>OU744347.1:11077981-13827981 GCA_916610135.2 Macropis europaea
GGAAAAGAGGATGCCATCTGCGGTTCTAATCAAGTTTCCCATAAGATCTAATCATATTTGATTAATCGCGGGATTGCCAATTTATCTAGGCTATTCGTGGCCGCATTAGCGGTTCTATATGACTGTGTACTCGGCCACCGAAAGCCGGCCTCAGATGTATGGAAGCAATTAGCAAATCAGCTGTCGCCAATGTTTGTTCATGACTGATGAAGGCACTGCTGTTTTGGCGATCGCGTTCAAATCTCTCTCATAATTCGATCTAGCACCGGCAAATCCACGCAACGGCTTCCGCGCTAACGCGCTGTTACGCATTATCATCCTACCTTCATGGAAAATCAAAATTATGGTCTGTTGCGATAACGATTAACACGTACCGCAGTGAATCGTCAAAAACACAAATATTTCATTGTTTGACGGAAACATTTAACTTTATGGACAGTCAAATTACAGTCTACTACGATAACGATTAACACGTACCGCAGTGAAAGATTTGATATCTAGTTAGGTTCAAAATGCAATGAAATTGATCTTTGTAAGTGCATGTCCCGAAGAACACAAGTGTCCAATTGTTTGATTGTGTGTTCTTTATTTTATACTATTGTTGCAACGGTAATTTTGCTAATTAATTTATTTATTTTAATACTTCTCACTCTTTAGTACACTTACGTTCTAATATAAATCAAGATGTAAGCTTTGGGAACAATCTCTTTGTGTTTTACAGATTTCTATGTTACTTACTTCATTTTCATTATTTCTTCAGGTTATTATGTTCTGTGCAATGGAATATGTTATATCCATAAAGATCTGTGGCTTGTTAGTTAGGGTTAACAGTTATTTGACCGAAACAAACCCGTGTTAATGTTATAATTGTTTCTAAAGTTTCTTGCATCTGTTCAATCACTAATCCCACTTAAACATTTAAACAATTTTCCTTTACAAAATTTAACTTATTGTCGAATTTAGCATCTTGAATTCTGATGAATGTAATATTTCATAAATTGTCTAAAAAAGCAAAATTACGGAAAACACCATCCTCTTCAGGGGTACATTTATTGTAATAACTTTATTTATTCTTTAGCCATTAAAGAAAGAAAACAAGGAGAGAAGTGAATTGATAAATTTTTTCTAAGAGAAATTATATACTCGGATTTGGCTATTAGGGTTCATGTGTTTGACAGCAACATTTAGACTAAAACAACAACCCTGAGGTTACACATATGCATGTGTCTGTACCCCTGAAAAGAATAATTTATAATAGTGTTCGCAGTAACATTTTTTACAAGTACACAGAAAAAAAGCACCATTTATCCATGTAACATTAGTGCAGCTGTTTCTTTTTAAATATTTGTATAATTATGCACTCAATAAACTTTTAAACTATTTTGCAAAGGAAATTTCTGTTAATAGTTAAATGTTTTGTTGAAATCCGATTATTTGGTTCCTACTCGGTTTCTTTCGACCACGCAGTGAACGGGTTGCGTGATTTGTTTGCGTAAATGGGATATGCGACGGATCTCCGGGAACTTCGATTGTTGCGGATGCAATTGACTTCAATCAGATGATCGAATTCAATTGAGTACATCGATTGTCGGGTAAAGTGCGCTGTCCTAAACTTTCCGCTGATAATATTACCAAACTACGAAATTTCCGACCATTGTAACTCTATCGCGAACACAATCGAACGAACCTGTTGTGTGCGTCGTGCCGTCAAACCTCGGTCTATTGGTATTTCGTGCATTGTTCAAATAGTTTCGTCGCGAGTGCAACATAATTCGAGATCGGCTGATACTTTTGTTTGCACTCGGGTACCTTGTTACCGAGATCAAACAGCTTTTGTTTCGAAATGCATCACATGAAATTTCTTATAGAAACGAAAAAGCAGAAATTGCTATTTTACAAACAAAAAGGATTCTAATCTTATCCTTAATCAATACGGTGGATCTTATAGAAATTTATTTAGCAACCGATTTAACGGTAACAAATAATTTGAATCGTTTTCTGAGTTATTTAATAATGAATTGTTACAGAAGTATATTAATTTTAAAAGTGCAAGAAAAAGTGATTTAATTTGCCGGTATAATAAAGAAATCAGGCTTAATACGTATTAGTTACGTATTGTGGGAAAGTTAACATCGAGTTTAAAATGAAAATTAATTAGAAATTTGTATGAACCGAATTGAAAACGTGAAATGGTTTCTGGATTAAATCACAGTGTTTCGAAATACCGACAGACCCAATTTGTAACTTGGACTTTCACTTGTTGCAGACTGTGAGTTGTTCGTAGAACCTGTTAAAACTTGCACGCTACGTTAATTTCTTGTTACGACGGATAAACTTCTCCGAGGTATGGTTTGAAAGTGCGTAAGTTAGATTGTGAAAGGTATGAGTAAACTTAAGATTGCAGGCCGATTTTAAATTTCAAATTGATATGTTGAAAATTGATTTTGTGTAAAATAGCACTACATGAAGAATCAGAGACACATCTATAATAATAGAGACTCAAAAATTATGCAGAGACTATTTTCAACCGTTAGGAGGTCAAAGATAACCTGTACCCTTGTAGCTTATCTTAAAAACCACCCAGAGGTTGTATCTAATGAGACAATTAGGGGGTTGTCGAGTCAGAAATCTTCCAAAGAAGCTACATAGGTCGTCAAAACATCATTTGATGATTATTCAGCCATTTAAGCCTATTTGTGACAGTAACCTAATAGAATTCATCAATCGGGCTCCAGAGTAAATGAAGTACACAGAAGCTGAAACAATTCGATTTTCTATACACTCAAAAGATTGATCAATATTCAGTAGACATTGAAACAATCTACCAGATGTACTTCTAACAATCACCTAATGCGATTGAAACGTGTTCCCTTTTACCTAAAACACCAGTGTGCAAGGATAATAGAGGCACCTGGTAGAATAGGCAGCTGGATTAGCGTTCCTCATTCCAGGAACTGGAACCTCAATTTAAAAACGATTATTCTAACGCTACGTTAAATCCTTCACGAAGTAAAAGTGGTCTATGCCCCTGAAGAATACGTCAAGGATCACCCAGGTGTTGCATCTAATATAAAACTCGAAGGATCACAGAACTAGAAATGCTTCATAGATACTTTCTCGGTAGTCAAGCATCATTTGACAAATCTGCAATCAACCAATCAAACTTCTAACAGTAATCCGATAGGATTTATGTTATACTTCAGACTCCGAAGCAGATGAATCCCATAGAAGCTGAAACAATTCACGAAATCAAACGTTTCCTCGATTTTCCACACAGTCGACTGATTGATCAATATTCAATCGACACTCGAACAATCCATCAAGCATACTCCTGACAATCAGTATTCAAACAATCTGCCAAATATATAGTACTTCTGATAATTAGCTAATGAGATTGAAGCGCGTTCGCTTTTACCCAGAACACCGGTATGCGAAGAATGATAGAGACACCTGGTAGGGTAGGCAGCTGGGTTAGCATTCCTCGTTCCGCGGTATGAGTTTGACTACGTATCTAGACCGGGCTTTCCTCTTTCCTGGACCCTCGGCGCTTCCTCTTTTCAAGATGAATACTCGGCGCCGGCTTTGCCTCATTCACGACGGGTACATTGTATTAGCAGCCGCCTATTCGCCGACCCGGATACCCCTCCACTAATGTCTCGTAAAAAAGCCGCAATAATTTTCACCGGCTGCCGGTGCACGCCCTCTTCTCATCCGTTTCGCTACGACTCGCTGCAAATCAGACCGCTTTAATGGGATTATGCGACGCGGCCACCCTTCTCCTCTATATGATCAGGATTTTCATGAGACCAGCCAGCCGGAGGAAGAAGAACAACGACTCCATTAAATCAGATCCTCGACGAGCATGTTTTTACGGAATTTAGAGCGATCTTTGCTCCCGGGGGTCTCTGCTCCCCGTGGATCAGTCTCCTGATGGATGAGAGACGAATCCTGAGGAGACCATGTTGATTGTCTGCGAACCTGATGAGTCTGAGGGAATTCTTGGTGTGAAGAGACTTTCCTATTTTCACCGCAATTTCTAGCATCCTGGAAATGTTGCATGTTATTCAAACAGTTGTGGTTATTATTATGAAATATTGTTAACACTTTGACGAGCACCGTCACACATGTGATTTTATGCTTACACGACAAATAAATGAGTGTACAAATCACTGATAAAAAGTAGAGAGGCCAAATGCTTGTATAATGAAAGTTGTACAAAATTGTATGTAGAAAGAATAATTTATTTGTTATTTAAAGAGTGTAGTAGAAGATGGCTAATGTGAACTAGTTTTCTCAGGATATTTATGATTGTTAATTCATTGACGCTGGTGTGTATTAAATTTCTGTTTCGATAATATTTTATGCTTGAATATTTTATTGAACTAAAGTGTTTGACGTTTCAGAAGAAGTAATTGATTATTGTGATTGTGATGAATCTGTGGAATTTCTTGATGTAAAGAGCTTCTGCTGCCTTTACTATAATTACTAATGTTCCAACAGTTTTGTCTACTACTGAAAATTGTGGTTGTTACTAATGTCAGGTATTATTAAGGCCGCTATCTATTAAATTCTTGTAATTTCTTGCATTTATTTTGAATGTCCCATTGAATTGGAGAGAAATGAATATGTATTGTATTTCTGATAAGACTAAACAAATTCTTCGTACACAATGTGTCCAAAGTCCTTTTACTACTTACAATAATATTTCCCGACGTTCTTATTTGTTGCCTGTTATCGTAAACGACGATTTTATAAATGTTAATTATTATCACGCTTTGTATCTATTCAATTTCTATAATTGTCAGTATTTCCTTCTTGCTTTCCCATAAAATCAAAAAATTTGAAGTCTCATTTGAAAGAGTGTTGATTCACAGTAAATTTGAAGAGACTGAGTAAATTCTTGGAGTCCAGCAATTTTGCAATCTGCACCATAGTTAGTAACGGTACCTGCTTCTTATATCCACAGCAACTCCGAAAATTGATTGAATGTTTTGGTAATTAATTTTCTTCCTTTATTCAAGTACAAGTGATTGACTGCAAACTTTATCGGTGTGCTTAAAATGTAATTTATTATGGATACTGTGATCTTGTTTCTAATAACAGTACTCCGAGAAAACGTTAAATAGAAGATTTCTAAAATAACCCACTCTTTTGATCAATTTCGCGAGTCACGGTATACCTGCTTCCCCAAAATATTATTAATTGTCATCCTCATCTATCGAGTGCCTCCAATTTCCTACAATTTATTTTTCATGCCCCGCCGTGTCGAAGAGTTTCACGTATCACTGAAAATAAACAATTCTCATAAATTTGGTGAGTCTCAAGCAATTTTGGCCGTCGAGTGCTCTCACATCCTCCGGCGGAGTTACTAATTTTTCTGGCTGCCACTGAAGGAAAGTGCTTTTATTCCTGTCAGTTATTGTTAAGGTCGCCGTCCATTCAATTTCTGTGATTGTCGATACTTTATTCTTTATGGCCCATTGAATCGGGGAATTGGAGGTTCCACTTAAAACGGGAACCACTTCATCGGAAGTATTAAAGTTAGTTTCGCTTCGGTTGATGAGAGCATCGCGCCGAGACGTGCATTTTCAGCGTTTCTGATATCGGCTCGCGAAATAACGGAAGCCGAAGCGTTCGGCGGGTCTGCGAAACGATCGAACGAGTTAAAAGGAAGCGAAATTACGGGGGTATGGCGCGAACGGAAGCACGATATTTCACGTGCAACGATCGCGGTGAAGGGGTTTGCGTTAATTGCGAGCTCGGACTTCCAAGAATTCTTCCTTGTAGCTGCCGCCACGATAATCGACGGACTAACGCCCTTTCGCACGATACTGAAAACCGGCTGAAAGGGTCCGTACGTCTTTATTGCCCTCGCTAATCGAACGATCGATCCCCAATTGGCGATACAAAACGCACACGGTGTGTCAGAAACAGTGACTTTGTATTTTTTGGGAAATTATTGTGGTAGAATGATATTGAGTGTACTGTCAGGAAGAGCGATATTTTTAATTCTTTGAGTTGGAAACAGTTTATAGATAAATTGTTTCTGTGACGTAATAGTAGCTACAGTGCTGTGCAGAAAGCTTAGAGTATTTAGGATAGAAAGAAAATTTTGATACTTTGAAATACTTTATAATCCCTGTGAGCCTGAGAAATTCATACGTGAGTTTTGAGAAATCGTACCACATGTGCTATGGGCCGTTATGGTAGCATGAATGCAGCTGGTTGTTGTACATTTTGAACATGTGCATTTGGACGAATCATTGCCTGAGTTGACTCATTAAAATGCACATGTTTCGTTGAATATTTTGTAATTTTATAACATTGATAAAGCGTAACAATTGACATTATACATGAATAAATTAATAACGCATATTTTACAGCGGAAAATATGTTACTGTGAAATTTCTACTGTCTTCTTATTAATTTATTTTCTTTGCTAGACTCATTGTAAATAATCCCAAACGTGTTCAATATTAGTGAAACCTGAACTAGTTAATAATTAACAAGATATTATTTTGTTCTAAATTATTTAAATTATTTAAATTAGTTAAAATATTTAACCTTGAATTATTAAAGCTGCAATATCTCGTCATGTACATAACAGTTTCTCACTTTGAATATATATCATAAAGTAAAAAAAAATGTTTAATTATTTTACCTCATAACTCACATTTTATAGTATTAGTAGTGTTTATAATTTTGGAAATTTTAGGAGACTTAACATAACGTTTGTGTAACGATACAAAGCATACAGATGATAATAAAAAAACGTTGAATGCTCTCAGGACACAACATATTATTAATTTATTTATTAATAAGTATACTAAGCAGTTTTATACAATTTACACCTCAATGAAAATTGATATATCATGTAATATTGCTCGATAAATACATTTGTATCGCATTGTACCTAATAATACCTGACATATTCTTAAATATTGTAATTTATGACATATTAATAGTGTAATTAACAAGTAATATACTTCTCAAAATACCCAGTGTGTGCTAAATTGCATGAAGATTCTCATCTAATATTTATGCAGGTGTGTGACACCTGGAACAACTATATATGGCGCAAATTTGTTCGAATAAATTGGTGAAATAAATTCATGTTACGAAATATGAAAGTCGTTTGTCAAACTGACCGCAGATTCGCGTGGAATCTTATCAGCATCGTTACGATAACAGTTGATGAACACGGTGGAAGTAAATCAACAGGCAAATGCAGAGCTATTTTCTTCTAAACGATCACTTGAAATGGAAGCACATATCAGAAACTGAATAAAAACAAAATCGTGTGCAAATGTAATGTTCCGCATTTGCAGTAACCTTTCAATTAATCTCAAATGCAAGGTAACAATTGAATATTTTTACCTTTGACTATTCATGCTACATAGAATAAAACAAAATGAAGGACAAATCCAATTGTCCGGCGTCCACATTTCATATTTTCACAAATTAATTACGGACAATGTACGTTCGCTTGGGAATGCCGTATTTTTACTGTGGACAAGAGGGATTCGATGGAAATACGCGATACCGGATAACAAAAGGCCGGGTGGAAAAAAGAACTTGAAAGAGAATGGGAGTGATCGAGTTTCTTGTCGACAAAAAACGTGGAATAATATAGAGGATGTCTTCAAACAAAGGGACACAGCCATAGTGTTTAACAATGCTGTAGCCAGTACAAATATTTTACCACTCGTTTCTAAATGCTTCTTCGAAATATTATCACTACACTGCGGATATTTATGCGATTTATCACACGTATATTCAAATTAGTGACCGAAGGACATTTAATACCTTATAATTAGCAAAATCAAAATTGCATACTTTTAATATTTCAAGGAGTAAATGCAGTCTTGTTGAAGTTTTATTTATTTAATTGTATTAACATAGGAAATATGGAAGTCTGAAAATGGTTATTTGCATAAATATTCGCAGCCTAATTAGCACTATTGACGCTCGCCTAAGCGGCGTCAATCCTAGATACTAATTTTATAACTCCCAAATTCATTTACAAGTGATTTGCTGCATATGTGATGAACATGCTGCTATAATTCGAGAATATTATTTATAAAAATAGCTGGACAGCCCAATCACGAACAAAGGACACCTTACTTATCCTTGCGACCCAAAAAGGTTCGTCCAGGATATATCGTAGGTTTAGCGTCGCGATGCCACCTTTCTTGGGGCACTGTGTACACCTCGTCTCAAATATTGGCACAGCTCTCCATCTAATAAAAAGTGTACTAATTGTGAAATCTGTATGAAAACCCCGCCTACGAAGGTGAAGTTGAAAAGTCGAAAACACTTGAGTCCGAACCACCAAGCAAACTACACTCCTATCTACCTTCTTTATAATTTTAACAGTTAACTAAAACTAGTGTACCGAAATTCAAATAATATTTTCGCCTACGTAACTCACAATTTCAACTTGGTTCTAACACATGAATTGGTTCGATGACAATTATACTACGGGATCGTCAAAATTCGCCGGTTCCTTTCAAGTTCGCCGCTCAACAATCACTGATAAGTAAACTGCTGGTGTTCATGCAAATACACATTTTCCTATGTTAAAACTTCCATATTTCCTCTGTTAATACAGTTAAATAAATGAAACTTCAACAAGACTTTGCTCCTTGAAATGTCCAAAATATGTGATTCTTATTTAGTTAAGTTATTAAATCAACCTTCACCGATTGTGATATATTAAATTGCATAAACATCCACCGTCTACCGACGAGCCCGCAATATGTTTTGTTTAGCCAAGTGTACCCCACCAAAACTTAATTTCTAATCTCTGCTCTAATTGTATCGTATAATTATCCTTTTAATTCACTCCAGTTTTTTTAAACCTTTTTTAAAGCTTGTATTTGTATTATACTGCATCAAGGTGTTTCAGATTTTCAATAATAAAATATTCATGAAAACAAACGCGAATTTTCATGCAGTACAGCTGTACTCCAACATACCTTTCACGATTGGAAAAGGACGGGTAGCCTTCCAGGGTTAGGGACAGCCTGTATAAGTCGCAAGGATATATACGAAAGAATAATTTCCACGCGAGAAAACTGCCGTACGACGGATTAAAAGTTTCTCATCGGCGGCGCGGATAATTGGTTTAGTTATTGGATCCTCCATCTGAATCGCGAACTCACGGTATCGCGTTGCTTTCCACGCTTTTCGTTCCCGGAGTTTCCCATTCCGGCCCACCCCCTTTCTCTAATCCTCTATATCTTTCGCTTCGCGACTTCCCCGCTGACCATTCGACCATTCTCATAACGATTCGCCGACTCCATTAATATCGGGTTTGTCCTGGAAACTGTTACTCCCAGTTTTTTCTGCTTATACGAACGTATACACGCATAGGAAAGCGACAAACCGTCTGATTTATCCTCACTTCTCACTGCACTGAAGTCTGTGATTAATACGTACACGCTGTTATTGTTCATTCCGTTATTGCTCTGTGGCAACGACGTTGAGTATAGAGGGCGCTTTGAAACTACTGTCGCGAAATTTATCGGTGTATTCTATTTTGTGCAGGTGAAAATTAATGGATAAGTTTAGATGACTATGGATCTTCAGGTGGCATTCCCTTTTTCTCACCTGCTTTGAGAGTGTACTTTGGGATTTTTTGTTGAAGAAAGTGAACGATATATCTTTACGAAATTTTGTAGATTTGTTTAGGTACATTTATTCTATATTCCTGAATTTTTGTACATTAATATTATTTAAAGTATAGTAATTAGTCACACGGGAAGTAGACAGGTTGATAAAATTGGATGGAGCGGTGACTGTTGTTGAAGTTTCTGAAATTGAAAATTCAAAACAACTCTCTGTTAATATGAGTATAATTATGATCTACAAGCTACAATTACAAATCCAACTTGCGTATAATTTCTTTATAACTCTGCACTATAGTGTCTGTGATTTTTATAGGATTGTTAAAAGCGTATTGCGTGAGCAGGCGGACAATCTTCATTTATCAGAGAGCTGGAATATTAAACTATATCGCATAAAATCCTTAGAAAAATCATAGGGCAAAGGGTTAAAAACGTAATTATAACATCTCAAATATTTTCAAATTATCTAAATTATCATTTTTCTTCTATTATTTAAAATAAAAACATAATAAAATGATTAACTTTCAATTTCAACCATTTTATAAAAGCAGACATTTTTTATACGCCTAAATATCACGTTAAAATTGTAGTTTAAACAGCCATTTCACGTTTACGATTTCGAATAAAATCTCTTCCAGGTCGGCGGTACAATCGAAAATCATACCAAATCCATGAAAGTAATTAGGTGGTCCGTTTCATGGCGGATAGTCGGAAACTGTGGGGGTAGCGCGATTCGAATCGCACGAGGCCCATGGTCCATGGGAAACACGTAAAGTCGATAATCCCTTAATGGGAGGCGGGACGGCTGTTCGACACACACGGTCAATGAAATTAAAAGGGATCAAGGAAAAATGAAATGGTGCATTTCGGATGCACGAAACCGTGCCACGGTGACCATTACGAATCGCAGTTTAACGTTACATTCTGCGGTGACACGAATAACGCCGGCAGCTCGTCGATATTTCGAATTTGCGGTGCTCTGACGTTCCGCTTGGTTTCACGTTATTATTCCCCGAGCATTAGATTAATGCGCCGGCTCCGGCCACCGACGTAATTTTATGCGATTAAAATCGACTCTGCGACCAGCCAGCTCGCCTGCTTCGCCTCTACAGAATTCGATTCCGTTTCCATGCGAATTTTTCACGAAAAGATATCGTTCTGTCCTCAAGCCGGGAAAAAATTGTTATACCGCTGATCCAGCTTCCATAGGTAGAAATATTTTTTGAATTAGATGGATGGTACGTTTGTCGAGACTCTGGCATTTTGGAGAAGCGTTTGTACAGGATGTTTAAAAAAAAGGGTATACTTAAAGGGCTTATAGTACTCATCGAGAGGAGTAGAAAATGTTTAAACAACCTAGGTCCTAAAAGCAGTCCTTTCGGTGTAAAATCAACTTTTATTATTTATTAGCGTTCGATATGATAACTGAGTCTCTTCGCAACACATTGAATTTATACACTTCATAGACGCAATTGTAGTACAAACCTTCATAATTGTAGATGTTCGATATGTCTGCCTTCCATTGCTACGCAAAATTCACGTCTGTAGATCATAGATGGACGTACATTTTCAAATATCCCTTCCGTGCCACGTATTGTACGACACGCATTTTCTATTCGTTGTCGTAAGTCGAGCACATTATTTATCGGCGATGAGTAGACCAAAGTCTTTAAGTGTCCCCAGAAAAAAATCCAGAGGATTCAAGTCAGGTGATCGAGGAGGCTATTCTACTGGACCTCCTCGTCCTATCCACCTCTCTACGAAGATTTAACTTAGATGCTGCCTCACGTTAATAATAATCTGTTAACGAAACTACAATTCGAATAATAAAAGTTGATTTCACACCGAAAGGATTGCGTTTAGGACCTATATTGATTAGACACTTTTTACTCCTCTCAGTGAGTACTAAACATAAGCTCTTTAAGTATCGGACCCTTTTTGTAAACATCGTGTATATTTAACAGTAAAATGTGTAGTTGTATATAGAATTACTGGTAAACAAGGAATGAAGGATTTAAAAGCCGTTCGATTGCTGTGAATTCAAAGTTCCTGGAGTCTACATGCATTGTAATGGATTAGAGATTACATGAGATAATATGCAGATTACTAAGTCTGGACGCAGAGGTTTTATTATAAATTTGTAATAATCTCGTTATAGCAGAGCTACAGAAATACTGAGCTCGTACAATGTGGTTACCTAGGTTTTTAAAGGGATTTCTGATTCATCCAGACTCTGTTGACGTAGGAAATACAGAAAAGGGCCAAAATAAATGAATCACAGGCTGACGGGCGGAGAAAGTTTGCGGTGTGGAGAAATGGTGGTGTATGATTCAGTCGGTCATAAATGAAATATTAGTCAGGAAGCAGTACATTACAACACCTGTAACGTCGTTTTTATGAGAGACAACTAAATTTTTATTCAGACAATTTTATTTTATTTCTTAGAGTTTTTAATAATTTATTTCTTAGAGAAATAGGATAATATTTGTTATTCTTTGAGGAGTGGTTTCACCATCAAGTAATGAATATGAAACAAAAAATGCCAGAAAGCTCCTTCCGATATTTATTGTTAGATCAAACTGAGCCACTAATAGTGCAGTCAGAATTTTCGAGATCTCAAAGTTCCTTTGTTAATCAATTCTGTTACTGAAAATTTAGAGAATCACCTGATAAATTGGATCATCAACAGTGTGGTGGATATATATGCAATTGAACATGTTCATATAAGTGAAGAATGTACATTTAATAACACAAGAGAACTAAAAAGTACATTTTGAAGCATTTGAAGCAGAAAATACGTTTATGTAAAAATTTAATTTCTTCAACTGTATTAAAGTACAAATTATTGTACTTCAAAAAAGTATATTTACATAAACACACGCAGTCTAATTAACACAGTCATATACCTCGTATACATTCAAATCCATCAGATGTAGAACGTCTGCAGAGGACCGATAGCCCCACAAAGTAGTATTGCAGACCCCCAAACGAGTCTGAAGGCAATATCTCAGGCCAGACACCCGCAAATACTCGATGAAAGACAGAGTAGCCGATGTAACCGAGATTTGAACGTGGTCTGGCCGTCTTATCGTGAGCGTACACGAACCGACCGGTGATCCAATTAAATCTCAGTGATACATCGACAGTGATTTCTCAGGCGGAGTTCTCAGGAGGGGATTCCGTGTTAATAGAATCGATGTCAGCGAAGCCGGAGCGTGTATCTGATACGAGGCAAAGGAAGCAGTCGTTTTCTTTTCTCCTCCCGGGAGCCCTGCGTTGACAGCAGCCATTTCTTCCCGACGAAATACGACGGCCGATTCAGTATTATCGCGGCTTGTCGCCGTCATTCCGCGGCCTTAATTATGCAGACGGGGTATCTGGCCGCGGAAGTTTGCCATTTATTGCTTTCAACGCGTTAGAACTATCACATGTTCGCCGCACACCTTTACCTGACACTTCAGACGCTGTTAATGGTCCGTTCTTTACATACTGTCGTGTTGAGAGCCACGGAAAAACAGACGCAGTCTGTTAAGGACAGCGACAGGTATATACCGGGTTTAGAATCTGTGGCTTGTGATACTTTTGGGATTATAAACAACAGTGACATATTGGTTTTAAGTCTTACAATTAGTTACTTATTGCCAGGAAGCTCCCTAGTTGTGCCAGGACTTGGAAGTTTTGGAGATTTTCCTGTGCTTCAAATAGTGATAGACGCATCATAAACCCATGTGCGCGCCAGACCGTGCCTTGGATGATTGGCCGATTTTTCCCAAATTGAAAATATGCAAAAGGGGTTGTACACAGTCCTCTAGAAAAATTGCCTCAACTTCTTATTGGATTTTACATCTCCACTTTGGTATAATGCGTTCCAAAGAATATTCTGGAGGGAGTATACGTTACCTGCTTAAGAACAGTAAAGTTAGAACTCTGTTTAGAACTACTAATAACAGTAATCAAAACTACCCAGAACTGAGTCAGGATACTCAAGAACATCAGTCAGGACAGATTAAGAATTGCACTAGTTCTAAGAACTTCTTATTAATGAAATATTATGCAGGTGGCTCGACGATTTTTTAGTTAAGAAACAATTCAATCATACTAATCTGTTGCAACAGACATAAACTGAACTGTTGTAAAATTATAGAAATTTGTTGAAAGTCGAGTTTATGAACTGTTAACATTAGAGCTACCAAGGCAGTCAAAATGACCGGTTTGCAATTTTCTATGTACGATTTATTTTTAACAACCATTACATTTACTTTGAATTGACGCTGAATAAAGCAATAGGAAAATATAAATAAACACTTTTTTTTCTTCTCTCTTAACGTCGCATCAACTACCATGGTTATTAGCGACGACAGTATTTAGTTACGGTACAGTTGTAAATAGTTTTATTTCTTTCACGAATTGGATCAATTGACATATTTTTCTTTGCATTGTTCCTTTGAATTACGTATTTTTTCTAAAGCGAGTGATTTTGATTGTTTCGAGGAAACAGGCGCACGTCAAGCATCAGTAGATATAGTGTTAAAATATTCGATCAAGCATCACGAAGTCACATTTAAAAATGACGTTACTTATGCGATGACCTGATTTATGCTCCCCAAGTCTGAACCACTTTTTTAGACAGCCGTATAGGCTTTTAGAGCGAGCTCTGCAGCGCACAATTAATCCTTCAGGGGCCGTGTACACATTTTACTGAGCACAGTGTTCATCGATCATGCTCGAAAAAGAGCAACCGAGGCTGAATGATCGCTCGTCACCGTTAACGAGGTGCCAGGAACGTATTTACGTAGCGCGATTAAAGTTAACCCCGATCGAAACGATCGCGAACACGTAATTGGAAAACTTTAACTGTTTTAACTTGCTTATCGAGCCATTTTCCAGATATCCTCAAAGACCGACCCTCGAAGCCGGCTCCTTCGGCGGGGGGGTATCGCTGCTTAGCAAATTGCAGCTCGCGGACGATGCAATTACAACTCGCCGGGCGTAATCAGAAAAGTGTTGATTGCGTCATGGCTGCATTCGCGTTTGTCTTGAGAAACGCGTGCACTCCTTTCGCCAGGCGATGAATGCACCTCGTTACAGGGATTTCGGTTAAACTAACGAATCCGGTTCGACGATCGGCAATTAGTAGAAACGATCGTGCTTTGAGGAATTCTGCAGCAGTTTTCTGTGCGGAGTCTGAAATATCGCCGGCCTGACCTTTGGAGCTCGGCGGAAAAGTAAGGAAGTCGAGTGCAGAAAGTTTTGAGAGAATGCTTGAAATTCAAATGGCTTCACTGATTTTGTTCTGAAATGTGGAAGAAATTCGGCTACTCCCACAATAGCGCCTGTATGATTTCTGTCCAGGTTGTTCCTTTTCAACTGTAATGGGGGTGTACCTTGAAATGTTTGTATTGTAATACATTTATTTGTTTGATCTACTGAATAAAGATTAGGTCTATCTATAGATACCCTGATATTCTTTCTCTATAAAGATTTTTACATACATACGACATGTTTTCCTCAGTGTGGAATTAGCCGAATTACCTCTATTAATTTTATTGAAGCCTAGCGTTCATGTAGACACTTTTAACTTGGCTTAGAACAGTCACAGTGTGTATAGTTGTATTATAATCATCTTTTGAATTAAAAAAGTCAATATTTCGAATACCGTTAATTTTCAGGGATACGTTCATTAAAATATTGTTATTTCTTTCAATGAGTTCTACCAGTCTGTACAGTTTCTAGTAATAGTTCAGCAACATTCCTTATATTTGAATACAATTGCTACTCATTATTTTTGTGTAAAAGTATAGCGCACGTTTTCTTTATAAAATGTAACATATTTTGCTGTGAATTGTTACTGTATAATTTTCTATGTAGAATACAAATTATTTCGAATGTGCGTTATTTTACTTTCAATTCTAGGCACAGATACGAGAATCCTTGGCATCAACCTAATAATAGCATGAAAGGGTTCAAGATATGAAACTTGAAGTTATTTATTGTAACTTTATGTATTGACGCTTAAACTACGACCCAGTTGTGCATGAATTTTCTGTTTTTCATTTTGATAATGGTTGTAGTCTAAATATGTCCACGTAAGATTAACCTTGACGTTATTTTTCTATGATAACTTCGAGAAGTGGTTTTCAGAAGAAGAAATGAAAAGTGGGTCACCAGTGACTCGTGCCACAGGAAACGTGTTGGATAACACTTCCTTTAACCGAAGTGGAGCAGTTTAATTCTTTATTGAAAGAAGGAGCCGTTTTGACGGAGGCGAATTCAACTTTAAGCAAAATCACTGGTTAAAATGGGAGTGGCGCGGAGGAATGCTTGCATACAAGGTGGATGATTACGAAAGGCGATTCGACGATGGAAATGGAAATGGGAAGTGGCGTAAGTGGCGAGGGATTTCATTTCCGTTGTTTCTCATTAGACGATATCGTGCCAGCGTCTGCTAATCGTTTCGTATGGATGAAAATTTTATTGTTCGCTGGTGAGTGTCTAACAGACATGCCACAGAGTGCTTAACAGAAATGGAAGGAACACAGTTCTTTCTATTTAATAATAAAACGTGAATCACCGTTTCGGGACTCATTTAATGTCCTAATAACGATTAAATTCAAAGGCAATTTAAAAAATATGTGTGATATATCGAAAGCCTACTATGTTAATAGTCTTCAACACGTTCGTTAACGCAATATCATAAAAATTATATCATCAGTGTTAAATAACAAGTATGCCATGAAATAACTCAACGAATCTTTTCTTAAGAATGTATGTATGTTTAAAGAAACATGTTATAAGTTGTTTAATTACGGTATGATCATTTCCACTGTGGCGGTACAATGTGTCAAGTATTTCCAATATTTTTCGAAATTACCGAGAACTAACAGTGTACTGTTCTTTTTCAAAGATAAACAAAAAGCTAAAAAGTAATAAACATGCTCAGTCGATGGACATTAGATGTAATATTTTCAAAAATAATAATCTAATTTGAAGAATGTTAAACGTACAGATACGTGCCAATATCCCTGAGAAGATTAGAAATATTAGAATGAATTGAAGAATAATCAGATAAATAAAAAGGAATCACTTGAGATTATTTAATGACCATCAAAACTGTCTTGTCAAGGAATTGACAAAAATTTGCCCTCAAAGAATCTGCTTTTACATTTGAAATCAAAACATACAAAAATTCACTGTGCACGAAATTTTTTAATACTGTTAGTCCTGAAGGAGCAACCTATCGACAGTAGCAGTACAATCGTAAATTTAACAACAATTATTACACAGCCACACATTTTTGTCAGCCTCTGCATACCCAATGCGTTCATCCGGCCACTGTCTGACCATTAATTAACTATTTCCACTCACACGCTATGGGGGGGGGGGGGGGGGGGGGGGGGGGTTGGGACGTTAAATATAAGGTAATATTTGGGATTTTTTTTCTCAGAAAGTATTGAGTGAATATTTTCGAAACATTTAGGGTATTTTGTTTCATATTCGGACAATCAAAATTAATTTTTTCGTCAAAATATGATCTGTAGAAATGGATGTATATAAACATGTTCGAAGGTTCTCGCCGCCGGAGTTGTAAATTTGCAGGAATTCTGGAACCTCCAATTTTTTCCCAAAACAAAAAGCCAAGGATTTTCTTATTCCTCATACAATTACATTGTCGATGAACCTAAAAGACGAGATAAAAGTACAGAATCTACAATATGGTGGAACTTCGAAGGAAAAGTTACGATTTTCACCAAAAATTTCCGTACTATAAATGCAAAAAAAATCGATTTCTTGAAATTGGCAAACCGGGCTCGCCCCTTAATATCGTGGCTGACATAGTGTGTAACATGCCCAACGCAATAATCTTTAAAGAAGTTACATGTTCCACTCAAACCAATACTTCTTCCTTACATTCTCCTAAGAGTAAGTTCGAAAACAGTGGCCTTAAGCGTGCAGGCAATCTCATAAAGCAAATTTCGCTCAGAGTGTCTTTTAGTCGAGGCGTTTGCAGCCTCTGTAAGTTTTAAGTTACGTTAAGGGATCTCTTTGGTCGTGTAGCGAAACGTGCGAGTGTTTGCGTGAAAATGAATTGAAGCGAACGTCCGGGGGACAAAGAGCAATCGAGAGTGAGTTGTACAGAAGGGAAAATTGTGCTGAAAGAGTTTATCGCGCGGCTTTTGAAAATTTGGCAAACTTAGAAGACCACGTTTACCAGCCAGAGCAGAAGGACTATCGACAAAGTACTCTTATTCGCGTCAGTTTATGATTTTTAACACGTTGAATGCAGCGGGGCTCACCGAAGATCGGCACATCAAATTCAATTTAATTACATAACTATTTATTATTACACAATTCTGAGCAATTTTTATATCGTAACATTAACTACGGAACATAGAAACGCGACTGAATACTAGAATATATTTCTTCCTTTACGATTTATATTACAAATGGTAAATTATAGTATGTCTGACTAGATGTGGCTGTTTTCACTGCGACATTTAATATGTTAAAAACACAGAATGACTCACAATGTGTGAGGTTTGAAGCACTAAAAATTACTTAAGTTACTGATCTTATACAATAATTTTATACTGTAAAAAATACATTGGAGTGAAATCATTTGTCGATATGAGACATTGAATTTAGCGAACATAAACTGTATTATATTTTAGGGCGACAAATTTAATATAGAATTCCATGTTCGGTATGATAAAGAAGGTTAAAGTCATGTAAATGCATCAGGAAGCGCAGATTTCTCCAATTTACTATGTCAAAGATTGACTAGGTACCATCGAAGTTGAAGGAAGAGTTTTTGCTTTAGTTTGTACAAACAAGCCACTGCGATCTCTGGATAAACTTATCTCTGTAAAAATTTCACGCTCCACATTCTGAAACGGCTCAAAGTAGCATAGAAGCAGAACAAATATAAAAAATGTCAAATATGTGCAGCTTAGTATGAAATAGTTCGTCGAGGCAGAATTTTGTATAATTTTTTAAAAAGAAGCTGCTACTTCTCTGTAGATCTGATTTACGTGCAGTTTCATATTCTACGGGCTGAAGAGGATAAAAATTGCACGGCAGCATCAGGAGCGCAGAAAACATCAAATGTGTGCAGCATAGTTTGACATAGTTCGACGAGGTGTTCATCGAGTTGAAGACATAAATTTTGCATTATTTTTTAAGAAGAAGCTGCTACTTCTCTGTAGATCTGATTTACGTGCAGTTCTAATTCTACGCGCTGAAGAGGGTAAAAATTGCACGGCAGCGGGAACGTAAAAAATTCAAGATTTGTGCAGCTTAATTTTATCAGATATCCTCGGAGACGCGGCATTGAAGTTGCATTCAATTTTTAAAAAGCTGTGTCAGCGTACCAGGCACATCTTTGTAACACAGAATTTCCTGCTATGAATATCGAGGAGAACAAAAATGCCGTCGCTTTATGCGAACACTCCAAATTAATATTATTCAGCCGCACCTACAACAGTCGACGAAATTTCCATATGCTTGTCAGAACCGGCGCGCTGCAAACCGCAATATATTTAGTTCACATAATCGTTATGCTCCATATGCTATCGGAAAGTGAAGCCTCGTAGCTCTGAAAATGAACAGTTCTCCGTGGAACTTCCGCCGAAACTTTTAGAGCACACAGTTCCGACTGAACGTGCTGAACATCATGCTAATATAACGCGAGCAGCTTTTAAAATATTGGATACTTCGCTGAATGATAAAGTAATCCGAATAAGTGCTTCTTTAATTCCTTTGAGCGGCGCAGTTATACTCTTTTATGTCTGTGCATATAGTTCTAGAGGCACGTCGGACTTTCAAGAATTTTAATCTTCTCATTTCTACGTCGCCGTTATTATAACACAAAGGAGGAGGACGAATGCACAGAAAACATTGAGTTTCCTCGATACGCTTGAAATACAGGTCGTACCGTACCTGGTGGCACAATAGAGAAGGAGGTGAATCTGCGTGAATAAAATTTGATCATACATCGCTTCGTTTTCGAGAAAAGTGACTTCCAAAATTCATTGGGTACAGGTGTATCTGATTACGTTTAAATTTTATTTCAGATAATTTTTATTTGCATTTGTAAACATTTACAATGAGTGTCCATGGAGGATAGATTGTCGAGAGTTCAGAATTAGCCTAATTGACTGATTTTTATAATATATTATCAAATTACTGTGAACACTCTCTAACCTACTCTGCCTTTTTAGTATTTCAACCGCTAAATTAATGTTTCTTTTCATTCGTCTCTCTCAGTTGTCACAAATGTAGCGGGTTTAATGTGATCTACAGACGCACACACAGATGATCTACGTTTCAGAGGTACGGTGATATTAATTAGGTCTGTACTAGTATTCGTATGACATTTTTAAATTCATTTTTCTCGAAAATGGAGATATGTATGCTGAAATTTTATTCTACATTTTTCATGTAGAGTCACTTCCTTCTCGCTGATGCCACCAGTTAGTACCACCCTTTATATTGAAGCTCTAGCATTTAATCATATATTCTGCAAAAATCGAATTAAATCGAGGAAAATTTCATCGGATGCAGATCGTGGAGGGAATTGTGATCCGCTGAAACTCATGCGGAATGATTGTGACCGAAAATAGAGCGGAATGCTTGACTCGAAGAAATAATTAAAGTCAGCTCGATGAGATACGAAAATTACTTTTCCCACTGATCCAATAATTTGCATATAAATAACGTTTCCCGCGCACGGGGACGAAAGAAACGACGGGAATCCGAGCTAATCACTCCATCAGATACTCAAACAGATCCATTCAAAGGATCAGAGCCCCTAAATGTATTAGTTTCTACAGACGCCTTTCGGCTTTATTAAATTACACCCGGGGCTCGACGTCCTGCCTTATAAATACGTTCGCAATCGTTTCGCTCGTTCGTTTCAGCCTCGAACACGTTCACCTATCATCCTACCTGTTCTCGAGACCATTATCTCTCACGCAAATCGGGCATAGACCCACCTTCAATCGTAATTCTTTGACCACCTTCTCAGAATGTTGGCTCGAATAATTACGAGGTGTCAAAGAAACGGCGCAGCACGAAGGTGTCGAAAATTTCGAGGAATTTGTACGAACATTTGCTTGCGAGCATTATTTTTTAACTGGTGGGGCTAGAATATCAATGTTGGCGATCGGGAGAAAGTGTTAAAAATGAGGGAAAATATTGTAACGTGTTGAGGGGAAGCAATACTTTTGAATTTTCGATTTACTGCAAAAATGTGTATTCTATAGGATGAGTCCAAATAGGTGGTCTAACTTTAGGAGAGTACTTTAGTTAACTTAACTCTGAAAGGGCACCCATCCTTTCCTGAACGTGAAAGGTATCATAGAGTACAGTATCAATATTTTATTATTGAAAAATAAGAAATGCATTAATGCAATATAGTACAATTAGAGTAGAAATTAAAAATTAGAAGAGAGAAATTCATTAATGGGGTATACTTGTACCGCAGGGGTAGCCTTTCAGGGTTAAGGATTAAAATAGGTTATGTGAATATGGGCACAAAAGTACTTCGTTTTTTTAGGTATGAACACTTTTTGTGTGCATCATAGTTCGCGGAAATATCTTTCATGATTATAATTTTGTGGTTAATTTCACATTTCTGAGATCGTGGATCAAACTCATACACTATAATTTTTAGACACTTATGAAATTCTGTGGTGGACAGAAAGTATTTAAAATTTTCATTTGTATAACTATATTCACTAAATACCAATATTTATGAAAGAACAAGTATTACAACGTATACATTTAGGCGATCTTAACAACGTTCATTGATGTTAGTATTATTTTAGGACTGCTTTGAAACAATCTAGTTCAGGAAATGTTGGTATACGTTGAAGAAAAATTTCTGACATTTGTTCAAAATTTTAGGTCCACGTAAAACTTTCTTGGAATAAATCTTATTAGACATTACATAATCAGTCATGTGTACTGATGATTTCAAACTTCAATTAATGATGCAGTTACATGAAACCAATATTAAGTTACAGTACGGTTAAAAGTATTGTAAAATTCAAAAAGCTCATTCATAATGCGTGAAGCGTGATTATGTAATGAACTGAAAAATTTTGTATAATTTAATTTATCTCTATTTCTAAAAGGTAGAATTAGAAATACATTTTTAAGTATTTAAAGACAAATCCAATTTTTATCGAAACCCCTTATTTCCTTATTTACAATAAAATGTAAAATTGTTCACATATAAGCATATGTAATTTCATAAAAGCTGTTGTCGTACAATTACAAATCCAGCTCTCAATTTCCATCACGTAACCAAATAATATTACTGAGCTGACATCCGTATACAGGGAATATTTAATATTTTCTATTTACTGCAATAAAGTTGTTATTAAAGATCATCTAAAACTTCAAAGGAAGTAGCATGAAGACCAGCGTTTATTAAACGGTAATTGCGCTTACATATATAAGATGTACAAGGTATGCTGAACCTTTATTATCATCCAAGAATTTATATTATAATTTAACCTACATTGTTTGATTAATATATCTGAAAATTCTGCAACGAATTTTTAACAAAATGATGTATTCATGTCTGTCACTAAAAACATTTTTTACTGTATTAATTACAGGTTTGGAAATTAAAATATATTTTCCTAACAGTATTTTTTCGAGATTTCAAGGTCCATCGAAATTTCTTTGACTAGCACCACACATTTTTTATTTAATATTGTCATAGCTGGCATTAAAACGAGTTTAATAACTTATAATATCATAACCTTCGAACGAGCTTGAACTTACAATTAGAAATTCGAGTTCGAAGGATAGATATCGTGATGCAAATTACTCTACTTGAATTAATTAAAATATCCAAAAACACACCCTTGAACTGCGATACATTTATTTGTAAACAAGGACATGCTGATAGAAAAACGTCTTAAATATCTTATTCTTTCTTTCAAGAAATGTTAATATACAGGATGTTTCAAAAAAAGTTCAGTACTTTAAGGACAGATACTACTCGCGTAATGGAAGAAAAAAGTCCCTCTAAAGATGAGTCGAAAAATGAATATTGCAGGAATTATAAATAGATTTATTATGTAAAATATCGTATGTAGTAATATTTCTTCATCTCTCTCAACGATTTCATACATTAATTATGGTTTGCATAATATCCAGTAAGCCTCCTAAAACTTCTCAGAGGTAACTGTAATAAATTATGATTTTCTGCACGAAACGTAGTTAGAACGCGTGTCGTCTGATTATCCAGTCATGCTATCACTAATTAGTACACAGCATACAATTACATACTGATTATAATCGAGGTCACACTGTGTCGTGCATAATTTCAACCCTTCAGAGCAGACAGCTGCGAGTTTCGAAAAAAAATTCTCGAAAATCGAGCGTCGATTATTTTGCTGACGTCATCGCGCGGCGCCGACGATAATGTTCTAAATAACGCGATTATGAGCGCAAGCTTAACGACGGCCTGTCGTAGGCTTATTAAGCGTCAATAAACGCGCGCGTTTAATCGGAAACTGGAAGTTCATGCAAACCGGATTAAAGATAAAGGAGGTTAAACTGCGTCCCTATAAAACGCTCGGCAATTAAGCACAAATCACCGTGGAAATTGTGCTCGTTACGCGTAGCCACTTTCCACAGGGGAAAGATGGTGTAGCATAGACACATGTGCACACAGAGAAAGTGGAGTGGAAAACTCGTAGGAGTCGAACCTTCCCGGGACGATAAATGAAAGAGAAGCCGGTATCGATATTGCATCCTCTCGCAGAGCCCCTTGAAACTTGTAATGTTGTTTGATTTCGATGAGATCCGACTGGAATGTAACGGAACATGAAAAAGTGGATTCAGACGTTAGTCAAACACACTGCAGCGGTACCTCAATTATGCAAACTTGCAGAACGACTCCAACCGATACATTCAGCCGGTCGTTTTTTAGTCTGTCATAGCGGGGTAAAGCGAAGCTCGAGAATTATGGAACGACCAATTTTCACTCGGGTGGAATTAATGAAAAAATTGTCAACGTGACGAATCTTCAAAGGATTATTGAAAGCTAAGTTGTATCAGACACTCAGGCTAGGTTGAATGAGAGCATTCACTTCCAAACCTCGTCTTTTATACATTAGCATCTTTTCCAGGATCAATACTAAAGGTGTAAAGTTAATAAAGATTTTATAATTTGTTAGCTTCCTCTTTGATCACCTGAGTCACTAGTACCTAACACTTAGTTAATTGATACTTGTTCTGTAAGCAACTAGATGGCGTTTCAAAATTGAAGTACTCACTTCCTAACAATTTTTGTGTCGTCAAAAATAATGAAGATTTTTTTTCTTATTAATACGTAATAATTGTCGAGTATGCATTTATTATAGGAGTCTCTAAACTGCGATTGCCTTTGACATTATGAAACCATTTTACCCTTCTGATCCTGTTAACGCATAGGTCAAACGAGAGTTTAATAATCTCCAATTATAACGGCATTTATGTGAATACATCTCATTTTCTATGGATGCGATCAAATCTATAATCGTCCATGTAAATTTGTAACCAGAGATGAGCAGGACGATTATTACATATTTATTTGTAAATACTTGAATAGTTCCGACCATGGAAAGAGTATCTCAAGCTAATTGTGAGACAGATGATGTTTAGAAGCTTCGGATAACAATACGACGAACGAAAGACTATTATTCTGGCAATAACAGTCGAGTCATAAGTACAAAGTACTTTGTAGACATTCATAGAAGTAGCATGGGGAGTTTCTGTTTTCCAGCCGGTCGTTTTCACGACAACGAGAACACACAATAAATCCTGACGCGTAGTTACGGCATGGAAGAACGTTAACTTTTGATAATAGTTTCGTATTAGCTTCGTCCAGCTTGCTCGGCAAAGTTTTCTCGTACACTATTAGGAGATCACGTTCGCTGGCACGATACGAAATTCCTTCTGATAGCTTCGCCTTGACGTCTTTCGTATGTGACTTATTCAGGGTGTCTGATAAATGTCGTCTACACTGCGATGCAAGAATAGTAGAAGTTTAATCGTACAGACGTTACGAAGGACAATTTGATTCGAAAAATTAGTAATTGATAAAACTAAAGAAACTTAAATACTCATGAAATTACGATTAATAAATATAATCTAACTTGTCGTTTTATTCAGAGAATCGTAAATAACTTAATAAAATTGAATACAGAGGAAGTTACAGTAATGTAGTATATTTTGAACCCTTCCCCTGTCAGACTGGGATATTAATTTCTAAAAAATTTGTATCAGGGCTACTTTGACTTCCAGAAGATTTATAAAATTAAATTATATGATTTGATAAACGCTTTTCTGTCCATCATGACATTCAAATATTTCAATAATTAATACCAATACGTGCAATTATTTAATAAATCGCAAGGCAAATATTTAATTCACATTTTATTCTGAAATCTTTAGAAGACATAAAAAAAATAACAAAATTTAATATTTTTAAAATTACAGTTAAGTAATATTTTTCAGTTCTTTCATTTTGTTTTAGCAATATTAATTTTTAAATGCATAAGCATTTTACAGACGCGTTGGTTTTAATTATTTTTCTGTTTGCTTGGTTCTGAACGATATTTCCCAGAATTTCAATTTTTACATGCTAGTATATATTACAAAATATTATACTTCCATTACATATAAAGCATTAAATACATAAGTCTTCAAATGGCCAAAACTATGGTTTTTCTTTCCTCTAGAGTCATTTAAATAACCATAAGAAATACTATACTTAAACAGCAGTCTATACTTTAACACGTTGAGCGTCGCAGTGGAAAACCCCGCGACTAGTCAGGCAAGCGAAAATACCTTTTTATTAACATGTATCGTTGAATGCATAAATATCTATTTATTTATACACGTGGCGCTCAACGTGTTAAAAGGAACGTATATGAAAATTAGTACATCAACTGTCAACAATTTTTATCATTGAAAAATGTACACAGTTTACATAATTTTCGGTAAATATACTCATTGACAGCAACGAATGTATAAACACCAAATTTTGATACTTTTCTGTAGCCACGCATGTAAATGAAAGCGGATAGGACCAACAGATCATAATATCACGAACATTGATCGAATTCCTTCGATATGTATCGACGATTCGATCGTTTCGACCGTGTTGCACGGACACGCTCGCACGGTTAATATTTTTAACGGGTTCCAGTGGCCATAACTGATAATTGATATCCACACGGAACGGGAGACACGAGTAATTTATAGCGGTGCCGGTTCCTGGAAAAATTTGGCAGCGTTTCAAATCGTTGTAAAGTTGACCGAGCTCGCGCAGATGTATCGACGTTTACTGGCTGCCTGCGATTCCACTGATAAATTGCACGTTATTATTTCCATGTCACCGTATATGTTTATACGATAATAAATGCACGAGCCCCGTTGCATTAAATCCCTAGCCACTGGAAAATCCTCATCCGAAAGAATCAGATCGACAGGCTGAATGATGAAGTCACGTCGTGAATTGTTTGTTAACAAATCGATGAGACATGAAAGTAGCTTTCGAGACTTCAGAGACTGCTATAAACAAGTTTCGTTTCCTGTTACCGAATTGCCGTGCTTTTTGTACTATATATAGCTCCATAAACGTTAGGAATATTTTTAGTTTGATAATCGTGTAATTATGAATGTAATATTATTAGTTTCTTCATTTGAAAACAGTTTGTAAAATATATACTTATACTGTTACAATAAAATGTTTTCTTTTAATTTTCTGATTTTTATGAATTTTTCTGTTTTTAATAATTTGCTGTTTCTATTCATTTTTTAATATTCTTCATTGAATTTTGTATTCTGAACGTCGTCATTTTTACACAGGACGACTTCAAAATGTATAATCATACACTGACTTTGTTCTATATTTTTGAGACTTTATTTTCTATTTCTTATAATTTACAGTTTATCGTATATTTCTACAAATATAATAAGTAATTTCTTACTTAAAGCATGTACAATTAAATTTTGTTATTAATTCAAGAGCAGACTTGCCACAAATATTGCTTACTTACTGAGGTCACAGAACTTTATCCTGGCAAGTGAATTAATTAAAACTCTAAAAACATCTGTGTATTTACAGAATTTCGAAAAATTCAGAAATATTCAAATTGTAATGGAATCCATAGTTTCATTCAATTTTAGACACATTCTTAGAATCAAATGTACATCAAATATAGAGTTATACGAAAAATAAAACAATGAATCAACGCAATTAAATACACATTAATGGATTCATATTGGACAACAGCCATAATTGTCGATTCTCCAAATATGAAATACAAAATCACCTTTGACAACAGTAATAAACGTGTCCACTTTGCTTCTAATTTCGTGTGACGGGATATTGTTACATTTTAAACATAATAATTGCATTAATGCATAACACGAGCCATCAACGGAGCACTTAGTTCCAACGATGTTCGTAAAATGTAATTTCGTTGTTTCAATTATTCACGGTGAATTGTTATTTAATAGCTGCTGATCATTCGTATTACCCTATCGGCGGTTATATTCGATTTTATCAGGCGGAATATAAAATACAGTTAACGCTAAATGAAGCTGCACCGTCGTCGATTCAACCCATCGAGGCGATTCCGATCCAAAATTGCCAGCTTTTATCACTTTCGATAGCAAACTTTCCTGTTTATGGCTGCCCGAAAGCTTTAGCATTCCGCTAGTAGATTAAACGTCACCGTATAATGCGTCAAACAACGAAATTTACTCGTCGATTGTTTGAGCTGGTAATTAAAAAAAAAAGACGTTTGAACGAAATTTCCAATTTATTAAAACATGAATAACATGAATTTTATAGTTGATTTTGCGCATGTCAATATGTTTCTCTGTTTCATGAATTCATGCACGCGTTTGAATCTGTTTAATATCAATATTTACAATATTTGTATCGAGCACAAGCAAGAGTCAATTTTTGGTTTCTGTTGAATAAACTGTAATATCCTCTGCATTTGTTTTTCATTTCGATTATTTAACCACGAAATAAAACATATACTTTTTTAACGAAATTACTTTATTTTCAATTTATAAATAATTCTTGTCGTTCGATCTTTCTTTCTACTTTTTACTGCACGGAATTTTAAATATTTTTTTTGTAATTATATGTGAAATATTTTTAAAAATTCAGTGTTAGTTGATCTATTCCTGATTTGACTAAATATTATAATTGTGTGTCATAGTTAACAATAAGGTTGTTAAAAAATACTAATATCAAATTATATAAAAAATTAATTAATGAAAAGGCATGTACTTCCTGCCTTCATTAACACGTTAACTACCGTGGAGGTCATCGGTGACCGCCGTATTAAATTGTATTTTTTAATTAAAAAGTTAATAATTTCATTAAAATTTTGTATAAAATTAATATTGTAATGAGATCGAAAGGCTAAAACTGTGAAACTGAAGAGTTACATATTTTCTTTCTTCATGATTTATGCTTGAAATGGGGTATTATGTTATGTCTGATTAGGTGTGGAAGTTTTCACTGTGGGAGTCAACGTGTTAACACGTTGAACGCTACAGTAGAAACTGCCATACCTAGTCGGACGCGATGAGATGTAATCTTTTAAATATAAATCGCGAAGGAGAGAAATATCACATTATTTGAACGTGTAGTAACCTTTGAACCATTATTATAATGTTAATACTTTTAAAAATACCGTAACACTTACTAATTATTTAATTAAATAAAATATGAAGCGCCGGTCACCGGTGGCCCCCACGGCAGTCAACGTACTAATCTCTAGGCATGTTGCAATTGACAAATTTTCAGTTACATGCGTGGTAGAATTTTCCAATTTTTTTTTACATCTAAAAAGCGTATGACCTTTTCGGGAAAAATCACTTTCCAGGAGGGCAGATTATACATCAGTATTGTGCACGGCACGAAAGAGCACGGTTTACGGTAACAATTCGTAGGGAAATTCAATGTTTTCCACGCTGAATAAATCGCTCTTGTAACAATACTCTTCGCGAAACAGCGAACGATTTTTCCGCATGGAAAACTGTCTGAACGGGCACGAAATACCCGTACACGGTACTTCTGACTTGTCACCGGACCAACGAAACTGTGGACCACGTGATGTGATAATTCTTGTACACGCACTCCAACAAAAAAAAAATCAAAAAAAAGAATCTGTGGAACCCGTAAAAATAACGTTGAACTACGTAGTGTAAATTGGTGAATAATCGTAGGCCATGCATTCAAATGATAAAGATATAAAAGATGAAAAAATAAAACCGTGAAGCTAGACCTGAATTATGACTAAATCTGTGACACAGTTTCCGACGGAATTTTCACGGAAAGTAATCTAAATAACTTGCTCGGTATGTTTGTTTTATTGTAACAATTCGTGTGATGTACAATTTTTGTATGAACGGGGACCAATTTTTATAGTATGGTGATATTTACAGTATCTCTTCATAATCATCCGGCGAATATACATGAAAGGATCATGTAGAGTCATGTCATTGTTGAAAAGTACATTAGTGAATACATAATAGGCATTCTATGTACTGGTTGATATTTTCAATAATCAAAAAAGTATGTACATAAGAAAATTCATTATTGTAGTGACTGTGAAGTGCGTCTTTTTAAATGGTTTATTATTATGATCTTGAATATTAAATTATAATATGATTACATATTTAATATAGCTTGTCGAGTAAAATTTTTTAAGATTTTTTAAACGAATTTCGCGTATGTACAGTGACTCACGAAACCCACCAAGTGAATATGTTATTTGAAAATTCAGGGTATTGTTATTTGAAGCAAGGATACAACATCTGGAAAAATTACATTTGAAATACGCCTTCAGAATTTTTAGTTATTCAGTTGCACTCGAACGGAGGAAGGAAGGTAATTATGAGAACATTTGATCAGTTTCGTGAATGCAAACTTAGTATCGTTCGAATAATTATGGTCGGTAGTGTAATTGCAGCATCTGTTCCTTTAATCAACTGTTTCAGCGGCTCATTAGCGACCATTTTATGTACATATACTTCATTTTATATATCCATTTATATATTTTTAGCCAGTATTTTTTACTTTGTCAAGTTTTGAGAATGTCTGTATTAATTACTTTCATATAACGAATACAACTCATTGATTTCCCACTTAGACAGATGGAAGCTTCACAGCACGTAATTTATCAGGTGTGTTACGACCCAAATAGGCAAATTAATCCTTGAGGACTTAGTAAATTATTATACAGCTCCTATCCTACGGACAAAATTGTTTTTAGAAGGTGCATGTAACCTTAAGCATTCAATTAAAAAAAAAATTGTTTTATTGATATTGTCAGCTTGAAACGTTATTAATTTCTTCATCTTAATAGCAATTGACGTATTATTAGCTCGTAAAATGGTACAGTAGTAGATCAGGAACCGAGGTCGCCTTAGCCAGAATAGACAAGGAGCAAAATTCTTAGAGTATTTCAAAACTACCAAAATACCTAAACTCAACTAATTTCGACTGTGACAAACACCATGAATATTTTTCCACTAAACCTGCATTTTATATCTTATTTAAAAAATTGTTAGCAACAGGTCTTTACTATGGTAATCCAAATTTTCTATACAAAAATTTAAAACAAATTCAAATCCCTCATATTCCATCACACTTACAGTACAATTTTTACACAACGATAACCGGGTGGTATATTTATATTTATTCAACATGCGTTTCATAAGATACACGGGGAACGATATTATTTATAGGCTGACCTGATAGTCGACCCTCAACGATAATTGCAGACGCTGGCTGAACGGAACAGCAGGCCATTTGTAGCACGTAGGGAAAACACGCGAAAAGCTAGCATTTCGCGCGGGGAATTCCGTATACAGAGTTCAGCATAATCTCGCTGTAGATTGGCCGTTAATGAGTTTTGACAGGGGAACCGATGAAATTGTACGCGTGCCGTGTAAACCGGTTACACATACCGTCGCGTTATGAAATGCCTGGAAACTCGTAACTGGAATTCCGACTCCGGGATGCTATAGTAACCGCCGCGTTTTAATCCCTCCTCTTCGGCATTATCCCGCGCATTGTTCGAAGACAGGAAGTCTTCCTGGCCGAAGGTGAAACGCGAAGAGAGATATTACGTCCTTGCACGCGCGCCATTATGCGCAACCATATTTCGCGATTCCAATGGACACTCGGCGTGCATGGGCCGAGATTCCTGCATTCGGGTGCACTTTCAGGCAATCACTGTTGATAAACTTATCGATCACGGTGTTTCGCCCGAATATAGCGGATCAGCCGGAAATTGATCATCTTAACCCCTTGACGTACAAAGACGTCTGAGAGACGTCATTTCAGACGTGGACGTCTCCGAGACGCCAACTATTATACGCTGATTGTTTTGACAAGTTCCATACTCTACAGGACTATTAAATTATTTATTAATTTGTTACTTAACCCTCTATAGACCAAATTTTTTTCATGGCTGTAAAAAAATGTATATAACGTGAGATCAACAAATATCAACCTCTAAATACAAATTAACAGTGAATTTATGAATTTTTGTTGTTCATATCTCAGGTTAGAGTTGATACTCGCTAAAGGGAATCTTTTTGATTACCAAGGAGACGTTATAAAACAAGATGTATACGCCACATTGCGGTAGACAATTTGTGTTAGTTCAAGAAGGTATCGATGTATTGGTATGTGACTTCAAACTCACGCCGGGCTATAGAGGGTTAATTATTGTTCATTAATAATGTCTGTTAACGTTGTATTATGGTATTTAGCAATGAAAATATTCTGTTTCTTCTACAACTTACATAACTTGAATTTGAGCTATATTAAATGGTATTTTTAGCACACATCGTGTCCTATTTTATTTGTATGTTAAAGGGTTAAGGCAGATAGAAACTGAAAATGTGATTAGTAGCACTGTGTACTTAATTGAGGGACCCAGTGGAACACAGGTATATACCACAATATTATAAATTTCTAGAAGAAGTTTTAAGTAAAATAATCTTCTCAGGAATTTTGGTGCCAAATTGTAATTAGTTTAACTGGTGATTAAAGTAGATTGTAAATGGCAGTTACTATCAAATCTTGGCTTAAACATTCAGATTATTTGAGAGCTTTGGTTACATCTGACTTTAATTAAACCATTGATTCGTTTGCTCCTATTTTGATATTTTGAATAAATTTGCAATTGTAAGGTACACGTGCCAGTAGTTGACAGTGTACCAGTAGTTGACACTTTTAGTTTCAGTCACGAAACGTAGGCTTTCTACTAAAGAAAAAGTTTTTTAATAGTGCGCTGTTTGAAAGGTTATTCACTCTAGTGTGAAAATTCATAACTACTCTCATTGCAATGCATCGTGTGTAAATGCCAGAACAATTGCTCTTGTTTGTACTCTGCGCTCTGTTGAATGGACTATATCAGTTTGGAATATTAATATTGTCACGTATGTTTGGTAAATAACAAAAAAAGTACATTAAATAATGATACTAATCGACGGAACAAATTTTTATTTAATCTAACTATCAACAATATGTTCCAGTTCTTCTCTCTCTTTACTTTCATCACACCTCAATGATCGAAAAATTGCAACATACAGAGACAGTATAAACTGCCTGAGACTCTATTAGTCCCTAAATTTAAAAATTTTTATTTTATTTCCTTCAAACAACCATAAATTCATCGGGATACGAAATAATAAATAATGAATAGAAATTGTTACGTTTCAGTAATAATAAAGCTTGTTAACACACAAAGGATTACAAATAAAGAAACACTTCGATTATCTTTCGTAGCTGCATATATGCTCGCTGCAGTGTCTCTGTTAATTAACTGTACCTTCAATATCGTATTCTGTTAAAAGGTTTCGTCTATTGTTTGTACTTCTCATAAGCAGTGAAGATCAAAGGGACGCCTGCGTACCATTTAATTAAAATTTACATAATCAAAGGTTTCGCTATTAATAGATGTAGCATCCAGGTTAATTAAAATTGTACCGATTCTAAATATCAGTGAATCAAAAATGGAAAATTGTCAGTGATTTTAGATTAAAAAATCAATTATCTTCGAAAATCTTGTACAATAGTTAAAAAATTGTATCATTGCGAATTAGTACATTTATGTGTATCCAATCAATTTCCAAACTTTTTCGAATTTTTGGGAGTCAATGAACGTTTATTCTCATAGAAATCTTCTTTTTAGTTTCAGGTAAATAAATACGCAATTGAGGATTAAAATAATATAAACCGTTCTAGAAGAATTAAATGGTTCTTCGAGTAAAAAATAAATTACATCGGTGTTGAAGATTGCCCTAAAAATAACAGGCCAATTTAATTTCTTACGTCACCTTATCATACCGAAACTACTATCGCGTAACACTTTGTGGTCGTTTATACAGCGTGATTCGCGATACATCGCGGCGAGAATGATATTCACAATTTGTCAACAAATTATGGATAACCAGTCTTATTAAAAAGAGGAACTGCATTACATGCACGCAATGTGCCTGATTAATGGCTGGTTCACACTACTGAAATAGCTTCATATTAATCACTCCTGCTACTTACACGAGGGGAAAACATTTTTTTGTAATTCAAAGACATAATCACGATTTTGTTCATAATTTGCGTTTTCTGGAATGAAAAGAGTACTAAAAAAATTGGAAATACTTTTCCCAATTCCATGTGGCAACGAATATATACTTTATATCATTTTACAGGTTAATACGTTGTACCAAAAGTATGGTGGAAACACTTTCTAAAAGACAAATAGGTTCAGTGTTAAAATAAGTCAATAAACTTTATATTACAATCAAAATCATACATGTATTTCTACGAACTAATTGTACTACTTTTTAGGTATTAATCTACAGTTATAGTACATTCTGTATGCTGTTACAACGTATTGACTACTATTAAACAAGAATAGACATATCTACTTTCTATGCAACAAAATCCAATAAAAGTATCGTACATCGACCCAAAATATTTCTGAAGCACAAAAATGTAAATAACATTAAATTACATTTATTATTATTTAAATATCACAAAAATATCGCATACCAGCCTTGCAGAATTGTGAATTTAAGAAAGAGTCCCCGTGAATTGCAAAGCAGCAAATAATATTGCATAAACTCTACTTTCGCTGCAGCAGAAGTTACAGAAGTAACGTGAATCAGCCTTAACGTCAGTTCAAATATTTCCAAAGGGGGCGCACGTGAATCGAGCATTATTTAACGCCATTAATCGTATCAGCATAACAGAAGGAGGTCGAAACGTGAAGCTGAAAACCGTGGAAAGATATTACTCCACGCAATCCTCCGTTATAGCAAGGCAGCCTGATGCACATATCTCATGCGTTTGCGTGTCTGGCTGTTCACTCTTCAGCTTTCCACACGTACACACGAATCAACGTGCATGTGAAACCTTGGAGACCCTAATACTAGCATCTGCAATGTATTTACATAGAACAATATCTCGACGGACGCAGCCCCGGCTTTATTTCTTCGCTGCTTTTACGTACATCCGCGTAAAACAATATAGAAGAAATAATACCAAGCTTGAGAGACGACCCGAACTGTACAAAGAGTGTCTCTAGTATGTTAATGCCAAAGATAACTTAATACTTACACGGTCGTTAATAATTTATGAACACTAATAATTTTTGGATATTTTTTCAGACATTCTTTAAGTTTAATTCTTATTAATTTAATACTTACTTATTTAAAATTGTAATTAAGAATTTTATATTATTACCTTTCTATTGGATATTCTACAATTTCGACTTTATTAATACTTGAAATATTTATTGTACCATTTGAAGTATTAACTTGTTTCACATGGTTGTTATACGAATGGATAAAATTACCCGTGCGTGACAATGGCCGTCAAAGTGTTAATAAGTGGAAAATACTTCAGAAACGTATTTAGCATTGAAAAATAATAAAATAGGTTCATTCGAACACATGCCTGTTTTATAGAGATGGGCAGATAGCCTGAAACTTCCAGTCGGGTAGCACCGGGTATTTTCGCCGGATGTCGAATTTATCAAGCGACTTATGCACGCTCGGGTATAGTCGGTGGAAAAGATGTAGTGACATCAACATCAACAAACATGTGTTTTAAGAGTCAAAATCGTGTCGACAAGGCTACTCAAGAGGCAAAAATTGAGACCTCGACCAGAATCATATGTTGCATCCCTCAAATTCTGCACACATTCATTCTACTGCTAGACGTAATTACACAAATGTTTATTTATTATACTATAGAGAAAAATTTTGCAAATATATGGATATCTAATAAATTTTGCCATTGTATTGACGGAAAATCACAAACACGTGAAGAATTAATACACAAAATTCGTGACGAACGTTTTCATATTAGAACTATACTGCCCCAAATACAATGGGAACATTCATTATATAGACGATTCATAGTATGTCAAGAAATGGAAGGTGCACAGTTTGAACGTTACTGTAAATTTAATATAAAATCAGGAATACAATAAGGTAAATGCGTTCGAATTATTGTTTTATTGTACGTACGCTTAACATATTATTTTCGATTTAATGGATTAACGAAGGGAGACAAACCTATGCTATGTACATTCTTTGTTCTGTATGACTTGCTGAACAAGTGGATGAAATTTGTTGAATTCCTCACCGGACACCCTGTATATACCATCCACAGACCTTGGAAGTATTTACATGAAGAAATTTCTCTTTCTTCGGCTATCACAAAATATCGAATGTAAACTGCTGAAGTTTGCAAAAACTATATAATTTCCCATCCCATTTCGTCAATTTTGCCTAACCTCCTTCCCCAGCTGCCTCTGCAGGCATGTAAATATTCTACCTTACATTTTTGACGTTGTTTTATGTTTCCAGTTTGTTAAGTACACGTAATTCTTCAAAAGAAGGGAAAAGGAAGCTCTGCGCTACGGGTTGACCCATTTTCGAGGAACACACGGCAACGGTATCGAGTTTATTGCCTTCCACGCAGCATGCACCAACGCCAGAAGCTGATGACACTGCGACGCCTGCGTTCCGCTTCCTCTTTTATGACCTTCAACGTTTAGTTTATCTGCACACCCGGCTGCCAGCTAGTTTCGTCATCCGAGGGATTTACGGCGTTCGTAAAGCTCCACCTTTACGCTTTTCGAGACTTCGTTTCGCAACTTCCACACGGATGACTCACCTACCTCCGTAATAGTAACTTCTGCTTCCATTAGGAAAGTCAGGAATTGGGCAAAAAGAAGTCGAAACGACGCGTTCGTTCAAACTTTACTGGTTTAAGCTGTTTACGCGGAGTATCGCGCTAACTGCGCTGGGAAAAATCTGTCAGGTTCATATTAAAGATATTTTCAGACGGGTGCAGTCCATGTACGTGTCATAAAACTTTATAATGTATACTGCATCTCAAAGGAAGCAGGAAAATTGCAATAATCATGAGTTGTTAAAGTATTTGTTGGTAAGATACAGTTACTTTTGGCTAAAGTTCTTCCTCATCATTAGTAACGATGGATGTATTAACGCAGTGATAGCCACGAGAGCTTATTATTAAAACAAAAATTTGAAATCTCGTAAACTGATATTAACATAAACTAACTTGTTCCATAGCCAATATTTTTGGCAAAAATGACAAATGGCAAATTAAACTAACATCTGAATGTATCCAAGACAAACAAAGTTACTAACAGGACTTGTACATCGACAGACATGTAAAATATAAAAAACTAGCTATAATTCGAAACAAGCTCCAACCTGGTACTTTTGTATTGTTTTTAACTGCTGAATCTTTCCTTCAAGTAGGCCCCATGTATTGTAACTACCTGTATAATAGTTACCTAGTCCTTCCGTCGGTTGAATAAACATAATTTTTTATTCTATTTCGTTAAACGAGGCAAACCCTTAGATACAGTACAGAATACAAGCTAGTTAGGTTCGTGTATTGATGCTCGGTGAAGTGAATTCTATATAGTACACCTATGTAAAAATCCATTAAAAACTCAAAGTGTAAGTTATATTTGTTTACAATCGAGTGAAGCACGATTAATGAGATGTTTTTTGACCGGAAGTGTTATTATTCTGACTCACCCACCATTGAGTACGTGAACTAGGACACTGGCTGACACGGCCGTAGACGGTGCACAAGTGTAGTTTCCAGAATCGGCTGGTAACGCTCTGGAGATTAAGAGACGCGACGTTCGCGTTTGTTTTTCAGTCACCACGCTGATGCCTCCTCTTTGACTATAGTTTATTACGTGGTCACCCTTGTACCTGAACAAATAACAATTTTTACATTAGGGAAAACAGATACAATCAAGTGACCGAATGCAAAGAAAACAAATTACAGTAATGATTCTCAGAAACTCGATCAGGTCGACAATTGACGAAGGATCGAACAAGGTGTAGGATCAGCAACGTATCAAATCATGTCAAGAAATTATGTACATGTAAACGCAGACCCCAAATTAGTGGTTCTAATAATTTATTTTTATTTTATCACGTAGCAATTTACACAAATCAGCGAAATATCAAGCGAGGTGCCTAATTAGTAACATATCAAATCATGTTTCTAAATTAGGACAGAAATATGAGACGAGTTCCCAAATCGATAGTTCCGCAACTTATTTTTATTTCGACATACAGACGTTTACGTGTAGAAGGAAGAATTAGTAAATATTTTCTAAAAATACGTAAACGTTCTTCAGATTTTTCATCTGGCTGCAATACTCTCACAAACATAGGTGATATTTGTATTATTAAAAAAATACAGGAAGTCATAATCGCATCTTTAAAGTACTTGCACTTAAAGAGATTTCAAGGTAGTTATTTCATGCCAGGTTTTAGTCCGAAGAATATACTTTGATTATTAAAAAGATTTCAAACGTTTTGTTCACAGCATCAATTTCAATAAATCAACATCATATTTCAAAATAATCAAATTCGAATTCAACGGGGCATATTTGAATAATCTATACAAAACATGATTCACGCAGTTGATTCGCATCGCGAAATTCGACGTTTACTCAAGTTTCATTGCAAACTGGTGACAGAATCCAATTAAACCCACCAGTAAATGAAGGACGGCGGCTCAGGTGTCTGTAGTACGACGCAGGTTAGGTTGATGTCACTTCCGCTCTTGATGTACAGCTCTGAATTGCCGTTGATCTTTGCCTTCGACACTATGAACATAATAATTAAATGAAACTTACAAAGAGCTTACACAGAATTTTAGTTATAGTCTTCAACAGATTATGAAACTTTTCATAAACTTGACAGGTTAGAAACACTTAACACGTTGACTGGCATAGGGGTTAATTAATTAATTAAATAATTACTAATTTTATTAAAATTTTGAATAGAATTATCATTCAATACGAATAGAAGGTCAAGACTGTGCACTTGAATAGTTGTATATTTTTTTTCTTCGCAATTTGTGCTTGAAATGGTATATTATATTTTGTCTGACCAGTTACGGGAATTTTCACTGTGGCAGTCAACGTGATAATGAATTTTAATTTAGTAATTCTGGTAGATGTAATGAGAAGCAAAGAATGATCTACACTTCATTAGCAGCAACAGAATTGTGTATGTATCTCTAATTTCTATTTAATATACACTTGCGCTTCATAAACAACAACGTTCCAACAGTTTTAAGGGGAAGAATGATCTACATTTAGAGAACTGTGATTATGTTATTGACAGAGATATAGGGTATTAAAGAAAGTATTCGACAAAGTCAATAAAAATGTCTAGAAAACGTAGGAAAAAAAACTTAAAATAGTTGATACTGTTTATTTAAATAAGCATTCAGGATTTACAGGATAGGGAGTGTTCAACAAACAGATCAAAAGTGTCTAGTAAACATACGTAGAAAGCTAAATATTGTCTGTGGTAGCAATGTTATAAACAATTCTCTGATACCATTCTCAATTATCTTTTACATTGAGTTAATTAGATTTTGTAGTACAGGTTGGTATGTTTCAGGTAAAGTAGGTATTTTTAATGTGACCCTTAACTTATACTTCTGTCTTTGAGAAATAAACAAATATTGTTTCTTGTAAAAGAAGGAATGTATACTGTGTATATGTACCTACTTTAACCCTTTGAACTCCTTTGTCGAGTGTGACTCGACATCGATTTTATTCACAAGTACTCCTATGTCGAGTCACACTCGACATTTTTAAATTGCCAATTTAAATATGTATTATATTTTGCAATATTTTTTACCCAGATAAGCAGTAGTACATGTATATGACCCTTTTTTGTAACAAAAAAGTCCTTGAAGTATTCAGGTACATGATTGTTTGTACCTAACTGGTTCCTATCAACCAACCGTCTTCAGAAGTACATTTCAAATAAAACACTTAAAATAATAGGGAGTTACTGAAAAGAAAATTCAAAATAAAAATTAGGAGTTCAAAGGGTTAAGACATTTCACAGACAATTGTAGAACTAAATATAAAATAAATCCAAGTATCTAGGAATATACGGAAAAACCGCGCAAATGTGTGCCATCTTTCAGCAGAATCCTGCTGTATCGAAAAGGTCAGATCAGGATGGTCTATGTTCTACCGTGCAAGCAATTTCTCCTTGCAATTTGGGAACGAATTTAACGCAAACGTAGAATGTATCTGTGTCCTATACTGACCGACGACACTCAAGTTAAAAGCCTGGCTGATTTTCGGTTCGGTTGAGACCTGGCACTCGTACGTTCCGCTATCTCGAACCTGCGGCGAGGTAATCCTCAGGAACCATTCGTTACTTCCGTCGGTGTGCAATGACTGGAAACGTTGGTCGTTCGTGAACGTTATGATTCCTACGGTGAGAATGTGCAAATCTCGTTTCCTGATCCACGAGACCTGCGAACAAAAACCGAACGATCGTTACGCGAACGTGCCCGCGGGAAAATTGCCATTTTATTGCAAAAACCGTGGCCGTGTAAAGTCATTCGTTACTTATGTATTTACGCGAGATACAATGGCATGCAAAAGTTCGTACGCCGCGCCACAGTTTTTAACCGTGATGCGAAAATTCGGCGTTGCGTTTTAATTTATGAATATTTATGAGAAATAGGGGAACCGCAATGGCTCCCATTTTTATCCTTCAAACTTACGTTGCTTTTAAATTCGTTTAGACTTTGCTATTTGGAAGATGGACGAATGGACTGCTTGGAAACGTATGCACGCCACTGTACATCTTTTGATGCTTTTTTGAAAATTGAAGCATAGAGTGGTGATTGAAGAGAAGATTTAAATAATGGATGGACACTAAAAATATAACATGTTCAGAGGGGATACATTTTATAACGACACCAATTTGTTGCAGAATACTGCACTTTTAAAAGTAATATTTCATGAATTTACGACGACTATGAATTTTAAATATTATTTTAAGAATAGTGTCTGCCGTTTTTATTGCAAGAGGAAGTGCTCCTCGTCCATTTTTTAAATTATAAAGTGTTCTAAAAGATTTATTCTTCTAATTAATAAATTGTTTTTGAACTGCTAGAAAATGTCTTCCTTCCTAAGGTACATTAAGGTAGGTATCATCCATTTGAAATTTTTCGTATGGTGACCTGATCTACTCTCTTTGGGGATACTGTCACATGAGCATACATTTAGTTTTTTTAAATATAAACTCTTATGTTAACAATCATCTAATTCCAACTGTCCACACAAATTTTCTCAAAGACTTCATAACTACTTTTTTAACCATCTTCTCTCGTTTAATATCTGAGCGTTCATAATGAATGAATATAACTGAAAACAGTTAATCTCGTTTTCTCAGCTTTCGTAAATTCATCGTTGAATTGCTAACCCTTCAGGAAGCAAAATTTTCTGCTCATTCTCTCGAGTACAAACGTAGACTACGGAAAGACGTAAGTGCATTATCATCAGTAATTAGATGTGAACTTATGCGTGAAGAACTGCTTTCCGAATTTAATGAATTGCGAAAATGCCCTTCATAGCTGGAGGATCAAGCACTGCACTCGCATAAGTGCCACTGAAGCCAGCCCACGGTAATTTCATAATTTCCCCCCGATTAATTGTTGTCCTCTTAATTCTCGATCAGTTGAAAGGAATGAATAACTCGTTAGCCGTGCAGACGCAGGTTTGTTAAACGTTAATCAAAAGGTGTCGCGTTAATTGGAAGAACTAGAGGGGCGAAAAATTCGCTCTTCCGTTGTTGTAAAGCAGTGAATTGCGCGGGAAGAGGGCGCATCGACGACAATAAATCCTCATAATCTTTTACCGTTACGCTCGAATAATTCGACAAAAAGCGCCGGGACTCAATATTTATTGGATGAAAGCCGAACGGAACAGAGATGGAATTTATGTTTCTACGCTTTGGTAAATCCGCCGCGTCGGATTATCGAGAAAATCTTCGTTCGGTTGATCCTTTGTCCGTCGGAAATTTCGCATTACATTCAATCACGCGAGAACTTTGATCGCGCCTGGAAAATACATTATCGATCGGAACCATCGAGTCATTCTATTTATTTCTGCGATGGAACGTAACGGAAAGCAAACTTAGAAAATTATCATCGTTGCGCGGTCGAACATCATGTTACAGAGTCGTGAAGCACTCCTATTTTTTTATGAAGAAAGTTTGTTTCGCGTTGTTTGAGCCTACGAGGATTCTACACAGAGGAAGATTAATGGTTCTGAGTTTACGATACCTTGCTAAGGGTGTTCTGTTTCGTACTAGATCCGAACTGACAGTTCAACCGTAGAAACAGCAAGGTGTTGACCTGACTCCCTTTGTTTATTACAAAGTTACCCGTTGGTGCGGAGTGTTGACCGCACTTCGTTACAGAAAACTATCTAACCATCTGATGATTAGAATACTTGTTGATCAGACTCCGTTAAAGAAATAAACCTGACCATCAGAGTACTAAATTGTTGACCAGACTCTGTTAGAGAAAAATACCTGACCATCTAACCGTTAAAGTAGTGACTTGTTGACCAGACTCCGTTAGAAGAATATACCTGACCATTAGAGTACTGACTTGTTGACCAGACTCCGTTAGAAGAATATACCTGACCATTAGAGTATTGACTTGTTGACCAGACTCCGTTAGAGGAACGTACCTGGCCATCAGAGTACTAAATTGTTGACCAGACTCTGTTAGAGAAAGATACCTGACCATCTGACCATTAGGGTACTAACTCGTTGACCAGACCCTATTAGAGGAAAATGCCTGACCTTCTGACCATTAGAGTACTGACTTGTTGACCAGGCGCTGTTAGAGGGAAATATCTGACCATTCTTAAGTCATTGTTACTTGTAGGACTGTACTTTCAGTTTTGCGAGTAACTGTATATTTATCTGAACTATTTTAATTACTTTCAAGGGCTGAATCGATTCTTGATTTCGTTCACCCATACTTTGGAACACCATATATATTTCTATATATTAACCTGTTAACTAGGGAAGACGAGTTAACTCGTCCTGTGTAAATTACTCCGTCATATCAAGGCTCCTGGTAATTGTTCTCATAGTATTAGCTGACGAATATTTAAACCAGTTGATCCAAGAAGATTTCACGTGTCATTTGAAAGTATCTCTGTGATGGACAAGACAATTTACCTCATATTTACTCGTTTTTAACTGCAAACAGTAGGCACTCCTAATCGAACAACGACCCGGTTAACAGGTTACTCTACTATCACTCTAAAATATATCATGCAATAAAGTCCATATTATACTGATTATTTAGGAGCTCCAGCAAGCTCTGGCGTCTTTTGACGGTGGTCCCTCGAACCAGACCCCGAACATCCCCCATTGTTTTCGCCGTTCGGCGAGACAATGCAGTATAGGTGGGCGCAGAGAATGGCGTGAAACTGTGGCACGCAACGACAATGCACCGAGTGTTGGCACATTGATTTTACGCGACGAATATAAACGGCTGGGCCCGAGCAGATAGAGAGTACAGTGGCTGAAGAGGGGGCCAGGAGGTGGGAAATCTGATTTATCGTCGATTACGATCGGTGATTGGATTCTGACGGGTTCCTGTGCGTCATGCGGTGATGCATGAGTAACGCTGATAACGAGTAACGTCACTGTTCAACGCTAACCCGAACCCACATATCCGCGAAAGTACCCTTCCATTAAGATGCTACCGGATGTCACGCGACAGGATGCTCGATATAACGGCCCGCGAGTTTTCCGTCGATTCGATCCTGTACGCTGTGCCCGACTTTCCAGAGATCTTGAAGAGTTTTTGAAACGGGTAACGAGCTGAAGTCGCGTGTACCGTACCGATGTTCATGGCAAAATTGTAAAGTTTTCTTGTAGACTGTTCAAGTGGAACACTTTCTTAGGAATTGGAAATCGTACGTTACGTCCTCCGGGAAAAGAGATTTTGTCTCTGCTTGTTTGTTGTTCGAAGGTAGCTGAGTCTAACATTCATTTCGTGTCTCTTGAATTTTCTAGCCACCTGATTCCATGCGAGTTTGAAGTGCTTGAAACGATGTTCGAGGTTTGAGCGGTCTTGATGAGTTTTCGAAAGGGACAACAAGCTAGATTTTATTGGACAGGCGAAGAGCAGGAAAGAAGCTCTCAAAGCTTCATATACGTTGTTTAAATCGATAATTTGTAGGAAAAGTTGGGAAGTCGAATTGTATAATGATTGCGAAACAGATTTTATTTTCGATTGAATTTCTTTATGTTGATCATGTGCATCAGTTAGGATGTAGTTTCTATTCTGTATATTCATTGTATACTTTTTTTTTTCCTTTTGATAGTGCTACTATTTAAAGTTTTGGTTTAGTATGACATGTTTGAAAATTTTTATACAGGTTTACAGAGTATTTATGTGTCGCGACGCGTTCGAAATTTGTTCTGAGTAATTTGGAGACAAACATGAAATTTTTTAACTCCGCGGATCCCTTTTTGCCTTTTACGAAGTAAAAGTTGTAGATTCGAGACTTTTTAATTACACAACATTTTACTGCGGTTTACTATGAAAAAAGGAAAGTAATGAAAGAACCATATAAAAACAGCGTGACATACAAAGTATTTTCAAAATGAGAAGCTAGTTTCTATATAGAAAAGTTTCATTTCAGAGACGAGTATCCTTAACAATTTTTTGGAGCGTCATGTTTCAGAAATTTTTGTGAGTTTTGTCATACTTCGCTTTCGGATAATGCATCTACGCAAAAGTTGCGATTGAAAAAGTTTCGGAAAGTAGTACAGAAATTTTGATATGACTAGAAAGCATTTGAAAAAGTTACGAAAAGAAACACCGAACAATTTTACTTTTCGGTAAAATAAATAGATTCAAAAAGGCGTAGACGTAAACGAAGATACGAACGGCTAGAACGTTCTAGTATGAAAATTATTATAATTAGTTTTGAAGGAATATTGCATTTCTATTCATTTCAACGGTAGAGAAAATGAAAAGTGAATCTAACTTTTGTGAAAAAATAATGAAAATGTGCAAGTCACAGTGTAATCGTTATAATTTAAACAATACTCATTCTTGATTTTAGACAAATTAAATCACCATAAATTTGTACAATGTGTGCTCGTGTTTCGTCTGACGAGGAATGGATTTTTCTACTCAAAAAAGTAGATATGTATTGAAATTAATTCTATTCGCTTTAAAAATTAAAGTATTATGCATTAGTGATATTTAACAATAATTCTGAATTGCAAGTAATTAGAATTAGTCTGACGATAAAAAAACTGGAATACTATATTATACTAAAGTTCCAGCACAGTCTGTCAGACGTTTAGAATCTTACAATAATTAATACGATCAGTAACACTTGTTAGTGTTTGGTGAGACACCTGCAGCTTGATTGGACAACAATAATGAAATTTTTGTTCGAAGGTTCAAGGTTATCTCAAGATCGTACACTTGACATAGTTGTATAAAAAATAGTGTTCTGTCTGAAAATACCATAGTGACTTTGGAATTTAAGAAGCTCCTCCTCCCGAAAACAATTCAAACGCCATAAACAATATGCTCCTTGTAGCCATAAATGTAACAAAAATTCATTCTCTGATGTCTCATTTCATGTAACAAATATTGACTTCTAACAATTTACGTGACAATCTGCACAATTTTGAAATCTGTTCCAAACGAAAAAATAATTCCCAACAGCGAAGTTATTCATCTACTTTCATAAATATTCCGGGGGCTTCTTAATAAACAATCATAAATCGCGCAAAATTTGATGCATTATTACTTTCTCGAACAGCACAAGCAACTTTCCTCAACTTTGTTAAGATACACGGCTTCTTTCATCAGAAGAATTTATCCAGGATAGATCTCCTTCGAGCAAATGTCACAAATAAACGTCACGGACAATTTAGGAGTCACTTTCAGGGCAAGCTCGAAAGATTAAACGCGGCTTGATCCGGGCGAAGGAAGGAGTATCCCCTGTATATGGAGGAGGGCTGAAATCAGGTCCAGAAATTGCCAGGAAATCCGGGATCGATGAGACGAGCGGAGAGGAAGCCGTGGAAAAAGTGTAGCCAACAGCCGGACCAAACGTTTCATCAGCCGGTTACTCATCCGTGAAACACGAGGTCCCCGAGCTGTCGCGTTCTTATTACACGCGGGTTCAGGTCCAATAAGAGGATAGGAGACTTACAGCGCGATCGCCAAGATTGTGCACTATGCAGTGCAGGTGAGCTGTTTGGCCGACGGTCGTCGTGGTCTCCCTCTTCGTCGTGTTGTCGAAGTATGGTTGTTGAACCCAGTATGAAGACGGATGATGCTCCACCACCGTCCCGCTGCTCTTCATCGCGCACACTGCGAAAACCAATAAACAGCGTTACACAGCTTCCACTAGACTTGGGAATAGATTGGCGTTGCTTTCATTGTATAAGTTTAATTTAAAACACGCGAATTGAGAATCGTGAGAACCTCCAAACTGAGCTGATAAACAAGTTCTGAGATGCAGTGGAAATACCCGTCACTGGTCAGACAAGCGGCGGACAAGTATTTACCTGTTTGGTAGGGCATTTCTTATTACAGTAGGACCTCGATTATCTAAACTGTATATAATAAAAGAATGACCCGCGCTGTAACTGGATTTCGCATAAAAATGATGAGGTTACTTTAGAATGTAAAATATATAATGGTGCAAAATGAAGTACATATTGTTATTAGTGATCATTTTAGCTCGTTGCTAATATAGGATGACCAATTTTTAGCTGACCCGAGTACCGATAATGGAGGTTCTACTGTATGTTGTTTAAAGTACCTGATGAATCTCTATAGGTTTTGGAAAGATAAAAAAATGTCAGAACTTTATTTCGAATATGTAACACAATTGAAATAAAGTACTTTTACACGGTGAAGTTTCTACTAGTTGAACTTAAATTTTTAAATTCAGAATGATATGAAGTCAGTAATAGTGCCATTTTAGAAACCTCTGATGGACGTGAAACGATCTTGAAGATGCAGCTAAGTATGTATTTTTGAATTCACGATATTTGCTTCCTTAAAAGGTCCTACATGCTGGATGAATCATTCTGTACCAACCAAACTCCTCTAATTTCTAGATTGCTCAACAGAAGAGGGGTCCTCTTTCACCAGGACAACTTGTGGCTACACGTGGCAAGCCAGATACTATAGAAATTAGAGGAATTTGGTTGGGAAAGAATGATTCTTCCAGCATGTAGTCCAGACATTGCACCAACAGGCTACCATCTGTTTAGGTGTCTGAAAAATTATTTAAGTTCATCAAGAATGATAAACGTCAACGTCAAAAGTGTTCTGGAAAACTTCTTTGCTATAAAGCAATGGAACTTTTATAAAAGGGGCATTGAAAAATTAGTAGAAAGGTGGCGAAAGGTTGTAGAAAATGCGGAAAAATACATAGAAGATGAATGGCTTTGATTATGCTTTGTATTTCACTTTCAAAGAATATGAAAATTCGCACTTCTTATGGGATGACCTAATATTTTATTCCTGCAATTTTTTAGATTAAGTACTATTCACATAATCGGATATATTGAATCGCATAACTATCTGGAGTCCAGTTATTAAAAATTAAACACTGCAGGTACAATTTTGTTTAACTGTACATGCACACACACAAGCATGAATCCTTAGCTTTGGATGGTCTTATGACTTTTTACATAGTTATCTACAGTCTTAACTTCGTAAATGTCATTTTATCGTAATTCCTTTAAAAATTTGGTCTGTCTCTGACCCACCTGTGATGCAGATCAATTGCTACCAAACCCTTTGACTCTTCCTTATTTTCACCTCTGAGCTCTCATTATAATATCTTTAAATAAATACAGACTTGCATGTACAAATTCAATATGTTGAGTCATTCAGGGTTCTCCGACAAAATTATTCGAAATCACAGGTGTATTAGAGATCATTATACGTATTATAACCCCCAATAAATGTATACTCTAACTGAACTGAGCTACAATGATCGAGCAATTCCTCCTAAATCCTCCAGCATACGTTAGCCCGGAGTTCTAGTAATCATCTCCAGGTTCATCATCTCGGACGAATCGCTTGATTTTCGCAAATCGACGCTGTTCATATTCCTGTGACCTGGATTCGATTCGCTATAGATACCAATCATGCAAGTTCTCGCCAGCACGGCGGTACTCTGCCAAGTTTATTAAGAAAACTCAGGAGAACGTTGAAAGGGATAAGTTGGCGCTCTTCCGCGAGTATCTTCGTCATGGTCTGCTTATATTCGTCTGATTTGATTCGAGCACGATATTGGAAAGTACGTTTGATCCTATATCTTCGAAATAAGCGCGGCGAAATGTCTTCTGGCCAGGCTCGAGCCTTGAAACTTAGCACAGCTCGCCATACGATAAAATCGAGGAAAATCTTCAGCTCGAATTGCACCATTGCCAACGCGCTGGATCACTGTTCTCGTTGAGAAACTTGCGGCTAATTCTGTTACTTTGAGAGTGAAGATTTTATCCGGAGATCAGATCGAGGCACTTGGGCCGTTTGGACCACTTAGATCAGTTAGGGCACTTTTGCTCTACGACTATTTGGATCAAATTGCATCTTTAAGATCGGTCGAGCTACCTAGACCAGTTGATACGTTCGTATTGCTTGAATTAATTAGACCTAGGTCAGTTGGAGCATTTATCTCACGTGGATAATTTGTGTCTCTTGGATTGTTTGTCAGTTGGATCACTTCATTGATTTGAAGCACTCGAACTATCTGTGTCACGTAGATAATTCGAATTACCTGGATCATTTGGATCGCTTGAACTGTTCCTATCACTTAAATCATTTGCACCACTGAAACGTTTGGAACAGTCATATGATATAATTTGTACCATTTGTATTACGGATTATTTGTATTAATTAGATCACTTGAATTATTTGGATCTTCAACATCGTTTACGTCACGAGCATGCGCATTGTTTGAATCATTTGGATTACCACCATCAATGGAATCGTTTGAGTCGCCTAATTAATAATAAGTCACTTGGGACATTTAAATGAAATTGTCCTCAAAGCATGCATTAATTAAGTTCATAATTGTGATTTGCACGTTCAAGTTGAAAGTCACTGCGAAAGAATCATCTTCTTTAATAAATTGCTACTTTACTCTCGTTTGTCTTCGCACACATCGAGCTCCGCTTCAATTAGAAATTTTCTTTGAAGTTTTATCCTGCACATTTGTCCCGTATATTTCTCCGTCGGTTGGAAAGCTCATTTCTTTTATTTTTCACCGTAATGAGCACATTTTTTATCCCGCGCATTCACGTCATTCTTTTGCGTTCTCCGTTCGCTCGACGACTTCGTATTATCGTCACGTTATACTGTACACGAGAACTGCATAAACGATGGAACTGTTACTCATTTACTACCTCACTCGACCAGAATTTTTAAAATTAGTATTCAACCATTTTGACTTTTGTTAATTTTATACGACACTGTCATACACTGAAAAGATTCTGGAGTATTACAATATTTCTGAAACACTGCTTTCATACGGTACGTGTAAACGATGGAACAATTTCTCATTAACCGCCTCGTTCGACCACAATTGTTAAAATTACAGTTCAACAAACATTCTAGCGTATTAAAACATTTGTTAAACACTACTTTCATACTCTTCGGCAAATATTGCACAGTGCATAATTTCAGAATAACAGAAATAATATTATTCTGCAACTTAGCATTATGCAAAAGTAGAAAACGGACAATGAACCTTAACAAATTATTTGAACATACTTCAGATTGTATCTGTTGCCTCTACGTAAGGAATAACTACATAAATAAAATAGTTTAAGAAATCTGAAGAGAATAGTACACTCGTGTCTCAAACATTTGAATATTAATCGTTAAATGTTCCTTCGGTACGATACTGTAGCTTTCCTTCCACGGCAAAGCAAAGTACTCAACGTTTTCAGCGAAAACAGTAATACATTTCTGGAATGAACCCACCACTGAGCTTTATTCCAGGCTAATGATGTTTTCACTGAATCGCTAATACGTCCAAGGGTTTCTTTATGCGCTCTAGGGGAAGTCGGAAATTTCATGAAGCTCTTCCGCGTCGTGGGTTCATCATCCTCGACTGGATTTTTCGTAAACACCCAATTAAGACATCAGCAGTCGTCCGCTCGGGCTCCAGGGTGATTAGCGAGGTCTTTAGTAGATTAGTGTAAACAAAATCCGCAAGTCCTTCAAAAGCTGCCTCTGAAATTATTTGTAAAAGAGTTTGCTTTCAAGCGAATCTGCAATTAGTTTTACAAACATCGTGTGTAACATAACTGGGAGCATTTGTATAATTTATATGAACGTACAGCAGAGTAATAAACTTTAGCTCAACCGTAAAATTCAATATCTTTTAAATTATTGACTGTCTACACCCAAGCCTATATGTGTATGTAGAAAGATTTGTGACAACATGATCTATCAACACCTCTGAAGGATTTTCAATGGGCGACACCTTCTCGTACGTCCTGCTATCATAGATGTAAGTCTCTAAATGACCTAACTAGATCAGTGGCAAATTCGAGTAACAAGCTATTATAAAAAAAAAGTGATCCATCCACGTGCAAGAGTTTATTAAAATTTGAGACGACTAGTTCAGAAGCTCTCCTTGTCCCAGGTTTGATTCCAGCGCCATCCAATTATTTCTCCCTTAGGTCGCGTTTACATTGGTAAGTCACTTGTTCCAGTAACTGGTACAAGTAGCTAGCCTGACTGGATCACTTACGAGCTAATGGTACAAGTTACTTACCAATGTAAACACCTACTTATCCCGAGGTTGAGGCCTGGCTAGCTACAGTCTTCCACGGTTGGCTGTAACAGCTTTCTGAATCGAGAACTTCCAGCCAACCGAGGCAGGGCAAGTTGTCATCGCCTTCTCGAGTACAATATTTACGAGTGTAGCTCGAGAAGGCAATGACAATTTGCCCTATCTTCGTTTGCTGGCAATTGTCGGTCCCAAATGCTCTTACAGCCAACCGTGGAACACTGTACTTGTACCAATGCAAACGGAGCCATGTACTGTTTCTATTCAAATTTTAAGTTACCTCAAAGAATTGCGGAATTACGTGTGAGATAAGCGATACAGTGAGCAACGTTATTGTTGTACCGAGCAACTGCTCCGTAGTTACTGCTCCAGGGCACCAATTACCAGGACGTTTTCCTGTCTTCTCTTCGCGAGATAAGTGGTCCGTTGATAAAGCTGAGAAGGAGATCCGAAACATGGCGAAAGTATGTCGTTGCAGTGCTGATAAGTGAGAAGGAAATGCGAAACCTCTCGGTGAAATCCAAGTGGTTCGTGTCCTCGACATCACGGCTCGTTCGCCCTGAAGTTAGCACATACCGAAACTACATATATCGCACTCCACGCTTCCGCTATCTCCCTTTTTGCTCGACGGAGCCCGGCGACAGCTTTAACGTTGACGCGATTTATCGAAAATCGGCGAACTTTCGCCGCCCCCGCGATTTTGTCTCGTTAAAATACACCTGAAAGAAATTGTCGCAGGATCTCTAGCAATAACTGCAATGAATTATTTGTCATTCATTCGTTAGATGTCGTTGAAACCTTCTTCAGGTCGCGTTGCACCGCGGAGGGAATATATTTCTACGTTAATTAGCAATTCGGTGCGGTTGATATTAATTAAAAACGGATCGCTACCTTCCCGGCGAATTTATATCTATCATCTTCCAATTAAATCCTTCAAGCTGCGTTCTAATTAAATAATTTTCTAATTGAAACGTTAAAACGTGAATGACGGAGGAAAAAGGCGGGGCAGGAAGGCTTCATTATTGAAACTTGCCGGCGTTAGGAGGATTCCGTATTACGAACACACTTTTAGAACAATGTTTGAAATTTTGGAGTCCGTTTAGAAGTTTTAGATCGACTCCTGTACGTATCGAGAGAAACTTCGCTGCTTTAAAGTTTCTTCAATTTTTCCTCGTCGATGGGAAATCGGAGCTCTGCACTTCCGTGTGACACGACAGCAACGATGGGAAGTAGAAATAACAATTAATTCGATTGTAAAGTTTGAAGGATGAAATAATTATTTTAGTACTTTTTTGTATCGTTTTAATGTCACCCAAATTTTTGGCAACGCTTTTTAACGTGGTTCACAATTTTGTTGAATCATCAAATATTAAGTAATGTCGGTATAATGTATTTATTAGAGAATTTCTATTCGTAATTATGAAACAGAGAAATAAAAAGGAATTTTAATTGAAATTATAGACACATACAACACTGAAAGGTGTATAACAAACACAAAATAAAACAGAAAGGCGTCTCAACATTATATTTTCTCTTTAATCCGCAGGAACTGTGACAGGTACAGCTACGAGTAAGATTAAAAATTAATAAAATATTTAAAAATTTCTCGACTGCACAGAGAAGTATTATACTGAAAAGGGGAGCACTGTCGTGGTTAAATGGAAAAATATTCAATTTCCTTCCGATCTCAATTTGAATGAATTTTTAAAGTATATCAAAAGGCGAGGAGCTTTCATTATAAAAGAACACTTTGGAACTACTTCATAAATGTGTGTTTACAATGAAAACTTTCACGACGTTCATCTTCCTTTCCATTATAAAAACTACTTCTACACACTATGAAAAAAGGAAGTTATTATCGACTTACTTGGTAAAAGACAAATGCGTTCTCGAAATTAAAATTGAAGAAGATATCAAAAGATATTTCTCTCATGAGTTTCTACCTAATTATGACAACTTTAATAGCTATGAAACTTTTTGTTTTTATACATCCTTTCGATTCTCATGTTATTTTACTGAAAGCACATGTACAGTCAAACAGTATTAGAAGAAAAAACGTTTGAAACGAGGATATATAGAAAATTAAATAATTTATTCATGTAAGCTCATATTTTTAACAATTCATTTAGAAATTAATTTTCTGAAATGGATCATTGCACTGAAAAAGAAACAATGTTAGAAATGTTGGAAAATAATAAAGCATGAAAGAAGGTGACTCTACAAAAAAAAAGCATATTAAAATTTTACGATAAATTTATTACGTGTGTAGCTTAGGTTTTGTAAAAGATAGTAGAATCTGTCTCACAATGCCTAGTACAATCTGAAGTAGGATAACTTTACTTGCAAGAACAACGATGCTTTGTTTTCGAGAAAATTATAACAAAGCAAGTACCTATAAATAGTTTCATATTGTTCACTCAAAAATTACGGAAGATCTTGAGACGCGAATATATATAATTTTCTATAATAGTAACCTGTATTTTTTATGTGCTGCTCAGAAGTATTCAAAACTGATTTTCTCGGAGACGAAGTGTCATATAAAAAAAATTTATTTCACAATTCCCACGTATTTTTTCATACATTATGTGAATCTGCAAAATTTTGTCGGCATCATTGATAAAAATTAAATTTTTGTTAATAAATATACTTCACTTCTTACTCTTCTATTCAGCATCCATAGTTTCCTGTGACTGCCACTTATCAGGCAGCTTATTCATACCTCTCGAATGTAATAAAAACTAATTGATAATTTTCGACAGAAAAATCCTACAATGTCTTCCTATCCACCTACAAGAATGACTTCCTTCAGGGTTATACTACTTATTTTAGAACTCCTGTGCATTCCAATTGAAAAGAATATTCTCTCGAAACGAGGGAAAGATACATAGAAACAGTAGAACAGCCATTCTGGCGTTTCATTTTCGTTGAACAACGAAGAAGCAGCTCGAGATTGCACGGATCGGCCGTTGTAGCCGGCCACCATTTCCAGCGATTTATGCGGCTCCCGTATATTTGGCAGAAAGGCGAGTCCGCATGAATAAACACGGTTGTTAATCGCGGCTAGTTGCATTCAAGCAACGGCAAAAAGATTGAACAGAGTACACACGGTTGCTCTTTCAGGAGTAGCAACTTTTTCATGCGGGACAGAGGGCCCAGCGAACTCTCTCCCCGAATGGGCGTGTGTTTAGCGAGTCAACACATTAAGTTTTAATTTAAGCTTAATGGAAACTTACGTGGAGGCAGCCAACTTTCCGACGAGCGTACGCTTTAAGCGTTTCCGTTCCATAACGCGGCCATCATGCAAGCATAAACGCCGAAGAAAAGAGAGAGCTAACCGGGAGGATCTCTGGTTAGATGCACAGAGTGGCCTAGTAATCCTGGTGAAGTCCAAAAGGGCACTCTTTGTGAAAGCGTGAGTCAAAGGTAGAATGAAACCTCGATCATTAAGGTTATACATCGTCGAGACGAATTCAATGGTCTATTATCAGGTGACCAATCAACTTGAGCCAGAATGGCTTTTATTGATATGTTTGTGAACATCCATATTTCAGAGTCTTTAATCTTCCTTTCTACCATGGCAAAATATCCATCCATTCATAGTTAACACTAGATCTACCAAGGCAGTCAAAATGACTGGTTTGCAATTGTACTCTGAACGATTTCTTTTTGACAACTATTATGTTTATTTTCAATTGACGCTGCATAAAGCTGAAGAAAAATATAAGGAAACGTTGTTTTCTTGAATTACGTATTTTTTTCTAATACATGTCATTCTGATCGCATCGATGAAATAGGTGTGTTAATGCCGTGTCCATTTATAAAAATTAAGTTTAGTTATTAAAATTTTATTAGATTTTAAGATTTCTTTATTGTGAATACTGTAATTTTAGATGAAATATGTGTACAACAAAGATATGAAGAAATAAGAATTCTGGATTCTAATCACGTCTTTTATTATAGATACTTTGAACTAATTCAGGATATTTATACAATAAAGATACAAGTATCACGTTAAAATGGGCATCTTTGCGTTTAAGTATTTCTAAGAACAAATATGCTTCTATCCAATTTTAATTTTTATATTTTATATTTCCATTTATTATGTTCAAAGAATCGGTGCTTTTTAAGAAATGTATTACTTTGAAATCTTTTTTCTTTAATAGTGAGATTTTGTAAAAATGCTGTCAAGCTGATTTACAAGATCAGTTTACGTATGCGTCGCACGTTTTCGCATGTGTTACGCGTTCCTTCTGAATCCAGGTGAAGTATGTTTTCGATATCTGAACATGTTATATTACGAAAATCACGTTCAAGGGAACACATGAAATGGATTCGTTTTTCTGAAGGAATATCTTGATTATTCTGCTTCATCAAATTCTTTCTAATCCTTGTCTCGAATGGCAGTCGATTTTGTATTGTTGTTGTGTAATTAAAATCGCAATAATTGTATTGGTAATATTGACTTATAGTTTCTTCTTGCAAAATGAAGTTTCTCTTAATTATTAACTGCACCAATGGAACTCCAGAATATTATCTGTACAGTACACATGCATGATATCATTTTAATAAATCATGGACACTGTGAAGTAGTAATGTGGCAGTTTTGCAATATGAAAATCAGCCTTTCGAGTCAGGAAACTTTGCACTTGACAAGATTATGTTTAACGAAGGCAACGATATCTGAGTGTGTCCTTTAAATTTCACCCTGAATGCTATACTTTAAAATATTGGAAAAGTAGCGCAAGATCACTAAAACTAGCGAAATCGCTTTAAAAAAGTTACAAGGTGAATATCTTGTGACAGCATGACTTAATTTGATTTATACACTTGACTGTATTAGAAACGAAACATTTGAACAAATGTTCTAAGCTCACAGGAACATCAGAGAATGATTGATAAATAATCGATGCAGCGCAAAATAAGTGATAAATAATCGATGTAGCACTAAATACATGACAAATAATCAATGTACCACAAAATAAGTGATAAATTTGTCTTTTAGATTTGTTACTTACATCACTTTCTTAATCACGGGTGCACAATGGCGCAGCGGGCAACGCGTTTAAACAAGTGCAGTTCATATTCAAAGGAAGACCGTTCTTTTTCCAAATTAACTGCATAATTATCGCAGTTGCGGTAGAATTGGATTCAAGCAGAGCGCTGTTTCTCCGGAACGAACGTGAAAATGAATATATCCATTCGCGGCGGTGAAACCGAAACGTTATTTCGCGAAACAAGGTGATTTAACACCTCGACCCGGTAACGACTCGGTGCATAGGCGGATTCGGGTTTCTGGAACGTTGTTAAATCGAAATCGGCCACGGCTCCGTTGCGAAAGTGGTCCGCGTAATGCGAAAACTTTTTCTGAAATCCAAGTAGCTTATGTGCTCGACGTCTCGACTTGTCTCCCGTTACCATACAAAAGCTGTAGAAATACTACTCGACTGCCGGTGCTTACGTACACTGCGAGCACGCTTTCCTAGCCGCGCCGTTTATATTTCGTTTCGTTTCGTTTCAGCGTCACCGTGGAATCCAGTTCGCAGCCATTTTCGAGAAATCATTCGGCCCATCGAAGGTCTACGAGCTCGCGTCTCGACCCGTTCGCAGCCGCTTTTATCCGAGCGCCGAGCGAAAATAGTCAATGGCACAATTTTGCGGTGTCTCGTGTTTAAATATTTTACACGCCCCGGCTGTACTTTAGGTGAAATATTTAATCGTTCATTTGGAACCGAATGGTTTTCTTTTGGATAAATTTGTTACACTTCATAACCATGGAGGATTTTAACGGAGTGACGTTTATTAATAAGAAACAGTAATATTTACTAATTATAACAGCACAGGTGTTATTTCTTAACCCTCTATAGCCCAAATTTTTTTCGTGGCTATAAAAAAATTTGTATAATCTGAAACCAACAATTATCAACCTCTAAATACAAATTAAAATGAATTTATGAGTTTCTTTTTCATGAAATATTTTTCATTTAGTATCTCAGGTTAGAGTTGATAATTGCTGCAAAGAATCTTTTTGGTAACAAAGGAGATGTTATAAAACAAGATGTATACGCCACATTGCGGAAAAAAATTCAGATAGATCAACAAGATATTGATATATTGTTATGTGACTTCAAAGTCACGCCTGGCTATAGAGGGTAAACACGTTGAACGCCACAGTGAAACTGGTCATACCTAATCAGACACGATATGATTTATTATTGTTTCTATAAACCGTAAAGAAAACAAGGATTTGAGTACTCAGTCGTGTTCTTTTGTTTCTGTATTATTGTTTCACTATAAAGATTGCGCAGATGTTTGCGACAATCAATAGTTATTTAATTTAATTTAAGTTTAGGTGTTGATCACCGATGACCGCCACGGCGTTGCGCGCCCCAGTGGAAAAACCCACAATTAGTCAGACCCGCGGAAATACCTTTTTATTAGCATGTATCGTTGAATATATAAATATTTATTTATTTGATAATATACTTTTTTATTGTGTGCTATCATTGTAACATAAATGTAACTCAAAATTTCGTTGAGGTAATCAGTTATTTGACGAAATTAAAATTGATACGTGGGTCACCGGTGATACACGTGGCGCTTAAGGTGTTAAGTATACGTCCACATTTGTGGCTGGTCGCTATTGATCTACTCTTTTATTTTGAATATTATCGTTGTGGAGCAATTTCGCCAACTTATTCGCGCTCGTTCGCATTCAAACGTTACAAACTTCTACTCTTTATCATTCATTGCAGTAGTTTCTTTTTTATGTGCTTTTTAACGTCGCTTCAACTGCTGGGTCCTCAGCGACGAAGTTTCGTCTGAATTTCAGTTGCGTTCTTATATTTTCAAGTACAGGTTTGTGTCTTTTAGGAATTTAATTGTATTTTTTATGCGGTCCTGTGATGTGAGAGCAGTGCCTATTTATCTATTTATTTGGTGATCATGTGTAATTTTGAAGTGGGCAGTTCTTAGTGAAGACAGTACAATCTTTTCTTTTCTGTTTTTATTGCAGTTTGGTACTGGTTGATGAAAACCTTGTACTATGAATTTTGATTCTTTTAGTTGTAGTCCATATTTTTTTTCATTTTTCTTTTCCTGTGATCTGTATATAGTTTCTTATTTTTCCCACAAATATATAATTTTAAACTTTTTGTCAGAATTTAAGGGATATAAACATATAGTTTGCCTCTATAACTTCCACACTTTTTTAAATTACAAACACTTTGTTAACAATTCCGTAAAGAAATATGCAAAAAGTAGATTGCAAATTCAGACGCTGTTTGTTCAGCACCTTTTGCAGAATATGTGCACGAAAATTCAAAATTACAAAGTGGCTTTTCTCGAAAACAAAGCCCTGCATGAAGAATATGTATTTTACAATTTCCATTCATTCTTACACAAACAATCCCCCCTTTCGGTTGTACCGCGAATTTGACCGCGTTCTGTACACGAGCGTGTATATAAATTAATTATGAAATTGTACAATATTGAATAAAATAAGTAAAGTTTTTCTGTGGGTGTGTATTATAACTGACAGCGCCACGATGGATGGGAAATTCAAAGAATTCGTGGAACTTTTCCAGTTTTAACACCCTGAAGCGCGAGGCGAGCACATAGTTGTTTAACCTCAAGGAAAGTATTCTCGTTATATTTTCAATGAAACTATTTCCTTTGTTACGTCAGTAACGTTTAACGTTACACGTTCTAAAGCTTCCATTTGCTTTAAGCTCAAAAAAATAAATTACCGAGGAACTGTATCGTCTACTTCACAAATAACTTCTTCAACAACAGTTCACAGATCTTTTGGTCCAATTAACTACAGTTTAAATATACAGAATGGGGCACTCAACATAATTTTGAAAAGAATACCAATGAAAGTAATACCGAAATTTTAATTACATAATAAATATCTATACGTTGTTAAAGAAAAAATAAACTTGCTATTCATACATTTTTAGAAGTTTATTTTCTAATGCTAATGACGAAAATTTTTAATTTAAAGCAAACTTAAACACAGCAAACGTAATAACAACAAGTAATCCATAGGGTGTAATAAAAGTTCTGTTCGTACTCAAAATAACATTCATTCGCTTGCAATAATAAACTCTGAAAGTCAAATTATTCTCCATTTTTCATGGCTTTATGTTTTGTAAAATTCTCTTTTTTAACCTTCTAATATACATGGATTTCTGTTCTGCATAATTCTTTTTCCTAACTCCCAAGTTTGTTAAATATTCTACTTCCTCGTATGTGTAGATACATGAAAGTCACCCTCATTTAGACGGACCCTACCAGAAAATCCCAGCACTGAAAGAGTTGCTCTGCAAAATGCTGTACTTCAAAGTATACCGAAATGAACATAACGGAACGGAGGTTCGCTTTCAACGAAAATCCTACGATTAAAACCATGAATCAGCAAAGCAAACATTTAGTTCTACACTTTAGGTTTACTGGGACGAAGAACGTGAAGTTTGCTTCTACGAACAGACGCCTTTCTCAGAGTGAAATAATATCAGTACAATGCACATAGTTGCAAGGAGACTTGACATTTCTCTGATATACATGTTATCATCTATAATAGGTTCGTAAATTATTTTACACACTGCAACATTTATAGAACAGTGCACTTATACAGTTTTAAAAAAAGTTCCTCGCCGCTTAAATTTTTGTCGACTTTAATAGATACGAGATTTTCAGTCAGAAAGTTTTGAGATTTAGCAGTGTGATTTTGAGACTGACAGTGTACCTTCAGAAAAAGTTTCGAAAACAAGGAATAATAACCACTTAACAAATTATTTATTGAATTTTATACATAATAAATCCCTTAATATTCTGAAAAAAAATAATATTGGAATAAAAATACAGATTGGAAACTACACGATACAATACAATTTTTTTTGCTGCTTGATTTAAATGAAAAATAACAAACTTTAATATGTCTGACTGTATGACAGGTTACCCTGTGACCCGTAATGTATCAAATAAAATTTGGAGGAACTTTGTATTATATTTAACACGTTGAGTGTCACCGTGAAAACAGCCATACCTAATCAGACACGATATAATTCACTATTTTTTACATAAATCGCAACGAAAAGACAGATTTGAATTCTGTTCCTGCACTATTATTTCAGTATGAAGTTTGCTCGCAATTTAAATTAAATTTGAGGGGCCGGTCACTGGTGACTCCCGCAGCGTTCAACGTGTTAATATTATAATTTTAAACAGCAGTGATGAGTTTATCAATGTCCACCTAATAGATGGAAATATTTATGATATATCACGGTGTTAAACCGCTCGTGTTAACGACGTGGAGGGTGCAACGAGAACAGAGCTGCAAAACACGGAGACTAAGGGGTTCCTCGCGGGCTTTTCGTGACAGATAACAGTAAAAGGCGATCGCGCACTTTTCTGAACACTTCCGGCGACGAGGACGCTTTGTTTGCCGCTGGGACGTTCCTGCTTGATTTCCGGATATCAACTTTAAAAACGCCTTTCACGCGAACATCGCGGCAAAGTGGTCAAATATTATCTTACGTTCGTTTCAGGCTCGTCGAAGAGAATCGACTATCGAGAACGCTTGCTCTGTTCTTCGGAAAATGTACTTCGAAACATTCGGAAACTTAAAAACTGAAAAGCAATTTCAATTTATCTTTAACGATATTAGAAAGACTTTTTTTTATTAATTTCGATAGCCTTCTTCGCTTCGTTCGCAGTTTCCATACTCACGGCGAACTATGGGTTTAAAAGTTGGGAAACATTAAAGGCTGAACAAGAGAATTTTCCTCTGCTTTCAGTAACTTTTTAACTTTTCCTCTACTTAGAATTTGTATTTTTTTTTATTGGAGGTTTGACTATTTTCGTTAGAAGACTCAGCTTGAAAAATTGTGAAACCCAACGGGTATGCTGCATTTAACTTCCACGTTTTCGCTTTTATGGAAGGTTCTGTTGTTTTCTTTGCTGAAAATTGTGCACCGAGAAGTATAGAACTGTTTAAAGATAAAAAATATGTAGTTTAGTTTGAGTTTCAACTTTTCGATTGTTTTCTTATATCGTATTACATTGTGATTTCTTCCTTCGTTTGTGAAAACGTTTTCAAAAAGTTTAGGAACGTTAAAAATCGAAAACTAAGGAGGTTCGGTCTTGGTTCGAAGTTTCTGCCAAGTTCTTTGCGAGGTACTCGTCGAAAAACTCGAACACAGGGTAAATAGAAAACAAGTTCTTCATCCAATCGCATTAAGAGAACTTCAATATATGTTCGAAAATGAAATTTGAGAGTGTTGTTATTTATACGCGGCACTTCAATATACAGGGTGGTCAGTGTAACTGGAACAAGTCATACCTCTCTTCTGATTGCAATTAGAAAAGAATGGTAGAGGAAAAAGATGAGCGGTCCAAAGAGTTATACATTTTCAGGGCCATTTTACAGTTCGACCATTTTTCAAACGGAAACATATATTTTTTGCATAAATTAAATAGGTCTTCAGGTCTAATACAATATACATCTTTCAACACGTTGAATGCCACGGGGATCACCGACAACCGGCACATCAAATTCAATTTAATGAAGTAACTATTTATTATTACACAATTGTGAGCAATTTTCATATTGTAACATTAATTTGGGAACATAAAAATGCGACTGAACACCCGAGTATTTTTTCTCTTTACGATTTATATTAAAAACATTAAATTATATTATGTCTGATTAGATATGGCTGTTTTCACTGCTCTATTCAAGGTGTCAATAATGACCATCGTAGCTCGACATGTAAGTAAATTAGAAGAATAACAATTATCGTACCATAAACACTTTTGAGTAGAATGAGTAATTTACGAGTAATTCGAATTGATAAATTCAAATACCTCAGCCTGTGTACTGAAACTTACATGCATTACTTTGCCATATTAAATTATAATAACTAACAAGAAAATTCGTCTTCAAACCTTCACATCTGAATTTGAGAACCCTCTTGCATTTTTCACGCTAATTAATATTGAAATTTCTCAACAAATTATATAATGATTGATTTCACTCAATATTCAGCAAACCATTATTGGTTTTGTTGCATGCACAGTATCACCTCGATTATCCAAACTGCAGTTAGCAACATTATAAATCATACTGTAACTATGTATCGCCTAAAAATGATAATTTTCTTTTAAAATGTAAAATACAGAATGACCTAAATTAAATACACACAGTCACTAACGATAATTTAAACTTGCATCTGACATAGGATGACCAACTTTCAGATGACTCACGTTCGGATAATCGGGCTTCAACTCTAATCGAATCGAATATTCTAGCGTCAAAGGGAAGTGCCCTCTATACGCAGCAGGGATCTATATAGGTACGTGGCATGTTGAAAAGTTCATCCCAAACGAAAACAAACAGGAAGAAGGTTCAGCACGCGGCTAATTCGAATTTCAAATGACTGATAAGCAGCCACGAAATTCAGTTACGTGCACGGCGCACCAGCGATGCGCCACTGGGAGGAAGCCAGAGGCAGAATGCACACATGCGTTCACTTTTGCGCACTCATGATCGATGTCATCATAAATTCCGTCGTGTTACTTGCCACCGTTTGCTATACCACTGCATCCGTCGCATGTTCGCGCATTTATCAACGATTTAAGAGGCATTCCTAGCGAGCGGTGCTCTATATTACTGGAAACACTTAGGTGACCAAGATTTCGAACTATTTCGAGGGACGAAATGAACGCTAGAAGTGAGAGAACCGGGGTGAAATTATTAAGATCGTGCACGAGGTCGGCGGTCTCTGTTAATTAAAACTCGAAATTAAATTAAATTGTACGAGTATTTTTATTAGCCAAAGAAATACGGCTGCAATTTAGAACGTAATAAGTCCTATTTCATACAGTAAAATCGTGTCGCAGTTTTTCAGGACACGAAGATCGATTACTTTACTTAACCCATTGACTGCGGGCTACTTGGAAACTAGGCGAATGCACCGTCCGGCCGAACTGCAGTAGCGCACAGTGAGCCATTGCACCGAACGCCTATGGGCGTTATCAGTACGCAGTGAACGACTTTGTCAAGCGCGTATAAACGCTGATAGCAGTCAAAGGGTCTATGTAGAGGTTTACAGAAAAGCAATAAATACTTTGAATGAACCTGATATTTTGGTCCACAAGTATTATTCGTGAAAAACAAATCAATGTGAGCTTCTTTAAGAATTATTCATTTTTCTTACTAGTATGAACACGTTGACTGCCATGGGCGTCACTGGTAATCGGCGGTTCAAATTTTATTTAATTAAGTAAGTATCTACTTTTACTGTGTTCTCAGTAAACTTAAAATAACAACAATAATATACGTATGCATATACAATACTGAATATTTAGTGATTCGTTTCCTTCACGATTTATATAGAAGAGAGAAATTTATAATGTGTCTGGTCAGTGGTGGCTGTTTTCACTGTGGCAGCCAACGTGTTAAAATCTACGTCATTTCTTACGGTTCAAAAAATGTATCTGAAACTAATTGTTTAGCTCAGAAGGATGAATAGGCTGATTAACAAATTTTCATCTTCAACGTAATTTTTACAAGCTTCCAATCCTTATCGCATGAATCCTTCCAAACACAGCCTATTACTTTCAATAATTTTTTGTCTAATATCAACGAGTGAGAGTTGATTTTAAATAGCAGTTTTTAGTGACTGTACCCTGTACTATATTCCCGTTTTCACACGTTACAAGAATTCGCCTCGAAAAACGAAATAGCTGGCGCTCTAAATTTTTCAGCTTGACTCCACTTTCGCCTCGCATTCCACTCAGAGTCGGTGCGATTTTTTCACCGTTTTCTGTCGCGGCTTTGTTCGTCGGTGTGCATTTACGTTCGGTCGTTGCTTATGGTCGTGAAGTTTTCGCGAAGTTCACGGCTCCGGGGACTCCTCAAAGATGTATCCAGAGAGCGTGGCTGTAAAGCGATAAACCGGAGGGAGAAGAAGAGGGACAGAAAGAGGACGATGTTCCTTCGCAGAGAATAAACCAGGTGGCCCAGATTCAATCTCCAACGGGAGAAGACAAATTCCCACGAGGTTCTAAATGTAGGACGGTAAAATGTCGCGCGAGCGGGACAATTGTTTTCAAAGGTTTCGACTCTCCGCTTATTTTCGGCGGCGAACGACTCGGTTTACGAACGTGCTGCTACAGAATGATTCAACGAAGCTTCACCGCAGATGCTTTTCTCCCGTTCGACTGTCTGTGCATCGAAAATTTCCATTTGTTTATTCTTTTCCAAAGAACATTGGATATTTTCCTCGAAAATGAGAAGAGCGTCTTCCTTTTCGTCCTCCAAAGGAATTTAAAATCGAGATTTTATCAGTGTTATTGATACGATAGAATATTGTTTGAATATAATTTCCATTTGATGAAGAAATTCGTAAATAATTTTGTATACACATTTTTTTATTATACAGTGCAGGCTGACTGCAATTAAAAAAAAACGTTACACGAAAAAGGTGATTGGTTCAAAGGGCATTACATTTTTAGGAGCATACTTTTTTCGCAAGAGTAACGACGCATGTGCATTTCTTAGTTGCACCATTTTTTTTTGGACACGTCAGTTTTTATTTCACGAAACAATCATTTTTCGACCGCTTTATCCTAGTACCTTTTGTTGACGCAGAATGACGAGAGGATTTTTTTTATGCAAAAGAATATACGTTTCCATTTAAAAAATGGTGCAACTGTAAAATGCACATGCATCGTTACGCTTGCGAAAAAAAGATGGCGTTGAAAATGTACTCCCCTGTGAACTGTTCGGTTGTTTCCTCTGCCATTTTTTTTTAATTGCAATCAGAAAAAAGGTATGATTTATTTCATTTGCATGGACCACACTGTATAATAGGGCGCTGCATGAAAATTAAGTTGCAGGTGAAACTGTGGAATGTGTGTATATTAAAGTATTGCTGATATTGTAATAATTAATTTTTAAGTGCTGATTGGTTGTAAAAAAATTCATCACTATGTTCATATGTACAGTTAACCTACTGTGAAACATACAATAGTTTATTTTTATATAAAAATGCAAATTATATTTCTGAAGCCACTATATTAAGTCTCTAACACTTTGACTGCCACGTCAGCCATATGTGGATGACGATTAAATTCAATCATTATTTATTACACCATACAAACTATTCACAAATATATCTAATAAAGTCTAATAGAACCAGTACAAATATTATTAATTAAAACCGCTATTATTTGAAGTTATATTTATTTTCTATAAGAATTTAAAAAGTTTGTCATTTTCAGCTCACATAATGTGCGGTTCAAAGTACTAATACAGTTTCATCTGATTTTAAAGTTTGCATTCCCAAAGTAATATTTTCCTGTGAAAGTTTAAGGATTCAACTCGTAAAGCTTATGTCCTCTTATTTTTATACTTAAATTATGATACTAAATTGAATGAAATACTTTCGTAGACTAAATATTGTTCAATTTCCTTATACTGCATGCATCATTTCATCCGTAATGCTTGACTGAAACAGCTGTCTGAAATAAAACAGGAATTGGCGACAAAATAGTCTTGAATTACTTAAAGTGCATCGCATTGTTTCCTGTACTTTTTACGAATACGATAGTAAAAGCGACGGTAGGATCGTTTTACACGGACGAATGGAAGATCATTACATCGAAAGGAATCGACAGGACAATGTCGATCAAGGAAAGGAGCAACACAAGTCCATTACAAGCTCTAAAGTCTGCTATCGATTCTGGAATAGAGGAACGAAGCAATTCGAGACGAAGGAACTCGATCACATTGAACGAACAGTTTTGACGAACAACGAATCAGCCGTGAAATCCGAGAAAAAAGCTCCCTGTCCGCATTGCTTTCCTGTTTCCACGAAAACGGGGCGATTCGTATCTCGAGTACCTGATTTTAGTCAAACTTAACCCACAGGAGGAAATACAATGTACAGTGATTCACAAATTTGATCAAACAACTCCAACTTACTTATTAATCCAGAATATACATCATTCAGTTACTCAAATAATAAACTTATTTTTATACGGTGTCTAATGAAGAAAGTATTCATGATTGACAGAGTGGATAGTATTCGTCAGACTGAATAGAAAATATTTTTGATAAACGTAAGTTCAAAAATGACTATTATCAGAGTTGTAAACAGTTTGGTAAAAAAACAGTATTGGTAAAAATGTAAACTTCAAGAAAAGATTAACGTACTGTTGATTTTCTAAAGTAGACTATGCATCTTTGGGTAACGAAGAGTGTACTTTGAGAAGTTATAGTAGTCTGTTATAGTTGAAAGATAAATTATCTGATAGTTTAAGCAACAAGCGAAGAACTTGTATAGAGATGTATTAAGCCTATTCCACGCCTACATACTTTTGCCCGAAAACACTAAATGAAATATATAAAAACTGTGTAAAGCGTCTTAAAACTGTTTGCAAAGATTCTTTAAAAACATTTAAACAAACGCCCTCGTGTTTACTGTTTTCTACTGAAGTTGAAAAACGTATGTTCTTAATACTTACAAATTAGTGTGGACGCGTTTTCAAGTACATATTTTGTTTTTATTTTTGTTCTTGTATATGTGAACAGTTGTATCTGCATAGATGTGGACTAGAATTTAGAATAGATTTATAATAGATTTTCTGATCTGTACTCCCACTTTCCCTTTTTTTTCATTTTATGTGCATAAAAATGAATATATGTACAGTTGAAAATTGAGACTGAAATTATCGATCCTGTTACAAATTCGAAGTCAATTAACAAGTAAAATTTATACGATTGAGCCGTCCATTCTGGATGACCCTACAATAATAGTGTAAGATAGTGATCGGTCAAGCGAATACAATAGGAGAGCCACTGGAGTTAGATTTACACTGTGGTCACTCGGGCAAGGATAATTTTGAGGATCCGATAAGCAGATTAAGTGACTGGCCAGAGTAGAAGATTATAACTACTACAAGTTAGGCTGGTATGTCAGATTGAACTAATAAATGAGGATCGTGAAGAAATGGAAGTGAAACGAGTCAATGACTAGTCAGACGAGTAGAATAAACCGTGACTAATCAGGCACTTTATAACATATGTCTACAATTTAGTAATTAGTATTTTAGCCGAAAGGAAAATTCCTGAATCAAGAATAATAATAATAACAATATCAAAACAAACTGAGATAATCGAATACATTATTAGAATATACAAGAATTTAATGTACTTAGAATTTTTCAAAGTAGGTTACTAAAATGTTTAGAAACATAGTTTTCTTAATAAATTTATTTTCAATTAACCTCCACAGAATTCAGTTTATCGACATCCTGCTAATTAGAAAATTATCTTCTGAAAATTTAAATTATGGACCTTAATTGCAAACTACTGAGAGTATGGCATTCGAAACACTGATTGTCCTTGTGAAATTTTAATTTTCAGCTGGTACAACAACCGATGTTAATAATAATGAAGATCGAAAATCGAACACGTATTTTACAGCAGAATATTCTAGCAAATAACATACATATTCTTTCAGAAGTCTAAGAGTTGAAAGGGTTAAAGAAGGAAAATATTCCAATTAAAAGGGATGCAGCCTCCAAAAATATATTACTAATTTCATGAGTCAGTATAGGAATTAAATGCTTTTCCTAAATCGGCAGAGAAAACTTATTTACACCCATTCATCATTTATTTACTCTATTTGGACACCAGACACTCATTCCGAAACTTTCAATCGCTGCTGAGGTTTATCAACACCTCCAGATTCTTTTTCTTCGTCACCCGGCGCATTTTTCTCGCGGTTCAAAGACTTGTACGTTTCTCTACCAAGACATAAACGTGCAAATTTCTTTCAAACGTGTAATTAAATCCTCGAAGACTCCTTCGTTCTTTGAAACCGCCCGCCTTTCCGTCTCGAGCATTCGCGTACTTTTAATTACGATAAAACGCTCGTATTTATCGACTATTCCCTTTGCCCTGAGAAATTGAAAAAGTTTGACGAAGCTACCTGATTCGTCCGAGACGAACCCGAAGTTGGATTTCGTCCCGCGACGATTACTTAAACACCGTCTGTCTTGTTTGCACGTGGTACTCGATTACGTGGGGTGTCCCTCAGGAAACGATCTTTTTATCAAGGACTCCTCAGACGAATTCAGAAGCAATGTATTTTAATTAACGCGTTCGATGCTTCAGGGAAAATCTCTATACCCAGTCAGACACAGTATGAAATGATTCTTCTTAACAGTTTAAGTAAAGAACGATTCTACTTAACAACGTTGATCGTTACAGTGGAAACAGCCACACCCAATCAGACACGATATAATTGACTACTTTTTATATAAATTGTAAAGAAGAAAATATTTGAATACTCAATCGTGTTCCTCTGTCCCTACATTATTCTTTCAGTGTGAAGTTTATTTAGAATTTTGTGACACTCAATGATTATTTAATTAAATTAAATTTGAGGTGTCAGTCAACGGTGGCTGCTACAGCGTTCAACGTGTTAACGTATTAAACATTCTTAATCTCTGCTTAAACATTCACGGAATAATATATATGTATGTCCCATGTCCTTCGAAAGGGATCTCCAATTATTTTTATGGTAGTCTGCTAGTCTGTTGTAGAACTATGTTAATCAGTTATGAACAATTTTATTCAACATTGCTGGTTGATCGATATGCACCAATTGATAATAATCACGGGCAGGGAATTTATTTGACATTTCAGTCTACCAACAATGCCGTCGGCGAATACAACCACTTGTGCATTACCATACAATCATGAATGGACTGCCTGCACACAAGACCGAGGAAACGTGAACTCATGTCGAAATATTGCTTTCAATAATGGCGGATGAATGGGGACGCTGCTGTCGATTCGGCGGAAAGGAATTTTAATAAAAAGGAGTCTGTTCGGCTGCTTGCGCATGAACAATTTCTATTCGAATTGTTTCAACTTCCTTTGTAAGAACAACTAACAATAAAATATATAGTACTGTTCATTGTTGCTTGGTATTTGAAGAAATATTTATAAATGTGTAAATAATTCTCTATTTCCATTATCGAATCGAGATAAATATTCATTTAGATTAAAGAAATTATTTATTAACTAAATTATATAATAATTTATCAAATTTATCAAAACATCATTTCAAAGTTTAAATGCCCGTTCTGTTTATATTTCACAAATTGCGACAATTTTATGGAAGGTTAATCAAAGAAGTCCAGAACTTGCAGTTCTTAAAATAAAATTTCAGTTTATATTTAAAATAATGTGTAAAAGTCTTCGGAGGTTGACGAACGATTTTATTAATTTGATGAGTGAATTTTGAGTATTCAAAATTGACTTAGATATAGATACTAAGATGACAACTAACGAGTATGTTTAATTTGTTTGTAAATTTTAATATTCTTCAACAGATATTTTACATGACAGATAACCGAGCAGAATAAAATCAATGCTTGCGGTATAGCTTGAACACAAAGAAGGAATAGTGATTCTCAAATTAGAAACTCGACAAAAAGTTTATGAACTGCGATTTTTGACAAGTACATGTAAGCGTGCTGTGTAATTTAATTTCTTTCATTAAATTTCAGAGAATTTATAAATATCTTCTATTCGTTTTCTATCACTGTAACTTTGTAAATTTATTTGTGGAAGTTGGCGAGGCTTCATCAGTCCATAAATCCGGGTTCGTTTTTCAGAGATTTGTGTTCAGTGCACACCCAACGCTAATAGGCACTAAGCTGACGAGCCACGTAAATCTCAGTCCGTCGAATCCTGCAAAATATAGCGCGTCCGCCATCATTATTGACGACATTCACGGGAGCTCCGTATTACCTGTAGCCAAATCAATGAGCCCCGAGCTTAGCGGCTAAATCCCGACAAAAAACGACAGTGTAGCATTAAAGTGGCCATTGAACTACTTTCGTGTGTGAAAACTACAGCGAAATCAAATACTGGATAAATTAAACAAATTTCGGGGAATATACTATACTGAGAAATTAATAAATTTAAAGCTAGTCATAAAAATATTCAGCCGTAAATAAATATTTATTAATTCACTTTGCAATGGCGAATAATAGTTTGAAAACAAAACAATATTTACACAGAAATAAATATTCTAATTATATACTGTAAAATAAGATTTATAAAAGTGTTCAACGAATTATGTATTTTAAAGTAATACACGAAATTAATAATTAATGTTGACTGAGTACCAGGTGAGTTGATGAACAACTTGATCACTGCGCCCGTAATTAACATTCTCGCGAGTTGGACGTCGCGATGCTGGCCATCTCGCAGCGTGTTCAGGAACTAAAACCACGAGATATTTTGCGTTCTTACAAATTTTACGATCAGTTCTATAATACCGTATTTCTGAAGAACTAACAACGACGTTATGCAAATAGATTGAAGTAGAACATTCTCATAGACGAGGTAAAATGGCTTCTATGACGGCCATCCATTTCTTGCGGATTGTTTAAGTCGTTTTACCTGAAGATTCAATTTGAAAGTTTCGAATTCAAACGTGGTCCTAGACATAAAGGTGAAGGAAAGCACGGAATTGAAACGCAAAACCGTACTTTGACAACCGTATTCTTTCGTATGATGGATTATTCTTTCCAAGATTGCTTCTTCTCGCGGGAAACGGATGGATTGAAAAGTGTGGAATAACTCCGATGCGTCTGTTGATAAAATATCGATAACCGAAAGTTATTCAATTATTCTCCTTTGTGGTTCTTTTTTTCTGGAAACACACCTGCTTGAAGTAATTCGATACTCGTGAAACGATACTGCTTTAAGTACATAACAGTAATATAATGCGTAATAAATAACGGTAATTTAAAATCTGATTAATTTTTTAACCTTGACTACCATGTCAGTCATATTCAAACTAACGGCAGTGCTCGAAGGCTTTAAAATTAAATGTTTATTACAGCGAAATGTTTCTAACACAGTGTCTTTGTAAAGATTATCAGCAAAATTATACTTGTTTATATTCAATTTTCTGCCAGCATATTTAGAAGTATTGCGCCACAAAAAATTATTAGAACATCATATAGAACAACAATTATTCAATTAAAAAGTAACATGAAACTGTGATAAAAACAGCAAAGTGAACAGTATTTTTTATACGACACTATTTTCCTAATACCATCTATATTTTATTTTTCCAAAATGAATATACGGAGATCTGCAATCTTTCATGTTTCGATAACAGTATTCAATGTAAAAAAGTAAGGGGTTTACCTTTCCAAAGTATTGCTTCCGACTAACAGCAGACAGTTCACAACATATAAGGTTGTGAACAAATAACTTGCGTATTAATGAATACAGCCTGAAGCTCGTTATAAATCGAGCAGCCAAAGGAGGAAGTCGAATTAATTTGTAAAGCAAATTGAAGCTTCCGTAACTTCTAAAGTCCTTCCCAATTATCCTTAGCGTAGCAAAAGGAATTTCAAGAATATAAATATTCGTCGCCGTCGTTTCGAAGGATAAAGAGAAAAGTGGCGATAGGTGCAGGGTTCTTCGGGCTCTTTTGCGAAGAAATGACCACGGCGCCGATACGCTTCAAGAGGTGTAAGCTGATTAAAGGAAAAAGCAGTCGATGAAAACTAGAGGGGACGTAGTGGGCGAAGAAATTGAGAAATACAGGGCCGGAGGGACAGAGGAGACGGAAAAAAGTAGAAAAGAAAGTTGGAGAAAGGGGGACAAAGAGTTTCAGACGGAGACACAGACACGGGAACTGTCACGGACAAACGTTCGGTCAATTATAAGTTACTTTGGGACGTGCCCCGCTTATGAAAAGTCCGAACGGAAACGCAGATAACGGAAGTGTGCAGACAAACGGGTCAAAGGTAAAGCGTAGCAATTCGTTAAATTACCGGAGCACAAAGTGTCCATTGTAATTGACGGCGTAACGCTTTGGCTGCTTCCAACGATTCGATGGAGGTACTTACCAACGGAAAATAATGAATCCTCGAGCGCCAATGAGACGCAAGAGCAAGGCATTTGCGAATCACCGTGAAAGGATTATGGAAAATATACTCTCAGTTCAGTAGTGCTGTGAAATATGGTTTGTAATGATCATAATTATGTGATGTTGAATCTATTACATTTTTAGTGTATTCGGTCCAAGATGATTTGTAACAAAACATTCGTTCCATAATCAAATCTCATTTAACTGTTCTTTGGGTTAACTTTAATTCAGTTAATAATGAGTGTTGTATGAATATTTTTAAGAATCAGTATAACATTTATTATAAATGTATTACTATGCAATTTTTTATATTTTGTTAATTACACTGCTCAGTTATTCCAGTGTTTTTTTTACTGGCATATGAAAGGACTGTAGCTTTTGATCAAGTATACTACATTCCGAACAGCAGCATTAAGCCTGCACTACTTATTCTTTAATTTTTCATAACTCCAATTTTTTCATAATCTACTCTACCATTTGTTTTATTTTCCTAAAACAGTTTTGTTAAGCAAATACTCTTGAATATACACACAAAAAAGTATTTATACACATTAATACACAATTTATATAAATAAGTGCACATTAGTGTTATGAACGAACAGCGTACTGAAGATTATTATATAAATGATTTATGATATTTACAGTAGAATTAGACACTTAAATCGTATAAGGAACTGTTCCTGTAAACAAGTAGACGGAAATAGTGCTTGTTCAAGTAGAATAACACGATTCTCATTCGCACAAGTAGTACGAGTCAATATTAATAGAGACAAATACACAAAATAATTATTGTACAGAAATGTAGAATAATATAATAATGTAAATATGTAGAAAAACAGTTCTGCTATAAACAAATATAATATAAATATTTTGATGTACGTAAGCTGAAGAGTATTCATGCAGGCAAGTGGAATAAGTCAATGCTTAATGAGCCAACCGGTATAAGGCAATACTTTACGAATTCGTACAGATTTATTGTCTGTACCATTCAACATTTTGCATGTCTGTGACTGTTTATTTTATTGTGAAGGGTTTGAAGACTTAATTTTCATTCAGAATTTCATAAAAGAAATATTATATACTAAAATATGAAATTACAAACGTATTCATAAAAGTTCTTTCTAACGAACCTAATAAAAAATCTCATTTATCGTTATACGAATCCTTGAATCAGTAGGTCAATTCCGAAGGATATTAAGTCCCTACAAATTCAAAATTGAGCTAGGCATACTTCTTACAATCCTTCATACAGATTTACGAGCACGTAAAACCAGATCTGATCAAACAGTATCGAGTCTCATAAAAATACAGAAAGAAGCAGGAAACATGTCTCAAAATATGCACCAAAAGAATGTTTCTGTATTCTGATAAAATTTTCTGGGAGTGCCTAATGTCCTTTGTAGCTCATGTTCTAATATATGTATACTCTTCAACCTCTTCAAGGCTAATTACCTTAAAGTCTGCAAAAGTATATTTGTACCAATTAAACAAAAAATTGACAAAATTCAGGTATCTTTCAGGTAAAGTAATGTAGCCATCAGATATACGTACCATCAAGGCCAACAATATTTGTTAATTATACAGGTAAAAAATAAACATGTACATATATGTTCAATTTCCATGAAGAGGTAGAGTATTAGCTTCTAATAGAGACAAGTTTGATCGACATGATCCTTCAGAGTTCACATCATGTAACTTTCCATCGTAACGCTCAAAAGAATCGTCAGAATAGTCAGCAAGGCTCGTTCCTGCGTTCTCCAGCTGCAGTACCGTGAAAATCTGAGTGAAAACGCAGTCGTACCATGAGCTTCTCTGTAGAGGCGATCGAACGTAAACGCGATTTTATCTACGGGTTAGTCGAAACGATACTGAACGAAACGGACCTATCCCAAAGGCAGAAGCTATTCACTAGGTCGGTGTCTTCGAGGCGCAATCGATTGCAGGCCGACCCTTTTTCTTCCTTTTCCAATCTTAATCCGACTTCTTCTCGAACGACCGGCCACCGATAGTTCGAGAAGTGAACTATAGATTCGTATCAGCGTTTCCAACGCTATCGCTTTGACCGTCTCGAGTGTCATCCAACGATAGTGCTCAAAGCAGCCCGCGGTGCTCGTTACTTCGACCTGATGGATTACCCCTCCCTCCAGCCTTCATTCGATTAGGAAAATTGACCAGTCCTTTTGACGATGATTAATTCTTTGTCATCGAGGCTCGTCCGAGAGCTGCATGCGTGCTGCTTTGTGGCTTGGGGTGATTAGGCTGTCCAAATGGAAGATAGGAGAAAAGTTTGCTTTCTGCATGGCAGAAGCAGATGTACAGTTTGTCAGAAGCTTATACCAGGTTTAGGGGTATTATCCTATGTAGAATATTATTATTTGGGTCTCTCGCAGTTACGTCTCTCTCTGAGGATAATTCGTTGTCGTTTGGAATGCATATAGGATATTTTATTGCAATATTAAAGCTGGTCAATTTATTGAACCCTGTATATCTTGTAGAAAGTACTTAATAAATAAATGTATACTTAGCCACCTCGCAGTTCCAGAGGCTGGATACATGAGTGAAGGATTATTTTAAAGCGAATCTGTATATGTAGGTTAGTGTCCTTATGAATAGCAACATTATAGTGAAATCATGAATTAGCTGAGACTTATACAAAGCGGATGATTATTAACCCTTTCAGCTTTGAAACGTTGAATGACGAGTATGCGCCATATGCTGAAGACTATGTATTACGCTGGAACAGATACTACACAGAGTGGTTTGTTTTTTCAGTTTTGAAAAATATCATGGGTAAGTGATTTCGATTTTATTGAAGTCCATAGTATTTAACGAATATTTATATTTATGGCACACGTTGTTGTATGAATTCGTAATATACAGTTCGACCCAAACGTATGCATGAACCCATAGACTAAAATTCATTTCTTTGTATCTATGTACATTTCAGAGTGCCTAACTGCCCATAAGATACCACAATTGAATAGAGCCAGGATTAATCATAGTTGGTGTCAGCTAGTGCAAAGGAACAATAAAATTTATGACTTCATACTTCATCGAACTTACGATTTGCCCATAAAGTTTTCAGCTCCATAAAATTTCGTCCTTTAAATCTACATACATTCTGGAACGCCCAAGAATTTGTGGGGTACCACATCAAATTTACTCACGATTAACCATAGTTGGTGTTAGCTACGCACGGAGACAATAAATTTTAAAGAATTTCCAGTTAAAAGCTGAACAGTGCTTGATGAAGTCTAACTTTAATTCCCTGACTTGATGCTTCACTCAAAATGCATCCAGCTTCATGCAATTTCTACCTTTAAATCTACATACATTCTAGAATGTCCATGAATTTTTAGGTTGCCACACTAATTGCAAATCTACTCATGACCAACCACAGTTGTTAACAGCTAATGCACAGAGACAACAAATTTCAGAGAATTACCAGTTAGAAGCTAAGTAGTGCTTGAGGAAGTCTAAATCTCATTCTCTGATTTGATGCTTCATCCAACTTGCAATTTGCTCATAAAACCTCCAGCCCTATAAACCTTTGACCTTTGAATCTCCATATAAAATACTTTAGAATGTCCAAGAATTTATATGATACCACATCAAGTTTACGACTAACTACTGCTGATGTCAGCTATGCACAGAGACTTCGCAGTTAGAAGCTGACCAGTGCCCGATGAAGTCTAACTCTCATGTCCTCATTTGATGCTTCACCCAAATTGTAATTTACCCATGTTGCTTTCAGCTCCATAAAACTTTGTCCTTTAAATCTACATATAATATACTTTAAAATATCCAAGAATTAATGGGACACCGCATCAAGTTTATTAACGATTAACTACTGCAGATGTTAGCTATGTACAGAGTCCACAAATTTCAATGACTCAGCAGTTAGAAGCTGACCAGTGCCCGATGAAGTCTAACTCTCATTCCCTCATTTGATGCTTGACCCAAATTGTAATTTACCCATGTAGCTTTCAGCTCCATAAAACTTTGTCCTTTAAATCTACATATACTATATTCTAAAATGCCCAAGAATTTATGGGACACCGCATCCAGTTTACCGACGACTAACTACTGCTGGTGTCAGCTATACGCAGGGACCACAAATTTCAAACAACCAACAGCTAGAAGCTGACTAGTGTCTATAGAAGTCTGACTCCAATCCCCTGATTCTTCTCCCAACTTACAGTTTGCTTATAAAGCTTCCGACTCCAAAACTGTGCCGTCCTTTAAATCCGCATATACTTCAGAGGGAACAAGAAGTTTCAGGATGTCGCATGAACCGTAGCACCCGTAATATCTAGAGATTCGGAATGCGGAGTTTCAGCATGCGCATACCAAGCGAACGCGGCGCTCACAGGGAAACTTCATCAGACTGACAGATATTCTGTAAGATGCAATAAGATCTCCGGGGACTTACAGACACGGAGCAGAGTACGTGCGAACCAAGTAATCCAGACAATTCCACGACCGTGAAAGTTTCGGATCGATGGGCGCGGATTGAGCGGGCTACGACAACGAGAGCTTTACGAGTCGCTACGCGTATGCTCTATTGACCCAGTGACTCGTCCGCACGGCAATTGGTCAATACCTTCGGCTTCCGAACTCGTCGTCCCTTGAGATTAGATCTCAAAGTAAATTTCCGCCGAGGGATTTTCCGTTTCAATCGACCCGTTACGAGATGATATCGTTTTTTCGCCAGTCGCTGCCGAGGAAATAGCCTAACGCCGACCGGCGATGCCACGGAAAGTGAAAGTTCGTGTCCTCCGGGGAAAATGGATCAACAGGGTGGAAAATTAATGGCGTTACAGACTAATATTCCCGAAATTTCACGGAATGTGGAATGCTAGTCTCTTAGCGTCTGCTTGATGTGAACGCTGGTATTCTGTGATGATACATGTATATTTCGTGGAAATTGTGTTATGGTCTGTATATACAATTTCTCTTAAAATAAAACCGTAACGTTTGTCAAAATGGAGGATATTTTTACAACTGAATCACCCTCTCTGAAACAATAAAAAAAATTTAAAAAAATCCATATTATTGGGTTGAATTATAAATAACTTCCGATTTATCTTCTTATATTTATTGATATATTTATTAAAGGATGATCATTGGTTCTTCTGCAGCATAATCCAAGTAAACTATTTAAATATTTAGAAAGAAAGAATCTGTACAGTGTCTGAAATTATTTGTGACTCGGCTCAATAGTAGAACTCTAAAAATGATTCCAAGCTTTTCTAACAGGGTATTTGTTTAATTTAGCCAAAAACATTGACATTGAATGTTTAATTGATGTGTATCGGTTGTTGTATACAAATTTCACAATGCATGCACATTTCCATCATGACTTTTCATAAATTCGAAACCATTCTAAAAGTAGATAAAAACTTGCTGCGTCTGAAGTGTGAATTTTGAATTGATAATAAAATATTAGCAGCAGATTCGACGTTGGCGGAAGCCTGTGAATGGTAATAAACGTTTGGCAGGAAGTGTAGCAGAGAATTTGCCATGTTACGAACCGTGACACTGCGTCCTGTATGCATAAATACCCTTCTTGATTTCAATTTAATATTCCGCCAGCATGTATGTAGACGAATAGCCTGTATATACCAAGCGCGTATACTTGGAAAACGTGCATATTTATCGACGAGCTTTCGTTACCGTGCATGTTCTGAAATTTTATTATAGATGAACGTCTCCGCGAAGATAAATCAGAATGATACATTCTCCATATTGTTGGAAACAAAGTAACTCATCCTTCAAACTATAACAGAATTAGCAAGCGACCACTGCGCAGTGTTTGATTAAATCTTTGTTCTATTAAATTCCATTGATCTGCGGTGTTGAGAATAACTGGCATAATTAAGGGTTCATAGAGTTTATGGCTAGAGTTTACGACACGGATGCAACTGTACGCTATTTTTTAGATTTTGGAACTCCCTGAATATTTCATAGTTTAAAGTTTAGTTGCTCCAAATCTATAGTTATTAATGTGTCGTAATCTCACAGCCCTGATTCGATCGCCCTAAATTATTGCTCACAATCAGACCTAGACTGCACGTAACAATTAAACGGGTCAAAAGTGGAAAAACCCGCGAATACAACACTCCCACCACCAAGAAATGTTCCTGTTGTGAAGTTGGACTCAAAGAACTCGCAAACAAACTTAAATTTAAGGAGACAACTTGCTTTACTTCAACTCTCGAACTACTCACACAAAGTTCATTCAACGTGTGAGATTCCGTTTTTATCCAGTTTAAACATAAATGAATCGCGATACACAGTGAAGTAATATTCAGGTTGCCAGAACTTTAATTCTCTCACAGATAAAAACCATAGCGTACAGCGATTTCAATTAACATTGATTGCAATTTAAGAAATTTATTTGTCGTCGTCGATGAATAATAGATTCCGCGTACTCTGTAAAATTTTATTGTTCATTCACTCCAAATTAAAGTGAATATTAAATATTTCACATTTTTCGACCGGTCTACTATCGATACAAAATTTTCTTTGAATTTCATGTCGAATTGAAAATCGTACCTGTATTAATAAAGAATTCCGTTAATATCGATTGCGATTTGAATAATTTATTTAATGTCATCGGTGAATAACAGAGTTCACAGTCACTGTAACGTTACAGTGTTTAATTTCGGAACAATTTAATTGAATATTAAATTTTCCAGACCCTTCGACCAACTGATTATCGATATTTATTTCATTTAATTTCATATCGAATGGAGAACTATATTTTAATGAAAAATGTTTGTTCTACTGAAGCTTACATTTGTTATACAGTAGTAATGTTTGTTTCTATTAAATATTATCTCTAGTTAAATATGTACATTCTACGATTCTGTGGCATGAAGCTGTGAATGAATGTCGACGTTTACCAACAAATATTTCTACACATTCACCTCTATGTACATTCTGCATGGAACATCAAAGAGTTAAACATTTCTATTCGGTGAACCAAACGCTTTTGCGTACTCTGCTGAGAGTTATCATCAACATTTTTCTGTTGCATTGATTCACAAACAAAAATATCTTAGACGATGCAAAACACATTCTGAATACACATTGTAGACGTATAGAAAAAATTATAGACTTTCATAAAATTACCAAAATCTATCTAGTATAAGATCGTTCCACGCTAAATTGATCACTTTTTAACGTCGACGTCGGGGATGTTTTTCAAAATGAAATATAATGTAATGCACGTAAAATTGCAATTTGAATTTTGCAATTTTTGCCTATTTTCATGAAAATAGGATGTATTTATGAATATTTATTTCCGAAACTATTTGTCAGATAGAGTTCGTTTTTTTTTATTTAATCTAGAATATTTGGCCTATTTTAATATTTTTTTAAATTAAAAATTTACATTTGTAATGTTAAAAACTATAAACAAATTCTTACTTTATAAATTTCTCTTCGAAGGCTATGTATTTTTAAATTAAAAAACAATATACTAATATTCGTTAAAATTTTGCCTAGAAAACAAGCCCTCGATCAGGATGGAGTCTTTAAAATTAAAGTCACAATGAACTGTTGAAGGATCGGTAACTACATAATTAATTTCTGTGATATGAAAATATGAATTCGACATGTACTCCTCTAGATTATTCAACTTTTAACTTGTAATATTCCGACGGTCCATAACAAATCCCTCAGTAATATTTAAAAAACACCGATCAGTATTACAAAATATTACTTTTGGGGTATACATTTTAATACAATTTCAATTTACAGTAATTATTCCATCGAACATTATAATATTAAACTGTATACATAAATGTGCTTCATAGTATGGAAATATAAATTTTTTCCAGTTAATTTGACCAGTATAAGTAATTAACCAATAATAATAATGTTATCGATGAGTATCATTGAAATCTTAAAACATGTGCTAGTTGAAAATATTTCGAATGCGACAGAGGTTTCGAAGATACGAGTGCGGTGGAATTCATGAAAATAAAGTCGCATAAAATGGCGGCGAAATCAGGTCTCTGCAGCAGAATGTATTGACCAATTTGGCTGGCTGACTAGGTGGAAGTGTTACTTGCTTGGCGAAACATGTAGGTCCGGAATTTCGGTCCCTGATTGGTCTCCTAACTACTTGCGTACATGTTGGCCGGTGTTATGTTCACGTTCGCAAAATTAGCCAGCCTGTATTGTTACCAGAATCGTAGCTGCACACGTTAGGAATTTCCTACGTCGATAAATCTTCACCGATTTCGATGTTCGAGAGCAATTATATCACACAGCAATATAATACGCCATAAAACTTGGAATACTTATCGACATCGCCTTATTTCAATCTATTCTCGTAGGAAGATTGATAATTACTTCTTCTTCGAATATTTTAGCATCTTGTCATGGTGACAGATTTTTATTCTATTTTTTTACGTTGCGAAAAATTTTGTTTAATGAAGAAGAAAATGTGAGCAAACATATAAATATTGTTTTGCAGGTGCTGTTAGGAAGTTTACATTTTTAACATTTCTTTTATATATCTTCGGGATAATTGATTCTTACTCCAATTTTTGTCCACAGGGCAGTTCATTTTCTTTGAACAGTTAAAAAATATAAACGAATATATGAAATTTATTTGAATTTGACGTTGCATTATAGTCGAATAGTTTTCAAACATTGATAGTTCAGTGACAATTATGTTACAAGGATTTTGAAATTTTATGGTACTGTCGTTTGTCTAATTTTTTACTTCGTGTGAAAGTTGGACATTACTTTGCGCATTCTTGTTATAATTGACAGTAATGAAATAATGAGAATTTTGATTCACAAAGGAGGAAATAGTATCTGAAATATGAACATTATATTGAATATCAGATTCTATTAAAACCAAAGGACTTGAAAGCCTAAAATTTTGATGAATCTTCGATAATATTGAATTTCATAACTAGAATGCGCATATTTACGCAACTTTTTATATACAAATTGAAAAATCAGAATTACATCTTTTAAACATTTCAAGGGGCAGATGCGGTCTTGTTCATTTATTGTTTCATTTATTTAACTGCATTCTCATAGGAAATATGGAAGTTTAAAAATGTATATTTGCATAAACTTCCGCAGTCTACTCATAACACATCATCGCCAATTTTTCAATCGACTAAATTTCACGCACTGCTTTGTACACCCTTGCTGGAATTGATTTTCCTACAATTCTTTTTTTTTGTAAAATACTGGAAATTTTATTTCACGAGGATGAAATTAGAGTCTAGTATTTGAATATTATGCTGAATCTCTTCTTTTATAATAATCGAATATAATAGAAACTTAATACAAAATAATATATAAAATTCTATAATATTCGTAGAACTAGAGACGTTAGAAGTATGAATAAATCTTCAGGAATACGGAATCTCTGAAATTAAAAATTTTTTAGAACTGCTTTGCATGGTTTCGTAGCAATTGACTTTCGCCCCGACATTTCTTTTTTTCCGCGGCAACAGAAATTTCGCGGCGGGAGACGTGCAGGCGAAAACACTGTGTCGCATTTTTGTCACGTTCATAATGAACGTGTTTCATTCTAATTTCGCGCGGAATTGCGTGTACTTCCCAACGGTGAATTTGCATTTTAATCGTTAATATCCCGTTATCGCGAATTCGCGCTCTGACAAGCAGCCCCCGCCGAAATTTGTTCAAGCGAGATTTTAGGCGAATTGCGTTAGAGATAGTTCATCGAGTTTCTGTAATGGGTTTTCGGCGGGACTCTGAACGGCATTTGCCGCAGTTTGCCCCGGCACTCCGCGGAAAAATAATTCGCAAAAGCTACGTCGCAATTTGCCACGACGACGTCGCGAAATTCGCGAAGTTCCATCGGCGAACAATTTGCGGAAATACAATAATTGCGGACCGCCGAAAGTTTGACAGATTCGATTTGCAGGTTGTCCAATTTTAATTAATGCACCAGAGTTTCCGTGGAGTTAAGTAAAGCTTTCTATAATATTCGGTCATTTGATTTCGAGTGCGCCCGAGTCATAGGTCCTCGAGTTATTCCTGATAATGGCGGTACAAGTAGATCAGTTTAAAAGAAGATGGATCCTCCTTAAAAATAATGGGACTGTCTTTAAATACCTTGATGCTTCCATCTAGGTATGCACGTATTTTTTTAATAAAAGTATATTCCTTATTTAGATAGTTTAATAAGTTGCGAGGAATTCGAGTATCCTGATTAAAATGTACCCCCTTGTACCTAACACAACCATGAGACAATCCATATTTATCATTATCATTTGTAATGAATTGATCAATTCTTAATCAAATTTTGTTTTCGCGGTTTACATGGTTCAGATTGCTTATATTGCTATAATTGATTACATTAATTCGTTGTGCTGATTTATTAGAAAATAACATGAAAGAGGGCTGTACAAAAATAAATAAATGAATAAACTTAAGATAAGGGTAATTAATGTAATGATGCGATTTAATCTAAGCCTGTCAAGGTCTCTTATTTTTTATGCATTCCTTTGTAATATTCACATTTTATGTTATTTATGTGTATTGAAAGAAGCTTGACCACCTAATTGTTTTATATAGTAAACTTTTAGGCTATTAAATCTAATTCCGTAAAATTTAAAATTTATAATACGCCTCGCTACACTAATATTTCCAAGGCTCTTCATAATTTTTTATCTGAACATTGCCATTTTATAAATGTGTTAGTTTGGAACTGTGTCTATACCATCACTTTATATTTTAGTTAAAAAACACAACAAATATTTTGCATCAATTGTATAGATACACACCGATGTCTTCATTTTAATAACAAAGTAATATTAACCCTTTAAGAACGATGCCCCCCTACATGGTCTCTGAAAATTCGTACACCGTGTGCTGTACAAAATTCACAGTTAATGCGATCTTTATAAATAAATAAAAATCACCTTATTAAACCTATCGAAAGACAAATACGTTCCACACAAATTTCATTCGTATTACTCATCAAGCAAAGAAACACATCAACGTTCAATAACGTCGATTTGTACAAGAACTCATTGTCAGTCTTATTGTTAGCCATGATGTCTCCATAAGCCCGGCCCCCAAATTCTTTTTTACGGTACGCTCCTTTTCCATTACGTCGAGTTCCCTAAAGTCGAAAGTCCCACCGAACGAATTTCGTACGGGAAGCCTTCCGTACCGTGAAATCGTTTCTGACGTTGTGTTGCCCTGGGTTAGTCGAACGTTGCTTCCGTTTAGACGAGCGATAGAGCATGATTCTGATTCGCATTACCCAAATGCGCCGGATTATTCGATTCGGCCGCGTTGGATCTCTTTGAACCACGTAATCCAGGTAATTCCGCGATTGTACAGAAAGTCGTGGCACGGTCAACACGTACGGTCTAAGCACGTTAGGCGATCAGCCAGAGATATCGATGCCCGAACAACGATCAGCCGCGTTCGGTTCGATACCTCTAACGCGATAGAGGTCGTTCCACGCAAGTGGGTCGAGTTGTATCTTTAACCTCTTCGATACTAAAGTCGTACCTCTGAAGCTCGTCGACTTTAATCGACAGCCACCAAATGCATACTACGATCGCGCAACGACTACACTCGACAGTTCATTCTTATTTAGCTTATTCAGCATTCTTTACTCAGCATTTGCGGGGACTTTCTGATAGGCTGCTGTTGCAGTTACTTCTCGAGGAATATTCAGTGAAGATTAATGTGAGAAATGTAACTGCTTCTTGGACTGCAGTACATTTTTAAAAAAAAACATCTTATCTCGAGACACACACTTTGGGAATCACTGCTCTAGGCCACCTATCAACATTATACGGCGAACATCCACCGTACCGAAGGGGTTGAACTGGTTAGGATTAGTTAATACTTTAACCCGTTGCCACAAATGACGGCTACAGCGGGCATCTTGTAGCAACAAAGGAACATTAAAAAAAACAAAGTGTGTTTCTGAGGCCGATCTAAAGAAAAAAGAGTGCGTCTATGGGTTAACGACAGTGCACGCCAATTAGCGGCTTAATAAAACTTACGTTAACTCCTAGGAATGCGAATTGGCGTACTATGTGAAACGATCACATTGCGATGTGCACGCATTGAGAGCACTTAGGTTCTCGTAAAAAGTACACAAATACAACGTTCTAGAAAATATATGGCGTTGCACTTAACCCTTGCCTCGTAAATGTATTTTTACTTCATTTAAATCGTAAACGTGAGTCATTTATGTTCGACGTGTACTTCAATGGGTAAAAGTCTTAACACGAACCCCTATGAGAAAATTTATGTAGATACTTTAAACATTTTAAATAAACATTACAGTAATAGATTTGAAAAAGAATTTGTTCAAATATATTATTATTGCAAATATATAAAGGTACTTGAGCTAACCTTTGGAGCTAGCCCGGACAAAATTGACCCACGTTTAAGGAGTAAGCGTTAATTACCGTTACCTATGTATGATTTTATATTTGGTGAAAATTGAGACAATCGTGCGTTCCACTTTTCCATAGAAAATTTATACATGTATGAATCAGGTTTTTACTGTTTTTACACATATTTTATATATTTGATTCATTGTAAGTGTTTATGGGCGAAAGTATGTAGATGGAGCCTAGGTTTTAGGAATCTGTTTAGTTTAAACAAGTGCGAAAGTGTGCTTGTGTGTGTGTAAAAGGGTATGAATGCGTTCGTTTTTTGAGAAAGTGCTAGCAGAAGAATTGAAAGAACTGACTTTTGAGGTGCGGTTAAAAAGTACTTTATATCATTTTTATTTTCTTTATTTTTGTTCAATTGATACCCGTTGTTCATCGTGTTAATAATCTTCGTGCGATTATTTAATCCCACAAATGTTGTGCCTGAAAGTTTTCGATTCAGAAGTTACTGTAATTTTAACGCAACGCGGGGAAATTATGCTGCATTCGACATTGTTGCGAAGCACGAATCAACTTTTTCGAGTTTGAAAAAGTACTATCAAAGAAAACTAAGTTCATTTCTTTACTTGTCATGCGAATATCGAATTATTCATAAGGGAAACAGGCCACGATGAAATTGCACGCAAGATTATCGCCAGATCGTGACACGAATTCATAATTATGCTGACACTTTTGTTTAATAACTATAGCCAACGTGAACGTGTGCACGCTTTACACACACCATTAAGCAAACTTTTATTTCTCCGCGTTTATCAGAATTTGCAACTAGATTGCTATCTGTTGAAGTGGACGAATTTTGTAATTCTTTCTTTTTGTTAGAAACATGTATTAATATTAAATTTCAAATTGATCTCTGATTTGTTATTCACTTTGGAAATGTTTTCTTATGTACTCTCGTTGCTGGGGATGTTTATTAATTATAAATCCCAAGCGGGAGTGTTGTTTGTGAATCTCATAACATTTGCAAGTATGTGAATAATTTAATTAAATGAATTTCAGTTCAGACTTAGTTATAATTACAATTAAAAATAATCTACGCAGTGTTATATTCTATTATAGTTAGAAGTACTGTTGTATCAAAGGTAATATTAAGACATTAAGAGTAAGTCATTCCGATATTTCAGTACAATATTTCCGGAGCAATGCACAAGATTTAATTTTTGAGCATGCAATTTAGAGTTTTACATTTTTAACTGTAAAAAACTGGATATTTGGAAAAGAATACTATATATTTTTGGAGGGTAGTAGCACACCCTTTATAATTTAAAAATGATAATCTTAGAATTTAACAGTGTTTTTGTATATTTTCGCATATTTTTCTAAGTAAAAGCTGTCTGTTATCATATTTCAAAGTCCTTTCGTGAAAAATGTATAAAAAATTATTTACAAGTGGAGAATAGAGTTTCAGATGATTGAAAATTTGTAAAGGTACCACTAATTTACTGGTTATCGTAAACTGAAAAAACAATCGTTGTTTATACAATTGTACTTGAGAGTGGATAACAGAGCTTCAAATTCAGTCAAGGCACTGTTAAATTTAATCGAAGCGGAACATTAATGTTTGATAAGCATTTCCGGCACTAATGCGTGGAAACATTACTAACCCCATAAATGTTTGATTGTTCGTGCCGTTTCGTATCATTGAATTCATGAATAAATGCTCCCGAATTAATCATACACGAATCCGTGTAATCATTATCTTATTTCCACTAATTATCCACACTGTGCGATCGCAATGTAACTTTAAACCGATTTCCTTCTTCTGTTTCGACATCGTTGATGATGGATGCCATATCGTCTAATTAAATCAATCACCAATATATCGAATATCATTTCTGTAAATTTTAGAGGGATTGAATATTTTTGTTGCTGGCATTACTATAATTCATGTCGGTCATTATTTACATTGTCTCCTGTAATCTTTCATTCCTTCACTATGTAGAATTCTGTCGTTAGTATTCTAAGTGTATGAAAAATAACGGAATATGCTTCATCGCCTTTTTTGTTGCAAGGGATAAAAATAATTAACCAATCTAAAAAAAAACAGATTTTCTAATATGAATATGACTACATTTTTTTAACTAAACACTTTCGTATAATAATCAAGAAAACTATACTCGACTCTTCACCTGACAAACATAACTATTATTGTTAATGCATAAACATCCTTGAAGATAACCCTCACTCGTTCCTTGCGTCAATTTGACACAATGTTCTCACAAAAAATTATGTTATTCTATCATTCGTAGGTAAATTTACCTGAAGCTCCTTAACATTTATTTTTTTTAACATACAGCATATATTTGCTCATACTGCACAGAAATCTTATTATTTTGTTTTGAATAAAAGAATTTGCAAATTTAACTATTTCTTTTTCAATTATATTGATTTCTTACCACTGTGTCAATTAGTACCAAGGAATAAATTGAGTCACGAAAATAAGGGATGGATGAAGGTTAAATGTTTGCCCTTCTTTCTTCAACTGAATTTTTCCAAATTGAAATTGATGGAAACAACGGTTTACAGATTCGTATTTAGCGTACAAAAATCTATAAGAAACGCATACTGAGTGTTACAAGCCTAAATACGTGTTGAACAGTGCAGTGGAGGTTTTATTATCTAACCCGTAAGTCCTCTGACCCAGCCCTTGTATGAGGATTTTAGCTTGTGTTAGGTTGGCTCTCACCATAAGAAACGCGTTTGTTTCCTACCTCCAGACGATATTCGAGGATTTTAGATTGTGTTAGGTTGGGTACCACCATAAGAAACGCATTTGTTTTCTCCGTCGAGACGATTCCACCCTCTGGAAACAAGGAACGAAACCGTACGAAGGGGGAAGAATAAAGCTTCGAAAACGTTCTCCGAAAGCTCTCCACTCTCGACTGATGGAACATCGATTCACGTGTCGCATTAGAATGTCGGGAACACGCTCCTTTTCTGTCTGACAAAAATCTCGCCAAGGAAATACACTTTCCTTTGACCCTCGACGCCTCGACTGTGCAGACAAATGGCGTCCGCGTTGCTTTCAACGCTTGTTCTTTCAACGCATGCACTTTTCTCGTTCGCGACTGCGTGTTTCGGCCTCCAGAATCTTCGCAACAGCTTCTGATAATAGATTAGCCGCTTAATTGAGGTTGCTTCTTGCCGGTGAATAAGTGGAGCTTGCGCCGGTGAGAGATTGTTCGTGGCTTTTGAATTTATGAGCTTGAGGTGGACACTGTGCCTGAGTTACTGCGCTTGAAACGCTAAGACGTTCTCATGAATAGACTGCGGGTTTTTATAAATTTCTACAGTTTTGTGTGTTAGCGCTTTTATACGAAGGCCATTCAACAAGTAGAGAGGCAAACGGCAGTTGTTTTACCACGGTTTATTGAATGAATCTAACGATATACACTACCGGCCATACATATGGGGACGACTACAAACTTTTGCATTCTGATTTTATAGTTCTGAGTTTCTATATGAGCTTTATAGGCATGAAAGCAGGCATGTTACCTCCTACTAATCAGTTTAAGTATTTAACAACTTTGTCTGTAAGCGTTGCTTACTTGATATTCAAATAATTTAAGCAGTCAAACGTTTATTCAATTTTCTCTTTATCTCTCAGCATGTCAGTTTTCACATTTTTCACCCTTTAAAGTTTTCAGATGTTCGAAGAAACTCTTAGGTCTGTGAGCTGTCTAAGCTTAATAACTTTTGAAGAGATTCAGCAGCTGATTGGTAAAGAATCTTAAAGGTTCGAAAGTCCAATATGTGTATTCTGTCACAAATGCTTCTTAGTGATAAAAATTTTAAAATTGGTCTTACAATTTTAAATGTCCAATAAATTGAATAAAAATTTAATTATATAACTAAAATAAAGTGTTTCCAAATTCTTGTCAGTTCCAACGTTTTAGTTATAGTTCTTCTAGTAATTTTTATTCTTTCAATTTTTCCAAGCTCAAAAATCGTGAAGATTCAAATATTCCAATATTTCTAATACCGTTATCTTAAAATTGTTGATGCCGCAAACAATTGTCCGTAGGTTTCTGCTTGATATTCAAGCTAATCTAAATGTACCATTTTAGATACATTACGAACACGAGTGTGTAATTAATGTAAAAAAATGAATTAATCTTGTTAATTCCATTGTGCATGAGGATTTTATGAATTTATTAGGTCGAGCAGATCAAGTGACTAATCCCAGTTCCGCTGTTAATTCCGTTTCATGATGCAAATTCTAATTGTACCGCCAAGAATTCCGGAGATTCTACGTGTTCGATAAATTGAACTGTTCCAACAACAAGTTCTACAAGTTCCACGGGCTCTAACATGTCCTAATTTTGGTTAATGTTATAGCATAACTCCTGATACATACCGTCGTGATATCCGTGCAAACGTGAAAATGAACGCAGGAGAATATAACAGGCAATTAGAAATTGTAACGATCGTCTGCACTTGGCACATGATGGACAACTTTGAAGCATAAAATCCTGCATAACATTCACAATTTATTTCAACAAAGTGTAAGATATTTTTTGAACTGCTTTTTATATTTTCGTGACATTTCTCTTATTCCGTTCTATGGTAATGATAGAATTGCAAATATCTAATTTTCAACATTTTCGCTCACGGAATTCCATATTTTCATGTCAATGTTTGTAAAAGAAATTAGAATTTGTTGTTACCAGTGTGAAATATTTATTTCGAGCGTCCTGAATATGTAAATGAATATACAGGATGCTCCGCAGGATTTGAGCACCCAAGAAATATTTGTTAATTTCTTTAATATTTCGAAGTCACCGATATATTCTTCAATGGAGCAACAAAATTTCGGTTCTATAGTACTGTGGCCGACGAAACTTCTTTTTCGTCTTTATAGTAATCCCACAAGGGTTGCAACTTGTTCCTTAGACATTTTTTCGTATTATCAAAAATCATAGAAATATTTCAAATGATCTGGTCATGGAGAAGCATCTTGTATAACGTTCCTACAAATGTGCAAAGAAATTGATGTATAAAAAGATCCAAGAACATTTGCAATAGCTGAATGTTATTTTTTTTATTACCGTCTGTGTCGATACGGTAAAATTTTTATCGCGGCGCAAATAATTCTGGAACGGCGATCGAGCATCGAATCGTTGATGAATTTATACGGTTACGTGCTGGGTTTCATATCAATACGTTGATGATTAATTTTGAGCGTTGCCATTGGATTCGAACGGTTTTGGGTGTCAGTTATTCCGATGAATATACAAGGAATACCTGGTGAAATATTTATTCGCTGCGTTATAACGTCAGCTCTGCTCCTCTCGGTAATTAATATATATTATCCGCAGTAATTTGTAGCGCGTTAAATTTAAATAATAAATTACAAGCGTAATTCCGGAAACCGACGTCGTCCGTAGCGTTCCCATGCATGGAGATAAATAAAATTGATGTTGATGAACAGCGTGTTATCGAGTAAATAATATTTTTGTACGATTTGATTGTTTCCACAATACAATAATTACAGTCATTTTACAAACAGAACTGTACCTTCCTCATGAAAAAATCTCTCGTTCTACATCATACTACGTACTGATTTGCGGAACAATCTGTTTATCGCAGCGTGGACGTATAAATAAATTACTTTCGGAATGAACACAGAATTATGCCGAGGCACGAAATTTATTTAGAGAAGGGGTTGTTTTTGGACTGTTGTCTGTCGGTTAGAATGGAAATTTTTGCAAATGAGATCGAACCGTCGAATTTAAAATACAGGGGTGCTGTAGTTTGTTCGGGTTTTAACTAACCAATGTTCGTTGAATCAGGCCAATTCTATTTCCCTGAAATACTGCTGATACCTATTTAGCATGCTTTAATCTGCCTCTCCGGTACAATTACTTGTTTCGTTAATTTTCAACAGAGAATCGTTGCAAAGTAACGCCTGCGTCTCACAAATTCACTATTTTGTACAATATTATGTACTGTTCCTGACTGCGAATGCAAATAATTATTCCTTAATTAGTTTGCACTCATTATTCAGTTACACTAGATTTTGTGGATAGACTTCTGAAAATTCCCAGGAAAAGCAATTTTAAACGTAATTCTGAGATATTCCTAAAAATTCTTTCCTGTAAATAACAAAAATAAACATTCGCTTCAAACTTCAGAAAAAAATAGGGATTTACAATGGCAATAGAAGTAACCTACATATGAAATTTGAATTATGAAATAGGCATGTATTTAAGAAGAGAAATATTTTAAGATTTTGTTATCAATGAAAAAAAAGTATAGATTTATAATCGGGTTTAGATAATTTACACTCATCTTATCAGAAAGATACTATAATAGTCAGTTTTTTTTAAATCAACAATCTGCTTTTATTTACAGCCAATCAGGTTTTAATTAAATTGGTTATAAACGCAGAACAAGTTGCTTTAATTGTAAGCACCTTTAATATATTCAAAGAAAACTTCTCCTCCTACCAAATTTCTGAATCTCATAAATTATTCAACGTTCCATGAATCAAATGCTATCACTCCACCTATTTATTTTATTTTTTACACAAGAACCCCAATCTTTTGCTATAATATACAATTCACCAGACTTCCATTTTTTAGTTCCAAAAACATAAAATAAATTACTGCAAGTACCCCATTACCATGAAACAAACTTCGTTATTCCATCAAATTCATGAATTTCATAAACAATTCGACGTTGCACAAATAAACAGCTATCACTCCACATTTTTATTTTACTTCTCATACAAACATCAAACTCATCGCCATAATATACAATTCACCAGCTTCCCATTTTTTAATTCCAAAACCACAAAATAAATAACTATAAAAACTCCATTGCCCTCAAGCAAACTTCGTGATTCCATCAAATTCATGAATTTCAGAAATTATTCGACGTTGAACAAATAAACAGCTATCTCTCCATATTTTTATTTTATTTCTCACGCGAAAGCCCCAATTCTTCGCCACAATATACAATCCACCAGATCAGTGCATCTTATTCCATGAATACTCATGTCTTCCCAGCTGCTTTCATAAAACATGTCTGCCCCGTCTGAGAGCTAACAAACACGAGCAATAAAACGTAACGAAGTTCGTGCGGATGAAATTTCGGCGAGTTATACGGGCGCCCCGATGCCATGCTCGTTCCGAACGATTCACATAAACGACGAACGGTATCGATAGAATCCGATTCCTCAGAACATGCCGTATATTCCGCTCGTAACTACGTACACCCTGATATCTGTCCAGCAATGCCACGTGAACTTACCTCAGCAGCGGCCATTTGCCCCGTGGACGACGTCCGCTGGCCATTTGCCAGCGACGAGTATCGCGCAGCAACGGAACGTACAGCTCGCAATCGTTGAATTAACGGTGAATACCGTCCACCACCATATTAGTCGGTTCGCGATTTCATCTGTACGCCTGGTATTGCGTGTCCGATTAGTATCTGATCCTCCTGCCAGCAACAACGCGGACCCACGCATACTGGCAGATTTGGGACATCAATCTCGTGTCTTCCGTTGCTATGGCAGGAACCGTCCAGACTATTACATGGACAACGTAACCAGGCCACGACAGTTCCCTATTTTACTATTGCAAGAATCTTGACATCAAGCTATCTCTCAAGATCACTGCTCTTTCATAGGAACATCGAGAATGGGCTCATCGAGGTCATGTTTTTTCTGGAATTATGGATACTGAGGTTTGGCAACTGAAAGTTATTGCTATATCGATGTGAGAAGGTTAATTCTTCTTAGAATCGCCAAGATCGATTTGCTTTTTGTTTTAGAGTCTTTTAGGGAGGTTTGGGCCGTGGAAATATAATGATCTGATGGAGATTCTTAAAGGGACTCCTTTTTCTACGAGGTCAGTTCTTGTTGGAAACGCTTGAATCGCCTCTTTATGTTTTAGTCATTCTGAATAGATGATTGAAGTTTTTGTCTTGGGAATATAGGAATGGGACTCCTTGTCTAGACTCTTAAGGTTGTCTTTTTGTACCTGGTTAGTTCTTTTTAGAAGCGCCAGTCTCCTTTCTTTTAGTGATTCTGAATATATGATTCAAGGTGATGCATCTGTTCTGGGAAAATAAGGATGAGATTCCCTGTTGAGAGTCTTAAGGTTATAACTTTTTATATTCTGTAGATTAGATGTCACAAGGTTTCATGTTTATCGAAGAGACCTAGACGACAGTCTGTGATAAGAACATGGTTTCTTCTATCGCGGAACTATCGAGATTAGGTGACTCAAAGTCACTTTTCTAATGCAAGGATTTGAATATGAAATTTCTTCTTAAGACCCTTAAGATTGCCTCTATGCTAGACGAATTTGATGTCGCAATGTTTCCTCTAATATTCCTTATACTTGTCTATCTTCTCTGTTTCTCTATCTTCTCTATTAATTTCTCTGTACTGTATGCTTTTCTATTCTCTATTCTTTTCTATATTCTGTACCTTCTCTATTGTTTTCTATCTCCTCGATTCTTCTCTGCTTCTCCATTACTTTCTTTCTTCTCTGTTATTCTGTACCTTCCCTATTCTTGCCTATAGGGATACCAAACTAAAGATCTGTTCAAGCGTAACCTTTCTGAAGACTTTCAAAGTACTCTCTTTCTATTCTGCAGATATTAGGCATCTCAAAGTTACTTTTCAATTTTAAGCATACCCAGATGTTAGGCATGAGATAAAAATATGTAATTCACCATTTTTCTATTCCATCTGTGCTGAGATTCAAGAATCTAATGGTTACTTTGTCGTAATTTTGAAGATTATTATCAGGTAACTCAAAGTCTTCTGGAAACTTTTAAGTTCACTTGTTCCTTATTGTAAGAGTACCAGGGTTAGGTTTCCGAAAATCACTTCTGTTATAGGAATATAGAGACCAGACACCTCAAAGTTCCTCTTCGTCTATTGTAGAGACTTTGAGATTAAGTTTCTCAATGCTGTTCCATGAAATAACTTTACTCCTTTTAAGAATGTTGATACATCCGATGACTTCTTAAGAACTTTGAGTTATCTTTTAGAATTGATTCTATTTGTCATTTTGTAGGCCTGTCGAAGCTTCAGAGAATTGAAAATTTGAGAATGATGTGCTGGTGATAATCATGTAGTTACAACATTACAGGTCCTTTTGTTCAAGTCTCTTGTGTCATTTTTTAACCTAATAATTATATCTAACCCCATTGAATTCCTTAACTCTATCATGCTTCTTTATTGAAAAATTTCTCTATAGTCTCAAGAGCACATATTGCTGCTCTCTCTTTTCATTTATTCTACACACCGTTTCGATTTCAATTGAAAGACATTTAAGCAGGTGAGAAATTCTTGATTATAAACAATCTTGAAGCGCACACTTCAGTTGCTTCCTCTGCTACTTTATCGAACAAACCTTTGTTTTGTAGAAAAAGATTAAACTTCACATTTACTATAGTCCAATTACAAGCAACACCTCGAGGCAAGGGGAACAGCATTTCACAAACGTGTTACAATTCGCTGAAATGCGCTTTAACAACGTCTAAGTATGCCGTTGGCCACATGAAGTAAAGTTTCAGTTGGCTTGAAGAGATCCTTCACCGCGTGGTTAATTTTTTTCGACGTGTCCGCCTGTTGTTTTCCGGCACTCAGTCTCATTCAGCCACATTTAAGTTTTTCTTAATACAGTAAAACACTGTAAAACATAATAGAACGTCGCCTATTCCTCGCTTTACGAAAAATTTGAAACGGACCACAAGAATCGGGACTAAGCTTCTTTTCTATATATTATAATTTTCACACCGTGATGGTGGAAATTAATTTCAAACAATTTTGTACGAAACTAACACGTTTTATTTACTAATTCTCGAATGAAAAGAAAAATCCTAGTGGGACGTTATCTTTGAATCGACAAGTTGACCCACAATTAAAGAATTTTTTTATATTTTAAAAATTTTATATCTCAACGATTTGTTTGGAAACTTGTCTTTTAACCGATGCAGTCGAACCACTGTATATTAAATCAATGGTTCCGAGTAAATAATAAATTTCTTTCATAAATTTATTCACAAAATTAATATTAGATTTTGAAATGTAAATTTCGATTGCTAATAGGACTGTAAATCCCACACGTCTGGGTGGATTAATTTAATTATTCTAATAATTCAGGACAATCAATATGGTAATTAATAATCTCGAGAAGACATACTGTATCATGAATAACTCTGCGATCCCTTAGTGCATGTCCCGGTGATTATGAAAGTGGCCTAATTCTAAGTCATACATTTTTTGTTTCGACATATTTTGACTTCTTCGGTTCAATTTACGATTATTCTGCGAAAATGCTTCCATATTGTTGTAATGTAAAATAAGTAATAAATAATAGATGTAACAAAATAAGTGATAACTGCTCAATATAACACAAAATAAGTGATAAATTCAAGTCTTTTAGATTCTCCATTTAGACAATTTTCGTAATCACCGTCACAAACGCACTTTGAAAAGCTGTAGCACACGCATGTAACAGTGATTGTTCTTTTATCATAGGGCTGCGTCTAATAGTTTCCATGATCCTCAAAAACTTCTTTTGTCCCAGCTTCGTTAAGCTGCCGCTCGTTCAAAAAGTGATATCGTTTCCATTAATTATTATCTGAGACTCTCACGGGGGGAGCATGAATAATCGTCGCTATTAACGAAAGATCGTCTCGTCGTCGGACGAGACGAGCTTAATTACGTTATTCCAAGTTTGAGTGAAGGGACACACAGGCACGATGTACTCCAGCGATGCGGTAATTCAGCGAATCAGCCGCGCGTTAACGAGCAACTCCGATGGAATCAAATTAGAGGCGAAATATCATATTTCGTCGCTAATTGACCAAGTTTATGCCCGTGTCTGCGTTTTCTTAAAAGTTCGGTAACAGAATTTGAACGAGGACTGTTCCGTTTCAAAGTGCTCGGTCCTTCAACCACTCACCCGGAAGTCTTCAGCGTCTCTTCGCCGGCGTCTACACTGCTCGCAAGAATATTTCATTCCGCTGCCACCGCGTCGTTTTAAGTCACGAGCGCCCATGCAAGCACATTTCTTATAGCACTACAGCGCGTTTCATTTTGATGAATGCATGCGAATATCTCGGGAATTATTTAAGATGTTTAAGACACCTTTTCAGAGTCCATGTGCACATTTAAAATTGAAATACGTATACATTGCATGGACTCATACAGCAGCGAATTAACCGCCCGGAGAAATCATCGAAACGTGGCCGTGTCTTCGTGCAACAAAAGGGTGAAGAAATGAAATTATTTAATGTGACGCAGGCTGGTTCCTCCCTGCATTTGTAATCCTTATGAATCTGCTTTAGGAACATGTGGAGGGAAGTGGTAGACAACACTATTCAAACTCGAAACCTGAGCTCTTGAATATCTTTGAGATGCTTGGAAAACTGTTCCTTCAAGCGGAGTACAAAAATTCATTGAAAGAATGTGTTGTTTGCAAAATAACTGTATTCAGTTTTCATTAGATAAATTTCAATATATTTTATCTTAAAATGTACATTCGAATCGTTTAGTCACAATTAAATTGCAAATTGAAGAAAGGAGAACAGATAATTTTGAACAGTAATAAATTTTAATTATTTCAGTTGTAGTAATTCGAATAATGTTCGATTAATATTTACACGGTCCCATGAATTGTTTGTGAGACAAGCTAGCTTTTATTCAGGCGTTGGTTGACTAAATATATATGAAAAACAATATAATATTATAGTAGTTTTTAATGAAAGAAAACCAAAAATTACTAAGTGTTGCATAACGTTATAATAATTTCAAATAGGTAGATTATTTTCAGTGAAAGCGTTAACACCTTCAGTGTCACAGGGAAAACGGTCGTGCCTAGTCAGACAAGGCAAAATATTTACCTATATCACCGAATATTTGCGTTTCCGCACTAGCATGGCAATATCAAATTTTCTTGGAATACTGTGCGAACAAGCAAATATTTAATTAAATAAAATTTGAAGTTGTAGTTTCCACTGACTCTTTATTTATATAAAATTAATATGATATAAAAATTTAGAAAAAAATACTACCCCCTCAAAAAATTATTACTATTTAATCAATTACAATTCGAAACTATAAAAATCATATCTCAGCCAACGCGTTAACACTTTGATGACAGGCAATATTTGGCGAACACTAATTATTTTTGGACATTTCAAGAAGAATTCTTAACACATTGAGCGCCACGTCTACCACTGATGACCCACGTACCAATTTTAATTTCGTCAAATAACTGATTACACCAAAGAAATTTGGAGATACATCTATGTTACAACTATAGTCCAAGATAACAGGTATATTATCAAATAAATAAATATTTATATATCCAACGACACATGTTACTAAAAAGATATTTTCGCATGTCTGACTAGTTGCGGAATTATCCACTGCGTCGCTCAACGAGTTAAGTAACTAAACATTTTACATTATTGTCTTTATATCGAATATTCCTCAATCTCCACTGTATTATTACTTGAAATATTTATTATACTATTTGAAATATTTATTTGTCTTACATGAGTGTCATCCGAATGAATAAAATCACGTATACATACATGACAGTGGTCGTCAAAACGTTAATATATCAAGCAACCCTCTGACAAATGTCGTTCGCACACGCTTATTGTCAGTTCATTTATAACTCGTCAATTACTTTTTATTCAAGCCAAGAGGGGTGGCCAGTGACTTTTGCAGTTCGAAGGGAACTCGCACCACATGCTATTTTCCCCAGAACACGATTCCACGTGTTCCTAACGACCTGGCTTAATATCATTCCATCCCCGTCGGTCGCAAAACTGTTTCTTCGAACGTGTTTCGAACGGAGCAGGGGAAAGAAAGTAATGCGTCTTCGACAGCCGTGACATTAGGCGAATAGAACGTCGCTGAGAACCGGCGCTGTCCTATGCGTTTGCCTGGGATGCCTGAAGAATTGCTCTCGAGCTGAGTATGCAAACACGAAGCCATAAAATTTCAGATAACTCTGAAATCTTCATACTTCCCGCGGCCATAAACATACGAATCACTATATAGGAGCTTGAAGGATCTCTTGCAGAATACTCAAATGTGATTGAAGCCCGCAGTTTCCATAATGCAGTTACGAGTTGTTAATAATTTTTATATTTTAAGAACGTATTCGATGCGCAAATTAGAATTATCTATTGTAGAAAATTACTACCATGATGGAGAATAAAGTTTGTCCTGGGAATTATAATTTAATTAGAAATTAGAAATAATTATTCTGGACAATTATAAATTAGATCTTTGCACTTTGAATTCCCAGTGCTTAATAAATATTCTTAAAGTCTTAAAAAGAATAAAAGTCGTTTGATTCATTCGACTTTATTTTCTAATTGAGAAAATTACTAAAATAATCGAAAATAAAGTTTGCCATAGGAATTGTATTATAATTATATTATAATTCCTATGACAAACTTTATTCTCGATTATTTTAGTGCTCAAATTCCTCGAAGAAACACAACTACGTACAATTGAAATAGAACTGAACATTGTCATCACTAACAACTAGACTGCGGATTTTTATACAAATTTCCGTATTCAAATATGTGCAAGATGTATATGTTATAAAGTAAGTGAAATAAACACTACATTCTGTAACATTTAAAGCGTAAAATACAATTTCATCGAAGTTCTATTCCTGCAACTATATTAAAACAAAAAGTATTGACATCTAAAATTGTATATTTGCATAAAAATCCGCAGTCTACTAATAACCATTTACAGTTAATGCGACGTCAGAAAAAGGAGAAAGAAAAAGCACGAGTGATCCTCAAAAATCTGAAAAAAGAAATTACATTGATAAAACATTTTCCTAACGACGTATTCTCTCTCTGAAACCATCCACTTCGCGCGTGACTAACTTTTCATCTCGCCAAAATTAGAGAAAATAATTAGGTAGCCTGTTTCAGTCGGGACACGCTGTAGAACAAACAGAAGAAATCACGATGTCGCATGATGGTGGATCCAGCGGAACAGAACCGACGCGGAGGAGAATTTTTCTCCGTCCCTTTTCGAGGCTCACGTATTTCGTTCTGTTTGCTGTCGTATGATTGAACAACGCCAGCCCTTGCGCGGGTGTTACAACGAACGGGTGATTTAATGTAATCGTATTTTTCCGGGCAACGAACGCGTCCCCTCGTTATCGTTGTCTCTTTGTGGTGCAACGGTAAATAGCGAGAGGCTGTACAGTGAAATCGTGCACGCCGAAATTTCAATTAACCAGCCGATCGTTCGACCAGTCGATAATTCGAGCACTCGCCGCTGCGCCATCGATTATACCCGTCGTCTACGTTTTTCTTTTTTTTTTTTCGTCCAACAGACACGTATATTTAATCGACTACACAAACCTTTCGTGCGACTGAATATTATATGAAGCGCATTTTAAAATAAACTGCGGATTTTTATGCAAATATGCGTATTCGGATTTCAATTTTTTGATTTCCATATACCTGATAAAACGCAGGTATGACAGAACTGTATTTTGCGGTTTGAATGTTTAAAAGTATAGTTTTTGTTTCGCTAATCATGTAAAATGTGTGTTCTTCGAACTTGGATGTGTTATATCGGATAAATATCCGCAGGGTGGTTATAATTGAACAATTTATGCCATTTAAAGCACAAATTACGAATATGCCATTTAGAGGACAAATGACGAAGAAAAAAAATATGTAACTATCCAGGTGTACAGTCTTGACCTTCTATTCTTTTTGCAATGTTAATTTTATTTAAAATTTTAATAATATTAGTAATTGTTTGATTAAATAAAATTATCGATATCTTGAAATTCGATTATATTAGCAACACACTTTCTACCAGCCGCTATAGTTAATTCAAATGTCTTTTGCACGAACTGGATGCAATCATGCCATTAGCAAACAACGCAGGATACACATCAACATCATTCATTCTTCCATGAAACATACATTTGCCCGCGTCACTTTCACTGAAGTTAAACTTCGTCAAGAAGACGCTGAACTTTTGGTTCTAGCAACGCGGTGCTTGTTTCAGACCATGTAGTGATTTCACTAGTTTACACGCCACGAAATTAGATTAAATATTGATTGATATTAGCAGTTGATTCATGTTTACAAACATTGCAATTCGTAGTTTATAATGCGTAATAGTACACGAGGATATCTCAGCAAAAACGTATTGATAAAATGAAATCTAATTTAACAAACTTTTAACTCTAAAAACTTTTGAAGTAACAGGTTTAGGACATAAGTATCTTAGTGTATTTTTGTAGGGATTAAAAAATTGCATCGAATAATCTATTCAAAACTATAGCATTCTATTTAAAAAAAAATATGCAATTGCATGTTCCAGGTGCACCAATGCATAAAAATACATAAAATTATTTCCAGTTTATGCATCATTGGACACCATCTAATTTTGACTTGCAGCAATTTTATCCACTTCTAACCGTTTGGACGATACAACTGGTCCCAGTTATGTGGGACACCCTGTATAGTAGTAAATTTGGTGAGTAGACTATAAAATTCTTGTGATGTTACGTAAATGTATTTACAAAAACTATTCATTAAAATATTATATCCTACATATCAAGACAATACTGCATCGAATTCTGTATTAAAAATGTACGTCACTACTGACACACGACAGCATTAATATTTAATATTCTGAAAATGGAAATTTATTACGGTTTTATTAAAATTATACAGAATGCAGTGTTAATTCCTTTAAATAATTCATATCGCGTATACATTTTCAGAGGGAAAAATGTTTGTCCTACAGTTTCCCTTATCGTTTATACAATATATTTTTGTTGAAACCTTTAACAAAACGTTTTTGAGTGCATTCACCCAGTTTTGAGTCACAGGATATACTTGAAAAGTCTGAAGGGAAATTCCGCTTCGCGTACGGTACGAGGTAGAGAAATTCTCTCTGCGGCGCGGAGCATGTTAATTAATTAGTAGAATTTACAGGAACGAGCAAAGGAGATTTTAACACGTTCTGTGACGCAGTAGAAAATTCTGTCTGTAGTATGGAACATAAGACATTCTTTTATAAACCATGAGGGTCGCGAAGTACTGCAGGATTTTGTGATACTTCATATTTTAAGTGTAATGTATTATTAAGGGGACAATTATCTGATCGCACAGTGGTCACCTGATATCGTTATTCAAATATTAATGCTATTCTAAATTCTACAAGAGTTACAACTTTATATAATGAAATTATATTTGTCGTCATTCACGCACACTATAATTAACGCGTTAAAAAAAGGTATGCCAAAAGACAATCGAAATGTCTCTTTACCAAAAAAGAAAAAAACATACGGTGCAATTTAAATAAATTAGTTAATCTTGAAATCTTCAAAACGTCACCAGTAATTAATAAAACAAAATATTTTTTACCTGACGTTCCTCTAAAACCATTTAACATAACTTCAATTTATTTAAACAACTATTACTATTAAGGACTGTGAGAATTTTACAGAATTTAGAGTGCTTCATAAAGTGAATAAGAAACGTCTAATATACAAACGTCGAAAAATCAGTATTAATCGAGTTATACACAATTCTTCGACGCTAAAAATTTACAGTTCAATCAATATTGACGTTTCGAGCAATGTTTGTCATACAGCTTTTATTCAGTTTGCTGAATACCATCTGTCCTGTAAATAATAGTCCGCAGTGCGAATTGCAAATTTCATGGTCCCCTTGGGATCTTCCAAAATATTCCCTGCGTCAAAAATTACATTCTTTTATTATATGAGGCCCTCCAAATACAACCTATTTTATTCAACAATTTTTATCTAACATTAGAAGTTATTTTAGATGGCAATACTCAATGACTCACCCTGTATATAAACGAAACGCAGTTTCCACGCGTCTGACCAGTTGCGGAGCATTTCACTGTGACACGAAACGTATGAATTCCCGGGCATTCAGTTTCTATTTGCAATACATTAGACGTTGCAATATTCTATGGCAGAAAACATGTGAAAAATTCATATTTAAAGTCTCCTAAATTACCGTCACATCTTTACGTTGTTTCTGTTTGACATATGTAATATCTCCTTTCATCTGAAAATTTAACTATGTCAAACGTGAAATTTAAAATAAAGAAGAAAATAGTAATAATAATAATAATTCTTTATTACCCTTAACGGTATAAATTTAAGAGTTTTGCAATGGTATGATTATAGATGTTCCAACAGCATCCATATGCTCGTCATTCAGGCTTGACAGTAATAAGTACTCCCTTGCAGTATTTTGACAGTAACTATTATAATGATCCTAAAATTCAAATACTGGAAAAATACATGTATAATACAAAAGGAGTCAGTAACAATTTAAAGAAAATAGTGAAACAGTTTCTTGTACATAGGAAAGTGAGGTCCGTTCTGTATACTGAAACGCTCCAAGTGTTATGATTCACATCTGGCAGAGAAGGTAACCACAGCGTGGGTCGCCTAAGTTATTAAGTGCGGACATTTCAAAGAGCCGCAGCCATCTTTGAAAGCCGAAGGAAAGTGGTATGGTTGAATGTAACCGTGGGAGTGTTATGGACGGCCACAGGAAGCGGAACCGTGGTCCAGGACCATAAGAGTATTATGGGCAACCGCAGCAAACATTAGTATTCCTCTCGTAACTTTTGTTACTATACACCAGAACCTGGTGAAAGCGTCTCCCTTTCGTCCACCAAGCTGGCTTCTCACTTAACCTTATCCCCAAACGTTTTAATAAATCCTCACTATCGTTCGTACAAGCATTTACCTTCAAAGCAAATAAACTTATTTTCGTTGTATACTAATTAAATTTTATCCGAAAGGTTCGTGTTGGTTGCAAGCTTAAAAATACAACTCAATACTTATTAATAACACGTTGAATGCCGCAGTGAAAACAGCCATGCCTGGCCAGACACGCTATAATTTGTTATTTTTAATATAAATTACAGAAAAATGAGGATTTAAGTGCCTAGTCGTATACATGTGCTTTACTATACGTGTAATGTTAAGTTTCCTTAGAATTATATCAGAATCCATAATTAATTAATTTAATTAAATGCGAGATACCGGTCACTGGTGACCCTTACGGCAGTCAATGTGCTAATACATATATTTTAAGAATGCACGTACTAACCTTCTGTTTTTAGTATTTTTCGCCATTTTTAAATCGTGGAAATTCATAAGGTTTCAAGTAAATAATAATTTGATCATAATGAAGAATAAATAGTTCCTTGTATTGTCCAAATATTGACCAATCGAAATTGTATTTTGAAATTACATAACGAGTAAAAAGAACCACTGGATAAAGAAGGCGACTATATTTATTTTTCAAATAAATCAATGCAAACTATTCAATGCTGTCCTTATTGTTAAAACAGCATGAACTTTTCGGACGAACTAATATAATTGAAAGAGTATAGTTTCAATAAGGAGACCCGTTTTTATTGTGGTTGTGAAAGTTTATTTACAAATTCTACATCAGTTTTTTCAATAGAAAACTTATTTGTTGTAGAAATAAAGTTGTTCCCTGGAGTTTATGGAAACTCGTCTGTGTACTCTTCAACAATTAATTTCAGACCTTTAGAAATCTTTTCAGACAACGATTTTGAGCCTTTGTGTGGCTACGTTTTCAATCTTTCTGTACCTACACGAAAATTTCTGATTGTTAGTCTGTATTGCAAATTTACTTAAATTTTTTAGTTCGAGTATTCGAAAATTGTGTAGTATGGTTCAATTAAAATATCCCCATAATTCAACCACGAGGTCAGTTAACTTGTGAATTGTTTAACACGTTGAACGCCATGGTGGTCACCACTGACCGACACCTCAAATTTAATTTCATTAAGTAATTATTGATTGTCGCAAAATTCTGAGCATACTTCATACTGAAACAATAATGTAGGAACAGATGAACACGACTGAGTACTCAAATCCTTTTTTTCTTTACGATTTATATAAAAAATAGTCATTTATATCGTGTCTGATTAAGTATGGCCGTTTTCACTGTGGCGTTCAACGCGTTAATTGTCTGAATACAGTAATTCTCGTTCAACAAAGTCGTTTGCATTTTATATGGAGGTTCCACATTTCACGCGAATTTGATCCTCTCAGGATGAAAATGGAGCCGACGAATTCGCCTGACAGTTTGGACTCATTGTGAAACGCTGATGTGTCGACGGCGAAGAAGGTGAAATGATATCCGGCAGATTAACACGACATCCTGAGGGAAGTCTGCACGATAATAGAAGACTCGAAGAGGACTTGGTCGGATAGTAACGAAGTTTCACTCTTCAACGACGTTAATTAGATTCTCCGTGACTTAGCTAAGTCTGCTCCTGTGCCGTTGATCTTCTTTATATGGTCCTGGATTTCTTTTTCTTTAAACCGGATCTCTGGAAACCGGTCGCCATGACAGCGGATTTAAATTGAGGTCATTTCGTTTTGAATCTCTATGAACGACTTGTTTCGATGATAAATTACTGAATTGACTTTATTTTATTATTCTGACGTTTTTCCATGGACTGCAAGACGATTTATTATTATGTTATACTATGGAATAATTGTGTAACACTTTGGTTCTGATCAGAATTCTGGCAAATTCGAAAAATTGTAATTTCTACTCAAATTGTAATAATGCATTTGTGTATAAATAAGTAGAATTCTTTATAATTATTTTTGTAAACATTTTAATGAACATCGATTAATAAATAATGAAATTGAAGTTTATTTAATTTTATGTGGATGAAAGTAACTTCTGTACTGAGTTAAATATTCCAAAAATCTGTTTTTAGTAACTATAGTTAATGGTCCAGAAAATTCAAATATCAGAGTATTTTTGAATCTATTGAAGATTTTTTTAAGTTAAAAATTCTTTGTAAAAAGTAATTACACTTTAGAAAATTTGTAAATATATTTAAACGTTTTGAAAATTACTTTCGAATGTCATGTTAATTATTAACGGTTAAACAGTCCCTATATTAATAATTCCAAACGATTTTTATTTGTTCAAAAGATAATCTAGAAGGTAAAAAATTTTATTCATTAGAATTATAAAAAATTTTGCTATCTACGCTAACAAGTTTCACTCGTTATAGCTCCAATTAATCCAATTTAACAACCAATTTTGAAATCCCGGTATTCTATACATTAACAAATTGGATAAATGTAATGAAACCTTGTTGTACAATGAATAATATTCAATTCCTTCAAGACTGTTGTTAAACTAGAATTCTGTTAAAATTATAAATAATTGAAGTGTAAAGTTCGGTCGTGTGCAAAGTGAGGACGAAGTAATTAATCAAAGTGCCAGACACGTTGTTATCCTAAAAGCGTTCTATATGTTTCCAATTTGAAGTTGTGTAGCGAAAATGAGATCTTCCATCGGATGCTTCGAGAGGAAATTAATATTTTCGTGTCTGACGAAGACGCTACGGCGTGCCTCTTGTATAATGAATCGATCTTGTGGAGTTAACTTAGGTTATCGATTGACGAGGAAATTCCTGCTGATCTACGTTAAACCTCTAAACTTCGGGTACTGCATGATGCAGCTGAGATAGTAGCACTGCAGTATCGAGTGCTAGTATTATATAATTATTTTTCGAAAGGAGTAGCATAAGTAAATTAACTGCTAGAATGTAGACGAAAAACAAAGGTAAGTAATAATATTCATATTCTCTATAAGAATAAGTAATAGTGATTCATCAGTAACAGAATACTAAATCTCTAGGGACTCCCTACAAATTTGCAAAAATTCATACGTTCAACAGGTACTGCAAACACCGTAAGAATAATAAGAAAAATTACACATCATGAACTGCATGAATGTTCTTCAATTTTTTGATGAACAACTTCATGAAAATCTTGGTAAATTTTTAACATTAAAAAAAAAGTAAAACCAAACCCCCGACGAAACGAAAGACAGTCGTTTATAATATTTTTTTCAAAATCTTTAATGTTCGAGAGGTATGAACGTGTCTATAATTTTGTGTACAGAAATGACATCGGTATGGTCACGCAACTTATGCATTCGTAATCTTTCAAGCGACCCTGGATGTTGCAGCGGAAAAGATTATGGGAACAAAGAGTTCCCCAGCGCTATTTCGCTTTTGCGAAATATAGGTCTGGAATGGCGCCAGGCTATGGAAAGATCTTCCACGGAGCCAGCAAAATTTAACGAGCACACTCGGTAAGACTATGCGGGCACCGGGCACGGACTTATCCTTTCACAGGATTAACCATTAACTGTCCAGCACGTATGAAAGGCCGATTTATTTCGCGAAATCGCATTACCAACGTTCCTGCGGCCGATGAATAATTAATTTTACTTTCACGCGCGTTCAGATTTTCCAAAATGACGATCATTCCCTCTGGAATCCTTCTGATGAGTCAGAGATTAATTCCGCTAAATTTCTTCGAATTATTAGCCTCTTCAAGGACGAATTTATTAAAGCTATCATATTATTCCATAAGTAATGTTGTTTTGCAGTGTGACTTTATCAAATGTAATCAAATGTACAGCTGCAGTTATTTTTAATTATCGAAATTCTGAATATTAATTTTAGTGCCCTTGTTCAGTTGCTTTGTATTGTTTTGAGATAGTTCAATTCAGGTTGATTTCAACCAATTAGTATCGCTGAATTTTTTGTCAGGTAAAAAGCTGTCGAGTTACCAAAATAAGTAGCAGTTGGTGAGTGCAATTAATTTCGAAATTTTACAAGCGTTTAATTGTCATTAACGAGTGTAGTAAATCATTGGGATACATGTTGCTAATTAAATTTCAAATTTAATTTATTCGGTATTTTAATGAAGTGAGTCGTGATACTCTGGTTAATTTTGTTTTTTTTTATGTGAAAAATTCCGAGTTTCATTTATGTTGTTATGCATACATTCTACTGTTTGTATTATCTGCTTTGCATACTTATTACTTCTGATGTATTTTTAAATTGTTCATTAAATATGCCAAAATTTATTAGCAGCGCAATATTTGGTTTCAGAGCCTGCAAGATATAGACCGTGAATATTTGGAAAATTGACAATCCTGATTCAACCTTATACTCTTTCTCTCTCTTGAGATCTGCTAATGCATATTTGACGTAATTAATTACCGCATAGTAGCAGCCAGTTAATTGGCGGAGTGCCTCTGACATTTTTTCAGGATATTTGAAGAGAAAATCTTGGACACTTGCTCAAATTTAACGCAGTCAACGAAGCAGTTCAATTTTTTAGAACGTTAAAAAATAATAAAATCCCGTGAAACATATATGCAATGAATATTATAAAAGTAGACGTAAAAATTATAATATATTCTTAAACGAACATTCATCGAAACTTGCAGTATTCTGTACCTCGCAAGCAGAATCACAAATTGAATCAAAAATATTTTACAGTACAAAATTTGTATTACTAGTACAAATTTCATTACATTAAATTGTGAAGATAAACTTCAAACAAAGTGGCTATTAAAAGTGCAGAATTTTGAGTAAATAAATTTAAAAAAATCAGTACTATTTCGTACAGTATTAAATTAGTTTCTCAACATCAACGTAATGATACATTATGTACATAATAATGTCTTAAGGTTTGTATGTTAAAGGTGCATGCGTGTTTATGCAATATTTGTGCACAAAGAAACGCGAAATACACATAAAAATGGAAAACATCAAATCACAATCCTGCGTCGAGTATTCTGCTGAAATAAAAATATATAAATTTTCACATTTTTACAACTACGCGTGAAAAGTTAAAATCGATTTAATTTCTACTTTAACTTACTTCAACTTTATTATTCAATTATTAAATTAAAGCCAATTCAATCTTTATTGTTCAGAATCTGAATGAAATTTACATCTGCAGGAGCTCATCAGTAATTTTTATTTCTACGGTAAAGCAGCTGTTCTTCGGTTCAAAGACGAATACTGAGAAACTGAATATTAAGACAAGAATTCTTATCTTATTGTATCATATTTAATGGCTGCAATAATAACAGTAATAATAATAATGATAACACAGAACGAGAGGGTCGTGGCGAAATAGTTTAAAGAATACATTTTCTCGAAGAAAAATTGGATATTTTACAGGTTGCGAAATAAAACTGATATTCGCCTCGACACTTTGATGTCTCTTTTATCATCCATATCTTTTCTATGCAGTCCTCCTTTTCTACATCCTTTGCATTCTCTTCTATACATCCACACATCTATTCCGTGGCACATCTTCTACGTATTCCTCGCACATGGCTTGTCTCTTTGATATCATACTCCTTGTATCGACCAAGACTTTGCGATACATCTTCTACGTTTTCTTTGTACATTTCGCGTCCATGCGATACCACCCTTTCCCCTTTCTATACTATATACGCTCGTATATTCTATGCCTCTTTGATATTTCGCCTAAGTCCCAACCTTCGGGTATAACAAAAGGTCTGCAGTAGTCTTACATTGGACAACAAATACGCACTTTATGCTTTTTCGATCGAGCTATTGTAATACCTAAATCGGACTGAACACAGTGATGGATCATTTCATTTTAAAACAAATATATATTTCGAGGTGTTGCTTATAAGGTAGAAATCTTTTATTTAATATAAATTATTGTTAATCAACGTGTATCGTTGGTGCAGAAATTCATTTATTAATATCGGAAGTATTAATTAATAACAAATAAAAACGAGCAGAGTGGTTAATGCATTCACTGTTGATAATTATATGAATTGTTCTGATACCTCTTATTTTTAGTAAATCTGCTACTGTCATTCTATCTATTTAGAGTTTTTATTATAGTAAGTTTCGATTAAATTAGTGTACCTATTACCAACGTTATTCAGTTTCATTAATTTAGTTTTGTAATAGAATGTATACCAACCTAACAACAAAATGTCAGTTTATCAACGATATCGTCAGAGTATCAGTTCAATAACAAAAACAAAATGTAAGAATAATGTTTAGAAAAAAGATGGTCTTGATGTTAAGCAATATTTTGAACCCAGATTAATATATAAATAATCTGCAGATTCTTTTGCAATACAATCTATTAATATTTGCAAATGTCACTGATATCCAACTTATAAAATCAGAGAGGTAAAGGATACATTTTTTATCTATAAAACAAAATAAATTTGTGACGTGTTCCATTTATTTGCCCAAAGTAGCATGTAAATAGCTGAACTTCACAATTTCGATAAATGTATTATTCCCAAAGTATTAAATCAATAGAACTACCTTTTATCGTCCAAAACAAAACCACTGGTCCCCCAAAACTTACATAAAACAATAATTAATTTCAAGAAACATCCATGTCCTGTTTTTGATCTTACACAAACAGTTACCTAAAACTGTATTCCACAAAAAAGCAAGACAAAAATGAAGAAAAGTATCCCATAAACTTGCCCTGAATGTTTCTCCAAACACTCACAATCAGTCATAGAAAATTCCTCTACAAATCTCTTATAAATTCCACGGTATTGGTTCCGAATGACGCTGATTGTGAGTCATGAAGCACGGAGACGCTAAAAATAATTTATGTGGCACACCATTAATTCCTCTCACTGAATCCACGTCGATCTTTTGGCACGACCGCTCAAAGTATCGTTAATATTCCTCAAGGTAACGCAGGGTGTTAATTGTTCGAATTCCCGGACGCTTCGCGCGATAAAAAGATTCGTGTCGTCGATAAAGCGACTTCCTGCTTTCATCCTGCTCCGCGTCTTCGGAACGAAATTAAATCACCGGCTTATCGGAGCGGCCCGATAAATTACGCAATTAATTAGCCGAGCAATTAACCCGGAATCAGATGGTGTACGAATTTAGGAGGGTGTAATTCTCAGCTGGTGCGTGAGCTGGAACCATAAGACGGTCCGCGAGCCGAAAAAAAAAATAAAATGGCAATTACCTTTCCAAGAACGATGAAGGGGCTTCGCGCTTCGTGCAAGAACGGTTTATGATCAAGAAGTGGTTTATGGTTGCCTGTTCAACCCCTTTTCGGCGGACGTGCTCGCCCTGAGAATCGAGTGTGTCGACGAAGATTAACGATCGGGACCACTGTTAGGCCGATTAGACCGAATGATGCCAACTTTTCGCGTCGACACTCGATGTCTGAACCGTTTATCGAGATCGATAATCGATAAAAGGCCAAACGAATGTGACGAGGCGAATGAAAGGTGCGCTACCACTCAAAAGTTCCGATTCGCCCTGTGGAAGCTGGGGCTCTCTTAAATGTAACAGAGATTCGATCGCTGTGACACAGTTTCATATCAATCTCATGGTTTATATGCATATTTAGATGTCAAAAATGTTAGTATAAAATGAATTACAAATTTATTTATTATAAATGCGGTAGAACCTCCAAAACCCTAATTGGCCCGCTCAGGAGCCAAATTCATCAACTCCATAAAATGACTAGTTGAAAAAAATGATGATCTTACAAACGTTCACATGCTCAGGTAATTAAAGTGAGAAATACACTAAAAGTGGAATTAATCAGTTTCGCTTCTCAGCGGCTCAATTATAGGGAGACACAATTGTTTGAATCAAATGAAATTCGAAATTGTCAGATAAAATCTTGACTTACTTTATGGTCGCCATTCTGCTTATCAGGGAGAATGATGAAGTATCAATAACAAAAGTAAAAATGTATTATAAAGCAACGATTTTCTGGTTAATTTCGAAGTACTACGTTTTTGTCGATGATAAGTAAACGCGAAGACTTACAAGAATTCGCAATGGAAATTCCAGTTGAAAATTTACTGGTCTATTGTTTGTAGTAGACGCGACGTTGCATTATTTATATCGTGTACGTTATATTGAAATATTCACCGCTGCATTGCGAAGTTGATTTACGCTGCTAATCTGTATTCAAGGGAGCATTACACGCCACGTTCTAGCTGTATACACGTTGTATTTTACATCGCATGTCGAACATTGCGAAATAAACAATTTTGGGTGGATGAATAACTGTGTGCTTGTATGTAACAATTGGTGCAAGCCTGATCGCTCGTGCGGTTTAGTAAATTTAAATTGCGCAAAGTAGCATTGGATCACTTTCATGAGCATTAATGTTGAACGACGTAACATTAGGTAACTAAAAATGATAAAGAGAATATTTAGTAGCACTATGTATATGAAACTGATCTACATTCACCCTTAAATAACAGAGATGGTAAACATGAAAGTGTCTGGTCTCAGTAATAATTCCTCAACACGTTGAGTGTTGCAGTGAAAACAGCCACACCTGATCAGACACGATATAATTTACTATTCTTTATATAGATCGCAAAGAAAAAAAGATTTGTGTAAACAATCGTGTTCTTCTATTCCTACATTATTGTCTCAGTGTGCTCAGTTTGCTCAGAATGATGTGACAATCAACAATTATTTAATTAAATTAAAATTTGAGGTGCCAATATCCGGTAACCCTCACGGCATTCGACGTGTTAAAATTACTATTATATTGGTACAATCTTCTATACCTGTTTGCGCAAAATGACACACGCATTTTGCATAAAACTGTACATTTTATATGCTGTAAAATTTGGAAATAACGTGAGCACATTAGGAATATCAAACATTGAACTTTAATGCAACCATGAGAGTATCCAAAAGCTTGAGAACAACCGAAGTAAGTTGTATTTTTTTGTTATTTTAAATAAATCGATACTATTTTCTCAACAAACCTATTTCACGTGAAATGTCATGCTTTACACGCTACTAAAGTTAAAATGGTGTAGCCACGACAGGATCAGCACGAACTTTCGTTTCCTACAGGATTATCAGACACGGTCTAATGGGTAACCTCAGGGCAAACAAAAATATGTAGCATTAATTTTCCCACAAAAGCCTGTGTGCCTATCAACTTCCAGCTTTATACAGACTTTCACTGTGTCTACACTGAACTGTGATACAATGGCTGCATCGCGAAAGCCGTAAACTGAACTTCTATGCGAGCGAATGTAAGTGTACCTTCACAGCCAATTAACAAAAATTCTGTTATGTTTTTAACAAGACCCGCTACGATTTTCGTAATGAGCTTATTTCGTGTAGAATTTCGTGGTCTGCATAATGGAGTAAGTTAAAATGACGTATTATTTGCAAAAATGGTAAAAATTGCAATTTAGTGTTTTACTTCACTATTTCTGTTACAGACTATATTAAAAATTTCATATAGTTTTTATACATTGTAGTACAGCTGTCAAAATTATATTTTTCTCTTGCTAATACGTTCTGATTTTAAACAAATGAAACTTGACTGAAGGTGAATGCCTCAGAAGTGGCTCCTATAGCGTGCATTTTGCAAAATTTCATCGAAATTGGTGACTTCAGAGACTCATAGCTTTTTGATAAGACTGGACTGGGGATGTTTATGCAAACGTAGATTTTTATTCCTGAATATTTTTACATTCAATAGAGATAAACGAATGAGACATGGAGATTAGGTGGGCCTGTCTTGAGCAGACATCAGACTTACACATTTTATTTCTATAATTTGCTTCAGACAATACATTTCATGACAGGGATGCACTGAAAGGATAATTAGATAACTACACAAGTAAGGAAACTTATGTACCATATAAAAATATATAATATGATTTATGTACATAATATTTACAATATAATAATACGCACAGAATTGAAGAACCGGAAAAAGTGAATTGCGCATCGTGAGGGCGCGATTAAGCTAAAACAAAATACTTAGTTTGCGGGGGAAGAGCAAATTGCTTCACTTTATATGCCTGGAAATGTTAAATTGCATAAACATCCGCCGTTTAGGTAAGAACAAAGTTCACCTTGCCGTTTCCTACATTTCTCGCTGAATATCCCCGAATCTCTCCGTGGAGAATTAACCCAACAGTCAGCATCCGGGCGACCAGTTCATTTCCTCTCTATCCGCACGATCAATGTGCATAAAATCGCATTACAGTCAGCTTTCGTCGTGTTGCATCCCACGATAATGCAACACCGTTGGGAAATCCTTCTGGTTCCAGCAGCCAAAGGATAATTTCGACCCGATAGAGAACGAAACTGACCGATTTCGATGGGAACCGAGGTGGCCGCCATTTGGCACGCGCTCCACATTCCCGTTGCACGACTTGTTGGTGTCCTGATCCCCGGATTAAGGAGTCCGGAGGAATCCCAATTGTTCGGGACAATTGATTCCGTGAAGTTTATGGTGCGAGACCGAACGTGCCAACGTTTCGAGCCGGGCCAGGGCGGAAAAACAGCGGCCATTTTATCGGGAAAATCGCGAGGACCTCCTCGGATTGCCGGCGACGAGATTCGACCCTTTTATTGCGCCCCGGAGTCGAGATAATGCGAGCTGGGACCTTCGTCTGATCGTGCAGACGAAAATTTCGTAATAATAAAGTCTGACCAAGCAAAACGAAGGTGGGGCTTTAAATCAGCAATTTGCTGAACCTCGACGTTTCATGAATATACTTCCCATGGTTTGTTTGTATCCTACTTCTTCAAGTTATTGCACTTTTTGTTGGACTGATAGATGATTAATTTTATATTTCCCTTCATGGGCTGGTTGAGTGATTCATTAATACGTTGACTGCTTTGGTGATCACCGAGGACCGTCGCATCAAATTTTATTTAATTAAATATTTACTAATTTTAATAGAATTTTGAATAGAACTAACGTCGTAATAAGAATAGAAGACCAAGGCTATGCAACCGAGTAGTTAAATATTTTTTTTCTTCATGATTTGTGGGTGAAATAAGATATTGTGTGTCACACAACTGTAATAATACAGTATTTGAACAAATATTCGACGCGTATTTTTACAACGTGTTAACTTTTTTATTACGACACATTTCCTCTGAAAATTGTCCTCGTTGTATGGAAGGATAATGTCTAAAGCAACTACAATTGATTTCTTTTATTCCTTTATTTTATTATATTTTGTATTTTATTTTAATAAACACTTACTTTATTATTTATTTTTTTTATTCTGAAAATTCTTTTCTGAGCCGTAGTTCAATAGTAATTCTGTTCTGAAGTTTGGTATATTATTCGCAATCAATCAGTCCTCGGGGCCATTATAGCAGCCGTTCGCCATAAAAGGCTACTTCTTCAGAGTGTATGTACATGCGGGAGGTCAAAACGATAAACGATTATTTTTTTATATTTCTGCAGTATGTCTGTCTCTCAGTTACACTTATTATTAGTCGAACAATTTGAATACTTTCAAAAATCTGTCATACATTTATGTAGGGATCGGTAGGATGCACGGAGACATCTTTTGATAAATGCGTGCGTAAAAAGGAACAAAACAAAAGAGAATAGGAGCGTCCAAACAGAAACGAGACAGTCGCAAATAAAATTTCGTAAAGATAAGAACGTGCTCCTCGTGCGGATAAAAAAGCGCATACAATTCCTTTGCATTCATTCGATCTGCTTCAACTTATGTTCTTTTTTTGCAATCTCCAGTAATTGACTTATTTTATTCGTGATAATAAAATTCTACATATATTGGAAGTTATGTACATTCGACGATGTGTGCTTATTCCAAAACCATGCACCTTCACTTTGGATTTTAATTGACAAATACGCATCTGTCATAAGAACCTGACAAAGTATGAAATTTTCGACCAGCATTCTGTACTTGTCAAACTGTAAACAATTATTTTGCTTCGTCCTCTTCGTCGCAACCTGTAGGTCGAGGTAGAAAATTTTTCTTTGAAAAATGTTTCAATCACAGTGTTTCGTCCATTTCGTTGCTTATGGATGTTCAGTGTTGCCACGGGGGAGTAGATTAAAAAATTTATCGACTCGAAACTGGCAGTATCGAGAGCGTATTCGAGGTAATTGATTTTGCGGCATAGGTCGGAGCGTGCCAACGTTTCGTGTTTATGGTCGCGTGGGTGGCCAATACGAAACTGGAGGCACTTTTATCTGAGATATATTACAAATTGGATCCTGAATGTCTCTTCGTTGCGAGTCGCCGTAAGTCAACGACGTTATCTTTCGAAAATTTATGTTACACGGTGCTCGATCAAATATCCGTTAAATTGGAGCGCGCACTATTTTAGAAAACTTTGTTTCCCTTCTGTAAGAAAATCGAATATAACCGAATCACATAACAGTAGTTCGCCTCACAATAGTTTATTAAATTATGATGAATTCCAGGACTATTCTAATCACTCGAGTGCGGATGTTTATGCAAATATACAATTTTATATCTTCATATTTGTTATGTTAATGTAGTTAAATAAGTAAAACTCCAATGAGACTGCATTTGCTCCTTAAAATGTTCAAAATGTGCAATTTTTGTTTTGATAATTTATTATATGTCCATCATTCACCAATTTGGATACGTTAAATTGCATAAACATCCGCAATCTACTAATCACTTCTATAAATATAACAATGGAAGCGGATTGAAAAAAAAATAATTTTATATAATATTCATTGATATATTCACGGTCACAGTAAAAACTGTTATACTAATTCAGACATTATAATACGTAATAATATCTACTGAAACGTTGAAACTAAAAATTCTATTTTATCTGTATTTATTATCTGAATCAGAGTTTTGTGTATAAATTTTAACATAAATGGTCGAATGTTTAATGAAAACATTTGCAAAAATATGTTAACTTTTAGCACGTTGAGTGCCACGGATACCACCGGTGATTCGCGTACCAATTTTAATTTTGTCAAATAAATAATTACCCTAACGAAATTTTGAGTTCATCTATGTTACAATGATAGTACAACATAAAAAGTGTATTATCAAATAAATAAATATTTATGGATATATACAATGATACATATTAATAAATAGGTATTTTCGCGTGTCTGACCAGTTACAGGATTTTCCACTGTGGCTCTCAACGTGTTAGTATATTTTGTCAAGAAATTTTCCAAAAAATCTGCTTACACGGTGAAATTCGTCATTTAAAACAACACACTATTCATTCGATTTTTTTGTCCGCACGTAACAGTTTCCGAAACATTCGACAAAATATTTTTTTCCGACCCCAACTCTAGGCTGCATTCATCTTCTCAACACGGATGTTTGCCAATAAAAAACATACCAAATATTTTTTCGAGTCCCATACCACATCAAAATTGCATAAAAATCGGCTTGCACCAGTTGCGTGACGTACTTTGTAAGCATGCCGCGTTCCGTACCACTCTCTGTACCGTATCCTACAAATCCTGCAGTATCCCTCCCGAATTCACATAAAAAGTTATGCTTGCGCGTATTGAATTGATTCGCACGAACAGGCGTGCGCTCTGTTTCAGACATCAAACGAATCGAACAGTTTTCAACACAATAGTGCCGGATATCGGATGCTCGAACGTGCATGGTGGAAGTTTAATCAGGCACGAAGTTGGTAGCAGCGTTTCCATCATGTAAGTTTAAAAGATTTACAGGTCGAAGATGGATGAAAGACGGAAAGGCATGCCTTCTACGCGGTGCACCCGGCGAAGATTGATTTCTGCAAATATGGTGAACCGAGCCAAGTCTATTTATAGGAGTCATGGAACGGTCGAGTTCGATATATCGCGGAAAAGCACGTATTTTCTTTTAAGAATACGATGCCGAAATCGTGCACCGTGCATGCGATTCATGCTTCGAGCGACGCGTCAGACCCGAACGCACGATGCACGTTGAATAAACATTGTCTATTGGCAGAACGATGACTCGTTCTCTGGGAATCATAGTACGATTGAACCGGACTGTTCTGGGATCACAATGTCCGCACTTCGGCTTAATGAAACGGATCCACGTTTCAATGTGTATTAATGACGAACAATGAACAATGAGGAATTGATTTCGGGTGCTCCACGAAGAGGATACGTTAACACAAAACCCAGTTGTCATTTATGTGACTACGAATAATATTAGTGAAAATGTCTAGAAACGTCTAACAGGACTGATGAAAAAATATAAATCTACTGATTGAAACATTAACACGTTCACTGCCGTGGGGGGTCATCGGTGACCGGAGCCTCATATTTTATTCCATTAAATAACTTGTAATTCTTAAACAATTTTCAACTTCGTTGTAATTAGAATAATAATATAAAGTGAATACTATACGTTCAAAAAATAATATATTTTTTTCCTTTGCGATTTTTATTTAAAATAGTTGATTATACGGTGTCTGACTAGGCATGGCAGTTTCCACTGTGGCATTCAACGTGTTAAAAAGGGCGTAACTTCAGATTACTATCATGTTGTATCAAAGCCTAAAAAGGTGTGACAATTTTAGTGTACATAGTGTGGCAGTCAACGGGTAAAATAAGGACATGATATTTTGGTACCTTAAACAAGATACGAAGACAAAAATATAAATATTCGTATGTGTAGAAATTGTTTTTTAAATAATACGAATGTTTTTGATATTGAGCATTCAGTAGATAGCATTGTATTACTTGGATGATTTTGATACGCTATTCTATTCCATTTTTTTTCAGTTTTTCTATTTTATATTATAGTACTACTGATACTACTGTCACCTACAGCTTCTTATTCATTTTGTTTTTTATTAATCTCTGGACTGAAGTGCAGTTCAACATGCTGTTCGAACTTTAGGAATGTAAGGGACAATAAATCATTTTTGGGGATTTTTATATGCAGGATATACTGCATATTTATACGTTTGATCAACTGTATGGCGAACCCTCTTTGAACGTTTTAGGCAAAGACTTAAAATTGATATATTTTCGAATACATCATAACGAAACTGTTATTATACTGAAATATTAAATATCAAAATAACACCGGTACTTTCTTTGGCTTTTATCTTGTCAATTTTATATTTATATAATTTCTAACGTTTTATGTACATAGTACAAATACATATATGACAAAATGGTTGAGATAAGCTAAGCCAAGAACCAGTTTTCTAGCTTCTTCTGATTGTCTTTCTGACATTATAGGTAGACTGTGGATCTTTGTGCAATTTAACATATTAAAATATATGGAAAATGTGCATGTTACTAAGTAAGTAAAATAAAGAACATATCATATAACATTTACAGCATAAAATACAATTTTTGAGAAGTTCTATTTCTTCAACTGCATTCAAACAAAAAATATCAATATCTGAAATTGTACATGTGTACAATTTGTTGGGGTTTGGGTAGATCTAATCAGAGAATTCCTCCACCAAAATCATTTTGCAATAAATAAATTACCCACGTGACACCGGTATTTTGTGTTTCGACATAACTGCCGATACCGATATAATCTCGTACTCATACTTTCACATTTCGGTTTCTATAAAAGTTATTCAAACGTACCAAAAGAAAATGGTGACACAGCACTGGAATTTTGCTGTTTCGGTACGAGTCCATGGTCCTAATATGAACAGTTCGCGGAGATTTCCAAACACATGCGCCTAGTTAACGCAAAAACTACGGGGGTGCATCATCATTTTCGATGCACCGTCAAGTGCACGCGCTTAACGTCGATTCCATCCAGTCTCCGGGAATCATGCACCAAGCATCATTTTTTATTTAAATCACGTGTCCGGCGTTGCTGTTGCAATGATACACGTGCCGCATCTGCTCCATTTCTCATGCGTCAAAGTATTTATGGTTGACGCGTGCACCTCTCGTCGACAGTTTTCCGATGGATCCATGATGGATGCACATTTCCCCACCACCCTTTTTCCCCTGTACATTGTCTTCTCTTTTTTTTTTTATTTTCGTTCGTCTGTTTCCATCCGTACGAGGCCGCGGGATCGTCGAGTAAATTGAACAATGATCGATTACACGATGTGAAAAATGAAGGATCGATCGACTAATTGTCGATACGCAGAAACGGAACGCTGCTCTGCACCTACCCGTTACACGCTGAGTCCATATCGCGTGTTACGTTTGAACAGCCGCGGTGGGGCTGGGAAAAAAAAACGCCATCGACAGCACGCGAGAGGAGAAAAAAAATGGGAAAATAATTGTTTACTTCCGGGAGAATTGTGTTGACTTTAAGGGAGGCGTTAATAAATCTGTCGGCCGGCGTGAAAAATTCGAGTCCCTCCCGGTTTCGCTATCGACGAGTTTCAACGATCCCGCGTCGCCCCACTCGTGCTTGTTTTGCATCAATTTTTTAATGTCGCCGAATTTTTGGCACGGCGACCACGAATGCAGCATGCGAAATCGTCAACGAATGACGGGAGAATGTATCTCTGGCAATCAGTCGCATTGTGATTCGGTTTTGTAGACGGTAGGACGAGAGGCATTCAGGTACTTGGTATTATTTGGAGGCCTGTATTTTGATGATTGGAAATGGTGACCATTTTATAGGAAAATTTGTGCAACGGATGTATAATAAACATGATAAACTAGCAGACTACGAATTATGGAGTGACAGCAATTTCTCGATTTCAATACTGTCCAAGAATTGGTTTGGACAGACAAAAGGAACAGAAGGTGATTAAAATCGGAGGTATAAAAGACACTTTTGTTCGAACTATTAATAATACTATGATAGAAACAATTGAACAATTAATTTTTAGGAGATTAATCGTTCGAGTAACATAGAATGCCATTGCATTGTTTTTCTGGTGACACTATATTTCTTCAAATATTGAAAGTGACGAGAAATCGATGGAAGATTGAATATTTATAAAACGTCTTCATCTACTTTGTCTGCATATTGAAATAAGAGCGTTAACTTTGTGTAACAGTGAAGAGAATCTTCAAAATTGTAGTGACAACTATGAGAACTTATGCTGAAACTTCAGGCACTTGTATGGCACTTTTGGCATAAGTTCTCGTAGACCCTTGTGGCATACAATACGTTGGCTGCCATAGTGAAAACAGCCACCCCTATTCAGACACAGTATAAATTTTATTTTCTGATACAAATCGTGAAAGAAATAATTTTTAATTATTTAGTATTGTACCATGCGTGCCTATATTAGTATTGCAATGTTGAATTCGAACAGAATATAATAGAAATTAATAATTATTTAATTGAATAAAATTTGAAGCGCTGGTCACCGGCGAACCCCAAGGCGGTCAACGTGATAATGAAGGTTTTAATCAAATAACCTGGATGGTTTACTGTGTTGCCCTTATTATATTAAGTATGATACTGTACATAATATTATAACTATGAAATGCGTTTTCAAGATTATTAATGTAATTTAGAAAACCTCCGTATACTTTTCAAGAGTAGCGTACATATAAATGCTTACGTACTTTTTCTAAATAAGAAAAATTTACAAGAACCGGTGAATTATACTTTTTTCTACGATATAAATTTACTACTGCATCATGTTCGCATTTTGACACTGTTCAAACAATTTTCATACAGTTTCCGAATACTTTCGAACGTAACATAGTTATTGAGCTGTTCTGTTCCTTCTGGTTCGCCCTATATCATTTTAATTATGCTGTTGAGAATATTACGCCTTCTCATTTACCATGCTGGTAACTATCACCATCTCTCTATGTCCCTGCGTAATGATTTACAAAGAAGCATTAGACTAATGCGAGCGTTCAAAAGAAATACGTGTGGCTGCGACAATAATTATTCTGCGCATTCGCTGCACATCAATACTTTCGTTAAATTTCTCTTATAACCCTTATATTAATAAATTTGTTTGTTTACACTGAATTCGATTGTTGGTCCACTCCATATCGCAACATATGCAAAAATTTTCACAAAACGATGTGAAGAAGTATTTTCTTTTTATCAGTATATGTCGTTATTCAATGTCGACACAGATTAGCTAAATGCCGGTATTAAATAGTTTATTTAATTGTTTCTGGCTTATTCAAATAATCGGAGCTAAATGCACATGTAAATTTGCATGCAAATATTTTTCAACGATCTCAACGGTGATATTTCCCGATGTTCGGGGCGTGAAGCGTTCATTTAAATATTCGCGTGCTTCATCATGACAGCGACCATTTGAATATCGATTTTCGGTTGTACGTACATACGTATTTAAAATCGGCCGCTTATCATGCGCCCAGGCGAAACTTCGTTAAGATTATTTTCAATTTTTACGGTTACTTTTTCAAAAGCCTGCATTTTAATGCAATCAATGGACGCCCGGAGCTATCGAGAGGGGCCCGTATCGAAATTTCGATCGATTTCAGCCATTACGCTGTTCATATGCAATCGAATATGCAAAATTAAATAGACGTCCTTTGATGCGGGCAACGTTTCCCGTGAAGTAGAACGTACTGCTGCAAAAAAAAACTCCTTTTTCGGAGCCCTTAATCGTTTTAACCGCCACACTGCTGTTCTGATCTTGAACAATTCGTTGATTTGACTGTTGGTAATACATAGACAGCGGTTGTTGATGCCGTTTAACATACTCAAGAATCTGAAAAACGAATATTCAGAACCGTCGAGAAATAGAAAGTACATTTCTTGAACATTTACAGAACGAAATACGGTTCTGTCAAAGTTTCATGTCTATAACTGCATTAATATAAAAAATATTGAACCCTAAAAATGTATATTTGCATAATAAATAAATATTGGTGTTTCTTTTCGGTTGACAAAACGAAAATATATTTCGAAAAGACTACCGCCAGAGATTAGATTTGAAGAAAATTCATTCTTGCATTTTCTTTACTTCACGAAGCTATGATGTAATATGCAAGTATTTTATATTAAATTTTGATTTTTTATAGAGCTACAGAAGTCATGGTAATCGACGTTATGGTCCATATGAGGAGACATCATAACTGAAAAGGTATGGTAGTCAGCGAGCTGTTTAATTTCAATCAATGCAGTGATTGCCAATAGAATCCTTTATATTCTTTAATTAATTAATTACGAATTCCTTTTACCAGACATCACATTATACTCACGTATATTAAATGAGAACAGAATTTTTGAATTTAATTAGTGCCTTGATTGAACGTACTTAATTAATTCATTTCTCCAATTACCCACCTTCAATTACAGATATAAATATTACATTATCCATCAATTCTTAAAATTAGTGACAAAAATGCCTGCTACCATTCTGTCTTCCAGAACTGTCATTTTGTTTCTGTTTAAAAGTTACGTCCGAAATGTTTAATATCACACACACAGAATTTAATCTTTAAATTTTTCAAACTCAAATACACTATGGTTTTTCAGAAACAAATCTCTCAACTAACAAGTCTTTTCACTACCACCAAGAAAATTATTTTCATGTAATTTAGTAACTACAGTTTTGTTTTATTAATTGGTAATACATTATTTAATTCGCTGTGTACAGGATAGATGAAGAATTTTCTTCGTCGGAGCAAAAGAAATCAACTGATAAAGGAATCTCATAAAATTCCCTAGGCAACCGGTAGTAGCAGACGGCGCCTTTAATAAATATTCAGCGGAGGGGTTTAATCAGCGAAGGCTCTTCGTAGTTACATGAGAACGAATGATTGCTTAATTACTCGTCGACGTTCCTGAAACGGCGAAAATACAATAACGGTCGCTGAATTAAAATACCACCGAAATGTGGCCCCGCTTTAATTATCGGGCGAACCTAATTCCCGAAGAATATTCGGAATTTTGGAACAAAGCCACAATTATTTCCAGCTCGAAGGGATACGATCTGTTCTCAAAACCCGTCATACCATTTAGTCACTTTTTATTTTGCAGATTAATTTTGTGCATTAAAAATTTTTAACACAGCAAAGTTATTTGTTAATTTATGAATGCAGCATTCATCTCAACAATTTTCACAATTCTTTCTTCAGACGTGTACAATTTTTCTTTACTAATGAACAAAAATGATTATTTAATTAATATCTGCAGACTAGGGCATTATTTATATAAAATCACTTTAAAATCGATATTTAGACAATGAAATATCTTATTTGATTAGAACTCATTTTCAACTATTTACGCATTACTTTGATCAAATAAACAATTTTCCTCTGAGTTATTTATAATCGCGTTTTGTATTCGTATAAACGCGTTGCTAAAACCTGGCATCTCAATGACAGAAAGTTTCACATTTGATTCAAAATTTTAGAGCCCAAGGTTATTTTAAGATCGTACAATTATATATTTTTATAACATACAGTAGAGAAGAGAATTCATGTAAAAAAGCATACGTAATTTTAAAGAAAATAATAGAAGAAAATTTCTCTTCTACCTCAGTCGCAGTTTGCAACCGTTTAAATTACACATGAAACCTTTCTCGTCCCACGTGAGTTACAGGAGATAATTAGATGGCCCGTTTTACGTGACACGCCCTCCACAATTATTACACAATTTATTTTCCTCCCTTCAAACACTTGTTTCGAAGTTCGTTCGAACCCATCGGCGATATTTCTAAATTTTGGCAAGCTTCCCAGACGCTGTCTGCAAACTTTTATACAGTGAAAATCAAATGTCCCTAGATCAGCGAGCTCCGAGGAATCCTGTCGTTACGGGACGCTTACTGCTCATCCGGACGTTTAAGCGCACGAATTCGCGTGAATCGTGAAATGCACGAGGTCAAAGGGTCGCATTTTCTCCGGACGGTTGTAAAATCTATTTACCGGGCGGTCCCTTCGGTAGTGGCTAGGGGATTTTCGTCCGGAAAATCTGCGCAGCATCCGCTGGATGCGTCGCGGCACAAACGTCCGGATGTAATTACAATTATTGGCCTATGAACACGGTCCTCGAAACACGGACGCTGGAAAGACAGGCAAGCACCAGGTTTCTGAATTTACTGACATTTCCTCGGCTCCCTTTGTGACGTTTCGCATGCGAGCACCCGCTCTGTGATCATCGTTCCTCCGGAAAACTTCATATTTTCGGGACGAATTGATTCCCGTTTAGCTGCGTACGTTTTCCACCGGTGAAATTGTATTACACGAAATGCAAATGGCCGTCGGAATATTTTCAACGTGCTCGCGTTCTTGTGAAATCGAATTATCCTTCAAACGTCGTTCCTCGCTCTTGAACACAGGAAGCAACGTTGTTTCGTCGATAAAATCTGTCGATGCTCCGACGATTTTCGACATTCCTTTGCGAGCGGTTATATTGCAGTTGAAAATGTTGTTTATAATTTTAAATTGCTTGTTAACGTTGTGTCTGCATTTTAATTGACAAATCAGTACTATTTAATTAGTGAAATTAGTCACTTACACACGTTAAGGTAGAGAATTTTTCATTTCAGATTACTCTTTATAATTGTCTTCTGTTATTCTTTCTGTTTTATAACCGTATAAGGAGCAATATTTATCTTAGGAAGAGTATTTCATTAAAGTATCGATGAAGTTCATATTTCTGTACCTTTTGTAAAATACAGATTACTTATGTTGGGAAATTATAGTTTGAAGCATGCTCTATATCTATATCGGGAATTATTATTACAACGAGATCATCGATATCCAAACAAGCATTTTTTTAACATGATGTGAAAGAAAAATCATTTTATCTTTTACAATTTTCTCATAATAATATATAATGAATTTAATGTTACATTTTCCAGTAATGTGTTGGTAAAAATTAATTTTCACTGCATGCATTATAGTAACAAGTAATATCACACAAGAAAAATATAAACAAAAGAATAATAGAAACGGTGGATATGAAATGATAATAATAGTCTTCGAACAAACTATAATAAAATTTTCTTTCAGCGCACGAAAAAATTTTCTTCAATTTCATGTCATTCTATTTGAAAAAAAAGATAGTTTGCATGAAACTAATTTTTATTCGTTCATAAAGAGGAATGAGATTCTCTTCGAAAACAATACGTTCCACAAAAGCAATCAACCGACTGAGAGATTAATTAATTTTTATAGCTCGGATATTTCGGTCTCTTTGAAACATGAAACGTTTGTGAAGAAGAACAGGTGGGGCAAAGAATGCGAAAATTAATGTACACGATGAAAGAGGAATGCGGTAAGAAAATCCTGCAAAAACATGCCACGGGCTACAGGAGCGGGGCACTTTTAAATTCTTACGAAGAAGCTTCTTCAGAAATTTCTTTTAGCGAAACTCGAATTTGCATGCAAACAAATTCCCGCGTAACGTGGGCGTTTGTGTAAGTGTTTACGTAACAGGTTGGATGCGCCGGTGCAATTACCATTATCAGCATCTCTTTCAAGGAGAAAGAGAGAGATAGAGGGTAGTTTGTTTCTCCCAGCATTAGCAACTTGCACTTAAATCCTGCAATAACATTTTTAATCCTGAGATATATACACGACACACCCTTATCGTTGGTACACGGATTTAACTGATTTAGTAAATCCGACGAAAATCTTCGTTTCGGACTTTGAGGAATTGTTTCATTTATAAAACCAAATTTCGACAATTATGTTTCATGGTCTCACTGTACCAGAATACCAAGAAATTAAATTTTTTATTAATTTCTGTTTAAAGAACTCCAGCTTGTATGTGAAATGGTAAAATGATTAATGTTGTGGATAATAATTTTCTATCCATTTTAATCTCTTCTGGACACTGAAACTCTTCAAGGACGTTCTTCGTTTAATTAGACATGTGAAAACAATAGCTCTACCAGAATGTTTCATTCTGATAAGTTTTATCATTTTGTCAAATGGTAATATGATAACATTGCCATATTTTAAGATTTTTTCGTCTTTAAAATATACGAAAAAATTAAACATACTTGAAATAAACATATTTGAAATACTCTTATAAATAACGATGTAGTTTACTTCATGTTTGTTTGGAATATCTTCCTATTATTTTCTTCGGAGAAAGATTTCCACAGCTATTGACGGCATTAAATGCTTCAAAACAAGAATCCCTTATTGATTCTCACTGAAATATTTCTATAGGTAAAATATTCCGATTGTTGTAAAATGTTACGTATATTTCAAGTTGAATGTTTGTATAGTTAAAATAAAAATGTAAACAGGTATTTCCCAGACTTCATCGCGCTCATCCTTTTATTACAATAAGAGGATATTCAATACAACATACACACGCGCGCATATTCAACCAGAATATTTGTAAATGTGTTTCCTTCGATTTCCCTCCCTTCAAACGCTAATTCTATTAAAAACATACGATTAATTATTAAAAAATCTGTTGTATAATCGTGCAATATTAAAATACAGAAAATTTGCAGTATTCACTGAACTTATTTTCTCGATTATTTCTTCTTTAATACTTAAAGTAATAAATACTGAAAACGTTCATCAATTAACACGTTCACTGCTGAAGTGAAAACTGCCATACCTTGTCACACACGTTAAAATAGTCTATTTCTAAATAAACCATGAAGGAAAAGATATAACTATTTATTTCTACAGGCGATACCATCTATAAATATAATATTACAAATTATACTTAAACCGATATAAGAATTGACAATTATTTAATTAAAAATTGTTTAGGCGTCGGCCACCGATCCAGTAAAAGTCAACGTATAAAGATCCCTATTATTTCAAACAAATCGGTATTTTCTCTATTTTCCATAACTCACCTAATAATAACGAATTAGAATAGTATTCAAAATTGCTGATTATCTCTCATTTTTATTTCAAATAAAAATCGCCTTGGCAATAAATATTCAAAAGTATCTCAACGTTGCACTTAGGGCGATTCAACAAAATCCCACCTGGGTACCTTTCGCGAAAGCCGTAAACAGTTTCAGGGCGATGAAAATACATACGCTGATCTAAGCAAAATGGACACATCATTAATGCAACGAACGGTTGGGTGCATCGCGTCCGTATCAAAGCGTCGAGCTTCGTTAATGGAACATTTCCACGTCGGTGTGCCCAGGCCGAGTAATTCCTTTCGGTGAATCAGTTCACGAAACAGGAAGTTGCCGCATTGTGTTGGGTCCGCCTTGGTCAGCGTTCGGATTCACTCTTTTGAACGTTTCGCGTGGCCGCGATGCAATTACAGAAACAGAAAGGAGCTGAAGTGTAGGCGGAACGATCGAGCGAGCAGGCAAACAACAAAAAGATAAAAAGAAGGAGGAGAGGGAACCAAAGAAAACGAGAATGAGAAGCTTTTCAGGCGGATGTAACGTTAGCTCGGTGCACAAGGATCACTTTGACCGACGAACCATGAACGTCGAAGGTGCTCGTTGATAAACGCGTCGCTGCACTTGCAGTTACGTCATGCATTATCATCATATAGTGCTCGACCGGTGAATTTTCCGGTTGCTCCTCTTGCGCGAAAGAAAAGAGACGGAGCGTGCAGCTTCGAGAGCACGTTTTGTTCGAGTCAGAACCCTTGTCATTGCTATCATGGCTTCCAGCCGCTTTCTGTACACACTTTGTGTACCGAGTTCGAAGTAGTTCACCAGATTTGCGACACATGCCGCGTGTGTTCTGCTTCCTAGGCATCTCTATGTATTTTTAACACGTTCCCTGCCACGTGTACCCTTTTCGGTGCACGCATCAATTTTAATTTGATAACTACCGACCCATATGAAATTTTGAGTAACATTCGCGTTAAAATGACAGTAGAAATAGAAAGTATAGTATCAAATAGATAAATATTTGTACAATCAACCACGTGTTTAATAAATTGCCATTTGAGCGAGTCTGTCTAGTTACGGAATTTTCTACTGTGACAGGGAACGCGTTAAGACGTTGATCGCCATTAGGGAAAGCTAGTTGAAAATCACAGCAGAAAAGAATGTTTAAGTATTCAATCGTGTGAATGCTTCTCCATGTGAGGGTTGCAACGTGAAGCTCACTTAGAATATCGTCAACATCGAGAATTATTTAATTAAAGAAAATTTAACGTGTAAAATTAAGGGGTTACCCTACTATAAAATTTTGGAATAATTGAACACCTTTTTTATTATTTTAAAAAATAGTTTGAAGCCTTGAAATTAATATACACAAGGTTCCATGCGGATATAAGTAAAGTCGAAGTAATTAAAAAGTAACTGTTACCAGTTGTAGCTGTACAACCGAATAAAAAATGTTTTTCCTTAATGAAATAATGTAATAATATAGTATAAAAAGTGTAATTGACGAATAGATCGATTGGTAGAAATATAATTTCTATCCAGCTACGCAGTATCAATTCTCGATGTTCTCCAACTTCGAATAACAATTGGAGGCGGATAGAATGATTCATCGACTGTACTATGTCTATTTGACAACTTATGCTTTCTCCATGATTGCCCAGTGAGGCGCCATTGCTAATGAATTCATAACGCTTACTCGATTAACAGAATGCAGATTAATGGCTAGTTATTCGCTTAATGGGATATCGGGTAATATAACAATTAAGTGGAACTCGGTCGACCATTCGAATAAATTGGCTCCGGGTCGCTCCATCAACTGATTCTTCCACTATTTGAGTAATCAGCTAAAAGAGCATGAACCGAAATTGCGATTGTTAATCGCTTTCCCCTCGTTGCCTGTTCAAATACCGCCCCGAACAATATTTGCATTGCAAAAACGGACTCCGACTTCTCGAAAGAAAACGGCATAATAATTTCTTGAAAGCACCGTTTGCTCAGCTTCTTTGCTTATTCAATCCCGTGTAATCAATATCATTAATATGTACAGTTACAGAGAAGATGTTTGAGAATTCTCTGACCCTCAGTGTATCACTTAATTTACATAGTACTGTCTTGTTAGTGATTACAAATTGGCGCAATTCACTAGTTAGAGGAAACTTAATAATAATTATTATTACTCTGAGTATTGAAATAAGAAATATTGAATTTGGCAGTTTCAAAAATTAAGCAGTGATTCTAAAATGAAATTTTTTTTAAATCAAATAGTGGTAACACGACATGATAAATTCGATAACGCACTATCTTGACATTTTCTGTATGAGTACCAAATATTTGTTTGTATTGACTGAGATACAAACGCTTATATATAACAGTCCAATCACGGTGACGTACCAAATTTGCTATAAATATAATTTCAGTGTAAATTAAATTACATAGAATGATGCAGAGAAGGGTTAATAAAATGAATTATCAGAAAATTAACAAATCTGATTAAATGTAATTTTTGTCTGCATGGTGGGTCATTGTCTTTGAAATTTGTAATGATCCTCCGGCTTTCCAAATAATTCCTCAATCTATCAACACCAAATCCAACAGATCCTCAGACCATGCTTGCATCACATAACTATCCAGGAATGAAAATCCAGACACTCGTCCTTTCAGACGATCAACTTTCTTTGTCATCGTACCGAGCTTGAATCCAGCACTTTCAAGTATCGCAGCATAGATTAAACAGAGGAAAGAAACCGTGCGTCGAGGGTTTTCGGTATGAAAAGTGTCGAGAGCTGATGTACCGAATTCGATTGGTTCTCCAGAACGCGATTCTTCTTCGAATACTTGATCGTCGGTCGCGATCGAGAGGACTGTGGTCCTCGTTTCCTTTTCCAGACGAATCAAAGGTATCTGGGAAATGGGATTCATACACGTGAATGGGATCGCATGTTTCGAGGAGGAACAGGAGACGAGCTTGTTAACGAAACGATAGCTCGGTTTCGCGCGATACAAAGTCGCCATGCAAATTCAGCCGACGCGCGTCTGCCCCGAGCAGAAAGGCCAGACGCGTCGGCGGAAGTAATTTTCATGAAACATTCGCGAATGAATGAGGACTTTGACTAACACCCGCACGCGCCGCACAACCCGCTGTATCGAACACTTTTATTTTTCCAGCCCATCCGGGTCCGTTTTGCTCCGATTCTCCTTCGTTCCGAGCCCCTTTCAACGCGAACTACGGTCGCGCGAAGCGCTTCTTCATTATCGATGAAACGCTTCGGTCGCTGGTAGTTTACGTATTTACCTTCCGCATGGCAGTCTGGAATTTCATACAGCGTCAGCGGAATTTTTCCGTGATCATTCGTTTCGCGGATTTCGGTACTTTCTGTTCGTTTTTCGTTTCGTTTTAGTTGCACCGAGACTGCAAAGCGATATTCATGTTGAAAATCGAAAGGTCCTTTATGAGAAGGGAAGTGAATGGCGCGGGATAAAAGTTGCTGGTACAATGACCTGTTGTTGAGGCAATAGAACTTGAAAAGTTTGAGATGAGGGTTTATGTACTTTTTAGTAGCAGAGTTTTATAAGTAATTCTGTACTTCTCGATGTAACGTCGAAAGTTGACAAAAATGAGAAGAATTTAGTTTAAATTAAGGTGCAGATAATTGTACAGTTGTTGATGCTCTTGTAGACTTCAGAGTATAATCATTTTGTTATCACCATATTTATGGAATGATTGATAATATTCTCTCCCTCGGTTTTATGAAGAGAATTTATTTTATAACGTCCTTGTTGCCTAGTTATTAATTTACATTGAAAATATCTGCTTAACGTTACGATTCATGGGATCGAACATTTCTCAATCTTTATTAACACTTTGATAGTCGCAAATATTGTGCAGACATTGTTTCTGGTCATGTATTAAAAAATCCTGAACTAACAAACTATTTTGTAATAGTTCCCTTATATTAAACATTATACAGCTTCCATTTTATTAGTACTTGAATATTTATTTGTTATCAGTGACAGTTATGCTCATTTATTTACTTTACATGGGTGTTATTCAAGGGAACAAAATCACATGTGCATGATAGCGACATTCAAAGTGTTAATAGACATTAAGCTAATTAATACTGTATTTTGAAAACAGCTTAATTAATCATTTATTATTTATTTTTGCATTCTAACGGAGATCGGTGCAATTCAGACGAGCGACCGTCAAATTGTTAATAGTTAAATAAAACCAGTCAACCGCAATTCAAGTAATCTTTTTACCTACTTAGCTCACAACTGTGACGTAGCTCTGACACATTAATTTGTGTCAGAGATTGTACAATTCATTTTGCCTTCACACTTTTGAGAAATACTGATTCGCCATGGCTGGACGTGGAAAGTATGGTAAGGGATTGGAAAAAGGTGCTGCGAGATAACTTACAGGGAATTACCAAGCCCGCCATCCGTAGATTGGCGAGAAGAGGTGCTGTAAAACGTATTTCCGGTTTGATTTATGAAGAAACGCGTGTAGTCCTCAAAGTGTTGAAAATGTCTTTCTACTGGCTGTTGCACACATTGAACACGCTCACGAGGAAAGTTACCGAAGTGGTCTTCTCAAATTTTAATGAGCTTTTGCATGTTGATAAATTACGTTATTGCTAATCTCCCAATACATGGTTTAACAGATATTTAATGCAAAAAGAAACTCTGTGTAACAATCTAGCGTCTAGCTGACTGCTTCATGCTATTGTACTTAGAAGCAGCTATTATAATAGAGTAGATAAATCCTATTGGAATTTCAACATTAAATATCTTTTAAACTATTCATCCTCTACGCCTGAAACCATGTATCAGAGGTTTCGGAACAACATGATCTATCAACATGAAAAGCTTATTCAAATCTGAGACGACCACTTCGATATCTTTCCTGGTCAAAGAAAAACAGCGAGGACTATGGCTGTAGTGTCTTGAAGCGTCAAATTAGAGCTCTGTACGATTTTAATGGTTAAATCTGAACGACAGAAATTCGATGAAACATTACAATTCCATAACGATTATACTATGGAAACATCCGAAATACCCGGTTCCTCTCAAGATCCTCGCTGCACATTCATCGATCAATCAATTCGCTCTGCCGATCCTCGAACGTGTGAACGAAACCCGTTGGCTCGGATACCTGGGTGGCCAGGAACGACGCGATCGGACCCGATAACCGATAACAAAGCGATAAGTTCGTTAATATCGATCTCGTTTGTTTGCGGGGGGGGAACGGCAAAGGGGTTGAATTTGGCGCAACGCTGCACACCCGGCAGATGTTCCGCCGTGAAACGTTAACGAATTCGAAGTTCCACGGAGGCGGTTTGAAGTCAGGCCAGAATGAAATCGCGTCGTGGAATAATCTATCCGCCGCAGCAATTCGAAACTTGGATGTCCCAGGGATCTCTTAAGTTCCGCGAACTTCGGATTACACTACGGGCTGGAAGTGTAATCGACTTGAATTTCAGCGTGCCGCTCGCTCATTCGGTCGCCTTTCCGGCCAACGGATTGCCTCCCTTTGCCATCCTCAAAGGACCGAAAAGGAAGCGCAAAAGGAACGTTTGTTCCTTCGAATCCGAGGATAATCACTCGCCACGTACTTCACAGACTTTCCCTCAGCCGCTCGAACGTTCTCGCGCCCTTCTCTCATGAAGAAAATGTCGTTAAGCGTACAGAACGTAGAAACGTTTAGAAAAACGGACGACGTGTTTTGTTAGATGAACCTTCGTAACGTTCACACACAAGTAATTTAGTTACTGCTACGGTTTAGCCTCTAGATTAGGACTAACATAGGGAGACCATACACTTAAGTTTTAGCGTGTCAGAGGCGTAGTGTGGAAGACAAATTTTAGATAGTGTTCACACTGACGAACACTTAGTGTGGCAGGCTTTATATCATATTATTATAATAAAGAAATATTTCTGTTTAATCAAAAAAAAGGTCATTTTAGATAGTGTTCACACTGACGAACACTTAGTGTGGCAGGCTTTATATCATATTATTATAATAAAGAGATATTTCTGTATAATAAAAACAATGTCATTTTAGATAGTGTCTACACTGACGAACACTTAGTGTGGCAGGCTTTATATCATATTATTATAATAAAGAGATATTTCTGTTTAATCAAAAGAATGTTATTTTAGATACTGTCTACACTGACGAACACTTAGTGTGGCAGGCTTTATATCATATTATTATAATAAACAGATATTTTTGTTTAATAAAAAGAATGTCATTTTAGATAGTGTCTACACTGACGAACACTTGTGTGGCAGGCTTTATATCATATTATTATAATAAAGAGATATTTCTGTATAATAAAAAGAATGTCATTTTAGATAGTGTCTACACTGACGAACACTTAGTGTGGCAGGCTTTATATCATATTATTATAATAAAGAGATATTTCTGTATAATAAAAAGAATGTCATTTTAGATAGTGTCTACACTGACGAACACTTAGTGTGGCAGGCTTTATATCATATTATTATAATAAAGAGATATTTCTGTTTAATCAAAAGAATGTTATTTTAGATACTGTCTACACTGACGAACACTTAGTGTGGCAGGCTTTATATCATATTATTATAATAAACAGATATTTTTGTTTAATAAAAAGAATGTCATTTTAGATAGTGTCTACACTGACGAACACTTGTGTGGCAGGCTTTATATCATATTATTATAATAAAGAGATATTTCTGTATAATAAAAAGAATGTCATTTTAGATAGTACTCACACTGACGAACACTTATTGTTAGTGTGGCAGGCCTTATATCGTACTATTATAATAAAGAGATATTTCTGTATAATAAAAAAGAATGTTGTTGGGTTCGTAATTTCACTGACCGTGTCTCGATTGATCTAATGAGAAAGACGGTGATACCGAAGGTGTCTCGATAAGTATTCCAGGATGGAGACTTGGCTCCGGGTCAAAAACAGGGAATGGTGGGCCTGTTTCATTTTTTCTCACAAGAAAACGAACTCGTGAATGATCAAAGTACAATGGAACCTCGATTATCCAAACACTGGTGAACCGAAATTTCCTTTTCTACGTTAATTGCAAGCTAAAATTTTCATTAGTGACACTGTGTACTTAATTTTATTCCCTGTGTATGTTTATACTCTAAATCAGAAGTATAATTTCTATGTGAATTATAGATACAACGTGGGTCATCTTGTTACTAATTACAGTTCGCATATTCGCGGCTCTACTGTATTCAGAAACAACACAGAAAATGCTGCGACCAAAATATGAAAAAGTAATTGGAAAGTAGCGTATTCTGCAATTACTTTCGTGATGATGAAACGTCTTTCGTGAATGACCTTGCAATTACATGTGAAAAAGGTTAAAAGATTGAAGCCTCGGTTTTCTGTTCTTTCACACCGAGAAGAGAAGCCACATTTTTGCCACGTCAGGGACCTATACACCCTTAAGACCTAGCATCTGAGGTAAGACGAAGCACTCTTCTCCGCTCGAGCATACTTCACGAAGAAGATCCCAAAAGGAATATCCAGCTTTTCGCATAGCGCCGGGATTCTATTACTATTAATTAATCCCCTCTGAATAAGAGTTCTTGCTGAAAGTAACACTTTAATCTGTACAACTTTTCTGTCATCGTTCAAACTGTAACTCTTACACTTGAAGAGTGGGCGCTATTCTTTAATTAAATTTCTCTGAAAGCATTCCGCAGACATTTAAATTTTATACACCTACAAGGGAATTTAAAGGCATCTTCTCCTTTCTTTTAGAAACACAGCATCGAACACTGCATAAAAGATTTAATTGTTTTAATCGTACTAATGCGCTGGTTAGTAATTATTCAGGTAATATCGATTTCTTCTTTATAAACCTGGATGTGCTCCGAAGTTTCATTGTGAATTTCATTTTTAATTAATCGTTGGTCCGTTATGTGTATTAACTTCTCGTTCTTGTTGCGTGGCTCTGTACCTCTGTCAATTTAGAGTCGAAAGGATTGGATGTTATTCATTATTTGTCTCTGAATTATTCGTTCGTCCTGATAGTTAAATTGTAATAACACAGGCATTGCTTGCATCGGTGTTATTGTTTCAATATTTTTCATGTGCAAACAGTTTCAGTTTTATAAAGTAACGAGAGACAGAGGATCATGGGTTAGGTAGAATTGACCAGAGACTGTGGAATATCTCTGATCTAGCAAATCGCTCGGTCCGGGCATAGTCATTTCGCGAGACGTAGAATTGAAATGAAGTTCAAGAGAAAAGGGAAATGGAAAAATTTTCAACGAACCTGAGGGAAGGACGAAAATTAATTTCTCGCATATAGTAATACCATGAAAGTGGAGTTAAAGCTTAAAAAAGCTGTTACTGATGAGTTCTCTCATATACAAATATTGGACACGTAATAATGTAATTTATTATACATTTTTGAAAGTACCTTCGTAGAAATTGCTAAATATGTACTGCCAAGTATATTAAAAATCGATTGGGTTGTAATTTAGAAATTTAGAAAAGTGTAATCGTAAGACGATTCATTCAAGCCAGAATTGGAAGTGGCCCTTCGAGGAAGAGGGTAGCTCGTGAAGCCCTAACACCCCTAACATTCTGCTAACTGAAATGATGTTCAAGTTTTATTCAAAACATTTCTAAAATAGTCATCTTACGCATAGGCCTTAGTAATATATTCAGCGGATACCAGCGTCCATGTCACTTAAAGGATTAATTTTAGGACTCGCATCAATTCAACATTTATTATTTCTTTTTGGGAGTACCGCATGTGCCTAAACTTTGGCATAGTCTTCTGTGAGCACCCTGTATTCGTACAATATTCCGAGTTATTCACCTCAACAAGAAAGCTTCTTATGAAGTAAATTAACTTTACAGTTGCAGTTTCTCTTACGGACATTGTTGGGGTGTTTAAATTCGACTCGAGACATCCTGTAGATAATTGGAGGCGGCTGAGGACCCATTATTTCACGATGCTCGTAATCTAACGCAGTTCTAACGTACTAGCAATCTAATTTCATTGCGTTCAGAGCGTAAACAACGTAAGCCAGATTATTACACAATAAGCAGCTTTATTCCGCCGCGATACCCGCGTTGCGTTCTGTTCACCAACGCTATCACCGTATAAAGTTAATAGTTTCCAGGCACGAGTTGTTGAAGTTGGACTCTTATTAATAGTCATGTCCGCCTCTTAACTCATTCCTACGAAGAGTAATTTAATCCGTGCAGCAGAAACACCGGGTTATTTAGTAACGGCACAGCAAAAGTTTACTCGTTACGTGTCTACAGGCAGTTGTAAATTTTATTTCCTGATGCACCGATTCGTATCGCGTCAAGCGCTCATACAACGAGGATTAATATGTTTGCAACGCTTCGGAAGTTTGCAGAATTTTGGGTTCGGCTGTAACAGCGGCTCAATTGAGGCACGAACAACAATCTGCGCGGGGAAGCAGATAAACCGCTTGCGATTGCAGCATTCGGTTTCTGAAGCTGTTTCGAGATTAAAAATTAACAGGTTTGCAGGAAATGTTATTCAGGTTGTAATACAGTGACCCTGATTTTAGTTGTTTGAGCGAAGTAGCATCAATGGATTTTAATAGTTACAATTTGTCTTCTTGTTTATGGTACACGTGTTTAAAAATATAATTTTTTTAGTAACTCTGAAGAAACTGATACTTTTCAGTGTTCCTAATTAATTATTTGTGGAGATTTTCTAAATTGCATTCATTGTAAAAGAAATTTTATTGTAATAAATAAAGTAATGCTACTGCTATGAGTTACGATATATTATATAATACGAGACACTCAGATAAGTCTGTCAAAAGATTAACTCGGGAAACGGACGCCGTTATAAGTCACAAAGCTGTACCGAGGGAGCTTAATCAATCCCTTCAAATTAAATTTTTATTTTCATTTCACGTACTCCACTTAATTTCTTTTCGTCTTAAATACACGTGCATGCCATTTGGGTCTTCAAAAGAACAAGAAATGTCCATACTTGTATTTTAAACAATCCCTCGAACATTATTTTCAAGGGCAAGGTAATCTGATTATATATTTCTGAATATTTTCGAAACACAAATTTTATTTATTATTTGTATTCTGGGTTATTTATTATTTGCTGTGTTAAACAAGTTAAAATCTTCTTCTCTGACGCAAACAGCATTGTAAATAACATGCATTGGATGAGAATAACAAATAACATGCAAACTATTTGCGAATTCGATTGAATAAATTATCTAAAATAATATCGTTGTTTGTACATTTTTATATAAATCCATTATTTACAGTGATGTGCAAAAATATTCAAGTATCAACAAGTTCACAAGTATCTTACTAAAATCTGCATATTTTATTAAACATTTTACCTTTTCACAATACTGAAATAGTTTAATAATTAACATCGTACAGATTAAAGTGAGGAAACATTCAGCCTAACGCGTCTTTTACCACAGAAAATTTCAGCACACAATGAACGTTTCTTTCGAAATTCTCAAGGCTGAAATGATTAAGCATTTGTTACTATAATCCCTCTGTCCATTTTTTCGTCGTCTCCTATGGTCCTACGTCTGGCATTTACTATTTCGAACCAAATTCGCCCGGCACAGTCTAATGAATTCCAGATCTCCTGTAACATGCTGGTTTCACCAGATTACGGAACATTAATATGCAACGCTGTACCTTCATACCATCATCGGAGTATGTACGAAAGGAGGGTTTCGCCTGCTCTTCATGATATCGACGCTCGCATGACGTGATCACGTCAAAGAGCGAACTTTATCTCGCGACCTTCCCGGCAAAGTGGCTCAAAGTACCTCAGAGACCTTCGAATGACTGGCGTAGTGCCCTAACATTATTAAGCCGGATGCTCTCTACAATCATTCTCATTCGTATTCAGCGTCACTGTTTCCACACAGAGTGTCTCAATTTATTCCGACACTAATGATGAGTTTAATTGCCCTACCATAGAGCTTGCGCGCTTTTCGCATTTCCTATAGACGTTTAGTATTTCATTAGAAACTGGGTTTGTGATACGTGCGTTCAGGATGCCACTGTTGCTAACGGGGGATAATTCGACGACTCACGACCAGCCAAAAATTATTTAGACGAGGATTGAACGTCACATCCGAGTTGAAACCTTCTGGTCCAGGTTTCAAGCAATGATACTGGTCTCATTTGGGCTTGGATCAATGATGGTCATCAGAGCTGCGGCCTTCCCCCACTCTAGGTCCATTCCCCTCATACAGGCTGTGATCTAAGACGACGATGGTGTGAAGAGGAACGAGGAGGGAACTGAAATCAGGGGAATGGTCCTAGAGTGGGGGAAGGCTGCAGCTCCGGTGGCCATCACTGGTTCGGATGGTCAAATTTATTACATGGATGGACATCTCTACTGTTTCACCTGAATATTACGATGTGATAACAGATACGCGGAAAATATTCTGATGTCAACTTAAGGGGGGAATCTTGCCTGACAGCTCTAAAAGCGAGTGATTTTTATGAATTTTTCTTGAGAAAACTATTGATTATATGGGAGTAAACTATCTTGGAATATAAGGAGGCATTGTTAAATTATAATAAAAAATTTTGTACTATTTATTGGGCAGTATACAATCGTGTTAACTTTTTCGGCGTAGTTGCTGTTGGCGTACAATGTAGCAGTTGAACAATCATCCAAGTGCAGAAAATGAAAATTCCCTTAAAGTTATATAGTTTACGCTGGGATTATACCTGTGTTTAAAACTAAACGTGAGAAATTGAGAAAGCTCTATAATTTGGAAAAAAAATGAACTATTTTTTATATATAAATTACAAAATGCCAACGAATCATGCTACACTTCTTCAAACATTGTAACTAATGAGAAATCGAGGTAAGATTTAATATTAATGCAATTTCGTCATTTATCTTGTATCCATCTTGAAAGACAAGCTTTGTCATGGTGTCATATTTACAATTAGCAGAACCCTCAAAGTTTTATTGAAAACTAGTCGAATGTATGCTGAGAAGACAAGTTCATGTGACTTATAAAGTCATGTGTAAAAGAACCTGTAGATTAATTTTTTAACGTAACTATTACAAACAATTACAAATTGTACACATCATTGCTTTCAATTTTCATTCAAACTTTATTAGAAAAAATTCTTTTCGTATTTTGTTTACAAACTGCGAAGAAGTGGTGAATGAATATCTGGAGAAAATTTTCGAATTTGGCAAGTTGTATTAGAAAGTTATTAACTCTTGCATGCTAGAAACGTGGGGTGCTGTGGCAAATTAGATTGAATACTGAAAGCCATTTATTATAATCGGTGCATGTCATGTTGTCAACGACAAAATCGATATTCTGTCGCGGGAGAGTCGGTGTTCGTGCAGCATTCGTGTGAATTCTATTTGCGATAATCCTGTTGGAAATTAGGAACGCGGAAAATTAGAAACAAGGAGCACTCCGGATAAATTTTCCTCCAAAATAAGAAGCAACAATACAATAAACAATTTGAAACAATATTTATATTTGATGATTTATACTTAAACATCGAATTGCTTAATTAATATTCAAAGTATTGCGAAACCTAAAAAATATTTTAATTCTTTAAGAGACTATGATTTTCAAATGGAAATAAAACATGAAACGAGCATTAGAAAAATGGAAAAATTGAGACTCTACAAAATCTGATACAAATGTTTGTACCATTTTTTATTTTCGTTGTGTCGAGCAACGTCAAAAGCATGAAAAATTCGAATAAAAATTTACAGTAGAAATATCAATGCCTGTTTAATATTCATTTATACAGACATTTGGAACGTTTTGAAACTACGAAAGAGGAAAAATATTATAACATCTAGAAATGGAAATATCATTCACAGTTTCGTTACATCGTCAGTCACCAAGAAATTATTTTCATCGCTTATCAATTTTATTAATAACAAGTGACTTATAAATGACATAGACTACTACAAAAAAAAACAATTTTTTGATCTCTTTTAAAATATTCGAAATCCTAGAAAAATGATTATAAGAAATTTTAAGCTGATAGGAAACAAGAAATTAATTTATTTTATATTTACAATTAAAATGTTACCTAGAAAAAATGAATAATTACACTCTTTCATATTTTACATCTGACCTGTCTGATTAATTTTTTAGACCTACTTCTACAACGATTGAAACGTTATTCCCTTTAATTTTTTATTTGACGTAACGAATGTACTTTTCTTGTCGAATGGTTTGTTCCGGATTACGCACCGTGAGATCCACACATTGAATAGTTTTTTCTTTTTTTATCAAAAATCCATTCCCCACGCGGATTCTATTTTTGCAATAAATTGTTAATCTGAACGTAACGCGATTAACGTTGGACAGAAAATTGGAATATTTCCAGTTGCATTTCTCATAATCCCGTTTGACAGACGGATTATATGAATTCGTATCGTAAACAGTGAAAATATGTTTGTTTTTGTATGGAAAAAAATTTACACGTCAATTTGCATTACGTGAATTCTGTGCAATCGTTAACCTACATAAAAACACTCGTAACAAAACATGCGAAAAGTTTTTTAAATAAATTTTCATTTCGTTTTAAAATATCGATATAAGTTGAAGTTTCTGAAAAAAGAAGACAGTGATCCAAATTTAACACTTTGGCGGCCGCTAATATTTTGCGAGCACTAGTTATTTTTGGTCATCTTCGTTAGAATTCTCAAGTCACTAATCATTTTACATTATCGTCGTTGTATTGAATATTCTATAATTTCAGCTTTTTTAGTACATGAAATGCTCATTATATTATTAGAAATATTTATTTGTTTTACACCGGTGTTCTTCGAATGAATAAAGTCACGTATACGTGACAGCAGTCGTCAAAGTGTTAGAACATCGATACTCTCGGCAGAAGTAATCTCATTGTGGCTAAAAATCGTTGAGACGTCGATAGATCGAACTTGAGTATTTTGTACACCGTGCTGACTCATGCTTCGATACTCAATAGTGTCTTCTATTGTCACGGAAGCTGTTTTTGTTGTATTTAATGGGTTTCTTGCAATTGCTATGATGCATTGCCAAGATATAGTTCTGCAATAAATATCGATGTATCGAACGACTACAATTCGCATTATTTCGAGAATTTTTACTTTGATGACTTATAAAGCTGAATGAAACATTTTATTCTGAGAGAAAATAATGTAACTACAAGTATTTGAAATAATTCAAAAGTATTGCAAGGAGAATTAAATGCCTGAGCAATTAGAAAATTGATTCTTAAGAAAAATATTGTTATAGTAGCAATCTCATTTTCATTGAAAAAATGTCAAAAGTAATTGATTGATTGTTCAACTTAAATTTTGTTTTTATATTATAAATAATACTAAAGGTTGTTTTTAACGATAAGAGGAAACGTAAATAAAATTTCAGTTTGTTTGAAGACCTTAGTATAATTTTCTCTTCATAAATGATAATTGTTTTCATTCCATAATAATATTATTTATAATGAAACATACTAAGGAATTTATATTGCTTATATGTGTATTAATAGAAAATGTTCACAATTAAAAAGATTATACAGACGTTTGTTTTTGCGTAGAATTTTAATCTGATGAAAATTCTAAAGTGTCGCGTTTATTTATAAGTAAAATTCATTAAACTGTAAAACGTTATTAACACTGTGTAGAACATGTTTTGAAATAAAATATGCAGATACTTATAAATTCTAACGAGTTAATGTGGTATCGAGTTTCACTGATCTGTAATTTTAATTTCAAAATAAGAAATGATTACTGCTTTGATTATGCTACTAATTGTAAGAATTACATGTCGAGAGTATTCCAAAAACACTGGGAAAAATTAGTAATAGCAAATATTTGGATAGAATTCTGCATTATAAGAGGAATTTTATCTTCCGGGTGAAATAATTTTGTATAATGAAGTATGCACAAAACGTCATTCGTCATAATTAACCTTAATTTTGGTGCTTCGTGTAATGCTTCAAAAGTAATTGAAATAAATGAAGTTAAACTAGTCTTGTAACATGTATAAAATTTCGTAACAGAGAATAAAGGGAAACTGATTTAATAAAATAATAAGTTGTCATTACCTCAGAATATTTTAATGAAATTTAAATAATTTTAAATATATTTTTTATTTGTCTCCTGTTGTGATACTGTTTACATCCATTATTCAAGTGTTAATCTGTCTTTAATCGTCTCATCGTTCGTTATTAATAACTAAAGCGGGGAACGGGAATATTGCATCGAATTGATCCATATAATCCGAATTCACGCGGAATTAAACAAATTAATAGTTACGGTCAATTGCGTCCACCTTTGCGCTAATAAGCGGAGCTTCGCACGGTATTATTTAAAATGGTGGGGGCACACTGTTCTTTCTCGTTAGGTGAATTAAGTTTTTAACCATCGTAAAAATGTTCTCGCGAAGCAACCTGGCTTTTACATTCGGTACCGTGTGATTCTGTCATTATCATTTAAATTAAAAAAGATCACTTTCGGAGCACTGTAATTTTTTTCCTTTGATTTAATTATCTTAAATACTACAATCTTTATTTTCTGCTTGCAAAACTATTTCTATTTTCTGTATTAATTCAACAAAATTTCTAGTGTTATATAGAAGCACGATATTTAAACATACTAATAAATATTGTAAATAAAGGATTGTTAAGAATATATACTTCATTCTATGTACGTGAGTAATTAAAATAATTATTGGCCATTTCATGACATGAATGAATATTCATTTTCTGCCATTATCGTAATTAGTTTATGTGACTCAAAATGTAATCTGAAAATTATTTCAGAGGCAATCATTACGGTGGAATAGTCAATGAGTAAAATCGGATTCACACGATGCGATGAATCGAAACGGTCTTCTCTCACCATAAAACGTTCGATCTCTCAATTTATGTTCGCATAATGCAGCAGTTTACACGACTGACATGATAAACGGGAGTAATTTTTCGGCAACTGGCAAGATCCACCGAACTGGATAGGATATGTAAGTCGTATATCGAGTATGATCGAGTTTTGATTGCGCGGCTGTAGATCCCTGATAAGTAAGACACATCTATAAATTTGCACTGAGAAAGATAAAGCACAATGCACCTCGTACATCACTTACTTTGCAAGTTAGATCATCTAGTTAGGTTTTCTACAATTCTATTTTACAGCACTTAGAAATCTTGTTTGTCATAAAAGTCCTATATACATTAGTTTACTACGAACAACTTGATGACACATAGACTAATGCTGTAATCGTATTCAGGAATGATATAACGAATTTCATTAGAGTGATTATTAGGGAGCTAAAACACTCTGATTCTAAAACATACTGATCATCAATAACAAATAAATAAAAAAATTATTAAAATTGTTAGAGGCGTGTATTAATATGTTATCAATTAATTCTATTATAATTAATGCTTCCACAGCTAAGAATTAATGTCAGAATTTTGAAAATATCCTCACAAAATTGTATATTTTTTATGAAGAAATTAAGTTTTTGAAATTGAGAAGCTGTGTTATTCATTTCATCATTTTGAGGCTAATTTTAAGTTGCCTAATGCTATGATAACTTTTTCTACTGACTATTGTAAATTTCGAGCATCCGTGTAATTTTTCTGCAAATATCCTAGAATTTTGTATCATCTTCACTAATAGTTTTAAACGATAAGATCAATAAAATGTACATAATACTACCAAAAAATATCATTTTGTCTAATGAACCTAAACTAATTTGTAATTTCTTTTATACTCCCAAACCAAGGATTTCCAATCATATATAATAATTACTTCTTTCCTTAACACGTTGATCGCCACAGTGAAAACGGCCATACCTAATCAGACACGATATAATTTACTATTTTTTATATAAATCGTGAAGAAAACAAATTTTTGTGTACTCAGTTGTGTTCTATTTCTATATTATTGTTTCAATATGAAGTTCGCTCCGAATTTTCCGACAGTCCATAATTATTTAACTAAATTCAATTTGAGGTTTCGGTGACCGGTGACCGCCATGGTGTTCAACGTATTGAGATATGCAAAATACCCCGCCTATAAGGTGATAATTGTTAGTTTCACTCCAACAATTAATACCAAAGTGATTAGTTTGTTATTCAGTTACTAGTTTAACAATTTAAGTTTTTAAACAGTAACTTGCAGTATATATTTAATCTCATACTTTAGTTTTATTGCAATAACTGCTTAAGTGATCGCCCTGGCCCTCTTTTATCCTACTTCGATCGGACTTGAAAATTATTTTTCCAGGACCGAATCGGCTTGCTATCGACAGTTAGCCGGCAGGCCTGGAACTTATTTTTTCGTGAAAAATCGCCTTACTCCCGATTTCGCCGGCGATTCTCACCGAAAATACATCGATATTCGTTCGATCATAAATCAAGACGGCGAAACGGAATGGCGGCGAATTCCTACGTGGAACTTTCACGCCCCCGAAATGTCTGTATCAAGCCCGTTATCGTTCACGGAGATCGTTTTTCCGTTAAAGGACATTTCGTTCCGGCTAAAGTAATCGGGCTGACCTCGACGACCCTTCCCCCTTTATCCATGGTCCACCGTGGTGCTTTCAGGCGCAGAGGGGTTTTGCGACCTCAGCAACTTTCATTGGGAAACTATTAACCCCGGCACGACCACAGAAACTTTACCTAACCGAGTATCGATTTTGACTGAAACACTGCAAATCATTTAAATAAATTTTCCTGCTCCTCCAGGTGAAAACACTGGTCTGCAAGGAGGCCAGGCTTTGAATCAACAGTTTGCTTGACCGTACGTTTCCATTACAGTGGAACCTTGATTATTCGAGCAGTGATTGTCCGGACGTTTGGTTGTTCGCCGAATTTCAGGGTAAATGAGTATAAACAACATATACCGAACAGGAAAATAATGAGATTGTCAATTTGGATGATTTATGAACTTACACTCCGGAAAGCATATTGTCGGCCAATAATACAAAATTTAAATGTGGTTATAAATGAGTGGTTTTATATAGAAAGAGGTAAAAGGAAATTTATGTGTAACCTGTTTTTTACGGAAAAAATACTATTGTATAATGAATGTTATTATTCACGTGAAAATGTAACCACTCAATTATCCGAAAAATTGCAATTATTTCGAATAATCGTAGTTCTAGTATATTGTTATGCTTACTGAATTTATGGTGGAACAAATTCAATATGTTTTATGTAGTTTCAACTTTTAAAATTTTAACTATTAAACTAAATTACTATTTTAGCAAGTAGAAACTCAGTTCACAGCAAATAACCTATACTATTGAAGCTCTAATCACAACAACAATAATGATGATAATTTAGTTCAGTTTCCTTTGTAGTTTAACACGTTGGATGTCACAGTGAAAACTGCCATACCTAGTCAGCCACGCAGTGATCCTTTTATTTTAGTTTTAAACATAAATGAAGCAGAAAAAAAATATTTAAGAGTTTGGTTGTACAATTGTTATCCTACATTGTTATTACAATATTAAATCTTCCAAAAATATCACAAAAATTAGTAGTTATTTAACTGAATTTAATTTATGGCGGCGGCGATATTTATTATTTATATCAATTAATATTCTGCACCATATATCCCAAGTTTCAAAATACACAGAGTAGAAAATACTCGTTAAAATAACCAATACTAAAAAAATATAAACAAAACGTGCTACAGCCAATACACATGAAATATTAGTAAAAACATGCGTATCGCTTGGAGAATATTTGTGTTTTTTTTTCATAAAGCCTGAAAGAGTTAAGAAATAAATATTTACATTGAATTATGAACATGAACTTTCAATCCAGTCTCTAGATTGGTAGAAACTATTTGTTAATCTAAACAAATTGGAGCATTTCCTCTTGAAATGACGATTTTTAAATCGTTTCGGAAGTCAAACGATGTTATCGCTGAACAAATCCTCACTGTGGCAGCAACTGTGGTGCTGTGGTTCCTGTGGCAATGAATTCGCCTCAAACTAGTTCAGACAGGTCAAAACACGTCGTAGTAGGCGAATGTTCAACGTTCCCTACGGGTTTCTCTACGTCAAAGCGACGATCCTACTTGCCGGGTGCTGTTCTCAGCAGCTCACGTCTTTAGGGTTATTCCGTGGAACGTTATTGGGGAACTATTAACCCCAGGAGAATGATCGAGAACGTGCCAGCCCGATGTCTGGAGCTCGAAATGAAGAGTCATAAAGAACCAGAAGGATTGCACAAATAAAAATTCTGCAATGCACAAGGTGTTGAAAAATTCGTGGTACAACCCTATTAAGGAATTCATTAAATTACACTTTTCTACAATATTTAAATGATGGTACTACTCTCAGGGAACTCCGTTTGAATCTATACATACTGCATTTGTTATATTGATACGCTATTATCTGACAATACAAGCTAGGAATCTGATGGACAGATTAATTAAGCGATAACAAATATTCAATATTCATGGTACATATTCCTGATAAATTATGAAGTGTCGTAAAATAAGATCATACTATTGAGCACCAAGAATGTATTAAATAAATACTATATTAACCCTTTCGCTACGGCAGCATCCGGTCCAAAACCATCGCACGGGTTATATATTTTTCCAGTACAAAGAACAAACTTTAATTTAAGTGCAAAATTTTATTTAAAAATCCACGACGATTAGAAATATATCAGGTGATCATGATTTTGATTGAAAATTTCTTTCTTTGAGCGATTGTAGCATCTATAAGTCATTTGACGGAGGGCGACTATGGTCGCTCGTAGCAGCGAAAGGGTTAAATAAGTAATAAGTAATTCAGTGTCACTGTAATAAAGTCCGGCTCCAAGTTTCGATTGCCAGGCGGTACAAAATGGCTGGAGTCGGAAAGTGGCTGTAGATCCGGGGATACATGGATTTTGTCCGCTTCAGCCCTTTTCACCTAGTATAGTTGCTATGTATCGGCGCGTAGCTTGATGCGATTGAGCTAGTACGGTAAGCCACACGAAGCTTCCAATTAACTCTTTACACTCCAGGCATTTTTTTATATGATTGACCAGCAACCCCAGCACACTTTTGTAGTGTAAATTTTTGAAAAACACAACTTTTGATTTGAAAAGAAAAAACCGTAACTATTTATGAATTTATTTACTCTTATTTTTATAGAATTCTAAAGTACCTTTAGAAGCTATTTCCAAAGTGCATTCTTGACATGCTGGGCTGCGATGCAAATTGCGAATGTCCCCATAGCGGAGCCAACGGAGTTATGGAATATATTATAAGTGTCCCTCTAGCGGAGCCAACGAAGTGCAAAGGGTTAATATCACAAAATTACGTTTCTAGAGTCGAAACAAGAAACATCTACAGATATTTAACACCAACGGAAGATTTATCAGTGAAACGAAACTCGGACATCGTCGTGCATGTCTGAAGTTCAAACGAGACGGGAAAAGTCGTGACGCAGAATTTTTCGCGCATTGTAATAAGCGACACCTCGCTTCGCTAACGATTGCAACACGGAAGTCACCGCATAAAGAGCAACAGAAATGCAGAGACTCGGAATCACAGCCGCGAAAACGAAGAAAAAGAATCTGGGCATTCATGGGGGGGCGAGGAAGTGGACTCGTGTAAAAGGTTGGAATGCGACGCGTGCAGAAATGCATGCAGATGCACGTGCACATGCTGCTTCAACGCGCCCTAACAAACTCGTGGCTACGTGAAGTACCTCGGAGAAGTGTAAAATGTTTAAAACCAAGAGGACTCTGAGTCTGACCGGAGCACGGAGGAAATTTAGACGATGCACAGGGTGTTAAAAAAGGGTTCAGGGCGTTCAGGGCAGATACGACTCGCGAAAAGTTGAGAAAGTAAGGTCTAATAAACATGGGTTGAAAAATTAATATTGTTACAGTTATTCAAGTAATATAATGTATTTAAGACTTTTACTGCCATGTCACCCATGTGCGCATGGCACTTAAATTGAATCATTATTTATTCGATAATGTATAGATAATAAATATAGCTAATAAAACCTAACAAAATGTGAGAGAAATTGTAGGAAGTGCTAATGCTATCGATGAAAGCGAGTAGAATTAGAAGTTGTATTCATTCTGTATAAAAATTTAGAAAGATTGCCATTTTCAGCTAATAAACCATGGCAGTCAACGTGTTAATCATAACAAACCGTGCTAATTATAACGAATTAAATTGCCTTTTCTATTGTTAGCTTTAGTTTAACACAAGTTTTATTCTTTGTTGCAAATCAATTGTTTCGCGACTTCTTTTACACGTTCTTTTTTACACGGTACGCATCCACCGTGTAAAAAGGGTCCCAGGTGTATATATAAAATATGTACATAGGTATGTATCAATCGACACGTGTTCCCTGGAAGCTTTTAAAATTGGCCCTTTTTACTGTATCCGCCGTCTACACCGAGAGAGAGAGAGAGAAAAATTCATTAAAGCGCGTGTGTTCCATATGTTCTCGTTAGATTTCATCTTTATCCGGAAGTAGCTTGCTCTAATTAAATCCTGCGAGTTGGGCGAATTGATTCACGTATCTCCTAACAGACTGAATGTATACCTATAGAAGAATTCTATGAAAAAAAGTGTAACAATATCAACAAGAAATACAAATTTTATAATAAAATTTTCATTGCTTATAGAAGATGCACTTAACTAAAAACGAAATGCTCGAATGCAGCGATCGAGAAATGGTAGCTATTTAGGATTCCAGTTACCAAAGATGAAGCAATCGTTGGAACAGTATTGTCTGAAGCAGACGGTCGATATTACAGTGAAACTTTCATTGAAACCGGCACGAGAAAGAAGGTGGAAAAGGACGGAGAGTTCTATCTCTATCGCGTCAGGAACGTTAAACACACAGCACAGAAAATCGTTCTCGTCGTCCATTCGATTGTACAACAATCGCTGTCCCGTTAACGCTAATTCAGTCCAGATCGGGCCACGACTCGCGCCGCAAACACAATTAAACGACACAACTTTGATTCCCTGCAATCTACAAAAGATCTTGCCTCCCGAGTCCACTGGCGTCGTTTTATATCGGTTCGCACGACTAATGGCGCGGATAAGTGAAATTGAAGTGGAGGCACCTAACGAGACGAGGTCGCGACCTGACGAGCGGTTTCTCGGCGGAAACTGGTTCAAAATGTAGTGGCTGTTAAACATAAAAGCAGCTTTAAAACATCAACCTTTTGATAATAAAGAATATTAAATTCTGAAATAATAATATAGTAGAATCTTGATTATTTGCACACCGATCATCTTAAAATTGGTCGTCTTACATTGATTACAGGTTGAAATTATTATTAGTGATAGGGACTGTGTACTTAATTTCATACTACTACGTCTTTTCCATTCTAACATGAAATTAAAATTTGTATGCGAAATATGGTTGGAATGTGAGCCATTTGATTACTAATTACCAGATTGTGGATCTTTATGCAATTTAAAATATCCAAATATCTGAAAAGCACACATTTAAAATCGTGACGAATTAAAAAGCAGATTTTTTGAACATTTACAGAACAAAATACTGTTTTATTAAAATTTAATTTTTATATTAGCAGTAGCATAAAAAATGTTGAACTTTAAAAATGTATATTTGCATAAACATGCGCAATCTGCTAATTACAGGTCGAATAATCGAGGTCCTACTGTATATATTATAATACATGTAAATGCTAGATATTAAGGGTTTCTGGCGAGTCATTTTCACATAAAATGTCTTTAAATGTTAAAATTTCGAAGTCATTGGATCGACATCACTTTTTCTTATATTATATGTACAAAGTTACAGTGGCGTGCAAAAGTTTCTCGATACTTGTCTTTTCAACAATTTTTTAAAAATCAGAATAAATTTATTTCTACAATTATGTACATTTCCATGTATTATATTTTAACTTTGCTAGCTGAACATTGATTTCCATTTTCGTCATTTAAGGGTGACTGAAAAAAATGTAACTTTCAACAATTTTTGCCTTCTACTGTATAATAATTATGTCCCTTGTCTAAAAGTACATATTACAATTAATAATTCTTTTATGAAATAACTGTAATCTTTCCTACAATTTGTATGAAGAAATGTGTTGAAAGCTACGTCGTACGGGACGGTCATGAGGGAAAGCTTTCGACATTAGTTCGCAGCATGATTCGACGAAGATTAACGACGGGGATCGCTATTAAGAAGATTGAAACAAATGATCCGAACTTTGGATATCGACTTCCGATTTTTTACGATTTTATTGAGATTAAAAGAGTGGTCTACGACCATGATGAAGGTGTGATTACGAGTAACGATGGGATCTGGGCTAAGACAGAGGAGCCTGGCAGAATTTACACGCGTGTCTCAAATCTTACAGCTCAGCAGCAATCACTTCATTGCTACAGCAATGACTATACTGCCACTGTTTACAAATATATGTCTTTAGACTACAACATTTTAACTTGTTAATGAAGTTAAAAAAATTAAACTTCGATAAGAAATAATGTGGTCTTCAAATGTTTATATAAATGCACTTTTATTTTTCTTATGTTATTAAATGTGCATCCTTCAGATGCTTGACTATGTAAATTTTTATAAACAACAGCCGTCTATTAATTTCAATGATTCTTAAATAGGGTTGCAGAAATTTTTATAAGAAAATAAGGTGACTGCGTATGCTACAAATTTCTTAATTCATAGCTAGAAATTCTATTCGATAGAAATTCTTTTAAATAATATTTGCTTTTAATACTGTGTGAGCATTTAAATAATTTTGCACCTTATCAGACACAGCAAAGATATTTAGTAATTCAGCTACAGAAAGTAGTAGTTTTCAATGGAATTAATCAGAATTAGCATACTTAGAAGAAATCTAATACATATTGTCATGATTTACAATAAACACTACATGTAAATTTCTGTTACTTTTCAAAATGTAAAAAGATCCTTCATTTTTTAAAAATTTTAACAATGAAAATTTGTCTAGTATCCGCAGGATTCTTCACATTATGACAAACTCAAATATAACTGAAATATTAAAAATCGAAGCAATAATTTACTAGTCTTTCTGAAGGTCAAAGCTAATACATAAATCATTAGTTCAATTTTAAGATGTAGTTAGTTAAAACAGCAAACATTTCGTCCTTAATAACCAATTTATGTATTTAATTCGATATTTACACATTGAGTGCCACAGTGGAAACTGCCATACCCAGTCAGACACAATATAATCTACCGTTTTAAGTATAAATCGTGAAGGAAAAAAATATTTTATTATTCGCACATATAGCACTTACTTTATATTATTTTCTTAATAATAATGATGTTGAAAATTGTATAAAATGACTAGTTACTTGATAAAATAAAATTTGAGGCGCCGGTCTCCGGTGATCCCACCTCAAAGGGTCGGCTTCTTGCTAATTAGAAATTTGATTAATTAATCTATACTCTGCGTAGCCATATCAAAGCAACTACAGTATGAACAAGCCTGAATATACCTTGAAACCATAAATTATTCCCTTTCGAACGTATCGATATCGCGCTTACAGCCGATTACGTGGCATAATCGTCGCGAAAAGAAATCGACTTGTCCTTTGAACAATCTCAATGAATCCGACTAATGGATCGGTGGTTGTACATCTAATCGGGTTACTGTAATATTGGTTAATTAATATTCGGAACGGCGAGGATAACGCAGATAGTCTGACAATGGGTTCGCTCCGATTAACTCGATTAATTATAGGCATTAGAGTTTTCCGTGTAATTGAAACTCCGTGGGCAAGATAGCGTGATTCATCGTGAACCATTCCAAGCACCGTTTCTTTTGACAGTGATTAAATACAAGGATTCAGTTCACATGTTGCAATCGCTCAAATGTATCATCTGAATCATTGGTAAGCATTTAAGAGTTGATTCCAGTCGTTTTGACAGTTTGTTGGAATAAATAAACGAATAGCTTGCTGAGAGCAAACTTTTTGAGACATATTCTAGAAGAGGAGTCATTATAACTTGTTATTAGGTGATGAGTAACTATGTCAGTTTTAATTTAACAGGAAAATATGTGTTGTTTGGTGAATCATATCGAATGAATGAAATTAATTTGATTTAAGCTTAACGGTTTTGTACAATTTCTGGGTTTCCTTGATTTTCTTAAACTTGAGAGTGATATTTTTTATATGTTGTCTTGTATCTAATACGAAGATAAATTTCTAACTGTATTATACTTGCATGAATAAGCTGATCCCTACTGGGTCATTTATAGTAGCTTGTTTGATTATTCAGTATGATTAATTCTGAGGAATAAATGAAAGAAAGTCATATGAAAATGTATCAGGATAAGCAGTAAGTAATATTATTTGTTATCGCATGTAATATACGTTGAATGAATAAACGTTAAATAAACACGAATATATTATTCTGCTTTATTGGACAAACATTTGACTGTGCCCATGGTGACACGTGTGAAATGTTCGTTATGAATTCTTCAATGTAAATCAAATTATAACAGCAAACATTTACAATCAATAATTCTGCCAATACGACGTAGATTCGATGGAGAAATATAAGAACAATAATAACACATTTTTCAAATCCCGTTGCATCAACCGAGTTATTATTTATTCAGATAGTTCACAAATTTTATAATTGACACTAAAATTCTACGATGCTCATTTAAATTTAGTTAAGTTATTTCAACCCACTTCAGTTCATTTAAAATTAGCCTAAAATGAACTGTAGGCTCAAAAGACGGAAAACTTTTAAAGAAAATATGGAAGAACTATTTTAACGATTTAGCAAAATCACAAGTGTAATGATCAATGCCTCCACAATTAAAATTAATTATAATTGCGAATCTATGCTTGCTAATAGATTTGTTTTCTGTACTTCGCGTTGGTGATAATCGAGGTTTTTGAGGTTTGTTTGTGTCAATGTAAATATTAATCGATAAGTAAACTTGAGAATTTTTCTAAAATTCTCTGTAACCTCTTCTAATTCCGCATTCACTGCATAGTACAAAACTGCGGTTTATCGGTTTTCTAAATTTAGAAAACAGTACACATCAATATTCTTAAGAGTTTCTTAGAATATGTGCGGTAACATACTTATTGTTTGAAGAACACCTAGCGTAATAGTCTGACGATTCTACATCGTAATCGAACATCACTCAGACATTCACTTCAGGTCCGCAATAGATGATCGCTTGCAAGCCGTAGAACACGCGCACTTTTGCCACCTGTGCGACACACTTTTCAAGTAGAAGTCGTCCAAGTCTGAATAACAGATGGTATTTCATGGAAATCCGGCGCCACTCCAGTTATCTGTCCGATTAGGGACACAATCTGATGTGTTGCGCAAAAAATGGACTTTTCCAGAAATTGTTTACATATAAATTCAGAATTCAAAAACGCACAACTCACCAATTTACTATTTTCATTTTCAGTCCAATTTACGTTTTCATCCAATACAGTGTGGTACTCATCGTGTTAATTTAAATTTTAGTGGCTTTAAAGGATGCGTCTATGCTTATGCTTATACTAACTTCAGCCTGTTAGGCACGTTTGGGCCTCAAGAGGTTAATATATCATGAATAAATTGAACAAGATCGTTAGGTTTTATTGAATCGCGTAAAAGTGATTTTTCACCGTTTAAAATATTAGCAACATTTTACGAACATGTAACACGAACGTTAAAGTATACATTTAATAAACAAAATTTCGCGTAACGCTGATTACATTCATTTTATAAATAACGCTATCCGTTCACCTCGTTCGAAACATTTATTTTATAAATTATTTACGCATCAATCTAATTGACCGTATTAATGTATACTTTTCCGTAAAGACTAATCGAAAGTTATTTATTACTAGACTGCAGATATTTGTACAATATGACATATACATATACTTGAAATATTAACATTCAATTATACCAGTTAATTAAAAACATTTTCAAGCACATAAAGCAGAAAATATAGTTACGTCGAAGTCTAATTTCTTCGACTAAATTAATATAAAAATGGTTAAATTCTAAGAATGTATTGAGTTGAGTCCTAAATAACTTCCAACATAAAATAAATATATTATTCTTAACAATCCAAATAGTTTATCTATGCGACTGATCTCACTATCAGTTTCATATCAGAAAGTAAACAGCCCTGAAACTTAGACATCCTTCAGAAGTAACAGAAATTATTTTTTAATAAAGTATTCAATAAACTGAAAAAGACAGACTGGAAATAATTTATGACTCAACCTATGTTTGCATAAACATCCGCAGTCTATGTACTACTCAACCGACCACTCAATTTCATGTACCATTTGAATGTGTCAATGGTGCACGAAAGTCCCGACTCCCTTATGAAATCTGTGAATGAACATTACAGCCGAGGAGGATATGTGGATGCAAATATTAAACATACAGATTGATCACGTATGAAAGCACACAATCACTCGAAAAGTCGAGCGGTCGGAGGTTCGCACGTTCAATTTTCCCCCGCGAGCCGAGTAGAAAGCTCAGCACGAGATTTTTTAATCGAATGAAAAGTCAATTGAGAAAGCAGTTTGGTGTCTGTCCGAGGAAGCACGATATCGGCTAATTGCTAATAAGTGCAAAGCAAATATTGCTTCAATCACGGTTCCTCGATAACGCGGTTAAAACCCGACGAGTGCTGATTGCGAGAAAGAGAGAGGGAGAGAAATGGAGAGAGAGAGAGGGGCGGAGAGAAGGAGAGAGTAGACCGCGTATGGCAAACGAATTCAATTGCCAAAAATAACAAGATAAAAAGATTACTCTGTCCGGATGGACCGAACCTCTGTCGTCGACAATGGTTTTCTAACAGGACTAATATTTGGAACCGATGGTCGATGATCATTTCGATTGAAATTCAATTCGTACTCCAGCTCCCTTAATTGTACGATCATCTTTGCTGTATCTCTGTTTTCTTTTTTTCCAAGATTGTTTAGGACGATTAGATATTAATTCTTTTTCTGTAATTCAAGAATTCATCGGGTTCTTTCATGTAATTTTGGTATATTGAGGATGTTAGGATTTGTGAGTGTGTGGTGTCATTTGCAATTGTTAGATTGTATTTAACAGCCGGATGTAAGCTGCGACTCCTAAATGACAGAGTCATGGTCATCTAGAGGAGCACAATCTATTATAAGGCCTCTTTTCTTTTATTTTTCTCGACTTTCGTTACCAAGCTTGAAGGCGATTGACACAACACGCCGGACGCTTCCATCCCTCTAATTTATATGATGCAAACGAGTATAATAACTAAAGTAACCATTTAAATATGAGTTAAAACCGGGTGTTTAATTCGCTGCAGTCGGAACTGGTTCTTCGAAAGAAAATAAGTCTCTTAAAGTCCTAACAGAGGAGAAACGTGCTTCTTTTTTCTTTTTTGGGAATGTTCGAAATTATTTTCATGAATTTCTGCCAAGTTAAAATTTAGTTAACGATTGAGTACTTAGATGTCTTCCAACGAGATCAGCCTTTTGCCACTTTAATAGTCTGCTAAATTTTTGCAGCTGCAAAGCTTAAGTTTCTTTGACGTGCAGATGTTGCAATTTATTTTCGAAAGCTTCTGTCGGTTTAAAATTTTGTTTCTTGCAAATGTTTCGGTATTATGGCTGTTCGAAATTCACCTACAACTATAGATTCCCCGGGTAAATGAATACAGCAATCGATGCTGAGTTATGCGCAAGGAACAAGTCCCAGTGTACTCGTAAAATGTTTTTTGGAAATATAATGCAATGCATTAATTAGATGTAAAAAGATCTATATACTCAACGATAAATTAGTTATTTTCCTGTGTCTGACGAGTTACGGATTTTTTCACTTTGGCCCGGGATGTTTTAAGAGAAGAACAAAGAAGATAAGGAGAAAAATGAGTAATATAATTTTTTAGACACTAACAGCAATATAAAAATACTCATTGTCTTCAAAGGGGTAGCTTTACCCCACGAACTTCATAAGTGCTGAAAAAAAAATAATCCGATGCTTACAATTAGATCTGACTCCTATACCAACGAGCAAAATTGAAAAAGATTCAGACCTTCCTCGGTATAGACGTCCCTTATCGCTCCCCTTAATCACTCCTTAATCCGTGGAACTGTGCATCTGCATGAACGGTTCGTACATTCTCTGTCAAAGGAGCGAGCGATTTAATAAATAAATAAAAAAAAAGCGATTGGAAGTAACGATGGCCGGGGGGGCAGAAAAATCTGTAAAGGCAACACGGGAACAAAGGTTAGCTACGATATTACAGGTCGCGCGCGAGCTATCATCGACGGGTGGGGGCAAGAGAATTCGAGCAAACAATCGGAGCCGGAGAACAATAGCGTAAATCCTGGCTTTTCGATTAAAATCCAAATTGCTCGTGGCCGCCGTGCCGCCAGAAAAAAAGATTCTTCTAAACAATCGTTCTACAACTGTGCCTCTCCATGTTTCTCTCGCACTCCTCCCACTCCTCTCTGCTCTCCAGCCATCCTCTATGGCGTTTTTTCGCCACGGGGAGATACAGAGACGCCGCGTGCACAATGCCGACGAAAAGAAATAGATTTTCCGCCTAACGAGACGGAAAGCAACAAATAGCGATGTGAGGTCGTGCGTGCCGGTGGCCCGCTGCCAACAACACATGATAAAACACCAGCCAGCTTTTTCGCACACTCTGAAACCGCCTCGTCATCCTCACTGCACGCTCGATCCCGACAAAGTAATTGCGTGTCTTTCATACCTGATCACCTTTGAAATTCGCTTGAACTGCACGGACTGATCAGTCTTCAACCCTTTCAGCTTTGAGACTGTCGATGGCAGTCGTGACGGACTGAGGACTTGTTGCTATGGAACGCATGACTGACGGAATTGTTTATTGTTTTAGAATCTACTATGTACAAAAAGAATAGTTATAGTGGAAATTTGATGTAATAGTGTCATCCGATGATCACACCCATCCCTCTGTAAGAATAGTAGTTTTTTTAATTTTCCATGTAAATTTTGGGTAATTTTAGGTGAATTGTAGGCACAAACTGCAGGAGCCGGTGGATTTTGGTAAATACGTTAAAACAGTATTAATGAATACATGAGGTCATCCCATAAATAATGTTGTTTTTTTAATATGAGGGCTTCATTAAACGTAAACAAATTAACAGCTGTAGTTGCTTTTAAACATCAAGATTCTAAATATTAATTTTAGTGTCACAGACTATGTATATCACTAATACGCTTCCAAAATAATTTTGATTATTGCAAATATTAATTCAGACGAATTTTGTATAGTTCCATACCAACTATATAGTGTACTACTCAATTTTTGGGCGCCCCTTGCAGTTTCCAAGATTTCTTCTTTTAAATGGAATAGTCTGTACGTTTTATGAAAACGAAAGAGTGATACGTATTCGATAAAAGGGTATCAATCATACTAACAGGTATGAAATGAGAAATTATCGATATATTTGCAGAAGAAATCAGGTATCTCTGTTATTAAATAACGTCTTCAGCATTACTCTTGCTTAATACATCATTTCCCTTATTTATCGTTTTAATAAATAACACGCTTCGTTGAACTCGTCAAGCGTTCTGCATTGTACCGAATAAACAATACTGGAACAGTAAATTGTGTTTAATCTGAGTAATCTCAATGATCGGATTCGCCTGATATTCATCGTAAAATATCAATATATTTTAAAACTTGGAAGGAATAATTTTAAACATCGACTGCAACGAAGCCGGGAGAATTTGTTCGCGAGGGCTCGTTAGAAACATAAGTTTTATGGACGCTGTGGAATTATGAAAGAATTGTAATGGAAGATAATCCAAGGAAAGTAGTTCGGAATTCCTCTTTAAGATTTAAGATTCGCCATATTTATCGCCTGAATACCAAGTGCGCTGTTTCTCGTTGAAAAAGTACAACGTTCAAGCGAAATAACTCGTGCTCCTTCTTTCTTCATTATTGAAACATCTGACGTTAAGGGAAGTTGTTATAATCCTTAATTTCTTTCTTACGCTTTCATACTCCCTTCGTGGACAGCCTTCCGCGATCATTTCTCCCTTACTTTTACACCGTTTAACAGTTATTGTCCTTACATTTCGCTGAGGTGTCTCTCAAGACTGTTTCGTTCCAAATGAACGACTTCATTCAATGCTTCTTTCCGTTTTTCTCGTACACACCATAATACACAATATGAAAGACAATTAAAGTCTGCTAGAAGTTATTTTTCATTCGACAGATTATACGTCAGAGTCATAGCGTTTCGACCTTTACTATCCACTAATTTATAGAAAATTTATTGTTATATTTTATTCACAGCTGAAACGTGTTAAATATTGCAAATTAACACGTTCGCTATCAGCGTCACATATGTGCGACGGACAGATTCTCTTCTGAGGGCCCAACGTCGCATATAATTGACAGTAATGATTTTTCATATTATAGGCACATGAACAAATGAAGTCTGCTCTGAAAATCTGCAGTGTATTCTGCAACAATATAAAAAACAAAGCATGGTCTGTGGTGGGCGTGGTTGCGAACGTGTTAGTCTGATAATTATGATTAGAAATCAGCTGTAGATCCAATTAGGTTCTTCTTCCTATTTTTAACATCTACACGAAAATATAAGAAGCAGAGACAAAAATCAAAATTGCAGTAATTTCTGTTGCAAAATGTGCTGATTGCTCCTAGGATAATATTGTTGTTATTTAAATATACCATTATATTTGTGTAGATCATGTTCAAAGTTCTATCGTTAAATTCATAGATTTATTCTATACGTCGAAGAGTAAACGAATTATGTATATTGAAAGTTATTTAACAGACACACGGTATCTCCAGTTGAGGTTAGCAACATAATCTACCAAATTAACCCTTGACATTTAACTTTTTTAATTTTTAGACGAGTACAGGTAAACCAAATAAGGTTCGATTTTTTAAGAAATCGCGTGAGCATGCATTTTTTAGCGATTCGAGGGTAATTTCGCTGGCGATATTCCTCATGGAAACGATCATATCGGTCAGTGGACAATCGGTGAAGAAGTATGTCATAGTGAACGGTCAGCCGAGACGGTATTTCATATCGCAATTGAAAAATAGCTGCGATTCATAAAACATTCCCGCGGATTCTGTGACCCAGTTTTCCCGGAAAATCGTTTTCCCAGGGTTTTAGGTGCGCCAGAAAAATGTTTGACAGAGGCCGTTGGAAAAGGTAATTGCAAGGAGGCGCCTTTTTTCTTTCCTGTTTACACGGCAAAGACGGCGAAGCCTCGTAAAAACATTTTTCTCCTTATGAAGTTCGTTGGTTGATTAATAAATGCTTTGCAGCGCGACCTTTCATGAAAATCATAATCGTGGACAGAGAAAACAGATTGTTTGGAACATTGGAAGCAATTTTCCTGAAAACTGCAAAACCATGCACCCTCACTCGAGGGAATTGATCGGGAATTGATTCAGAAGTTTAATAAACGATAGCTGACGGAAATTGGAAAGTTCCTACAAAGCATTTGGAAACACTATTTTTAATTACCTATGCTACTGTTTAGTTACAAACAGTCCGTACTTTGTTCACGTACTGAAATATAAATTATTGCAGAATTCAATCAAGAAAGGCGTCTATCTAGTTTACAGAACTTTGAAATAATCATTAATTAAAAGACTACAGAAATTGATAAATGCAAAAAATTGTTTAATCTTCTCAAAAATATATTTTGAAGCTGTCTAGCGAATATACGGATACGATTGAAAAAATTAGCCTGTATCAAATGTGCAAAATATATTTGGAAGCGTTCAATCGATCGAATTTTATCATTTCAATTTTATAACAACGAATATTAAATTTTCGCTGCGTAAACATTCACTTCCGTATAGAATAGTTCAGTTTAACATCTGCAATCTGACATCAGCACAGTTTTCAATGCGTTCAGCACACAATTTTTTAATAAACGAATTAAATGTAATTTGAAACCGAAAAATTGAAATGTGCAAGCGAAGCGGATTCGTATATAATTGCTACATTTTCACACTGTAATTTAAAACGTAAAAATAGCTTTCTGATGAAACCTCTCAGGCGGTGCGAAGTCAAATTTAGGAAATTTAAAAAATTCACGAAGGAAAGCGTTGTACGGATTTTTCATGATTAATGTAAAGCACGTTTTTCCGAGCCCGGCCACATTGCACGAAGTATCATAAATTGGTACGATTTGAAGAACGCGCGTTAATTTTTCATTTCCTTTATTTCATACACGCAATTCTCCGAAGCCACTTGCAGTACCGTTGCATAAAAAATACACGAACCTGCACTCGCATCGCCTGAAATTTTAACTAGGCTACTTGAACCATTTTTTTTCGCATGAACGCAAACTATACCGTGCAGGACTAAATGCTACTTTTTACTGGTTGAAGGACAATTCTGAAGGTCAGGTAATTATGATTTCAACGCAGAAACGAATAGAAACCACGAATTCAATAATTATGCCTTTAATATGTAAATAATAATTTTTATCTAATTATACCAAATTAAAAAGAAAAATGCATAAAATATACATACAAATATATAAATATACATATTTTCTTTATTTTCCATGAGTCGTCGATGAGAATTTATGATTGTTGTATCAGGTTAGACATGGCGAGTATTATTCTTTGTATCTGTAAAAAATTTCTTATCATTTTTTAAACCCTGACACGGATTCAATAAAAACAGAGGAACGGCGAATCGACGGCGGAGAGGAAAAAAATAGAATTCGTGTTCTTTCACGAATCATAAATTCCGAAATCCTTCCCCGTGGATTCTAGGCCATGGAGGAGAGGAGAAAAAAAGACAAGAAGGCAGCGGAAGAAAAAGAGAGGAAGAAGTAGAAATACATATTTTACGTTGCGCTTCGCGGTTCGCTCTCCGGAGAGTCTAAATTTTTGCAAAAGTTCTAGCTCGCCGAGCACCATGAAGAATCACAGTACATAAATCCATAAGGGACAATATATCTGGCTAACACATAAATTCCTTTGCCTCTTTCTTCTGGATACACCGTGAAACCACCGCGTATCACGGATACCATTCGATGAAACTACATTTTTACTGCTATCGAAATCGATACCGTATCGTCGCGAATGTATTCGTGACCCCTCGAACGGATCTATTGGAATGTTTCCCGCGTGACTTAGGAGAAATGAAACGGATTGTGTAATACAGCTTCATACGGTCTAGACGATAAATCGATTTTATTATTTCTTCATTACATCGACTTTGTTGCGTCATATTTACAGCGGCAACTGGTTGGGTTTCTCATAAGCGGACTGCGGACTTTTATGCAAATACACAGTTTTAGACTTCACTATTTTTAATTTAAATGTAGCTGATGAAACGAACTGTGGCAGAACTGCATTTTGCGATTTAAATGTTTAAAAGCTCCTTGTTTCGTTTGCTCTATTAAATGTACAGCCTCCACGAACTTTGAAATGTTAAATTGTATCAAGATCCGCAGGCTACTCATAAGGAATATAGGTTTGATAATGAGTAAAAAAGTTGTATTAAATATTTGTAAATGCTTCTTGAAAAAATTATGATTAAAAACTTGTGTGTTGTATATTTTATCGGACGGTTTAAGGAAACTGTAATAAATGAAACTCGTGTTCTTATTCAGAAAATGTTTTTCACCTCCTGATAGGCATTCCTAATGAATTTTTCTTTTTACTGGGGTATACCTGCAGTAGCTTCTCATAATATATGTGATGTTTGAATGAAATCACACCTTTTGTTAGACATCTTTACACACTTTTATTGAAATCACTTTTTCTCGTTTTATGTAGGATGTAGCCACACTCGTACTAATTAAAAGTTTTTTCGAGCTTTTGATTTCACGCGACTTCAGCGGCAGTTATCGTGAGAGCCATCCAAAAAGAGTTTTTTCAACCTGTCGACTTTCCAGTTAAGTAATTACTATAGTTTAGATGATAACAGTGTACAAAAATTCATGAATGTAGTACAAATGCACGTGAACGAATTTACAATGTTTTATGAAGATACGTTGTTTACTGTTTGCAAGAAAAACTCCTAAAGTATGCCCGCGAAGCAGGCCGAGAAAGGAAAACACCCTCTCAACGTATTCCGACCCGCAGTAGAAAATCCCGTAGCTAGTCAGACTCGCGAAAATAACTTGTTCCGTGTTCTACACTACCCAGTGAAAGTTTGTATACACCTACTGCATTTGTATTCTACATTTAAATACAAACTACAGGGTCTAATATTTGACTAATGAGGAAAATATTTTTAAATTTTTATTTTTGTTGTAATGCTAATGATTTATTTCTCCTGTTTTACAAATTAACACGCTGACTGCTGTGCGGGTTACCGGCGACCGACGCCACAAATTTTATTTAATCAAATAACTACTAACTCTTACACAATTTTGAACAGAACTATTATCATAACAATAATATACGCTAACTACTATACGCACAAGTAATAAAATATTGTTTCTTTCGTGATTTATATTTAAAACAGTAGATTATACAGTGTCTGACTAGGTGCGTCAGTTTTCACTGTGGCATTCAACGTGTTCAATATCCCGTTCGTCAAAGTAACCACCTTCTCTCTTCTTGAGTATTTTACAGAGTCTTGTTGGAAAAACATAGAAACAGAAAAACTACATAAATTAGTATCAAGTATGCCAATATTCTGTACAATACTCATAAAGAGAAAAGTTGATTACTTCGACGAACGCGACGTTTAGTAATACATAACATTTTTGCAGAAGGTACTCCAATTATTGTAATTTACTTCGACATTCTCTGCGTCTACGTATGTAAAACGAGAGAAATAAAGAATTAACATTGCAACAAGAGTAAAAATTTAAAAATATTTTTCGCACTACCGAAATATTACAACTTTCACTTTGCACTTAAACGTAGAACACAAATGCAGTAGATGTACCCAAACTTTCGGCCGGCAGTGCATTCTCACGGTCTGCTTACGCACAATTATAACACAACTCAAATAAATCCTACAATGCGATCCAATAAACTAGATAATATTAGTACGAATGCTCAGATCCATAAAGACCACCACTATCCCCGTTCACAGTACATTCTTAGCGGAATTGTAATTCTATTAATGTCAGAGTCGGAAACAAGGTAAGAACACGCATTACATAGATCTCGGAATCGACAAGGTGGATAACAGTCGTGGCAAGAGTTTCGCGAAAAGAGAGACCCGAACTGGGTGGGGGTCGAAAAAGCAATTTACCGTTCCATCGAATTACTAGAAAATGCAAGAGTGAAAGAGATGGAACGAGATAGCGAGACCGAGTGAAAGAGAGAGAAGGAGGGAGAGAGAGAGTGGGATGCGGAAGCAGGAAGTTCGTAGTTCCGCAGATGGTGCTTGAACGGTGTGCACCGCGAAAATACATAGTTCTCGCGTGGTAGCCGAGTAAAAGGTTCTTCACGTTGAAGAGAAACACTGGGGGTACAGGAGGCCGAGGGGTTGGATGGTTCTCTTGAAAGAGGTCAGAGAATCCACGGATGTTTCGGGATTGCAGCTATTCTTCAGCCACAATAAGAGACACGGCTGTTGCGACACGGATGCATCCGCCGCGATGCACTATCGATCCCGAAACCAGTGAAAATGTAGTTTCATCTGCGAACGGTATCCGTGATAGGAATGCCGCTCCGCGGGAGAAAAAAGATGGAGAATTGATGCGCTATCCCAAAGTATTGTTCTCTATAGATTTATGTATCGCCCGGTTTTCATCCCTGTCGCAGACTTCGTTCAGTTTGCTCCTGCGTTCATTTCGTTAAGGGCACCGTGACCGTTTGAAGCCTATTTATCTTAAACACCGTGCACACAGTGACTCGCTGAATTATTAGAATGTTTCTAACACCTCTCCGGGGTCGAATTTATTTAAGTTTGAAAAAATTATTCAATTGTTTTGTCAATTATACGCTGCCATTCAGAAGTTTTAGGGCGAGTTTTAATTTCACATGAATTGAAAAAATATTTGCAATCGGTTAGAGATTCTTGTTAACTTGTGCGATGATTGATATGATACAGGAAAACTGTAGTCCATAGTACACTAGAAATTTAATCACAGAAATGATAAGAGACTGAAACATTTGTTTTATCAATAAAGTCTCTGCATTGTTTGATTATATCCTGTAATAATTTTTTAATCGTTTCTGTCCTCATATTATTGTATCCAGTGAAAGTGTCTACATACATATGTGTTTGTGATTTTAGACACTGCCTCCTTATCTGTTTGTTTAATTTTAGGTTGGAGTGACAAGTCTTGGATTTTTAATTCAATATTTTGCTCTATTTTATCGTTCGATGTTTTATAACTCTAAATATTATTTATGAAACTTGCCGGTAGTTGATTATCTTTCCTCTAGTTTGGAAGTACAAAAGAAGTTCATCCTGTTTCTTTCAATATTTCTGTGGAAATCATTAACGCAGTAGTAATGTTTATTCAATTTTTAAATCGTTTATAATAAAAGCCTGTGTACGAACGTGTACGGGCGGATGAATTTTATACGAAAACAGTATGTCTCATTTGTTCGTGTAATAATATCGTCACCTCCGAGAATAAAAACAAAGAAAACACGCTTTATTGAATACTTTATTGCTTCGTTTCACCATTGTATTACACGTTATTACTTTACGTTGGACCACCATAAAACTTTCGTCTGTAAAGTTTTATCTCCAATAGTATCGAGGATGACATCGCAGGGGTGGACCTTCGAGGGTTGTTTGAACCCCTAAACCCGAGTCATTATTGATAGGGAAAAAATACGTGTCTCGTAATTTTCGGTTGCTATCCAAAGACGTGAAATTTTATGCAAATCGACGTTTCCTCATAATTTACGTAAAGGAAATTTTTTACTCGACTATTTTCACCTTTATTGAATTTCCACGTTTTATGTCTATTATTACTGAAATGAAAAGAAGAATAATCAGCAAGATTTTTCATGATTTTAATATTAAATAAAATATGAATGAACTCCTGCAGTTTGATTTACAGGAAATATACTTTGATAAATAAATATTCTGAATTAACAGAATCATTAAAAATGAAATGGAATGTTCTGGTGGATTAATTACGAAAGGCTCAGTTACAAAGGCAGTCACTGTTTACGTAAATCTAATTAAACGTAATAACATTGATATTATTTGTACTCTGGTTACATCATAATAAATTCAATTTACAGAGATGCTACACTCGAAGTTACAAAAACTGCTCAATAATGAATTTATACTAGTGCAAATGACAACAAATGTTCACAATATGATATATCAATACCATTGTATTTAATGAAGACACTAGAATACTGCAATAATATATTATTTTTAATACAATTTGTAATAATTCAAAGAAATGAGTAAAAATCACAGTTATGGTGCAGTCTACCGATAAAATTATATACATGTAAATAAGAATATCTTACGTTTAAATTGGGCAATGTTGATTAGTGCAAAATTGAAAGTCTATTCCTTCTCTTATTGCATAAGAAATATTTATATGTCATTTCATGCAATCTTTTGAAATTCAAAGTACTTATTAACAGATAAAAAATATCAAAATAAATTAACTCCGAAATGAAACGTCCAAATTTATGTGCAAATTATTTATCTAGCAAACAAGGTAATCACAATTATTTGCATTGTCTTTTATTTCCACAATTTTACCTGTTCCTATCATTTACACAATTACTTATCCCTATTATTTCAAATAAAAGGTAACCAGACCGAGTACCAGCGGTGTGAAAAAAAAAAGAATATCAAATAACTCTCCTGCCTCGAAGAGAATTCCTACATTCGCGTGACAGGGGAAAATGGGAGGCGAAAAAAATGCTGGAACAATAATAAGATGTCTGTTCCCAGAGTGACGTGTTTTTTCGCGGGAAAATCGGTGTAATTTAGTGTAACGTCACGTAATAACCGTCGGGATTCCGGGGACGAGCGTGGAAAAGGGTAACATCCCTCAGATCCGGTGACCCGTTTCGTACATGCACATCTATAATACATCCCCGTATTCGCGAGAAAATACATATGTACGTACACAGGCACAAAGAAACATATCTGGGCATTCTGCAGGGTTCCGTTTTCCCGTGACTCCATCTCTCTTATTTCCCCGTAATTCGATACGCCGCGGAAAATTGCTGGCGTGGTTGCGGTAATGCTTTTCGCACCGACCACATAAATATTTCCCATTGTACGAGTCGATTTCTTGGCCGATTATTCGAGCGGATCAACACCTTGGTAAATCGATTTTTATGCGGCCGTGGGCGTGCCCTGAGAAGGAAACGATTATACCGCGTCGAGCGTAAATAACGACGTACATTTACCGGAAAAACGAGTATACTCGATCGCTTCCGTGCACGGTTCGCTCCATAATCGAACGAGCACGCGGAATTCGATGGGAAATACTATTATTACTTACACTGGAAATCGATGTATTCGCGGTGCAGTTTGTCGAAAGCGAAAAAAAACCGACGACGCGGCTAATGAAATCTTCGCAATGCGCATGAACGCCGGAAAAACGTTGTGAAGGAAAAACCGAGGGCATTTGGCGAATACATTGAAAGTTGGATGAAACTAATTCGTATATTATTGGGTTGATGCATGTGGAATTGCAGTGTTGTTAATTTAACTATAAAGAATATTACACTAAGTAGCTCTGTAATCGACCCTTTCTCTGAACTCTGAACTCTGTACTCCTACAACTTTCGACCAACTGACTTGCTTCACATTCGCTCTCACGCTATATCTTTCAGCCTCAATCACTCTTTCTCTTTTAACTCCATCTGCTTATCTACAGAATGCATAGTATACACGCAGTGTTCGTTACTATCCACGGTAGGGCTTGGAATCTAACTCTAGCATATACGGGTGTCAGACTGTATTTCTGTCTATCTCTCAGTAATATTTGAAAGTCTGACTTCTTTCCAGTGAAATGAGGTCTTCATCCAAGGTTATTAAAGTCACAAGTTGGTGGTTCTGAGATACTCTAGCTCCCTGTAAGTTCAGAGGTAGGTTTACGTATCCACTAAGCGACATTACTTATGGAATGACCCGATACTTTTCACGAAACTGGGTCCCAGTTTATCATATCGTACGAACAGCTCCCGAGGAACGAAAACAGAAGTTGGACAGGAAGTTCCGCGGAATCGGGCCTGTCCTACGGAAGTTCTTGCGTTGGTTCGACGTCGGATCAGCCACCGCTGCATTTTTCGAGCAACTTGTTGACACCTATGCAGTTGGTGCAGGCAGCCGCGGCGATGCATACAACTTTTACGCTTTATCGTTCCGCGGAAAGTTGCAGAGATAGCAGAAAACGGGGTCTGCATGAATCACGTGCACAGAGGCTGCACTTGGAGATGGCCGGCCCCCCGTTGGAATTTCATTCGATTGTACGCCGCGGAAATAAGTTCTGATATTATTTCGCCGTTTCCTCGAAAACCAACAACCACATTCCGATATTTCGAAAAGTTTCCTCCCGACACGCAGGAATTTCCTATCGACTCGACCGACATACCGTTGTTTCGGGATATTTAAAACAGTTCGAGCAGAACAATGCGATAGAAATTCGACTAAAACATCGAGATTCATTTTTAACCCTTTGCGGAAGATAAACGCATATATGCGTTCAAAAAGATCGTTCACCGTGTGCTACGGGTCACCGCACTGGCCTAGGCACACGCGTTTACTGTACGCTTTAAACCTATGTATTTAGACGAATTATCATCTTTGCTTATTTCATTAACATATACATGTCTCGTTACATATTTTGCAATTTTAAAGCGCCAGAACAACTGAGCAATCGACATCAAATATATAATTATGATTAATTATTATATTTAACAAGTGTTGTACCATGAAAAATTTCAGCATATGTTGCAGGATTTTTCCCGAAACTTTCAGGGCTCAATGCGTTAAAGGCGTACAAGGTGTTCCATGATGAGCAATTTTAGAAATATGGATCGTTGACTGATTTATTTTTAGTAAAATCATGAAATTGTTTTAGTATTTTCAGATTGTTTCAGGAATTTGGTCGTTTACAGTTTCTGTAGTGTCATTCATTTTATTTATTTAGACCAACTGTTTCATTACGGATATGTATTCTTCCTTCTGTTATACTTTTCCATTTATAGCAATTAGTGTAATTTAAAAGCTAGACTTCAATTATTGTAGAACAATATTACATGAAAGAACATGATGTAACATTACAATAACGTTACATAATTGTAAGAATCTTACGAAACAGCTTCTGCTTAACTATCAAACGATAATTGCAGCTTCCATTATTAAACTGTTCCAAGACATTTTTACACAGAGTAATTAAAATTGAAATACATTCTCTGTATTCATGATAAAGTTTGACACTGTACATTCATTTTACGATAAATTCAGCAAATGTTAGTAATTCGATTCGTTCAACAAATAAAATTTTGTTTGTGCAATTTTATGGCTGTTCATTTTCATATCACTAACCATAAGATCATTTTTGACTTTCATTATATTTGGCGATTTATTTCTATAAGAAAATTTGGAGAAATGTTCTTATTTAATTTAACAAAATCTCTCACGTACCCTGAGAATAAAGAAAAATTAAAATTTTTATACAGTGTTTAATGCAACCTTGAGTATACAAACAAATTCGTAATTTATTCCTTTCATTTACTCGTGTGCTTAACAAATGGCTACCAGAATGTACATACATGCTTCACGATCTCGAGCAACAATAACAATAATTTATAACGAAACACTGAACATATCGGAGCAGTACTAATTAAGATCAAACCATTTGCTGTAGTAGGTAAAATTCAGACCATTTGCAGTTACGCAAACGAGATGGCGGACCCTAGGGGATAATACCACTAGCAGTTGCAAATAGAATTAGCGTGACTTGCGGTTGTTCACACTTTATCCAGCTTCAGGGCTGGCAGGAACGTCGATAAATCTCTTTGGTGTTTCTGGGAATTGTTTAATCCATAATAACTATTTAAAAATCTATCCAAATGATAACGTACTGTATTGTAACATTCAGTATAATAATACAAAAGAATTATATGATGAACGTCGCCTACTCCTCTTTTAGATAATGCATACACTAACTTGATTAAATAATTATGTACACATCTATAAAACATGGTGGAATACAGTGAATATATAAATATGAAAACTTTTAGTAAATTCTGAAATATCAGAAACAGAATACTGCTCTTATCTTTAATAATAAATTGTATAGGAAAAAATGTTGTATCACTTTAGCAAAGACTTTAAAAAGCCCTGGACTTTCTATTATCCGTTTGATGTCGCACAAACTATACACATTCCTGAAAATGATCGATCGCATCCATTTCTGTTATCAAAATCTAATGTGTGGTGATTTTATATGATAAGAAACTTCCTGTCGAATAATTAAATATTTATTTCCTGAAGAATACATTCACATAAATTCATCTGAATATTTTTACTATTAATTGTTTCACTAATCAATTTTTTATTGACTTTTCACTATAATATGAATCCTGTTAAAAATTTTACGAATTTGCTTCGCATATAAAGGATTTTAGGAGACAGTGAAATATCATAAGAAAAATTTTCTTCTTTTCTTTAATAATAAATTACCCGGGTGAGAATATTGTATGTAGTCAGCTTTACAATTTTTCGATTTTCGTAAACTGGACAAATTCCTGTAAATAAACCAAGCAGTCGATTTCTGATGTATCCGATTCTCACATAATTCCGACAGTATTTTATATCCCCGGGAGGATTCCGCTGTCGCGGTGAAACAAGCTCGACGATAGCCATACAACTTTATCGAACACATTGTCAACAGTCGTAGAAACGGAGGAGCCGTTACATAAGTTTCAGATTCCCGGCGATTTTCTCGGGTCAAGTGGGAAGAAGTCATTCTGATGGGACAACTTGCATTCCAAACACATAATTCTGCTTTAAGCTGTCCAATGAAAGCAGTTTTCTCTCTGTATTCAAGAAAAGCCTGAAAGTCGATTCCTCCCTTCGCCTATATTCTCTCCTGATTTCTACTTTCTTGCAGAATTTTTTCCATCCTCCGTTTCTTCCATTGTGAACCTTTTATTTCTTAGTCTAAATTTTCTTACAGAGTATTTCATTGTTTTGGCCAACCGTAAATTTTAACATGTTACACGAATTTACTTTTTATACTGTTTTGAAGAAGAAAAAAATTTTTAAATATTAATTTTAATCATCAACCCCATGAAAAGCAGTATACCAGTATCTATTTCAACGTCTACATTGCAAGATGTAATACATAAAGAACATGAAACTGTGCAATAAAATATAACTGTTTTAATACAGTATTTTACAACCCTTTTGAGTTGTACAAAGATTTTGTGAAGAATAGAAATACCTGAAAATTATTTTTCTAATCAGTGCATACCTGCCTGAAAAGATGAATTATCTTTTCCTCTTTCAAACATATTCCTGAATTTCCTCAAATTAATATTCCTCGAATAAAAACTGATACTCGAGAAATATGAACCGACTCAAGAAAGTAATTACAACAGAACTTCCACTATACGAGCACCAGTTATCCGAAAATTAATTATTGTGTCATTTAACTTAAAATTATCATCACTGACACTGTGTATAATTACCCTGCGGATATCTATGCAATTTAAGATATCCACAAAATTAAAAGGCGCACATTAATCAGCATAAGAAAACAAGAAGTATACATTTTCGATACTTCAAGGACGAAATGCATTTTCGTAGAATTTCCACTTGTTCGTCCACAATGACACAAAAACAATCGAAGTCTAAAAATTTATATTTTTCCAATGTCCACTAATTACAGTTCGGCTAATTGATGCCCCGCGCTATGAGAGTTTCACTAATTGCGAAAGTACGACTGTCAGGAGTATTCAATAACATTTCAGCTTCTTCTATATAAGTTCAACAAATTCAAAACACCGGTGGCCGTTCGAACAGCTTGTGCAATAAAAGAACGAATGAGATTTTAGATTAATTGCAACATTTTTCCCTTTGCGTTGCTGTTTTCCCCGGCGCGTATAAAACGCGTCGCATGGATATTAAAATCGAAATAATTAATACCCCGGTGGAACGTTGGAAAGATTGCGTTCGTATTTGAACGTAACGCTGACAGCGCGCTGCATGCATAAACCGGCTTTCAGAGTTTCGCATATGAACCGTAATGTATGAGCGATTTTATCGTTTCCAGTAGTCTCGTTTCGCTTTTTTTACGCACGCACCTGCTAAGCGAATGGTAATGAATAATCCATTAACGAAAGCATTTCATTGATTATTCATCTGTACAGGGAACCTGGGAAATATTGTCTCAGTTATGTCACTTCTGTGACAAAAAATGTAATCAACAGTTCATTCTATTACAGCTAATCAGACACCGTTGACCTTGTTTTTATTTTATACTAATTTATTGGCTGAGTTGTAACTAACAGTTTTAATATAAACGTTACATGACGTAACATTTACATGTGACGAGTACAATGAATTGATTTTAATGTGTAAGGACATCAAGAAATTCGGAATTCTTCGTCAGCTACAAATTGTTATTTTTAACCCTTTAGGAAGGGTTAAAACGGCTGCATAGGCTGCATATTTCTCTAATAGAAAGATCAAAGCGAAATTTAACCCTTTGACTGCTGGCTATTCAATACAATACAATGAGGCACACGCTGCATGCTGTCGAGCTGCAGCAGTGCATAATGAGCCACTGCACCTAACGCCTATGGGCGTCGACAGTACACGGTAAGCAGCATTGACAATCGCCTATAGATCTTGATAGCAGTCACAGGGTTACATAAAAAGTTTATTTTGGAAAGCTAGAACGCCTAACAAACAATTTACTAATTATGCGATGTTTCTTCTCTGAGGGATTACAGCCAATGCTGGTACTTATAGTTCATTTCGTGGAGGAAGACTACAGTTGTTCTTCGTATCCAGAGATCGTCTTGTGGCAGGCTACTATAGTCACCATTACTAGTGAAAAGGCTAATTACTGCTAATAGACAGTTTCAAAGATCGTTTCATGAGTATTAACCCTTTGCACTCCAAGTATGCCCGTCAGGCACTGACAATGTCAAGCGTTCCACTCCAAGTATACCTCTGAGGCACTTCGTTGGTCTGTCAATTCTATCTACAAATTTTGGTATACCATGTCACAAATAAAATATTTCTTAATACGTAGATCTAAGAAAAAGTGTAAATATGTTATCTAGATGAAGTTTTCGTGGAGTATGAAGCATTGAAAATTAACATTTGCTTGCAGTAGCTCGCAATTATATTGATTACATCATCACATTACTTATGTTGGATTCGCTGGTCTATCGTATCAAAAGATGCTCGGAGTGCAAAGGGTTGACACAGGGCAAAAGCTGTTTTTCTGTTTTGGAAGAAAGTACGACATGAATGTACAGGATTATCCAAAATCGTAGTGCAACCGAAACGAAGACGACTCGTAATTCAAAAACAAGTCCAAACTGAAGTATTATCACACCATGAACAACGTAATGCTTCCGTGAGCGACTGCACCTCATTCCGACGTAGCATCCGCCTGATGTCCTGCTGGAATCAGTAGAAATACCTAGTATCAGTGTCAGCGAAGGAAAGAGATTCAGCGTAAACCAGGTTCTGTAAGCTGTTATCGATGCGTTCGTTCCACTTGGCCCAAAGAGCGCAGGAAACAGGAAGCAATCCCTCCGATGGCTGTCGGGAATGTGTCCGGCAAATTTATATCCGCGGACAACTCGTGTAACGACCGTGCAGCTAAATCACTTTCCGCTGCAGAGAAGGGATTATACCGTCATCCGAGAGAGCAATGGCCCTGAAATCGCTTTAACTGTTTTCACGGCACGTTCGAAATTATTAACTTGATTTTTCTCCGTCCCCTGGCCGCGTACGCTGTTCGAATCCTCAAAGCACTTCCACCAAACTCTTGTATTGCACCATGTACTACTTCGTAGAGTACAGTGAAGTTCACAGTTCAGTGTAGTTCAATGTATTGTGTATGTTGTACTTAGGAGCGTCTTCCTGTTTCACGGAAGAGAATACTCGGTGATCCTTAGGATGCTTCTTCTTTCTCTTGCATTTTCTGCAGGAAAGAAGGGATTTTACCGTGATTCAAGAGAGCAATGGCCATGAAATCGCTTTAACTGTTTTCACGGCACGTTCGAAATTATTAACTTCATTTTTCTCCGTCCCCTGGGAACCTACACCGTTTGAATCCTCAAAGCACTTCGATCAGACCTTTGTAATGTACGATGTAGTACTTTGTAGCCCATACTGAAGTTCATAGTTCAGTGTAGTTTAATGTGTCGTGTGTTTTGTACTCAAGGGCGTTTTATTCTTTCACAGATGGAAATACTCGGTGTTTCTTACGATCACTTATCTTCTAGGAATAATACATAGTCTTTGCAGGATTTTATATGTCTCTTTGTTGATGTATAATAAAATATAGGATTGTTAAAATAACATTTACAATGGATGTTTTTTTTTCATCGAGCTCTTGTGTATGGTTTACAGCTGGATACATTAATTCTCTGCAGTGTTGCTTGTTTTGTAATTACTTGAAATATGAAAAATTGGTATGTATATTCTTATTATGTAGAGTACTTGTATAAGCCTGGAATCAATTTCGTTAGAAATTATCAATAGTTCAGAATAGAGCTTTATTCTAAGGAAAGACTTTGCTAGATATATTAACAATAAACTAATCCCAATAAAATTTCTGTTAACACGCTGACTGATATGCTGTATAGACTGAAGAAGATACAACTTTCCAGACTTCGATACAACATGAAAGTAATCTGAAATTATGCTCTTTTTGCTTAATGATAATAATTATTTATAGTCCCTGCTGGTTCCGTTAGACCTTCTTAAATATTTTACTAATATTGTTTGTGTCCAGATAAATAACAACTAAATTTAAGTGTCACCCACGTATGGGTGACATGGCAGTCAAAGTGTTCAAGGTTCTTAATTTGGTCGTTATACAAGGAATGAAAAAATCATGGTAACGAGGTCTTTCGAATGTAAGGAATCAGCAAACTTCAAAATGTTCAGAATATTTGATATCGTAGTAAATAATTTATACATTAGAAGATGATTACTTAAAATGGTATAGTACATCAAGTAAGAATTATTCCAAAAGGAAATTTTTATACGATGAAATTGGAAATTCATTTCTGTTAAAAATCCAACGAGTTTCAAGAATTCAAACCGAACAAATTCAGAGACACGTTCAATCGGTTCGAAATTCACTATAGTGAAATATTTAAAAAATTCTAGCGATAACAATGCTTAATAACTTTGTTGCTAATGATTAGATCATTTGGTAGTGCTTTCATTGAAAATGTTTCTCTCAGAAATGTTTTAGAGGATAAACGAGTATACGTGTGCGGCTCGAGGGCAGTAACGCGATTTTTTTAGCAGTTTTCTGAATTTTGCATAAATCTCTCAACACGCTGCTGCATATTGCATGCAGCTATGCAATGTGGGACGTAGCCCAAGTCCGTGATTTTCAGGAGAGTGGATCATAAATCTTAATCCCGTCGTTCATGTGAAGGGTTCACGAGAGTTTATGGTACCTGAATTACGATTAACCTTTATCGTTCGTATCTTTGTTCGAATTAAATCGAATCGATTCCGTTCTCGCCAACATTAAAAATTGAATTTCTTCCATCTGACCGACTCAATGTACATTCAACAAATCATGTGTTAAATATGTAAATTATTGCAATTTTTGTCTCGACGAAAATATGTATATGGTTATGGATGAAGTATCATGTTATATTACTTCTGCCACACTACTGCTTTCCGAATGGAATTTATATAATTAAAAATAGTGGAAATATTAACTGCAGATGGTACAGAGTATAGTGTTTCAAGTTTTACACTTTAAAAGATTACCTGTTGAGGAAATAAAAATTGATACAAAAATAAGAAAAATTGATCGATAATTATTAATTATAAAATTAACAATTTATACCTATTCCAGAGAGTGTTGTATGATACTATAAAATTAAACAGAACAATTTAAATATTTAAAAAACGACTTCGCTAACCATTTTCACGTATAAAGTTAGTACATCGTAAAATTTGAACAAGAAAAAATTTGTCAAATCTTCAAATGCAGATCCTGATACTGAAAATGTAGAAAATGATTAAAAAGCTCGCGTGAAAAAATAATTACTCGAACAGAGTATTTCGAAGCGAATAATTTTAATAGTTCTGTGAAAATGCGCTTTCATATTCTGAGATTTTCGCAATAAATGTTCGATGTAGAATAGATTCTGTCTTCATTACAAACGGGGCAAAATGGTTTCGCTCCGTTTTAGAGCGAGACATTCTTGGGGGCGTGTTAGCTCGAGTAAATAGACAAATGGAGCTCCATTGTCTTTCTTTTGTACCTGGCCCCGTCATTTTTATCCTACCACGATCTCACTCCATCTCTCCGTTTCTTCCAGCGCGGAAAATCAATGTGAAAAATCCACGAACTTCGTTTAGCATCTTCCCGTAAAATAAACGTTATCTCACGCGAGCTATGTTAACAAATGAACCGATTTCAGACAATAAATCCACAACGAGCGAAACGGGAAAGCATGAAGACCAGTATTTTTCTACTTTTTTTAACATTTCTTACAGGTGTACCTCATTAACTCTGTTATTTGTAAAACCCTTCGGTACTACTGTTATTTAATGACTCATTACGAATTTTCAACACGTCAAAATTAGACCAAACATTAAAATTACAGTAACTTCACAGATCTGTTATTGCACGACTTTTGTTTAAACGAATAATACCTATTCTCCTGACTGTATACTACCATGCAAAAATTTCCAGACACACTGCATACTCTAAATATATTTTAAACAGTTACTGATAAATTCAGATTTATAAATTCTCTAAAAATGAGGAATAGAATCACACATTCTAACGCCGTCTTCTCTTTGACAATGAGTTATTTTTCAATCTGAAGTCGCTTCAAATTCATTTCAATTATACGTTTCTTTTTTTAAGCGAAACTGCGAAATTTACTGCTCGAAAACTTTTGCACGCCGCTGTAAATTCCCTACTCGAACGTATAATTCTGCCCAGTCGTCATACTTCATCGGATTCATCCACCGACGCATGCGATCCAGAACTGTCCAAAGTTGTCTGTAACTTCATGAAACCACCAATTTCGAGGGTCCAAGGAACCATCTGGATTATCATGATATTCCGTATCGTATGGTGCGGTTTGACATGATCAGAGAGATGCAGTTCTCCGCATCCTTTCAGCCTGATAGCCGGCGCAAAAGCGTTCTGTCACTGTTTCATGGAAAGTTCAGTTACGCAGTTGTCTGCCAATGCCCGAAAGGCAACGATAATTTTACGGGTCATTTGCATAATGCCGTCGACCAGTCACGTGAATCACTTTGATAAGCCCAATAGCAATAGTTTACGCTCTATCCGTTCGTCTGCTTCGTGTGCAACTGTATCTCTCCACTGCCGGCTTCCATTTACTGATCGATCATGCTACGCCTTATCGCTCAAGTGAATGTACTTTCAGACGCTTCGCATCGCGACACTTTAACGGGAGTTCCATTTACGTGATTGACAACAACAGTGATACAGCATCTTCCAGATTTACACGGTGTACTAGAAATCAGGGTACAGCAAAGAAAGACAATACTCAGGAGGATTTTTTAAAATGCAAGGAAAAGGTAGATACGCTCAAGCATCTCAAGCGATCACTCGCTAATTTGCAACGTGTACATCAATTTTCATACGCTGCGAACTGAGAATTATTCTCGAGAGATACCTGATCAATCCTTCAGGTAGATTCGTCGCACGTACATGCCACACGTTAGCAATTGCACAAACTATTTAAGCCCCTTAGTTGACAAGTGAATTAAGTCCCTTTTCTTAGTTTTGTGAAAATTGCACTTTCGTGTAATACTTTTACAGTCACTTTACTTACGATGTAAAATTGACTCTTATTTTTGATCAACATGAAAGAAAATATACGCAAGTTAATGTAGTGAATAAAACAAGTATTCTTAATACTTACTATTTCTGTAATAAACTCATTTTTCGTAATTTTGGACTTATGCCACTCGTCAATTGAGGGGCTCATTTGTGATTGCCTTTTGATGATTGAAAAATGATTAGCATTTCCAGGGGTCCAGACGTGCTGTTCAGGCAGAGGGCAGCATAAGCATAGACATGTACAAATAAAGTTTCATACGCTACCAACTGAGAATTATTCTCAACTGGTACCTGATCAATGCTTCAGGTAGATTCGTCACACACGCGCCACACGTTAGCAATTGTACAATTTTGTTGTAACTACCTATTGATTTGATATTTTGGGGTCTAGACACGCCAACCAGGCAGGGGGTAGCACAAGCATAGACATGTGTAAATAAAGTATCATACGCTACTGAGAATTATTCTCAACAGGTACCTGATCAATGCTTCAGGTAGATTCGTCACATACACGTGCCACACGTTAGCAATTGCAAAATTTTATTATGTCTACCTATCCAGGCGCGCCTACTAGGCAAAGGGTAGCACAAGCATAGACACATACACCACGTGCACCTTGCAGGACCACTGAAATTTAAATTAGTGATATCTACAGATCGTGTCTCCCTTTCTAAGCCAAGCAGTCACTACTTCGTAACGAAATACACTTCTTTATACTACCGTGGTTTTTCGGGTGAATCCACCGACAGGAGGCTGACAATAATTCAGACCGCAAAGTCGTACCTACAGTGGCAGTGGCAAATCGATCAGCCGTCGCGGATATCGTTACGCCGAACAGCCTGTACAGGATTTAATAACGTACCAATGGTTCCGGGTTTAATTTTGACATTCTCCGATGGAGTTGAAACGAGGTATGCACTAAATCTACAATATCCGTCCACGTAGCTACCCGAACACGGCATAACAACATCAGCTGCTACAACTTCAATAGAACGCCGCAACGTCCTTGCGGATACGCTTCGAACCCTCTCCTTCCGCCCTTCCAGCAACCACCCATAACGACGAACTTGAGTTTGGCAAATTGGGTTCTCGACTTACAATCAACCGCATTCCGTAAACGTGTAACACGTCCGCTTGTGCAGACTACTCCGCTATCGCTCGCCCTCCGAGATATTGGGTATCGCAACTCGAATGGATGAGAAAGGGTCGTACGAAAGCACTGATTGTTCTTCGTCTTCGTGCCTGGCTCTTCGCTATCGACATTGCGTTTTGAACGAGAAGATCCGGTGTTTCTACAAGGCAGGATTCACAAACGATACACCGATACCTGAATCGGTCCTCGCATATTGATAGAGATTGGTATACTGTTGCTTCCTGTGTAGGGTGTTCAATTTTAATCTTTCCAAGCAAGCACCATCGACATTTTTATGTTATTGATATCGAAAATCATTTCAGGCAAAGGCTGAAATTATGGAGAATTCACGAGAACGATTCTAGAAATTTTTAAATTGTTAATTAGAAGGTTGCTGCTGTAAGTTCAGGAACAGGTTCAATATTTTCAATGATTTATTTAATGATCGGACAACGGATCTATAAGAATTAAAAAATTTGTTTCATTTCTCTGAATTTCTTTGCTTTATGATTTTATCCGCAGTCAAACCTCTCGTAAGTGCACGTGTATTTAATTTAAAAAATATTTTTCTTATGGGCAAAGATACACACACACAAAAAAACATTATTATTTCGAATTATTTTCGCAGATGTAACTCTGTTTTGGTTTGTACCACCAATTTTGATTCAGTCTGTAGCATTCAAAGGGTGTCTGGCCATACACGAACCTCCGTCACTTGCGCTTTGCCCTACTCTCTCTACTTGAAACTTCAGTTACCTGACTAAATTACGTCATGCCACATCCCATCTATAATTTTCAGTGCGTACACTATTTCGAAGAATATTTTGAATAAAATTGAGTACAATTCATGAAAAATATAAAAAACTATATAAAACATATAATATTAGCAATTCTAGTAATTGTATAGTTATTGAGGGTATACTTCAAACAAATAATATTTTTCAATAAAAGCAGTAATATATGCTTCAGTTAATTGTGTGTGTGTGGAAGGGTTGCATGGCATTGGACTAATTCCATTTGCCACAGAATAATCCTTCAGTTAATTAGATTTCTTTGTTTTCTAGTTTCCTTAAAATTACTAGAATCATTTAGACACATTTGTATATACAATTTCTTCTACTTCTAGGACACAGCTTTCTCCAACACAATTTATTTAATTTACTACAATGTGATGTATGAAAGACGCGGCACAACGATATCAACACGTTCCATACCGCAGTGAAAAGTCCTGTACCTAGTCAGACACACGAATATAGCTTTTTACGAATACCTATTACTGAAGGTATAAATGAAGGGTAAGGAGGAATCTTTTTTATCCCACAGTGTTCAACTTGAGAAAAAATTAAAATAATGTAAAACAATTACTTTTATGCTTATTATTGTGCTGCTGTTTAATTAGAGTATAACCTCATGTTATAAACAATACAGTTCAGTTACTTGAACCTTTTCTCTTTACTGGTGGACTAAATTATTATAAATTGATTTTCTCAATAAATCTGTTTTGTAACATTCCTTGTTTGTTCCCCTTACCTTTCAAATTACCTATTTGATGCACTTTTAATTTTATATTCTCAGAGTAACGTCAGTATTTCTGGGTATCTGATCAAATTAAAATAACTGCGTACACCTTAAATATTGACATAACGTTTGTAAAAACGTGAGACACCCTGTGCATGGAATTCATTACGCACTTTTTTCAAACTGAAATTTCAATATCGCCCGACCGAAATCGGTCGACGTCAGGCTCGCTCGAAAATAAAACTGCATCAGAAGAGATCGATTTCGCGAGCACAAACGTTCGCGCCGACGAAGTTAGTTACCGGTAAATGAGCTGTCGCTTAAAAATGCAATTTCCAGCGACGCTTAGAGAAGAAAGTTCGGCCCGATGGAATTTCCAGACACCTCGTTCCACCTGGGGGATAGCCAGGGTGAAAGCTCCTCGAAGTCTCGCGTCGGAGCCAGGAAAATTTGTTCTGCTAATTCGGCCGATGTTTATTCTCCCTGAGCTAACAGCTCGACTTGTGCGAGCAGAATAACGTGTTAATTAGGGGAGCTCGGATAATTGAGTTTGGTATTTTTCGACGTACCGAAGATATTACCGCCACGATCACGCTTGTTCCCCGATTAAACCGATCGCCGCTCGATAAATAGAATGCGCGTTGTCTTCGTTACTTTTTAATCTCATTACGCCCGCCACTAATAATAGAAGCGTTTTTGTTCACAGGATTGTATCGCGATCGAATTCCACGGGAATCCGAGATATTGTTCTACCTCGAGTTTATAGTTTGTTACACTAATTGGAGCAGTTTTTATTAGAATGATTTACTTCATTAAGTAGATAGATTCTTAGGTACCTAATTTTAAATAATCGAAAACCAGCTTTTGTAAGGTCAATGTGATGCGCTCTTTGGTTTATTTCTGTACAGTACGAAACGGGCATTATCTTAGGATTATTCTATTTCGAGTTTCTAGGTATCTGAAGCAATTTTTAATGAATTATTCGTAAAGTAGATTGATCCTTTGATACCTTCTTTTAAATAATCGACAGCAGTTCCTTTTGTATGGTCCATGTGATGCGCTTTTTTATTTATTTTTGTACAGTACGAAACAGGCATTATCTTGGTGTTCTATCCCAAGTTTCGAGGTACTTGAAATTAAAATTGTTTATTTTATTGTATTCTGTTCTAAATAAAATTTCCTGCTTACATAACGATTTGGTTAAAGCTATATTTCCTAGTTTATTAGTTTCTTTTTTCAGGAATTAAAAAAACCTGATGTTCTATTTGCTCCCATTATTTTTTACAACTTTTAGAATGATTTGTACAGTGGAACTCTGAAACGATAGCATCAAGTTTCGAAATTAAATTAATATTGTGTACTTTCGATACAATATCAATTCATTTAACATTCTATACATGTAAGTGTATAATATAATGTGTGTCACACCATGAAATGAAGCTGTTTGCTATTAAAATGACTACTTTTATTACCAAACTTTGAAATTGCCTCCATTTCACGAGATTGTAACTACGATATTTCTTTCTTACAACAAAACGTGTGACGATTACATATGTAAGTACATAATTTGCCACACTACTCACTATTATTTATTACACACTGACAACATAGTATGAAACTGATCCCAGTACGTAAACTAGTTAACAAAATTACACAGCGGACGTAGTAAAAGTAAAAATTAACCACGCTCATTAATTTACAACACACTGTACATTACAGTAGCAGAAAATGTCACAACTTTTACTATGAAAGAATTACTATTTTAAAATCCGTGTCGTCACACAAAATTCCTAAATTTAAATTCAAAGTATAATAATGATATTTCCAAACAATCACGTGCAGTTTCATGCCATTAGAAGGTTTCAAACATTTAAAAGAAATGAGTTCTTTCGGATTGACATGGATTCCCAACGCAGTGGCTCTCGAACGTCCACGGAAAAATCGCTTGGAAATTATCGACAGACGGCAAATGATCGAACGAACAAAAAAGGAGTGCATCTCAGACGATAGCTCGTCGACAATTTCTCTCGTTATTTCCCGCGCCGGCAGTCTCTCGCAAACACTGCTAAGCATTTTCAATCCCCACGCCAGTCACGCGTCACAAAGGAGGCCTCCGTTTCTGTCATTTCACGCCTACACAGAATCGCCCTCCATGTTCGGAATTATAAATTCTTACGAGTGTCGATAAAACGGTGTCGTCTCGCTGCGTCGGAATTATTGGCAGCCTGCCTTGCTCGGGCCGTCTTAAAAAAAACGAATCGCACTGCGGCCATTCCGTTCGAGTTCGACCGCCTCGAATCGAGTCCAAACGCAATTAGCTTAAATCGCGACGAATTTCAACCCGTTAACCGGCGGCACTTGATTCCTGAGAATTCTAAATTCATTCTGCTTCCATTCATTCCTTTCTATTTTGAATTAATTCGAAATTACGAATTGCTTGTTGTCTGAATTGAAGATCGTGCTTCAATGGAGGTCGTTGGAGACTCCAGCCAATTACTTGGATCGATATTTCCATTTATGTTTGCACTTTCAGTCGTTTATCGGAAAACGATAAGTGTTACTTATAATCCGGCAATTATCACGTAACATGTTCAGCAGAAAAATGACCTGGTAGCCTTCCGTGAGGTCAATCCTTTGCGACCGTACTCGAATATTATAGTAGAACTCACCACGTCCTGTTTGACGAAAATCTCTCGACCGAATCAACATCCGTGGTAGCGGTTTTCCCGATCGTTTGATGCACCTCGGAATGAAACAGTCGAAATTATGAAGAGCGTTCTCCGATGTAGCGCAATTTGCTTTAGAATTATTGGCAGGCTGCCTTGGTGGAGAAATCACGGGCGATAGTAAGTCGTTTATTCATGAATCCATTCATCGTATGGAAATGAACGAGAACGGAACAGAGGCTAAAGGCACTCGAAAACGACCGGCTGAAACAGCTCTGTCTCTCCATAATTGCGAAGCCACTCGAAGCTTCTTATCTTCCGCGAGCCTTTCTCCCCTTTCTTCTTTTTTATCTTAAAACGCTGCGAATTCTTCGAACGACTGCGGCTCCTCGTTCTCCAGCTGAAAAAGCCTCGCGTGTGAAGCGTTCGATCGAAACATTCCTCATTCCTTCGCCCGAGCGAGGAAACGTGAACACCGAGTGAGACGTTCGGTCTGAATAAACGCTCGGTTTACCTCGAAAATTACCGTCGGCGTTAAGACTGCAATTTAAGAAGTTGGAACTTATCGGGTCCTGATAACTGAACAGTCAGAACTGCGTACCAGCTGCGCCAATGCTAAAAAGTTTGGATATTCTTCACAGTAGGAAAGAGTTCGTAAATCTGCGTTCGTAAAATAAAATTAATATCGCAGTTTCAAAAGTGGAATGCTGCTGTTACCCTGATGATCTATACCAGTCATGGCCACGGAGCCGTGGCCTTTCCCCACTCCAGGTCCATTCCCCTCATATAGGATGTGATCTGAGACGACGATGGACCGAGGGGAGACGAGGAGCGAACTGGAGGGAACTGAAACGAGGGGAACGGATCTAGAGTGGGGGAAGGCTGCAGCTCCGGTGGCCATCACTGACCTATACGATGACTCGTTATCGGTGAAATTATAGCTTCAATGAATACTAATTTATCGTGTATATACAAATATTTGTTCGCCCAATTGTAAATGTTAATTCATCGATCTGCCACTGTCGAAACTTATACCAATACCAATAAGCACTAGTTTACCTTGAAAATTATGGTTAACGTTGAAAATGCAATATACAATCTTATTAACTAATTACACCGGACATTTGTCATTTTATAGCTTTTTATTTTGATAATATGAAACTCTGTTTCAATTCATGATGATGAGATAAAACTTTCTAGGTTTGTACTTCTTTTAACTATGTCTGTAGCCTTGTTAATCAGACACAGATTGATATATGTCGTGCTCAGAAGATAAAGGAAACTCGCGTGAAGAGATCAGTAAAAAATTGGTGAGAAAAAATCTCCATTATTAATTTCTACGTATTCAAAAACTGTCATTTCATGTGAATGAAATTGGTATGATTCTTTTGAAGGTCAGTTACAAAATTCTGGCTGGATGGAAAAATTTGTAGGATAAATTCAATTACCTCTTTTCAAATCGTCGAAATCCTTTTATCCGTACGGAATTTTATATATTCTGTAGAATTGAATTCAATGATTTAATTAATTCCAAATATGGATTCCTCTTCCCTTCTTTAATTACGATATACATTGAATTGATCTTTTTCGTCTTTTTATTACGTTGAATTAATTAATGTGCCATAAACGGAATGTCTTGCGAATTTATAAGTTTCTGAAGCAATTCAGAATCAACATGCACTGAGCTCGAGTGCAATTTTAATTACTTTTCTGTGTGTTAAAAAATGAAACGTAACTCTTGCACTAAAATGCACAGAAACTAATTAAAAGGATTAATTCTTCAGTATTTGTAAGGCAAAAGCTTGTTAGATATAACAATCGAACAATAAATATACAATAAATTAGTAAATTGAATCGTTTATTGAATCGGAATTTGGATATTGAAATATTTATATAAATGTTGAGAAGTTAAATGTTTTACAAAATTGAGATCTCGTGATTGAATATATCCTGAACACAAACAAATTAGAAAATTCATTATACAATTTTCTAAATTGCGATAGCGTGTAGTAGTAAATGAATTTAATAATAATACGGTGTGCTCTATGCAATCTAAATTTTCTAATGGAAAACAAACTTTACAAACGAAGAATTAAGTTTCATAATACAAATTAAATAAACTTATTGTGGACATCCATATAATAATAGAAATATTGCCTACATCAAAATTAAAACAAAGTTATCATTAACATTAATTTCTAATACTGTTTTTGGGGATCTGTTTGATCTGAAATACTGTTCCCAGTTATCTTTCAGACCAATTGAAGTAAACTACAATCATAATCATGCAGTGTGAAAAATTGACACTAATTGACCCTACATAACTAAATTTTTTGCAGTGAAAGAATACAATGGTGAGCAGTAGCAAACAAACAAAAGATCACCCAAAAAATATAAACAGATTGACGTGTAAAACCCGGAAACCCGGTAAGATTCAAGGAAACATACTCCAGCAACCCGAAACAGCATTTTTTCGAGACCCTCGAGCTCGAGCACGTCTGAAGTTCCGAAGCCCGGGCTCAATCACCGCACTCGAAAAGTATCGAACTCGACGCAAACTCACCGGTATGATGCGAAAGAAACGTGATCAGGGATAGAACGGCGTGCAGCCATCTTTCTCGTCGGTCATTCATGTTGTCCTCGTCCCTCTGCTGCCCTTTCCTATATCTATCCTTCTCCCAAGAAGAAGAAACTCCTCGAGACACACCGGGTTCACCTTATCAATTACTGGCACAGGTACCAGAAGACGAAATCGGGATTCAGGTGCACCCACGTCACTGTCATGCTGTTACCTCTGTGCCTTATGCAAACCAGGGCCCAAAAGCATCACTGATCGATCAATCGAACGGTCCACGCTAATCCCTCTTCCCCGTGGAGTAATTTTACGACCGGTAGACTGTGTCTAGGTGTCCTCGGTTGAGCGACGGATGTTTAGGCGTCCTCGGGGAAACGACGTCTGAGGTAGGACGTCTGAAATGTCTGACAGTGTCAGTCGATAAGGGCTCTAGCCGCTCCCTGGCCGACCGGAAGAATTGTTTTATTCATCAGACACGCGGCTTGCTCCGGGCCAGGATTTACAATCGCGCATTATCGATTCGTAGAATCCATTTGTACGGTGCACGTAATTTTCGGTCCCCCGGAGTTTTAATATCCAGGGAAATCGGACCCCCGGGGATCCGGATCCTCTGCAGCCGGAAGCCACGTGCTTCCAACTAGATCCACCGGTCGGGATTCACCGTCATCCTGATCCTCCCACCGCGTCTTATTAGAACAATGGCTCACTTGTTTGTCGAGACTTGAAAAATGCAACGAGTCACTCGGCCGGGGTACACACGAAACACTGATGGCGGATCACTGAACCTGTTCTACTTTTAAAGCCGCACGTGGACCGGTTGAGGTTCGAACATTTAAAGTGGACACTTGGATACTTCAAGCTACGGGAGAAGTTGCAGAATCTGTCGGATGCATTACACTGTTCACAGAACACTTTAATTGACTGTTAATTGAAGTAACTCCTTGTTTCGGTTGGTTACATAGTGTCTGAGGATTCACTTCCTGATGAGTTTCGGCCGCCAACCTGTTCTGGCTTCTGAAACAAAAAGTGAACGATCGTGTTAAAGATTTGCCAACTTGAAGATTTAATACAGGTAGTTTATATGCTATTGATAGGTATCTTCTGACTATTTTAGTTTAGCACACTGCCATCCCTAAGGAGGAACGTGTGAAGAGATTATTGAATAATCAGGTACATTCATTTCATGCATTTCGAACTATTCAAAATATAATTTTCATTAGAATACATAGAAAAATAAAATAATGATTTTGAAGGAAGATTTGCGGTGGACTGCATGAAAGATGAATGGAATTAGTTAGCCTTGGTTCAGAAATGATGTCTGCATTATTTAAAAAATGGCGGCTTATTAAAGTTGAACGTCAATATTTTCGGGAAAATTTTCGCCTAGATTTGTAATGGCAAAAGCTAATTGACTTTTAACAAAAAGTGAATCGAGACTAAGTCGAATAAATAATAAAGATTAATTAATGTAAATTTTATCCAAATCGACCGAACAATTTCCAAGAAATCGATTTTTCAAAATTCTACTCACATGTTCCCTTTTAAATTACGGAGACCAATCGACAAATCAATTATTTTTATCTATCAAAACACAATAATATTCTAAAAATAGATCCCAGATCTTCAGACAGAAGATACGACCGCCTCATATTCAGAATCTCGCAGTCGGCGAACAATTGAACCGAATCTATTTTCTTCACCGTCAACCGGAATCCACTGGATGAATTCATCGCGGAATGTACGAGATTAGGGGAACGGGGCGATTGGTACGAGGCGCTTAAACGAATTTCGACAGTTTAGGGAACGTTGGTACAAATCCCTGGGTAGTTAAGGCGTCTTAAGCGTCTTGTATGTATTCGTCCAATTCTGCAGGAACGAGATGTAATTGGGTCTTTCTATCCCCGTCGGCCACGCGATCCCCGAGTACCAAGTTCTCTCGGTTATAGTCTGGCAGGTGTGCCAACCAGTCCTCGGGATTAAAGTAGCCCCGTGCTCGTGCGTACAGCTCTGCAGTTTAAGATTGACCCCGGCAAGGCGATTACAAGCTGTCCCCGGAGGACTGATATGAGTGGGATTTGGGAACCATTGCTCTTCAGCTGCACCAGCCAGAGAGAAGAAATTCCTGCTGTGTCCGTTTACTTCGTAAACACGCGGACACTTTGTCCTGGGGAAAAAGCGTTTTGGCTGAAATATCACCGTGACAAGTGTACCCGCGGCTGAGAAAATTGCGATCACGCGTTGACGTCACAGGAAGCGGTAAATTTCACGTTCGCAGCGTGATGGGTTCTGCACATTTTTATGTTGCATTCCTTTCCTCATTTTTCATTCTGTATAATGGTTTAACGCTGCGTCAAGTAACATATACTGTAGTATAGATGTCGAGAGTAGACATTTATAACACAGTTCTCATTCACTTACAGTTAGGCGCGTTGAAATATAACACATGTGGATACCCAGTTTGAAGACCATGTCATTTTGAAAATTGGAAAAATTATCTTGTATGGAAGTTCAAGAAATGAACTTGAACGACTTGATACGAGTACCTGTGCAATAGTTTACTATCAGACATAGTAATATAATACAGAGTACCACAGTGGACGTTTTTTAAAAACAAACAAAAAATGGAAGCAACTGATACTGAGTTTTCAGTATGTGTTTCCTGAATGGCATTAAGAAATGCAAATATTTAATTTTCTCTGATCGATTTATTATTTTTTCAGTGTTAATCCAATGTTGGCACTACTAAAAAGTTTTAATGTTGGTGCACATGACATGTCCAATTTCTAGCAATCTTTCAGCTGTATTTTATGTCAGTTGAATAGTATTGCATTACACGAAGCCTTGCCAACATCTGTAGATCCTGCTCAAGGTCCTTTGAGGCCTGCAACAGCTTAGCTGTTAACTTCTAAATCTAGTTCAAAGTATACAGATGCTGACAACAGTGCACAGGATCGAGTGGAGCTTATTTTGACTAGACAATTTAATATTTGCCGAGTAAGTCACCAACAGCAGGGGAGACAGAGAGAGAAACACGATTTAAGAAATCGCAACAGTATAAATTTGTACCAGAAGGCAATAGCACCAGCAGCAAGGCAATTACTTCTGTTGATTCTCGACAGTATCGCGGGAATAGCAATAATTCAGTAGCAACACCATATTCTCCTTGCATAATGCATGCAGATTTACACGCGCACCCCTTCCGGAGAAAAAGAAACTGCATAATCAGACCGAGAGAAAAGCAATACGACCAAAAGGACGGTCGTACGATGAATTTTCCGCTTATGTTAATTCCTTACGCGGGGACTTAAACAGAAGCCTCCTCCACGTCTCTCATGTAAATACATTCCAGAGGAAAAAATAACCGAAACGAGTGTAATGATATTACGCGAGAGATCGGAAACGTTTCACAATTTCCGGGACAAATATTAAATTCTAAATAAGACCGATTTAACAAGCTCGTTACACAGTCGACGATAAAGTTTGAACGAGGGAAACAGGAGACTCTCTCTTTCTCCCTCTTTCTCCCCCGCTCGGCCATCGTGAAAAGGATCCTCGCCACTTTCAGTATAAGCTATACGCTACATCGAGAATTAAAGTAAACCAGATCCAAGATCTTCCGCGTAAATATTGTATTTGAAACGAAACAGAGGGGTAATATTTTCGCAGAGGCAACAAGACCGCGGTTCCAAAAGAACCGACCCCCTTAATCATCGTAAAAGGAAAGCGTTGTACGAAAGAACGTCGCCTGATATGCTCAACTGGCAGAAAACTAAGCAGAAGCTTTCACTCGACGGTTATCTAACCCGAAATAAAAAATAATTGTCACGTTTTATCGGTTCGGAAGAGTCAGACACGGTGCACGTAGCGAAACGATGTTTGCACGGGGTCCACACGCACCGAAACGATGTTTGCGCGGGGTCCACACGCACGGACGCAAGGAAACAACGATCGCGTGGCCGATAGCGCCAGGGCAGAGGAATGTAACGTTTATAATCGTCTCCAGAGTTTCTCTGATAGCTTCAGAAGCATCCGAGGAGGAAATTGTTAATTAGTTCACGAGGAAAACGGCATTTCATTCGATGTATTAATTCAACGGCTACGTGGCGAATTCTTGCTAGCTAAGCAATCTTGACTTTGAGGTTTCAGTACATGGGAATCCGTTTCTGGGTTGCTAAGAACAACACAATCGTTTACATAACATGCCACGGGAATGGACACGGAAGCTGCATCGTTAGTTGCAATTGCAACTGTTTGAATATACAACGGCTTCCGTTGCACAAACCGGTGACGTGTTGTGAGAAAACGTTACCCTGGTGTTATGATACAATCACGAACTGACAAATTGTTGTAAAACTATTAGAGAAGACTGGACTTTTTCCTTTTTTTTATATTTCATTTCAGAAAAGAATACTTATGGTAAAATAACGATTAAGATGTAAAAGTTAGGTACGCTTTATATAAAAATGGACTTTTATAGTAACCATCTGGTTTGGTATTTTTTTTGCAAAAAAAGTATGTGGTGAAATTTTTTTATAAAGCGTATGATAAAGTTTTTGATAGAATTGAGAAGGAGTTTTAAAGTAAAACTATCACCGGAGTGCTTAACGCATTAAATTTTATTTCATTTAAAAACCATAGAATCTTATAAATTCGGAATGAAATTTACACTCCAATTTTTCCTCCCTTATTTGTTATAAAAACAATACATTGCACCCTGTCTGGACTAGCATGTCTGTTTTCACTGCGGTCCTCGTGTTAATTCTGTTTGATGGAATAAGTTTATGAACTTGTTGCAGAATTGTCACACTTTGTAAGAGGATTATAGCAATCAAAGGGTTTTCATAATAAATTTATTTTAACAAATGCGAAACCATCATATGCCAGTGTTAAAAAAGCAAAAAGGATTTTAGCGTTATTGGCGTCTGAGGAAAACAATTTTAACATTTTACCGAAGGTTTATTAAATAATGGACACACTATTAAAAAATCCCGATACATTCAATGATTTACCTAAAAATGTCTGACACAAAAATTTCGAATCCAGAAATTTTTATTTTTAACTACTTTAAACAGTAAGTACTTTTCTATTTCACGAAAATGTAGCTTCTGTCCGAATTTCTAAACTTTAGTTAACACTGAGCAACAAGAAATACACCATCAACAAATTTTTTCTTGTCTTCACGCATTTCTCTTGCATCCGTTCAGCTTTCTTTAAAAAATTCAGCTCGCTCGTAAAACTTCAGCATGCTCGCGATAGTTTGAAACGAAACTTCTCCCATCACGCGTTAAAAGAAATTTCGTAACACGAACTATAGCCGTGAATGGACCGAGAAAAAACGAGATAAAACGCGGGAAAGCTCCGTAAGCACATTTTCAAACTAGAAATTTCCCCGTTAATTACAGACAAAGCACAATCCCAGCAAGATAGTATCAATTTGGCTTTTAATTCCGAATTGCGGCCTTTTACACTCGACCATCTAGAAAATTCGGTCAAAAAACATCAACGCTGTTTTCAACGGACCATTCGGAACTTTTACAACCGTGTCGCGACGGAAAATTCACGCCTTGTTTCGTTCATTGATACACGATTTAATGAAATCAAAAACAATGTGTGTTTAAATGTCTCCTTGGCTGTTGGAATTTATACTGATGAAAATTGATTTATAACCACTTCGAGTGCAATTCACTTTTATGAGGAATTTAAATTAATAATATTTGATCAATCACAGAAATAATTTTTAGTAGGAATTTTATTTTTAAAAAACTAATGCTACTATTAAAAAGAAATATATTAAATAAGAACTGAGTGTTCTCAAAGATTAAACATGCAACTTATTTCGTATTTCTCATGATTAAAATTTTAATAGATGAGATTAATGATTCTATGTAATAAAAATGTTATTAATATACTAGCTATAATCAACGTTTTATTAAAAAGATTCTATAAAAAATTGAATGATTCTAAAACTTGAATATGTGATTGATTGCTTGCTGTTCATAATCATGATTCTCCTGATATACAATTGACTGCTTCTACTTAAAACAGCTTCTATTAAATCAGAATTAAATGTTGTTAAAAATTATGAGCCTTATTTCCTGTTACTTATGAGCACGATTTTACTAAAAAATGAAACGCTCCGTTCTTAGAAATTTATTAAACAAAAATTTAATATATGTGCAGTCACAATTTTGCGAAAGAAAAATTCAGTACTTCTAATTAAACCAAATTCTATTCAAGAAAAAATTAATAACAATGTTTCACATCATTGAATATTGTGACATGTTTCGTATTACCTATAATCACGATACTACGAAGCAAAGTATATACATCTAATTAATAAAGAATCCTACAATAAAAAATTGGATGTTTCTAAAAATTACTGCATACTTTATTCACTGAATCGCTCAAAACTCGTTTCATTCAGTATTTTCACCGAGATCATTCAAGAACTTAGTGATTAAGCATTATTTAAATATCGATTGAAGTTAATCCAAAAACTATAAATTCTAATAAAATTCTCAGACACAATTTCTATTGCAATAATAATATAAAACAGAAGCTGTACGAAACGAATATAAAATGATACAAAATAATATAAACTATCGAATAGGTATAAATTTCGTTGCTGCTCAATTTGTATTAAAAATCCCGGATTATGGCTTGTCTGGCCAGGCACGGCAGGTTTCACTGTGGCATTCAACGCGGTGATCGACATTATTAACGTTACTCGTCGAACAGCATCCACGAGGTGTTGCCAAAATTCCCACTAATTAATGAACGCCTCGAGACTGTTATCACTGGTTCGTCGCACTTTATCGAACCCAAATAGGGGCTGTTTCACTTTGCACTCGATCGAAGGAACGATACGTCGCGCACTATCGCCGGAAGTTGGTAACCGATGCGATGGATGAACCCGTTCACTCTCACCGTGGAAAGCAACGTCACCGATGCAGCCTGCATTACACGATCACTATCTAATCTGACAAGCTTCAAAAAGGGGCACGCCGTTACAGGAGATTGGTCTGTCGTGCCCTGTAACTGCTTCATTTTCCAACAAATTTCTGAGAGATTTCCTCCGGAAATTCTCTCCTTCGATGAGTTCCCCTTAGCTGCGCCGGAGATTCATGCACGACCAGAAATCCCTCCGTCATGTAGAATTTTTCACTTCTCCTACGGTTTTAGAATGTTAATCGCGACGGGGATGTCGTGGCACCGAGTTTGTTGTTAATCTGATTCTACAGTGAAGATAAATCGTTTCACCGTTCTTAATTTCTTTGCTTTTATCGGTAATATTAATTGTACAGCGCCATTTTTATAGTAAATTCAATTCTCACTTGCAGAAGGAATATTTGAATATTTTTGATTACTCGATTTTCTTTTATCGTAGACTATTTATTGCAGTTGTAGCATTACGTACAAAGTTCCATTGTTAAATTAATTTTTATATGACTAAAATCAGTTGTCCATTTTAATTTTTCACTATTTGGTTGTTTAATGTGAAAAGTGCACTATTATTTACGTTTACTTATGGCTGACGTGAGATGTCACTTGATCCATTTTAATTTCATAGTTCGTTATATTTTTAGGATATTAATTATTCAATTATTCTTAATACCTGTTTTCTACGCTCATAGATTGTTAATTCCAATTCAGTGATATTACATCAACATTCGCATTACTTTTAACTAATTCTCAAGATGAAATGAATGAATCGATCATTTTAAATTTATCACTTTATCTTGGTTACAGAAGAGTTTCCAATAATTTTAGCAATATACCCTAACTGTGATAATAAGACTGTAACGACATTTTTATTGCAAATTTTGATGTTCAAGTACTGTCAAAAATTTTATAATAATTCTCCATTTTTCCTGACGTTAAAGTGACAGCGGTAGTAGTAATATTACGTGAAAAATTTCACTGTTAATTTAATTGTTAGATGGTGGAAGAAATTGCTTCCTCATTTTTCATTTTCCATTTTTCGGTAGGTATAAAATTTTAATTACTACGATGTTATCATATTATTATTTTCATTGTGTTGTTCAATCATTGAAGTAACATTGTACCCCGGGAGTTATTTATTATTTAATTCCGGTTTTCAATGGATGTATAATGTTATTTATATCTGAGGTATTATGCATGAACGTTTATTATCTCGGGGAACTGTTTACACATCATTTTGTAAACATTGTAATTATTTTGTACGCGTGCAGTGTTCTTTATCATTTTTACGGAACTTAATAAATGCTTCGATATTTATTTTGAATGTTATCACACCACTAAATTTATCCGACTTTTAATTAATTTTGTAGTACTTCGCCGTATTATAATTAATTTCTTCTCTTCTTAATTTTAATAAAGCTCGTTGCAAATATACCAGCTACACTGGTATTGTAATTATAATAACAGTCTTATCGTCCCTTTAACCGATTTAAAAATATTTCAAAACATTGTAATTTTTGTACAAAAATTACCGGATGCTGAGCACCACATATTTTTTATTTTACTATTAAGTGTACTCATGTCGTGACTTAACGTTAATGAATCCTGTGATAGTAATGTCAATAATCTTTTAATTACAGAATGAATTCTATTGCCATGTTACCTACAGTTTTCAAATTTTTCTTGTAAATACAAATTTCTTCCCTTTAACTCTTCTTGAATGTTGCCTTTCAATTTCTTCAAACACTCTACTCGTGACTTTAACAATATTATCAGGCCATTCGTTTCTTCTTAACCGTCCCTTTAATTGCTTTTGAAATTTTTATCCTGATGTATATTTTTCATCTCTTAATTTCAATAAAACCCAGTAGACTATATGTACACAGCAAGATCCAAAAGTATCGGTAAAACTGTTTTCAAATGAAGGGTTACAGGTTTAAACTCAGATCATTTTATCCCGTATGGGAGTAGAGGTGACAATAGCGTGACATAATAAATCCGTTCAAATACACAGTGACTGTATTGAAAAATAAAATTGCTTTGTTAATTTTTCATCAGCGAATTAGAGAAAAGCCAGAAAATTTGCCGTCCTTCTACGTATTATATTTAATAATATATGATTCACAATTGTTCGAAAATTCAACAGCTATAGTTTAGTAAATTAAATAATACAGATCCGAAAAGTAATCCTTATGCACACACTCATGAAAGTTATAATACAGCGTATTCCGCTGGCGGTTGAACGCGAATTGAAACTTTCTAGCATTTAAACAAAACGTTTTTATTCTATCACGAAGAACGAAATGGAACTCTGAAGTCCGTTTTTTTCTGTCTAGTAATAACGAGCCAATTACGCAACTCTCATCATAATTGCCGTGTTAATTGCATTCTGATCAGTTTCTACAGAAGCAACGCACCGTCCTGCAAAATAGTCACTTCAGTTTTTTTTTATTAATTATGTCCTTGTGTTCGAAGCCACGTAAAAATCTTTGTAACCGTGCGCAATTTATTGTACCTCTATTTCGATATCAAAAACGTACGTCGTTTGACGTTTCACTGACAATGACCCAATTACAGCGATAACAATAACGAGAAAATTGCAAACGCATGAAAGAGAACCTTCCTGGTTGTCCTTTTGTTACGGTTGTCAACCGTAAAATTGTTTAAATCTCGTTCAGTCGACTCTTGTCCATTAACTTCATCCCCGAAGAATAAAAACGCTCTTTGTCCGATTTTTACAAAGGATTGTTTAATTATACCGTTGACGATGAAAGGACTGGAAAAAGTTGACGAGAGAATGAAACAACTTTTATCCGTCGACATTCCATACTGAATTTAACATGAAGCTTTTAAATCTAGGCTTTCAATCAATTATTTATCTAAATTTCTCTCAATCTATTTTTCCTCCTGTTTCTATCGCAAATATTTACAGTTTCTTTTCTCTAATATTTACAAGATACACCCGTATTTGCAAAAATAACATGAGAATGAAAGAATTCGGAAAAATCGAACGAAACCGGTTTTATGGGTCTGTTCGTTACATTCGTAAAATTTATTTCAAACTCCATCAAACCATTGTTGTGCTTTTTTTGTGATTCACTTCACTCGCGAATATTTCGTTCTCCCTTTGTACAACGTTTACAAAAAAAAAAAATGTTCTGATTGCAGTGACAATAGCGACAAATCACATGTTATCGCGTGAAACGAAAAAATTCAGCCGGACGAAAAAGTGAAACAAATTTTACTGACTCTGTTGTCACTCGTGTCACCAAGTGACCAATTTATTTACTAATACTTCTAACCATTTAATTGTTCGTTTGCTTCATATTTGCGAAGAATGTTCCAATTACGAGAGTGGCAGTGATAAATTGTAAGTTGTAATGGAAAATTGAAGAAATCAGTGAATATGATCATTTTGTTAATCCATATCAAGCCATATTTACTGTAAAAATTATTGGAATCTTATTCAAAATATATTTGATTCTTCACATTGGTCCTAAATATTTTTCCTCTCTAAAGGATATAGAAAAATAATTACTATGTTATTGCAATGATAGCAGTAATTTACCAATACATCATTCGAGTCTCATTTAAAGTGTGCTTTCTTTTCATTCTGAGCTTAAATATTTGCATTTTGTTTTGAAGAAACAGTATTCAAGAGAAGTGAATTTATTACTATTGTGAGCTTAAAGGAGAAAAATCGGAAAAATGTCAGAAATTCTGATGGAATTATTGCTTGTATCATACAATTTATCTTAATATTATTTAATCCATTTTTCTTCATCCACCTCGATGTCAGAATTTTCACTCTTTCCCGAACCACAAAATTTGCAAAATTTCATACTGACAAAAAATGTAAAAAAATCGACGGAAAAAGAAAATGAATAAAACAGAGGTCCTTGTATTTTCCATCCTATTTAAATTAAGAAGCGGTTTTTCTCATTTCACTTGAATTTTAAGCATGCGTACTTCTTTCGTTTAGAAAAAAAAAGAAGAAAATAATCGTTGTGATCCATTTATCACTTGGATCACAATATTAAAATTTCCTTTTTTAATGATCTATGCACTCCAATTCGAATTAATGGGTCAAGACAAAGAAATAAAAATATTTGCAGTAATTCTCCTGATTAAAATGATCGAGGCTTAGATCTGACTTGGATCACAATAACTGGGTCTCGCAAATTAATTCGACGCTTAAACGTGTAAGCATTCATTTATGCAGCATACGCGAAAGGTTTCAACAGTAAATACTGTTGAAAATTGGAAAGATTGTATAATCATGCTACTCTACTTATCTCTCGAATCACAAGACACGTTTGAATCTTCTGTCTTAAAGACCCATTCACTTTAAAATATTCAACTCTCCCAAAACCAACATCAATCTCTTAAAGCATCAACAACAATAATCCAAAAGAACATTCACATCCCATGGTTCACAAATTGATCACAAAACCTGCAACTCATCGTCCTCTAATCACTTCAATCTGAACCATCCAAATTAATCCTTCATCCAAAGTTTCAGCAACTCTCTAGCTAGAAAACCATCGAAAACAAAGGACTGGACGGAAGCTGAGCAGGATCAAACAGAAACCGAGGGAACATGATCACAAAGCACAGAGGCAATTGTTCACCAAGGCCGAATACGCGAAACGCCTCGAACCCCATAGATCTATCCTCCAGGGAACTTTATCAAGCTTATCGGGCCCCTCGAACTTGGCTCCGAAGAAACGCGAGTTTCACGTCAGATAATGCAGAGTGCACGTAGCTTCACTATAATTCCGGCCTGTCGGCGCGATACGCACCAGTTTGCACGTGCAAAGTCTTCAGCTACGCGATTAACAAGACGTTTCAATCTTCTTGCCGCCGCGTCGAAACTTTCACCACGTGGAACCGAGCAGAACGGTCCGCGAAACTGTCGGCTGAAAGGCGGCGTTCTCACAGAGACATAATGGGTCCCTCGTCACTGGTTCGATCACAGGTGATCGAACGTTGAGGATGGTCGTGTCGTGACACCGATATCTCGAAGAAACTGGCCTGCTCGCGATAGCACGTTCGATGTTATGCTCGCGTGGCGGTTTGTCCGCGACTGAGAGAGCTCGCGGGCCAACCCCGTCGGTGTTTCTCAGCTCGGCCGCCATAGCGCTGCCACCCTCTCGCTCACCCCCTATTCCAGCTCAGGCTTTTCCCTCTCCGGATACAACCGCCCCTTCTCTGTCTTCTACACGACCACCTTCCTTGATCCGTCAGTCCGTTGCACCGAGACAAAAACAACCCTCTGTCTTCCTCCCTTCCACCAACGCGTGAACGCCTGGCCCGCCGGTGCCGTGGAGCTTGCATTTTTCGACGTCCCGGACATTGGTTGATGGAAAAAGCGCGGACGAAAGTAGAGCAACACGTTATTCATTTATTCTGCTGTGCGTCGCGTCTGCTCGCGGAGAACAGGACTTATAATTAGTGGATTTACGAGAGTCCGGAGCAGATCCTTGGTGTACAAGTTATGAATACATGGATTAGTCTATTTCTCGGATTCGGATTCGGACAAAACCGGAGGAGCAGTCTTAGGTGCTCCAAAAAGTTCCTGCGGTTTTTCCCGAAGGGTTGCTTTAACAGTCTACCTGGAAATGCTTCTACCGTTTTACCTGTTTTTCTGTTTGTGAGAGCAGGGAGAAGTAAACATGAGTCAGTCTTAGTTTACGTATTTGTTGTATGCACTTCATTTGTTCCTTTGAAAGTATTGGAAATTGTCTGTATCCAATACTGTAGTTTGAGCGTGCTTGCTTTTCGAGTATAAAGTTAGGGCAGAAGCTATAGAAGCTGTCACAAATATTTATCGATCTTTCGGCATTAATGCTGTGAATGAACAAGCAGCACAAGAGTGATGAACGATGAATTAAGAAATCTTGTCAACCCAACTCGAAAAAATGCAAGAAAAACTTTTGAAGAAACAACCAGGATTAGCAGATCGCAAGGGTGTTCTGTTCCTTCAAGTTAACACAGACTGCAAAACGGATCCTACAAAAAATTAGTGAACTTGGTTGAGAAATCTTACCCCATTCCTTCCTAGCGTTGCGTATACGTAACATCTAAGAAAATCTTTGAGTAATATTCAAAAAATGATAAAACGAATAGCAAGAATGGAAATATAGCGAAACAAATATTGTTGTATAGTACAACACATTCTCTAGTAAGGCTGTGAGAATAAGTTCTATCGCTGAAGAAACTTGGCGGGAAAAAAATATTTTCTTAAATGTTGCGTATACGCAACGTTGGGAAGAAATGGGTTAATTAATCTACCATTGTTCGTCCGTTTTATCTCCAACAGATTACTATTTATTTGTATCATTACAAAATTATATGCCACCCCATATTTCTTTTGGTTTTATCATCACGTGATTATATGGGATGCTGTGCAGGGTTTGGCCGTGATTAGGGTACACCCGTGAAAGGGATGATTTCTCGTATAAAAATAAATCGAAAATATAGAATAAAACTTTTTGTTATGAGATTGTACTTTCGAAAATATCAATTTTTACTATTCACTGAATAGATCACAGCTATTAGCTAAGACGTGGTTTGTCGAATGACATTTTAAGTAATATTTATGTTTGTTCACACAGCATATATGATTTTCAACAAAATACGTGATCCACTTGAAAGTCAATTAAATTATTAAGCGAAGATATGGAAAATATCTGACAACTCAGACAAAAGAGCTGGCAGGCGTTTTCAGAAATGAAAGTTTCAAGGGTATTGTCCAGAGTTCATGAATCAATAACACGACGAGCGTGCTTCATTTATATTAATTTGAGTGAGGAAAGCTGTTTTCAATTTGAGATAAATTTATTTCCACGTTCAGTTATAAACTGAAGTGTTCTTTTTTTAATCTTGATTGTAATCGTCTTTTAGTTTTTGCACCAGAAAGAAATTCAATCATGTGACGTCTGACGAACGAACTGACCATGTCACAAGTTCATCAACGATTTCGGAATTCCCTTGCACGTAGAGACTCTTCTTTTTGCATAATAATTTAACGTCCCATCAACTGCAAGGTTATTAGCAACGCAGTAGCGGACCGAAAGGAATTTATTGATCTTTTGAAAAGTATCAAAAAAATTCAGTCTGTTTCATAAACTTTGCGCGTATCGAATATTTCAACAGAGACGTTGTACCTATCTCTAATATATTCATTATTTCCTACCTTCAACTTATTATAAAATAGTTACACAACCTCTTTCAATGAAACAGGCTATGTACAAAATTATTCTGACGTTCCGAAAACTGACAGACAATTTCAATGCATTCCTCCGAAAAAGTGATAAGAATCACTTAAACGACAGCACAATTACAATACCATCAAACTCTATGAACACACGTTGTAAAAACTTAATCAAAAATACACTGAGTAGTAAAACACAATAAGGACAAGAAAAGTATAATCATTTTGTAACATAACTTTACAATTTCCATTTACAGAATTTCATCCCTGATATTCTGAAATTCACGCGTTCTTAACAGTCCAGGGCAACGAATGTTCACACTTCAAAAACAATCTCCTTCGCTCGCTAATTTTCCCGGGGACCGCAGGTCGACGGTGAAATCGCGAACTCATTTATTCGTGGAAATGAATTACGAAGTTGATAAAGAGGCCGCGATAATGGAAACAACGAGAGAGAAAGAATCGGTTCTTCTTTCAATGAATTCTTCTGTGCGGGCCGGCACACGCAACAAGAGCAAGAGAAAGCCGGAGAGGGGTCAGAGAATAATACAACAATCTAATTAACGTCAAGTTCGCCGTTCTTCCTGCTCCCTCGAAAAATGAATGGCCACGTTTCCGTTTCACCGTCGAAAACGGGTGGCGTAATGCAACAATGCGATTAACGTCCAGCCCCGGGTTTCTACACTTCGTTAAAACCGAATACAACTAAATGCCACTGAGCGGTATCAACGATCGTTCTGGGAATACAGTTTTCTCGAATAATAAACCCACGGCCCTCTGAACGCCTCGTTCAATGCGCTTTCTACGGCTATCTTCGTATTTTCTGTTTGTTCATCCATCGTGGTTTCCACCGGGGCCCGCTGAAAATGAAACCCCGACACGAGATCCCGTTTCTGTTTTCTTTCCGACGATTTAATCCGTCACAGTGATAGCCGAAAAACCGATGGACGGACAGCGTAATTCCTTCGAATACGAGGATTTCGATGAAAGAGGAATGAGACACGGGGTGTCAGGCATTTTTTTTATGCGGTTTTTAACGTTGCAGTGACTGCTGGGCCCATAGCAAGTATGGTAGAACTTTCAGGTGTGCTAATTTTAAAGTACGGGTTTGAGTCTTCTAGGAATTTAACAGATTGACTGCCACAGTGGAAACAGCCATCCTTAATCAGATACAATATACATTGCTGTTTGTATTATAAATCACAGAGAAAAAAAATGTTTAAGTATTCATTCGTTTGTATGCCTTTCTATGTGAGTGTTGTAATTTAAAAATCGTTTAGAATATCGTCTAAATTGATAATTATAAAATTAAAGAAAATTTAACATGTCGGTCATCGGCGACCCCCGTGGCAGTCAACGGGTTAATTTCGTATGTGGTCCTGTGCTGTTAGAACTGTGTCTGGTTTTATGCCGTGTTTCTATTCTTCTGCACTCGAATAACATGTGGTTTATTATCTTATCGTTAGGCATTTTTGTTAAAAGTTAGTTTTATATGCAATTGCCAGAGCAGTTGTTAGATTTCGTTAAGTTATTCACTTTTGGTTTCCAATTAATTCCGGCAGGAGAATGAGCAGGATTCGACCATTTTTTATGCAACTGTAATGTGAAAATATATTTACAGGTGTAAACAAAAGTGTAGCTATAAGTGGAAATGTAACTTCCTTTGTAAGTGCACTTACAAGTACAGCTGCAAGTACAACTCTAACTGGAAATTCTATTTTAATGGCTCCTGCAGTTACCTCCACATGTACAGGTGTAGTTGCATCTGCTAATTGAAGCAGGTGTGCAACTGGCATTGACAATCACGTTTCCAAATGTAGCTGCAATTATATCTGTAAGTGGAAGTATAACTGCATTAGCAAGTACACTTACAAGTACAAGCACAACTGCAACTGTAAGTGGAGATTCCAATGTAATTACTGTTACAGCTATATCTACACTGAAAGTAGAACTGAAGCTTATAAAAGCTTTTAGAAGTGCAAATTCAACTATACCTATAACTAAAAATAGAACTGCATTTGCAATTACAGTGACAAGTACTAGTGCAACTGTAAGTAGAAATGGAAGTGCAACTGAAGTTTATAACAACTTTTACAAGTACAAATACAAATCCAATTATATCTACAAGGTCAATAACACGACAATTACAACTGTGACTGACAAATTAAAGAAATCTGGTTTTAATATTATCGTTAGCAATAAATTCAATAATATTCTGATAAATAAAATATACCCAGAAGACTTCAGACATGTTAAAGAAATTTAAAAGATTGTTTACAATTAAACCCTAGTAAACTAACAAAAACGAATTAGAAAGAAAATATGAAATTCTTTTAATGAACGATGCATTTCGATACGGAGATCGAGAACACGATAATTGATACGTCTGAACAAATTTCCATTGAAATCCGTAGGAAACTATTTTCTCGATCAACGGGAATTATCGTCATCCTCTATATTCTTCCATATTCGCGTGTGCGAAAGTTTCGCGATCGATATTAGTAAAAGTCATCGCTTTACAGAGCTTTAGAAACTTTACGAACACCTTATGTAGCATCGGTTACGTGTACAAGTTTGTCGAGGGATCCAAGAAATCTATCCTATTTCTGGACGAGATGGGAAGTTGAGAGTTTCAGATCTATCAGACACTTTTCTTTCGAATGCACTTTTCAGTCAGATGGATTTAAAGATAAGCAGGCACCGATATATCTTCTCTAAAAACAGCTGAAATGGCAAATCTGTAAATACAGACTTAATGATTACTATTAGACTGCGGATGTTTGTGCAAACATACATCTTTGCACTTCCATATTTTACTGTGTCAATGCAGTTAATTAAATGAAACTTCAACCAGACTGCGATTGCTTCTTGAAATGTTTAAAATATATAATTTTTATTTTGTTATGTTATTAAATGCCCATCATGTACCAATCTGTATATATTAAATTGCATAAACATCCGCAGTTTGCTAATTATTTATTTTGTGCTAATTGGTTTATCAGATAGCTCTAACCGAACTAACTCAAACAAAAAAGAAAATTTGAATAAATTAACTCGACACGAAAAATTTCTACACGAACCTTGTAATTAATTAGTGGAGTAAGTTTGTAAATCTACAAAATCTGTCACTCTCTGAAGTAATATACAGTAAAATTACTTTTAATCGTTTAAAGCAGCACACTTGATTTTTTTTCAGGTAAGTAACGAAGAAAAATAAATTTTCATGCGTAGCTGTGTACTGTTCTTCGTTTGTTTTATATATAATAGCAAGCAAATTAATTATAGTTAATTCTGCATGAAAGTAGATAAAACACGGAACCGAAGGATTTAATGGTATCGTAAAACGATTATTAAAGCATTATTCCGCAAGATAATATACAGTGATTACTGGCGTTTGCATAGAGCTAAATGGTAATTATAGTTGTTCGCTGTGTACGTACAAAAATATAACGATGAGGGGAGCTATTTGAAATTTATAGCTCGCAGGATACATCGTGGAAATTTATGTGTTATATTTCGTAATAAAATTATGGTCTCGTCACAAGCGCGTGTACATAAAACTTAAATTTAAGCTAACAAATCTAAACAACAAGTGTGCGTATTTGAGAATGGAAAAACTGATTCAAGCAGAAATTTTAAACAGAAATAATAGAAAATATCGTTGCATAATTGCTGCGAATAATAATAGTAAGTTATAATCTTCTTTGACTGTATTATTGACCAACCCGTCTGTTTAAAAGGAATAACACCCGATGCATGATAGTTCTAGTACAAGTGTACAATTATAGAATACACATTTTTCTGAATGTTTCAAGAACCATAAAAAGTTACTCAAATGATTTCTTGCAGGCACTTATTTTTTTATAATATAGACTTCTTGTATACGGTCTCTTAAACAATGTAATTTTATAGTAAATGTCATAATTTCCAATTTCTCGGAAAATTTAACTTTCAAAAATTAAAGAGGAAATATTACTCTAACTGATAAACTGTATTAAACTATATCATATGTAATTATGAATTTCCAATTAACACGGTCAGTTTAATCATACAAGTTGAAGTTAATGTTACACAAGTTTAATTACACTACAGTGCCAGATAATTAAACTATGTACAGTTCGATGTAATTTACAGTTTAGTTTCGTGGCACCATTTTACAATCGACATTTTCTTTAAAATCTACATATAAAAAATAATTATAAACTTGACATTATTAGCACAACCAGCTTATTTATACGCGTTCCAATTAATTTACAGATCATTTGAATGGCATTGCGTTGAAAAACAATTTAACTATTCGTATCTCAATATAAACGTAGATTCGTCGAAATGCAAAAATACAATCTACAATTTGAAAACGAGCCGAGCATCGTATCCGGAGATCATTTTAATGGCATCGCGCTGAAAAACAATTTAACTATTCGTATCTCGATGTAAACGTGTATTCGTCGAAGGGCAAAAATACAGTCTACAATTTGGAAACGAGCGGAGCATCGTATCCGGGTGAAAACCATTACTCGCCACGCCGATATTTGATGCCACCGATGCACGTTAAAATGATATTCGACTTTGAGCCAAATTTGAATATAGAATAGCAGTGTTGAATTTAGTATGCGTGATATCGAAGAGGTAGAACGCATCTCGGACGAGAACAATCTACGTGAAGACGAAGTGCCCGTTCGCAGAATATTTTTTTCGATATTGAATCGGGAAACCGAATGCATAATGCATCAGTTGAAAATATTTCATGGCCTGGCTTGTTACCGATACGTCTTCCCGCCATTTAAGCGGTCCATCGGCATTCGAATAAAAAACAGCGAAAATAAACGAAATAGAGAATAAATTCTCGACTCTAGTACTGCATATATGCGAATATAAAACTATGGAGGATCATAGCCGTGGGGTAGTTCATTCTAATAATGTTCTATGGCACGTTTGAGAGCCCAATGGAAAGACACGTATACTAATATTTCTCCTAATTGTATACATATTCAATTTTACATTTGTATTGTGTCATTAATGAAACAGTGCATTTATTAATGGTGTATTATTTTAAATTGAATCCATAACTGGTATTGTATAAAATTTTATTGGTGCTTGCAAATGCTACACGACGATCACGTCTGACCATCGCTAGCTATTACTACTTACACTGTACCTGTCCAAGTATGTAAACTAGCGTGCTTAAAAATAATACTAGAATTCTCGCGTATCTTTTACCCTTGAATTTGTTATAAATAATTTAAAATATTCTTCCTTGCCTTGTAATAGAAAATTATTATTATTATTGTTTGTATTTTATTTCCTTTGAGATATGTATATGCTCACAGTAAACTGCACTCATGATTTTCAATATAAAAGTTCTGTTCAATTCAGCATAGCGAACACAAATAAGCATAACTATTTAAGTAGAGATATGTAACACCCGAATTTTGCGGGCTTCTTCTTGATCCTGCGTGAATACTTTAAATTCATTTTTTTTCTCTGCTCTCCAATAGAAAAAATTTGTTTTCTCATGTTTCATTGCAAATAAACGCGGAATCTTTAACGAACAATAATTTTTAAAATTGACCGTACTATTTCACTCCAAACAATAGGGTAGATACTCAAAACACCATACTCAGACACTATGCAAATTATCTAGGCGAGCATTTTCGATAATCATTAGTCTCCAGGCATTTCCACCTCGATCACCGATATCAACTTGCAAAATCTCATATTCGCAAGCAAACTTATGAGAATAGCACGAGTATCCGGAAAACAGGCGCTATCTATAAAATTAACGCCATACCACCTAATGAAAGCTAAACCAAAAAATGAAATACCTACAATTAATCGCAGACATTTGGTATTTTTAATACTACAAGGACATGACATGAGTTCTATCGCTGCTTACATTACAAGAAATATTGCAAACATAGTCTACCTTTTTTTAATTAAGTAATTTACTCGATTTTTTCAGTACAAATTTATTAGTTGCATGACTCTTTCTAAATTCTCTTTATTCAATATCGTAAAACAATTATTACTAAGTAAAGAAAAATAAATAAGAAATTGACAGAAAATTTAGCAGTTTTTGAGAATTGTACATATTTGTGGTCTTTAGGCTACATGTTATGAATAATATTTATAATAAAAGGAAACTGAATGTGCATACGCAGTACCTCCACGTGAACTGTCTCAGTTACACGTACGTCATTCTAAATAAGGAATGTGTTGCGAATGTTTATGCAATTTAATATATTCAAATGGGTGCATGATGGATATTCAATAACTTAGCAAAATAAAAATTACATATTTTGAACATTTCGAGGAGAACATAAGTCTTGCTGAAGTCCTCCTGAAGTTCCATTTATTAACTGCATTAACATACACAATATGGAAGTCTAAAAATGTATATTTGCATGAACATGTGCAATCTACTAATAGCTATCCATTTTTGATCTGACTAACATCGAATTTACATAACGAGCAAACCATTCCTCTGTCGCCAAGGCTTTGCTATTTTCATCGTCGAGACTTTTCACAAACCATCGGAATTTTTCCATCCTTCACAACACGAGGAACTTCGCGCGGGCTCTAAAGTATAGTGTTTAGCGACGCGCTATTAGAAAACACCGTCCCTTCACGGATATTGACTTTCCAACAAAAGCACGCTCCCAATAAAGCGTCAACTACACGCTAAACTTTTCCTTCTTACTCGCCAACCTAACCTCCATCGCCATCATTTTATACTCCTCTTACTTCCCTTTTTGCTTTCCTTCGCTTCTCTGATCCTGTTTCCGGTTCGTGCCTAACCTTCTTTTCTGTTAGCGTTCTCTCTATTGTCCTTCCAGTCTTTTCATTCTCTTCGACTTGTTCTCTCTGCCTCATATTTTCCTTTCATTTTCTTTGTTTCTCGTTTATTGTGTATTGTTTTTCTATGTCCGGCATGGTCTTCCAATTTTTTCTGCTACACTCTTTTACTGCTTGTTATTTTCTTCTGCCCTTTTTTCATTTTATTTTTCTGCTTCCTTCAGGGTGTTCTCGCTGCAGGTGTCCTAAGTTTTTTTATTCGTTAGTATTCACTACTTTGCATAATTACTCTTTATTTTCAATTTTTTATATTTTTATTTTAGACAGTACTGTTGTTTATACTGGTTTATAGTACTGTAGTCATTATTTATTGATTTTTCTCAAACCTTTTGGTCGTTCTGGACGCATGTATGTGTACATATTAAAAAAGAATTGACATATTACTCAATAAATATTTTATTATATTCGTAACGAAATATGAACAGTGTATATTTCAAAGTTTTTCATATTTGAAGTTGCAAACGTAAACAGCAAAAATACCCACTGTTAGTATCGACAATACGCATCAAAATATAATACACATAATTTTACACGAAACCTCATAATTATTTCATTTTATTAACACGTCGAGTGCTGCAGTGAAAACAGCCGTGCCTAATCAGACACGATATAATTTACTATTTTCTATATAAATCGTAAAGACAAAAAAGATTTGAGTACTCGATCGTGTTCTTAATCCTCACATTATTGTTTCGGTATGTAATTTGCTCAGAATTTTATGACAATCAATAATTATTTAATGAAATTAAACTCGAGGTACCGGTCATCGGTGACCCCCGCGGCATTTAACGTGTTAAGACATAGATTTTATTTCAAAATCTTTGCAAGGAGTTTTACATTTCTGATTGAAATCTGGTAGATACGTATTTACTGGAATACTGACACATGCAGGAGTCCGTATCAAAAGTACTGGTTCACCTGGATCAATCATTTTAATATAAATTTCCTCAATACACTGAAAGTCTCCGAGTGTCCTTTTTTCATTTATTCAGAAAGTCGATAACACGTTACAATATACAATATGCTAAAAACTGTTTCAGCATACAGTTTCCATGTGCTGTGTCCTCAAAGGTTTAAATATTTAACTCGTGCACCTCTTGATTATAGTTTTTTTTTCGAATACAAATTTCAATCGATTGGCTTGCGAGTTCACGACTATGCATGCCTCAATGCTGCGCCGGCTGGCGCAATGAGCTTCGGGCAACGATGTAATTAATTTTCACCGTGAAAACAAACTGTTAACACAGTCCGGCCGAGTCGATAGTTGGGACTCTGTGTATATTCGATAGCGCGTTTGCTGGAAAAGCGGACGCCAATTTCCTTTCGACGGATACGATAACGAGAAAATGCCATTTAAGAGGTAATTGCGCCGATTTCGTTCCGGGATTACCCGAACCGAGCTCCACGGCTGTCGTTAACCGAGAGAAGTGTAATTAATTGCGTCAGAGACACTTAGCGTAGGCCTGGACCAAGTGAAACGTTCCACCCAAGACACGCCAGCGATTGCAATCGAACTTTTCCAATCGAATGTGTTTCACATCCTAACGATTCCACGTTCTGAGGTACATGTTGTAAAGATAGGGGCTTCGTGAAATTTTGACCCTCATGCTGGTCATCGCTGATTACTGACATAAATGGAGGGCTGAAAATCATAGTGGCGTAAGTCAAAATTGTGAGAATTCGAGTTAATCATGGTTTTCGAATCTCAGAAGTATCATTTTGTTTGTATTTTAATTTTCAAACGTTGACATATTTTAATAGTTTTGTGAACTTTTAAACGTGTTTTCATAACTAAAAAATATATATTGAGTTCTTTATAATAATAATCGCAAAATACTGTCCTATGGAAAACTGCCGAGGAGTGATTTACACCACTACCATTCTGAGCCAGCCAAATAAAAGTTCATCGAATGGCTGTAGATTTTCATATTAGTTTAATGACATCAGGATTAGAATAATACCGCATGGAACGAATTGCTACTTATTGCCTTGTGATTAGGAAATTATTTATCGTACTATTTTAAATGACATCAGGGTTTGGACATTTATTTAAACATTCAATGTTACTGTCGAATAATTCGTATTTAGAAGTCCTAATTATGGTCGCGTGAACAATAAATTATTTATTGTACTATTTTAAATGACATCAGGGTTTGGAGAATTATTTAAACATTCAATTTTACTGCCGAATAATTGATATTTAGAAGTCCTAATTATGGCCGCGTGAACAATAAATTATTTATTATACTATTTCATATTATGACTTCGAATTTTAAATAATAATGTAGAGAGAGAATTGTGCCATCGAGTAATTGAATATTGGAAAGCCCAATTTATTATCATGTGAGAAATAGATTATATAACGTATAGAAAATATACCTTATAATTAGTGAATATGGTAATCACCACTGTGGTCACCAATATGCTAATTAAGATACGAACCCCTGGAGATTATTTATAGAATGAAATGTAGAAAAACTATTACACGTACGTATAAAAATGAACGATAAAAAGCTACCACACTATGTGGTTAAGAAACTACATTCTATAATGATTAATTAATTAGAAATGTATACGTTATATGAAACCATGAAGGGAAACCATACATTTCATCGAAATAACAGTTTTTCATGCAGCATAAAAGAATTATCACTTTAAAACTTTCATTTAACAACCACTGTATAAGTGGCAATTTATGATATGATATAATTATATTATAATTGTACAATTATTATAATAATTTTCGTACGGTATTCATTAACGTTACTAATTACTGAGACGTATATGCAACCATAAAAAAGAAAACAAATAACATTTTTACGATTGAGTTATCTTTGTTTATAAACCTTTAGTGTGAAACAATGTTTCTAGCTAGACTGAATATTCTCTCTATAATGATTATAATATTAATTTTCTGAGAAATCATTAAGTAGTTTTTTGATTTCTCTGCTATTTTTAATTTTAACATATTTGGTGCATACGTGCTTTTACAGAAATTCTGATTTATTCACGTTTCTCGACTGCTTTTAACGAATAGAGCAATTTATCGGTTTTATCTGTGATGCAATTTCAACATTACAATATTCATCATTCTTTAAATTTTCTCTTCCCTTGTTATTGCATTTACATTATGAAATACACGCTTTTCAGATCCATTTATAACAATTTATTCGTAGACTGATGCTATCACTTTTCATTCTGTTATCAATCAAACTAAAATTATTATTAAAATCACTGACATTAATTTAGAGGATAATTTGTTATAACTAAGGGGACACAGTGTATCATAATTTGACTTTGACAGCAGAGAATGAAATGTTCAAAACCTTAATCAACTATATATTTCACGATTTGTCGATGACAAAATTTTATGACTAATTCATAAGCTTCTGAGAGTAACATTATATTCCGCAAATTCACATAAATTTTACAGTGACGTCGATTCTCAAATTATACTAATTAATTAATCGTCTTTTCAACGTTTTAAGGAATTAATATTTAAATGTTCAGTGAACATGCATGGCGGATGTACTTCGGCCTTCGCGTAAACCACAAAGGGTTTACCTTAAATTAATCTGAAAATCTAACACTTCTGTTTTCTCTCCCTCGTTTTCTCCCCCTTTCTCTCTCTCTCTCTCTCTCTCGCTCTCTCCCTCTCTCTCTCTCTCTCTCTCTCTCTCTCTCTCTCTCTCTTTCTCTCTCTCTATCTATCTATCTATCTATCTATCTCTCCTGCTCTAGCCCCACGTCGACTATAGCGTTCCATTTCTCTCACGCTACCGACTATCACCATGAGAGATTATCTTAATGACGTCGCAACTTTCCCTGAACATCATGTTATCGGAGCTTTAATACAGCGTTAAGTAGCGTGCTTTTGTATATAGGGTGTTAAATTTGTACGCTTGGCAGAGTTGAGAATATTCGTTCAATTATTTTTGTTCCATTCTTGAATTTCATTTTACGAAGTTTCTTGCAATTAATATTTCAAGGAATTCAACTCACTGTTCTTATTTTCTAGGTGACAAGATAATCATCGAGGTAATATTGAAAATTACGGATCTACTTCACCTTTGCATTGTAATTAATTTCACAATTCTGAATATTATTCTGCGTCATTCTATTGTAGATATAAAACAGTTGTAAATATATTATATACTATATATCAACAAACTATGAATTCTGAGGCAATTTAATGTATTTATATATCCACATTACACACGCTTAATATTGAAATTTTTAAATCAGTGGAACTAAGAATGCAGTTCTAAAACTATCGAATTTAATATGAGAATATTAAAATCTAAAAAGATGATTCGTAACAAGTTTCACAGATTGTACAGAATATATATACTGCAGTACCTACAGTTGTTTAAATTATTTCACATGTAAAAAAGTAAAATAAATCCCAATTTTATGAACTTTTGATTTTAATGTATAAATAACAAGAAAAAACACAATGTTTTTACAGACCAATATCATTTTAAAGAATCTCTCAATTGTTAACTCATAAAGAAAATTTAAAGTATGGAATTTTGTTACGAAGTATTTGGCAATGTACGAAAGCTGAAGTGATGTTGTAGTTATGAGTCTTTTCTGACACCCTATAGATATATTCGTCCGCAAGGAGAGTGCGAAAAGGGAAGCCTAAAAACAAACACGATGGCTAGAGGGGCAAGTTAAGTGATCTTGCATCGCTAAACATATTTAACTTAGTTTACTCGCATTTGCATATCATCTAATTGTGGTTACCAGCTGATAAAAACAGTACAGTAACGCGGAGCGCAGTAGAAATTAATTGGAAGATGAAAAACGGCTTCATAATGCAGGCAAAGGAAAACATGTTTGCCGAAGTGTGAATATGGCTTGTAAAATATCTTTTATGCTATCCAGATCAGGGTTTATTTATTGAATAATTCAAATAATATATTATAGACAGCAAATTGATTTCGTTGAAAATTCCACGAAAGAAGTTTAGCAGTATGCCAAAAAATCGACAAATAAAAACAATTCCTTTATTAACAAGTCGAGATTATAATTGTACGATAATTTTTATTTTGGTATATTTATTAGGTTTATTTCTGAAGAAAATAAATTTTGTAATTTATTGTATCTATTTATTAAATTACTTGTCATATATACATTTCTGATATTTAATTATTAGTCTGTTAATTTTGTAATTAAATAGACTAGTAAGTACATATGAATGTGTTTAATAATCTTTAAGAAAGGTAAATTTTATGACTTCTTTTACGTTTCGTTTTATTTTACTGGAATGCCTCATTTGCCATAATTATTATGAAATAATTTTTTCTACCAACACCTCGTTTTTTTTTAGGGCATGTGTTAACAATTTCAAAGTATAAATATTGAATTAATTCCTTCTTTATTGCGTTCTCCATTCTGTTTCCAGTTAAAGTTATCATTTAACGATTGCAACTTTTATTCATTTTTAATTTTTATCTGTAAATCCGTACGACTCATAATATGTAAGTTTCAAAGTTTAATCTATATTCAACGATACGAAACTCGTTTTCATAATCGCTGAAACTAAAACGTCGCTTTCATTAAATGCGCATATAGGATTTAAATAATTACGACATAATTACAACCACGGCTAACTCGTTGATTTTAATCTGGTTTCATTAAAGAAATAATTACGCGGCACGTATAAGATTTCTTTTTTTTACCTTTTTGTTCGAATTACGGAGGATAAAATTTTATAACTGAACGTAAGCTTGAATTATGACGGATAAAATCTTCTGACGTATATGTTTAATGGGATGCAACTATTGTGAGCCTGTAAATATCGTCAATGATGATTTAAACACTATACTTTGCACTCTTAATGAATGTATCGACTTTGGCATAATTTTCTTATGTTGTTACGTAAACCTTGAAACTTTCGACGACATTGAAACCAAGCAGTAAAGTTTAGTAAAATTATAATAATCTTGCGATGACGGTCTACGGTTCTTGATAAAATATGACGTATTACACAATCTTGAAATAATTATTTCACACTAACATAATTGTGCAGCGGACTTTTCATTTCACATAACCAAAATATCAAAAATTCCAGTTGCAATTATATTTTATATAATCAATACATACAAATTGTAAGTAAATTTTTCATATTTCATAATTTTGATATAATAAACAAGCTGCGCCTTTAAAATAACACGAATTAAGAAACTAACTTTCATCTGAAAAAATGTTGCAAATTACGGAGTGCTTGCATACTCGATTCAACGTGATTTTAATTAAAGTAGATGTAGATAAATCTTCTCCTCTGTACCCGTAACATCCTTCTGCCGGAAGATTAAAAAAAGAAACACGAAGATCGCGGCGGTTTAAAAAAAAGACGGCCTAACTGGATCTATATTTTGTTTATTCTGTCGGTTCGCGAGCCGCTGAAAACATCGATCGAATAGCTGCTTTCCAGGCTGTACTCGTGGGATCAAACACGGATACAAACTCCTGTGAGCGTGCTCTGAATTTTTAACTGTACCGGAAGCTTAATCGATTTTCTCCTCTTAATTGGAAAGGGTTTTTAGTATTCTCACCGCTCCGAGACATGTACTTTTGACTATAAATTATTTCCTTTGCACATTCTCGTTACACATAACGGAGCTCTGCAGAGAAGTTCGTTAAACAGACTTTTACAATGCAAATGTACGGAAATTCAACTGATTCCGGTGTTTCAAAGCCGGTCTCTCAGCACGAAATAATGTAACGCAACTTTGTTCCGATTCACTTGCAAAAAACATATTATCCAAGCGAGAATGTTCTTATGCTTTCAGTACAGCTCATCTCGTATCAAAGCTTGTAGAAATAATTCCGATTCATACGCACTCACTAAAAGGGCAAGTTCCATTAATTAAGCCGCTTACAACCATTTTGATGGTACTCTTCCTGCACGTAGCGTATTTTTCAATTCGAAATTATTAGAGATATCATGATATATTTCTACACTAATTTTCGAGCTTCTGTTGTATATATATATTTGGCTTCGTGTTATTTATATGTACGTCTAGAATTCTGCATAATTTTAATAAATTTCAGTGAGTATCATACAAATTGAAAGTTTTATTACAAAATAAAATTTACATGATACTCACTGAGATTTATTAAAATTATGCAGAATAACACATAGTGTTGATAATTGTAAACACGAAAAATTTGATGTCATTAACAAAAAATCGAACTTTGTAGCCATTTCGGATCAATGTTAAGGACACTTCTTTGTTCCTTTTAACTCATTTTCTAAAGATTTCTATTAATGGCTATCGCGCTATAAACAACTATTTGAGTAGTCCAGTGCTTTGGGAGGCTGAATACATTTATGAGTTCATACTAATCATAGTTGACAATTATTTAGGATCGAGAAAGCTGTACCAGAAGGTATTAAGAACCTAGTGCAAAAGTGTGACTGCCTTTGGTAACATGTGAAGCATAATTCCGGTCAGGAGTGTAAATCTCTGTCGTAAGACAATGTGTTCATTGTTACAAATAATCATTGTATTTTATTTTACAAAACGTACACTACATTCCACTTTCACTCCAATACACAAAATGTTATTCAAAATAAAACTTTATGCTATACTTTGATATTGAAGAATCATAATCCCTTACCCATATAACAATCTGTACTTAATTTTTCTATCATAACTTTTTAATGAATCTTGCATGAACATAAATAATACATCTTTTACTTACTTTTGCTCGTACCAAACACATCGGCACAATTTACTCGTTTCGAATTGAAAACATCTTGTATTAATTGTGTTTCTTGTAACCTCCTGATTGTCCATTGTACAATAAAGGACACTGTAACGAGCCTGAACATATTCTCATCATTTTCCTACGCAGAGTGACCTTCTTACAGTCAATTCTTACCACGCGATTAGCAAAATGCTCGATGAGGAAATCTTGCCACGATCGCGTTTCTCGCGTGAAACCGATGATTACAGCGTTACAGTCACGACAACGCGACTCCATGCGCCCCGGTAACACGAAACCAGTTTCCTGGAAAAGTAACGACTGCCACGTAATTCGAAACGCAACACGAATACTTTAGGCGCTTGCTAATTAATGCCCGACGCGCCGTACGCGACAAAACTCGCGTTCCTGTGACTAAGTTAACGTTGCATCGTGCGAATGCCAGTGCAAACGGGGAGACCGTCGATTTTAACCCTTTGACAGGGTCAGGCATGGGCACATCTGGCCCAGCCGAGCACACGCTTTACTTCCCGGAAGATACTAAGCCACGCCCCCTGTGAAACTTCAGATATCTTCGGCACGTGGTCGCTTGAGGAAAGAAACCAGGTGCCCGGTTGGGCAAGATTGTGTTCACGCCTGAATTAGAGAGTCAGGATTTTGAATAATTTTGAAAAATCTGCCAGACTTCAATGATGAAAGGTAATGTTGACTATATAGTATTATAAAACTTTTAATGCAGTGTTTACTGTGTTCAATCTTTGGAATCTTCGTAGTACAAAGCATCTGAATGAAAAGTAATTAATCTGAGAATATGATCAATTGCTCCGAATAGTGAGCGTATACCTCTCCATCAATAAAGTACTTGAATTTTTTTAGCATCACCCGGTATGTATTTACATAAAATTGTCCGTAAGTAGGGACGCTCAGTTTCATCGATTTTCCAATTGCTCGTAGCAAAATTGTTGACACAACACAATGCATTAGACCATGTTTGAAACGGTGTGTTACGTAAATAATAGATGGATAAACTGATATTTACTTTAACTATGAACTCTCTGAATGAACTCTGTGAGCTATATGGTTTAATGTGTACCGTGCTACTTGTTTTTCAAAAAATCTGATTGGCCCGACTGTATTAACAAATGGGTGGACGTTTTCTTAGAAGCGGGTACAGTTAAAAAATTTAAACTTTAAGAGTAAGTCGGAGTGGGTCCATACCGAAGCTGGAAAAATATGTAATTTATAGAGAAGCAGAAAATGAGGTGGGTAAGGGTCTGAGGCATTTACATTGGACAGATTTACGACAGGGTGTCGTCGTCCATCGAAACTTGCCCATGGTCTGCTTAGGCCAGTCTTCCCCAAGGTGGGGTGTACGCCCCACAAGAGGGTAATTTTCAATATTTTGGAGATAATTAGAAAATTATGTTGCATTCGTCACCTTCATCACCGATATAGTAAAAAAATCCCCATTGTCTGTTATGCTAGCAGGCGCTTCTTTTTATTTCACGTACCTATTTATATTAGGTAACCAAGAAAGTTCTTGCCGTTTTCATCGGTAGAGATAAGTGATGCACAAAGTGGATTTAACAGTATTTCATTCAGAACAGTCGGCTTCACTTTTCAGAAGTTGGTTAACTATTATGCAAGGGGAGCATCAAAAGCGTTGAGGCATTCAGATGGGGCATGATCCAAGAAAGGTTGGAAAACGCTGGCTTAGACTGCAGTAGATCTTGGATCTAATTACCGGTCGTCTTCTGATCTTTACCCTGTCAAGGTAGAATCGCAACACGAAGTTAATTGGGGGTATGAGGTACTTCTGAACTCTTTCCAATTGCAGTGAAGAACACGATACTTCAAGAATGATACAAAAGGACGTTGGTTCGGATCGGAACGCGAGCGAAGAAGCACGATGACATCGAGGCAGCGTAACTCGAGATCGGCTCATCTTTTCCGTCGCGAACGTTTTCTTCTTCTTCTTGTCCGCGTCGCGGTGGAACTACGGCCTTAAATCATAACTGTGTTGCAGCGGTTAGAGTGGCGCAAGAAATGAAGACAAATGCATAGGAGGCGAGTGTCTTGAAGAGGAAACGCGATAGCTGGTGGTCTCGGGACGTGGCGTTGCGTGCATATCCCGTGTTCCTCGTGGCCGAGACACCGACGGAAACTTCCACTCGAACTTCCGGAAACTTTCGCGATAGTTTCTTTCTCTGGGACGGTGTTGATGAAAATTTGAACGAAACTCCGGGGAAACGTAGGATTCCGCGAGAAGTCCGCGAACGTTTGAACGCGGAAACTTCCGGTCCGTTGATCGGGTTAGGCTAGAGTTTATCGTTGGGAAAATAATGATCTTTATTGTTGCGTGATAAAGTAGGTTTCCATCGAGTGAACTAAAGATGGAGCCTCTAAGAGGGAGGAAAAATAAATATACAGGCTGTTAAAGAAAAGGGTCTGATACTTAACACGTTGACTGCCATTGTGGTCACCGGTGACCGGAGCCTCAACTTCTATTTAATTAAATAACTATTGATTCTTTCAATGTTCTGAACAAATTTAACATTGCAATGCTAATACAGGTTTGCATGTGCAATTCTGAATACTTCAACATTTTTCTCCATCACGATTCTATTCACAGGTACTCCTACATATGTCGAGTCATACTCGACATTTTAAAATTACCAGTTTAAATATGTATTATATTTCGTCATATTTTTTTTTTACCTAGAAAAGCAATATTACATGTATATGACCCTTTTTTGTAACAAAAAAGTCCTTGAAGTGTTCAGGTACATGATTGTTTGTACCTAATGGTTCCTATCAACCAACTGTTTTTTGAAGTGCATTTCACATGAAACACAAAATAATAGGGAGTTATTGAAAAGAAAATTAAAAAGAAATTACGAGTTCAAAGGGTCAAGTATCGGACCCATTTTTTAACACCCTGTATATTAATCTTGACTGTATAAGAAACTTTTATTTTTTGGCAAGAATATAGGGTCACAATTTTTTGTGACTGCGACTGAAGCAATTGTCTTAATTTTACGCAACAAAAGAATATTATAAGTGAAATAGTAGGTAGAAAGTTTTTCACGTGTTTTGTTATGTGAAACAGCACGATAACGCGACGAACTTTTCGGATGATCTACTGTCTTCCGTTCAATTGGATGTATGGAAGGATTGAAGTTCGAGATCTTTGAGGCTTTCACGACACAGGTTGCTATGACGATAGTTACGAGAGGTTTCCGCGTGTAAGTCTTGTCCTTGCGGAGTTATGTTCTGACGTTTCGCTAGCACTGCAGCTAGCTTCATCAGAAGTTTCAGGTTGCAGAGATAATGATGTGCGTCTGCGGAGATTCTCTATTTAAATGAACCGTGTACACGTTTGGGTTCATTGATCACCAACTACTAGATATTAATTGGTCAACTGCTCAATTAGAAAATTGAGAGGAGTTTCCATGTAGCATCGAATGAATATTCTTTTGTAGGATTTTCAGTGGAACTTTCCTTCGTTAATTCCTCATAATACAAACGAAAGTACCCTAACACTTATCAATGTCCTGCAATGACTCAATTGTAATTATAGAAAACTGATAACGAACTGAGTAAAGAAACTGAGGATATCCTGTAAAAATATTAATAACTGAATAATCAACCTAGCCATAAATAATTACGAGAATTTGTCCGACAAGTATGCTTAACAGATTCAAATTACGTAACCAGGACTGGAAACTAAATGAATGATCGATGGAATTAAAATTCCAACAAATTTCACAAGAAGATTGCCAAGTGGCTTTATCGTCGATATCGATAAAATTTTAACCACGTTATCGGTAATGGCAATACTCTTTGAAATTGCATGTCGAAGCGTTCAAGCTATGCCAATTATTGCTCAGAAAGTGGTTACGAATGATTATGGCAAGGTAACTTTTAATTACGCCGCGATAGCGCCGTTTAACGAATGCAATTTTAAATCTCCGGGAATTTCATTAGTATCGAATTTCGGGCGAACGATATTAAACTGTGATACGGGCACAATCGGTCAATCGGCGGGGTTAATGAAGTCAAATGCTGAGCGAATCGCTATCAGCATGAGATAGCCGATGTAGATAACAGATAGCCGACATGGAGAAGCGTTTCGCACGGAAGTCACCATGAAATACACACGGTATACCATGAAAAATTGTTTGAACGAACAAAACGGACGTGCAGTGACATTCTATAAATAACACCTTATTTTTGGATTTTGGGTCTTTTGAATTATGTACTGTGTACAAAATATTTCTACATATTGATTTCTCGAAATTGAGAGTTAGAAAATACGGTTAGTTTTTCATTTTTGCACAATGTTCATTAGTTTAACAGATTAGTGATATAACAATGAGAGAAAGTAATAGCTTCCCAACACTTTTAACATATTTCTGAATTGACTATAAAATGGGGTCATATTCGGACAGTATTATCACGTTCACTGCCGTGAGGGTCACCGCTGACCGGCAGCTGAAATTTGTTGTAATTAAATAACTACCAATTCTTATGCGACTTTGGACGATATTGATATTTCAGTAACAATGTAAAGGAACGCCTGTAGGGTTCAATAATAAATGTCTTGTACCTTCTCGATTTATATTTAAAACAGGACATTACAGTACGTCTGACTAGATGCGGCAGTTTCCACTGATGCATTCAACCTGTAAAGGGTAATATGTTTTGTAGTTATTGAAAACTGATATACGTTGCAAAATGCCGTATCACCTTTTACTATGAACAAAGACTAAAATGTACAATAACATTTTCTGTATAATTAAAAAAAAATCTAAAGTTGTACTAACAATTGACAGTCTCATTCTCTTTTGCGTATACGGTAAATATTCACAAACAAATATTTTATTGTATATATGTACTGCGTGTACATTAAAAAAAATATATATTGATGTAAACAGCAGCAGGGCGGGTTTTAATTAAAATTGCTGATTCTTTCGTTTATTTGCACACGCCAGAAATTTACATTTATCTTCAGCTCGCGTGCAAATTTCTATTGTTCACTCTTCGCTGTAATTTATGCGTAACATTTCATTTCGAATGACACGGTAACCTACCTACCGCTGCAGAAAACATCATAAAACTGTTCGATCGCGGAACTGTCGGAACAACATCCGGACGGCGACGCGTCGCGTGTCCCTTTGATGCATAAATTATTGATCGAGATCTGATCTATCAGAGGCAACGGTGGCGTAGCATTATGAACCGTAACATATTGCGCGAGTTGCGGAACGACGGACGCTCTATATAAAGTGAAAGCAAATAAACGTAAATCTGCCGTGTTTGGGCCTGATGTATAGGCTAACGTAGTGACGTGCGATTCTGTGTACAGAATCTTCCGCGGAATTACGGATTTAACGTTCTGCTTCCTCGTTAACATGCCGCCTCGTAATCCCGCTTAGGCTGCGAGCCGTACACTATAATGACCATCGAACGCTACTATTGTTTAGCTTTCGGATATTTAAGGCGCCAGGTTCCACTAACACCAACAGTTACCTCAACTACACTGCCCTCCATTTGTACCTGGACACCTAACAAATTCAGGTAAATAGCGCATTTATGCTATGATTAGACTGCGGATGTTTATGCGATTTATCACGTTGACTGCCATAGGGGTCACCGGTGACCGATGTATTGAATTATATTTAATTAAATGATTACTGATTTTATTAAAACGTTGAGTGGATTTAATATTGTAATAGGAATAGAAGGTCAAGACTATGCAATTGAATAGTTACATATTTGTTTTCTTTGTGATTTTGTGTTTGAAATGGGATATCACAGTATGTCTGACCGAGTATGGGAGTTTTCACTGTGACAGTCAACGTGTTAACATACCCAAACATCTGAAAAACGCATATTTAAAACCGTGAAAAGTAAAAGGTATATTTATTTAGGATTTACAGATCAGAATACAGTTTTGTCGAAGTTTCATTTCTATAACTGCCTTAGTATGAAAAATATTAAACTCTAAAAATGTATATTTGCGTGAGCATCCGCAGTCTAGCGATAATAATATAATCATCATTCTCTTTTATTTATTGTTGAATGACCTTGTATTAGGGGTCGTTGAAATCGCCTAAACATCCTCTACACTATCAGGAATAAAAAAAGGACGGCGAGCAATTTAAAAAAATGGAGGTGATCTTGAAATCTCCGAAAACCCTCCACCTATAAAAAAATTATTACTGGCATATTATGGACCCCATCACACCGTATAACTTTTGTAATCAAAGTTTCTCCATATCTCTAAAAATAACGGAGATATACAAGACGATCAAAGTTATTGCCGCACCTTGAATACGTTCCCCAACATCTTCCTTCATGTGCTACGAGTCACAGTACTGGTTCAGGTCATATTGGTTTATTGTACGCTATGAACATATGCATTCGGATGAATTATCACCTTAGCTTATTTTATCAAACTATACATATATGTTTCGTTACATATTTTAGAATTTTATTGTCGAGCACTAAAGCGACTGAACAATCGACATCATACACATTGTTATAATGAAATATTCAGTTCGACACGTGTTTCACCGCGGAAAATTGCAGCACCCGCTGCACGATTTTTCCGAAATTTTCAGTGCTCAAATGGTTAACATAAATATTCAGCTTCAAAAATATATAGTTGCATGAATATTCACAATCTAGTTATAGGTTTTTATAATTTCTACGAAACAATGCTTAAAGGGCACGCTAGATCGCGTTCTAATCGAAATAAAAATTAGCAAAGTGACTTGGCAGCGAAACGATTGCCTTTTAATACTCCTAGACTTCAAACGGTTGGCGAACGATTGTTGCAATGGTTGTTTGCTTTTAGCTTCTGCATCCTTGATGCCTCCGTTCGGAGGGATTTTCCTCGAGGAGAGAATGTTTCCACGAGAACCGGGGAAAATGCAGCTGGGAAAGTTGGCGAATTTTTGTGCGAGATAATAGAAAGGTAATGGGAATCCTTTAGGTCGGCCGTTTAGGGTGATATCGGTTTGGCGTTGGGAAAGGAAACGTCGATGGTGCTTAGTTTCCGTTTTATTTTCTATAGAAAGGAGCTCCGGTCTCTCGAGTCGAAACATAAAAGACACGCTCGGTTAGAGCGTGCTTACGGATACGATTTCGTACTCGAAGCCTCTGTTTCTCGAAAATCAATTGAAGCAACCCTGAACAATTAGAAACTCTAATGTCAGGTACATCAGCGCGGTTATGACTATTAATCTCCTCATGTTCTCTTAATTGTTTCAAAATTCAAGTCTGGTTAGCATTGGTATATTGCACATTATTTCTCTTAGATATTTATACAGGTTTTTGTTTATAGGTCTGAATTTATGTTTAATAAATATTGCTACAAGGTATTAAATGATTTTTTTGCGATTTTAAAAAATTTGTCCTTGATAAGATTACCTCGCTGACTTAACGCAAGGATACATATTATGTACTGCTTAATAATCTAGAAATGTCATTCGCGATCATTGAACCTTATATTAACTTATTATTAATCCTTCTTTAAAAAAATTCTGACGCTGAACGTTAATTTTGTCTGAAGGGTGAATTACTGTAGAGGTACTCAGATTTGGCCTCTCAGGTCAAACGTTTTTAATTTGAGAGTACTGAAGAAATTTGGTCGTTTGTAAATTAGTTTTTTTTTACAATTTATACAGTAGTCTAAGTATCATTCTCATGCATTATGTTTCATAGCCTTCCTCAATTTTTATATCTGACATTCTACAAACTTTATTTTACTTCCAATTTCGTTTTTCCATGAATAATAAAGTCATCATTATTAAATACAGCCTAAATAGTTTTATTTCACTCGGGATCACCAGAAAATTCCATATTTAGCTTCAGATAGCATATTTGCTCTATTAAACTCCTCTTGAGAAGGCAACTGGATTTTTGAACACGTACGTGCATCGGTAATAGCGATAGAAATATTTTAGGCGTGAAAGGTGGGTGAAATGTTCTGTGTAATACATAATACACGACGTGGCATGTATTCGCGTTATTATACCCACGAAATATCATGATACTTTCTTCGTGTTCGCTCGAATAACGTTCGACTCCGATCTTTAATACATCAAAGTATAAGAAAGATCTCATTTCTGATTCAGGGACCGCTGAATATCGAGCGTGTCACAAACCTGACACAGGTTAAAGAATTCTGCCATATGCTCCAAGAGGGATTTTCTCGAGCCACTATAGCAACGAGATTTCACCATATGTTTCAAGAAGGATTTTACAGACCGCCTGTGATCAACATTTCAAGGAAACCATGTTTTCAAATGATATTCAAGAATACAATGAAAATTCGTCGACATTTACAACACAAATCACTTTGATACTTAAAAATTATAGTTACGTTATACACCACTCGTCCATGTGTGATAAATAATTTTAGTCGTTTCATGAAAATGATACCTTTGATAATTATTGATAAATTCAGTAAAGAATAAATTCTCGAGGAAATTTATTTGGGATTAAAGAATAGCTTCTAGTTGCGATAACAGTGTAACATAGCACATTAATAAGTGAAGTTTGAGAAGAAATTTCTTATATTCAGGCCAACTACTCTTTCAAAGAATATTAAAAAATATGGTTAAGTAAATTTTTCCCGGAAATTTGTAATATAGATTACGTGGTATTAAATGGGGTATCAGAATTATTTTAACACTATGCAACCTTAAAAAAAATATAATAATTATAATCAAAGTAGTAGCTTAATTGTCTATTTCTAAATGATCTGAATATTAAGCATAGATTCAAGAAGAAATTAACAGAAAACAGGAAAATATAATTATCAGAGGGAAATAAATTATTATTATTAAGTTTCGCGTTTTTAAATGAGCAAACGCTACACAAAATGCAAATAATAATTCCATGCATTCCTTATGGAAATATAGTTTGAAGTCTATAGAAGTACATGAAGTACCCGTTGAGAAGCTGACACAGCAAATTGTTCATATTTCAAGAAACTTCACTTTCGAGATGTATAATTACTAAGAATTTTTTACTTGTTTAGACAACCGCCATAAACCTCAAAAGTTTAGTTTTAAAGAATGTATTACATAATACACACAGCAACGTGGTAAACAATTTAGTATCTCCTAAAAATGTTAATAACTTAGTCAATTATTGCAGACCCTGCACTAAGGATAGCTTAACTTGTTGACTACCATATGATTCACCGGTCACCGACACCATTGATTTAATTTAAACAAATAACTATTGAACAAATCAATATTACAATAACAAGATGAAATGCAAATAATACGATCGAATGATTAAAATTCTATTTTCTGCATCGTTCACATTAAAAAGAGCAAATTGAATTTTTCATCGTGGTACTGAATGTATTAAACAGAATAACAGCATGAGCAAACGAAGAAGTCGATTATACGCTAAAATTATTGGTTATCTGTACACATTCGATTTATACGGTTGAATTATTCGTGTGGAGTGCACTTTTCTCAAACACTGCATTTATCGGTGTTTCTTTAGTAAACCCGGTTATCGATAACAGATCGTTCATCGATACGGCGATTTCCAGTGGTCCTCTCGACACTGATTTCCCGAAAGAAAACAGGAAAAAGAAATCAGTGTCGAAGGCGAAGCCCGCATGGAAAATTCATACATTTCGCGGTCGGCCACTTTTCCCGCCCTTTTTCGTTCCCTTTCGACCTGTTTTCCCTCTTCCTCTCGACCGAGGTGGGCTTCGATTTAACGGAGCTCTTTTATCCGACGACTCCATGCGATACGTGAATCTGTAAACAGCAGCGCTTCCTTTCGGAAAATGAGACTATCTCTATTGATTATTTAAAAAGAAGAACGAGGCACCTTTATTGTCGCTGACCCGGCTGAGAGGATTTAATCTGGATGATACTATTTTGTAGGTCAGTGGTGGCCACCGGAGCTGAGGACTTCCCCCACTCTAGGCCCATTCCTCTCGTTTCAGTTCCCTCCAGTTCGCTCCTCGTTCCCCCTTGGACCATCGTCGTCACAGATCACAGACTATGAGGGGAATGGACCTAGAGTGGGGGAAGACTGCAGCTCTGGTGGCTAGCACTGCTGCAGGGTGTTAAATAAAAGAGAAAGCTCGTACGACACATTGAGTACTGCAGTGAAACCAGCCACAATTGGTAAGACACATTAGAATATCTAGTGACTAGTAGATTCTGATTTATATTTCAAATCATATAGTATTCTAATTACATTGTAGTATTGTTATAAATGTTAAATCATATTGTAACTGACCTAAAGGAGTCGCCAAATGCGACCATTAGCTTCTCTAAATTTAAATCTCGCTATAAAAATTATTTTCTTAAGTACTTCTAACGAATTACAATTTTTAAAGTATACTAAGCGGCTTCATAAAATTACATGAAACGAAATTTTAATGTAAGCTTAACTTTATGTCGGTAATAAACAGAGCAACAGTTACTCCGACATTACGGAGTTAGTTAAAAGAAAGTGTTGGTGTATATCAATTGTAACGTGATTATTCCTCGGCCGTGAATTTTAAGTACGGTTTCAAACGAATCTCGTCGCGTGAAAATTGACAATTTCTGACGGTGCAATTAAACGCAGTAACGGACTAACGAAACAGAGGTATATTCCGTTCCATTAATAGAAAACACGATCGCGGATTGTTTATCCGTATTATGATCAGCTCGTGTTATTATATCCACTACACGACCGGCATTGATTTCGTAATTAATTAGCGCGAGTGTCTCGCGAATACATTTTCCCTGATGAAAAGGTACGGCTAATTGGACGATTGATTAATTCAATCACGTGTACACTGTAATTTCTGTAACACCGTTATTAGCGGAATGCGATGCAGTTAACCTGAAGGTTGTGTTGTGGCGGACTGTTGAACAAAACATGAATGATACTCAGTAATCACTACATTGCGAATGTTCATACAAATATGTATACATTCGGACCTGAATATTTTCGTTCGAATGTAGTTGAAGATACGGAACACGTACAAAACTATATTTTGTGTTTTGAATTTTAAAAAATGTGTTTTTTATTTCTGTCGCTTTATGAAATGTGCGTTTTTCGTGTAATTGGATATGTTAAATTGCATAAGGATTCGCGGTTTGTTATTAACTATTTGAAATAAACTGTCGAGTAATTGACGTGATCATAATTGTTTGTTACATAAACTCGTTATTATTCATATCGTGCTATCAAGACGTGGTTAGCTTCTTGTGTATTAGATTTGTGCAAAAACGTTGTCGCTTTCCTAGAAGTATTATTTTCCGGAAAATTATCGTCGCTGATTTGTTGAAAATGTGTTACAGGATTTTCATATATAAAATGTTACTTATTTAGGAGTGAACAGTTATAATATTTTGGTTCATTCGATATATACAATTTATAGTTAAACTGTTTAAAAATACTTACAGTTTTAATTGATAAATACGATAGACTTTTTATAACAATATCTAAATTATTTAGAAAAAAAACAGTAAAAAGGAGATAAGTGTAATAAACGAATGTAAGAGAAAAAATTCGAGGAAGATATGAAAATATATAACTTTTTAAACAGAGCGCTATACATTAATTATATACTATGCCGCCATTAATTAAGAAAATACAAATTCGTCCACGCATACCAATTTTACCTACAGATGGAACTAACTAAGAAAATACATTTTCTACTATTTTACTGATCACGCTACGCTTAAGAACACGAGTTGCAATTAATTTTCAGTTTGATTTCTGCAAGCCCTAAAAACATTAATACGTTTTAACCGCAGGTAGAAGATAATGAAGAAATCTCGAAAAAAAGTATTGGAAGGAATGATTTAAAATAAAATGTTTGTGCTCTTGAGACAACCAGCTTTGATTGGTATTATTATAAATAATAGAGATCTTTCAGCTCGTCAAGATAACCGAGAATATAATTTTTCATCTTCATGCAAGGTCACATTATCTTTTCGTGTCCAACAAATTTGTCCAACATAACTTTACTACTGAAAAATTGTGAGTGACCTTGAAATGAAAACGTACACCTGCACACATCTATTTGTACCTTGCATATTATGCTGTTCTCTTCAATCTTCAAGCTTTCTAAATTTCATGTAACATCCGAAATGTACATATTTACAGGCCAAACTAGGGCACAGTAATATGAATTCAACCCAGCCAATAACGTAAGATTTTGCGGCTCACGTTTCAACAGTATAGTTAGTTAAACACCATTAGAATGTTTGAAACATAGTCTGAAACATAGTTTGTGCACAGTCCCAATTCTCCGGCTCCGAAATATCGAGCGTGGTCCTTCGAGAATTGTCGAAATAGCAGGCGCTAATATACCAAGTATAAACGCTTCAGGATGTTAAACTAAGAAGCTCCGCCATCATGGTTCAGAATATTTGTCCAACGTAACGCAGTGAACAGCCGAAACGTACCCTCAAAAATACGATGTTATGTCAGCTAGCCGTGCAAACTTACTTTCAGGGTCCATTGAAAGCTGTCAAAACATTTCTTCTGTCGATAACAATCTGAATGTTTTATACACACGACGGAAAATAAACTAAAATAGGACAGAAACTTTTTAATCAATGTTTTATCACACAAATATAAAAAATATAAAAATGTATTTGTCGAGACGAAGACTTGACTGTGAAGTTTTGTATTTTCGAAAGTACGAGGCTGATGTGAACGAAACAATGAAAAATATTTTTAATTTTACAGAGTATTCGAGTGCATCTCTGAGAGATCTAGTAACTTAAAAATCGAGATTCTTTTTTTAGTTTGAGTGAAAAATTTCAGACAACTGAAAATCGCATGGAATCAATCTCGCGTCGATTTCATTACATTCGCCTTCGATTTTCTCAGTGCGAAAGTTTCAGACGTAAATTAACAATCCGGCCACGTTGCAGGAATAAAAATAACAAATGTTGAGATTCTAGGGAAAAACTTGGCGCCAGCTTTGTCCATTAAGTCTTTTCCAGCGCCTTCGAAGAATACTTCGCTGTACCTGTGACCTAGTCAGCAAACTCTTCCAAATGTTTCAGCTTTTCATGTTTCTGACTGATGTACACGTCACGTTCAAGGGTAGTTCGTATACAGAACGCTTCGAATGGAATGTAAAAAAAATATATACGTATTGTTTAACAGGCACTCTTTAGTCATTATTACTGTGCAGGTGGTTTGACTGCAATCCACAAATTCGCCTGTTTGAGAAGCTACGTTGCATTGACAAGATTATTTTGAAAGTGTTGTGCACAACTCGATAGGTGGAGAGGGTCAATGTTATTCCAAGGTTATTAACATTTTTTTTGTAAGCGATTAGTAGTACTTTTACCCACAAAAAGAAGAATTTGTTTTTCTTAATTAATTAAATAAATAAATAAAAAATTTGTATGGTCCATGTCCTTAAAACTTAGAAAAAATGGTACTGAATAAGAAAATTGCATAAATATTGAATACTTATCATAAATATCGCTGGCCATAATTTTATTAGTGTTACTAATTACCAATGCAACGTTAAAGTAATTTGTCGCAATTCAATTTTAAAAATACAGGTGCATAAATTAATGTTTTATATCTATCGGTGTGATGATGTTTTTTTTATCAACGTAGAAGTCGGTGGATGTAAACAATGAAAAATTATAAGATTTTAATCCAGATCAATGCGTCTATTATTCTTTAAAATGAAGTTCAAAACTGTTGTTTATGATACGTTAATGTTCTGCTGTTATAAACCTTAATTTGGATTGGCAACAAATTTGTGTTACGATAATTTAAAAAAAAGTTATGGTCATCGAACGAGAAAGACTGTAACTTTCAATAATTTTGAAAATGAACCGTTGGAGGGTTAACTGGATTATCGAGGATGTTAGTTTATGATTCAGGGATTTTCACGAAAATTTGCAGCGCAGTTTACCCAGTCGAACCACGATAAAAATAAATAAATTTTGTTTTACACGACTGTAAGTGAAATTTTACGCTGGAATAAATTAAAAATTGTTTTAAACATTTTTTGCCTTCAACTGAATAAAGCTACACTTTATTTCGGATTTAATAACAAAATACAACGGGAAGTGATAATTTAGTGTAACAGTTGCGATAATTGCGGAACAGATGTTTCGGAAGTGAAAATATAAAATTTTATTACAGAGACCGAAATAAAAGAATTTTTTATTCAAGTTGATCAATAAAAAGATCCCTCTAATATTTTCGTAATGACTGCAAATTCGTCGTTGTAGAATTATGTAAAAGTATTATTCAAAATTGTTTCGGAACAAAGTTTATAAAATGCAGTCTGCATTAAAAAGATTAATTTACATTAACAACCTGAAAATTTCATTTTCTTTCCCTTTTTATTCTCTGAGATCTTCATTACACTCATGTTTGTGCATTTTCGGAGGCAATCAATAAAGAACGTTTATTCTGCGACGTTCAAAAAACGTTTAAACTTCACAGGTATGGTGTATCAATAATAATGACTGTTTCTGCAACGCCAATGGTTTATAAAGTGCCCATAAATCTCACTTTGCAACCGTACGTATTTTTGCATTCAGTTTTCCTACGTCTCTTTTCTAGAAAAAAAAAACATGATCAATTTGAAGCCCACAAAACGTAAACCATAAATCGTCGAATTTTTATGCGGCGTCTGTTTGCGTAGCGTAATTGAAAAAATATCGCTGCACCTCTAGTGCCTGGAAAACGGATCGTTTTATCGCAAACTGTACCACAACGACATCGACGGACATTCGCTCCTGCGTGTCAATTACGATGATTAAAATACAACACAGTCAAGTAAAAAGTTAAATATTGAATAAATTACAAGGAATATTTGTTCATCAAATTTCCAAGTACATATAGCCGTGTAAAAATTGATTAAAATACATATGTTACTTTTAAAATCGAGTCCGATTAACCTGTCCTCGACAGAGTGTACAAAGCATAAAAAAATAACATTGGTAATTAATCAAACGTTGGCAATATTGATAGAATAGAAATGATGACATTAAATAAAAATTCGAAGCACTGGAAGAATAGATAGCAATGATTTTTACAATGTTGTATACCGCGCCAACGATTCCTCTGGCACGAACGAGATTGAAGATATTAAGAAAGAGAAAGAAGGGAAAAGATGAAGAGACGCAATTTATTCTTCAGAACCGCGAACGATTTTCACGACAGCCTCACTTTCTGACCTACATCAACAATAAAGGAATGACAATGAAGATGTGGAACACGATAGCGCAATAATTTCAACAGATTTAATGAAAAAGATACGCCCTCCGAGCATCCCGCCATTTTTATATTTAAACTGTTCCTTTATGGAGACGATTAGTATCGACGAAGCTAACGACAAAGTATATTCGATTTCGTCTGCGACGATTTCGTCATCGACGATAAACATTCATATTTAATTCGCTGCGGACGAATTTGTCGGTTTCGACAGTACGAAATCGGATGGAATTATTTGAAATATTAATTTTTTCTATTTCCAGACTGACGTTCTCGCTACGGTAACCGGAATCAAATATTTGGTGTCGAGGTGAAAACGGTTTTCAATTACAAAAATGATTTCGAGCCGTTATTGTACAATTTCTGAACGCTGTGCCATACGATGTTGAATTATATCATTTGCAATGCGTAAATGTGAAGTATTTTAAAAGTAGAAATGAATCCTAGTTTCTCTAATAAAATTGTGTAATAGATCACACGGTGACGAGCTCAGGTTAGGTAAATAACAATATTCGGTGTAAATAGTAATATTGGCCATATTTATATGTATATAGGGAGGAGGATTGTAGATTGTGCTAAATTATTCTGTTTGATCAATTTCGGCAGTACAAATAGTATTATTGGCACAATGTGTGTACGTAAATCTGCAAATTCGACTAAGATTTTCTGTTCGAAGAATACAGAATCTTTCAGTAAAACAGGAACGTATAAAGTTTTTGTTATTTGCTTTATAGTATGGATGTAATATATTTATTTAACTGGCACTTTGGAAGAGGATTAGGGAAAAGAGGAAGGATTAGGTACAACGGCCACACGACCGTCATGGGGGTGACTGTCACTCTAAATTTTCTTTAAATAAATAACTATAGATTTTGACGATATTGTAAGCTAATTTTACATTATAACACTCTCACAGAGAGGCATACATACTATTGAATACTTAAACATTTTTTCCCTCTGTGATATATAATAACAACAACAATGCATGTGATGTCTGATTAGGAATGGCTGTTTCCACTGCAGCAATCAACGTGTTCATTTCTCTGAAACAATAGCAGTTGACGTAGCATTAGCTCAGTGATGGCCACTGGAGCTGCGGCCTTCCCCCACTCTAGCTCTATGCTACTCATATAGGCTGTGATCTGTGACGATGGCGGACTGAGGGGGAACGAGGAGGGAACTGAATCGAGGGGAATGGACCTAGAGTGGGGGAAAGGCTACAGCTTCGGTGACCATCACAGCATTAGCTTCTAAAACGGAGCAGAAGTAAATGAGGAATCCTTGCGCCCAACACACAGGGTTTTCTAAGCAACCCTGAGCAATGATTGGCTATACTCACTCGCGTTTAGCATCCATACACTTCATAAATTTCGAATACTTTCGCAGGTTCAAACAGATCTAAACGAGCCATCAAACTGTAACAATTGCCAACAGACACATTTTGCTTAATATATATTTTTCAAAACGTAATAACTCCCAACTCTGTCAACCTCAACCTGGCCCACTCACACAGGGTTATTTCGGTACGTGTACTACACTCACAAAGAGAGACTTTGATCATTTACTTCGAAGAGTACATGTGCGCAGCGTGGATAATTAGTAAAATTAGTGTCAAGTGTAATCAGATTCTGTTATTTACACACCACGTGCGACCAACATCACCAATAAAGGAGACAAATCCTTTGCAGACATTCTGCTGTCATTATGTGTCTGCTTGACACTCTCGTCGGTACTGCTCGCTTTGATTCTTTGGCCTCTCGATTCCATTCCGGTGCATTCTGAAGCAGTGTTTACGGGGATGATTTACGGGCTCGTTTTCAAGAACGGCATCACCGCGAAAGAACCCGCCGCGTCACTGAAAACGAAATCAAATTCAGTTTCCGCGAATGGAGGCGGGTTCGGCCGCGTTCTCGGCGGCGGAAAAGGGATTTTCCAGCGTGGAAAAGTGTGTGTCAGGATCGATGCGCGTTGCACACGAACCGGATGGAAACGGAAGCTCAGATAGGCTGCCTCTTTACGGAAATGAAGCAATCGCTGTGAGCCGTCGGTCTTATTGCTCTCGTCGACTGATCGTAACGGCGAAGAGCCATTGACGCCTTCTCCATCACGCGGAATAAGCTGGAACTTCCAGCTGGAAATAGAAATTTATGCGGCGAGATGGAGAGAACTTCCTGATCGGCCCTCCCGGAAAAACTCCGCTTCCGATTTTACAATGTAATCACTCTCAGACCAGCTCTCTCCCTCTCCCTCTCCTTCTCTCTCTTCTTTTTCTCTTTCGCCCTGCCTGTGTGTTCGAACCGCTGTTCCACGGAAAATGAGTTCGGTCCAGAGTGTTTTACGCCTGATGAAGTGTCCTCCCTTCCAGCTATACTACCCTAACACCGATGGAATTCGACTTCCACCGTGTACCTGGAAGTTGTCGTTCCAAACGACTTCCTAGTCGTTATTGTTTCCTTTTTAAGGGGTTTCACCTCCTTTATTGATTCTGTTAAAGTAGAAAATTATGTAGCGAATTGCATGCTATGTTTTTAAGAGCTCCATCGAATATATCTTTCAGATTATGTGTATGTAGAATGCATTAATCTCTTCAAGTATAATGATATATATATGCATGCTCAGTTTATTTTTCAATTTAAATATTGTTGACAAAAATGTGACCCCTAATGGGCATAACTGTGTGTATATGTATTATTTTTCTTATAGTTTAATAAATATATTCGAAGAAAAATTGAATCAGTTTCTCCGATTTTAATCAATTCGATCCTCGAAGGTTAAAATGTTGAATTCTTTAGTGAAAACTGACAGACTAAGTCAGACATATTATAATATCGCCTTTTTAAAATGTTGAATTCTTTAGTGAAAACTGACAGACTAAGTCAGACATATTATAATATCGCCTTTTTAAAATGTTGACTGTCATAGTGGAAACAGCCATTCCTAATCAGACGCGACACAGAAGTTACTGTTTCTATTATAAATCACAGAGAAAAAAAATGTTTAAGTATTCAATCGTATGTGTGTCTACCTATGTGAGTGTTGCAATGCAAAATTCGTTTAAAATATCGTCAAAATTGATAATTATCTAATTAAAGGAAATTCAACGTGTCGGTCATCGGTGACCCCCACGGCAGTCAACGTGTTAACCATTTCTGAAATAGAAACACATATGTATATATATTTTAATTTAAATATTATTGTTGTCAAAGATGTAACATTATTTTTTATGTGATTCTACAGAAATAACGAGCACACAAAAAAAGTTGAGAGTCGCCAAACAGTATGTTACAAATGTACCAATTAATTATAGAGACGAAGTTTCATTAGAATGTAATTAGCATTATGGTCCGTAGGCTTCGAAACCTGCAAACACTATTGTACGGAAACCTAACCGGCACTACAAACTGTAAATATTTAGAATTTATCATGCCACTAGAATGCAAGCGCGTTAATAACCTAAGTGTTTGGGCAGCAACAACAAAACTCGCAAGCAAACATGACGAGGAACATAATGAGAAACTGCATTGCGTAACAAGAGCCAGTTAAATCTGAGTTGCGTGAAATCTGCATCAAAACTGATGCGAAGTATGTCGCAGTGGTTGAAACTATTGTGCGCAATAGACGTTCATGCAATTCTACCTTGCGAAACAGTAGAACTAATTATAAACGATGATAACGTGCATTGAAGTGTTTTGCGCTTTAGTAATAGGAATTGTTTGAAATCAGTTTACATAATCAGACACTTAAGACACTAGTCCAGGAATTCATGGAACTCTGCGTTTTGAAATGTAACCGAAATTATTTGATGTCTCACGATAATTAATCACAGGTACGAATTAGATTAATTTTAGTCTTCAATCATTACTAAATTCGAGTTTTGTACACTTTAGTTATACATTTTTATTCATTGAAAAAAAGATTCGGGGGAATTTTAATTTTTCATGACTTTCATATCGAGAGAAAAGAATGATATGGCTTTATAGTAATTGTAGCTGGTTTTCTTGAAGGTAGAAATATTTTTAAACGTTTTCCGAAGGTTGAGAAAATTTACAAAAAGACACTGAGTAAGACTACTGAATTTTCAAACAGCATTATATATCGGGAGAAATAGTTTTAAATAAATACGTAACTATTAAAGAAAAATTAAGATTACAACTCAAATACAGTCGAAATACATTTCACAGCATTATTTTAAATTACAAATCATATATAATCATAAAAAGTTATCAAATTATAGGCATGAACCTAGATACTCTACGAAACTCTTATTTTCCTAAAATACATGGTTTTTATAAATCATGAAAATTGAAATTGCAATTATGATTCCTTTTAGTTTCAATTGTACCAGAAATTCAACAGAAAAATGCTTTTAAAGTCATAAATATCATTTTATATTTAATATGAAACTGATTGACACCGTCTGTTCTTTTGTATTCCAAAAATTATGCATATCGTCACGAAACGTTTCACATTCAATGTTATACTTTATCCGGGAACTAAATTTGATTATTACTATAAAATCCAGGCAAACAGAGGTCTCGGGTTCTCATCACAGTTCAATATTATCTCACGGAACCGGAGGAACGAACTCAGTCTCTGAAAACAGTGAAGCCCCAATAAAAAAAAACGAACAGAGAAGCGACCGAATCCAGGAGAAGGGTAATAATTTACAAACAGCGAGGAGAACTTTTAATCAACTTATCGAGCTGTTCGAGCAGCTGCAGCTTCGTTCGAGGGTTCCCTTCGAACTTGTTCATTGTCCATGGCATCCGTAATAACGATAGTTCCGGTTAAGAAGCTACGACAGCTTCTGAACGAAATTAAAATCGAAAGACCTCTCCGCCTTCAGCTACGCTGAATCACAAATTTATTAACTTTCTTGTTACTCTAAGAATGACTCTGCTGTTTGCTTTTCTTTCTCATTTGAAACACAAATATTCAGTGTATCGTATTTATTCATTTCGTATTGATTTATTATGTGTATTCGAAAAATATATTGATACCATTTGACAGCAAGATGCTGGAGCATCCGGTATAATTTTTATGGAATTTAATATTAGTATATTAATTCTTATATTATTACATAAGTCGTTGATAGCACAGACGAAGTTTCCATTTCACCCGGATGTTCCTCTGAATTTTTATTGATAAAGTTTTAAACATTTGACGTAATAAACGATTGTATAGTGTAGTGGAGACTTTGATAAGTGTCCCAGAATTTTTTCAGATTTTTTGAGAGCTTAGAACAGTAAAAGGATTAGGCTTGGACATAAACGACTTATTGTTAGTTTATCTACGGAGTATGACAGAGTATGTTTATGAGTGTTAATAAAGTTAATACTAATTCTCAACTTTACTTATTTTTTTTATGATTTTACTTTCTTCTTTTATTATTTATTTATTTCTAACGTTAATAATTCTTATTGTAATTCTCTTATAAGTTTACCCATTATAGCGAATGTGACTAGAACAGTATAGAATATGGCAAAAAGTACAATTCAGAATGTCAGACAGTGATGTAAAAGATCTAATCGTAATTTATAATAAACTAACGACAGCCCGGAGAAGTCTTACAAATTCTTAAGAATCTTACATTTACATATCATTTTTCAACACTGCACTTGTTATTTTACGTTATTGCTGTAATATAATAATTTACGTAGAATTTCAGTACTACGTAAAATTGGAAAGCTATTCAGCTAAATTCAATTTGATGCATCGGTGCATCTGCTTATAATATTACGCTAATCTGAAAATACTATCACGTCTTGTTGTCCAAAATTATTGTTAACATTTCATCATTTCTTCGAAAGGTACAATTAAACTAACACATAGAAGACAGCCCCAGGAAACCATGGGCATAGATTACTATCAATAATAATCACTTCATATTTTATTAAAGTACATGATACAATCTTCCAATCAACCTAGCATAAGAATAGAACGAAGAGAATCTGCAAGGCCTCTAAATTCAAACGTAAAATAATGACACGCGGTAGAGAACCTGTTACAGACACCAACATATAAATCCAAAAACAGAACCTGCCGATACATGTCAGAAACTGTCCGAAGCAGGTCTTTGAACCGAAAATTTTACAGGGTACATGTCCTAGTAACGTCGATGACCCGAATTACTGAAATTCATCCAATGGCGTCGACCCCGTCACGGACCCATTAATCACTATCAGTTTCGTCATCAAAGACGACGGAAACTCGAACGTTCACTTTAGAAATCCGCGTGGATGGAACGATAGAGTGAATTGCGACGTCAGGAGCAATAAAGAGCATAACCGAAAGTTGACGTGCTCCTCGGTTTAGCAGCGTCCCTTAAGAATAGCCCGTGGGCTACTTATCGAAATTGATTTCGACGTTAACGTCCGCCATGGAAGAGGCACGAACACCAGGCAACGTGCTTTACCGTTGAACCAGAGAAACAGAACACGAAGAGGACCGGTTGGAAACGGGTATCTTGACACAGAGATCAAGGATATTGAACTTTCGTATCGGTTCTTATTGGCGGCGGTGGTATTGCTGAAGACGATCCTTTTAATTCTCAAGGACGATTGCTGGCAGCTGATGCTGACCTATCACTCGCATGACAGCTAATAGATCGTTGAAACTTTTTTTACGACAGTTTTAGGAGCTTTCAGTGGGATAAGGTGCTTACGAGGCAGTTTTACAATTAGCATTAGATTTTAAAGGTTCTGCATAGTACAGTCTACAGTTGACCATTGTTCAGGATTCTACATTTAATCTAGATTATGCTATGAATTCTGTTGAGGTCATTAAATAAAGAGACACAGATTTATGGTAAATCACTTATTCTCCTCTATATCTTTGGTGTAAATAATATTATTCATACAGCAGTTAAATAAACACATTTGGTTTGGTTTATAATTATAAAACAAAAACAGTATTACAGAAAACCAAACGCAACTCTCAGCCATGCGCTTGTAACCGGAACTGCGAGCAATAATAATTGTTGAAACAAAAGACATATTCAAACTGGCACTAGGTGAACAGTGTCGACACCAACTAGCCCACATTGTGGGTAATGCAGATTTCCTTATTTTTTTATATAGATTGTGATAACTCCAACAAATTCACTTTATTTGCTATTTCTGATGTTTTGAATTATATAAGTAACGTGTTTCTTGTAAAGGAATGTATATGGGAGCAGATGCTTCACAGTTCAGCTAAAGAATTTTTACTTGGTTGTAAGTTGTGGTCACTGGAGGTTTGCTGTCTAAAGAGAACATTTATTATGCTGCAACCTAAAGTAGGTAGTCTTGTGAAGTAATTTAACACTGTAGTATTATCTTTTATGAAACTATTCAATCGACGTTTAGAAGATTACAGTATTGTCATAAATGATGGTGATTAACACTTTTGAACGCCCTCTGCCTTCCTCAACACTTTCCTGTTATGCATTTTCTTACTGTGAATGATCTTACATGTCTCAGAAGCCGTTACCACGCCAAAAAGGATAAAATACCGACCCATATAAAGAAATCAAGGTGTCTTTTATGTCCCCTAAGCGACTCCTATCACGCAATAGCTTTCTTTGCACAGTGTAACTTCCATTTGAAAAATTTCTTCTAAGTGCAATAGTTTTCGAAGTATTTAAGTTAGTAATAATTACCACCCTCTTTACTGACCTCTCTACATATTTCACAGTTTTACAACATTGATAAAACTGAATAATTTACATCGTAAATATTATTGTAATGAAATATTCAATTTAACGCGCGTTCTACCGGAAAAAGTTTCACCGCACAGCGCACGTTTTCTTTCTAACGTTCCAGGGTGTACATGATTAATAGGTTGACGTTGGTCGCGTGGATCTGTTTAAATGGAACACTCTGTAGATCGTAAAAGATTTATCGGATGATGTAATGACCTCTTGAGGGACTTCATGGAGCAGAAATTTCAGCTTGGCGGAATAGCACGATATCGACGCCATGGGATACGAAGCTGGCCTGTGAATTATAGGGCACCTGTTATGTCTGCGTCCCTTTCCAACGCCGAGTAATGAGATGATTCTGCGGCAAGTCTACAGAAAGCATAGCGATCCCGATAAACTATGGGGAGTATCGATAAGGGAGTTCGGTCCAGCTGCTACAAAATTCATGGACCTTTGTTATACAGGGTGAGACGCGCAGCAAGATCGAATCGCAGCTTTCTCGGGATACGAATGCAAAAATTTATCATCAACACAGTTTGTACTTTTCTATTTCTTTATTTTTTTTATGGGTCCATCAACTGTTATATTCATTGTTATTATTTATTAATAGATGAGTAACATTTCTAGTAAACAGGAATATTATACCCAAGTGACGTAATTGTGTAAATGTACACAGTTGTGAGAATTAAAAATGGAAGAATAGTAAACAAAATAAGATGCAGATTATTTAGATTACATAGTAACCAAATATAGTTTCGCTCATATTAAATTAAATAAGATATATTAGGTTAGCATAGAAAAATTAGTACTTAATTTGACATTTCTTGACTCGTTTTTTAAAAATTATTTTTTCCTTTAATTGTTAGGTTATTTTGCTTTCATTCATTGACTTTTGTTCGTACTTTTAATTGGCCCACTAAAGCAAAGAATTAAGAGTACTCTTTATGTGTTTTCTATATGAAATACTTTAACTTTCTAATTTTATACATGCAAAATAATTGCACAAAACTGGTTTACATGAAACAAATCAGATGCAACTGTACACAGCTCCTCAGTTAATATTAGATTACCTGAAAAGTTCGTAGCGTTTTCGTAATATCTCGCATAAGAAAAAGTACTACGAACTTCTGGACGATCTAACAGTTTCCAGTTAAAGCAATTCAGCAGTGGTTGTAAGAACTTACGTTTATTATTTTACCCTGCAGGAACAGTCAGTGGAAATCTCTAATATAAAGCACTTTTCAATGCGTTGTATTTATTATAAAAAACATTGTGGAAGAATGTTCAACTAACACGATGTTATGAATACGTTTACGAAAATTTTTCCTCCGTTTACGCCATTAAAATATTTAGTTACTTGGAAATTGTTCTCTATAAATGTATAGCAATGAGGACATAAACATTTAATTGTTTAATACCATTAACGTTGCTGAAAAATCAGTGAAAGTTAGATATATTATTGAAACGTATAAAGCAAAAGAAACTGTTAAGCAAAATGCCCTGTATTTGGAGAAACCCCTACGGTTCTTGAAGAGTAGCTTTATAAAAAGCCATGATACGGGAGGATGGCGTAACATAAATCTGGCAATAAGATCTGCAGAGATCTGAGAATATTTCGGGGATGACCAGAATGTAAGTAGAAAAAAGGAGGTATAAAAATCTCTTAACAAACGAGCAGTACGTGTTCAGCATCGCATAAATACAACTTAAGGAGCTTCAGAGATACTCTGAGTTATAATCTTTCAAGCAGTGACCTACTTACTTACGTCTTGATTATTCGTTGCTTCGCCTCTTTTATTTTAATGATTAATTATTATTACACCGTGGAGTCTTGTGCAAATATACATTTTTAGACTTCAATATTGTTGATTTCCATGTACCTGAGAAGACGCAATTACAACAAAACTGCATTTTTCAGTTTCAATGTTTAATAGTACATTTTTTGTTTCATTCACTCTATAAAATGTGCATTTTTCATGAAGCTGGATACGCCAAATTGCATAAAGATTCGCAGTATAATTATTATGAAACTAAAAGTACGTGAAATAAAATTTAATGAATACTGCACAGCGCAGTTGATGTGTTACGTACGAGGGGGACATTTAATTACAAAGTAAAAATTACAGAGAGTTGGAGCGACTGCAAAACAAAGTTGGAGGATGAGCTTTGCATTTGTGCAGACAGAATTTGAAAACAGTTACATGAGCGACAATGCTTTCTCAGAAATTATATTACTTTCATTATTTAAAACGGTTTAAAATTCAATTTTTATCCGAAATTTGCAGATAATTTCTACTATTCTATTTTCATATTAAATCAAAAGATATTCTAAAAACAATGCACTTTCAGAACTGATGATATACTGAATTAAAGTGTATATTTGTGAACGCTCTTATTTTACATAGTAAAATGTTTTTCTGTATAAGCAGAATGTACAGGATAATTCAGAAGTCCGCTGACAAAAGTTAGCTTGCATATTCTTTTTCTCAATTGTTTCAATTTTGTTGCCATCAAATTACTACTGACCCCCCTAAAATTCTGTCATTTGTACCAGACAACAGATCAATATTCTTAATGTCAGCAATAAATATTACTAGAAACTTATTTTCGAATGTCTGACTTAATATGGGTTTTTCTACTGCAATATGAAAGCATGGTAATAACATTAGTAAAATATAGAAACTGAGTTTGAAGTCCATTCACAAACTTGACAGACGTATTCTACGTCTGAAAATTCAGAGAAAAGTTCGAATAACCTCGAGTTCTACAGCTATGAATTTTTGAAAGCAGCGACTCTAAGTTGCACAATAAATTATTCGCGAAACTTCGAGACTGACACAGGACGTTTAATAAATACGAACAAGTTCATTCAAGAGATGCAACAATATGTGTGCATAATACGTGTGTGGCTATACGAAATTAGGTTGCCACTTTGAACAATAGCTCCAAAATATAAACGCCAGCTAAATATACCTGGACTTAAAATAAACAGCTTCGTCAGTTCTGAAATGTAAAAACTGCCATAAATTTGTCAGTAGGACTTCAGACTGGCCCAGTGTATTAGAAATGGCACGACAAACTTCTAGTGCATATCTGTTTCTGAAAATAAAAATATCAGACAGCTTGAAAATAAACTGTTCATTATAATTTCAATTTCAGTTAACGTCAGACATTTTGGTGAAACATTTCACGGACAACTTATAAATATTTCACTTCCTACCCAAGACTCGACTGATTCTACCCGTCCCAAATCTGTCATTTCTGTCCTATCTCCGAATAGCTGTTCAATCTACCGAATTTCCACGGTTTTTCCTTGTGTTCTCGCTTGAGTAAAAAAGCTCCTGGATTGGCTGTGTTGAAAAAATGAAGTATACAGAAAAGTGGCGGGTTTACAGCGTGCTGCACCCTATTTTCCGGTTCCGTCATCGCAAAGCGGCCGCATTATTGCTCCGAATCGTTGAGCTCCAAAAAGGGACACAGAGATAGCAAGAAAGAGAGAGTGAGAGAGGGAGAAAGAGTGCGAGGGAGACAGAGAGTGTAGAATGGTTAGAGGATGGAAGCTAGTGGAACCGAATCGTGATTTACGACTCGAGAAGGATACAGGCGCAGCCAAATATCAGTGTAAACGGCACTGATGCGATGGAAAACTAGATTTACGCTTTGCCCGGAAGCTGTAAATAAATATGCCGTTTAATGCGACCGATGTAATCCGAAATAATTGCACACGAGGGCGCCTTGAAACGGGAAAAGCACAAATTACGTGAGACCGAATTAGGTTTTCACTCGATATAATCGGAAGTTGAAGTAATTAAATTAAACAATGCGATCACAGTCTGAAAATTTACTGGCACATTAGCAGAAGACAAAGCTTGGTATAATTTGTATGAAAATAACGAAAAAGAAACTGAAAATTATTTTTTATTCGAATGAATTTTAGCAAAATTGAAATTTTATTTGAAAGTTATTCTTTTTCTTAGTGTATAGTTAGAAACACTTACATAAGTGTAATTTATTTAGTAAATTGACCATGGTGCTTTCAATATTAGTTTACTGGAAAAACGGTGGATTTTTAAAAATATTTTTATATTGGAAAATGTGACTTATGGTACACTTTTAGTATGTTTGGAGCATTATTTTGTATTTGAAACATGAAAGCGCGTAAAACTTATAATGAACACGTACTTTAAGTAGTCACGGACTTACAAGGGAAGACTGCGAACCCTTACTCACCGATTCGAATGAAACTTTGTGGGTTTATAGGGTGATTCAAGACAAGAATAAAGGTACGTTTAATTCGTGTCCAATCGCCCTTTAAGGGTGTGATAAGTAACCTCAAAGTTAAATAGGCACTCCCACTTTCTTGCGTATAACTTTTAAAGTAGAAGAGACACAGAAAAATGTTTCAAACAAAAGTCTAATGTTACAATAAGGGCTACAAACTTACATTAGCCAAATTTTCGAAAAAAAATTTGTTTCCTAAGGTAAAATTTATTTCTAAGAACGTTAATGTTACAAGTAAACTAAAAACCATTAATAACGTGTTATTATTTATAATGAAATGATCGGAAATTCGAAACAGAAATTCATTTTTATTTTCTTCCACAAAATATAGAATCCATCAAGCACTTTTCAGTTCGAATCCCTTCCTAAAAGGCAACTTTCATACTGACAGTATCAACCGGCTGCTGATATTTCTATAAGACGCTAAGTTATTTAACAAATTTAATAATAAGTGTGTTTGATTCATAAAAATCAGTAGACACTCTTCATTCCATTCTTACGTTGCTAATAACATTTGTACTTAATGCGATATTAAAGTATTATAGAAAAATGAAAACAGAATAGTCATGACATAATTCAGCCGGCTCACCCTGCGTGATACTGATCCATCAGGAATGAGCAGTCGAAGGATCCTGCCTGAACGAACCGGATGGCGGGAAATTTAACCTCTTCAGGGTCACTGACACATATGTGTACGTTTAGTTTTTATTAAATTAAAATTATTCTCAGTGAAAAAGAATTAAAACCCGGTGGAGAACTATACACTACAGAATCTCTCAACAATAAAAACAAAAAACTTATATGGCAGCACTGGTAATATTTTATTCTACTTGACAATCATTGATTTGCAAATATTGTAATAAATTCGTCCCTGAAGAGGTTAATTCTTTATTTCGCAGGGGCGCCGGGTCTACTAGAAACAGCGATTCCTTCGCCGTGTATTCAGCGGGAATATCACAGTTTCCATAATCCCGTCTAAACGTAAACGAACGCTTCTGATTCCGACGGGCTCTCGGATAGGCCAGGAAAATTAGATTCGCGTCTGGGAGCATATTGGATTTCGCTGGGTTCTTAGACACGACGAATTATTCTTGCTCGAGCTCGCTCCGCCTTGTGAAATAAGATTTCCACGTGTCGGTCCCGCTCTACGAAAGACGAATAATTCGTTCGAATTAGCGGCTGAGTCTAGTCTACCTGTTGGCAACAGGATCCAGGATCTTTTGATCTGTCGCGGAAATGCGCGAAATTGGATTCATGATGCACGTACACCGTGTCCTAAAAACACAGCGGCGTGCTCACGTTCACGGACACTCGAGCGTTCAACGTCAGTTTAGAAAATCGTCGTCGAATTTGCGTTCATACAGGTTTGTACAAATAAGATTGAAGGATGTATCAGGTTCGACCGCTACATTAAATAAACATTAATGTCTTACGTGTACGATGAACGTGTACAAACTTCACAATATGCTGTTGAAAGGGCATTCTTTCTGTAGTGTGAATTGAATTTTCGGAGCATTCAAATCTACACTGCCGGCCAAAAGTATGGGACCACTTATTTCGAAGCCACATTTCATCGCATAAGTTATAAAAGATGATTGCAACGGATTTGGTGTTCCACTGGCAGTTTGGAGGATGCATTGTGAATTTTTGTAAGATACAGAATAAAACACATTAAAAAATAAGAAAATGGAATTATTTCTATACTCTTTTTGAGAGATATTAAAGAAATCAAATTTTTCGTCGTTATCGAGAGGTGATCCCATACTTCTGGTCGGTAGTGTGTATCCTGTGTGATGAAGAACATTAAAAAATTAACGTACGCTTATATAGTTCACTTAATGTTATTAAGAAGACAGAAATTGTTGTAAGGACTATGCTAGTAGTACCAGTAACAGTACAAATGTTGGATAATAGTAATTACGGGTTAAAAAAGACAATACAGGTACGAATGCCGTTAAAAATATTCAAGGATTAAGCTTTAAATATTTACCCACCATATTCTTGTAACCTTGCACCAACCACTTAACAATTATTTTGATGATTGCAGAATTTTTTAGACCGTAAAAACTTTTTCGAAGAATTTTTTTAAAAAGAAATGATGAAGCTGAAATGGTCAATATGTCGGTAATTAAAAGTAACGGTAATTATTTATTTTTTTTGCGTTGAAGATTAATTACAGAAACGACTACTTATGGGATGACTATAGATCGTAACTTTGACCTTTCATTGCAGTATACTTTATTAAATACGTCGATATTTTCTACATTCTCCAATGACAATATCGGAAATGACAAATTAAAATGGTATTCCTGATATTTGATATTGACATTTAGTTAACATTCCAAGTCCACTCAGCAATAACGCAGGTCCTCTGGAATACACCCTCCTTCTTCCTTGTCTACCCAGAGTAACTAGATTCTGTATGTCGAAACGAAGTAAGAAAAAAGCAATATTTTACCCAACTTCACAGCGTTTCCAAGGTATAATTGCAAAGGAGACACCCCGTGTGTATGGAAAAAGGGACGCGCGCCACGCGAATATTGGATTTCCTCGCGTCGTTATACGGCTGACGAGTCGCTTCTGTTCGACGATCAGAGCAAACGATGATACCCAATCGTAAGTGGCAATCGCGTCGACGTCACGTACCATCGCAACGTGTCTGCCTTGCGAACGACGAAATGGAAACAGCAAAGTCAGGCAACGAATGGAAAAACAAGCAGAAAAAAAGAACGAGAAACGGCAGGAGAGAAAAACCGGTCAGAGCTGTCGCTTTGTTGATTGGAACCGTTTCGCTTGCCGCGAGCTTCGACTGATTGCAGGCCTCCGTATTATGACGAAAAGCCTTGTTGACTCGAGCACCGGTCGCTGAGGCGATCTTTCTGCGAGTAAGAATACAATCCGAAAATTTTCCGACACTTTTTCCGTGTTAGGACGCAATAGAACACTCGTGGAAGCTATTAAATTCACTGATCGATATATTGGATTGAATCATAAATAACTTCCGAATTATCTCCTTAACACGTTGACTGCCGTGGGGGTCACCGGTGACCGACGTCGTAAATTTTATTTAAATAAACAACTGATAAGTCTTATACGATTTTGTACAGAACTATTATCATGACAATAATATACGGTGACTACTGTACACTCAAATAATAAAATATGTTTTTCCTTCGCGATTTATATTTAAATGAGTAGATTATAATGCGTCTGACTAGGCACTTCACTTTCCACTGTGGTATTCAACGTGTTAAATTTGTTGATGATTTATTTACCACTCGGGTCGGTATTTAATCCACCGACTGCGTGGGCCATAAGCGTCTATTTAATACGTAAAATCGTTGTCAAAGTGAAAAGGTCAGACCGCGAATGGGACACGTGTAATTCACTTTTAGCCCGAATTAGCTATCACGTGTGGGAAACGTTATTCCAACCCAAGTGGTTAGGGGATGATTATTGTTGCATCTGCAGTATGCGGTTCAGGGATTATTACGTTCAAATATGAAGCAAAAATCAGTAGGACAGATAAACTGTTTCAAGTTGTTGAGCGCCGATCCTGATCGCAGGATATATGCCTGGGCACTCCCGTAGTACTCGCGTTTGTAAGACGGTCGTACTATCTCTAACACAACTTAATGTGTTAGAGCCGCTTTGAGATGAGTCACGCAGGCAAAGGAATTGTGTTTAGATATGGAAAACTGATATATTGGAAAGTGGTGAATGACTAGTTGTATAATGCTATTTGACTGTTGCTATTAGGTGGTTCGGACGTAACTGACTTTCGTCGATACGTACAAATTAGTCGTCACATTCGTAGGTGGCGTAAAGTCTAAGATTCAGATACAAATGTATTCTGATTGGCTGATGGCATGCGCCGATATTCGAGGAGGAGGGTGCACAGGGCCCTAGGAAGGGGGCGTCGCGGCGCTGATACCTGCGCTGTCTCCTGGCCGGGTCCTCCTGGATGGTGAGACGGTCTTCTTTGTCCATCGTAGGACTTTCCAGGCTATTGTTGGAGGGCCAATTCGTAAATATCCTCGAATACTAGCGGCATGCTCACCAGATGTGTCGCATAGGGTTTGACTGATAATTAAAGATTTAAACTTTAGGGTGCAGGCCATTGGCGCGGCTTTAGCTGGCGTCAACACAAGTTGTAGAAAGAAAGAAATCTGTTGTGTGTCGGAAGTTATTTACGACTCGACCCAATAATTTGAGGATCGAATATATTAACGATCAGAAGTATTAGACCAATGACATTTCGGAGTTCTAACTAATATTTATTTATTATTTTTGAACGGGATAAAGCCTATGGTATACGTTGATAAAATATGTACAATTGTGGTTGTTCATTACGCGGCTTGTAAAATACGTTTGATTGCACTAGATTTGAACAATGTACCAGGAAAAAGAAATATATCTGCAGGTAAATAATTTAGGCTTGAAAGTGGGGAAACATTAGGTTGATCAGAAAATTCTGTCGTTTTTTTCAAAGCGAAACGAGTGAATTCTTTAAATTGATTCGTCTATTATTTAACTACTATAAGCTCCTCAGGTGAAAATTCCGCTGTTTCCAATTTCTAGATACGGTAAAACGTTTAATTTTTTTCTGATTCTGCTGTAATTTGATATATTTATTTAAAATATGGAGTTGCTAGTAAAACACAATTTGTTAACTTTTTTAAAAAAATAATGTAAGCGTGGCCTGGGTACTTTTACCCTCTGCTTCGATAAATCTTAGTACGGGACCCATTCAAACTATAAAATGTGGTTCCTCAGAAATGATTGTTGTCATTCAAAAATTAAATACAATAATTTGTACATGGTGTACTACAATGTGTATGTCCGTTCACTCGATTTATTGGCAGTGACCGTCCGAGAATAATTCATAATACTCACTCATAATGTTACTCAAATTAGTTTGAATATCGATTTTCGAACACACTGGGTATCCTTTGTGATCGGTGTTCCTTTGTTCTCGGTTTTCGGATAGCGATATCCGTGGAAAGCAGGAAAGTTCATGCGGGCCGGCGATAAAACGACAACGCTCGCACACGAGTCTGTCAAGCACATCCCCGTGCCAAAGACGATTTCAAGCGTTCACCAGCAAGCGAACCGACGCTATCGCCATTAAAGAGTAATTACCAGTAGCCAGGTAAAAAAGTCACGGTACTTTTTTGCGACGTTACCGTCAGGTACTCCGAGCCAGGTAAGTGGATAAGGATGCGAGTATGACGCGCACCAGGATGCCGGGATAGATATTACAGCCCTTTCTTCTTTTTAACGAAACCGACCTTTTTTTATCACGATCCTCTCGGTCTACATGGTAATTCTCCTTGGTACGTGCCCGGTCGTAGATGGGCCGGTGACAAAATCCTCTAAGAGATGTTTGAGAATGATCATGTCTCCTGAAAACGTGTTTTGTCTGTTTAATTGACGTCCACTGTGCAGTATGAGGTGGTTTAATTCGGGCATATTTTGTTCACCCTTAAAAGCTACCGTAAAAAGAAATCATTCATGGGTGAAATTTCACCCCTGATAGCCTTTAAAGTTTTAGCTAGGTTCAGAATTGGAGTAATTTTAGAAAAGTTGTATTCTGATTAACAATAGGGTGAATCGCTCGAAGCTACCATCTAAATAATTTTTAGTTCGTTGATTATAGAAAAAACTCTGTATAATGCTGAATCTTTCATTATGCACATCTCTTTTCATTGCTAACGAATCAAAAGTTATTTTAGGTAGAAGATTGCAGTGGACACCCTGTATATTCGTATCACCTATTCGATGAAAATGTAGAAGGTGTCTTATAATCAGTAATATGACCGAACAGCTGAAGATTTTGTGAGAAAAAAGGAAATAATAAATAGAGTAAATTTTGTTGGTTTGACCCCTCGTTTTTGAGAAAATCGACAGGCTCATATTTACTTACATATTCGTTGAACAGATAAGTATAGCATGTTAACCTCGTCAGGGATTCTGACAAATACGTCGATATTATTTTTATTTAAACATAAGACATCACGGACTGTATGTATCCTAAATTAGCTGCATTATTTTTCTCAGAAGTTGTGGTCCAATGAGGAGTTTTCCTAAAATTCCTGTACGCCCTCAGGAGACGGAGAGAATATGTAAACCGTGGGGGTATTGCACGTGTCCTGGAGCCTCGCAAACAGGCTGAGTGTTCCGGCTGGGGTGCAGATGGTGCATAGTACATCAATTACTGTGGAGAAACTGAAGAAGTTTGAATCCTTGAAAGTTTGTGTCTGCATTTTGAAGAATTCGGAAATGTTGTATCATAACGTACTTAAGTTGATGGAGTCCAAGCATGCAGCGAGCAAATCTTAAAAAATCTCAGAAATAGCAAAAAGTTACGTCCGTACCATAAACTCGATCTCTGGCAGAAGCCTTAACATATACTCTGCTTTCCTCATCCTTCCTTTGAAAATATGTAAAGCATCACCTCCATTAACAACAATCTTCTCCCTCAATGCTATCAAGACATTAACAACAGTGAGCGTAATTGAAACATTAAATTCAACAACCAATTTTCTTCTCGAAAACAGGAAAATTCGATTTTGATAGCTTCTAAATGATTTTCCGAGAACGAGAAGGTGCTGGCCGCCCACCGAACAACGTATCTCGCCGGAATTACCACTCGAATCGACGCTATCACCGGCTGCAGACGTCTAATCAGGGTCGTTCGCGTAATCGCCGGTCTCTTGTCCGCTTTTCCACGCAGCTGCGTCGCTTTTTCACCGGATTTAATGTCTCAGTGGCTGCGTTTCCGTCGCGGAGGCTCCACGGACCGCGAAAGTATCGTCCTGTTTCCGGCTGTTAACGTGGGACCGTTGTAACCGTTGCCCTCCGTGTACGTTTATTACCGTGCAAGAAACTTGCGAATTGGCAAAAATAAAGCACGGCGAACGAGCGTGCACCGAGTAGAATATCAGAGAAAGAGAAGGGCGGAGAAGGTGCAAGGCAGAGGTAGATAGGGAGAGGGAGAGAGTAGCATTAGTTAATTAGGTTGGGCAGGAGGCGTGACGTCGTAATTATTGCAACGTAGCTCCAGCTACCATGGCTGCCTACAGGTCTGCTTGTCTGCCACAACGAAGTTATTAATTGCTTCCTACCATTCCAGTCTAGGCGAACCATCCACTATAACTACTATGCAACCATCCACTTGCGTGCCTGTCTAATAGCTTAACTATTCATCATCGTATTGCATCGTTTCTCCGATTGCCTCGCTAATGAGCTGATTAGTTGAAAGAAGTTATTAAGCTTGATCGGTGACACCGGTCACGGGGTTGAACAATCTTCCTGTTGTACACGGTGTCCCGGATCTTTCTGGGCAAACTGCGACGGCGTCTGCTTCGATGAAAAATAAGCAGACAATTGCACGTAAACGTGTGCAGAGAAATGTTTAATTAAAAGACTCTGATACAACAATGAAATAGAAATTAATACGGTAGAATGAGGATTGTTCGATAATGTTAGGTTTCTGCCTAAGTTTTGTTTGTTAATAAATATATGATGTTAAGAAATCGACCGACAGAGCTTATACAGTAACTTCATATTTATTTAATCTATTCATAAAGGTATGTTTAATAGTTGATGTATAGTTAATAGTTTTCATTAATCACCTATTGTCACAACTCCTCTGTTACTGAATGCCGCCTATGTTTATCAATATAAGACTGACGTCTCTGAGAAAGTGGATTTACTACCGTACGAATGTATAAACCAGTGGTGGCCACCGGAGCTGCGGTCTTCCCCTACTCTCGGTCCATTCCCCTCGTTTCAGCTCCTTCTAGTTCGCTCCTCGTTCCCCTTGGTCCATGGTCGTCTCGGATCACAGCCTATATCAGGGGAATGGACCTAGAGTAGAGGAAGGCCGCAGCTCCGGTGGCCATCACTGGCATAAGCCAACACAGTATAGGTCACTTCTCCAAGCGTTTAAATAACAAAAATTCCAAAACCAAGATACTATAAAAATGTTTTCAAAGAATTTATTAAATCAAGAACTTCAGAATTTTATGCTAATGGTTAAAAATTCTTGTGACTGTAATTGAATTAAATTATTAATTTAAATAAAATCTTTCAGGGGAGCAACGAAGTCGAACGTTCCATACGTTATAGACTAATTGTAAAACACTCAACTTTTAAACGTTCTTGACAACTTACGTCTGAAAAGTTAAACAGGTCAAGCGTAAACTTAACAACGTAGTCGTACAACTTTTGAGAAATAATCTTTCAAGGACACTTGAGAGGTGGATTCTATTTTTAGGATAAATTAATAACAGTTATTTGCAACAGCATTTCACTCTTGCACTATAAATTGACTTACTTCCGAAACTTTATTTACTTTGTTACGTAAACTTTCTGTACGAAATCTGACTTCAATAAGGACCTATTATTATTCTCATTATTTTCGTTTAACAAGTTGTATATGGGGTTTCTGCTATTCTACAAAATTTTATTGAGATCGGTGAATTAAAGGGCTTGTAGTCTCTTCAGAGAGAAAATTATTGAATACAGATATCAAAATTTATTCAGGACCTGTACGATGTTCAGTCCTTCCAATTCAACGAACTAGCGAGGCTTGTTTGTTGGAAACGAAGCAGAACAAACTTGCAGTAATTTGTCGAATGTTTCGTTGCCGTCAGCAATTCACATTCTAGAATGAAGCGATGCAACTCAAAGGGCGCAGTATTTTACAAATAAGCTGGATATTAAATTTTAATCCAGCAGACACATTCTTTGAAGGCAAATAGCTAAATTAAATGCAGCTGAGATGAATTTCACAAGGGAATATTTACTTCCATTTGTTCTAACAATCTAGCTCCACGAGTAAAATTTTGAACAGGAATTCATACATGCTTTAGAAATTTGCCTGATCGCTCTAGGCTGTAGTCACTACATACAGTTTTTAATAATTTACTTATTAATTTACGTAAAGCATGCTTTTGTACTTTGACAATTCACGAGTTGCTGGCATCGCCATTTTTTATTTAGCACGTTGGCTTCCACAGTGGAAACCCCCACACCTGGTCAGACGAACTGTAATATCCCATTTCAAACACAAATCACGAAGAAAAAGACTACATAACTATTCAATTGCACAATCTTGACCTTCTGTTCTTATTGCAATATTAATTATATTCAAAATTTTCATCAAATTATAAATTGTTTAATAAAATGAAATTCAATGCGTCGGTCACCGGTGAACTCCACGGCAGTCAATGTGTTAAACAGTTAGGAAATAACATTCTTAATGTTAGAAAATATAGCCTTCCGAATTAGATATCGATAATCGCGCAGCTTTTATTCTAAACTAAAAATAATCAAATATTTCTTTTCTTCGTGACATATCTACATGTATAGGAAACAAGATATTATAGTGTGCACCGATAGGTATTGTTAATTTTATTGTGACGCTAGGCATATTAAACAATAATTTATAATGTAGTAACGTATTCGATATTAATCAAACAAAATCCTACTACATTATTTTAATGACTTTCATTTGTACATCTACCGTTTGTTTGGACACAAATTCAGTCAAATGACCGTATATAGTTGAAACCGTGTCTCTTACTATGAAAGCTTAAAAAACATACCGTGTAAAGTCGCTTTAAATAAAGTATAAAAATGGAAGAGCAAATGAAACAAGTGAAAAAATTCGTTCCTTTTTCAAATTCATTCCGGATTCTTCTGTCGGCTAGAATGAGCTTTTACGAGAGCTTCTACTTTTCCCAACCTTGCTGCATACGAGAAACAATTCTTTAAATCCGCAAAAGTAATTTCAGCGAATAGTGCAATCCATCAAAGTGTCTGGTGATTTGTAAAATTAATTTTTTAGCGACGAAGTGGAGTCGAAACAAATAAATATCGAAACGTGACGAATAGAGAATAGAGTGAAAGAAGATCCGGATAACGAACTGCAACATAGACACACACTCAATTCTCTAAATTTAAGTGAGAATAATTGCTCGAATTACGTCGACGAGATTGCGACCAAACGTAAAAATTATTTATTCAATCTATTAAAACAGGTCATCTGGAAAACCATTCGGTCGAAGTACACCGTCGAAACGGGATTACGCGGAGAAGATAGATGTTTTGGAAAACGAAAATACGCATAAGCAGAGTGAGTACAAAGTAGATTTTAAGTCTGCAGCAAACGTCTATCGAGTATATTCTATTGATATGGATATGGATCAGATATGTTCTGATTTATTCCGTGAAAAGGAATAATACTGCATTCACCGTGCGATCGCATGAGATTAAATGTATTGCAGTTGGCTTGTGATCAGGGAAATTCCGTATACCATAAAGCGCATATTGAAGTTCGCGTTATTGCGTGAAATTTAATATGTTCCGCGGCCGGAGATTTATAGAAAATGAATAAAAGTCGACCCATGGAACGCACGAAACACGTTCGTCCAGCAGCGTGAATGAAAATGCGTGAATAATGAGAGCAAGAATAGCCTTGAACGTCAAAGATATCATATTTCAATACGTGACGTCACAACACGCTTTTTTGCAAACGAACAGGACCAAGAATCATGAAATTCTTTTGTACGATGTCTTTGAAATTTCTTGAAATTTTCGAACGTTTATTTTGATAGTTCAGAAGAATTGAAATATCTTGTGAATATTTGGATTGAAATGACGTTTGAGGAATTATAGAAGTTTGTGTTAGAAAATTCTATTATTTTAAAAACGGCGAACTGCTATGAAGAATACAAGAATTTAGGTTTCTGTAGAAGCAACAGCGTCTGGTTCAGACTGATAAGTAATGTTACGCAAGTGATACACGCTGATTTTGATGCAATTGTGGTATGATGTACTCGAAAAAATTTTACACATTTTTTTTTATCGCAATTATTCACTTTGAAGGGGTAAGAAAATAGAGAAAATAAGAACTTTTTTTCAGGTAATTGTTGAGTAAAATATTAGGATTTTTTAGGAGATGTCAGGCAACATTTGAACTTTATTTTGATAGATATTTATTATTTAAAATTACAAAATGGCGGGGTTATACAGCATTGTCTATCGTCATGTCTGGCGGGACGTTGTCAGTAACACCTACGTCGAAAGCGACAGGATTATAAAAAATGAAATATTCCTGTTTCAACTTGAACAGAAATAAATTCTCTTCAGTATAGCCCACGATTTTTGAGTAATTTTTAAAAATACAAATATGGCGGTTTTTAAAAAAAAATTTGTTATTTTTCATTGACAAAATCAACTTCAAAAATTTATAAAAATTCAACAAATTAAGATATCAAAAAAATCGTAAGCTACATTGTAGGTAAGTTTACAAGGAATAATGTGTTAAAATTGGAAGTTAATCGGATGAATAATTTTGAAGATACGCTATGTGTCATGTCAAATAACATGGTTCTAGAAAAACAAGTTTAAAATTTAACGCGTCCATTTAACCTGACCTGACACATAGTCCTTTCCAATGCTGTAACTTCGCCATTCATTCGAAATTTAACAAATCCTTTTACCACAATATTCTACACATATCAAACTTTAAAAAGAATGCAAAAATAATTTTTTCGATTTTTCGAAACCGCCATGGAGTTCCACCCGCGTAAACGGCTCAGGTTGCGTTTGTGCGAATCAGGTTGCAGGAGACCGTGCAATATATTATGAATATGTTATAATAGTATAGAGTTTATTTTATATTAATTATTGGTTCCAATACAAATTTTCAGTAATTATTATACTGCGGGTGTTTGTGCAAATATACATTTTAGTGTAGATGACGAAATGGAACTTCGATAAAATTGCATTTTACATGTTTTACACTCTAAAATGTTACAAAACGTTCCTCTTATTTCACTCACTTTATAACGTGTACATTTTACACATATTTGAATATATTAAATTGCATAAAGATCCGCAGTCTAGTAATTATATTTTTGTTAGGAAATCCTTCATTAATTTTCGATGCTGAATTTTTCCATTCATTTTCCAGGAACACTAAAGTTTTTCTTTACAATATATTTGGAGATTGATTGAGGGATTCTGTGAGACCCTTTTATCAATGAAAGGGTAGTCACGTGAAAAGATTAAATTAGACCAACCTCTATGCAAATAGAAAAAGCTGGTCACCGATAGAGGCCTTCATAATACTCGCATGACACATCCTTGAAACCGAATGAATTTAAGTTTATTAATACATAGTTCACGCGTCTGGCGGGACTCGGACGATGTAATTAAAATATTTCAAGCTGGTCACCGAATGCTTCGCGATCATATTAATACACATCCCGTGGCGCGAATAATGGCGTCCAGCTCGCGCGAAATTGCCCAGTATTGTTTTTCAAAGCGGATTTTCCGTGTAATGTGTCCGGTATCTCGTGTTTGCGCGATTTTGATTATAAAAGGGATTTTTGATATTCCCGCGAGTGCTTTGGGGCGCACGCGAAACGGATGCACGCGTGATATAAAACAAAATGCCGGGAAACAACAACGGAACAATAGAACGCCACGAAGCGGTGGTAATATTTAAGCTGCAAAATATTTTCTGCCCTTTTATCCGGGTATACTATTTTTGGTTGTACGCAGAGCAATCTATCTTTCGTGTTGAATGAACTTTTATTTAAGCTGTCATGTGATGATTATGAATCTGTTGTATATTTTGTATTGCACAGAGTGTTAAAAAAGAGTTGACGATTTTAACACCTTGACTGCTACGCCGTATTAGCTGAAAATGACAAACTTTCTAAGTTTTTGCACGAAATGAATATAACTTCAAACTATACCCACTTTCATCAGTAATATTAGTCATTGTCATCATTTTTCACTGATTGTGTTAGATTTTATTAGATATATTTGTCATGCTACAAATGATCAAATGAATAATGATCCAATCCAGGTGTCACCCACATATAGGTGACGTGGCAGTCAAAGTGTTAAGGGAAGATAGTACTTGTGAAATGGAGGAAAAAAGTCCTAATAAACATGGTGTGGCGTATCGTCTTCTTTTATTCTATTGGCAGATGCCACTAAAAAATTCTTTAGACTTTTTTTATAGATATTTCTTAAGAGCATTCGCCGATAAATGGCGTATGTGCAGGAAATATATCAAAAAACGAAAAATGTCTGTCAAATAGTTAGAAAGCTGCAAGTTTTTGAACGAGATCATAATTTTGTGGTACGGAGATGCGAAGCGTGCGTGGAAATGGTAGGAAAACATGTAGAACACCTTCTGCAAACCTCGAAGTTTGCAGAATTCTATTTCTTCCTACTCTTACAAGCGGAAATGGTAAGATAATCCGTTGCTTTCATGCCGTATTAGTACACCAAAACCTAGTAAGTCATTTACTTTAACCTCAACGTAGAATTGTTCATAACTCCGACAATATGAATTTTTCGACCCATCTTGTTTAGGAATTTTGTCTTCCATTTCTCTAGTAATAAAGTCTTGAAACCTTTTTTTAACACCCTGTAAATCAAATGGTATTCAATTTTTTAAAATTGACAATAATAAACATTGATTATTTGATTTTGTTAAAAAAAATTGCTTAAATACTGAATTATCATATAAAAGACCGTGATCTCCCCAAACTGTTAATAAATTGAATATTTTTTCTCCAGACCAAATTATAAAATCACAAAATTAACGAAAAATTTCTTTCGTGTTTTCTGCAATTGTCCTACAGTTGCAACGTTAAGAAATTACCATTAAAATCATTCATTATTTGTAGCTCCGTAGTCATTCAGCGGCCTTGAGCGGCCGAAACTCCTTGTCTCTTTTATAGCTACGAGAAAATGTTAGCGAACAAGTGTCCTCGACTACACTTTCCTCCACGTCTCGACTACGGTCGACTCAATCAAGAGATTTAACCCTTTTTGTTTGAAAGAGTACAAGGGACATGTCACGTAACTGAGATCAAGTTATCGTTCGACTGTTCCTCGGCCGTTAAAAGCATTTTCATTAAATTCTTTCGGTGTCGAGGGATAGAACGAAGAAACTTTTCAAGAACTCGCCTCTCGTCGAGATCCTCCCCGGACTAGGTAAATCTGTCAACCGAAGAATCTTTCGTTCTCACGTTTCTTCAGTTTAATCAAGACCTACAGTGACTTTCAAATTTGTTCTAGTCACACCAACACGTTCGCTCGAGAACTTCTGAATCGATTTACATTTCCATCGTATGAGATAATGTTCGATTCGTATTAATCAACTTTCGGTTTCTGCACTAACGTTACTTACTGTATCCACTGTTATTTATTTGCTTCTCCATTTTATTTTGTTTTATTTTTAATTCATGAATAAGCTTGACACTGCAGAAACGTCTCATCGTTGCTGTTTATGTGTCACTGAAATAATACGACGCCAGCCAGCCATTCTGCGAATTTAATGATTTTACGATCAATATTCAGTTCAGCTTCATTTTGCAGTTAAAATTGCATTCATTCATCCGGATGCACTGCTCGTTAAATTTCGTTTCATTGCTCTGTGGAAATATTTATTCACTTCTTTTCTTAGATTCGATCAACAGTTTCTTTGAATTCGCGCATCATCGGTCTCACCTTAATCGAGTTAGCTGTAAACATTTTTATTTTTTTATTTCCACGAACTTCTTTATTGGTCTTAATTTTCATGAATGGCTGAGTAGTAGCAGTTTCTGTCTTGTTCATTCAGTGCGTGAAAACGAATTATCGGTTCTCTATAATCACTTATTTTGACCGAAATACCAAACCACATTTGTAGGTATCATACAGGGTGAGCCAGAACGGGTGGTACAACCGGGCAAGAGATGATTTGACATGCAAATATAAGTTGAACACGTAGAATAACATTCTTTCGTATGTTCCTTCGTTTCTGCGATAATCAAATTTGAAAATTTATCGGATACTCGTTGTTGCAAGGCAAGGGGTTAATACCAAGTTCTTGTCAGTCTTCTCGAAAACTCGAAGTCTTACAACAGTGGTACGGAATTTCGCATCGAAATGAAAACGCGTGGTTATTTAAAGTTACAGCGAGTGGGCGGATGGATGAACGAGATAAAAGCATGCAACTTTCTCAACAAAATCGTGTCATCTGGCCGACGAAATTCATCAAAACTTTAAACGCTCAATTTACGAAACGTGATATTTTCATTTACACCGTCCGCGTTCTACTGAATGCGGTCGACTTTCTTTCCAGGCCTCCGCGTTTATGCAAATTATGCCAATAACGCCGCCGGGGGTGAGGGGCGGCTAATAAAATTACTCGGGGGCTTGAAGGCTAAACACGGGAAGATTTATTCGCGCGTGCACGTTCCTGAAATTCGAATAACTGCATTTAGACGGATGTAAAGTGGAAGAATGAGAATTTTCTTTTTTTTTAACCAGTTTCAGTTTTGTAAATAATTAATATAGTGTAGCACCCAGATTATCCCAACTATAATCTGTAGCAGCATGACTGACATTACAACCGTTTGGCATCAACATGATGTGTTTGTTATAGTGCGCAAAATACTCAAAGGTGTAAGATTAGGTACTCAGTGTCATGTGGCACCGATCGGATGATGTACAGGGTGTCACGTAGTATTTTAATGGACTGCATCATCGGTATGATTTTTGACAAAAATACATTATCGTAAGATATATAACACTGTAATTTTGTCAGTCTCACCGTCTTTATCCATTTGGAGAAAAGAATGCATGTATAATAATGCTGTTTGATTTAGGGTGCTTGAGAACAGATAAAATGAATTAATTAGCAAACAATTATTATAAAGCAATTTGAGGTTAAAAATACAGTTTGCACAACTTCATAACTAGTTAGAACTATGAATGATCGAGTGAATAGAACAATTTTGCACATCTGACTGAAATCGTTTAAACATTTTTTTTATGCCATTGAATTCGCATAAAACGACAAATTTTCAAAATTTCCACCGGAAAACTACTGGTAGGTAATTTCTGTGCAGGTATAATTTCTTAAGCATTAGACAACCGGATGTAAAGTTATAATTATATGTGAAAATATACTACCAATTTTTGATGCTCCTTTAAATTCATATTAAAGCTGTTTTACGTATATTATAATTTTTATCTGCATGAATTTTAACAGTAGCATTGCCTGAGCCTTTTTTCGCAAAAAGAAGTCATTAAACTAATGGAATTTCAGGTGACATTCTAGTTATTACATTAACACTTAAAGTAGAAATACTACGAATTTTTTACGATTTTTTTATGCCTCTTTTAACTGCCTTGCTCTATTATGATTTTCCATTGTACTAATTCAAGTCGTCAGACTATTTTAATTTTTCCCTGAAAAAGAATTATCATACAAATGAAGTTCATGAAACGTGAGGTTATAGTTACGTAACGGGCCATAATCGTGGTTATTTCTGGACATTATTGGATTAAATTCACAGGCTGCATATTTTAAAATTTACTGAACGTTCACAAGCCATGTTAAAAGAAATATATTGGGTACATAAAGGATAAATGGGGCTAAATAAGCTGAATAACAATATTTCAGTAAACATAGGTTGAAAAATGAATGTTCGACAAGTTGTGAGCAACTATCTGTTAATAAAAATGTTCAGAGTATTAAGTGACATTGCATCTTCGACCTATTTTTACTTTTTTAAATACTTCTTATTCATTTTATTGAGTGCTAGCTACCCTTTTAGCCAGTGATGTCCACCGGAGTTGTGGCCTTCCCCCCCTTTAGGCCCATTCCCCTCATATAGGCTGTGATCTAGGACGACGATGGACCTAGGGTCTGAACTGAAACGAGGGGAATGGACCTAGAGTGGGGGAAGGCCGCAGCTCCGATGGCCATCACTGCTATAACTACTGCATACCTTTTTTAATATATACAGCGTGTTTAAAACAAGGTTGAGGGCTTTAAAGGCAGATAGTATATGATAAACACGGGTAGGAAAATGTATATTGTCGGAGTTATAAACAATTCATCGTTTTGGTTAAAGCAACTGACTTGCTCGCTTCCGGTGCTCTCGCGCGGCATGAAAAACAATGGGTTATCTTGCCGTTTCTGCTTGCAAAAGAAGAACAAAACGAATTCTGCAAACTGCAAGGTTTACAGAAGGTTTTCTGCATGAACTCATTCCATTTGCATGACTCACATCTTCGTACCAAAGAATTGCGAACTCTTTCAAAAATTCTTGATTTAAATCCCTTGGACTTTCTTGTATGAGCATTTTTCAAGAGCGTGGTGGACTTTTCACCGATAAATGACATAAACGAATCATGTCAAAGAATACAAAATAGCTGTCACACATTTAGAACGAAACAGAAAATGTTCTAAAAAAATTCACAGTTGATTGTTCGCTCGTTTTAACTAGAACAGAAAATTGTTTGTCACTTTGAAAATATTAATTTTTCGACCAATGTTTATTAGGACTTTTTCTTCTATATGGTGAGTACTATCTGCTCTTAAAGTCCTGACCCCTTTTTTTTAACACCCTATGAATGCCTATGTTTTTATAGGCTCACTGTCACTTTCTTTTATAAGTGCAACGATGTGCCTACAAAATGCGAATGCATTGTTTTTTTAAATGGAAATGCATATTTTTTTAACATGGATCGTTTCTTCGGAACATTCTGCATATAAAAGTATTAGGGTCCGCTGTTAAAAAAATCAATATTTCGAGAAAACATTACATTCTACCTTTTTCTGTACAACTTCTTTTATTTCGAAAAAAATTTGAGTTATAAACCGTTCCAATTGTTTGACTCACCTTGTACAGTTATCTAACTATTAATAAATATAGTGACTGACGAAGCTGATCAAATGAATGCGTTATTTGAGAATTCTTTTATTTAACATTTTCTCGTAGTACTGCAATTCGAAACAAGATCACAATATCTGTAACAAATCACATTTCAAATACATAGGTAAAGTTTGTGGTCACTCGTGATCGAATGAAGCAAGAAAATTAATTGCTAAAGTACTGGATGAATTTCGTGAGTCACTGAATATTAAATTTTGTGACGTTTTGCTTCGTGTACAGCACAGTATAGTATGGAAGGTTAAACGTAATCACCGTGCGTTCGTTCGGTTTCTCGTATATCCGGTTTATTCTAATACATCTTGGCCCTCGTTCGATTTCGAGTACTCGAAAAATGCATAAAATATAAAGCGCTGCAAGGCTTCCGCGTTTTAGCATCGGGCTGCAGCGAACCGACCATCTCGGTGAATGAAACACCAGTAAATTTTGCAAAGATCCGAACGACGATGAAAACCGTACGATGTTCGATGAAATATTTATCGTACCGGTTCCAGCGTCTTCTCCATCTACTGCTCCCAGTGTTTAAAGCGCACGCAAAGCGGAGAATTTTCGGCTCTTCATTTGCATTCACTTGACGCCCAATTTTCGTCTCATAGAATATTCATAAAATCTTGATCTAAACTATCTCCTTACGATCCATAACACTAAACAGATTCTCGAAGAAAGACTGAAGAATTCTTATTTTTCGAACTGGAGCCTTCGAAACTGGTCCAATGAGATCAATCGTAGCATTGAAGATAATTATTTGTAATTGTGAAATAAAAATTGATCAGCATTCGGAATAATAATTTTGTAACAGAATGATTGCTGGTAATTTATAATCCAGAAGTGAAAGAATATACGATTCCCAGCGTCTGAACAAATGTAAATCATGCGATTGTCCGAATCTTATAGTTCGTCCAAACGTTTTAGAAACAACATCACTTTTATGTCGCGAGTGCAGGTTCATCTTTCAAATGTGCAGTCCGATTTTAAGAGAGACGTAAACGCACGCCTAAATTCCCTTTCACCATCGCTCATGCATTTATTCAACGCGTGTGCGAATCATAAAGTATCCGCGGGCTGTCCGTTCGCTTTAAAATTCTTATTAGAGCTCACCGCTCTCTTCACTCGTATTACCAGAGGCACGAACGGTGGAAGAAAAAACAGAGGAACATTTTTATTGTTGCTATAATTCTTTCGGCCCTCCCCGTTCACGGCCATTCGAGGAAAATAAGGAAGAGCTACTCAGCTCGGATGTAAAGGGATTTCAGCCGGATTTATGCTGCGAATCCGAATCATTTTTCTCCGCGTTCCGACGTTCCTGTCCTATATTTTTGAGCATCAGCCGTCATGCTTCAGTCCAGGGATACCGTGTGACTTTATACGTTCGTCCTAACTGGATATTTATGGCTTGCGTTAAGAATTTCCTTTCAGGCTGACGGATTTACCGGCACAACGGCAGCTTCAATGAGCTCAAAAGTATTAGGCCGTCCCAGAAATTCGTGCTGATTCCAAGATTAAGAATGAGGTCAATATTTTCGATCATTCTGTTTTTAGGAATAGATATTCTCGACGTCTGTAGCTAGTACTCCTGTGAATTCTTAAATAATTTTATAACGCAGTCGTGATAAAATGTTTTTGGCTTATTATTAAAAAAATTGTTTATAACGGTACGCGGTTCGTCAAATTTCTGTCCAATTACGGGACCACGCAGTGATTGGAAGAGGTACTAATTTGATCACAGTGACGGTGAATAATTCTTCGTATTATCCGAAAATTACCGAATCGGATCAATGTTAATACAAATGTAAATGGGAAAATCGGTGCGAGTAGTTTAGTGGGTAATGATCGTAAGCCGTTGATGCGAATTTAAGCTTAAACAATAACTAAACAACTGTGTAATTTGTACATTATATCGTCACCGTATTTATATAAAGTCTATGTTTCAAACAATTTGCCCAAATTCGTTTATATTGCTATTTATTACTGTAACCAAATTTTCAAATTGATATAAATATTGTCACTTGACTGCGGATGTTTATACAACTTAATATATCCACAGTGGTGAATGATGCACATTTAATAATCTAACAAATTAAAAAGTACGTACTTTAAACATTTCATGGAGCAAATACAGTCTGTTTGAAATTCCATTTATTTAACTGCATTGACATAAGAAATATGGAAGTCTAACAATGTATATTTGCATAAAAATCCGCAGTCTGATTGTCACTGAGAATAGAAAATTGCAAGAAAATCAATATTAAAAATGTGAATTAGTAGAAGGATTATATTGTTGGTATTTATAATTGTCAAAGGAACAAACTGAAGCGTTATAGATCGCGGTCGAACGTATTCAAAGTCGCGATGCTTACAATTTATATCAAAATCGTGGCCATTACCGGGAAAAGATGCAAACGGGAGAGAACAAGGTAAAAAAGGCAAATGAAGATGAAACGAGCCGAAAGGGGAGAGGAAAAAGAACAGAATGAAAAAGAAAGAGGGATGAGAGGGGAACAACCGTTGCAGTAAAAGGGTGAAAACAAGTTGAACCGGAAAAATATACAGTCGGTGAACCCCAGGCGAATAAATAACCTCTGGTTCGGCTAGGTTCGTCAAACAGATGGTAATACGTTTCGTGTTTCACCAAAAATGCGGTTTTTATATGCAATATATACGAAACTGCTTGGTTTATCGTGTCAAAGTTACGCTCTCGGTTTTCCCTCTTCCTTTCTTCGCGTATTTTTCTTCTTTTTGAAAAGGATCCACAGCGGACGGATCGAAACACGACGAATCCATTGTTATAATTTCGCTTTAATTACATTTTCTGGCCGAATGAATAGCCCGGACGTCGCTTTGTTCTCTGTTTTCGCGGCATTACGAAACAGCGTGTCGTTTCACCCACGAGAACACACTATTTTTCGGCGGCCGGCCTTATCATAATTCATTTCGCGGCTTTATTATCGCGAAATCGAATGGCGGATCGACTGGAAAATCGTTGTGGCCTATCGACCGTATAACAACCACCGAATTACCCGCCTGACCCGCTGGAAAATTTTCAGCAAAATTGAATTAAATATCGCGAATCGTAATCGTTCTTCGACTGCGCGTGAACAAAAAAATGGAGTGTAAAAGAATGGAATTGAATAACAATATCCATTTTCGTGACAATTCAATTGTTTCAAGCTGCAGCAAAAAGAACCCAGAATGTAACTTGTATCAAAGAATCAGAAGAATATAAATGATTCTATTTATATATTTTACATTTCATTTTTGCAACTTATGCGCCCTTTCCCGATTATGCTGCGCTCAAAGAGCACGCAATTATGATGTAAAATTATGCGAAACATATCAAGGCATATACTAATAAAAAGATTCAACTCTCTTGTGATATTTTGGCACGAGTTGCATTCTGATACGTTGTCGATATCCAAAATTATAGACTTCTATATACTTTGAAAAATCGACACTTCAACTACCCCTTCAGTGTACAATTAAAATGGATGAGTCCTATATGGACCTACAAAAGAGCCAAAAAACCTCATTCAAACTCGGGGAACCCTACCACCTCTAAAAGATTTTTTTAAATTTTCCCCATTTGTTTACAAATTTCCACTAACAAAAATCCATATTGGACAGAGTATGGAAGGATTGAAAATGACCTTTTTACAGAAAATTAAATAAATGGACAGCTATTAGCGACATCACTGGAGGAAACCAATTCAAATTAATTGTTGTCGCCTTTGAATACCCTCCTTTGTGAATCATTCGACAATCTTCTTCCTCCGTTCGATGTCTCGATTCGCGATCGTCCAGAAAAAGAAGGATGTAGCACGATTGAATGATTGAGCCGTCACCGTGTCCGATAAACAAGAATACGTCGTCCCTCTCGTCTTCGGCCACTTGAGCTCGGCAGCTGAATGATATAAAGGGACGCACGGACGATCGTTTGTCATGGAACGGCGACTAAGAATGGCTAAGAGAGCTGGAAGGTTCAAGTAAGACAGAGAACGAAAACGCCATACATAATACAGCTGGAAACAATCGTCGTCCGTGATACATTACTTCCTATTCTGACGAAGGAAGTAGCCTCCTTGTTGCTATAGCCTCTGACGTGCGGTTGTTCGAGACAGGAACTCTGCCCTATAAATGATGCAGAAAGTCATCATCCAGTGCATGCGTTCAGCATGAACTACGGAAAGAACAGATTTTAATTCATCCGCTTCCTCCAGCCGTGAGATTTTCGAGAAAAATCTACGCCATGGAATTTTCTGCAGTGGAACACGCGATGGATCGAGTACTTCATTTGTATAACGTGTATAGCATTAATTCTTAGTTTATTACAGTGTTGAGAAACTGTAAAATATTTTACGAAATATTGACACTGTATATAAAGACACGTGGGTGCAACAGCTCGACCTAGAATATAGGTTGATAGCGTATCGTACACAGGTACGACTGAGCCAGTATTGTGGCGTGTAGCGCACAGTGCACGATTTTTCGGAACCCATATATGGGTTCATAGGGCAGGAAGGATTAAAATCTAGCTAGATAATATGAATATGTCGAGTGTTAGAATGAAAACTGCTTTAATTAGCCACATTATAATTTGATGTTTTTAATACAGTAGGGCCTCGATTATCCGAACTACAATTGGCGACGGGATGACTCGCATTGTAACTATATTTCGCATAAAAATGACAATTTTATTTTAGAATGTAAAATATGCACTACTGTGAAATTAGGCACACAATGTCACTAATGATTACTTCAGCTTGTAACAGACATAGAATGATCAATTTTCAGATGTCAGGTGTTCGGATAATCGAGGTTCTACTGTATAAATCGTGAAGCAAAGGATTTTGTAACTGTTCGATTATATCTTATATACATTATATTTTATAACAAGTGTAACACGAACATATATTTATATAAATTTATTTCATTATTTTGAAGTTCTGAATTCACCCCTGGAGGATTTCTCATATATTGCGTTATACCCCTTGCACTGCCATTCGTTGCTTAACGACAGGGTACGTTCTGAGAAATGCATGCTTAGGCGAGTTCGTCGTTATGTGAACGTCATACAGCATGGCTACACAAACCTAGATGGTATAGTCTACTGCCCACCTACACTACGTGATATAACCCATTGCTTCCAGGCTACAAACCAGTGCAGCATGTTACTGTGCTGAATTCTGTGGGCAATTATAGCACGGTGGTAAATATTTGTGTTTCTAAACACACCTAAGCATAGAAGAGGTACAGTATAAATATGGTATAAAAGATATAATATCGTCGCATGTGCAGTGCGTCATTCGGCGAAACGTCGCCATGCGGCACATAATTGTATACTTAAAGAACGCCTGGATGAAAATTAGTTATTCCCGCATAAGCACATACAGTACCGTGCATAAGTATTCGAACGCATTGGTCCATCAAGAAAAGTCATCATTATAGTTACTGTGGAATATGCTTATTATTTCAAATGTTTTGTTATTGTGGACTTAAATATTAAATTATAATATGACAACACATTTCACATTGTTTGTCAGGTACAATTTTTTAATATTATTTTAAACGAATTTCGTGTATACGTTTGCCATTGAATTGAACACAAACTTAGTATCATTCGAATAATTATGGTCGGTTGTATACATTGCCGTCTATAAGTACTAGAACAGTTGCCGCTTTTGTTGAATATATGATATTTTATCTAATTTTTATATTTCTACTGTTTTATTTTATTAGATTACGTACACCATTAGCTTTGATAATTTATTATATAAATAGGTAGATTAACAGGTTAATAGATACAATTATTTAAAGATATAAATGATAGTAGGCTTCGATTGTGTCAGTGCAGTTACTTTTCAGTGTTTGGTTTTTTAAATACACTAAAGCTGGGAAGTCATTGTCTCAATTTCTGTTTGTTAGATTCATACAAATATTTTATGTAATTATAGAAACAATGATAGCTAGAGTGCCAAAATTAATGAAAGCACTGATCATAAACCGACTGTTAAACCGATACGATTTATAATTAATTTCGACAGTGAATATTATGGTATTGAGTACTGTATATAATCCCGTTGGTACGACATATAGAAGAGAATAGCGTTTATTCAAATTCTCCAGTGATTTCATAACATTTACAGGTTTATTCCAAATTTGATAAGTATCCTAATATTCATAGGCATCGGTGTATATTTTATGCGACTACGAACGTGCAAGAATAGCTGTTTAATTGTTCGATACGCAAAATTAGGTTTGAATTTAGCTGCTTGATGATTTTGCCTATGAACTCGTTAGCTCAACCTTACTTTTTAATTTATATGCGAGCGTCTATTGAAATAAAGTCGATCATTCTTTTCATCGTACCTGTTAGATTCTGTTATGGTAATTTTCTTCATACGGTTATTCTCTGACCGGTCGTCTGAAAAGTAGAGCAATAATTTCACCCGACCCGTACCTCGAAAAACGCAATTGCGGGTAAGAATTTGGCAACATTGTTATCCTCGTTTAATAGCGATCGCTTGTGCGTCGTTTCCGGAAACGGAAGAGTAAAAGAGTGGTCAGGGTAGAAATGGGGAGCCTCCGGCGCGGGGGAGGGACAAGAAAGCGAGCAGAGAAAGGAAAGGTATCTCTCATTACGTGAAATTTCAGAAATGAATGGCTCCATTAATTTTTCGATGAGATGAAAACTGTATGGACAGAATGGGACGAATGTATGTCAGCGGTAACCAGTCTGGCCAACCGTTCAAGGAAAGAGACGTTCCGAATAGATGATATCGCCAATAACATGGCGACGTTCCCTTTGAACTGTCTTTGTTAAATTTTCCATTCTCTCGAGCGACCGGTTTAATAATTCTTTCTGTTCTTCCGACTCGCTTTATTTCGAGCACGCCTCGAATGCTTCGCGATAGCTGTCGACGGGAAAAATTCACCGTGAGGATTCGAAATGTTATTATTAGACTGCGGATCTTTATGCAATTTAACATATCCATGTTTTTTTTAAAAAATGCACATTCTATACATTAAATGAAACAAAAGCTGTAATTTCAAACACTTAAACCGCAAAATGCAGTTACGCCATAGTCGCATTTCATTAGCTAGAAAAAAATAAATATTGAATTCTAAACATGAATATTAGCATAAAATTCGGCAGTTTACTTATTATGAATGTTGAAGCCACAAATCGTGATCAGAATCGACTTTCTAGATTTCTTCAATTAAACAAGAAAAAGCAAATTTATTGAAACAAAAACATGAAAATAAAGGGATGTATAGCTATTTTTTTGCTTCACCTACCTTTTCAGAGTAGAATTTTTCTTAGATCTGTTAGGATGATTATTTATTAGAATTGTCAGTATTTCATGTCACGCAAGCAGACTGATAAATATACATATAAGTTTGCAATAAAGAATCTGAATGTCTACTTCACTTTAATTCAGCGGTGGCCATCCGGAGCAAAACTTGGCTCCAGACTACCCCCACTCTGTGTCCACTCCCCTCACGTAGGCTGTTGTCTGAGTATGACGTCGATAACATCGATAAGTGTCGGTAAATACGGTTTCTCAAGAAACAGTGACGTAATAAGAATAATTATTTATTATACATGACATCAGTTTCATCTAGAGAATACATGTCAAATTTCTCATTACACGATGGCATCTCTGCTTTAATTACTCCTTTGTTAAATAAATTTGAACCTTAAAGAATCATAGGAAGAAAAGAAGAAATTGGAGAAATATTATACACAAGATTTACGATACAGCGTATAAAAGTCTCAAAAAGTAATTGTTAACGTTTTACGAAAAATAGGCAATCCCCTCTGGCACAAAAGAAATGTTCTTTCATTCAATTTTTGTACGTGGATGTTTTCTCGCAGTTCATCCGAATCATTTTCCTTCCGGATATAAAATAAATTGAAAAGTATAATAACGTATTTCACGAACGTAACCAAAATGTTCACCACTGGTGGGTTTCTCTTCATTTTATATCCCCTGCACATGTTTGTTCCGTGTAACATGCAAATCTATTGTGCAGAATGTTGCAGGAAATCTGCATCCACGCTTCATAGACTGTGTGCGCCGTGTCATGGGTGTATTATGCAATGTATGCCGCTAATTCCGTTATAAGTAGCTTTGCACGATTCCATTCATTACGCTGATTAAATTTTATTTTCTGTGATTTTGCAAAGTAGAAACGTTTTTCACATGAAAGTGTATAAAAACGATATAACAGAAAATTTGTAATAGCATTAAGGTATGATAAACAGAGAATACTGGAAGAAAAGTTTAAAAAATATTTTCACAGAATATTGCGGACGCTGAGAGAAGAACATTGCAATAACAAATTACAGTACTAATACTTATTGATTACATATTTTTTGGCCATTCTGTTCAATTACGTCAAAGTGTTAAGGAGACAAACGGAAAGCTGAGAATTATTAAATAAAAGTTGACCAACTTCACATGATTTTTATATTGTTGGTAGGAATATAATTTAGTTAGTACACAGTACTTTTGATTCAACCATTAAAAAAAGAAAACGAATAACATAAAACTCTGCCATACTATTTAAGCCGTATCTCGGTCAATAAATGGACATTCACATTTTATTGAGAAACTCAACGCAATAAATAAAATTCATAAAAACTACATTCCACTTGTTAAACAAAATTTTATTCTACATAAAGAATCATCCTCCTTTCGAATGCACAATGAACAATGGTCCACCCTGCGCATCAGGATTTACAGCTTCTTCCTAAAGAAACACTCTTCTGCGCTATTACCGAAGAAATTAATTTGTCGTTCATTTCCTTCGAATAATACGCTGTGAAAGGGGAGCCCTTCTTCAAAGGACACAATTAAATTCATGGTTATCTTATTAAGAAGCTGGTAGCTCCTTACGGCACCGGAATTCCTCTATCGGTCAACTGACCTTTGGGAAATCTGGTTAGCGATGGAGAAACAGGGAGGGCACAAAGGGAATGGAATCTTTGCCATCGAAAACCGCGAACTGTCCCTGCGACGAAAGGGCCAATGAAATGGGACGAAAGAATCGATCGATCGAACGGCTGGGGTAAGTTATACGTCGTCACAGAGGTGCTGAAGACTCGAGGATAAAGGGTGGTCGGTTATTGCTGAGCATCGATTGCGCGAGACCACGATTATCCGATGAAATACGATAGGAATTCACGACGTGGGCCATCTTGTATGGCTGCCCCTTTCTGCGCAAGGAATTCGTTAACTTGTTCGGTAATTGACAATGGAATCGATTTCACTTTCCTTCGATCCGCTTATCACGCCTCAGGAGCTTCCCTGGCAGTTTTAAAACATGGCCGTGTAGCAAGGGAAGCTTAACTCGCCGTTTGTCAGGTGAAATTTTATACACAGACGCGTCGGATGTTTTATGGAATACCCCATCTTTTTTAATTGTTTAAGTGAGAACATGAAAGTATATTTTATATTTTGTGTATTCTCTGGACGCAAATGACGTTCACCTGTGTAGGAATATAAGTATATTATGCGTGGAAAATGTATTTGGTTCAAAAGTAAATGCAAAGGCATTTGTAATATAGCAAACGGTATGCAATTTAATTTCACTGGGGTATGTGACACCCATCTGATAGACGCCGCGTTAATTGCAGTTTTTACTCGTCCTTAAATTTATTGAATAGTTCTGTTCGATCGTGTGATCAGTTTCAAATCGAAAAAGGTAACGATCACTGTTGAGCACATATTTTCGTCGAAAGAAATGATTGAATGTCTCTGAGTGAATCGCAGACGCTGAATTACGTGATTATCCTGTGAGCAGCTAAGATTAAGAGAGCTGAGAGTTGTTTACGTTTTGTATAAAATACGTTTTTGTACAAAATCTCGCGCTGACCAACAGGACAACAATCGTGGCAAGTATCCCAACTGACTTTTTGACTGACTGTTATACTAGAAGAAATTAAATCTTCTGCCTCTAACAAACTTTTAGAGAGTTATGAGTAGAAGTCGGGGAAGACAAATGAATTAGTCGTTTCGCTGGTTAGAACCGTATAGTTATGTACCATGTACGGACCTGGATCACGCAGTGTCAATTACTTTCGCTACCTGGGGGTACAAGCGACAACCTCGCTAAATCTCTTCTAGACACATTACGTAATAAACCTGACCTATTTGAAACAAAAAGTGTTCACCTCTGTCGTAAGCCGTATCACTTCTCCTGAAGTTCGACTATTTTTTTATACATATAATTTAAGGTAGCATCAACATGTTGATCGTTAGCAACCATAGTTGTTGGTCATTCTATGCTTCAGACTAAAGGTTTATTCTACGGATAAGTTCGGTTCCTTTCTTCAGGTTACCTTCTGTTTCAAACATTTCTGTAATACGTTCACCACCACAGTGAAAACATCCACCACTAGTCAGACACGGCATAAATTCCTCTTTTCTATATAAATCAGGAAGGAAAAAAATGTTTAAATATTCAGTATTGTATATGCGTACCTATATTAGTGTTGCATCGTTAAATTCATTCAGAATATAGTAATAATCAATCGTCATTTAATTAAATAAAAATTAAAGCGCTTGGTCATCGGTGACCCTCATGGCAGTCAACGTGTTAATAGTGTTTCGAACTTGTAGCTGGTTTCTGGTGTCTTTCGAGCTCTTGCAGTCCAATAGAATGTCTTTGGTGGTTAAGTTTTGTTGACAGAGTTCACAGTGCGGTGGAATTGTTGTGTTCAGAATCTAGCCTCGGCGCACCCAATTATTAGTCCGTTAAGTATTATTTGCGCCCTTCAGCTGAGAAATTCGACTGTTAGTCCGGCATGGAAGAAGGTTCGTGTACGTAGTACGTGACAACTGACTGCGAATCTCTGGACCAAGCGGCGAAAGCCAGGAAAAGCCGGGAACAGAGGTGGGAGACAGGGAAAATTGTGCGTCGCGGAATACACGGCAGCATTGAAACGCTCTCATTCGAGACACGGAGCTCGCTCAAAGGCCAGCATTACGAGCAGCGCGATCCTTTCACGGGCACAGTAGGAGAGATATCTCATAGAAATGCTCGCGTGTATTTACCGGGGACAAAATAAGGGCCGTGGAAAGGTGCGAGCGAGAAAAACGGAATGAGCTGGAGAGCGATCTGAAAAGGGACCCCGGTGGAAACTAGCCTCTGCAAACGTCGAGTGGATAACCCGGAGGGAAACTCGAGAGGTTCGGTCGTCTTTTGCGTGCCTTCTTCAGACCTGTTAATAGTACTCCTTGCTAAGATCTTCCATCTTGGTACTCGATCTTCGCTATACGAAAGATGTCCACACTCCGGAAACACTTCTCGTACTTCCTTCTGAAGTAGGTCGCCCAACGACGATCTCCGGCAATGGATTTCTTTTCTCTCCCACTTTCTTTCTTTCTTTTCGTGCCACGGACTCCGGGGCGATACGACCAGCCGGCCTGAGATTCTTTGGGCGTTTATCAATCCTTAATTAGGGTTCGACTCGTGAAACGTAGGTGGGTGGTGCAGAGGCGTTTACGGTTCAGAACGAAGAAAACGGGTTCCTCGCTTTCTCCATTAACGCTTGGAATATTCTCTGGGAAATATTTGTAGAAACATGTATTTAACCCTCTGGAACCGGATACTTTTTGCGTATGACGAAAATGACACATCAGGTAAATGATAAACATAAATGATAAAGTTTGTATAGAGGGATACGAACATAGTAATAAAAGAACAGACTCTTCGGTGACAGTACAGTCACAGAATATAATTGTCAGTGGTAGATAAATGAAATAAAAGTTAAAAAATATAGACGTATGCATATGTAGATACGTAACTTTCAAGTCACATGGCGTTATAGAGGGTTAAACAAATCAGTTTTGAGAAATCTGATTGCATAGCTGAATTCTCTGTTTAAAAATACACAAGTGTCTGTGTATGAATTGTGACGAAACAGTTATAATTAACCCATATAAATATGAGCCCGAATAAGAAGTTCAAGTTTAGTAAACACTGTACTGTCATCGTGAGCAACTATACTGTATGTCCATCAACAGCCAATAGATCAAGCATCCTTTGTTGTATATTGACAGTACACTTGTCAGGAACATTCTGTTATTATTTACGATAAATACTTAAACTAAGCCTAGCTTATATTTATTAAATTCCAATACAATCTAGTAGATTAATATATTCGTTTTACATAATTTTAACGTCAGATTAAATTGACCTGGACAGTTCCAGTGCAACAATTATTGAAACAGTGTACAAGAGTTATATAGGTTAGTTCTAGTTCTCCCATTGGGCTTCGATCAAATAATTATGCTTCCTGAATTCCTTAGAACATACAGCAGCACGTCTTAAACAACTCTTTCCGAAAAGGCCCCAAATTGACAAAAGGTGATATTGTTCTTCTTCATTCGAACATCTCCCCCCATTCTTTGCTTTTATTCGCGAGATTGGTCTACTTTCGAACGTTTCCTCTCATTCTATTTGTACAGTCGTTTTGTCGTCGTATTTTCTATCCCCTTATCAGCTACATTTTTTCCGTGGAGCTGCGTGTCAGCTGATAGCCGCTGGACTTTGACGGATGACACGCACATTTCTCTCTATTTCTCTATCCTTTTCCTCCCCTTTGCCGTTTCTTTCGCTTTCGGTCACCTCCGTACGAACTATCTCTGCCTCCTCGTGTACATGTGCAGACGTCCAGATTACAAACGCAGATTTCTAATTCAGCATACGAACGCGAGGGATTCGCCGTGGCACGGCCATTTACGCGTCGATAAAACGTCGCTGATTACACCCGGCCGATATTCTATCTCGGGAAACTTTCGAACTGACCTTTTCCGTTCACATTATTAGCGACTGCTTTCCTTGCTCATTTTCCGCAGAATATTCACCGCATTGTCCGGATTGTTCATATCACGCGTACCCGCCATGAATGGGAACACCGAGCTGTGACCACACGCTATCGATCAACAGTTTGAAATCGATACACCCTTCGCTGTTATTGTTGCCGGAAGCTTCTGGATTGGGTTAAGTTGCATCAGGCTGTGTCAGGTGGATGGTTCGGGTTTCGCTTAAAACAGTAGATATTTGGACATGACAGTCACTGTCGATCAAGTGACAGAAACAAAAATGAGGTTGGATTGGATTGGACTGATTTAGAGTTGGATTGGGTCAGATCCGTAACAAGTGGTTGTCGAGTAAAGTACTTCCGTTACGTTTTTACAAAAATGATGGCGCTATGTAGAGACGTTTATACCTCATGCAAAATGTGAACATATTTCAAAGGTAATAATATTTGTTACAGGGGTTACATTAAAAATTCCAATTTATCCGTATTTATAGCTGTGATGTATAATTGTTCACATATTCAAGTTTGTATAAAAATGGATGAATCTGTTATAGGGAAAATTTGTACCAGTATGATATTTTTATGGACATTATTCAAATTCAGCATTCAAACATACACAGGTTCGACAATTAAACTTTTGTTCTACGACGAATAATTTCCTATGTGTTCGAATAATTACGTTTTCAGCCTAACTTTACATGTCGATACGTGTCGAATAATTGATCGATTACTACATCTTACTAAAATTTAACCAAAGTTGGCATATTTTAGTTGAATATCATTCCCTGTCAGTAACTTTATTGTTATTATTAATATTTTGCTCGCAGAAGCTGTAAACTGTGTAAAATCGATAAAGCGTCAAAAGTTTCTTCTTGTGGAAGTACCGAAGCTACAGACACAATCGTTTCAAATTTGTATACAGGTTATTGCACTGAATTTTACAATAAAAAAGCCCCTGGTATGAGAATAGTACAAATTTCCAAATTGCATCATTAAGTCATTTCCTTTAATAAAAGAAAACTCAAGGATAATGGTACTTTACAGTTCTAAAAAGGTCCAACAACGATTCCATGCGTTTCGCATAAACTTCAGTAGATTATAAACGTATCAAAAAGAAAGATACAAATTTATGCTTTTAATATCGTCTGTGGAACGACTTTTAATAATTCACACTCGCCTGGTGTATGTTATTTTTCATACGGCAAAGGGTTTTGCATTCGTTGAATTATTTAAAGGCACTTTCAGCAACAACGTTTTATTTAAAAACAAACGGTTTTAGCCACCCCCGTGCACAGCGCGCACTGGATTATTTACGTTTATGACCATTAAATTCTGTAAAAGTATTTTCCAACAGCAATAATCTGTTAAAAAAGGATAGTATTCAAATTGTTCGGCGCATGGCGTTAGCCGAATACTAATTTGATTTTTCCATGAAGCCCCATTGGCATTCTATTATACAGGGTGCTCCGGATATCAACCGACAAACTTTGCCAACAAGTTTGCGAGGCCATTTGGAGCAAAAAATGTTATATACACCATGGGTCGTTTCGTTTCCGTTTTCGTGAAATGAAAGGGGAAAGTTGTACGAACCACAAGTAATCAGATGCATTCAAGCTACTTAACTTTTATTGATAATCATTTATCAGTGCCATTTAGCGAGCGATTCGTCCGGGTAAAGAACTGACACGGCGTTCGCAAAAAGGAAGAATCACAGGGCGGGGGTGCGGCGTTGCTGAAGCAACACGAACCACCCTGATTGAAAACCGGAAATCCGTGAAACGTCTCCCGACCTCCAGCCGTGCTTCTAATAACCACGAAATTGCGGGGAAACGCGAAAAATTCCGCCATAATATTCCCCGCGAAACAACTTAACGTTTCCGGCGGGCGAATAAATTTCGCCGTGCTCTAAAAAGGTAGTTCTCTTTTCGCCGCGAGTTATTCCATCGGTGTGATTAATTTTTTCACCGTGCAAAACATCTCCGCGAAACGACCATCCCTGCGAGCTACAAACATCCGTGGACTCTCCTTTTTCGCTACATCCTCCGAATCCCTCGGTCGTCACTTGAAATTATTCGATTATAGCATCGCAGAAAGTCCAGTGCATTCGGATTCAAATACAAGGCGCGGCAGAATTCGTAGTCCCATTACGCTGCAGCGAGAAAAAATACAAAAAGCACTCACAATTTCCTTCATTCTTACAAACGGTCCGAATAAACTAAGAGATTGCTACAATGTTGATGCCAGCGTTAGAGCGTAATGATCACTGAATGAGGTCATAAAGATGTTGGGTTTTGATGCTAGTTTTTTGACAGGGAGGCATAGAACTTAGCCGTGTGGAGTATCAGTTGGTCCTGAGCCATTCTGTCTCATTCTAGGTGTCTTGGTTATCTGGAAAAAGTCTAGCTGGTTCTGAGTCAGTCATGTGGCGTCTGGGTCATCTAGAGATAGTTTATCTCCTAACAATACTATCGAGGAGAGAGTGATTCCTCGTTTAAAAATTGAATCGATGTTATGGAATAAGTTTTTCGTCATAAAGTCGGACTAGTGGGTCTAATAACCCCAAAAACGTTTATGTATCATTGCAAACATGGATATATTCAAGACACCATTAGTCACATTCCAATCATTTATCATACCAGAAGGAAAAACGGCTGCAGTGCACTGCTATTTAATTCTAAAGTAAAATGCCTAAAAAATCGTGTACATTGAACACCCTGTGCATCGCGAGGTTTCCATCCTACCACAAATACGTCATCAGTGCAAAAATTTGTCGACTGCAAAAAGTTCAGAAATACCTGTGTTACGTTTTTTCTCAAACAGTTGCAATGGCTGGCATTCGAGGATCGCATAGAGAATTCCGATGAAAGGAATTCCTAGATTCTTCGCTGAATTTTCGCCCAGAGGACGAAATTATCTTCTGTCCTCTGTGTTCTTACAGCATGACGTTCGATCGTCTCTCAGCTCGAGCAGCTCGTCTTTCAGTCATTTTCTAGCAGATCAGCCGCTATCGATTACACGATCCCGCTTCATCCGCATCGATTCCGCTCTGAGCTCTCGTCGATTGCGTCTCGACTTTCCTAATACACCGAGGCCCTTGTGTGTTTGCTATTTGCATGTATATTCGCTGGAAATAATGTTCGACGATTGTTGTGCGTCGGAGGAAAAACGTGGAACGATTGGATTGTCGAGTAAACGTTCCGTTTGCTGAAGAGAATCGATATTTCCCTTTCGACGGTAGTATCGCCGTATTACATCGGCGCTTCTTACGCCGAAACGGAATTGTTTGGAATTCATTGACGGATCGTTTCACGATTCTTTGTCCTCTTGTTTGTTGTTTAAGTCATATCAGCTGTATTGATCCTCGGTCAAGTTGGAACAGGATTGTTGAAAGCCTGTGATCCCTTTCAGGGGAATAGATTGTCAAACGTCATTGTGAAATATAGACGTTTCTAATAAGATGTGGATATGAAGAATAAGATATTGTGAACTGGGGAGAATAATCAATCTTTTGTTATGGATGAGTGAATTTTGATTTTAATGATAGTATGATAGGAAGTGTGAACCAGCAAAGAGGGAAATATTGTGTCTGACTAGTCATGCGGTTTTCTACTGTGACACGAAACGTGTTAATGATTGTTAGGGATTGTAATTATTCCAATCGCTATTACCAAGTAAATTTAGATTTATGACGATTTTTTAAGTAGGTTAGGCGATTCCAAAAAATGCAATAGAATTCTAATATTTTTAACATTTGTAAAATTGTCTCTTAAGTCATTCATTTTCTGAAAATTACGTACATTACAAAATGGTAAGATAGAACACTAATTTATTCATTTGCAGAGTAATATTCAATGACATTTTACATGCTACACGCAATTGGGAAGTTGCCAAAAATTATTCACATTGACAGTACTACTTAAATTTGTATAATAATGTTAGGTTACTCAATAAGTTAACCAAATTAACAAAAAATAATAATTTTCTAACGTTCGTAGCACTTTTACAGTTGTCTGTTAAGTAAGGTTTCAGTTTGCAAATAAACATTTAAAAGAAAACAATCAAGAAACATAGGGGTTACTAATAAATTACAAAACGGCGGATCAGTTCTATTAGAAGACTATAAGTAACCTTCATGCGTCCTAGCATTACCTTTAATTGAGTAATTATCACTTGTTCGTTCCCACATAGATGTTCTATTAACACGTTCCCCGCCACAGTAGAAAATTCCGTCACTATACAGACACGCGAAAATGGCTGTTTATTAATACACGTGGTGGATTGTACAAATATTGATCTATTTCATATTACACTTTCTATTTGTACTATCATTTTGGCGTGAATGTTACTTAAAATTTCATAAGGGTTAGTAGATATGTGAACAAATTAAAATTGATGCGTGTACCGAAAACGGTACACGTTGCAGGGAACGTGTTAAATTGTTCTCGTTAAAATATTCTTCTACTCAACAATTAATTATATTTTCCCATTTCTTGTACCGAACAGACTATAGCCTTGCTTGTGACAGTCGATGGAGGTCATTCGCATTAAGGAGATTTGTTCCGAACATTCGAGTACGCATCGAAAGTAATCCGTACTTTACAGTGGCCGCATTTTCTTCCAAGTTGTTCTCGAATCAACGACAAGTAAATTCGATAAAATCACGAAATTCCTTCACGCTTGCGCGAATTGAAATGTCGCGGGCGTTTGAACAAATTGCATTGCGCTGGGAGAAGAGAGAAGGGAATAAAGGGAAAAAAAGGGAGCGGTGACGTTCTCAGCGAATAAATAGCTTTTCCCTTAAAGGATTTCCGCGCGTATTTACCCCGGCCGCGTAAATATTTATGCTACAGTCTCTTTCATAAACGTTCGAGCAGAGTGGCGTCCACATTCGAGAGATTTATGACGACATTCATTTTTACTCTCACCCTAGCGCCGAGCTTTACAGAACCTCCACGCAAATGCAGTACATTATTGAGGCATCTGACGTTGGATATCGGTTAACGTTTCCCGACTGGATTTAATTAAAAAGCTAAACGTGCTGCAATTTACAAAAACCTACGTTCTTGCCATTTATTAACCTTTTTTTTTTACCTTTTTCGACCTTTCATGAATCGAGCCTTCTGGAACCCTCTGACTGCGGAAGGCGTATATACATGTACACCCTGGAAAAGCAGTATTTAATATACGGACGGTCACTATAGTGGCTTTCAGAACTAGTTGTCAGTTTCGAATCACGTATAAAAACACATATCTTCTAAAAATTTTAACCTCCTATTGATATTATAAACCTAGAAAATAGAACGAAAAGCAGTTCATTCTACTATTTGTTCCACCATTGTTTACTATTCTCTTCAATTCATGTTTTATATTAATAAAATATTCGTAGTAAGATCAGAGAGAATCACTAAACACTAAAAGGATTATAAATCCGATTAACGAATACCGATACAATTTCAAAACATTTTCATATTGCGGGAAAGCTTAAAAGGCATGAACACTCTTGTCAAACAGAACATGACAGTTGACGCATCAAGGGTCAGAGAGGCAGAAAATCACGTTCTACTGATTTCAGTTTCGACAGAAGCAGCAAGTTCGCGAAATGATATCGCTTCGCGAGAGAAATCGAGTCACAGCAATTAGACCCGGGAATCCTGGGAAAATGCGGCGCGGAATGATGGGTCGATCCGGTCGTTCGAAAATCGGAAGCAAGCATCGTTTTCAATCGCAGAAGGATAACAATCGATGGTCACCGATGCGCCACTGCAATCGACGCCGCGAAAACAACCCAATTCCCTCTAATTGTTTCACTCTTCAGCGATTTAATTAATTAACCGACGCGATCGTTTTACACCGGGTTCGTTCGTCGAAAGAATGAACGTTCCCAATGATCGGCGAATGAAATAGAATCATGATGGTACCTCGTTGACCGGGCAGTACGATGATTCATGACCGTGGACGAACGCGTGCAAATACCTGCAGCGAATTATGTTGTTTCGCGTGTCGGACAATTTTTACGCCGATGCTCTGCGTTTCGATTGGCTGCAGCATTTGCATAGGCGAGGAAAACAGTTTTGTAAACCCGACTTCGGTTATCAGTTATCATAAATTATATAAATTAATTGATTTTACAATAATTCATACGGAACTAACTTACTGTAGAATTTACAACATTCAACCATCCATTGTTTGGACGTTTTATTATCTGAGCGGTTTATTTTCTTGTTTAATGCAGTGACACATTTAATTTTTTTAAATAAATTTTGTTTATAGTACTTTCGGTTTCATTGTCTTGATGATTGAAAATAACTGCGGTTGATAGTTTGTTTACATTTGTTGAAGTCATATTTAGAAATGTAATTATTTATGGGGTGACCTGGAACATTTTGTATTTTGTATAATTTGTCTATCTACTTTAAATATTGTTTCTAGAAATATGTGTGAGATATTCAAGGAGTTCAGGATTAACCTATTTGAATGGAACATTTAGAAGTCCTCGTGATGATTAGACTGCGAATATTTATGCCAGTGATAGCTACTGGAGCTGCAGCCTTCCCCAACTCTACGTCCATTCCCCTAGTATAGGCTGTGATCTGGGACGACAATGGGCCTAGGGGTAATGTGGAGGGAACTGAAACGAGGGGAATGGACCTAGAGTGGGGGAAGGCCGAAGCTCCGGTGGCCATCACTGATTTCTGCAAACGAACATTTTTGGACTTCCATATTTCTTCTGTTGACGTAAATAAATCAATGAAACTCCAACAAAACTGCAGTTTGTACTTGAAATATTTCAAACTTCTACTTTCCATTTTGCTGTGTCACTAAATGTGCATGTTCCACCAATTTGGATGTGTTAAATTGCATAAACGTCCGCAGTCTAGCGACCACACACTTAAAATTATTCATAGTAAGAACTGAATGACAGTCGTAGCGATACTAGGCTGAGGGGGTTGCACTAATCGAAGACACCTAATATTAGCATACAAACTACGTAGCACTACGATGACACGTCTCTTTTCCGAACGGAGTGGCCACGGCACTATGTCAACGTCCGTGAAACTTCACATAATAAGGGACGCAGCACTACGTCATCGGTCACGAAAGCGTCGAGCGTTTATTTTCGCTCTCAGGTTAAATCAGCGATGCAGTCAGGATATCATTAGCATAAAGCCATTAGGTTACCAAACGTGCACATTACTTTTTTCCGTTTCCGTCCCGAGTGTGTATCGCGAAACTGAATTCTCCCAGCGGAATGGAATTCCAGAAATACTGCTAGAAACGCCACGTTCCAGCTCATGCTTAGCAGCCTGCCACTATACTTCGCACGATATGGTCATCGACCAGTCACGATCGCAGTTCTTCACTTTTCTTTCATAAACGTGATTACAATTATGAACGATAGCTTTTAAACGAATTCATAAATGAAAAGGGAAATTATTTTTATCTACAGATTTATTACCGTGTCGTTGTTTACACGATCGAATAACTCAATTAATTAAAGAACGGCGAGTAATAACATTATCCTTTTCAGGGATACTGAAGTATATGTGCACGTTTAATTTTCTAAACAATGTACCGAAATTTATGTTATCTAATGGTCATACATATGCAAATTATTTTTTTCCAGAGGTTACTGAATTTTTTCAATTTTTTGATTATAGTTATGAATTCATATTGAGAAAATTAAATGAAAAAATGTTAAGTCGTTTTTAGTAACATTAATGCATTCGTCTGTGAAGAGGTTAAAGTTAAAATAATATTATTTAACACTTTCAGTGCCGTGTTTCCCATATTTGGGTGACAGATAGATTCAATCATTATTTATTCGATCGTATAAAATATTAAAAATATACCTAATCAGCTCTAATAGTACGTAATATAGTACGTTCTACATTACAATAATTATACAAAATATAGTACGTTCTATAATATAACTCCTTTTACTACATCAATGAATACATTAAAAATTTCATCTTTCTATCAATAAGTATTATATAGGATGTTCCACACAACTTGATCACTTGAAATATTTCAAGTATTCCTAAGTAATGGTTCATCTAAAACGTATTGCCCCCCGCATCCACTATACTCACTGGACTTTTCCCCAGCCGATTTTCATTTACTGAAAAATTTTGATAAAATAAAAGATTCACACATGAAGATGCTATAAAAGTGCTGTCGAAACATTTATGTCGTCGTCGGACACTAATTTCTAACATAAATGTATCAATGCTTTAGTTAACCATTGTAAAAAATGTATAAAAGCCAATGGTAACTATTTTAATTAGCCAATACAGCAGAAAACACAAAAATTAATTATTTGGACTTCCCCATTCAAAACAGCAATTTCGTATGTATCAACTCAATAAAATATGTCCAAGTCGTCCGTTCATTTTGAATGACACAGACGATGAATTTAGTTCTTGATGACACGATGTTCCTTCGTTACTCTAACCCCACTTGAAAAGCAGAAGGGATTAGTATTCCGAGAATGAATGATTCGTCGGAGGCGGTAGAAAAACGCGAAGCCGTTGATCACAATGCTTAATGGAAAACGAACTTCTTCAGCGGCCTCTAATTGCGTAAAAACCGACGAATAAGAGTAACGAGCATTAAGGGGGAAAAGTGCGGCAAGGAAATTAGCGAGGACAAAAGTTCGCGTTATTGCGACGTTACCTTAGTTTCATTTCCATCTATTCATTTGTCGCCTTAAGTTCCAGTCGGAAAAACCTGTCGCCCCTGCCGTGTGAATTTTTATCGCGAATATTTCCCCGTATACAAGGTGTTTCGTTTGATTTGCACGTCTAAAATATCTCTGTTATTTATAATAACAAAAAAGAATGTTCAGAATGAACAACATTTGTCTGAGGGAAGAAAAAAACACTGCTTGAAACAATTAGATGTTCAGGATTTTTAATAATATTGGACAATTTATGAAACATCAATGAGGAAAACGTATTCAGTTATCAATATTGTAACATTTTCATTGAAGATTTATTGTGCTTCATATTAATGACGTGTAAATAATTTAAGAGTGCCATCTACTAATTATTCGGAGCAGTGTACTATGATGAAGAAAGTTTCATGTTAAGTCAATCCCTCGTAAAGATTTCAAGGACAGTGACATTTGTTAACACGGGACTATATAATTTTATTTTCATGTTCTTATACTTGACGAAAGGGTAAGCTTACTCGTCTCTGATATTTTTATCTTGAAGGAATCATGCACAAGAAAGTGCTGTATTCAGCTGAAAATGTGTAGAATGGTATTCTAGGTGAACTCACAAATAAAAATGGTTAGTATTAAGATCTGGTAAATTCCTATTTTACTTTCTTCATGTTCACTCCACTTTTAATACAAATTAAAATACTGCTAACCCTGTTAAATTTTGTGATGTACAGAGTTTGTAATACAACTTATTACATATAAATTAAACAAAGAATATTTTATTTATAGTATATTTCCATTTCTGTCATCGAAACTGTCATTGATTTCTTGAAATATAGAATGATGAACATACAAAATGTAAACATTCCATTATCTGAACACTGATACATCATTGTTAACCTGTTAACTGGGGAAAAAGAGTTAACTCGAACTGTCAGAATTATTCCACCATAAGTAACATTAGATTTAATTGTCCGTGGAGTATTTGTCGACAAATACTTTATCTTATAATGTCTACTATAATATTTTATCCTGTTAATCCAAGAAGAAGATTAATATGTCACTTGAAAATACCCGTATATTGGGCGAGCACAGTTAACTCGATTTTATACACTGTTAGCTATAAACAACAGGCGCTTCCAGACAATAAATGACTAGTTAACAGCTTAATTCGGATATTGGATGTTTCACTGAAACTGCTCGAGCGATTTTTCCCAGTAGATTCAGGAGAACCGATGCCAGACGCCGTAAAGAGGAACAACTTTAACCCCTTAACCAGGTTAAATTTACGAGCGAGATAGTTTGTCCTCATAACAGCTCGCCCCGTAAATTTTACAGCAAATATTAAGCCGTTCTAATTAAACGCGTGCAAGAGTGCATGTGCATGGGCGATACTACAAGCGTGGGAGGTTTTCTGAGAGTTTGAAAAATACAGAAGCTTGTGAAATGTATGGTTACTCTTACACTATACTTCTTTAGAAACTAACACAAATAATTACTAAAATTGCTGAAACTGAAAGAAAATATTTTAGTTCTCTTATTGTGGAAATCAAGTGAAAATAAAATCAGCCAAATAAATATTGTGATTAATCTGTGTCAAGCTTTTAATTGTTCAAAAATTTGATATATTTTAAATTGTATTTTATCATTATATTGTATCATTTTCATTATAGAAAGGTGCCTGTGTCTCAGATGAGAACTTCAATTAATGTTTAAAAAGGTAACGTGAGCTATCCTTATCTTAATTTCATTTAAACAATGTCTGGTACATGGGTTTGTATGTTAAAATAACACAAAGGTAACCGTAATGAAATTGTGTGAGGCACCTCCACGGAGTGTTCGCATAAAGCGTTACATGCTACCTTCCATGAAAAAAATAAAATAGTAAGATACAAGGAAGGGTGGAAAAATTGACTGTGAATATTATCAAACTCTTTACTCGAAGTTTATAGGAAAATTTAATTAAAGCCATATAATTTAATGGATTTTTAGCGCCAGAAATTAAGGAAATCCCAAATGATGTCAACTCATTGGCAGACATTCAATTTTCTATGGAAGAATGACGAAAAATTCTTAAACATATTTTTTCGAAATTAATCTTTCGAAAATATGCAATGAAACTTGAATCCCTCACAGAATAAGTAATATTCCTTTTGTGTTGCCAAAGTGCACACGTATACGAGGAACAAGTAAAGAAGTTGCAATAAAAGGAGGAAAAACGAAAGCCGCAGGTGAAACGAGTTTTATTAAATCCCTCAGACGTAACTGAAACAAACGCAAACAAAGAAATGAAAGAGCAAGGAGTAATTAACAAAGTTTTGAGATTCTCGGCTACACTCGGTTCTTTATAGCCGCGGAAAAATTATTTCTCGCGCAAAAGAAAGTCGAAATTGCACAACAACTTTCTTATCGTGCGAATCTTCAATCTGGAATAATTATGCGGAAGATATTATTTATGCAACCATTTGACATGAAGGGTGTCTCAAAGTGAAATACACTCGTTTGAAATTTTTAATAAGGTTCAAATTTGTTTGAAATAAGCGTGATTTATTAAACACGCGAAAACTAAATTAATTGTAATATACAGCGACTGTTTAGTGCCACGTTTAGTTTATTATTATTATTGATTGACTTAATGACATTAAATTTATTTGGTGTTTTGTTTTCACGTTCGTTGGTAGGCATATGGTCTATTGCTGACGGACATCTGAAACTTTATACTTAAGCAGATTTAACAAGGTTTGACCTTCTATTTTCCGAGGGTAATATCAGGGCACAAAGGTTAATTGGGTGAAACCAGATAAGTACTTACATCGACGTTCCGTCACGTGCAAGAACTAATTAAGTCGTACCGTAATCGTTCAGCCACGATAACGTTATAAACTTAGCTCCATGAAATCGAATTTTAGTTCTCCTAATTTTCCATGTTAATGTTACTTCGACGTATCTAGTTATTGAAACTTTTCTTCATCAAATCTTAACACTTGTACAACATACTTTGGTTCCTATCGTTGCATGTAAAATTTTTATTTTTGTTTAAATACATTTTTTCTTAATAGTACAATCTTGGTTATGTAAAAACATTATCTTCGTTACACTCTTTTTCTGTGGAAGATAAACATTAAGGATATTGAATTTAATTACTCATTTTCAATCAAACAAGCTCAAATTCAGTTCAAATAATTTATGATTCAAAAAATTCATGGATCATCTGCACCATGATTATTATGATTAGTCTTACAATATAATTTCGATTTTATTTTCATGTATAGAAACTTGTATTCTTTTGTAATTGATTTATTGAAACGTTTACCTTGTGATATAATTTGTGTTAATTTTAGAAACCGTCTTTTGAGTCTATTTTATCATCAAAGATAAAAATATGTTAATGAATTAAGCTTTTCACTCTGAGTCAGAAATAAATATACTCTATATGTAACATAATCAAATAAATTACAAGCAGTATATATACCACCAGATCGCATTACTTATAAGTACCAAATAGAATGTTCACTATTTTTAGTTCTATTATTGAATTTCGATTCGACCATAATTGTGAATATCAGAGATCAGCACTTCCGTTTCAGTTGGTACTTATAATGTGACCTGAAACGGTTATATCTGACACGATTCAAGCCATTTCTACTTCATAATTCTGAAAATTTAATTCAGTGATGGCTACCAGAGCTACGACCCTCCCCCACTCTAGATCCATTCTCCTCATATAGAATGAGCAGCGAACTGGCGGGAACTGAAATTAGGGGAATGGACCTAGAGTGGGGGAAGGGTGAATTTCCGGTGGCCAACACTGATTTAATCGACGAACGAAGCGGAACATTATATTAGATTTTAAAAAGAAAGCAAATTAATTTTAATTTTTCACTTCTGAAGCCTGTTGTCCTACTTTTTAATAGCGTCACATTTTTATTTCAGAAGATTGTTAAACGCTATTAACTTGAAATAAAAGTAATTTTTATAGGGAAATGAAGTTGCTTGAATTGATTATTACCATGGATTTATGCTTCAAGATTTTTCTGAAAAATCCTAGAGAATGCGACATATGTTTAGTAAAATTTCCATGTAATTACTAAATATTTTGTCATATCCCTGTTACTATTAGAGTTTCATTATTTTTACATTATTTACCTGAATAACATTGTACGAAGAATTCTTACTTACCAAACTGATCAATGAAAGGTTACTTTCCAAAAAAGTGAACAAAAACTTCAGATTTTATAATTGAAACTACAGATTGTCAGCAAATGATATTATACAGTAAATTGTCAGTTTTAGAGGTTCGAAAATCACGTTCGATTGTCAGCAAGAAATCGTTCATTCGTGCAACGTGCACCCCGATTAGTTCGCATAATCGAGGTCTCGAAGGCACGCGTTTTTCAAGCGGATAATCTCCTTTCACGGTGAATTAGACGAACTCGAACTTCGTTTCGCCCTTGCAACTTTTCTGTTTAATCACCTAATCGAATCGTGTTATCATACACGCACTGCGAGCTCGATTAACTTCGTTTCGTGTTTGACCTTCCTCCCTTTACCTTTGTGAACGCATACCGCCGTCGATTAGGTCAAACAGGGAATCCACCCTATCGCACACGTACATCAGTAACTAGTAGCATATTTGACAATAGTTTTCAAATGGTCGCATAGCATGTTTACAATTTTAACAGCCACATGTTGCTTGGAACAAATTTTACTCAGGCGATCGTTAATCAGATAAACATTTATTATTTATAAAATAATAATAAAATCGTCTATTATAGATAGAAATATAATGAATGAATGTTGCATGATATTGTTATGTTTTTAACTGTAAAAATTGTTTATCGTGACAGGCATCGATCATTCCTTTTGTGGCTGTGTTAGGTGGACAGTGAATGTGTGAATCCATTTTGTTACAATTTTTATAGCAAAATGTTATTAAAGATGTCTCTTTTTTATTGATGAATGCCATGTACTATGGCAAATATTTGAATAACGAGAAAGAGTTTGATGGTTGAAAATAGCCATTATTGTCAATATTATTTATATCCTTTTAAATGGACTTGTTTATTTCTGTTATTACAGACTTTTAAATAGAAGAAAAGTAAAGTTGTTATATTATTATTATTACTATTTGTATTTTTAAGTGGGGACATTTACCAGCATTATTGACGACTACAATGGAAAATATGTGGTAAAAATGTAGGTTCTTATAACTGTAAATAAACTGAACAATTTTTATTTCATTTCTAGGGACTGAATTTTCACTTACTTTTTCTATTTATATTTTCATATCTTCTATGTTTCCTTTTATATTTACTTACCTGTTTTATGGAACATAATTGAGTAGACCTTAATGAAGTCTCGGGTTTAGTAATCACATTTTCTATTAGTATTATACGTTTTTTTCTTACATGCGATAGTGCATTATCTGTTATTGTAAAATATGTTGCAATGATTTGAATATAATACTAATAATGAACCGGTTTCGCATTGTTTAATTACTTTCTATGCAGTTTTACTTTCGTCGCTTTTAAATATTTTATGTTTGCATTTAATTATCAAATGCAAAAGTTTCAATGACCAATTCAATGAGACAATAGTCCGCTTAATAACAAATTCTCAGTAATTTCGTACATTTCGGACATTCTACAATAATTCATTATTTAATCTTATTATTTTATCTTTTTCTCGCGGTTTTTCAGATTTTGCAGTGCAAATACGCATTTCTTTTTCATGGACTTAATTTTTTCGGTTTATTTATATCTTACGCTTTTCATTATACCATGGGAACGCAAATATATTTTCAGGAAATTGAAAATATCAATATTGTTTATTAGTTATTAATACGCGAATGTATTGTACAATAAATGTTGCCGTAAATCTCGTTCGATTTGCATGCGAAATCGACGCGCATGCATGTATACCCTGCCATTCATTCGGCATAAACAAATAAATCAAAAACTTATAGAAACGGACACCGCGTTTCGTTCTGCGCGAATAATATAACGTTCGACGAAATACTGCATTAATCTTCCTCCCCTGCAATTACGATGCATAAATATTTGACAATTTCTGCGTGCGCCCGGGCATAAACAAAGTCTTTGTTCGTTTAAATTTACGTCACGTTTAATCAGGTGAAAAATTAATCGAAACCGGAATTGTTCTTCCGCTCCAAAAAGTAGTTTTGATTAATGCACATTATTATATACCTTTTCATTCAAACAATGCATGTTTGCAATGTTCTGTTTTACAATTTCCTCGTGTAAAAATTATACGTGTATCGACCGCTTTATGAAATTTATCGAATGAATTTAGGTCACGTTCACAATAACACAAATAATATTACCTTGTATACTGTTTGCACTTCTGCCTTTTAGTCTTATTCCTATGTTTTCATTTGTACATGCTTGGTGCACTAAAAATCTATTATTACTATTTCCAAAGTTCACCAAATGCAGTAGAACAATTTTAACACGTTAAGTGCCACAGTGAAAACAGCCATAGTCTTATTTTCTAAATTTCCTAACTAAAACGTAGCTTGAGTTGAAAAACCGTACAAGTCCAATGGTTTTATTTTAATTATTGAAAATTAATGAACAAAGTTTTACCATAGTCAGATACATATGAACGTTCATCTGGGTTAGCATAACTCTGTTTAAATTGGAACAGCACTATAAAATGAATGGCTTTGATGATACACAAAAACCGATGCTACTTTTTCCAAATACTCAGAATGTGGTTTTTGAACTTGCACTGTTCTTCAGCTCACCGATTCAATTATATTCTACGACTACACCGCCACCAAGGAGCCTGCTCGTTTATATCCCGCGATACAAACTTTATCATTTATCTTTATCACTCGCCTGATGTATCATTTTCGTCATACGCAAAAGAATACCGGTTATAGAGGGTTGACGCATGATTCGTCCGTGCAACATACATAAATCCTGACGATATTTTTCATCGAACGACCCATTTCATCGAGTCAGCGGAATGTTTTCCCCTAGTAATTGACTGCATATCCACGCTGGATCTCGTCGCGTTGCTTTGTCCGGTGCAAGCCGGAAGAACAGCGCAGTAGAAAAATATAATTCCTCGGAACGATAGGAACTTCCTTACCGGTTACAGTAAAGCAGGATTTGCGTAATCCATAAGCCGTATCTCTATCGTGGACCGCCACATGACGTCACGCGGGATACAACCTCCTCCCCGCTGGAATACGATACGTTGTATCCATGTCAATAGTTTATTTCAAGATGTATCGAGAACATTTCCATCTTCCGCTGGATCTATGCGCCGTTTATTCCCCGAACGATCAAATTTTGGAGAGATAGACAAACACGGGCGCACGCGCGCGATCGCTTCATGAAAACTGACAAAAGTATGATAGCAGTCTCTTATGAACAGACTGAGGATCTTTATGGAAGGCAACATATCCTAGTTTGCGACGAATGCACATTTTCTGGAGTAAGTGAAACAGAAAATTGGCTTTTGAACATTTCAATCGGAAAATGTTGTTCTGCTATAGGTACGTTTCATAAGCCACGTGAAAATCGGAAATATTGAAGTCTAAAAATGTATATTTGCATGAAAATCCGCAGGCTACTTATGAGGCAACTGAAAGAAGAATGTTCTCAGAGGTAAAATATTTTTTACCCTTGCGTGGCGTGATAGTCGTAGCAAGATAATGTTTGTATCAGATTTTTATTTTATGGGATGTTTTAGCTTTTTATATTATGCCAGTATATAATAATCGAAAGGAAAGCATGTATTTGTTGTAGTATTGAAAGTTTCCTTTTGAATTATTACGCGTACATAAAGTTTATAATTATCACATTTTATACTATACTTATTATTATTGCACTGTACTTATTATTATTAATACATGTACAGAGTGTTGCAATAAGTTGATCCACCCGGGATATTTCCGTTATTTGTAATAATATGGAAAAATATTGAATATACAATTTGTATGATTAGATGCATGCTAAAAAGGAGAATCACATAAGCTTTCAAGCAATTACAGCTTCAGGACACTTTAGCCCCATTTCATAATTTCTAGATAAATCCACCAGAAATTGATAGGCGAAACGAGTGACGAAATTGAACAGCTTATGCACTGATGTAAATGCTAATTATTATAATCATACAGAAGCAATTCAATGCAGTCAGTAATGCAACATTAATTAATTAATAGAATAAAAGGGGGTATGCAATCAATTTAAATACATGTGGACTGGATGAATTTTCAAATTTAATTTCTTTTCAAAAATGGATCTCCGAGTAAACAAGTTTTATTCTTCAATTTCTCCTGTGCTTTTTCCAGCTGGATTGTTCCAGGTTCACCGTTTACTTGATTGCACTACTTGGCCGAGACAGCCTGTGTACTGTGTGTACACTGATTTATTTAGAATGAACAATACATGTAGTTGAACTTAATAGTAATGGAATGCATGAGTTCCTTACAACTTTCTGTTGGCAATTCTGAGTAAATAATTTTGTATTTATGCGAGTAATAAATTTTATTTTGTAATTTACATTCACATAATTTGTATAAATTATTTTTCTCATCTTTGTAACCACTCGACCTCTAATATCATTCTTCCTACTATAAGTACACTGAATTAAATCTCTTAATAAATGAGTAAGTACCAGGTTCTGTTTGAATCCTTGATTCAACGCTCGCAAATGTAACAGACGTAAAGAATTTCCATCGCGCAGCGTAACAAAGAGACGTTCTCCTGCGAGTTATCACGGTCCCTATTTTTTCGCAAGAGTAATGAAACTGTAATAATAATTCAACGGCGGTGATATTTTACTCGGTGATTGCGGTGAGGACGTCGGGACCGCGGGATCCAAAAAATATTTACCGAAATGGCTGCTCGTTAGCGAATCCTCGCCGACGATTTGAATCTCGTTTGCATTTGCTAATTAATAATTAAATAGCCGCCGGATGAACGAGAATCGCGCGACCATGATGCCGTAATGATTCTAGGTCCGTGTTCATTTCACGAAACATCGACGGTTACGACGAGAAGCAGCTCCGCTCGAACATATTTTCGAGTGATCGTTAAATATCACGAAATGAAAATTCTTCGTAACGACCGTTCCAGTCGGTCTCTGCCATCATTTGAACAATCGCGAGTAAATATGTACTTAAAAGCGTTTGCGCGAATAAAGTTGCCGCAGTCGAATATATAATTTATTCGTGTGACAGTGACTCGTTTCCCTTGGTAAAATGCGTTTATCTGATTGTTCGAATTTGTTACAAATTTGCACGAGGAATTGTAACAGCGATGTTGTAGTAAAAAATTGATATTATTCGGAAATGACAAAGGTACGTATATGAATAAAATGTACAGAAAACCATAATAAAATGGGTCATTATAAATCGTTTACAATCTTGAAAAATTGTGATATTTTGTAAAAAGATTTGTTTTTACAGTATTATATCCAGATTAGCTAGACATCGGTTTTATTCTGTTGGTATCGTGTAATATAATGTACGATTATCAGCTGTGAACTCTTTGTATAGAGGGTGGACAACGTAACTTGATCACCTTAACACTTTGACTGCCATATCACCCATTATGAGTAGAACTAATAAGTACCTGTATCTAAGCAGGTTTAATAGAACCAATAGAAAGGTTCATATTATATTATTGATTAAAAAACGTTTTATTTTGGGGAGCATTCATTCTGTGTAAAAATGTAGAAAGTTCGTAATTTTCAGTTAATACAACGTGGCAGACGAAATGTTAATTATTTTCATAACTACTGGACCAATACAAATTCTTCTTGTTTAAATACCTTGGTTTAGAGGGTTTTACAGGCTAATTGTAGTATATTTTTTGTAGGTCATTTTTTTTCAAAATTGTCAAGGTCAACTTTAATTTCATAAGTGGAACTCTACAGTTTTTTCTGTATCTTTATAGAGCCTAAAACAAATTCAACGATCTCAATAATCCTATCGTTGGGATAATTTAATCTCGAGATATTTGCACCTGACAGTAATTAAAATTAGTATGTAAACCTATGTATATCTTTTCTTATACGAGTGTATGTATCGATGTGCCACGTGGACCCTCAGGCAATTTTAGTTACTGTCAGATGCAAATACCTCGAGGTTAATATGAATCTAAATTTGAATGGCCCTCAAAGGTATGCTTATATTTAATTTTGTAATTATTAAGTAATATTATAATATTTCGTACCTTTCTGTTACACTGTCGCAGTACATGTATATCGAACAAATTACGCAAATATTGAAAAAGCAGTATTTACAGAATATCAGTAAAAGTCGGCTGTCATTCTTCTTTTATCCCGATCTCTTATGACTATGAATCGCTTCTTTTGATCGTTTGACAGCAGTTTTCGAAGTCCCCTATAAAAATGTTTTTGTGTACGTTTTATCTTATGCATCTTTGTGCACAGAACATGTCATTAAAATTGTTTAATTGCTGTGAAGCTTTTCAACGTGCTAGAGCTTTCAAGAACTTTACAGCTTTTTTCGTAAACACTTGTTCGCTCTCATTTGGAAAACGCTTTGCTGGGATCGAGAGAACTTAGGGACGCATAAAGAATTTAAATACCATGCGTTTGTAAATATTAAAGCACAATGCATAGCTTCATACTTTTGTTTACTTGTAAATTCACATGTTTTCTACTGGCACTGTAATGGGAATTAATAAAATAGCGTTTAAAGAATGATCGCTTTCAAAGTGCATGATATAAAAAATTCAGCTTGTCATATTTGTGGTATAAATTTAAAAATTAGGATAATTACATTTTATTTTATTTTATTAAGCTGAATAACGGAAGTACTATAGATAGAGAAGATCGATACATCAAATGTCAAGCCTGTTTCCATTCATAAACTGCGTCCGGTTCTATTTTGCATTCTGATATATTTATAGATCATATTCGATCTGGCATTATAATTTATTATTAGGTATATCCGCCTCTTGCCAATATTCTGCTATATTTAAACATCACTTTTCGACTCAATTTTAGAATGTATTTTGAGTGAAATTCTATTGAATATCTATACACTTTATTGCTGTATTTAGATATGGAGAACATAATCGCTATACGTATAAAAACATGATGCGAAAAATATGTTTCCGAAGGCATTTTGAGACGAAACAAATTGTTGAGTAATTATAATAATTTACATTCATGAAGATGTAAATATAGCAGACTACAGGGACACATTTTTGCTTAAAGCATCACAGTCCAGATGTTAATAGTTTGTTGATAAGAATGATCAGAGTTCGTTTAAACACCTATGTACTACGATTTTATTTCACAAGTTGTGAAAGAATATATAATAGCATGCATTAAAGTATTATCTTTGAAGAAAATTTTGCAATAGAACAAGGAGCTTTGAAAATAGTATTAAGTATTATAATTTGTAATTTAGAACGAAGTGTGACAGTTAGGCTTCGAGTCTGACGTTTTTGTAGTCTTCTAGGAACGGAGGAGAAGGATAAATAAAAGCACACAGACTACATAGTTACTATATAAAATAAAATAAGTAGCAGCTGATACAACATATAGTCAATCATTTTAAGGACGAATTATAAACAATAATAGAAAAATTATCTTGATCTTAAAACACAGAATTCTGTCACAGCAAATTCGTTTATTATCGCGGAAAGCTATAAAATAACTTACTTATGAATTGTTTAATGGCCTGATTATGAATGCGGTGGTCAATCAGCCAAATATGCATGAAATATGTCCACAATTTGCAAAAAATGTGCCACGTGCACAAAACATCCACAATGCAAAATGAAAAATATATTTTTGGAACCGTCTAATGACAAACTAAATCACCGTCTAGGTCCCATTTCTTTATCTACTTTCTATAAAAATATGCATTTGCATAAGCATCCTCAGTTTATTCATACAGCAGTGCAAAACATAGCAGCGTCGCTCTATTTTCGAATCCTCTTGAAAACATACCGTTGCGAACAAATTCGTGCACTGTGTAGAGAAACATCTTTTGTTTTCTGCTGGACTTTCCTCCTCCTGTATGACTTCGGACGTGTTTCCTGCGTCCGTTATAATTTATAAATAAACCATATGCTTCCCCCTGTGGCAGCAAAATCTAAGTAAGACGGGATTTCAGCAGAAATTGGGAAAAATTTGCCGATTTATCTCGCGTTGCACGGATAATATTTATGCTCGCGATGAAGCTATGTTTGCATGATGTACAACGCGGCTGCTCTTTCGCATCGATTTTACAGTTCTCTGCTCCTAGCGTTTAACAGTTAGGCGGAGTGGACCCTTCTCACCACTCGGATGTATGTGTTTTGGTTGGACATTGGCATTCGGCATCTCTGGAAGTTTACGGTGCGACTTCTATTCATCGGTAACGTCGCACAGAACGATACAGCGGTATCGATTGTTCAGAAGTAGAATAGAAACCGCGATACTGTCATGTAGAAAATTATATCGCGACTTATTCGATACGAACAAGATATTTACAAAGTATCGCACGACCAGAAAATATGTGACAATTACATTTGAAACACTGAACAATTATTACGAAGTGTTAGTAATTATTACAGAATTCCAAAGGATGATATTACAGTCCTGAAGAAAGAAAATACTATAATTTAAGAAAAACATTAATTATCATAAGGAAAAGCACGTGTGATTCTTTAATTCAATTTAATTCTGTCAATAATATAATATTAAGTAATACATACAATAAAAATGAATGCAGTCGATTTAAATACTCACGTACTCAAATTAATTGATTGAAAGCTACAGGGTTTCTTATACGTTCGTTATCTTACTATAATCTGTGCGCAAATCGCCTGTAGACGTTCAAACAATGTACTTCATAAGTAAGCTCACCGATATTCTTCACCGGAGGTAGAAAAGTACACAGCGAAATTTTAAACTTCATCTACAGGAAAGTGGAGCCTCATAGAACAAACTTCCACTCCAGAATATTGTTCCACTTTTTCACCAACAATTTTGTGCATAAACTTAATTTGTATATACGAAAGAAGTTTTCATAAAAATAAGTTGCAATAAAATTTTCACTCAAATATTCTATGTAATTAATTTTTAATGTACAGCAATTTCTTATCCTAACAATTCTGGTGTAATTGCGTTTTTACAAGTTCTTCTCCTCCCACTCGGTGGCGTAACTCTTACCCTGACACACCCTCAGTAACAAAATTCCGAGATACACACGAAATATAACATTCACGTGGACATCATTAACCTGATTTTAATTCTCGAACCCGGAAACACGCGGTCCGTGGAGCATGAGATCGCCTTTACCGCGCATTGAAGTCACCGGGCGAACAATAAACTGGCCGGGCCGGCAATGACAAATGTTCCAAGACGTTCATTAGCATAAAACCACGATCGATACGCGGGAGCTCGTGGAGCGGTAGCAAGACAGATTTTCATGTTGAAGTAACTGGAAGGCAATATGAAAAACCGTGGCACGAGGGTGTATGCTCGTAGAAGGCTGTATTACATCGCGACCCCGTTTCATTTATTTGCTCTGTGAATAGTGAACAGTCATACGCGTGCGGCCACCACTATATGCATACATAAACATGCACGCCTTCCTCCCTGTATTATGCTACGCATTGTCTTTTTCCCCCGGCGTAAACATTCAGCCGGAATAAACACACGTTCTGTAAATATCACTGCGCTTTTTCCGTGTTCGAAGTCGGTCTCACTGTGTCAACCGAGCTGGGCACACCTCTTTTTTTTTCAGACACATTTAAGGTATTTTGTGATATTCCGAAGCGTAAAACGCGCGTTTTATCGCCCCCGAGCGATCTTTGCAATCTTAAACATTCGAATTCTGTGCGTGTACCGTTCGTGCTTCTTTTGTGACGTCTCTAGCTTACAGTGAAATATTATCGTTTTTTTAAATGAGTACAGGAGATATGTTTAGCTCGAAATTATTATGGAGACTGAAAAGAGGATTGTTTGTTTGTATCGAGTCTAGACCAATGAAGTTGGTATGCTGTACAAAAACTGGAGAGTGAAATTTTGTTCTGTATCTAAATATTGGGGTGATTTATTGGTGCGAAATGTGAATATTGAAATATTATTTCTAGAAGTGAGTACAGGGGATTTGTTTATCTCAAATTCGTTACGAAGGTTAAAAAGATTACTAGTTAGAGTTGGTATACGTGTATTCAAATAATTCGAGACTGAAATTTTATTTTAGGTATATTTATTAGAATATTTTGTTTATGCAAGAAATGAATGGACTGTTTGGTAACCAAAGTTTCGATTCAATTTCAGATACAAAAATTATTGTATTTATTTTTAACGAAAGTAAACTTTCAATGTCATTAAAAAATGTTTAAATGTCTTTGGTATTTATGTGTACTATAAGACAGTTTTATATGCATATCAACCACTACGTAAACATTTATTTTGCGGAAATATAGCAGCTGAAAGTTTTTAAAAAATAATTGTCACAAATGTTTGAAACAGTATTTAATATCCAAATAGTATGCAATGTTGAATTTTTCTTATTTATTGATTACAGAAAATTACGTTCATATAATACAATAAATTATTAGAATATCATACAAGACATCGAAAGGAAGTTTATTTGATATTAATTTACGGGACGGTAAAATTTGGCGAATCAGTAGCCCTAAATATGACTCACCATTTAATTGAGCAAATATGTATTCACTTTATGGCGACGATGGCCTAGATAGAGCATCATTCGCACATAGAATTAATAGCCTCCGCATAAGTTCATGAATAAATATTCAAATATTTCGTTCTATACGTAACGAGAGAAATATGCACTTCGAGTAATTAGGTTCGAATGAAGTTCCTAATGAAAAATAAATATTCAACGTACTTTATTTCAGACTTATAAAATCGCACGAACAGTCACAGACAGAATTTTAATTGCCGTGCGAGGCGTTAGCATATTAATTATAGGACATTTTTATCGAGGTATGCGCTATGTCGATAGAAATTTGTTAAACCGCTTTGTAAAGAGGAATTTGTTAAACCGTTTGAGAGAAGATAGTTTCTGATTGTTCTTGAAGAACTATATAGAGAATTATTTAAAAAATTGTGAATGAAATTATTCATGGAACTGAAAATTAAGTATAATTACTTTTCGAAACGAAGAAAGTGTAAATGTTTATTTGCTGCTGTATTTGGTAGGATCTCCTAAAACATTGAGAAATATCAGATTTTTAAACATTTTGTCATGGTATATGGAACTCGGTGCGTATCAAGTATTTTAAATAAATTTTTGTACAATTAGTACTCATTTTTATAGCTTCAGTTTATTTTAAAAATTGTATTCACCGTGTGAAGTTTAGAATCGATAATTTTCTTTGAAATAATTATCAAAATGATGTATTACATTAAATTATGTAACGAGAAAGTAAAATGTTATTAACTGTTGTGTTGAATTATAAAGCAGTTTTGAAGAAAATAGGAGAAACATTCAATGTAAGTGAAATTGGTCTGCGTGTGATCAGACGCCCTTGCAATCATAGCAGGTATCAAGACCCTTCTTACAACTTCTGATTCATGCATTATTTTACAAATTTAATAGCAGCTTTAATAGTCTTTAATAGGCTTGAACCGAATGCCGAATTTATACAATGCACATTACGCAGCGTCCACTTTAGCGTTTTGTAGTTTGCTTAATTTTTAATATATTTAAGATTTTTTTTGTTTTAGAATACGCGTTATATCCGCCGCAAAGAACTACAAAAAATTCAAATAGTTCGAGATATTAATGACTCTTCGGTCCAACCCAAAAGAAACCGTTCGTTTTTAGCCGTCGAATACCCTTTTACCCCTTAACCTACGTATTACCACAAAGAATTCCAGCAGATGTTGCACCATTTTTTGTTGAAGCTTTCAAGACTCAAAGAGTTAGATACCATTGAGAAATGTGCTGTCTGATGAAATTAAACGGGGTCACAGTTCTTTAAAAGCAATTTCAACAGGAGAGCCACCCCGTTGTTCACCATATTTATGAACGGTAAGGTCCACGGAGCAGTTTGCCTTAATTATCTCTTAATTTCATTCGATGGGGAATGTCGTTACGCGATAATCGGCCGTACGTTCGCAATACTTTTTTCTTCTCGCGTGCCCGCAAATGAAATTAACGTTACACATTCTTTACTGCCGCGCGTCGAAGAGTCCGTTAAGACGAGCGCCGGAGAACTTTTATGGGTAAAATGGAAATAATGCGGAGATAAAAACGCTCGTCCTGCACCCTCGTTTTGGTTTACGCGTCGCCTTTAAATCTCCTCCTCGGCGATGTTCCGCGCGATGATCGAGTTCCGCTTCGGAACGCGCGCTCCAAAACGAGTTTTCTGATTGTAGCATAATTTTTTTTTCTAGCGAAAAGTGACTCTGATTGACAAACTATAGGCGATGTTTCCCTTTTCCTGTCTTATTCTGTTACACCTCTGATTATCCTGCCGTAGGATTATGTATAGTTTGAAAATAATTACACAGATTTTCATCTGAACTCCGGACACAACAAATTTCATTATACACATTTGTTTCTAATGCCAACGAATCAAAATTAATTTTGTGCGGTAGATCTAGTGGTTCATCGTGTATGAAGATCCGAATGAGAGAAATTAATGTCAGTTCTCGAAGTCTGCAACTCTATGTATGAATTAACAAGTCTACACATCTAAATTTAAGGAGTGTCGCACATGTTTCGTGAAACTGTACGTGTTGCAAATATTTGAAGCATATGTTCTGTTTAATTACATTTCAGTTTACCGTGAACTGTACTATGCTTCATCGATTCTCCATGTATCTGTATACCGACATCGTTTTACCTCACATCTTTCGATCTTGATTCTGTACTCCGTGTGTGAATAAAAGTAGCGTACAAGAAGATACTCAAAGCGTAGCCGTTCGTTTGAGAACAATTTCCCACAGTACGGTGTCAAACTTATAATATTTTCAAAATTGAAATGCAATGGAGATAACGATTACTCCGCAGTGAAATGTTTGGAACGACTTTAGGAGCGGCGGAAAAATCTGACGACAATTATTGTAAAAAACAGAAAGCAATGTCCCGTGTCTTCGAGTATCGTAAACGTATCGGAACCAATCGAAACGATAAATCCATCGGCGGGAACTCACAGGACAATCGTTCACGGCTTATCGAACGAGGACCTGCTGGGTGGTCTGGCGCTATCGAAAAACGATCCGGAACGATTTCGAGATCGTCAGGAAGACGCATTACCGTCCCATCTGCCGGTCGAAATTTGTATCAAAAAGCCGGTTTAGTCCGGAGAAAATTTTCACTTATCCTCCGCGTTTCATCCCCCAAAGGACAAATAGGATAGTCCCGCGGAACGAGAGAACTCCATCCAATTTGCAATGCACAGAAGCTGCCATAGTCCTCTCCGCACCCTCTTCCCCTAACCCCGTCCCTCTCTCATGGCTTTTGCGTTACGTCCTCCAGCTCCGGGTCGTTTAAGGAAAATTACCGCTGTTTTCGCGTTTCTGTTAAATTGATATCGCCCATCGGGTATACAATTTTCTGCGTGCATTTTATTCAAGACTCTGTTACAAATTACAGTGGATGTTGCAGCATATCTGCTATTGCTGAATAATTGGAATTTATAGTGTTCTTACTTTCTAGAAGTATTGGGCCATTTGCACTTGTGACGTTATACGTGATTGAAAATAAAATTCTAGGTGTTTGAAAAGGTAGAGGAAAGATTGTAGCGCAAAGGATTGAATAATTTGCGTCTGTTACAATGAATGTTCCTCAGGTATTCATCGTACTTGTTAAAATAGTTCATCAGGGGAACATTCGAGTAACTGCTACAAAAAACAGTATCATTCAAATGTCATGTGACATATAAATTACGATTATTTAGAGTGAACTTATCTTATAAAAATGTTATAATTCATATTATTTTACATGCAAGTTTAATCAGTGGAAGTTGTTAAATTTGCAAATATCTAAGGTGCAGAGGAGGATTCAAAGCTCAAAGCTCAAGTCTTGGGGTTCACGGAATCATATGTTATGTTTATAAAACTACGCAAAGAGTGCTGAATAAACATAAATACACAAACTAGTCTGATCTTTACATAATTTAATAAGCATTATAAATCGTGGAAATCCAGAACCCTTTAGAAACCGCATTATACATGTATAATATGTATGTATCAACGAGTTACGGAATATTCCATGTATTTAGTTACAAATATATGCAAAAGCGGTTTACCGCCTAATTCAGTTACATTCGTTAATGAGTGCGAATATATTTGTATTAATAATAACCGAATGCAAACATAGGACATCCAATACGTTATCCCCAAAATTGTAAATATTAGCAAGCGTTTAATTTATTTGATGTGGTCAACCTATTCGGGGATGAGTTAATTAAAATTCCAGCAGAATTATATTTATCCAATATGCAATCAAGACTGTTAAAAAACATTCTAAAAAGATTATAAATATTTGAATGAAAAACAAAAACTGAATACACGCATATGTTCAGAAAAACTGCCAGCAGGTAAACTGGCGAATATTCTGTACGTATTTTTAAACTATTTACAAATAGCTGGAAAACGATTCGAAAAATATTCCAGTGCAATCGAGTTGATACTCGTTGGGAATATTAAAAAATGGCGTACGCATCCCACGCGTGCACAGAATGCGTGCAGCCGGAAATATACGCAAGAAACTGCGCCCTCGCGAGTAGTCCTATCTTCTATTCGAGCAGCTGACCTGGATACGTACGAAGTGATACATCGCCAGTCTCAGCGGCGAGCATTATGAATTTTCCGCTTTTATTACGACGCGTGTATTTTCCAGGGAGCCGTGAAATAACGGCGACGACGTTTAATCCATTTTGGATCTTGTATCCGAGCCCTCGACACGAACGGAAAAATGGAACAGTCGTTTGAAGAGAAACGTTCTCCGGACAAATAACAATGCACGATTAATGAAAAGTTATTTTTACTCCGACGACAGATATTTTTCCAGTTCGGTTTAATATGCGCCGTATCGTTACGATTCGGAGGCTCAGCGACGTTATAACTTTGTGATTGGAAAATATTTTGGTACACTTAATTTTTTATTAAAGGGCCCGTATATGTATTTATGAGGTCAGGTGTGAATCTTGTGAATCTGGCGAAGTTATTATACAGTGTGAACGATGTCAATGAATTAAAATTTATTGAAACGAAATTGAAACGAATTGGAATAAAATTCAAATGAATTAAAATAATATTGATATCGATTTTTAAATCAAATGAAACCATGAAAGCATGAAACGACGTTATATCGCGTTAATATTATGTCGTGTTTAGTATACAAAATTTAGGAAGGTATTTTCACTGAAACAATAATTTAATACTTGTTTACCTTATACCTTTGTCATATCGAAATACACTGAATCGGACCGGCATAGTATTACCTGCAACATAAATAATACAATTTATGTTTAATGATCGCAAACTTGATCTGTCCGGACGATTATTTATATAACTGTATTTTTGCTACTGATAAGCTGTGTTATATAAACAATATTTACTGCACATGTAAATGATTAGTAACAACTTACAATGGAACTTAGTATGCACATTGAATATATTGTATAGTTCTCTAACAATGTGTTTCTTAATCCATGTATACCTAAACGACTAAAATAGTTAGTGAAATATAAAATAAAATATGGTTAAAGAAATAGTAGAAACTAAATATTAAGATTCTACATAAGCGACGATAACGTTACTGCTTTGTTTATAATGTTCGGACTTTATCTGATCGTTCTTCCAGAAATGAAAAAACATACTATTTAAAAAAATTCGAAACCGTTGCCTGAAGAATCAGCAACAAATTAATAAACAGTAATCATGATTTTGTGCTATTAACGTTTTAATTAAATTATAATATTCTGATCTGTTTATGCTGTATCTCTTTTAGAAACTTACAATGCCTTTTATATGTATTTTACAGTAACTACGGAATTATTCACGAAGTTTTTAAAAAGCATATTCTTTACCAACTGAGATAAATTTGTACAATACTGGAAAGTATTATCGTTCGGAATCCCGATGAAAAGTATTTCCTTGGTCTTTCGAGGAAAATTACATTTTTCCAAAGTTTAATATAGTGAAATTGAATCGTTTTCCATTAACATCGATTTCAGATCAGAGATTTTCACGCGATAAAGTCCGCTGAATTACATCCCGGCGAAATATGTTACGAAGGATTGTTTTTTTTTTACTTTTAACTCGCCGGGAAATCGAAGAATATTGGATTGCCGCGAATCGATTAAACTTTCTTATCGACGAAGTTTTACGGAGTCTAACACCAGAATTTGTCGAATGCGATTCAAGAAGTCGCGTAAAAGTTTCGTTTTCTTTAACGTTACGTTTCGATTTTAAATAAACTGGACGATACGCATCTGAAACGCTTCTAATTTTTTTAAATAATTCCTAAGCAGAAATAGATCTTAATTTTATAGGATTGAAATATTTAAATGTTCTGCTCAAAATAATTAAGGGAGCACGTACTTGAAAGATCTACGGTTCATTAAATTGTGAAATACTGTGAAAGTTTCAAATACTGTGTACACGAAATAACAAATAAAAACGTTATAATATTAAATACACAATATTTTAGTCGTCACTTTTATTTGACAGATTGTTCTAAATTATTACAAATTTTGAGCATCTAATTGTTTTAATCTAGTATATTATTGATAAATATTTGAAAGACAGCGATGTTAATTTTACAATATTGAACTGAAAGTGTTCTTTATTATAGTGGTCATCTTTTGGCCAGTTTTACACACGTGCTCAGTTTTCTTCTTATTTTTACAGTATAATTCATCGTTTGATAAGAGCTTGAAACTGTCTACCACATATGCACGTGGAGACTGTCTTATGTTTTCGACAGAATTTATACAGAACTTCGTTTTTTTAAATAAATTCGATAATCATACATCACGTGCAGAAGGTTGTCAAGCTATGGGCGTTCATCACACATATCGCAGACATAAAGAACGTTTTCAAACATCCTTAATACTTACAGGTCTAATTTTACAATCTATGTTGATTAAACATTTTTAGATTTTCTTTGTAAGTAACACATGCTCCCAAAGATTGGTCCTTCTTTACGAACACACGTCTTTTTTTTCTACATTTCCACATTTCATTGGAAAACACCCACTAGATCTGCATACATAACAATCATACAAGCTGAATAATATAATACTATGTACAATTTACAAACTTAAGCCTCAATATGTGATCATAAACTCATAACCTTTTATATGATATATTAATATTGTATAAAGGTGCGAGTATGAACAGTCTGTAAAAGTGTGAGAGCAGAAGGAATGAGTGAGTGAGAATGTATGAATCTAAAATGTACAAATAACGTCTAATGTCAAGTGGACAGAATGTAACTATAAATGGAGATAAAATAAAAAAAATACTTCCACATTTCAGTGCATATGCTTCTCCTGCTGTGAAAGTGTTATTGTCAACCCTGAGTGACATTTTTACGCTCTTCAAAATGGCCTGAAAACGATGTCGACCGAGTCCACTGAATCACATCTGGCCACGTAATGATCCATTTAGTTTCAAGCCCATCGGAACGAGAAAACAGTCATGTCCGGTGTGTACTCCGCAAACATAATGCGCCATACGATGGCAGCCCTCAGCGAATACAGACATTTGCGGGCTAACGGTTAGAAGCGACATCATCTCCGTCCATTCATTGCTACGTAAACGTGTCGTATCGCTACTAATAATCTTACCACGTGAAACCATCCGAGCAGTTAAGGCTGCCCTGCAGGCTCCTTTGGGACAGCCTTCAAGAAACGAGCCGCTCCGAAGAGATTGAAGTAACCTGAAGCTGCCTTTCTTCCGTGAAAATTACCGCTCGTTTTGTGACACAACAATTCCGGTCATGCTACATCAATTTTTATAGAGTGTCACGAAATTCGAGGGGGTTCTGTGGTGTTCTGTACACGCAGATTCATTTTCGAGTGTTAGAATATTTTAATGTTAGTAATAGCTACGTACAGTTTTCATGTTGTTGTAATGGATTGCTTACTGTTAGGATTTATTTTGGTTGAAAATACTTTACGAAAAAAACTAAATAATTCCATTTAGAATATTTACGTAGAATGAAATCGGCCCACTAATTTTATAGGTATCTGTAGTCCCCATTTTGGAAACATTATTTCGATAAACAAAATGCTTCTAAAATTTTACTTTGTGCGGTTGCATTCAAAACTGACATAATTTCGTTATTAGTAGAAACATTAACGATAACAATCGTAAGAATATTATGTGAATAGAAATAACATATTTTTAAGTTATATTTTTGAAAAAATCAATTTTTCCGATCATCCATATGCGTATGGTGCCTTTTAATACAATGTAATACTGTTTGCTGAAAATCGATGAGAAGTTTCGGGTTAACCCGATATCTTGGTGCCGTTAATCGATAGTTCAAGCGAACGTTATCATCGATAACACGTGCTAGATGGTTATGCATCGAACATGGCGCTTGCACGTGATTTCTGATCCAGCGTAACAGTCGCGTCACAGACTGTCACTGTAACAGCAACTATTCTCATGCAGACATCCTGTTGACGGACCACCTATGCAACTATTCGCCTGATACACGGATATCCTGTTCACCGAAGGCCACCGATTGCCCGTGACAACTGTCACGTCAAAACATTTCTCTCGAAAATGCTCGACGTTCCGCCACCCTGATGCCCTGTTATCCCCTTCGAATGATAGACTCGAAAAAATATCTCTCGACAACTCGAGCCGTACAATATATTGGTAATTTTCAATGCAAACGAACGTGAATAAGCTGCAGAGTATCCGACAGATTCCTATAGAATTTTTTCCAAAATATCCTCCGACTGAATTATTAAACCCTTCGTTAAGAAAATATAGAATTTTATATTCTGTTTTGTTCTTATCAGGGGCTAAGTCAGAATTCGATGCAATGAAGAATTTTTGTGTGTTTATGTTAATTAAACTGTAGATGTTTGTTTTAATTTAAGTGAAAAATGGATATTTATTGGAACTGTAGTCTACCCAATAAGAATTTAAAAAATGTATTCTTTACTTCTGTATCTTTCTTGTATTTGCATTTATATAATTGCATAAACATCAGCAATTTCATCATGATTTTTGATACTGTAAAAACTTTAGAGTTATTAAGGTGGCGTTAATTCCTATTTCTGACGAATTTTAGAACCTTTACAATTTCGCAGTTACAGAAAGCTTTTCATAAGAATATTAAATAGAGCACCCGGTATATTTCAAGGCACTGCTATACTGTATCAAAACGATCTCCGCGCGTATGTTGATTTGCGTACTGAAAGATTCGTTCGAATAACTTCGAATCGTTGCAAGATGCATCCTCTGCTGGAATATCGAGCGAGTTTTCTTTAACAACGTTCCTCGCAACATTGAAGATCGAAGAAACTTTCTCCATCGCATGAACGACGACTCCGGATGCGTTACAAGAAAAGTCACTACTCTAATCATTTTCAGTGAAATACTTTAGGGAACTTCGCGTGATCCCCTACGTTCGAGGAGAGATCCCAAAGTCTGTTCAAGTGTCTCTTTTCGTTTCAGGTATGCGATTGTGATTCTGTTAGTCTGAAATTTAAAAAGAAAAAACTGAACGGATCTTTGAATCTCCCCTCGTATTGAAAATTTATTTAACATAATAATACAGAATACAGATCGAAAAGTACAAACGAACGGAGCCTAAAGGCAACGCAGGCGGTACGGTCGCTTTTTATTATTTGTTTTGTTAACGGACAAACTCTTTGACATACAACAGCAACAGATGAAACACGGACAAATGCACGGAATAGCTACATATAAATTCTTGAGTGTGCAGTAGACGCATGGGTAGAGCTGCAGATCAAAGCAGGATAAAATAAAATGTGATCAAATCATCAGTATTTGCTTACAGTTTCAAAGGGAGTATAAAATAATAATTACTGCTGCTGATAAACATGTATATTTACCAGTAAGTGCATATACCTTTTAGTAGACCCTTTGGTAACAACATATCAATTAATATGAATTCTTTGTGAATTGCATGTTTAGTTGGATTGGGTTAGTTAACTTGTGAGAAGACAGGACAGTTGATATTTTGACAATAGTACGAACACCAGAAGTAGGCACTTCTGAATCACTTTCTGTTCATATAGACACACTGAAGCAAGATACATGCAAAGTTCTGCGTTCAAAATTATAATAAAAATGAAAAATATTGGATATCATACCCTAGACGTAAAGTAAAGAGAATCTGACAAACCTAAGAGGAGGAGCCTTAAGGTACATAGATTCCGCGCACCTACAATAGCAAATGCGCTTACTGCTCTAATTAGCCAACTTAACCAAGTATTAACGACACGTGCAATTCACACAGAATTTGCATTAGTCTTACAATTAGTATTTATGCTCTCAATAAAGAGTTTCAGAAAGTATACACGCTTATCGAAGTTTATGCCTTTCCTGTAACCTGTAGACCTACGAATGTAAACTGCAGGATTCTCAGCGCTGCATGAATAAAGTCTGAACAAGTGGGAGTAAAAAATTGAGGAAAACGAGATACAGCCCTGCAGACATTCGATCCTATTCAGGCCGGCTCACAAAGCTCCCCGCTGCATTCTGCGGCACCAAAAAAAAAATGATAAAACCACGTGGTGGTGGTGCAGATCGCTGAGGCGTCTTCGTGGCGTTCAATTTCTTCCCGTGAAATTTCTTGAAGAATCTCGAGGCATCAGACACGCCCACATGCACGAGAGCAGGCCTGCACAAACATGTCTGCATCTCGTTGGAGCATATACAGTCACATACATACGTAAACACGTATAGAAGCGAAAGGAAGCCGGAGTCGGTCGATTCTCCTCGCAGCTTCTGAAGCGTCGAGGGGAGAACAGGCTGAGGACTACTCTGTTTGCTAATTACTCGGCGTCGGCACATTTGCATCCACGTTCGCGCCAGCCCGGCGTTAACCTTCTCATTAAACGTAATTGTTTGCAATAATTTGATGACACCTGCCTCCCCCCGCTGTTACGGACCAGCCAACTTCTCCGCTAAGTCTCTGCTACCCTGCTGACTCTTGCACCACCTAGCAGACTGTCTTCTCGCAACCCTTCGTTCTACGCACCCTCACCCACTTCCTTTGGATTTTTCTGAAACGCACTATGTTTGCTGGTACACTTTTGGAGTTAGTCGGTGTAAAATAAAATAGCCACCTATCTGGAACGCGGTTTGTAATATTAAATGATGAATTGTAAGATTTTCTATAACGAGCCGACATGTTAATATTTTGTGACTATATATCGGCCAGAAATTTTATTGTTCACTTTTGCTTGCGTTTGATGAGGATGTTACTTGCGGAAATATAGAGCTATTTCTTGAATCTTTTCTGATAACATGTAATAATTATAATATAGAGAGAAAGAGTGAAATTACGAGCCATGCTGTGGGATACGGAAGTCGCATTGCCAGTCTATAAACATGTAACACTTGCTATCACTATAGCACCTTCAGAAAGTGCATACATGTTTCTTGAATCGATTTCTATGAAATGAGCTTATAAAAAATGTATCCACGATGGTATCATAGAGAAAAAATAAATTTATAACCGATGCTTGCAGTCCGTGGCGCATATCATCGTACATTATACCTTTTTTCGAAATATCCTCGATGTCATCCTGTTTTTTTCCGAACATTTCTTTTACAGCGGAATATTCATAGAATCGAATAATATTTTTCAGCGTGATTCAAGATGGCAGCAGTGTGATGTCACCAATTAAATATTTAACACTGAATAATATTACCTCCATTCACAAAAATTGACGTTTACTATGTACCTATGGATAGAGTATTCCTTTATTTTGAAAACCACTATAAATACAGTGCACCTGCGCCTAAAACGTGAATATTGAGTGTAAAATTGCAATCCGTTGATCCAGTTTGAAAAACTGTATAAAACTCTAACATTTAATACTATAAAAATCGTTCGAAGTTGGAGGCTAAAGCTATGTATGAAATCAATTTCAGAAGTTCAGTACCGAATTCAACGAGTTTGAAGAAAATCCTTCCAACATTGAGGTGAAAAATCTTGTGAGTTCTTACGTGGTACGATTAAAAATTAGAGATTTCGGTTGAAAATTGGGATACTAGAATTTTTAAGGTTCTGAGATAAGTCTCTGATAGTTGGTTTATTAGAACATATCCTCGCCTTATTCACTTCGTGATCAATATCCTGTAGAAACGAAGTTACATCCCATTTAGAAGGAATGTAACATTGCTCGTCACCCCAAAACTCTCGCATACCTCTCTTAAACAATCAATTCTATAACACTGGATAGTGTTAGCTATTTATATATCACTAGCCACAGAGGTATGCAGTCGACATACAAGTCAAATTCAGTCCTTATTGTAGTTATAAATTTGTGAGCAACGAAGCATTGTTAGGACATCTGCTATCAAGTTTACTTACAATGTTGCTGCCTTCAATACGTACAGTTACACAGAAAATTATTTCATGCTTCTATTATTTAACACTTTTGCATGATTTTGTTATTTGACGCAAGGTTACAATATCTGTAAAAAATTATATTTATTACATGCTTGAAAAATTGGTAATTAATCAATTTACCATAATTAAGGAAGAAAAGTAGTTATAGAAACATTTGATAAATTTTTTGAGTTACTCTAGGATCTGAGGACATACTGGTAATTATTATTATTAGACTGCGGATGTTTATGCAAATATACAATTTTAGACTTACATATTTTCTATGTCAATGCAGTTAAATAAATGAAATTTCAACCAGTCTGCATCTACTCCTTGAAATGTTGAAAATATGTCATTTTTATTTTGCTAAATTATTAAATGTCCATCACGGACCTATTTGAATATATTAAATTGCATAAACATCCGCAGTCTAATTATTATTATCTAGCATCTCACAGCTTCGTTCAAGCTGTCTGCACATACTTCATTATTCAAATAATTTATGAAATAATATTACCATCATAGTATTCCATACAAATTGAATTTTCTCTATTCAACATTCGTTGACTGTAAACATTCACTCAATTACACGCATTCAACAAATTTATATGAAAATTCATAGCCAGGCGCAGCGCCACGATAATTATTTAATTCAGCGTGAATATAATAATATATTTCCTGGAACAATCATGCGCCAAGGGTTCCGGAATATAATATATTGTGTTTTCGTGTTGTCTGCGTAGATTCAGATTGCAGTCTCTTCAGGACCTGCGAGTCGTCTGGGAGTATCTGAGGGCTTTTGTTTCGACGGTGACGTGTACAGCCCGTACATGTAATAATAGCGACTTCAGACGTACGTCCTTGGACATGACAATTACAGATGGCTCGATTAATTGGTGGAGACGCCCCTGGATCGAGCTATAATGGAACCAAATCGTGGAATAATGGCCACCGTAATTTCGGCACCATGCACGGAAAATTTATTCATTAACGTTGGATGCCTATTTCTCGGCCTTGTCGTGAAAGGGGTCCCTTTGTTTGCTGCACGTGGAAACAACAATGCAATTTACGAAGATATATTACGGCAAATGTGACAAATTGTTAGTAACCTGTTACTGACTGGGTGTGCAATCAGAGAATATATATTGCAAATATATTGCAATTACTACAATTTCATAAAATATTAAAACAATTTGTTCTTTAATGTTATTGAACTTGGAAGTTTAATATCGTTCACGATTTAAGATTCGTTTTATGATCTATCTTACTGAGATTGAAGTTCAGAGGATATAGTAAAATTATTATTCTGTCGCAGCATTATTGCCAGGGAAGATTTATGTTTTTAAATCATGTTTTGCTGAAATTTCTGGTGTAAGGTGGCAATTTTCTATTAGAACACTTTGTTGCAATTATTCCACATAAATACAACTTCCAAATGAAGTAATTCTGAAATTTCGATAGACAATTATACACCAAAACAGCAAACGTTAATTAATTTCACTCCACTTTAAAAAATTAAAATAAATGTTCCAACGAAACTTGGTATTGTTTTTTACATCTGTCTATAATATTTATATAAGTTCGTTTGTTGTTTCAGGTCAATGTTCCATCAATCTCTAACGTCAATTATTAGCTACTGTAATAAATATCTCAGACTTGAATGACTATTTAAACTTTTATCGACATGAATTTAATAAGTAAATCACTAGAATTCAAAAAGAAAATGATTATAATATCTGCTGAAGGTTTACTTTTCACGAAATCAGGGAGAAGAGCTTGCTCCTGCAGTCAATTAAGTGGATCGTGTGTTCTCATCGACGCTAGTAGCTTCAGTCAGTTACAGGCCAGCTATTGGTTCTCTGCGAATTCGGGCTGGGTTGACAGGGCTATTGTAAAGTACTCATTATTTGTCTGTACGTGGTTAGTAGAGATAGCAGTTATGATCTGTTTGTAGGAAACTAGTAGCAGCAGTAGTTGAGGTAAGCCAATACGAAGCCAGTGATGACGATAGTTACGGTTAGCCAACACGAGGCCAGTAGTTCCAGAACATCATAAAACAGCCAGAATAATAGTTTGGCTCGCTAAACAGTTTCACCTAAGCGCACGGCCTAATTATAAGTAATTAGAATGAATATTAAGTGGGCGTTCGATAATGTTCTAGGAATTTCTTCATGTATCTGACATTTCAGAGTTTCAGTGGAAACATTTACTCCGACATCAACAATACTTTGCTTTCAACTAAATTTAATTGCATTGTTAATTGACAGTTTAATATGAAACGGTATGAATCAATTAACGGGTGATTTGTAATATAATTAGCAAGCGGTAATAATTCTAATTACTGGTAAAATTGCGTGATCAGAGAATTCAATTTCTAAGCTGGTTTTAAAATGAGGAGAAGCCTTTACCGAATATTAATGTTGAAATTATTAAATAGGGGAAATCGTCCACAAGCCCAGAATAAATTGTATGTATTTTTTCAAAGATAAATTACTTGTATTTTGAGAAATGAAATCGTCAAACTGGCAATCTTTACGGACCAGCTACCAGTTGTAAAATTATTACGTAGTACTTGTATAAATTTTATGATTATTAAGTACTCATATAAATTTTATTATATTTCTCTAAGCACAGGTAATTTGTGATTAATTTCAGTTTATAAAATGATTCTGTAAATTCAATAGTAAATGAAAAATCAGTAAGTCTGTAATTTAATAGTAAAATGCCTTATTTTCTAAATTACTTATTATTAGTTCACTATTTAAACGTTCCAGTGCTTTGGCAGACATAAATTCCGAATTGACAGTCCTATAAAAGTAAAAAACTCTGTTCGAAAATTAGTCGAAATTAATGAAAATTTAAATTTCAAATTTCATTTCCTATGAAATGATCTAACATTTTCTTGTCTCTCGTATTTGGTGCAGTAATATTTTTGGTCAACAAAAATTTATAATATAAAACACATTCAAATACATGAAAAAGATTGAATGCAACTAAATAGTATTATAAAATTAATACACAAACATAGATACAGACCTAAATTAAAATGTGAATGGGTAAAGCCTTACACACGATGCTCAAAAAAAAATGTTAACACATACAAAGAAGTACTATTAAATGACCTGAAGAAAAATATGTAGTTCCATGTAAAAAAATGAACTTGACCTTCATATCTCGAAAAATAATGTAAAAAAAATTCATTTTCGTTAAAAAATGTGTCCCCTTGTACCATGCAATTTTCATATAAAATAATTTTTTGTATCTGCAATACGTTAGAAAATAATAGACTGTTCACACTTACCACAGAACCATGTACACAGAGAATTTATATGTATACGTAATAACATGTACATATTTTCTTTTCGTTGCATGTGATTGGAATGGCAATGATGGTGTACAAGTGGAAACTCATTGAAGACAAACTACATCCAAGGGTTAATATACGTAGACCATTACGATCTATTATTGTTGTTTAGACGGACAAATAAGTTAGTTTCATATCAATAAATTTCAGAGTCACTTGAAGTGGAGTTTCAAGAATGAACGTTTCACACGGTGAATCTGCGCGAAGGAATTTTATGGTTTAGCGATATTTTCTCGAGCTGGCAGTCTCGATATCCGCCCTCGGCGTAGCTCCTTTGAAAGTGTGTATGTATTCTGAATGTTTGCCGTGCAAAGTGAGTACACCTTGTATCATTTCACGACGGTGAGCCAATAAGCATTCGCGAGCGATAAATCGTTCGTTCGAAACGACCCAGCAACAAACTTTTACCCCGCGTCGGGAAAACTTTTATGCGTTCTCGCAGCTTTCGCCAATATCCTGCCGATTTTTATCCGACGTTCGGACGCTTTTCACCATTCCCGTCTTACGACGCAATAATCTCGATGACGAAGAGTTATTTAGTTGTATTAGTTCGAAAGGCGGATCCTCTTATCGTGATTTTAGAATTATACCGGCTGCTCGACGTAATTGACTCGATTCGTAGAAGAGAATTTGTTACCGAAAGCTTTTTCGTTTGATTTTGAGTCAATTTTGTACATTTAGGATAAACCCTGTGTTGAGCGCCGATCCTGATCGCAGGATATATGCCTGGGCACTCCCGTAGTACTCGCGTTTGTAAGACGGTCGTACTATCTCTACCACAACTTAATGTGTTAGAGCCGCTTTGAGATGAGTCACGCAGGCAAAGGAATTGTGTTTAGATATGGAAAACTGATTTATTGGAAAGTGGTGAATGACTAGTTGTATAATGCTATTTGACTGTTGCTATTAGGTGGTTCGGACGTAACTCACTTTCGTCGATACGTACAAATTAGTCGTCACATTCGTAGGTGGCGTAAAGTCTAAGATTCAGATACAAATGTATTCTGATTGGCTGGTGGCATGCGCCGATATTCGAGGAGGAGGGTGCACAGGGCCCTAGGAAGGGGGCGTCGCGGCGCTGATACCTGCCTTGTCTCCTGGCCGGGTCCTCCTGGACGGTGAGACGGTCTTCTTTGTCCATCGTAGGACTTTCCAGGCTATTGTTGGAGGGTCAATTCGTAAATATCCTCGAATACTAGCGGCATGCTCACCAGATGTGTCGCATAGGGTTTGACTGATAATTAAAGATTTAAACTTTAGGGTGCAGGCCATTGACGCGGCTTTAGCGGGCGTCAACACCCTGGAATATTATAAAGGAAGTGGGTGATCATGCTTCAAATAGTTGAAGGGATAATGTTTCATAAGGATAAACTAACATCTTGAAGTAATTACAATTCCAACCTGTTCAGAGTTTCTAAAAGTAGAAAGTTTTTAGGAAACTCTTTTTGTAGAACTGCGAGGAATAAAAAAAAATCGTGAGGATCATTATACTGAACACCCTGTATAAATCCATGTAATTATAACACAATGCTCCTTCCTCCTTCAACTATTAAGTACAGCGATAATTATATTATTACATTTATATGAGAATTATTATAATTGCGGTAACTGCATGCACGCAATCATGTTTCCATAATAATAGCAGAATTATGTGGGAATAAGATAATGTTTTATGAAGATAAAACTGCATTAATATATTCTTCAGCTAAGATTACAGGAATTAAATAATGTTTTTTCTAGAATTCATAGAAATTGTGTTTTCATCCAAACAGAAGAAATGCAAGAATAATAAACATTCAGCTACGATGATAAAAAGAACTATACCAAATAGAGTGACATAAGGGTGCAATATGCAAATCATATTTTTCTAACACTGGAAGAAACTATGTTTTCGTTCAAGCGGAAGAAACACAAAAATAGTAAACATTAGGTAATAATTAAAAGCAGGATCTATATCATAGAAATTATTTGGTCCTTGCAAAAAAATAAGTAACATTTTTCTAAACCCCAAAAAGATAGTCTTTTCACGCAAGCTGATAAAATAGTATAAAAGCTGAGATACAGTCTGACGAAAAAAAGAACAGCAGAAGCTTAACAGGTTTAATAGAGGCATTAGGGTGTCCCCTGTGCCCGAAGATGTACCGATTGGAAGATTCGAGGTGGTCGTGGTCGGCGCTTATTTAACGTGATATTTTGTCGGTCACAATATTCCACGGCGATGGAGCGTCCCGTGAGATAAAGGCGTAGAGAAAAGGCGAAATAAAAGAGGTGGAGGGTTGCAGAGAAGAAAAAAAAGAAGAATGGAGACCGCGAAACCGAGCAACACTCGTATAAGACCAGAGCTAAGCAGCTTATCTGTTGATGATGCACTGTATTTTCCGCTGCTACTCAGACACACGAGTGTTCTCGCTTGATAGCGTGTCGTTCTCCACCGCATAACCCACCCTTTATCCACGCTTCCGCCTTCTTACCAACCCCCACGGCTACGGTTTTCCCCTCCAAGTATTACCGCCACGTCTAAACCACGGTTCCCTGCTTCTATGCTCACCAAGAATCCACCCCGGCGTTGCTCCTTCTGCCTCTTCCACGGAAACAACGCCCCCATGATTTTCAGACGTCGCCTAACCTAACCCAACCTCCCATCACTTCGCGCGAACACCAATTTACGAAGTCTCCTCCGTGACTGTCACCTTGATATCGCGTGTTTTATTGGCCATGAATTTTCTAATAGGACTTTAGAGTCATCCCTGTAGAGGTTTGGAAGAACTTCGTTTTATGTATCGTGTTTTGAATTTGAAAATTCGTGGATAGTGCTTTGGTGTTTTTTGCGGGTGAATAGTAAGACTTGTGGTTAATACAAGTGTTTTGTTATTAATCGAATGTCATTATAAACAGTTTCGTTTATTGTTTTATTTTAGAAGTGAGATCTATGAAAAAATGGAGTAATCAGTAATTCAGGTTATAAGAAAATTAGAAATATTCAAATAGTAAAATTTGAAATAAACTTTTTAGTTACTCTTGTAAACTTTGGATTTTAGAAGCAGCATAGAAGTCTTAAAATTGAAAATACGAAGTCAGTTCAATGCAGACGTACACACTGATCACGTATAATAAATTCAAGTCTAAAAGAGTTCATATATTGAAGTACATAAAATTGATAAATTATGCAAAATAAGTAAAATAAAAAATATATTTTGGTCATTTTATGTATATCAGTAGTATAAGGTCAATTCTGTACAATCATGCTAACCTGAATTTGATTATTTTGTCACGTTCTTTATCGATTGTCTCTTTTTATTACACAGGGTGCATCCAAAGTCTTACCATACATATGTTTCAGTATTCTACAGAGTGAAATTAAGAAAAAATGTCTGTATATTCAAGCAAATACTTAATTTCAGTAATGATGTATTTTAGCTTGCAGTTTAAACTTTTTGGTTATTGAATTACAAGAATAACAATTTTACGTATCCTTGCTGGTAAACCGATTTGTTTGCACATGATATGTTATTTTGTTGCTTCGCTGTAAACATTAATTTTTATTTTCTAAAGTAAAAATCATTTATGTTGAATATTTACTGTTAAAGTTATTAATGTCAACAATTTCGAATATTTGTCCAAATTCATTTAATTAAAAAACCAGTAATAACATCTTATAATATTTATCAGAGAAAAGCGTCGCGTCATGAGGGAACGATATTTTAATAAAACGTCGCGATTCGTTTTTGATTTTCAATTAAAAGCGGACAATTACCGTTACGTTTATTCACTCCCGTTCAACGTCCATACCCGACGCCTAGTATGCTCGATTATTTCAACGTCAATTAACTCTTTATCGACCGAACAGCCTATATTTATATATTTATTATACAATCTGAATCCTTTGTGGCGAATCGTTCACCAAACGTTTCAACTGCCACTTACATTTCTGTATTCAATCGCGAAAATACTCGTCTCGCCTCAGTTTTATCGTATATTTAAATACGAAATTAATTAACTGCATTCGTGGGCCTTTGTCAGAAATAAAATACCAAAGGCTGAGGACTACCAGTTTGTTTCTTTACCGGTGCAGTTCACATTACGATGCATTAAAATGCGCCGCACGTAATGGCGAATACTGTGAGCGCGCGGATTCGAGAATTTACCAAAACCTCGAACAGTAGGATCATTTTGAATTCAGAGCACCTTATATCATTCATTAACGATGCTGTTAACATCCTACCGGGAATTAGTGCGGATTTAATCGTAAATGCTTGCAATTGTGCTAACTCCTATTCGTGTATACAGTCGTTGCAATATACAGGCATTCGGTGACCCTACGCATTTCTTGCATATTCAATTCGTGCTAGCTCTCTTAAGATACTATTGCTTGTAAATGTTCGCTTATTCTTTTATTTATCGCGGTACAATGTTCAGATCGTTATTAGACTGTTTAAAAATTTCACAGGCAAGTCTGAGCGACACCCGGACAAAACGGAAAGTACTGTACTGCTAACAGTCACCATACTTTAATGTTAAAGATATTTCTTTTACTGATTCTCCAACTCATTTTCACTTTGTTCATAAACATGAGACGTTAACCATCGGTTAAACTATAAGAATTTAAAACTGAACTGAATCGAATTTTCTATCTGAATTACAGTTTTTCTTCGTTAGAATAATATTAGAATTTAACTGTGCTCAATTTCTTTATCACTTACGTATAACCGAATTCATTATAAATAGTTTCGTTAAAGGGTATGTGATAAAAATAAAATCAGTATACAAACGAATAATTAATGATTACAATTGTAAGAAAATGAGGAGCATTCAAACAGTAACAATGCTACCTTCGCGAGTAAAACAGTAGAAACAATAATAAACCATAAGAAAAGTAAATAAATAGTGCAATGTATAGACCTTTTCAAACTGTACAATATAACGCATTGTTTGCCACAGTGAAAACAGTCGTCGCTAGTCAGACATGCCATCAATTTCTCTGTTCTACAGGAATCATAAAGGAAAAAAATGTTTAAATATTCAGTATTGTACACGCGTACATATGAGGGGTAAAAATCATAGCAGTGTAATTCACTGAATTCTCAGTTTAAGGAACAAGAAGTTTTATTCGACTAATTGTAATAAATTCCACGGCCACGCGTTCATGGTTGTAATACATTGAATATTTCGATGAGGTCCTTTTTCTTTTAATGAACAGACATGTATAGATTCTATCTATGCACGCAAATCACTATCTTAAAATATTTTCTCAGAACATAGTAAAAATCAGGAATACTCATTTAATTAAATAGAATTTGAGTCGTCGTCACCAGTGACTATTCGAGCAATTAACATCTTAATTTGAAGCGCTCCGTGCTAAAATCAATATTAATTCCTTAAGTAACATGCTGGACGCAATACTTACGTGTTTTTATAAAAAGGAAAATAATGATGTATTTTCTAAAGTGTAAGATATTATGCTGTATAATGTTCATTCTACTCGGAATTTGAACACTCGAAACGCTTTAAGCGCTAATATTCGACCTGCATTTCCTCTCGAGGGCAGCTTTAAAGCTCACAGCAGCTCCGAAGCAACTTCCTGCTGCGAGGAGTTCAATTGTTCCTCTAAGACTCCACTTTGACATTCAGCAACGGGGCTCGTATATTGACCGCGATCTTTCCGCTCGAAGGGAACGTCGGGGAGGCTGAAAACAACCCCGAAGAAAGCACCGCGATCGCGATGGAACCCATTCACCAGTGAATTCGCGCGAAATTTCCTTACTCGCGAGAGCTTTCGAAACGCCTCGTACGATTTTTCCTCGGGAATTCCCACCTTTTCGCCCCGTAAACGTTTGCCGGTTACGTTATCCCTGCATACATAATGCGACGCTCCGCGTGAAAACCATCGAAATCGGCCCTGTCGCATAATTCGGTTCAACCGTCCGTGGACCATGTATTTGCAGAATTATTCGTTCGATTTCTGCGAATACCGATTCAGCTCTCGTAAGCAGGACACAACAACGTCGTATATTTTAGAAAATCGTGTCCTTCGGAATGGAAACTGCTACCGGAACACCTACCCCAGAGCAAGTGCACTTCTTCTTCTCCAGTGCAATTTTTATATTAGTTCAAGAATTCCAGAGTTAATATACAGTTTCAAGGAGTGAACAAAAGAAAATTCGATATCTGGAGTTTAAGTGTAGATTAGTATTGTTGGATATGGAGGTGTATTATAGATGTAGAAATTAGAGATTTGTAACGTGTCTGGTTATAGACGATCCACCATCACTCGCCTCTGATTATCTGTCACTTTACATTCTATTTATTTCCTTTCTGTGATTACATTATTTCTTTTAATCATGTTGTCTTTGTAAAGGGTACTTTATAATGCTACACACGTCTTCATCAAATATATGCGCAGTTCTTCATTTATGTTATTCTTCATTAAATTGGAATTGAAAGCGTAAACGAATATAATTATAGATAATGTACATAATTTATTATTTACTATTGTTGTTCTTGTTCTTATTAAACACAAAGAATTTTCGTTTAATAATTATTCTATCTACTGGTCTCTATTTTAAGCAATCTGTGTCCTTGAACTGAATAATACTTGTAGCAGAGGAAATTGTTGCAAATATAAATGAATTTAGAATGGCACCGGAAATTTCGCACATGTCGAGTCCAATTACGAATGTAAAAATTTAATTATAATTCATTTTCACAGCTTTTGATAATTAAACAGGTAGAGGATAATTATCACCAGATAAATTAACAATAGGATATTAAATTGTATATTTACGTGTTAAAGCTACACACTGTGGTGTATTTGACTATTAATCATCCTTTTTCACTTGGATCGCACATTTTTATTTTTTTATTAATATCTACGTCGTTTTGAAAATTATTATAAATTAAATTTCGAAAATCCCATACAATTGCATCAATACTGTTTTTTAACATTGGTGAGTGGAAACACTGTTCAGTTTTTAACGAGATTAAACATTTAATGCAATTTTACATATACCCATTGAATACGTAGACATTTGATAAACAAGTCGTGTGGAAAAACAAATAATATGAGTACATATAAAATATAAAAGTGTATATTTGTATTAACATATTCGCGAAAACTTCGTTAGGAATTAAAACGCGTAAGTATATTGTACGCAATATTTTTGAAGTATATGAGAAAATATATCAATGCTTGTATTATACTCAGAATAATCCTCGAACAAACTGTTGCATGGACTTTATTTTATATTATATTTCTATGATACTGAAGTATTCACAAAAAAGGATTCCCATAACCATGAAGCCATTAATTCGAAATATAATCATAATACAATTTAGTTGTTGTACAAAGTTTCTTATTATTATCAGTCAAAATCGAAAGTAAATTCTTATTAACACAAACAGAAAAACGTATGATAAAAATTCAGAATCAAATAGATCGTACTCCATACAGCCAAACCTCGTTATGCCGTTTTAACAAAGAGAGATCGAATATTTTATTTAAAAGAGGCTTTAATGAAAACACCTAACCTCTGAGCCAATTTAATAAAACAATACCGTCAGGCTTTGCTGCCAACATATTCGAGATTTCTAAAATCCGCTATTCTGCAAACATTTCCATACAGCCAAACCTCGTCATGTTATTTTAACAAAGAGAGATCGAATATTTTATTTAAAACAGGCGTTAATGAAAACACCTAAACTCTCTGAGGCAATTTAATAAAACAATACCGTCAGGCTTTGTTGCCAACGTATACACTTGTTCGAGATTTCCAAAATCCGCTATTCTGCAAACATTTTCGAGCTGTTTACGTCGGTTTTACTGGAAAACAGGTGCAGCGAAGTTTCCCGGGGCGGTTGTCTACGCGTCTCCCGCGAAACTCATTCATCGAATGACAGTCACAGACGAACAAATCCACACAAGTACGTAATCTTCCTGATGTCTCGCATTACCGGCACGTCGAAAAGACGCGCGGCCCACAAAAGGAATCTTTTCCAAAGAGGATCCGGCGAGGAAAAGTTCCCGAACGCCCGCTGGCTCTCTTAAGGACAACTTTCTAACGGATTTCAATGGACATCGATAGGTTCTCTGAGAATATTCGACGTTCAAGAGAAGTTCTTTGACAGTTCCCTATAGAGGCTGTTCTGCTACTTCCCCTGGAAAGATCTTACCACAATGAGATCGAGCAGTACTTAAATAAATTAAAATAATAACTGATAACATGCTCCGCCAGTAAGACGGGATATTCCTTCCATTCTACAAAGTTCTTTCGACAGCTCTTCAGTGTCTTAGACAGTGGTTCTCAAACTTAGCTTATCGCGGAACTCTTATACGATTTTCCAAAAATCACGGAACTCGTACCTATATTTTATGGACAACCCCCGCCGCATTAATTTTAATAAGATATTAAGTGACACAAAATTATGTTAGAGAGAGAAAATTTATTCAAATAAAGAAACATAATAAATGAAACAATAAAATAAAAAATAACTCTGCTTTTAATTGTTGTGAAAGAATTAATAGGAAGAAGATTAATTCGAAGAATTTTGCTACTTTTTGAACTCCAGTCGATTTTATTAAAAGACCCTTATCTCGCGGAACCCATTTTGAGAAACACTGGTCTAAGGTTTCTTTCAAACTTATAACTATGAAATTCATTGTAATTTCTAAATCGTAACAAGGTAGTTTATTAACAGTCGTAACTCATTACGTGTTACTCATTACGAATTTTGAACACCGCGGATTATTATTAAGAAATTATTATTTCAATCATTACTATAAAATCGTTTGTTCTATCATCATTTAGAAAATCGTTCTTCCAACGCTATTAGAAAATAGTAGTGAAACTACTAGTCTATAGAATTCTCATCGAGTCACTCAGACTAATGGTCTGAGTTCAACTCAACATTTAAATAAAACCAGCTGAACCTCATTAATTTGAAGTTGAGCGTATCGTTCAACTACCGTCGTAATTATTTTGCAGAGTCGGATTTACGACCAGACTGACCCGTTTAAAATCGCGAAGTTACGATGCATAATACAATGCCACTCCACAGCCCTTGTGTACAAATAATATAATACAGTTTATTTGTTACTTCAGTTTACACTGAAATTGCTTCTAATGGTTACTAACGACTGTAATAAAGTTTCTAAATTCATTGTATTAGCTGAATTTATATTTCTGTCAATTTATTGTACAAGTTACGCTATTCGGAGAAATAATTTATAATTCTTTAACCTTTGTAGGCAATGAACCCATATGTATATGCATTCTGAAAAATTGTTTACCGTGTGCTACGAGCCACTGTATTGGTCCAGGCACAGCTGTACATTGGACGCTTTAAATCTACGTATTTAGTCGAATTATCACCTCAAGTGTATTATTAAAATATGTGTGTTTCATTAGATGTTTTGCAGTTTTAGAAGACTGAAACAATTGTACAATGGACAGCATACATATTACAGTAATGAAATATTCAGTTTAATTCGCGCTCTACCACGGAAATTTTCAGCATAGTCTGCACGCCTTTTCTCCGAAATTTTTAATACTCAATTTTTGTAACCCGGAAGGAAATAAAAATGTTTACATGTAATCCTTTAATAACTACGAGATGAAATATTAGAATCATGAGGACTGTTTGTTCTCATTATCATAATCGAAATTAACCGTGTTAATATTGGCTCTATTGTCAAATATATCAGAGATTGAAGTTTGTGTGTCTTGAAATCATGTCCGATTATTATTCTGTCGCTGATTTCGGCGATGAAAAACCTGAGAATTTGCGGTTAAGTACACTTGATTGAATACCATTTTTAGTTCACTCTTACGCGTGCATGTAATGTGTTCTGCGAATATGCGAGTTATTGTGCTTCTACAACGCTGCCACGAGCACAGAGGCGGAAAGATATATGATGTGCTGTTGTAAAGAGGGAAAGGAACGTTTTCAGAAGAGAAAAAGCCTGTAGATTTACGACTGGCAAATACGATTATTGCTACCAGTTATAGCGCTTTTTTACAGGGAATATATGGCTCGTTGGGTGTTTTCAGGAATCAACTGTCCTTTCACACTACAAAATTCTTTGCGGCGTTGGTATTATTACTTTTGCTACAGTAGCCACGAGGTACCGTGCAATTGTTTTGATCAAGTATTTTTAATGGAAACATTAAGCATCCCTAACTTCAGTAGCAATAGTTAATTTCATTTCTAGAAGATGAATCGAATTTTGCATTGCAATTGAAAATTGAATTGCCTGTGCTATAATAAATCGAAAATATAAAATAAAATCCACTTCATGCAGGACTTTATTTTCAAGGAAAGTAAGTAATAAATATTCGATGAGGACGTATACTTCTGTGTTTAATATAAAATTTAGGGAATTTTCTAAATTAACCCATTAGACCACCTTGGAAAATTTCAAGACCAAAATACCCAAGCCCAACCACCTTGGACCTAAAGAACTTGACTTAAACCACTCTAACTGTGATGTACTCGACTCGGATCACTCTAGGATCATAGAGCGCAAGTTTAAATCTTCGTGGGATTACGACGTACACGTTAAACCGCCACAAACATAATGACCTAATTCTGACAACCCTGGAACTATAGTACCCGAGTCAAAATACCACAGGATTAAAGGAACCTGAATACGGAACGTCGTATGGCCGAGAAAACCAGCATGGTCTGCATTATATCAAGGCAATCTACTTTATTCCACATTAAAGATTGATGTATTCCAGATTTAGACCACCTGACCGGTTACACCTCGGCTAGCTTGTATTTCAGAGACTAACGTTAGACCACCTTGAATCTGAAACATTTGCCTTGGATCGTCCTAGATCTGACAGACTATCGTAGTAGCTCTTTCACTCAGCTAGAGAAGGAAACAATTTCCATATTTTCACATATTAAGACCCTAAAATATAGAAAGATTCTGCTCTGACTCCTGTCTGAGCTGTTGGGCCTGTTAGACAGTCTCTTTCGTATCTGTTACCTTGTCGTTCTTGACAAATTCAGAGTGCAATCTTTCATTACGTTATGACTCGAAATAAAGGCGTTCATAGAATAGACTTGGACCATCCTAGACCTGAGAAAGTAGACTTGGACCATTGTAGATCTGAGGAACTAGACTTGGACCACCGTAGGCCTGAGAAACTAGAAACTGAGAAACTTATTTATTTTTAGTATTTTTTTATTTAATCCATTCCAACCTGGTTACAACCCTCTAAAAACTTAGTCATGAATTTCAAAACTAAGTTCTACAGAAGCAATTAACAATGTTCACTATTATGCTTCTCTGCCTCTCAAATAGAATCATAGAATCACTTAAAAAATTTATTCTGCGACAGTATCCCGTCGCAAGATTGATTATCCTAGCAACTGAATCTACGCACCGATGTTTAGAGTGCCTCATAATATTTACCAACTAATTATTAGCAACACCAACCGGATACCACCTGGTCACATATAATACAGGTCGAGTTACGCGACTCTTTTAAAACCCAACCTCCTAACTTTTTACTCTATCGTTCCATTCCATCGAAAACGTCAGCATATCGTTCAGTTAACAGTTTCTTTAAATCGTACCCAAAAACCCGGAAATTCCTGGCACATGCATAGTTAGAGTTTGGAGCCGGTCGCCCCGAATTTGTAGCAACAAAAGCAGCAATTAAACGGCGCCCTCCTGCCAGTTTTTCCGGTACGAAGAAATTCGGAATGCAACGAGATTGGTCGGTACGACTGCTGTCGTGAAAAGAGGAAAGGGTTAGGGTTAGGGTGTGGAACGGGATAAAATGATGCGATTTCGGCGCGTGCATATATACACGGCCACGGAGGGGTGAGAGAGTAACACTGCGTGTTAACGAATAAAGAATGGCGCGGTGCACCGGCTGCATCGGATGGGACCCGGTGCAATGCGAAACGACATGCAACCGACAACGTGTCGGCAGGAAAAAAAAAGAATCAGGGGAAAAGGGTCGAACACGAACACCCGAGTCTGCTTCTGGAACCATGAATCGCCATCTTTAACAGTTTCGATGTCGTTACATAGGATGTCCCAGTAATTTTCACGTGCCCGTAACAATACTTGCGTTGACACTTCAACGACGGGACACGTCAATTGTCGTCCTATCTGAAATTATCACAATGCGATGTGTAAACATTGAAGGCGCTTTGTCTCTCGCAAATAAGTGCACAAATACGATGTTCTAGAAAGTACGCGATTGTATGACTGAGGGGGGTAAAAACCATAGGGGTGTAAGTCGTCTAATCCTCGTTTTGAGAAACAAAAGGTTTCATTAGGCTGATTGTAATAAATAGACTGCGGATTTTTATGCAATTTAATACTCCCAAATTGGTGAATGATGCGCATTTAATAATGTAGCAAAAGAAAAAATACATATTTTAAACATTTCAGGGAGCAAAGGCACTCTTGTTGAAGTATCATTTATTTAACTGTATTAGCACAGAAAATATGGGTGTCTGAAAATGTATATTTGCATAAACATCCGCAGTCTAGTAATAAATTTCGTGGTCGCATGTTGATGATCATAATACATTGAATATTGCGACAAGGTCTTATCACAAGTAGTTGTAACCATTTTTTCTGTCAATGGACGGACATCTATAGATTGCAACTATGCGGGCTAGTCAATATCTTGAAAAATTTGACTTGCAGCACTATGGCATTCGCAACCTTAAATAAATATAAAATTGAGGGAATCGTGTGTTCAGTTTATCGTAAACTGTCTGGTAAATTACAATAAAATACGTTGATTCGTTGTAGAGTTATTGAAAATTTCGAATTCATATTTTATTATTACAAGAATTAATTATAATTGTACTGTTAGATGTTTTATTGTTTATTTTGCTTCATACTCTGAATTTAAATACGGACATAAAACGGATAACGAAAATGAAAATTTTTCTCATATTTTATGAGATATTCCTGATAATTACGATGATGAGACTGATGATAGAGCAACTGATAGTGACTCGTCATAATGTAGAAATAATAATCGAAACTTCTTTAATAAATTCTTAAATTTTCATATCAATATCACAATTGTTTTAAAAGATAAAACAATTTGAAAAAAAAACGATGAATCTTTTCTCCCATTTTCTGAAAATGGCCCCGATGACAGGTCGTTGTTCATAGTAAAAGCGCCCCGTCGATAAAGTGTTAACATTGTCGTGTTCTAGTGTTCTAAAATCTTATAAATGTCATTTCCTAGACTGGTGGCACTTTTGGCTTTACTGTGTTTATGCAGAACATAAATTTACTTGCCTGGCGATCCAAAAGTCCAGATTTGAGCTCCATAAAACATTTATGAGATGAATTGAATCGTTAAATATTTCGAAGTGAAAGAAATTGAAAAGGAATATTTATGTACGCTCTAAATAAAAAATTGACAAAAATAAGCTGTGCCACATTAAAAAATACTAAGTAAATAGTATTTATTCACAATTGGCTTGTAGAGATAACAAAAAGAAACGGGTATTAAATTTTCCTCCTTTGAAACCACTCAAAATGTGCTTTAAACATTTCTCATATCACTAAAAAAACACAGGAGATATTTAGGTGTTAGGATGCTGAGACACCCTTGTGTACGAATACCATAAAATCGAGTAGAGAGAATCCGATTTTCCAGTTGAAATAATCATTTTTACCCACCGGAAAGCTGTTAATTGAATCCACTGCTTCGATTCGTAAATCGTTGATGAAACACTAAATGGAATTTGAGACTCTTGTTGACGATTGTTGATTGAAATCAGGTTGCAGATTAAGGGACCGGAATTTCTCTTCGATACACGTTAATTGCTTTCGAGCGAAAGTAGATTAAGGCAACTGAATTACTTACTTGCTAAGTTACTTATTTGAACAGTGGGAAGTCGTTGAATTCACGGGGCAAGAACGATACGACTGTAATGCTTTAACAGCTTATAGATTAACAGTTCAGCGTTTAGTTACTGTTCCTTCAGTTATTTTTCACTTACATACGTCGATGTAGCTCCTTATCAATGAAACAATAATTGTGTTATAGAAAAATGAATGCCTTTATCCAACTGAGACTTCTCCAGGCGGACCCACTAAGGAACAGTAGAATACATCAAACACCAAATCAAATATTATAACCGAAATAAAGTTTTTCATATTATTTGGACGAAAAATGGATTTAATAAATCGAGAATTCTGTTAAATAAAAGTATTCTGTACGTTCTTATATTGTAGTAATGCAGATGCACCCATAGTGATAGAAAAATTAAACTCAATTTGCAGCGGCATGTTTATTAGTCCAGAATGAATTTTCTGTAAATTATTACAGGAACTGGAGAATAATTCGAACGACTGGTACGACTGAATGTACAGCTCGAAGAAAAACGATAACTTGTATAAACAGAAGCAGATTTCATTCCACTACAATAAAGAAATATCGCTTGCAGCAAAACCAACATTCAATAAAATTAAAAAATTTACCAACATATTTTCTAAACGTTAAGCGTATTTCGTACTCTACGTTCAAGAAGGAATATTTAAAAATTCTGAACTCATCCAAATAGTAGTATTTTAAATCAGAGTATAAATCCTTGTGCACAGAAATGGTTCAAATTCACCAAATGATCTGATATCGTAAATAACGAAAGAAGAGGTAGTATGGTATACCATATTTTACTGAAAACACTTACGAAGTTATAGACACGTCCAATAATCCAGAGAGCAAACTGCTGAATCTCTGGAAAAAGTCATGTTCGCTTTCAGAAACACGATAACAATAACTTGGTGCTTCCTAGAGCAAATAGTTGCTTACAGATCGCCGACAGAGGCTCCCGGTCAAAGGTCATTCGAGACGAAAGAATTTCATCGAGAACAGGAGACGATACACGATCGGTGCCTCTATGTTCCTGTCATGGAGTACTCGAAACGGCTTTTAATGGCGTTTCGGAAGCTGGAATCAATCGGATCAGCTCGTTGGTGCAATGGTAACGAGCGATGACCCGATGCTGTGAACTCAGCTGCACGATTTCCCTGCATTTTCCCTATTTTCGCGGCGACTCATCGATCGTCCCGGAACGATAGCTGGTGCCATACCGAAAACCTCCGCTCTTTTTCGGCCGTGCAACTCGCAACCCACTTTCATTCCGGACAATTTCGACGGCTGCTTTTGATGTTCCCGCGAGATGAGACGACCATCAGCTTTTTCCCTCCTCTTTCTCCTTTCCTTTCTTTTTTTAATTCTTTCGACGCGCAACCGCTAACTCACGCCGCCCGTTCATTATCGTCCTCGTGAATTTGTTTGAAAGCCTCCTATCCGTTCAAGTAATCGCATTCATAGTGTTTCAGTGCATTAGACCATCGATTATACGAGCAATATTCCGATTATATTATAAATTGTACTGTAAAAAGTAGGTGGAACAGATTATCGCCAGATATAAAAGTTTTTAGGTCGGTTTCTGCAATTAATTCGTCGCTTTTCCATGAAACTGCGTTTTATATGAAATTATCAATCTTCAGTTGCTGAAGAGATACGGCATCATTTTCCAGAATGAAATGTAATATATTTTGTTGTGAATTGTTACGGTATTTTGCACTATGTTATTTTACTTCTTATTTCTAGCGAGGAATATGAAGAAACTTTTGCGACAAACGAATACTACTGGCAGTAAATAAAATATTTTCTTTTTGTTGTAATCACTTCTCCAGCAGTTGCTGTGGAAGTAATTATAAGTGTGGCGTTTTTGGCGACTGTTTTAGTTTAGTAGTTCTTGTTCTATAGTAGTTTGTTCTTTATAGAACGTTTGATAAGATTAACGAGTTAGGAGTAACTTAGAAGATACGGGGTAATTACTGCACAGTGAGTCATTGTTCATTGAAGAGTGATTCTGGAGACACGGTTGATGCTTCACAATACTATAAAACAGACATTTGATGCAGTACAGAATTTCAGAAATCAAAAAGTATTAGAGTTTAAGTTTATCTTGATATTTAAATAATTATTGTACTGCAATGGCAGACATTCCTCAGAAATATAAATATTGCATCTATTGCAAAATGCAGTTGAGAAGAAGTCGTAAAAATTACAATGATGAGTGTTCCAGGTGAATTAGAAGACACAGATTAAATATTTAAGAGAGGCTTTGCGTCATCAAAAATTTTAAAAATTTGATAAAATATAAAATGTTGAAATTCAAACTGTACTGAATTAGAAATCTTTAAAAGAGATTAACAAATCCATTGTGTAATTTAGCTGTTGAGACAGTGTTTGCATATACGATATAACAATTTAATTCCAGCTTGATCCACCACTTTCACGAGCATGTACTGACAATTTCACCGATGTCTCTATACGGAAGGCTGGATATTAATTAATCGGCTGTTCCACCGCGACATCAATTAGTGTTCCACATGAAATTATTACTATGAATTTATCTTGTAACGTGCAGAGTTTCAAGCACCTCGAAGAAGTGAATGCGAAGCAATTTCATACTTCGATAGTTTCCTTAATTACGCGAGTTCTCCGCGGTGTCAATGAACATAAGTTTATAACGCACATTCACAAATTCTATTATCTTGGAGGTTTCAGTTTACAATTTAAAGCAGACGATTACTTACAATCATCGAGCAAAGAGATTAATACTGCAAGGTCAAAGGATTAATCAAAAACAGAAAAGAAGCCTTCAAATAATGTATTAGCATATACACTACCATCCGAATGTATCTGGACACTTACAAGTCTGAAGATATTACTGAAACACCTTGAAAATATAGTTTCTTCATTTTTAATTTTTACTTTTATCAATTATCTCTGTCACACACGTGTGACGTCGAGCTCTCAAAACAGAATCGACGCGTCACACGTATGTGACGCTGCTAGCGAACGTGTTAATAAAACGTTTCGGGCAAGTCACGCGGAAATCACGAAAGGTTGCAGGTTTCAGAAAGAGTCTCTCGGTGCAGGTCTGCTCGTTCGAAGGGAAATGCAACGTGAAAATTCCACCGGGAACAAGAAATAAAGCAAAGGAAGACGCTCACCGGTCTCGTTCCACGCCGCGGCAACAACGAGACGCGATAAAAATTTGCATTATCATTCAGCGTGTACGCAGCGCAATAAATCGGCGCGAGTAATCTCTTCTGCGTTTAACGAGATTAGTTCCTTAAGCACTTTCGTTCCACCGTATATTAAGAACATCCAGCGTACCTCGACCACAGTTGCCGCCATTTCCGTCTTCTCCGCCAGACAGACGGGAAATGCACGAGATATCCGCGTTATCCTTGCACAGCCGAGTTTTCCACAATCTCCGAACGCGTCTAGCAACAGAAGAATACGCTTAATGAGACTTACGACCCTCCCGAACGTACAGCCTGCAACACAAGAGCGTGCACGCCCTGTCTGGAAACAAACAATGTAATGTACAAAATTGTTGTGTACGAGAGTCATTCGATAAGTAACGATTAAGAACTTTTAAATTAGTAATATTCAATAAGTACAGTGCACATAGAGTATTGTAATTTAGCACCTAATGCGACTGCGTTAGTTTTGATATTGCATTATAATGTCTCAAGAGGAATATGCTCTGTGTAATAAGTCGCTCTGAAAAATGACTTATTATGTTATTAATTTACTCGAAGAAGTTATTAAAAATATAATTACTGTACTAGACGATCCAAGATAAGAATCTATCATGCAAGTTGTCGATAACAGCTAAAGTTAATTTCACTGTAACTTTATTTGCAGTTATTTCACACGGAAATATGTGTAATGAAATGATTCTATAAATGAAATTGTAATTGCTCCAAGTAATTTAAATGATTTAATATTTCCAACCTTTCCAAATGACGATGCTGTAGAATAATTGACCGTAGTGATATTTCGAACAGTTATATTCGTATCAGATATAATTAACAATTTCGACGATTTAATTATATAGCACTTTATAAGACTTCCTATGTCACTGGACATATTTTCATTATAATATCAATTAAATGAAATCTATTCGAACAAGACCCCTTTTTTATTGGCGGCACCATGGCACGTCGATACATTTACCAGTTAAAAATGGAGGATCGGGAATGGAGGACCGATTAATCCGAGTATTACATGCATAACGGCAACATGTATTCTCTTCGAGCAATCGATGAATCTATTAACGGCGAGCACGCACTGATCGTATAATCCAATCAGTTTAAAAAAAAAGCCTGGCCTAATACCAGGCGATTTTGATTGGCTCGCCATAGTGAACAAGCCGCGTGCACTAATGGCACGAGAGCGACCGATTTGCAATTGTAATTTCGCTGGCCTTCCAACGTGGACGTTGACACACATGAAATTTCGCTCTCGCTTTCCACGAGCCTTCAGGTCGCCATATCACTATTAAATCTCCATTTCACTAATCGTTAAACCCACGAAACCTTCCCATAAGTACTCGATCGATCTAAATCATGCCCATATGAGGACAGGTCCCATTTTATACAAATTTTCGAATTTTAGGCACGTTTACAGTCGTAATATTACGTCTTTCAATGATTTCAGGTGGCCCGCGACGTCAGATATCATTTTTCTGTGCCGTCCAGGTTATACGATGATCGTCCTCATTAATTTGTATTTTCGAAAATATGGGCGATGAATTTTAAAATCATCTCCAAGTTTAATATCCCCTGGATGTTTCAGGAAAAAGTATTACAAACATTAAAGCATACGGTACTTATCAAAATGAATGGAAAAGTTTTAACGAACACACTCCTTAAAATGAATTCTTATTGAGATATGAACGACGATAGCGATAAAATTCATCATAGTAGAGGATCTATCAGTATGTCGTGTAAATACATGAACACACATTAGTTCTACTACGCCACTCCATAAGTTCGTGCATTTTGTGCTTTTCTTTCGTCAGTACAATGTCTTGCGACAATCCTTTTTATACAAAGAAATTTAGATAATGATTGGAATATGCAACAATACTATTTAAAATTTGACCCCTGGATCATAACTTTTTACACAACTAAAATTCAGAAAGTACTTACTTGTGTATTCTTCTATCACTCAAGAAATTTTTCGCCATAAACGACGTATAATTTGTTTGCTACCACTATTATACCTACTATCTATACTGCGAAACAAGAACTGTTACTGTTAAATTTTTCGCCATAAACGACGTTTAATTTGTTTACTACCACTATTATACCTACTATCTATACTGCGAAACAAAAACTGTTACTGTTACTGTTCTTCATTTTCTAACAATTATATATTTGTCCGAACGTGACTAAAGTTAACAGAAAATTGACGAGTGAGATGAAATAGGACCTCGATTATCTGAACTGCAATTAATAGCAGGATGAGTCACATTCTAATTATGTTTCGCATAAAAGTAATTTTATTTTAGAATGTAAAATACTTAATGATATAAAATTGAATACACACGGTGTCACCAATGATAATTTTTAGCTTCTAACTGATATAAGATGGCCAATTTTCGGATGACCCACGTTCTAGTAATCGAGGTTCTATTTATGTTCTTGTCTAGGTTGTTGAATTTGAAGTAACTATTTTTAACAAATAGGTGCCACGAGTAAAGCATACAATAGAAGAAAATGCTCTTTATCGATTGCTGTGATATTAACAGAATAATTCCTTAGATACTTTGGTAATTATAATTTAATAATTAATAAAACATTACGCATTTATTTTCAGCGAGACGCTCTCTATAGCTCAATAATTTTGAGCTAAATAATTAATCTAAATACTCACCTCAAGTCACAAGTTTATTAAGATTTTCATACTCATTCCGATAAATACTGATTACTTTAAATTTCTATAACCCTTTTCCTCCAACACTATGCGCAAATTTAACATTCACTCCGCACAACGGGTAACAGACGCAATAACAACAAACACGGTACTTCGAGGCAATTTTTTCCAGATTTCGTGACAGTAGGTACTCTGCAGCTACCAGATTTAAATTTCACTTTTTCGTTCACCATAGCGGAATTGTTAATTGCAGAGCGGTGTATCGGTGACTGCGACCCGGAAACGATTTTGCCCGATTAAAAAGAACCAAATGAAATCTAATGGAACCAGTTCGATCGAATCGCCGCGTGTTAAATAAACGATGAAACTTTATTTTCGTCGATTTCGCGGGACTGATCGACGATGATCCTTTTTCCGACGGAAAATGGAGATCGACGAACCCCGTGGCAGTATTTGCGAGGCGTGGCTGATTAATCGAAACAACGGTAAACAGGCCACGGCCGCCATTAGCACGCGTACACGTTTGATCTGTTCACGGGCCTCGCGCTTTCGGCCACCAGGAACACACGTTCACACACGAACAATCGGTTAATGATAATGTAAGTTCACGTCTAGCGACACACACGTAAGTGTCGACCTGGGAATCCGGGTTGCCTCCTCTGCGCTTCCGGCAACAATCCAAAAGCCGTTCACTTTGCGAAAGTTGCATAACCCGCGCCACGCGATTCCACGCAGCCGATTTTCTCACCGAACTTTTATTCAAAATGGTTACCGTGTCATTTACTCTACTGGTCAGATGTGAATCCTGGAAATTAACTGAATATGTTATCGCTACTTTTAATACTAAATCTTAGACTGAACTTGAAATAATAGACCACTGTAGGAACACAGAAGCTGTACGTTCGAAGTTGTTTCTTCTTTAGCTGCGTTAAGGGGACTACCTTGATGTGTTCAAAAGATACTGCATTTTTGGGAATTTACAGTGGCGTGCAACAGTTTCCGGACAGTGCATTTTGTACTCTGACTGTTGCTTATGATAGGTAAACTGAGTTTTAACGTGTCATTGTGTTGAAAAATGGATCGAACAGAAGGTAAAGATGAAACGCATGATCCTTCTTTTCATTTTTTAATGTGTACGAAAAGCTAAATTTATTACGAATTGTTTAAAACATGTTTGGAGATATGGAGTGTCCAGAAACTTTTGTACGACACTGTATTTTTGAGAGATAGAAATATTTTTTTCGATCCAAATTTTTCAATAAAGACAGAGTCATGTATAAATAGTGCATACAAATTTGTTTTCACACAGACCCAAATTGTGTGCTCTCAATTGACGTATCATAAACCCATGTGCGCATATTCGAATATTTTGTGAACTGATCAAGTATCTGGATATTCGCAGCATTCGAATAGTGTGACGTAGACCATAAATCAAGCTTTTTAAGTTGATCGTTCTTTTTCCAATATTATTTCCAAGTAAGATATCGCAGAACGTTTATATTTTGGTAAGGAATGCATGTTGTGTCTCATATATTGATTTGAGGTGTTATCTTCATATTTGTAACACATAATGTACACTGTGTGAATTTTTTGGTATTTGAACATATTCATTGTTATACTGCAGGCGAAAATAAATGGACCAAAAGAAGTCGATAATGGCAGAATCAAATGCATTAAAATAGCAAATTACACAAATGACGATTAAAATTTGAATATTTATGCAAATGCATGTTATTTCCACGTTAGAATAATTTTCCACGGTTGAATATTTTAAATTGTTTAAATACCCGCTGTTTAATTATACTTTCCCCGATAGAAACTGATCAAATATTAGTATTTCCGTGATACTGACGCCCGTACAAATACTGTCTGTTTAAAAATTCTAGTCCTTCCGATGTCGAAAAATTTATACTGTCCTGTATGCGCTGGACCAAAGGGTTTTGTGTAAATTTTCCACAAAGTCATCGGCGCTTACGCTACATTTTTTTAGTACGGTTACAGGAGCTGGCGAAGGGTGAGTATTGTCGCCAGAAGTAATAATGTTTTCATGATGCACCTATACGTTTCCTTTTTATTCACGTCGATCGTCACGCGATACTTTTGACAGGATGGAAGTAACCAAGTTCCTTCAAGGCATTTCACTGGGATACCATAACGTTCTTGCAAGTTTAAGCGACTTCCCGTCGTCTACTTCGTCGTGGGCGTTAAACCGGAAACGTCTCCTGAAACGCGGTCGTTACTCAAACTGCACTGAAGACGCTGCAGCGTATTCATTGCTCGAGTAATTTTTTAACAAATTACAAACAAAATATTCCGCGTAATGTGTATTTACGCTAACCGAAATAACGAACATAAATAATATGGATGTCACGAAATATGTAAAAATCTAATTAATATATTTCTGAAAAATACTGGTGCCAACAGTATAAGTAGTCTCTGCCTATGAAAATTTATATTAACCCCTTGACATACAAAGACGTCTGAGATACGTCATTTGTTTATTAAGTCATTGTAGAACTTACATAACAATTAAGTTGAGACGTATTAAATAATATTTTTTGAATGCATCGAGTTTGACTTTATTTGTACGCCAAAGGGTTAAAAGGAAATTTGTTTATTTTTTAAAAAAAAAACTATTAACACACGACAAGCAAATGGGAGTAATTAAATGAATTATTATGCTGTACGTAGAAATTGATGTATTGTAAATGAAAAGTATGAAAATGTGAGTTTAAAATTTTGTTAACCCAGCCAAACAATGAAGCCTTATTGTCAGGTTTTAAACTTGCAAAGATATCAATAACAGTTCCAACGTGTTACGCTTGCAGATTTCCGCTCATGTTACATTATTTCATTTGATATGAACACGAATTTAATACAGTGTTTTTATTCCCGGCACATAGTGTCAATATATTAATTTTATTTTCGCTTTTCCGGAGCACGGTTTTTACATTTTGTATTTTGCGATACGTCGGTATCATGTTTCAGTAATTTTTTCATATTTTTCCGCGAATTTCACTCGGTCATGCGAAATACATTTGACGAGGGTGCGTGCACACGAAGCAGCAATTCATTTCGAGTGAAATTATTTCGACACATACTCAGTGGCATAGAAGTTATTAAAATTTGCACGAAAAGTCCGGCGGCGGATAATTTCGTAAATGACTCGCTGTAATCCGAGCGTGATGCGTGGTAGTTACTGGAAAATTCAGATTGAAACTAAATCGTGCGTGTTCCGTGATTCGAATGTTTTTTAAAGGTCAATAATTAAGATAGAAATAAAATTCGACGGTGTAAATATTTACTGTTCGGTTCTGTGCACTGAATGCATCAAACAGAATATTCAAAATATTAAACGTCGTTTCGACCACGTGGAAAATGGAGATACACGTTTTCCAACTGAAAGAATTTATTCCTGTTAATATTCTGTTGCACAATAAAGGCGACCGTGGTTAAATTCACGATTCAAAAACGAAAAATAATTTCAATCATTTGATATTCATGCGAACACATGTTTCTGCATTCTTTAAATCAGGCACTTGGTGACATTCTTATTATTAGGATTTTGTCTGTTGCAAATTTCATTTTTCACCGTAAACATAATATAAAATTTTACAGACTTTCAGAAATTTGTTCCGTTTATTATATATTTCAAAAGGGTAGTTGTTTGCAATTTAATATTTCGCGTAACGCATCAATTATACACAATTGCATAAACATTCACGGACCGACAGTAATGAAGTAATTAATTAATCATGAGGGATTCCTCAATTATGTTCTTGTATTTTTCGTTTTTACGTCATAGCATAATGACTTGGTAATATTATTGCAGCATATATTTATGACATATAAACAATTACATGTTGCACTTGAATGTGGCACAATCGTTGAAATTATTTGCTGTTGATTTTCGTGGTTCAAATCTACAATTATCACGTACGCTTGTACTAACAATTCATATGTGAAGTGATCGTAATTATAATTTGATTTTAACAAGATTCAATAAATGACATCTCTTTTATTTTTATTAATTAAAATAAACGAGTCTATAGACACAAAAGAAGAGCAAATCTTTCTACATTTTAATTTGTTCGGATATTATGAATCCGTAAAGAAACTTTTTATTCGCTTCAAACGAAACTCATTGCCAGTATAAATAAAAGTTAACAATTATGTTAATTTGTGTAATTGTAAAATTATGTTAAAATTTGTTTCGTAGTATAATCTCAAAAAAAAAAGTTGCTTCAGTAATCGTACGTGTCCCGTCGAATCAAGAAATTCCTCCGAGACAAAAATATTTACAAAAGTAATTTGCAAACCGATTAAAACGCAAATAGTTAGAGCGAACATAGTGTAGATAATGCGAACATCCTAAGGATTCAGGGGAGCAATAATGGAGGACATTAAGTCCAGTAATATCTGGAGGATATTAATCTGAGACGAGAGTCGCATACCGTCCGCGATTCTACCGCGTTCATTTCCGATTCAATTACTATAGCCCATTCAGGAAAACGTTTTGATGACGCGATGGTCAGCGTATCACTCGTTTTCTTCCTTTAATTTCCCATTCTACAAGATCCGAGCGAACGCGATAAATCTTTCCCTCCGAATCCATGACTCGACGATTAACTACCGATTACAATCGAGATGATTTATCGCCTCGGACGCCGTACGATCGATTACGGTCGGTATTTGAATTCGATTTGAAAGGTATTTGATCTTTATCATTTATATGTTAACACGTCGAATGTCACAGTGAAAACTACGGCGGATTAGACAGATTTTCGAACAGAAATTGTTGTCAGTTTTTCCTGTAAAAAATGAAGATTAAAACGAATTTTATTTTTGCATTTGATATACAGTGGTTTAGTCAATGATTGGCAAATTCCTGTAGCTGAGAATATTCTATACAGAGTGTGTTCGAACTGACAAACTTTTTTAGCATGCTTGGCAGGTTGCTCTGAACTACAGAGGATATACAGGGTGTATCCGAAATTGTAATACAATGGAGATGGAAATGATTCATTTTCGGAAAGTAAGTTGTACATGAAGGATTGGGTTTTTCCCTATGCGATCTCGTTTTCGAAATAATTGACTTGGAATGTCCGTCGAGCGTGTGTGCATTCAATTATTATTTATTATGTATAGGGTCACATTAAGGAAATAAATTATTCTAAAGGGGATTAAATTTGTCTGCAATGAAGAAATTGGTAATCAGTATAAATAACTTCAATCTATAGTTAATTCATCCAAACAAGGACAAAACTGGACACTATATTTTAAATTGTCCATTTGTAACTACTTATTATTTTTTCTTCTGTGAGTAAAATGTGAAATATACTTCCCTAAACAAATCTGGGATAACGACTATAAATGATGCACGATAGTGAAGAGTACATTATTAATGAAAGGAGTACGAAAGAATTTAATTTAATAATACTTTAAGTATGTAGTTTAAATCGTATAAGCTTCAAGTTTTGGAGGAAAACATTATAAAATATTGAATTTCTTATAAAATACGTGATTCTTTAATTTTTTGGAGAAGCGTACAAAATATTTTTTCAACCCCAACTTTGAGGGCTGTTTTCACCTTTTCAACATCGAAGTTTGTCGATAATAAAAAACACGTATCGAATATTTTTTTAAGTTCTATACTATATCAAAATTGCATAAAAATTCAGCAGAAGCTGTCATCATAAGTTGTCTGCACCTTCTACAAGGGTTAACCCTTTGCGATCCGAATTATTTTTAGGTTCTTCCTGATGGATTCACTCAAAGAAGCCTCCACTATTTGAAAATAATTATTTTTCTATAAGACAATAATTGTTACACTTAGAAAGAATAATATAATCTACAGATAAGATTAATCTGAATTTCAGTTGACCTTAAAGGAGCACCTGATCATACGTGACCAATCTATGTGCCTCGTACTTGTAATATTGGTAGATATTATTAAACATTAAAATTTTAATATTTTCTATAACCGTTTCAACCATAGAAATAAACACTTACCTTGTCAACAAAATAGTACAAATATTCTACTAACTAGTATTGCTTGTTCAAGCTTCTTATTACTGTAAATTATTATTCTTTACTTTCAAATTTTCTGACTGTACGAATACTTGTGTTCGTCAGTGTAAGCTACAATTTTTCTTCCCCCACTGTTTCCCCTTAGACTCACGAAAAAAAATGCTAGCCACCCCCGAAAATTAACGAAGAACTAAATTGTTGAACTCGTGGGAAGACAAACGATTCAGCCGCGTCCGCAGTGTATATTCAGACGGATATACAGATTTCGACACACGATTTCGCAGCGACGACGGCAAACAGCAATAACAACCGAATCGCTATTGTTTCAGTAAATCCCGCAAAGCTAATAGACTGAGCCGCCGTGCTAATAATTACGACAGGGCGTCGTTTGTACAGCAATTTGACGGATCTTGAAATAGGGAGACAATCGCCGGGCGTTCAGAGAGAGGGGGAAATTACGCGACCAGTAACTTCTTAACGAGAAAGTAAGAGGGTTTCGCCTGTGTTTCTATCCGCGAAAGGAGGACCGTCGAGTGCCGTGCAGTTTTCTGCTGGCCGATTAATTTCCGCTAGCTTGGACACTGCCACTTTATTACTCCTCGTCGAGCCCGAGTAACTCGTCCCCAGAAAGAACCTCTATAAGATTTCTTCGCCTCGCTTTCCGCGTGTACACCGTTCAACTTCTCGTCGTTTAGAGAGGAAAATCGTTTCACCGCCTTTATTCCACTTTCATGCTGCTTCGCCGTACTTCTTTTGAATCCTTGCGATCGTTTTACGACCGCCTGCCTGACGATTAGTTACGCGGAAATACACCGCGAAGCGTTCTAACCTCGTGGAACCGTACACGTGCGTGCGTTTAGTTTTTGACGATTCTAAATAATGTTCTGTTCCTTGTTTCAATTTAACGTCGCGTCATTAAACCTAAACATCACTGTGATGCAACGAGAATTACTTGAGGCAACTAGGAGCTATAAAAGAAGGATTGAAACGCGCATTAACCCGCTTGCCAAATTAGATTTATTCATGAAATTGACAAGAACACACCCTGAAGACCTAGTAAAATAAATTTATAATGTGAAATACTCAACTGAGATCGATAGATCTTACCAATAAAGACGCTGTCTCAATGGAGATACCGCCTTCGTGATATCTTCTACAAATGTAACAATTTACCTAATGTCTATACTGACAAATTGTAAAGTATATGGGAGGTATATAAAAAAAAATGTTGCGTCAAATGTGTAGGGTTATTAGGGACGGCACTGAATTATACTTAGCGACGTTACTATTTACATTTGTATTCATATCAGTTTGTTAAATCAATTATTTGATTTGTCATTTTTTCTCTTTTTAAATTATCTCTTAACACGTCGAGCGCCGCAGTGGAAAATCCTGCGACTAGTCAGACACGCGAAAATGTGTACCTTTTTATTAACATGTATCGTTGGATATATAAATATTTATTTATTTGATAATGTACTTCTTCTTCTTGTGTTATCATTGTAACATAGATGTAATTCAAAATTTCGTTGGGATAATCAGTTATTTGACGAAGTTAAAATTTGTACGTGGGTCGCCGGTGGTACATGTGGCGCTCAACGTGTTAAGTCGGGAATACATGTTATGTAGTGTCGAAAAAAAATAAAACAGACCTGTTGATTTACTGTAGAAAAATTTGAGTTTGTAATTATTCAATTCGCAAATGCCCGTGTATGGAAGTAGAGGGCGCCGAAGTCTGAAATTTTGATCGAAAATACCTTTAAAATTGATTAATGTTTTTTAAATGGTTTTCGACGCCCTCTGTTTTCATAAGCAAACATTTTCGAACAGATTGATTGGACATTTAACCTTTTTTATACTAAACCAATTTTTTTTTACCAAGCGAGACAGTAATGCTGAAACAAACATGAAATTGCTTGAAAAAAACATGATTTACACAATTAGATCACAGTGGAACAGAGAATTTACTACTTAAATTGCATTTATTTAGAGAAGAGTCGCGTTTATTTACACAAGAAAAAATTGTAATTTTTTTTATCGGTAATTCAGAACTTTAGTTCACCAGAGAAATAACCTGAAAACACTTTTCTAAAGTCACTGAACTAATAGAATTAACGACTTTTACAAGTTTCTTTTACACAAGAAAGTACAGATCACAATTAGCAAAATTGTATTATTTCAAAATTAATTCGGAGAACTACGAAAAATTTAAATAACAGATTAAAAACGCTTTCAATAATGCTTGAAAAGATACAAGGAACGTCCGAAACAGTGTGTTGTAAATAATAAATAAGATTCGTAAACAATTAATCTCGTGACGTTTCTGACAGGCCACGTGCTCGTTGCCGCTCTAATCAAAATTCGCGAAATTAACTTGTTCGAGCTTTGTTCCACACATCGTCATAGTAACGAAAAGTTAGTGAAACTCCGACCCAGCATGAAACATTAATCATGTTTCACATTCACCGTCCTTGAGCGTAGGTTCGTTCGGGCGATTTGTATTCGTAAATAATACATATAGTAAATCCGACGTCGAAAGTTTGTTTACGAGTGTTTACACGATTCTGTCACACAATGATCGTTTCAGAAGAATTTGTAATCGACTACACGTAAGGTGCAATGCTCAATTTTAATTTCGTCAAATTACCCCAATGAAATTTTGAGTTACATCTATGTTATAATTATAGTACACGATAAGAAGTATATTATCAAATACATAAATGTTTATATATTCAAAGATATATGTTAATAAGAAGCCATTCCCGTGTGTCTGATTAGTTGCAGGATTTTCCTCTGCTGCGCTCGATGTGTTAAACAATGTCGAACTTAACAGAAATTACTATATTCATTTCTTATCGGTTTTATCTGTCCACCAACCGTGTTTGAAAAAACAACAATTTATTTTTCAATCGGGCTTTGATTAAAATTTCCTTCAGCTCCATACATTTTATTATTTTTATTTCATTACCAGAATAAATAAATTTCCATTTATCTAGAAAATATCAAAAACAAATCGACTGGAAGATGCTACCAAAAAAATTCTATTACTCCAAACTCTGATAAAAAGTGGTTGAAAATGAAGTAGAAAGTCAAAGTACATGATGTACAATAAGAATATAGTACCTTCAGATTGCTTATTATCATACTGCGGATTTTTATGGAATTATACATTTTTACAGATAAACAGCTATATTTTATCATGTGTGAACGCATGAAACTGTCCGAAAAATTCATTTTGCCTTTTACAGAATGTGTGCATCCTAGCGTGAGTATACTAAATTGCATAAACGTCCGCAGTGTACTTATTATAACAGTCGTTCGCTTGTCTTTTATCTCCATTATAATCAATATCTGCAAGTGCTATGGTCTTTGTGGCAGCTTTGACGCTGAATACGTGGATAAAGCTTAATAATTCTTGAATAATAAAAACGATAAGTTCCGTAGACGGTACCGAAGTTTATGGAAGCTTCGTATATCACGTATAAGATGGTATAATTCGAAGATATCGGTGATATACGGAATCGTATCGGTAATGGAATTACTGGATCATCCACGCTTTGGCTGTTAACGTCGTATTAAAGAATAAGTGCGCCGGAATTCCCATAAACAGAAAACTTTTTACTGCGTATTTCACGGAATTACTAAGTGCATCGTATTTCTCGATCTATCGTGCCCTCGCAGTATCAAACCGAGTATAAAGTTCATTTTAATACTGCGGTTCTCTTTCACGGCGCGGCGGCAAATTTATCTACACCGTATTGTATATACTTTATTTATTACGCTGGTTCTATTTTAATTTTTCATGAAATGTGGAAGAGGATATTGAAGATAGGAACAATGATATCTAATCTTGTTGATAAAATAATATTTGTCCCAGATTCATTGACCTGTATTTTTTTCTTGCAATGGAGACGGTAAAATGAAGACATGAACAAATAAGCTACAGTAGTTATTGGTGACAGTTGTTAGATAATTATTAGAAACTGTGAGGTTTAATAATTTGTAGTAATTTCTTCAGCTATTTAATCGTGCGGAAGATTAATTATAAATATCTTAGTAAATACATTAGTTCAAAAGTACAAGAAATTTATATTAAATTTCATATATCATAAGTCTTAGTATTGACATATTTCAGATTAATAAATGAGACGTTTTCTGTAATTAAATTTTGTTAATTTAAACATTAGTGAACACTTTCTTTGAGTATAATGAATGTATTATGCAGGGTATATCCTTTAATTAACAAAAGTATTCAGTTCCATTCTGCCAGATATTATTTCAGATATGAAACAGTATCTTCATTCTTAAAACTATATGTGCATTTTTCTAACATTTCATCTTTGACAGAATGCTTTTTAAAAAATTTTCACTGCGAGAAGTAATCGATACCAGAATATATCAGATAACCAGATATCGCGTTACGAATTATAGTATTGCAGTTTGCAGATGTAACAATGAAATCGCATACGTGCAGCGATACTTCTTGCATGCGGAAGACACGGTGGTCAGACGAATGGTGTCCCATGAGATCTTGTTAGTCGTAACAATGTTGAATGACGGTTCTTTCAAACCAGAAACCTTGTTGAGCTTCAATCTCACATTTCACTGCTGCCATCCATTCCTTTATTACATGCATAAATGAACAACTTTATTTCATGTCTCTACTTTCCTCCATTATCGAGTTTTCTGGTACTTTTAAACTCATTAGCATGTTCTACATACTTCATTAAAATGTGGTTTAAAATTGGTATCAAAACAGAATTTTAAATTATTATTATTGTAGGTAACATGTAGAGATTCAGAGACTAAGAAGTTTTTATTTTTTCAGAGCTTTTGAATTTTATTGATTTATTAGTTAGAGTATTCATTTTTAGTGTAATATAATCAATTATTTCTAAAATAAACAAATTGCGACTGTAGAACGGAAAATATGAGACAATTATGTTACTAGTCACTCAAAAAGCTGTAACGTTGTTTGGACTGTTATTAATAATATAAAAATACAACATTCTGTTTGAAAACAGTTGTCCTCGATTTTGTATTCAAAACAAGTCATTTGAAATTATTATATCTTCAACCAAAAGCTAAAAATCAAAATCAATTTTAATTAGAAAAAGTATAATTTAAGGAATTGTTATAATTGACTCAAAATATCTTTCTTTCATGTATTTTGTACATAATATTCAACTAATGAAGAATTATTCCATGAATCACTCAGTATACGTTTCCTACATCCCACACATTCGTTCTTAATTTGAGTATTTTCAAAGCATCAGAGAAAATAATTTACGGTTCCAGGAACTTCGCGCAGCCGTAAAATTCAACGTCGTTTCGTTCGATCGATTTGAGCTTTAAATATGTATCATAAAATCACAAAATTTTACATTGCACCCTGAGTTCTGGTAAGATGGCTGACGGACCAGACCAATCACTGCAGGCATTTCTCTGTGAAAGCGTAAAATTGATCCTTCGAATATTAAAGCTCAACATCGTCGGATATTGAACGGTCTTGTTTACTATTCTAAAGTGTTCGATCCACCCTTTTCGATGTACCTTCGAAACGACTCATCGAGTATCGATGAGAACGTATTTCATGGAAAATATATTAACTTTTCTGCTAAAACGCCATAATCAAGGATTTAGTATTTATTCAATATTCACACGTTATATTAACACTGAACTTCTGCTTAAAAATATTATACAAATGGGGTACAATACGTTTGTTTATGTAAAAATGTGTCGAAAGTAGGAAATACAATTTTTTCTTACGGGGCTCCGTTCTCCAGGAAAATAATTTTGAAAATTCGTTATAACTGCATGCAGGTGATTACAGTTTGTGAAACTTGTTTAAGTGCTATTCATTGCTACTGCTTGAGTCTGGATAATACTGTAGACATTTATGCATTATTTATTTCGTCGTGTATAAATCGATTGTACAAATGATATTACCATATTCAATGATAATAAACATTTAATACATATAAGTGGAAACAGTGAGTAATGATTGAGAGGAATTAACCTAGTTGCATTTAACTTTCTTCAAGACAGAGCTTTATATGAACAAATTTTCCTATAAATATAGGAAGAATTGCCCCTTCTTCTACTGTATCACAAATCCATCGTGTATAATCTTATTAATAATCAGACTGTATTATTTGAAAAAAGTTCTTTTAACAATTGAGAAAAAAATAAAACTTCCCCTTAATCTCTTTGAGTATATCGACACATATGTGTACGTTTAGGATAGTTCAAATTCTCATATATTAACAATGATATAACGCTTAATGACTAGGTACTCATACCTATACGAAATTAATTTTTATCAAACAATTTCGAAATTTTTTGAATATATTATTTATTTAGTAAGTGAGAAATCATATTCAGTAAATATAATGGGGGAAAAAATTGAGTTCCACAATTTCAAATTCGTCTGTGCAGTTCTTATAGTAGTAATAATAATACGCCCTTATGGCAGCCACCGTGAATATAGATGAAGAATTAAAAACAGGAGAGACAAAATAAAAGAAATTAATGTATAAAAGATATCAAGTTCAACAGTGCAAGTGACGAGGTACACCAGTATGCTGCATTCTTTCTATAATTTTTTGTTCAGAATCTCCATTAGGACACAGTGATGACATATTAAACGTTTCCCCATTGAATTAATGGAGGAAAAGTTCAGAGGTCCCGGTGCGAATGATGCGATTCTAAGTTCTGGGAACTTAATCTAGACGAGTGAGTATCAGAGAGCAGCATGTACAGTAAATCTTTGTGCATTTCTAACTAATGCATATAGAATAACACGGGAAACCCTATCATCTGCAAGCAGTTTCACTCGAGTTTCCCCTCAACTTACAAGTTTGTCTGTGTCAGACGTCCCGAAATCGTCTTTAGCAATTTAATTCAACATACTGCAGGCGTTAAAATATTAGCCCGCTGAATATATAGCCTAAGTAAAGTATATAATACACTGCTGTGGAAAAGTAGGGTATATTACGATTTTAGTACATTGTGTGGTACAGTCTTATGCTCGACGAAACATCTGTGAAACCTGTAAATGAATATTTGTTTCAGCAGGTATTATTATGGGAAATTGTACACATAATCAATTGAAAACAAGAGTACCCGAGTAATTATGATGTGATAATGAATTGACTGTATCAGTTTGGGAGATGTGAAACTTTGTTTTCATAAAAGCAGTTTGGTGGAGAAATTTTGATTCAGTTATTTTTAAAAAAATTCTGTGAATGCACTTTTAATTACAAACAGTAATCGAGTTGTTTCAAAATTTAAGAATTTAATACCACTAAAAAATTAACTCACTTTTAATTCGAAATGTAATGTGACGCAACAGATGTTTTGCAACCAAAAATTTCCTCCTATTTACATTTTTAAAAAATACACTTATTTGTAATAATCACTTTGAATGTATATAATTTTATTTATCCTTCTACAACGAAGTTTCATATTAATAATTTTAAATATATTTATAAAATGACGATCTACAATGTTATTCTCCGTCTGTTTAGTGTTTTCGAAATTTTATAGTTCAGTATTTTTCAATAAATGAAGCTTTATAAATTGTTAAGTTTACTCTTCCTCTTCTTCTTCTAATTTAATGGATAATTGAAGACAATTACGTTTTGTAATATGTTGTAGTCACTTGAACGAGATTATGTCTGACTCATGACGAATTACTCTACTAGAATCTTCACATACGTTTACTGATACCTCTAGCATATTCTACGCCATTTTCTCGCGGTTTCTATTAAATAATTCTTTCTGAATAATGAATGTGAAATTCTATTAATTATAATAGCTCCACAATTTACAGTCTTTCAAAATGATGTATTTACACAGCAATAAAATTGTTCCCTTTTTATAATTTCAGATTGTCAACGTCTGTTCTACCTTAACAATTCCACCATCTTGTCTCACGAAATGAGTGTCTGCTTCTCCATCTTTTACCCAGCAATTTCAGTTTTAAGACAGACTTTCAGACTTCTAGCTCCCTTGACTCGAGCACGCTGCTATTCGCCAAGTATCAATAACTCTTCTTTTAAAACCCGGCCCTTCTTTAAGGATCAGGGAAGTTCAATCTCGCTCCTCTATGAATTTCTCCCGGGGTTAGGGTAATCGGTGGCGACCAAAATCAAGTTTCTTCACATCCCTTTTATCCACGGATTGGCTGGTGCAACGCCGGTCCCTGATAAATGCGGGCATCGGGCAACCTGGCAATCGATTAGAAGAAAAAACACCCAGCCAGAACATTTTTCTACCTCTCGAACTTTTCGCATTACCGAGAAATAAGTTTACTTTTGTTCCTCCTTTATCGCTGATCCTCGAGTCGGAGTTCCTACCACTTATTTTTGTTTTTTTTTCTTGCTCTTTTTTAATATCGCCACGATAGTAGTACGCTGATGGTAAACGATATAGATAAATCTTTTTTTTAAAGTACACAGAGGTGTTTAAAGGGGGAGTTCAAGATTTGTACGAGAATTTGAGTCACATTTCGGCAAATTTTATTTAGAATGAGAATAATAATAACTATTTGAATTCGATGAGATCAATTTTTCGATCTACGTTGATTCAGCAGTTTTTACTCAATTTTGGAAAGTAGCGTATCGTTGTATTCGCGTGTCTGACCAATTATGGATCTTCCTGCTCTGGTAAGAAACGTGTGACTGATCCTAATAAGCCTGCAGCTAGAATTGTACCGCATCATACCTCGACTGTAATGCAGACTACAATAAATTTATAATTTTATATGTAATTTTAGGCAGAAAAATAACGTATTGTCAATTTATGTAAATTTACAGTCATATTTCGACTGTAATGCAGACTACAATAAATTTATAATTTTATATGTAATTTTAGGCAGAGAAATATCAAAATGTTGCCAATTCACAAAATAAAGCGCAATTCTACATGCATGAAGATGTCAGTATTACAGCAATCATGGGTATATGATACAACCGACAGGATGCCGCTGTTCTCGAGGAACATCTGTGAGCCAAAGCTGCAAAGCTAGCTTGCCTAATTCAGTACATAAATGAATAATTAAGGCCCTAGAAATCGATCTGTTGCCAAGAAATTTGTCAATTTTCTGTAGGCCACAGTTTTACAGTTTCATACATATGAGGGATTCGTGTTACACAAACCCTCAATCTAGCGAGTGTCATCACTGACTCTAATTGTAAGAGGAGACTCGAAGACCAAGGTGCAGGTCATGCTTGGCATAATGGACGAAAATTGCAAATTCAAGGCAGAGCGCGAATTGTAAAATAGGAAGCTTCCGCCCTCGGAATTCTATAATCCTGAAATCAGTTTTGTAGTTAAGGAAACTCAAGAAGAGATACGTAAAGGACACAAGTAGAGACGCAAGACACAATTAGAGGCAACACACGCATAGAGTGTGCACTACTGTTAGTATACTCGTATTACATGAAGCATCGAGTTACCAGTCATCGTGTATCAAATAAAATTGCATAAACACACATTGAGTAAGCACATGTCGCGCAATAATCAACACTAACCTTATATCCTTCATCCAAGGAGGAACTAATCCTTATAAATAATTTACAGAGGGTTTCAGAGGGCAGTCTAATATGCTGCCATTCCGAAATACCATTCCTGTACATGTAGTTTCCCACATACCTATTTATACATATTTATATCTGCTTCAAAATTACTTAATTTATATAAATGACGCGCTTGGAGAACATTATCGCAAAATTCTTTGCATCGATTCCTAAAAACAGCAGATGCAATGATACTATATAGAACATATGCAAATTCAAAGTGAATATGTGCTTAAAGAACGTGAGAATGTATACTTGTACAAATATTTGCCTATGCAGAATGTCTTCAGTTTTAATGTAACCCATTCGATGTTCATAAATCTGCCATCGAATCCAGAACATCCGTTCGGCGGGATTTGTAGCATAACGCGAAATAACACAGCAGATTTACGTCTCTATTAAAGGGAGAAACCTTTCGCAAAGGGAAATAAGATAGCCAGGTACGGAGGGTATAATGAACACATTTATGCATTCGAGCTAATTCAAATTTAAGCCAATAGCACGGGGGAGTAGGTATAGTGCCTGGTAGTACAGCAGTATTCCATATAATAGGTAGTTTCCAGCTCAGCAGAAACGGGACGCAGGCTGTGCAACTCAGTAAAATCGGGTTTAGATTGTTATTGGATACACAAGTGTTCTACATAGCCGTGGATACGCGCCCTTCCGGTTCGCGGGGGATGAACGAGGACCAGTATTATAGAAACTCTCAGCGTATCTCGCATCCACTCCCGTTACTTTTCGATGACGGGTAATGCTTTGCACGAGATCAGATTCTATCGAACATTACTTGAAATTCGCAAAGAAACATAATGTTTCCAATGATGAATAAAACAACAATTTATATTGAACCGATACAGATTGCTTTAAAACACATTTTTATTTTACATGATTGTTTCGTGTAGCATGTGTCACTTGTTTCCGGAAATATGCTAAGGGATCATTTAAAGATAATATTCCCAGTGATGAATAAAAGAACAATGTATATTGAACCGATACAGATTTCTTTAAAACACATTTTTATTTTACATGATTGTTTCCTGTAACATGTGTCACTTGTTTCCTGAAATATGATTAGGGGTCATTTAAAGATGTAAGCATGAAATACAGCATTCTCTATTATTAGATTATCCCGTAAGAAATATTGTTTCCAGTATAAATAATTAATGGACTGTAGATTTTTATGCAAAAATACGTTTTTAGACTTCAATATTTTTATTTCTGTGTAACTGAGGAAGTGCAACTGTGTTAGAACTATATTTTACGGTTGAATTTTTAAAAGTTCATTTCTTGTTTCACAGACTGCATAAAATGTGCATTCTTCAAGAACTTGGATATGTTAAATTGTATAAAGATCCGCGGTCTATTAATTAAATATTGCAATTATTTATATCTGTCAAGTTATTGACCACTAATGCTAATGTCATCGTTACATCACTTAAGCAGTCCTTTGATATCATCTTCAGTATTTTTTAATGTTTTAAGAAAATTTATCTCAGATTAATTGCAATCGATCCATATCACTGAATTCATTTCAACTGAAAAATTGTATATCGACCTAAATAAGTAGCAATTGGCAAGTGCAACAAAATTCGAGAATGCAATGGTTATGGTACACAAACGTTATCATAGTATTTTTTCATTAAAATTGCATTTGATCAATAAGACTATTTTGCAGGCAGTACTATTTTAGGCTTCTGTATATCAACCGTGGCCAGAAGGAAAATGATCCCAACGTTTGGCCAGCATTGCAGTTACCTTCATCAGCTGCATCTGCGGACGCACTGACACTGATGTGCGTCAGAACGTTCACTTGACATAGCTGAAACGTTTCAACCATATTAGAAGGTTGATAGCCTACCATCAATTGATAGTCTAATTATACTACACTAATAATCACTAACCTAACTCATAGTCTCATATCCGGTACCACGGTAATCGTCGGCGTATACCCAGGACCTGTCTGGTCCCGTTGCGTTTCGATGACGGATATTCCATTAATTGTAAGAACATGAATCACAATGGACCCTGTAGTATAGACGTTCCCGTTTCGAAAACGCCAGGGGACACAATAGTTCGTTATTAAGCTTAGAAGACTCTCGAGTGAATTGCACTTGCCATTGTGCAATTCGTTCGTCGGTGGTTTTTGTCGTCCTCGAGAGTCGTTCGGACGTTCCTAGATAAAATGTAAATAATTCCGGAACGCGTTTTCATCGAGCTTAGTCGCTGTGAATTAATTGTGGGGCCGCAGAGATATTCAATTGATGCCGGGTGCATTCTCGTAAACGTTACAGAAGTTCGTGTGGCAATAATTGAAGAGCAACTCGCCTCTGTTTCGCCGATTGAAAGTCAGAGTCAAAGTAACAATGATGTTTTGTACGGTACAGTAATTCACTGATGCTGATTGTTCCGAATACGGCAAAGCATCTTACAGAGGCTTATAGAAGTTCTAAGAATCTGTCTTATCAGAAGTAGAACTGAATGTAATAAATAAAGGCATTTCAGGATTTCAATAGTATTATGTGGGTTTTTAAATAATTGTCAATCGTGTAAGGAGGATGAGGATGAAAAGGATGAGGGTTATAATTTGGAGGAGCAGGAGTTGTGGAGGATGTGGAGGATATGGAGGACGTGGAGGACGTGGAGGACGTGGAGGACGTGGAGGACGTGGAGGACGTGGAGGACGTGGAGGACGTGGAGGACGTGGAGGACGTGGAGGATGTGGAGGATGTGGAGGATGTGGATGATGTGGATGATGTGGATGATGTGGATGATGTGGATGATGTGGATGATGTGGATGATGTGGAGGATCTGGAGGATCTGGAAGATCTGGAGGAGGAACAGAAGGAGGATGAGGAGGAGAATGAGGAGGAGTTGAGGAGACTGCCGGCGGGAGACTGATTCTAAATTTTTCGTGGTGCCCTATTTAAAAGAGAGCTGTCGTGGGGTGGTGGACTGTGATAACCAATCAGAGTTGCTTTTCCTGGAATGAACGTTGAGTGGAAATTCGACCTCACGTATTGGTCGGTTCGCCTGTATACAGAAAATAGCGGTATAAGCGGTGTACTTGAAGTGCGTACATCTGCCGCTCCGTGTCTATACTAACAATATCGGATTCTGCTTCGCTATCGATTTTAAATACATTTTTTGTGACAACATTATTTAATAAAGCGTCACGCTAAACATATATCCTGTATAAAATCCTTTGTAACTTCTGTATACCTCGTGGCCAAGCAATAATTTCATTCAAACAAAAAAGTATCACATAATTCCATCGAAATTTCAAGTTGAACCATCCTATTTGTTTTATATTTTTTACATGTATAGACAGTCTTTACAAGTCAATATTATGTTATAAATTCTATTAAGTCAACACGTATCTAGGACAACAAGAATAATAAAACGCACAACTATTGATAAATATGTTCATAAATAAATCAAAACTCAAATCCTTAAACATCTGTAACCAATAAGAAATGGAATTTACACTGCCGGGAAATGAGACAAACGCTGTAGTAATATGTCGAAATGGCTGCGGTTATATCCGACCCGTGATTTTACGGAACAATTTTTGCAAGTAACATAGTAATTATCCTGAAAAACGATAGTTCCTCAAGTGACTCATAAATATTGAAATATGGCCGACAGCGGTGAGATTGCAAGATTTCTGCAGACAAATGCCTCCGAAATGAGCTTCCGTTGTAGTCAAGTGTATCCCAGCGAGAACGTAACGGGGATATTATAAAAAGATTCCATCGCGGGGACGAGGGGAACAAATTCTTCTAAACTCGAAGAAAATAACGGTGATCTGTCTTGCATCCAACGTGGCGGACTCATATATCCAAATATCCCCCATTTTATTTCGATCTCATGACGACGGAAGTCGTTTTTGCTGATTTATCCTCTGTCCCGCCCCCGCTCGACTCGTCCGTCAAAAAATCTCGTGGAGAGGCCGTAACCTGACGGAGCAGCCCAAAAAATATTATAAAAGTGCAACGTTGTGTTCGTATGAAATCTAATGCCCCGTTTGAAAGATAGCGAGCTGATAGAGGCGTACAGTGATCCGGCACGTTTGTCATGGCTGCCAGCCGCGGATTTATGGTCCTCAAAGATCGACCCTACGATTGTCTCGCGTGTTACGAATCCATATTTTAGTCGAGGCAATTTTGCTTGCCGACTGGAAAAGTACGTCTGCTCGAGCTAATTCGTTCGACGCCGGACCCCCCGGGGATCTCCATTTTTTAAACGAACCGAAGCGGCCGTCGCGGAAAGAGATGCTCGTAAATCGTTGGAGAGGAAACCGATTCCTTTGATAGGGAATCGAGGATTTACGTTCTGAGAGCGAATTGTACGATACCAACTTAGTTAAAGTTCTTCATCGCACATGGAGGTTCACTAAAACTTGCGAGCTTAACCCTTTGAATCCTGAATCTTTGGGGAAAGAACGTGCACCGTACGCTGGAATTTTCCGCGGCGGAGCCTGTGACTGAGCGAGCACTTCATTAGTGCAATATGCATAATGTTAAATTTATTCAGTGTTATGAAGCTGCACAATTTTTTACGAAATGTGCAGGGTGCACTGCGTCAAACAGGCTACCTAATTATCTTCTCTACCTGTGACTGTGCGAGAAACGTTTCATACGTAATTTAAATCGTTTCAAAGAGAAAATACGATAGGAGGAAAATTTTCTTATAAATGTCGTTTCTTCTGTTGTTTTTTCCCCAAGGTGACCCATGTTTTTTAACATGAGTACGCATGATTTTTGTTTACTAATGATGTAGCTGACATGCATGTGTATTTAGACATTCATAATAGTATCACCTTAAAATTTTAAATGAAATGTTAAACTTTCTTTCATCGTGATAATGTTGAGCAACATTAGAAGTAAACAAATAAATAAAATTCGCTCCATAATTATATACTGTTCTGTTCTTACTGACTGCATTTATTCAGTAAAGTGTATTCATTATTTTAACTACCAAAAATAGTCGTCGTTTGGAAATCAAGCAGTATCAATAGGTAATTAATAAAAACCAGATTGCGTGGCTATAGGGATTTAAAGTGTTAGAAATACTTCTACAAACATATTAGATAAATTTACTCGAACTACCACACTGTTTTATACTATATGTTTTTGCTATAAATTTTTAGTAAAACATACATGGCCATACGCTTATACCATATAACATTTTTTCTAGTTTCTACTTATGTATGGGGTGAATATGATAAAAATATATAATTTAAATATAAATAACCCTGATTCATAATTCAAAACAGAATACCATTGCACTACAAGCACATTTTTAAAATATTTAGACTCAACAAAAGTTAATTAAATATAATAAAACAGAATAATCGATTTGTCGATTTATGGTAGTAAATTAAAAAATTATTAAGCGTGCTGAATGATGATTATGAAGATGAAAATTAATACACTCTGCTGTGGAATTTTCGTATGCAGTGCCTCGACTTTTCGAGATAGCAAATTAATTATGTTCTCCGCGTTGTCTGTGCTGTGTGGTTTTTCTGTATGGGAGAAAGAATTTTATTATAAAAGTTCTTTGAAATTCCAGCGGACAGATTATCGTGAAAGCGTTGTTGTCGCTTTTGCGGAGTCTGTTTCAAACTCCATCCCCAAAATAATCGTTGTCGCTTCAGTCTGTTGTTGTAACAGAGTTCCAGCCAAATGAACATTACCCTACGATTAGGGAAAGTCGTTTTTAAATGATGCAATTTCACGCTATTGCCACGATACAAAGGGCTCATATGGAAACGGGAGACTCATTAGGCTAAATTGCATTTCATCAAAACTACCAACACAGTTTTACTAATGAGTTAATTCGGCTGACATACTTCTCACCGTCGATACATGTATTCTAATTATAATCGGACATTACGTTGAAAAATTTAATTGGGTTTTTTTAATTAAATTGACTTGCAATTGAAAGATTTCTGATACTTTCGTTATCGCTAAAAACAAATAACTAATACAGTATAACGAATTAATACAAATGCTTATTTACGCATATATTAGTGCTCCAAGTACGGTGTTAAAATTTGTTTAACATCTCCTTTCTTGAAAAATATTGTATTTCTGATTATCAATATGCTGACTTAAAAAATACGAATATTTCAAAATATTTAGTAGAATATGATAAAGGATATTTTAATGCACAAGTTATTCTGTTTTCTGTGCTTCTTTCTTGGCAAGAAACATGAAACGTACCTGATTATTCTTCAGCCAACTTCACAATTCCGGATAATTAAAAATAAAATGACTGGAAGAAATTCCTCGATGGTCCTGAAACATAGAAAAGAAAATGTGAATTAGAAATTTTGTGCAGTCATAGGAAACATATTCATATAAATTCTTTTTCAAAACTTGTTTTAAAATATCAATGGTTTATTGATCAAACAAATGGAAGAGAAAAGATATAATATAAATGTAAAAAGCACGTGGCGAGAGAAGCAAGTAGGATAGCAGTGTGAATGCAAACGATTATAATTATAAAATAATTATAAAATACCTTATAAATGTTTTCGTACCATTATCTCTTTAAATCTATTCCACAATAATTACCACGCTGAACGCCACAGTGAAAACAGCCATACCTAACCAGACACGATAAAATGTACTATTTTTTATATAAATCGCAAAGAAAAAAAGATTTGACTATTCAATCGTATTCTTTTATTCCTACATTATTGTTTCAGTATGAAGATTACTCAGAATTTTGCGACAATCAGTAATTATTTAATTAAACTAAATTTAAAGTCTCGGTCGCCGGTGAACGACGCGGCGTTCAACGTGTTAAGATACATTTATATTTATAAAAAATAAGAATTCGTAATAAAACTATTTTAAATTTCCGCTGCTAAAGGTTCATACTCATTCCGTCCCTCTTAAATGCGACTAGAAATCGATTATTCCCTCTGCTGCAACAATTTCAGGTCCACGTCCTACCAAAATCCGCCTTCCACCAACAGTTGACGGCTAGGAAAGGTTACGTGATCACTGAACGAGAGTTAAAGCGAATTTCGGGTCCGGCGCGCGTAAACAGTGCCGTAAAAGCGAAATTACACTAAAACAAATCGCTCGACTGTGCGGTGCGCGATTACAGTGTCGTTGCTTGCGAGATCGCCGCAAGTTTCCGTCGAGCTTTCCATTCTCGTCGACGGTTCACCGGGCAACACGGCGGCGGCGTCGAGCAAAACAACGCGACACGCGTATTCCGGTTGACGAGGAGTTGACAAAGTTCATCAATTAATTGAGTCGCCTTCGAGCTAAGTGCACGCCACGCCATTCGAGTGGATTAGCGTGGCAAGCTGGCTGGAACCGTACGGACTGGCTGAAAATTTCATTTACCCGTGTCAATCGCCCTCGCTAACCGTCGAAACAACGAAACTATCGAAATTAAAGCGACGACGCGTGCGTCCCCGTCGCATTTCGCGAGCTTTCGGATGAATGTGCTCATGCGGCTGGTATATTGTTGACTGTTTGCGAATGTAAATTGACTACGGCGAATTAACGTCTCTGTTACGCCTCTGGGTAATTGTAACGCGTTCTGAGGCCGTTGCGGATATCAGGCTGTTGCATTATTTCTGTCGTAGTTTTGGATCAAATTGATATGATTTTGAAAAAGAATCTATTTAACAAACTACATATTAGTCCCTATTATCTGCAGCTTATCTCCTTTCGAAAGGCAACTTGGCAATTCTGGATGTAAAGAAATTCTGACAGTGCATTATTCACGTCATCTTCGTTTTAAAATTTTTTCTCTTTGAACAAATTTTGTAGAGATAGAAACAAGTGGTGATCTGACGGTGGAACATTCTCCCTCAATGCTACACAATTTTTTGGTAGCTGCAGTTGCAGTGCTACCTTTTTGAACTGCCTTATATAAACTGTATACACTTTCATGTTTAAGCGTGCAGTGTCTTACAATTAGACGAACTCCATTCATTTCCACGCACGTCTACATTTTAAAATTATTTCATTCTAGGTGGCGGTCGAAGTCGCATAAAATAATTAAAACGATGAAGGTAAAACAATACGTATGATTGCGTCAATCTCGTTTCTCAAACCTATTCAGATGATCTACCACATTGACATGATGGCTGCCACAGTGGAATGAGTCACTATTAATCAGACGCGCTATAAATTGCTGTTTTTATTGCAAATCGTACGGGAAAAATTCGCTCAGAGTATTGTCAAAATTAGTATTTATTTAACTCGTTGAATGCCATGCGGGTCGCCGGTGGCTGGTACTCCAAACTTAATTTAATTAAATAACTATTTATTATTACATAAATCTTCAGCAATTTTCACGTTGTAATATTAATATAGGGACATAAACATACGACTGCATACCCGAATATTTTTTTCGTTTAGGATTTACATTAGAAATAGTATATTATTTTGTGTCTGACCGAGTATGGCAGTTTTCACTGTAGCATTCATCGTGTGAACTCTTTCGCTGTTTAGTCCGTACGACGTACGGGCAAGGCGGAAGGTAGTAGAGTGCTAATAGCCGCTACAGTGGCTCAGATATTCCACGTAGCCTAATTTATAATAAGAACCGCATTAATGACAGTTTTTCTCAGTTTTTCACTGTTTGTTTCATTTTATTAATACATGTGAATTTTAAATTTCACCAAATGTAATTTCCTTTGCCTAAAGTGTAATTTATTTCATTACACTTTCATAAATAACTTTGAGCAATGTCTCATTAGAAAACTACAATCAGTAAAATAAACAAGAAACAATACTACTAAAAGCAGCTAGAAAATGTGAAGTATTACAGACAATAAAATTTGCAAAGGCAAATTCAAATCAGCCTGAAGAATTAACATTGCATTTGCGAATTTCACTCAAAAATTGTCGTTGAGAACGTGCAACAAATTCACCACAGGCATGATAAATAATACAGTGAAAGGGTTAACAAAATTATATTAATATTTAACGTGCTGGTCACCAGTGACCCCTATGGCAGTGAACGTATTCAAAAGCTCTTGAAACATCGTCAATATCGTAGCTGCTTCTAAAATAATTTTCAATCGCTGAAATCACCTCGACGGCCAATAGATTGAACTGTAAGACTTCGCTATTAATTTATATTTTACTGGTTTCTCTGTACATTGTGGAAAACGTTATCACAGTTTCCATCCCTCAGACATCACCGATTTTATATTTTCATCGGCGCAATCGCTGCCGAATGAAACGCCTGTCGTATTATCCATGTACTGAAAGAGATTCGATGCAATATTCGCGCAATCAACAACTCCGGGAACGACCCCAGGGAACATAAAACACTTCGTTAGCCTTTCTGGAAGCGGCTGACCGTAAACGATCTTACGATCGAACGGAAGGACCGCGTGATTGCCGTGGCGGCGACTTAAAGGCTGCTTTCCACTCGCTTCGTCGCTCAAAACACTCGTTAAACGTATCTGCGGAAATCTGAGGAACGCCATCGGCCATTACGGAACCGAGCACTTTGGAAGTCGAATTTTTGGCCGTGTCCAAGGAACGTTTTAAACCGTTTACTACCGAACCATGCTGTATGAACGATTCTCAGTGATCACATGTTAAACCGGCGAAGTGTTCAGCGCGCTTTGCTTGAAACCAATAAAGTACGAACGAGCATAAAGTTCTGTCACAGAATGTTCCGGAACTGATCGAAACTCCTGACGAAAATGTGACAGAAACAGAGTTGGCTTGGAAGTTTATGTGGAAATGACAGAGAATGGGAAATTGTCAGAGTGACTTCAGAATATTGGATTGGTTATTTTGAAATAGTTAGTATCGTTGTATTTATAATTTTAGAAGTATCTGACGGGTTTAAAGTTGATGAGTCAAGTGATTTTTCTGTTTTTAATAATTTGTACATTTCAGTTTCCTATTTTACAGTAACACAGCCCCTGTGCGAAATTATAACAGTTTTAGGATTAAATACGCAGTACTTGAAACGTTTTCGGGTATTTAGATGAATGGTAGACAATTTTAAAGCACATCTCAATGCAAGCCATGTGTGGTTGTATATTTGTCAATGAAATGGTATCGATAACTCAAATTTACCTGTAGCACCGATGTTAGTTTTTAAAAATGGAAGATGATTATCGGGGGCGATAAAAATACTTTTTAAAGACAACTGACGAATAATGGCAGTTGATTAACTTATTGATAACGAGGCAAGAGAACTGAAGCATTATACCGAAATTCAGTACAACCGTCGGTGCATTTCTTTCAAATTTTCAAAATAAATTATTCACCGGTTCTCCAGTCAGGCTACTCTTTCGCATGAACATACATCATGGCTCGAGATGCGACATCGATAAATCGGAAACACTGTCACAGCAGTTACTCGCTCCAGGGACACGTCGTTACATGCAGTTTACGTTCTGTAAATTTCAAACGTTTTCTCGGAAGCTTATTATTAAAATATGCTCGCACGAATGGCGGCGCGAGTGTCGCGTGGCGATTGGAAAACGAGATTAGTTTTACACGAGAACTCCTCCGCTTCGACGGCAACTTTTCTACTCGTGAAATTTTAATTAACGCTTTCGAATAGTTTGCGAGCTCATCGGTTCGAAAGAACATCGACAAATTGGCAGCACTTTTCGGCTGGCAATCAAAACACAGCTCGACATTTCGGGACGGACAGATCGCGATTGCAACGCGAAAAATTCTCATGCGAATATGTTACTGGCTTTACGTAATTTTCTGCTGCGCGATCATAAGTGCTTGAAAAATTGGGATATTTTATTGTGTATATTACATTAGTGAGTTGATCGCCGTGTACAAAGTCGTTTAATATATTGCAGCTCAGTGTAGTACACGTTGGGTGTGACAATATTTAATTACTCAATGCTTTCCAAAGTTAACTGCGTATTTTAATTACATCGAGTGAGTTTAATGATATTATGATTGTTATGCAAGAGAAAATATATTTTACAAAAATCGCTGAAAACTTTATGTCACAAAACTATTTAACAGTTTTAACATGTGCTTCATCAGTGTCCCTGCGGATTTCTAAACGACACTTGCGTTTCGAAACATATTTTGAAGAATTTCAGGTGTAGGTACCTATGTCTGCACTGCCACGTAAATGCACTCTAACAATAAGATTAGTTAAACTGTTAATCTGTTGACGATAAAGGTTTGATTTGATGAAACCCCATGAGAGAAAATTTAAGGTGGTCAAATCCAGAGAACCTGCAGCCTAAGGTCTAGAGCAGCCGTGTCCAGCCCGGGGCCATGGACAGTTACTAATTCGGCCCCACGAGATCGTAAACTTTTAACATTATAAAAAAATATATAGAAGTAAAGGAAGTTTTGTTACTTACATATGAATATTAACTATATTATATATTTTATATGCGGCCCAAGACAATTCCTCTTCTCTCAATGCGGTCCAGTTTAAATTTCAAACTTGGAAAGTTGAACCATGTGTTCGCAATGGACGAAGACTAGCTATTTTGTTTTCAATAGTGCCTTTTAGAAAAGCGACTAAAAGTATAGCAAATGTTAGAATGTGCCAAGCACACATTTTCAAAATTGATTACGATGGAACAATAAATTAAGACAAAGTGTTTCTTAATCTGTGTGTGACTGTGCTTCATTCATTTGGTATAATGTATCATTTAACTCGTAGCAGAGAAATGTATCGATAGCGGAATGGAAAATGAACTGAACGTCAATTCGATACATCTCAGAATGAGTCGCTTCGATTAATGGCGGAGTGAAAACGGCTGCAGTGCCAAGTTCCGTTTCCTCTTCTTTCCATTAACCTTCGTTCAGTGACACCGTAATTTATTCGCCTGACAAGCTATTTCCATTTTTCATTACATATTTTAAACACCACCCCTCCCACTCGATTGCGAACGCTTCAATTTTCTACTTGCTAAATTCATTTACGTATACTGAGTACTACATAGACTGCGGATGTTTATGGAAATATACATTTTTAAAGTTCGATATTTTGTATGTTAATGCAGTTATGGAAATGAAACTTTGATAAAACTGTATACTTCTTCTGTAAATTATGAAAATCCGTATTTTTTATTTCCTGCGCGGTTTTAAATATGCGTTGTTCAGATATTTGAGTATTCTAAATTGCATGAACATCCGCTGTCTACGGATTACGCTAGACCGCGTTACAATAAAATCAACAATCTGTGATATCAATTACGTTGTTTAAATATCCTTTTAATAATGAACATAAAAATAATTTAAAATTTCGAGATTCTAAAATGAATAGACAGTGATTCTTTTTGAGAATTGATTTTGTTACGTATTATTTATTATTCTAACAATTATGCTTCTTAAAGATGCTGCAGTACTTGAAAAATTTGTCACATTTTCACGGTTTCTAGGGTATAATAGAATATCCACGATGTATTCCTGATTTATGAACGGGGCGCCTTTGAGGACATTTTGATGGATTATTGGTAATATCGATTCACCACTATGATTTATTTACGACCGTTCGATACTTAATATTGCAATTTTTGTTTGAATTATTTGACAACTTTCTGCTTCGAAATTAAAGGGGTATATTGTGAAACTTCATCAAATAATTAAAATTAAAAATTTTGTTCACTAGAATGGTGCCATTCATTTTCACAATCATTTTACCTGACTTGCGTAGTCGACTGAATAAATAAAGTCCCTAAATAACCGTCGTTTATAATATTAAACTTACAACAACATAAACAGAAAGAATATTAAATGTACTAGAATAGTGACACGCATCTTCCGTCGCTGAGGGGTTAAATCAAATCCGTAGGGTCGGTCACCGGTGAGTCCCACGACATTCAATGCCTGAAACCTGCTCTTCTGTTCCATTTCCTCAACGATCATTTAACCATCCCAGTTCTAAACAAACTATCACAAATCTACACAACTCACACAGATCCATCGACCAGGTTATTGCTCAATAAAACCTGCAACGCACCTTGAAAAATTCAGTCTCCTCCTTCGTATTAGACTGACCCCACTTTTCCTCGGTGGAGTCGGGCACAACCGGTAAGCCGCAGAAGAACAAGAAGAAGAAAGGAGAAAACGCGCGACCCATTAGAGTATTACGAATTCCCTGTGACCGTAGGAATAAAAAGTACAGAGGCAAGAGCATGAGGTCCATAATTTTTTCACGGAAGCGCCGGCTTAATATTCCCGATCCGGAAGCCTTCAAACGGAGGGCGCCGCTCCGTCCGGCGTGCCGCAGCAAAGGATAATGGCGGGGCCTTAAACCATCCGACGACCTGGGAGGCCGGCCTTTTGACAAGGGAATTTATGAACCGCCGCGAGGAACTTTCGGAAGTTTCGTTTAAGTACCGTGCCGTACGTTTTTCGCCGTGCCACCGAGCCAGCTACCACTTTCCACGCGGCGAGCATTCCGCTTTTACTTAAACCGACCGCGTAATAACCTGCGCAATATCGGCCAGGTAATATCAGGTCGCTTGTTTCACCTTTACCCCTTTGAAAGCGCCGACACGATCTTCCACGGAGCCCGACACGCTGAATTTCTCCGCCGTGCTTCCGCAGGATTCATCCTGCGCTCGCGTGCTATAGGGCGTTCCGATAACGAGCAACCGATTTGAATTTGTAGACCGTGGACACGATTGAAAATGTGATTGAAGGGTGCACGGCACAAGGCGCGTTGTTTCTATTAGGTAATTTTATGGGTGATAGATTTCCCTATCGAACAAGCTTCATCGATGTGGTGATAGTTTAGAGAGGCTCTTGAGTGTATGCCGTGTCCTTGCGGTGTTATGTTCTGACGTTTCATCAGGGTCTAAGGATGCACTGATAATGATGTGCGTGCACGGAGTTATTCTATTTAAGTGAACTGGGTTCACGTTCTGGTTCGTTGATGTTAATTTGTCAGCTGATCAATTAAAAAATGGGAGGAAGGCAGCTGCAATGCTGGCGGAACATTAGAATGTACGCAAGGACAAGGCTTGTAGTTAAGCAAGTGCCGTTATTCACGTGGCGGTTGTTTGGGTCCACCGAGCAAAATTTTATGAATATTCGAAAGTATGTAGAAGATTATAATTAATTGCTATCTACCAGTTCATATAAAAAATATTTAACCACTTTTATTTCACAAATCCTGCGTTTTCATGGTAAGGAGCCCTATATATTTTGGAACGGTTAGTGATTCTGCAATCTCATTTTCGGAAAAAATCCATATTACGCCTTTTTCCTATATACCCTTCAATTCACAAGTAATATTACACGCGATATTATGTATAATAGTAGCACATCACAAACTGTACACTCAAGTGATAATACACTGCGTTTGGTCAGACATACTTCACGTTAAATCACAATAAAATCTATCGAATAAATATACTAATTTCGTTGCACATATTGTTACGTATTTTACTTATAAAATATGTTTTGAATAAACAGTAAATTTCATAGTATTTTCGGAAGTACCTACATAACTGTTAATAAATAATTTCATATAACACGTAACCGCCACAGTAAATATTCGCTTATCCAGAACAACGTGCTACATAATTTATAAACATATACTATTAAACACAGATGCATTTTATTGCCAAAGACAGGATTTCCCTAGTTCATTAAAAGAATAATTTTATCTTTATTAAAAGATACCAGCGTAGTTACAAAATAAACTATAGTAATAGCGCACAAAACGTCTACATAAAAAAATATCAACCAACATTCGTTATTTACCTTCAGTTAGCAAATATTATTGATCAACTTTATTGGGCTGCAGATTACAAGTAAACCATTCGCCTCGACCGTGTCTGTAACGAAAACTACAATTTTTTAACTAAAAGATAAATCAATACCGCGGGTGCGTAAAATTGCAGTGACGATATATCTCCAGCTGCTCTGTGCTCGTTGATTGGTTTCGTTTTCGTTTCGACCAGTGTTTCGCTATTTTCAGGAGGAAAAAGTGTATTTAGTACGACGAATATAACGGGCCCAATTAAAATTTTCGTTCTTTATTTCTCACGGCACGTATGATCCCGCCCCGTTACAAAAACACGTCCTTTCAATTAGAAACTTCACGAAATTGGCGAATCGTAATTGTTCCCGAAGCGAGAAAGGAAAAAACGAGATTCGCTACTCGTTGAGTGTCTGAATTAATAAAAATTACTTTTGCAATTACACGCCCGCTACAATTAAATACGAACGACCGAACGAACGGCCCCGTTGTCTCGCGGGCGAGCATGGAACAGAATCGAATGTGGGCTGATAAAATTTCGATGTTCGTTTACTTTCGAGAGGATCACGATAAAATCGGCTACACGATGGTCAACGTCGAATAAAGTCGCAATAAGCGATCGAGCGTACCAATTTTCTACATGTGGGACCAATTTTTATCGTGCTGCGATACATTTTTCATGTTTTAGTTTTATTTCGTTCAATATTGTTTTGCATGGGTTCTATGGTATTCGTAAACAGTTGGGAAGCTTAATAAAGTATTTCATAGTGTCTGTATGATATGGAATTCGATTCTTTGAAAATACCGCGTTGCAAATTTCGTATTATGAAATCATGATGTGTTGCACATTTCACAAAAATAATTCTATTGGTTTCTATTCTGTTGTCTAGAATACTGATCACTGGATTGCAGATTTTTATTGCAATTTAATACCCTCAAATTGGTGAATGATACACATTTAATAATTTAGGAGAATATATGTTTTAAACACTTCAAGGTGCAAATGCACCCTTGCTGAAGTTTTATTTATTTAACTGCATTAGCACAGGAAATATGAATGTCTGAAAATGTATATTTGCATAAACTTTCGCAGTCTATTGATCACACAAGTGATTTAAGGCGATATGATAATCAGCTAAACAGAGGAATAAATATGTGAACAGTAATAGACAGAATTTGTGAAACTAACGTTATTAATTTTGTATCAATTTTTACATTATAATATTAATATCAACACTAATATTTATTCAACATAAAATTAATATCAATATTAATGTTAATATACATTGAATTTATATTGATATAAAAACTAATACTTTTATATTAACGTTATCTGTAAATTAATATTATGCCAGTTGTAAATAATATCGTTTTGGAAAATTATTCAAAAATTGTTTAAAACTGCGACAAAATTAAATTATTTGTCTTGTAGTTTATTGGGTACTATCCATCTTGTAATTCATACAGCACAGGACAAGTTTGAGCATTTCCAGCTCACCTTGAAATCATTCACAGCATGAACCTCGCAAGAAAATGAAATCCTGTCTTCCTGTTGAGCCTTCCCGCATGAAACTGTCCTCTGGCAGTCAAAGAATTAACACCGATCAACCCTGCAATACCCCCGACATGCAACCAGCAAGTAGACCCTACAAATTTCTACAGTCTCCGCCACTGAAACTCGTCTTCTCCCTCGATATCGGCCAATCGGACCGAAATGTTTGCATGACGCTTCGCTTTCGAAGCGACAGGTCCGCGTTGATCCAGCAAATTCCGGAAATTCCGCGGGGAAATCGCAACGGTCCACAAAGCTTGCATTCGATCCGTCGATGCGGCGATCAACGGTATCTCGGTTCATTATAAATCGCATCTGATATCGACGCTCGACACGAACGCTCGAGGAGCTCGGATAACCGTGAAGCCGATCCGTGCAGCCGTTACAACGTCACGTTGTCCGTCCGTGTGTTAATGGAATTCGGCCTGTCAAAGCCACCGATCGGCTCTCCTGGAATAAACTGTAACTCGGACGGTGTTACAGGTGTGCGGCCGCGTCAACGTTCGCCCGTGTCGGTCCACTATGATTGATAGATAATCCCACTCGCGATTCTAACCGGTGGATCCGGGGCAACGTGTGCTCGCACACATGCATCACACGCGACATCGGGTAAACGTCGATGCAACGGCCAATTGTTATTTACGATCATAATCAACGCCGCGCGCGGCCTCGCGGCTCGTATCGCATTTTCGTGATAACGATTCGGGTCTGCCCGATGCCAGCCGCGAGAATATGCTCCTGATCGCTGACACACGACGACCGCGGCTGCTCAGATTTTATTAGCTGCTGGAGTACGCCGGACATCTGGACAACGTAAACCCCGCTTCCATATCCGCGACATGCTTCCCTCGGCGGCCCTCAAAGCCATAAACATTCTCTCCCAACGCGGTCCGCGTTCTCGGCACTGATAACTCAAAAGAGAATTGAAAACGAAGCAGAACCACGGTAACTCTCGTCCAGGGAACTCCTGCGCTTTTAAAATGAAGTTCCGTGCCTTGAATCTTCGACAGGTGAACATAGATCATCGGGACAGCTTGTTTGTGAGGATAAAATCGAATATTTGAAATAGAGAAGTGGATGGACGTCTGGAAACACACGCAAATACTCTTAAACAATAATAGGTTTGTTTCTGAATGAATATTCGTGCTGGTAAATGTAGAATTGTCATAGGACTGCGATGTTGAAAAGGGATTCACGAGGGACCCTTCCAATGATGCTGGCAAACGGCGCTCTCCACACGCCCTGTGCGTCGCATTTTCTTATAAATAGTTTCTACTAATTTGTTTCTTTCAGGAATGGATACGGGGTGTGTCTGTAGAAGATTTTCTTCAGGCAGATAGAGGGAGATGAAGAATTGATTAAAAAATGTGATAATGATGTAAATGTTGCGGAAACTGCTAAATGTATCAGTATAACGTATCAAGCGGAGGAGACGAGATGTGATCGAACAGAATTGTTTCACGCGCACTCAATTCATTAATAAATAACAGAATAATCATTTGTATAACAAGTGTAATAATACCGAATATAAAACAGAATATAAGGTTTAACTACGACTATGTACGGTGAAGTTTTCGCGAAATATAAAAGGTAAACGCTGGTCCAGAAGATCTAACTGACAGAAAAAAAAACAGTATACTGTTTCGAAGTTTTAAGGAGCCCCCAGACTAATGCAAAATATTCGCAGAGGTCGCGAAATTTGCGTCTTTGTTCACATTGAAGTACGAAATTGTCGCTGGCGCTACGAATATTTCGTATTGATCTGGGGCTCCTTTGTACTACATTTCCGAAAGAGATGAAGCTGAAGAGGAAAACAGAAATGCAGAGTGAAAAATCAAAGATCGAAGGACCAAAGAGAAAATGGTTGCAAGTGCCCTAACAAAATATAGCCCAATAAGACGCATGTACGGGGTTGAAAATTTAGGAAAAATTAAAATTAATTTTATTTTAACTTTCTAGAATTAGTTTCTGAAATTCTAAATAATGGTATCGTTTGTTTCGTTCAAAATTTATTAGTTACGGAGATACACCTATTTCAATTCTTTGCAAGCGAGCGTTAACAAATCAACGTTTTAGAATTGCGACGTCATCTATCTCCATAAGCAAAAATTCTCCAATGAAACGATTGCTAATTCAAGTTTTTCTACAGTAAACCAACGGATCAGTTTAATTTCGACGCTTAAATTTTCATACCAGTTCGTGGAGCGTAATTGTTAGGATCATTGGTAACACATGCTAGACTAAGGACTTCTGATACGTCAGCCTCTATTGAGTGTAAGATTCTAGAAACGCATGTGGTCTACGGAAACTTGGCAAATTTCTGGGCAATGGGCCGACAGTAGACCTTAATTGCTAATTGGTCTATCAAATTAAACAACTTTGCCTCGCGTCTCTGAATCACAGATGCTGCTCCGAAGTAGTGTCACCTCGACGGTCCTATCATAAACCCATGATCGCACCGATTCCAACAAGATTATTTATTCTTTTCAGCTTCATATGTTACAGGGGGGAGCACGGTACCGCAAAATATCGTCACGGTGTCGTATTCTTCGGCGATGACCCGACCACGGAATTGCGAATTAATGCGAAACACCGCGGCGGCTCCGGAGTAGAAAAAGATAAGAATCCAGGGAAGCAGCCCGAATCTTTCTCCCATTAGCAAACATCGCCTTGCTAACGAGTGTACTTAATTTCGCGTCGCGGCAACTGTCGCTGACACGAGATTAAAAACGTCCACGCGAATTTTAAACTACCACATAATTTCCGCGCGTGCTCGGAGCGCGTGCGCGATTAACTCGCGCGAAACCTCGTCCTGATTGCTGGAAAACTTTAACGGACACGTGTGTCGTGCATGAGGAAAATTAATGAACGAGTGATTGCGTTGTAGAAGAAAATTTGAGGAACAATGACGGTTATAGAATAAGTTAAACATCGTAGAAAAGTAATGGTTACAGCTGAAAGAATATTCGTGTAATAGCTTAAGTCGTTGCTCATCCCTATCTATTAGGTAGAGTCATAAATAACTTATGGTTTGACTTCTTAAATTTGTTCATGATTTATTACAGGATGATCACTGTTGCTTCCGCAGCGCGTCTGCGTTTTAGGAAACCATACCCTCAATTATGAAGCAAAAATCAGTACCATAGATAAACTATTTGAATTTTTACAAAGAAAAAATCTGTTATGTGTCAGAAATTATTTATGACTCTACCTAATATTTACAACGGTACATAAACGACCTGATGTGTATTTTGGGACAATTTTTGGTCGTAATGCATAAGTAAACTGTCTACATCAGGCGTGTCCAACCCGTGGCCCTATACAGTTAGTAATGCGGCTCCATAAGATCGTAAGCTTTTAACGTTATAAAAAAAATAATAGTAAAAAATAAAGGAGGTATTGTTACTTATATACATTAACTATATTATATATTTTATACGCGGCTCAAGACAATTCCTCTTCTCTGAATGCAGCTCGGGCAAGCCAAAAGGTTGGACACCCATGGTCTACATTATACTTTGTATACAAATTCTAAAGAATTACTATCGAACTTCCTCATGAACATTGACAATAATTTTCATTTGATGCTCCTGTATGTTGTTGATAAATGTATTCGACTCAAGTATCGTTTGCCTCAGCCGGTCCAGTCAATCCAATCTATCATATCATTTCAATTTAAAACCATCCACCGCAATCAGCATGACTCAAAATTTTACGCGAAGCAGTAGTGATTTAATAAAGTTAAAATTGATGGCTCGCCGGTGATCTACATCATACGGAGAATATTAAATATCGTTCCTCTGGCCGTACAGGGGGAAGTATAATAAAAATGGCATAAAAGAGTGAACGTCGCTGAACAAGCCATTTAACGGGCGACCGTTAAAAATTAGCCGCACGGAGATAAGGGTAATAAAATAATTCGCGTGGCGCGTGCTTAGGCGAATTCATTGATACTGCGGAAATATGAGAGTTTAAGATCGCGAATTGCGTTAAGCGGTTATTGCGGGTTCGCCGTAAGGGCCGAAACGGCTGTTTCCAGTGGCCCCCGGCGATTCGCTTCGCACGCCATTGCGGATGCAAATAAGGAGATACGCGTTAAGTGAATTGTTCAAACAACTTCACCGTCCGTTGGCAATTCGATTGAGTTTCCCGCAGAAATTTCGCCGCCGGATAATTTTGCTTCGAGAACTTTCGACGCAGAAAAAAAGGCAGTTGCGCGCACTCGAAACGATTTCGTTAAGTTTCGTTCGACTGTTCGGCCGGAAACGCACACTCAACCTGCGCATGCATGGTCGACGACCATACTTGCGTGATTTTAGCGATAATATTTGAATCGGGGGTCGAAAATCTGATAAAATGCTGAGGGTTATTTTTGTTAACTCCTAAATTTTTTTTGTTAGAAGAAGAATAACTCGTCGAGAATTTAATTAAAGGATTTTTAATTATACAAATATTTGAACATGCGTTTTAATATTATCATAATTGAAATAAGATACAGTGAAATAAGAGATGTGAGGGGAACGAAATTTGTAATTTTGAGGCCGGCTACATGGTAGTGGAAAATGTGGAAACTATTGAAAACTCGGTGAAACATAACACTGTATTCTAATAAGACAAATAATTATAAGTATAAAAATTGTATGAAACATTAAAAAGTAAGAATATTTAATCGAACATTAATCGATAAATTACGAACGCTGAATTCTCGCACTTTACAACGTTTTCAGTTTCAAATCCAAGCTTTGTCAATTGAATGTGTATGATTTAATATGATAAGTATGTATTATCGATGTTAAGATACGTTAAGAACGAGAAATTTTCACATTAGAGCGAATAACCTTTCAAACAGCGCACTATTAAAAAATATTTTTTTAGTAGGAAGCTTACTCTTCGTGACTGAAAATAAAGGTGTCAACTATCGATACTCTGTCAACTACAGGTACATTTACCCTAAAGGTTATTAATATTCCCTGGTCCGGTTAAACAAGTATTACAAGTCCTCCGAGTACATAATAAACTTTCATCCATTTTATAATTAATTTTTCACAAGAATATAACCTTATTTTATTATTCTAACGACAGGCTTCCGAAAATTAATCTGCCGAGGTACCGATCGGTACAGTGGAAATTATGGTTGTCATACTACGAATTGCATGTAGTACAATTCAAACAGCGATAGATTCGGAATTGATCACCAAAATGGCGTATAAACGGGACGGGACAAACTTCACCGCGCTTCGGACTTCCATCGATTGTGATTTACGATTCCCCATTTTCCCCTCGTCAATTCTTCGCCGTCGCTAAAATTCCAATTATTTATGACGCTTCCGTAAATATGCGATCCGATTTAAATTTATCGTGGTTCGCGTGAATATAAAGCCATTAAACCAGCCGCGCCGGAGAGGGAGCAACAGTCGGGAATAACATGCGATTCGTTATCACGCGATTGTGAATTTGCTCGTGTTTACTTTGCATTACGCTTGTCGATGTTGTTTCAACGACACGCGGCTGCCAATTTGCTTCGATCTAGAGCCCAGAGCTGTTACAGCGATGATATACAGGGTGTCCACAGAAAGGAATAAAAAGATGTTTGAACTACGCGAGTCCTAAAATTAACCCTTTAATTGCTTTGAACGCTCATAACAGTTTAATGTGTTGCTGCGGGATATGCTGAGAACCCCTATAAGTGTTTGTGCGATGCACTTAACACGTTGAACGCCACAGTGAAAACGGCCATACCTAATCAGACACGATATGATTTACTATTTTTTTATATTCATCGTAAAGAAGAAAAAAATTTGAATACTCGCTCGTTCTTCTGTTCCTATATTATTGTTTCAGTATGAAGTTTGCTCAGAATTTTGCGTCAATCAATAGTTATTTAATTTAATTAAATTTGAAGTGTCGGTCACAGGTGACCGCCACGGCGTTCAACGTGTTAAGGGGGAGACTCGTACAACTCGCTCAAAATAAGGTGATATTTGTGAATTTTTTCTGAAGAAACCATTGAGTAGATCTTTTTAAAACTTTTAGGATATTTTACGGAACATTTAAAAAGGTCGAAAAAATTTTGTAATGGTATAAAGTAATTCGATTATTGTAGACTGTAAAGGTATTTGGCCGCAGCCTCGGCGTCGAAGTTGTGAATCGGCGTGCAATCTAGCGCTCGTTGAACTCGCCTAAAACAAAATAACCAGATAATTTTGTGTTCTCTATAACACTACGCTGTGGGTAAACCTAATTATAAACGAAAAATACACAATTGTAGAAATAGCGGAACTTCGAAGTACAAATTGCGATTTTGACGAAAAATTTTCGTTTTATTTATGCAATAAAAGTAATTCAAATTGATAACAAGCAGGCTTACCGAGCTTCCGCATGTGACGGAAGTTTGTTATGTCAGCTAATAAGTCATGTCGAATTCTGTGTAAAATTAAACCGTAATTCAACGTAAAGGAAAATTTGGAATTATTTAAACACGTACAGGATCTTTGCAGGATTGTGTGCCAGTGTTACAAGTTTGTGTGATATCCACACGTCACGTGCGGAAGATCTATTACCCTACTTATTAGGTATGTAATTCGAACGCTCAAAGGAGTTTTTCGCATGCAGTGGAGTCGTACGTGTGAGGGGGTTGAATACTCATAACACGTACGGGGTTAATTTTAGGGCACATGTTGATTAAACATTTTTTATTTCTTTTTGAAACTACTGTGTGCTTCTAAAGTTTGTTAGAATCTTTTGTAAACACCCTGTAGAGTATACCGACGAGACGCAGTGAACCATTAAGAAACACATTCAACTGTTGCGTTCATGTCATTATAATTTTTATAATTTCATGTTCGCACGGTGACCCGCAAAAACTTTTGGAGAATAAATTTGTTAACCTTATTTTGGAGAAAGAAAATTAAAAGATATAACGCATTTGGTGCTTGAAAATTTGTTCCCCAAAACCTCATTTTTCCAATGTACGAAAAATAAATTCACAGTAAACAAAAATTAAACTGTAATCGTACTAAAAGTAGATTACAATCAAATTAAATTTTCAATTTCAAATTCGAAGTGTCTTTAACATATTGAGCACTACGTGCCCACCGGTGGCCCACATATCAATTTTAGTTTCATTAAATAACTGATTACCCCTGTCCAAAATTTAGAGTAACATTTATGTTACAATGATAGCATAAAATAAAAAATATATTATCAAGCAGACAAATATTTATTTTTTCAACGATACATGTTAACACGTTGAATGCTACAGTGAAAACGGCCATACCTAATCAGACACCACATAATTTACTCGATTTTACATAAATCATAAAGAAAAAAAACATTTGAGTACTTGATCGTGTTCTTCAATTCCTACATTATTGTTTCAGTATGAAGTTTGCTCAGAATTCTGAATCAATCAATAATTATTTAATTAAATTAAATTTGAGGTGTCGGATACCGGTGACTGACGCGACGTTCAACGTGCTAATGAAAAGCCATTCTCACGTGTCTGACTAGTTCATGGATTTTCCCCTGAACCGCTCAACGTGATAAAGTATAAAAAGGTCTCTGAGTGCGTACAATTAGTTGCACGCAGGAAAACGAAAATGAATAGAATATATTATAACATGAACGAGAACAAGGAGTTGATGTCCAGCTTTCGCGTTAATTTTATCACCGTTGAAATTGAATACGCCGGAACGAGCAAACGAGGGTCCTCGAATAAATATTCTATTTCGCCAGAAAAAATTGATTCGTAACTGCCAGGCCGGCAGTGTCACGATGGCGCGCATGCACCAAACGAATATATTACAGGCAACTGAATGCATTTCATCGACTTCCCTTTTTTCGACTTCTCCTTTTTTCATTTTTTCATTAATTCGACTTTCTATAAAACACGCGAAAGGGAATACCGAATTGCCTTGGCCGTAATGGAATGTCATACTCCAAATCACGGTCGCGCGTGGAATGACGAAATCTGTTTGCACGCCTAGAAATCGAAATAGATTTTACCTGTACGCAATGTAAAATCTCTCGGTCATGAAAAATGGACGACCGATGGTACAGAAAACTTTTTAACCCTTTCTGGCCACGGTACCCTTGGAAGTAAAAACGTTTCTAGTTCTACCGAAGGAAATAGTCACTCTTGTATATGATGTTTGTAATTTTATTTTAATTTACTCTTATTAGTAAATGTAAGATTATTTTGAATTTTTTAACGCAATACTGATGAATTTATTCTACCACTTATTGCTATCCTGTATAGTCTTGTCCTAATATCTAGCATCCTCAATTTTGGTTTCATTTTTACTAAAATTTTTTCAGCTTAACACATGCTCGACAGTAATTACGATATTCGACCAGAGTTCTACAATTTCCATCGCAAAACCGTGATCAACGATTCTTCATACATCCCCCAGAGAATAATCATTCAAACATCGAAACAGTACGTGCAATAAATCAATTTCGAAATTAAAATTCTAGGTACGCATTACGCAATCAAAATCACCGATTCGCAATTAAAAATCCAATTCCGAAATGCAATCGAGAATAAAATACGTCATTCGAATTGAATTTACTTTCAATTAAACCCATCCGCTAGATCGACGAATTAACGACCCACTCCGGTGCGACGCGTGCCTTTAATATTGCAAACGTATTTCAATACAAAAGGCATTCGATCGCGGCGAACGCCGCTCACGTAACACCTTGCATCACGCAAATCCCGGCTAAAGTCCCGTTTACAAGCGTCACGGGTGTCACGGGCGACAACGGCGGCCCCTAAACAACGCGTCCCATTGATTTTCCCGCGGAAAATGGCATTCTCGCCACGTTCGCCGCGATGGAAGAAAACATCGGGCTCGTCGGTGACGAAGCGTCAGGTTCAAAGTTCGTCAGCATCCGGTGCACTCCCGGCGCGGGGGACCCTCCAACCCGGCGACTGTCAACCCCTGAGCCCTTCAGGGTCGTTGGGAACGGGGGCTTTAAGCTGCGAGCGCCGAAGGCGGAAGCCATTCTCGATGCAACCGCTCGCAGATTGCTTTCGCCGTGAGGAGTTTTGCGGCGAGGCACTTCGGCGAATTCCCGACATTTTCCATTTCCGTTGAAAGGCTCGTAAACACGGCGGGCCAGCCGAACTGTGAAATAATGTATAAAGCGTGGATGAATAATGACCCGGTTGCGATCCATTGCGGCGACCCGTCACTTCCTTACCGCCTGTCCGGTTTAATGCACTTCCAAACCATCGATCCATCGATACATCCTATACCGTTCGACGTATTCAGGGATTGTTCAATGTACAAATTGCCGCCTGACCGTTTTTACGAACATTTTGGCGATACTTGATGACTCGCGCGGTGTTGGAATTCGGTGAACAGGGTGGCGCGGGTAGCTGGAACCACTTCGATAGCTTCATGAATATTGATTTAATCAGAAATTGATTTAGATGAATACATGGTACGCAGGTCGACAGGAGCCGAGTAATACACTAATTAATTTTGTTGCTGCTGGCTTAAGCTGCATCAATTGTTTTATCGTACGGCTAACACGGGTGGGGATCACCGAAGGGTCACCAAAGTTTCGGATATATTTAGATAGAGCAAATAGCAATCGTACCACGAACAAAGAGACAACCCTTGGTTAGTCAGGGAAAGTCATCTCAGATGCATCCAGGTATCGCCAATTTGGAACATCCTTCCAGCCAAAGAATCATTAGCAATCATTTCTAGCTGATGAAGCTTCACCCTCCATACCTGATTACGATTTTTGAAAATTTAAAAATAGATACGCCTCAGCCTTCAGACTTTTGTAAAAATATATTGGGTGCATTCTTTGAAAAAGTGTGTGAATTTGAAATAAGTCGATAAATTAATCATATCGTAAGAAATAGAATTACGTTAAACTTTAAGTGAACGTCAAATGAAACTCCGTTTTATCTTGACAACTAAATAATTGAAACTTGGAGACGAATTATATTTGAGATTAACAGTTTCACAGCATTATTGCAGTCTGCTCTGAATGTTTTATTATGAATAATAATACTTTATACATTCTTGTAAATTAAATCTTTGCTTCATGAAGAATTCATTATGATCTTACATGTCGAGACATCTATCTTAAAATTAAACTTGAACTCAATTCAAGTTTTCTGCGTGTATTAATAACTGTGTCACTCAAGTACCAGAATGTAATTTAGTTTGAAATTAGCAAGAAGCAAAATTATGCATTTTGATGAATGTAAGAAAATTCAGTAGAATGAAATGAATGTAAAAAAAGAAACTATAAAACTGCAAAATTTCATAAAAATTATTGGCAAATAGTTCCTGCGCGTTCCTTGTAAATCTAACTAAAATTTGTCATGAATCACCTTGTAATAAATCATCAATAAATTTAAGAAGACAAATCGGAAGTTATTTATGTCTCGACCAAATAGTTCGAGGCGTTCAAACGAATTCGATTCGTATAGTAACGTCGAGATGCGGAGAAACGAAACAAGACGGATCCAGCGTTAATTAGCAGCACTTCTGGGTTACGAGCACAACATGCTGCTCGCAGCAACGCGAATCTGCCATGTCCAGCTATGTTAATGACTCATTAACCCGACGACGACCCACTTCGCCTCCCTCGAATGGGACCACTCGAACAATCATGAACGAACGTAACAAGTGAACGTGATCGACCGATTCAAGATTAACTAAAAGTCATCGTTCGAAACCGACAGTAACGTCATCCAATCATTCCGCAAAACCTTGTTCCTCTTGCATGAAAATGCAAATTCACTTAAAGCTACTTTACTTAAGCAGTCATCTGTATCAATTTCGATTGATGAATTTTTCAGGGTTATCAGATGAATCTGTTGATTCAGGATATGACCTTGAGTAATTTTTCATTGGTCCAGAACATTTTTTGATTTTAGATAGACAGAAAGATAGATGGATGAGTCTATTGATCTGGGACAAAATACCCTAAAGACAAAAATATTTACAGTTCACAATGAAGGAGATAAGAAATAACAGTGATAGGTAAGATAATTGCTTTGAATTCAGTATTATGAACTTATAAATTCACCGAAACAATAAAAATCATCAACAGTGTCAGTAATAATATTAAATTGAAACAGGATTGTGAAGTGATGACGAAGAACATCCAGCGTTCTTTGGATATTTATAAAAATACATTAGGCGTCTCATTAAAGAAATGCGTTAGTAACCATATCAAATGGAAATAGAATAATAATAATAATGATGATGATGAACATTTTAGCACACTTTCGACTACCCAAGAAATATATAGGATGTTCCATTGACAGAATGAAGATGATCTCAAATATTTCTGAAAATAGAAAAGAAATAAACATTGCAATATGTGGCTTCTTTCAAACTATGCAATATTCATCTAACAATTCAAGTCATTAATATTCATCTTGTAAATCAATCGATGCTGAAGTCAATATTTACGAAGTTATCAAACTGGTTCCAGTTACGTATCACACCTTGTATACAAATCCTGCGTTAGGTCTGGGTTAGAAAAAAGGGTCCAATTAAATTGCAGTTTAAATTACATCACAGTAGATTTCTGTTAGATTGAACTTACATCTATCACAGAAAGCACAACCACCATCAAATACCAAAATACTAGAACCTGAATCGCTAAGAATAGAACGAAGACATTTAAACCGATGCACGACAGGTGCACCATAGTGTATATTGCGGGAAAACGGATAATGAGACATCCGTTAAGAGACGAAGTGACGATGCCTCTTGAATGGAAGCTGGATTCCTCGGATAAGAGTCTGAGCGTTTTCAGAACGGCGTGTGCCGCGATGATATTAATTCCGATGTTACATTTCCCCGTTAAACAGGCACTGCGGGGAGCAGCGTATCGAGGAAACGGCAGCTGGAAAATGGCGAAAGCTTTGAATTCATTGGTTTCGCATCAAGCGGCGATGCTCCAGTTTTGCATCGTTCTCAATGGATGAGAAATCCATTTATTCTGAGCGACGGGACACAGTGTGTATCGATTGATGCGATGCGATGAAAACGGCTCGCCCCGATACTTCCTCGAGAGGGTGCTTTGTTTCGGGACAACGGTGGATGGAAGAAAATGTCATTGCTCGCGAATAAATTAACCGTTTCTCAATAACGCCGCGCAGCACGACGCGAGGGGAACAAAGAATCCGTGGGCTGAATAAATGAGTGAAAATAGAAGAAGACAAATAACGATTTAGTATAATGATTCTGTGCGTCGCAAGTAGTCTGTACGCGTCCGATATTGAAATGAATTGTATGAATATAAAACATTATCCGCCGGTTCATTATGATGCTGAAGAGTTGGTGCAACGTTTGAACGAAGACACGAGACTTCTTTTTGGCTGTATTATTAAAATCACTGCTGTCATTCTTGGAATAATTGCTAACCAATTTTGCTTGGAATAGAAACAGACAAATTGTTGGCGACGAAACGAATAATTCATCGATTACTGATCGATGAGGGTTGGTAGCTAGAAGCCTGTTGATAGGTTTCCGGTAGGTAAATTATGGATACCTTCAGGGTTTCTAAAAGGTACATACAAATAAATATAAATAAAAGATTATATGTATATAAAATATCATCTGTGTAAAGAAATTTGTTAAACTCAGAATTTATTGCACTAATTGTGTATGGAGATTTTTATATTACTGTAAATCCAGATAAACTAATCGAGTTTTTGCAAGATACTTAAACGTAGTGCAGAGTAAAAATTCACTAAAAATATCAGGGCAGTCGATCACCTGATTTCCAATTCTATTCTTTTCCGAGATCTAATCCTTGTAGTATACTGCAAGCATATGCGGCTCGTTCATGAATAAGTACGAGTTATCGATACGATAACAGCGGATGGCTAGGAGCCGGTCGGTGCATCTGCTTTAAACAACGTTTCATTCATGCACGCCACAATGCTCCACCTCGAAATAGGTCGAAAGCCTGAAGCACCGGGTCTGCTTGCAATTTCGTTCCACGGAAACGCAAAAAACAATGTTCTCGGAGGGAGAGAGAGGAAGAGTGGGCAGGGTAATTGAAAGGTTAACCGCAAAAATTAGGTCCCCCTACCCTGTTTCAATTTTCTTGACATGGAAGAAATATTTTAGACACGCCCGCGACCGGATGAATTCTGAATGAGGAACAAGAAAATATTTGCTGACGCTGTTGCTCTAAATTAGATGAGACTTTCATTCGCCATAAGACAACCTGGTTTAAGAGACATAGGATTACTGTTAGCTACACAGGGTAGCACTTTCCGCCATTGTTTCTGAATTTTAATCAGAATTTTGAAGAATGAGAGTTTTGGGATTTGAAAATTTGATCCTTGGGTGTTAAGGATTCTAACAATAATTCATGAAACTTGACAGGAACGTTCTAGTCGATTCTCAGGGATTTTAGTGTAATTTCGAAGCAACAGAGTGTATTAACACATTTACTGTGTTAACATAGTACACCTAGTGATTTCAGATATACCATTGTCATGATAGAGACGTAACTTGGACCTGATCCAGAATTAGATGAAAGATATTATTGAGCAGAAATGTCACGAGAAGCTAAATCATTTTCTAATTGGGCCAAAAATAAAATTAACTTGGTTGGTGGGTAAATTTCTGACACTAGATCTCACACTCTGTCTTATCCCTTCGATTTTATACACCTGAACCGCTTGAAGACAAGTAGAAACATTGTTGTAATATTCATTAGCATTATTTATTATCCTTATTACTATCTTCATTATGGTTATTATTATTATTGCATCGCAATGCACTCAGAGATTCCATTTTTTGTATAATAATCATATAGAATTAAGCATTACACAGTATTAGAAAATATATATCATTTTAGAAATCTGTGTGCAACATTGTACGCTTGTAATATAATTTTTGATCTGTGGTGTGTTAACACGTTCCGTGACGTGTGGGTCGTATGCGCCCCACGCACCCAATTCGATTATTCTAAATAAATGGTAATATTCTTTATATTCCAATTAAAACGAACGGCACAGTGATAGTACGAAATGAATGGTATATCATAAGACAATTCAATGTTTGTGTTTTTAACGTTATGTATTTATAGAAACTTATTTTCACGCGTCTGACTAGTTACGAAATTTTTCACTGTGGCATGGAACATGATAAGAAGAAAAAATGAAAAAAATATGTTATACTTCGTATAACACTTGTATTCGATTACAAACTGTATGATTTTTACCTTTTCATTAGTTCCAGATATTTTTTTATATCGCTACCTAGGTGCATACTGCTTTTCTATTACACTTTTACAGTTCTAGGTAGTTTCATTCGTTGATACAAGTATAACTGAATGTTACTATTAGACTGAACAATTAACACGTTAAGGGTTAACTCACAGGATGGTTTTTATTTACAGCATCCCAATTAACGATCTATAAAACATTTAAATGTATGATACTGTAATTATTTTGAGCAGTGTATCAACTGAGGAGAAAATACTGCAGGCGACAAAATTAGGTGGTACACCGCGTATAATGGTTAAGCTAGCGCATAATTTGGCTGAAACGAGTTCACGTCACGGGCTGAACAGTTAGGGAGATAAAGGTATCTTGATTAACATCTTCTGCGAAGGCTCCTCGAACTATCTTCAAGAACATTCTCCGGATCACTTGACGAGATCGTTTCGTGCCAGCCGAAGGCAAGTATAGCGAAGGATCTCGAAGAGGGATCGTAACGAGAAACCTCTTACAGGTCAATTGACGTGTCGTAATGGCCGCATTGATATCCCGACACGCTGTTCAGACATGCAATAATGTCGCAGACCGGTCCGTACGAGGGGATTTTGCATTATGCGTGCATGTACGGGATTATCAACCTAGATGACACGCTCTCTCATGTTGGAAAATTCCATTACTTCCAGCTTTGCACGCCGCGCACATCCGTTGCCTACCACAGAAGTCATTTCTGTTATTAATCTCTCGAACGAAATTTTAATAACTCCCATCTCGCGCACAGTGTTCAGAAAAGTGAAAATTCATAACGATTATGCTGGCTATTTTAGAAATAATTGCGGGTGACAATTTTAAATATAGTAAATGAAATATTTTTGCACCGTAGAATAATTTTGGTTACATTCAGTTGTCGATGAATCGACGTTCAAATAAATATATAATAAGATATCGACCTAGAAACGCGGAAATAAATACAGAATTATCGACCCAGGAATGTCCAAATAAATGGAGACGAAAATTGTGACCCAGAAACATCGAAATCACGTGTGTCGTGACGAAAATTCCCATTAGCCTCTGATAACGAGCATAGAATTCCCAGACAGTAGAAGACGATAGCTCACAGACAACACGTGAAAATAAAGCAGTAGATAATACAGTGGAGCCCGGATCTCTCGTATGTGTACAGCTCAAACTGCCAACTAAGCGAACAAAGCAACAGGAACACCTACGCTTTACCAGTCTCCTTTTTCCAGGTGTCACGTTTAAGCGACCATCGGGGACGTCGCAACGAAACATTCCCGAAGGACAGACGTGGACATTAACAAAAGCATTATTAACGTAGAATTTGGCGTTCCAATTCTCCTGTAAAATACAATTATTTGAAGGGTACATAAACAGTTCTACAACATGGTAGCAAAATTAGCTGTAGATTCCCTTTAATAGTAACTTAGGGTTGCCTAACTTTGGGCTGGATTATTTTTCTCGGTTTTTGTTTTTAACAATTGAAGGTCTTCTTCATATGATTAGTCTATTTTTAGATCGCATTATATACAGGTGCTGCGTTTATAATTGTTAAAGATTATGTCTTTATGTATTGTGTTTGTAGATAGTGAAAATTCTGTTTTTATAGGAACTACATCTTTAGTGACCATACAACATCCTTACTCGGAGTGTCCCAATTTTTTCCGGCCAACCTTTCTAAGTACATCCTATGAATATGAATAAGAAAAAATATATAAACATAAGTCGCTTGAAGGTTTATTAAAAAGTTAAAATGACAGTTAATCGGAAAAAACTGAAACACCCTGTATATGGTACCACACTTACAGTATACTACGTGAATATTTCTAACGATGATTATTAGCATCGTTATAAAGCATATCAATGGCGAAAAATTCCAGTAAGTACGTGATAGACGATCTTTTTCAAAAATTTCAGGGCTTGAAGAGTTAATTATATCAGAACTACTAGTTCCAACCATTAAGCTTTGTCAAAAATCGATTAGCAGTAATCACCACCTTTTCAGAAAATTAAAATCTCAAACTACAGAACATTCACTCAATCTGGCTTCACGTAGCCAATACGTTTCACGCAGATTACTCGCCCACCATTAATTGCCATGGTTGTTACAAAGCATATCAATAAGATATTGGTAATGGATGACCGAAACTAAACAATCAATCTCATCGACATCCCTACAGACATTAGGTCCACGTACTAATAATGGTGGCAAGGTGGTCGAACGATTCGGGTCCGCGGTGACCAGTTTCGCAAGGGGCACAGGTTAGGACGACAAGCAATAGATCAACCGGTGGCCCGGTACACGTCTGCTTCCGGTTCAACGACCAACCACGCTGGACTCTCCCTTGAAAATAACCCTTTCCAGTTTCCGGAAGCTGGACGGCTTGCTTGGCCACGAGGCAGCCATTATTGCCCGCTCGACGACGCTCGCGCGACCACGCGCGATTTATCGCCGTGTGTGTTTTATTGGTTTCCCCTGCTGCCATCGACGTCCACTGGGCTGCACTCCTCCAACAACCACCGACCACTGGTTATGCATTAAAATTCGACTACGATACTGAATACAATAGAACGTCGATTATCGAAAAATGATTGCGACGCGAAACAATACGGATAAACGAATTTCTGGATAATCGAATACCGAGGATGTGAATTGAACTATGCTTGATACATTCAGAACTGCTTTCAACGAACTTCTCGACAAACATACTGGCCACCATTATGTACACTGCCGCTTAGAAGTATTTGCCCACCCACCGTTACAACGAATATGGTGGTAGCAACATTTCTTGGGTATATCAATTAAATATTACAAAAGCAGGTGCAAACAGATCTGTTTTTTTGGAACAAAATAACAAAATGTACATACATAGGTAGGGAAATACTTTTGACCTCTATAGATGGAGCAAACTGTGAATTACTGGTCGAGTATCACATGAATTAAACAAGATACACGTGTGGATTTACGAAAATCGATTATTCTTCTACTTTTGCGTCAGAAAGTATTAAATTGGTGGAAGCAGGTTCTCACTTCTCTTTAAAGGTTCATTATAAACAAAATTGCTGGTCATCATTTGTAGCAGAAATATGCTAAAACTTGTTTCAATGAAACATGATCTTCCCTGTAAATTGTGGCTGCAACTTCTTCTTCTGTTGAATAAAAATTACTCTGAAATCGTATAATTTCATTTAGATTCTTTTATTTTAAATAGTACTGAACCGTTCCTGTATTATGTCAGTATGAACTTTTGTATTACGTTGTCGATCAGAGGTGGCCATCCGGAGCAAGGCCTGGCTCCAGCCTACCCCCACTCTGCGTCCATTCCCCTCACGTAGGTTGTGGTCTGACAAAGTATAATGTGGAAAACAGCAATAATTGTCGTTAAGTACGGCTTTCCAAGAAACAGTGACACAATAACCATAATTTTTTTTATGTATGACATCAGTTTTATCTGGAAATTACATGCTTACTGTTTTATTACACGTGGGGAATGGACGCAGAGTGGTGGTAGGGCGGAGTCAGGCGTCGCTCCAGATGGCCATCTCTGTTGTAAATGATCATATTGAGTAACTTGATACCTTTTATCAAAGGAATATTTGGTATCTTTCATTCCACCGTGTAAAAAGTGATAGAAGATTCGATATTATTGTAAATAGTAAAATATTTGATATTTCTGTAAAGTATATGATATTTGATGTTTATGTAAATTGTAGAATATTTCGCATTATTGTAAATTATAGAATATTTGGGTTTTTATGTTAATTGTAGAATATTTAGTAATGGAACTTTTGGCATTTTAGAGAGTGCCAGATACAAATTGGCAAAGTAATCTTTGGACTACATATTGCCCGGTTCTGATTTCGTAACCAGATAACTCAGGATGAGGACATAACTTCACGCCATCTATCATTTGTTCTTTCTTGGAGGCCGGATTTAATAAAGGACACGTATGGCGTATCTGTCAGATGTCTGAAATGTGAAGTGCTTCGGGTAGTTCCAGAGGGTCGATGAAAAGCTATTTCATCATTTGTTATGTTTTTTTTTAGGGGTATATGCTAGTGTAAGGGGCAACCTTGGAACCAAATGGAGGTGTAGACTTCAATCTGATGTGAAAAAGATTAATGCCATAGCCAAGGACATCTAACAGATGCGTGGCTACATTCGGGTAAGAAATATTTGAACAATTCTTTAAATGATTAATATTTTAGCAATTTGAATCTTAAATATACTTAAAATTTCGCAATTCAGTAGCTGATTGTACAATATATTTTTAAAATAACTTCAATCACAAAAAGATATTCATGAATTCGCATCACTGAACCATTTCTCTCTATAAATTCAAAAAAGTCTACACTCGAATTATTTTCTTCGAACGAATGGGTAATATTCTTTCTTATTTTCAATGTTGTTTTACTATTATATCACTTTACACAACAGAATAATAACGACAGTCCGGTCGAAGAAAGAATAACACGTACAAAGTTTTCTAATCAAATTATTTTTCGAAACTATAGGCCCTGCTCCAAAACATTTGTCCATAAAATATATTGTCTTTATATAAATTATAAGTTATCATGGTTAACATGTTCCGTGTCACGTTGATCACAGGCGACCCAATTACGAATTTGAATTTCATCAAACTTTCAGAAGCATTGACATTACAATCATAATTCGAAGCAGGAACTCAATAGCGTGTATTTATAAAAGGCTATTCTTCGTCGCCTAATTAGTTATTAAATTTTTCACTGTGGCACGGAGCGTGTGACGAACGTATACTTTTTAAATTGACACATATAACGTGCCAAGCTGAATAGGTCAGTTTTGATTGCCCCAGACAGGAGGGCAAAAAAAGTTCTTCAGCAATTCAAATATGTCGTGAACGAAAAAATGAAGTAATCAAATATTTAATCGTTAATGTATTCACAGTTCGCGTTTGTTCTTCGCTTTATTCGTACTCATTGAATTTTCACCATCGTCCGTCCGTCATTCTCGATTGTTCCTCTCGAACACGAGGTCTGGAATGGAAGTTAATGCAAGCGAATTTTCGATCTTCCTCTTTTTCCCTTTTTTGTTTCAATTCGCTGCAGGAGAAATTGTCGGAGGGAATTTTATTAAATTCACCATAAGACGAACACTTCAGATGGGATTCAGCGCGTCTAACTGCTTTAACTCGTATCGGAACTTTATTCACAGACCATGAACTCGCGTCTCCCGGGGATTTAATTAATGAAAGTTTATTTAACGGAATAGAAGATCGTAATTCAGCGGTGCGTTAGATCCAATTCATACAGTACATATAACTTTATTCTCCTCTAAATTTCTTTTAACCACCTGACCCGATTAACCCGCGTCATGCGATTGCTATTCCGAACGACGATTTGTCGGTTTGCAATTGATAAAAGGATGGCTAGAAGAGGGCAGCGAATAAACAAAAGGTAATTGCATTATGTTCACGTTCCACGGAAGGGAATTGCATCTGAAACTGTGTACGTGAGGTTAATACGAAATATTATTTCATTACAAGAGTATCTGTGTTTCAGGTACATGTTATCGATATCGTTTGCATATTCCATGTTTACAGGGAAATATACAGAATTATGTACTCGAAATTACTACCTCGAGATATTTGCAAAGTTCTCTTTCTGTTGAACAATATTTCAAAGTATATACAGTTACATGGTCTCACCAGTACAATACAATAATTATTTTGTTTTTCATTTATTGGCATATCCAGTCGTCAAGGCGATAATGAGTACTACACACCCCTGAAGGTTCACCCCAACTTGTTTCAACACCCTATATATTCGAAAAGTGCTGAGATACTTAGGCGTTTACTTTCAAATGTCCCACCCCGTAGAAGGATTTTTAAGGTACGGTCTCTTCGCTGAGTGACATCGTGTATAATGTATCAGCATTGCTAGAATTATGATACATTTACGTGTGTACCTGTACGTAGCGTACGAAGGTAACAGCACGGCAAGCAGCAAATTACGCGTCAGCGGTCGATAAGCTCTTGATACAGGTAATTATCGGCTAACTGAATGTCCTATTTGCCGAAAACGAGGCCAATATTTACTAATATAATATTAATTAGCCGCACGCTAGGAAGCTCGACGGCTGAATTATCAAAGAACCGATTAAATATGAGTTTAAAACGCCGGCAAACCATTATCTTTAGCCGTACACATCGACACTACCAATTATACATTTACACTCATTCGGTTATCGCATTTGGTCTTGAGTAAACGCGTGTTAACGAATGCGTGATTTCTCCGCGGTTGACAGTTTCCGTTGAACGAGTCGTTCTAAATGAGTCGAGTCTGTTTGCCCGTTGAAAAGAAGACTTAATGAAAGATAAATTTGTTGAATTGAACGTTGCAATGGAAGTAAATGTTCTTTTATGGATACACAATTATTTATACAGTTTTTGTTAAGTTTTGTAGGTTTGATTCTTAGGAATTAATGTTATCCTGATGACTGAAAGTTAAGTTGCTTCCCTTGAATGGCAAGAGCACAAAAATGTTACTCATTCAGCATCATTAAGCTGTTCCAACATATAAACATATTTGTGTATGTTTATTTTTATTGTTAATTTGAATATTATCAAGAATGATTTCTGATTTTTACTGAAATTTTTTATTTAAGAGTGTTGAATTTATTATAATTTGCATATGCATTCTAAGATAATTTTATTGAGAGAGTGCCCAAATCGGCACCAAATAAAACAGTAAAAGTGACATGTTTGAATTGGAAATGTTACTTCGTTCCATATTTTCGAAATAATCAAGTAATAGTATTTCTTAGATACACTGTCAAGTGATGTTTTGCAATTTCGTTATATCATTTGCTACTGTAATTAAGTAAACAATTATATCAGACAGCTTCAGACAAAAATATTTTATTCTCTTTTACAGAAATATTTTTAAATAACATATCAAAACTTCTCATTTCAATTACCCCAACTCTGAACCTTATGTCATTTGAATAGTTACTGTTAATCGTTTTAAAATAATAGACGCCCGTTCATTCTATGTTGAAACAAAACAAATTTTTTAATGCTTGAAATGAGAACGCACAAGTTCATTATTAAAATATTGTTGTTATTATAAATAAATCAATATTTCATGTATTTTCATCGTTTCAAATCTTTACCTCTCATTATTAATTTTAAATAAAATTATCTCCGGTCTTGTTTGAATAATAAGCTTATGAGTAGACTGCGGATGTTTATGCGGATATACATTTTCAGAATTCCATATTTACTATGTTAATGCAATTAAATAAATAAAACTTCAACAAGACTGCATTTGCTCCTCGAAACGTTTCAAACATATCATTTTTATTTCGCTAAGTTATTAAATGTCCATCATTCGCGAATTTGTATATATTAAATCGTAGAAACATCCGTAGTCTACTTATGAGCCAGCAATGATGGAAGTTGCGATTAATGGTTCGTCGAACGTCAGAATTTCGGCAATTACTCGCAAGCCTGACATATATTCCCCGTGGTGTATCGATAGCATGAACGATTCATCACGGCGCACCGTTCGGGAGTTTCCTTAATTTCGATATTAGACCTCGTTTAGATAATCCAGTGAAACTTCGCAATAAATAATTCGTCGAGGCTCTACCGGGGGCTGAGTCTTCTGACCTGGATTATCTCTCGAAATGACCCTTAAACACGAACCAACTTTTCTCGAAGCCTTCGAAACGAGCGTTTCTGTCGACGTGGCCCTCCTGATCACAAAGAATACAAATGGAAAGGACGTGCTGCCATTTTGAGGACCTTCGATCGATCGAACACTCGTCTACGATTCTATAGAAAACCTGTTTCCTTCCTTCTTGACAGAGAAATAAAGTAAAACATTTTTTAATGCTGCTCGTACATTACTTAAAATGAAATGTGGAGGTATCTTTGAATTAGGTCACAGATGTTGCTCATACTGTTTAAAAATACCTCGTTATCTAACGATCAGATCATTAAGAATTAGATTGAAATAGATTTTCATTGCTCGTTGTAACATTGTACAGATGATGAATATGGAGGGTAATTATTTGAAGCTTGAATATTTTTAACATCGTTCGTAGCGGTATTGCCTTTTTTAAAACTTGACCAGCATACAAAGTCGCAAATTTCTCTTACATTCACTTTTTAACATTTGTGAGCACATAGAATATAAAGCAAAATGCTTCAAATGTTCAATTTAGACTACAGAACAAATGCTCCTTCAAAGAGTACACGTTCATCGCATAAACAAGATATCTACGTTTATTTGACGGAGGAGACAAAGCAACATTACTTATGAAACCTGATACTTTTATTAACAATATTTAATTTAAAAAAAGAATGTTGAGATCTAAAGGTGGCTGTCGGTGTGTTTCGAAAGTTGGATCGTCACTCACGGTTCATCGTTCGTTCGCGTAAATTACACATTCGCATGGGCATGTTTCCACATCCGGCGTCCCTGCAGATAAATAACGGCGAACGCACATTCATCATACGTCGTCGCGGGAATTTATCACGCGTTTTCATTAATTATTCAGCCGCAGAAGTTCTTTCCGGGCACATTCGTACCGTTTCTTATCTTAATTACACGCTGTAAGATTTATTGTGCCGGAGGAAAGCGAATCTCCCGCGTGTTAGATCGCGGCGGAGATAGTTATCGGGGTTCAGTCACTGATAACACCGAGTTTGCCCGGAAACCAAAGATCTTCGGTTCCTCAGCGCCCCTCTTAACAAGAGGTGCTGATTCTTTTCTTGCTTATCTCCGTACGGATAACGACCTGTTTCTTTTACCACCACCTCGTAGAATTTAATCCTGTACATCCGTTCGTGGTGTCTGAAATTTACACGATCCCTGCACGGTTACAACAATTTATATCTTATCATTTCAAGAGTGGTGGAACAGGTTCACTTGCAGCCAGCAAATACTGTACACATTGTGGCTTATGTACATATATACTGGTTAAAATGATTAGAATATCATACACTTAAATGATGTATCGTTTATTAACGTGCCAGATAGTATAAACACTGCAAATATTTCACACAATAAACATTGAATGAGAATAGTAAATTTAAGATATAGAACGTATTTTTCATTACTGATTCTTGACAGATGAGAAAATAATTAACATTTCAATTTGTTGAGATCAGTATCGTGTGTTATACTCATGATACAATGTGCTTAACACGTTCCCTGCCACGTGTACTGTTGTCGGTACACGCATAAATTATAATTTGATCACATAACTACTAACCCTTATGAAATTTGGAGTAACCGTCACGTTAAAATGATCGTAGAAATAGAAAGTGTAACATCAAATAGGCAAACATTTGTACAATCAACCACGTGTATTAATAAATAGCCATATTCGTGTGTCTGTCTAATTATGGAAGTTTCTACTGCGGCAGGGAACGTGTTAATATGAAATTGATTAACTCAGTTGTTTATGAAAATTATAGTCACTTTATTTAACTTATTCAGTGCTCCCATTATGTGGATGGATTTTTATAAAATTTTTATCACGCTAAAAATCAAGAGACAAAAACGTATAAACTATTATTTGCAGCATCACGTAAACACTTTTTGAGAAATTATAAATCAGCGTAATTGCAGAGTAGAAATAGGGTAATCCTTCTATATTTATAGTTTACGTAATTTATCATGCAAATGCGAAAAGTCTTCCTAATAAACATATACACCCAAAATCAAATCGAACGACATCGTTACATTTGACTTAAAAATTTAAACGAATCCTATGTAGGATACAGTTTACAGCAACAGTTTCACTAACATTTCTTAATTATTTTTAATGAAGAAAGTTCTCGTTTAAACATTGAGTGTTTTTCCAGCTCGTAGAAATAAATTGCGAAAAATGCTTTCGTAATTACACATCGCACTTGTTTAATTCGTCATATTATTTGCATTTCTATAAATTTCACAAGTTATTTTTATAATTAAGATGGACGTAAGCCATTTTGTGGGCAAGGTAAGCGCGCACAATAACTGTAGAAGGTACTTTTGTAATTAGAGGTAACTGTGAACTACTGTTAAACAAGGTAAACTTTATATTCCTCATAATCGATAACAAATCTCAAAAAATGTTCGAAATAGATATAAGCTACAGGAGGATCAGATAGCTGATATTTGACATAAATGCAATCACATATAATCAACCCTAAATTGCAATATATCCTACAAGATATTTTACACTTGAAAGACAATATGTATCACAAATAAACATAATAACCTTGTCTAATATTTCAAACATAAAATGCAATAAATAGCAGAAGATTATTTGCAATTAGAGGTACATTATACACTCTACTGCTGAAAAAGATAAATTCAGTAATGTTTCATATAACGAACAATAAGTTACAATGTACTCCACAAAATATAATACTTTATATTTCAAATAGTATATTATTTACAAATAACCAAAGCGACCTTCCCCGGCATTCCATAAAATCTGCAATAAATTACAAAAACTTCTCTTTCAACTTGCTGGTGCACAAGTTAAAATCCTCTGACATTTCGTGCAACCAACAACAGATTCCAATCAATTCTGCAAGATACCGCTGTTGATTGAAGGTAAACGTAAGCCACTACTGCGCGAGAGAACTGTATTCGGCAGAATGATATAATCGACAACACATTGCAGAGGCTGCGTATCCAATCGAAGGTAGATGTAAATTTCCAGGGAGCAAGGTAAACTCGTTTGTTATTTGAGCGGTAGCACCAATTTACACGTGCAATGTCGTGCTACAAGGAGGAAGCACCTTCTGTGTGTTAGCCATATGACCCATTAGGCAATGAACGTGGACGGTATGCGCCTCCTGTATGTCGTATTATCGCGCGTATATCGGCCCTGCCAATAACAGCCGCTTATAAACGGCCTATCCTTTCGTAACACGGTCGACCTGTAATTCCGGGACTTACTGCGGTGATACGATCGCTGCTGCCTCGATATCGCAGGAGAGAACCGGGGAAAACCGAGGAAAATCGCCTGAGAGTGGATTAAAGAGTCAGGGTTCGTAAGTCAGTGCCGATGTCACGTGGGGAGAAAGAAAAAAGAAACTAAGAAACCAGAAAGAAAGTGGGTCGAGATTAATAGATCAGGCGGTCAACAGATAAAGGGGATTGAGGGTAATTCCTGGTATTCCTAACAAGATGGATTTTTTCTCATGCAAAATGAAATTCAACGCATAGAGTGAAATTTTGTTCATACGGTGCTTCAAGAAAGTATGCTTCGTGCACTCGTTGGGTTAGGTATTCTTCTAGTTGTGATGCAGGATATACAATTTAATTTACTTTAAGTATTGATTAATTCCTTATAAGATTCTGAGCAACATTGTAATGTGGTTGTTTAGTTAAATATTTCTGTCCTTCGTGGTTTCTGTTTAAATCACTTTGTATTCAAATTCGCGAACTGTATTTAATAACAGGATATTATAATGTGTCTGATTAAGTATAGCAGTATTCACTGCGACACTCGTGTTAATCACTGTTTGACCTGCTTCAAATTTACACGCTGTAGTCTCGGTAGAGGCGGGTCTAGATTAAGCCAACTAATTGTCAATAAACGCTAAAAACGGAAAAAAACACTTGTCGAAATCATAGCCTGCTCAATGCCAGGTTAAAATTTAAGCCATGTGCAGATTTGTACAGCAATATTATAACAAGGTTTTCTCTAACATTAAGTGAAAAGTGTATCTATGGAGAGCATGACTTTAATTATGAGGAACTGACCGTGTCTTATAATTTGAAATTATCCATTACACGATATTGTGTTACATAATTGAGGCACAGAGCTAAATAATGCAATAATAAATTCTCCTCAGATACATTTGTCATCAACAAACCGCATGCAAAGAACTTGGATCTTCCAACCCTCCTAGTATCGATTGGTATATCAACGGTTTTGATAAATGATATCGGTAGCATCTGACTCGGTCCAAATTAATTCATAATAACAGTGGTGTCTCTGAAATCAGATATGAGTCAAATTTATGTTCATCCGTCGATAATGAACATAAGAAACCACAAGATTCAAGTCCGCGCACTTTGTCCGCACCAAATACTTTCCTAGTGCGGCATTAACTTCTTCTCGTGATCTGCCCTAGGTCAGGGTCAAGTCACACCTGTGCCAGGTTAATAAATTGAAAGCAGACGTAAAAGATCACAAAACTACAAGAAGCAGCAATCCCCTGCAAAGCGTCTGACTCGGACCGCATAATCGATTCCACTTAGGCCGTGCCAGCTAATTCCAGCGACTCGAAATTAATTCGTGGCTCTCTAGGGTCACGATTATATTCGCATCAGCTTCGAATTCCAGTGTCCGGTGGAAACGAAGCTTCGTCGGTGGCACGTTCCGCCGTGTCAGCGTCGAGTTTGCTCGCCGGAAGGAGACAAAAGCACATAAGCCTTAATTGGCTCGTGTGTGCTATGGACAAATAGTATCGCTTCGTAAACGGGGAGCGTTGTGTGACCGCTACAGTCGATGTAATCGTGTGACGACGAACGTTACAGATGCCTTATACACCGCAGACTGTGTGCAGTTAGGCGATCAGCCGTCGCAAAGGCTGTGGAACGAGCCGGTGCCCTTTACTTAGGCCTGCAACTGCAGTTGGACTGCTTCGATTATGCCATGCAACCGTCACGCATGCGAATATTACCTCTGAGTGCATAGGTATCACGTGATCACGTGATTCTACGCCGTCTACAGGGCTAATGCTCATCAACAGATAAGACGTTTTCGAGCTGGATCGAGGAATGTCCCCGAACTGCTATCCGATCAGATTAGACCGATCCATATCATGGGTATTCGATGATCAATGCTGCCCTAACGCATTGCCCGCGTGTCCTGGATGAAACGGCTAAATGATTGTGCCGCTGCATGATACGGTTAAATTGTGTGATATACTGGCAGCACGCCGTGGTACAGTGTTGACCCCTGCGTGACATATTGGGGTGAACGTTTTTACTGAGACCGGTTATAATTAGTCGAACGGCAGTATGTTCGACCAGACTTGAGCAAATGTTAGTTCAGACGAACATAAAGAATCATGATCTGAATGGCTGTTATAATTCATTACTTTCAATACCGTCATATGGGAACACAGAAAATATTCTTGTATTTGAAATCGTAACAGTTTAAAATAATTAACCGTTCAATTACTTTCTATTTTGAGTAAGGAAGAAGTGAGTTCTGTGTAAGTTATAAATTTGTCTTGTTCGAAAGAATTACTCAGCAGATACAATAAAAATCTAGTATCATTTAATCCGAAGAAGAATTAAAATTAATCTGGTACGTAAATGGGCGGAGTAACGGCTTCATGGAATAATTAATTAACGATATAAAACGAAGTCATTTTGTAGGCTTCGAGTATTAAATTAATTAACGACATACACGAAATAATTTTTTAGATTTCGAATATGTCAGTGCGGATACTTTTCAGAGCTTGATTTTTTAACAGACTAAAGCTATTGAGTCTGCGTCTCAATTTCTGTTTGTGAAGCTTATGCAAGTATTTGATCTAACTATAGAAGCCCTCATACCCAGAATGCATAATTGGTGAAAGCATTAATCATAGACCCAGAGGTGTATCAACAAAAGTAGAATATGATTTTTAATTAATATCCACAGTGATTATTCTGATACAGTATCATATTTACATGTCCCTGCTGCTCTAAAACATACAAGAGAGCAGTGTGAATTCGAATCCTCCAATGATTTCATAACATTTTCACATGTATCTCAAACTTAACAAATGACCTAATACTTATGGACACCATTGTACGTGTACTACATTAACTATTCTATTATTAAAATACAATATACAATAATGTTTTTATTTATAAGCATGGAGCACCTTGAACGATATCTATTTACATTCTATTTTAACTGCACAGGCTGTCCCATCACACACCAACCACTTAATTATAACCTGTAATCATGTTCACACGATCTCTAGGTTCTCTTCTTTCGGTCCATTCTAAATTTCATCGATCAATTACGTTATTTCATTTCCTTCTTCTTTAAAGGGGCATTACATTTCCCATGCGGACAATGCCAATAAACGTCTGCACGCTGAATGCTCATCATCATGCACTAATTGATCACATAACTAACGCACCCGTTCCCTTTAACAAAAAAACATTGTCCGCTGGACTCGGTCGTCGCTGATTATTTTCCAGCAGAAAGAAAAAGACGACGCACACAATGTCAGGTGGAAACAATGGGAGCTCATAAACGATACCGACAATGACAGTGATAACGTGACGGTGTGCACCGATATCCGATGTTTTATGCATTGATCCACCGGCCGGCTAAATAATAATGGCTATTCTCCGCCGTTGGCCGTAAATTCTGATACTTCGAATTAACGTGAACGTACCGGTGTATGCCGGGACATCCACTGACAATAACTGGCTTTCATCCTAACTCCGTACAATTAACGATTATTGTGCAACTTCTGTGCGAGGCGGGCTGTTCGCGAGGTGGTCGAAGTTTTAATGAATTCTTCCGCGGCTAATGTTTCCAATATCGCCAAGTAAATTGGCCAGACGAGTTAAGTCGTTGATCCCCATCGTCCGTCATTGTTGTTGCCTTACAATGCAACCGAAAGGTCACGTTTTATTCATTTAATTTCGAGAGACGCTTCGAACGCAACGTCGGCGAGATTCACCGTAGTGTTTTTCCGGAATATATTCTTCGAGTTATTCGCAGGAACGTATTATGTTTCGCGAGATGAATGCAGGCGGACATGACCGGAAAGTAGCGCACGGACTGCTCGAATGCGGAAAGCAGCATCAGCTCCTCGTAAAGGATGTATTTTTTCATATTTTTTCCAAGAAGAAACACCATGCGGAATGAAGTATTCCGTAGTTCTGGTAATTTTATGCTTTTCGAGTTTAATGTTACTCAGCACCAAGTTTTGTACGTTAGCTTCCTGCAAGTTGCGACGAGATTCTTTTTAGAGTTTGTTTGATAATTTTGATAATGTAATTTAGGATAACCTGATACTCGTCCTGAATTTGACCGACTACTTCTTTCTTCGGGCATGCGTACTTTAATTCCATTAATTCGTGAGTAAGGGAAAATATTCTGTGTGTACTGCTTGGGCAATTAGGAGTCATGACTTTAAATAATATTGAAAAATCTATCAAATGCCATTTATAGAAAAAGAATACTGAGAATTTAATATAACCAGACTGCGGATCTTTATGCAATTTTGCACATTCAAATATGTCCAAAATATACACGTTATACGATAAGAGAAATAAAAAATGCACTTTGTAACATTTAAAGCGTAAAATACTATTTTGTCGAAGTTCCATTTCTTTAACTATATTAAAACAAAAAATATTGATATCTAAGATTGTATATCTGCATAAACATCCGCAGTCTGATTATAACATATTCATTTAATGTTTAGTGTGAACAATATTTTAGACTTGGGGCATTAACTACTTAATGCAGAGTAAGTAATTTAACGATATGAACCTCTAATTATGTTGTACAATGTAAACAGCTCACAAACACATGTTTAGACATTTAAGTGTTTATTTGTACAATTATACGATACACATTTTAATGGAACTTTTATTGAACTAAAAATGGATATTCATACAAATCGAAGAATATGTAAAAATGAAAATATACAGAGGCATACGAATAAAAAATTACAATACGATTGTATAAGATGATATTCTCTTTTAATCAGTGAAAATTATTTAGTCGAAAGTTAATATGTTCATATTTTAATTTAAATTGATAGATGATGAATTTAAATACATATGCCTGAAAGAATGATGTCTTTCAAGATTTAATTTTAAATCGAAGCACCAAATTCTATACACATACACGCACTGACTCCTTTTTTAATTTTCCGCTTTGTAGCTCATTTAGCATATTACAGATAAAATACAGCCTTTAAAATGAAGTACTTTCATACAAACTTTTTGAAACGTACTGAAATGAAATAAAGATAATTATAATGGATCAGTCCAAATTAAGTTACTTCTTTAATTTCATCAGATTTTTGCAAAAATTCCGTATTATATTCAAATTACTAAAGCATAATTACTTTCCATACTATTGAACTACAGGATTATAAAAATTTTGTTATAACAATGGTTGAAAGATTATAACAATCTATACTATGTCCACAAACTTAATCAAACTTGAGAATACGTTTAGAATATCCTGACGTTCAATTTAAATCCGAAAGCTATGAAAGAAAAAAGTTTTCAATGTTCAAGCATCGAAATATATTTTTTCACGATACATGCATACTTTTTTACATGTTTGGTTTTCGATGCAAATATTCAGCAACAGTTTTCACGTGGAGTATTTCCCGTGTACGTTCATTTATTTGCTTTCGAGAATCATGTTCCGTTGAATTATCTACAAGTACCACAGAGTGAAGTTCAAAAAAATTCCCAAACATCGGTCCATGATCGACAGCGTTCAAACGAGTTTTTAAACAGGCGTCGATCAATCATAGTCATCGAAAGGACGCTGATACGCAATTCCCTCGTTCCCTCGTACTCCGACCTGGCATCGGATTTCGTTACGAGTGCATAATCGACCGTTAATATGTTGATAAAGATTTCCGAGTAGTGCATAAGTAAATCACACTGTACGTGTAAGCCGACAGTTTAGCATTGATTCAGAAGAATTAATAATATAATTTAGCACATAGTCAGCTGAAAGAATCTGAGTGCGATTTTTTTCTATATTTTATATAAAACATTTATTTACCAAAACAAAAAAGTTTACAAGATCTGCGTAGAATGAAATATTTCAAAAGTATCCTTAGTTTTTGCAGATAAGTCAATGTGTGTCTTTACTGATATTTTAATTATTAGGACGGTATAATTTATTGTTTCAGTCATTGCGTACAGCTTACCATTTAAAGTCAGAAGTATTTAATAAATATTACTGAATATAAAAATTGTTTACTACATAACGTTAATAAATAAAAAATGTCAATTCACAAAAGTAGCATGTACTATTGTTATCGGTGCAATTAAAGTGGTAAAAAATTATTGATATATTATAGTTTGCAGAAAACTGTCATTATTATTGCATGTGTTGTTAATAATCCTTATAGTAGAGGATTTTGTTGTTCACGTCCACAACTCTAATGAGCCTTTATAGCTTTAACACCTTAAAGGTTCGTCATTAATTAATAATTGTCACATTCTTAAATTACCAACCTTTTTTGTTGCAAATCTGCAAGGAAAAGTTGTTCAAAAAACTACCAGACTGAATAATCTATACTCTTATTTGTTCGGTATCTCATAAACAATCTCTACACAACATTTCAGACAGTTGATTTTATTTTTGTTGGAGTTATTGACACATTGAGCGCCACGTGTACCACCAGTGACACATGTACCAATTTCAATTTTGTCTAACAATTGATTACCCCACCGAAATTTTAAGTTGCATCTATGTTACAATGATACTACAAAATGAGAAGTATATTATCAAATAAATAAATATTAATGTATTCAATGATACGTGTTAGCAAAGAGGTAGGTTTCGTTTGTCTGACTGGTTGCGGGATTTTCCACTGTAGCGCTCAACGTGTACATTTAAGAAACCACAGTGAAAAACTCCGTACATGGCCAGGCATATTTAATATCGTCATCAATTATTCTCCCCTTATTATAACGCAAACAGAACCCTTTCCGTTAAGCAACTCAATTACATATACAACGGTTCGAAACATTAATACGGAACAGCCACCAATTATACGTATTAAACGACATAATAAATTACAAAGCTTGCCACTGATACACAAAATTTATATTCTTAAGTTTTATACGTTTATTATCAAACGACTGCCCCAGTGACACGATTACGAACAATAGCATGTATAAAAGTCAAGATTGGGCAGTCACGAGTCATACCAAACGAAACTGTAACTTGCAAAATTTATAGTTCGAATAAGAAACGTATGTCAACCGTTTTCTGTATGAGTAGCATTTCTTCTTGCGAATGCTGCAAGTTACTTCACGTGGCAGTCCGTTAGCAAATTGTTTAGCGGACAACAATGCTCGGTATCTGATGGCGGAGCGTGCATCCTCTGTATACATATTGCGGTTTCAAAAGTAAAAGTTATACGTCGTGGGGGGAAGGAGGAAGACTTAGAACACGGAGAAGAGGACAATAGTCGGAGGATAATGCATCACTCTGACATATCTTCTCCCTGGCCCTTTTCTTCCCTCGCGTCGCTATAAACACTGTACTGGCTCTCGAGCATCCTTCAACTCGGAATAAAAACCATGTAATTCAACGCGCTCCTGTTACCACGCTCTGACAGATACGTTGGACACGTTTCAAAATTCGTTTCTTCGACACTGCTCGTCGCTTCGTAAACGTTGACGCTCTGGATGGAAGGCTAAATAGTAGTCTGGAAACATTATTACTGTTGTCACTATTTTGCTTTCTTACAAAGTACGAGGAGAGGAGCAAAGGTCTGTTTAATTTTTTTTTATTTTTACAAGGACGAAATTAAAATTTGATACTTGCAACGAAAAGAGAAAATTAAACGGACGTTTGGACCTCATTTTATACAGTTTATCAAGAAAGTGTGTGGCAGTTGAAATTTTTATTGAAATATTTATGATAGAAAATTTTAAGTACGTCAGGTAGAAGGACTTTCGTGCTGCGTTGCCTAGTATGAGAAGTATCAAGTTTCTTGGGGACTATCATTTCTGAAAATTAATGTTTGGTTGTTGATTGCGTATTTTATACAGATAAAGAGAATTAAAAATGGTGTCAGACCGTGTGGACCATCTGAAGCACCCAATGTCTACAGTGTTGGGAATGGTTAGATAATTATGAAGACGTAATTTTTATGAAATAATATAGGTGGTGTCAGACAATTTATGCGAAATATTCGCAGAATATGAAGTTCCTTAGCTCAGCATTACACAGTGACTTGGATAGAAGTTCATCTGCACATGTCGAAGAATAATAAGACGTAATGATGAATAAACAATTTACCAATATGGGAAGGAGATAACGTTTATCTAATAGTAATAACTAATAATTTAAAAATCAACTGCGTTTACCTCAGCTTTAATTCCGCATTTTTTGTTAATGTTTGTTAATATTTTGATGGCCGAAAATGTTTCATGAAAATCAGTTCTCGTTGGCCATCATTCTACGTTACTTTATTTATATAAATTATTTTACAAATTCTATTTTATCTGATCGTACAATAAGATTAATTTAAGTCATCATTACAATATTGATACACCTCAAAATTTTACAGAGATCAATAGTTATTAATCGAATTATTGGGATAAAAAAGGAACTGTGCACGAAGAATATATTATGCACTATGATTTACTACGTGACATGATGTTCGGATATTAGAAGTTCCACGGTACCTAAAACTAACACCCGACGTGACGTGAAATTTTAAAAATGTACATGATAATTTTTAATTAATTTGAATCTGGTACGCTGTCTTTTTTATTAACATGATTAATATTATAATTTGAATGCAACAGACTGAAAAGTCCGGACATCATAACGAGCAGCATGCCGGCTGGTTTTCTCAAAGGAACTCGTTTCGTTAAATAACTTTCTTGTGTAAATAAAGGGGAGTCTTTTCGAGACTCGGAGCTCTTTGAAGGAAAAAGCCAGCTGTACGCGAAAGAAGTGGTATGTTCAGCGTAGGTGGATACCTGGAAGAGACATGCGACAAAGAAACATAGCATGCGATGTGGAAATGTGAATGACACTTTCGTTTATGCAGCTCGCACGGCGTGACACTGTTTTCTTTATGCAACAAATTTAACTGCGCCCTTTTGTGTAAGTTACAGCGCTGTAAACATTTAATAAGGTAAGACATCAAGTGTTTTATATTGTATTATTTGTATGGTTCCAAATAGGATTATCTAGAACTATAGTTTTGAATTTTGGAGTATTTTAAATTGTTTCTTAAAAATTACCGTTTATTTGAAATGAAATGGAATTGATATCTTGTTATTGGAATACTCAATTACTTGATCATTTTAATTAAGGATTTTATTTTGTTGCAGTTGCATTTGTTGTTATTTTTGGTACCTGACGTAAAAATTCTAAAATGTATGAGACATAGCAGATTCATATACTGCAAAAGTAAAATAGTTTTCTGTAAAATTGATTTTATCCTCATTTTATCATTTATCTATGCAGTTACATGTGTGTAGTTATGTTATCCTAATGACAAGTATTAATGATATCCACACCAAGTGAAACTTCACACATATGTTATATGAAACTAATGATTAATTAATACACTAGTTTATGTAGCAGATGAAAGTGACATTTTAAGCATTGACGCAAAATTTAATACGTAGTTATAAAGCTGAGAGATTCAAATTATACTGATGTCAATGAAGGGTAACATTAGGTCATTTCTGAAACGCCTACGTAAGTCGAAGAGAAAAAAGAAAAGTTTTATAAATAGACAAAAGTTATTAATCATTTGTTCGCTTATTATTGGTTAATTCCATAGAAAAGTTCTTCAAAGAATACAAAAAGATTTATGAAACGACCTCTGCACAACAATCATGATCATTCTGATTACCACAAAAAAGTGATTCTAATATTTGCAATAACTGATTATTCCAAATCGCATATTTTCTTAAAAATACTGCTAAGACTTTTAGTTGCCAAAAAAAACATACAGAAATACACCAACGAAGGAATCTCACTTTTTCACAGGATTTAATGAACAATTAGTGTAACTGCTGTCAAAGACTATTTAAATATGTTGTTGACAGTTCTGCTGCTGTATTATTTTTGCAATGTTACATTCCCTCAGAATACTGCAGGAACCAATAATTATTTTATTAAATAGAACACAAGGCCCCAGTCAACGGAGACTCCCGGAGCAGTCAAATTTTTAAACAATTATCAAAATAAAAAATTAATTCTCCTATCGGTTAACAAAATCAAAGGCTGCTGCAGTCGCGCACCTTACCTCCCTCTACTTCCCGTCGTGTTCTTCGCGTAAATTTTGGCCGGAACGCGAAAGTAAAATACGCTAGTTAGATACGTAATCGCGTTAAGCGAACGGTCGTTCGCAAATAATAGCGTTTACGACTTGTTTCCAAGCCTAGAAGTCGTTACTTTCCTAAACACGAGAGAAACTTGCGCGTTCTCATTAAGCCGTTCCGTTCCCTTTCTGTTCCGTTTCCTTCTTCATTCTTTTTGCATGCGAGTCGGATGATACGACGGCCAATTACGTCGTGAAGGGAAACGAGTTCAAAGGAACGGGTTCTGTTGTTCGCCGAGATTGGCTCTCCTTAAAGTGTAGATTTTGTAAACGATACGACGACTGCGGAAAGCTTAAACGGTACCTGTTGGAAGCTTCTCAGCCATACGTTTCACCGCGACAAACAATATCGTTAGTCTAACGAGGAAAATCCTTCGTTTCTTTCCAGGACCGCGCATCCCTGTTGCCCCTCTAATGTTCATTTCGTGTTCAAACAGATTCTGTAACAAGGGGGGTTGTTCAGCCTCGCTTCTTCGGAGACCCGAATAAAGCTTATTTGTTATCAATACTGATAGCTCACTCATTGTCAGTTCGATATGCGGGTGAGGCACCTAACTTGACGACTTCAAAGTACTCGTATATTACTTGATGTATGAAGGAATGTTTCAAATTAAAATTGTATGGAATCCAGGAGGATGTATAAGGAAGTAGCTCACTCTTACTACATTACAGTTGTATCGAGATATGAAGATCACCTTCAATTTGTTAAATGAGATGCCTAGTATATCTTCCTGAATTTTTATAGAGTATCAAACACTGCGTAAAAAAAGTATTGTACTAAATAAGACCTGCAAGTAACAGTAACTGAGATATTAGAAGAGATAACGGGACGGATGACCAGTTTATCAGTTGTTTGCTTATTAATATTTTCTGTTGTATAGTATCGAGTAACGTTAATGTTTTTTTTAGATCCGTACTGTTTCAGTTTGAACCCTGGATAACTAAGCTATCTGAGGGTAATGTTATTACTAAGCATTCGCAAAAATGTCGTCGTCAATTAAAACACGAACATATTTCAATTTTTCTTATTTAACAACAAAAATAATCTTATGAAGAAACAGGATAAGTGAAATTAAATAGTTATATTTGATATTGAATTTATTAATGTATAAATAAGCACAATTAGTTTATTTAGTAAGCGGATCATCCGATATCACGAGTTTCAAATGTTCCAATCGTCATTTTTACGAAAGGTTAATTATCCAGGGTTAATAAAGAGTCATAAAACTCACAGATTTGCATATATAATAGTCAATAAATTTTATTTTTTATCATGTGTCCATGAGCACCCCAGGTGGATACTTATGTTTCAGAAGTTCACGTGTGCACTGCCGGATTAATTGTTAGCAACGGTGAGTCACCAACTGATGTCAACAATAAAAAGTTTCATTAAAAGATATTAATTGAAATCGAATAACTCCAAACATAAGCTGTTCTACAGTAAACTAAGTGATCTGTTTCATGTAGCAGTCCGACATGTTTGAACTGACGACTCAACGAGAAAAATACCGTGTTCGTGAGTTCTTTCGCAACGAAGCCAAAGCTCTAGCGTTTCGTTTGCCGCAGAATCGGATAACAAGCTTTTTTCGGAACTACAATTTCAAGGAAATTAAATCTTCCGGATCGGTGGATAATTTTGGAGGGTAAATTACTTCATCCAGGTTGCGAGGGTCATAATTTTAGTCCTTTCTGGTGCCAGGCAATTACGATACAGGCTTCTCTTTGTCTTTTTTTTCAGGTCGTTAAGTTGCCGTGAATTGTCTACTGTAAGTTACTTTCGTTCGGTGATTTAGACATTGCTTTTCTACGGGAAACGATTCGAAATCCGCGACACGCGAGTCCAACTTCCATTTGGTAGCTGTATTCAGGTCGATCCTGCCGAGGAAACGATAATGGACGTCAATTTGGGGGTACGATAGTATCTCAAAGTATTAACTTCCGAATTTCTAACGAGTTTACCATTTCGATCGATGAGATATTCAAAATATTTTGCATAAAGAGGGGCAAACTAAGATCGTTTAGAATTTTAATGTAAATTGTTGTCGAATGGTTAGAATTCAAAGTTTGAATTTTTATATGAACATGGTAGAGATAGAATCGAAATACACTCTCCTGATTTTTTGATTGGATTAAGGATATTCAGTGTTCCACGGTTGGCTCGAAGAGTATTCAGGACCGAGATCTTCCAACCAACCGTGGAATACTGTAGACAGCTGTAACTCATGAAACAAAATTTTCAGCCCTCACTGAATAGAGGCTGAAAACTTAATATTGTCCGCGTTGTAAAGAATGCTCTGAACAATTTCTTCAACTTGAAAAAGATAAACAATGGAAAACGTGACTTTTGACAAAATAGTGTAAATCTGAAGAATGAACATTATATTTTTACTAATATTGTACCTTTCAAAGCACTATAGAAATCCTAAATATTCGTACGAGTGCTAGACACACTCATACTAATTAAGAGTCTCTTTAAATTTTTCATTCCAGATAACTTTAGCGGCAGTTATCATTTGAGCCAATTTTATCAGCCTATCTACTTCCCCGGTGAATACCTACCATAGTTTACATGATAACAATATAACAAAATTCATAAGCGTAGTATAAATATATATAAATAAGTCTGTGAAGTTTCATAAATATATGTTGCTCAATTTTTTCAACAAAAAATTCCCAAAGTATACTTTCAAAACAGGCCGAAAATGGACAGTACTGCAGAGTGATAAAACAATCAGTGGACATTTTTCAATAACTACTCTATTATATAGTATAAATATTCTTCAGTATTTCGTTGAGAGAAAAAAGTGTGACAAAGTCAGAAGTTTGAGCAGTACATTATCAGGTTGAATGAAATCTACTTGAAGGGTCATCGAGATGCTGTCTCTACCACATTTTGCACATTACAGATTGCACATTGCACATTGCACATCGTGACACGCGAGCCACTATCGACAAGACGGCTTTAAGCGGCTGACGTCGAGACTACAGTGTACGTTAACAGACAGATTCAGAAGCACGATAACGTCACACCAGTAGCATTTCGGCTAATAGGGTCAATATGGACGATCTACTCGCAACACGCGATCTAAAATTTTTTTTTAAAGTTTGCCAGCGGAAAAAAGGTAGACCAAAAATGTCTAAAAACGAATTTTTCCACTCTGGCTTCTGATGCTTTTATCCTCGCGTGCTAAGTAATTAAAGATAAGCATCTTTTTCATGGATGAACGCAGTGTGTGCTATGGCGAGGCACCTACTTTTAGTTTGAATACATTGTATGTACGTTTCCGAATGAAATTAGAAATATCATGTGTGTGCAATGACAATTTTTTCAGTGATTCAAATGTTGAATTATTTTATTATATTAATGTTCGGTTGCTTTAGACATGGTCTTAGAATTTCTTGAAATTTAATAGTATTTTCAAAAATATGTACTGATTACGTTTTCATGTTGTTGCATTTTAAATGTTTAACATGTTTCGTGCTGCGTAGGTCGAATTAGATTCAGTTAAACAATTTTTAATAAATATTTGACCATTTTTTAATCGTTAAAGGCAGAACCAACAAGTTTTGCGACTTCATGAATTACTTTAACAATCTTCTAACTACAATTCAAAATTTTGCTCCATTCCCAGAAGTTATTCAATTGAATCGTTTATTATTGAAAGGTCCATATTTGGGGGAAAATTAAGTTATGCGTTTAGATTGTTGTAGGTAACCCAAAATTTGGGTTATGGGACCCAAAAGAACAACGAAAGTGTCTTTTGATATCTCCTATCGATTCCAATTGAAAGAACCGAATAAACATTATTTCGAAAAAAATTAGTTGAAGATCTTATTTCGTGGTGCCAATTTTTCAAAATGTGTGTACGTTGTTTCAGTAATCAGCGATTTAAATTTTAAAGTGGTATTATTGTGGATTACGTAGTTAATTGTACCATAATTGATTTAAAAGAGAAATTGTCCAATTTCAATTTACTGTCAGTATCTTTGATAAACTATCTGTCAATCATTCCATATTTCACAGGGCAAATTCTCGTTTACATGAAAATCGACTCGCGAAAGTTTTAATCAAAATTCAGTTCATTTCTGAAATTTAATCAATAAGAAAATTCTTCTGCCGCAGCATCTGTTATATCATTTCATGATCCAAAAGTCATCATATTGACTTTCCATCATTTACCGCATTGTATTAATTTTCCTGAGTATCCAGTATTATATAATCACATCAAAACATATTTTTTATGGCAAGAATAGTATTTCTGCAATCTGTAAATATAAATATAACTTTATCCGGTTTATTTGTAGCAAATTTCATATAACAAAATTGTTGGAAAATATTTATTGCAATTAATCACAGACATTAGATGTTTCTTTTGCAGATATATGCTTTTAATGTTGCATCATCAATAAACTAGTTTGTCGATGGTTGCATCAACTGCATATGATTATCAGAAACAACTGTTGAGGATTGGCTGAAATTTAAATTCAGACGCTGTTACATGATACAGTCCGATATCTTTTAGAAATTGCAAGGTCTGAAATACTTTTTGGTGATCGTTAAAGTTATCGTTTAAGGAGTGACGTAAATAAGAACATTAGACGTGGATGCTGCTTTAAACGAGGGAACAATGAAGAAGAAACAGAAAAAGAAGAGGGGCTGTTGTTGTAATTTCCTTCGCACTAATAGTGGTGTATTAGCGCAAAATAAACTTTGTTGATTGCTCGCGTAAGGGTTTGATTTCTTATCTTTTTAGGACCAAAATCTCCCTAGCAGTCGAAAATTTACGCCGCTCATCCGACGTTCTTAAAACTTTCAATGTAACTCCCCTCTCGAAAGCTTATTTTAGTTTCGCTACGGCAAGGCAGAAGCGAGTTTCCACGTCTCTTCTCCAAGTTGGTTTTTCTGATTTCGACTTAAACTCTCTATCCCGGTGTTCCGCTGGAAGCACGGGAAAATTGTATTGTTCGAATTCCGGGAACCGTCCCGCGATAAAGTAATCCTTGCGCTTTAAGTGTCACATAATTTCCTTCCCTTCTGTTTCAAGTGTTTCTTCCTCGATGTTTCTATCGACGACGAAAATAACTCTTAAAATAATCCTTTATTTGAATGATTATGTGGAATTATTGAGTTAAGCGTTTTGGTTAGTTTTGGGAGAGCCAAATATAAAAATTTAGCTTTTTACACTCTAGTGGTGCCCTTGAGGCGCTATAATATTTATGTCATGAATGGTCTATTTTGTACAAATGAATTAACATGATGCTTTTTTTAAATTTTAATATATGTATTTACACAACGTTCAAGTATTAAAATTGTGAAGTTATAGAAACATTCTTTTTAGAATTTGTCATGTTTGCATTTCAAAGTCATCTATGTTAAATGAACAAAACGTCAAGTTCCACAAATTACATAAAATTTAAATCATTGCTATTTAAAGATAGTACAATTGATTTAAAAATTATATAACTTGAGAATTTTACTGTAATAGGAACTGCATTTCATTATAAATTTACATACGCTTAAAAATCATAAATACGGAAGCAGTAATTTACAGAGTTTTTATTGTAAATTATAAAGTAGAATTGCGACAACAAATTTTTCGTGAATTATTATAGTTCAAATATGGAAATTACAGTAAAATCTAGAGCCTTTTTATATATTATAGAATTGATGAGACAATTAAAATATTAACAGCAATAAGTAGTGTATTAAACGACTAAATAAAACGTCTGTTATTAATTTTATAGAAACAATATTTATGTCATCATAAGCCTCGTCGTCAAACTTCATTGTATTATACTTTATGTAAAATATTGAGTTCTTATTATCATACTATATTATAAAAAATTTTTCGCACGTAATTCTTCGTTTGAACTGATTTTAATTTTGTACTTTCATTATTGAGTGAACGTTTTTACTTTAATTACGTTCGAGAATAAATATTCGCCCTCTGTTTTTTCACCACAAATTTCTCTGTCGATATAAATCTTCGTAATGAAATATTGCGCCATGTTTAATATTCTCTCATTGAATGCAGGATTATTGTACGGCAAATAAAACTAACTTTTCAAATGGTTAAAAAATGGAATAAATGTCGGTTTTTAAAGTATTATATCAATAACCTTTCCTAAATAATTTTCTGAATAAAATGTTTCATCACCGCATCATGTTGAAAATAATTTCAACAATTTTTCATAAATGAAACGGCATCAGTAAATTAACAATCCGAAAAGAAAATCGGATTTGCCTGTTTTAATATCGAATTTCAGTTTTTACATATTTTTTTCTTAGTAACATACTCTGCTGTATAAAAATTTATGCTCCTCTTTAACAATTTGTCGAGCGCATACATTTTTTTTCTTTCGATTTCGCAATCCGTAGAAAATATTTGCAAATTTTTTCCTTTTCAATTATTCATTCGAAAAATATATGCGTACATAAAGCTTCTGATCAGCGGATATATTCTTGAAAGCACAGAATTCATTAGAATTCTATAGCACAGCATTCGCCTGTACAAATTGGTCTGAACTTTCAGCGCTGTTTCGTTGCACAAATTGAGTTCTATAAAAAGTTTACCGATATTTATGAAACTCTGTCCATGTACGCACGTACACTCCGGCAATAAAAGAAGGTAGCTATAATTTAGAAACACCCGACTATAGCATACACAAATTCGTTTTCATATGTGTGATGTGTTCGGTCAATTCTGAAAACTGTTTTTCGATATTGGTATCCTGTTCGTGATAATACTCCATTTCAAAACTTTTAAATGCATCACGCGTTTTTTTTAAATTATACGATTGGGTTTAAGGTATAAAAAAAGAAAAAGAAAATTGTAAGTTCTTAAAATATTATGTTCCTTCAAGTATGACAAAATAATGTAATTAAATAACAGCAACATGGAATTGTGTTTCAATTAGCTTCAATTAATTGTACACGTTAATGGATCAACGCTACAATTTCGATGCAACAAAACTGTTAAGTCTTATTAAATTTTGAGCAAAATTAAAGTGATAATAATGGCACAAAAAAGAAGTCTGAATTTAAATTATTAAATACTGGTGATCTAATTTATTTATGAAAATAAGTGTACCTGTTTTGGTACTGAAAATTTTCAGATGGCTCATACACTTTTGTATAAATTATTTTACATTATTTTCTTTGCAGGAGAAAAGTTAACATGTTTTCCTTTGTTCCTAACATATTTTTAACTTATGGAATTCATCACTATGACAGAAAATGTATTAATATACGTAAATGAAGTTATTGCGCGTTATAAAGAGGCTACATTTTTCAATTTAATTGCCGCCTCTTATATTAGTAGATTAGTGTACTTCAGATTATATATTATAACAGATAGTACATAGCCTGTATTTATACAACCGAAAAAGTATTTTTTTCGTTCTCATAGCCAATTATTGTTTGCACCAATCAAAATATGAGTACACCAATTTAAATATGGAAAATAGTCCCCTTATCATTATCAGTGTACACAATGTACCCTTATCAATAAACCGTTCGATCGTTCATTGTGAGTGGCAGAAGTATAACAAGAACGTACAATTTATGACATGAAGGATAATTTTACCGATGTTTCCACATCGACATTTCTTTGATCGAAGAAACCGGCGAATGAGAAATAAATTCAATACTCGCCAGGAACCGGAGTAATTTAGCGACAGCAAAATTGCCGCGAGGCGTGGAGAAAAAAGAAACGCTCCGGATGAAATTCAATTAGGCAAATTGAAGCAGTCTGGAAGGTACATTCCACGGGATTTAACGTCGATAATTTCGATTACGTCCTGTCACGCCTAATAAGCCGAAGTATCAACGGAGAAAAGTCTTCAGGGATGAAGACGAACGTCGAGAGGTTATAAAGAATAAATTATGGCTCGCGGATGCTCGTTAGATTCGCATCATTCAGCGTTGGATCTTCCAGCGCCGGTTTCACCGGAGGATCGTTGGACTTTCGCCTTTGGAGCCGATTCGGCTCTATCCTGTGGCGAAGCTGTTCCGAAACGATCCTCATTTAAATAATTCGTCCAATTGCCTGTTCCCTCGCTCTCGTCGCCGTCAAACAGTGATTAGATCCTTTACGGAGCGGGCGATGATAACGCGGTGCTCGCCCCGCAGCCTCTCGGACTCGAAACGAGAAAAAGCGGTGTTACGAGAGATAAATACCTTTTCTGCGGGACGATGAGAGATGCTGACAGGGTACGCTGCACTAAATTCCCTGGAAGAATTGCAATTACGAAGAAAGGGACGGAATATTGCGGGAGAAATAGAGAGAGGGAAAGTTTTATCGTGCCAGTTAGTTTGACCGTGGATTTGTTCTTTTAATCATGAGAAATAGATGTAATCGGGGATGATTGTCGAAGTATTTTACAGTGGTCGTGATTCGAGTTTACATTGCATGGGTGGATCCTAATTTGTGATACAGTAGATTCTCGATTGCACGAATTAATACGTTCAGACTATCGAACAAGTGACTCTTCACATGACAAATTATTCTCACTATGTGACTTTCTTTTCTTTTTAACAAATTCTTAATTTTTATTGACGGCAGGTTTTACGCTTTCCGAATTACAGGTTAGCGAATTTTTATTTGAGTTTCTAGTTTATTTGTATCCGTTTTCCGAAAAAAATCCCTGTAAGCTTCACATTCATTACAACTTTTTCTTTAATGTTAACCTTTCGAATGCACCTAAAAATTTACTGATAGCACATCTGGCTCGCCCAGTGTATTATCAAAACAGTCACACAAACATTCTTTGAACTTCACAAATGTCCTCCATTTTGAAGATTTTAAACGGCTGAATGAAAGAAGATTCTGATCCCTTATATTAAAAAAAAGGCAGAAAGTGATACATATAGGACTTTTCCGCTCGTTCCGCGGAAAACGACAGCATGAAAAACAGGCAGACATTCGCAATATTCGCGGTACACATCGTAGGTGCATAAAGGCGAAAGGTCGCCTTCAATATTCCTTCGTGTCTCGGCTGAGATGGTGGTCTGTAAACAGGAAATTTTCCGGCGAATGAAGTCGACTTGAAACAAACGCGCCGCGAGTTTTGCTCGCGCATGAAAATATAATATCTTTGGTAAATTTGCTCGGCGGCGATATAATCTACCGCAAGGGGGGCGAGACAGGAAGGAACGAAAGGGGTGGAGTGACGGAGGCGAAAGGGGGTGGAAAGAGGAACGCGTGCGCATTCGGCGCGTGGAAAAATCGTGAAAACGCTTTTCGTCTCGTTTCAGGGGCGTGATTAATTTTTTTTTTTTGCACCGGTCGACGGCGCGTTGCATTTCGACTACAGCAAATCCGACGGTGAGCCGAGAATTTATAGAATGTGGCATCGTTTCCAAGATTTATCAACGGACGACATTTTTCATTTTTCTTTGTCTTTGTCTCCTGTTTTGTTTGTTTATTTTCCCAGGAAATGCCTCCTTCGACGTTAACTAGAAATTATTTGCCTCTTGACGAGCGTGCAACTGGATTTCGTGAATTTAGAAATTGCATTTTATTAGGTCATGGCGATCGAAGTGACACAGTTCGTATATTAACTCTTTGCACTCCAAGCAATTAGGCTATACGTTCGTAGTCAACACCAAGGAGTCTATTCTTAGATTTCTGAGTTACACAAAATGATAACAAGAACATCTTGGCAATTTGTCAGATTATACGACTTTTTTTCAAACTTTAAATTTTTAATTTTTCCACCTTTATAGTGTATGTACTGCGTATTAGGGTAAGAGCTTGGAACGCCTCTAATTGTAAGTGCCTGGGGAGTACAGGAGGCCTTAGGAGTGCAAGGGATTAATTATTCAGGGTGAATCGCCTATCGTTGTCACCTTAAATTATTCTCTTCTTACTGGACCGATTGAAATTTTTTTCCCTCGAATAACATAGTTCAGAGAGACCTTCAAGATGATTCTATTACATTTTTTCTCAGTCGTTTTTGTTCTGAAGTCTTCGGGGTCACCTTTAGCTTTTTCTAGATAAACAAGCAATTTTTTACGCCCATCTTTTAGCTGATATTGAAACGAGTTCGGCAAACGTCATAAAATATTTTTTTCCATCTGAACGAAGGAAACAGTAAAAAAGAGTATGCGAGCGGAAAAGCATTTTGTATGCTCCTACGAACGTAGGATATCTCGCATGTTACGCTATTGATTTGGCTTTTTGCATGACGTTTGTAAACGTTTCTTAAAGAGATCCTGAAAAATTGTCTTGAAGACTGAAGAATGCTTGGCCCTTTATGCCAGTACATACCAGTTTGAACAATTCATATTCTATACCCCCCATAATCCAAAGAAAGGAATCAGTGAATTTGTATCTGTACGTTACTTCAACTGCAACAGTCGCACGTCAACATCATTTGATTCCTGAACGAAATCAAGAAGTTTAGGAGCTTCCGGAGAAATGTAGCGAACATACTGAACAGGGCACGAGTGGCATAAACGTAACGATCATGGTAAGGAAGAACGGGAAAGTAATTTCCACGGACACGGAGGCGGTGCGCAGACCGAAAACGGGAAGAAGCACAAGTTATTTTTAGTTTCTCTGTTAAACGTCCGGAACGCCCAGCGTCTCGGCGGAAGTATCGGTGTTAATGGCGACTACATTTTCCGATGCAGCTTGAATACACCTTGATACGCCCTACGAAGCTTACTCCTAATGGCCCGATGCTACTCGGAGCTTTTCTATTCTTCCCTGGAACGCAAGTGTCTTAGCTATGATAGTTAACCGGCAACCGCAAGACGGAGAAAGACGCTCTAGGCTGTGGAAGAAAGAGCGAAAGAAGGCGTTTTTCCGGGAAAAAGGTGCTTTCCCTTCGAGGGAGAAACCCGTCTGAGAAGCCCTCTTGACTACGAGAGAGAAAAAAGGGAGTTTGAGAGATTAATAGTCAGAGAGAGAAGAAAAGAAATATTCAGAGCAACGAGGCAAAGACACAATAGAAATTTCTGAGGATTTATGAAGTTGTTGCGCGGAAAAGAGCGGATGTTTCTATTGAAAAAATTCACTAGAATAATTTAGAAACTTATTGGTCAGTTTTAGTAGTTTGAAAAATTCAATGTTGAGACTTTTGAAAAATAGAAACGTTCATCGTGTGGTGCATTTAATTACTGTAATGTGTGTCGTGTTAATTGGTAAGGTAGCTCAGTGTTTTGAAACTACAAAATACTTAACAAATTATATAATAATTTGTCCGAACATATTGGTTTATATCACACAATAATCGTCTACTCTGGTACCAGTATGGTGGCCTGTAGCACGCGGTATATACGGTACACGGTATTGTGACTCACTATGCGATCGTTTAAAACGAAACACCACTATAGGGGCTCATATTTTTTCCAACTTGCATTGAGACTGTGGATAGCTTTCACTAACAAGGAATGTGTTAAACTTTTTGTTTATATAATTCAAAAAATATTGTGAAATGCTAGAAAAACTTCCTCTTACTGTTATTAAAATACTTTATATTAATTATCTTCTGCGGCAGAGCCGTGTATACAGCAGTAAAGCTCTGCATTTAGGTCAGTTGAAGTTAGAAATTTGCAGAAAACTAATGCAGAAAACTAAACGCTTTTATAATTTTCAAACTAAAATTAAATACGTATATGTATAAACGAACTTATTGCATTGCCTTTAAATGGTGAATTCAACACCAAACTCCCAAATAGTTTTTTACGCTCTGTATATGAAAATCTCAAAAATAATACCATCCACCTGAAGAAATTAAAAATACCAAAAGTCAATAGAAATCAACAGTAAATTTCCCACACGCTCGTCCGTAATTCAATTCTCAGCTTTCGCCCGCGGCGGCAGAGATTAACTTCCAAAGCACGGAACCTTCTGAATCTCACTTCATCTTCGCCGGAAGTGGCGGCACGAGTTCCTCGCAGTATTATGAAAACACAGTAGCGCCATAAAGAACGAGGCAGCCAGTGGATAGAGCGGATAGAGACATCGGATGGAAGTAGCATAGGCGGCTAAAGTGGCGAAGGTAGTGAAAGGGTCCGACGGTTCCATCGGCTGGTCTGTCAGGAATGGCTCTTCCAGGACGTTTCGTCCTTATCCGGGACGATATGAAGGTGGCGGTGATTCGAATCGAAGCGAGAAACGCTCCTCCCGAGAGAGGAGAAAGAACTTTCGTCGGCCATCAAAGCCACGTGCGGACCCGTGTAATCCGTTGGCTACCATCCTGACGTCCCTCTCGGAGAGGTATGAGCTATAGGGGACAGATAGTGGGAGATAGTTTGTTGTCGGCTGTACCGGATAAGCGAAGGAAATAAGAGCTACGGGGACGGAAACCGGTGGAAAATGGGTAAATACATGGAGACAAGTTTAAAGGGACAAAGCGGAGGAAGAACGAAGTGCAGGTTCAGTGAAACGGAACGAGACACCTGTACAATCGCGGGCGACGTGCTTGGAAACTTTCCGGATTAAGATTTCGCTGGCCATCGTATTCTCTGCTGTTCCACCGAAGTTGCACGGGACGATTCACGCTGTTGGCAGGGACTCCAGCTTCCGCTTCGTTCAAAATAGAGAGACACGATCGAGAGAGAAGTGCAATGGTATAAAATTATCCGCCTTCGTATGACCTTATTTTTTTCTTAAGTGCGTCGATGCAACAGAGCAATATAATTGCACTCTTCTTTGGATGGAGCCATATGTTTCTTTGCATACGTTGATTCTTTAGAGCAATCTGCGTGTACAAGTGTTGGGATCATATCCAAAAATTAATTCATCCCAGGTTATTTGGAATTTTTTCGTTGGTATGTTCTTTATGTTACATAGTTTTGTTGTAGCTCTTATCAGCGTATAGGGTGATTTTTTATATTTGAATAATTTAGGTTAATTTGATTTTTAACATTATCTATGAAAATATATGTTTGGAACTACGTTTTGTTATTGAAATGGTCTTATAGGCAAAAATCAAGGGAATTAGATTCGGGCGCACTTCCGAGGAGAGTAGGGGTCCTTATAAAATTCTAATTCGAACATAGAAGTAATAACATAAAATAACAAACGTGCGGTTCTATAAATACCATTTTTTTAAATCACTTCTATCAAAAACATGGCCAATAATAAATAAATATGATTCGTACTATATTCAACAAATAAAACTAAATTCATATGCACACTTATGTTTGTTGTTTTTAAGGTAGGTCAAGAAGAAAACAAAATTTAACTAGTCGATTATGTAATGTATATTCTATATTATTATTGCAGTATTCATTATTCCAGAATTTAATACGAATTTATAGTTGCTTAATTAAACTGAATGAAAGATAACTTCCACAAATAGTCAACATGTCGATTCAGTTCTTCTAAACCAAAATTTCGCTTAATAGTAGAGTTTTTAGCGATCAGTATCATAATTCATGCAGCGCATACTATATCAAATGAACTTCAGTAACGTTTTGCAATCAAATGGAAATTATTGGTGCTAATGATTCAAATGTTCAATTCAGTCTGACGAAGGATGGTCTCATCAAGGGCATATAGAGAATTATCGAATAGGTCTTATCTACTATACATAATAAATTTAAGTATTCAACTAAACTGCTACAGATTTGGCTAATGAATTGTTCGAAAATTTTCAACCAAAACTAAATTATACGTAACAATTTACAAGAAAAACGACAATAGATCCTCTCTGAATACATATTACAGTAAACAGAATAATAAATTTACTTTTAAACGATTTTCTATCTTATCTAATTAGACGTAATTCGATCGGCCCGTTCCACAGTGCGTCGAGTGATAGGCGGATGTGGACAAAAATAATATTTCCTTTCTTTTTAATTTATTCGTGCTTGGTTACACAGAAGACGACTTCAGACCGGCATTTGAAGTTAGAATTTTTTCATTAAAATACTTATATAAATAAATAATAAGTTTTTTTTACTAAAAAAGTATAAAGTCTGTTAAAAAAAAGAATTAAACAATTAATGGATTTTCACTTTATTTCTATATTTAATATATACGAATAAAGTTTAAAATAAACTATATTTTATAACAATTGTTTAAAAATTTAATGGTCAATGGATTCTTGAAGAAAACTCTAAAGACAGCAAACGTAATTTATTCTAATTATAATTTTAATACATGGGAAACAATATAACAAACAGCGTAATATAATAAACAATATAATATAGCAAACAATAAAAAACGTAATATAAAAAACACTCAATTTCTTACTCAGACTCATCCGAATATGACATTTCGTCATCAGTCTCAAAATTTATAGGAAAGGGTAAATCAGATGATAAATTGTCTGTTTCCATAATAATATAATCTTTAATGTCCGTACCTGGAGTCTTGGATTTTTTAGAAACACGGTTTCTTAATTGAGATATGATGGGATCAGATCTCAATAGTAGCAGGTTTAATAAATCGCAAAAAAATAGGTGCAATTTTTCCATCATATCCCTGTTAATCGTTTCTGGGCAGTCTTTTATATTTAAATGTGTCAAAATATAGTCACAAATTCTGTCAACTTTACTATGTTGCTCTAAAGAGATCCACTTTTCAAAAATTTTAGAATTCTTGATTTCCGCGACTCTTCCTAAAAAAATTTATTTCTCAAATATTAGCAGGTAGTAGCAGAAAAGGACTTTATTTTCATGAAGCATAAAGTCAGACGAACCAAATATGAAAAAATCTCGGATACATTTTGTTACATATTTTTTTAAAAGTCGTTTGAAATAAAATTTTGATTCTCGTGGATAAGGAGTTTTCTAATGATTAGTAAGGCCATAAATCCAGACAATGGCTTTGAAGTACACATACCCATAATAGTAGAATCCATTGCTAATGAAATAAGCCAAGATTAATAAATATTCTTATGGTTTAAGTGAAAAAGAAAAGTAAACCGTGTCTCCTATAACTTGCGACTGAAACTTGACGTGATTATATTATAGGTTCAGGTAGCTAATGGGACCATAAACAACAACGGTTACTTAGCAAGCGTGAAACAATTCGAATCATGAACATTTAGAGATAAATATTAAATGCTAAATATCGGCCTAGCGAATTTTTGATTTTTCGATTTTTGTACACATATCGACGCACTGTGCGTTCGGTAAAATAATGATCCAAATGTATAGAATCAAATCAGTCTTTAATGGACAAAGTTAATAGCAAATGGCGCCATAAAAATATTCACTGGCAATGAATTAAGCAGAGACTGTGTCTGAGACACGTCGCGTTTCGTTTTACAAAATGACGGGAGCGATATTATTCATACGACGTTCTTGGGCTTAAAATTAGCTTCAGAATCTACTGTTTAAGCATTTATCGTCTCTTCTGGATCCCTGAATAATAATTCTTGATATCGTCTTGAATTAGAGAAATTGCCGAGAATTAATGCAGGTACAGATGTCGGCACTATCAGCGAATTTTAAGGGTAAGAAAGAAGGGAGAGATAAATGTCGATTTGTCTGCGAATGGCCTGTAACTCTGTGAGAAGCCATTAATCGTGAGACGGGGGAAAGCCGTGCAACTATAACCGAGAGGAATTTTATAGTCTTCTTCTAACGCGTCGCACGAGATCCGAGGAAAGTTTACAGCCCAGAAAGTCGAGAGGCCGCCATCTTATTACTCTTTCGTTACTTCCCTGGGATAGGGATGTTACGACTGGTCATTGACCGATTTCCGAGTACGTGATCGAGCTTTCAGATAGCTTTCTGAGACGAAAATCGATGATTTTACATCCGAAGTAACTATCACGAACATCTTGAATAATCCGTTCAGCTGTTCGTTCGACCTCTTCACCGACAAATTTATCGAAGTTGGAGAAAATTTCTCTGATTCCTTCCATTCCTTTTATTCAATCTGAATACGCAGCTATTATCCAAAAATGTTCATAAATCTGAATAATATTTGAATTTAAAGAAAAGCTACCAAGTTACTTTAATATTTAAAGTAAATAGTAAAACAAGTTTTATATTTGATGCTTAGTTTTATTCAGGTTGGCCACTTTAACATCCTACTGAAGTTGATAGATGTAGTCTGAAATATTTAAGAAATTTGCAGTAATCATAAAATAAACAAAAAAATTACAAGTAGTTAAAAAAATGAAAATTGTCAATTTGATTGGAATGATTAACAATCTAATATAGTTTTCGAAATCGATATTCCTTTATTCTTCAATAAATTCCATATTTTTCTCATGAAAAATTTATTTTATTGTAGAAACTTAAAAAAATGACCTATACAATTTTTTAGTAATTCAAAGTCGGAAAAGATAAAACAGAGAAGAAGACTGAGAAAACTATAGCCATTTATAGACATTCTCCCCAAGTAATTTCGTGCCTAATATTGTATAAACCTTCACTGACAAATTTTAACTAAAAATTATTATTTTTCATCCACGTATTCACAACTTTCAGTCGATGTATTCGTTCTCACGTACTGAATGGTCAAATGAAAAAGCGTTAACTGAAAAAGCAGAAATGAAAAACCGTCAGATAAGTCAATTTCATTTCGTAATTGTTTAAACAATTTCTGCAGTATTTTTCGGATCAAGCTTATGCAATTATACATATTGTTATTAAATTTTCTCGTTCAATGAATTCAAGTTCAGCGGATAAGAAACGAAACTTCAATCAGGTATTTTCTTATGTTTGTTCAACTTTACGCGGTTGTTTGTTAACGTGCAGCGAAACAATCTTGATTTGCCTCGGGCCACGTAATTAAACGAATCCATTCAGAGAGTTAATTGAAGCGAGTGGGTGCAGCATCGATTATTATTCTGTTCCGTGCACCATTCTTCCAGGAAGAAGAAATTTTACGAATGATTGTTTACGGTATATTATATAACAAATTCCTTTGAACCTCATGCTGCAGTTCATATGAAAGCAAATTGAGTTTGTTTTTCAAAAATTCTGTGCTTGTGTTATACTTCACTAAAGGTTGCTTTTATGTTGCAATTTATGACGTTTAAAGCCAAAGAAATGTTCCTGGGATAAAAAGCTCCTAGAATCGTTTTTATTATTATTGCAGCTCCTTTGTTCGAACATAAACAGCGAAATCAGTATGATAAGATAAATTATACAAATTATATGAATATACAGGATGCTAAAAAGGTGAAAATACGTGAAAATACTAGGAAAAAAGTCTTAACCCTTAACTACTAAGGAGCATCTGTGAGACCGCTCCAAATTTTCATTCATCCCTATTTCTCTTCCAGCATGACCTATCATCTTCTCACGCCATGACCTTTCAATTAGAGTCTACTGTTCAAGCAGGCTTGGGTCTCTTTATTATTAATGTACAAAGCAAGAACAATTGGGTTTGATCATTATTCGGCACTTGTATGTACGTAATAACGCAATAAACATTAGTGGTCTGTGAGACCTCATATAGTAGTTACATAAGTTTCAACGTCTATAGTAGTTAAGTACTGTCAAAGTTATAATCTATTCTTCGTTTTGTTTAAATCATGCAATTCTATGGTACGAAGGTGTGAAGGGTATGTGGAAATGGTTGAAAGACATGTAGAAAACTTATGAACTTTGCCCTCAAAGTCCAGAACCCTTTTTTAACACATTGTATACAATACGTAATTTCTATCGCGTTAAAGAAGTTGTATTAGAAGCTATTTATTCAAAAATGTATGTTTATTGTTATCAAAATGAACTACGTTGCTGCAGAAAATTTTCCTAACAGGAAACTATTTTATAATTTTCCATAATTGCGAAACAATTATATATTATTTTCTACCTATTCTTCCATGTCTTGCCATTGCTAGAATTCAGCTATTATATTACATTATGGGACAGCCTGCTCTCAATTTGGTATTCCAACTGAAAACCAATGACTCGAGCTTTGGTCAAATATTATTTGACACGAAAACTTTCTGAATTCTCTGACCCAGATACGGCTAATCGTAACGCGTGCGAGCGTCAGACTTTTTTTCCAAAGAACAAAGCATACAAGCGAGAATCGAAATGAATTGAAATGTAGAATACGATTCTTCGCTTTCAGTGTGCCTGTGAACTAGTGCATTTTCTATGAGCGTTGTTCGAGGTGACACGATTTCAAAAGCGGCGAGATTAGCTATCATCACGGTTCAAAAAGCGCGGCCTTTTTCCCGTTTGGCGCACGATCGATGCGTTTCCTCGAATTAATTAAACCCATCGTGTCGTTCGGGGAAACTGACTAATGACGAACGAGTATTCATTAGCCGGGGAAACGTTACGCGAAAGATGCTCGCGCAATTACGCAGAATTTCCGCCGACATTCCTATACTGAATAATTAAGCGCGCCCGTAACAGCCGGCCAAGAGTGGTCGCAAGCTCCGGCGCCATTACAAGCTCGAGGACAAGCGCGTCAGCACTCTGTCGTTGCGAAAATTTATGGAACTTTCATACTGATGAGACAAAGTAACTTCGAGTCGCCTTGCGGGGCCGCCGCGAGGACAGCTAACCCTTGAAAGTTGCTGTACAGACTTAACCTTCATGCAGAAATTATGAGTTTAAAATTGTACCAGTATTATAGATACCTAAGCACCCTTCATGTTTAATCTTCTGATATTTATGGATACAGGGTGAGTCTTCAGATATTGCTGTCTGAAATAATTGCTGACTCGTTGATATTAGAAAAGAATTGTTGAAGGGAGCATATTGTGTTTAGAGAGTTTCGTATGACAAAGATTTAATTTTTTATGCAGACATGGTCTGGAAAATTTTAAGATGACCTTGAAATCATCAAATTGCAGTGTACACTGTGAATTGCTAGTACACGACACGTAGCGTTTTGTAAAGTAGAGTTTCACATTTTGCATTCTTGTAATTTCGTTCAGGATTTTAGTTGGCTAATGAAGTACCGAGATCTCTGAAGGTATTAACTATTAATTCATTTCATAAGTCTTTTCTTTATTTTGTCCTGAACTTCATTAAGAAACCATACAAGCAAATACATTTAATCATCTGCACAATTTCCATCTTCGTACAAATTGTTCCTATGGTTCTACAAAATTGTCATTGAGATTTTAAAACGCCTGAGCTGGTTTTGCGTTAAAAAAATGATCAAAACTAAATACTTATAAAATAATTTAATACCGTGAAAATAGTTTACAAGAGAGCTCAAGTATTTAGCATCAACATAAATACTGGAAAATATTTTTCCAACGCATTGCTTTCAGCTCTAGTAATTTATGTGGACTCTAACCGACAATGAGTTGTAATTGATGATTTGTGAAGACGATCGTATTTCTAGCTGGCAATGCAGTGTAGAGTTTCTGGCCATTTCAGCGCGTTACGATGGATTATGTCCGTGTCGTCGCTATCGATGCGCAGTTAGACTGACAAATATCGACTGAAATTATTCCGCATTGTTGTGTGGAGAATCCGAAATGTGTGATCTCGTCAAGCTGTTATGGCATGAACAACAATGCGTGCAAACGTAACACGAACACCGCCACTTAGCGTTGCCACTAAATTCAATAGTCATTTGAAAATTCAATTCAATCAATGAGTCCGCTGCTATGCGCTCCACGTGTCCGTTGAATTGCATTAAAAAACCGCGTTTCCTGTTTGTCGGTCGAATTCGATACGTACTCGGAAATCTAAACCAATTTAACTACGTACGATTCATTTGCTGCACTGATTTAATATCGCTCACGAATGATGATCATTCATTGTTCATATTTTTCAACAACATATGTGTTATCATACAGAGTGATAAAAATAATAATAATTGAATTGTATTATTAACACATTGAGTGCCACAGTGAAGACAGCCATACCTAATCAGACACGATATAATTTATAATTTTTTATATAAATCGTAAAGAAAAAGAAAAAGATTTCAGTGCTCAGTCGTGTGCTTCTGTTCTTATATTATTGTTTCAGTGGGAAGTTCGCTGAGAATTTTGTGACAATCAATAATTATGTAATTAAATTAAATTTGAGCTGCCGGCCAATATTATAATAATAAAGTTGTATTCTCTATTATTCAAGTGTGTATCACTAATTAGTAGATTTAAACTTTGGAATAAGTACACGCAGAGTTTGATAACATGTGCGCGATACTTGAGCGTCAAAGAGAACTAACTTCTTATAAGTAGTATAAGAACGTCAACGGTCAGACATTGTAACTCTGTTTAAGCCCCATGGTACACGAAAGACGTGCGATTAATGCTGTACTGATACTATATGAATGTTTCGTGTTTTACACAAAGCATATAAGTTTAAAAACTTAAAACAAAATTCTTATTGTTAACAAGGTATTCAAAGAATGTTTAAAAATATTCGGTTAGGATTTGTTTCTAATCGAAAGTGTTGCAGCCACTTTCTGAAATAATCTGAATTTAAAATGCTTGAATGATACGTGAGCTTTTATAATAGTACCTTCCTTTGAAGTAGGACTTGATACGAAACTATTAAAAACTCTTCGACATTCTTTAATTAATTCGATAATATAATTGAGGTGTTATGACATTCATAATAATTTCGAAAAATAAATCAGTTTCTAAGGTTATACGTTTGTATTGTATTATTTAGTGTTTGTATATTATTTCCTGTGATATGTGAAATAATACAGGCAGCTATTATTTCAACAGGAAGCAACCTATTCTTTGATAAGAATGGCAGCATCCGATTGAAGGAAAAATTGGATTCTGTTTGCTCACAAAGGGAAGGAAAATTGTTTTGTGAGAATCGACCATTTGTCAAATGACCTACCTTCCATGTTTTCACTACGTATACTACACTAAATTACCATTTCCAATGTATACATTTTACAGGTTGTTGACATTTCTTTACATGTAAATTTGCATAAAATAATATCGAAGACACAAATTATAACACGTCAACAGCGCAATGGTTGTCAATTAAACAGTAATAAGCGAACATCACGATCACGTATGTATTCCAATTGCAGTAATAACTAAACTGCGGATGTCCGTGCAATTTAACATATCAAAATTCGTGAAGAATGCACATTTTATACAGTAAATAAAACAAAAAATGTACTGTTGAACATTTCAACCCCAAAATGCAGTTCTGCCATAGTTGCATTTCATCAGCTACAGTGGGTTATCGAATTATTAGAACCACCTACATAAATAGACGATTTTACGTTAACACAATTAATTTTTAAAGGAAGGCCTACTTACATTGAATTTTTATTATTTTTTATGAAGTATCGATGTTTGTACATTGTCAATACACACTCTGCTACGCTATAGGCAACATTCTCTGTCACATGGATGTTATTTTGTATCAATACTGTCAGTTACCGCTTGACAACCGCGTGCTATGGCTCTAACAATCTGCTCACCCATTCTACATGGAAATAAAAAAATATTGAATATATTATAAGAATACATATTTGCGTGAAAATCCGCAGTCCACTGATAACTATTAATGTCGTGCACATGCCGATAATTAAATGGTCACAGTTGCAACGGTTTCATTCGCGTGACGCGGGAAAACGTTTGGGAGGAACGTACGGGTCGGAAAATTCATTCGGTACGGAATGGGGAATTTTCTCAAGGTTCTCGAGCGTTCGTGGAATCGGTCGATCGGAAGGCAACACACAGGGAAGAAAGGCGCATGGAAATTTCTCTTAAACGCATCGTACGAATCACCGTCAGCTCTCGCCACCGACCCAGAATTTACATAGAAACTCGGCGTTAAGTCAATTCCCGGGAGCACGATTCCATGCGATCGGGCGAAAAAACGTTTGGCGATCTCCTCTTTCAAAGCAGCCAGTAAAAAGGAGAAAATAAGTCCGTTGGAGAGCAGATCTTTGTACAATGGGTATTGAAGGGCTCGCTGTCCAAAACGTGTAAGACAAGAATTTTCTTATGCCTGGGAAAGATCGTATACCCTGCTATTTCATTTCCCTGATCGTTACACTTCCTTCTTCGCTTATTCTTACATAAGAGGTTGCATTTTTCAGAAATCAATATTCAAAACGATTTTCATATACACTTTGAAAGGTAAATCTTCTGCAATTTAAGGGTAAAACGCCGACTGAAGTAGGGTTCACAGGTCAGGGGCCACGTCAAATTGAATTTAACTCAATACTTCATTTTACAGAATTCTAAAATTCTGTGTTAATTTTTATATCATAATAACAATGTAAAATGACGAGTGCACTATGAAATGATGACAAGTTTTTGATTTTTCACAATTTGTATAAAACATCAGTAATAATAATATGTCTTGATTGTGTCAAGGTTGAATGCCGATTAAGAATCAATAGATAAAAGAGAAAGCAAGAGGGTCTAGTGAATAAGGAGGTGAAGGTATTGCAAAAAGTACCGCAGTATAAATACTTATAAGAGTTTGAAAATTGAAGAAAATTTCCTTGTTTACTCTAAGATGATTTACAGAGTTGCGGTACGTGCACCAATTGTCCATTTATAGTAGATAGTGAAGTGCAAGGGTTAAAACACGAAAATGGCTCGAGTGTACCTTTTTGGGAGTACCATGTCCTAGTAGTTCTATTTCAAGATTAGCCTATATGACGTACCTGGCTTTTCTCTAGAGCCCTAGCCTAATGCAGACTCAGTGTCCTAGAATTCTAGAGATCTAATCTCGTAGTGTCTGAACCTCTAACATGAAATGAACCCAATTATATCGTTCTAACTCTGACAACTTGTTTTGTAAAACTACCTTCCATACCAAAACATTAATACTGCAACAATAATATCCACTAAAAACATAAATTATATGATCGAATAATTGAAAGAACTTTTGCTTAACTGACGTCTACTAAAAACGACCAATTATGATGTGTCTGACTAGATATGGCCGTTTTTACTATGACACCTAGTTTTGAATATTCAATTAATATCGTTTATACACATGTATGTATAATACTCGAGATGTATATTAATATTATTCTTAATACAACAGACTGCATGTCTGATGACAAAAGAAAAATATGACGACATTTTTAAATTTTTATCTCGAGACGAAAAATCATTCTATAGAAGACAAGCTTCAACTTCTCAGTAACTATACGATTCAACCATTCGCTTCGTTCGTTCATACACAGTGTTTAACGCGGAAGTATCGCTCGAAGAAGCCATTCGGAGGTCGAATCTCCTGAACAAGAATCGAGTTTCGCGAGATCGAATAAGACACAGGTAGCAGGTGCATCTCACGGAACGCGCGGATGCTGAAGAAGGGAAAAAAAATTCGGTAGTTTCATTCGACTTTTATGGGCTCCGTAACGGAGAAGATTTCATCATGGTAGATGCAAGGGCGTAGAGATGAAAAGAAGACTGGCAGTAAGGATCAGTTGAGCGGAAAGCTCTCCTCGCGTAAAATACTTGCGGCGATGCATGCACGAGTACCGGTATTTGAGGGCCGTGCAATCGGTGAATACCGGTACTCGCGCGATGCGATCGAACACGTGCATTCATCCACGTTCCTGTATACTCCGCTCGATACGAAACATGAACGATAAACGTACGAACGAGGCACGGAAATATTCGAGCGCGGGCAAACATGTAAGAGACATTACTGTAAGTTTCGTTAAATGTTCCTTAAGTATTTTTAAATTAGTACGTTAACTATAAGGTTTCATGGATTAATCAAAGAAATAATACTTTTAATAAATGCAGTTATTAAAGGCATGGATCAGTTTTGGAACTTTAATTCAGGAAAACGTACAATTTTACAATTTTTAATTCTTTGAAACTGCAGTCTCGACAAACTGCGGCAAACTTTGTGGCACAGCCAAGAAACATGATTCGTCATGTAAAAATGGATCGAGGTTGATGAATAAATGTTTTTCCGGTGAGGCTTCAGTTTCGAGAATGATAGTTTTAATACTGTGTGAGTGCACATTTGCAAAACTGGGTTCTTTCAATACGAGCAAGTAGACCCATATATGAGTTTTTGTTTACGAATCTAAAGTATGTGTTTGATTTTTCTTCATCTGTTTTTGAGGAGTGATATAAAAGCTTTAGTTTATCCTACAGACAGTTTAAATCTTCTTCAATTAGAAGAAACTGTTATAGTACTAGATTAACTGAAAGTCGATCCTACATTAGTAGCATTTTATAAATTGTCAATCCGAAGAGCACAATTATGTATTTAATAACAGTGTTCACGTTTGCAGCAACTTCTTAATCAATTCGATGAAAGAATCAAAAAGAATCAAACTACTTATAGAATTTGGTTAAATTGTTTTCGAAATACCACATTTTATGACCTTGTATACATAGCGTTTAACATATTTCACGAGGCAAGTAAAGACGAGGCCCCGCACGAAACAAATTTATTTTCCACTTTCGGTTCATGTTTACACGAGGAATCATCTTCATCCTGGTTGCCCTTTATGAATCATGATTTTTAAACAGCACGCGTACTGTTGAAAAGAAAGATTTCTGGGTGCTATTATCCGAGAAAAATTGATTACTCTGATCCTAAGTGCTCCAGCGAACTAATCAGTCACTTTCATGGAAGAGTCGAAAATTTAAAGCCGTTTCCAAGAAAGTTTGTGACATTGAGGATAAATCGTCAGATAGAAATGACCCACGCGAACGGAAAAATGTCGGAAGCACTTGAAAATTGTAACGAGGCGACTTATAGAAAAATTATGCTTCCTTTCGGAGTGCTCTATCTCCAAGTTGGTCTCCCAGTCAATCTACGAAGGCATCGGATTCGCATTTGAATTTTAAGCGGCTCTTTAAAGAATCGGCAGCCCGCTTTTCGATGACCTCATTCGCATTAAGGTGAAAAGTTCCATGACCTCGCTGCAATCATCCCTCGCAAACTACTTCAACCCCTAATTCGCCATTTTCTTGCTCTAACTTGACTTTCATCCCCTTCGGACTAGTCGAGTATTTAAAAATAACAAGTAAGCTTAAACAACGAACGGTAAGAGGGCATCAAAATGTGGTAAGGTGTATGCGCCTACATAGTTTATAACAATTTTCAAGTATGAGAACTTTATTTTATTCGTTTTCTACAGTTTGAAGTTAGAAATAATTTTTAAAATAAAGTACAATGCCTACCATTGTGTATATTTAATCTTTTAAGTGTTGAATTATGTCTACTGTGAATTTATTTTACATTTCCAAAAACGAATTACCTGAGATATTCTATAATTAGAACTTCAGTTCTGTATAACATTTCTTGAATCAATTGTTGACAAAATAACTTAAACATCTTCCTTAAATTATACTATTTAATTATTTCGTATTTTCTGAATTCCTTAGTATTATTTATTTCTGTATTCGATAGCTTTTACTTTGATAATGAAACATCAAACAACATTATGTGTGATAGAATAAAACTATAAGCAAGAAACAAATTAAAATCAATTAAATTCTAAATCGTAAAGTTCAATTTCTTAAACCCTTAATATTTTTCAATTGTTTGTTTTTTGTTTAACACCTGTCAATTTTTCTTAAATAAATCTAGTGGAAACGACATTAAATTGTGTTCTTCCAATTTTTATAAATTCATCCCTGAGAAGGGTTAGAAAGAAGAATTAAATTCAGTCAAATTACAAATGAGCAACAGAATCCTAAAATAGTTTTATCAGTAAAGTGGTTCTTAGCACAGATTACACGGCATGTCTGAGCCAATATAGTGACTTTCATCAGTTTGTTACACTTCGCCTAAACTGTACTTTGTGCAGTGTGTATTGTGTGTGTGCAAGCCATAATTGAAACTCGAATGCCGTACGTACGTTAATAAGCTGTCCATTAATTTCGACAGGATCGGTATTCTCCTGAATCACGGAACATCGAAGCATGTCAGAAGCGAAAACTATGTCATAATTACGTGAAAACGCAATGTCCTGGCGTTTGGACACGTGATACCCGGCTTTCCATCCTCTTATATCTAATTGCATTCAATTTGTTCCGTTCAACTGCGCCGCGTTTTCCTCTCGAATCGCGTTTCCGTTAAGTTTCCTCTACCAGTTAAACGAAAAAAAAAAAATGGAGAAATAGGTCAAACCGATGCTCTGAACTTCTAAAAAAAATGCTGTTCAACTCGTGGAATGAAATACCGGAATATTTAATTTCTGCTACGGAAAGAGTTTCGAAGTTATGACCAGCGGTGAATATACGGTGAAAGCATTACTGACTAAATTATATAAATTGCGATACGAATGTTGCAATTAGTAATTTCATTCAGAACAGAAACGTCGTGATGATTTTCAACTTTATCTCAATTAGAAAAATTGTTGTAGCTAGAAAATTGTAAAGAGACGGCACATTATTACGGTTACTGAGTTTGTTACGTTAAAATAAAGGTTTCATTTTTTTCATGTGTCAAAATTACACATAGAGAAATTTTAATTTTATATCTGTTAATTACAAGCTTTCAATATAAATGACATGCTTCTGATCATCGTTAACATTGCATCAAGAGTAATACAATTTCCATAATGTAACACGTTGAGCGCCGCAGTGGAAAATCCCGCGACTAATCAGACACGCGAAAATACCTGTGTATTAACATGTATCGTTGAATATATAAATATTTATTTGTTTGATAATACGAGTATACTTCTTATTTTGTACTATCATTATAGCATATATGTGACGCAAAATTTCGTTGGGGTAATCAGTTATTTGACGGAATTAAAATTGGTACGTGGAATTAAAAGGGTTACTCGAATACTAATATGTAAGGAATTCAGAAAACAATCAGAATTTATTATAACATTAATATTCATCATCAACAATGCTGTGTTTCTTAACATACGACCTATCTGCGTCTATACAATTATTTCACCTACAAATACCACTTTTCTAATCCCATTCTCAAACAACTGGGTTAGAGTTTCTTTAATCCACTTTCGAACGGCTCGTTTCGCGTATCTAAGAACTAAAAGTGTTGACCTTCCTCCAGCTTTCTTCATTTCGAAATGTACAAGCAATTTCCATAGATAAACACTATAAAATCAAGCATCAGAAATAGCCAGTGCGAGTAGGCCTCACATAAAACAATAATAAGCTAAACTGGACATTAACCATTTGCACTCGAAAGTCTCCACTCCGGTGCTATGCTGTTTTCATTCGTTACAAAAATAATAACAAAACAATGACACTGTTGTAATAATACTATACCAAATATTACAGCGTTAACTATCTGAAACTTGTGAATTGGGTAAACATCTGATGCCACAGAATGAACTGTTTCAGTGACTCTCACGAATATATCCTATTCTACTGTACAATTTTCTCGAGTACAAAGGGCTACAAATCTTTTATGCTTGTCAAGGGAGTATACAGACGCAGAATGATCAGACGGTAAAAAATGTAGCATTACAGACGACGAACTAAAATATTCTAATAAAGATCTCATCATTTATTGAGCGTTCCGCGCCAAACAAGTAATAATTTTTCTCTCCGTCGAGTTTCAGAAATTCTCCCGGGAATCTTCTTTCCTCCGCATATTTTCAAAGGAAAAAGTAGAAGGAGCGAGGACAGGTTCGTCTTACGTTCGTTCAACAAAAGGGACAGACACTTTCAAGGATTTCCACGGATGCAGAATTGATCAGTTGTTAGAGGGATGTTGGCGAGCTGAAATGGCAGTTCTAGGAAGAGGTATTCGGGTCGGGAACAAAGGTGAACGAAGGGATCTTTCTCCTTATTAATAGTCAACCATTCTGTAGGTAGTAGAAGTGGCGAGTGGAATGCTTAAAACCACCCCCTCTCTCACACTCTCCCCCTATCTCTTCTCCTCTCTCGCCCTTCATGAACGCAGACAGACGCAGATCGGGAATAATGCATTATACGTTCGCTCGCCTCGTTAAATTCGAACCCGGTTGATCCGGGGATTTGCGGAATGAAAGCACATTAATTAATATAGAATTACACGCCCAACGGCCATCGTAATCTTCGAACTGTCTGTTGATTAATTGCGCGTTACGTGTCTCTGATAAACACGACATCGATCGATCGATCAGTTTCATTGAATTCGACCAACAAACCTCGAACACTTTCACTGCAATCTTTGCGTCTATGCAAGTTGATAATGCCACTGAGTGCTTGTAGTACTTATTGAGTTAATTAGAGAAATGTCGGAGTAAACACGCTTTTCTATTTCAGTAAGGCTGGCCTGGGTTAAGTCGAGCTCGATATCTTTGTAGTATATTGCAAACATAAAATAACAGACAATTTAATGTGATGTTCGATAATGAAGATAGCACATAATTAATTCAGTATTTTGTTTATTTTGTTCAATGAGTACTATAAACCAGCAACTGTTTGGTACACATTTTAAAAACACCCTGTATTTTTATACAATTCATTGAAATGCTTATAGATCAATTACAGATGGTATATAGTGAAAAAAGTTTTTGATTCGTCAATGGTACAATTTAATTGGACCTCTCGTGCGGGCGGTTTACAAGTATGCTTGATAAACACTCTCCTGCGACGCCTATAGGCGTTTTCCGCACGCCGTGTGTATTCGCGTTGGAGACTTATTAGTGATAATACTACTGAAAGAGTTCATGTTCAAACTTATGTTTATTAATTGCCTTTACATGATCTAAAAATTATTGAAGTCACAAATATAAATTCGACTCAGAAGACACACACTACTTGTGTACTGTAGAATAATAGAAAATATTCTAAATTTTTAATATACTATTTTAGCTACCAGTACAGAAATTGGTTATCCCAGAATACAAAAACTACGAAACATTATATTTTTGTTAAATTAAGTAAGAGTATTGTTTTAGAGTATCAGTTAATATATTCATTAATGGAAAATTTTAAATTAAAAATTCTATTATTGTATGGTTAGTATTTTTGCGAAGCATCGAAACATAAACTGAAGTTCATTGAATTATTCATCTAACGCTTGAATTTTTCGTTGAAAATTCTGTAGGTGTTTGGAGAACAATATATTTAGAAAGGGAATATGAAGCTGACCTACATTTCGTATTTTAAAAGAAGAAATGTGGAATTTCGAGTTTGAAGCAGCCAGCTTTTTCACTCAAAATATGTAACTTTGGGAAACTGAAACCAATGTATATAAATCCTGATCTTCACTGCGATAACCTCTTGGCTTTGTTAGCTTTCTAAGTGAGCTTTACTGAAAGACAAAGAAAGGGAACCCAATTCAAACTACACATTATACTGTGTTTGAACTTTTTTACTTTCGCTTCTGACATAAAGCAAGCTAAAGTTTCCCTCTGACGTAATACAGAACTTCACTCACTCCTTTTTGTGAAATAGTCAAATACAGTTATTATCATATTTAGAATTTTTCCACTGATAATGTCATGTTCAATTTTTTTTATGTTTCAATTTTATCTTTCTTATTTATCAAATTTTTCTTTCCTACTAATTTTATTAAATTTTTTACATATATTATTTTCATAATAAAATTATTTCTTGTAGAAATTGAAACGAAATATATGCACATGCAAACGTATAGTTATTATTTACGATGTAATGCAACTTTTAACAAATTCAGATATTGTTTTCAGAATATTCCTTTTGTTAGTAAAAATATAATTAGTTCCAAAAGTAATTACTTTATGGAAATAGTCAGTAGAAATTAAACACAATATCATTATTATGTATTAGAGGGCTGCAAAACTTCATTACAAGAATAAGAACACTATCAAGTTTGATAAACAGTATTTCTAACCCATGAACAGTATGTCGGTCAAGTAAAATGAAAACTTCTGACTATTTATTTAATAATTTAAATTACGGACAAGTGACAGAAACTGTTTCGAAAGTTCACATACTAGAAGTTCTATAGATTCTAAACTATTTTTAATATATCAGCGATGAGCTTATGCTCATTAACCAAACATTTTTTAAACATTCTTATACGTAACTCTGTTTCTATAATTACTGAGTCATAATCACAGAATCAATTTATAATCTAATTACCGAATGTAAGATGTTGCTCAAACGATTTTTATTATTTTTCATCGCATCCTCTACAAATATCGTTCCACCGCAGAAAGTATAAAGAATTGTTCGTTTGCTCGAAACTGACAAGGTATGATCGATTGTGATGTATTACTTCATCCTCCGGAAGAAATGGAACGCATATTGACTTCCTTCGTGAAAATCGATTTGTCGATTTTCAACATTATACTGTGTTGCGTACGATACTTGACTGCTTTTAGCCCAACACTCCGGAACAAATGACGTCGTTTCTAATGGATTTTAAATTACAAGTTTCATTATGCAATACGACCTCGTTCACCGTGACAAGACGCGGCACAAATTTGGGTACTTTCCTGTTGGATATATTTGACATGAAAAATTATTCCCACGTCGTAATTTTATTTGAGAAATTCCTTTATCTACATTTACTCCAGATATGAATAACATTATTTTCGTCATTTTAAATGGTTATTTTGTACTTCACTATTAATTCCGTTCTATTGAATTTATGTTGCTGTTGAATAAAAATTTTGTAAGATCGTTAGAGATTTGAGCATCTGATAATTATTAAGAGACATAAAATTCTGAATAACACAAACATCAGAAAAATAATATAGAACAATAAATATTCTATTCTATGACAAATTTCACTATAACAGTTGTATGTTCAAGAAGTTTGAAATTAATTATTTTAAATTGTCCTATGAAGATTACAGCACATTAATGATACACGTAATATTATAATTGTTCAAATACCTGGCTTTTCACTTTTTCTCTGAAATTGCAGACTATAATATATTTCTCTAAACAATTAGTAAAGGTCTATTTTCTTTTACAATTCTTCGATTACACATACTACAATATATCTACTAAAGAACATTGTTTTCTCAATCTTAACGCGACATATTGTTTTGCTACAGGAATTTATTCTTACTCTAATTGTGCTATAACATTGAAAGTATAGCACTTTTTACATCATTGTATGTATGCAAATATAAAACTTAAAATTCGATGATATGTCGAATATAGATGCATCAGCAAACAGTTAATCGAGCATGGTCATTCTAACAATAAGTAAAACCCAGAAGTCATTCAATTATTAATGAACATAATTTCTCAATCATTACAGAACATTTTAAATGATCTTTGAAAATGTTCAACACTTCTAGAGGTATTTTACAAGTTCTTAGACTTGACATATTATAGTACTCACTAATTGTAAGACACATCGCTTTTTAAATGCTGATTGATCATTTTTTATTGTGACCTGGATTTGATTTACCCATTTTTTATTCTCTCTCGCGTGATTTGACGTATATAAATATTTGTTTGCTATGTTTAAAACAAACAGGCTTCCATTAAGAGTTTCTTTTTTCAAAAACTGATAGAAAACTTCGCACCTGAACATGAGTCTCTAAAATTTAGTATTTGGTGGCGCATTCGTACATACATCAGGAAACTAATAATCGAACACGTATAGTCTCAGCATAATCCAGTGGTACGATTGATTGCGCAGTGTAAGCTAAATCCCTTAAGTCGCTGAATACGCTTGTCATAGTACGCGTCATTGATCACCCTGTACCCCCGTTCATACTAAGCAACCTTCTACAACGTTGATCGAACCCCAATCACGGTATTTCTGTCGCCTGAACGAGTCTTTTAATCGAGCTTTTCAAGTTAATCGAGCCTTCGAGTCCAATCACTTCTCCGACTACTCAAATGCAATTGAAATTAAGCATTTCCGGGTTCTTCCTGAAGAACTATCTAAAATCGATATTTTACACACTCACTATCTTTCGTAATTATTCGAACGACGTCAAATTCTAATTCTATTCCAAATCTTATTGTTACACTGCGGATTAACTGAGATATTTTTTAAGAAACACAGTTTATAAGATTTGTGTACCATAATCGTTCGAAATAAAATGGAATCTGTTTAATCTGTAAAAGGATGAATTTATTAAAGTTTGACAAAATTTGTATTTGCTCAATGCGAATTCGTAGGTATTAAAGAAAAATCGAAAGCTGGAAAGAATTAAAAAAAATGGTTAAAAAAATATTGTACACACTAGATGTTTGATTTTTGTCAATAATCTTTGAAATTAAAAAAGATAAACGTTCATGTACGTGTTAATAACCCTGAAGAGGTTAAAACTCAATTTCGAGATTGTTGATTAGAGAATACGTTTTGATTTCCATGATCATGGATGTTCGACTGTGTTTATTATTCATAACAATTTATAACTACGAATTATTGTCATTCTCTGAACTAATGCTTATCCAACAGCATTACGTTACAATGCAAAATACAATTTTTATAATAAAGTAATTTCTCTGTATGTTTTTCGTATGGATTTTAATTAATACGTGTACTTGTATATGTAGTTTATTAAGTACATTTCTCAAAGATTTTATACTGAGCATGAATAATTATACATATAAAAAATGTAGTACCTATTTATTTATTTGAACGTAATCTTAACACAGTCGCAGCAGGATAAATATAAAAAGTTATTTCCGTTTGACATAAACCAAAACTTAGGACCCCTATAAATAAATATACAAAACAGTAAATTGTAACAAAACTAAAATTCTTAGGTATGTTACTTTTACGTTATTGTGACGTTAATCAATTATTCAAGAGGCAAGGCTTAAACAAAATTTTATTTTTATCACCGTTGCCGTAATAGTTATCGATCACTCGTCAAACAACAATTTCAGTGACGCTGCGAACGGATTTACGTGAAAAATCGCGTGGTCGAAACGATTTGTTTACATACTGCCACTACCAGTAATGAGGTCCGCCATAATAAAGCCAGCGAGGGAACGCTGTCGCCTCAAAACTGCAAGAGAAGGAACAAAAGGACCCAAAAAAAAAGGATTTTTATAACTCACCGTCTCTGGGGAAGCTACAGCTCGAAAGGCGCGACACAACAACCGGGCAACAACAACGGGGGATTCCCGCGCACTAATCACTCGTTGCATACACGTGTGCCATGACAGGACGTTCACAACACAGCCGTACCTCTTCGATCATCGCTAAACTCGCCTAGCCACGTGAATGTCCACCTAAACTGTTCCTTTTTCATAAAACGGTCCGGGTCTGGATCGATGAGGGTCGATCCCCAGAATCATTAATGATTACACTGTACCGAGTCCGGGGACGCACTGAATTATTTTCGAAGCAACCGTGAGGCCGACTCGGTTACGATCTGCTTGGAAATCCTCGATCGATGGATCAATTCCAGGTGGAACGGCAAGTCGCTGGTCGTCGATCGGTTGTCAGGCGAACGGATGCGGTGGAACGCGCGAGTTCGCTCGATATTCGCGACGTTTATCGAGGCAATGAATAACAGGGGGTTCGATCGAGGCGAAGTTGAAACTCGGCTACGTCAAAAGGACGATTTAGTGAGGGAAGATAAAGGCGCGCGCGGTACGAACGCGGAACGTGAGTGCCGCCTCGAATGCCGACTGATCCCGCAGGCTGTTGAAACGCGCAGGCTCTCCCATGTCGGTCTCTGGCGGACAAGTACCTGTCCTTCCCACGGGATACACGCACAGCTATGACCCACGGAGAACACCTTCTCGTATTCCCTTCGACCCACCAGGTCCGTCAGAACAGTAGCCAGACTGATTTTTTGATCATTGGTAATGTTATTTAGGGTGGTATCTCATGAAACAGTGTCATCCGCGCCGCCTTACTCTCTACCGTAACGTTACGTGCTGGCTGAAGGTGTAGTCCTCTCATAACGTGAGGTTTTTTAGTATTTGTAATGTTAAGTCAGTAACATTAGTATTACGTTTGTTGTTAGTTTGGTAACGCTCACAAGGGAAGCACCTCAATTCTCCGACTTCAATTTTAACACTTTGAGTGCCCCGTCACCCATATCTGGGTGACAGATACATTCAATCATTCTTTGTTTGATCATTTAGAATATTAAAAATATACCTAATCAGATCTAATAGAAGCAGTAAAAAAATGATGAATGTTACTGATATTATTGATTAAACAACAGTAGAATTCATGGTTACGTTCATTTTGTATAAAAATTAAGATTGTCATTTTCAGCTAATGGAGCGTGGCACTCAAAGTGTTAACGGGTTTTTGTAAGATGGTGGCATACAGGTTCCTGATGATTAGACTGCGGATGTTTATGCAAATTCACATTTTTAGAGTTCAATATTTTTATTACTAATGTAGTTGGTGAAACGAAACATTAGCCAAGCTGCATTATGTCCTTTAAATATTCAAAAAGTAAGCTTTTTATTTTTCTTGCGTTATGAAGTGTGCATTGCTTAGTGTTTCGATATGTTAAATTGCATAAACATCCGCAGTCTACTAATGAAATATTAGGTGTAGACACTCGTTAATTTTAAAGATATAAACAATTAAAGGTACGTACCTTGAAGATGTACTATGAATATAAATCGAGGGCTCTTCCCTTGTCACTCTGTACTTAAGTGTTACAGCGTGAGGCCCTTCATCTGACTTAACTTGTTCGGTATCACGACCTCATTTTTTTTATAGAACATTGCGAATGTTTTTTTAGGAAACCTGGAGATATTGCATAAATAGATTCGCGTCACGCGGTAGCTGTAACCTCACTCTACATTTACTGAAAGTTTCAGCCCGGTACCGTTAATAGCTTTGATTCATTAACTATTTTCGTCATTGCATTTTTAATGACGCGTCACGAATACGGTCACGAAATAGATTTTTGGGTTAAACTGCGAAATAATCGAATAGAAGCATTTAAAAAATCGGAAGGGGTTTATGGAGGTAAAGTTCTATCTTAGGCAGGACTTTTTTTGGGGTAAGGCATTTTTAGAAGGCCGAGAAACAGAGTGGATGCTCCAGCATGGCAACGCGGCCTGTCGCGCTGCAATCTTATTAGCAGTAAACGCATTTTTGACTAAGCAGAGTATTTCTGTGGCACCACAGCTTCCTTGTTCTTCTAAATAAAAAACCGACCTCGTTGTCGCCATTTTCAAACTGTAGAAAATATTCAAAAGGCTGTGTCCGATTAATTGAAGACACTGTCAATTGAAGACTTCCAGCTCTGATGTGTGGTTTCCCAGGGGAACTACTTTGAAGGGCATAAGGTTGATTTCTAAATGAGTTGAAAATTAGAAGTTCTACTCTGTCAGTCTCGTTACTTTTTTGACAGATTTCGTACACTGCCGTTCGAAAGCATTGATTAATTGCAAAAGCCTTGATACGATTTTCAGTAGCAATTTAATCAATCCTTTGATACAAAAGATATTTTGTTCCATCGGCTAAGCAATTTCTATCGTTTCTTGATATTCATAGATTTGTTTCTAGTAAATTACGAATTAATACCTTGAAGACTGCTGCCTTTCGCATGGAACTTATTGTAAGATTTTAGGGACTTATACTACTCACCGGGTGCAGTAAAAGGTGTCTAATCAACGTAGATCCTAAAATCAAGACCCCTATTTTTTTATCACTCTCCATAATGAATTCATGGGTGGAGTAGACTAAGTTGACTCATTAATAGCGTTATATTGCATGAAAATTTGATAAAAAAGTGGTATCATCGTACAGTGTTCCATCTACTAGATTTAGCAGTAGTCAATGCTTGGCACCGATTGGGTTAGGTTGGGTTTGTGGGAACGTAATGTTGGTTTTGTGTATGTAAATACATAGACAAGACTTTGAACTTTGCTCTAGCTAAACAGGCTGATCGATTAAACAGCCTAAAGTGCAACATCTTACACAAAATCATCTAAATGAAACAGAAATGCGAAAGATGGGCAAAAATTACGGATAAAAATGGAGAAGTGTTCGCAATTAATTTACTGTCTGTCGGCGAAAACTTTCTGACGTTTGCGTGTCCTTGGTGCGAACTTGTAGCAGAAAGCAGAGATGAATGTCAGAAGTACGATTGTTACTGTCTTCGACGTACGAGTAGTTTTGCAATTATAAGGGATGCTTTCATGTTTGTCATAGTCTTTCGTTAAATTAAATTACAGTCTAAAGTAATAAATAGCCTACGAATTTTGTGTGTAAAATATTTTAATTTTTTAATACAATTAAAAGAACAGGACTTAGCTAAAATTGATCCTGTGTTTCAAAAGTTTTAACAATGTGTGTTTTATTAGACAGTTTACGAAATGAGCATGTTATACGAATTTGTACATGATGAATATCAACATCAATAGTCTAATAACCCCAAAAAGACTGTCATATTGATTTGTGAAGATATTTAATTATTCTCTTCAAAATGCAAAGCGTACTTCGAAAGTATCGAAATGAACGAACGGTTTCAAAAGGAATGAAAGATGTTCATTAAAAATTCCTTGATTATTCGAGGCGAACATCCACAAGATTTACATTTATAAGAATATAAATGAAGCATACACGAGATTTACGTTTACATTAATGTTATGTTGGATGCCGAAGTAATTTCGCAGGTGGATGAAAGAAAATGCTAAATAATCGATGGTCATAAAGTCAGATTAATCTACTAAGTACCTTGCTATTTAATATTAAAAACGGCTTCCGATAAAGACACTGTTTAACCGGAGAAATGGAGTCCAGCCTGTAGATTATTATAAATCTCTTTTGTACCTGCCTTGGGAGAACAAACTAATTCTCTCTGATCGATTCATTCCAGTTTGTCCCTATAAAGCTCCAGATTATTCGGAAATAATGCTGTTTCATTCATTATTTAAGACAATACAATAATGAGAGAATACGATGGCTACATTATCATACACCGCGCATAATATTACAACGATACCACAGTTGAATCATGAATTCCGAATTAAGCTATTCGAATCCACAATGAGAAATACGTATGTGCCAGACGAATCTTTGGTGGATTTATCAAAAGATTTGATCTGCGTTCATGATGTCAAACATTTATTTCCTTCACAAAAATAATGTTTTTTGCTATATAGTAATTTTTATACCTTCCATTAATCTCTAATTATGTTATTGACAACATTATACATTGATATGTTAGCGTGCAGCGTACTCGTGTGAATTTTAGTGTCTCTGCGTTTACATTGAAATAATTTATGCTTCCATCGAAGTGTTAAGCTGCGAATACACATCGGTAATTATATTATTTTAAATTAAAGGTTGTTCGCGTTGAAATTTCATTTTGATATTTAATTATGCCGTGTTGGGTTTTCCTCTTTTGTTTATAATTTTCGGCGTGTCGAATTTGAAATTAATTAAGAATCAACAATACAAGTATGTAATTCATATTGTTCTGAAAACGTGATATTTTGTTTAATTGTAACGTTCACTGCAGCATATCTCATATTGGAAATGAACGACATGTATTTAATTTCCTCTCAGACGAGTTAATGACTTTTTTCTCGCAATTTCATGCTGCTATGTTGAACATTTCAAACGCGTACACAACATGTAAAATAAAAATATGAAAAAACTGTTACAAGCTCATATTTGCTAAACAATGTTAGTCATTACGACGGTATTTCATTCGAGAATGTTTGCCATAAAATCGTACAAAATTGCATACTTTTTGAGCTTTAGACCTGTCCGAAGTATCGTGCTCGGAGGGAAAGCGTTTGATTCTCGTAAAACGAAGGAAAGTGCCTATTGATATTCGAAACGATACTTCATGCTACTTCGATACGCCGTAACTTCCAGCGTATAAATTATTTCGAAAAATTCTACAAACTTTGCTCACTTTCAGATTCCGTGTTCGACGTTGCCTGCTTTTATTTAACGTATTGTACTTTTCTATCTCTTCGCGTGATAAATCACAATACAAGGAGCAGAAACAAATGCCAGCTGAGTGATTTATTCGGTAATTTTAATTTAGGACTGTATTATCGTACAACAGCGACAAGAATAGTATAAATTCAATAAAAATAATATAAATTAAACTTTGAACTTCGAGGTTTATTTTAGCCTTGATAATTTATATATAAAAATTGTTCTGACATTCAAAAGGAAAGAGAAGTTAATTAATTAATTTAATCTGGGATTGCAGTAGTAAGTAACAATTAGCCATGAAAATGGACAAACACGAAGACAGAGATTAAGTACACGCGCAGTTTGGAGATTTAGAGGCGTTAGTCAGCAGCAGCTTTAATTCTACACCCTGTACATCAGAATTTCAAGCGAAAAGTTATGTAATCTACTCTCTTCATTGTTCTAAGAGAAGATTTATACGACACGTTCCACATTACAACATCCTGGCAACATTCTCCAGCGCCGTAGATAAGGTTGTAAAATCGATAGTGAACAGTGGTATAATGAACGTAATATTTCTCTTAAAATATCGAATTCAATTAACAAAATTACCTGATCCTCGAATTAAACTCTCGAAAGGTTTGATTCCATTGAAAGTCCACCAGCCTAGATATCAGGTCTATTAAAAATGTATGAAATTTATTATATGTTTGCGAATAAAATTGTACAAATTCACGAAGGATATACAGGGAATAAAAATTAAAACAGTAAAAACATGTTTTTTTTAGTAAACGTACAAATATGGCGAGAAGCTTTTTAAATCCATGAAATTGTAAATATTAAGCTGCAAATGCTCCGATTCGAAATTATTCACGTGAAATTAAAAACAACTGGTAATTCTATCCGTGAGCACGTGAGCGGAAAATTGATTTTGTTTTTACATTTAATTTCCAGAGGCAGAGAAGGTGTATTCTTAAAATGATAGTTGTATTGTTATTTTATCATACGAAATAACATTATATTTCTCATCATTATTAAATTAATACCTTAACCATCATCGTATTTCGAGTAATACATCTCATAATGTATGGACAAACATCGGTATTGAATTTTCACAGATAAATACGTCTGATGTGTGAATAACAAAAATATTTGACAAGATTTTACACTGTGGCCGATTTCTAAGTTTCCAGTTTCCAGTTTAAACTACGAATTTTTATACAAAAATACATTGTCAACCAACGATACTTATCAATAGCTCTTCAAATAATTAATGAAACAGGGCCTGAAACATTTTTTCGCCTTTCAGAAGTTTCAACAGAGCTTTTGGATTAGCCCCGCAATAAGCATGACTTAAATAACTAATTTTACCGGAAACTTATCGCGCAGATAAACTTAAATTTTAGTCAGCGGAGGAGAGTTTGAACTGCTGTCATAATTTTATTCTAATATCTGAGATGTAGGATGAGACTAATAACGGGTGAAATATACTCAAGTATCCTGTGAAATATAATTAATGTCCGTACAGCAATATTTAGGTGCACGAGCGTGAACGTGGACGGCGTTCTACAGAAAGTAGGAGAATAATTCAGCACACTGCGTTTACTAAAAGCGCATTCAACGCGGAAAAGTTCTAGTAATTAATATTTCTTGGCCAGCCTTGAAGAAATCCCACGTGCACGAAATCGATCTCACTCGGTTTGACCTACATAAGCTTGAAATCTACAGGCTGCTTTACAAGCCGAAGAACATTAAAAACGAGTGGCCCACCGGCTGCAATATTCGAAAAATTTATTATTGTAACAAACTTCATAATTTGTATTCTTTCATGTGTTGCTTGCAGTTGTTGATAGTTTCGTATCCACCTAAATCTATAGACTCCCAGCTAATTTCCACTCTAAAATGTACATACTTTTTTATAAAATATACAGCCTAAACACGCGTGGGCAATTGTCAACATTTATTCACTAAGCGAAACTCTTTATTTCTTTATTTTTAACCCGTAACTGCTACTGTCTAAAATTTGTAACTTAAGTGCTACCAGTGGGTCTCTGGGACTCACTCTGGAAATTTGCAATAAAAATCACATTTTACATAAACGAAAATTCATTTCTTCTTAATGAAACCAGCTGACCAGAGAATACTCCGAAGCACGATTTTCCTTCGCCAAAATTTATATGGTACTTTCCAGAATATTTCAAGCGCTTTATAGTAGTACTTAAGGGTTAAAAACACTTTTAAAACGAAAGAAAATTATCTGTGACGATCACTTTGTTATTTGAAAAATGCAAACGAAGATATTTTTGAAGGAAAAGTTTTAGTAGTTCTATTTGCAATTTGTAAGCGCTAATATAGTATGAAATGCTCTGATTGTTGGACTTAATAAGGTTGTAAAGTTACGACACTGAAAAATGATGCAGCCATTGTTATGCTAAAACCAGGAAGGTGTCATTTGGTGCGTGACCTGAAATATTAATTGTTTTGGATGTCAAGTCCAGAGGTTCCACTGTATTCCATTAGACTAATCACAGTCTGCTAAGATCTGGGTTCTTTGAATTTTTGTCATTAATTTTAGGCCACTTGATCGGATGTCTAATTCGGTTGAGTCACTCTGACATAAAAAGCAAATGATTTTTTAGAGGCTAGAAAGAATTGTTGCGTCATAATGAGTGAAATAAGTTGCTGTTATATTAGCATTGTGCTTTTAAATATGTTTATAAGTATATTTGGAAAATATTGCCCGCTTCCAATTTTCATATGAAATCTGAAATAATATTCTATGGTAAACAGATATCAAAATTCATTTGTACTAAATTATATAACAAATAATTTTGTTCGTATCTTACGATATATAAATGCCAATATATTAATGAATTTCTTCATTAATAATTTAATAATTCATTTTTGGGTTACATTATAAATAAGGTGTTTACATATTCTGCTCCACGTCATGAAATGAATAAACTCCGAATGTTTATGCAATGTAATCAATCCAAGTATGTAAAACAAACATTTTTCGAGAAATTTGGTGAATCGAAAATATAATCTTGAAATTTTTATACAACAGAAAAATTGTTTTTGGGATTCTGCATTTTTAACGATATTAGTACAAATCTATACTTGCATAAACATCCACAGTCTGGTGATTAGAAAATACTTATAAGTTTTTTATTTGATTATGCACCTGCGTGTATGTACTCTTTAAACGATTAACCACTGAATAAAAGATTGCACTATATTTGGAACAAATTCCTGGACAGGATGCATTGTCCTTTACTTTTGTCCGCAGTTTTTGTAATTTACACTGCGGTTGAAATGGGAACGCGCGTTGATTAGTCCTGAAATTAGACGGGTCTTGCGGCTCCGATAAGGAATTTTTCAATTAACGACGAAAGTAATTAAAAAATTAATAACGCGTTTCTTCACGTTCCATTTTTACTTTCAGCTGCGATCCCATGGAAAGATTCGTCTCGAAGGAACTATAAATGCACTGCATGACCAATTAATTTGCATGCAGAATCAATTCCTGAGAAACCTGCAAATTGACGACGCACCGATTGAAAGAGTTGATTATTTTTTAACGGACATTGCTTTGAAATTCTCATGGTAAAATATTTATGTTGATGTCTTTTTTATCCAAATAAAAATTGATAATAGTATTAATTATTCAGAGTGAAGTAATTTTGTGCAGTTTTTCCTAAAAGCACGTCCATGTAGATATTGCAGACATACATTTCTATTATTTAAAAACAATAACTTTTCTTATAAAAATTTAAAGATTACTTCCTTCATTTTGGCATTTCCACAGAGTATATTTTAAATTGCACAAACATCTGCAGTCATTTGGTAATGCTTACTTGAATTGGATCGACAGTCTTTTAGTTACGAATTCTGAATGATAATATAATAATATAATTAATGGAAAATAATACAACTGATTCATATTAATCTGAAAATAAGCTACTACATTAATATGAAAAACTATTACAATGAAACCGTAAAAATGGTTGCATATATAAAGAGAAGCATAAGAATAGTTTATTGGAAAAGTACGTTTCTGTAGTATTTTATATGTACAAGTTTTATACGCTTCTGTTATTTTAAATACGTGATCAGATTTATACAAAATACAAATACAATTTTCTATTACTTCACGGCACACGATTTTCAAAATTCCTATATAGCAAAGTGTACATGAACGAAGTCAAAACTTTTTACGATATGCAGCTCCAAAAAATATGTTTTCGCAGAAAAAGTCATGTTAACTTACATTTCGAGTAGCTCAGTTTCGAACTCGAATTCCTAGGTCATAATTTTCTCCGTGACGTGCTCGCGTTTCGCAGCAATTTTTAATGAAACATTTTTTCATTTTATTTTTTACTCAACCGGTACAAGTACCGCGTGAGGTTTACACACGCGGACGTGCGTTTGCGTTTCGTCGTTATGTTTATTTTTCAATCTGACCAAATTAAACGTTCCTGACGTCGACCGAATTTTTTCTCCACTCTAAATGACCTACCTACACTCAAGCGCAAACAAAGAAGAAACATGATATTTTTCATGAAATTGTGTAACATTAGTCAAGGAAATGTACATCAGTTCGTACGTATTTATGAAATTAATAATTTTTCAAGCGACTTCAGAAGGAAGGAAGAAACCTCTAATAATTCCATCTGCAGAATTTATAACTAAACTAACTAACACGTTACAATATTTTTCAGCATGCCAGTCGAGTGTACAAAATAATATTTAATTATTCGATTGTGCACATGATACCTTATTTTACTGTTGCAATGTTGAACTTACGAGAAATTATATAAGAACTGCAAATTGTTTTATTATAACCGTCATGGTATACGGCACGTTCATTAGAGGTGATTTCAATCGAGTTACAATGTTCTAAATAATTATTTCAACACTAAATTATTTATAGCTCGCTTAATATTGACTTCACAATAAATCTTCGTTAGATATTTCAGATATTTTTATAGTGCATGGTGCAATCTGAAAATTTCAAAGTCACCTTGAAATATCCTGAAATATTACTCGCATAAAAAAGTAAATTTTTGTATCATATGAAACCCTCTCAATATATTTTATTCAACAATTCATTTTCTAATATCAACAAGGCAGAAATTATTTTAGTTAGCAAGTTCTAGTGACTCACCCTGTGTACTATGTATACATGCTTGCTTTCAGACTATCGTACACAATTTTCTAATTATATACAGAAAAAGAGGTGTGAACAAAGGAAAATCCCCGGAAAAACTGTACAGATCAGTTTTAGTTTCAACTGGACTCTGTCACATCGAAAGGGTTAATGAAAATGCGGTGTGACATGTCTTCTAACAAGACGCAACGATTTTGTGTTCCGCTGATTTCCCAACGATTTCCCGGTAATATTCCGTGTTGCGTGCACTGTGTCATCGCTTAATGCCGCAGTCTCGATACTAGTATCGTCAGATCGATATCCCGTAAACGGTAGTTCCCCAGGCAGTGTATTTTCATTCCATCGGATCAGCATTTTGGCCGCTGATACAAGCCGGCCTCCCGTTTCTATGTTAAACCTGCAATTGGCCACTGCTTTAAACAAACTGTCCTTCCTCGCCGAGCCGGTCATTCCTTTTGATCCGTTTTATCCCGAAACCGAGGAAAACATGCACCTCCCTGCAGAATTTTCATCGATGGAACTTGAAAAAGTCTTGAACCTGCGCACCGATAGAAAAATATTTGTACACGTGTTTTATAAATATGCAGGCTGTTCTTAAATGGCAGGTAGGAAGTGCACAGGTCGGTAGAACTCATTAAAAACAGAAAAAATTATATATACCCAGAAATGAATAATTTCGAAAATATTGGATTTTATTTCCAAGGAATAAGTGTGTATAAAGAAGTACTTTGCTTAGAATGGACAGCACTCAATTGACAAACGCCGATTTTTATTCAATTTTGATATGGTGTAGAACTGGAAAAAATGCTTCATACGTGTTTTTGTTTTTTATAGGCATGCATCCATGTTGAAAGGGTAAAAGCAGCCCTCATAGTTGGGGCTGAAAAAGCTATTTTATCTGGAAAACTATTCAGTATAGACAAAAGATTCAAAATATAAATTGTGTCTTTTTAACTGACCAATTTTATTGTCTACGTGGATTTTCTAAAAATTCATTTGTGTATAAAATATATTAAGAATTAATTTATTTTTGTAATTTTTTTTAAAACGTTGGACTATCGTCTTTAAAGTTTGTAGTTGTATTGTTATCGTACATTTAATTTCTTTAGACTGTTTCAATGAGGAACTAGAAAATATTCAGTGCATTCAAATGTAACCGATAGCGTTCATAGACTAAAAATTGTTCTAAAAATGCTTTAACAATAAAATAAATATAACAAAAATGGGAGTCTGTACAGAATTTACTCAAGTGATATACAGACAGACAAATGAGCAATGTTTTAGACATTCCTTATGAAAAATGTATTTCATGGCGTCTGACATGCATAATTCTTTAAAATTTACCGGATACATGTGCATGAAGACTTTTGTTCTAGTGAGATCTACTGTTCTGTATAGCTTGTATCTACAATTCAACAACACCCTGTATATGACGAATTTTATAAAGTTTTGGCCTTCTTCCAATATCTTCTACCATTTCGACAGATAATTATATTAATCCTTTGGACTATAATATTTTTCGAACTTTGTCTTCATCTACCTCAAATTCGCTTTCACTTGTATTGACATCTAATCTCAAGTGTAAAAGAATGTTTCATAATTACTGCTTTTTCTGTATCAAACTGCTTTCTATTGCTTTTTTAACCAAACAAACACAGTGTCACTTCAGAGGTGACACGAGTTCAAAGAATTAGCCCTGTCACACATCCTACACCGAAAAGAATTCTACTTATTAACAATTTTCTAAGCACTTACATTCCAAATTATAAATAACCTTAATTTCGATAAAATCTGTAAGAATTTTACTACTTTAACAGTTTTAGAAGTTTTCGTTTGACATTGCACGTTACGATGAAATACAAGAAGGGAGGAGGCGTGATACCAGAGTGCTGAAGCGCAGAGTGTCAGCAATCTGCGTAACAGTGAAAACAGCTTGCCTGTTTTCTTCCGTTACAGACGTAAACATCCTCTCAAAGCGTCGCGGTGGATAGATTTTCAAAAAAACAGAAAGCCATTATTTCTGGAAGTAGGAGAAATACCGGCATCATGGCAGAGGTTTTAGGAAAACATTGAAACGTATCGTACACGGTGCTTGCGTATTTTGTATTGTCTCTCGCCTTTGACGAGACTGAATAAAATGAAGTGACAATTATTTTCCACTCCAAATTTTTGATACACTAGAACCTCGATTATCCGAACTGTAATCGGTAACAAGATGACTCACATTACGACTATGATTCGCATAAAACTGATAATTTTGGTTTAGAACATAACAGTACACGGTGGAATAAAATTAAGTACACAGTGTCATTGGTGATAATTGCAATTTGTAATTAACGTGGAAGAGGAATTTTTGGATGACCGGTGTTCGGATAATCAAGGTTCCATTGTGTAGAATGAATCTTGATGAAAACTCAATAAATACTCAAAGAAAACAATTAATTACTCCTACTGTATTGTTTCTATAATTTTCTCTTTATAGCCCCTAGTACGTCATTGATGATTGTGCATTTAGGTGTACGAACATTATTATAAATCGCAGTACGGCCGCTGAAATATTATACCGACGCAGCTAGATTGCGAATTCGGTGGTGAATTTGTAATAGCGCAATAGTACGTTCCAACGTGAAACGATTAGATGCGAGTGTAATCATAATCCCATGCACGCATCATATTATTGCATTAGGTCTCTATGGTTTCGCGATAACGAGCGAAAATGAGTTAGCGCAAATAAGTATTATATTGCACCCCTGTTTTTACTATGAGGGTGATCCAGCGCGGTGCTTCAGTGGTCCCGAAACAGGACATCTTATTATCTTTTATTAATCTAATGCTGTACAAAAAGTTTATTAACCCAAATAGATGGTTTTCCTAACACTACATTTGCCTTTCGAACAATTCAAGTTTTCCTTAGCAAAATCAGTTTATTCGTTCATAAACAATGTTTCCATTTAAATGGAATATTCTGATGGTTCATAGTTGTTTTCTGAATGATACTCTTACCGTCAATTGTTCTTCTTATTAATACTCTAAAAATATGAATTTCTGCTGTCAATTGTTGGTTGACGAATATAACAAATTTTGTGTACCAACCTGTACAGTATTTAATGTTTATTAGGAATATTAATGGTAATGGTGTGCATTCATCAAATTTTCTGAAATTGTTCTGCTCGTCGGTTGTTATCAATAACTGTTCGTTCGAGCGTTTAACAAAGCATTGTTTCAGACAGGACTTATGAGTTGGCTCGTGAATCGAGATTCACCTGTCACACGAGATTGCCCCGTGAGGTCACGTCACATCCATCGGTCCGCGACGGACAGACATTATGGCTGCTTGAATAGTCGTTTAAGAAGCTACCTAATTCCTTCACGGCGAACAAGTTCTCCGAACAAGTTCGTACATAAAATTAAGATTCACAGGGCGTGAAACCAAAGGAGCCCACAGCGTCGGATTAGTTCTACACTAACTTCCTCTGCCTCTGTGTGTCAGTTTGCAACGCTGTAGCGAAATTTCCCCGTACGTTGGAGGAGGATCACAGATCTTCTGCCATAACTTCGTCAGGTTTCATTCTCCCAGTTAATCGATTCGCATACTGTGATTCATGTTTGCCTGTTTCGTTGCTTGTTCTTTATATGTAAATATCTCTAATAATTGATGTTACCGACAAGACAAATAATTTTTATCCTTTTCAGTGTTTGCTAGCCTAGTTTTCTCCCTTTTTTTCTGTTGGATACATTTTTAAAAATATGAAAGGACCTTATTAAAAATAAAAAATCTCCCATGCCTTTGAATTTTTAAAATTTTGCTCGTTTGTAGATGTAAATATCCTAAATTGTTTTATAAAAAATACTCTAATTATTGAATAGTTAGAGGTAGATTAAGAGTGTTCACGCTGAAAACAGTATCAAATCAGAGGTGTCAGAAGGTATACGATTTTACAAATTTATCATTATTTTACAGGATTTACAGTAATTTTTCTTAATTCTCCCGAATCAGAAAAATTCATATTAGCTATTATAACCAAATCTACATTAAGTGACTTTTAACCAAAATTATCTCAATCTTATTAACATTATTTTACGTTTCCATAATGTTCTTTAAACATAGAAAGTTAACATAAAACCATCATAAGACAAGAATTTTATTAGCATTCATATTTCCTTCGTTATTCCACTAAGGGGGTTAATAAAAAAACTGGATATGAGGAACTTCTTTTTTACTATAACGTAATATGGATTAATTGCTTTCGTTCTGGAGAACAGTTAAATGTACAAAACAATTCGTTGAATCTCATATTACCGCATTTAAACTTCGCGTGGGATTAATTCATTTTTCTTCCTAATTGCTTTTAAATTGTGTAATCCGCAGAATTTTAATTTCAAGAGTCAAATAAATCAAATTCTTCCAGAAAAGTTTCAGTTAACTCGCGATCAGTATGCACCAGATTAATCTTCTGGGAATGCACAATCTCGACGAGGTGCCTTTAACAGAAGATTCTTATACAGTTGAAAGTTTTAAATGCTCGCGAGGCTTGTTAAAATTATAGGCTCCTTTGTAAACAGAATTAAACACGAGAAATGCGAAAGAAGAAATATTTAAAGCGCGTAAAGACGGTGTAATTTTACTAATTTTATTAATCCTCCACATATTCACAAAATTTATATACCACGATCACAATTTTTAGAGCTATAAAAAATATGTAATTAGTAGACACTGCGACTATACATTAGTTTAGTTTAATACCCAAGCAATACGTTCTCTTACAGTCTGCAGAGCTGTCTGGAAAATGTCTCGCAATTAGTGTAATGTGCCGTGGTAATTATCCCTATTTCCTAGGGTACGTCCCTATCCCTTGGATTAGTCGGTGGATTGACATGATAATACGAAGCTTCGGTTGCTTGCATTTCTCGATATATATTCTGTAATGTTACATCGAGTCAGCTTATATCCTTAAGTTTAAAGCATTCATGTTCCCGTAGTTGAATCCAGAACAGAACCACCGGCAGAGATCCTTACCGACTTTGTGTACGCGCTGAAATAACATTACAATTTTATAAGTTTTTTATCGAATTTAAAGAAAACAGTCCGGCTCTATTATTTTACAAAGTTCATCAAATAATAGATCATTTCCAAGAGTAATAATTATAAACAAAATATCAACGTTTGTCTAATGGAAATCTGTTAAAAAAAGGATAGAATTTAAAAAATTGAAAAAAGTACATTCAATATGGACATTGAAGTTTCAACTCACGACAGCATTCAACCTGATCGAAAGAAACGTTTCCTAAATAAAGTGAACGTTCACTATCGATATAAATATGTCTGAAATCGTTCCAATATCAATTCCCAGTACAGCAGCCGTTTAAAAAAAGAAAATGTAACGAAACCACATTCTCCCCCAGATGACCGCTTCAATTAGCAGAACCCTTTTAGCTTCAATTAAAAAAACATGTCGCAAGCCGGAAACTGTTCACACTGATGCTTTACATTGCGCCCAACGTGCATCTACCTGCGCAATCCTATAGAGATTGCATCCGTTTCCATCAGAACAAACATTTTCGATCTCTGTCAGCGTATCTTTCCGATATCGAACGAACAGGACCGACTGAAAGATTTTTGGGACAGGATCCATCGTTCTCGAAATCCTTGTCGCCTCATTCGATTTTCTTGACCCATCCACGAGACCTCCGAATCTTCCGTCAGCCGTATACGTTCCGACGGTCGAATGTCCTCAGGACAACTGGACCGGTTGGTCCACAAGGAAGAAGAAAAGCCGGGATGGGGGGAGAAATGAAAGGAGATCCGAACAGCTCCGGGATAGTTGCCCCGGAATCAATCTTCTGCGAGCGAAGATACTCTCGCCTAACTGCTAGAAGAGAAGATCCACTGACAAAGAGTCAAAGACTATCGATCCGGTGACGGCGAGAGGGTAATTGCACACCTCTGGGCCGATAAAGTCTTTCGTAACTGGATTTCTTTGGATCTGCTCGTCCCGTCGAGTTCCGATGCGGTTCGAGGTTTTTCCACGTTGCCACTTCGTTTGGCTCCTCATTTATCCGGACGTCTTTGAACGGTTTCCAGACAGAGATTTATATCGAACGGCTAGAACAACCGCACAGTATCGTGTTACCTTCGAATGCAATATATACGGTATACTTGGTGAATTCTGTGTCGTGTCAGGAAAAGTTTTAGTGCACTCTGCAGATCGATATGTATAAATGACGGCTGATGAACATGGGTTCTATAATTATCTGTTTGTTCATGAGATACAGCTATTTCTAAACTGCAGCATTGCATTTCATAAGCAATATTTTTTATTTTATTTTATGTGTAAGGTTGCATCAATCCCTACATGTGTTATTAGCAACTATGGTATCATTAATTGTAAGTTGGTACAAGTTAAATGAAATGAAACAGTAATAAATGAATGTAATAATGAAGTACGCTGTTCAATCAATTAAACTGACTTTTTCAGACGAGGCAGCTAAAAGTATTCGACCGCTTGACGTAGACGTTTTTCATTAAAGACATATTTTTGAAGTTATTAACAAATAAGAACGTTGAATTTCTTCCAAACTATATTTTTAACTTCGCTATTTTTTAGTTGTATTAAAACTATGAGTATGACCAGATAATTGATGAATTTGTATTTCTTTTCATGTCAGAACACTTGCTTGTCAGTCCGAATCTCACCTACATAGCAGAAAATTATATGTTGTGTGCAGAGTCACTATTCAGCTTCATCTATTACACAAAAATCCTAATAACTTTTGTCATTTAACACATTCCCTTCCACGTGTACCGTTTTTGGTACACGCATCAATTTCAGTATTATCACACAACTACCAACCCTTAATGAAAATTTGTGTAACATGCACGTTCAAATGCTAGTAGAAATAGAAAGTGTAATATCAAATAGATAAATATTTGTGTATTAATAAATACCCATATTCAGGTGTCTATCTAATTACGGAATTATCTACTGCGGTAGGGAACATGTTAACACGTTCTATGCCACAGTGAAAAAATCAATAACTGGTCAGACACTTGAAAATAAGTTTCTATAAATACATAACGTCAAAAACACAAACATTGAATTGTCTTATGATATACCATTCATTTGGCGCTATTATTGTGGCGTTCGTTTTAATTGGAATATAAAGAATATTACCATTTATTTAGAATAATCGAATTGGTTCATGGGGCGCATACGACCCACGCGGCACGGAACGTGTTAATATGTTCTATATAACGTACATATATTATATTTAGCGGTACATACGAATGTTTGTGCAGTTAACAATCATCCAGTTTAAGTTCTATAAGAAAAGCCTATCATTTTTGGTACAGTACTGTATTCTATCTCCTCGGGTTATCGAACAATAATTCATAAGTATCGTCGCGTTCGCATAAGTCAAATTTACGATCTCACAAAATTCATAAAGAATTACGATCCTAGACTGTACAACAGTGTTGCACGATGCCTGTTTGTACGGTAGAAATTCGTCGTTGAAATCAAGCGACGAGCATTTTCTTCGACCGTCCGTTCGGAGCGATCGACAGAGCGACAGAGTGAAAATTTGCAAAAGAAACGGGACGACGGGAAGCGTTTCTGACGGCAGCAGTTTCGTTGAACGAAAAATCTCCGTGTATCGATGCCGGCGCGTACGTTTTCCGCGCACACGCTCGCGCGAGCACGCGTGCACGCTTCAGACTCGGCTCGCGAGCGAAATTGTCGACGGCGAGTGAGTCGTGCGACTCAAGGATGCGGAAACAGCGACTACGTACCCGCTTGTCGAACCGTAACGTCGTGTTCCCACAGGAGGGCCATGAATTCGCTCCCTTTCTGAAACTCGGAGAGCAGAAAGAGGACTGGCGCGCTCGAGGATGCTCTGAGAACCGTGCACGCATTCGGTGCTTCCCCGAGCCTTTCGAGCACTGTTTTTCCTTTCCTTTTCTCGTCGACAGCTTAAGTGGAACCGCGTGCACAAACACGCCAACACTCCACTGCTTCTTCCGCTGCTATTCTGTCTGCTCCTTTTTGCCTATTCTCATGGACACCGAACTGCGTCGATCTTGAAGAATCTTCGACGCTTTCGTACTACTATTAAGTGTATTCCAAAATTTCTACTGTGGAGTTGGTGGATACTTTTGTATATATTTATGCTAGCGTTTAGGCGAGGAGAAATTCGGCGCGTGCTAGTTTCTCGGTTAATTTTGAGAGCAGTCTAGGTAGGCGAAATGTTTAAACGTATGAATGAAAAGGGTGGAAGGATTGATGGGATGCGTGGTGTGAGAGGTGCGTGCGTTCTCAGAAGTCAAGCGTCGAACGGATCGTGTGAATTTCTGGGAATGCAGCTCCTTTGTATGAATCTGGTGTGGAAATGCGTGTGGAATACGTGTGTATGTGTTTGTGTAGATTTTTGGGACCTCCGGGTCAGAGCGCAGAAGAGAACCGATTGAGGAATTGAGTGGAGAACATTGCATGGAGAATATTGCGTGGAGTCTATTTGTGAGGAGTTATATATTGTGTTGTCTTTTATTATTTTAATATATATTTATAGTTTTTATTTATTCAACTCATGTCTCACAGTGTGTCATATTTTTGAATCCCACAGTACTCACAAGGAAAGCTGCCGAAGTGGACGTCTCTGATTTTAATGAGTTCTTGCATGTTGATGAATCATGTTATTGCGAATCTGCCTATACACGATTTTAGGCATAGATGGTCAACGGTTTACAGGGTATTTAATGAAAACTGGAACACTACGTAGCAATCTAATGTCTAATCGATTGCTCCGAGCATCTTCCACTTGAAAGCACCTCTTACAGTACAGCAGATAAAACCGATCGGAGTTGTAACATTAAATATTTTTTAACCCTCTATAACCGGAAGTTTCTTACGTATGACGCAAATGGTACATCAGGTAAATGATAAAGAGGAATGATAAAATTTGTGTCGCGGTATATAAACATAAATAAATATAATAATAAACGAACTGACTCCTTGGTGACAGTATAGTCGTGGGATATAATTGTTTACAGCGATAAATAAAGGAAATAAAAGCTAAAAAGTATAGATATAGTGATTTGTGACTTCCATGTCACATGGCGTTGTAGAGGGTTAAACTATTCATCGTCTATGCCCAAAATCATGTTTAGGGAGATTCATGGGAAAATGATCTATCAACATGCTGAAGTTCATTAAAATCTGAGAAGACCACTTCGGTAGTTTTCCTTGCCAGTATAGACACTCTCAGGTTGGTGAAAAAATTGATCAGTTTTTTTGGAGGATGCATTTGAAATTAAATTAACAATCTTCAGTTGTTGAAATGGTATGGCATGAATGTTCTGTATAAAATATAATCTATTTTATTGCGAGTTTTTTTTTTTGACTCGCGTGTCGGCCCCACAGATCGACGAAATGGAAATTCGCTCATTGAAATTATTAAAGACGGTCTCTACAGACTGTTAGGGAAGTAAATATACTTTCAAATTATTTTGAGTACTTTTTATTGCATACTAATTTTAAATAAATATTAAAAATGAATTTTACGAAATTATAAGATATAAGTACTGTATTCTAAGTATTTAAAAACCGGTGTGAAGTACCAGTTCGAGTTATTATGCACTGAAAGTCACGCTTGTTCAGGAAGGTGTATAGGAATTACTTCAACTTTGTCTAATTTCATTTTCGATTTTAAACAGAATTTTGCACGACTTTAACACGTTGAACGCCACAGTGAAAACAGACATACTTAATCAGACACGATATAATTTACTATTATTTTGTATAGAGCGTAAAGAAAAAAGATTTGAGTACTCAGTCGTGTTCTTCTGTTTCAACATTATTGTTTCAGTATGAAGTTTGCTCAGAATTTTGCGACAATCAGTAGTTATTTAATTTAATTAAATTTGAAGTGTCGGTCACTGGTGACCGCCATGGCGTTCATCGTGCTAATAAAAGACTAGTTCAAAACAATCATTTGATGGACTTCCAATGTCGACTTAAACCTGGTGGCTATTATTTTCGTATACAATTATAATAATACAAAGATGCTTCTCTAAGATTTTTCTTGTACCATTGCAATATACTATAACATTTTTGTTATACACAGGCTCAGTTAATGTAATGTGTGTCCAGTTTTTGGATAAATTAATTTTTATAATAAAGAAAGTGTGAAGAAATTTCAAGGTCTCAGATTTTTGTTAATTAAATCATTCATTTTTGCCTACTTACATCTACACCCAGTTTGTAAACGAATTCATCGAGTATAATTACTATAGGCCTACAAACATCAATAGTCAATGCATAATTTACAAAAAGCTTTGATTATTGATTCTTACATGTAACTTGATCACCAGAATCTAAATTACTTTTCTAATGTAGTTCCTGACGAACGAAACCGTTTATTTCGCAATCATTCATCTTAATCAACGTCACTCAGCCATGGCAGAAAAGACCATGTTCCAAAAAGACAATAAATGTCTGAGGACAAAAAGCACACTGACCTAAGGGAATTAAAATCCCTATGCGAAAGGAAACGATTCTTATCGAATCACCATCAGCACGCCACTATTATTGCTCTAATGATTTTTATACTGCCAACTCACGAAGTCCCCTCTCTGTAATTAAAACACATTCACGAGCCTTTCGTCGCAAAAATTTCAAGCGGGGCCGCGCGAACACGCACCCCCGCATTTTGCGATTTTATCTCCGGCGACTGTTTTATTTACAATCGCGAATACTTTTATGATGAGCCACGCAATACCCCAAAAACTCTGTTCTAATTTTATTTCGTCTGACATGTTTCAGTTGAATTCTCCGCTGAAATGTTCGATCGTGGAATCTTGCAGAGTTGTTAAAATTACGATAAATTGATTTTTAGAATAATTGTGAAACATGTCGACCAGGGCGTACAATTATGAGGCAATTAAAGGTAAAACAATGTGGAATATAATTGAAGCATGTAGGGGAAAATTGTAATTCAATTAAATTCGGAGCTGGAAGATGTTATGAACACGAAAATGTGCGGATCAATAACAGGTTGGACAACAGTGGGATAAATAACAGCGATTAAATCATGAAAAACATTTTATAAAATTATGTAATATAATCCTCCAAGTGCTTTAATTCTGTTATTTTTTATTCAAACTTCATGTTTTGATATTTTATTTTTTGATTATTTTAATTGATATTTTCAAGCAGAGTATAATATATTTTTGACACTTACGCAAGTTATGAAAATCGTCTCTCTTTTCGAAATCGAAGCTTCGTACAAAAAAACATATCCTACGACTTTGACTCTTCTTCAGAACATAGAATCATTTTCTTTTTGACTGATCACGAGTTGCATCCCACTACTTTAGTATTCATCACTTTCTACAGATAATAATACAGACGTAAATGAAAATGATAATGTTAGACGACTCACTTTGTATACTAACCCTCTGGACTCCAAGCATTTTTTAATATAATCGACCAGCAACTCTAACACACTTTTATCATGTAAATTTTTGGAAACCATAACTTTTGATTTGAAAAGAAAAGATCATAAACGTTTATATATTTATTTGCTTTGATTTTTATAGAATTCTAAAGTACCTTTAGAAGCAATTTCTAATCTGCATTCTGGAAATGCTGGGCTGCGATGCAAATTCCGAACGTACCCATAACGTAACCAATGGAATCATGGAATATATTATGAGTGTCCCCATAGTGGACCTTACAGAGTGCAAATGGTTAATAAGAATATTATGTGTGTCAATGCAGAAGTATAATAATGTCAGCAAACACATGGCAGTCAAAATGTTGAAAGAAATTTGCACTCGATAATGCTGTCCAATTTGTCGAAAAATCCGAAATTTCGAGCGGAACTGCCTTGTTAACCCGACAGCGGAAGCTCGGGACGAGAATGCGAACGGGCTGCCAACAATTCGTCATAGCGTGACGGGAAACCGGCGTCAGAATTCGGCAAGTGGGCCGCGAGATTAAACGGTCCAGGGCCGTATCAAAGCTGTCCCAAGTTCGGGGGCGCGAGAAGGATGGCTTCCAGTTCGCCAAAATTCACGCGCACGCACGGCACGGAGAAATTATGGCTGCGGTATCAGACGCTGGGCTTGTGCCTCCGGGGTCACAGGTTTGCTGAACTTTCGACACGACCTGCTGATTTCGCTTCCGCTGACCAACACGGCCTGCTTGCATTTCCGCTGTGAAAGCCAGCGACGGGCTTAGAATCTACGCGTTGCTGACAATCGGGGCCGATTTGTCGGTGACGTTCGTTCGCTTAACATCTACCCGTCGAATGAACCTCACACAAAATCAACAATTCGCTTCTACATTTTTCAATGCAATTTCGTATATTTTTTCATCTGTTCTACAGAATTGTAATCAAGTGAGTTCTGTAGATTGTATAATATGTGGTCCTTTGTAACAGAATACTAGTAATATGTTGAATGCCACAGTGGAAACTGCAGTACCTAGTCAGGCAGATGTAATGTTCTATTTCAAATACAGATCGAGAAGGAAGAAAAGCATTTAATACCGAAACGTATAGGAGTTACCTTATATTATTATTACAATGTCAGTGTTGTCCTATTGCTAGTTATTTAATTAAACAAAATTTCAGGCGCTGGTCACCGGTGACCTCCACGACAATCAACGTATTAACGATCATGAGTGAATTTACTTGAAATAATTTAAATATTCCTAACGAAAACATTATAAAATAAGTTAAATAATTCTCTAATAGTCAAAGATTTATATCGACGATTAAATAACACTTTTAAGCGAATTGAAAAAGGATGTTCTTTTTTCCAATCTATTTATTCAGAATTCTCCCCAATTTGCAATTTTTCAAATGATAACCCTAGTACGAAGTCACATGATTTTATTTTACGGTAATGTTCTTAATACCGTAACTATATTTCGCATCTTTAAAACGAATATCAGGGATTACACGGAATATAATCCGCGTAGAATTGAGATGCGCTCGTTGTTTTGTAAATTATTACATGCCAGGTCATTCGCGGCTATAATGCGCCGCACATGGTGTGTAAAGGAACGTGTGACCTGTTATTACGTGTCAATGAACACCGAGTATTCCACGGGACATCATATTGTCAATTTAATCCACATACGAACATTATTTATTTCTAAATCAATCCAGCCGTATCGCCAATAATGCCTCGATTCTTAACCCCCTGCCGTACAATATCGAGCCACACTCGTGACACAGAATATGATCGATACGTTACAAATACTAGTCCAACTTTCGTACCAATTCTTTAAAATTTTGCACTGCAGCACAAATTGACCTTCACAGGATTGTTAAAAGCGAACTGCATGTTCTGCTAGTCACTCCTCGTTTATTACAGTACTCTAAAACTGGAATAGCAAACTCTGTCGCACGAAATCGTTGGAAAAATCGTACGGCAAGGGATCAAAGGAATTCAAGCTAGCATAATTAGAGCATCAATAAAGTAAAATTATTTGAACTACAGAATATTGTTGGATATTATATTAGTAAGCTCTAAAACTCAATATAAACAATTATTAATGAAGGAATGTTAGGACTATAATAAATCCACGTAAATTGAAATTTAATTTCTTCTCGGATATTCGAAAAATCGTCATTATTTTGCTAACATATGTGCTTTGACAATGAAGGAATTAAGAAGGAGATTTCAATTAAATAACGAATTAGGAAAATTAAATATTATGTGATAGAATGCATTTAAAGTAACAATAAGTATGTCGAACCATACATAGTTTTTTCTACTAACATTTTTAGGTTTCATTATTTGTTTATGTTAATTAACAAATCGTACTTTAGTGTTATTGTGATCAATAGCTGATGTATTATGTGCCCCATGGGTTGCCAGTTTACCCATACATCAATTTTAGTTTCATTGAATAACTATTAATCCTCATGAAATTCTGAATAACATTTAAACTTAAATAATAGTGCATATAAAATAAGAAGTATATATAAAAATAAATAAATATCTGTGTACGCAATAACATACAATTACAGGAAGCTACTTTCGCGAGTCTGACCCATTATGGGATAATTCACTGTGGCGCGTGTTTTGAAACCAGCATGTCTGATCAAATGCAGACTTTACTACTTGCAACTGGTGCATAAAATTTCATTTATTCCTTGCATTCCAAGCATAAGCTTGTGATTTTTAAAAAACATTCAATCCTCTCAGATCATACACTACAGAGACTGATCTGCAATGTCATTCAAACCTACGCACAGTTGATAAAAATAAATTTATTCTATAACAGAAGAAATTTACTACACATTATTCTAATGTATGCATTGTCGAAAAAGGACATTTCTATACGCTATCTTTGACTGTTGAATCAACTTAAAATTGCAGCTTACGAGCGTACGAAAATTATTATTCTCGGAGGAGAGCAATCAAGCTGGTTATCGCAAAGTCCCTAACTATATGTTCTTTATACATGTTGCATGGGATGTTTGGACGGCATAAAGAATTCCATTCATTTTCTCGCGGAACAGAGGCATAAGCATCGCACAGCAGAGAGCTATAAAACGAACGAATTCGAACTTTATCTCCCGTCGGCGCGTTTTAAACGAAATCCTATTCCGAACCGTGCATTTCGTTGCACATTAAAAGCCATACGCATTTCCCAGAGTTCGGCGATTCCGAACGTTCTGGAGGTCAAACGAGTGCATCATCTGCACAGACCGGTGCGACGAGCGAAACTCCTGGTGCCCTGCCGGGACTAGATTTTGTTTTATAACCTGTAACGCACGTGTCCGTGCCTGGCCGAGAATCACGCGTGACCCAGTTTTTCACTTCCGGCAACAGCACTTTTGTAACTCGAAGATCCTTACTTTTTTTCAACGCTGTTACCTTGTACCAGCGCCTGATTGACGGCGAAATTTGTTAAAGAAGAACGTTTCCCTATTTTTTGGATAACATCTCCTACAGTGTAACAAATCAAAGTAGTTCGAGTAAAAATTTAATTAAAAGCTGGTACGTAAAGACACATTCCTAAATATACAAATAGATCAACTACCAAGCTAGACACACTTACCTATACCAGTTTATATTAGACCCAATAAATTATCACAAAGTTAAGTTTGCATACTCTCTGTATAATTAAATCGAAATTATCGTGGAACACCTACTTGGCTGACAAATGAATTTATAAATTACAGGACTCCTCAAATTCATAATAATCTGCGTTATATGGAAAATGAATGCTGAAGTTCTCTTCGAAAAACACAAAGGTCGCATAAATTTATTTATGGATGATGCTTAAAATAAAATGGCAGTTGGTAATGCAAGGTAACAAGAAAATAATAGTTCTGCTTCCAAATTTTGCCGGAATATTCATAGCAGAAGCGTATGCTGCCCTGAGAACATTACATTTAATATAAAAAATAAAAATAAAAGAAACAGCTACATTTAGTGACTCCTTAGGTCAATGATGGTTACCAGAGTTGCGGCCTTCCCCCACTCTAGGTCCATTCCCCTCGTTTCAGTTCGCTCCTCGTTCCTCCTCGGTCCATCGTCTTCCCAGATCACAGCCTATATGAGGGGAGTGGACCTAGAGTGGGGGAAGGCCGTAGCTCTGATGGCCATCACTGCCTTAGGTGTTCTACTAGCGATAAAAAACAAAAATCATTCAAATGAGTTAATCAAACCTACATAAGAAATCTATTACATATTCAACAGCAAAGACATCTGTATCCTTGCTGTATGGTTACTTTTTTATTAAAAAGGAGCTCTATAACGATACCATACTAACTGTTTTTCAAAGTACGGTACAAGACACACCATCGCAGAATTGAACGAAACCTGGAAAAATACGAAGACCAACTTCAATGCAGGTCAAATAAACCGACGCGAGTATCTCACCAGAAAAGCGTAAACAATATTAATACGACTCAGAACAGGTCACAGAAGAAAATCTCATAGCCATCTTATAGAAATAAATAAACATATAATAATGCACTACCACAAATATGAAACACAAGGGATAAACACAATTATATACAAATTACTAAATGTAACCAGCAGCTTTCAAAATATACACAAAACCCTTAAGAATACGAATGTAGTACACGAAATCGAATAAACTGAAAAAATCTCAACCATTTAGCAGTTGTCGCGGATTTAAACAGACAACAAAATTTAATGGCATACAATTAGCATGGTCTCGTGCTACATAAAGGAATTTGTATTAAAAGTATACAGAAGTTTATCTGATATTACTGACGCCACGAATACTTTTCACAATTACTCTGTGTTATCGCGAAAAGTGTCGACACGACTGGAAAACCAGCAGACCCGTGAAAAGCGCGAGCGAGATTTTTCCGAAGTTCGCATAGAAATCGTCTAAAAAAGGAGCTAGCTCGAACTAATATCTCCGTACGCTAATTCTCCCAATTAAGCATTCGCGGTGGGCCGCAAAAAAATGGCGGTGCACCCGCCGCCAGTTAGAATTAATAGATCTTCCCTTTCGGAGGCAATTTCCAACCGGAGCGGAACAACGTTCGGAAGATTTTTACCCTTCGACGTACAACGCGTTCGAACGTTGGCAGCCGTGGGATTCGACGAAGCTTCCATAATAAGGTACGGAAAATGGTGCGCCGTATTCGCCGGAGCGTAAGATCGGTCCATATTTCCGGCGATTTCTAGGCAATTTCCGTGCCCGTGATGCTTGGTTGGCCAATTACAGCGTGAAACGGTATTATTGAGATTTTCATATGGACCATACCTTGCAACGTAGCGTTTAAGACGAGCGAACTCTCCGCTCGTGTTTCACGCTCCAGCGAGAATTCTTCCTGATGAAAAAAATCGAAATATTAGTACCCGCGGATATTTCTATCATTTTCTGCATGCTACCGTTTAAATTGAAGTTATCAAAGGGTACTGCGATATCTCAGAATTTTGAATTTTTTGTTTTAACCTTTCTGCCCTCAATTTTTCCTTGCAAATGAAACAAATATTTTTTGCACGTAATTACTCCTTACGTCTTAGAAAGTGAGAATATTTAAAAAATGTCGAAATAAGATCTCAGGGTTTAACATTTTAAATAATTAAAATTGGAGTACGATAGGATGTCGATAACGTGAGTTATAAACGCTATGTTAATGATTTCAAATAGAATGACACCAGCAGAAAAGTTAAGGTTGCTTGACATTGCAAAACCCTGATAAGAGTAACTGCTGTCAGACAACTCACCATTTGTTACACTGCAGCAATGTAAGAAGAATGCGCGTTATCAACTCTGAGCTGGGAAAATTTACAGGGAAAATTGTATGAAAAATACCCAGTACTCCGTAAAGTATTCTGTATCGATCCCTCGACTTTTGCAATACAATGCACCCCTTACTTAGCAAAGTTACGAAAAGAAGAATTTCGCAATAAGTGTAACAAATTTTGTTGTGATCAGACGTATTCATTTTTTTGTATTTCTGCAACAAATTATCATCTGTTTTAGTCTCTGCTGGCACCATGCAGCGAATAGCAGTGAAAAGGAGGACAAACTTTTCAAAGAAGCACATGAATTTTTATGGAGAACCTAATAATGACTCAGTCTCGCGTTATGATGAGGTCATTGAACGCAACGGAGATTATTTGAATGAATAAAATCAGTTACAAGACGATATACCTTTCGTTACTCGCTCCGGGGGGGAAAGAAACGATGGAACTTTCGGAGGGACCTAATAAAAGCCGTTCGAAGGGCTTTATTCTTTCCTGTGTGTCGCGACCCTCGAACGTTAGGCTTGCTTCTTTCATTCTATTACACGGAAGATACTTACTAAATTACATTAACTCCCCCGACGTCGCCCTATATTTCGAAAACAAAAGAGAGCAGGACGTTCGAGCAGAAAGACGCTCGGGGGATAAAAGGACCACGGAATTTCAATGAGCCACCGGAAGATTAATTTGTACGCGGCTGTACTCGTGATTCACGAGCTTTCCACCTAATTCTTTAATGCTTCCTCTCTTCTTCGATTATTCTTTTGCTCGTCTTGTCCTGCACCGTTTTCGTGATGAAGAAGCGAATGAATTTCTGGGGAATTTTTATACGACGTTATCGGTCATTCCGTGAGCAGTTAAGTACTTCATTGAGTTATATACCATTTCGACGGAAGCAAATATATTTTCTCGTTATTAATGAAAACTGATTCCGAAAAATTCTGGAACTAATAAACAAAATTTAATCTATGTGTTTTGTGTATTGTTCCATAAACGATTACAGATCACACCACACTTTACAAGGCACCCTGTATGAAATCTACGATCTTTCATTCATTTACAATACTACAGATTAAGTTATGGTACTTTCGATGAAACTCTGATAGACTTAAACGGTTGTAGCGCAATCTACGTTTCAGAGATAGTCTATTTCACTTGTACATAAAGTGCTCAAGCCCTGTAAATTAGTATTCATCACTCGAATAATTTTGTAACCTCTTTGCAGTCGTGTATCTGCTCTTGGTTGCTGGAGCTAGAAATCCGTTTCATTAGTATATTTACTCATAGGTGTGTCTCAATTTCAAAATCGAACGACAATATTTTTTTAGAAAAGGTCAAGATTATCTATTATGTTCCAATAAAGAAATTAAGGATGGTAAAGGGCAGACATATTTAATTTTCGATGGTATCATACCTGATCAAATCATACAATTGAATATGTACATAAAATGAAATTTTGTACATTCTTACTTACTCACTTTAATTTTCATTGTGCAGCCTACATTAGTTCTAATTTTTAAGCAATTCAAATTTTTCCATTTTATATTTATTTTCTACCGTACATTCATTTACTTTCAGAAGATCATATAATCAGAAAATACGTACAACATATATTCTGCATTAAAATCAGATCAAAAAGTTTGTTATAAGCTAACCAATACACTGGCTGAAATTTTTACGAGTGCATAGGATTAGAATACATTTTACATATTCTGCATTAGAATATTTTCATTTTTATGCCTATTGTACGCCTGAATTTTGGCATTTTCTACCTGAACTGTTTAATATGTTCCGAGCGCGTCACGAGAGTTCGAAAGCGTTCTGCGCAGAGAAATAAAACCTGGAGATCCGATGAATTTGATACGTTACGATAGAAATATCGAGGTTTTTCGACGGTTCGCTAAACTGTGTGATCGTGGCGCAGCATCGATTTATGGCCGGCGATTCCTCATGATTTTGAGGCTCGTTCAGTCAATTTGTCTTCGTAAATTGATTTGTCCCGTGCCATGCGTGAACAGCATATCGGCACACCCTGTATGTATAGCTCAGTCGACGGTGATATTTATACAAACGTGGCCCCATTACGCAAATACACGTCGCCATCCGTCAGCAGTGCAGATATTTTTGCATTAAAATCAACAAATTCTTACCGAAATTTATAGAAGCTCCAGCAATCATGGACATGCCCAACGTAAAATTAATGCAAACTGTCACGTTTGGGGTTGAATAGATGAGTAAACTCGTGAATGCAAATATAAAATCGCTGGTAAAATTACTCGATGATATGATTTCCGAAATATCAGTCGTCTGTGTTCCAAGTACGTCGTCAGGAGGACGAAAATGTTAAAAATCAGCTTACACAAATCCTTTTACAAAAGGTTCACACATTGATAAATAAATAAGAACAAATGGAATTGTGACGATGTGTCGACAGCACAAATTAGTAATATAGCTTGTGAGATCCAAGCTGGTGAAATTTTGCAGCAAATAAGTATCCTGTTACCTCTCTCTGTCCACGTCCAGAGACAAGAAACAAACAATTGTAGGAAAAGTAGCGATTCGGGAAATGTGCCTGGCCGGGTACCCCTCAGAATTCTTCAATTTCTGTCATCCTTGTTGCAAATACGAGAATTCCAGGTATACGTGCCACTCAAGTTTGGCTCGATGTTAATCATGTAACTCAAATCGGATTTCACTCATCCAGCAGTTTATATAAATGATTCATAATAGAATATTTGTTCATCAGTGAAAGTATTACATTACGATACCATAGTACGACAAATTCTGTACCACAGAATCTTGTTACATGTTTCTGGAGTACGAAGCGCGTGGTACAATAGCTTGTATATGCACGTCAACCATCGGTATCCCATCCGATTTGTCGAAATGTTTCAATCTACATCAAGTTCCTCAAAGGACAATATCCTTTCATTGTACGCAGCCGCATGGATGAGAGAGTACCAATAGGACATCTGCACACACAAAAGGATTTTGGATAGCGAATGCACACGTGTAACGTGCAGTGTTGGATTCGGACTAGTATTGATTCGGATAGACAAACGGGAAAAATGCGATTGAACGATATAAATTCCGAAAAAAAGAAGAATACTCCGCGAACGTATTACAACTTTCCATTCTTGCGAGCGAATGGATTCAGCTTGTGATCGAAACACATGTTTCTTGAAATTGAAATTATGTTGTTGCAACATACAAAATTTCTTTATGACATGATATCCAAATTTTCAGTGATATAGTTAAGTGGACACGTAAGTTTCATGAGAAAATCTAAAAAATTCCTAAAATATTATGTAAAACTTTTTTAAATTGAAAATAAATAGAATATAAATACATAGAAAATAATTCAAATAATATATTAATAGATAGAGTGTGACCTATTTAATTTTAACTCCTGAAATATTTCTTCTAGCTTCTGAATTTTCAGTGATATGTTTAGGAGATCAGCTTATATGTTTCACGAGGTAAACCTTTCTTAAATAGAATATTCACATATAGACTACGAATACATTGTCATAGACAGTGTCAGTGAAAAATGTGTTACACGTCTTACATAGTTTCTCATATTTTATACGTTTCTAAAGAGTAGCACATGGAGGCTTTGCAAACGACATTCATAACTCTGATTACATAATGATGTTGAAAGGACTGTCTGACTTATCAAATCGAAGTTCAAAGAAAGAACATTATCGTCGTTTTAGACAAATTCTATTTGCAAAAATGTAGTGTACGTACATTACGTAGAATTTTCCTCTCCACGCGCTGAACATTTTTAAAACGTTCCAGTGACTTCAGCCATTAAGCAACAATTAAACATCGTGTAAACACGAAGCATAATCAGTTCTTCCGGAACACAAGTTAACAAAATTTAAAGTCATAAGAATATTAGCTTCCGCAGAACGTTATGAAAACATTCTTAAAACTCGTGGAACCTCATGAAACACAGAGCAGTGCTTTTTTATGCCCTGAAAAATAAGAGTGGCCGCTGTGAAATTTCGAATGAAAGAAGCTTCTTCTGTGAATCGGCTATCTCGTTAGGCGTATAATGAATGAAATTACTGGCGAGGCAATTTTTTACCCGCCAATTTCCGCGGATGATACTTTCTAAGCTACTTAACGTCGTACCGGCGTCGAAAATTTTTTAATTTACATTCTGTGCGTTCCCGGGCTTATCGTGTTCCGTGCGGACAGAGTTGGAAACTCTTCCACATATCGCCGGAAATGGAATGTCCACGTTTCAGAAACATTGTATCATTGTTTCGTCGCATCACTATATCGACTGCTTATGCGGTTCTACGACCCCGGCGAGTTTCATTTTGAGAGATAATCAAATTTAACTTTTGTCCGCTGTGCAAGCGTGTGCGGAACAACGGTGGCTGTTCGAACTGTTGTCTGCCATCGTGGAAAGTTTCGCGAATTATCTAATCGCCAGACTCGGGTACATGTATGATAAACATGATTTTATCAAAAAGGGTCCATCCGGATTGTAGTCCCTGTAAAAACTGTAATATTCTATATAATCAATAAACGTGTGGAATTTGACAGCTGGGGCGATGTGGTGCTTTTAAATTAAACAAAAATAATTTCTTTACATTATACTTTCATTTCTGTCATTGGCAGTTGTACTCTGTTTGGAATATAGACTACTCAACATCAAGAAAGTGACCATTCTGTTAAACAAATTTTCTTTTATTCTAACAAGTAGGTATACCTATTAATTCGCATATTGATGGTTGCAGATATGTAGATACCGGTCTTGTCATCGGTAGACTGCGGATGTTTATGCAAATTTACATTTTTATAGTCCAATATTCTGTATGTTAATGCAGGTATAGAAATGAATCTTTGACAGCACTGTATTTCTGTTCTGTAAATGTGTAAAGAATATACTTATTATTTTTTCACAGCTTTAAATGTGCGTTTTTTAAATATTTAGGTACGTTAAATTGCATAAACATCCACAGACTAGTCATCAGTTACAATCGAATTTAGGAAGTCTGAGTTTTCCTTGGCAGTTTCTATGATGTCCAATAACAATATGTGGGATTTAGACAATTTTCGTTGAGTAATTTGTAGAACTACAGTTTTGTTACCGTTCGTTCATTATCCTGAAATGAAGAAAATTGTTTGTTGCTTGAAAATGGATGTAGTTTCAACAGAGACCATGGTGTTCTACGTTAAGACGAAAATTAGCGAGGCCGTCGTCGCGTCAGCGTCCGTCTGACGAATCTTTCCTCGGGCTTGGAAAGTTTCTTGGACAGGCCACGAGGGTTGTGCAAACGTGATACAAACGGCCGTGGAAAAGGTTATTAGCGAAATTACGCGAAATAAACTGGTAGACGGTTGCATTTAATGACCCGAGATATATATCGCCTGCCAGCAGGTTCCTCGATTTAACTCCATTATCTTGCCGCCGGCTCCACGGTCTTGTTCGTCGCGGGTTAATTAACGAACTGTCAGCCTCGCGTTGTGACATTTAATCTTGCCTCGTGTCTTTCTCAGAGGCCCGGGCCAACGGTTTAACGTGTATCGCGATTAAATCGCGATCAAGTGGTATCGACTGGCGACCACCGAAATCGATCCACAATCGCCGCTGAATCTGACCCGCGACCTATAAATTGATAATACAGTAGAACCTCCAATATCCGAATTAATTGGAAGACATACTTGTTTGGATTAAACAAAATGTGAATGATGAAGCGTTCATTGTCTACATGGTAATCATTGTATAATAGAAGTAAGCGTTATTGTTTTATTCTAACAATAAGTAAACCCCTAAAGGAACCCTGTTGTCCCATCCTCATTTGCCTGTCTTTGAATAGGCACCTTCAAACCTTCCGTTTACTCTGTAAATTAAAATATCTGTCTCAGATCTTCCGATCCTGTTGAACGGACGCTATTTTGATGTGACCAAAATCAAAATATAATGACTAACACAAACGAATAAGTTCATTTGCAAGGAAGGGTATTGGACCGTCCCCTCCCGATTTTTATGAAATTTTGCAGGTTTGTAGAATAGCCAAAAATAGGCGACACGTATTTTTTTTAGCTGCGGATACTCAAGTTTAAGAAGTGGATTCACCTTCTGAATATTGGCACCCTCAAGGCTATCTCGAAAACTGTTAACTATGTTTGAAAATCTTCCTTACAAAATTATTGTACATTAAAAGCTATACAACTTTGCAGCTTGAAGGATATTTTTATTTTTAATAGTTTTCACATAGTTTCGGGGGTATCAATTTTCAGGCAGTGATTTCACCTCTTAAACTTGAGTATCCGCAGCTAAAGTAAAATACGTGTCCCTTATTTTGGGCTATTCTACAAACCTGTACAATTTCAACAAAATCGGGAGGGGACGGTCCAATACCCTTCCTGGTCAGAGCATCAAAGGCTTCCCAGCACATGTGCGAAGTGCAAATATTAAAACTTTTAACTTGACCAATTCTCGTTGAATCGTAGGTCCCGGTGAGAAGTAAAAAAGTTTAACAAACGTTTGCTCTGGACTCGGTGGGTTAAGGAAAGAAAGTGATCAGCGGTTGGTACGTTACAGGACGGTGAGGTCAGAGGTAAATGAACATGGCGTCGGGCAGGAATCCCGTCGGATGTAATAGAGCATCGGGGGGACTTAATTTGCGAGGGAACAGCTTAGGAGTATAAACCGACGAGACTCCGTCGAGCAGATCGGGGATTCTGAGTGCATTCGAGACGTCAGGACTCAACAATTCGCGAGGGCTGGAGGGGCTGCCTGCACTCTTCCGTCGCGTTGCGCGTCGCGGAATTTCGCAGGCGGCGAAGTTAAATTACAGCCAGACGTGTCTGGGCATCATCCAGCCCGGCTTTAATTCACCGATGCAACCGACGTCGGAAGGAAGTTAAGGCGAGTCTCGACTGATTGTGCGACCGCTCCTGGTAACGAGCGAGAATTACACCGCGGTTATGCTCCTTCGGAGGAGCCGACTTTTCGCGAGCTCGTTTCCGTCGACGATTGGAAACGAGGCTAGACGCTCCGCGTAATTGGGACGCAAGCAGGCGACGCTGAACAGCGTGTTATGAGATCGAAACGTCTTCGATTCGGGTGAATTTCGAATACTTTTTCACGGATTCGCTTGAAGAAGCAACAGTCACTGTTTGGACTTTCCAAACAATAAGGCCTCTCAGGAAGGGTCTGAGGGCCATCTGTGGCTGAGCAGCATGGGACGACGCCAGGCATCCTGAGCATCGAGAACCTACAGTTGTATATAGTTATTTATTACTTCCCGATGCCTGGATGTCTAGAAATCTCTAATTTCAGCGCGCGTTCCATGTTAGCTTTGACAAGTACTTCAAACCTTGGTGGTCCTCAGATCCTCCAGAACGCCTTCCATTGCCCTTTCTTAGACACCTCGAGAGGGTGGAGGGTCAAAATGTAAAAACCAATCAGTTTCGAGAATTGACGCATTCTCCACCCTTACGAAATATCCGAGGTCTAGGAAAGGGAAATATCAAAATTATAAAGGTATGCCACCCGGAGAAGTTTGTGAGAATTAAGCGTACTCAGTTACTCGTCACATTGTCACTTTTCACTTGTGTTTTATAATAAATTTGTGGAGACAGAGGAATATACAGTCCTTACTAACACCTCACAATTAGTCTCATCAGTCACATAAATACGTTTATTTTTCTATAAGACAGTCATTGTTTCACTTAGAGAAGGTAATGGATAACATTGTCCAACAGGTATTTTGGTTTGTGGCAGCCAGTAGCTGTCACTTGTAGATTTCTGTTGATGTCGTTAAACAATTGAAACGTCTAAAAAGTGCTTAACATGTTGAACACCGCGGCGGTCACCGGTGACCGATACCTCAAATTTAATTTAACTAAATAATTATTGACTGTCACAAAATTCTGAGGAAACTTCATACTGAAACCATAATGTAGGGACAGAAGAACACGATTGAGTACTCAAATCTTTTTGTTCTTGACGATTTATATAAAAAATAGTAAATTATACCGTGTCTGACCAGGTATGGCTGTTTTCACTGTGGCGTTCAACGTGTTAAAAGATGTGTCGTATAATGTAAAGGCAGTGTTGTATATGAAATACTAATTTGAGTGAAATTAGGAGTCTGAAGTACTCGTAGCCGTTTTATGTTTTTTAACATTTTAAGGTCGCCTTGACTTTTTTCAGTGAACCGAGGACTTTGTTTCGCATCGTGTTGTAGTTGACCCACAAAGCAAATCGATAATCGTAAACTTCGTGGTCTTGAGGAGACCTTGGACTTGAATAATTACACTGAAATTGTATGATATTAGTTAAGTGTTTCTCAATGTAGTTGAAGGTGGCTGAATTCTTCATCTTCGTCTGACGTAAACATATAAATCAGAGATTTTTTTCAGTGTTGATACTTGTAACCACTGAGATAGGATACTACATAAAAAATTGAGTTTTCTTATTCGTTTGATGCCAGTAATTGGAACGCATTTTTCCAGTTCTAAGACACTTTTTTGTAGTATCAAAACTAAGCAGTTATTTAAGGTAATAGGTTATAATGACTCACCCTGTATACAGGGTGAATTAGGATAAGTTTGACAAACGAGCTGTAGGTGATTCTGAATGGGAAAATAAGAGGAAAGTATGTAATTAAGTTTTGTTTTTAAGAAAACAAAATTTTTTAATTTGTCGGTCATACATGTACAGTGGAACCTCGATTATCCGAACTATAATAAGGAAAAGGATGACACACATTGTAATTATGTCTTGCATAAAAGTCATAATTTTATTTTAAAATATAGAATACATAGGAATGTAAAATTAAATGCACTGTATCACTAATGATAATTTTAAGTTTTAACTTGAATATGATGACTAATTTTTGGATGATCGGTGTTCGAATAATCGAGGTCCTACTGTACTTAAATTCATTTTTATTGTTTTTCGCACTAATCGATTAAAATTATATTATTGACTGTATTGAGTTGCTTGTGTATGATTCTGTAAAGGGAAAGAAAATTTTCGATTACAATTGACAATTAAGTTCCCAATTACAATTGAATTTAGTTTCAATTAAATGAAATTGATTCGTCGGTCGCTGTTCGTTACGTTCACATTGAGGTGAACAACTTTATATTACGTTCATTTTGAACGCAATATTCAGGATACTACACTCACTAATTAAGTGCGTATTAATTAGAGTTTGATGGAGAGCTGCATCGCGAAAGACGTGCTCTAAATACTGATTCAACGGTGACGACGGGGGTTCCAGCAGCAAGCTACAACTGATTCGAATAATTTGACACAGACGTCTCATTTTGAGTTAATTAACAGCGTTTGATCTTTAGAACGGTGTCTGTAAACAATAGCAACAGTCTGCGATGCAAATATTCAGACACGTGTATAATTTTCACTTCCAGGCCCTGTATTTTAATTAAATATAAAATTAATGAAATGTGCATTGTGTTATATTACAACACGGTTTCTAGTTAGCGAACAGAAACAAACTTTTTACTTATTGTATATGACTGTTTAAATAATACTCAAGAATAGTAAAAATAGTTCATTTCTAAAATAATTAGTCAACAATTAAAATTCTATAATGAAAGGAAATCTTCATTCTATAAATTGAATCATACACATCTACTAAACTCATTACAATTTCTTATCCGCATAGTAAAATAGAATCTTATAAACTTTCAAGTAGCCGTTTTCGGTAATCAAGTTAAAGATCAGCGTGGCTCCATCGCTTATTCACCTAACATGTTTATTAATTATCATTGCAGGAATATGCAAACAATTATACACTTTCCATTTAACGCAATCGCCAAACAAATTTTATGTTCCCAGGTGAGAAGTGCATTTCACGTAAAACCGTGTAGACGTTAAAATCGCGTATAATAATTAATAAACAAAATGAAACGCGAATCTTCATTTATAGCGTGCACAACAATAAGTTAGAGAATCGCGTTGCTAGCAAATTATACTTTAATTGCGAACGAAAAACGAAAAGGCCGAAACGTATTTACATTCGTCGCGGTTACCGTTCCCTCGAATTTCGCGTTCCGATATTTTCATGCGCTAATTGGTTATTTTAACGATCCCGTTAATAAAAAAATAGCCGCTTGATTGGAACGCAACCGCCGTTACATTATTGATGAGTCATCGGCCACCGTCGTGAACAGCGAAAAAATGTTCGATATCATAAAACTCTTCCTAATACGATGATCACAGTCACTGATTAGGTCACTGACGATGCGTTCACCAATAAAGGAACAACGAAGAGTAATCGGTTACTCAAGTATTACTTAATTTTTTTTAGTGAGCATGCATTATTTGAAACAGGTATCGATCTAAAATTGTACAGGGTGTCCCTAAAGTTACTACTTACATATAAGGCAAAATATGGAAGATTTCAAAAAAATGTTTGAACGGTAAGATTATTCGTATACTTGAATATAGAATCCAGGAACTGGCCTGAAAAAATCATTACAGTACACAAATAAAATCGTAATTATTATATGCTACGTATGTGTATGCTTTGTACAAGGTGGTACAAATAAAGTGTTATGAGTTGCTTTCTTAGAAAGTATTAAAGATAGTCCTTTCTAAGTTTTTGTAAAATAGATGATAGATAAGATTTTGTATATGCAAATAGTGTATTGAAAGACAAATAATATTGTTCGGAAAGTTCAGTTTTTACGTGCAAATCTGAATGGGTGCAAATATTAATTATGTCATATTTCGTATCCTATGTTTCACTGAAAAAAATGTTTCGAATGAATGTTATTTGTCTTACAATAAACTCTCCGAAAATGCGAGAATTTATGTACCATTTCATTTTAAAAAATTTAGTGGATGGCTACCCCCACCGCCTGGGGAATGCGGTAGCAAAACCTCATAGATCGTATAAAATCTCTACTTCCATCAGTTTTTGAAAAACTGGCTTGCAACACTTTATCAAAACCAATCCGCCTGTATCTACATATTACATGCTATTTCCGTTTTGCTCGATGCAAATCTTCCACTTTAGATTTCTTCTCTAATTATTTTCGATTAGGTTAAACTAGACAGTGTCAATTTAAACGTTGTAACAGTTTCATATCCACGCTCGCTTTTGATAACTTTTCCATTACATTTCGGATAAATAGTAATGCTTTTCTGAGTCCTTAATACTCACGATCGTCCTGCTCGGATTTTTCTTTTCCAAATGATACTCAAAATGGCCATTTTCCACCACTCTGCTTTGTTCCATACACTATAAGCTGTTTCTCAAAATACTGATTTTCTCATAAATATTCGATCATTATCGAGCTCTGCAGAATTGTTTTATTTCTCAACTTCTGTCCGAAAGTGTATATTGAAATAATCAAGAGATTCTTCTGCAGGATGAATAGATAGGTTCTTTTCAGTGAAACGGCAGGGCGGGTGAATAAAATCGTGCCGATACTCTCTTGCACAGTGAAACGGCAGAGTTTCTGAAATAAAGTAGAACGAAAAGAAACTTGAAATCTTCCCCTCTTTTTGCGGTAACGGTAAAACCATTTCGCGGAACGTATTTTAAATTAAACGACTTTTATTTGCGTTTTTTTGTGTTGCAACGAGAGATACCAGGCTATTCGCGTGAAATCGGTTGAAATGAACCGAACCGAACCGTTATTCCTGATTTTTCCATTCTTTTTTCTTTCGACTGCAGGAAGGAGATGGAATATTTCACGCATACGATCCCCGAAACTTCGATAAAGCCAACCAACTATATTCGAGACGATATTCTGTAATATTCAAACGCGGAATATCAGCTTTTCAACTTTGTTCATCAAGAAATGACTTTAGAATATATTTCTTGTAAACCGTTGTGAAATAGAATCGTCGCAAGCTATATTACACATTTTATCAAATTCATATTTCACATACTGCATTGCAGTTACATATTTATTAAACAATAGTAACGCCTCTTTACGTTGCAAGCCTCCCCCCAAAACAATCATCCATTAGTAACACCAACCGCTAATAAAGTGAAAACATTAACAAACTAGAAAAAGAAAAGCCGTCTTGAAGCACCGTTCACACCGACAGAATATACACTAGACTCTTCACCGATAAGACTCAATTAATTCTAAGTGTAACGTTGAACATCAAAATAAAATATAACATCATTTACCAAATAGTTAATTATTCACGAAAGCCTGAATCGCCCAAAACTGCGTGGTTGAAGCAACACACATCATTTAATAGCTTTCGTTGAAACTGGATACCTGTGTTAACCTGTTAACCGAGTCGTTAGTTGATTAGGAGTGTCTATTGTTTCTAGTTAAAAACGAATAGATATGAGGTAAATTGCCTTGTCCATCACAGAGACACTCAAGTGACACGTTAAATCGTCTTCTTCGATCAACTGGTTTAAATATTTGCCAACAAATACTGTGAGAACAATTAACCCTTAACTACTATAGAACGTCTGTGAGGCCGCTCCAAATTTCCATTCACCCCTATTACCCTTCCTGCATGACTTATCATCTTCTCACGCCATATACCTTTCAATTAGAGTCTACTGTTCATTCAGGCTTGGGTCCCTTTATTATTAATGTACAAAGCCAGAACAAGTGGATTTAATCTTTATTCGGCACTTGTACGTACGTAATAACGCAATAAACATTAACGGTCTGTGAGACCTCATATAGTAGTTGCGTAAGTTTCAACATCCAGAGTAATTAAGAGTTAACAGGCGCTTTGCTCATGGCGGTGCAAGTTTCACAGGACGAGTTAACTCGTCTTTCCCCAATTAACAGGTTAAAAAAGCACAAGCCCAAGTTTGGAGCCAACAAGCAAAGATTCGCGTGAAACGCTCATCCAAATGGCGATCCATCAAAAAGTGTTCCCCTTGATGTTCATATTGGTTCACATTCATCCGGCTCTTTATTACCAGACGATGACATCTACGGTATTTCATCTAGAGTCTATTAATATTCCTTGGCTGCAGGGAGGCGAAGAAGAGGTAAGAAGGTGAGGCTGGGTAGAAGGGCGGGAGCAAGATGGAGAATTAAGGGAAGACGTTAGATGATTTCATGGCCAGACGAGTGGCTCGCTTGATGTACGTCCGAAGTTCCTTTTGGGCAGGCAGACTCCAGTTCTAGGAATCGGTAACACATTGGACCCTCGTCTTCGGAGTTAAGTGAAATTCTTGAGAAGTTTAATTTAATTATACCAGGGGGCCAACCGAAGCGATTAATCGTGACGTACCAATAACCGAGCTGTTCGTCTTGTCCCCTCCCTCCTTTTGTCCTTCTTATATCGATTCCGAGCGTACGAAAACTTTGGTCATACGGGTAAGGAGGACACTCTGGAACGACGCCGACGACGTGGAAATTATAATGAGTTTATGCGAGAAATGCTAGCGATTCGTGTGCTGATCCCGACCTCTTGTGATCGAGATCGAGTGATCAGATCGAACTACGAGTCTCCGCTGTTCTAGAAAAAATTGCCTCGCAAATATGTCAGGTTCGACAAATACTGAATTGAATGGAATAGTTAATAGTTCTTATGTAATACACGATTGAGCAAAATTCGTGGCACTACCGAGAAGAGGCAAATTTCTCGTGCAGAAACGAATCGAAATTATGAAATAATTTTTTGTTTCATATGAAGCTTCGTTGTTGAGGAAAATAACTTCGAAATTTCATCCAGTACGTGTGTACTTACCTCGTTAGTTACTTTAATTACAATATATTGAAGGTCTTAAAATATGTATACACTTCGCATAGTAAATAAATATATAATTTTGAAATAAATGTTGGACCAAAATATCTATTAAATAATTTTTCTTCGACAGTTAGTTTTTAGGACAAATAAAAGTAATTTTCTTACTTCTTAAGTGCATTCAATAGGAAACACTTTAAATTGTTCTTACAATAGTATATCAGCAATCGCTTCTTTCAGTTTTATTAAAATTTATTAAAGTTTGTAGCTATGAATTTCTGCAGAACAGCAATTTTAAAAATTCAAATATCTCTGACAAATTGAAGGTACATATGCGTCGTTATATTTAAAGTTATACTGGTGAACAATATTGAAGGTGCAAAGAAAGCTAAAATATTCTCTACAAATTTGTTCTCAGTTCACAACAGCGTCAGGTCGAATTCACATTTTCCTGTTCAAAAGTATCTTTCACAAATCGAAGTGAAAATCCGGAATTTCTGTCGTAAGCAAATTTTCCCTTGTTGGAGAGGATGACACTGGCTGTAGCAGCCTGTTGAGGAAACTTAAATGGACAAAATGGAAACAAGTGTGCGAAGAAAGGATCCGAGGGTAATTCGGTTGTTTGCTCATGCATGTGCATGTGCACGTTCAGAAAATTTTCGTGACGAGGGAAAATGGCGCAGGGGCGGAGGGAGGAGATGGTTGGCTGGCAGCTGAACGAGGTGGTGTCTGTCTAAGAGGGATTTTCACGAAGGAGAAAGGATTTGTACAGCCAAAGTGTGCCCTACGACTCATCCCCAGGATCATGCGTGTTCCCAGCAACCTGAACAGGATGTACAGTATCGCTTATAATTATTCAGGAATCACTATGCACCGCTGAACCCTAAGGACTTTAGATTTTAGACAAGTTATTCTAACGACACTATACATAACTATACGTTATTAAACTGAAAGTGAACTGATTTCAGACTTGTGGATATTTTATAAAGAATTTATAGAGTGAAATGTACTATGTCAAATGTACACAATCATACATAATTACTCTGAAGACATGGTACACAGCTAGAGGCTGGAAACTTCAAGTTAAGGTAACTTTGGGCTGCGTCATGTTTGGCAGAAGTATGTACAGTGAAATATGCTGTGCTACATGTACAAGAACACTTCATAATTATCCTAATGACACCATTCACGGTTAGACAGAAGGTGCACATTAAATTCAAAGAGGTACTTCATCTTTTTGGTAGATACACTAAAAATAAAATATTTCTATCAGGAACTCTTTAAATCAATATAATACATTTTGTTTGAAATACTTGTTTTCCTGTCATGAACGTGTTAGAAGCTACTTTAAATAGCAATTTCGAGTAACTGTACATGCGCTTGTCGCAAGAATGAACGTTTGTCGAATAATTATGCACGATAGTGTACATGTTCGTGGGATTTCTAAATATAGGTGGCTGCTTTCACTGTCAGTCCAGTCGTAAGCGGCGAGTTAAGCTAAATGAATTAACCTCGTCCAGGTGTGTCGTATCAGCCGCAAACAGAACACAGGGATCTCGAGACTGGTTCTCAGAGAAATTTCAGATCAGCTCACGAAACTTCTGACATGCGATCATATCAGTTATCAAAGCGAGCGAAATATGATCGCCTGGGGGAGACGGATAATTAGGGAAACGTTTATGCACGAATTTTCTACGCGAAGGAAAAATTTCAAACGCCGTGATTACACGAATCCGTTACGAACTAAATCGCTTGTGAACGAAGCAAAATGCCCACAGCGTACGGGAAAGTCGCTCAGCAATTTTTCGGTCGTGACAGTTCGTGAGAATTAGTAAAAGCTTGCTTTAAATAAATGAATTGCAACCAAAAATAGCGGTACGTTGAACGAGTAGTTAAAGAGTCTGTCCGTGGCAACAGCATCGGGCAACTAACAACATGGAAAGCGACTGTTCGTTGAATTTATTACCCTTAATTCATCGTGAACTTTAGCCGTAAATGTACCCTGTTAAGGACAGCGTAGTGAACTGAATATATCATAAGGACGTAATTGCTTCGCTGTTTTTGAGACAAATAGTTACATGCGATGCAATGTAGAATCATTTCCTGCGTTTGTACCGAGGGACTTTCGAATCATTTAGGGCTATCGAAACTAAATTAATTTTTTCTTCTACAGCAATAGCAATTATACGTGCAACTTAAAATTGTAGGCTTGTTAAAACTTTCATACTCATTAAAAAAATTGTTTGAGAGTTTCATTGGTTGTTAAGGTCACTACTTCAATTGTAAATTATTATAAACGCAATGACCATGTTTGAAAATTTTCCATGTGCTTGTGAATGCGATAAGTGGTATAAATAGGCTTGAAAAATTTAATGACAGTCAAGGTGAATTTAAGTAATCAAGCGATACAGCAGAGAAACTGTTCAGTCTGTTTTAATGGACAATACTACTTGTCTCTGCTATAGCATGAGTCCGTGTATCTGTAGTCCATAAGCAGAATTTCTTCTAGGAAAATATTATTAGAGTATACGAATAATATTTCCATACTGCAAAGATAACAATTTCAGTAATACTTTTAATTAACTATGAATCCATGTAAGCGACTATCACATTTCTTGTACTATAAAGCTAAAGATGCTTTCTTCAATATTTTCCAGTTCTATTGGATTGAAGCAACTTAGAAATGATGTCTTAGGTTTCTCAAATAATAAAACACTTGGTTTAACACGTACTCTATCACAATGATATGCAGTCATCCTATGTAAAAACGACAATCATTACAAATGCCATTTAGCAAACCACATACAAAAATTTAAAAAATCAATTTTGGCATCTTTCAGTGCAACGTACAAAATCATTTATAGAAGCAACTTTTCAAAATTTAATCTCACAAATTATTTGTAGTTACTTTTCAAGTAAATGCTCCCTCCACTTTCCAGACCTCATGTATGATTTTCATTGCGTTTTTTTTTAGTTCTGACCTGATATTAATTTCTTTACATTATATGCAATTACAGTATTGTATATAAATTTGTATATAACAGTCGCATATGTCGAATTATTTAGAGTTGGCCGTCCAAATTGTTTCGAATCACACGTATGCCAGAAGACAGTATGCGTGTTCCTAACTAAACTGTCCTACATTGGAATATAAATTTATACACCCTTTTCGTTGCTGTATCACTCTGTCTCGCACGTTAGCGATTGCCATTATAAACCAACGAGAATTTATTATAAAATGTTCCTTTTTTCACAGCATCTTCTCGAGCTTAAAACTCATTGTACGATGTCCCAGGTTCATTTGTAGATCGTCATTTAGGTCAGAAGACCTTCCCATTAACATCGTCCGTTTCCACGAATCTTTTCGTCAATAACGATTTGTCGGGGCACAAAGAACGCCTGTCCCGGCGGATATGAAAGGTTGTGAGTCCGCGACGCGAGACTTCCAAGCAATTTCATTGAATATCGCGCGCAAAGAAATTATGCTCGTAATTGCTGGTCCACGTTGACGGAACAGGGATCGAGCTAAAAGAAGGCCGGTGAAACAAATACGCGGCTACAACAACAGCCGATGCAATTAAAAGCGGGTCAACCTGGTTTGTGCTTGCATTAACAGCTCGAACGTGTTTATGCTCGTCGTTAACATTGTCTCGAGTTCCTCGTGTTCGCGGTACAGAGCCTTCGCGCAATCGGTGCCAAAAGAGGCGGAGGATCAGCGAATGGACCAAGAAAGAATTCCAGGGCGATGAGACGATAGACAGAAGAGGCAGGAATACGTATTTTTGCATTCATCGCATCGTTCAGCCGTGACTTATCGTGATACGATTCATGTTCGAGTTGTATAAGTTACTGGAGTCAGGCGAGATTTCTTTTATATAATGTCCATTTGATGGCTTCCGGTTTCTGGAACGATCGTCCCTTTTGAATTGCACTGATGTCTCCGCGTTCTCATTCTGTTCTGTTTTTCCTTGGCTCCATTTGCCATTTATTCGTTTGAATTTAATTACTTGAATACATTGAATTGAATTAATTTCAGTAATATGTATTTTTCTCCGTGCAGCCGCACAATGATATCATTATGATAAAATTTGATTAGGGTTCCTCCGTGAATTTCGAAATTTCAATTTCATGTTTGCAATGTCTAGAATTTTATATATTTTTATATTGAACAAATTTTTGTATTTTATACCCTTTACTCAAAAAACATTATTAAATTTTCAGTTAAACGATCGCAGAATGTATACTTCCCTCGAAAATGTAACACAAGACAATATATAATTGAATCTTTTGTGATGCATAAATTAAGTTTTAAGAAACGAAGCATGAATATAGTTAGTAACTTCAAATTGAAGTCTGTAAGAGACGGCGCGATGAAAGCATTTTCTTGAATGTTCTAAAGACGACAGTAAATCATGCGCAGGGCATAAACTGAATTCAATTACTTTGCAAAAATATAGTAAATAACATTTGAAGTGACTTATTGTCTTGCTAATTTATTATATTCGATTTTTTTGTATTCGATTCGCTATAAAATACGGAAAGGTTCAGTATTTCTCTAATAATAAAAATTATATCACTTTGACAAAGGATATTACAAACAGGAACACCTGTTTTGCAACACTTTTTTGGAGAAGTCATAAGATAACGTGCAGCGATTTTCTTTCCCTTTTTAAATGAACTTCCACCATGTCGCTGGAGCAAAATAATTTAAGTTTATAGAATGTTTGCTTTTTTCTTATTTTCGTCGGAGATGAGGAAAAGCTGCCAGAGTTTGTCGAAAAAATTGAAAACCTAATACGTTGTATAAGTTTTCTGTGAAAGCACACGAGTTTCACGGGATTGTGCATACCTGATGCTTCCCTAAACTCACTTTCCATGCGTTTATTCTGAGAAAATAGCTGGGAACAAGCTAAACAAAAGATCTCATTTTCCTTCGATAAATCCAGGCGATATTTACTCGCATCCCTTCGAGATATTTCTTTCATTTCATACGTGTGTACCGTACAAACTTACTGTCGAATCAACTGCACAAACAGTGGTCATTCTGCAATGAAATTAAACAGTGAAAGGCTTGTTTTATTTACAACTCAGTGCATGACTATGCCAGGAAAATAGTCTTTCAGCTGCAACAGACTTAAAAAATGCGACTTTAAAGTAGTATTTTGTTCGGATGATTGTGACAATAGAAGTATCTCTTTCTTCGAAATATTTTATTTATTTTAACTTCCTTTAAATTGATTTATAACATTTGGCACATTTTTTTTAATTATAATGAAATTCACGAGGTCATGATTTTACGACTTCATTTTGTTCCTCACGCTTTTCTCATAGAGAGAAGATATTTAAAATGCATGTAATACAGAAATAAAATAGTATTTTTCTTGTAGCTGGGAAACATAAAAGTATTTGAAATGTGTCTCTTAAATTTTACCTAGCTCTGTAATGTAAGCCCCTTGTTATTTTTTATTTTCTTTAATACATAGAACGAAAAATACAGAATAAAAAGATAAATAATATTAAATTACTGAAAATATTTGCAATATAGGTAACGAAAAAAAACACTTCAATATTAATAAATATCGAAGAGGAATAATTAATAAATTAGATAGAAATTCACAGTGTGTTAGAAGAAACATGCTGCAAAGAGCAACATGGCCCTCCACTTCAGTTGTTAAATGAGCAACTGTTTGAAGTACAACAAACAGCATAGTAAACTGAAAAATTGTTGATCTTAAGAAGAGCACATAAACTCGAATTAACGAACGTTGGACGAAGGTGTAATTAGATGCTCCGTTTGATACATGTACTTTGAGTTATAGTACTTTCGCACACAAAAAAGAAAATTCTTTGAGCTGGAAACATTAACTCTTGGACTTCAGGATTTCAAAGCTAAGAAAAATTACGAAAAAAGCAGAAAGCATGGAACATTTTTTGGCAAGTAATTAACTGAACGAAGTACAGGTCACTCTCTGTCATTTTCTCTCTGTACTATTGAAATTAATTCCACAGAATGTAATATTTTATATTTGATCTAATATAATCTGGATATTGAATGGCTGCATTGATTGAGAAATTCTAAATGAATAAATTATGTAGTTTTCCTGACAAGATAATAAAAAAATAACCTCATTGAAAAGAAATTAATTAGTGACATCGGGTAACAGATAAATTGATATTTAAAGGTAATTCTAAAAGATCAATTAATTTTCTACATATAATTGAACACGTTATTTATTGCAAGGAAAGAGTATTAAGCAATCATCTGTACGAATTTATTTACCAAATCATAAAATAGACAATTTTTATGTTGTATTTTAACCGCAACAGCTTTAATAAATTTTCATGAGTTACGTACTTGTACATAATAGCAATATCACTTGCAAAGGAAACATGATTGAAATAATACTCTGCAGTTAGCAATTTTCTAGTTACCATGATTAAAACAGTAAATTGTTGCGTCTATAAGAAGTATCTATCAACAGTGTTGGCCATTAACTTATTTGGTACGGCACGTAACTGTAATTATAATCGCAGCACAGTTTGTAAGAAATCTGCTCCAGTTTCTAAGTACACTCGATGTAACACGTATACTGCCTAACCTTGTGAAACATACTATGCTGCATGTCAAGACTTATTTCAGTAGAAAATGTGAAAGTCGAGCGATTTTTGCAAAAATATATTAAATTAAAACGCGTTGGACTTAAAATTTATTTTAAAAACATGAATACGCTTTGACTTTGATATGGTTGACAAATTTTTTGTGTATTGAAAGTTCATTTAAAAATACTTTAAATTTATTAGCGAATAGATCAAAGTAAAAATACTAAATATCGAGTAGATAATTTAGATATTACATGTGATTAAAAAACTGAACAAATTGAAATATTCATTACCAATATAAGAGGAGGTAAATTTAGTTACTATGCGATAAATAATTCATAGAGTAAATTGAAATATTAAACGAGCAATGATAAATGAAACACATTTAGAATGCATGAAACCGCTAATAACTAGAGTTCAGATTACATAATGCTTCAATCTGTTATATTCAGTAAGTCGATCTAGTGTATTATTTATAGGCAAAGTGCAACTCAACGAACTATTATGTATCAACTTTTACAAAGAGAGAATATTCTACACAAAAAGAAAGCAAGACTTTGGAATAAACATAAAAGGCACAGAAAAACCAGTAAAATGTTCTACAGGTTTTCAAAACCATCTCACAAATTGTTTTATTTAGTTAAGTAGCTCCTCATGATATAAAATTCAATTTAATCAAACAAGTACTCACTCTTATAGTGTTCTGACTAGCCCTAAAGATAGAATAATAGTATACAATAAAAAGTATATAATCAAGCCATTACATATTTCTATCTCCAATAATATACATTATATGCAAACTTTTAATTTTCACCCAATTAAACACTTGAGTTGCAACTTAATCGACGACTACGTGGACCATAAGCGTCTGTTTAATACGTAAAACCATTATCAAAGTGAAAAGGTCAAACCACAAGTGAGACATGTGCAATTCGCTTTTATCCCGAAGTAGCTGTCACGGGTGAGAGACGTTATTACAACCTAAGTGATTAAGTAAATGCACACTGTAAATATATTATATTTGTATACAACTTAGTCTGTCCAGCTTATAATATGAATAAATATATCGATCAGAAACTGTTTTCGCGAGTCTGACAAGTCACAGAAATTTCCCCTGGGCGAATTAATGAAACCACTTTGCAATTATTCCACAAATAATGATAATAATAGATAGAGGCACTTCAAAACATTCCTTTGCAACATTTCAGTCAAAAATGCGATTTAACAAGAAGAAACGATTTTCACGGGTGAGCGATTTAAGAAAATTTCATTTAGCCCGGTGGCGTACGTTATTGCTGATATTATCCTGTTACTCGTTAGATAAGCGTGCTTTTAATTACCTCGCGAACGTACGCCGTAGCAGATAAGGGCAAACATATGACTTTCGAGCGCCTATGACGGTAACCGTCTGAAAATCGCGAATGCTTTTCTGTTCGCGACGGTTTATTGAAACTCCTATAATATCCTATAGTAGGATAAAACCTACTGACTGCTTCTAATCGCCGCCATTAGTCCGAGGTTACGCCACCTATTCCGAGGCTGTCATTACGCCGGACCATTACAAGCTTCTACTACTTTGCCGTGAGCCCGACTATGGCGAAACTGTTACCGCTCTGCCAATATTACTTTCACCATTTCCACATAACACCGACTATGGTGTCCAACTTTCCTCGATACTGTGTGTTAATACGCCGTAAGGCCATTGAAACGGCCCTTTGGTCGACGTGGTTGACCTTCGAGGGGATACAGGTTGACAGAGGGAGAATTTATTGTTCCAGATTGTCCGACCAAGGAATGTATGTGAAATGAAACTTAATTTCTTGCAATCTTTCAAATGGACGTTTTGCATGCCTGGAAAGTTTTAGTACAAGTTGAGAGTTATTTTTTTAATCAGAAGTTGACCTTGAGTCGTACTGTCCGATGTCTCCCTGAGAGTCATTTGATCCCGAAGGGTTTAATATTTTTATGATGAGCCATCATGCATCGTAATGTGTATGTATTTCCCAGGTTCGGTTATGTTAAGAAGAAATTTGTAAAAAGTTGACTTTTTAAAAGTAATATGTAAGATATTAATGTAAAAATTCTTATTACGATACCAGATGTCTTTTAAATGCCTTTTTAAATAATATAAATTCAATTGTTAAATTTGAGAATTTTCATTTTCGAGGTCAGTATTGAAGGGTCATAATTTTCAAGTAGACGTTGTCGTACTTTTAAAGAAGAATATGCGGATGATTTTATTAACCTGTGATTTTTCTCACCTTTAACAAATGATATATCCACGAGTTTTGAAGAACATAAAATATATACGTTTCCTATGGCATGATACGTCTTCATATATCTTCGTTCAACAAATCAATTTCAGTTTTGAAATATACTGCTTCGAGGATGCTATACTACCGACACGATGCTTTTATGTAGATTCGACAAGAAAATATACTCAGGATCGTCCACGGTATCCTCCATAATGTGTGATCATCAATTTCAGAATTTTTAGCTGTCTGGTACTTCGCTGCTACAACTTCATGTGGAATACTGCCTTGAAACGTAGAAATTGTTAGAAAGTCGATAAAAATTGTGAGTTTTAAAAAAAGTGAAAATACTTTTGCTATAACAACATAATACAATATTGTAAAGTTTAGAAGAAACTTAACATTCAGGAGAGTCCATGTATTTATTCTGGAAAATTTGTTTATCTACTCGAACGAGATAAAGCTTTATAATATGGAATGCATTATCTAATTTGTTTATAAACAATATTATATAATATTACAAAAGTATCTTAACTATGTCCTCTGAAAAAAGACTGCAGTTATGATAAACGATCTATTTCGAACGATTTAATTTCTCGATGAATATAACATGTAGAATTTATTTTTTGACGCTGCCATCAAACATTAAATGTACAGGATGCTCCAAAAATATTTGCCCAAATTTGACCAACATATTCTGTTACTCACAGTGATAGAAAAATATTTTATAAATATTTATTTGCAAATGCTTTGTTTCCAAGTTACAGATTAAAGTTAAATTTTATAACAGCACAGGATGCTAAACCTTGTCCATTAGTCATTGTTACTATTATATGTGTTAATTTGTTATCTGTGACTGTGAAAAAATTAGTGGAATAAAGTTGATATAATATTAATGATAATCAGTGAATAAACTGTGCAGTACGTAAATCTGATATGACTCTTGCACAACAGTACTCTGTAAACAGTTATGTGTATTAATTATTCTTATGCACATCATTTATTAATTATTAACCCTTTGCAGACGACAGACGCATATATGCGTTCAAAAAGATCGTTCACCGTGTGCTACGGGTCACCGCACTGGCCCAGGCACACGCGTTTACTGTACGCTTTCAACGTATGTATTTACATGAATTATCATCTTTGCTTATTTCATTAAAATATATATGTCTCGTTATATATTTTGCAATTTTAAAGGACTCAAATAATTGAGCAATCGACATCAGATGTATAATTATAATTAATTATTAAATTAAACAGGTGTTCCACCACGGAAAATTTCAGCACATGGAGCACGATTTTTCCCGGAACTTTTCGTCCTCAAAGGGTTAAGAAGTAACTGGTATGCATCTTTAAAAAAATATCACAGAAATAAAGCGTTTGCGGACTCACGATTATAAAGGGTGCTTAAAAGGGATACAAGACTTCAGGAGCATATACTACTTTCAAAGAGGAATAAAAAGTGTCTGATGAACATAGGTTCTAAAAGTAACCCTTTAAGTATTATGGCCACTTAAAAGCGTTCCATATATTACCCCAATTTGTGCGGAGAATGCCCATAGGGTGCGCAGGCAGTATACTTATTAAGTAAGTTTAGCGACCTCCCGCCCGTGACGTAGGGTCATCGTATAAACTTTTGCACTGAAAAATTACTTCTTTCGAAATCGTACGTTTTGTGCGCAATGCAGATGGCGTTTATCGCACGAACTAGGACAACGTATGAAGTATTCAGCTACGTTCCAAAAAAATTTCGGAAATATAGTAAAACATTCATATTTGAAAATATTTCATATCGTCTGAATGTCAATAACCTGACACCATCCCACAGCGCTGTGTCATCGCCTCGCTTCTTCTCATCAGATAGGCATTGTGTCACCAATACAAAAAGAAGAAATTTGAGTACAATGCAATAAACATTTTAAAGACACTACATGCACATAACTGTTACTGTTATAATTATTGTACTTTATTAGTATTGTCATGAATGTCTTATGTAGATACATCCATAAAATTCACGACGAACATTTGAGCAGGGTAGGCCATGGGAACCTAACGATTTCCAAAATGAAAGTAACAATATGAAATATAACTTACATATTTGCTTCTTGCTATATAACAATAGCAAATAAAACGCCATTTCTGTATATCGCATCCGCTCTAATTAATTCATTACTTCGGTAATCTTGAGTATAAATTACTATTAGTTTCTTTTTTAACCCTTCCGCGATGGCGCAGCTGTACCATACTTTGCCACTTTTCGCGACGGCCCAACCGAACCACACTTTGCCACCACTGTATGCTTGCAATGTACCATTGCACGCACTGTTCGCTGAATCGTGTATCTCATTTTCTGCGTTGCCTAATGCCTGTACTAGCTTTATTCAACCGCTGTGAAACAAGTGATTGCCGTATAAAATCGGCGTCAGCCTCTGCAAAGTAATAAGTGACTGCCAAATCTAGACGGCATCAGCCGCTGGAAAGAAACAAATGACTGCGGTATATATACGGCACCCGTCGCGAAAGGGTTAATGTAAAATTCAAATTTGATTTGCACTACAATGAAGGAGATTTACCGAAGAAATAAAAATAAATAAGTTCATAAGCACTTGTAATTTTTTCTTTTCAAAACAAAACTTCTCTTTTCCAATGAGTTTCACTGCAAAAGTGTGCCGGAGTTGCTGACAGGTAGTATCAAAAAATATTCGAAGTGTGAAGGGTTAAACCCTCCACGGGTAACAAAGTTCGTTCGCGTAGCCGCGCGTTCGCACTTCCTATCGAGACGTCCGAACGAGGAATAAAAACGAAATAAGAAGCTTCCCGTAGCGAGTTGCGAAAGAAAGAAAAGCAGACATCGTTTGAACGCGGGACGGCGAGTATCCGCATCGACGGGAGGGGTGCGGTAAAAATGCAAATGCACATTAAAGATAGCCCGAGAGCCGGCTATAGAGGCGGTGGGCGGAGGAAACTAAACGACTGGTGAAATTCTGAAAAGCTCGAAGGACGATAGCCAGGTCGTACATCATGCCGATAGCGCGGCAAAGGATCCAGGGAAACGGTCGTCGGCGACGACGACGAAATAAAACGAGACGAAGGGACGGCGATGCAGGAAATCGGAAGTCCGCGCCGTGTGCGACGGCAGAAACGCGTTGCAACTAGCTTTACACCGTTATAATATTGGTTCAGTGAATATTACTCGCGCGATCGGCGCCGTTATTTACGCAATCGTGAACCCGAGAGAACACTCGGTTTGCACGATGTCGCGTATACTCATGATTCTGCATTTTATTCGCGTTGCACCGCATTCCCCGCCCTCCGCTCGCTCTATCGCTTCCGGTTTTCGCCGTTCCGAGCTTTAAGTGTCCTCCGAGATCTTCGAGTCTTCTTCTTTTTTTCCTCTTTTTTTTCCGTACTCCTCGGTCCTATTTGAACGTCGTTCAGCGTGCCCTCGATATTTATTTATCGGAGCGCACGGAATTAATGAAAGAGTCGAATGGTGAATCTGCAGAGAGTTATAAATTTTGTTTAGTTCTCGTTTGGCTGGATGGTACGGTAACAGTGATTACGCGGAATACTTCGGGAAGCGGAAACGAGAAGCGAGGAAGCCTTAACTTCTTTACGGGCAATTTAATTGAGATTTTTTTTGCGTATGGGTACGATTTAATTTTCTTGTGCCTCTCTGAAAAAGTTCAGGTTATTTAATCCAAGTGAATTCGTTTTCATAACTCTGAAAACAATCTAGACAGAATTTTGTTTTAGCATTATATGTGATCTTTCGAACCAAGTGACTTCCATGTGTGAAACTCTTTGGTACTTCCAATACTTCAACTGTTAATTACCTGCGTTAGATCAATACGACCAGAACCAGTGAAAATTGCCATAATTTATACAACACATTAAAATTTGGTATTTTATATACAAATCATGGAGTAAAAATTTAGTTACTCTATCGTATTAATTATGTTTTGTATTACTATCAGTCTTAATATTTTTCAGAATTTTGTCAGAATAGATTTTATACGTAATTAAAAGAATGTTGCCAGACAATGTAGATACGACGCGAGTAATTAACACATTGCCAATCGCATGGTTGAAACTTGATTACATTCCAGACACCTGGTATCTTAAATGAAATCGCCACATTTTCTACAATATTACGATCAATAATATGAAATGTGGAAAATAAATTGATTCTGTCTATCTGAGTGTACGACCGGTTTTAATTTGCTGAAATTTATTGGCTGACGCTTTTATAACGTCGAGAGGCAAATATAATATTATTTTCATAAACGCAAATGGCAGAAGGAAAAAGTAATTCAGAAGTTCCTTCGTTTGATATTCACAAAACCAGCGATTATTTGTTCACCCGACGAGCATTGTATTTGTAGGGACGTATGAAAAAGCTTCCTCTTCTGATGCTTTTAATAATTGTAAAACCCATTCGATGAAAGGGAACGACGAGTTTAATCATGAATTTCTATTCAACGAGAGAAACGGTGATCTCGCGTGTCCCTGAAGAGTTAAAGCTACAAATGTTTCTCTTCATTATTTTATCGTGCACCCGAGGAACGCCGTATTACTATTATTCAACCACATATGCGTCTGGCATCGCTGCGAATCAATTGTTATCCTCCGTGTCTACTTCCTTTTTCTGTTGTAGCTACTTGCTTCATCCAATCGAAAGGAAGCACGTCAAGTTTTCCAGACAAAAGCCGCAAAGCAAATTTTACAATAAAAATAGAATAAACCGAATTAGAAAGAGTGTACCGTTCATATTAATCTACAAATTTTATACTATTATTTGAGAGAACCACTTTTACTCTTGTTCGAGTAATTTTTGTCGGGAACTGATTTTTTAAAATGAAATTTAATGAAATTCTAAGCATGTGACATGTATTAATTATTCTGGAAAGCAAATCCATTTGCCATAGATTGTTGTTTTATTGCAGATTATTGTTCAACATTCTACTAAAAAACACATTAAATTTTCTAATGAATTTTTTTTTGATTGTCTTAAAATTTGTCAAGTATGTTGTACATGTGGAAATATATTATATATCATTTTGCTTTGCTGCTATCTTTCAAGCAGCAAAATTATACATTGAATATAACACACATATAAAAGTGTAAAGGATTTCATGTGAATTAACAAATACGTCGTTGCGAATAATTTGCTATAAATAGAAATGATTTTGTGAGTCATCAGCTTAAATATACGTAACCAGAGCAAAGAACTTTTTTGGATTCCTTCGTTGAAATTGTATCTGAATTTTCAACTTTATTACTACTCTGAATTCGTATTTTCCGATTTTATCTATTACGTCGAAAGTATCAAACACTTTAAGTGTACGGCTCGCTTGAAAAACTTTAATCGACTTTGCGATTTATGCAGACGTTAATTAACTTTTTCGACAGATAATTTAACTACCGCTCTTTTTAAGAACCTGCGTGTTGTTTTTCCTCGTTGGATTAATTAAATCGAAGAATTCAGTGACTTATCACATTTTTTCATTTTGTTGCACTATACAATGGCGATTAAAAAATAGTATAGAATCAGTAATTCTTGTACGTGCATAGATAATTATTATTTTAATTAAATCCATAATTTGCTATCATTTAATGAGTATTTTTCCATGTATAAAATATATATAACTGCAGAAATTTTCGTGTTCATACGTAATGGGATCATTTGATATCACTTAATTTTTAATTCTGTTTTGACTATGTACACGTACAGTCCCTTTATATTATATTATACTATTTATCGATACTACAGAATTTATTAGCAAGAACCTATGAGAAATAACACTTAAATTTAATGAAATATCGAAGTCTCCAAATATTTAAATATTTCGAAGAAATAAAGAATGACGTAAGTCTCAGGAAAATCGAATTGAAAAAGAAGATACTCGCACATATTTACTTGTTAACGCAAGATAACTAATATTGTGCATTCAACGCGTTAATTAAGTAATTACTAATTTTATTAAAATTTTGAAAAGAATTAATACTGTAATGAAAATAGAAAGCCAAGACTGTGCAACTGAATAATTACATTTTTTTCTTCTTCGTGATTTGTGCTTGAAATGGAATATCACAGCACGTCTGACTACGTATGGAAGTATTCACTGTGGCAGTCAAATAATATTTATTTTGAGTTCGATGCGGTAGTTTAAATGTTGATCTTTTTACCAAGCAACATAAACAAATTCTAGTCTGCAATTTTCAATAAATTTTTTATTCAGCAGTCAGTGTGTTCTGGATCGAACACGCTACATTCATGAGACAACCTATACATCGTTGATAAGTCGAAAGCAATTCATTGTCGTGGAACATTGTCACACTGACTGAGGTTATTGCACTCGGTACAGACGATTTTTTCATTCAGCCGTCCGCCCTTATCGAGACTACAATGTCGAAGTTCGCCGACGAACTCTTAATTAGGATCCAAATAAAGAAGGGCTGAAAAGTCGCGGGAAATTGAACGACCAGGGCAGAATGATCGGTGAAAAAGCGGAGACCGGAAGGCGAAAGAAAAAAGAGAAAAGCGTCGTTGGCTGACGGAAGTGGAGCTGCCGCTGAAGGCACTGGAATTACATAATTTATCCTTTGTGCGAACTAACGTCACTTTTAATTCGAGTTAATGAAAAGTCTGTTGGAATTACCGCGTACAGAGAGACGCCTGTTTGATGAGGGATCGCAAAAGAAATGGCGGACGTCGAAAGCGTTCTCGAAGACACGGATCTGCACCCAGAATGCATTTCCTTTTGCAATACGTTCATAAGTACTGCAATTCTTTATTATATTGAATACTTTATTTATACACCATACATCAATTATAGATCCATTAAGACCCAATCTGCCACGATATTGTAGGGCCGTTTTATATACATAGTTTAACAATCGGACGGCGGAGATGGATCAGTTTTGACCCGTATTCTGTCTCTCTCATAGATTGTTTATGTTATCGGCGTTGCGCTGAGAGCCCGAAGACGCTCTTTATCGCTTCGTCTCGCGCACTCGATGCTTTCATTGACTCTCTTTGTTGCGCGATAAACCCGAAGAAATACATTACAGGCTAGAAAGTATACGATGAGCTGTAACGCAGTCATTTTTATAGCAGCATTTGAAAATAGGTTGCACTCCACAAACACGTAAGGAAATGCTACAATTTTATAAGTAAACCGTAAATTTGTACGTCAAAAATACGTGTATCCTTACATGGAAACGAAAATCTGCTAAAGTTCATTCTCTGATGTCTGAATAAGCAAATTCAATGTAGGTAATAAATGAAGCGCCTCCACACCTGTCTCGTGGTCCAAGCTTCCGCAATTCGACTGTTAAGACGGTACACCTCAAATCCTTGTATCTGCAACAGAGACGCCAGAAGCTGAAGAATTCTGAGGAGGTACCTGACCGGCCACATTTCCCGAATCGCCACTTGTCCTACAATTGTTTGTTTCTTGTCTCTGGAAGTAGAGAGAAGCGGGTGTCAGCGTGCCTATCTATCGCAGAATTTCACAAGCTTCAAGGTGGTATATCTCAAATCCTCGTATCTGCAACAGGGACGCCAGAAATTGAAGAATTCTGAGGAGGTACCTGCCGAAGTATGTTTCCCGAATTGCCACTTATCCGAGAATTCTTTGTTTCTTGTCTCTGGAAGTGGAGAGTGGCGGGTACCAGTGTACCTATCTGACGCAGAATTTCACGGACTTTAAAGAACATTGATTCAATAATTATGTATCTCAGATTTAAAAGTCGTTTTTCGGTATACCAAATTGGATACCCAAATTTATCAGTTTAATACCGAAGAATGTCATGATGATGGCTGTCACACTCGAAGCTGGTTGCACTTACGAACTCCTACCTATTTTGATAGCTCGACAGCTTTTCAGTTGACAAAAAAAATGGATAATACTAATTGTTTGAAATCAACCTGAATTATCTTAAAAGAACAGATATTTCTTGAAGATAAAATCAGAAAACAAATTCTAAAAAGCAGTTGATCGAAAACACTAAAATAAATATTCACCATCTTGTTTATTGAAAATAACTGCAGTTTTTAATTTATCTAAGTTCGATGGAGTCATATTTAAAAACGACATTACTTGTGGGATGACTTGATACTTATGCTACGAAAATCAATTTCCTCCGCGTGCGCTTCAAGGTGGACCATTTTTTCCACCGTGAGTCTTTTCCGGTAGGCTGATTCTCCGTTTCTGAAAGCGTGTCGATGGTACCGCATTATCGACGCCTGCATTTTTCACGGTACTTCCGTTTTCGAAAAACAAGATAGCTTCGAAAACGTATCCGCTCGGTATACGCGTACGCGGAGGGACACGTAGCCCAGGAGGCAGTTTACATTGCAGAGGATCCGTAAACTCGGCGGACCCCTTCGGGATCGGTGCAAAAAGCAGCCGATGTTACGGTAACGACGATAAATCTACTTCGGGGAGTGAATTCGATGTAGCGGGAGCGTTCGAGGATGAAACTCGAAGGGATGCTTCACGTCCAGCCGAACGCTAACAGCTCGCATGTGCGATCTGCGATAAATCAACAATTGTCGTCGGTGGGCCGTACTGCAAACACTGTCTCGCGATTTCGAGGTATCGACCGACATCCCGCCACCTGCCACTTAAAAAGAAAACCGATTGAACGCGCCAAAATGCAGCCGTGAACGGAAACAGCCCACTGTTTTAGGATCGATTGATACACCGGCCGACTTTAATTGCGGTGCAACCGTAAAAGGGGTGATTCCTCATGGAAAAGTAAGTCGAGGATATAGAGTGCAGTCGCTCAACGCCGGGGATATGTTATCAGAATCTCTGAATACTTTTTCAGAATCTCTGGTAAACGCCAAAGAATGTTCGAACATTCTGTCAGCTGCAGCATGACACTGAGTCGCTCAATTGCAAATATTGTCATTATTTATTCCTAAGAAAAAAAGTTATACTACTATTCCGAGTTCTAGGTATGATAAGCATTTTTGTTAGGCTCCACCTTAAAGAAAAGGTTCGAGGACCTACGTGTACGCGTCCTTTTATCACCTCTACTACTGTAGGTAGAGTGAGTAGGGTTGTCATATTTTCTGGTCCAGCTCTCCCTGCATTTTTTCAACCAGGTTCGACTCAGCTGATCAAGAACTAATGCACGATCTTTACGTCAGTATTCTTTGCAGCTGCTCTAAATCATTTTGCAGGCATCTGCGCTAATCCTGGCAAAGTGCATGTTCAACGAAAACCACAAGTTGGATTATTTAGAGGGCAGATCCAGAAGATAAGGTTTTACCGGTGATCGGACGGCCATAATCGCCTGAACCTCCGTTCCCCGGAGGAGGTGCACGCCGTAGCAGTGAATTACTAGCAGGCGCCTGCTAGGTGCGTTCGGATATTTGTCGAACCGTCTCTTTACGCTCCCGTTGACCCTTTCGTCGCTGACGGTACACTTGCGCGTAACTTATGGGTAATAAAGTTGTCAACGAGCTATGAATATCCCCCGGGCTGTAAATAATCCACGATACTCGCGGTTACCCTGTCCCCTTTTATTTATGGATCCTGAATTTCGCGTCCCGCTGAAAACTCGTCTAATCGCAACGTGAAAACTTCTAAGCAACGAAAATACAGCACGTCCCATAGATTGAATGTCTTTTCAATATTAAAACATCATACACATAATCCCGTGAAATGGCGTCGGCTTAACCCGGCGTCTGTCAGGGGAATTGTGTTCTGAAAAGTGTTAGGTGGAACGTGACATACCTCATCTTTCTGAATTGTTTAGATAATAACATAAAAGCATATTCTACATTTTGTGTGCCCTTTGAAGACATATAACATTTTTTTTTGTTGAGCTCATATCTATGATTCATTATAAGAAGCTACACAGCTACCAGATGGTGTACTAGATGGCATGCAATTTAATTTTATTGGGGTACGTGACATCTCACCTGACAGACGCCAGGTTCACCATCTATTCCATGAGTGATTCTAATTGTAAGTAAACAAGTTCTGATAACCAAATGACTTCAGGTAAACCGATTTGGAAATATGCGCGTTTGGATGTTGTTACAGAACCGCTGCTCCCGCTCACGAGTGTTGAGTAAATTTTGGATTTTACGAAAGTACGTCTGTATCGCAATGTAGAGCAGAGATCATATTTTTCAAGGAAAATAAAAGTCACATAGCACAGCACTATTTTGTTTTCGAAGAATATGTTTCGATGGGTAGGCATCAAACGCCTGACAACTCAAATAATATATACAGTGATCGTATAAGTCAGGCGACTAATTCTTTAGAAAGTAGAAATCTTTAAGGATTGCAGACGAGGGTGGCTTCTTTGAAAATCCTGTTAAAAGAGCTGTGTGTGAGAGTCCATATCGATCTAATATGCTCAACTTCACAAATGCATACTAAAACAAAAGTCGTACGTTTCCTTTAAGTATTTTCATTGATACAATACGTTATAAGATAAGCAATACCTCTGCTTGGATCTCTGTTACTTTCAGAACTGTCCCCTCAATTTTAATGAGCGGCTGCATGTGCTCTTTGCTAGATGCGTCACCTGATATAGCGTGTGCCCTGCTTTTACGATAATTATGGTATAGTGTAACTGCGAAACTGGGACAGGCTGTATCCCGAAAATACCATCGATTACTGAGAAAAGTTATACGACGAAATGAAACGGTGTTCTAATTTTCTGTTATGCTACCGACCACTGTGCATATAGCCGCAAACCATACTCGCAGTTGTTCTTTCTTCTTCGCCGAAACGAACGTCTACGGCCCCTGAAACGTATCATTTCGTGCTTCCTGCAAGAAATTACTAAGTTCCGTTTGTATGAAGAGTTGTGAGTATATCGTCTGGAACTTCGGGCTCTAAGTGATTTCGGAATATTTGTTCGTTTTTCAAAAGTATCTGGATGACTGCAAATGGAGGTGATGCGGTGCGCAGTGTTCAGCTAAGTACGAAACGATTCATGGAAGCTCTTTTTCCAATAACTTCTTCACTTCTACTTTGAAACTAAGGTTTCAATCTATATTATTACATAATATGTTATATGTTATCACGAGACTGCGAATGTTTACGCAAATATACACTTTTAAACTTCCATATTTTTAACGTTATTGCTGTTATACAAATGAAATTTTAATGAAACTGTATTTTGTTCTGTAACTGTTTAAACAATGCACTTTTCATTTTTTCATGGTATTAAATGTGTGTTTTTCAGATATTTGGGTATGTTAAATTGCATAAGGATTCGCAGTCTAGTTGTCACTAGCTTTGTCAGGGCAAGGTTTACAATGCGTATGCGAATCTGATATTTTTGAGACTGTAACTAGTAGTGATGTATTGATTATATTTTATGTTTATTTATTGCCAGGAAATCCACAAATTTCACTGGTAATTGGAAATCTTAGAAGGTCTCCGCCGCTCTCAATAGTGATTGACATATTATAAAGCCACACGAACGCCAAACCTTGGCTCGAGAGTTGCGGGCGCGTTTGCCCAAATTAGAAAGTATGCAATTTGCAAGTTTGGACGATGCGGTACACACCTCAAATCTAAAAAAAACGCTCCAATCTTAACAACTCCATAATGACAACTTTATTTTAAAATATAAAATAAAGAGTTGTGCAAAATTATGTACACAGTGTCATCAATAATATTTGTAGCTTGTAACTGGCGTAGGATGACTAATGTCCTGATGATCAGTTTTCGGATAATCGAGGTCCTACTGCAATTCAAAGTATAATAACTAGACTGCGGATGTTTATGCAATTTAACATGTTCAAATGTGTGCAAAATGTACATATCACAAAGTAAGTAAAATAGAAAATACGTGTTGTAACGTTTAAAGCATAAAATACAGGGTGGACCACGAAGCGTGATCAGCTTAGATTATTCTGCTGTTAGCGGTTCGATCGGAAGTGTTTTCAACTAAAATAACATGGTTCAAGGTGAGCTTCAAGACGATTGTACCAAATTTGTGGTCAACCATTTTTTTCCAGAGTTATCAAGGTCACCTTCAATTTTTTATAGGTAACCCTACAATTTTGTTACACCCATCTTTTAGGAGATACTGAAACGAATTCGGCAAGCATCATAACAAATATTTTTTTCTGAATCTAAAAAGACTGAAGAAAACTCCTGGTTGGAAGAATTTTGCAAGCCACACTGTTGTACACTTTCCAGAGCTGTTGATAGAGCAGTATTAATCATTATTGACTTGATCTGTCGCGTACTTTTTGTAAACATTTCGTCCTGTAGCTTGGAACACATTTCAATTGTGGATGCATGCTTAACCATCAATGCAGACGTCACAGAGAGAACTAAGCAGTCATTTCTTAACCGTTTACGCGAGTGTATTGCTGCTAGTGGACACCATTTTGAGCATCGATTCAATTAAGGTGAATGATATTTTTTTAATGTTTCTTTGGTTTAGATGAAGAAGAAATACTTTTTATGGTGCTTGCCGAATTCGTCTCAGCATCTCCTAAAAGATGGGTGTAAAACAACTGTAGGTTTACCTATAAAAAACTGAATGTGACCTTGACAACTCTGGAAGAAAAGGGTTGACAAAAAATTTGGCACAATCATCTTAAAGCTCTCCTTGAACCATGTTATTTTAGCTAAAAAAACTTCCGATCGAACCTCTAACAGCAGAATAGTCTAAGCTGATCACGCTTCGTGGTCCACCCTGTATAATTTTGTCGAAGTTCTATAATAGGTCTTCAACTTTATTATAACAAAAAATATTGATATTTAAAATTGTATATTTGCATAAACATCCGCAGTCTAATAAAAACAATCTTGGTACAGAGTCATGCCGAATAATATGAATAATACGTGTACATGTGCCCATAGTATTCAAAGAACTGTTCATTTGTTACGTTGCACGTTGAACGAACAAGGTTCGCCACAGCACGTAGGAAGTTCTACGATGGCTCCCTGAGGGTTTCGGCGTCGATATATCGTTCGTATCGTTGCTGCCGGCAACCATGAAGTCCGACCCAAAAAAACAGCAATGAATTAGGGAACGACGGAATTCTAACGCACAGCTGAGAATTAGCTACAGGCCTTAAAGTGTAACGGTGTAAGTGAAACCTATCCGATCGGGTTATCCCCGTGTGTAGAGAACTATACTGTCTTCGTCGAGTGATTAATACCGTGTCTATCCTGCTGACCGGGCCGAGCGGGAAAGAGACATTTATTCCCAAAAAGGAACAACGAAGGTGTATCGAAGTGAAACGATAAATTCTCCGTGACCAATACTGGGACACGGGCCATGTTTGAACGGTTTCTTCGGATCACTATACTCCTACATCAAATGCACGACTCGTGTTCGATTTAGGTTACGCCGAAGAAACGGTAGACTCTGTCGTACAGGGTGTCCGGTTGATTGTACAGAGTGTAAAAAATATTATTTACGATTTTGACACGAGAATATGTATCACTAGGAATGCAACATGTTATATGCATTAACTAAAAGGATCAAACATTTCAAAGAAACTGCACTTCGAAAATTAGCCTCTTTGTTAGAGAAAAAAAGTGTTGAAGTTCTTGTACAATGTATTCTAAGCTTGCAACGTCATTTTGCAACACTGTCGCCGAATTGAGCACATGAGTCATTAACACTGGCAATTGTGCACGTCGCCAGTAAAATATCGAATGGATAATATTCGCATTCTTTTACTATGGGGTTTATTCTCTCAATGTAAAATAATAATGCAGAGGAGCAATCGGCTGATTTAATCCTCTATCATAAAAATGTATAACGGCATTAATCGAATGAATTTTATTCTCCAATGCAGTTCATGAATTTTTTGGCATTACTTTTGCGCGAACGCATCGCGGCGAGGGTATTAAATAGGTATTATCGAAGAAACGATTATCACTTTATCTCTTAATACGCACCATATTAAAGACGATTTATTGTTCCTGAATACGTTGGACTTTACCTATAATTCCGCAACTTCTCCGACCACCTGCTTCAGGATTACCAATCGTTCCTGTACCGATAGACTTACTTTACTTCGCACGAGACAAATTTCACCTGAGAAGATACAGAAAGTTTCTCATTTGAATTGTGAAACCGTACCAATGTGCTCTTTTAGTGAAAATGAGTTAATGAATGTTATATAAATTCATAAATGCTTCATTAAAAAGTTGCAAAAAAAATATTAAGTATCACTTACGTTGAAACTTCCTGTATAATATATAATCCCTGATTACATCCGATTTGTTGTTGAAAACAAAATTATCGTCAGTAAATATAAGTGACATCGGCTAATATTTAATATAAAATTCGTCAATGTCTGCTGTTTTAAGGCTTTGCTACTTTTCTATCTATTTTATTTTCTACAAACCTAATAGCAACATAATGTTATCGTAAATAAATTGTAACAGGTATCTATAACACTGTTGAATCGTCGATAACATGTTCCATGTCACAGCAAAAAATTAAAAAAATATTAAAATGGTTTTTTATAATTATACCAATACAGTAGAACCTCGATTATCCGAATTGCAGTCAGTAACAAGATGCCTCATATTGTACCTATGTTTCTCACAAAAATGATACTTTTGGTTTAGAATATAAATATACACAGTGGCACAAAACAAAGTACACAATGTGACTATTGATAATTCCACCTTACAATTAACATAGAAGAAGAATTTTCAGATAAGCCGCGTTCGGATAATCAAGGTTTCACCGTACTGTAAAAAACGAATATCTGTATTTAATGATATACTTTTTATTTTATTTTATTATCGTTATATTTATTTTACGCAAAATTTCATATTGGTTTTACGCAGGAATGAACGCATTAAAATACCATCTCACGTTAAATTAATTTCTAATTACTTCGTTATGTACTTAAATTTTAAACCGCACGTAATATCTTCGACTATCTAAAACATTGAAGAAAGTTAGAAACATGAATTACGCCGCACGTCTGCGATAATAGTTACTCAGGAAGCGGCCATACTGCCGAACCAGTTAAACACAGATTTTCCGGGACACGTTTCGGCGAATACATCATACGCGTGTCGCATTTATAAAACATTTTCTCTGATAAAGGTATTTTATTCAGGCCGTATGTTCACAGTGCATCGAGTTAGAATAACGAGACTTTAAATCTCGCACCACCTATTCTCGCCTTCCTTTCACGATCCACCGGAAATTCATTGTTCCATTTATAAACAAACTCGATGTCTATATATAAAAAAATGTTTCTTCAACTTTTTATAACTTCTCTACGTACAGAGAGACTGAAAATGGAAGGATACCTTCGTATGTGACTGATTGTATAATATAATTTTTCGTTCATTCAGTGCAACGAAATGCTGCAAACGATTGATTTTCATTTTATAAATAAAAAATTACACAGGGTGTCTCATTTTAATTTTTTCAAATGACTACAGATGCAGCCTATTGTTATATTAAAACAATACCTTGGACGAAGCTTATTCTGCACGCAGCGAGGAGTTTTATAGTTACCGTTAATTTGAATGTTAACTTCAATTTTTTAAGTGAAGCTTTATTTATAGAATGTTACAGCGACCACTTAAGGTTACATTTCAATAAATAATTGCAAAGCACGAACGCATACCTGGTTCGTTTATTTTTCACCAGCGTTGGTTACGAATTAGATCAGCGATTGTCGTCCATTGGTCCATAATGGTACCCAAATCAGTTTTCTCTATTCTATGTATAATTTTCTCGCATTTTATTTGCACGCGCACGTTGCTATTGTCTCTCCAACTTTCTTACGTCCTCTTTCCCAGTCAGACATGCTTTATTAGTCTTTCTCTTTCCTGTCTATAATTACCTAGCACTTCACTCGTCGACTTCCCGCTTTTGTCGCTCCACCACCTTACGAAGAGCCTAAGTTAATTAAACTCGAAGAGAATCGCGCGGAAAGTCCAAAATGGATCACCTTCTACAAACGTAAATAGAGCTAGTTGCAAAATGAAGTAGCTTCCGTTGTTTCACAAAGAAGCCAATGCATCTGCAGGCCCTAATACAACGTCTCCTATGTTCTAAACTTGCAACTATCACGGTATTCTCATCCTAACCGTAAACAAATGTTTACGTTTGTCCGGTTTTGATATCGTTCGTTTTTAAAACGTTTAAAAAGTTCTCGTCGCGTAAATAGATCTCTATTCACCCTGAAGTTCCTCTATCGTCCATATTGTTTCATGAATTCGATTTCTCTCTCGTGGGGTATCATTCACGCGAACTGATGGGAAGAAACACGATCCATCGATAGCCGAATCGTTTTTCATCAACCGTTTTCCCGTTCGCGTGTGTAGCATGAGCCCTGCGATACATCAGAGAGAACGTTCATTGTCCTTGATGCGGAATTGCAAGTCCTTTGACTAAGACGGCTGGGTAGTCAGAATAGCAGAATAGAAACATGTTCATCAGAACATTACGGTTAACGGTATCAAAAGCTTTCTTAAAATCTATAAACAGTACATAAAGTTGAATGTTCATAATCTAAAAAATTGATCTTTTACTTCTTTCTTTTTATTGAGGCAATTCGAATCTCCATAAGGAGATTATTTTGCACTAAAACTTTCAATATACAAATGTAAAGTACACATAACGTTGACGACTTGCAGACACATTATTTTCTGATATTATTAGGTTACAGTTTTCCAGAAAGTAATACATGAGGTTACATGTGGCTAAAGTAGGTTTGAAGAGCAATACGTTACATGATATCTTTTATTTTATTACAGATCATCTAAAAAGTAGCTGAATTATCGTGTCCATATTACAAACGTAGTCGCTGATATGAATGTTTCGAATCTATTGTTTTGTAAAGAACGAACAGGTGCTCTAAACACTATAGTAAAGAGAATAACTTGATTTTTGTACCAACCAGGCATATAACTTTTCTGGAAATTGACGAAGAGACAAATTCGCGTAATCTGATGTTTAAGTCGCCTGGTACGTTCGCTTTTTGTATTCTGTCGATGTCCTGTCTGTCTGTTCTTTCAGTTAGTCGAATTCCTATCCATGGATTTCAGATGCTCGCGATACATAATGCACCGGCGATTTAACATTTCTGCAGCAGGGAGATAACAAGGATTCGTTCGGCATTGTCTTCGCCGCGAACGAGAGGGCCTATTTGAATATATGAATCTTTCATAGCTTTCGTTCGCGCCTGTGATTACAATGCGTGTGCAACGTTCCACCGACGTGGGAAAATATCGATAAACAGTCGAGAACACGATACTTTCGATTACACTTGGCTGACTCTGTACACAGAACGGGCTGTGTTGTTAACTCGTTGAATGGTACAGTGGAAACTGACATAACTGGCCAGACACGGTAGAATCTACCGTTTCAAGCATAAATCACGAAAGACACAGATTTTTAACCGTTTGATGATGCAGGCGTTACCTTATATTATTACAAGAATATTTATTGGTAAACTGCGGAATTTTATGCAAATATACATTTTTATTTCTCAATATTTTTACATTGAATGCAGATAAAGAAATGGGATATGGGGAATAAGTGAGTGTGTGTTGAGCAGATATCAAACATACACATTTTATTTATATTATTTGCTTCTGACAATATTTTGTATGTACCTGGGTATGTTAAATTGCATGAACATCCGCAGTATATTAATTAGTGTTAACAGATTGCCATGCTGAATTTCGTACAAAATGTCCCATTATAATCTTCAAAATATACTTCATACAGATATTTAATATAATAAAAAAAAACTGGTGCTTATAAAACCAATATGGTTTCGAGAGGAACATAATGTGTCAATATTTTTGTCTTTGTATAGGTGGAGGTATGGTGGAGGTATGAAGGTCTTTCCGCTTTTTAAAATGGAACTATATATTTTTTGGAGCGTTGCAACATTTTATTCTCTATAACACAATATTAGGACGTTTGCGCCGAAAAGCCATTAGTCGGGTAAATATTTCAACTTTAATGCTGAGATATGACAACTTCCAAATCAAAATATATAATGTCAAATGAAATGTCTAAAATATTTAAAAAGATTACTACGTCGCAGCATTAAAATTCAAATATTTCTGAATCGAATGGTTTTTCAGCAGATACCCACTAACACTTATTTATAGAATATAAATAGCTGCATCAAAAAATGTATAGTTTCGCTTAAAAGAAACGAAGGTGACTTTTATATCTCTGCTAAGCCTCCAATCATACCAAAAAATTAATGATTCTGTCTCCCCTGGAAACATATAATTTTAACAATACACAACCGTATGTTCGATGTGACCTTGTTTCCAAGTGACATGAATTCGAATACAAATTCTGGAAGTTCGATCCAACCTATCGAGAGAAATCATGCTTTCTCGAATGCTACACAGCATGTATTTTTTTATTCAAGAATAGTGGTACAGGCTTATGTATGTGGCGTCGTTGCGATAGCGATAGCACAGGCACAGGAACAAATGGTCGCAACATTAACGTATATTTTTATAGCGTTAAGGTTTCCTATCTATGGCATAACCGCGCTCAACGTGCAGCGATGTGACTTTCAAGGCAAATACAGAATACAGAAAATTGTCACGGAACTCCGCACTGGTGCCTCGAGTCCTCGCCAAGAATATTTGAGACGGAAATACCATAGTTTCCGTCCCTGAACGATATTAACGCTGGGATCAGAACTTGTTGAACGTTTAAAGTTGTCAGAACTTCTGAAATTGGAACTCGTAAAATAATCGAAGTTGTCTGAACTAGCGAATATATAACCGGTTAAACATTTGAACTTGTAACTATTCATTGCTCCCTGGGCCTATAAAAATTCGAAATAGTAGAACGTTAACAGAGATCGTAATGTAAATATTCAATGAATTGTAACGTTTTGACAAATACTATCATTATAAATGACATGTTAGGGTCCGTGGTGTTTTCGAAATCCTTAATGCATGAAAACCGTTTATTTCATACGAAAACATAAATGATTTCTCCGGAGAAAACGGCTTATAAAAAAATTAATTTCAATTGTCCGAATATGAAACAAAATACCCTGAATGTTTCGAAAATATTCGTTTAATACTTTCTTTAGAAAAAAACTCCCCAAAATCACCTGATTTTTAACATCCTAAACCGGGATCCCCCCTTAACACGTTGATTGATGCAGTAGAAACTTCCATAACTGGTCAGACATATTGTATTATGCCGTTTCGAACACAAATAACGATGAAAATAATTATACAACTATTCAATTGCAAAACCTTGACCTTCTATTCTCATTACAGTGCTAATACTATTCAAAATCGTATTAAAATCAGTACTTATATCATTAAATAAAATAATGTACGCTATGCGAGTTTTTAATTCGGTGTGATTGGGTATGTTTGAAACGAGTTGGCTCGACGAATGTCTGGACTAGCATACACAGTGTGACTGTGGAACGCGACGAAGTTCGAGAGGCTGACGTGTGAACGAAGAATGTTTGGAACTAAACGTTAAGGATCGTGTGACTGAGGAAAAAGATCGTAGGAGAACGTGACCGGGTGAATTTTAGAAATGGATGTTTAGTTTAAGGTGAGAAAGAGAAAGAGCGTTTGAGGGTGTGAGATGTAATGTCAGAGCGAATGGAAAGCGTGTCAATTGTTTGAGAGTCGTAAGAACGCAGAGTAAAGAGTCAGAGAAAGAGTTTTGCTACAGAATTATGTAGTTTTGTTATTTTATATTTAACCACAGTGTCACTAATCAATCACCTTATGTTCCATACTCCCAATCTGCTATCCTCACAATTCTCAACCCACTAATATTGTGTTTATCCTGAATAAATCCTACAATAATTAGCTAAATCCTCGTCGAGGATTAGTTCGCCTTCTGAGTCGCAAGAATTATCAACCATTTTTCTACGGAAGCATCAAGAGACAGGGAGCTTCGCCGTCGAGAACTCGAGAACCTCAGGATGCTGAAGTGTCTGGTTGCCCCGACTCGCGGAGGAGCGGAATAATTTACCGTCTGCGCTGGCGTTTTGCGGGGATCTCATATCCGTCTGAGACAGCTGATAACACTGGACGAGCGTCGCAGTCGTCGCGAAATATTATAGGATCGTGCCATTTCCGTGAGCTGATTGGAAATTGTCAGCGTCTCTGCTCCATTGGCCGCGCGGATATTAGCCGGATGCGAGGCGTCGAAAACTTTTTGATTGCGTTACTGAGACGCGTTTCAAGATCATTAGACGACGTTCGATGGCGTGGTTCGAAAATAATATCAATTGATGCTTTAGGTTGTGCATTGCTGCACAATCTTCACTGGCGGATTCTTATCAAGTCCCGCAGACAGTTTTGGCGTTTTCTCTGGGCTGTTCTAAAGAGAGGTTTCCTTCGAGTGACACTTATGGTGTTTTTTAAGTGCTTTGAAGTGCTTTAGGGGGCCATGCACTTCATTTTATTCAGTTTGAATCGGGCTATAGTAAATAATCGTTTAATATGACAACTGACAAAGTGAAAATTCGCTTTTTAATTTAATGTTTGGTAAGTAGCTGTACAGGCAGTTTGAAGAATATGTTTAACGTAATACGAAGATAATGTTTTTAATGCTGAGGCACGGTTTCGATTTTAAACATTTCATAGTTGCGATGAAACGTGGAAATTTGCTGCTCGTGCTGTAAGGTCAGAAGTGAGAATAATGATAAATTATTCGTAAAAGAAAATATTCACGGAACAGATCACTAAAAAGAGAAGTGAATTTGTTTTGTGAATCCAGAAATGCTGATTATAACAATAATCTGTGTTATTCGTTCATCCCATAACAAAAGTAACACATACAAGGAGCGTCAGTAAAATCGAAGATGATGTAAAATGATCAATTTTAGCTACCAAAATAAAATTTTTACATTTCATATACCTATAGATTCCAAGACATTCGTAACACAATTATTTATCCATCATCTGATATAAAAATCGTAAAAATTACACGAAAAGTTTGGAACATCGATTTATAAAATAACCGCACAGAAAATTCACAAGTAAATGCTTGATAGTTTCGTGTGGAGAAAAACTAGAAAACTGTAAAATTTGTTGTTTCAAGCGACCAATAACTGGCAACCATTCAATAACGTGGTCCAGAATATTCCAAAATAAATGCCGTTTGAAATAACTTCGAAATGACTGGTTTTACGAAACAACGGTACAAGAATAATGTTTCATGTTCTTTCGTAGAATTTTATGAGGATGATGTCAAGAACAAGTTTCTTACAGTGAAAAGATACATTCGTTTGCCAGTTTCTTAGTAAGTAAACAAAAACGAATCCTATGACGCACGTAATCTGAACATACACAGATTCAGCGACATAAGCAGATTCAAGCGAGCTTATGCTTCAACAGAAGCAACCCCGGAGGCGTGCACGACGCTGTGCGAACAGCGTTGACGGGGTCAGGTCTGACACCCGCGAAAGTTAGGACAAGCAATTTTCCGTTACTGTTTTGTTGGCGGTCAGCCGTGCGCAAATCAAAGGCCCAGCGTGCTTGCCGCTTCCGACGATTCGGGATTCGGTATTGCGGTTCAGAACAGAGTGGAGAGTCGGCTATGTCTTCGGGTGAAACGAAGGTTGAACTTAAGTTGCCGTAACTAGATTTTCAGGCTAAACTGATTTGCCGTGCCACCCGTAAATCCTTCGACCCTTCTGCGCCCGCGCGCGCGTCTATTTCCAATTTAAAGCTGAAATCATGTCCACGACAACAAAACATTCGACTTTCGCGTAATTCCGTTGTCGCTTAGCGGACAAACGATTTCGAAATTTCTGGTAATTTCATTTGACGGCTGCTACGACGTAACGGGTGGAACTTTCGTTCGGGGAATAGAAGTTTTCATTTGATAATGTTTCGGTAACTTGAGAATCCTTCTGAGACACGGACAGACCCCTAGCGTTTTTACTGAGCGGTCCGGTATAGTATACCATAAATGAGAAGCATTGAAACTAATGTTCTAGTGTATTCTCTGAATAATCACTAGTCAAAAATATTATACATATTCACACAAGTGCTTTGTTCAAAAGTAACCATCAGAATATTACCACTTTGAATATTATATTTGCTGAAATGACAAAACATTCTAAATTGTTATACAAAATAAGTATAATCATAAATTCTATCTTTTTTAATCAATAATATCAATAACATTCATAATTTTTAACTGCTTCTAATAGAACTAATTAAGTACATTTATTAATACTATACATGATCAAATAAATAACGATGGAATCTGTACGTCACCCAGATGTGGGTAACATGGCGCTTAAAGTGTTAAATGTCAATTAATCGAGCACACTGTAAGATAAATTTTGACGATTTGCAGTAAAGTCGTTCGTAATGCTTATATTTACTGCATGAGACGGTTCAAAATTATCATTGTAATTTTTAAGAATTACTTATTAGTTTTGTTATATTTTAAACTGTCAGGTATTCCTGTCGAACTGTGGACGTGAATTTATTGTAGCAGACTGTTCATTAGAATTTTATTTCGTTTTACTGAATGCATTATTAATCTGTTTATACTTTCAACGAAGTGAGACAGTGAGCCACACCTGCATGAGGAAACTGCGTAAATATTCTCGGAAAATTCATACACTTTACCATACTAATATATGTATATTTAATATTTTTGTTGTACTGTTTTAATGAAACATTCATGAACATAACTTGTTTACTTGCTTCTGACCGTACAATATAGCATGATTGATCGAAGTATTAGGATACGAGGAAGGAGAATTTAAATGAAGTAAGACTATGTGCAAGTAGTATTGGGACATATATAGCCAGGCATAATCTGCGATATGTACAATCATTTATCCAATGAATTAAAATAGTCATGCAAGTAATACTGTGATAATCGGGTAATTAATTTAATTTGACCATTATTCATTATTTTTAATAAAATATTCTGTTTACAATAATAATAAACAGGTGAATTTAAAAAATTGTTTGCTGCATAGTATGAGAACGCCTTGTCAGCATGATCATTATTTTCATCAATTCACTTTGAAACAATAATTCTGATAACAGGTCTACAAATTGTAATAATAAAAACACTTCGATTAGCAGATATTATCAAAACTTTATGCATGAGTGTATTTGTACAAGTAAATAATTTTTGTAGAACGATTTCTTATTTCGCAAACATAGTTCTCTTTATTAATTATTATAGATTATCAATATATCGAGAGTACAGAACATTAGAAACTTACAGTAACCTTCAGGCATACTAGTTTTGTTTCTGCATTTATAATAGTATCTCGATTCATTCCAAACAATACTAAAAATCATATATAAGTTATACGCTACGTAGAACATAGCTTACAAATTCAGAAAGTGAATGTCAAAAAAACAAGTGATTTTCAATCATACAGTCATTACATCTTTCTTGTCTATTTTTATTAGTCCCACCAGTCTAGTATATCCTCAATTTTTATAAAAAAAACTATGTAATTCTAATCGATACGTACAAATATCCTTCAAAATCAACGTGCTGCCAGTTCAACCGTTTCATCTAATAAACCTAAAAGAAACAAATGTTAAATTTCTCTGTCTCGAAGCTTCCTGGGTTCCTTTACTGGAAGCTTCATTGCCTTTGAAACCGGTCGAGAACGTCTCCTCACTGCAGCACGACTTAAAATTTCGAGCGTTACAGCTAAATTAATCATATACTTTTCGATCCGATCGAGCATTAAAGCGTCAAAAATCAAAGCGGACGGGGGGTTATCGAAACGTACGTCAGGAACGGCGTGCATCATATTTCTCCTGAAATTCATATCCGGCTTCCCTTTGTCCCGGGAAGCGATATCGTGGAAACAAAGCATGCCAGCGGGCGGGTATCTCCTCCATGCAAGTATCATTCCATCATGGTGTCCCGTCCGAGCGAAGAATAAAAAGCACAGGTCACGAGGCATTATAATGGAGCGAGCGTGTCCGTCATGTTTCGAGAAGTAATTGCTTTCTGGATCGTGACGATCGAAGGAAACGTGTTGGCCAGCGAAATCCGGAATCCTCTTGCTACCACGGCCACATAGGGATGATGTAACGAAACTGGCGATCGTACGTTGCACGCGCGCTGAAACAAAATGGCCCCGGCAAAAGTGGCCGTGTGTCAGTGACACCGAATCCAACCAACACGCTATAGCGCAGCGACTTTCTGCTAGACGGGGACACCGTGGACAGAGAAAACTTCTGCCACGTTTCCACGGGATATCGATACTTTTGTTATCCGGAGCAGATCGAATTCTGACGACGTCCCTAGCAAAAGTTCTTGTCAAAGGAGCTGTGCTGCATGGAGTATCGTATTTAGATCTCCTCAGCGATGAGCACATTGTTACGAGCCGCGATTACGAATTTTAGAGTTCCATGCGAATTTTAGAAGACGGATAACACGGCTTAGACCGTGAATCTATGATGTCTTATCTGGAAAAATTAATTTCAGAAGGGCGATCGGGTATAAGATGATTGTTTGAATAAGTTTAAAACAATCTGTGTAACGTTATTATATTTGATACAAACTCGTAGTATGATGACGTTTACGAAGTTCTGTATTGGATCGAGTTATACAACGTTCGGGGTGCACGGTTTGACTTCTAAATGAATTCTGACGGTTAAAATTGAAGTTGAAGTTAGTTGAGAGGGCCAAGTTCCTTCGTCAAAAGACAAAGTACAGGCTGACTGGCAGTTCCAAGAATCCTCGACCCGGTGAAAATTTCAGACCACCCTGAGCGTTTGTTGCGTCAGTAGAAGGGGGGTGTTGAGTAAACCTTGGCTTACGGTTGTTCCTATTTTTGGGGCAGTTTCTTTAAGAAATTTACCTGGGATCTGGGAGTAACGAAATTGTGAGAGGACATAGTCTGAAATGTAAAGAAACTGAAACTTTATTCTAAAGTGAAAGAAACTTTATTTTGGAGTATTGACAGTCGAGAGGGATGTGTCGCGTACAAAAGTTTAGGTCTCTAATGGGCGTTCACAGTTACAGACTTCGTTTGCATAGGAACTTTCGTCCTCTCCTTTGGGTGGAAATTCGATATGGGCGTTCGAGACAGGGACGTACGAAATTTCCAGATGTTTGGAGAACACGTGAAAACTGTGCGAGTCTCAACACGACTCAAGTGGTCGAGAATTCTCATTCCGGTGCCGACGTCTCCATTCAAGAATATTTATTGCTGTCTATGGGTTTAAGAAAGCTAAATATTTTGTTAGAAAGGCTAAGAACTGTTACTGATGATTTTAAACTGGGTTTTTGTTTATGAATTCTCAAACTTTGTCCTTGTTCCGTCTCCATCTCTAAAACATAGCGAGGTGAATGTTCGTCAGATATGTGACAACGTAAATAAGGTAACTATTTCTTATTAAAGAAATATTATTATTAATTATATTTAATAATTATTAAATAATTATTAAAATATTATGAAATGTTGAATTGTTGTTTCGAATGGTACACAAGGATTAAATTACGAGTTAACACGTCTTCCCCAATTAATAGGTTAAGCCAGTGATGACCACCGGAGCTGCGGTCTTCCCTCACTCTAGGTCCATTCCCCTTGTTTCAGTTCCCTCCAGTCCCCCCTCGCTCCATCGTCGTCCCAGATCACAGCCTATATGAAGGGAATAGACCTAGAGTGGGGGAAGACTGCAGCTCTGATGGCCGGCACCGGGGTAAACAATAATACAGGCTCAGGAGGAGCGATAAAACATTCCAGACACCACACATTAAGCAAAATAACGTTCAGAATGAAAGGAGAAATTGTATTTTTGCTTCTCCGTGTTTGTCTTCAGCTGATTCATCTTCGGTGTCCCCCGCGTCCTGCTCGTCCCTTTAATATCGCGAGTAAGATTACGGTGAGAATCCGTAAGTAGACAGCGCTTGTGATTTATACTGTCTGTGTGATCAGGCGAGCAGAAGGTATCATTCGAAAGTATTGGGTTCTTTTCAAATCCAGAGCCAGAATTCTCAGCGCGATTTATGTCGTCGGACATAACGGATGATCGTCTTAGTCAGGGTCAACGTCGATGCGGTCCTGCTGCAACCCGGACTTCATTTTTCACCTTCGCCTATTCATTTTCGCGCGGGAATTTTTCATTCGAATACTTAGCCGTGAATTTTCTGACGCTTTCTTGCTACTCGTTGTTCGATCGAGGGTACTTTGTTGGCGGAGATTGTAAAAAATCCCTTGACTTCAGGGACGTGTAATTTGGTATTTAAAACGTGAAATCAATGTCGGGTTCATTTCAGAATGAATATGCAATACAGTGACGTTAGTAAGAGACATTAAATTTCATTAAATCGTTTTTTTTTTATGGGATTCCAAGATTTCAACACTTGTTAATACGTGCTGCATGCCACAGAGGATTCACTATTTTAATTTTATTAAATTATTACAGACACTGACAAAATTCTGAGTGACGTTTATGAGAAATGGTGGAAAATAGAGAAAATATTCATTTAGTGGAGATATGGACAATTTTGAATAATAAATCATTTCATTATTTCTTCATTTCATATTCCGAAAAAGGAACAATATGAACGGACAGGGATACACGCCTAAGCCTAATCATATTCGTGCATTAGCTTGATTATGTACTGATAAGAAACACATACGTGTTTAATCTATAGTACCAGATATGATTGACATATTTCACTTCAACTAGTCATTGATTAGGTATTTCATTACTTAATTGTTTCAAATACAAAATAATTATTTTCTATATTTTTTCTTGCAATGAAGTAATATAATATTTGCAATAATACTTTAAATAATGTACAAATAATTAAACAAATAACTTCAAAATTACCTTGGAATAAGATAATAAATATATATTTTAAGTAAACGAAATAATAAAAAAATCAAACAACATATTAGTTGGACTGTCATGTCTTTTCCAAAGAACACATGTCTCTTTATAATAGCACCTCATCTTTATTCGACCACTGTATTTGTTTTAAGAACTTTGAATTAAATACAAGCAGATAGCAAGGATGCACTACGTAAACTTTTGTCGAAATGCTTCTACCAAAATTTAGCAAAACTCAGAGCGATTACAGTTTCAGGAAGTAGGAGTGTGAGCAGATCGACTCTATCCTGAGAGACGAATGTCATAATCCCTCTTTACATCAGTTTCTGTGTCCATATTGCAGTCGCTACTGCTGCTACTAATTCCACGTGAAATATCTAAGTATCTAAATACTCTCTAAGCCTTACAATATTGAAATTCGAGATTGCACAGTACGACAGACATGCTGTCTATAAATTTCTTGCATTTAACTCACGCGCGCGTCGTTACTGTATCTCCTCTCTTGTGTTTCTTTCGAAAGAAAAGTTTGCGTCTGGAAGACGGTTCAGTGGTACAACAATAAATTCGACCACGTTAAGGACAAACATAGTACAACCTCCAACATCCTAATTAACAGGAAGACCTAAGCATTCAAGTAGAAGAAAATTCTGATAATGGAATATTCATTTTCTTGACATCAATCATTCTATATTTCAACGAAAATAATGAAAGTATCTGGAATAAAAATAGAAACATATTGTATAGAAACTATTATTTGTTTAATTTAAATATTACACATTTTCCTATCACTAAACTGTACAAGTTTATTATCATATTTAACTCCATAGAATAGTTTTGTTCTTGTACAGTAAAACCTCAATTATCTGAACTGTAATTAGTAACAGGTTGACACAGATTGAGCCTATGATTTCCATAAAAACAGTTACTTTATTATAGAATTTAAAATACATAGTGACACAAAATTAAGTGCACAGTGATGCTAACAATAATTTTAGCTTGCAACTGATATGGATGACCGGTGTTCGAATAATCGATTTAGCCGGGCTTAGCACTCGCGAAGAATATTATTCTTCACGAAAATAAAATCTGATTATAATAATACGAAAGGCAGTCGGTTGACACCTGATCCAGTGTCCACACTAATGCAGTACCTCTATCACGATTAAACGGCTCTCTTCTAGCACGACTAATTAATCCGCCTAACGCAATATTTCTGGAAAATTTGCGTAGAAGTATGCACGGAACGGGTCAGTATCACTGAGAGCATTATCCTAACGTTTGATACCTCCACTGGCAAGGCATTAAAATAATAATGCTCGCGGCGCGCGGCGGTATTAGCATTAAAACGTGGCTTCGCGTTTGGTGGACCTGAAAGGAAAGAGAAAAGATAAAAACACGAGCTTCCGGGCTTTTCGGGCTGACCAAAATTGAATTTTCGTCGGCTCGATTCACAGCGACATACGACGACGTGCTCCTCTCGCTGAACATGACAGTGTTCTTCTGCACCAACTATAATCTGGCATCGACGCAACAATAACAGCCGCGGAGCCCGCGATTTCACCGGGATTTATCATGGCCCGTCGTCAGGGAAATAATTATGCCGCTCATCTTTTTATGTTTGATAAATTCGTTTCTGCCTGGCCTCTGCGACGGCTTCGGCCTTCAGCTAGGCGGATTCCATTGTACGGCTCGCTGGGTTCGATAAAATGCCGCGAAACGTGACAACGAAATAGCATATTTTTTAACCCCTCCGGTATGATTTTTCAAACACCAGTCTTGCGAGCTCGAGAAGCGTATAATTTATTGTATCATAATTTTGCATATTTGTAAAAATTTGAATGTATAATATATTGAAACCCAAGAGGTGAGCTCGATATTTTTAAGTGAGGATCTCTTCAAAATAATCGCCGTTTTAAATAACTTTTTGATCCTGTTTTGTATTCAGCGCCTCAGATGTAATTTGTGTTTTTATAGAAAATATAGTTTTGGACGTTGTTAGTTTATTTATTATATGTACTAACGGTTTATTTTATTGTACTGTATAAGCTTGAGACAACAGATATGTATTATTATTGATATTATTATACCAGTAGTTAATGTATATACCACATTTATATTTCTTCTGTACACATTTTTTATTATAATTACTCCTTCTGCATTTTCTTACTTATACTGCTAATCTATACATAATTTTATGTACTGCTAGAGAAACAGCTTGAAATTGAACTTCATTTTCTTCACAGATTTTTCATTATGGGACTAGTATAAATGCGCTACAAATTCCATGGCTGTATAAAAAAATTGATAAATAAAATATAAATATCGCCGAAACGCGATATAACTCTAATGAGTAGCTTATGGAATCAGTATCTTTATTCCGATCTAGCTTTAAATGCAAACCAATGAACAAAAACCCCTAATTTTTTATAGTTAATAATCCTTTAATACCATCAATATTTACTTTATTTTCAATTGTCTAATTTACCATTACAGAAATATCAAAACAGTGAATCTTCAAGTAAAATCTTTAAAGCAAGTGTCTACTAATACGCCATCTACCGCAGTGAAAAAATCCGTGTATAATCAGACATAGGAACATATTTATAGCTCCTACTCATCGGTACGCTTCTTATTTTACATCATCGTTGAAACAATAATGTAACTTACAATTTTATAACAGTTATTAATCGGTTACTAATTCACAGTACTTATTTATAAAAAAAAAATTGTAATTATGTTTGCAGTAGTTAATTGATGAGCCTGAAGTTCATACCGTAGATCCTCGATGTATAAAACCTGTTAAAAGGCAGATAGCTTGTACTTTGAAAAGAAGGTGAGGTGGTTGGACACTTGTTGTAATAAGAAAACACGTTTCAGCGGTATTAGACACTTTAAGCCGGACACACTTGAATGGAGGTCGTGACGAAGTTTATTTATAAAGCGGAAGTTCGGGACAACGGTGGCCACGTTAAGCTCTTTGGCCGGATAAACTTTCCAGACTCCTGCATCGCCATCGATTGTGGCCCTGAGCCAAGACCTCCTTATCCTACATAATATTTTACGAGCGTGGACTTTGTTTTGCAGACGAAAGAGCCACGGGCGAGAGGAGAGAAACGGCCCCGATGCCGAACGAACGGGAAAAGAGAGTGAAACGCAAATTCTTTCTTCTTCTTCTTTTTTTTTTTATCTACACCGTTCCCCATCTTTGACCGAAGGCGAAACGATTCGACGTAGATGATTGAACATTCGTTTTTATGACGACGTGTTTTCACGGTGAAATGGATGCGGTATACCTGCGTCTCTGATAAAAGGATAGGACCGTTTTTAAACTGGTACAATGCTTCTGGAGTGAACGAAGTGTTCCCTGTTCGGGATTAGCTCCGGGTTCAGTCAGATTTTGTCTTCTTGAATGTTCTCTTCGAGATAGAGTTAAAGACATCCATCAAAGCAAAGCTGGAATTACAAGTTGGTCCACGGTGAAGTCCTAGTTGTAAGTCGAAATAAGAAGTACAAACTGGATCTTCAAACGTTGGACCAAATCGTTTGTTCTTCCAATACATCAATTCAAGTTGTAGCTGGAATTATAGGGAGGGTATTTATTAAGACAATTTAGAAAAAAAAACGTTTCTGGCGTCTTCAGAAATCAGATGCCAAGCAAAGGTGCTGAAATCTCGAAAGAAGTGGTCTGCAACGCTATGGTTGCAAGGACTTACTTCTTTCGTTTAACATAAAGAATATGTCCGGTTTGTGATACATATTTGTACCAACATCCTCTGAAAGGGCACCTTAGATCAATTCCCATACATCACTGAAGCTGCTCAATGTCTTTTACTGCAAACATTTTTAACAATATTTAAGTCACTTGAGAAGCTACGGAGTATTCGAGCATCAGACCGTGATAAATCTATGACCACCGAAAGCTCATTTCTCACTTTTGCGGTGATGAATGGGTCGCCTGCAATGTTACTGGGATAATTTACATGTTTATGATTCACCACAGAAACAGTGAAATTAATAGAGTCTAGGAAAGTCATCAATTTCCTGAGGCTTACGGTACATACATACATCACTGGGTGTCTTGTGCATGAAGGTCAGGTTCTTAATGATCGAGAATGACAATGAATCTAACCACCAGTCCAGTTTTATTGATACCACGAATTTTGGCCACCTTGGATATGCATGCACCTTCTATACGTACCCGTTGAACCCTAGCGCGTCCCTCCGTTCGACTATACAATCAAGGTCTTTAAGTTAAAAATGTATGGAACTCATATTTTCAACTTTATAATATAATGAGAGGACTAAGGAAACATAGCGAATAGTCATCATTGTGAAACTTTTTTAAATAAATGAAGACACGATTGGTCAAAAAAGACCCGAAGACCGCACTAGGGTTAATCAAAGATTTATACAATAATGGTAACCTCTTTCTTTAATTTTCGAATGCTTGTACAATACTGTTCATTAAAGGAATATTCAATTATAAAATTTAAAAAAATGGAAAATTTATTTATTCTGTTAGCCAGAAACTTTATCCTTCATTTTCGACTTAGTTTTAGGCAACGAATCACCACCATTTCGGTTTTACTACAATTCTAAGCACACCCTGTATATAAATTGTTATTAAAACAATTAGTGTTCAGTATACAGTATCTTCGTTTTACACATGAAACATCAAATTCGCCCTCCAAAGCTCTGCTACCATTAATTCACCGGAAGAGTAATTTTCATCAGACACTCCAGATCGTTGCAACCAATTCACACCTTTCACCCGGCTGATAATAAAGTGTTTCATCCAGCACATGTTCCATCGCAATGGGTGTCCAATTAATCGGCACTCGTTAGACGCTGCACGGGCCAATGGCAGCCGGCTGTATTAGCGTTTTAATCCGTGGAGCGCGATTGCCATTGAATAATCGGCTCCTATCCGGTTTTATGTTTGACTAAGAATCCCGGGCGTCCTGACAGCGTGAAGGTAAAGCGTATAGGGGCTTGGCAATAAATCGGCGGTTCCCAAGTACCCCGAGGGAATGAGCTGACGAAAATATAGCGGCGGCCCGCAAACTAGGAATTGTTAGTTACTGCGGCCCGCCGTAAAATATATGAGCCGGGCGTCCATGAGGCGGATACCCGCAACCTCTATCCTCCATCCCGTGGTGTTCAGATCCTCGTAGGCTTGATCGAAAATTCGACACTCTAAATTTGCCCGTCTGGAGGTGGTTCGCTTCAATTGTTCCCGCGTCGATTGATCGACTCGCGTAAAACCGTCGAACGAATACGAATACCGGTCCCTGCGCTCCTTCAAATTCTGTAACCGGTCCAATTTCGCTGCCACCGTTATATCGTACTACAGGGATCATGCTTAGCGAACTAGAGGTCAGGTTTAGGACAGCAGCACCCGTCGTGTGTGGAATCATTTTGAATTTAGAACTGCCTACATGTACCTACCTACATACATGTAGGTGTAAGTCTGATTTTGGTTAGGTTTTATTGTATAAGACTATTTGTTGGATGTCCTGATAGTCGCGGAAAAGATTTCTCGTGTTTTATACGATTGTTTATACAGGGCGTTACAGAAGTACGTGGACAAACTTTAGAAGCTTATTCTGTTCAGTTTAGGGTTGAAAGAGGTCGTGCAAATATTTGTCTATGAATGTTTCATTTTCCAGATACAAACTCTTTTTCCTTATGACAGTACTACAAATACATTCCACTGAAGAAATTGCTAAATATTTTTTTCTGTGGCAATGCTTATCTAACAGCGAAAACGGTAAAGAAATACAGTAATACGATTTTGGAGTATTTCCTCAGCTGGAGTAAAACATTTAGAAATTACTAATTTCCATATTTTACAGTGCTTGCTGAACTGGTCTCAATATCAGCTAAAAGATAGACGTAAAAATATTATAGGTTCATCTATAAAAGAACTGAAGACGGCCCTGACAATTTGAAAAAAAGTGACTAAGCTAAAATGTAATATAATCATCTTGAAGGTCTATCTGAACCACGTCATTAGAGGGAAAACAGTTTCAATCTTCCTAGTAACAACAGTATAATTTATGGTGCTGACGTTAGACGGTTCATCCTGTATAAAGACATGTTCTGTAACAGTAGCTAAGGGTCAGATGCTAATATTCTAAGATTTATTTACACTCATCGGTACCAACATTGTCAGCTACCTGTCGCCCGATCGTAACCTCTCCTTGTCAGATGGGAGTATCAGGTGAAGCGATCTGTATAATTAATGAAGGAACGAAGGCTGATTTCCTAATTTCCTCATGTCCGAGCCCGTGTCCACTGATCGAAACGTAGAAATACGATGACAGCGAAAATCAGCAGGGTTCGTGTGCGGCGAACTTAATCGAATCGACCGACAAGTTCCTCGGCTGGGAACTTGGTTCGCGCTCATGAGAATTCGAACGTGGCACGACTGCACGAGCCATCCATGAATCGCGATCTACGGCATTTCACGATTTACCTAATGCCACGTCCCCGGAATCCTGATAGCCATTATCACTTGCTATTCACCCAGTGCGCAGGTTCGATGCGTACGCAACGGCAATTAGCAACCACATTAATGCGATGCGTCTAACGAGGTCTCGACAGAGAGTTTTAGGGTTCTATCGGCCTCTCGATCCAGGGAAAGGCACGGAAGTATTGACTTGTTGCATACGAAGTGACTGGCTTATTAATGAAACTTTCAACGGAAATAACTTCATTGCAAGTCGTATTTATAAATCAGTATAAATTCTGGAGGCTTCAGTACACTTGAACCGAGTGAAATGGGTGTTGTTTGAAATCCTGCTTTGACTATTGTAGTCTAATTAAGTATGTAATCTGTTTGTCACGTAATCCTGCCTTTTCGTTTCTGGTCTCCGTTTTTGGAGTCACTCACCACAAGAATCATGGACACTGCGCACCAAGAGCAATAGGCACAATTAAAAGCAGCTTTAGCTTTTGTAAAACGTGTGTTAGGAAATTGTTAATATGCCCTTGCATAGTCCACTTCAAATGCTAACTAGGTGTGTTTATGGGATTCTGGAAGAAGCTTGAGTTCTTTAAAGGTATTTTTTCATGGCTGTTTTATGGTCCCATCGCTGGCTCGCTAAAAATGAAGTAGCTGCTTTAGTACGAGGCAGTCAGTTGGCGAAAAATCTGAAGAATGAAGCGAGTGTGCAAGGGCTTCATAGTATATTCGATGAAGCTTCTGGACTGTCCTTTGTACGATGAGGATCAGTAACGTTCATATTATGAGTGCACGTTCTTCTTCGAAATCCATTCATCCAATTTTTTCTGGTTTCTGGTGACCTGTAGATGCTGGGTAACTATTGAATGGTGCATATTGCGGCGCAGTAATAATCTGATGAAGCAATCGCGTCTAATTAAAATTTTGGAGAAGGTTCAAGTGGCCAATAGCTGCATGCCAGACGGCTAATAATTTGTACGTAAAAATTTCCAAGGTTTTCGCATGTTTTCCAAATCCCAGCGAGCTTTATCGCTAACTGCATCTAAGATACAGCGGAGAGTTTGAACTCAGCCAGAGAAAGGACACTGTGCTATGGTGTGAGTGTCCCAAACCTGAGCCCCATAGTGGGGGTAACTCATAACTGCTTTACACTTTTATTACTTATGCAAAAAGCGCATATGCGAAGAGCTCTCTGTTGTTCTTCACCATAAATGTATAAACTAATTTTACCTTATATTTATTAAATTACGTTATAACCTAGTAGATCAATTCATTCAGTTTACTTATTTGTAACTTCGGATCAAGTTGGCCCGAACGATTCCATTATACAATTATTGGAACGGGGCACAGGGGTTGGAGGGTTAATAGTACGAAGATGTGACGTGTAATAAAATTAATGCAATCTATGTCAGTCCCAGGGGAGACGAGTTAATCGGTCACGGTAAGGAAGACACATAACACGATCGTAGACGTGCAGAGATTCGCGGTCGTTCGAGAACGTGTGCCATTTCGGCCATTATTCAATCGCTGCAACCAGATACCAGCGTGATCGAGCACGTACAACGTTTTTCCCTGTCCGAATGCGTATCTAGCTTGGGTCTAGAACGTATCCAAGGGTCGACCAAGGTGTTCTGGAATCAATATCCTGAATATTGCCGTTGATGGATTTATAGTTCCTACTGGCACGGACTTTAGGTGAAGAATTATTGAACGCCACGCGTTGGCGCGAGGAACGTGTCAGGCGATTGGAGAAGTCCAATGATTTTATTCAATAAAATATTTCTGTTCTTCCTGCTTCTTCTTCCAGACACTGATCCGGGCTTTGCTTATTCGTAAGTACATGCCAGATGTGGAAAGTTAACGTTTATTTCTACAGTTTAATAAACGTCGTTTCAAGCTTAGATATTATTGGCATCTCTTGTGTCACAGTGATACAAATACTTAAAGTAAACTTCCCCTTTAGGGACCAACTATTTTCATCTTTATATCGGAAGTGGCACGTGTCTGTATTCCTTGATTGAAACGGTAACCAATTAACGATAAAAGTGTCCTATTCTATCATTCATGCGTTACTTGTTTTATATTGAGTTTATTATTAACTACAATTTAACACGTTGAACGCCGTGACAGTCAGCGGTGACCGACATCTCAAATTAAATTTAATTAAATAATTATTGATTGACGGAAAATTCTGAGCAAACTTCATACTGAAACAATAATATAGGACGACTGAGTACTCAAATGTTTTTTTTCTGCACAATTTATATAAAAAATAGTAAATCACATCGTGTCTGATTAGATATGGCCGTTTTCACTGTGGCGTTCAACGTGTTAAAGAGTGATGCGGAATCTATTATTGAAGCAATAGCTGACTAATTCTAATAAGACAGATCCAGAAATCTATATTTTTAAATCGTCGCATTTAATATCATAAATCCCCTCATACATAAGCTAACTTCTCTTACAAAGAAGAATAAAGAAAGATACAGTAAACAGTTGAATTAGAAAAAATAGTTACTTTTTAGCAACAAGACTAAAATATGTCGTGGCCCGAAATAGGTACGTTGAAAATTGTGCAGTACTAATTAACGAACAATTTTATAAATAGGTATAATAGCACATATCATAAAAAAAATTGTTCATGATTATAGTGTTGTTTGTTTAATAACATAAGTAAATTAGCGAGAATGAGGACACAAGATTGTCGGTAATAGAAAAAGTAGGTTACTAGAGTAGATGTGAGACAGGCTTTCAGTATAATTTTTCTATAAAAATTCATTTCATAACTGCAATTAGCATAATGTTAAGAGTAAAAAATATTTCATGAAAATTTGTCATACATATCAATAAAACATATTCCTTTCATGTTACTGATTTTTTATTCTTGAAATTGACGAATATTATTACACTAGCTTTTTGACGTTTTTTTCGGCTGATAATAATTTTTTTTTAATTGTTACTCACTTTTATTCGACAGCATTTTGTTTTGTCGCTTTTGAACGAAAGAGTTGTAAATTTTTTATTAGCTTGTTGCAGGTTCTCGTGTTTCTTTTTGCGGAGTATACATTTGTAACTTACTTTTGCGTATACACTTTTAGTTTTCTCTCTCAATACAGAGTGCTGTTTGCTGATAGATTGTTGAAAGGGAGTTTTTTCCCTGTTTGTTAATTACTACGATGGTATTTTGTCACGTGGTACAGGCACACCAGCGACGCTTTTAAAAGCTTTTCTGTTGTACCGAGGAGAGTAAGAATTTAATGGAATGGCTTGATTTTCTTTACTATTTTTAATGAAACGCTGTAAACTTGTTAAAATGACAGTACTTCACTGTACAAACAGAAAAGAGGATTTTTAATTAATATCTTTAAGTTTCTTAAACGTGCCATGTTCATCATAAAACTGATCGAAAGCTACAAAATTTAAAATCTTTTCATGTTATAAACTGCTGTAAAAATTGTTATCCTAAATGAAACAAATTTTTATTTATACTTAAATAATTCATAGAGATATCATTTTTGTGTTGCTGATTGTTCTTCGAAAAATACAATCACCAATAAATTAAGACATAATAAAGGAGTATCTTCTGAGAATGAATTCAAATTTAAAAACGTTGTTAATTCTGTATTCAAATTAATGCATCTGCATATAGTGTCAATTTTTATCAGAAAGAGTTTAGCGTCTCACATTTAAAATTCATGGCGCACAATTTTACTTATTACTACAGTCTGAATTACGCAGATGGAATACTTATTTTGAAGTTATCTATTTTTTCCGGTAGAAAAGAAAATGCTTCCTCCCAGTTCGTCGCTACTACAAAAATAAAGTAATCTGAACTATCAGTTTATATTTTTTTGGCTTAGATTGGCAAGTTATTGACGACTTCTTACGATAGTTTGCCGACAGATGCGAACGATTTTCCTCTCGACACAAGGAATGGTCGTGCGAAGTATAATCGTACAATATTTCCATGCACGTTGCTGAGGAAAATCGTATTTAACGCGGCACCTATTAGGAAAGTCAGTCACTCCGACGGAATTACACATTAACGAAGAGTGAATTACGCGAACAATACGATCGATTCCGTAATTCATTACACGGGCTGTCGGTGCGGCGATAATTAAGGTAATTTCAGCTAGTTAACGTTAATTATAAGGGATTCATATTTAATATTTCCTCATCACCGCGGACAGGCGGAACGCTGAACGTTCCGTGATAATCGTTATTGCCTTAATTGGACGCATTTCATCATTCAACATTTTCCAGATGCTTCTCTGTAATTCCGCGATTGGATAATGAATTGAGCCTTCTCATCACCCTTTAAACAATCCGAAAACATTTTTCACCGAATATTCCGCCACAGATACGTTATATACCATTTGAAGGTAATCCACGGGTCTATAAATTCACAAACAACCTTTAAAACGTTGACCGCCATGTCACTTGTATGTACGTGACACATAAAGTACCGCTGGGATCCCGTCACGTGGGTCACGGTCTTAGTTCTCCGACCTAAGAAAGAATTTACTAAGAAAGTATCTATAAAAATATTTAATAGTAAGAGTAGAATATTACGAAGGTAATATACAGTATATTACACCAATAAATTAATGATATAATAATAGGTAATGAAATATAGAAAACTTGGACTTGGATGAGTATCACTTGATGTGTGGACATCAGACGTTAACCCCTTACTGCATGATTTTTTGTTTTTACTAAAAGAAATATTTCAAGTGTAAGAAGGAACACCTTTTATGAGAAACATATTGAAAAGAATTTTTGACGTCATTGAATCCTTTAATTAGTGAAAACACTGCGGTGTACCACACCCAGAATATGATACAATTATTTACCAAAAACAATTCCTTATGGCGCATTCAACATTTTGCAACAATTTCGGTCCTGATTCAAGCAAAGTGTTACTTCACATTTCTCGCAAGCTACAAATGTCTTTTCTTTGCAATCAGGGAATTTATATCATCTGTGTGTAATTAGGCATGTGCAAAATGATTGACACCATCCTGTCGTACTACAACTTGAGGTACTTCTGCTGTAGTACCTTCCTTCGTTTGCAGTTGAGTTGCTGTTGAATGTCATTACTTGGCAGACCTTTTTCACATTCCAATATTTTCCCTGCTCTGCATGGAGCCACTGCAACAGGAATTGTGGAATCGACAAGAAGCATGTGGTAATTCTTATTGTGTTTATGTCATAGAATCCAAGCATAAAAATAATACAAATCACAAATGTAATGTGTGATTATTGATTACTTTCATTGACTGCTCCACTCCGATCCATATATATGAAGCACGTATTTAATGCAGTCATTAAACATATGAGAAATAATTTCTTCGTATGTCCCCCTGTAATCTTTCCATTAATTAATGAGTGGAGCGACCCCGTCACGGTTTCAGAAGCGTAAATATTTTCCGCCGAAAATTCGACCACAGCCGTTAGCTCGTAGGTTTGTTCGAGATCTAAATTGTATTTAAGCCTAAGTGTGAACGAACGTGTTGCTTTCGCATCAGCGTTTTCAGCAACGAGCCAGAAGAAATTTCTAGGGAAATACGGCCCCACGGTAAAAGATAACTGCCGCTAAAACGTTCCGCGCGTTGGATGATACAGTTACTGATAAACGATCGTCGTTTCCTCACGTTATCACCGTCGTGCCACCCAAAGAAATTCACCTGTACCCTTCATATCTTCGCACTTTCTTGTTTTACACTTTATGAACTACGAGTAAAAGTCTGCGAGCATCAAACACTTGATAGATTTCCAGGACAATATTTAAAATCGACCCCAACTACGTCACTCTGCGGTCTTCCAAAATTTTGTTCATTTGTTGGCAAAGGAGGAGAGATTTTACTATGTACATCGTGATCTACAATTTTTTATTTATAAAAGATTATGAAGATGTGCGTAATAACAACAAATCACAAAAAGATAGACCTGTTCGTCGGTGTATATTTTATGTGTTTTATTCTATGTGGGTATGATCAGAAAATACTGAACGCGGTATTTTTACGGTCTCTGTTAAAAAACAATCATAGAATTGGAGAGAGGTGATGGGATTTATCGAGTGCTTCCAACTCGCTCCTGTGTCTGACTAGGGACGAGCACACTTCTACTACCGCTTGAACATGATATATACGGGTATAAAAAATCGTTTATCCCATATGTTACTTTAAAGCGATAAGTTTTAGAGAATGAAGCAAATGTTACAATTCTGTAAACCGTCATTTTATTAAATATAGTGGTGCGAATACAGCTGCTAAATTCCTGATAATGTTTTAAGTACCTTCTATTTGTGAGAGAAAAAATATTACAGGAACACTTAAATTTCGGAGAAGTTCATACCGTAAATACCTAAAGTATTCAACAACACTTGCATAATGGAAACCCTAAATAAGTGTCTCAATGAGCATTCTTTCTCAAAAATAGCAGAACCCCAATGTCTATTATGAATCCAGCGTAATTGGTGTTAACAGCACTGGTATGAACCCTTCAGCTCAAGCCACTATTGTAGCTTCCCGTTACGCCATCCTTTCGTGGAAAACGCCGCTATGATGTCTCAAATCATTCACGCGCTGTCTTCAGAAATTCTGAAAAGCTCACATTACCCAGCAGTTTGTTCAACATTTTAATATCGCTTATATCTTATGCTTCATCATTTACAATAAAAATCCTCATATTATTATTTTATATTGCGTTCTGCTCGGAGCTGTGTGTGCGACGGTACATCTCTGCATCCTTATCAGCCACAGCTAACAATAAGGGGTCAATTACCAAGCTCATGTAACTTCTGGTGTAACGAAGCCATCGTCATTCTGTCAGCCAGACATGCCTGAATGATCTCCAGCGTCCAGAACGTCATGTTGCTTCTACGATTCGCTGCGATTCAGACGCAGTTGTCGGATAAAGGATTCCAACGGCTCTATCTTTATCCCATACGCTTTTAACAAAGGATATTAAGTCGCGATGAGAAGCAGGAGGTTGAGTAATGACGGTAATATCACGAAACCCGTACCCTGACCCGTTCGAGGGTTGCACGGACGGCAAATTTCACTAGATGGAGGCTGCTCTCGGGGGTGGCTTGGGGTTTGATGACGTCATCATCTGCTCTAATGCTCAGACATTACCGGGTTTAATTATTCGCCGCCTCTGCCTCCTTCTTGGCCTTTCGGTGTGCCCCTTCGCCTTTACAGACAGTAATCGCTTCTTCCCTAACGTTTCTCCTTTCGACGAGGTAACGAGCGGACCCTCCCGATTCCCTGAAGAGGGAAGGGAAGAATTAGAAAACGAGAACTGGCGGGCGAATTCGACAGTTCGCGGCACGTGACGCTGGATGGATGGGATAGAACGTGGCAGGGTTAGTAAGAAGGAATAAGAGATTATGAGGAGAAGGTTACAGTTAGGTTAGGATTAGCTGACAGTGTATGAAAAGTAATGTTGTACTTAAATACTAATCAGGATGAGTCGATAGGCGCTATACAAAATTGACAAGCACGTTTTAAAGCTCAAAATTCATATGAATGATGGGTTAGGGGGAAAAATAAGGAATGTCGCAAAACAGCTTCATTGAAAAAATCAATTTTTAGTACTTTAGTGCATTAGTAAAGAAACAAGGTCCAATGAATATAACTGTATTGTTCATGGCATGAAGTTATACCTTAATTAGGCCATAGAAAAAAAAATGAGCGAAAATGCAACTGTCTTACATTATTTTAATTGTTCTTTCAAGTTGAACACTGCAAAATAAAAATGGACATGCCCTGTTGTCTCATCTTACCCTTCAAATGGTCTAATTGAAATAGGCCCTGCGGCAATTTGGTGTTGTTGTATACCTAATTTCCTATGTAGCATGAAATATACATGAAATTTACACCGTTTAATATTATCTTAACGAAAATTTCATCTGATCGTCCGTCTCGTAATGCATACAATTATATGGGCTCTTAATATTTTAATACGGTATGCATAATAACAGACTTGGCTAGGAAGTTTAATGTTTGCGGAACCAGCGTTTATTAGAAGTACGTACACACACTGTGACAGGACTTTGGACTCGCCCTACAAAAGATGCAAATCTTCAAAGATTGATCAAATCATAGTAAGATGTTCATTCAACTGAAATGTACTTGATGTTCCAAAATTAATGGTACAAGCATTAGGTAAATGTAACACTCAACAAAATAGACGAAAAAGTCCGAGTGAACAAGGATCAACATTAAGTCATTATTATTCGAGACGATGCACGAAGAATTTGCTTCAATAGTGACGGGCATTCTCAATTTTCTCTTTATATCTAGAAAATGTTGATCTCACCACACATTTACTGAAAATTTTATGTTCATTTTGTTGAACTATATGTGTGCCCAGAGTTAGGACTATCAATTTTAGAAAAGCCTTAAATGATGTCTGCCCAGTGTTGACTTATACTACTTCAGCGCTGCGACAGTCTTCCCGACCTCAGCAAGAATTTTCGTAAGCTCGTACGCTCATTGCTCTCTAAATTAAACACAGAAAATAATGTTTTCTGCCAACAGATACAGAAGTTCATCAGGTTTATTTAATTACTCATTTTATTTACTACATCTTCATGTTCTGCACGTGCATGGATTTCCAGAATGTGTCGCTGGACAATTACAGCTGCTTGAGTACACGTGACTCGATTAACAATCAATCCTCATTATATGAGTCTCGTGTACAATTTCGCGCCATGTTACCTACAGCACGTTTTATTAACCGACATCAAACAATTCGCATATCGTTTCGTCTGCCTCTTATTTCAGATAACTGACCATCTGCATACTTTCAGATATCCTTGGTCCTTGGGAAAAAATTTATTAAATATACTACTTATTCTAAAAGTTGGTTAGTCCATGGCCGTCTACAACTACCGCAATCGCATTCCTCTGATTCTATTTACGTAGAACGATTTCGGGCACCCGGACGTTCCAACGATCTTTTGCTGGCGCGCAAGGGCAAAGGGACCGAAGTACTTTTCATTTTCGTAGGAGGACCTAAATCACGGCCGCGGCAGAACGTAACGCAGGCCGGAAATTCGTCCCCGACCGTAATTTGCACGGATCGCGGACCAAGCTGCTGGAACACGAAAACGCTCGGCTGCACCCAGCACCCCTTTGCTAAAACGAGGGGGATGAAATGTCACGCGGGCTGAAGCGCATTACCATACGCTACGACCATGGAACGTAGGTATATGTAAGACTGCCTGGACGGAGGGCCCAAATTAATTATTCTCTAACAGCCTCGAATGAGACCAGCCCGTGCCCTTTCTGCCTTCCCCATCGTCTCTGTCTCTTTTCCCTGCTGCATCGCTCGATGTCATTCTATTTCCTGCAGTCACAATACACATGTTACCGTAGAAGCATGGACTTCATTAAGCAAAAACGCTTATTAGCATTAGACGTGTGCAAAAGTTCTACCCGTTTTGTTAGTAGAGAAAAAAGAAATTTGTGGAACATGTAACATATTTATTGTTTTTTTCGTAATGAGATTCGGATACGTCGCCATTGGTGAACGGAATTTGGCGATTGATAATTGCTACCATAATTATAATATTCTGCTTCTTTTGTTTCTTCATTCATTCTGTCTTTCGTTGTCCTGCAAAGTGTGCGTATACTGATATCGTTATTAAAGTGTTTATAAGGGGTTTAATCCATGTGCGTTTTGTCAATCTTATATAATCCATGAAGGGCTGTTAACAATTTTTTAACAGTTTTACATAATTGTCATTATTATCTGTGACCTCTTGCGAGCTGTCTGGTAGTAATTGAATTTCTCTACTATAGAACTCTTCTGTTTCGGAGTCGAAAAATGAGCTTATAAAGCAGTTTCGACATCATCGACTTCGTCGATTGGTTTTCCAGAGAATTTGTTCTGTAGAGGTTGAAAAAGGTGGTAATCCGTAGGTACCAGGTCTGGGGAATGTAGAGGGTGAGGTAACACTTCCCATCCAATGTCTAAAAATTTTCTCTGATTGTGAGTGGAAAAATTTGTATGGGGCCTTGCGTTATTGTGATGAAACATAGCGCCTTTGCGATTAACCGGTGCTAGACGCTTACATTCCAATTTTTCTTTCAGTCTTTCTAATTGTTAGGGAATGAACGCCACCTACTTACTTGGCGACATTCTATAGCCTATTCCTCGAAGCATTTTGGTCATCACATCCCATCCGTTATTGCACTTATTACTTAAATTCTTTACTTGACAGGTCAAACTTTTGCACACACCTAATGTTTATTATATATACGCTTACTGATGCACTGTAGTAAAACCATAAATATTAATTGATTTAAATTTTTGGTAAATTGCATATCTCGTTAGCAATTTGTCAAATGAAGAACATGTTAATACTAGTATAATGTAACAGAAATATTCAAATGACATAATCCATGCAAAACATGTTGAATAGAAAGGACAGGTACCCTAAGGCTTATGGATCACACTGAACTTCCACACAGGTATCATGATTTCCAAAGCATTCCTTGTACTCCTCCGTCAATATCGAAGCGATTAAAATGTTTCCACGCGAGGGGTTCCCTCGTGGAGTAATTTATAAAGTAAAAGTAAGATTCATCCTCGGGCACCGAACCCTCGTCGATTCAGCCTTTCCCCATGCCAAGATATATTTTTCCCAGTCATCAGTAGCGCGCGGAGGGGACCCGGTGCTGCTTTCTTTCATTCATATTTCAAAGTTACCCGCGCAAAAAGGATCACGATCCAGAATAGCGGGGATAAACGTTTCCCGCTCCAGTGACCCGTTTGTTACTGGCGATCGCTAGCAAAGCGACCGACTCTGTTGGGTTTAGAACCGCTTGCAACCCTCGCCCCTCGTCCCCCGTGAACCCGCAGACCGCCCTTTTCGTCCTCTTTCTGCAACCCAACACCGACTGCCTTTGCATCCACCCCCCTCGCCGGAAAATGTCTCTTCTCTCTATCCGTTTCACTCAGTTCCTCCCTGTCCCCTTTCCACTCTGCCCGCTACAATCGGAAATGTTGCGGGCTCGGATGAAACCGGCCTTTCGCGAAGCTGCTTCGACTTTTATTATACAGGCTGCTCCAAAACGGGTGGTACTATCGAAAAAACAGGCAATTCTGCGTGAAATATTACGTATTAAGGAATAATAAATAAGTATTCGATTATATTATAGTATATATTATTCTCAGAATGGGAATTTTGCTAGGTTTTTTAATAAATTTTAACACTCTGCAGTGTCCGGTGAAATGAAGCCGGAAATTCGATATTTAGTAACTTTTTCATAGGATTTTCCATTTATATGGGATTAATTGATTTTTATTAAAATTGTTTCAAGAATGTGTTGTTTGAGTATTTTATGTGAAATGGGTATGTTTGTTACACTGAACCATTTGGGTGAATTTAAATCGAGTGAGAGTCTTATGTTTTGACAGAAATGAACACTCATTTTGTTCATATTTGTACCTTCTCTGACACTGTTCTTAGCTTGGAATTTGTTGTGCGTTTAAATTTAGGAATAGTACAACATCAGATTCCTACTTTGTATCCGTGTACAGTAATAAAACTGCTCTGATGGATCAGGTTCGAAACCAGAAGTTGTCAGTTACTGTAACTATGAAGGATGTGATGGAGACTTTGGACCCATTAGTTACAACATGCATCTGTCGTAGAAAGACAAATCATTGATTTATGTGTTCTTTCAGCGGATCCTCGATATTTCCGCCCTTCAAACATTTATTATATGAGAAAATGTAAATCCTAATTGAAATCACGAAAAAGAATATATGTCGATTATTTAAAAGGTACGTAAGAACTAATAGAAAGAACAATTATTAAGAAAACCTCCCGTAAGCACACTTTGTTGCATAAACTAATTTTCGCTTACAGTTATTAAAGTACAATATAATCTAGCGGATCAATAAATTTATTTTATTTACTTTTAACTTCGGGTGAAATTGTCCTGAATGGCTCCAGTGTAACAATTATTCCAACGGTGCAAAAATCCATAACGATCTTGAAAAACCCAGCAACCCTGAAATTATTCCACTTCACTTTCACATTTAAAACTTGCCCCGTTATCTGGCGACAGAATTATAAAACAGATAAATGATACTAGAAAAAATTCGACGAAAACTTCAGACCAGCCTACGAAGTACAATAAACATAACTACGAACCAATTTGAATAATATGTTCAAGAAAATAGAAGACGTACGAACTTGATTTTCACATTAAAAGTAGCAATAGATTAATCGTCAGCTCCCCTCTCCTTGAGCGCATAAACTTTAGAGCTCAGTCCAGAACTCCTAAAACTTTCTTATGTTCTGTTCCACTGTACTCATATCTGAATACGACCAGCTTGATTCGACTGCCAAAGTTCGTAGTCTTCTTAATAATATACGCAGTACTATTAACTTTTTCAGCAAAACTCACTCCTTATTCAGGATTAAATTACTTGAATTAACCAGAAATGAATAATATAATATTCTCGCACATTAGTCCGTGAAATATTTCTATAAGTAAAGGGTTAAACCATTTCACTCTGTCTTACGACGTATTTCGCTGTTTTTAACGGTTTTAAACATATAGTTATTCCAGTGATGGCCACTGGAGCTGCGGCCTTCCCCCACTCTAAGTCAATTCCCCTCATATAGGCTATGATCGAGGACAGCAATGCACCGAGGAGAGTCGAGGAGCGAACTGGAAGGAACTGAAACGAGGGGGAATGGACCTAGAGTGGGCGAAGGCCGCAGCTCCGGTGGCCATCACTGAGTTATTGTTATAGTTATTACGATAAGGTATTCTTAGGGAATACTCATTCAACTGATGAGAATGTTTAAATCTAAAGCACTACAGACATGCGATGATCATGAAAGTGAAGATGCTTCAAAAGTTTGAAGTATCTATAGCATTGAAACAAGGTCAAGAAGAGACTGAAGCATAAAAGACGCTGATATTCTGTACACCTGAACACACTATTGAAACTGAGAAATTTAGCAACAGAAAAAATCTAGAACTCTTAAATTGAACGAAAAGTAGTTTTCTTATATTACGTTCTCACTTTCTTTATTTCGTCAGTTGCTTTATTGTTTTTCAGACTTACACTCGTCGGCATGAAGAAGGTGAACATTTTATTATCAGAGTTTTCTCTTAATCGAAAAATTATGTCTCTGCATTAATTCGGATGTTTATGGCTCCACGGCACTGCGATCGTTCGAAAGTTCTGCTCTGTTCTGCTCGCGAACGAATCACGGCGCGACATTGAATTCCTGAAAAGTTTCGAGCAGAGAGCGACGTGTCAAGAATCGCGTGGAGCGTATTCAACTCGTAAGTCCCGAAAATTATTCGTCCGCCTCGGTGTTTTCGAAGTTTTCGAGTCCCGCACCCCATGTTTTCCCCGTGTACGAACTTATGGCGACACATGGAACGTAGACGACTGTCGGGCTAAACTTTATTTCGAATTTCGATGTTGCGTGAATCTTTACGCTCGTCGGAACTGGGAACAGCCCGAATTTCATCCGTACCCGGGCAAATGTATAAGCGTCGCGATTTTGCGTTCCGATATATACGTTTGAAGAAGGATTTTTTAAGAAGTATATCAAAATATCCAATCTTACGGGTAGGAAGTAAATGTCAGCAGGGAAAGTTAAATTTTGGTTTTAGATTGGTGCGTTTAAAAAGTACAGTTACCATTTTTGGTTTAACTGCATTCCATGTACTTGAGTGCAGTTTTTCATTCTCTAGAAGAAAACATCAAGTTATCCCGTAGGTAATCTCGTGTCTCATCGTGTATAATATAATTTAAATAAATAAACGGTGAACAAACACGAATATATGATTCAATTTCATTAAATACAGATTTGACGGCGCATACGGTAAAATGTACAGTACGTATAATGCATTACGAATTTTTCGGTGAAAATCGAGTTATAATAGCGAAAATTTATCGATAACTAACTTGTCACTATAATGGAGATTTGGTGGAAAAACATCATGTTAATGTGTGTAACGTATACCATCGACAAATTACAGAATAGACCTATCATCCAATGTATTTTTGTGTCACATGTTCGGAGGGCTCGCCAGCCCTCTTACCATTTCCGTGTCACATCCTACCGTATCGATTATGACTGGCTTCACAGCACAGCGCTATTGGTGGTAGTAATCAAAATCAAAAACACTGATAGACGTTTGTTATTTCATTTTGCCTTCGAATAAAATTTTGAATCCCTTCAATTCCATTAAGTCAGAGATCCACGATACGACAGAAATGTCGTGTCTCGTATGAGACAATTATTTCACGATGTGATTCCACTATAGGGCAAATTTTGATGTCATCTCTCATTAACTCACATCTCATGCGAAAACTTTGTCTCGCTTAAACAGGTTTGAACTTTTTATTGTCTTCACGATGCATCAGAATATCTTGTAGTAACGTATGATTTCTTCTCAAGTTGGTTCTTAATTTCCAAGATTTGATCTTATTTAACTTTGAGATATGGCATTGAACCCCTTGCCGTACGATTTTTTCCTCGATTTCCTGCGACAAAGTTTGCTGTTCCAATCCTAGAGTGCCGTGATAAATGAAGAGCGTCTATCGGCACATGCAGTTCGCTTTAAACGATCCTTTGAGGGTTAATTTGTGCTGTAGTGCAAAACTTTAAAGCACTGACATAAAAGTTGGACTCGTATTTGTAACGTATCAATCATATTCTGTGTCACGAGTGTGACTCGTTATTGTACGGCAAGGGGTTAAAAAGCAAAGCAGACAAGCAGTAGCTTGGTCCTACTTCAAATTCTTGGCCAATGTTCAGCTTTTCTATTTCAAACCTTTGTCCTCACATGCTTATTCCATGTTTCTAAAAAGAAAATAATACGATTGATATGACAGTTCATTTCATTTAATTGTTTACTCAAAACGATTTCAAACAAATCATAGCAGATTCTGGTCTATCATGTAAAAATAATGAAACAATAGCGGCTTATATTCGACTTAATATGTTACTTATAATTAAATTAACAATACACGCATGCAAATACTACGAATCATAAAATACATCCACACGAGATAGATATATGACGAAACAACAAGAAAACTCACGTGCTATTGGTGAATTGAAAAACGAATCATAAGATAAAGGATGGCAAGGGGTGGCAGATGTAGGCACTGCGCGTATACCGCTTACGCCATTATTTTCCGTATACAGGTGAACCCACCAATGCGCGGGGCCGAATTTCCACTCAACGTTTACTCCAGGAAAACATTTCAGTCAGAAGATGGTGGCCATCAAGATACTGTGCTCGCAAGAATATTAGTCTCAGGCACGGTGCCTGAACTCTCCGTGAAACCAGTAAGTGAGCGGCAGATTAAATAGGTCCAGCGTTAGTAATAGATATCAGGTAATCAAGAAAGTTCGTGCCATTTATAGTGTTCAATTGTTCTGTGTTTGTGGAAGAGGATAACTTTTATAAAAACGGAATAGACACGTTATTAGATCGTTGGAAAAAGGTAACAGAAGCCGACTTTTCTTAATAAAATATTGTTAAATCCACTTTGTGTATCATTTGTCTCTACTGATGAAAACGGCAAGAACTTTCTTGATTACCAGTGTGTTCATTAGGTCCGTACGATACCTTGGTAGAGCATTGTTGTATTACTTTTCCGATTCTTTTGCAACCTGATTGTCGAAGTAGCGGAGTGTTGATCTTAACTTTTCTTTTGTCTGTACCCCAACATCGGTTGTCTTTTTATCCAATTTATTTAGAAATTATCCAATTGAGCGCCGACTGTATTCCATTTCGACTTAACTTCGACGATGGGGTAAAAGAATGCGGGTGTTGTGTCCAATGTAGTAACACCTTTAATGTTGACTTTTTCGGTTTATTGTGCGGTTCTGCTACATGTTGACTGGACTCCGTTACAGGACCTTCATCCCTTTCCTATCCGTCCGTCTAATAGTTGGAGCACCGAGGTATTTAACCTGACTTTGCCAGTTTATTGTGTGGAGGTGCCAGGTGTTGCCTGGACGCCGGTACAGGAACTTGTCTTTTCCTACCAAACGGTCAACCGTTAGTGTAACGAGCTGTTGACTCGGCTCCGTCATGAAAACCCCGTATCACGCTTGACCATTCGACAAAAGGAGAAACGGAGGCGCCAGGTGTTAACTGGACTCCGTTACAACTTCCTATGTCCGACTGTGTGGCCGTAAGGAAGCCAACACCAATTAAGAGGCGTTTTCTAGCGTTAAGGGTCAACCCGACCGTCGCTTTCTCTGGTAATTTCACTTGAATTGTGCGAATATTCATTTAATAGTATTCAACCATTTTCAACTTTCATATTATTCTCCTAATTCATATTTTAAACAGATTTTTCTTGAAAATAACTGCAGAGAATCATCGAAATCTTGGATTCTTTCATCGAATGTGTCCTTATTTAAACTCACTGTTCGAACATGACCAATAAAATTTAACTATTTCGAATGAATGTAAAAAGTAAAGAAAAAATTCATTACAACAAATTCTGTAATGATTAGGAAATCATAGATTGCTTGCTTGGTGATATTGTTGTTTCGCTACTTGGCAGTAATTCTAAAAATTTTAACCTTTGTTCCACGGAATGTTCCCTTCTGTATGGAGCATACCGTGAAAATCCTAACAATGATGTAGTTAGTTATTAATTCTTGCAGTTATTGGTAGCGTGCAATCCACCATTAAACGGGAATTATTGAAATCGGTGAGTTTCGAAATTTCGATCTCATGCGAGATTCTACGATCCGTGAAACTACGTTCAAAAGCATCCACGGGAACTACGATAATTGATCTGAATTACAATTAGTATATTGCTTGAGCGTTGTTTTGCGAGAACGCCGGGAAATTGACTTGGGAAATCTGCTGGTAACCCGGACCGAACACGCATATTCGATAATGTTCAATGAAAACGAAGGGTGCAGACATGCCGATAATGAATTTATTGAACTTAGTTCGCGAACTACGGATGACGTTTCAGAGCTATGCAGTTCGCTATGAATTAAACGACAATAGGAGAAAACGGAACTTAATGGAAAATCGTGAGTTTTGAAATTACGGTAATCCTTCGTCTACGGCAGGGGTTCTCAAACTTTATTTTCCGCGTACCACTCAAATATCTACACGAACGGCCACGTACCACCAATTAAACTTGAGATGAATACTGCAGTGCAGCATGCGTATGCTACACTTCAGCAATGTTAGAACATGCAATGAAAACGTGCTATGGATTCAACTGATTTATTGCACACAGAAAGCATTACAAAAAGTATATACAGGACGAATGATCATCGTAGCTCGCGTACCACGCGTATCATAGTTTGAGAAACTCTGGTCTACAGTAATTTTAACAGAAATGAAGATGCAGAAGAGCATCTACCAATTTTTTATTCATAAAATTAATTATATTCTTCTGCTTGCAATATCGTGTCACTCAATGATCCCTCCACTTTCTTTTAAATTCATTATCTAAGAAAACTGTATGAATTTATTTATCGTGACGCTTGAAGTGGAGTTTGAAATTTATAGTCTTATACATGATGTTTTCAAAATAAACCGCGAAACTGTTCTAATATATTCTATGAGTAGAAACAAAAAAAACTGTTATACCAGAATATGGTCATAAATACTAATGCAAGAAGTTATAAAAAAGTATGAAGTATGACAGAAATGACATTGGGTTGATTTTCATAAGATGCAGTCTGAGGATATTTCACCGACACGCTTTTAATTTATTCATGGAGCAACGGTTTGTCCTGTCGTATCAAAACTGACACAGTTACTGAAGATGCTGAGTTATAGAGGCTCATCCTGCATGTGTCGTCATTCCTCGCTCTTCAGACGTTCACGCGATCATCGGGGCGCGTTCGACAGAAAAACATCTCGCGATTCCTGTTCAAACTCGGGCGAAGTCCGTCGGTTTCGCTGTAAAACGTAAATTTTCGTGCGAACGTTTTCTTTGGCCCGTTGTGCTCGCGCTTTTTAACCTACTTTCGTCGTTTCAAACTTCCATTGAATTTTTCGAGCGATGCAAATATACGGCGTTAAAACGACGCCGCCGGTCTACGGTTACCGTTTCCCTCGTCGAAATAATCTCAAAGGAGAAACGAAAGAATGTTCTTCGGCGTTGAATCGACGACGGGCGGGAACTCGCTAAAACGGCGGAACTCCGTTCAGATGTGTCTGTGCGAAACTTCACGCGGTCCGCGGGCACTCGAAAGTTCCGTGGAACCGCCGGAAATTCGCTCGTCGAATAATTTCGCGGAGAAATTTTTATGCGAGCTCGCTTCTCTCTGGTCGCCGCGGTTATAATTTTCGTTCGCCTGTTTATATACCCGACTCTGAGGACCCATTCGTTCAGAGTGGAGCACGTAATGAGTTAGCATTCGCTTTTGAAAAAAATCATCAGCATCGGAACTTGAAATTTTGCAGCAATCATTATGTCTGATGGTTCGTCGCGATATTTAACGAGAATTCAATTTCTTCGCAATTAAGGTTAGTATGATTCGATTGGCTTAACTGTTTTAGAACGATGGATTGGATGTGCGTTCTGACAGATCGTGTACTGCGTGCTGCTGGCCACTATGCTGGTCCGGATGCGATTATTGTATTCTGTAAAATTTCATGTGCGGACAAATTGTCACCTCTGCGTGTCTATTTAAAATATATGTACCGTTACATATTTTGCAATTTTTGAACGTTGAAATGATCTAATAATTGACATTCTACGTATTGCTATAATGAAATATTCAGGTTAGCGCGTGTTTTGCCACGGAAAACTCCAGCGTACCGTGCACGTTTCTTTTAGAAAGTTTCAAGGCTCAGAAGTAGGTATTATGATTTGTTGTGATACTGAATGTTGCGAACAATCTTAATCAAGCAATTGGCTACCACAGTGAAAACTCCCATACCTGGTCAGACATGCTATAATATTCCATTTCAGGCACAGATTACGAAGAAAAAAAAATACAGGTACACAGTCGTGACCTTCTGTTCTTATTACAGTGTGAAGTCTATTCAAAATTTTAATAAAATTAGTAATTATTTAACTAAATAATGCGACACCCGCGGCAGTGAATGTGTTAAAATATGCACAGCTCGTTCTTGCCACTTTGTAATACACAATGAATCACTATAATTTATCACCTGAAGTAATTGCATTAATTCTGGAAAGTGTGCTTTGTTCAATGGAACACATCGAATGATTAAGATGAATTTTGTGTATGTATAATATTTTTTTAAAAATTTCTGCATTATCTTGATTTGTTTCTGCTGGAGCTTTATTTTACAACAGAACGCTTAACACAAAAATATCAGAGTCCTGGTGTACGTATTGTGAACCTAATCCGAAACAGAATTTTACATCTGCAAGACGGTTCCCCGATATAAATAATAAATTTGAAAATATTTATTCCATTTGTCGCAATTTCATTTAAAGTATACTCAGAAAGGTCAGAAATCTGTCGGTTTACCCTGGTTCACAGCTATACGTGTATTTCGTTCAGCAGACACGTTCAGTCTATGCCGATCGTTCGCGTTCGGTCGTTTCCCGTTATTCTTTGGAAATTGGTTTGTCGGAACTCGTTTCCTTACTGCTGGAAGATTACAGAGTGGTAGCAAGCGACGAGCCGAGCAAACAGAAACGTTTCTTAAGCTTCTGGTGGAAACTGGGTCGACGGTTTTCCAGCAGCTGAGAAGCAAGCCGCCCCGAACTATTGCGTCTTGTATACATTCAAGGCTCGTTCGTTCGTTCGTTCGTTCCTTTCGAGATATCGACAGTCATCTAAAAGTTGAACATATTTAAATCTCCCACGGTTCGACCCTATTAAACTCTAATCGGAGTACCAACGCTTCCCCGGCGAATTAAATGGAAAGTTTCGCCGCGAACGAATTCTTCGCTCACGCTAGACGCTTCTTCGGGAGGAATAAAAATTAATTTCTCCACAGTCAGTTGTATGGGAACAGTCACGTTGGTTTTCGTTCAATTGTTATAAATATTATTCATTGAACAAAACTTGGAAATCATACGCTTCTGAATACCTAACGCGGAGGTCTCATGAAATCGAAAGTGCTGAAGGATACCTAGATTATTTCGCATTTTATCATACGAACAGACAATGAGATTTTTTAGTACAGTATAACATTCAGTACCCGAATTGATAGGGGGGCATGATTGTTCGGATAGCAGAAAATTGGGATATTGAGGGGAATATTTAGATCGTTAGTATTAAAAGTTCTATATTTCCGGGAAAATAATTCAAATATCAATGAAATAATATAAAAACATAATATGAACCAGTCTTTTTGTTGTTTAATCTGAAAATGCTTAATATTTTTTTTCTTACTTCCAACCACCTCATAAGGGAGGCCATTAGCTGAATAAGCGTGTTTTGATTGAAACCGGGCTTACGCGTTCACTGTCACAGTGAAAACAGCCATCGCCAGTCAGACACGACATAAATTTCTCTTTTCTATATAAATCGAAAAGGAACAAAATGTTTAAATATTCACTATTGTATATGTGTACCTATATTAGTGTAGTAGTGTTACATTTGCTCAGAATGTACTAAAAATCAATAATTACTTAATTAAAAAAATTTCAAACACTGGTCACCGGTGACCCCCATGGTAATCAATGTATTAATGTGTAAGGAGCAACAGGTATAAATAAATCCTGAGATATTAACCTGTTACGCTGGGTCATTGTTATAAAAAATAGCTATAAGCATGAAAATTTCAAAATTGTGGAAAGATCGCCGTTTTTTAGCAAGCTATACCACTTGATGAAAAGAATGAAACAATCTAATGTAATATTACAGAGTATCAATAGTATATTGCAGATTATCGTTTTTTATTGGCTGGAAAATTGAAGCATTTAACTTTATAACTTTAGTACAAATATGTGCGCGTAGAATGTATTATTATGATTTACAAGAAAATGTACTACTCGAGGAATACAATGTTTGAGTAGTGGAGTATCCTGGTCGTAGAATAATCTCTTCAGGGATGAATCTTTTACAATATTTTCAAATCAGTGATTATCAAGTAGAATAAAATATTATCAATGCTGCCATACGACAAATTTTTTGTTTTTATTGATGGAAGATCCTCTACTGAATAGTTCTCCACCAGATTTTAATTTTCTTTTGCACTGAAAATAATTATGATTTAAAAAAAACTAAACGTACACATATATGTCAGTGTCCCTGAAGAGGATAAATTGGGATATTAAGGGGTCTACTGTACTTTCTCAACTGCGGCAGAACACTTGAAAATTAAATCTCCACGTTTACTACAATGTACATCGATTCAAAGACCAAGCTTTCGTTCCACCATAAATATTATTATTACTGAATTATTCTACAGAAAATACATTTAACTGCAACAAGATACACACACCTGATCAGTCTGGCTGGTCAGGAAAGACTGCTATTTGACCCATGTTGTTAAACAAAAAACACGTTCATATTACTACGGCAACGTTAATGAGGAAACCAATGATAATAATTAATAATTATTCTGTATTACTCAATATTTACTCCTGACAGAAGAAAAATATTTGGAATTCTATGCATAACAGGTACTCCTACCATAAGCGTATACGGGACTTATTCACGTGGTTTACGACTATTTCGGCAAATGAGAGGATCGGTTGTGATAATCTTAGCGGTTCAAATTGAAGTGGATTGACGCGTTAAACAGCTGCGGGGTGCCCGTTTTACAACGATCCGACACGAGGCGCAAATTGCGCGAGGATCTCGCATTCCCGTGCCACGATCTACCGTGCAAGTTTCGGATATGTTTGATGTGGTTCGACGAACAAAGATGGGAACGGAAGGGAACTGGCGGCTGCAGCGGAGAGCGTCGCTCTCCTCGTCCTATAAAACCTCATCATTCAGAACGGCTGTGTGCATCCTGTTGCATAGTTTCGCGAGCACGAGGTAACAGGAAACTACGACAGGTTATTCCCAAGTTTCGACGATCCGATCCACGCGGCAAGATAATAGTTCCGCGAAAGTTTTGTACCGCGACCGGAAGTTGCCGGCTACTTCTGGAGGGTGCCGGCTGACCGTCCAATGGATACAAAGGTCGCCTGTTTTGCGAACGAACCGGATATCGATGGACAACAGACGTTCGGTCACTGGAAAATCGTCGACCATCGCTCCGCTTTCCGCGCCAGATGTTGCTCCCGAATATTTCCATGGAAAAACTGCGGCCTATGGAGTGTCCTCACACCGCGACAAAATGGCGGTACACTTTCATGCTTTTAAACAATTTCTGTTTGTTAACCCTCTATAAGCCGAATTTTTCTGCGTATGATGAGAATGGTACAGCAGGTATATAATAAAGATAAATGGTACAGTTCGTAGCGCAGGATATAAACATAATAATAAACGAATAGACTACTTGGTGGCAGTATAGTCGTAGAATGTAACTGTACACAGTGATAAATAAACGAAATAAGACTTAAAAAATATAGATACATAGATATGTAACTTTCAACTCACATGGCGTTATAGAGGGTTAACCCTTTAGCATCGTGAAAATAATTTTTGCATAGATGTCTGGGTCAATTTTAGTCGAACTTTAAATCAAATTAAATAGGTATATTTGTACACTAGATTATTATGTAATTTAATAGATGCAAACTCATATTAGTTTGTACAGTTGTTGTGAACAGTGACAGAGTATTCTTCGCATATATACTTTTTCCATGCAGAATAAAGAGTGATTGTTTTTCTATTGACAGTTGAGGATCACGCAGTATGCTGGGTACTATACATATATAGGTACTGTTATTTTCTTCTTTATCAGTACGTGTAATGTAGGTGGTTTCGATGCTAGTGTTTCCTTGTATTTTTACTATTACATAAAATTTCAAATATAATGTTATAAATGACGTAACGATGAAACTTGAGAAATTGACATTGAAAATTCTCGAAAGAAGCAATTTATTAATCCAGCATTAGTATGAGGTTAGTTTATCTAAGAGGTAATACGTTCATTCGTTTGATAAATTGATGAAAGATGTTTATTATGATATGAAGCACGTTGGTTTTGTTACGACAAACAGAAGAAAGGTGTGTGAACATCGTGAAATCATGAAACGTCACCCCTTTTGCTATTATTTATACACAAATTCAGTCCGTTTGCAGCCGATATAAATTTATCGAAGAAGAAGTTCACTTGCTCCCGTTACCCCGATCGAAAAAGAGGATACTTTGTCGTTTGAACATCCACGATTTGCCGTATACTTCCGCTCTAAATAACACTGGAAGGAACGAACGAGCGGATTGTTCGGTCAGAAGAGGCTAGGTCGATCGCTGTGAAGCGCATTAATCGTCACAGATATAGCAACGCCTTTACGTGCTATCGTATAAAGAACATTTAAGTGTATGATCGATAGAGCTTCTTTCTGTGGAAAAAAGGAAATTATAAAGAGAACGTCGCCACTGCTCCTTTCATTTTTGACACCACTCGTAACTGCAACCCTAATTTTCTTCGTAAAAACGTTAACGCTCCAAAGATTTGTTTTTCTCACAATCAACAACATTTTTTTAATGAATTCTAAAACAATCATGAAAGTAAGAAAGGTAGATAAGAATTCATTGTAATTTTTAAATGCTGTGAATAATGAATAATTTCTGTAATTTCAATTTCTTAAATGATATCTTGTATAAAAAACCGAATCGACCGGATATAATGAAAGAATGACTGAACTGATTGGCCGAGTTGAATGACCAAACCTTAAATCAAAATTTATAAAATTCAGGTGCCTAAATTAAACACTATATTTTCCTTTTCTACTACGAAATATAATATTTTCAGTAGCAACGTTTCATACGTAGCAAATTCATATTATGTACTTCGTTGTTCTGTATAAAAACCAGAAGACCAGACAAAATGTACGGAGTGACTGGACTGATTGACAGGATGAACTAACTGGGCTGGTTGGCAGGATAAACTATCTGGACTAGGCTTCAACAGGCCAAGATTTACAAAATTCATACGTGCAAATTAGACAATATCTCTTATTATTTTACTGTGGAATAAAATTTTCAAAGAATCCATGAGATATATAGAGCATGTTCGCATAATGAATTTCGCTGTATGTTATATAAAAGCCGGACGACCGTACAGCCATTAGTGGGTAACTGGGGCAAATATTTTCCGCGCCCGTAAAGATGCATCGAAGAGTGCATCGTCGGTGCATCCCGCAGGACTGGTTTATCTTTGACTGTGTTTCTTTGAGATGTCACGGTTAGACGAGCATTCGGGGGACTAACAGGAAGTATCACCTACTTACTTCATCTACCGCCCCCAGCATGTACAGAGCCATAACTTTCCGGGAAATATTTATTATTCCCGTTTTTATGTGAACGTTACTCAAAGAACATTTCACTTTATTACTTTTATAGGTCGCCAGTGTCATAGGTCGTTAAAATCGTCTAAACATACGATATTCTCCCAGGGTCAAAAAAAGTATAGCATGTCATTTAAAAAACTAGAATTGACCTTGATAATTCCGAAGATCCTACACCTACACGAAAATTATTACTGGAATTTTATGGCCCCTTCAGTACTATACAACTTTTGTAAATTAAATTTTTTCATGTTTCTATAAATAACATAAATATTGCCGAAGTTATTGCCCCAACCTGTAGTCCCTGCATAACTTTTTAATAATTCTCGTAACCGTTATTTCTAAAAATTGTTTATAAAATATAAATTTAAAAAAATTACGTAGTAGATTATGGTTTGTCCATTTATTTTCAATGTATCCCATATCCTCCTGTAATGGTGAAAATCTCGTAATTATTTATTTTATTACAGTGATATCATGTATCTAAGACTCTTCTAATTAAGTATAACAGTTTAAGGGGCTCATTCCTTAATCAAACTAATTATACATAAAAATCACGATTGTCAGCTGTATATTTCTTGGATATCAGACATTTCGAAAAGAATTTCTTTGATCGAGTGACACGAACCTGTCGAGCAATGGATTTTTTCAATCACTCAAACTGCGCAGAAAAGCTGAAGGAATTCGACGAAATTTCGTGGGATGTTCGAGATTTATGAAGGTTTCGCTCGGTAGATCGGTGGGACGTTTGTCTTCGAATCAGCGTAATCGACGTAAATGCGTCGAAGACAATGGCCGATAGGTATGCAATAGTATCGGGAACTGTCGAACCAGCACCTTCGTCGGCTGGCTGCCTAACGAAGCACATTTTCCAAGACAAGAGAAGGCACGATTTGTTACAGCGATTTCCAAAGTTCCCATTATCCAACGATAAGCAACGTTTTTCTTCTTTCGCTGATCGAAGCACGTTCGATCGACGCGTTCCTGATAGCACATTCGACCGAATCGAACGCGTGAATTAATGACCATGCTCGTTAAGGCAGTTTCCTTTTACATTCCCGCCGTAATTTATTCCATTTTCTTCCGTTCACGCTTTGGTCTTATAGTAAAAGCTATTCTACAACACAGCTGAAGGAGTTAATGTCCCAAAGTTGTTTCCTTTTACATACCTCTCCGGAAATTTAAACCGAAAACAAGGAAGATACCTTCCGGAAGACGTTCAAACTATCATGTTCTTTGATACTTTCCACAATCTTGATCTATCGATATTGATAAGTGTACTCATCGAATCATGCAAGAATATTTTGTGTCTAAACTTTAGTGGATAGAATGTTGCATAAGTCCAAATTTTATTCCATACAATTAAATTTGTGTTTGTTTACAGAATCCTTTCTGTTGCAGCTTCAATTCTAGTCAGAAATTATAAAATGATTATTATTTTGATCATTTGCTGTGCGTTCGAAAATAATGACACGGTATTTTTGTGGATAAGAAAATATATAATTTAGAGGACCCAGATGATTGAAATTACTACAGTTAATTAATTTGTGCTGTTGAGAGATACCGTGTGTACTTACCACTATTTTCAATTCTATCTTTTAGTGATTACTAACTTTAATAAAAAGAGCGAAATTATCGACACTGAATCACTAATATTACTTTATAGACACTGATTCAGTTCTTCAAGTTTACATTTTATATTCTTTCGAACTTCGTTCTTCATAATCAACAATTTCACGTCTTCTTCATCAACAGCCTGTTGATTATGTGTCGCTTAAATAACTTTTTAGTCATCCGAGCACTTTCAATTCTTTAAAAAGCAATTGTTAGCGCACTTTCCTTAATTCTTTGTAGAGGAACGATGTAGAGTTGAATTTTCTTGTTGCACAATATACAGGGTGATTAAAAAGAGGGTTTAAGACCTTACGGGCTTATAGTACTCAGCGAGAGAAGTAAAAAAATGTCTATTCAACATAGGTCCTAAAATCAATCCTTTTTTCATTGTGACAATCTACGTGTTAAAGGAAATAAAGATAAACATTGTTCAACAAATACACTTTTTGTATTGCGTCGATAGAAATGTTTCAGATGCCACGGTTTTTTCGAAAAAGAACTCGCGACGCACCCTGCATGGAGATCGTCGATTCTTGGAGAAGGAGATTCGAAGTGGTGAGAATACTCCTCAAGGTTACTATATTCCCCAAGGTTGTACTCGCAGGGAATTTATCGGTTGACCAGCATTTCCCGTGCCGGCCTTAAGCCTCATTCGTCGAGGCATTTATGTTATCTGCGCGAGGCACGAGTATCTGAAGGACCCTCCATTTTTGTAAACGATCGGACACTCGTCTTTCCTGGACTCCATCCGAATGTCTCTTTATCAGTGATCACCTCATGCGCTGGGGATAGTCACCTAACTCCAGTTGGCATCCTATCAACCACTGGGTCCAAGCTTCTCGTATTCAGCTATTAATTTCAAGGAGTTGCTTTCAAAATGTGTTAAACAGAACACTTTTCATTCGTGTGAATCTTCGTTTTTGACAGAAGCAATTTTGAACTTTCATTTACAAGAGGGGTTAATAGAGACGTAATCGCGGTGAAGAGAAGAATATACATTCTGTATAAATTACATGTAGCTGTTTATTTATACAGAGAAATGATCAATGTTAATCTCTCTTTTGATTGAACCTGTAGTTTGGTGCCACAGACCTGGCTAGGGACGAGAAGTGTTTTAATTACATTTGATCATCCATTGTGCAGTCTATATTAAACATCCATTGTTGAATCTGTGACTATACTTTTAACACGTTAACTGCCGTGATGGCCAATGTAATTAAATTTCATTTGATTAAATAATTGTTAATTTTAATATGATTTTGAATAGAATTAATATTTCGAGAAGAATAGGAGATGGAGGCTGTGAAGTTGAATAGTTTCATCGTTATTTCCTTCGTTATTTTCGTTTGAAATGGGATATTATTCTTTGTCTGACCAGGTACTGGAATTTTCACTGTGACAGTTAACGTCTTAACCCCTTGCCGTACTTTAACGAGTCACACTCGTGACACAGAATATGATTAATACGTTACAAATATGAGTCCGACTTTTGTGCCAATTCTTTAAAGTTTTTCACTACAGCACAAATTGACCTTTAAAGAATTGCTAAAAGCGAACTGCATGTGCTGATAGGCGCTCCTCATTTGTCACGGCACTTTAGGATTGGAATAGTAAACTTTGTCGCACGAGATCGTTGGAAAAATCGTACGGCAAGGGGTTAACTAATGATTCGTGAATTTTTTCTGATAAGAATTAATTTTCAATTTTTTATGACATACTGTGTATCACGATCAATTCTCATAGAAGTCGCTACACATAGAGATTAAGTTGTCAATAGTTTCTGCTTCCGAAAAATTTCTATTTCGAACTTTCAATTTGTTTTTTAATGAAGAATGACCCTGGTCTAGTCCGTGCCACGAGGTTTGTCGCATTCCGTATAAGCCGAATTTTCTTTACATGAAACGGAAAAGCAATAAGTGCCGGAATATCGGTGGACGGTAAATTCGATCGAAAGATTTGCCGTCGAAGCATTAGCATAATAGGATGAAGGCATTCCGGTCGCTATTGAACAAGCAAAAATATGTTTTCCAAGAATTTAATATTTCAGAGGAAATTATACTTTCAGATGAGAATAGAGGCTCAGAGGTCGCGCGAATCAGAAATGCAAATTCATTTTCAGCGATACTCTCTGACAAAAATGTAAATTGATTTCGTGCCACTATAGGCTGGTTAGTTTCGAAGTATATCGATCCCTCCTTAATCTTTATTACTTCCCACGCCCATCGTCAGATTAGCATTTGCTTTATTGATAACGCCTACTTCAATTTTTTACTATGTCCCGCCGTTTCTAATCGAAAAAACAAGTAAATAATTTATTAACTTGAAGCGAAGAGGAATTCGTTTCAGTGAACTTACAAGTCATTCTTGATGGTTTTCGATTAATGTTGTTTATTATTTTTTTCACCATGACTGTAAATAACGAACAATATCAGCATGGTCACCCTTGTTATAGTTATAGTTACTTCTATATTTAAATTCACTGATTTTTGTATATGTACATGTACAATTAATTAATATAATCAGGTAAACCAACACCAAAATCAAATTTTATTCATGTAATTACCAATTCTATTAAAATTGCATGTACATACACAGGTACCGTAAGATATTATAAGATCGCAAGTTATACTTCTCTGTCTAACAAAACTTGTATGTTAAATATACAGACGCTCGCGAAAGTATTTGCATAAGGTAAAAAACGCAATGTACAGAATATCTCTTCAGAAACCGAGCAACATTATCTTGAATGCGAATTACTGTTCAGTAATGCATAAAATACTTTAAAAGTTTCACATACAATACATGATATCTTGACTGCGGGTATACCTGTATGCAAATATACATTTTTAGATTTCCATATTTCCTACATTAATGCTATCAAATGAATAAAATTCCAACACGACTGAATTTGCTCCTTGAAATCTTTAAAATATGTACTTCTTGTTTTGTTTAAACATTGAATGTGCATCATTAACCAATTTGGATATATTAAATTGCATAAACATCCGCAGTCTAATAATGAATATTCAGTAAAAATATTATAACATCGTATGTACAACATTTTTTTCATGTCTGATATTTGATGAATTGCTGAAAATTATCTGGAAACTTGTTCTTTTAATTGTAATTAGAGTCAAGTCTGTCTGAATTCCGCAATTTTCATCGAAGAGTTACATTTCGACAATCGACGAAATTATCTGCCAGACCGAATCTTTCCTGGTGTCTGTCATTATTATCACGCTGCATAACATCCATAATACCGGTGTAAATAAAATACCTAAGATCATTTCCCTGTCCCAACCGAGCATCTTATCGAACTTCTACATTCTGAACGGCGCATTATCATTAGATCACGGTTTCCAGCAACGCACAGGCTCTCCAGGGTATGATTTCTTCGAACAGGCAGTCTTATCGTCCTCCGAACGTTCGACCCGCGTTTTTATACTTTCCCCACGCTTTTTCTCGAAGGAAATGTCCGCGTGTTCAGGAGTACCCTTCCTATCGAAGATCGTTCCGTTTGATATACGAACGACCTAATGCAATCGAACGATGAATTTGTCATTAACGCTGCATTGTTATATTGTTCTCGTCATGCTTGTTCTTTCATCAGAGGGGACCATGAAACGGTCCAATCATTGCCAGTGAGACAATTTTTGAGCAACTGTTCAATCTGTTGCGACCCAAGCGAGTGAAATAATGTTCAAAGGTTTAGGGAACTTTATAGACAGTTTATGGTCGGATGATATTGTTTTGTTGGTATGAAGAAACTTGAACGTCTTTGATTCCTCCAAATCAATAGCAATTGACGCATCATAAGCTCGTAAAACGGTATGACAGAAGAGGAAGAAACCTTGATCCCTGTATCTCCGATTTAGACTAACCGAGGTCATTGAATCTTGGTTAGACGAGTAGCTAATCGTATTGGATTTTTCCAGGTAATCCTGGCCAGTGATTGGTTACATTCACTCAGACTTAAGATCCATGAAATTCATAAATTGTCAGACAGATCGAAGCGATAGTAACAGACGCTAATACACACACACATCTAAATATTTAATTTATTTTGTGCAAACTTAAACGACTCACGAATCTCTCGAACACAATCTCTACTAGTCACACAAGGTTAATTCAGCTTGTGATAATTTATTTTGAAGAGTCCGTGTACAAAACCCTAACCTTGACGTAGATCAAATTGTTCCCCAGTTACTCAAGCATCTTTCGACCATTGACACTTATTTGGGCCTAGGTTTGTGACACATCACTCAATTGTCCGTCACTTTGGAAGAACCACTATATACAGAACCTCTGGAGAACAAACAACCCTTGTTCGAACCTTCTACTATCACTGATCATTTCGAAAGCTTCTCTAACACAGTCAATTAAAGACTGAATAAATGAAGTGCCTGGCGTCCTATAGCACTCAAGGACATTTCAAACAAATATGTACAGACGTATATTTATGAGTTAGCAGTTTAAAGTGTTACGTTTGAGACTCAGACATTTTTGGCTGGTTGTATATTTATGAGATAACAATATACGCACGGTTAACTATCCACAGCACAACGTGCCACGCTTTTCAGCGACAGATAGGAATCCTTCCCGATAAATGATCGACTTCCAGATGCAGGGATGCCGTTGCAACCGGCGCAGTGCAATTAGTCGATATATTTCTACGGAACAACGTAGAAGTCGGTCGTAAATCGTGGGAAGAGCAGATCGTACGCTTTGAACGTTCGCTTCCTGCCATTAGGGCAACAAAATGAATTCTACTGACGTTCGTTTATCAGAGACAGATGTGGAACACCCCGGAAACATTCCTCCGCGATTTTCTGCGATGAATATTCATTCGTTCTAAGCGCACCTGTATCTGGCCGTCTCTGTCCGCGGCTCTGTACTTAGAATCAATTAGAATGATACATGATTCGCGTGCGACGCTCCCATTATGAATGGCCATGTTGCCACGTTGCCGGAACGCGGCCGTGGATTATAAATGTATGGCGTTATCGCTGCCGTTGTAGAATCCCATCTACGGTCAGTTGCAAATTTCCACCTTTCGCTGATTTTCGGGTACAGAAGCTTTTCGACGTGGCTTTGGGGTTGCAGCCTCTTCAGTAGAACACGACACGACTTTCTCCTGTACACTACTGATAGGAAGTTTGCAAGCTACAGGGTGCAGGATGTTCCTACTACGTGGGTACTGAGTTTGGGACACCAAAATACCCAACAGGAGGTCATATAAATCAGTGATGGCCAACGGAGCTGCGGTCTTCCCCCACTCTAGGTCCATTCCCCTCGTTTCAGTTCCCTCCAGTCCCCCCTCGGTCCATTGTCGTTCCAGATCACACTCTATGTGAGGGGAATGGGACGTAGAGTGGGGGAAGGCCGCAGCTCCTCTGGTCATCACTGATATAAATGATCTTTACTTTCAGACACACAACGAAAACAATTACATGGAATAATTTTCTGCTTGAAACTAAGCAACTTTCTAAAATATTTTCCTTTCGTCATAAAAATGAAAACAGATATTTGTATGGCATATTTTAAATTCTTCAGTCTGTATATTTCTGATGCGGTTTCTTATACCCTTGACCGGCATACAACATAACATTGCTGCACCTTTTCTGGATTGAGCGATTTGATCAATTTATTTTGATACCACTCAGTTCAATGTAACAAGCATATAAGTGCAAATTTTCAAAATTGTACATCAGAAACCCACCTGTAGTTGATACCGGCGTTAATTTTCTCTTAATCATTTTCTATCTACGCAACTATAATTAAATAATATTCACGCGGTTCTAACGCATTATATTCTGTTAACGATAGTACGATCGCTCGATAACAATTAAACTAACTGCAAAAAACGTTGAAAGGGTCTTGTTTCCCTTTAAAATCAACGATCACCAACGTTCTGCGAAACGATACAGACAGAACCGCACGTGCGATCGATCTTCATCAGAGTTATTTCTATAAAAATCAAAAATTTGATTTAAAAAAAAAGTACTGTATCGAATTCTCGTAAACGCGGAAAAGCCTGTCGCTCGTACACCCTGTACACGAGGGTCGACCACAAGTTCACGTGCATCTCTTCCCGTCCTATCGTGCCGTGGCGGCGGAATTTTTGTTTCGATTTCGATTTTCGCGTACAGCAAAACTGCCAGCTCGGACCTGATTCGTCGTATGCAATCGACCACACGTAACGTTTCGTATCTGAAAAAAAGCACACAAAACATCTTTTCCAACTTCGCTAACGGCAATTTCAATGCGGTGGAATATTTCGAATCGGGAACAAATCTGTTGCCGAAAGAATTGTTCTTCGCGTTCATGCTCTGTGCAATTTTTTTTCCCCCGGAAAACGCGGCCGATAGATTTTCCGTGGTGCATCGAAAACTCCCTTACTTTACGTCCATTCGCTGGTAAATGAAATAGAAACCTGTCATCGCTTGCATGCCCGTCAATGAATCGAATATTCCTATTATCCATTCGATACACTGGAAAACGTCATCGTGCCATAGCAGCAACAGGAACCGTAAACAATTTAATGCTGTTTGCTGCATTCTACAGGAAGGCCAGTTTTCTCCCCAAACCGTGCCGGTGTGTCCTGTGAGTAGAAATAAGTGAAAAGTGTTGTAGAAACATACAACTGTAAATGTTTTCTTAAAAAGTGATAACACGATTGTCAAATGTACAATAAACAAAGCGTTCTTATGTGGAAGATGATAAGAATAATTCAATGATATTTGACTATTAACAATTTAACTTCCATTTTTATTTGTTTGATCACATATTAATATTAATAAATACACATCTAATAATTCCTAATAGAATCAGCAGAATGTCTTACAGTAAGTAAATATACGCTGTTGTTAGTAAGGGTAAACATTTTCATTTTTATTCAATACTTTTCCTAAAACTTTCCATGTTTTTATGCTGACATGCACGTTTACCAGTAAGTCTGCGCAATTAGTGTTTTCATGCTGTTATTGTTACGTATACGCAGGCTGTATGTATATAGAAGTATGAACCGACGTTCGAAAGTTGCCAGTCTAGTGGTCAGTTAATTCACTGCGGATGAAACTGGCTATGGGTGCTAGTGTGTGTGTGTGTATCTGCGTGCGTGTGTGAACGTTGTGAAAATCGTGGAAACCCAGGATAGGTGGTCGTCGTACATCCCCGATGCGCACCGATAATAAAGTCCATTACATAATGGCGCGCAACCGCATTCCGGAACGACGACGATGACTCGGGATATTGCGCTTTTTGTTAGGCCGCCGTTTCGTCCACGCTGCTAATCAGTTTAATTGTAATTGGAAATCGGCCAAATGAACTGTAATCCGAGATCGAACGCAATCGCCATGATTCAACGGCGTGGCCACCACGGTTTGATGACAGAGTGTGAGCGAACGACCATATACATACAGGCACTTTGAACTTTCTGTATCCGGACAGTGAAAGAAGCCTGAAAGATGGAGACCGCTCCAGGAACCAGTGGCCTAACTTACTGACACACCCTAACTGTCCCATATGTTTGGTGTGGAATATTAGAAATGTTTTCGTGCGAAAGATTGGAAATACTACGATTTTATCATTTTATCATGAATATTTGTATAGGATTTTTTTAAATTTTGTGGCCAAACTTTCATATAGATATTTTTGCAGTGTCACGTCCGTAATAAACACCCATCACGCGATATTTGTGAAGCAGAAAGGGAACGGAGACGGTGCTTGGGAAATTGCTAATAAAAAATAGATTACAGTCCTCAATATCAGTTCTTAAAGTTTTTTACAAAGTACATAGCTTTCTCAAACCCATAGACAGTAATAAATATTTTTGAATGGAGGCATCGGCGCTAAAATAGTTGCAGCACTCGACCACTTCGATCGTGCTGAACCCCGCTCAGCCTTCGCGTGCCTCCACGCGTAGCCACGAACGCGTGAGATCTGGACAAATCTGAAGAAATCTGCTTTCCCTAAACATATAGAAATTTCGTGCATTTCTATCATGACCCTTACTGAATTCCACCCGAAGGAAAGGATGAAAGTCGTTTTAAAACACACATTCATAACCGCGATTGCGCACTACACGAATAGTTCTAACCTGCGTACAGAACTTCTCTCTCGACCATCAACCATCGAAGTTCCACTTCATATTGTACGAACCTTGCGATGTTCTTGATCCCATCACTCCTACTCTGAGCGTCCAAGATATTAGCTAAGGAGCTGCAGGGTCTTCCGAGTTTCCCCTTTCACCAGACCTAAGACTCAAGACAGCTACAGCATAACAGCTCAATCGCTAAAGTACCGTCGATCTGAATAATTGGTGCGGCGTTAGTGTCAAGCGCATGTAGAGGCGACTGTGCGTATAAACAGATTTTAATGTAATTAAATCTCGAAAGCATCGAGAGACCGAGCATCGGCCAGCGAATGCGGCTTTATTGTTGCCGGTTTCCGACGATATTGGACAACAACGGCAATCTATCCGATCGAATATCCAACAAGCCTGCTTCAATGAACGGGAGAGAGTCGGGGCAAAGGTTTGCGATGGTGGAGGGCTCAGGGGTCACAGGGGTCGAGTTTGGTAGACGATCAAAAGCCGCGCATACAGGATCTCCCTGGGTAACGGCATTAATTGAATCGCTATCGGACGTGCCGTGGTCTCGCGTTATTCTATTACCGAAGCAGCCATTGTCTTCCGTGGTTTATAGTCACCTCGACCACCCCCTCATTGGTCCACATACCCCTCTAGTATCCGACACTTCTCACCTGGACCAACACCCACCTCTCGGTGTCAGGGACAGGAACAATCGAATGGTTTTTCATAAGGAATCTTCTTCATATTTACGTTGGCATCTAACAAGTTCGATTCCTGCTGTGCATGACGTCATCGTCGCGTTAGAGATTCTATGTACTCATACTGCCCGCTCAGATTCAGTTCTGTTACGTTACTAAACGTGTGCAAGGATTGATTAGGGAGTTGGATTTTATGTAGCTATTGCTTACTAATTGAAATGTTGGAAAATAGTAAACATTTTGAAAGATTCTAGGTATTAAATTGTAGGAAATCGTGAAAAATAGGGGTCTCTGCGTTGGTAATCAGCCACCTTACCCACTACGCCACCGTCAGTACGCTGACATCCCTACTTTGACGATTCCTCTTAATGAATCTGGAGCTCCCCATCTGACATTTAAACCACTCTAGGGTGTTGAAATTAAATTTTATAAATGCTTCAGAATGTCAAGGCATCAGTTTAGATGATTAATCTCTAGTCTGATGAAACATTAACTTTTTGCAGTTTCAAACCGAATACCTGCAAGTTTTCTTGCACTTCTGGTTTACTTCAGCAGGCTACAAAATAACATCGGCATATTGTTTATTCATCGTTGTAAATGTTGCAATGAATGTAATAGGCATCATGCGACCTGAATGGAAATCACTTTTCATACTTACGAAGAAGCTTCTTTGTGGGGCCTGCATAGTTTCGCTGTCTATACTGTAGCGACGTTACTGACAAATTGTGCAGGAAGTGAAAAAAGTAGGCATAGTCATTTCCGATGAAGCCTTCGTATATTCCAATGATAAGGCGGTATCGAATGGTGAAGTTTTGTGGGAAATGCGGTTGTGAGCCGCTAAGAGGATTGCGGAACACCATGAACTCCTGCCAGCAATAACCGCAGCTCGCCATCCGCCTTCGTCGCCATAAACGTACTATTAATAGGGACACGCCATAAAGCATGTACACGAGGACAACCACGCGTCTCTGTGTTCATCCTGTCGCAGCTACTTATCGTAAAGGGGGATAAAGTTTATACGGATGATCCGGGGGAGCATGTGGCTCGTAACGTTTCACTATGACCGTATTATCGCCAGTTCTCGAAAAGCTGCTGAAAACTCTCCGACAGCCTCTGTTACACTGACAGTATGGTCAGTTTCTTTGCAGATTGAAGATTAATCATCCATTTTACTCAGTTCGTTATCTGTCCCAGTCTTTGGGAACTGATAATGTCAGTACTAATCAGGGATTGAAGCAGTTATAATAATGTCATCGACTCCTGAAAAAATATTAGGTAGAGTCATAAATAATTTCTTTCTAAAAATGCAAATAGTTTATCCGGGATACTGATTCTTGCTTCACATTGGAGTGTAAGAGTCCCTAAAACGTAGACATGCTATAAAAGCAACAATACTCAGGTTGTAATAAATCATCAGGAAATTTAAGAAGACAAATCGGAAGTTATTTATGACTCGACCCAAGAGTTATTATGAAGAACGATTGCAAAGAACCGAAATTAGGGAATATACTGATTCTGGTTTGTGTTGCTTTATCAATTTCATGTCGGTTCTCATGGTGTTAAGTGGTCCTTACTGGGATCAGCTTCACTGTCATGCCTAGAAATTTGTATCACTGTTTTTGAAACACTCTGTATTACTATATGTATGTAAGTGAAATACACAAAGTCTGTTTCTCTCTTTTTCCCATTACTCTTGCCAAATATTAATACAACTTATAATTTTAATATATGTAGTAATACAAACAGTAAATTTCTTTGGAATAAAATTATGTTTTGTAGCATTGACGAAAAGAGATCCGCTAGCTTCCTGGGTTGCTAGTTGGAAGTTCCTGTCAGCTTTCCATTTTTTTCAAATTTTATTCGAATCCACCCATTTCCTACTGTACATTATTCGACTCCTGTATCAAACACTTTCTACGTTACTGATTTACTCGCTTACAAAATTAATGAAACAGTATAAAATTCCTGCACTATTGGACAGGCATTTTTATGTTATGAACCTATAATTAAAATGAACAGAATCGTATGAAGCACACTGTAAAACCGCCGACAGGACGATTTTCCAGGGACACAGCAACACGACCGAACGTTTCGGGTTTACGTTCGCATTTTTTTTTTGCAGCCGAAAAAACCAGCGTGGAAAGCGAACATGGTGGCCAAATAACGGCCGTTCGTTACGGGACGACGTCGGGCGTCGCGTGACGGAAGGAGCGTCCGGCGAACAGCGTGACGCTTAAACGTTTTAAAAGTTAAATCGTGCCCGTCGTCGCCGCCGCAGAGCGAACGCGTCGAATTCAATATCTAACCGAGCCAAACACGCCGCTCCAATTGAACGCCATCGTTTTTCGATGCATTGCAAATGCGCCCATGAATCTGTTCAACTATTGCAGGTTAGCCGCCATCGCCACGGCTGCAACGCGCCTTGCAACTCGCTGCAACCGTGTGCATTCGTTCGGCCAGCGGCGAGGGGGAAAAAACACAACAGCGGAAAGACTGTTATCCCGATTTGTTTCCCAATCATGGCCATTTTAATAAATGGACGAGGACAGGAGAACAACGCGAGTTTCCGCAGAAATTACACTCCCGTTCATAAGTCACCGGACACTTGTAAATAAAATTTAAAGGACAATGAATTGATCCAAAACCTACTACACCGCCCAAAACATATCGAAGTGTACAATAAACTGTAAACCTAGGCCTTGAGTCGCTAATAACCCATACAAGTGGTTGATGCGACGTTAAATAATTGATATAAGAAAAAAATTAAGAAATGGACGATTTTGCAATATAACACTTGCTCATTCTGAGCAAACTGATTATTAGAACGTAGATACAATTTTTTGGCTTGATTTTATTATTTTATGTTGCTGTATTTGTCCAGTTTACGTTGATGTAATACCTGAATATGATTTTAACCCTTTGCACTTCAAGCATTTTTCGATTCGATCGATCAGCAACTCCAACATACGTTTGTAGCGTAAAGTTTGTGAAAACTATAACTTTTGATTTGGAAAGAAAAAATGATAAATGTTTATGAATTTATTTACATTGAGTTTGATAAATGTCTGAAGTAGCTTTAGAAGCAATTTCCAATGTGCATTCTTGACATGTTGGGCTGTGATGCAAATTCGAGCCAATAGAGTTATGTAATATATTATGTGTCCCCGTAGCGGAGCCGACAGAGTGCAAAGGGTTAATAATATGCACGCATAATTTAAATGAGTATTTAAATAATAAGTCTGTACGCGTAAGTATGTTTCTAATACATCTCCAATTCGGTCAGATCATACTCTGTACACACTTGTCCTCTGCTTTAGAAGTTTTCTTCTTCTTCCTCTTCATCTTTGTACTATGTAACCTAGCATCAACTGCTATGATCATATAGCCGGGGGACCTACAGTTTTAGGTGGATTCTGTACCAGCATTGGAAGTTTTGCTCAAACTCAAAGAAAGATTTATAGAAGAAATTAGAAGAATGTTAGAAATAAATTAGTTACAATATAATGAGATCTTTAAACAAAAGAATGTCTCTATGAATTCAGGGTGTCATATCCGTGCGAGATGGATGAGGAGAAAATGTAAGATTGTTTACTTATTTTTTATAAGATTTTTAACATATGATTTAAATTACATATTCTCTACAAAAGTACTAACTTAATTTCATAATGTAGTTCATTTCATGCTGTAAAATCGTCTATCTCCTAATTTTACCAAGTTTCCAGTGAAATATGAACGGAAGTGAACATTATAAAGTAAAATTATCCGTCGTTTGCAGCCGCGGTAAAATTTCATGCCTATTCCCCTTACAAAATTATCTATAATATAACACATACTCCACATTTTTATTAATATTTATGCATGCCCCATGCGGCATCCGTTTTCCATATAAACATATTCAATTCTTGAAAAACAGAAAAGAAGAAAGACAATTGCCATGTGGGATTACTCACAAGCTTCCTACTTTGTGTTAATTTCGAGAAACATTAAAAATGGAAGAGTGTCCTATTACTTTGTCCCGGTGGTGGCCACGGGAGCTCCATTCTTCCTTCACTCTAGATGCATTCCCCTCATTTCGAAGTATATCAGGGGAATGGATCTAGAGTGGGGGAAGGTCGGAGCTCCTGTGGCCACCACTGCTTTGTCTCGATGTGTAAAAGACTGGTAAATAATTAGAATTTACTGTACAAATAATACTAAACGGTTGTCCATTTTATGCATACCTTTATATAGCCTCTCGTTATCAACAAAGTAACCACTGTTCCTGATGAATGAATTATCGTATCTCTTCGATTCGATCGCTCCGCTTCGATCAAACGGGAAAAACGGAAATCGTTCTTCTGCGGCGGGTCGGGGGAAATGTGAAAACGGATCGACGAATGAAGACGATGAACCCGGAGAATAGGATAATGGATAAAACGCGGAACTGTCAGCCGCGCCGAAAAAAACCTCGAACTGCCGATGAAATTGCATTTTAATGCAAGCCACCGCGCGTATCGGAAACAGATTTCCGTTTTTCTTTGTCCCAGTGCTTATCGTAGACCGCAATTTTCGGCGATGTTCGCGAATCCCTGCCGTTGGTCAATTTAAAAAAAGAAATCATCCTGCTCTCGACATCATCGGTGTCCTCACCCGAATAGAAAACACGCTAACAATGGCACAGCTTCGGCTCTTCCTATTTTATTCATGCTCTTTCTAGTAAATAATGTTTCTAGTTGTGTAACGTTTAATCGACTGGCTATAATAGTTATCGACAACAGCATAGAATCGTGTATGCATTAATTTACCGCCTTGGTATAATTTGAAATATTTTAGGAACTTCGAGAAACGTTAGAAGTTAATGAATTTTCTTTTTAATGTTGTTTTTTTGTTTTTTGAGATAGAATTTCAGGATTTTTTCGACTATGGTAGCTTCAAATTGTTATCTTGAGGTTTGATAGATTGCCATCGAAAAATATGTAAGTATATGGTCATATTTAAAAAAAACATGATGACCTCCCTCTGATAGCTTCTTTCAAACCCTGTAACTTTTTTCTATACAGTTCTTTGCAAATTCATATCCTATGCAGATATTTAGATATTTAGTTTTAAATGCCCCACTCTGTATGTTAATACACCCCAAATACTTTTGTAATATTTCATTGGATGCTATTCTGCAAGTGGCTGACTATTTTTGTTACAGAATCTTGAGGAAACTATTATAATTCCAGCAAAAGCGTAGCCCACATACCCAGAAAATTTTGCGATTATTAAGCGTACACTTTCTGAAAAAAAATAGGACTACATACGGTTTTTTGTGGGTGATCGAAAAAGGAAGCATTAAAAATTGATTGGAAATAAAACAGGGAAAATTGATTGAAACAGTTCGTTGACGAAGGGATGCAACGATTCAGGCTGCCCGACCTCGTCGACGTAAAATTCTTTCGTTTTGACAGATTTCTCGAAGTCCCATCAAACTTTAGTGAATCTCGCCGGCGGAGGATTCCGTTTAAACGTCACACACATTGCAATTTATTACCCAACGGCACTCAACGGCAGTCGAGAGACAATAGAAAGTTTCTTCGCGCCTCTGTCAAATCGGCGGTTCATTCCAAACGGCAAAGTTTCACACAGAATCCCCTTCGGAAGTATCCCCGTGCGCATTCAAAGTAATCTATTTAAATTTTAATTCCCGCGATTTAATTATGCGCGCCCCCGGAGCAAACAGAGGAAAACTTATAAACGAGAACAGGTTAATAGATTCAACGTGTTGGGATCGCTTCAATCATGGATCATCTACGATCCAGATACGCAGGGGAAGCTTGTTTAATTTTAGGTAGAAATAAACAATTGAGGCCCCAGAAGTCGGTCTACTGACGAGTAATTCGTCTAATTTCTGTAAATCATTCACGCTTCCAGAATTATACACTCAGTAGCAATTGGCGTATTATGAGTCCTCGATATAGCACGTGCGATCACTGACCCTAAGGGGGTAACCACCCTAAGGCTCAGGGCTCTTGAATCCATCCCTTTGACCAATGTCCAGATCATACTCGTCATCTTGGGCGGTAATTGCAACTTCAACACAGGATGTAAATTGTAAAATAAGAAGCTTCCACCCTCCAAGAGTTTGGTCCCTCGTTCGCCCAAATCAATGACGACTCCTTGTATCAATTTTGGATTGAAGGACTGTTTGTCAGTAAGACACACCGGGTGATATACAAGACAGACTTATACATAAGACTACTGGATACAACACACACATGTAACATCCTGTAACCACGATAATTTCAACATGTAACTACGAAACTTTTAGCGTATCAGTAATCGATCAGAATGTAGCAAGGGAATGTCCCAATCATTTAAATTATGCAACACATTAACACGTTGAACGCCACAGTGAAACCAGCCATACCTAATCAGACACGGTATAATTTACTATTACTTATATAAATCGTAAAGGAAAGAAAGATTTAAGTACTCAGTCGTGTTCTCCTGTTCTTATACTATTGTTTTAGTATGAAGCTTGCTCAGAATTTTGCGATAATCAATAATTATTTAATGAAATTAAATTTGATGTGTCGGTCACCGGTGACCACCGTGGCGTTCAACGTGTTAATAGTTAAAGACGCGTTCTGGTTGATAATTAAAGAGTTATATTTCCAGCAATCTTTATGGATCTCTTCGATGGTAAAGCAGAGTGAATGCAACCAATCAACGGTTAGGTTTACTTGGAAAACTCTACGTGTTCAGCCCCACATTTAGCCAGGCCACAACGACCTGGGTCGGTGGGAGTCGGGAGCTGTTGAGTTGTAAGAGTTTCTCATCAACTATCGTGCCGTTTTGTGAGCTTGCGCTGCGTCAATTGCTATCGACTTAGAGAAATTAACAATGTTTGAGTTTCTCAGTACCAGTGAAACAATTTCATCCATGTCATAAGCTCTGTATAATTATTTGTTAAATTGAGGATTATTTCGCCTACTTGAAACGCAAGAGAAACTGAAACAGCGGCGAAATGAATTTCCTATAATTATGTAAATGACGCTTGTTTCTTACTTTGGCCCGAGCATAACAGAAATTCCAGAAATTATGAAACTTCAGGAATTCATGGTAATGGAAAAGCAGCCCTTGAAAGTTTTCGCTGCTTTTTTCCATTACTCGCGAACTTTACTGAATATAAAAGATTTTATAGAGAATATTTACTTCGTTCAATTATATCTAGCGCTGTTATAAATTAACAATTGGTTGAATAATTTATAAATACAATACTTACGCTGGAAATGTGAGAAATGTATTTTTCATGTAAATATTAGCTTCGAAAATATCGTATCAAAGTAGTCATCCAACCTGAAACTTATAAATCAATTTTAATTGATTCATTTAAAGATAATTGCTTTAATCTTGTTTTCAACTGCTGATTTTTAACATTTAGGTTGATTTCTACTGTCAAGTAACGTATTGCTAGTTATCACACCACTCTTCAGATTAATTACTGTCTTAGTTTTTGAAAACGATGTATGAACAAGTTTTACTGAAACTATGTCATTTCTAAATTGTTTGACATTTCTGCATGCACAAAGAATTTCTTTAACAAAACCCAATGCTTTTTGCAGGCAGTGCTTTTTAATAAGATTCAATTTCTCTGCTCAGATTACAGTTTGCATTGACGTATCTGCGTAAATTGTTAACCCTTAACTACTATAGAACGTCTGTGAGGCCGCTCTAAATTTTCATTCATCCCTATATCCCTTCCTGCATGACTTATCATCTTCTCACGCCATGTGCCTTTCAATCGGAGTCTATTGTTCAATCAGGCTTAGGTCTCTTTATTATTAATGTACAAAGCAAGAACAATTGGATTTGATCTTTATCCGGGACTGGTATGTACGTAATAACGTAAGTGAGACCTTCTATAGTAGTTGCGTAAGTTTCAACGTCTATAGTAGTTAAGGGTTAACCTAGTTTCAGTAATTATAGTCAAGTGAGACATCAATTTCCGTCGTATGTTTATTTCAAACGTGGAAACATTCGACGAAGCGAGAGATTTAAATTATGAAAAGATTTCGAGACCGAGCCATTCTTTCCGGAAACGTTTCAGGAACCACGTAACGCCATTATTTATCTCGCCGCACTTACGCAGAAATATTTAAGCCCGCCCGTTTTTCACTTACCAGTTACACGAGCAACCGTCCCTTCACAAGCTAATATTTATTACAGCGAATTCGTCTTGCTACGTTCGTACATTTTCTCCTCGCGTTGAGAAAGAAATTACCGCATTACGAAACGAACGTGCGATCGCAGAACTGATTCGAGTCGTTAGCAAGCCTTTTAATCATTAACCTGTTCGGAGAGTAGGCTCGCTCTGTACGTGAGTCTGCGTGTGTAGGACTGTGTAATGGATGCACGCGTCTTGTGTTTGAGTGTGTGTCCGATGGTGTGTATGAGTGTACAGTAGCAAGAGTGTTTGTGCTAATACTGCGACTTATAGTTAGTAATTCAAAATAAGCGGTTACAAAATTCAGGAGCTACTGAGCTTAGGGGCTCCCTGTCTGCATGTGTGTAACTTCTTCTTGTGTTTGTATCCTTCTTCTGATCTGATCTTGTTGAGCCTTCTTGTTAATCTGCCGTCCATTGTTGCTCATCGTTTACAGCTGTGCTCCCTATTTGAATATACTAGTATGATCAGTACCTTTTTGTAATATTGTAACATTGTCTAAAGGTCAAATTCATTGGAATGTTAGACAATAAGTAGATACAAACTGGATATTGTAAAAGAAATCGTTTAGTATTTTACTTTACCTTAAGGACAGAAGCCTGAAGCAATCAACTTTACATTTCAGTTATTGGAACCGACTGCTCCACGTTTATCCTTCCAGTTAACGTACTTACGTGTCTTCATGAATTATAAAAAAGTTTCATATTCCTTGGGCTTCAGACCTTTTGCAAATGAACCCTTCGGTTGATCGCGAAAGTTCAGGCTCAGTCTGACATGCAAACCCGCCGTGTCGCAGGTTCTATATTCACCGCAGCGTTCTTCCCTCAATCAAAACCGGATTGCATCGCATGAAAGGCAATGACAAGTGCATCTAAACAAGAGTGTTCGAAGGAAAGTTGAAACGAGACCCGGGATAACTCACTCCTCTCCGTTCGGTCCTCCTTTTCTCCCTGTGTCTGTCCTTCTCTCTGCTCGCCTATCGACACATTCGGCCGACTTAACCCGGCCGAGTTTTTGAAACTTGTTCCACGTCAGAGCGCCGGAACTCCATCCGACATTTTCCTCTCTGTCGCCCGAAAGAGTGGCGGAGAAAGGAGGAAAAAAACGAAGGCCCTAACTTGCGCGGGAGACGGTAAAAGGAGAAGAAGAAGCCGTGCACAAAAACGTGTACATATATCGACGTGGCTGGCTGTTTGCGAACGCGCCTTGTAAAATATACACCGTGGAACGGTTCAATTTCCTCGGGGCTCGGATGATCTCGAAAAATATGGCCCCCCTTCGGTTATACTGAACCGTGTGTATAAGGGTCAGCAAGATGCGACCACTTTCGCAAACCTGCATGGATGCTATAGATATACAGAGTGTCCCGGCTGAAGTAATACGGTTTCTGAGCAAGTTCCGACATTTATGATGTCATTACGCGCTTTATTTATTGACCATTCTTTCGATATCTTAGAGAGCACCTGTAGATGCATTCACGGATAAATGTGTCGAAATTGTTCGATGCTGGACAAGGGTATAATACATCGATTCAGGAATATACGTGTATGTACACAGGGTGAGTCGCCTAACTCGACGACATTAAATTGTTTATGTAGTGATTGTTATATGAGAAGATGTTTGAAACAAAAGTTGTATGATATCAAGGGGAACGTACAGTATAATAATTAATTTTTCGTTACTTTTATTTTTTACTGAGATATGAAGGTCATCTTGAGCTTTTAAATGGAATGTGTAAGATTTTATCCTGCAATTTGAAAGAGTATTGGATACCGAGTAAAAAACTATCGAGGTATATGTGTTCAAAAACGAGTAATTACTAAGATATTCATCAGCAAAAAAGAATGAAACTTCTGTTGACGTTGAAGGACAAATTTCATGGCCGACTCGTTCTCCAGACATGGCGCCGCTTGATTACTTTACTTGGGAATTACTTACATTAAAAATCATTTAAAGAAACAGTAAAAAAGGCTATCCGAATTTCCATTCCTTTCCAGGAATTTTGTGTTCTTATTAATGTAGAATATCTTGCATGCTACGCCACCGTACACTTTTCTGCGCTGTTGGTACATTAATATTACTCATTACTAGACTGCGGATGTTTATGCAATTTAATACATGCAAATTATTGAATAACGAACATTTAACAAGTCACCAAAACGAAAATGACATATTTTGAACATTTCAAGGAGCAAATGCAGTCCAGTTGAAGTTTCATTGATTCAACTGCATTAACGTAGGAAATAAAGAAATCTATATATGTATATTTGCCTAAACATCCGCAGTCTAATCATTACTAATATTTAGACTGCGGATGTTTATGCAATTTAACATACTCAAATATTTGAAAAACGCACATCTAAAATTGTGAAAGAATAAAAAGTACGTTTTTTCAAATATTTACAGAATAAAATCCAGTTGTGTCGAAGATTCATTTCTATAACTGCATTAACATGAAAAATCATGAATTCTAACAATGTATATTTGCATAAACATCCGCAGTCTACTAATATTTAACTATATGTGTCCTTTTGCATGACGTTCGTAAAGATTTCTTTAAAAGAGACTCATAAAAAGTATTTTGTGATGCTTGTCGAAGTCATCTTACAATTAGAGAAAGCCATGACACAAATATTACCGGCGAAAATGCTGATATCGGTGAAACTTGTAGATGCAGGGAGTCGTCCTCTGGAATTAGCATGCCAACTGTAACTGTCTGCACTTCAGCAACGGGGAAGTGCGAAGTATCGAATACCGTGGAAAAATGGCGCGTGGAGCCGCGATCGAACGATTAGCAGTTCCTCTCGAAGCGTTGTGGTAATTCCAAAATACTGTCAGACCCGTTCAACAATGGCACGGTAATGCGAACGTCAGCCGTCAACTACTTGATTGCGTATTGTTGTTTGCATTGTACGTTCTCTCTGGTCTGGCTTCGCATACAATCATCCACTTTCACGGAACGTTCGCGCACGGGACTGAACAAGCCCCTGCAGCGAACAACCCCCGTCCTACCATCGCGGATGCAGCTTTTCCACCCTAGTCCCTTTTTCATCCCCTTCGTTTCAGCGACCGTCTTGCCACCTTTCTCCGTCGGTTTCAACCTACCAAAGACGTCCGTTTAACGATGACGAGGGACCTTTCGTCATTAATTTCGGTTTCTCGACCTCTGTGAAAGCAAACCGTGATCGCTTTTCACGAAACTCGGCAGCGTCGTTTTTCTTTCTGACTGCTATTTTGTTTGCTTTTACACAATGGCGCAGGCATGTTTTAATGATAACAGAGGAAGAAGCAATAGTGCAAGAATGCGGCAAAAATTTGATTCTGAAATGGACGCACTCGCTGACCCTTTGAGCTTTGCCATTTTCAGAGAAACGTGCGCCGGATGTTGGAGTTTTCTACGGTAGGGCGCGCGTTCAACTGAATATTTTATTGCAACAGTATGTATGATGTCAAGCGTTAAGTTCTTTCGGTGTTCCAATGTGGCAAAATATGGAATGAAAGTTTAAATTTTTCGCTATGAGGAAATTTTTTTGTAATGTCGCTTCTTCAGTTTTTTCAGGCTGATCTATTCAAAGTGATTGAGACGTGTATTATTTTATGTGACCTTGGATTATGAATTAAACATGAAACTAATTTGATTAATAACTTCTTTCTTATAAGAAACAATATTTATCGAAATGTTCACGGGGCAGTGTTGACGTGCCTCACACGGTATAGTCAGCTGTAAGAATGAAATAAAAATCATTTTCTGCTTCTACTATTAAAAAACATACAGTAGAACCTCGATCATCCGAACACTGGTCATTTGAAAACTCCTCTTCCATGTAAATTACAAACTGAAATTATCATCAGTAACACTGTGTACTTAATTTTATTCCGCCGTGTATTTTTAGATTCTAAACCAAAAGTATCATTTTTATGCAAAACACAACTAAAATATGATTAATCTTCTCATTAATTACAGTTCGAATAATCGAGGTCCTACGGTATTTTTATTTTATAGATCCTACAGGTGAACAAGACAATTGCTAAATTATCCAATGACTTAAAGGCAAGAAATAAAACTTCTTGTAAAATCCGGAAGTTTTTAAAATGTAATCAGCGGAAATACGAGAATGCTTGGGAGTTGTTTTACGTTCACAAAATCCGGCTTGGTGGAGCTCGCAGGTAGGGAAACAACGACGTCCCTTGATACGCCGCGATAAAGGGATAACCTCGGTGGATCCGGCGTTACGAACAAAACGATGGCGGGAAATCCATTAAAAAGCAGCGAGTCACGACGTGCGCGTGTACGAGCTAACGGTGTAACGACAAGAAGAAGAATTCACGCACATCAGTGAAATGGAAATGGCGAACGCCCCGAGGAAAGGGGTAAGAAGAGGGTGAAGCAGCGTTCCTTTAGACTTCAAAGCAAAAAGGTATTCTCCGTGGCCTGTGGTACAACCTTTAGCAATTACACGTCAGACGCCTACAAGCAAAAAGCTAGAAAAAAAGGGAAGAAAAAAAGGAACGACGACCTTTCACCTGCGTCATCTCGATTCGAACTACTGGCTTTCACTTCGGTTTATAAACATGGCTGCAGCGAACGAGCGTGGCTTTATTTAAGCGAACATGATGACGAGTTTGATGTATTATAAAATCGTTTCATATCTTTAATTGAGTACGCTTTCTGTCTCATAATTAGACTGCGGATGTTCATGCAATTATAACATAACAAAATATGCAAAATATTTGCAATTTTCACTGATGAATCATTTGTTTCCCTGCAAGATAAATGCACAGGAAAAATTCATGAGTATGTGTGACTTGGAAAACTAGAAAGATATACGAGAAAGCTATTAATAACTTACATGTGAATTGCTTTATGGCATGATTATGAACGCGGTGGTCAGTCAGTCGAATGTGTATGAAATATGCACGCAATAGGCCCAAAATATGCACTATGCAAAACATATGCATTATGCAAAATATGCAAAATAAAAAATACATTTTTAAAACCGTCTAATTTAAAAAAAAGTTTCTGTCTCGGTCCCATTTCTTTATCTATTTTCTATAAAAATATGCATTCACTTAAACATCCACAGTGTACCCACAATTGTGGGGCACTCACACGAACTGGAGGTAATGTACATGGTGAGCTTCTACAAACAGACATATTAAAAGTACTTTTCACGTTTATTAAGATACGTCATATTTGTGGAGCCTCATATGGAGAAAATGTTAATTTTTATACACCTTTATGCTTTTAAAAATTTCAATCTGACCTTGAAATGCTACTATATAGAAGCTGAAGCATTTGAAACAGGTCACTCAAACATTATTATAATTGTTTTCGCTGTACATCTGAAGTTCAAGTTTACTTCAAGCTCATCTACATTTTTTTAAATGGAATGTGCGAATTCGATCTAAAATATGCTACAATAACTATTATACATATGGCAATTAAAGAATTTTTACCTCGAAGAGTTCAAAAGCATTAGACGTACAAAAATAAAAATATGTTTATCATGTATGACAACCCAAACGCAACGTATAACCGAAAAAACAGTAATGTTCTAACGATAACGAATCAAAAATCATATTTAAACGGCAGTTGCTATACGGATCTATGAACTTCCAGCAAAATCGACGTCAGGTGTTCGGTTAACACTTCCGTCTAGATGCAGTAATTCAAGGACCACGGGAGACGGTAAATCGTTCGAGCATCGGCACCGAACGAATACGCGGAACTCCCGAAGATCGTGCAGCGAATCGGTAATAAATCAGAGGAGCAAACAGCGTTCTCCGATCGCGATACGGCCGAACGTAGATGCCGTTTCACGATTTTAATAACTCCTTTTGCGCGGGTCGGGAGGAGGCAGGCGTAAGGGTGGCACGATCGAGACACATTACTCGGTAACTGCTGCAAGACAAAGGCCAAACTTCCCCGACCTGAGTCACGCCGTTGGAACTCCGGAGGGTAGGTAGATGGGTAGGTAGGTAGGTAGGTAGGTGGCTCGATAAGGGTGGCTGGAAACTTCCTGATTTAAGGCCGTTCGAAAAGTGGCCGTCGGAGATATTTAAGGTTCCAGTCGTCAGCGGTTGTCTATGAAGACATCCTTTTCCCCCCTTTCAAGAAAGGCCAGAGTTCCCGGAGTTGAACGGGACAAAGGAAACTTGCATCGTACGTTAAGCGGCAGACGTGCCGTGACACACACATGGACATAGTGGCGGACACCGTGGTTGCCGGATATCATGTGTATGGACCAACCATGGACGCACACGGAGCACGTGTGCTCGCATACCAAAGTGCTCCGAGAGCACGGCAAGGAGGGCGGAGAGGCGAAGGGACGTCGCAGAAATATGCGCTGCCCATTGTCTGCAAATATTAATCGTCGGCTGAAGTTCGAGCCCGATTCTAGACCCAACCCTCTACCCTTCCGCCACCCTGGAACTTAGGCATGTTCCTTGTCCAGGGATTCTCCTCTCCTTCCCCTCCGCCTCTTTTTGCTTTATCATATTGGACTGAAGCCGTTCGTTTCCTAACGTTCCAACCAACGATGTTAATAATTTTATGGAAATTCATTTCGTAGACTTCGATCTAGGGATATTATATTGCGCACTTTGACAGCGCAGGCTTTGATATTTGTTCATTGATCTGATCAGCACTGCCTTTATCTTGATACGTAACGTATGGGAAATCATGTACAGGGCGAATGGTGTTGCAAGGAAATAGAGATTGGATGCTTCAAGGTCACCTACTCTTTGTGTGCTAACATACGATGTCCAGTACTTTTTACTTTCAAGGTTCAACCCTTCCTACTCAGGACAATTTTTCAGTTGACCGTGAAAGGTTGATACAAGTAATGAAATAATTAATTCTGTGGCGATAGGTGGTTACACAATTATAATTTTTAGACAGTAATGTTTTGATATTCAGTACAGTATCATTACAACAGTGTCATTGAAAGAATTGACGTCCTAATTTCATTCTTGCTTTTATAACGAATCAAAATAGCATGACGCTGTAGCGGAGCTTTTCGAGCGCAAGAGGTTAATACGATAAGACCTACTAAATGTGTTATATTTTAGTATAACTAATGAATAGGTACATGAGAAGTGACCTTGAAGTGCTTACTTACGTCACACGTACTATAAAACTACCTGAGACTATCTGAAGTAACTTTAGAAGAATATTCGTTAAACTATCGAACGTAAATATTTCGGTGTTCTATTTCTCGTAACTCACCCTGTATATTGTCGCAACAGAGTTCTTTACAGGTTGACGAATTTTTTTCTGTACAATATTCTATTTTGCAGAAAAATGGTGTGTAAATATGATCCAGTATGCATGCACTATATTCCATTTGGATATGTCTGGCCAAAAACGGACCATATCCACTTGTGTCTGTTTCTGACAAATATTAATTACAACGTTTACTGTAGCGAACTAATCAATGAAGAAAAATAATGATATATATTTATATTCCAATGAAGCAATTTTATTGTAAATTAGGAACATAAATTTAACTGTTGTTATACTTTGTAGTAGAAGAGATTCACTATGTTCCAAGCTTCTAACAGAAAGTGAAAACATCGATAATGACACACGAATGCGAAAGATAAGAAAAATTACACACTGACGGTAGCCGTGATAATAATCGTCCACACGTTGTAACTGCAATTAGAAAAAAGTTGATGGAGCTAGATTGAACTGTGACAAATCACAACGGCAAATCATTCGCCGTGTTTTCTTGACTTAACACGTTGAGCGCCGCAGTGGAAAATCCCGCGACTACTCAGACACACGAAAATACCGTTTTATTAACACGTATCGTTGAATGTATAAATATTTATTTCTTTGGTAATATACTTCTTATCTTGTACCACCGTTGTAACATAGATGTGACTCAAAATTTTGTTAGGGTAATCAGTTATTTGACAAAATTAAGATTGGTACGTGGGTCACCGGTGGTACACGTGGCGCTCAACGATTTAAACCATGGAAATAACATTTTTCATTCCTATTGATGCAGAGTTTTTGAAAAAAGAACAACGAATGCAGCAGCCACATGAAATCACTGTTTTAATTTTGTTACGTATTCAAACAAACGCACAGAATTTTATTAAGTCGCTGTCTGCTGTTTCTGAAAAAGTCAGCAAAGTTTGAAAATATGCGTACACATGGCCGGAGGCTTGTATTTATTGGAGCGTAAATAAAATGTGGCAAACAGTAGAAGAACATTTCTCGATGAGTTCATACACTTTATCGATAAGTGCCTTGTGTAGCTTTTATTCCTCCTTCGCCGAGCACTCAACGAAGAAAAAGTTTGTACAAGTGAGCTGGAACAAAACTCTGCTCATGTACTTCCGGCTCCCGTGTAGTAACAAGCGTCGGGATATCAATCATACTCTTATCGAGCCCGATAAAAACAGAAATTTATGTCTGAGCGTTAATGGGGAGATTTACAACTCTATCGTACTACACTGCAAACACACGTGACGCTTATCTGTCCATCATTAGGACGATTAGAGTTGATGCGAAATGCAATTTCTCTTCGCTATGAAATATTCTCGCTGGTTGAGAAAGAAGTATAGCCTTTTAAGTGCATTAATGAAAGAATTATGATTACGAATGTACCGGAGTCTGTTAATTTTTGTATTTTTGTTCGTGTGTCCTGATTAATAAATAAATGATAACTAAGCGACTTACGATCGTGGAAAATTAATGTCTTCAATGTAGAAAGAAATTGACAGCCTACCATCTATTTAATAGAAATGATTAGATTTTATCTAAATAAACAAAAATAATAATGCAGAGGATTTTACGCGTAGCTAGCTGTTATTAAAAAAGTAAATGTAGTGATATATACTGCACTGTGAAGAAAATGTCTAAACTGTATATGAACTGTGTATAAACTATAAATGTCTCTATGTGTATATATTTGCATATTTTGTGGTTGTCTTTGCGCTGTGGAGTTTCTGCTCGGGCTGATACGGCTTCTGTTTTGTACGGAAAAAGTGTCATGGAAAAACTGCAGGTCAAGGGACGTAACACTTTCTCGCTGCTACTTGTCTGTGTGCGGTGTACATGTGCCTCTGTGTGAATATCGTTGCATTCTAACAACAATAATAAAATTGAATACATGGTAGACCACTAGCAACTTAAAATAATTTTTGACTCGAAGTTTTTCGAAAAAAAAATCTGTATAATAAAATTTGTTGCGTTCGAAGGGGCTCGTATGATGAAAACAATTTTTTGTGTTATAATTTGCATTTTCAAACATTTCAGAGTTACCTTAAATTCAAGTAGCAGCACATATTTGTTTTTCCAAATGGGTGAGTTTAATGTTCGTTACTTGAAAAATATTATTGGAAAAACAAACTTCCATATTTCCCTCAGCTTCAGCGATGCAACCTTGCATGTGTAAACTAAGTATTTACAAGTTAAATTTCGTGTTATCATTTCATCATTTTATTCTGCCATCATACTGTAGTAAAATAACGTACGCTGCTTTTTCAATTTAAGAGCTCCAAAGTCAACTCGAAATTTTCAAAAATACAAGATTTGTCAAACAAATTTGCTTCCACCGCATAAATTTCATTCTACACGTTTGTTTCTAATGTCAATAAATCGAAAGCTGTTTGAAATCCTATTTTCCAGTGATTCGCACTGGGTGCGCACTTAATTATTCTTTCATCCCTTTCGGCATATACTGATATTTCACCTGACAATTTACATTATGAATATTTATGCGATTGAATAATGATAATTAATGAACGAGTTGCTGGGTAAGTAATTGGTATATTCTTCAAAATTTTGCGTCGATTGAGCAATTATGATCGTTGTTGCATTTCGAAAAGCTTCCAGTAGGAAGATGATTTTAATGGTAGTCGTTATACTGAAGCGCTGGCATAAGAGTTTATGCAGCACACGTGAAGTCCAGCGATGGAGCGTTTGAAGAGAAATTAATTCCCGGCATTTAAAGCTCACCCGAGTGGAGGACGTGCAGTTAGGTCATTTTAAGACCCAGTAAACCATCATGCCACCAGTTACGGAAGAGCAGAGCCAACATTACATATCTGCATTAAAAAGTTGCTTTAATATTGTTTCCTCTTGGTAATTATATATATCCCATCAGAGACCATCAAACATCATTAAAAAAATATAATATTCGTAAAGAAAGTGTGCTTATTTCTTATTAATTGAATTAACACATCGGTTGTCATAGTAAAACATTTAATATCCAATGATACGTGTAACAATGAGTCTTTGAACATTTCTGTATTGTTAAGAATAGAAATGTTTAACTTTTTCTTAGTTCATCTTCCATTTTGTATCATATTGTAAAGCTTCTTTTATGTAAAGCACAACGAGAATTAATAGTACTTTGAATTAATCCACTTCAATGCGTAGATTACCAGAGGCGACAGGGAGAATCAGGAAGAACTAGGTCGGAACAAGTCAAGCCACTGGAGACAAGAAAAATTAAGGAGAACCAGAGAAAGGCAAGGGAAAACCAGAAAAGTGGTTTTTAAACTATGTCTACTTATTGTTAAATATTTTCACTGCCTCTTTTTAAATCTATGTTCAAAAAGAAACTAAGCGTTCCAGTATTGATATATAAAAATATTCGTCAGTATAAGTATGAAATCAAAAAGGTCCCAAATGCATAAACCTCTTCAAGATGTATACATCTACGTTTCCTTTTCCAAAAAATAAAGAAAAAGTCGCACATAAATGCACTAGGAGTTTTAGAACTGTGTGAAGACTTATCTAAGCGATGGAACTCATAAAAATAGATGAAAAGAGCTTTGATGTACACACAGTGAAAATTATTTTGCAGCATTCAATTTTTTGTTTCATAAATTATGCTTTTCGTGCAATGGACAATTCCACTACAGCCTGGAAATAAAAATGGAAACAAAACCGATACACATCGGAGTAACCATAAGTCCTACACGTACTGAACTACCCAGTTATTAATGATTGTGTGATACGTACGATCGGGCAAGAAACTTCATTTATCAAATAACAAGTTAAATGTATTATAAACGATTGATCCATTAAATCTTTACTCCTTTATTAGTTTCGATTCAGCTGTATAAGATTTATTAAAAATATATTTACCATTATATTTGTACCTGATTACAAATTATGTGACTTTTAAGCTTTATTATTTCAAGACATTTATACTGTTAACTCGATATATTTTTCTACTGTTTTATTATATTTTGGCATATATACACAGTTTGTATCACGGAGTGGGGGAAAGTTTCCCTTAGCAAGACGAATGGCGGGAGATCTGACAAGCCGTTTTTTTCGTCGGCTCAAGTATATTCCATATTTCGGAAGAACTACACAGAAAATTGAATAAAAAAAATCCATGTTCTCAGACAATTATATAAGTAATAAAAAAGTGGATCTCGCGAGATTAATTACATCATTATCCACGAATCCGTTCTATCGAGTTCGTCGACATTCTCCAAGGGACAAAATTCAGTGATCTAATTCCTTTTAAGGGTAATACGATATCAGTATCAAGCATGACGGATTATTAAAAGGCCAGCCGAAGTTATTTCCAATTTTATGCTAAATACCGGGCTTCCGTATGAACCCGATAACCCGAGGCTGTCGATCAGTGAATATTGAAAATCCAAGAATGCTCATCTCTCCGGAGAACAGGCTGAACGATCACGCGAGCGTCCTCGCAGCAGTATCTTCCGAGGAATTTAATAAAGCACCCGTATCCCTTTGTACGGAACAATCGTGCAATGTGTCTTTTTCCTCGGGAAGAAAAGCTCGTCGATTGCTGTAACCGCGAGTGCTTTTCTCGAGGTGTTATCAGCCGTTATCTCCACGGTCCAGGAGAATTTATTCGCCGGAACGAGATACGGGAATCAATAACGAAAGCCCCGTAATATCGCGTTAGTCTCGCTGAAAATGAGAATTCTTGCGAGGGAACCATATCGACACGGTTTTACGATCATAGTCGCTCCCGTATGTCGTATCCCCGCGATTTCTTACGAAATACGGTTTTCTTCTTTTTCTTTTTTTTTACGGCGACGGTATCGTTTCACTCGTAAAAATCACCGGCTGGTATAATTCTCCCGGGTGTCTGAAGGTCGTTACACCGAGTGCTTATTAAATGAACACCCTTTTGAGAGGCGGATACCGATTGGAGAATCGAAAATTTATCCGCCAAGGGAAATTGGTTCTATAAAAATGCGACAATCTGTTTTAGGATCTTCGACATATTTTTCCGCACAGGCTGATGATTGAAAATCTTATTTCGAGGCTGTCGTAAATTCAGATTTTTCAAAAATTGACAGTATCTACAGCAAAGCTTTCTATAGTGTGCCTGCTTATGTATCTCTGTTTCTAATATTAATATACTTCAATACAAAAATGTAGTTTGCATAATTACTCAAAAGTTATGATCTTCTTATTGTTTGATGCATATTTCTTGAATTGAAGACATGCTGGAAATAGACTCTTCAATATTACTTTTTAATCGAACTCCTAAGGACTACGTGCTACAGCTTTTTTTATCGATTATCGTTTCCGCGAAGCGTCTGCTTCGAAAACTTTCTGACGTAGCGAAAGTACTGTACAATTTTCCACTTTTAACGAAAATTCAGCGAATGAACGATCTGATGGCTCGTCGATCTTGCAAACGGGATATTAGCGAACCGCTTAGTATCAGACCACTGTTATTTCGCCGACTGAACTATGCCAATAAGTGGCCAATTATGATTTGAATAAAACCGTTGCTATTAATCACAAACCGTAGTGTTTCTGTTCGTTCTCCCCTTTTCTCTTTCTTGGTCTACAGGGTGACTAAGAAAGTGTGCACGCGTACACTGTATCTCAAAGACATAAAAAAGATGCCAGTAAACATCCATCCTAAAACTGATTGTTCTGAAAAATAGACAATCTGTCAATCTGGTTACTTTGAAAATTACATAAGTTTCATGTAAAAAGAAGATATTTATTTAAAACGCGTATATCTGCGAAATATTCATAGTGGATTTTCACAAGAACGAAGCCTCGTATGGTAACAAAATTATTGTGCACGTTCATCTTACACTTTTGCAAGAAAATTGCACGTAGACCCGAAGACTATGGACTAAAGCTCCATTGGTGAACACAGTGATGGCCACTGGAGCTGCGGCCTTCCCCCACTCTAGGTCCACTCCCCTCATTTCAGTTCCCTCCAGGTCGCTCCTCGTTCCCCCTCGATCCATCGTCGTCCTAGATCACAGCCTGTATGAGGGGAATGAACCTAGAGTGAGGGAAGGCCGCAGCTCCGATGGCCATCACTGTGTTAACGGAACGCGCAAGAATAAACAGAGGGCTCTTTATTATAAACTCAGGTCCACACGTCATTCGGCAGTAAACTCTCCGACTCCAAAGTGTTAATTGCTTACATCTCGAAAACAAGGTTTCAAGTTGCAAAAAGGTAAAGGAATGTTCAATCTGTCTGTCGGTTGCATCTCATATCACGTTTGACAGTTCGTCCAAATCTCTAACTTCACCGACTACGAGCGTTGACCTATACTTGAGCAGCACCCTGTACATTTCGGCGAAACGATATGCATCCGCTACAACTTCATTCGATCCTCCCCGTAACTGATAATAATAAGCCATTAGGCGCACGTTACGTTGTAATCGATGGATGTTAACACGCCACGCACTGGCCGAACTGAATGAGGAACGAAAATACGGGCGTACGGTTGGATATCAAGGATCATAACCATGAAACGTTTCGTGCACAGCCGTGATTCCTGGCCGAGGCGCTACCAATCTAACGATTACCCGCCATGCCAACTAAAACTGCGATGCCGATGGTGGTTAGGGTAAATACCAGTGGCGGCACGTCCGGCGCAGACGGTACCCTAGCTAACAATCGGCTGTTGAAGTCACGAGCGAGGGAATTGCATCGATAATGACTTATTAAAATTCCTAGCCTGATTTCCTTCGGCAATTTCACGACACACACGGTTTAAAATTGCCCGAATGGATGGACAAGTGTGCTCGCGTATAAGACAGCGGATCGGGACCGGACAATTGCTTAAAACTGAGCTAGGGTCAAGCTTCTATTTCAGGAATTGTCCCATTTATTTTATGACAGTTAGATAATCGCTTCACTTGTGAGGCAATGAACTTTGGTAACTCGAATATTCGGATTTTTGTCAAATTTAGAAGACAGAAGAAATTGCTGCTTAGATCTCTGCTTTTTTGCCTATGTGAGTCTATACACGGTGACACATTTTAATATTTTCACATTAGTAGCTTGGCAACAGTCAGTGATATCGAAAGATATTTCGAATGATGTTAGAAATATGGAGGCCACCTTTGTTTTCTAAATGGAACCGTGTATATGTTTATATGTAAATTAAAGCACTTCGTCTTTTTCTACAAAAAAGTATTAGGTATTTTTGCCGGAAAACCACTGGATTAGTACGATTTGAATTTCAATTTTGTACAATATAGATGTATGCAGGCGAAGAGTATTATTTTTGTTTTCCCTAACAACAAAGTATAACATGAATATTTATGTAGAGATTTCCGTCTAAATTTTCTTCCATCTGTGCGCGAGAATCCTGAATGTGTAACTAAAAATTATGCGAAAAAACCTGTATGTTTTTTGGAAGGACACTATTATGTTGGTGTACATAACATGTATCCTGTACGTAGTGTTCAATAAGAAATGAGAATTTTTTTTTCAATCCTCAACAACAGTTTCATATTATTGTACGTTTATACATATGTTACTTTTATCAGTTGAGGCGAAAGAGTAAACGTTGAAAACTGACCCTAAATTTGAACTCCCTCATGCCATCCTGGAAATGATTGAAGATACAGGAAAACTTTTTAAACAGACGTTTAATGATTTTTCATATAAAATTACATGGTGTGTTAATCAGTAAGGAATTGTAACGGGGGAATAAAAAAAATCGTACATACGACGTTTGTTTTTAAATTTATAAAAATTATTGAACAATATAGAACAAAAAGTGAGTTATTTTCATGCCTTCATTCAGGCTTCAAATAGTGCAAATTCTGAATAATATTCATTCAGATAAATACATGTATTTTTGAAATGCATTGTAGTAAATAATAATTCTCACAAGCGGAGGGTTAATTACATCCGATGCAAGTGACATAACTTCAATTGACTAATAAGAATAAAATTGCTAATGAGGGCTGAAAAACGTTTCATCCCCCAACGACGCAACCCCTTAGTGGAGCAGTAAACCATAAAGGCAGAAGTGAATATAATATAAGTTAATGATGCAATTATGTCGTTACTCTTGCAGTAATGCTGCTTTAATCGGGCAGCTGTTACCCTTAAGGCGTGTTATCACCGCTGCGACATTCTGTTGCAGAACACACTCGAGACACTTAAAAAGTTTCCAATGGAAAACCGTGCTAGAAACGCGTAAGAAAGTGCTAAAAACGATAGCCCAGATATATTAGTAGTAGTGTTCCAGATTTAAAAATTCAATGTCGCCGTCGCATTTATGTTCGACAGCATACACACACTCTTTCTGTCGTAATATCCAGGGTGGGGCACCTGAAACCACATCAATGACTTCGTAAATATTGATTCTGTCAAAACTTGAGTTGGATGGATGTCACAGAGTTGAAAAAGAACCAAATAGTGCACTATTAAATTCTGCTTATTACTTGTACAATTCAAGGCTTCGAAGTAACGTTTTTTTAATGGGATTTAAAATCTATATATTTGTATAAAAATAAAAAAAAGCGTTAGATATCGGATAAAAAGGTACGTTATAGTAACGACATTCAGATTAGATCCTTGAAGGCCATATTCAGCTCTAAACTTGATTTCTGATTTTTATTACGATCTTCAAAGAGGATATTTTTCGAGATAATTGCAATAAAAAATTCCTTCAGTGCTGCTCTTTATACATTTAACTATTTACGGTCAAAATTATTCTAAGTTTCATTCTGATGGATTCATTTTAAGAATCCTCAGTCAAATAAAGACACCTATTTTTTTATACGACAGTAACTGTATCATTTAGGAAAGAAAATATGATCTGTAAATAATCTTAATCCTAATTTCCACTGTCCTGAAAGATTTACGTGAACAGTAAAGGTCCTTATGCTTCCAGTAAAGGAGCTTATGCTTTCTTAAGCCTGGTGGGGTGGCACTTTTGGTGAGTAAACCATATCTATTTTACTACAGATATCTCAGGAACTATCCACTTTGTGCCTAGCACGGTAAAATTCTTTTTATCCAGCATCGAGCGTCCTTTCGATTTTCCTTCAAATTTATACGACGATTCGTTTAAAACACTAAAGGAATCCTTAAAATCTTGAAAACTACAACCAGTAGAATAGAATGAAGCAGTACATTATAGCGGCGCAGGCCATTTCGAACTGTGCAACACTTGTTCAACAAAATGATTTGTTCAAATCACTATTCATGAAGTTGCTGAGGTGGTTTCAATTTCGTGGCCCAACGTGTATGAGAGAAAATCCGTATTTTTTATTCAGCGAGAAGATTAATTTATCGCGAGGCCAGTTTCGTGGACGACATAAGAAAAGCAGCGGGTGTACGAGTATTTTCCCGAATCAGAAGCGGAGAAAATTTAATAATCGAACCCTGCGGTGGGTTCGAGTCCTCGAACGTGAATACGATTCACTGGAGCGTGTCTCTTTTCAAGGAATTCCTCGCGGAATCCCGCAGACTGTTGATCTTCGCAATCCCATCGCGTTATTACCGGATCCCCGTTACCCGGCTCACCGAGATTTCCCATCGAAATACACCGTGGAGTCGCCAACACCATCGTCCGAGATTTCGTTCTCGTCCCACGGGATCCCCGGTGCTCGGAAAAAACGAACTCTCGAAAGAAAGGAACTCCGGACCTTTCATTTCGTATTCTCACTTCGAGCTATCCCTCTGTCTCGATCTAACTCATCTTGTCTCCTCCCGCCTCTATACAGGGTGACTCGAGATTTAACGGGTAAGCCTCGAGAGCGTACAGAAGCACTCGAAATAAGAAAAATGCTTGTTGTTGTTACTATCAATTAATGGAGTAAGTTTCTGGACATGTACATACGTGGAAGTGAAAAAGTCGAGGAGTCAGTAAAATGCAAATTCCAAAAACGTAAAAAGGAACAGATAAGATGGGTATAATTATGTACGGTTGTTATCATAGTGTTTGAATCTTGAAAGTGTGGTTTCAAGAAAGTTCTTAATGTTGAAGTGTAGTTTAGCTGTTTCGTATGTGTGATTTAATTAAATTAAAGTAAATTGAAGGCAGCTTGTGTACGTTTATGGTTGCAATTGCTTTGTTTTTTAAATAGAGAGGTGTAAAGTTTTTTGTTACTCTCGGTGAAAGAAGATGAACAGTTATAAGTTTGCAAAGTGATGAAGACGTTTTGGCTTTGTAAGCAAATTAATTCTGTTGGAAAGTATGTCAGAAGGTGAACTTATCAAGTCGATTATTAGGTCCAATATTTCTGCATTCTCTTTTAAACGTTGGCAAGCATTTGCAATCCTGTTAACAAGTTCGCTTCTTATTGGAACAACTGAGTAAACTATTTCTTTAATATAACTTCAGCCGTAAGAATCACGTGAAGAGAGATCAGACGATATTACAAACCATGCAGAATCCACAAATGAAATGAATATTAGCAAATTCTGTCTTTGAAAATGTTTGTGCTGTATCTTCAGAATGAAGTTTAATCCAGACATCTCTATACAGCAACTCGATACATAAACGTCAACATTTTTAATTTCCCGAACCGTCACATTAAAACAGTTAACTTCTATGCAATAAAATATCGTGCGGACATTTTCTGTTTTCAGTTTAGGAATTTTATCGTTAGTCCTGCGTTATATAAATATAAATTAGTTTTACTTAGTTGAATTTGCCTTCTGATTAGATTGAATAACAATGTTCTTGCTGACTGTATTTGTATGAAAAAGAAAACTAAACATGCACATGCGTGAAGAGATTATGTTAAGCCTGCCTAAATGCTGAAGGGAAGAAGAAATTCCCTCTCTGTTCATTTTCATGGCACAGTGGCACTATTTCGCTAAAATGAACTGACATAACAGCTTCGTTGTATTATGTACATGTGCATGTCGATTTTATTTCTCCCTTCTCGAGGCCTGTGGATTTCTTGCAGCGATAACAATGGTAAGGAAAAACATTACAGAGAGATTTTTTAATCTACTATCGTCTGAAGATTTCCACAGATGAATTCTCCATTTAATAAACATCAGAAAGTTTATTTCATGTTCGCCTTGCCAAGAATATCACATAAATAAAATGAAGAAAATATATTTCTAGGTGACCGGCTGCTTAGTGTACTAACAGTAAGTCAATGTCGATTACTCACACTTAGTAGGAAAAATAAAATACATGAAAATATGCTAAAAACTCATTATGTTGGCCGAAAAACAAATAATAGAAGAAATTCCATACTGACGTGACAATAAAATTTTATTTACATTTTGCTAATCAATTCTGAAACCATAATAACGCATTAATAAATATTTGTCTTCTTGTCGCGTGTACGTTGACAAGCTACTGTTGCCAGGGCTCTCTGTTAGAACTATTTTATTTAACTACAGAACACTTTAGCCCAACGCAAAGAACATTAACATATTACAAAACATGAAACACAATCTACGACATTTTCTTTTAACAGTTTCAACAAACGTGCACTGTTCTGCGCATAGTCAAGTGTAAATCTGGCGATTGGCAACGTGTTAATAATTGGCTGCCTATAAAATGAGAGAAGTTTCATCGAATAACGTTTACTGGAGTTTGGGGAAACATCATTTGAGGGTTGTACCTCGATGATTGGACCACCCTATATGCCTCCACGCCCGAGCGTCTCTCTTCATCTTACGAGCTGTCCTCCTCTCTATCTTCCTTTTTGCGATTGTCGAGACGAAAGACGAGATAAAGAAGCCGGAGTCTCGTACGAAAAGAAAATGACGCGGTCGGTATAATGGAGAGTTCCCGACACCCTCGAGGCTGTGTACCAGCCTTACACAGAGGGTTTACCAAGGTAGATCATCTTCAGGTGGATGAACGATAGAGATAGACAGAGCTCGCCGCGTTCTCACGGTAAAGACGTAAGAACAACGACAGACTATAATGAATACGCTGTCACTGAACAATCCCACTTTTGGTTCATACGTGAACACCGATGACGTCTCAGCAGTGAGATTACTATCAGATTATGTTATAGGTAACGTTGCTTTTTATCGCATGTAATATAGTTAAACAAACACGACTGCATTATTCAGTTTCAGTCACTAAAGGTTTGACTGTGTTTATAGTGGAATGGGAAGAGTGTACATGACGAATTGTTCACTGAAAATCGAACTGCTATGCCACTTTTATAAGAGCAAAATTACTGCAAGGTAGAAGATGCAAATTTATTAAGGAACTGGTAGATATAGCAATACATTAGGAAGGAAACTGTATTTCTTCTTGTAAAAATGGTTTATGCTTTAAATATCGTTTCTTCAATATTAGTGGCAATTGTTTAACAGATTCGGATGAAAAAGATTGTACTGAAAATTTTCGGTGGAAAAATCTCCCAACTTGGCTGAAATTATTCTTCTTAATGAATGTTAGACATTTACTATTATGTAAACATATGTTTGCATTTGAAAGTATAAAAACTGTTCAAGTACAGATAGAATAATTCTATTTACGATTCTCACGGGACAGTGAAATAAAAAAATTCACTGAAAAGATTACCTTGAAGACCTCCATTCTATTGTCCTTGTACGAAAATGTGAGTGACATTTGAAGAAAATGAGTCCAACAGGATAAGATCGAACTACCTCTAAAATAGAGTGCCAGAGGGCAGAACTCATGATCCTGTCCCTTTCTTAAGATATCACGTGTGTGAAGCCAGGAAAAATGTTCGCATCAGTCAAAAATACGTGTTCCATGAAACTACAAAACACAACGTATTATACGTACTTTAACATTGCTAATAAAGTGGTTAATAACATTAATGATAGGGTTATGACATCTATACAGCTTTTACTACCGTATTTTCATTCTCAGCCACTTTAATTTCTAATAAGAGAGCAATTAAGTTAAAAACTAGAATTCCATGAAATCCAATAAATTCATTTCCTTAGTAATGTACATGAAAAGTTTTTCAAACTTACTCATAACTAAAACGTTTTACATTGACAGAAAATGTAATTTGTTTAACGATCAGTCAATAATTTTCAAACATTTGAAAACACTAAATAATTAAAATATGGATAATGAGGAAATCATAACAGTACAAGGTGTTTTGCAATTAAACACTCAAACTGCAACAGTATATTCTATAAATAAATATAAATAAACAATGTTATGGAAACATGTGTCCACAAATGCTTCATTAAAAAAGTACAACAAAATTATTAAGTATAAGTTACTACAGCACAATTTAGGAGAAGATTAACAATATTCAGCGAATTCGGTTATACAGTTCTATTTATTGCATGAGGTCATTCAAAATTAATAATGACAGTTATTAATGCTTTAATTATGCAATCACTGAATACTACTGCATATCAAAACATCGATCAATCCCGCTAAACCGACATCATTCAGAAAAGTGAATTAATTCCCACACGAATTTCATGTCGATTTCGTTTCATTTTAACAAATGGATTATTAACTCTCTGATTATATTTTCAACGACCACAAACAGTGCATCATACATTCATAAACAAATTACATAAACATATTTCAGTCTTTCTCGTCCTTTTCCATACTAATTTGTACTTAAGATTTCTGTTGTAACTATTTAGTAAATTATGTACGTTTTATTCACTCATTCCTACTAATAAGACGTATTGACACAATTTGTTGTCTTAATTAGGGAACACCCTGTGCATCGAGAAATTGCTTACGCGGACGTGAAGACCGCGGTGATTTTTAAAAAAAAAACTGTAGCCTTGAAGAATTGAAGTGAACTTTCCTCCTACAGCTTTTTTCCAACCACTCGTCTGAAGTGAGAGAAAAAGAGAAAAAAAGAAGTGAAACGAGTGACGAAGTAATTCCGGTGTGCTGCAGCCGGAAGTAGGCCCACCTACGTCGAAAGTTTACACAGCATGAGCGGTAAACAGTTTGACTTTAAAATAGACTGACGAGGACTTGAATATAAAGCAGCGCTTTTTTGGTTGGCCAAGTGAAAGCTGCTGTTCTCCGCTTACAAAAGCTGATGAATATTTCATGGCCGGAATCGTTTCGAGACTTAAACACAGATACCATCGGCTGATTCTACCGGTAACGTCGTTTTCGTTATTTCATCGAACATAGCCTGACTTAACGCGTGCCTAATCTCCTTGCGCTTCGTCAGACACTGACTTATACTACAAAATAAGACACTTCTAGATTTTTAATATTGTTCAAAACTAGTAAATTGTAGACAGTTTTTGTGCATTTCTACATAGCAATAGTCCCTTGCAGAATGACATGAAAGAAACTCATCCGCTATTTCCTCTGTTTTCCAAATTTGACAGATTTATGTGAAAAACGATCGTGACGCTGTACGTTAGTCTATGTAGCTCATCATTCTCTGTAGAAAAGTGTTAGTGTTTGTGCTGAAAAATGATTATTCAGTTTTGTGAAATACTAATACCAACTTCATACGAAGCGGCATTTTAACTAAAATATCTACTTAACTAATAGATTTTCGGCATAAATACCCTAACATTATTTTATTCAGAATGAAGAGTTGTATCCATTAGTATATTACGAAAATTTACAGAATACTTAAATAAATTTATTCTGCGTTGCAAGCGACAAATATTACTTCGCAGCATTAAAATCAAAATATCTAATAAATTAACAGTTTTTGAGCAGAAACACTATAATAATTTTTTATAGAGGAGAAGGAATTATATCGATTAGTCATTTACAAAAATTCATGTTTCTATTAAAAAGAATACTCTTTGCCTTACGAGCCACTAGTAGCATTCTACAAAATTGAAATCGGAGTATTTCCTAATATCTTTTATAGAGAATTAAGATCTGAATTAATTAATGTATTAAAAAAATGAAGAGGACCTTCACATCTCCGCAGTCACTCTATTCATAAAGAAAATATTGACACGAAATTATGTCTCCCTTGAAATCATTCAACTTTCGATTAACCTGTTTTTCGATGCCACCAATATTTTCGAAAATATTTGGGTAGAAAGATTAAAATGAGACACCCTGTATATTGTCTTTGATTTATGTGGCTACGGATTACTATTCGTTACAGTTAAAACTCATCAATGTATTTTTTATCAATCACTTACTATTGCTGTGTCATTATAAAATAACGACTGTTCTTATCAGACCTGTGTCCCCCAAAAAAGTAAATTTACTACCGCGTGAGTTTCGTTGAAATTTTATTTCCTTTCAACAAATATATTATTAATTTTTTGTTGGTATAAAGTAGTTACATAAACGTCATTAATCAAAACATAATATTTTTGTTCTAACTGTTTAATGAGGCGTCGACGAACAAATGTTTCTGTGACATCTTCTACTCATTTCTAAACATACTAGGCAACACTATATATGTATGTACTGAAACTCTGTTACTCAGAGCTGCATCTTCTATCAGATTTCCAGCCATACTGTCGTTTGGACGTGAACCTTCTCAACAATACCAAGAAACAAGATACTAATTCTGTCAAGAGTCGGGTATTTAATATCTCACCGAAACACGGTACAGCACGATTTCCTGTAGTACGAAATGTTTTCGCGGCAGAAATAATAACGACTCGATTCTAATGAACCCGGGGACAGAGCTAGCAGCAAATGAGGGTCGGTAATCTCCTCTGCTGACTACGTTCCTTCCTTCCAGATTTCTGCCTTTCCTGCAGAAAATAATCTTAGCCTTGAAGTGTCCGAGAACATCTGCCACCTTTGTAAATCGGGCCGCGGGATTTCCAATCAACCACCGGAAATAGCGTCTAGGTCGGAGATGAGACTTTCCATGGATCCAGTTGGATCATTTCACCCTCGGCTGGAGGGTGTGTAATCTGAATGTCTGTCTGTACCGCAACTTCCCACGCATTTTTGTCCGTTTTTGGACCCGTGAAAGCTACTTCCACCGTCTCGAACGCCGCTAATTAGAGGGTTTCGCGGTTTCCGCTTCTCTTTCGCGTCTCTCCCTCGCTCTCTTTCGGCTCGAGCTGCTCCACGATTTCAGACGGCCTCCAGTTCCGGAAGTTTCTTCTAAGATTCTCAGTTTATCAGAACGAACGTTCACGGAGGATTTCACGACGATCAAAGCAAACACCGCCACATCGCCGCAGCATTTCGACGAACTTCCGCTGCATTTGATCATTAATTGCTTTGCAAAGATGTCTTAAAGGCTTGCCAGACTTCCGCCGCGTCTCCTATTTGCCGAATGGCAAATTTTTGTTTCATCTGTCTGGTCTCTGTGTACTGAAATTTTTCTGTAACTGTTCATAACAGACACGCTGGAAAGAGTATCAGTCAATAGCAGGGTGATCGATCGTTTACAATATACGCCCATCAGTGTCGATTTCCTATTGTCGCTAAGCTAATCTATAATTCAAAGAGACAAGAACACGCTCATACGCATGTTTACGTAAGCCATGCAGTAGAACCGGGATCTAGGATATGTTATGAGGGGCCATTAATTAATAATCGAAATGTTCTGTTGGCCCGTATAGTCATGTGTACGTACGATAGCATTGTTATAGCTAAAACGAGTTATTGAAATGAATCAGAATTATATCGACTTACAGTGACTGACGAAATTGTTCAAATATTTTTATAATTATTTTTCTTCATTTAGAGGATTACAACTGATTCGCTATACATTTTTTAGGCGTATTTCAAATTTAATTTTTACAGCCATCGTAGCCTTGCTTGAATTAACAATATCTCAAAGAATTGTTGTATAAAAGAATTTAGAAATCATTTTTCGTTTGAACAATTTCGTAAATCACTGTACATAAGCTGACATTGATATGGACAATATAGCATTCGAAAAATAAATGTTTTACACATTTAATACAAATTATTCATTTTTTAAATTAATAGTACACTTCTTTTAAAATTCCGCATTTTCTGAATAAATTTCTAGGTCACGCGCAACTCATCGTTGGCCAGTATCTATGATAAAAATAACCTTCGAAGCATTTAAAAAGAATAAACAATAACAGAAATTTCTGGGTGCATCTTTCTCATAAAAAGTAAACGTGTATCTAAAGCGTAGATTCGATGAGAAAGTCAACAAAGTGACATGTAGAAAACATTACGCGAAAACCAATTTTTGTAATAATTTAACCCTCTATAACCGGGATTCTTTTGCGTTCGACGAAAATGATGCCTCAGGTAAATGGTAAAGATAAGTGACAAAGTATGTATCGCTGGATATAAATATAATAATAACCAGACAAACTCCTTGGTAGCAGTATACTCGTAGAATATAATTATACAGAGAGATAAATAAACGAAATAATATGTGACTTCCAAATCACATAGCGTTACAGAGGGTTAAATAACATTTGCAAAAGCATAAATACTTCCTGAACTTCGAATCTCCTTATGAATACCAAAGATATACTTCAAATTGATGGAAAGGACGTAAGTGTTGTTTCGTAACGAAAACTGAAATGCTTCCTTATATTGTGGTGAGCAATGTATCTTAGGTGTTACGAGATGTGTGGGCGTGTCGCATCGTTGCAATGATACATTTTGGGTGTGATTTCGTTTCGCCGGGGCATTAATCATGAATTACGACCGCTCGAAGCGAGAAATACAATGATGATTACGGAAATGGCGTAGAACACGCGAAGTTCCCATTAATATCTACCGTTTCTTTTCAGTTCCACTCGTAACGATAATGTTCAGCGATCGCGAGATACGGGAATAAAGGGTCGCTTTTTCAAACACGGTGGAAATAATATCTGATACGCGACTGCGATTTCTTTATTATCCATATTTCGCACACGTACACTGCCGTCCATAAGTCTTAGAGCTCTCACCATTTCGGTTGAAAACCCGATTATTTCCTGGACTACTGCGGATGCCCATAAAAACTATTCAGAACAGTCGCAAGAGAATGATGAAATAAGAAGCATGCATTGATCCTCCCAGCCACCCCATTTGCACTCAACTGAGAAAATGTGAGATGAAAAGAACCGAAAAATGTAATACATCTACGGAAAGTCAAAATCTTCTGGAACTACATGCAACAGGAATGGGACAGAATATTACCGAAAACTATTTAGTAACTCACAGGTAGAATTCCTCAATTTGATTTTTAATTCATTTCCATGGTGAAATTTGTGATATAATATTGAATGTATATTCTGTTTGTGGTGTAAAATGAAGAATAGAGCAATGTATCTCTGAATCATGCGATAACTTCATAAACTTTTCCAGATTTATTTCAAATTTGATATGTATACCCTTTTATGTATGGGGGTGTACATGCACGAAATTTTTTTATTTCATAAGAAGCTACTAAATTAAAAAAGCAGAGAATTCCTCAACGGTAAATTATAGTAAAAACTGTAGATTAACCGCACCTGAGAAAATGTTCAACAAAATGTAAAGTGAGTTTGAACATTTGTATACAAATCGGATACACGGGGTGTTAACCCCTTGCCTTAAGATTTGTTTAATAGCTATCTTTACTGAAGCTTATTCTCCGAGTGTTCTGAGGGTATATAAATATGTTGCTTTAGATAATCCTCTAAAAATTAGGAGTGTTGTAATATAGAATTTTGAAAAATTGATATTTGAGCGAAACTGATATTTATACTACATAGATCATAATCTGCATCACGAGTGTGACTCGTTATTATAAGGCAAGGGGTTGAAGAATAACAACTACCCCTTTTTAAAAAGCGACAAATGCGAGTTCCAAAATTGTGTGACCCTTTTTCATCCGCAGGATCAATAGGACAGGTCGTCAGAGTTAGGTCACTCGTATCAGACACGTACCGTGCATCAAACGCTCCGGTTGATACTGTTTGATAGGTGTACGCAAAGTTTGTCTCCTTTCATTGACCATTCGCGGGACTGCAGTTATGGCATCGAATCCATTAAATCGCGGGTATCTGACCCAGTAGATATGCTGTTCGACCGGAAACGTTGTGTCAAAGGGTTAATCAAAATCGTACTACCCTTCTTCAAAGCCAGCCGATCGACCTCTGTTTTTAACCCCTTTGACTTTCCTCCGTATCGCACGGTAGTTTCGTCTCTCTTCACATACAAGCGGCACACATCGTATCAGATGCATATCTCGCGTGCACACGTGTACACACACGCGCAAGGGACACCGTGTGTCGGCACGCTTGCTTCAAGTTCTCCATCGGGTTGCACTATGACTGGCTGGTCGTCTCTGTCGAGGCTGTACGGATAAATGAGATCCCGGATGGTGGCTTCTCTGTGGATAGACGGACGGCCATCTCGTGCTATTTACACAACCGCGAGCCGAGATTCGGTTTCTTTCTCGGGGCTGTTTGCACAGTGCCGAGAATGAGGGACGAGGGACGAAAGTGTGCATGGTCGAAAGACAGGCGGGAAGGGAGAAAGCGGGAGACGCGGAGTACCTGAACTTCGAACTCTATGCACCGGACCCAAGGAATACGAGGTGGAGTTCTTAAATAGCGAGACTGGCGTGAGAAATCGGATTTATTTTAAAAATCTTGCAAATCAATTTGCATCCCTTTCAGTGTAGTCTCCTACCCTGCCTTAACACTGCTGCATACGAATCTTTCATTGTACAAAGCAGTGCTGCAAGTCATCAGCTACTGCCCTCTTCAGCAGGTGCGCTGTTTTCGATTTCACCTCATGGACTGAGTGCGGTCTTATTCGATTTGAGAAGCTTCATGATCAACTGTGGTAAGATCTCTGATATCCGAACTGCAATCCGTAACAATAGATGATTCACATTCTGTGTTTTGCAATGTAGTCAACCGTTAGGATAACAGTGTGTGTGTGTATCGCGTAACAAGTGCGAAAACAAGCGATACAAACCGAATATTGCCGATTCGGGAAGAAGCGGGTGCGTTGGCTTAGCAATTGGGCAGTAATTAAGAAGCCTGTTATGTAATCGGCCGTACGAAGACGCCGAAAGTCATTTTGCCTTAGTTCTCTTAGTTCCAGTTCTTTTCTTTACGTTATTTTATATTATTTCTATTTTCATTTCTACACCTAAATATATATATATGTTATAATTAATTGTGTACTCGTTAATATACCAATCGGACCGTCTTACTAAACCCACCTTTCTACAGCAAAAAAGAATCATTTTACTTTAGAATGTACAATATATAGTCGTATTAAAATTAAGTACACTGTGCTACTAATGATACTTTTAGCTTGTAACCGTCATAGGTTGATCAATTTTCAGATAACCGGCGTTTAGATAATCGAGGTTCTATTGTATATGTACGTACACCTGGGACTCTTCTTACACGGTTTTTTTTACACGGTACCTTTCGAATGGCGAAAGAGATTTTTTTCCAGTAATAAGAAAATATATTCATCGTAATAAAATGTCGATTTTTGAGAAAAATATTTTTTTGATTTTCCAACACTACCTTTTCTTTCATGTGTTTATTGATTAAAATGGTGTTATCGAATGCAATTCTATATTTTAAATTACCTTTCCTATTGTTTGCTTTGGTTTAACACAACTTTTATACTTTGTTGCAAATCAATTGTTTCACGTCTTTTTTTACACGGTACGCATCCGCCGTGTAAAGGGAGTCCCAGGTGTATGTGATTCAAGGGAGAATAAATTGATAGAAATCGGCAACTGGAGGCCCAATGGTTTGACTCTGCTTTTGCTATTCCTATGTATGTGGCTGTCGTGACACCCTGCGCATTACGTACAAGTTTAAACTTTCTTCAGCGTATAAGTTTGTGTGATGATCATCCCGTGCGGAAGCTCGCTAAACTGGCTCAGTAAATACGCTACCTGAACGCCTATAGGTGTTCTTCGTACAGGTCGTAGCAATGTATGAAGTACTTTAACACATTGCGGACCAGCAGTTTTATTGCTAGCTTTACCCAGTGGCCAGCTATGTTTTTGGTGAATGAATACAAAAAAGCTTTTACATAAATTTTAAAGCCACGCTTTGAAATTAAATACCCACTGCATTTTGAAGTTATTTATTACATATTCTTACAAGCTAATATATTTTTGAAGTATGATACTTTGTAAAACACTCTATAATATGAAGTGGAACTAAACAAAGCTGGCAGATGTAACGCCATGGTTATTGAACGCTATAAAATATCCAATTGATATAAAAATCAAGTTAGTTTTATTACTAAGAACAAGAGACTAATTACTTTTAATTCCATATGGAACTTATAACCTCAGCGAATGCGTTTTCCGTTAGACTGCTCCACTCTAAATGACAACAACGGAAATACGAGAATTCTCGTGACTGGCCACAAGCTCTAGAACAGAAAACACGAGAATTCTCGTGATCCGTCCGCAATGTGTTAAGTATCCATAGGATTTAAATGATTAATTTTAGGACCTTTTTAGTTCAACATTTCAATCCTTTATTCATCCCTTTAAAAGTGCTACATGCTCCCAGAGGTTGTCCACTTTTTTTAGAACCACCTTCTACATCTTTTTTATAATTACTTTATCACTAAAGAGATTAAACGGTTCCATGAATACGTATTTAATTAATTTCCAAAGTCGTTCAATCTCATGCTTTCAAGACCTGTCACGACATATCGTCAACGTGTTCTGAGACCATGAAGCTCCGATATCACCCATGTACCTTCTGTCCTCCTCATATCGCTATTTACCACCATTCTGACGTTATTTTCGCCCGTTTCCGGTTTTCAGGCGCGTTTTCGCTGGCCAGACGTCACAGAGGTAATGATTTTTCACATCAGGTGAGCGAGAAAGTGGCGAGCTTCGACCTAGTTCCTCGTTATCGCGATCGAACTATCGTTCGTACGGCTATTAGCTGTCGTGCAGAACCAACAGATCGCATCTTTTAATGGGTCACTATTGTTCGCGCGAGTCGAGAGAAAAGCATTCTCCTGCAGGAATTTCTGGAATGATACAGCGACGTTCGCGTGGAATTGGTCCGCGATGCGGAGCAATTACGTATCGAACGGTTGGTGTCCGTTCAAACAGTCTGTTGGAGCAGTTTTGGAACATCGCAGGAATCTCAAGGTCATTCGTGTTTTCTTCAATGACATGATGTACTCACTTGGCCGACAAGGGAACCTTACGAACACGAAATCACCGACTCGCATGCAACTTTATGAGCATGTAGAGTTATTTCAGACATGAATAACGTTGGAAACCTTAACACTTTCACTGCCACGTGACCCATGTATGGGCGACACTTAAATTCAATAATTATTTGATCGTGCATGGAATTAATGAATATACTTAATAAAGTTTAATGGAACTAATGAAAAATTATGAAAGTTACTAATATTATTGATTAAAATGGGTATACTTTCAGATTATATTGAGTTTGTATAAAAATGTAGAATGTTTTCGTTTTCAGCTAATAATACATGGCAGTCAAAGTGTTAAAAGGAGTGAAATCAACTCTCACTGCGTGAGAGGCGAATCTAATATTCCACAAAGAAATAAAGAACAAATTGTTAGTAAAAGTTGAAGCATACACGGTAGTTTAAAACATTTCAATATAATTTTTTCTTCTTCTTCTTCTTCGCGTATAATCAAGCATCGACTGCTATGGTCAGTCATCCAGCGGACCTATGGTTCTAGGTGGATTCTGAACACTCACAACAGTTTCTTTAAAAAAGCTAAAATTTGTTTAAATTTCTGCGTACGCTGTTGTGTACAGCATATGATTCCATTCAATTCTTATTGAAACTTTGTCTCTCAATTTCTTGTAGTTTAAGAGTTACATGCAAAGATGTATGGAGACCCTCCCCTGTTGCACGTTAAGCATTGATTCTCCTTTTATCTAACTTTCAGGCTTGGGTTGGGTACAGATTTAAGAATGCTCTTATTACGTGACATGATGTTACCATAATTGCCTGTTTCACGATGAAGTGAATATTTGTTCCAAGTTGAAGCTGCTGTACTTTATTATTATTATATTGCTTCCTTGTACTATACTATGTATGCGAAGGTAAAGCTTTGCGTCTACGTCAGTCGTAGCTGGAAGATTAAAAATGAATACAGACGAGTTGACTCGTTTTCTCCATCTCTAAATGGTATTGCTTGGTAAATAGGTGACACAATCAAGCGTCGAGGAATATTAAAAAATCGTTCCGCTAACTTATTCGTCAGCGTGAAATCGAAACGGAAGCGTATTAAATACAGAGACCGGTCGCTTTGAAAACGGAATAGACCGACTTTGATTAACTCTTTGATGCATCGGTTTCTGGCTTGCAGAGTTTCCGGTAGGGCTGGATATCTACTTGCGAATTGATCAGAGATACCAGTAATTCAGCTCCGAGGATGGTTTTACTTTGATAAAGACGAATTTTCTGCTCCCGCTGGCTCGAATGGTTTTCGAAAAGAAATGTCATTAAGGGGCAGGAAGGATGTCAAGGAGAAAAGTGTGCGCGTCAAACTCCTGGCTTTTATGCTTTAATTCGTTCTTTTCCTTTTTCCAGGAACCAGGAATAATTAAAAAAGTTTGATTGTCTTCGAAATAGGATTCAATCAGGTTCGCGTTGAATGGGCGAGTGTTATAATGTTTTTATTAGGTGTAGGATCTCCGTTGGTCGATGTGCCATCGGTTGTTTATGAAAAGAAAAATGAATTATAAAAAATGTATGATCGAATAAAACGATCGTTTATTTTAATTTCGAAAGTTTCTAATTTCGATTAAAGCAATAAATACTTCTAATCAAAAGATTTGTGTTTGAACAAAGAAGATGAGATTGCAAACTTTATGGTTGACGCGAGAAAATCGCCGGGGCATGTAGCAAGTCATCTTCAGTAAGTATCAATCTTCACGGCTTCTTATAAAATCTCTAAAACTCCGCCGTTTCCTACCTTTCCTTTTTTTAACGTTGAACTCTGAGAAATAAAATAATGCGGCACGCCTTCGAAAAAGTTCACGAAACTCGTTAACCGTGGAAACTGGCTACACTTTAAGCAAACGAAAGTTCCGCAATTAAAAAAGTTATGACAAATAAATGCGAGACTTTACGGTAACGAATCCAATACTAGGGACAATTCCACGTGATTTCGAAAGCGCATTTAAAACTTCCATACTCCACTCTCGAGGTGTACATTAACTATTCGTTCGAAGAACTACGTTTGGACGGTGTTTTTGCGAAATTATGCAATTTTGCGGACACTTGCGATTTAACAATCACATGGATTTCAAAATCTTTCTCACGTGGGGACCGTCAGGTGCTGAAAACCTGTTTTCAAATTTTTATGAGACAGTACTGAATATTTGTACATAGTGTAGAGCGCCGATTTTGAAAGGAGCAGAGTGTTTCAGACGCTCCGATAGTACAGTCTCTATGGGAGATAGGAGTAGTATCTCTAACACAAATTAGGGTGTTAAAGCAACATTGAATTTGTGAGTTATGCAAATAAGATCACTTGACTTGTGGTAGACTGGCTTTATTTCACTATTAAAACTATGGACAAATGTAAGAGAAAACGTTGTGGCGTTAAGGTATTAACTTATTGGTAGCCTTGATGTAACTGCATTGATGGATAAGTCTGAATGAAACTGATGTCAAATGTTACGTAACAAGTCCAAACTATACCGTAAAAAAGGGAAAACAATGCTCTTAGAGTGTCTTATTGCTAGATGCTGTCCTTATTCGGTCAAGGTACCCTGATCTAAACTTCGTTAGGTCATAAACTACCACTGTTGAATGGATAGCCCGAAAATACTCGAGAACATTTTTAGAATTCATTTTTCTAGAATTCTAAGAACGCTTGTGTGGGCACTTGGAAGCTTGAAACCGCGACACTGAAGCACAAATTACAGATAATAAGAATTTTCCAACTAATTAGCGTTTCACTAATGACCAATCATTCTGCATGCATCAGATGCAACTAGGAAATTCGTTAGCCTGCTTCAAGTTAGCTACAGTTCGGAGCTACCTGTCTCTATTATTAATTTGTTCCCAGAAAATATACGAAGTTCACTAGACTAGCCGTTCGTCAATCACCCGAACTTGGGCTCCAAGAGTCCATCTAGGTTCTTGTAATTTCTTTGATATAAAAATAATTATTCTTATTACGTGATTGAATCTTGAGAAGTCGTATTTACCGACGATCTCGACGTCATACAGAAACCACAACCTGCACGAAGGGAATGAACACGGAGCGAGGGAACCACTCGGCGGGCAGGAGCCAGGTTTGGACATCTCTGTCTCGAGGAGACATGAATCAGTTTGACATTATGTAGGGCTCCGAGTTTCCCCTTATCCCTCGAGAAATCAGCAACAGTACTGCCACCGACACCGTTCGACTGTTAGGTACTTATGCGTGCATGTGAGAGTGACGGTTGAGAAACTGAATGCGGATGCAGGTTAGGGTATCTAGCAACTATGCACGGACGGTTAAGCTTGTCTCTCCGTTCAGGCTATGGCGGAGCAAAGGGTGCGATTCAGCGCGCAGGATTCAGTTTGATCTAAATCTGTCGAAGGGTACAGTACCAAGCGCAGTTCCCTTTGAGGTTCACGCATATAGGGCTAGGTTGAGACTAACGACGAAATTTCAAATGTCAGCATCTGTCTGAATTTCGCGATTGATCGAAAACCTACGTATCCCGTGATCTCCATGAAATTACCCTCGCATCAACCTTTGAATTTCTGTTCGGTGTCCAGTGTTCAACAAAACCATACGAGACGCTGCAACGTGCTGCTAATTAATTTCGATCGATTGCACTGACATTTCGATGGATCTAATCACTTTGTAAGCAGATGATGAAGAAGAACAGTTTTTGGTCGATTTCGGACCACAGCGAGGGAGAACCTTATCAAGAGTTTTATGGTTACTTTATTGGTCTTCTCGGCATCAACATTCCATGGTACTCGAGGACTGTCTTAATGATTATTTAGTGTTAGCCAATTCAAAGTGGAGGTGACACGTGCATTCTGTCATGAATTTTATTGTGTATTTGGTCATGTGCGATGTTAGAAAATGTTTCTGACAAACTCAGATGGGACCAGTAATTTGAACAGTTTAATTAGAACAGGACAGTATAATTTGAAATTACATCTATTCTTTTGAGTGGTCCTCGCTATTCAGGAATTTTTGGAGTATTCGATGAGACGTTATAGGAGTATATACGAAAAATCTTTGCTCTCGAATGTGAGGAAATAATTATATTAGAAAAAATATGAATTTAGTGTACAATATATTAAATTTAAGGATAAAAAATATATTAGTGGTAGATCATGAAAATGTGCAACTCTTAACATTAATATTACAAATATTGCGAAACGAAACATAATGTACCGAAGGGTATGAAAACACACAATTTTTCCATTTTATAAAAAGAAAGTATTATCAATTGAAAAGTACAACAAAGTAAATGAACAAAACATGTGAGAAAAATTTATTTTACTCCAGGGTGTACTCTATTCTAACATAATGTTGTATTACCAGTAGGTACTTATTATTAGTCTAACACTATGTTACTTTTTCTAATTCCAACTTTATTTTTTTATTCTGTTTTTCATTTCTACGATGTTGCATCGATTCAAATGATATCTATTTCAAATGTGATTCTTATTTGTAATTAATGTTGAATATTAAGCATTCCTTAATTAGCTACGATAGGGGATGACCTACCTGTAAATTTCGTGAAAAGGGTATAGCAAAACCGATTTGAAAACAAATGCTAATAAGTAATTCTAATTTTACTCGACGTGATTTTATGCAGCACTAACATCGAGACCTAGCAGTTCTTGTACGAATCCAAATTATACAGTCGGATTCAGTTTAAACGTGTTGTAGAGTTCGAACATTGATTTCCAAGGAAATTACTTTGATATAACTATCTAATTGAATGGAAAAGGAAAACTTCGATGAAGTGGAACTGAGATTGCAGGGCGACGAAATTACATGGTATCTAACAGTTTTCAAAGTACGACTTCGGAAACGTTCAGGGAACATGTAAGAGTATTAATTAGACCGTGGAACGGCGTCGAATATGATTTGCATGAATTTTAACTGGAATAGAAGTTTGAATAAAGTTTTTTACTGTGCAATTTCTCCACGATATGAAAAGAAACGACTTATTTTATATTCTACAAAAACTTTCCAAAATATTAAATCTTATTAACGTTCTTAATAAATCCTTCATTCTTTTATTTTATTATGCTTTGTTCTTTTGTCTTCGTAGATTCCATTTATTATTTATGTTCAACCTCTCATATATCTATTCATTATTTATTTGTACGTTCTACTCAGCTTTGGATTTTCATATATTATTCGAAACTAACAATCAGCTCTCGAAGCCATTACAGTGGCCGTTCGCACACAAGAAGCTGCTTTTCCAAAGCGTGTATATACTCCCTTTGCAGCCAAAAAATTAATTAATCTATTCTAGATCGAATTTATTAAACTTGAAAAATATAATATTTATTCAATATAAATTCACAGCTATACCACAGAAAATAAAAAATTGAAAAAGTCTACACGTGGCCATTAGATGTTACTACATAATTATAGAGTCATTTAAAGAATACATAAAATCCTCCAAAGAATCTTCTGTTTTCTAACATTTCGTGAACCTAAAGTCTGTTACATTTTTTATGATACTTTTCTTCCATATCAAGTAATATCACCATAAAAACCAACTCCTTAATCGACTCTTGGGCATGTTTAGTGACATGATGGATCTGTAACTGTCAGGCTTTTGCGCAAGTATTATGTATTTGACTATCCACGAACCCCTGGTTTATAATACGGCCTAAACAGTGTCTAAAATAAGAGAAAACACGGCAGTCGAGGGACTTGTTGCGATACATCGTCGTTTCTCGCCTCGTCATATTTCATTAGAAAGCAGGGCAACGTCGCAGACGACAAAGGATACGGAGTTGGGTGAAATCGGTGCGCGTCGTCGGAAAATGCAACAAGGTGCACGAGGATCGTGTGACCCGTGCGAGGTCACGGCGAAAGTCGAGAAAAGTCCAATTAAAAGTTCGTGTACCGCGTGCGTCGTTCACCACGTGCGCGGATGATTCCAGGAGATATGCCCTGTTCCTCGTCTACGACTGTAACGACCGTTGCACCCCCATCAAAGTTAGCTGCCGGAAGTTACTCGATTGCGGCGTGCACGCCGCTACCTACTTTAGTTTCATAGCTAATTTATTGTATGCAAGTTTGAACGACGCAATCCTAGAAGCGAGTTTCATTATTACGAAATGGAATCTCCGGTGGGCCACGGGTGTCAAGTCTTAATGCGACGGTTCTTGTCATAAAGCCGTTTTGCGGCGCGCTCACTGATTCAGGCTTCAGTTTTCTAAAGGCTAACTGTGGTGAATCGGGTCCATTGTTGCTACTTTTTTTTTATGAGAGTCGGGTGTTGCGTGTTGATAATTAGGAAAGATACTGTATAACTTCTTGGTGTTTGTTCGATGATTGAAGAGGATACAGCATGTGCTGTATGTATTTTTTTTAAATGGTGCAGATTTTTTTAGATTTCAGGGTCCATCTGGGGGTTTTATTAAACCACATATCTTTGTTTTTAAAAAGTACATGGAGGAAAGGAAGCTGGGTACATAGATGTGACTTTTAAATGACTTTAAGGTATCGTTGACCTGGAATATTCATTTTAGCACGTTGAGTGTCGCAGTGAAAACAGCCACCCCTAGTCAGACACGATATACTTTACGATTTTTTATACGAATCGTAAAGAAAAAAAATATTTGAGTATCCAATCGTGTTCTTCCGTTCCTACATTATTGTTTCAGTATGAAGTTTGCTCAGAATTTTGTGATAACTAATAATTATTTAATTAAATTAAATTTGAGGTGCCGGTCACCGATGACCCCCACTGCACTCAACCTGTTAATGATAGATGTTAGTTAGGTGATTGCAGTGACATTACATAAGTTGCATGTAAACTATTCCGCTGTTCATTATTTTTGGTCATAGTTCATGTTTTTAAGATCATTTAGCTATCTGTATATCATTCACAGACTGTTTGAATTTCTTAAAAAAAAATCCCAATGACCTTCACACCATAGAAAAATGAACGTGGAATAAAATAATTTGTGACTTCGAATTTGCTGCTTGAGATCTTCTATATTTTGTTAACATAATTTGATGATTTCATCAATTGAATAGAAGGCAAAAAGGAGGATTATTTCTAATGACATGACTCTGTAGATTCTAAACAAAAGTAGATAATTTAACTTGTGGTTTCCAGTGGCATTCATCTGCAATCCAAGTATCGAATAATTCTTATGGAATTTTCAGCAACATGAAGACTGGAATGATTACATGGAAAGTACACCAAGGGTGTACACATTTTTTCTTCATGTTTTATATCAAAAACAGGATGTTATAATGACAGTATTTACTGCAATAGGCAACCTATTGTCAGGTTCTGTGAAAATTACAATCTTTTTAAATTTTTACGCACAATGAATGTAGCCTGAAGCTATCTCCTTTATAATCAACAATAACAGTAACTCTTATAATTATTTTATTGGTTCTAGTGGACCTGATTAAATGTATATATAAATACCGTACGTAAGCAAATAAATCATGATTGAATCTATCATCCATGTATGAGTGACACGTCGATCAAAGTGTCAGCATAAAAATCTGAAATGGCGGATGACCCAAGGGTCTGCACAGCACCATACATAATATTTATATAATGTGTTTGATTTCGCCGTGAGTCGGTGCGGCACGTTCGAACTTCCAGGGAAAACGAGGAACAGTTCCAGCGTATATCGCATGTTTATCCAGGCAAAATATTTTGCAAAACTTCACGTGGTTCGTGAAAAATTAATTTGCTTGCGGATTTTACGCGCGTACGTTTTCCGTGGAAAAGTCAGTCGGAAACACTGGGTCAAGCGTTACCACGCCCTACATGCAGGAGTACCTTAATTGCACGATGTAAATTACGATGCTCGTTCGTCGGTTATGTTGGAAAATTTGTTTCAGTAGGCAGATGTGGAAATTCACGATGCTCCACGGCCGACCGAAACGAACTCCGTTTCCAATCCTCTCAGGACGCTTAAACTCCTGTTTGATCTCCTCTCTTCGAAATCAGCCTTGCCATCCGTGTGTCGTTTATTATCAAAAGAACCAAATCTAATTACGCTGCCGCCCAAATGTTTTGGGTCACACGCCATTCGGAATTTCAACCAATATTTAATTAACACTATTAGGTAAACGCGTGTACATTTGATCCGGTCTCTTATGAATTAAAATAATAATTAGGTTATCCCATACATATGTAATTTCGTTGCTTATCTTACAAAACATACGTTAAATAAACATAAGTGTGTTAACCGATTTTGTTTTGTAAAAATTCTACTGTGCATGTGGTGGAAGGTGAGGGATCTACTTTATTTAGAATTTCTCACCATAGTAGCAAAGACCTTTTGCTAACAATTTTGAGAATAAGATGAAATTTTAGTGGAAAAATAGCAGGACGGCGTTGGTCACATTCGAAATTAAGTGTACTCTCTAACCATTACCTATTTTGGTAGCTCGACAGCTTCGTAGCTGCCAAAAAATTCAGTGCTACTACTGTACCTGGTTGAAATCAACTTAAGATTAATTGTCTCAGGACTGTCTCGTGTCAAACTCTGATCAAGATTGGCCTGTGTCACTTGTAAGATTTTATCATAAAAAGTATCGTTTTATTGTAAAATAATGTCCTTCGAATGAAACGCGTACCCCAGGCCGTTGCATCCACTTTATTGTATAGTTTATCTGTTCAGTATTCAATGGTGCAGCTACACGATATCCGTGATGGCGAATGCAAAATCCCAGACAAAGTATATCGCGGAACGCCTTTAACCCATAAATAACGGAAACTTATAAATATCAGGTGTGTCTACGTGCCTCCAGGTAGGCGTTGCCTGAGTCTTTACGGAAACCACTTTCGGCTTAACGACTGATAACAGGTTCTTCTCGCCCCCGAGAACCGATAATAACATGGTTCGTTACTCCGAAAGTACGAGGGAACAGAGCGAGAATGAAACTTAAGTGCCATTGTTTTTCTTTTTTCTTTCTATTTCGCTAGACTCCGCGAAAAAAGGAAACCGTACCATCGATCGCGCCCGGTCTGAAACAGATACGTGCGATTCCGAAATAACGTTACTGGAAATTTTATTTCGGATACCATAACGCGTATATTTGATTGGGAAGGGCTGATGATTAAATGAATTAACCTTATTACCGGGTTGTGCTTAACACGTAGACTGCTATGGTGGTCACCAGTAACTGGCGCCTCAAATTCTATTTAATGAAACAAGAATTAATTTTTACTGTATTCTGAGCAAATTTAAGATTGCAACACTAATATAGGTACACATGTACAATGTTTAATATTTAAACATTTTTTTTCCTTTACGATTTGTATAGAAAAGAGAAATTTGTGTTGTGTCTGACTAATGACGGATGTTTTCACTGTAAGGACATCTGATTGGGAGTGTGACATTACTATAAATCGTTGTATTCGTTCTGGTATTAGTTATACAGTGTTTGGTAGCAATTGTGCTACAAATGTTGTATTCTTCATACAAAAATGAATGCAAAGCGTAAGATAAATTTCTCTTATGATGCCTTATTTTCAAGATAATCAATTTTGAATATTTGGTGAGTACATGGACGTTGTTATACAGCACGGTTTGTCGAACGATATTTCAGATAGTGTTTACATTTGTTTACAGAATGTATACTACTGTGGTTCGTAAGGTCTGATGACCTGGAGACCCAAAAACAGAATTGCATTGTAAAAAAAATGAAAAATTAAGTTGTTTTTCAATATCTTCACTGGGTATTGAGATATTAACTTCTAATGAGTCACATGTCGCACCCTGTGTGGAAAGTATGTAAATTTTAATTGGTATAATGGATAAAATATAAACGTCACCTATTCTAAAAAATGGTAACGCAATGGAGAAGAAGAATATAACGGTGAAACGAAAAGTGACTATCAAGCAACTATCTCAGGAATGAAATTCAACATACTCGACGATTCAATATCGCTTACAAAAGATTGAACAGGTAGCAAGTATGAACAATGGACACTCTACGAAACTGTTAATAGTGAGCCTTCTGCGAATTTTTCATTTTTTAACCGAAACGTCGATGACAACGGGTTAATCCTACAGAAATCCCAATACCGCGGTCGAAACCAACTGTTACCTATCAATCAAATTATTAATAGAAACTTTTATTGCGAGCAATTGGAACGTTTGAAGTAGCATTAGAAAAAAAGCGACAAGCTTTAGTCAGGAGGCGTATTGTTTCTTCAAGACAAAAAAGAAACTATGTAAAAATTACGTAGCTCCAATTCAGAAATCATGGATCATCCTCCTCAATCTCCATACATTGCCCCTCGAGTTTTCATCACATCCGCAATTTACAGAATTATTCAGATGGAAAGAAAATGAAATCAATGGGTGACGTGAAAAGTGCACTCGAAGAATTGTTTAAAATAAAAAGATATTTTATGAACGAGAGACAACATATATTCTTAACACATTGGCAGTAGCTGAAGTACTTCTGCGTCATGTTGAAGTCTGTAGCTGCTTGACGCTGGCATAGTTGTACGTCATTTTATATTTACAGCGGGTAGCGTGTGTTTTATAATTACTAGAACTTTATTATTTCTTTCAATTTTAAACAAGTGGTTACAAGCATGTTATTATAAAGCAATATTTTTTATTTTTACTCTCATTTCAAAGTCAGAACCCTGCGATACTCAGCTATAGATTTTTGGAAATTCTACGCGGCAACCAACCGAGGCTCTCGCGTTAGAACCGCCGGCTGAAAAAGAAATTTATGAGCATTTTCTAATGTTCTTGTTAGATTGAAGTTTAAAAAATTCGTACAAAATTAAACTGCTTTGTTTATCGTGTTGTATATTTTTTACATTATTAGATATAAGTGATTCTACTAGGGACGATAATGGAAACCTTCCTGAATATAAAAATTTCATAATTGTCATTAAACGTCCATTCCACCCCGCCCTGATCAAACCGCCATTACTTCAGATATATTGATTTTTTTTTAAATGAAACCTTGTACACATTATATTTCAAAGCTAATGAAAACATTGTAAAAAGATTCAAGTTATACAGTGTTTTTTCCTATCAAAAAGAAATCGCGAAAATTACCCATTTTTGTTGAAAATTACCCAAAATTCATAGAAGGAGCTGTTTTTGCCCTCACCATAAATGTCGCATTACGCACGAACTGCCCTAACAATTACTTTGAAACGATTATATTACAGGGCGTGAACACGTTCGAATAAATAAAATACAGTGGCAATCAGTGGCGACGATTAATGGTGCACGGTGAAGAGAATGTTTCAAATAAATTTGAAACGCGTTTGCTGTCGAAAACGGTCGATATAGGAAGGGGACACCATGCAGCAAGTTCATGTTACTCTAAACACCATTAGACTATTTAGAATGGTAGTCGCGTATCCGGATGTCGGTCACGTATCGACGAAACATTTGAATACTCTCTCGATTACCAACATGCCGTTCGGCGCTCGGGCAACCGTGACATCCGCCATTTCCGGTCAGACCTCTCTCGCCACGGCAAATTTTACGCCCGACAGTTCCGCTCGTTCCACGAGATTGTCAGTTGAAATCCAGTCAGCAAAGTTTTTCGGGGTTCCTATTCCCATCGAGCGGACCCGCGAAAGCTTCTTTGACCCGCCGATCCTAATTCGATCGATTCAATTAAACCCGTTTCTTGCGCCTTAAATGAAAATCTGGCGAGCCACGGCAGACACGGCTGATCCAACGAAATCATTATAATTCTTGAGATTGCTCCCGGAATTGCGAATGAGAACAGTTTAGGGGATCAGTTATCTGTAAACTGCGGAAATTTATGCGATTTAACTCTTTGAGGACGATAGACGCATACATGAGTTCCAAAAAATCCGCCACCGTGTGCTACGAGTCACCTGACTGGTCTAGGCACAGCTGTTTATTTTACGCTTTAGACCTGTGCATTTGGATGAATTATCATCTCAGCTTATTTCATTCAAATATATGTGTCTCGTTTTATATGCTGCAATTTTAAAGGACTAAAACTACTGAACAATCCATATCAAACATACAATTATAATGAAATATTCAATTCAATACGTGCGCTATTGCGAAAAACTTCAGCACATGGTGCACGCTTTCTCCCGAAATTTTCGGGGCACAAAGGGTGAACGTATCCAAATTCGTGAAGAATGCACATTTTATGAAGTAAGTGACACAAAGAATGTAGTTTGAAATATTTAAATTGCAAAATACAGGTCTGTCGTAGTTGCGTTTCATCAGCTGCGTGGGTATCGAAGATATTGACGTCTAAATATGTATTATATTGTATATTTGCATCAAAATTGTAATTATATTACACGTCGACTACTGTGAGGGTTGCTGGTGACAAGAACCTAAAATTTAATTTATTAATATGCAAGGTGTCCTAGGAATTTATCGAACAACTTTTCTAGCATGTGTGACACGTAACTCCGAATGAAAAAGGTCACATACACTATGAGTCTTGGTTCATTCGTTATTGATTGTTATTATTTTTTTTTTCATATTTCTTAACGTTTCTGTCCCATTAATTTTAATTTGATCACATAACTACCAACCCTTATGAAACTTTGAGTAACATTCACGTTAAAATGATAGTAGAAATAGAAAGTGTAATAGCAAATAGATAAACATTTGTACAATTAACCACGTGTGTTAATAAATAACCATTTTTTGGTGTCTGTCTAGTTACGGAATTTTCTACTGCGGCCGGTAACGTGTTAACACGTTCGCTACCAGCGTCACATATGTGTGACGCGTTGATTCTGTTTTGACAGCTCGACGTCACACATGTGTGACAGAGATGATTGATAAAATAAAGCGTGGTCTGCGGTGGACGTTTTTCGCGAATCGACCATGGTACCGAATGCGTTAATAAGAGTTATAACATTTTATTGACATATTATAGCGTGTCTGACCAGGTATTGGTGTTTCCACTGTAGTAGTCAACGTGTTAAGGAACGTTGCCACTGGATTAGAAACATTTCAATTCTGATGTCGCCACTTGACGTAGAGAATACACAACACTTATCTAGAAAACGAATGAACCAAGATCCATAGCGTATATGACCTTTTTAATAACAAAATGACCCAGCAAGCATACTAGAAAAGTTGCTCGGTTAACTCCTGGGACACATTGTATATAGAATTTGTATTAAAAAAATATATAATGTTGTTTAATTTGCTAATGATTCCCAGATGTCAAGATTCGTGATCGATAAAAAAGGATGACTTCGACCGAATGCTTCAGGGACACCATGTAGAATTCTTTCCAGACGAATGCCGAGCCGTTGGAGTGTTAAGAGGCGACGAGCGACGATTGTTGTATTTTTTACAATTCAACGTTCGTTACGCGTCCTTTCTTCACGTGCTTATTCGGTCCTTGTTCGACCCTCTTGCCAGATACTTCTTCTCTCGTCATCCAAGCAGACTTGCCCTAGATTTTACCGAAAAAACCTCATCTCTGCTTTCGCAGCAGAACTTCAGTAATATGTACTTTACGATCGTGGAAAGCCTCGGCCTATTCTTTTGCTATTTACCCGTCATTGTCCGTCGCGAGGAAACGTGCTCACGAAAGTCCGTGAAAATGAGAAGAATTCAAAATACTTGTGACTGCATACTTCTCCAAATAATTAGGGGATCGCGTGCTTCAAGGGTTCGTCGCTCAGCACAGGCGTCAAATACTTTGAACGTTTTGCATGCTGCACGCGTCACTCCCGTAGTTGAAGTATTATTAATGCGACGTCAAAACACTTCAAATAATTTCTTAATTAGCACATTGAACGAGTCAGATACGTAACGATACGATGAATTTTTTTAAACGCTACATTTTATGACCTTGTGTATATTGTATTTAAACTAACGAACGAGATAATTACACACGTACGCAATAAAATTTTGAGGTCATCTTTCTAGGAAGCGGAGCCTCATGTGGAAAAATAATTATTGTATAATTTCAATTCATTTCTGCACGAGAAATCTTCATTTTTTCGGTTGTACCACGAATTTTTCTGCGCCCTGTGTATCAATCAAATTGATTATATTATATAACTAAATAATTCTTTATTGGAAAAACATTTTTGGCTGTGTTACGGACTCACTGCCTCTTTCCACGCAGATGAATCTGTACAGTAATTATAATACGATAGTATTGTTGTATAAGATTATCACCATTACTACTACAATTACCACCTATGCTACTATTACCAACATCTCCGTTCTGATAACTATCATTACCATTATAATTGTTATTGTTATTATCATACTCATTATTATTATTATTATTATTATCATACCCATTATTATTATTAGTATTATCATACTCAATATTATTATCATTATTCCAACCGTTATTGTTATCACCATAAGAATTGTTATCATGGATATTATTGTAATTACGCACATCATCATCACCGTTGACGTTACGCGCGTCAGAAGGACCCAGGTCAGTCCTAAGACCCTTTTCTCCCACCATGCGACCATAGCTACCCCACCCTTCCACACCGAGCTTTCATAATTAATGCTTCCCGAAAAATCAACACTTCTACTCGAGCAACTAAACCGCCTAGAAATAAAAAGCAACAGTAAACACTCTTAAATACTCATTTTGAAACCCGAGACTTTGACAATCTCGAATCGTTACGGCCCATTCCGTAACAGCTGCCTTGGGGATTCTAGTCTGCAGATAGTTTTGCATTGTTTTTTATTATCATTGATTAAGAATATGAGGGAACGTTTGATATCGAATCACGGTACGTTTGAATAAGGGATGGAAAATCTGAGAAACTCCGGGAACGGCAATATGTTTATGGCGGATACGTTCCATCGAAATTGCATGAGAAATTTACATTGCACCGTGAAAGTTCCGAGTTCCGTAAGTTCCTTGAGCAACTCGCTGGTCTAACTTCCACGGACGGACAAGCGGAACTTCATAATTCAAAGAAAAAACCGACCGCGAGATATCGTTGCTCTGAAACTTGTTTTCTGTTTGCGAAAACTGCAAAGATTGCACAGTCTAACTTCCCCGCGTTTTAATTAATCGTGCATCTAATTTTTGCAAACGCACCCCCACCGAGAGTAACTGATAGTAGCTGACTGTATCTCCGCGTGTACCAATTAAAACATTTTCTTCAGCAGCCTGAAATGCTTATTTACATTTGCAAAATAAAATTTCTTCATCGATCTGAAACTTCTGTGTCTTCCATAATAAAAATGATTCACTAACAAATTGAAGGAAATGAGAAAATAGAGAATTTAAAAGAAACAGAAGAGGATTCATGTGCAGACACTTACGAAGCTTTGTCATTTGAATAAATTATTTTCTTAGTATATTTATATTTATACTATTATTTTAAATTTTTATTTATGTATTCAGTCATAACATGAAACTTTTATCTGCCTGAAAGTTTTGTGTTCTTCATAATAAAAATGGTTCACTAATAAATTGAAGAAAATGACAAAATATAGAATTTAAAAGAAAGAAGTTCGAAACTATTTGGACAATCTTTAGCATTGCAATAAATTATATTGTTAGTACACTAATACCCATGTTTTAGCTTATACTCCACATTTCACTGCTTCAATGCATAGTCAATGCAATTGTACATTCCATCAGAAACTGGACAGTCAATCGTGACTATAATTTTTAAATATAGAATAAGATGTTTTCAAAAATTTAATTTCCGCCAGCCTCAGAGCCATAGCGTTCTATATAATCGATAAAAACGAATAAAAGTCTTACGCGAACGCAGCCGTTTCTGATGAAAGCAGTTCGAAATTAACAGGTAATTAAGCTACCTTAATGTGTGTCGAAACTTTTATTGGCTTATCGTCTTTCCACATTCGCTGGCTTCTTCTTCGTGGCGGTTAGGTGATTAAGACTCTTGAATTATTCGTCGTTTTAATGGCTATTACTCGTAGATATGTCTGGAAACTTTCCCAATGAACGTCCAGCGAAATGTCTTCTCGAGAAAACTAATTTCGACCGTGTTGTCGTTTTGACGGTTATTTTACATGAAACGATAATTATCCGCGATTATAGAGAGTACCTCAATCAATTGTTTCCGGAAGAACGAAGAATAAAGCGAACTATGACTGAAACGCCGCCATAATTTAATACGACATGGAAACCACTATAGGAGATCATATCTCGTGTACTTGTTGTTATATTTGTAACAACAACGTGAAATCATGATTTACAGCCACTGATGAAACTGTGGCAATAAAATAATGCATTCGAGTTTAATGTGGTATGGACGTACATAAATGTATCTTCGCGTAGAATTTACAATAATACAGTTAATTACAATTCTGTTCATCGTTTGTTTAATTTACGGATTATTTCAGTAAAAAAAAGCATGTACTTCATTAAATGCATCGACGGAGTACGTGGGCCGGTGCATCAGACATTATCCAATTAAATAATTATTAATTCTCATGCAATTCCAACTGGTGACAATATTAAGATAATATCAGAAAGGGACCATGAACGATTGAATAATAATTCAATTGACATATTAAATTCAGATTGTAAATGTTTTATTCATCAGCAACGTACAAACATATCAATACTACTAATATTACCATCAGCATCATTACTGCTACTATTATGATTATTAATTTTGTGTCCTAGCATACGATGTCCAATATTTTCACTTCCATTCTAATTTTCGAAAGGATAAAACATTGAAAGAACGACTTCACATTTGTGATGTTTCAGCGTGATTAAATAGAGGAAAAGTGATGATTAGAGTGCCGAGTTACGGTGTCTGTGCTATAATGTGATTTGTCGATGACTTAAGTTGATCTCTTTTATGCATTATATCTGTACTTAGGCGTCTAAGTACGTTGACGACCGCAGATGTTCATCAATTACGCGTTGCTCCCAGCGTACATGATTAATGCCACCGTGTAGATATCGCATTAATCGCGTGTACCCTAAGCTCTGTGGAGCAATAAACCGATGAGTCAATTCCAGTAATTGGGTTAGAATACCAAAATGCATAGCGTAACTACGTGTGTGCTGCAAAAGTATCAATTTCTTTCACAAAACTACACCCTTGTCATTAGACATTTTGCATCGTTCTAACGTTTTATCGCATAAGAATCGTTTTCTGTCATTTTCGGTTAATATAACATCGTGTAGGAGAAATCGCATACTCCAAGTAGGTATTCAATATTAGATTTATGATATTACTACGTTCCCTGCCACGTGTACCGTTTTTTATACACGCATCAATTTTAATATGATCACATAACTACCAACCCTTATGAAATATTTAGTAACATTCACGTTAAAATGACAGTAGCAATAGGAAGTGTAATATCAAATAGATAAATATTTGTACAATCAACCACATGTATTAATAAATAGTCATTTTGGCATGTCTGTCTAGTTGCGGATTTTTCTACTGTGACAGGGAACATGTTAATTAAATAAGCATGGTTAAGTTAAATAATTGGAAACGAAAATTGTTTTAACAGTACAGAAAAATATTTTTATGGTGATTAAAATGGATTCTGTTAATATTGATTTCAGAATTTAATATCTTTATAGCGAAATGCTAGGAAAATGCAACAGAAGCGTTGATATAGATTTCCTTGAGTCTTGAAACATCCAAATGGCATTATTAATAGCATGAAATAGCATGCTTGGCGCTAAAACAACATTCTACGCAACTAATTACGGTATTATACAGTTTGGTTCAAAAGGTGTGTCGCCTTTCTATAAATCCCCACTTTAATAAAAAAATCCATATCTTCGTTTCTCCAAACCATATGATATAATTTTTGTGCAACAACCATAACGCATTTCCTTACGAATTATTATTGTATTTTCTTCCATTCTATTTCACACAAAATTTCTTCGAAACTATGTAATTTCACTTTTAATTTTAATTCAATACTACGACAAAGCTTCTTCATCAACCTAATAAAGAGTTTGAGTAATTTAACAGTTGAAATGTAAATTCTGTCGATTCACAATATGTAAACTACATTTTATTTTGTTCGAAAAATCTGTCGTTTAAAAATGTTATAATTAAAAGTGATTGTTACATGGGGTTCTTATTATATAGTAGTGGATCATCTGTTCGTTCTTATCACATCGAGTAGCTTGTATAAGGAAACCTAGAAGAAGAAAATGAAATATTTTACGCCATAGCTGCGTAGAATATTCAACGTTTCGTTTCTCATAGTTTCACGGCTCCCTGAGGTGTAACACGAACGCAAATACAACGCCATATTTTTCGCTGGCTCGAAGGAAACTGGAAAATTCTATACCCGGTGCGATAAAAATTGCCACTGCATTATACTAAACGCGTAATTTGTCAGTAAAAAGCTTTTTCAGCTACGATTTCTTTCTGTTCTGGCTTTTCAATCCACGTTGTTTGAGTTCATCATCATACTCGGTTCAATTTTAATTTCAATTCTTGCGAAATAAAAATTCTCCGCTTCTCCGCAAGCATTGATACAAATCATAAAATCACTGTAATTGCAATATTAAAAATTTATGCATTAATTGTAGCCATGTGCAAGTGCAGCGATTCCAAATAACTCGAATGTTTTTCAAATTACATTCAACTAAGTATGTAACATTGATTTTAAAGAATTGTTGACGAATTTGATAACATACAAATCCATGATGTCCAATATTTATTTAAATCTGTTGGAAATTTTTATATTAATTCAACTGTAGGCCCTAAATTCAGTTGTTTTTAAATAAAAATACTGTGTTCTATAAGAATCTAATAGTACAACTTCTTTTGTTGAAAGATAGTAAATAAATAGTCATTCGACTGTTGTAATTATACAGTTTAAGATTTAAAAGCCTCGAAATCTGTCGAGATCTGGCATCTTCGGGAACAAAGGTCTAAGCCTCATAATTGAGCTTTAATCATCGAGTTACGAGGTTGGCTGTCTCATTTTAATAATCAATCAAACGCTTCTGACTAATAGCGCGCGATAATGAAAAATAATCGACCGATGATTAAGCGCTGAAAGTAATGGACGTAGGCTGTTCTCCGGTGAAATATGATAAAACTTTGCATTAATTTTTCATTGAACTGAACGACAAATTCATGAATCAGCTCCCAGTTGTTTGAATAATTTTATTTATGTTACACTTATATTTTCTTTGGAATATTGTGAAACTATTATTCCATCTAAAAATTAATAATTGAGCTTAAAGTATTGGATATTTTTATATAATTGTTGTATACAGATACAATTGTGAGGGCACTATTTTCTTTTATTGCAAATAGGATAGTGTATTCCAAGCAATATTTTTATTCTAAAAGTTTTTCATAGAACCGTAGAAATAATATTCATAGCTTCTCCGCTTTCCGAGTCACTGATTTGCAAACATCGGCGTATGTTCGATGTAATTCTAGATAAAATATTGAAGAAACCACCAGAGGATACCGTGTACTGAAGAATATTTACCATGTTATCTTGCAGGTATTTTCTTCGTGTACACAGTTTGCGGAATTTAAATAAAAATTAAAGTAATAAATATTCTACATTTTACTCGTTGACATACTTCCGATAATACTTTAAATTGATTAAAGATAGTTCAGTGAACGGTATTTACAGAGAACTGAAACTAGTAAGAAAATTAATTTAACTGATAATTGAATTCTTCTTTAATTACATTTACAATTTTTTAAACTGTATTATCTTTACTATTTTTTAAAATCACAGGTGAAGCAATATTATTGCATTTTATACTGCAACCTACATTTGACTTCGTCAGAAAGAATTTAACGTTACGTCTAAAATTATTGTTTGTTTTACTGTTGAATCAGAGAAAAGTAATTTAACATTGTGCTTGAAACAACTACAAGGATTTAAAAAACATTCGTGTGCACGAAAGTTCATTAAAAAAAGAGAAACATAATCGCTGCAAGAATGGTTCGTTTTAATTGATGCATCGTTTCACGTTAATTACGGAAAAATTATTTTCTAACGATTCTAACAAGCCGTGGATTTTAATTCGCGGGGCGTTTTCTATGTAGTGAAACGAAACTTTAATGTGGACTTACAAACATATCTGCAAGGTCGTCATATTTTTTCCAACTACATTAATTTTCTTCTTTTTAAGCTGTAATAATAAGGTTTATTCTAAAGTCACTGTTAATAAATACTTTCATTTGTCTGGTAGCAAAAGTTAGTATAATCTGTCATATAAAACTTAATACGATTGAAGGCCTCTCTTAAACTATTATTAACAAATACAATGTAATTTTTCTGTTAAGGGATGGAATCTAAATTGATGCGAATTATTTTAAAATTAATCCTTTCACTATGATGCCACCCTATACCTAGCTACTCTAGGTAGTATTCGAGCTAGTATAGAGCTACGTCAGTGATGGCCACTGGAGCTCCAGCGTTCCCCCTCTCTAGATCCATTCCCCTCATACAGGCTGTAATCTGGAACAACGATGGACCGAGGAGGAACGAGAAGCGAACTGGAGGGAACTGAAACGAGGGGATGGACCTAAAGAGAGGGAAGGCGAAAGCTCCCGTGACCATCACTGGGCTACATGGACAAGAATGTCATACTTCGGCATCACAAGCTGAGCTTATTTCCAGCCTTATATATAAAACGTTAATATCTGTTGTTCTTCAAGCATGTTACACAATGTACATATCTTACATTTAAATAATATGCAATACAAATCTTTATTCAATTAAAAATGATCTAGTTTAAATAAAGTGGAACATTGATTAACCGAACACCGGTGATTTAAAAATGTCCACCCCAAGTCAGTCGCAAGATAAAATTACTATTAGTGCCACTGTGCAACAAATTTTATACCACTATGTATTTTACATTCTAAAATTATCATTTTTATACGAAAATGAGTTACAACGCGAGTTAGTTTGTCACTAGTTATAGTTTGGACAACCGAGGTCCTACTGTACTTAAAAAGAAACCTATCACTTTGGGTCTACTACTGCGTTCTGCTTCCTCAAACCACCAAAAAGATAATGTCATCTTCGTTTATTTATATCTGACTGCAATTCAGAACCATGGTTTCGTCCATGCTGGAATTAAGGGGGCGTTGTGTAATTCGACAGATAATGCCCCGTTTCGGCGTCCGTGGTACACGGTAACAGTAATTTAATGTTACATAAGTAGGCGGGGAGAGAACCGGCCTTGAACCGAAATCGTTTGCACGAACCTGCGATTCTGTATTTAATTCAGGTGTCGGGTGTGTGCTAAGCACACGCGCTTAAGGCTTACACGTCGTTCCACGGGCTGCAGGCTAAATCAAACAGCGCTGCAAATTGCAAATGGGAACTAATTGCTTTCCTGCTTTACCCAGAACCGCAGTAACATTTTAACAAGCTCCGATGCGGCGGCGGTGTTACTGCCGTTGGCTGCTGTTATACGGAATTTAATGCGCATAAAGGACAGACGAATGCCGGCTACAGTTTCCATTTTACGCTGCCGAATCCCGAGTTCAAGCACCGCCGTCTTGTACGTCTTCAGACAAAATACCTTCTTCCCCCTTTTACACACGAGGAGACTTACCGAAACGTTCGCCTCAGATTTGAATGAGCTTAAGTATGCTGACAGATCATCTTATTACGAATCTTCGTGTATACGGTTTCGTTCAACAGATATTTAATATTAAAATGCACTTCTTCTAAAGGAACTCTCTGTAGCAACCCAGCGCCTTACAGACTGCTGCAGGCTCTTCTGCTTGAAAGCAGCTGTTACAGTGGAGCAGATAAACCCTATCAGAAGTGTAACAACCGTGAATTTAGAAAAGAATGATTCGTCCAGCATATAGTCCAGACATTGCACCAACAGGCCACCACCTGTTTAGGAATCTGCAAAATTATTTAAGTGGAAAGAGAATGGCCAAAGTGTGAAAGAAAATTGGTATTACTTATGGCAGTGATGGCCACCGGAGCTGCGGCTTTCCCCCACTCTAGGCCCATTCCCCTTGTCTCGGTTCCCTCCAGTTCGTTCCTCGTTCCCCCTCGATCAATTGTCGTCCAAGACCACAGCCTGTAGGAGGGGAATGGACCTAGAGTGGGGGAAGCCTGCAGCTCCGGTGACCATCGCTGACTTGTAGGATGACCTGAGCAGTTTCGATGCTCCATCGATATAATTGAGGCTGGATCGTATCGTTGCATTTTTCTCGCTGGCTGCATCTGCTGATCGGAAAGTTCGAGCGTTATCGGTAATTTTGATAAACTGTACGATAACGTTATCGTTAACAGCATCTTCGCCCATATTTTAATGAGCTCATGTCGATGACGTTCGCAAATGTAGGATGTAAAACGGTCTCGCGTCGTTAAGATAAAGTCTGCATAAAATTGCTGCACGGCACAGAGAGCGAGATTGTTATCGGATTAAATGTCACGTTCTCTTAAAGTTTTATTGATAGTAACGTTCTTTACTTTCGTGGCTCGTTTCACGTACACGTCGTTTCCTCTGGAATTCAAATTTCCAGCGGCCACATTAAAATCCCGCCATGATATTACAATTATAGACCATAACGGGGAAAAATCCAATCGGGATCGTTCGGCCTCCGAGCATACGAAGAACAACCTTTCCGATTTTATTGAGAATTGAAACAGACAACGACCAAAGAATTCTGGATGCCACTTTCGCATCTTCGATTCGGTTGTAGTTGTTTGTGATTTACTGATCCAGATATTCTTTTTTTATATCAAAGTTAGCTACCTCTGCGGTTCTATAATATTATTTAAACAACCGTATGCAATAAGGGAAAGTACTTCTTCATTTCTGTAAACTACAAACTGTAATGTACATTTATTTTGTTCAATGGAGAGCGTAAAAGTCAAAACTGTATTAGTGTCTAAATATCCCTGCGACAGACCGTAGATTTATCAAGTTTTCGGGTGTCTACAGAAATAATATTGAACATTACTGCTAAATTTACTTTTTATACTGTATCACAGCGATGAATGCAGAATAAAAACTGCCATAACTCGTTCGATACATTAAAATATCCTATTGTAAATAGAAAACACGATATGCAATATTAATCTGCATAAAGTTTTTTAAGAATCTGTAGTTATGTAAATTAATTATATTCAACACGAAGCTCATCAGTGGCTCCCCGCCAGACAGAAAAATAATATCCTTTCCATGAAGAAGCTTTAAGGTAATATTAATTCTTTTAACAAAAACGTTCACTTTTTGAATTTTTAATACTGATGTACACTGATATTTGAAAATTGAATTTCGTTCGATATTCCTCTGATCGAATTACCGTAAATTGATCAGAAATGGTGGATGAGCATCTTGTGTACGTTTATGACATCTTTCCCGTTATCAGAGAGAAATTGCATTCGGAACGGCTATTATGCATCCATTACGGGAGCTTATTTTTGCCAACTGGATGCCAATAATGGCGCGTTAAGGCAAGATCTGCTTATCGTTTCGCGGGAAGGTAGTCGCTACAGCTTAAGGACCAAATAAAGAGTTAAATTTTACGAGCTCGAGAGGAAGCTCACGTTAAAAGTTTATCTCCTATAGCTCGAGGATCGCTGGTCATGACCTACTACTCCTTTTTCCGCCTAGAACTTACGGAACCTTTTCGAAACTGTTCGAGAAGTTATGCGAACGCGGCGGCTCACTGCTAAACCCGTCGAGAAATCACTTCGCAAAGCAATTCCCCTGCTTTTGGATCCCTCGATGAATAGAACGTCCACGGGTAATCGTTTAAGCGACGACGTGGACACACTATAACGCCAGCTGCAAAGATATTATGCAACTTCGAAGAAATGCAAAGAAGCAGATCGTTATTAATTTGTAACTGTTGAAGCGTAAGCTCGCTTAGATCATTAGTGCGTGTACGTTTGTTTATTAAATCGCGTGGTTCGCGATTTTTTTGTATCTTTCTTGTGTATTTGATGGTGAATGTTGAGAAGAGTTAAACGACCTGTAATTATATGTCGTTCAAGGGCAGGAATTAGCATGTTATGTAGCACAGTGAAAACAGCCAGTCTTGGTAAGACGTATTATGATATTCTTTTTTCTGGAATAAATTTTCTATAAATATTTTAACATAAACTTAAGCCGCCAGACACCGACCACAGGAGAAGAGTATATTAAAAGCAGTGAAACTATTTTAGAATATTTAAAAAATAAGGGTGACACCCAAAGAATTGGTTATAATTTTCAAAATATCGACTAGATTAGGTGTCGATCACTGAATTTGATTGGTTAAAAATTCCTCCATGGTAAACATTTAACGTTTCACCCTCGGGTATGTACTGATTCTGGATTCAAAAGATACACCATGCTGTTTAAAAATTGCTAATTAATAGGGTGCCATAATAGCACTGAAGCTACAAAATACCTTAATTCTAGAACAAAACTACATCCCCTGGCTTTAAGGAGTTTATTTCTGCGACACAAGAAAAACTTCATCTGCCACGTCTTAGAAGTCTCTCGTTAGGTCGTAACAAATCCGGTTACATTAAATTCAAGTTGCCAGTCAGTAAGAAAAGTAGGGGTAACCCTTCAGAACATGTTCTGTCATTCCAAATCGACTGTAAGTCAAAATGTCACATGAACTGAGAGATCATCATATGAAGTTTAAGATGAAAAACCAGCATTCATTATAAAACAATCTAATATTTAAGGGGACTAGGCAGTCAAAAAATGCATCTTTTAATGTATTATTCGAAAGTGCTATCCTTCCCGAGTAAAATGCCGTTTGAATCATGTTAAAATACGCAAAATTAAGGATTTGACAGCCGAAAAGTGCGATCGCGAGGTATGTAGTAGTTATCGTCTTCCAAAATTTTAAACGCGTTTATCTCGAAATCATATTTTCTCTTCGTTTTGCAGTGATTGCGAAAAAACGGAGGTTCAAATCGACTTGAAAAAAATTGAGAAAATGTGAAACATGCGTAGTTAAGGCCTGAACCTACGCATTAGTCTGCAAAAACTGCTGTTCTGTCAAAGAAAAATATAAAACAGCTTCTGTTTTAATGAAAAATCACGTTTTTTTTAACTTTACTGCCGCCATTTTTAGAATTTTTATTTTTTTTTCGTTTTCAATAGGTTCAGACTAGGTTAGGAGTCTATAGAGTGCCAAATTTTCCAGGATATTTCATAATTCAATTCTTTACGGCCAGGATCACTGGAGAACCGCAACGACTCCAGAAAAAGCGCCTATACATCAGTCGATTGTAAAACCATCACATATAAGTATATGTTCATCAAACAAATATTTTTTTACAGTTTATAGTATTAATAAACATTACCTAAAAGTACTAGTCACAAAATATTTTCATTTACTTGTAATTAATTCTCAAAAGAAGTTACATTTTGGCCAAATCTGACTGCCTAGTTCCTTTAAGGTTTTCATAATAACGTGGATCACACAATGTCTCCAAACGTCTGACCTACCAAAATGATCTCTGGTGTCCACGGGCCGCGTTTGACGATCTCTTTCACGGAGACGAGTCAGAGAAAGCGGTCATTCGCATAGAATCGTCGTATCATGCAGTGGATCGTTGTTTTCATAGTCGCAGCAACGTTGTTTGCGCAGAGTGTTTGTTTGTGTGCCGACGATCGTTAGTGTATTTGGCTGGATGATACAACTGTGTGCACAGCAGAGCAGTGGGCCTCTGTTCGTCCGGACACAAGGCCGAGGCATCCGTGTAGCTAGCGTAGGCTGGATATCTATGTTTGTCCACCCGTTTCCATGCTTTGCGATCATGCTAACGCCGCGCCTGTACCTGATCCACCGCCGAATTACCAAGATGCGACCGGGACATCGGCTTCATCGGCTTCCGTCGCAACGTCGGAATTCCGCTCCGCCGATTACGTAATATCGATGGCTTTTGGCTCCGTTCTGTTTGCATTCTTGGCTCCCGGTGTCAACAGTTTCCGCGAGCAACCCACTGCACCCTTCACTGGGTACGCAATGTTACGTAAGAAATGAAGACGACGAGTACGGAGCGTGGATACGAGCGTTTCCACCCCCTTGAAAGAGGGTCACCTCCTTGCGTGGAGGCGAACAGCTGATTAAGGGGGCAGAGCAGGGTAGAAGTTAGAACAAAATTATATTTCTTAACCCTTTGATTAGGAGTGCCTATTGTTTGTAGTTAAAAACGAATGAATATGAGGTAAATTATCTTGTCCATCACAGAGACACTTTTAAACGACACGTTAAATCGTCTTCTTCGATCAGCAAATACTGTGAGAACAATTAACAGGCATCCTGCTAATGACGGAGCAATTTTCACAAGACGAGTTAACTTCATCAGTTAACAGGTTAATAAATGGAATTATATCAAGTTCCTTTTGGAGCTGATCACTTTGTGCATTCTGTATGTTTACTGTGTTCTGAATCCTAAAAAAACGAAAAAAGTACACAAAATAAGCTTGAATTATTCGTAAACAAAATTTCGTGAAATCAAAACTAACACAGTTATTTACTATGGTAAATTATGATGACTCGCCCTGCGTAATACGAGCACAGTTATTTTAAATAGTTAAAGCTAAAAGACACACTCTGTTATCGGTCTACAGATCCCATTGTGTCAACAGACCACTGATGAGGCAGAAAAGGTACTGTCTACACCTGGAAATCGTAATCGAGAACAAGTGTGAATAGTTCATCTGAAAGTAGTAATTATGCTGATTTAGATATATGGATTTTGCTAATGGCTTGTGATGGTAGAGCAATGTCAATGTTGGAAATAAAGGAACACTAAATTCAGGACAGGTATTATTTGCTTCAGACATATTTGAACTATCAACCATTTTAATGTAAGAAATTCTTTAATACGTAATTTAAATAATCTAGCACGAGTATAAATTCAAGCTAAGGTTGTCAATTGATATTACTGATTAATGCTTAAAAAATTCATTGAACTGAATGTCAATGTGAAATCCTACAACGCACAAGGCGAATCGCGTCATTTACTTTTTATCAATGTTATGGTGCGTATAATTAAAAATACAGCGTTCATTCAACATCGTATATTACGCACATCTACATGGCTTCGTAGAATTAGGAAGCACTTTGTGTGACATTCATCATCCTCGTATTTGCTCGTAACATATTTACAATTCACACACTGCTGACATTTCATCTTATCGCTAAAGCAAATTCGTCTGCGCGTAGTACGCTTCTGTATTATAAATCGTCTAAATCACTCAATTTACAGTCCCTCGACGGAATCAGAGATTCCTAAAAAAGATACCGATAAAGTACGTATCCCGAATTGTCCGAATCATTGTACATACTGTGCACTACGATCGTACACGAAACGAACGCGCCATTTCTTTGAAAATCACGTCCTTTAGGGATGGTGCCCCTTCTTCAAACACTTCCCCCTGCGGTGGAAGGTACATTCGTTTATAACATTCGGTTTTCAAGCCGTCAGAACGCTGGCAAAATAGATCGAGTCTTCCGATTCGATTGCGAAATACAGATTCTACGGTGGCGTTCATTTATTCAGGTCCTTCTGAATTTCCACGAAGGTCTTGCCCTTCGTTTCCGGTGCGATGCGGTAGATAACCGCCGTGCAGACGCCCACGATCACGAAATAACCGAGGAACGGCAGCGAATGACCGTAATTCAAATTAATGGCCAGCCAGATGTAGAGTTTGCTGCCCGCGGTACCGAGCAGTCCACCGAGCACGCTGACGAGACACGTGCTCACGGCCTTGATCTCCGTGGCGAAGATCTCGGACATCAGGATGATCTGCAGGGAAAGCAAGCCGCTGTTGAACGCGAACACAAGTACGATGGAGGCTACGAAAGGCGCCCAGGAGTACGATTCCACGTCAGCGTTCATGTATTCCTTGGCGTAGAAGAAAACGCCGATGATGAGATTGCAGATGGCGGCGCTGACGCCTGACACGAGTATTATCGGTTTACGGCCGAGTTTGTCCACCAGGAAGGTGGTCATCACAGCCGAGATCACTTGCATGACGCCGATGACGACGTTCATCGTGTAATCCGACACCGTGCTGCTGGTGGACTTGAAGATCAGCTGGCCGTACGTGATGATTGCGATGAAACCGCCGAAATGATGCGTCACCGAGAACAGCACGATGATGACGAACGCGCGAAAATTGCCGCGTGACGTGAAAATGTCCTTCATCGTTCCACTCTTCGTCACTTCTTTCTCCTTGTTCGACAGGCTGGCCAGTATGGCTTGAAACTCCTCGGACACGTCCGTTTTCCCGCGAAACTTCTCCAGAACCCCTTCAGCCTCCTCCATTCTGTTCCTCATCACCAGGAAATAGGGAGATTCTGGCATGAACCAGAACATAGCCACGAAGAAGATGTTGACGGCCAGAAAAATAGCCGCCATTAAGGATAACGAGAGATGCGGCGCGATTACGAAGGGTACGAGGATGCCGATGTTGTAGACGATAGTCAACAGGGAACTTCCGGCTCCGCGTGTTTCCGGCGACGATATTTCGCCTACGTACATCGGACCCACGCAGACGAACAGTCCTAAGGCTACCCCTGCCAGAAATCTGGCCACGTACAATTCCTGGAAAATAAATATCGTGGATACTGTTTTGCATATTCTTTTCGGTAGAATGTATTTACCTATGTGTTTTTTGAAAGCTCAATTGTGCTGATTGCGAGAACATACTCTCGTTAATCTGTGTCACGATTTTTGGTAATTGTCACTTAATAAAAAAAGTGAAGTGTGTTGAAGTTTCTTGGATACCGTGATATTTTTTGAATTTACTAAATAAAGGGCGGAACTTTTATTTGAATCTTGCAACGATAGAATTAAATTTTTATCTTGATATAATAAATCTTTATGTAGTACGTAACATTATGAGGTGGTATCTTATCCGAAAATAAGTCGAAAATGAAAAAAACAATTTTTCGCTACGTGCTTTCATTTTCAAGAAAATTTGTAAGAACACGAAGTATTGGCTGTTCAAGGTCACCTAAAAATTTTCTGTTCAATATCCGAATACCCTATGTACACGTTTGAGTCCTGAAAATACGTTTTGAACCTAAAACTGAAGGTAATTGACGATCGTACAAAATCATTTTAATGTTGCAGAAATCTACATAGACATATTTTGCTGTTTCTTGAAATTGTGCGTTGGTTTTGTGACTTTTTGGCAAGATTATTGTAAATGTAAATACAAAAATCTGTTTAATATCTATCGAACCTTATGCAAATCAGTAGAACACGTGTTCACATATTTAAGAAAGATATTGAGCGTTATTAATTTAATCAGATCACATCACGGTGTAACAAGCAGAAATTATGGAACATTCGAAGTAACCCAGTAAGCTAGTGGTTTTCCATTGCGACCATCATGCGATCAATTGTATAATTTTCATTGTAAACGTTTATAGTTACCACATTGTTATTATGTTATTGTTACAGTTCACCGGTGGCGTACTAATTACTTGTAGAGACCTTAACATTGCCATCAATGCCAAAGTGTTTACTGTATCTTTTTCTTAATTAATATTATTTACGAAAAATCAAAATTATTTATTACAATATAATAAATCCTTTTTACGAATAATACTAGATGAAACTTCCTTTACGAGCAAATTTTAATTTTAAGATGGTTTCAGCATTAAGAAGAAAGGGTTAGAAAAACATGGGGGATGATTTGAAGATGCCATAAGGAGAACTTACCCAAATCGTCGTGGCGATAGCAATTAAACCCCAACTGATTATAAGGGGTAAACCACTGACCACCATAGTGTTTCTTCTGCCGATTCTATCAACAATGAAAGTATTAATTGGCGGTGCTACCATGTGGCCGAAGGTGGTAGTCGCCACCAAGGTCGAAATAGCCGATGCTGTAACTGGAATCGGTGAATCGTCTGCCATTAGTATAGCTATACTTGGTGAATTCCATCCAGTGATGAATCCAACGCAACCGGCCAGGATGGAAGCTGAAGAAGAACATTTTTTGTCTAATAACTTCATTGGAAAAACGAATAAATTTGCTCGGTGTTTCAGGATGAATTTAAAAAATTGCAAATGTAACAAACAGATTCGCGTACAAGTGAAATTGATAATTTATGATTTAACTAGGATGAGGAAACCAGTGAAATTGACTTATTGAGCGCGAAAGGTGAGTTCATTTGTTAGTTGAAAATTTCTCCTATGTGAGCAAGACGAGGTAACACGTCTTTACTCATTTTTATCTAGAAACGAGAGGTATTTCTAGATGAAGAATAGCCCAGTTAATTTAGGAGTAACTCCGTTAAGGAGTTACAGTAAAATAAAGGAAAAGATACTGAAGTGTATAGTCTGAACGAAAACTAAATGAGGTGTACAAAGGCATTCCTCTGAATGGAGCTGACAATGAGATGAAAGTACACGAAATATGCAAATACACCGAATTGAATATGATCTGTGCTGATCTGAAACTGACGCTCACAAGGAAAGGTCATGGTAGTGGAGTCACTGATTTCAATGAATTTTTTTTTAATGAATTTAGATGGTACATGGATAGTAACTTGTACAGGTGTTTTTACCAATACGCGTTATTTGCAAAGATATTCAATGTTAAAAGGGTAGTAGATTCACTCAAAATGAAACTTGATTTCATGTGCTTGAAAGAAAACATAACAAATATTGACTGATAGAGATGACAATTCCTATGCCTTAAAATAAACCGAAATGACAAAGGTTAACAATATTTTTATGTAATAGAATAAAGTTGAATATTGACTCTAGACCTAAAACGAAAAGATATATATTCATAAATTATACAGTTATAATGTCACGTAGAATTATTTACAAATTTTTGATAGCTATTGAAAAAAACATAGTTTAGGAGAAATTGAACATACTTATTTGCTAATAACTCGTGTGCAAAAGAATCAAATTAATGGGTCGAATATCATACGCTACAGCCTCTCAATTAAGTCCGGAAAATGCAATCAGAGTGCTGCTTGCAATACACAACTCACTCGCTCAAAACACTCATAACATTATTAATTTCTCTTACACAACCGTAACATTTTCAAGTAACATTCTTGAACGTTTGTACGATTTTCGAAGCAAACAAAAATTTCTAATTTATTCAAACTTCTACATAATCCTCCCCCTGGAATTGTGTAGACTCCGAAAACATCCTCTAGTAGGGGGTTCAATCCACCAATAAAACACCCTATTATAATTATTATAATTACTTGCAACAATGGCCAGATACTCCCATGTCTTTGAACCTTCTGGCGACGTGTATTTTCCTTTCTCTGTGTCGGTGCCCATTTCTGTGAAGTATGCTCCATCCGCTCTCACCGAAGATTATGATGCGAATGTCAATCTGCGGGTGAACTAAAGCCGGGAAGAACGCGATCTACAACTTTATTTAATCAATGTATCAGATAACAGAAGCTTGCTACCAAAAGACGCAAAACACACGCGAAACGTATTTATCGTGAAATTTATAACGACACGTAGACACGGGTATACGTCATAGGCAGCTTCGCTTCCCTCTATGTATCGCTGTCTCAAACAACTCGTAGCTCAGCCTTAATGCTCACCACGACAAAATGATAACAAACAGCATATTTTGAATCAATTTTTCACGCAACTTGAAATAATTTCGCCAAGCAACATATGTTGGTTTATTAGATATCACTCATCCAGTTGTAATCGTCGATACGTCACTGTAATATTATTAAGTGCTTCATCAGCTTCTGAAAATAGTATTTGCGAACTTTTTTCTTTGTATTTTGTTCAGTATTAATTGAAGCACGTTTAGTGTCCTGGATATTAGAATGAACGATCCTTATGCTTAGTTCTGGTGAGAAATCAAAATAATTGCAATTGGAAGCTGATTGGGTTCGAAAGGGTGATAGTGCATTAGTTAAATCATTTTTCCTTCTTGTACTATGTAAGAAATTGTATTTTATGTATTCTCTTGTGAACCTTTCTTTTTTTAAGTGTATTTAGTAGCCTTTTTGTAACAATAATGATTTAGATCTTTTAGATTTTCAGCGTTTTTCATTTTTATTTTGATTTTATTTGTTCCATTTTTACAATTCTGTTTAATACTAGTTTTTAGGTTTTCTACGTTTTCAAAATTTCTTGCTGCAATATAGTGCTGTTGCGAGTTTGTTTCAATGTCGTTGTATCCTGTTTAAGTTCAACAATTTTAGTTGTCAGTAATCCAAATCAACTAGTCCACTAATTATTAGAAAATGATTGTTATATACAGTTTACATGTATACAAAAGATGTATTTACCATTTCTTCATATTTATTTCTTGTAGTGATTTTATAGTTTCTTACATAGTTTCTTAAGTAAGTGACAAAACGGATAGCTCGACGTTTTGAAGAATTTATAAAATTTGTCTTCGTCGCTCCAGAAAAAAATCCGCCAGTATTTTCTATTTACTCACATTTAATATAGCCATTATATTTGACATCTTTGCCTGATATAGTTACAACAATCACTTTGTTTATCAACCCAATATTCGCTGATTTACTTAACTCTATCGAAAGGAGAATCAAATCGAAGATATAAACGCGTACAAAATATTATGTTGCCCCAGTTCTAGCCGCTGATAACGACATGTTACTAATAAAAGAGATTCACGAACGTGAGCAGCAACCTATCAATATTACGTGACGTTGACTCATCGTATAATGCGAATCGAACTCAAGGGTTAGATACGTTCATTGATCGTCGAAGGAGTATCAGGGCTCATCGAACTCAGTTGAATAACCTTCGTCCGTCCGTAATTGAATCGATGTCCCTCATGTTAGCCTCATCGTCGGACATTCGGAACAATCGTCTCGGTGCCTTTGGAGAAATGGCAAGCTAGGACAGTTCCGTGTACATGAGCGTCCATGAGTCTCAACAGGGAGAACACAAAGGCGAGAACGATTTTACATCCGGCCATTATATGAGGACCCTGCCGCTCTTTCTCTCTTCATTCAGAATTTTTCAACGAAACTGGGTCAGACTCTTTCATCGGCCAGTGAACGGATCCAATTTTTCTGCAGCTCCACCCGGAACCATTAACAAGTCCTTATTTGCACAACGTATCGTTGTGTTCTTATCAAACGTTATCGTGGCGAGGTGCAGAAGATCGTCCTTCGCGGTACAATAATATTTAGAAGAGGACACGTGTAGGCAGATTTTTCCCCATATTTCTCGAGGCATTAACGATGATCTTCTTAAAATGCCCCCATTAAGCGATTCTTGGAGTCCTGAGAACTGACTGACTTATCAGCAAGGTGGCTCTAAGTCAACATCCCGGAAATGTGCTTTAAAGTATCCAGCAATCGAAAAATAAATATAAACCGTCTGACTGATGTTCGTTCTTCTTCCTTTATAGATGTTTAGCTACTTATATAAAGTAGAGACTGTGATTAGCAGAAATGACAATGTTAGAATTAAATACTACTATAGTTTAATCCTGTAATCCTTGAGATATATGCAACCTTTGTTGGTTGTTAAAGATACATTAATGCTGAGAAGTAGACAATGTTTCTGCTTCATGTCTTCAGAATTTGAAAGTCTGCAGTAGAATATACTTTATACTAATTTGTGCATTAAACATATTACATATTGGACAATTTGTTCTGGTAATCAAATAAGAGTGGGTAATTCTAAAGTGGTCAATGTTGAGTCTACTTCTTATACTTTGTTCCTAACAAGTCAATTTGGAGACGTCTATACCTTTCTTCAATGAGTTGTCTTCTATTTCTAGTGTATACATTTGAAGGTACAGATTTTGTTCACTCTTATTATTAATTCTATCATGGCCTCATTCTTGCAGTGTTTTAGAAGATCGTTTGGGGATGTTTCTAAGATTCAGTGCATTATTTTTAAGGTGGCAATTTTTTTTCTGCTTCATTCGCAGATTCAATGTGCCTGAAATGCCTGTGTTAAGTGAAATTCATACTGATGTATTGTTTTTACATGTTCTCTTCATGATTTGTCTCAGGAATGTCTAACATGATTATGCAATTATTAATGCATATTGCTCTTGTGGCCCATTGAGGGCATACCTCATTGCTTGAAGATGCTGAGCTGCATCGCTTTGGTTGTAATCGTGTCCATAATTACAGCGCATCCTGTACTATTAATTGTTAGGTATACAACCAATATTTAATATTTAAAGTTGGAATTAAAAGTTTCACTGACTAGCATTACTAAATTATAATCGGCTAACGTTATGGCTATTAAATAGTTTTGGTAAGTACTTGATTGATATTGTTACTTTTTTTTACCTATTTGAGTATCTTGGAATTTATCGGCGATACATAAATTACTTGTAGTAATTAAAATGAATTAATCATTAATGATAATTGCAAATAACCACACTTGGCAATTACCTATTTTTTTGTTTCCATTTGATTAAATATAGGAATACGGGGTTCAAATAAACAGTAAATTCTTATCAATTGCAAACTCCTTGATTGATAAGAATGAAACGCATTCATGAAGCAGATTATAGTTCTTATCTAGCAAACACGAATCTCTGTCCGATGTGAATTTTGGAAAACACTGTTAAACAGATTGTCTGTCTTACAGAAGATGATCTTCACATCTCCGTTACGCCTCTTCGAATGAAAAACAACTATTGATACCAGACTATCTCTCCCTTAAAATCATTCAACATTTGTATGAAACCTTTTTCATATTATTTTTATATTCACATATGATTTATTTCTATTTTACAATTACCAATTACAAATTAATCGTAACAAATCGCAATCATACTTTAACATTATTGATTAATCTTGATCTGTTCAGTCAACTACAACAGTCATCAAAAAATAATCCGTCAATGCTCAACTCTGAATTGGGATCACTGAATTCATAATATTAATACGAAATATGAGCGTGAACGAACGAAAATGTAACGAGATGTAAGAAATATGTGAGCTATTTAACATAAACGACCGTCAGAGACATCATAAGGATAATAATTAAAGAAGTTTCTATCGCCGTGTCCCTCAGTTTTTCCTGCGTTCCGTGATAAGCGGGGAAACGAGGTAAATTATGAAAAATGGAAAGTCTCTGGGAGACGGGTTTCAAGGGGTGAGGAAAAACAGTTAAAATAAAGAGTGTACACGGCGGAAAGAAACGTGATGTTCGCATCACGCGTGTCTCGTGTCACACGGAGCATGACGATGCACGCACCTGGACATGAATACCTGTGCATCCGCCCCGTGATAGGTGCCCTTTTATATGAAATTCCAACATTAGCAAACGTGCACAGAGGGAATCTAGACCGCTGTCGTGCCCGGAGACCGTAAGAAATGATAATACACCCCGTGAACTGCGGACGTGTGCGAAAATCATCTACAGGGTGCACTGGAATTTATGACGCAGTGGAGAATGCGATAACTCTTCGTGTAAAAACAAACGGAAAATTTGAAGAGACAGACGATGCAGAATATGCACGTTCTGTGTTGAAGACGCAGAATTAAGTAAATTAAAGTATTTTATTGGGAAGCTTCGAATTTTCCTTACTTTTTTATGTATAAAAAAAAATATAAACTTGTTTTAGTTTCTTCAAAAAAATTTAAATAGTAAAACTAAAAATATTAAAAATACATAATATAGACAGATTTGTCAAGTTTGCATTAACACTTTTTAGTAAAGTATGTTCAACGTGTCTGACTATGGAAGATATGATTCCACTCGCGGTTACATTTACGCGCTTTAATTTTTATTTTACTCTCACACGTTTTATTGCCCTAATGGAAACTGTTACGTGTAACGCAGTGCATGTTAATACTTTTTTGAATATAAATCATTACTGATAAAGATGTTGAGTGATTACATTTGTCACTTTATATCATTATTGCAATGTTAATATTATTCAGAATTTCAGGAGCAGTAGTAATGACGTGTTACGGCAGGGTGGACAGAATTCAATCTAATGAAGAATTAACCATTTGGATTGTATTTTTAATTCTGAGTCATTAAAATACATTTCAAGTGCTAATTGAAATAATATTTGATATTAATAACACACTTCATTTAACAAAAGTTGTGTATAAAAAATAAAAATTATTATAAGTTAATTACAATTTTATATTATTTATATTTTTTACCTCAAATATAACTTAATTAAATAACTGCTAATTCCTACACAATATTGAGTAATTTAAACACGCTCCCAGTCTCATGCACCACGCATGAATCAGGCCAATTTTTACTCAAGCTTACCTCAAGTAAATAAATAATAAATGCGCGTAAACGAACAATATAACAGTCTATTACAAAAGCGAACAAAATAAACAAATCTTCATACTACTACAATAACTAAAACGAAAAACTATATTGTTCCTTTGCCAGAATTTTACTGGCACATAAAAAGCGAACGTGTTAACAACATATTAGCGAACAAATGGATAAACATTTCTTCCTCCATGATCAATATCTAAAGCACGATATTACAATGCATCTGTTTCGGTATGGCAGTATTCAGATACGGCGATTTTGTGAGATCCTGCAATGATTCAAGCTTTTCTTTAACTCGCTGGAGCAGTCAGGCAGTCTGCGATGCGATTTTTGTTGCACCCTGTATGCAGGAGGCGAGCGTTGCAATAGGCGTGTGTGGGTGCAGCGTGCATAGTTCGCGGATGTATGCGGCAGAAGGATATTTATGCACGCCATAGCGTGAGCACAAAGCTAACTACCCCTTGCAGCCACCACCGCAAACCAGCTTTGACCTTATGGAACCGGCTACGAATCGGGGAACTGCGGCGAAGTGGAGTTTCTGGCTGCAATTCGCGGCATTACCGTCGGATTGAGTAATTTCACCATAATCTAACTCTTTCCTCGGGACATCCGTTCAGACCAAACAGTCGTGTCGCGTGAAATGATTCCGAGAATCGCGATGGAGCCATCGAGGGAACGATGCCGTTTCGATTCTCTTCAACGGCGGCAATACCTGAACCTATTATGTAGCAAATTTACGCTCGATTGCATGTCGTAATGGTAGTTTGCATGGTTGCGGAGCACCGTAAGATGGGGGTCGAGAATGGCCACTTGAAACCTAATTTCGATCACGATTGAGAGAATGATCGATACACTTCTCGTGGTTTGTTTCTATGAAAAAAACAGAACAGTGTTCAGCGACACTGTGAACAGTCCTATAGTAATATAATGGTATAAACACAATTAGAGGATCAGGTTACCGAATATCAGAAATGAAAATAATATTGCAGATATAATATGATATTTTCATTGAATAACTGTTGCACATGTATAAACACAAGTAGAGAATCAGGTTACCCAATATCAGAAATGAAAATAATATTGCAGATGCAATATTATATTTTCATTGAATAACTGTTGCACATGTTTTACTATTTTTCATGTGGAATTTTAATTGCTTGTTAAAGTACGTTTCAAGATTAACTTTTTTTTTCATAGAACCGTACAGTTTTTTTGTTAATATCCTGTGAAAGAGTTCGTCTGAAAATCAACTAAAAGATGGCCGTAAAGAAAATATAGGTGTATCTATAAAATATTGAAGAGGATGTTGAAATCTTCGGAAAACAGCGACTAAGCAAAAATGTAATATAATCATCTTAAACGCCTATCTAAACCATGTTGATTCTGCAAAAAAAGATGCAATGGGTCCTCTAAAAACAGAATAATTTAAAGTGATCGCGTTAGGCGATTTACCCTATGTAGATATTTTAAACGAGTATTTACTAGTTCAGTCTATGTTTTTTTTCGACGTAACTCTGTGGGGCACAGGATTTTAAGACGAAAAAAGATTAGCTGCACAGACTTCTGGTGTTGTTTTATGGCTTTCCATATTGAACCTAATGGGGAAAAAGTTTTAATTAAATTTAGTAAAAATTACTGTTATATAACTATAATTATTAAATTTGCCAAATAGTAATAAACTTTCAGAGTAAACATATAAAAAAAGTAATTGTAAAAATCAACTTAAAAACAGCCATATAATAAATTTGATGCACGTTCATTCAAAACTTAATATGTTATCGTAAATAATAAACGCTAATTATTAAGTATGATAATACCCAATAACATAAGAAGAGGATAACAAATAATACTAACAATAATAATAATTATTATTTAAATAAAAATTATTCTACCCTTCCTCCTGGACGTAACGCGGATAAATTCTTGTTCTATGAAAAAAAACTTATTCGTCTGTGGTAAATAAAAGTTTATTCACTATTCGTTCTTCAAATCAAATTGCATCCGACTCTGATTGGAATGAAGCTTTCAGGTTCGAGTTGTTTCAGACTATAAACGCAAGGAGTTAGAGTACGTTGCATAACATCTCTTACAGAACAGACCAAGCGAAACGTTTAAGGCTGCCTCAAAGGATAATCCCCTGGAAATGGTCATAGCCATGGCTAGCTCCAATTAATAGGTTCGAGATGAATCATAATCGCGTAGACCTGAAATGGCTACGATGACCGCATCGAACTCTTGCTACGGGGGTCGCTACAGCCCAGAATTAATAGCGTGTGAACTAATTCGAGTATCTAATAAATCTCCGTCATTTCTCGCGAGCTTCTCGGAGCCTTCGATCGCGCCGGTTGCCGGTGAGTTTCCGCGTGCAAGTCGGATAAATTCAATTAACTCGCAAGCTTCGTTCACAACTAGCGTTAAACTAACGCAATTACCGGTTATTCCAATTTGTCACCAAGAGGCTGGCAAGTTCGGCCACGGAAGAATATGAAATTGAAGGCGAACGAACTGGGTCAATCTGCAGGTAACTCGACTCCCTCAGGAGTTATGCCTCCGTCGGAACCGTATTGTCACCGAACTGAATAGTTGACAAAACTGTCTGGCTTTTGAAGCTACCTGGCATTTGAGAAAGACCACATAATAGCACTTACAGTTAACGAGCTAAATATACTTCAATTACTAAAATGGTAATACAACGGTGAATTTTTAGATTCCTGTTAGCGACCAGGTTTACAATACAGCCGCGTCAGATCTGCTGTTTTTGATATCTGTTGCGATCAAGGTAGGCGACATAATTCTCGATGATTTGGTAGATTATGGAAATAATAAAAGCGTCACACAGTTTATTACCTGGACGAAATTATTTTACTAATATTGAGAATTTCTTCCTCTCGTTTTGTACATAAAATCATCATCGAATGCTATCCTGATTTATAACAGGCGGTCATTAAGACGCATTTCGATTACTGATACACGTTACACTAATTGTAAGTACATATTTTCAAACCGTACATTTACGTAAGTCCAAAGCGAACTATGTAATAAAAAATACTACAAAAATTAACTGACTACTGACTACTAAAACTACTGCCAATAATTTCGTTAATAATACTAGAATTTAACAACTCAGTTATGTGTTTCTTCGTATATTTCGAGTGTTACAGTTTTCAGTGACACTTGATAAGATTTAACATTGATCGTCACATTCTGTGATATAAGGGGGTGCACATTCGCTGTGTTTTACACCGAAAGAATATATGGGGGTTGGTTTAGCGGGTTTAGGATGATATTTCGGTCCTGGACTGTGACAAATTAGTTTACCCTCGAGTTTGGCGCCCATGCTGTACGACGGGGCCCTCGGTTTTACCAAATGCACACTGTACAGGCGAGAACCGGGTACGCCGTCGCATTTTAGGCCGGGTGTACGAATTCCCCTAAAATGTTAAAGCGTATAAACGATGCTCATTTGAAATAACACAGAATTTTTCATGAAATACAATAAATATACAAAATAAAAGGGTTTTAATTTTTCAGATAGAATTACCAACACTTTGATTATTTGCAACATATTTTTAAAGCAGCTTAGTATTCTCGATATTAAAATTAATATCCATTGGAGAGACAAATTTAAACGATTCAAACATTTTTCATGAAAAGTGACTCCAAAGAAAAAAGATACATAAGCGTAGACACAGACTTAGCTTATCTTAATATTATGAATAAATAAACAACCTGCGCATACATAGACTAATACGTACATTGTGAAAAACGGTCCCTGAGGTGAAGATTTGATGTAATAAGGACCAGGTGTACCACAACCTTTTCTGTATTTTGTCCTGAATTTTATTGAAAAAGCCGGTGTCTTCGGGACAGGTAAAACATATTTAGGACCAGGTCCACATGAAGTGTCTAGTACAATTAAATCCCAATTAAACTAACTATTCGTTTTGTATTAAGATTAAAAGCAAATAAAAAAAGAACAAGATAAAATTATTCTTGAACATTCTACAAGCATACTAGTTGTTAGAAAATGATTCTGTAAATTATCGTATGAACAGAATATTTTGGAAATAAGAGTTAGTATACCAAAAGTTTTTCCAGCGATTCCAAAAGTGAAGCCTCCGCGTTTAGGATCCGGCAATACGTATTTTGGGCCAGGCCCGTCACACACACCGAAACCTGGTTGCCTTAAGCCAAACGTATATGCTGGATTACGATATCTCGATAAACAATGCTTCTTGTAACCCACGAGCGTTTTAAGTTCGTATTTGGGCCCGGGGCCTGAAAAGTGGAATTGTAGATGGCGCACAAGTAGCGTAAGATTCAGTACAAAATGCTTTCATTCTATCAAAATTAATTGTACGTATTTAATGTGTTAAATACGAGTTTTGAATTATTTGTAACATGTAATTTGATGCACATAATATTTAATCATTTACTTCTAAGGCCGCATATGACATTTCCCCTTTTTTGTTGCGGTTTGGTTTCTGTTTCGGGATCGCTTTTTGGCGGCATTGTTATACTTGATAATTTACATTTCCCAAAATGTTTGGTGCGTATACAATTTAGATAATATTTGCCGAAACATTTGATGCGTCAAGAAATATTGATGGTGTTACTTGATCCAGTCCATTTTAAGTAGAAACAGTTGATTGCTGGAATTCGTGAACATAGCGGTAATTGTGGAAATTTTCACGGATAGATGTTTAACTTCAATATGAGAGAGAATCATTAAATATATATACATTTAAAGAAATAAAAGACACATCTATTAAACAGAATGTTTCTTATGAAACTGCAAACGGAGGAAATATTACAAATAAAAAAAACTCCAGAAAAATGGAAAATATTATTTAAATACATTCAGTAAAGCAAAAACGTAGTCACTCTTTTGTATTAAATAAAACTCAAGGTATACAAAGAAAATGATTTTATTCAAACATGAACGTATACATATACAATGTAAAATCTAATTAATTGTTTATCATGTTATAAATATTACGTAGACGTTCCGTAACAATATACAATTTTACATTTTAAATATTGGCATTACAAGCGTATGTCGTATTTAGTACAAAATTATTTTAGAAGTATATGAACAGGTTGCCATGTTTATAGACTTATAGGAATTTTAAAATTGCATGTATATTAATCTTCGTCTAAATTTGTGATAGGTAGGCCAGCACACTCGCTGTGTCTAACACCAAAAGAATACATAGGCTGCCGTTTTCCTGTATTCATTTGAGGATAATATATCGGTCCAGGATTAAAGTCTACTTCTGTTATCTGATGCCTCCATTTTAGACTATATGCCGGCGAACTACGTTTTATTAGATCACTTTTTATATTTGTATAAGCTGCAGGACCAGGACCAATATGTTCTTGCCTAATTTTGTGATAACCACCTCTATAACAGTAAAATATGATCGCTGTTTATCGTCATAATGCTAAATTCCGATGTGTTACTGCTTAGCATTAATTTATTTGTTATCGTTGTGTCAATTCTAATTCTTGCAATTCTCTTCTCTTTGAATCCTTTGCAAATGAATTTTACACATATGTCAATACTTTCTTTTACAAACTATAAGGTTCTAGCCAAGAAGTATTATGTGTAAGAAAAACTTATCAAACTGCTAACTTATTCTATTACCAGAAAAGTCTAACTTTTAAGTTTACGCACATAGAAAAAGCACCTTTAGCAGGTTTATCAGGGATTTTGGGTCCTATACATGTTGGCAAACTGTATGCATTTGGACCAGGCCCACCATCAGTAATTTTTGTCCTTTTTCTGGATTTTAGGCTATAAGCAGGTGGTCTGATACTATGATTCATTGGCGGACACAGTTCTGGAAAATGTGCTCCTGGTCCTGGGCCTAAATCTCTTACTAGAAATAATGCAGAATTCATATACATGTAAAAGTATGTACAACAGAAAAGTTGTTTGTGTAAAAAGGTTGTTAAACATAGCAAATTATAATAGAAGAATAAGTGTATTCTAGTTAATTAATTCTACACGGGATTTTAAGCATGATTACCACTGTTAGTTCACACTAAAGCAGTATTAATTAATTTGTTAATACATACTGACTCAGGAATGCACAGAAATAGAAAGAAATGAAGGATTACAGATATCAGGCTCACATTTGAAAGGTTCTCGACCAGCAATTGTATACGCGGGTGTGCTATCTAATCCGTAATTTGTTAATTTTGAAACATCATATTGTGGTCCAGGACCTACATGCGGTATATGAATTTGAGTTCGAAGTCGCATACTAAATGCAGGATTCCTTTGCTTAGACGGACAATGGTCTTCATATCCAACTAAAGTTCGTAATTTATAAACAGGACCAGGACCTACATACATACATAAAACACAAAACAAGAAAATTCAATTAAATGAATTCGAACAGTTTTTAATACTAATTTTTCCACTTCAAGAAATACTATTCATTTTGTTATGAATATAATTTATCATCTTGACTATCTCGGATACTTTACAAATTTATAAATAAGCAAGCACAATGACATAAAACTTTATTTTAATTTGATACTTATCACTTAAAATACATTAATATTCACGTTATATGTTAATATGTTATGATAATGATAAATATATATACTACCAAGAAATATAAAACAAACTATAAGTATCTGGCTCTAAGTAACCTTACCCTTTATCATACAACTTAATAATTTTGGTTTATTTTCTTTGTCCTCCATTCTTTACTATGTGAAATCTATCAGTAAGAAACAGCAAAAAAGTTATATCAAATACAAAAGTAAAAACCATTAACAGATTGAAATGTTGAAAGAAACATAAAAACTACATTCAGATTATTTGAAATGTTTCCAGTTATATTCAGAGTAAAGATTTGTGAATGAACTTCCCTTTGCATTGAAAAAAAAAACAATATACATTCTCGTTTATTTAATCTACCAAAGCATGTTAAAATATACTATTATATTTCCTAAGAAGACATGAAACATGCAATTTGTTAGTTTATCATTAAATAAGAAAAACTTCAATATTTCCAATAAAACTGAAAAATATTAAAAGATGTGATATTGAATTAAATTAGTAATGAGGAAGTATTCATTACATTTCTCCATATCAAAAACACGAATAACCTAAACATCTATAATTACATTATATCATAAAAATAACTTCTGCATTTTTTCTTTGTTTTATGTATTTATTAATAGAAATTTAAGAATCATTAACATAACTTACAAAAAGTTAAGTGTCTCTTGTTTAGATCAATACTGACGCAATGCACCACGTCTGATTGCCGGTTGTCGATTTGGTGGTGTTATAGAAATATCTAAATAATCACCAATTGTGAACCTACAATTATAAAGAAATATAAAGAATTGTTCTATGTACTCCAGAATCAACTTCATTCAACAAATAATACATACCTTGCTTGTGCAAGTGTTTTGTTATCGTCTGCACCCTTTTGCCCCGAACAAGTAACACCAATTTCACGCATACGGTACCCAGAATTACGTAGTTCTGGAGTTACTAATGAAAAATCAAAATAAGTTCCTTTACTTCGTGCATCTGGATTTACTTCTTTCACCAGCCCTGTGATTTCTCTTAGTGTCGCATCCATCCTTTCAGGAGAAGACAATATAAACTGTATTAAATCTAATCGCTTAATGAGACTATTCTATCCTCTTAAAATTCATCAAGTATCATTAAATGTGTTATTTTCCGTCCATTAATGTACAAGCTAGGAATATTACCAGGTGTATATTTGCAGCTCATTTGATGGAACATTTCCTCTACTGTACTCCATTATATTGTGATGTCGTCCTGTATTACAAAATACTCGTAGTAGAAGCGGGCATGTCTGAAAGTTCAATATCAATAAAATTACTGTAAAATAATGTTACGGATATCACTATTTTTCGAAAATGATGTTTGCAAAGGTTGCTCACCTTTTCTCTGTCTATTGGTTTTTCCGGTAGTTGCTTCTCATCCACTACCATCGATTCTATCGCCGATGTCATTTCCCTAACTACTACGAAAGCCTATGTATAATCAGACAAAATTAATGTATCTTGAGCGTACTTATCAAGGAAAATAGTTATTCTTCTTTCAACATCACGCTGCGTCCCCCAATTTATTGTGCAAGCGAATCTTCTAGTGTTTATAGATGGCGCAACGATCGCGTCCCTGTGGTGACATCTCTACGCCATTAGACAAAATAATAGACTAAATTTTCCTATACACTAAATTTTTCCCTTTATGAAGAAGAATTTGAATTTAGTCATCGCTAAACTACAGACATCGACGAAGTATAGGATAGATCTATCATTCGAAATAATTTTTTGTCACACGCTCGAAGGGCTCGTGAGCCCTCTTATCATTTTCGTGTCACACCCTACGTTATCGATACAGTCTAAAATAAGACTACAGCGCTACGACTGGTAGGAATTAAAATTAAAGATCACCGGGAACATTTGAAATCTAAAACGATCTGAATGTTACGACTAACGTCCAAAACCACAGACGAGATATGGAATAGACTAATCACCTTATGGGACTTCATGTCACACGAGTTGAAATGCCGACAACGCTAAAAACCAGTGGTTTTTTAGCGCTCTCTACGATTTAGAACGGTGACTTTAGGAATTACATCGGGCAAACGGATAGAGGTTGGTTAGATAGTAAATGCGGGAAAGAAATATCACATATATCCAATATAGCAAACAGATTTATTATTTCTAATAGATACATCGTTTAAAACATTACTGATTTGGTACAGCTTTATATTATGAATTTTCACTAAATCGAAGAATTCCGACCGGTATAGTTGGACGGTCCGATGCAGCACTCTACAATTCTTGATTTTTTGGCGAAACGAAAAGAGATACGCCATTCTCACAAAAACCAGCGGGTTCGGCATGAAATTCTGCGTGAGATAGGTTACTCCCATCAATTTCGAATCACTGAACTCCGAGCTAGAAATTCTTAATCGATATATCTTGATCGACCGTCGAGACTGGTCCGAGGCAGTCCTCCACAATTCTTGAGTTTTTGGCGAAACGAAAAGAGATACGACATTCTAACGAAAACTATCGTGTTCAGCATGAAATTCTGCGTAAGATAATTGACTGTATAAAAATCGAATTGTGTAATAATTCTGATAAGTTAGTTTGCGTAGCCTTTTGCTCGATATTATTTATGCTATAAATTTCTATCGTATTATACCCTAGACAATCAAGACAACAACATTGTTTAGGGTATAATAACATTGATTTATAACATGAATAATAACAATTGCCCGGGTCTCACCACGTGGAGGTAGCTACGAATGGAGACCCACCCTAACCACGTCCCAACCAACCCTCCATTTATGTAAAGTTTTATTTATTTTTATTAATATACTATCCTCTCGATACACATTCGCAAAACGTTCGTTTGTTGACCGATTTGCAAAAGTATAGCGAGAGGTGTTTCTGTGCGATCCTACCCGGATTAAATTAAGTACACATAAAATATTATACAGGAAAAAACATATAAAAATATTATCCTGCCTAAACGCAAAAGAATATACAATTTTGCCTGTGAAAATAATAACTTATCAACTAGAACATAAATTTTTCACATCGATATTTGACTATTAGTGCATCTAAACGAAAATTTGATACAATCCGAAATTTCTTCTGTCTTCTCTTCTCTTCAATTCTTCTATCTTTGTTTCTTCACTTGAAACCTCCGACGATGCTTGCTGAAATAAATATTCTCTACTTTGATTGTTTTTTCGTTCTCGATTCTTTCGAGTCAGAACAAAAATCTGAGAGCCTACCTTAGTGTATATCTAACAATAAATCACACAGGGGAACCCTACCTAACCACGATTTTTCAGTAAAAAGCCTGCCTAACAATATATTTAATTGTAAGTGTAAAAAGGCAGCCCTACTTAACAACATATCTAACAATAAGTAAAATGGGGACCCCTGCCTAATCATGTATCTAATTGCAAGTATAAAGAGTTAAGCCTGCTTAATCAGATTTCTGAGTAAAAAGGGATAAGCCTGCCTAAGTAGATTTCTAAATAAAAAAGTGGAAGCCTACCTAAGAACATAGCTAAGTGAAAATTTTAAACAATATGAAGATGTTCTTCTTTCTTCTTTTAAAAAATCCCACGATGTTTGGTGAAATAAATGTTCTGTATATTGATTAGTTTATTTATTCAGATTCTTTGGTTTCAAATTATGAATCTGAGAGCCTACCTATCAACACATCTAACAATAAGTTAAACAGGGAACCCTGCCTAATCATGTACCTAATTGCAAGTATAAAGGGTAAAGCCTGCCTGATCAGATTTCTAAGTAAGAACGGATAAACCTGCCTAACTAGATTTCTAAATAAAAAAGTGGAAGTCTGTATAACAACATAGTTAAGTAGAAATTTTAAACAATATGAAGATGTTCTTCTTTGTTCTTTTAAAAAATCCCACGACGTTTGCTGAAATAAATCTTCTGTATATTGATTAGTTTATTTATTCAGATTCTTTGGTTTGAAATTAAGAATCTGAGAGCCTACCTAACGACATATTTAAGTAAAAAGGGAACCCTGCCTAACAACATAGCTAAGTAGAAATTTTAAACAACATGAAGTTGTTCTTTTTTTCTTTTAAAATGTCCCACGATATTTAGTGAAATAATGTTCTGTATACTGATTAGTTTATTTATTCTTTGGTTTGAAATTAATAATCTGAGAGCCTACCTAACGACATATTTCAGTAAAAAGGGAACCCTGCCTAATCTTGTATGTAAGGGAGAAACCTACCTAGCAATCTATCTAATTGCAAGTATGCGATTAGGTAAAGCTTGCCTAATCAGATGTTTGCTGAAATAAATATTCATTATATCGATTACATTATATACGCAGAATCCTTCATTTGAAACGAAGAAATTAAGAGCCTACCTAACTCTTCATCTAATTCAAAACATGGAAGCCTACCTAACCACAGATCTAATAAGTGAACATTTAATAGAATATACAATTCTTCTTCTATCTTCTTCACAAAATCCCGCGAGGTTACTAAAGTATTTCTTCTTTTTTCAATTCAGATTTTCAGTCATCTCCTACTTCGTTGTTGCTATCTGAAACATTCTCTAAAATTGATTAGTGCTTAATTATTAGACAAATCGCCATCATTGCTATCTGAAACATTCTCTAAACTGATCAGTAATTAATTAACAAAATCTTCGGATTCTTCTTTCTTCAGTCCAAGTTCCCCTTTCTTCTTCCTATATTCTCGTTGCTGTCTGAAACATTCTCTAAAATGATTAGTAATTAATTTAAAAAATCTTCGGATTCTTCTTTCTTCAGTCCAAGTTCCTCTTCCTTCTTCCTAGACTTTCGTTGTTGTCTGAAACATTCTCTAAACTGATTAGTAATTACTTCAAAAAATCTTCGAATTCTTCTTTCTTCAGTCCAAGTTCTTCTTTCTTCTCCCTAGATCTTCGTTGCTGCCTGAAACAGTCTCTAAACTGATTAGTAATTAATTTACAAAATCTTCGGATTCTTCTTTCTTCAGTTCAAGTTCCCCTTTCTTCTTCCTATATCCTCGTTGCTGTCTGAAACATTCTCTAAAATGATTAGTAATTAATTTACAAAATCTACGGATTCTTCTTTCTTCAGTTCAAGTTCCCCTTTCTTCTTCCTATATCCTCGTTGCTGTCTGAAACATTCTCTAAAATGATTAGTAATTAATTTAAAAAATCTTCGGATTCTTCTTTCTTCAGTCCAAGTTCCTCTTCCTTCTTCCTAGACTTTCGTTGTTGTCTGAAACATTGTCTAAACTGATTAGTAATTACTTCAAAAAATCTTCGAATTCTTCTTTCTTCAGTCCATGTTCTTCTTTCTTCTCCCTAGATCTTCGTTGCTGTCTGAAACAGTCTCTAAACTGATTAGTAATTACTTCAAAAAATCTTCGAATTCTTCTTTCTTCAGTCCATGTTCTTCTTTCTTCTCCCTAGATCTTCGTTGCTGTCTGAAACAGTCTCTAAACTGATTAGTAATTAATTTACAAAATCTTCGGATTCTTCTTTCTTCAGTCCAAGTTCCCCTTTCTTCTTCCTATATCCTCGTTGCTGTCTGAAACATTCTCTAAAATGATTAGTAATTAATTTAAAAAATCTTCGGATTCTTCTTTCTTCAGTCCAAGTTCCTCTTCCTTCTTCCTAGACTTTCGTTGTTGTCTGAAACATTCTCTAAACTGATTAGTAATTAATTTACAAAATCTTCGGATTCTTCTTTCTTCAGTTCAAGTTCCCCTTTCTTCTTCCTATATCCTCGTTGCTGTCTGAAACATTCTCTAAACTGATTAGTAATTAATTTAAAAAATCTTCGGATTCTTCTTTCTTCAGTCCAAGTTCCTCTTCCTTCTTCCTAGACTTTCGTTGTTGTCTGAAACATTGTCTAAACTGATTAGTAATTACTTCAAAAAATCTTCGAATTCTTCTTTCTTCAGTCCATGTTCTTCTTTCTTCTCCCTAGATCTTCGTTGCTGCCTGAAACAGTCTCTAAACTGATTAGTAATTAATTTACAAAATCTTCGGATTCTTCTTTCTTCAGTTCAAGTTCCCCTTTCTTCTTCCTATATCCTCGTTGCTGTCTGAAACATTCTCTAAAATGATTAGTAATTAATTTACAAAATCTTCGGATTCTTCTTTCTTCAGTTCAAGTTCCCCTTTCTTCTTCCTATATCCTCGTTGCTGTCTGAAACATTCTCTAAAATGATTAGTAATTAATTTACAAAATCTTCGGATTCTTCTTTCTTCAGTCCAAGTTCCTCTTCCTTCTTCCTAGACTTTCGTTGTTGTCTGAAACATTGTCTAAACTGATTAGTAATTACTTCAAAAAATCTTCGAATTCTTCTTTCTTCAGTCCATGTTCTTCTTTCTTCTCCCTAGATCTTCGTTGCTGTCTGAAACATTCTCTAAAATGATTAGTAATTAATTTAAAAAATCTTCGGATTCTTCTTTCTTCAGTCCAAGTTCCTCTTCCTTCTTCCTAGACTTTCGTTGTTGTCTGAAACATTCTCTAAACTGATTAGTAATTACTTCAAAAAATCTTCGAATTCTTCTTTCTTCAGTCCAAGTTCTTCTTTCTTCTCCCTAGATCTTCGTTGCTGCCTGAAACAGTCTCTAAACTGATTAGTAATTAATTTACAAAATCTTCGGATTCTTCTTTCTTCAGTTCAAGTTCCCCTTTCTTCTTCCTATATCCTCGTTGCTGTCTGAAACATTCTCTAAAATGATTAGTAATTAATTTACAAAATCTACGGATTCTTCTTTCTTCAGTTCAAGTTCCCCTTTCTTCTTCCTATATCCTCGTTGCTGTCTGAAACATTCTCTAAAATGATTAGTAATTAATTTAAAAAATCTTCGGATTCTTCTTTCTTCAGTCCAAGTTCCTCTTCCTTCTTCCTAGACTTTCGTTGTTGTCTGAAACATTGTCTAAACTGATTAGTAATTACTTCAAAAAATCTTCGAATTCTTCTTTCTTCAGTCCATGTTCTTCTTTCTTCTCCCTAGATCTTCGTTGCTGTCTGAAACAGTCTCTAAACTGATTAGTAATTACTTCAAAAAATCTTCGAATTCTTCTTTCTTCAGTCCATGTTCTTCTTTCTTCTCCCTAGATCTTCGTTGCTGTCTGAAACAGTCTCTAAACTGATTAGTAATTAATTTACAAAATCTTCGGATTCTTCTTTCTTCAGTCCAAGTTCCCCTTCCTTCTTCCTATATCCTCGTTGCTGTCTGAAACATTCTCTAAAATGATTAGTAATTAATTTAAAAAATCTTCGGATTCTTCTTTCTTCAGTCCAAGTTCCTCTTCCTTCTTCCTAGACTTTCGTTGTTGTCTGAAACATTCTCTAAACTGATTAGTAATTAATTTACAAAATCTTCGGATTCTTCTTTCTTCAGTTCAAGTTCCCCTTTCTTCTTCCTATATCCTCGTTGCTGTCTGAAACATTCTCTAAACTGATTAGTAATTAATTTAAAAAATCTTCGGATTCTTCTTTCTTCAGTCCAAGTTCCTCTTCCTTCTTCCTAGACTTTCGTTGTTGTCTGAAACATTGTCTAAACTGATTAGTAATTACTTCAAAAAATCTTCGAATTCTTCTTTCTTCAGTCCATGTTCTTCTTTCTTCTCCCTAGATCTTCGTTGCTGTCTGAAACAGTCTCTAAACTGATTAGTAATTAATTTACAAAATCTTCGGATTCTTCTTTCTTCAGTCCAAGTTCCCCTTTCTTCTTCCTATATCCTCGTTGCTGTCTGAAACATTCTCTAAAATGATTAGTAATTAATTTAAAAAATCTTCGGATTCTTCTTTCTTCAGTCCAAGTTCCTCTTCCTTCTTCCTAGACTCTCGTTGCTGTCTGAAACATTGTCTAAACTGATTAGTCATTAAACAAATCTTCAGTCTCTACTTTCTGTAGTATATTAGTCCCACGAAAGTCTCTGAAACATTTTCTGTGTTGATTAGTATTTGTATTTAAAAAAAAACTATTACTGTAATGAAATACCCTTCTTATGTTAGCAAATGAACCCACGATGATTCGGAAACATAAACTGACACAAATGTAGTAAAAATGCAAAAGATATTATATCTTACGTATTTTGAATCCCAAAATCCTTCGCAATCCTGTTTAAAATCCTATAACAGAAACTTAATTATGTGATTAGTACGCTGTAAGAGGAAAACTTATTAACCATGTAAAACTAAATAGGAAAGTGAAATGAAATGAATTGAAACTTCATCTTACAAATATTACTCAGATGAAGGGAGAAAAAAATTACGAATTGTTTAAATTACGTTTTACAAATATTTAATGGATGAAAAATATCCCGAAGTAAAAAAATATAGTTATAATCAGATATATCACACCCGATATATTATTCATTTAATTATTTTATCTTTTTTTCTGAATACTCGAAACTCTTCAATTTTTACGAATTTTTTCCCATTCTCAGTTTGAATATAAATAAACGCAAATATCTGAAAATTTCCGGGCATTTAATGAAAAATTAGTACAATTACATTTTGTTGCAATGTACTGTATTTATGATTGTTACTCAAACCACTGATGAATTGTCATTTATTATCAACTTATAAAAAACGAACGATCGCGATTTTAATAAAAAAAAAAAGAAAAGTATCGTTACCATCCATATGTAACCATCGAATTCCATTTATAATTTTAATATGATATTAACGCAAGCTTTTCGTATTTCTTATGAATCAAAAAGTAAAAAATCCCGCGATCAAACTTTGATTTAAGCGAAGTAGTTTTGAAAACTTATAAATATATCTACTATTTTTGCAAACTTGCAAAATTAGAAGTGAAAAGATCTCCCGAGAAATTTTGCAGCTCGAATAACGAAGTTCGTCACTATTTTTAATCAAATTTAAAGTGACTCTAATATTTCAATAAAATGAAATATCAAAATGTTCATAGATAAATATATGTCAATAAAACCAAAAAATTGAATGTGTTGAATATTAATAATACTATGAAAAATATATGACTCTATCGCAACAAGTTAGTATATGTATATTTTTCAGCAGTATTTCCTTAACAAACTCCTAACCTGAAAAGAAGCCCTGAAAAGGGCCACTTAAAAAAGAAATATTCATAAGCCAGAGGGGCATTTAATCCACTCATTTTAAGCAAACAACCCGTGAGTGGTGTATTCTCCATTTCGCAACTCTAATTTATTTAATACTATACGAAAAATCTCCCGGGAGCAGCCCTGAAAAGGGCTGCTCATTAATATTCGCAACTCTAATTAAAAAAGCAAACGCGGGCATTCTTGTGCATTGTAATTCGCAACACTAACTCTACGAAATCTGTCGCAGTTTACCAGACTGTGACAAATAAACAAGCAGCTACTTTAGCTGCGTGGGACCCTACAAAAATGGTCCAAAGGGGACCGTATAAAAATGGTCCAGCAAGGTCCCAGTCATATATTTGGGCATTTAATTAAACGCAACTCTAATTCAAAACGCGATCAATCATTTTCACAACTGTAACTGAATAGACTCTAATTTATATATAATGAAAAATTAATTGAAAAATCGCGTATCATCAAGATCGCAACACTAAGAAAAATCAGAAATATATAATAGAAAATGAATTTTAAATCCTATCAAAAAGCAAACGCGATCAATCTTTTGTCGCAACTCTAAAGCAAACGCGATCAGAATTCTCCGCAACACTAAGAAAATCACGATCACAATTTTTCGCAACTCTACAGCTAATGTTACTTATGCTCTTCATTTGCAATACAAAAAAATCAACGCGATCTGTATTTTTTCGCAACGGTAAAGCAAACGCGATCGATCATTCGCGACACTAATTCAAAACGCGATTTTGCCCAAGGCACTAGGTGATGGGTCACATGGTACAGTGACCATGGAAAAATGGACCAAAGGGGACCATATCAAAATGGTCCAAGGGGGACCATCAAACTGGTCCAGCAGGCCCCAGTCATATATATGGGCATTTCATAAAACGCAACTCTAATTCAAAACGCGCTCAATCATTTTCGCGACACTAATTTAAGAACTCTAATTAAATAATGAAAAATAGAAAAAACGCGATCAATCATTTTCGCAACTCTAACTGGACACACTGTAATCTGTGTGTAATGAAAAATAAATGATAAAAATCGCGTGTTATCGATACCGCAACACTAATAAAAATGTGAAATCTTCAATAGAAAAAACTTGTTAAATTAAATTAAATTAAAAAAGCAAACGCGATCAGTATTTTGTCGCAACTCTAAAGCAAACGCGATCAGAATTCTTCGCAGCACTAAAACAAGCGCGATCAGAATTATTCGTCACTCTAAGACAAACGCGATCATAATTCTTCGCAACTCTACAGTTAACGTTACCTATATCGTTCATTTGCAAAACGAAAAATCAACGCGATCTGTATTTTTTCGCAACGCTAAAGCAAACGCGATCGATCATACGCGACACTAATTCAAAACGCGATTTTGCCCAAGGGACTGGGTGATGGGCCACATCATGCAATGGCCGTAGAAACAAACTACTACTACTACACTACAGGCGAGCATAGTGACAAAGTAGTAACCATATAATGACCATGCATCGTTGAGAGCATCGGATACTCTCAAGGATGCACAATCATTCGTTGCAGCCCTCTTCGTGGCAGTTTGCCGGGCCTCTTCGGCTCTCAGCCTTTTCTTTCTTCGGGCTCCTGCCCCCTGAAACCTCAACGAAAGCAAAAACTCGCGGAACTAGAGAGATGCTTTGTGGACGATCAACACGATCATGGAAGATCTCTGATCGTCACACGTGCAAAAGCATCTTGTGCAAGGAAACGAGCGTTTCGAACCTATCCTTCCGACCGCGTACGCGACTTAAAATTAAGTTCGAAGAGTTCACTCGAAAATCTGAGCGATTTGACCATGCTGGAGCATGTTCAAATCGCGACAGGTTCATCGTGAACACTTCGCCCCAGGTGCAGGTTTATCACGTGCGAAAAGAAGCCTACCCGAATCAGAGAATGCGATAACCTGCCCTGGCCCTACCTACTTACATCTAACACACATACCAGAAAGAAGCTACCTACCTACCTAGTCCTATATTTAAAAATTGGCAAAACTCAATCGCACCAACACACATCGCTCCACGGTTCTCACTCATCAGCTCGGGTGCAATGAGCCTAACCTAGGGAGAACGTCACGCGGGACGTTCTCCGACACCCGAGCTTGTGCAACAACATTCACACTCTAAGAAATGTACGTACCATTTCCTGAAATCGACCGACAAGCGCAGTGACCATTTGGGTTTATTCATAGAAATTTTGTATAAATAGTAACTTGTATTATTTATAAAAATTTCGTACTAACGATGAGTGGGATTCAAAATGCATGGCACTTACAAGGAACAACGCGTTTTGTCTGATATTTGTTCACCGAGTCGGTATAAATGTTGTAAGTAATAATAGTATGTACAGAATAGAGAAAACAGATTTTTTAAAGCCACGTAAACCTCACAGCCTAACCACACACACACACATGTGAGACTTACGTGGTGCATGATACACTGACGCTTGCCAATCGCTTAAAAGTTTGATTATATCTTATGAACTAATTGTAAGTCATCGTACCCATTGCCTTCACCCACCCAAGTAGCACCTGGGCACGTGAGTAGGATCAGGCAATGGACACGGAATTATACACCTGAAAAGCCTGAGCTAAAATGATGATTAGTAAATAAGAGATCTAAGCGGACTAGTATTCATTATTTAATTTATTTATGAAAAGTGACTCGACTTTTATTCATAAAAAGAATTTACTGAAAAAAATAACTCGACTATTGAAAAATTTATATGTAAAATTGAAAGACTTTATGTAAAATGACTCGATTATTGAAAAACTTATATGCAAAAATGACTCTACTTAATCAAAAAATTTAATCTGAAAATTGAATAAAATTTATAGTACACAGAAAATCCTCGGGCGTCTCGATATCAAAGTAAATATCGTAAGATGCAAAAATAGCTCAAACTTCTTACTTTGATAACGAAATCTACCCGTCGCGAAGCGTCCTTCTTGTACATGTATGTTAACAGTGAAATGCAAAAAATTGAATGCAAACGAAAAATATAGAAAACGCGACAATCATCTCGATACCGTTAACGTGACTCTAATTCGCTTCGAAAAAATTGCAGAAGTGAAAACAGTGAAGTCGAGGGGTACCCAACTTCACCAATAAATACTAGTCAATTATCCAATACAATTTGATAATTAATTCATATCATAGAAAACATTAATTTGATAAACTCTACTATCTCATTTGATAAACATCCATTTTGATATATTCCCGCGAATCAAATTTGATTTAAAAACGCGACGTACAAGAAGACCCTATCCTGCTCTAATAAATAAAATACAGTCGTCGGGTTACTACCACGAGCATGATCTAATATCATTACTCGCGGTCACTATGCTCGCCAAAAACTACTATGTACAACCAGTCTCCGTGCCGATTTTCGGACCATTCGTCCTACGACATGATGGAGACTGGAGGAATAAAAAAAAACATCATGCGACTCACCGGAGAAGAAATGACTACCCTGCTGCCGAAGTCATCAGGCCGACCGGATGGTAGTCCTGAACAGAAAAGGAGCAGAAAACGTTACACTTTGTTTTCTAATGTTTCAATGATGTTCATAGAGAAGTAGACAATTATTTTGATGCTTACATTCCTCTCCGCCGAAGATTGCCCGAAGCCCATCACATCCTCTCAGTTGTCAGGGTGGTCGTCAGGGTCGTCCTGAACAGAAAAGGAACAAAGGATTTATAGTTAATCGGAACACACGACAATTTATTTTATAAAATCGTCTATGATATTGATACTTACATCGATCTCTCCAGGAGATCGCCGGAACTCCTCTTCAGGGACGCACTGACTCTACTCTCGCGATTAAAAATAAATTACTGATACGAAGCAACACTGACTCTACTCTCGCGCGACTCTGATGTGTACTCAAAAAATTATTTGGAGTCACTTGGCTCCACTTAGAAAAAGAAAATTGAAAAGTTGAACGAGGCAAAGACTGACTCTACGGCCGCATTGCGCGCGGCCACAAAATTTACTGAAAATAAGGGGGTGGGGTACAAAGAAAAAACAACGAAATATTCTTCTTCTTTCTTATCTAACGTTCGTTAAGGAAATACTGCTTTTTATCGACTATTAATAAATACGATACTCAGTCTCTCTTATCATGGAGACGTATTAATTATGTAAAAATTAAAATTTAAATGAATAAATTGTAATCAATTATATTTAAAAATATCACAGTGAAGATTTTCGTTATCAGAGTTGCAAGCCTGATAATATTCTATTTAGCGAAACTCGAATCCGATTTATAAATTTTCAAATCTGCTTGCAAAAGTCAAAGTTTGCCAACTAATTATAATTTGAGTATTCTTGAAACGCGAAGTTAATATGTTGATTCAAGCTCGCAAACACGAACACTATTTTAAACAATCTCATAAAATTTCGACTCGATTGTAATGAAAATTAAAAATGATAAAAAAAACTTCGTCCAAATTGAAAAATTTCACGACGTTTAAATACCACTTTGTATTATCAGAAATATTGAATACAAAACACGAGTTCTTTTTTTCTTGTTCAACCTTAGTACCAGTTAAGTATGATATATCTTGCTTACAACTAATGAAGATTAAAAAACAATAAACAGAAAATATATCGATATTATCACCTGATTGTTGCGAACAATTAAACGTTACCAATTTGATGAAAAGTTTCGTTTGAAATAGTACTGTCTCGAATATCCTCCTCCAGATGTCATATCACTTGCAGCGCCATCTTTGTTCGAAGTGTCACTTAAAGCCTGTAACAGAAGGAAAATTTAAATTTAGAGCAAACATATTACAATTAAACAATAATATTAATCGCCAGGTATAGAACTGAGAATTACTATATTCAAAAGGATTATAATTTAGTATAGGTTAGTATGAAGACTGAAGTTATGTTAATGTCGGAAGTATCGATTAACCATTTACCGTAGTAGTCAATTTTTAATTAACGATAAAAAAGAATGAAATGTTATTATAAATATTTGAATGTTTGATTAGAATATGTGATAAAGCGTTATAGTTTAGTCCAAGAGAATGAAAATTAAATTATATGTATACCGGAAGTATACGCGAACACAGTTGAATCACATTCGATATATCGAATTAATGAACCACGAACAGTACCGGAATATTATTCAAAATATTTAAAACAAGTCAAAATTTATTTCGAAATTGTTTAAATGTAATTAAAACGAATGAATAAATTAAAAAAAGAATTAACCAATAAGTGTACTGGGATAAGCTATTAAAACCAATGCTCAATGCGAGATATCGAATTAATGAACCACGGACAAACGCGTAAAATTATTGAAAATTATTCAAATAAATTAAAATTTGTTTAAATTTAATCCAAAATATTATAAACGAATTAATAAATCAAAGTAGTAAGTGTACCGGGTTATGTCGCGAAAACCGTTGGGTTAACGTCTCGGAATATCGAATTAATTAATAATAAATAAATGTGAATTAATAATTAATTACACGTGAATGATGTTAAATGAAAGCAGCAGTAGATAGGAACCGCGGTAATTTATGATTAGTACACGATTAGATGATAATTAAATGTGAACGCGTACGTGTATACGAGCGAGCTGTCAACACGTCTAACCACTTCGGCGACACAGAGTCAAATGACGCTCCCGCGTAGACTCGGCGCACGCGAAATGCGCGGCGCAAGGAGTAGGGGCTCGCGCCTGATTCGACCGCGCTCGACCCACTCCACTTCCCGCAAGTGTCGCGCGCTGTTTCGACGCACGCGGATTCATCAGACAATTTCGGACATGCTCGACTGAAAATTTTGACAACTAAACAGTCTTCTAACGTCTTCTATCGTCCACGTGCGCTTCAATGTGTTTTCCGGTCGTATTCTCCAGGTTACTCAATCATCACCTTTTACAATATAATACGATGAACTGTCACTGATATTAATAACAGCACAGTTTCATTCCCTGTTCATCAGTTCGATATATCGAATCTAGTCTAAGTAGATGTTTTCGTCTGCTCCTTCGGTACTCGTACAATTTCATTCTGTTCGACTGGATTTCAACATTTTGCTATATAATATGACAAACTTTTACTAATTTTAATAATATTTACAATTTTACTTGTTGTTCAGTAGTTCGATACATCGAATCTGGTCCAAGTGTTCTCGTGGTTCTTGCCGGTACATACATAATTTCATTTCGTTCTTTTCGACTAAATTTGAATGTTTTAAAATATTATCTGCATATATTATACATTTTTACGATGTTCGAAGGACTAAATATTTCCGACTAATTATCAATAGTTTATATTAAAGGCTATATACTTGTTCCTTAAATTTTCTTCGTTTTTATAACTGATTGTGAGTTATTCAAACAACTGTTAGAATTAGTCTAAAATTTCGAAGAATACAAAATTAGAAACTATTCTAACTATTATTATATAATAAAATAATATTTCAGATTTTTATACCTTTTCTCCAATTTAAGTGGACTTGATAACGTTACGCTATCATACGTCATTGAAACGCAGGCAGACCGTCGGCTAGTTCCGCCAACGTTTTTAACTTGTGCACTGTTTTTGACTTTCGAGATTCTTGGAACGACAGAATCAGACGAGAATACCTCGTCCGTGTCCAAAACTATGTTGCATAATTTCGTTTACTAATACATTTTCGTAAAAGAACAATTTGTACTTATTTCCATAAATATTATATAAACGATATTAAAGTACTCATATTTTTTAAATACATAAACTATTAAAAATTATATATTAATTATATATTGATCTTTCACGGAAATGCGATGCACCTTAAGACAAAAATCGATGCGGCTCGAGATATTTTGCAAGTAGAGTTCGCCACACGTGGCGTGCATTCTTTAACGAAACTTTATTAATTTTTCAGTACTTGTAAAACCATGCATGCCAATATTCTCATTTAGAAGTAGATAGATAGTTGCTAACAATTAAAATTGCACCTAGTAGTAACATTCTTAAGTATGCAATTCACAAGCAATAACGATTCTGATGCACCGATTTAGTGCTTTGGAATCAGTGCGACGTTCATTAGGAGTGGGTTCGAATCCCGGTGTGAGCCGCGGGTTTCTTTTTTACAGTTCTTCATTAATTCCATTAATTCTTTACATTAGGTACGTTAATTTCTTGCATTAATTATATTTATTTTTTTCAATTTCCAATTACACAACGGATTGGATCAATCCGTAACCGATCCGGGACCATTCCGGAACCCGTCCGATGTGAGTATTTCAGATCGTGTGACATGAAGTCCTATAAGGTGATAGATCTATTCTGTAGTTTATTGGTAATATTACACTAATTTATTTTATAAATCTAGTAGATTACTTTTTATGTTACCAATGATAATTGAGCACACTGATGTGGAATGTTGAGTGTAAATAAGGAAACTTTGAGTAAAGAACAGTCACAAATGTATTTTTCTTTTCCCAAATGCTATAAAACACTGTGTTTCTAGAAAGAAATTAAACTGATTGTTCATATTATTGTCTCAATTGTTGCAACGAATGTAGTAAAAACAAAGAGTGATCGAAATGTGTTTTATTTTTTACATGGAGAAATCATCATCATCTATATCAGATTCATCATCTTCTTCTCCTTCTTTAACTACTAATGATTTCAGCTTTAATAACAAATCATCTCTGGATATGCTTGCTGTTGAAGTTTCATTTTCTTCTTGCTCATCTTGTTCATCTTCTGATTCATTCTCTGTTGTCTTGGCACCCTTAGATTTTTTGCTTGTTTTATTTCCAGCTAAAAAAAAGGTATTATACGTAATTAATTTTTACTTTTACCCTATAAGTTGTTTTCTTAGAGTAAAACATATACAGAGAGAATGATAATGTAACCAATGCAGTTATCTGTGACATTGAAGGATTTATATAAAAAAATATAGTTCTCTTCTAGGTGAAGGCATTGAGGATATTTCTAAATCAGCTTTACTGTTTCTGAACAGAATGCTACACTTTTCATCGCATAGAATAATTTGTAGCTTCAGAATGATTTCAATGAACTGTGCTATAAAAGTTCAACCTTAATGATAAAACAAATTAATATTGATTTTAAACTAATCTTGAAATTAAATAATTTCTATGCAGTACACAATTCATTTGTCCTCAAATATTATGTAATATCTATAGTTGTCACTATATATTAATCATCCTATATTACAAAATAAATATTCTGATATGTATAATTTCGTAGAGCATACCATTACGGTTCATGTAACGTATAAATGATCTTCGTTTTCTTTCTGGTAATTCTTTGAGAAGAGCTTGTAGCTCTGCATCCATCTTAATAGATTCTTCTTTAGTTGGTTTTGCTTCAACGATATCCCCTTTTTCACAGCACTTTGGACAAACTTTACATTGCTTAGAACATGATAGACACATATTGTGGTATGCGTGCTTCACTGCTTTCTGTTCACACTTTATACATTTAGAAGGCGCTTTCAATGGTTTATACTTTTTATATTTAATTTTCCATTCAATTATTTTCTTACACCTTTCGCATACATTTGCAACATCTATGCTATTAATGGCCTTTGTTTTATGCGATTTATCGTGCAGGTCATTTTTAAAAGCTGTGTGATTCTGATGCTTCTGCGGTCTGGAACGATTTAAATTACCCTTTTGCGTGCTCATATTTATTAATTCGTCCTAATAGTAATATTCACACGTTCCATAAAATATAACTTATGCTTTTCTAATTTTTTTATAACGATAACATGTTACAGCAATTTAAATATTTAATTGTAATTTATACAACTATATTTCTGTAGTCGGTAAATGTTTAAACTAATATTGGATGTATTTAAAGTTTAAAAAGTTATTGAAAGTAAATACTTCAATATAGTAACATAACCTTAAGAATTGTTGACAACCGAAAATGCTGCCATCTAGTATCAATGACGAAGAACCAGTTTTCTAATCCACGCACGGTTCGGAGGGCTTGCGAGCCCTCTTACCATTTTCGTGTCACCACAGACGAAATTCTCGTCCATGGTGTTACCATCGACAAACTACAGAATAAACCCATCGACAAACTTATCTGTGGTATTATCTGGATACAAGCTCTTCCGCGTAGAAACTTTCACCACCAATGCCACATTCGTGGGGTTGACAAGTATTGTGTTCGGCAGTGTACAGTGTATTTTATTGAAGAATATATAAAACCAAAAGAGAAAAATAATGATATCGCATGACTTATAAAACTAATTATACGGAAGTAAATTTTAAAGAGGTGCAACCGATCATCAAATTTACATTATTTCCTACTACAATTCGTAAGAAGTTCTCCCTTATGTTTAACACATTCGAAATTAAAAGGAATGCCTTGCACACTGTTTATGTATGAACTTGTGTACATAACTGTTGAAGATATTAAATAATAATTTGTGTCACCACTTAAGCAAATAATTATCAAACCTTTACTTCTGTAATAAAATTTATTTTTCAAACTTCAAGTTCCCGTAAATCGGTCTTGGTCATATATTGTCTTTCTAAAAGTTGCAAATGTTGAACTAATATGTATGATATGACAAGAACAAATTTCTCCAATATTTAAATTATTGCATGGAGTATTGATAGAGGATAAGTCGCTTGAAATCACGTATTTGTTACTGATTCTTTTATTCAAGAATTTGAAATTTATGTCACACGCCACCCGTGGTGACATGCGTAACAATTGGGTCCCAACCTGAGCGTCAATAAATTAGTGTACCGTGCACAATGTTCTCATAATGTAATCGAGGGTGTAGTGTTTTATCAATGTAAAACGGTGTTTGAAAGTTGTTGATAGCTAATGTTTTTGTTCTCAACCCCCCGTGAACACACAAGTAGTTATTGAAAATAGGTATGTGAAGTCTTCTGTTATTTTCGCGTCAAATAGTTCATGTTACTTCGACCACATTCGTGTAAGCAGTGTTTCAGAACAAATATTAATTGTATAGAAGAAAATTTTGAAGAAATCTCAGAATACGATACCGTAGAACTTCGTTCGCAAAAATGTTTTTTCCTGATTTGACATCTAATGTAAAATTATACCCACGTTTTCTAGGTTATGTACTTCGGTCAAACTTGTTTGGGATTAAATAATTCATCGTTTTTTATTTGTCACTGTAAATGTGTGGGTATGAACATTTATTGGTAATGTTACATGTTCGTGGTAATCAATCAATTTGAAACCTATTGAGTGTCATGTATCTTTTAATAATATGGATTATGTTATTTATTTGCAATTCATGTTTCCAATGTCATTTGCATACCTTAAATTACTTATTGCGGTATTTATGAATTACAATTTAAGAGTTATAGAAGAGTGATAATTTTTATGTTCACTCTAATGTTAATGTGTAATTTTTGTTGCAATTATTTTGTATAATTGTAATGCATTATGTAAAGCTAAGTTATTTGTTATGTTCATTTGGTTAATATCAATTCTTATTTGTCTAAACATATTGATCAGTAAATAACAATGAATAATTGAGAAAATTTTAAATACCAATAAATTAGTTGATTAATAAGTTATTTCATTTTGAAGTTTTATATTCACATCTTTCTATCTATCAAAAAATGAAGTGGTATATATTATACATTTTGGTAATTAAAATAGCTTAAATACAAGAAAAAATATTTCTTGTTTCAGAAATTTATGATCAGGTGTTTTCAGAACTATTAAAAAACATATATACAATTTTATCAAGATGATTTTAACATTCCTGTATGTGATAGCAACATCAGTCCAGTCAAGAAGGATTTTGTTTTTGAAAACGCATTTGCGTAACTTGTTCCAAGGAACCACAACCAATTATCCTTCTATCATGTTTTATAACAAAACACCATTAGACTCGTGTAAAGGTAATGTCATATTAAGATAGTCATGTAATATTTACCTTTTATTTGGTATTCAAGTAGCATTTAAAAACCTTATTTTTTACAACTCGGTAAAGCATTACATAATAATAATAATAATAATAATCTAAATACTTTTAATATAAAAGATTTCCAAATAAAAGGTAAATTCAACATAGAAAATAATCTCATTTCATGTAAATGTATACATGTTTGTATTATGAATATTTTGGCTGGTTTATATCTTGCTGAATAATGAGAAATACATACATAATTATAGTATCATTGCAACAAGCACACAGTATATTGTTTATAAATATAATTTATATTGCTTTAGTAACATGATATGATATACTTTTTTATATCTAGTCCTTATTGATATTATAATTTAATTTTAGTTTCATCTTTTACATATTATACTAGGAGCTTTTTCCATGTTAGTTTCAGTTAGACATGCACAATTTTCAGGATATGTAATTCTGTATTTAGTTTATTACTAAAATTTGGAAGTATTTAAATAATCAAAATTATTTAAACTATATTAGGTTTACAGAAATATTAAAAAATTAAAATATGTAGAAATAAAAAATATTTACATCTTGTACTGTCGTAATAACAAGGTATAATACTTACATAGTGATATAATTTATTTAATTTATATTTACTTTGTATTTTACATTCTAGAATAACTTATTGTTATATGTACAAGAAAGTAATTAGTAGACATTATTGGATCATCTATGATTAATATAGGAAACAAAATAAAATAGAACTAAACAATACATAAGTTATTTTGTATAATTCATACATTATTGCGATTTATGGCTTTGTTCAAATATTATGTTATCAAGAAGTTGTCAGAAAAAAAATTTATAGAACAAGAAGACACTATTTATTTCACATACAATTTTCATATAAGTATAAGCATGAATTAAACCTTTTTATATGTATTTATATAGGCCTTATTGTATTGTGTTATAGATAGTGATTATTCAATTCTTCTAATTTTTTCCTCCACCTAGTTCTTAGTTTAATGTTACATTTATGTACATATGCGCAAATACATGAAATAAAGTGATATACAAGTATTAGTTGTCTTATTATTATTTGTAAGTGTTTTATTTATTTAACACTGTACATAATGGCAAATAATATAAAGTGCTTGCTGTATTTATCAATTAACAGGTGATGTAATGAGCTTTTACAGTATATTGTCAATGTTATCCTTTGTACATGTTAAATGTTGATCATTGTTAACAAATAATTTCATCACGTTTTAGTATGAATGTATATTAACGATTCCATTTACAACAAAGCATTTATTTTCTTTGTTTACTACAAAATTATCAACAAAATTGTTTTTTCATAATTTTTTATTTTGCTTTGTACTTGCTTTAAAATTATATATATATATATACACACACACACGTGCACGCACGCGCACACACACAATATTATGTTTCACATAAATTATAACAATACTTTTGTACAAAGGATGTAACATATTTTTGTTTATCATTTTAAGAATCAAAATCTCCTGTGGATGATTGCAAAAATGATGAATTCATGACTTCTAGTCTATGTACAAATAAACGTGATGCTAGACTCGAGGAATTGTTATGGTACCAAGGAGATATGAGGTTGTGCACTATATTCCCTCAAGTATGCATCAATTTAGCCTCTAATACTCCTAATGTAATATTATTTATTAACTATTTAACTAATTCCATCAGCAAAAGGTTGATATCTCAAGTTGGTTAACGTATCAGTATGGCAAAACATTTTTTCCTTTACATACAAATAACCACAGTGGAACTTTATTCCAATCAGAGTACAAACTTTACATTCTTGTTGAAGCTGATCTTCAGAGCTATAAACCCATCGCTGCGACAAAAGCTACAAAGGTATCATTCTAATTATTCTTCAGCTTTTAGTGAAGTAGTTTTTAATTAAGACTATGCTATGCCTACTGTAAGATACATTTACTAAGACAACAGCTGTTGTGTATTATTTGTTGAAAATTATTTTAAATAAACGTTTCTATGTTTTGTGATTTAACAGGTCGATAAAGTAAAGTATTATTCACTACTGTGTAATTTTTAATTTTTAATTTTTAATGTACAATTATGTCACGTATGCATATAATTTTGGTCAAAGATGTATGTGTCTAAATGTTTCGTTTCAATTTTACATTTATCGATTGATACATTGAACAGTTATAGATTAATATTATACATAATACGAAAGTCTTGGAATAATATTTAATTTTAAATGTAATTTTTAACATAAGTGTGTTGATGTATATAAACTTTTAGGTCGAGGATTATGGTTTAATTATTACGTGGACGGCGGATAAAAATATCGATTTAATTTTAGAGTCTAATTTAGATATGGTCGCGAAATTTTTGATCGCAGCGATGGAAGGTCAATGTTATATTAATAATGGATTCTTGTTGAAACGTATAGAAAGTAAGTACGGATATTGATCACGTTTAATCAAAATTTTCGTATTAAAGTAGTTTTATGTGGTTTCAGCTGTCCTGATATCAGGAAAGCCTTGTCTTTACAATAACGACTTGTTGAATTCACCGCCACCTAAAAGTAAGAACAAATTTTAAATTATCAAGAATAACAGTACGTAAAATATTCAAGTTAAAAAAGTAATTTTAACTCCACGATGGTAATGATTAAGCAACAATTTATATACCATTTTTTAATACAATATAGCAGGAGAACTTTCCATGTATGTAATTATTTCAGAAGAAAATTGTTCAAATTGAAATTAATCGACAAATTGTATCTCTCGTTAATTAATTCCGTCCTGTGAAAGTGTTAGTAACATTAGTGTTTAGTTTCTTCCTGATCAAGCGATCTTCTTGCACGTTCTTCTTCTCTCGTGACAGATAATAAAAAAATAGCTTAAATTGTAAACAGTATTTACTTCGTGTTCGATTACAATTTATTTTTTCGCGAAAATGTTTTAGTACGAGCTAGTCGATACGTTTCGATGTAAATTTACATAGATAAGCATAACACAGAATTAGGCGCCTGAATGTAGGCCACTTGAATGACTCCATTGTACTGCTTAGCAGGTAAAAATATTTCAGGTGGAACGTTACTTTTATTATCGTAGAAAATATCGATGATAGCATTATTTTGTTCATTATAATTTTCAATGCATTTAAAAGTAAAATTGTATGCATTTCACAGCATCTAATAGTAGTTTTAAAACAATCTTGATAACCTGCAGTACAAATCAACCATTTTAACTTGACGCTAAAATGTGTTGTATTTCTATAAATATGAAACGTTGAGGAACGCCAATCCCAATGAAAGATCCCAATGGCGTCTACAAATCTATAATCTGAACATTGAAATATACGATGTTTAATAATTTTAATAAAATAGCTTATAACATTTTATATTTTGTTTACATTATCAGTATACAATTCCTGTTTAACTCTTTGCCTTGCAATAAAATACCTCTTATGATGCAGATTCTACTCTATGTGTGACAAACAGTAATCTTAATCAGTTATTCACATTTAAAAAAATACTACAGCTCCTTCGACTTTCAAAGGATTGCCAAAAACAAATTGTATGCGTTAACAGCTGCTTTTCATTTATCACGGTATTCAAGCAATTGCAGTAGGACTTCGATTATCCGAACTATAATTCGTAACAGTATGACTCACATTGTAATTCAATTTCACAAAAAATGATAAGTTTATTTTATAATATAAAATACAGAGTTGTGCAAAATTAAATACACAGTGTCATTAATGATGTTTCCAGTTTGTGACTGATACAGGATAGCTAATTTCCGGATGATCGGTGTTCCGATAATCGAGGCTCTACTGTATATAATCAATTCTGATACGCGCTGACATGAAAAAAAAATCGTAAGGCAAGGAGTTAATTTATACGTTTAGTCTTGTAACTCAAAGCCGTTTTTATTTAATAGCTGAGTTTAGGGTATACTTCATGATATAAACTTCTTACTTTTTTTTACGAAGAATTCGTAGACAAAGTAGAATGGACGACGTACATAGAGAAATTACGAGCGTTGAGCAACACTGCCAGAATAGCAACGGAACAATGTAATCCGCTCGAAGTCGAGGAACTTCCGGGCGTAGTGGTGTATCCGGAAAATACTGCGACGGACGCAGAAATGGAACTTATGCGACGAGCTGCATCAAACGAAACGCTAGGTAAAGAAAGTACATATAAAAATATTACTGCACACCAACCTCCTCGTATTTTCCTGTAATTTTCAAGTAAACGGAAACCAAATTTTTGTTCCAGAAAGCGGAAGTAGAAGCGGACTTTCTACGCCAGCTTCCATAAACGTTCCCCAGCAAGGGGAGCAAGTTTTATCAGGCGTGACACAAGCTGCTAGCAGCGAGTCTATTCAATTTCAAGGTGTATCACATTCTGGCAGCAAGTCGCTGGATATGCTCGACAATTTGGAGGAGGTGTCCGAGATGCAAAAGCTCAGACCAGCCTCATGCATTGATATCAAAATCACGAGTAAACCCTCCGAGCCGAAAGCCTTTTACGATGCAAAGGATAGTAAACTGACTCCGACCAAACGTGCTGTCGGGTAAGAAAGAAGGCAATAAAAACTGTTTGTTTGATCTACTAAAAAATATACGGAGCGTTTCAGAAATGAATGGCCAAATTTTAGGAACATATTCTGTTTGTCCTGAAGATGAAGAAAGGCCATATAAACATGACTCCTGAAGGCTTTCCTTTTTGGGATATAAGCATCTTATCTTAACAATGGTGTTTGATCTAAATATTATAATTCTTTTTTTCATTAGGATGAAAAATAATAATGTTTGTGATTGAACGAGTCAGTTTGGCATAAATTAATGTATATTCTAGTAAATATGAAGATTATTCATTTCTAAGCATTCTGCTGCAGCTGATAAAATGCTCCAAAATCATATTGCTGGTGCGTTTGATAATATTCGATATGCTACAGGTACTCTAACGTTTTGGATGCATTTTGAGATGTTGATATCAGATATGCTTTGTTACAGAAAAAATAATGTGCAGCAATTTCTTGGCAGGGTATGTTTGCAATAGTATCGAAAGAAAGTGTTTAAATCTAGAAAAGGAAGCATTTCTGGACAAGTATTTATATAGAATGTAATGTATTTCTTAAATTTGGCTACCTATTTCCGAAACACTGCATATAACAAATTACAATACATTTTTAACAGTTTTTGCTGCAGTATGTTTTAACCAAAGATTTAAAAATGCTAATGGCCTTGGTAACTTTGAAAAAGACATCGAATCAAAATTTTCTACTGTGTTATATTTAGTTTATACCAATCCGGGTTCTGATGTTTTTATTTTGCAGGAGTTCCATGGTGGAAATAACAGCGAAATTATCGAATAAAAATGTGAAGCCACCGAATATTATAATATTCGCGGATAGCGTAATCGCGCTTAATAATGTGAAGGACGTGTTAGAAGAATCTCTTGGCACGGATAAGTATGTGTACTTTTTATTATACTGACAGTCACAACGAAGACTGGATTAATACAATTTCAATTTTCTTTTAAAAATTAGAATTGTATTAAAGTATATCTTTATGAACTGAAATATTTATTGAATTAATACATTCACTAATTACTTCAACTATACGCGTTTTCGTACATATCAATTAAAATAAATCACTTGTTCATTTTACACAATTGACAAACAATTCAGCTAGTAAATACATTCAACAAGTGCGTCAGACTGTTGTGAATTAAGTACATATAACTATTACTCTGCGAAGTAAATAAATTCAATTAAATATTTACATGTTAAAGAAGTTAAACATTTGCTTATATTGGTCTACCTGGAACACTTCTTTATATTTGTTATCAATGTAGGAAGGGCAGTCACATAAAGTCACATGTATACACAACGTTGTATTGATAAGACACAGATTATTCCAAAGCAGATTAACCCTTTGAAGACGATGAACCCATATATGTGTTCCGAAAAATCGATCACCATGCGCTACGGGCCACCGTACTGTCCAGGCATAGCAATTTGTTGTACGCTAGAAATCTATACAGGGTGTCCCACGCAACTGGAACAAGCTGTATTACACGCGGATCCATGTGTAGTATAATAATCGAATTTCGAGATATCGATAATTGAATTTCAAGATATCGATAAACGAATTTCGAGATATCGATAATCGAACATCGATGTATCGATAATCGAAGTTCGAGATATCGATAATCGAATTTCGAGATATCGATAATCGAACTTCGAGATATCGATAATCGAACTTCGAGCTATCGATAATCGAAGTTCGAGATATCGATAATCGAATTTCGAGATATCGTTAATCGAATTTCGAGATATCGATAATCGAACTTCGAGACATCGATAATCGAATTTCGAGATATCGATAATCGAACTTCGAGCTATCGATAATCGAAGTTCGAGATATCGATAATCGAATTTCGAGATATCGATAATCGAACTTCGATGTATCGATAATCGAATTTCGAGATATCGATAATCGAATTTCGAGATATCGTTAATCGAATTTCGAGATATCGATAATCGAACTTCGAGACATCGATAATCGAACTTCGATGTATCGATAATCGAACTTCGATGTATCGATAATCGAATTTCGAGATATCGATAATCGAACTTCGAGATATCGATAATCGAACTTCGATGCATCGATAATCGAATTTCGAGATATTCACCTGTTGAATATAACTTCCAGTTAAGGTCCAGTCAAAACTATAAGATTCTGTTTAGAAGAATATGTAATTACATTTTCCAGGTGCACCAGTGCTTAAAAATGCATAAAATTATTTCCAGATTATGCATCATTGGATACCATCTAATTTTGACTTATAACATTTTTGTTCATCTCTAACCGTTTCGAGGATACAGCTTGTCTCAGTTCTGTGGGACACCCTGTATATTCTAACAAACCGTCACTCTAGCATATCATTATATATTATATATACGTTTCATTATATATTTTGCAGTTATAGAACAACTGACACAACTGAACAATCCATAACATGCATATTATTATAATGAAATATTCAATTTAACGCGAGTTCTATCGCGGAAAATTTTAGCACATGGTGCATAGTTTTTCGCGAAAGTGTCACAGCTCTAAGTGTTAGATAATACGTCTTCCTTTTTTCACAGCTCTGTCTCGACTTATTGCTGTTTGTCTTCGAATCTGCACGCACATATACATAAACCATACATTTTTATGAAATAATACAACTTTTCGTGTAACTTTTCTCTGTAAATAGATACGCCATTTACGCGCTACCTTTGGAAGAAGCTCGAAAGGACGCGTGGATAGAAAACGCTGTCTTGGTGGTTGTTTGCGGAAACGTGGGCAACGAGATCGGGGGTCAGATCATCGAGTACATCCTCCGAGGCGGTAAACTTCTCGCCTTGTGTTCCGACGTGCTTCACATTCTGCTTCCGTCGTTCAAAACTGCCGAAGTGCGCGAGAACGAACTCGTCCACTTCTCTTACGGGAAGTGGAAGCACGTACGCATGATGCACCATATCTTCTGTTACCAAGCATCTCCGATAAAAACGAGATTCTCTCAGGATAACGAGGACGTAAAGTAAGATGTATAGGAATCATTCTGTGAATCGTATTTTCTTCAGCTTTCCAGGGTGGTACTACAAATTTTATGAAGATTGTTTTATTATTAACGATGCTTATGGGTTTATTGTTATAATTCTGTCAGGTGTACAGAAAAGTGGTGGCAATTTTTATGACTCGAACTTTGAAAGATATCAAATGTCAGGACAGCATAATTGGATGAAATAATGTTATCTATTTTACATAATCTTCGAGTATATTTTCAGTAAAAGCTACATGTTATGCTGATAGAATGGTTGATCAGTTTAGATGACTTATGCTTTCTGCGGAACTTAGAAATATTTTCAGATCGTTGAAAGTACTTTCAACATTCTGGAAAAGTAATCGCAATTTACTGTGCATCATTTTTAATTGATTCGGAAGCTAGTTTCTGTAAATATTGCCTGAGGGTATTTTGCCAACGAAAAAGCAATAGTTAAAAACGACCATTCAACGTCATGGCCATTACTTTTGTATACACCTAATAGTTCAATATAGTACGATTGTAGAGGCATTCAAATCAGGTTGCTCAAGGTCACTTCCACATTTCCAACATGAATTCTCTTTCCTTCTACTTTAAGCGCGTGTAGGTGAATAAATAAATGGAAGAGAAAGACGAGGAAGGATTAGTGTACGATAACAAAGATGAAAGAAGTCATTTTGCAGTTGGAAATATGACCTTGAACAGCCAAATCTGATTGTCTCTGCAATAGGTGTTCTATGCCAATGTCACGATGATTCGAGATGTTTCAAAAGTTCTCTTTCAGAGTGTCCAGCATGTCACCGCCGACTTCAGCCAACGTGAAGGATAAGAGAGGCAATTCGCATTCGTTCGATGTGAATGTGCTTGGAACGGAAGAAACCTGGCACACGCCGAGCATATTACTCGCTAGTCTTCCGAAAAGCGGTAGCAAAGTCGTTTTCTCCCAAATACACTTGGAAGTTGACCCGATGCAGTACGAACTCGAAGAAAGCAAATTCAATGCCCTGAAGGAGAGTAACACTGCCAGACTAGAAATATTCAACGATCTGTTAAGCGTACATCTAGGAATAGAACTTCGTAAGACCTCGCAAGTAGCTGTGAAGTATACACCAGCATTCTTCTTGGGGCGACACGAGGTGCGATTCGATTCGCCTGTTAAAATTTTTTAATACAACCATGATGTGTTGGATATTAAAAAGAATGCATATTAATCGATGTTTCTTTTACTGTACAGTTAAAGCTGGAAATGTTAGACAGATTAAAAGATGTCATGCAATCTAACGATATACTGAAAATGACAAAGTTAGAGATGCAGTTTTGCCGAGGTAGTTCGGTTTCACAGTCAGCTTCTTCCTCGTTCCTTCCTATTATGATGCATCAATGTCCTGATAATTTTTCGACTATAGAGTACTTCGAGGTAACTCTCAATATTCATTATAGTTATTAACGTAATTATTTTTAAAATTATTCTAAAGGAACATAAATTATTTGTAGTTTTCTTTTAAGTAAAACGTTTGTGTTCTTTGAAGTCAAATATGACTATTTTTATTTGTGAACAAATTTGGAGTGCTTTGATTATAAAGAAGACTCATGTAGATCACATTCATCTCTTCATCAACTTTTCTCTAATAAGTTTGGATTTATACACAAAGCAATTTTGTATCGTAGAATTTAACTACGGAAGACTTGGGCCGTTTAGTGATGTACGCTGATGTAATGACATCCTCGATGGACGTTGTAAATGGTCATCAATTACAACATGGGCTGGCTGTCATTCCTCGTCAGCAAACCGACGGACGAGGTACAATCATTTCTATCTTTTTAATCCAAACTAATGTATAGACCAAGGGCCTTTTAGACACACAGTCGTTTTCTAAAACAGATTGCCTACGTTTACAAAAATTGATGCGATAAAATTTGGCAACAGTAACAACGCATCTTAGTGTATTTAAAGTCGAATTTTAATGTACATTGATGTTGTACTCTTTATTTGTGCTATGTATATGGTACATCTATGAGACATTTAAAATAGGCCACCCAAACAACATTCTTAATTTTCTTTCTTAAAGTTCATTTTTATTGGGAGAAACGATTGTTATGAATACGGTGTGTGCTAATTTTTTAAGGGAGAAGTAAAAATATGTGGCTCAGTCCAAAAGGATGCGCGATGTTCACTTTACAACTTCACGTGCCTACGAGTACAGTGCTTGGACAGCGCATATCAATTTTGCAGCATGTTGTTTCCGTTGCGATTGTGTCTGCCATTAAATCCTTACCTGGATACGAGGTCTGTCTGCATTTCATTACGTATGTTCATTGAGGAAAGAACAACACTACAAATTGATTTTTGTTTTTAATAATAGGAAATTGATCTCAGAATAAAATGGCCTAACGATATTTATGCTGGTGATAATATTAAACTCGGTGGTATGATGATAAACAATCAGATAACATCAGATCTCAATATCTGCAATGTTGGTAAGTATTGACATCATGTACAGGTTGAGTTAAAAGAACAGTTCAGTAGTACCTTTGTAAAAGTGTAATTATGTGAATACCTATAAAGTTTAGTCAGATTATTATTTGATCTGCATGTAGTTTTACGTAACGAAAAAATGAATGTCTTTCAGGTGTCAGAGATACTAAACAAAAAGTGTAAATTTTAATCAACTTCTGTACTATTTTACGTTACTCTTCTCTGTTACGTTATTGTATTCTGAAATGGTTTCTATAATTTTGGAGCATCGTTTTTGTAGAATTACGAGAATATTATTTCGTGAAAAATTTTCTATAATTCTCGTCGTTTCCAGGAGTTGGAATAAATCTGTTCAACAAAGAGCCCACGTGCTGTATAAACGATATAATCAAATTGTTCAATGAAACGTATCATAAAAGCTTGCAATTAATATCTTACGAACAATACTTCGCCATTGTGTTTAATGAAATCGAAAGATGGTTGAATATTGTACAAAGTGGTAACGTAGATGCATTTTTGGACGCTTATTATACATATTGGATGCACACGTAAGTTTCTCAATGTTATATTACCATCAGTTATTTCCACACTTTCAAGATGATCAACATATGTTACTGTATACTTTATTGCAATGGTGTACTGCATCTTCGGGATTACTTTGTATTGCAGAATCTTCGTGCTATGATCAATTATGATAGCGACACAATTATAGAGAAAAAGTTAAAGTAATCTTGAAATCAAACCATAGTAACATGTATTCCTTGAAGCTATGCCAAATTGTTTATAAAAATCATTTGTTGTACACCACGCATCTGAATATTATGAGAATACTTGTGCACATAAAAATACCTGTGCAATGATTTTTTGTTCTGTTTTACAGGGATCAAGATGTGACGATATTGTCGACATCGGGTGCGTCGCAAAGTGTTAAAATATTAGGTATCGATGAATTCGGATATTTACGTGTTCGTGGACAAGGTGGCAGTATATTTACAGTGCATCCGGATGGTAATAGTTTCGATTGTCTCAAGGGTCTTATAATTCCAAAATAAACGAACGTTCACGGAACGGCGACTTCGTTGGGAATCTTTTATTCGTGACTGTATCGATTATACAGTGTTATTGTTTCTTATTTTTATACGTAATGTTCATATGTTAGGTACCTGTAAAATGACGAATTAGTCCAAAGGGTATTGTTTTTACTTTTTGTTTTACTTCGTCCTCTGCTGATATAATAAATACAATATAATGTGTAAAGCGTGAGTTACTGCTCAGTGTTCTTTATTACGCAACCTGTCGATTTATTTACTTTTTTCTTTCTTTTTTATTATAAAGAGGAAAGAAACGAGCGCTCGCGTAGACAGTTGGAAGACAACGTCAAATGTTATCGTTTGTACAATCATTTATTGAGTGTCGATGAAACGTCAGACTGATTCTTACAAAAGTTCAATCAAGGTCGTAATAAACTCGATCGATTGGCACCAGAATATAAAACTGTATTTGGAAAACGAGAAATATCGTTAATGAATATTATCTCGCTACTCTACGCGATAATGCATCTGTCTCATCTTCTCTCGTGTTTCACATTTCATGTATATATGTATGTATCAACTTCGATCTAAACATAGAAACATACAACGAATTATATTCATCTTTTCGATAGTCGAGGAGTTTCTCTTAAAAATTACATAACACGTCGATATATCGCATATTAATCATACAGATATTGATGATACACTGTTCGAAACGCAAGATAACAACAAATTGACCTTTCCGCGTTCCCCGCGAAACTATTTATCTATCAGGTCACCAGTTCAGTAATTAATCATCGGTGGAAGCTGTACAGAATTCTACCCGAATCCTCGAGTCGCCTAATCGCTGATCGAACCCGTTCAAACGTGATAGCGATACATTTTTTTCTTAATTTCTCAAAGCGCGCGTCGATCGATGAGTGAATTTTCATCCGACGATAAAGTGGAAAGTAAGGTTTAAACATTTAACTCCCTTGATCGTCAGCTTTACGCCACTTTCGTGTCTCCTGATTCTCGTCTTCATGACTTTCCCATTCACGAACACTATTTTTTTTTTATCCAGATTCGATTAATTGTTCTAGACGACAAAAAACGTTTCCACTGAGTCTATGTATATGCTTCGTTGTCTACACTTCTGCGACGATCGATTTTTCTTTAATCTACAATAGAGATTGGCGACAAACACACGTGGTTGACTTCTTTTTTGCAGCAACTCGTCCGAAGGGATGAAATATTTACAATAAATGGACGATCGAGAAGGAATGATATTCTTTTCTCTGCGCGTCGACGTTAAAGCACGTACAAATTTTATAATTTTAGACTGTTATCATAATTTTGCAGTCGAAATCGTCAGCAGTGGCTTTATATAATTTTATATGAACCTCAGTTGTTAATTGAAGGGTAAGGGGAAAGAACAGGATATGTCCATTCTTATTCTGCAGTGTTCAAGTTGAAAGAAAAATTCAAATAATGTAAACCAATTGTATTTTCGCTCATTCTTTTTTCTGTCGCCTAATTAGAGTATAACTTCATGTCATGAACAATTCAGTTACATTCATTGAACCTTGTCCCTTTACTGATGCACTAAAGTATTAAAAATTGATTTTCTCAATGAAGCTGTTTTGTGACATTCCTTGTTTTTTCCCTAAACCCTTCATTTTTTGATTTCCGGAAAGACTCGTTGTTAATTGTTCAAGTCAGCCGAGCGTGTTTGGCCATTAATTATATATCTTTCAGACACGTTTCTTTTTTTTTTAATAGTAAGCATAGTATAATATTTAGACATTTCTCAGGATATGACGAGTGTAATTAACAATTCTGTTAAGAATCCTCCAGTCACGTTCAATCTCCGTTGAAGTTCATGGTTTCGAGCGAACTTCCGCTGGAAATTCCCGTTAAACAATCTGGGGCCTCTTAACAGATAAATCAATTTCTAGCGTTATATACAAATAAACATCTATTTCGTTAACACTAATAGTGTAGTGTCCGATATAAATATTTAAACGAGAACGTGTCGTGATCACTTATGTGTACAGCACAATGATCTCTCGCTGTTGGCACACTTTTTGTCAAAAATTCACGCACATTCGCACACACGCACGCACACGTACACATGCACACACTATATCTACTTTGTTGTTCTTCAATTATCGCTATTCGAATCTTTTAATCGGCAGTTATACATATTTATAAAAGTACGGGGTCATTTTGCTGTTTTATTCAGTGTGCTGGACATTTGATATCCATTCTTTGTTGCTGTTTATTGTACGAATAATATTCAGCTAACGACGTTCGAGAAGTTCGCTATGAAAATGAAAAAATTACACGCTATGTTTCGTCTTAACGTACGGCTAATTTAAAAATGTCTAAATAGCGAGTAAAGTCGTAGGCGATATAGCGTTCCACGTGAAAAACGGTAAAAAGAAATTTTCTTTTTTTTTTTCAAACAATCGTTTTCGACGAAGATCGTTTTTTTCTCCAAAAAGTGGACCGCAACGATCTTTTCAGACACTGTTTCTCGTTTCGAAAGATTTCAAGAAGAAGGCCAACATCTTTACGAAGAAATTATTTTCGCGTTCGAGCGAGAACAATTATCGATTATTCCTTCCTATGAAGATTTTCTTTAATGTTAACCATTTAGTAGATCTAAGTTTATTATGCCTACGTGCTAAAACACAGTCGTACACTATTCCGTAGCGTTCATTCTTCTGTTCTTTTTCTCTGTTTCTGTAAATACAAAACACGTTGTGACGTAAATGCAAAGTGTGCTGTATGTGATTTCATGATAGTCTTTGCATATCGATTTTTAACCCGTTCAGGATGAACCTTATTCACAGATTATTCTAATATATAGACTGAAAGAATTTTATTAACATCTTCGAAAATTTTGAAAAGAAATAGCTTGAAGCGTGGCTGCATCCTGTATAAAAATGTCATGCCAGCGAAAGGGTTAAATGTGAGTTTGCTTAATCGTAAATTTCGGATTTCTACTTCTTTGCGGCTATAGTAAAAATAAATAGACGAAGAGAGTGGCAGTTAAAAGTTTCTGATAGTAAGGGTTACACTCAATTTTGAACACGAAAACTAAGGAATGATTTCCTTTTGTGAAGTGTTAGTATGACTTGATATCTCGACATCTATTTCTGAAATGAATTATTCAGAAGTTACGGAACGTGTACATTTTGATTTTCAAGATTCTATCTTTGATTCCACCAAAATTTTCATTTGATTCTGTATGTTGTTCGCATTTTATTTTGATTTCTGCTTATCACAAGAAAGCTTAACAAACGACTCCATTAAAATTTTCTTCGTTAATATAAACGAATATGTACAATACACAGTATACGTATATTGCGTTCAACATTATCCTTGTTGTGTAGAAATAAATTGTTTATAGCTAGACAAGATTAACAAGCATATAAAAGTTGTGCAATTTGATTTCTTTATACACTAATACGTTCTTCTTTTTATTATATCAGAAACGTTTAAGTGGCACATTCGAAAACTGAAATATCGATTCGACTCTTATGAACTATTAAATGCGACAAGTGGAATGATAGGACACAAAGCGCGTGAAACAAATGTGTGAAATATTTTTGAACAAATTTGTCGACTCTCGAAATTATATGCTTTGACTATAAAACTTACCAATTAATCCAACTAACATAGCATAACCAGCATTCTTACGAAATATTTATAATGGCCAGTCATTTTATATAGTATACGGTAAATAAATAAAAAGAATACTATGCACTTATAATAAAATGAAGCTGAAGTTTTATGTTAATCATGATTTTTGACTGAACGCCATAGTTATGAATACTTAATACGGTGATACTTATTTCTAAGAGATGTACAAGGAACTAACAAATTAGGATTATTATCCTCGTTCTTCGAGCGACAGTGGTAACTATAATATCAATAGTATACAAATTCTGAATCAGTTCGTGTCAGTTACATAAATATTGCACTGACAAGAAATCGCAATACGAACGTCTTTCTAATCTCGAACGCATTGGAGCATTCCAAAAAAATGTCGTTTTCTTCAACTTTCGTTTCATGAGCCATAATTGCAAGAAATAATTGCGACCCTCAAAATAAAGTCCACCTTTTTCCTCGAGTTTTGCTAATTTTATAATTCTACAGTACGTCGTTTGCTCATCAGAAAATTTTTACGAATTTACATAGTTCCCTCATCTTCAACTTCGATATATTTTGGCCGTTTTAGCGACTTTGTACTCCTGCTTTCACTAGTGGAATAAATTTATCATAATTTGTATTCTCCCGTCGCTAATTCTAAAAAAGAAATCAATTATATAGTACCGGCGTACTGAAAGAAATAGATGAAAATTTAATTATGTTTTACGAGGTAAATAAATGAGATATATATTATTGCATTGGGTATTAAGAGAACATTTAATTGATGGCTTCGAAATGTCATTTTTCCAGAATGCCCTAATACAAGGTGTGTTAAAAGTCGTTGCACAATCAAAACAGAGCTGGTTCTTTATTCGAAAATAAATCAAGAATAAAGAATAAAATCTTTTGTTACGAAGCTTGTTTTTCGATAAAATTGACTTTTGTTATAAATAGACTACGGATATCTACGCAAAAATGAATATTTTTTGCTTTAACGTACTCAGATAAATGAAACATTGATGAAACTGTATTTTGTGCTTTGAGTGATCAGAAATGTATTATTTACTCGTCTTACTTTATAAAATATGTTCCTTTCACGCAATTGGATAATCTAAATTACAACAATAGTTATTCCGTTAACTTACGAATTGTTGAAAATTTTGCCTTTATGAAAATAAAAAATCGATATAGTAATGGTAACGTGTTTCGAATTTTTACTTCTTGGAATACATATATAGGATTGTTCCTTAAATACAGACGAGTTTGATTGTCTTTGGAATAAACTATTTCCATAATGCGACCGTTTAAATAATAAATAACAGTCAATTATCTCGAAAACGAAACCTCGAATAGAATTATTTTATTTTTAATTTTCGACTTATTTCTTGACAAAGAAACATCTGTCTCGGTTGCATTACGACTTCAAGTACACACTGTATAACATCGAATCTTGATGTAGTCGAGAGTTCAATCCTGTCGTCCTTGACGTGTTAGAATTACGCTTTCGTTATTGAACAGTTCTTTGATTTTGCGATTAAAGCGCACCGTGTTTGTTAACGCCTTTTCAAGGACAGGTGCAACGTCGAAACGATGATTTTGGCACCATTGTTGCTTAATTACGTTCGAGTATCTAGAACTCGGTTCACCGTGACGTTGAACGTCGGAGATCATCGATGAAATGTCGAAGACGATCGGTGAATCGCTGTGGCGTCTAGTCTTCGCTGGAGAACATGTTCACTTCCGTTTTATGGGACATGGCCACCTTGTCGGAGATGCAGCTGATGGCACCCATGCGATTTTTACGCGCTGGATCGCCCGACTCGAAACACAGTTTCAAAAATTCGAATTAGAACATTTTATTCACCTGTGCGGATTTATGATTTCTAAACAAAATAATGAATTAATTTTATTTTAAAATCTGCGAATTTTAATTGTCCAACGGGAGAAATTATTCTCTACACTTTTCACATTACTTTGTAATACTTGAAACATAGAACGTTGCTTTTACTTTTGATCATTTAATATGTTGAGTGCCGCAGTGAAAACTGCCATACCTGATCAGACACCCTATAATTTACTTTTTTGAATATAAATTCTGTAATAAAAAAGATTTTCGCTATTCGATCGCGTAATTTGTATTTTATATTATTATTTCGATGTTAATGCTATACAAAATTTTATAAGACGTAATAGTTAATTAATTAAATTAATCAGCAGCGCGGATCACCGGTGACCCACACGGCATTCAACGTGTTAAAAAAATGCACGTATACTATTTTTGAAAAGTAGACATTGTTTCTAGTATTTATTATCCTTTTTAGTGTTTTGTAGCTGTTGATTAAAGAAATTTCCTTTTCTTATGAATATATAGAGGAATTCTTCGATTTCTGAGAATAGCAACTATAGTGGTAGGAAAAATTCGTTTTGACTCTTTGGTTGGTTTTTGTACGATGTATACGTCCAGTGTGTCCGGTTTAATTATAAGCGCATAGATAGGTTTTGCTATTTTTAAAACTATTGAAGACGCAAGTAAGCAGTTTATGTAAAAATCGCTTGATTCGAAGGAGCACGTACAATGATTGTCGGAGTGAAAGCTCGCTTGAATCTGTATGTATGAGTATGTAAGGCTGTCTTTTCTAAAATGATGTGACAGAGTTAAGCGTTTTGTGTTCGAGTGTGTGTAAGAGCTTGTATATGAGTGTATAGGAACATGTAGGTGCTCTAACACTGCGATTTAGCGATACAAAATAACTCGTTGCAATGTGTTTATTAGTGAGCACGCTGAACATGTAAACTAGTGTCTATGCCCTTATTCTTATTTCAAATTAATAAAAACATCCCGTGTACGTTGTTGTGTGACAGACTGTACCTTCCCTTGTCTTCAACAATTAAAAGAAAGAATCGTGTACACTCAAACCAGACACACTGACACATCCCCGAATGGTTAGTCTCGACCTGAACGAAGTTTAACGAAACATCGATCACCTGATCGGAATCGCTGGAAATCGATTTTCTGCTACGATTCCGGCAATTGTCGGCGGACATCGAAGGACTGGAAGCGTCCCTCGATTCCGACACTTCCTGGACAGTCGATAGTTTGCGGTCCTCTTCGTCGTCGTCATACACCTCCACCGCGGTCTCACGAATTCTCGCCTGATAGTCTAGACAGGGAGGGAGGTGTATGAGAGAGACCTAGCTAACCGAGGTCTCCTCGACAGACGGGCTCGCCAGTGCTTGTGTCTCACCGTTGGCATGCTTCACCTCGTCCTGGCCTGAACGTGATGCAGGTGGACTGCTCCGTGAACATGAGGTCATGCTGTGCATCGTTTGGCTACGACCACCATAGAATCGCATGCTGTATGCTGCACGGTTACTGCTTTGCATTCCGCCCGTCTGCAATATTATACAGGGTCAGTCGTGAGATCGACACGGTCCGTATCTCCTGTTTTACTGAAAATAGAAAGACACGTTGGGTTGGTGCATAAATAATGGCAATTTCTCTATATGAATAGTAAAGTCTTGAGATGGCAGTGCGCTATCGTTCTTTCAGTTTATGGTAGTTTGTTTTGTGATTGCGATCTGAAATATTTATCCAGTTCTGACTGTACTTCTTCTACCTTGTTGAACTTTTCACCTCTCAAGGGATTCTGGAGACATTGAAGAAGGTAGTAATCGGAAGACGCCATGTCAGGGTCATGGCGGATGTCACTATTTCCAATTAGAACTCCTTTAATTTTTCTTGAGTTACTAGGACCATATGTGGGCTAGCGTTTCTTTGGTAAAATATCTTGCAATTTTTCGAGTTGTGTATATATTTTGTGGGATTCATTGTTTTGTTTTCTCCCAGAAGCTCACAGTATATTAGTCCTCTGCAATCCCACCAGCTAGTTAGCAATACCTTTTTCGTATAAATATTTTGCGTTTGACGGTGTTGAAAGTTGATCACATCTTGTATACCTTGTTCTTTGTCGCAAAACTTTGTCATTTGGTATGTCACTGATCTGTACAGAAAGCTTTGGCACTATTTCTGTTTTTTTTATTTGTCCAACAATTATTGATTGACCAACCCCGTGTCTGTCATGGCTTTCTTCAATAACTGTCTTTAGAATGTCGTTCACGTGGTTAGTCTGCGAGATTGAAATTTTTCTTACCACTCTTTGAGGATACATTATCACTGAAAGTACTACATATATTTCCTAATCAGTCTACAGCACTATTGCACGCACATACTCTTTTTTTAGATCCATCTTGTTACTATTTAAAAAATGAAATAAAAACCAAATGACAAATGATAACTGATGTCACCAATAATTTGGACTGAGCTGTGTAACATATCTCTTCAACAATATGATCTGTCTTTGGAAAATTGTGGAGACAGTAATATAAAAGTATCACTTTGAGAATTCCCATTACTTATGCATCAACCCAATCGTAGAGAAGTTGAATGGAACTATCTATCTTTCTATGACCTCGTGTTTTCTTCAAGTGCAACTGTTGGTGTTCACCCAGGTCAACAGGGAGGCTTCTAGAACCATAAAAATTACCCGTCAATCTTTAACATACTTTATTATGTACGAATTTTGAATTTTGTATGAAAATTCCACCTATAAAGGTGAAGGTTGTCCCGCATGTATCGAAAAACTTCTGTTACGTCTGAATTACATTTATAGGACATGGTGCAATCGCACTTTGTTAATGCGTTGTTACATTTAAAGAAAAAATGAGGTCGTCCAAAAGTAGATGTGTTTATGCCATTCAACTTTCCTCTGTATCATTTTTTTCTATTTTCAATGAAACGCAAGTTATGATAAAAAAAAAAGATGTACAGGGTGTTCTATGTAAATCGTTACAAGTCTTTTGCTCAAAACTGCTAAAAAATCGACAAACTTTTTCCAATTTCTTTTGTTTACTTTTTTATACGAGACAGGGTACCTTTTATTATCTATACGTTTTTTTTTCTATTTCACATAGTTAACAAGTTAAGACGAAATACATTTAAGACCTGTCTCAATGAAGATTTACTTATTCAAATTCGAAGTTAAATTGCAAACTATCTGATCAGTTGCAATCAATTCAATATGATCGTGACCACCAGAATTTTTATTTCGTTATTCCATTGACTTTGTTATGACTTTTTAATGATTTTAGAGGAGAAATACTCACATTGGCGTGTCCAGGCCGAACGTTTTTGTACGGTTGGAACAGTACCAAGTATACCTTCGGCGTGAAGAGGCAACCGAGAGCTACTGATGCAGAGATGTTGATGCACATGCACATGCTTGCTATTTGCACCTGCAAGTTTACCTTTATGTGTTCCTTATCTCAGTATTGAAAAAATGAAACGAAGCAGTAATTATTATTATTAATATTTTCAACGAACGCTCAATGCGAGCCCGGATAAACGACAGAGCAAAATCATTTTTTACGCATAGCCGTCTGATAAACAATTTCAAAATATTGGTCCTGATCAAAGTCTGATATCTACGCTCTGACAGCGTCTTTGCTTCGATTATTATTGAAGTTACCATTCTTTGCGTTAGGTATCGAATCTGTACGCGTCATCTCGTAGCAATCAGTTTATTTCTATACCTTGTAATCGTTGTTCGAGCCAAAGTAGATGGGCACGAAAGCTAACCACACGATACAGGTCGAGTACATTGTGAAACCGATGTATTTCGCCTCGTTGAAGTTCTCCGGTATTTTCCGCGTTTTGAACGCGTACAGGGTGCACATGAGTATCAGTAACATGTTGTACACGAGGGACATCATCAGGGAGAACGTGGAAACGCGGCACGTCAGCACCGCCGACAACGGATAAGGATAGATTTCCGTGGTGTCCGGTGGTTCGATTATTAGCCACACTATAGCACCGAGTAATTGCACTGCGGTGATCCCTGTAAAAACGGGAATTACATAAAACGATATCAGGATCGACGACTTAGGCTACGATAACGAAACGGCTCTATAGTGGTATCAGGTCATCTCATAAGTAGATTACGGTTCTTTATGCGATTTAATGAATTCTCGTCTCCAAAAGATGCAAAGCATCTCCAAAGTTTGTGACCACTCGACATTTCGGTATTTTCAAAAATATTATTCAGTGAAAACAGGTTCCTTTATTGTAAATTCCTATATTTTTATAAGTAGACTACGGTTGTTTATGCGATTTAACGAAGTTTCGTTTGCAATGGATACAAAGGTTCTCCAAAGTTTGCGACCACTCGACATTTCGGAATTTTCAGAAATATTATTAAGTGAAAACAGGTTCCTTTATTGTAAATTTCTATATTTTTATAATATCTCACAGTATCCGCTGTTAATTCTAGTTCATTAAGAAAATTGGTTCATAAGATGATAACAGAAATATTTTACAAAGGACTATGAGTTCTGGAGGTCTTCAATTTCGATCATATTTTATATAATGGCAATACGCCGTGCACAAAATTGTATTGAATATTCTATTGAAATTATACGGTTTATCTCATCAAGCTTCATTGAGAAATGACGTCTCAGAGAGTGACTTTGATAAGCATGAGCGGAAGGAACGCTCCAGCTTTGAAATTTTGCAGAAATATTTAAGAGATGAGTCCCACGATTAAACGTGCCTTTGAAAATTGTAAACTCACCGATAGCGATCACGACCTGGCTCTTCGGTGACGTGTAAGACGGCCTCTTTATGCTTTTCGTTCCTCGGTTGAAAATACGAGATATTCGGTTCGTTTTAGTTAGTATAGCGCTGTAACAAATGCTCAGGCACAGGCCCAAACCGATTCTCAGGTACGTGCAATTCCACGTGGTGGGTTTGCTCAGAATCACGAAGCTCATGCCGTAACACAATAGTATTCCAACCAGCAGCACGTAACATAACTCGCGCCCTGACGCCATGATCACAGGGGTACGATTGAAGCTGTAATATAAGCAATCAATTAATCACTGACTGTGTAACACTCGAATTTAACCCTTTCACCGCAGATCGAATATACATCAAATTTAATATTATCTTTTCTGTGGCAATAGACCAAAATTGTAATTTCATTCCAGGTGCCATTTCCAAAGAATTGACTGTGATGCTATCACCTCGTTAGTGTTTTATACTGGACTTATTTGTTAGAACAGTAATGAGTATAAGAAATTTTATATCATGTGGGACATGTCCTGTTAGGGGCGAAAGGGTTAAATAAGTATGCAACAAAGTTTAGATGTTCACCAAATATTTTATAAACTACTTCTTTATAGTTTATTAACGCGTTGAGCGCCGCAGTGAAAAATCCCGTAATTAGTCAGATACGTGTAAATATGTACCTTTTTATTAACATGTATAGTTGCATATATAAATATTTATTTATTTGTTAATATACTTATTATTTTGTACTATTTTCGAAATTTCGTCGGGGTAATCAGTTATTTGACGCAATTAAAATTGGTACGTGGGTCATCGGTGGTACACGTAACGCTACGTGTTAATATTAAATTAACTACTAGTTTTATTAGCGCGTACGTTATGTCATTTCCTTAGGTTCTCGTTCGACAATAAGAAAAAGTGGAACATTCATGTGACTTGTTAAAGATCAATAAATTCATCGAAGGTTCACAAACATGTGAACGAAAACCTTCAAATTAATTTGAACGCGTGTTCTTGCACAAGGTAATATTCAAAGTCATCTTCTGGAAGAACACTGAATTCGTCTAATGTTCTCAGACGTATCTCGAAGAGAATCTTCAAATTAATTTGAACACATATAGTTGCTCACGATCATGATCACCTTGCAACGTTCAATTCGTCTTGATGTTCAGCTGTAACCATTTAAAAAAAATATCGACGGCCTTTCAATAAAAAAAAATATGATCTTGAGAGAAATTTTTCTGCCAATCAAAATATTTATCTCTTAGAATTAAACGGGGATGTTCAAGGTGGTCAAGTCAAACGAGACCCCCAGTACAATGTTACTTTTTGACAATTTCTTTTTAGTGTCCGTTGCGTACTATTTTTCCTAATTAAGTTGGACTTGTTGGCGGTCCATTGCATGAGACGCCTGAACCGCAACAGTTTAATAATTACAGTTTTGAAGTAATGTACTATAGAGTCTACTATTAGGGCAATCTACGATGTAAGTTATAGGAACGTACCGAATGAAAACGACGGTAGTAAACAATGTGCTCAGTATACCGATGGACGCGAATATCAGAGGGACCAATGCCCATGGGCTGGTCCATGGAATGACTTCAGCTGTTAGTTTCACGCAGCTTGTCATCGTCTCATCCGGAGCATAACCTGGACCACAACTGCTACAGGTGTCATTGAAAACGTAATCACCTTCTGGACATGCGAAGCAAGTCCAACAACAAGCTTCCTGAAAATTCCAATACTACCGTAAAGCATCGTTTAAAGAGACACTGCTCCAAAAAGCTATTCTATGCATTTGTTGCGGTGCATTAACCCTTTGAGTCCTGGAAATTTCGGGAAAAGGCGTGCACCGTGTGCTGAAATTTTCTGCGGCGGAACAGCGTATTAAAGTAAATATTTAATTGTAATAATATGTATGACGTCGACTGTTCAGTTGTTTTGTGCTCTATAAATTGCACAGTATGTAACGAAAGATGTATATTTTAATCAAATGAGTTGAAGTGATAATTCTTCCGAATACATAGGTTCATAGCGTACAATAGACAGCTGTGCCTGAACCAGTACGGTGGCTCATAGCACAGGGTGAAGGATTTTTGGAATCGTCCTCAAGGAGTTAAGCCTCCATTTCTGTGGTTTCAACAGTAAACATTACAAAAAGAGAACAATTAGAATTTAATTTAAACAGTCAGTTTTAAACATCTATAGTATTTCGGTTACTGCTTTGTTTAACATGTAATTGCAAGGAATGATATTCAGTCGTTTGTTGTCGCTTAATACTTGCCTGAAAATTACGAACGTGACCCAACGGACAATTATCATTGCACAAGCTCCGTGGAATATGAGCTTCACCTGCTCCGGTCGCCCATCTTGTTATGTTGATATCAAGTAATAATCTTAAATAAAAGTCACGAAAATTTTTGCTCAGTATAATAGTTTAAATTAAGTAATATATGTAGTCGTTTATATAATTACGCGTCGATCGTATTCTCTTTTGTTCTGAACTTTTCTGTCAAATCCAATACGACCTACCCGTGTGCACTAATTTCCAGTAATTATGATCTATGAACGGATGGAAATTTTAATGGAGGAAACTCAGTGAATTCCGTGATAATTTAAAGAGGAGTAAGTTTCGGAATTATGCCGGCGCTTTTTCATGTTAATGAACCAGGATCAGTTTAAAAGGATTATTATAATATACATTGACGGAATTTAAAGATGGCAGAAATTTTGTTTAGACAATGCTCAAGCAAAGTCCGTGTATTTTGTTATTTTCCGTTGCTGTGCGAACGTGTACGAGAAAAGTGATTAAAAACATTATTTTCAATGAAATTATCAATTTTTCAACCTAACTAAAATTACAGAAAGTGTAGACACACTGTTTCAAAATTTGTATTACGAACTATTCGAAAGAATTCTAGCAAGAAGATTAAAACTGTTTCAAAAACTTAGTCGTTTAGGGTATACTTCATTAACTATTATTAGTTCTGTTTTAAAGTAAGATTATATTACAGCGAACTTCTTTGGAAAGAGTTATCACTAATTGGTTGTTAGGATCAATATTTGACTTCTCTGGCTTGTGTGGAAGAAATCGGTAACTCCTCACTAGTTTACGTTCTTAATTATTCTTATCAGAATATTAGATTTACTCGTACATGTTAAAATTTGTCTAAATAAAATATTAATAATGAGGAAAATGATTATCACTAGAATAATACTAGTCGTATCAGGAAAGTAGACACTGTATTATAAAATTAGACACAAGTCGTTCATTTTTAATTAAGCTGTTAGGGTACGGAAAGAAATAAAAAATTCAATACAATTAAAACCATGTTTCAACCGATAAAATCAATGCCTTTCCTATACCAATATATTTATTTAACAATTTGTTTTCAGTCTTTCTCAACGATAATCAAAGAAGGTCTCAGTATCACGAAATTATCTGAATTTCCTCTATTTAATAATCGAGTGTAGCATTCAAGCTCATTCGTTTTCAGTCATTCTGCAAAGTTTGAATATTACTCACTCTTCTTTCCACGTGCCGATAAGAACGTAATCGAAACGTCCATCTTCGTTCCGCTGGTATTGGTATATATTATAAAATCCATACGCATCACCGTCGGATTTAAATTTAATTTCAGTGCCCTGGCGTCCTGAATGTCATTCGGATAAAGTGAACATTAATTTCATGAAAAAACGATAACGTGTAATAGCTTTTAAAAGAGCTCGAACAATGCACGCGCGCTCGCTGGAACTTTTTTAACTGAGCTTCTTTGAAAGCCATCCGTTTAGTCGTTTATTTCTGTTACAAGCACGACAGAACGTGTATTATAATCGAATCAGTGCCACGCTGACATTACGATGTCGAAATTTGCCTTCGCAGTGTACTTTACATTTAATTGAATCAAGTAACACGTTTTTCACATGGCAGGAAATTTAGGACGAGTGACTGAAGTTGATAACGTGATTGCTTACCGATGAAACTGACGTTTCGGATGTGCTGAAGAAGTTCTTGACCCTCTGGTGCCGGACGAAGAGTATCACACAAGTAGTGTGACGTGCCAAGGGCATTCACACATTCATCCTCGATCAGGTTGTGAACACCGTGCGCCATCGCATAAACCGCGTCGACTGGAAATAATTGATTAGAAAAATCAATGCCTGTCGATAGAAATAAAATCATTGTTAAATTATGAAGATCTTTTAGATACTGAAGGGTGTTTCTAAAAAGAGTGGTCAAAATTTACGTATAATATACTGTAATTAAGCTTACAGTACTTCCAAAGAGCGATGAATTTTTTAACAATCAGATTAACAAGGGGAGTATGAGCCCATGAAGTTATCGATTTCGTTCAAATTTTACACAATAATAATAGTCCATGTACAGATTACTCTTGTAGAATTAGAGAAATCTGCTTTCAAGCATTTGTGGGATTTTAAACTGAACGGTTTTGTGACTCATAATTATCGTAGTTGCACAATCGTTGAGATGTAACTTCTCAAAAATAAACGAAAGATGCTAAAATTTAAAAGAAGATAAAATTTGATTAAGTGTTCGAACTCATTGCCAGCAAATTTATTGTTTTAAATTGTAACATGTAGACTGCAACAGTGAAAACTGCCATGCCTGGTCAGACATGCAAATAATAGAGGAAAAAGTATTTAACTATTTACTCATACAATCGTTACTTTACATTATTATTGCGATATTAATTCTATTAATAATTTTATAAGAACGAAGAGTCAATTAATTAAATAAAATTCGAGGCCCTAAATATAGATGATCCCCATGATAGCCAATGCGTGAAATAATCACAGAATACATACTAATTATAAGTCCTTAAAAATTCCAAACTATATATTTTGAGTTTGTGTTTATAACAATGGGGATTCACTGAATTTTGTAACCATTACTCATAACCAGATTCAGTGAAGCGTTTTAATCATCTGTTAGTATTTTCATTGTGTGATAAATCGTACATTATTATTATAGTTTCAAGGGAAATTTGGCAATGTTCAGTTATTATTTACGTTTAAAGTCCTTGGATTAATTTCGAATGACTTTCAGCGATTGTGGTAAATTACTCTGATCGAATGATCACTAGAAAATCTACTAATACTGGTTCAACAATTTTTATAGGAAATTCTCTGACACATTACCTGAGAGAATGGCCACTAGAAAATCTACTAATACTGGTTCAACAATTTTTATGGGAAATTCTCTGACACATTCCTCTGAATGATTGACCACTAGAACATCTACTAATACTGGTTCAACAATTTTGATGGGAAATTCTCTGACAAATTACCTGAGCAAATGGCCACTAGAAAATCTACCAATACTGATTTAATCATTTTTATGGAAATTTTTCTGACCGAATGGCCCCCAGGAAATGTACCAACGTTGTTTGAATTAATTTTAGGGGAATTCGTTTGCTATTGGCTAATCAGTCTGTAGCAAAGATGCATTGCTTACCTACAAACGGCACCAAGCCTTCTTGTTCGTAATCAATCAATTCCTCTGTGCCGGTGCAACGCGTCACTCCCGCCGGCGAATTTGCATTGAAGCTGCATTTGTGATGCTGCGACCAAAACTCACGGAACCAAATGTTTCGGCAATTCACCATCTTTCCAGGCAGTCTTTTATGCGGGACATTGCTCTCGCTTTGCCCGTCGCACTCGTTGTCCACCCTCGGTCGAAGATTCAAATAATAGTCGTCGAAACCTGTACGGAATTTGAAGAGAGTTCATTCCACTAAAATGAATAAATGAGTACAGCAATTATCGTAGGAACAATGAAATCACGCCTTTCAAGGTCGCTTCGTTAATTGGACGAGAGAAGTTTTCAATCCGTCGTTTTTTTAAAGCAAATAAATAAATAAGAACAGCAACTGTCGTAGGAACAACAAAAGTAGGCCTTTCAATGTATGCATATTATACACTTCATTCGTTTCTATTAAGTAACTTGTAGTGAGTTGTCTTAATAATTAGGGAAGATATCGTAAAAAATCATGATGTTTGATTAATGAAAGGAAAGGATGCATAATTTGTTGTACATATATTTTTAAAAATAATGTTAAAGTTCTGGGTGTCTAGGTTACTTAGAATTTTTTTCTGGTTAAATTCTGAATGTTATTATTTATATAATTGAAGCAGTTTTTTTAGTTTCTCAAAGAATCACTTAAATTTATCATGGTTTAATAAAAGCGTAGATATTTGAAATCTAAAACACTCCAGTCTATTTATCTGTTTTTATAAGAAAATTTTTGGATGATCCTTGTGAAGAATACGAATATTGGCGTGAAATGTAAATCTTTTTTCAAATCATATTTTCGTAATGCTTCTTTCAAGCGGACAATTTGTTATTCTAATGGATAATCCTTTTTTTCTAATTTCATACAGCGTAGAAAGGAAATCCGTGGGCATGTAACAATGTACCATTCCGATAATCGATAGTTGCAGAAAACTGGAGTTTCTTGCTGCATTTCAATAGTGATTGACGTATCGTATTTTCTGATACGCCGGTTTTTCCGAATTACCGATAATCCGTTCGGTTATTTGTCGTTGCATTTGCCTTTGTATCCCGTTCGAAGGTACAAAAAGGAAATTACGTACTTTTCAAACCTCAAATAAAAGTTCTTGCACAAAAATCGTTGCTAAAAATCATATTTGTTCTTTCGGGTGCTTAACTGTAGTTTGAAATGTTCTTCTGCATAAGATAAAAACATAGTTATTTTTCTTCCATTTACATGAATCATCCTATATCACGCTACAGCCAGTTCACGTGAAATATATGCAAATTTCAGGAAACTGATAAAAAAATCCTAATTCCTGAGGATATTTTTCCAGTATTATAGCAGTTTCATATTTTAACATTAAATCTGCCTTGCTATGAATTATAAATATTCAACAGACCAAGGAGAAGGTTGAGTATGATGAGATCTTTAAGATTTTACTTAAAATGAAACAGTAATATTTTGCGCTACTTAAGAAATTAAAATCTTAATAGGGTAACGCTTGATTCTTTATTATTGCTACGATAAATAACACAGTCTAAAAATACAATTTTTAATATTCACAAACGGAAAATAGAGAATTTTTCCTTGTAAGTCGTAATTGTGACATAAAACACTTAAAAAAGCATAAAATAAGATACGTTGTTCGTTGATTTCTTAGGGTTTGAATTTCTGTCAATTTTCCGGTTTCTGAAAAGTGGAAAAATCGAAAAAGAATTGATTTAGAAAAATGGGAATTATTATATGTATATGTATAAAGGTATACACCAATAGAAAGCTCTGTTTGCATGACTTTTCAGTATAAGTCCCATTCTGATTTCTTACTTCTATTAAAAGTTACAGTATAATTACATTTAAAACAATATAACATTTTGAACCCGTCTCGTTCACTGAACAAATCAAAGGTCTCGATACACCTCTTAACGAACAAAGTTTATTACAGGAAAACAACTTTAGTTGCATTTTTTTAGATAGTGACACGTTGCGAAAAGCCGTACTGAAAGTTTTCGAAAAGAAAAAAAAGTATGCAGATGAGAGGGTAGCAAGTTTAACACAAGTGCAATTCAGAGCTTTGGAGCATCGTTCGTTATCGTCGTAAAAAACCACGAAGTATCTTCAGCGGGTGCATTTGCGATAGCCGAACGACTCCGGAAGTGTCTGCGAGCGAAAACAGTAATTCAAGTGTCCACGAAGTGGTCTTTAGCTAGTAAATTGATCAGCAAAGTGGCTTTTATCTTGAAAATAATTTAAAACGGTAGCGTGCTCACGATGTGGAATTTCAAGTAAATTAAATATTCATTAAGCTGCTACCCCGGAAGTTCGTGAAAAGAACAATGCGCAGGTCTCAGAAGTCTCGTACCTCTCCGGTCTCTAACTATTGGAGACTTATGTTTCGAGAATTTGATTTATTTGTTATCGTGGAATTTCCGAAGTCCCGAGATCGATATACCGTACAGTGCGGACTGTTTGCGACGTTCGAAGTTTCTCGTTGCAAGACTTCGGGGGTTCAAAGACCCTGAAGGACAGAATAATTCATGAAGTAAGTCGCAGTGTAACGATACTAATTCGAACTTCAAACGTTCGGATTCCTCCTTGTCTTGGTATGTATCAACAATTAACGGACACGTATTCGTTAAATATCGCGACGTGAATATGGTAATATAAATAGCTGCACAAACTGTGTTACATCTCAGTTATTTACAGCGACATATAAAGTAATCAAATATTATACGGAATATTTGTTTTCAGACACAGGATCATTTTTAGAATTTATGTGGTACAAATCATTCGAGGAACGCACTTATTTTATGAAAAAGGAGTATTCATAAAGCATAGTGGTAGGATAAGAAATGAAAGTTTATCGATAAGGTAAACTTTGTACGACCAACGTTGTTATTTCATAAATAAAAATAATAATAAATTTATGCATAATAATTTAATTGCGTAAGTCCAAGCTACAGGTAAACTATATCAAGGTGTATTAATGTCGATAAATCGATACACCTTACTTGAAGTTTGGTATTATACGACTAAATTGCGCGTGTAAATTATTGCATGTGAATTTATCATTGGACACAATAGAAACTCATTCCTGATTCATTACACTGACCATTTGAATCGATAAAGCGCGATTCAGTGCGTCTGTGCTGCGGTTTCAGACGAACCACGGTTACGATTGTACTTTTTCACTCAGAGTAATCTGATTTCGTGATACACATTCGAAATTTCATGCACTCCCTTCATTATTCTCCGTCGTGGATCAAAGCAGCCGAAGCATTCTTGATTCCGTGTTTCTTTTACGCTTTTTGTCGAGTTTCATGTTTATAACGTTACAGTACAGTTCGATAATCGACTGCAATGACCATTTTCTTGTACGTTTGTTGAAGAATTATTTTGTTTCTTGTACTTTAAAATAATTACTAAATGCCAAAGTGTCAATACAGCGATTGAATTCGAAAGTTTCAATTGTAATCGTGTCATCGTTTATGGCCACTGAAATGAATATAATTTCAAATTTGATTTTATATGACAATAAGAAATTATTCGTAATAATTTAGAGCACTAGAAGGAAAATATTTTTAAATGTTTACAGTGCGATTATATTGTATATTATCTATATGATATTTTTTAAAGTTTAAAAAACATAGTTTCTTTCTGGTTTAAATACAGCAAGCATATAGTGTAATGTTTTCAAGATATAGTGAATTAACATTTTATTGAACAAATTTAAACAATAACGAAGTCTCATATTTCATCTCACTTTTGTACAATGCGAATTCTTAAAATTGTACAAGGCTTAGAAACAAGTATTCAGAACTTATAGTGTAGATAGTACTCGTCAAACTGAATAAAAACTGTCCAATAAACATGTTTTGAAAATAAATTCTTTGTAACTCGGACAGTACATATTGAGCTTTCGACCCTCCGTTACTAGACATTTTCTGTTCAGTTTATGGAGTCCTATCTACCCTGTGAGTCTTGAATATTTTTTTGACATCCTGTATAGGGACCTTTAAATAAGGAAAATTTGGAAAAACTCAATTCATATTTTTTCTAGCAAATATACCTCGAAATCTCGATTCACGCAAAACTTACCTCGAAGGGCTGTTCTGTAGGGCAAAATAGTGATCGCACCCTCTGCAGCGAATTCTTGGTCTCTCACAGGGTACACTTTTGCTCCCCATGAATCACTGCCAACCCACATGAAGTGACCCGTACGATTGGCTCTGACAGTCGCTTGGAGAAGTTTTCTGGAAACAAAAAATATTATTGCCCTCGTAGCATGAGACAGTAAGTAAATACACGTTCCTTTTATTTATAATCGTAGTGTACCTCCACGCCCATATTATTATTATTATTGGTATAGGGTTATATAGGTTTATTTTAAATTGGTCGCATTGATACTGAACCATTAACAGCTAATCATTTAAACGAAACAAATTTCTATACTTTAAAGTTTAGACAGAAATGAGTCGTATTATGAAGAGTTAAATAGTTTAGAGAAATGGTAACACATTCTTCATTTCTTTAGTGCCGTTAAAATTCTTTTTCAAGTCTTTTTTAATGGATTAGCGATTTCTGTGCACTGAAAATTTATGGCATTCTAATAACATGAATTTGATATTTAGCACACAATTACAAAATTCACATCCGGGCGGTCTGTTCTTCATAATCAGAAAATCATAAGATAGTTTTGGGCGACCAATTCATACATGAGTCAGGGCAATCTCTTCTTTTCTGCAGATTATTGATACTTGTGGATCTTTATGTATGTCGGTCTTCCTGTATACAATTTGCTGAGTCTACTGCTCAGCCATAAGTCCACAAAATTTAATATTTTGCATCTATAATCTTCCGAGACATAACATGATATTTCGAGACGACATAAAGTAAGTACCGAAGAATATGTGCCGAATTGTCTACAAATATGTGTCAGTAAAAACAGTTTCCTTGTTTTAAACTTGCACGAGTTGTACTGACTATCCTGTACATTTATTTATCCATATTCATACGAAACTGTTCCCAGAAACATTGAACACGTCCAAGTCGAATGTCTTTTGTGCGGTATTCACGTGGTTATGGTGTAGGTTGTACGTGAGGTGAAATTCGATTCGGGCCTCTTGACACTTTTGGCAAAAGACGAGGATAACATTAGACCGTCGACGTGGCTCGAAGGGTTGATTAATGGCCAGCCCCAACGAAAGGGTGTCTAAAAAGGGGTTGAAAGATAGAGGTGGATTCTACCTTATGTTATCCTCATCCACGAACAGTACAACGCCTCTGGCATTGTGTTTCGAGTTGAGACGATCGACAATTTTATCGAAGTCCTCGGTTTTAGCATTCCTCAGGATCTTCTCGCTGACGGCCACGCAGATACCGTACACCATCGACAGAGAGATGAAACTGGCTATACCCTGAAAAAAGAAGCGTGAACAGACACCGTGTGCCAGATAAATTACGATTAACGACACGACGTGTTGCTTTCTTTTCGTTTAAGCTTCTTTTTAGACGACCCGTGCAGCTTCTGCCGAACCGGTGTACGCGTAAAAGGACTTCGGTTCGGTTTTCCGTTCGTCTGACGGGCAAAAAGAACAGAACGGAAGCTGAAATTGAAAGCGTGACCGAGCTGAAGTCAGAGTAACAGTTCTAAGAAAATCCTTCCGCTCTGTGATCAATTTAGAACACAGTATATTGAAACTTATTAAATGTTTTTGTCAAAAAGGTTTGCTAACTTTTAGAACGCGTACTCATCCAAATAAGCAAAACAATCTGACATTTTTTAGTTAACGATTATTTACCCTTGGAAGATGGAACACGAACCCTAAAAAAAGTATAGATATCAGACAACAGGTGAATAATAATTTTTGTTGAAAGTATTTGGAACGAGATGGTTTGATTAATTAGGCCACACGATCTCTAAATCTCAATTCTTTTGATTTTCGGCTAGAGGGACATCGAGAGAGTTTGGTTTATAATTTACAGGATTTACAACGACAAGTATACGATGCCTACCATGAGATACAAATGAGAATAGGAATTTTTAAAAGACTATGCATTTGTTAATTTTAATGAGTTGCAATTTGTGTGTATGGTTTGGTAAGACTTTCTTCCTTATTTTGATGATTATTATCTATACAAGAAGTTTGCAACATTATAGTAGACCCTGTACATAAAGATTCTTTTATATTGGACAAGTATAAAGAATGTGACATAAGTGCACAATTATATATAATAATTAAGGGTCGATCTTTAACAAACTATGTAATAATTACAAAAAGTAGAAACACACAAGCTGAAAGTGAACTGAAGATGAACTGAAGATGAACTGAAACTGAAACTGAGCTATCTGAACATTCGACGATACATTTAAACATTTCTGTTCAATATACTATGACATTATCTCAACAACCTTAGAAAGTCATAATTTTCTTTGATCTGTTTCTGGTCATCCAGTCGCAAGGACCATTCATTTTATCTCAACGTTGTATTACCACGCGATTTTCCTTTAAACATGGTCCAAGTCGAAACCGCGACATGAAAAACGAGGAAAGCGTGGTTCGCGTGAAATAAACTACCGCGATGCGAAAAATTCTCCAGCATTCAAAGTAATTTCTCCGGCGAAAGGAGAGTCAGGCGGATTTAATTAAAAGCTTTTCTATTCCGCGAGTCTCTGATAATAAATCGTTAATTGGGCAAGACGAGTTAACTCGCCTTTACTCGCTCGCAACTAATGTTTCAAGCTTTCCGACGACCCAGTTAGCGGTTTCCACCTGAAATTCGGAAGATCGTCCGTAATACTATTACTCTTTCGGCACGTTGTCGGCGCTTTTGTCGCGGGACGAGAGGTGGGCGCGAACGGGAGTAAATCGAGCATCAAAATCATCAGCGGGCAAAAATGAAGTTCCACGTTCAGCAGGCAAAACTAGAAATTTAATTACCTTCTCGCCGTAATCACCTTCAACCGCCACCGTGGAAACGTATTTCCAGCCGAGTTGATGAATGATTTCCACCATTGCTTGGGCTTGAAAATTATCTGGCGGTACCACTCTACTGAAATATTCGAAGCGACTTTTATCCGACAGTTCTGTGCTCGTTGATGCATAGCTTATTTGCGGTATCTGAAATCAGAGTAATTATCACGTTTTGCGGTTGCAGCTCTCCTTCGAAGAAAATTATTTTAGTTTTTTCTTTTTCTTTTCAAATTCTCGCTCGTTGTTCGAGTGACGTTTGCAGGTAACGAACATATAACAACGGTGCACATCTATGGAGAGTGTTTTTTGCATGTGACGTCATACATTAGTAATCTACTAATTGTAATGCTTCATCGTCAAGTCGTAGTCTTTCAAATTTTTTCATCAGAAGAAACGTTTGAATGAAATGTAAAGCACTACAATAAAACGTTAACAATTATCGTTAAATGTAAAATAGCCATCAGAGTGGCAGTATTATAGTAGAGGCAAGCAATATCGATCGTTCAAGGCCACAGAACTGTTTTGTTCCTGCAGCATGTGATTATTTCAATTTACCTTCATTACCGTTCCATTTATTGTAATTATTTAGACCACTTATCACATTAACAAGAACGTCAAACATTATATATGTTGTGTCCATTATAATTTACAATCGAAGAAGTGTTCTTGAACGATCAATATTTCGTGCCCTTACCATGGTACTTGGCAATCCACAAAGGGATGCTGTGAAGCTTTTATGTAACATGTAAGTTTGGAAAGCTTCTTGAAGCTACACTTGGGAAAAAAGCATTTGCGAACTTATATGACTTTTTACAATGATGCGATCCTTAGAATACGCTCTCAAAGTTTGACTACACATTTTAGAAACACCCTGTAAGATGTTACAGAAATTGTGTGCGGTCACGAAGCACTGTATAAATTTAGTTTTATTTGTTAATTAGTGTTTAACATGACTCAGCTATCTTCGTCGTATGGTGTAATCAGGAGGTTGTTCGGAGTATAAATTTTGTTTAGGAAGAAGATTTATGACCCTGGAACATACAACAACTCAATAAACAATTTCTTTTACTTTAACACGTTGGATGCCACTGACTGATTTTTACAAAACTCTGTGGAAAACCATGCCAACAATAAAGTACTTTGAAAACATAAATACACGACTGTATACCTTTATATATTTTTCGTTCATGTTTATATTAAAAATAATAAGTTATGGTGAGCTTGCCTGGGTATGACTGTAGTTAGTATGAGACATTCAACGTGTTTAACAGTAAAAAAAAATATGGTATGAAATTTTTGTCTTTACAAACAATATTTAATTTTACAATGTATATTTATGGAGTTGTTTGTAGTCATCGAATTATATAAATGAACCTGATATTTTTTTAATATTACCAGTTCAAGAAACGTGCAACAGTGTGTTTAGATTGCTGCAAAAATTTAAATCTCATCCTTTTTAATTTAATTGGAAAGAAAGTTGCATTGTGATTAATATTTTTACTTTCTTGTATCCTATAATAAAAAGAATCAGAAAATAGAAAAATTTGACAATTAATTAAAGAATTTATCGCGCATGAAAGTCTTTAATTACAATAATGATTAAACTGCAAATATTTAGTGTATAAGAATTTGCAAAAGATGTGAATTTTTCACTTTTGCAAAACGAATCATATTTTGTCGAAATTTCATTTGGTTATTTATACTGCAACATGTACATATTAAAATTTCAAATTGTATATTAGCATAAATATCTGCAGTCTAACGATGAGGAAATTAAAAAACCATTAAGAAAAGTATTCTATTTATTATACTGAAGCAGTTGCTGGTATTCAATAAAAGTTCAACAGTGTTCATTAAAAAAACAGCTATATAAATTCCATTGAAAACTCTTCAACTTCAATCTGAGTCATTTCTTACACCACCAATAATTTTTACTATCATAAAAAACATCAACTATACTTGCGCCGAGTGTACTGACAAATTTGTTGCAAATTTAATCGCTTACAATTAGTCCTGAATTGAAGTGTATTTCTGACAATTAATTTCAGGCGTTAATATTTTATAACCGGTTGTAACGAAGAAACGACCGAAACTCATTTTGAAAACATGCGTCCGCCGCTGGAAACTATCGTTAAACAAAATTTATATTCCATTAGCGGCGACGGAACCGACGAATTTCTAAGGGACCAGTTTCTAACTTCTGTGCAGTAATTGCTTTAAGACCTATTAATTAACTGAGCTCGCGTTAACGATGCAAGAAAGAGAAATAAAACCACAAGGCGACGGGCTGCATTTAAATGATGCGCCCTGGCAAACTGCACGTAACTGAATTAACATTCGACAAGTTGTGCCGTACAAGCAAATGCATCGCGGCCAGATGCTTCCACGCTTTTAAACAGAAACATTTCGTTACACTTCACCACCGATACACTTCAAAAAATTCACTTCACCATCTCCGTGCAGATTTTCAAAATATCCTTGTAATCCTTTCAGCCTCAAAGCGTTGCAAAAGAGGAGCAACCTGTGCTGCAGTTTTCCATGGTAGAACAAGTTTTAAATTGAATACTTCATCACAGTAGCACGTGTGACGTCAATTGATAACTTGTTCCAGTGTTCTAAAACTGTTAAACGTGTACAGAAATGTATAGGGTGTCCTATTTAACTTGAGCACTTGTTACAGATTATTGAATTCTTCTTGGTATCAGCTGTAACATCACATCAAGAAAAATATGCATTGTAATTTGAAAAACGACTGAGGACCTTGAAATCTTGAAAAATATGCACGTGAGAGAAATCTTTTGTCGCTTATAATGTTTGATATTTGAAATTAAATATCTTATTCCTGAGATATTTGTTGTGTCTTCAAAAATGATGGAGACATTCGGGGTGATGAAGTTAAAGTGGACACCTTGTATACACAGGATGATTCTCGTAAGGTGACCGATTGAATTATTCCCTGATCTAAATGATACAATTGTAAAAATGTAAAAAAATGTTACTAATCACTTGTTTTCTTTTTGACTGCTCAATCTGTTCAACAAATTAATATAAATATAAATTTAAATATCCAAATAATTTATTTCAGCGGCTAATAATAATTTGGCTTCAAATTTTTGAGTTTAATAACAAATAGGTGATTTATAGCGTTTTGTCACTAAAAAACAATTGTCACTTATGTAAAATTTTTTGTTTGTTTTCAATAGATTTCTGTGGTTTTACTTAGGAGGAATATTGATACGAAATGGATCTGTTGGAAAGCGGAGCCGAATTTTTTCGTCTTCTCGTCTGAAATGAGAATTTCTAGATGCGTCTCTGCTACTGACCTTGAACAATCTCAGAATATTGGCAACCATAATGGAGACCACGCTGAAGGAAGCTCCTATAACTCCCGTCACAGGTTTGTGGGGCACGTACGTCGGTGGCTTGTCGTTCTCACATTTATATTCCGATATATCCTGAAAAATGAATAAAAGAAAAGTCACATGCATGGCGATCGTATGTATTCAACTTGTCCGTCACGCCCGCTTACGTAATATTCTCGAAAGTATTTATACGCGCCGCTGGCAAATTACTTTGAATGCCATTCTTGCAACAAATAAAACATCAGACAATACTTCGCTAAAATTAAATGTAACATACTATAATATCCTTTCTTTCAATTATACAAAGCGTTTATGATGATATTTACGATGACAAATTTTTCTGAATAACATTCTGTAGTTAAAGAAATCGCCAGACACAACTTTGTTAAACTTCAATATTTAAAACATTTACTAATATTCAGTTTATGTATACAAAGTGTATGGCATGATGTACACGATGGACAATTTGTTTGAGAAACATTCTGCTGTTGAATAATTCATTGGGTGCTATTTTGCTAAAATTAAATATTCAATACATTTGATATTATGCATTTTAATTATTCAAACTGTTTACGATGATACTCGCGATGGAAGATTTGTTTGAATACCATTCTGCTGTGAAATAAATCATCAGGTAGTACAGGTATTTTCGCTTGTCTGACTAGTTGCGGAATATTCCACTGCGGCGTTCAGCGTGTTAATATAGCTCACTTTATAAAAAGCAGTTAGAAAATTTGTGGGACAGTGGAAACACGGGTTCATCGCAGAAACCATAATTATTTGTACTCTCTCGATTAACAAGAAATACCGCGTTCTCTATTACAACAACATTCGCAAGGATGGCTCTGTATTTTTGCGCATGCTTACTCTCATCCATATTTACTTATTCGTTTACACGTAATTAAATATTTTTCACATTTGGCATCTTGCAATACCATACTGATTTTACGTTGTTCGTGCAGAGGATTAATAAATGGAACACGATTCTCAATGGTCATAATATTTAAGCGAACAAAACGAAAAACACGTTCTTGAAATATTTGATATCGAATTGGCGAGCTCTGAGAGAATTGTCGCACGTACAGATTTTTGGAACTCGATAAAAGAAGCTTTTGAAAATATTTTTCATTTTCTTTATACTAAATATTAGTTTGTTTAGCATCAATAATGACAATTTCTTTTTTAAGGCACAATGTTAGTTTGAAGTGGCCAGGAACAAAAAATTCCTATTGCTTATTGTGAAACGCAATTTTACTTTTATTTTGGTAGAAATGAAAATGAAGCAATTTCACGAATGAGAAAAAAGTTCTTTTCATCGTGGATCACGATTGTTTTCAAATGTACAATACCAGGATCACGCGAACGAAAAATACGAGAGGAGTTTTCGAGTTAAGCTTCCTTAATTTATCGCGTAATATATTCCACGAGATATTGTAAACTGGATCACCTAACTTCAACCGTGTATTCTATTTCAGCATGAACACGAGGAAATGATCTATGATCGTAAGCATTAATTACAACCACTGTACGTTCTCCATTAAAAAATTGCAACGTCTTTCATTAAATTAAAAATTATAAATTAGAAGTCCTCTTTCATGTCTTGGAGAAATATCATTTTAAGTATACTTAATAATTTTTTTAATAAATTTTTTTAATAATTTTTACTATTTGAGATGTTTTTATATCAATTTAATTAAACAGATTTGGAAAAGCAAATTCAAAAGTTCTATATTAATCAACGATAATATTTTTTCGTTTTTTATCACTTTCAGTTTATGTAACAAAGTTTGTGCATATTATAGGGGTAACATTTATGTCAACTGTATGAAACAATTTTAGAACAGTATTGTAGTTAATATGACAGACGATTTTCTCGTTGAAATGTTTTTTCTTTCACTTACATTCTTAGTTGGAATAATAATCTACGTGTCGAATATGATTTTCTAGTTTTTTTAATAATAATTATCTACCTGTGCTAATACAGCCTGTTGATTTTAATATTTTGAACTATGTTTCCAGGTTTCACCAAATTGTCAGTTGTTGTACTCTTTTATTTATTTATTATATCTTAGAACTCAACATTCTGTTATTATATCTTACAAGTTCAATGCATTAAATATTACATATTTATAATTTAATTAATACGCAACATTATGAAGCAAAACTAAGTGTAAGATAGCTTAAGTTAATGTTATGTTCAAATATACTCTACTAACAGTATCATACAAGATTCGTATTTTTTAAGAATTATTTGTACAATTCCTGTCGAAGGATCTTATTTTTTAGAACAGCACTCTTACCAGTAGAACGTCAGATGCGGATGAACCCTATACTGATCAAACAACTTAAATTTCAACGATATTAACTGGACATATTTTTACTGGATGGTGATGAGTTAAATCTGACTTACGTTAACGTTCTACTCAATATTCCTAGTGTTTTCCTTCATAAAACCAACATAAGAATTATATTCTAATAATTTTGGTGGTACATCGTAGCATATTCTTCGATAAACAATTGTTACCTTTACTGTGCTTCACAAAATCTAAGAGAATAAGGACAGCCAGAAGTCGACGAAGTCTAGACGGATCTGGAAATGACGGAAATTTCAAGAGAATCGATCGGTGCTGTTTTCAGTGAGTTCGAATAACGTCACTTCTGCCGAAAGAGCTTTACGATTCTTCTTTTTGCCTATTTATCATTGCATGTAACGTTACGCGAAGTATAAAAAGAATTTTCGGGGATCTTCGACAGTTCATGAAACATCGACGCGATGTTATGGAAGCAAGTCATTTCCGATCCCTTTGAATGGGAAAACAAGAGGAATATCCATTCTAATACACGAAGCTCATATGAACTCGCCGGGCATTCCCGCAGAAGTGCTTTCGACTTGAAAGGAAACTTGTTTTCCTGGCTCCGATCATCAAAACCTTTTTCACCCACAAGGCGGACGGAATACGTTTTCAAACTTTCAAAACAGAAAACTGATGTTTCATCAAACGCTACGAGGACTATTCTACTTCCGAGTCAAAATACTACACTAAAAGATTACAGTTTCGCAGCCAGACAGAAGTACAGTTTCACTTTATATTTAATTTGATTAAATACGTCTAAATTCTTGAAAAATATTACAGAACATTAGTAATATAATAATACTATAGGTAATACCGCTGCGCTTAAATAGGAATTAAAGTATTTTTCCTGTGTGATTCATGTTTAACACGTTAATTGACATGGCGGTCGCCGGTGACCCGTGCCTCAAATTTTATTTCATTAACACGCTGAGTGCCACAGCGGAAACTGCCATACCTAGTCAGGCAGATTGTAGTGTCCTATTTTAAATACAAGTCGAGAAGTAAAAAAGCATTTAATATTGACACGTATAAGTATTTTTACATTATTATATTATTATTAAAATGTCAGTATTATCCAAAATTACACAGCTGTTGCTAGTTATTTAATTATACAAAATTTCAGGTCAACGTGTTAAATAACTATTTATGATTTTTAGTACATTCTGAGCAAATTTAACATTGCAACGCTAATATAGGTACGCATGTACAATAGTGATCATTTAAACATTTTTTCCCTCTGCCATTTATATAGAATAGAGAAATTTATAATATGTCTGACTAGCGTTGACTGTTTTCACTGTGACGGTCAGACTGTTAAAACAGGATATTGCGACGTGTCTGACTGCGTATGGCAATTTTCCCTGTGGCGCCGTTTATGTTATTATAACATTATATTTTGTTTCTATTATTATAACGCTTATCCAGCATTACTGTTTGTAACAGATTATTACACTACTGTATTATACTTATTTACTATTTATTCCAGCAATGAAAGCTTAAATAAAAACAAGCCTGAGTCACGTAAAGTTGATTGGATTCTAAATTTGTGAACTCATTTCCAGAATAGTGTTCTTTAAAGCAAGATCATTTGTTCATTGTTGTTTTTGTTATTTATACAGTTGCGCGTAAGCAATGCAAAAATATAATTTAGAAGACAGTACTCAATTTCGTGAATCACTGCAGAATCATTTTTTGTCTAGCATAAGATATCACGTAAAAAGAGGCAAAATGGAGGGCGTAAAGAGTAAATCCAATCTGGATTTAATCTCGACTAAATTCAGCCAGACGCATTTCTTATGACAAGGGTATGTAAATACACGTCGCTGAGAATGCGCATGAAGAAAATAAGGAGAACTTGAAGTAAATGAGAAATGTATTTAAGATACGTACAATCATTATATCTACAGTTAAACATGAGTATTTTTCGAAACGAAATTGATACGAGCATAAATACTGTGTCTGGAAGTAATTGGATAGCGTAGGAACAACTATGAAGCATTACTTTAGAAAGTATGCGAAGAAACTTCGTTTCGAAACAAAGACAAAATCTTAGAACAATAATGGAGTGGTGCTGAAAATGTTCAATCAATAGTGGTAAGTTTTATTCGAGTTGTAACAGAAGAGAAATTCTCGGGATCATAGTAATCTACAACTTCCAGTAGCATGGTGGATGAGATCAATACGTGGTCCCATACCTCCTTTTTGGAACGGAAATTGCTACATATCTTTTTCCATCGATGAATGATTCTTTAACTTTAATAACAAATTAATAAAAATGATTATATTAAACGATGTGTAATAGTTAATAGTAACAAATTTAATATACACCGAAAGGTGACATTTTTTATTATTAGAAGAATTTATGTAAATATTATGTACCTTTTTATTGCCAGAAAAATAGAATACAAAGTCTGAACAATAGATTCCTCTGAAGTTCTACATTTAGAGAATCTATTAGGATTTATTCAGACATTCACTACAGTGACGTATATAATATTTCATGTTCATTGATATTTTCTTTGCAACAAAATTCGTGCTTGCATAGTCAAAATGTGTGTTCTCTTAATTCACGAAATGGTTGAATAATGCTATGAATAAGTAATCATGCCAATACAATTGCGCTGAAGTTCGTATTACCTACGATATTGCAAATTTACTTTCACGACTTAGTATGCATGTGTTCTTCATGTATAGGGAGTTTCAGTGCAATAGTTGAATGACAGAGAGAGTTTAAATAATAATGCGAATATCTTGGTAAATACTAGGGGAAGACATTGACTATAGTGACGTGGACAAAGTGAAATGTAACCGCTTAACACGTTAACCTACTTTGACGAGTAGGTCCTCCCTTTCCTTCCATGGCATTGCTATGCAACGGAGGGCGCATTCAGCAACGTGGCCTAACTTTCTGAGAAATTACCCGACTGTTGTTGACGTTAAAAGTACCTATGTATTGTACTGTACAAATAGCACTTTTATACTAAGATTAAGTTATTCGGTCTGCTGCGAACCGCTTCATATTTCAGAATAATTGCGCGGAAGAATTTTCTTCCCCTTATAACAATTCCCTGTTTTCAGCTGAGTCTGACAAATTTACACCAGTTACTTTTGAGGCAATGGAGGATCTTAGAATACCTCCTAGCACCCGTATTTTATTGTTATGTAGTAGATAATTATTATATGTAATGGGTGGAAAGATTAATTAATCAGAAATTACAGTTGAACCTACAATTTTACAACGATCTGGAATATGTATTTTAAAGTTATTTTTTAATGGTGATTAAGTATATTACGTGAGGAGTGGCTTCTTAAATTTCTTCTCAGAATTAAATACTCTATATTTGAATAAACGTGTCATTCAGGTATTAGCAATAAGTTAGGCAGTTTAAATAAATAATTTCATTTGAAAATTACATTTCAATAAAGTTCAGAATTTTTTACAGTAACATTACTAATTATAATATAGCAAGTTTAATGAAGTAAAATCATTTTAGCTTTCTGATTTATTTTCACTTGGTTTGAATTATTTCCCTGGCTTAAGTGAAATTATCATTAATCTTTCTTTTCATTTAAAACAAATTCTAGCATATGCTCGTTGTCTCCATTTCAATGATATTAAAATGAAATTGCACTCTTCTTGGCCATTACGTTTCATTTGCAATTTAAAAAAAGACAAACATTCACAGAAGGTTCTAAAATAAATATTTTCAATCTGTTTCTATATTACTTTACAAAAGTTATTTTCCCGCAATTTATAAGAATACTAGCATGCCATAAATACGAATTTTCTGTGCATAGAATTCAGAAAATTGTTTTTTGCTTCTTGCATCTTGTAGCCGAGCGAATTCTCTTTCGAGCGAGCGGACACCGAGGTTTGCCACCTAGCGGCTATGCGTGAACCATGCCCCCGTCAACGGCACGCCGGCAAACCAACAAAAAATAATCCTACGTTTCTCACTTCAGTTTATTATTTATTTGTAACGAAATTATTGTGAAAATTTCATAATAATCGGTTTAGTAGTTTCTGAGATTTTTCCGAACATACAAACAACCTCTGTCCCTTTATCATAATAGTAAAATTTAAAATTTTCCAGTACAATAGTTGCGTTTGTTAGATGCACATATTTCGATTGACCCCAATAATTAATTCTAAAAATATATCAGGGCGTTTCACATGCATTTGCAAGCTATACTTTGAATTAAAAGTTCGGATAATTATAATTATATAGTATCTAGTACATTTCACACGACAAATAGCGAATTAGTGTAAGTCAGTTTGAATTTAAGTTTCTCGCCGTGGTCGTACGAAATTTTTTTCTCGACAAACTGGAAAGGGATCGTTCGTTAATCTTTTGAAGACCGTAGCGGAAGGCCGACCTGCTTATTAATACCGTTCTTTACCAAGTTACTTAAGAATTTACCGTCCTCTGTTGACTTTTCTCGGTGCTTAAGAGATTTTCATGCTGCTAGGAAATCGCGGGCACACGTTGCCAAGGGGAACAGTAACAGCGAAATTTCGATTAGTCGTTTAACTATAACGTAGACGTCAACGTAGCTAATTGAAAATTTGACAAGCACTAACTCTGTGTTTTTAAGCATAACTCTTTGAATAACAAGCACACTCGTACACACCAGATGTTATTTTTTCTTTTTTTTGTAAAATATAATTAGATGATTTTCAATACTTTGGAAATGTTTTTAAACTGTTTTCATAATACAAATAATTTCATTAACTCTTTGTTATTCGGTATTACAGTTGCACTTACGCTTACAGCATTGTTCATTTTTACGTGCAATGTACATCGACATAAAAGCTGTAATTTTTTCTGCAAATGGCATGATTTATTTATACGAACACTGGTAGCAATTATCGATGTTCTGAAAATAATAAAAATATATAAACAGCGTAAATATTGTATTATAATGACTGACGCAATTTAAGAAAAAGAAACTGAAATAATACGTTAATGCCTGTAAAATTTATTTTATTAAAAGTCGTAGCAATTTAATAAATGTTTTAAATATTTCAAACTTCTGTCAAGATTTTGCATCTCCTCCTCTAGATTAAAATGCACTGATACTAACATCTAAAAATCTATATTTGCATAAACGTCCCAGTGTATGAATGAAAGTTTAGAATTGCAGCAATTAAATAAATAGTAATCATTAATAATTTGTCAAAGTCTTCTGCACTGTAACGTTTTGATTATTGCTCGATGGACGTGAACATGACAAACATTTTCGCACATAAACGTGTTACTCTTTAAATGAGTCCCCTTAGTTCGGACGTTTCAGTGGAAAAATTCGAGACGAAATGTCGAGAGGTTATCGAAGAGCTTTCTCTAGATCGAAGCTTCTGTACAGCTGGAAACTTTCTTGTACATCCGGCAGCTTTCGTTCTCGCGATCGGATAATGGAGAACTTTACACGATTTTAGGCGAACAAATCACGTAATCCTCTTTAAAAGTACTGATGGGATCGTGTACAATGTCTACGTGGGAAAATAAAACCTAAATATTGTTTACGTAGACTGGCATAATAATTCTGTGCAATTTAATGTATTGAAGTAACTGGAAAGTATGTGTTATACAGAATAAACGAAATAAAATATAGGTAGCTTAAATTTTTATGTTAATGAAAAATTTATTGGTTAAAATCTCATTTGTTTGCTGGCTTGCTATTATTATTATTTGTCATTATACCTGCATGAGGTTGCGTTGTGTTGCAAATTGTACCAATATGTTTTATGAGTACGAATATAATGAAAATGTTATTAAAACATACACTACCGGCTAAAAGTTTGGAATGACTATATGGATTATCAGAAACAGGATCTTTTTAAGATAAAATTAACACATTTAAAATAAAATATATTCTTGTTAACGTCTGGTATGTTAACGACGAAGCAGTGTAAAATTTATCAGGATATTTGACTCTGTTTGAAATCAGCAAGTGATCCAAACTTTTGGCAGGTAATCTAGATTCAATAATGCATTATTACAAATTTTACACTATTACAATGTAATAGCCTGTTCACCGTTGATAAAATTTCGACTGTACTTATTACTTCAAATCGTAGTGAAACTATACTAAATATTACAATCTTGCACCAAAATGCCATGGACATCATCGAACAAAAATTCTGCTCTTTAAAATGGAAAATTAACACATTCTACAAAAAGAACTTCAAAATAGCACTTTCTTTTCATATAATAGCTTTTTCCTGTCTGCACTTGCAGAATATATTAGCAAAATTTGATAAGTCGATTCTAAGACACTCTGTACAAAATATTCGAACGTTTTTCCATCCTGCTTCCTCACCAGTTGCGACGTACTCGATCCCATCGCTGTTTTTGACTTGTTCCACGACGACAGTATGACATTTTATTTGGACTCTGCGGTTTCATAATTAGCTAAAGTGAAATTCGCAATCGTTACCTTCGGAAAACGTCAATATCAGACTATATCCACATGGTCTGATCGTTGCTTGCATGCTCGAGACTAAAAGGGAGATGACAGAGTATCGATTCTAAATTTTCTAGTTCATGGCGGACACGGAAGAAACGGTGGTCCTTGCTAAGATTATGTCTGCATCGGTACGATTACTGTGCACGGCTACCACAGAAGGCACAGTGATAGCAAACGTTCCTTTGAATCTTATTTCCACTCGACTAAAAGTGCTGAAGGTGCACGATTTTGTTTTCCGTTCCGCTGCAGGACAATTCGAAATCTTTCCTACGAAAATTCTATACTTCGACATCGATCAATATCGTAAAAAATAAATGATTCTCATTTTCGTTCGATGCGTTGCCTGGCACAGTAGTAGCTGCCATATGTAGCCAGAAACGTTATGATATTATATTTTAAATGTAAATCTCAAAGGACAGAAGAGTATTTAAGGGGAGGTCCGGGCTAAAACTTTCAAAAAATCAATTTTTTAAATTTTTTTCTTTCGAATGTTCAACCGTTTAAAAATACGTGATTAAAGGGATCTTTTGAAAGCCAAAGAATTCCCGAAGTTATAAGTATTTGACTGGAGACGGATGCATGGGTAAAGTAGGCCACGTAAAACTTTAAACGCGTTTTTCTCGAAACGGTGTTTCTTAAACTCGTGGTATAAATATCTCGAAAAGTTATTAACCCATTCAGTTGCTTCTTTTAATTTTAAAGAATGTACTTTTTGCCAGGCGGCGAACCTGTAACATTTGGAAGTTTTCGAAACTACATATTTCTTAAAGCCGTTCAAAAGAAGCAAATCCTGGCGTAAAAATGTGTTTTAACTTTGAAGCGTCGCCAAATTGTCAAAAATTTATATTTCTTCAATTTTTAAATGTTTGCCCTCTAGTTCATTTTGTGCTCTCTAAGAAACCGACTTGGTTTTTCCTTTGAGACCAACGGTTTAGACGCCAGAAGTTCCACAGCAAAAACAAAAATAAATTTCAATAGTCTAAGACATCCTTAATAAAATGCATAAACTGTCATCAAATTATCTGTCGTAGTTTTCTTGTAATTGATTCCTAAAAATAACCTATTTTTTAAGGCTCTAGATCGGAGCCTTCCCTTAACCATTTGATCATATCGCTGTTGCCCTACATTGTTAGTATTACACAATATTAAATCTGCGAAAAATGTTGCAAGAATCAGGAGTTATTTAATTAAATTAAAATATGCAGCGTTGGTAACGTTTTGTCTCCATGAAAGTCGAAGTGGTAAATTGAATTATACAGAGTGTTTCAAGCTGCTAAAAAGGAAACATAAAGTCTGAATAAACATGAGCTATCATATTAGACGTTCTCGACATATTCTGCTTTTATTATATTGTAAGCAGCAGTGGTAGTAATAGATATAAAAGTACACAGTGTGAAGCATTTCAAAGTAAACACGCAAACATCTCCGTTTAAACATCTCCACTCGTCGTATTTCTCCCCTTTAAACTTTTTTTCTGAGGAGTCTTTTATGCATTCAGAGCAGTGGAGATGTTAGGAATTTCCTTTTAAATGGTCACCCCGTATAACTGCAAATAGGAAAAAGTGAGCAAACCGTATTAGCACTGCTTGGAGTGGTTTACAATAATGCAACAGGAAAATAGAAAGCTAATACATTTCAAAGCCATTTATGTTGCTTGTACATTAAAGTGTTAGTATACTAGCAATTCTGTGGTATGTATAATTTTGTAAAAGACTTACAGTGATTCATAAAATTGATCAAACAGTTCCATGATTACTCTTTTTATTTAACTCCGGTGTAATTCACTAACTACAGGTTTTGCAGGAGTATTTTAGGTGTAATTTATTACAGTTGTTGTAACCTTATTTTAAACAGCAATGATCTGAAGATGAGTTAAATTAAAGGAAGCTGAATTTATATAGTCATTTGATCAATTTACTGAGTCAGCGTATATAATAAGCAAATGAATTCTTGTTTGTTTTTTGAAAGTACTATTAGTGAGTTAAGATTTAACTTGTATATTTTGGAATACTCTTAATAAAATAGTAAAACCAGTATCTGTAAAGAGTGATAGTATAAATATTGCCATTCCTTTTGTAAATCTCTTTAAAAATAATCATTAATTTATTGGACCCTTCTTTTGAATTTTTCTCTCTATATATCTATTTTTTTTAATATTATATCAAAATGAATTTATTTAATTTTATGATTCTTTCGAATTTAGCTTTCAATTGTTCATCACCAGATTACAATCTTAACAGTGCACAAAACATCATGTACAAATAGTGTACAGAGCAACAATGTCTTCGCTGGACTGAATGAAATTCATAATAAATGGAGTGTCGACTAACCCTCGACGCTGGATAACTAAGGATTAATCTGCTGTCTCGGAGGCATATTCAAGATTGATTGAGTCGGTAATTCTGCCAACAACTTAATTCCCGGAGCTTACCAGAGGAAAAATGGTAATTTAAAAACTGGTAAAAATATAAAGGTATTTCAAATTTTATGATCGTGCTAAATTAACACATCGAACATCACAGTGGAAACTGCCATTACTAGTCAGACGCGACATAATATTTCGTCTTCAATATAAATCACGTCTGAAAAAAATATTGAGCTATTTCAGTGTATAGTTCGTACCTTATATTATTGTCACAGAATTTGTAATTATTTAAATAGATCAAATATGAGTAGTCTGCACGTTAATGCGTATATAATTTCATACTGACGCCAAAAACTCGTATATGTGCTTCATGCGATGCTAGGGAACTAACAAAGCAATTAAAAACTTCCATACCTACATGGCTGTTTTATGCGTCATATCTTTCTCATTAATGTTGGTTAATAAGAAAAATTAAATACACACAAACGCGTCAGTATCCCTGAAAATCTTAAAAGCAGCCATACACACGCGTATCAGTATCGTAGAAAACGATCAAATGCACAAACATTCGCAGTACAGTAATTAATAATTGAAAAGATATTTCTTTTATAACTTCCAAGTACAAAATATTAAATTTTCTCGAGTGACCAGATATGAAGTGGTAAGAAAAACAGGACATACTCACTTGGTTCATGTAAGATCTGACGAATTCCATGCTTTGGTCAAGGGCGTAAGTATCGCTGCTGCAGGAGTCTAGAATAAGGGCACCTAAGGTGGTGTTGGGTAATAAATCATTGTCCGCGTTTATCTCGTCGAGGACATACAACATGGCTTCCAAACGCTGCATTCCTTTTTCTTCTTTCACTGCACCGCACGGTGATTGACCGATGGAACCTGCCACCTATGAATAAAAATATGACTATCTATGAATAAAATACATGTATAATAGAGCCACCTCGTGCTCTATAATCGCGCCGCTACCCATGAACTGTGCTTTTGCACACGAATATTGCGAAAACACTTTCCATACGATGCATCGACCATTCCGTGATTACACCTTTGAACAAATTTTAACTTTTTTCTTGACTCGTAACAATCGATAGGCGTTTTCAACAATTACTCTTAAAGCATGAAACATCTTTGAAGTTGAAAATTTGCATTCATTTTAAATTGTTTTTTTAGAAACCTGAGGGTGATGGAATCGGTTTGCATATTCGAATACAGCTCATAAAAATCTATAAGAAACGTCTATTAACACGTTGATTGCCACGGGGGTCACCGGTGACCGACACGTTAAATCCTATTTAATTAAATAATTATTGATTTTGACAGTATTCTGAGCGAATCTTACCTTGCAACACTAGCATAGAGGGGCATATACAAAATTGAATACTTAAACATTTTCTTCTACTGTGATTTATAATAAAAACAGTAATTTACATGTTGTCTGATTGGGGATGGATGTTTCCACTGTGGCAGTCAACGTGTTAAATTTTGCAAGTCAAAGCCTATGTTGAGCAGTGTTATCTGTATCTTGCATGATTTGAAGAGACTTCTTTAAAGAAATTACAATTTCTGAAAAAAAGGGTTCACGATTTTAAAGGAAGATCTCGCGAAATTCACCCCTAGGCAAGTCGACTTCAAACTCGATTTATAAATGAAGAAAGAAAAAATGTTCAATAAATCTCTCTAACAATAAGTATGCTGTACCGATAACCCTTGCTGTTGCAAGGCATCGTATAGTCTAACGATATTAAACTGACATAACGGCCCACTTGAAAAATTCCCAGCTGCAAGATTGATAGGAGTCGGTAATTTCATATGCACGAACCTAATAACTGGCAGTCAAAGGGTTAAGAAGCTTCTCGTTCGACACGATGACGTTCATCGATCGATGCATAATGACAAATCGCATCATCGCAATGCTATCCCGATTTACCGTGCGTCTGCATGCAGTAGCTGCGGCGTCTGGGAGAGACCTTTTAACGTGCCGCGCTAACGTACCATTAAGCAGGATTCTGCGAGAAACGAATCATTTCGAGCCGTCGGCATGATCTCCCGACGAAGTGACTCACCGAGCACCGCAATAACGAACCCTCTAAGTCGCGGCGTTCTCTAAGTAATATTAACGCCGATATTATTCAGAGATTCCGTAATTTCGTTCCCAAAGGGGTCTGGAGCGCTCGAAAACGGCAGGCGGGGCAGATCGTGTCGCATTCTCAAAGCAAAAGGATGATATTGGCGCGGCGTGTTCCTCTCAGCACGGCTGAAAGAAAATTTCGTGTACGGGATCGAATCAGGGTGTCTTTGAGCCGTCTCCGTCTCCGCGGAGTTCCGCGTTCGCGCTTCCAGGCGCGAAAGGGGATGAAACAAGGAGCGTCGGCGTCACGGCGGAAAAAAAGTGCCGCGAAGCTGTTAGGAATCACGGAATTGCGGAATCTCGATGGGAAAGTTCCACGGAATTAAGAAGAAAACCGGCTCCGGGGCCTGGGGCTGGGTAATCGATCCAATGTCCACCGAGGAAATGACAAATTACGCCAGGAACTGGATCAATATCCGAAGCCACTGATCTTAAATAACTAGCCACCCGTGAACCTCGATATTCCCTCGTAATAGTTCATTTAAACACGTATTAACCGCCGCGTGCACGGTTTACGGCTTCAGGGATTCATTATCATCGTTTCGAACCGATCAAGCACAGTATTAGTCTCTTTTCTGTTTCCCGTCGCTGATGAAGCACAAACGAAGTCGCGAGGATTGCGAGTCGGGAAATAAGACCTGCTTTCGTCTCGGGGGCAGCGGTGTTGCAGGGGCTTCTGTTTCGTCGAGTTAAAGAAAATGCAACGAGCGAAACGGTGCGGTTCCGTAGGTTCTCCTTTACCCTTCTCCCAGTCTCATAATCCGAGGGAAATTAAAAGAGAAATGAACGACTGGCGTGGGCACGTTACTTGCGAATTGTACGGTTGCAAGCGGCTGTAGTTGTCACGAAAGTATTGGGCTGGTCGAAGTCAGACGCATGCATCTTTACTTTGAATTCTTGGAAATTTTCAGTATTGCAGCGACGCTGATTTTAAGCTCAACAGAAAAGTTGAGAAGTTCTTTCGGAATGTGATTTTCACCGCAGGAAATACTATTTTCTGACGGATTTCCTGTATGTTCTTCTCGTAGTCTTAACTTGTCGACACTTCTTTTATTTTGTGGCCTCTCTTCACTCTTGCCGTTCATATTGAAACATGTACACTATTTAAATAATTTTTAAGCAATTTTTGTATTTTAATTCGTGGAATATTTAATACCCGAGTAACTGTATATTTAACCTTTTTATTAATATCTTGTTATAAATCTTTGTGCTGTTTAACGATTAAACAATTGAATTTTAGGGTTTTTAAAATGGAAGAAATATACTTTCTACCATTATCCTCAAAAGAATTCACATGTTTATCTGTTTAATCGAGCATTTGAAATTTGTTCATTAATGTGACAGTTTCAAAGTTTACAATTCGAAAGAAAACATTCGTAAGGCATATATTTGCTTTTTTTTTTTATTACACGTAGTAGACTGCGATTAAATAGTTTGCTCAGATATTTTAGGAATACACCGTACATATCTGTGAACGAGCATCAGAAGATAATGCTGGATTATCGGGTATAATTATAGAAGATACTCATTGAGCTGAACGTAATTCACAATTCAAATGGGAATATTATTTGTTTTATATTTTACTTCAAAGCAGCCCTTCCTCTATTATGTGACTAACACATAAATACGACGACCGGTCTGCAATTATATATTTAATTTAACATATCCAAACACATAACAGATGCACGCTTTGTAAGGCGTCTAAAACAACAAATACATTTCTAAAACATTCGAAAAATAAATTTTAAATTTTTCCAGAGCTCCACTACTTCACCTACGTCACAATAAAAAACAAAACTTTGCACATGTATAAATATTCACAGTCTAAACAAGAGCAAGATTTGCTGTCTTTTCGATCTGGAAACAGTCCACGTCAACCAGAATTTCAAAATTTGGATCACGTTCTGTAACACGAGTTGCCTCATTCGACGTCTGAAGAGGAAATTCAATGATCGCAGCCTGTCAACTGCTGGAACGAACAAGGTATAAAAGTCGGTTGCAGCGGTGATTTTGACGTTCGGAGAGTAAGCAGAAATCACATAGAACTCGGCATACGGAAGCAGTCCGTGGAACGATGCACTCACATAAAGATTAAGCCGAGGAAACAATATTTTACACGGAAGTCCCTGGAGTGCTCCGGTACCGTGGAGTGTGCCGGTTCAATCAGTTTGTCAGGGAAGAAGAGAAGGTCGCGGAAAGTGCAGCGTTTCCGGTTATGAGCAAAAGATAAATGATGGAGGGCTCCGTAGACTGACTAGCATGCCCCGGAAAGAGACGTACGGTGTGTCACTTTTTCAATTAATGTTTCCCTTCGGACTCGGAGGGAATTTAATTAAACCGACGAACAAACGATGGCAAAGAATCTTTTCCGAATGATCTGTCAGCAGGGGTGATTGAACTCTTAAATTACTTTACGGATGATTGTGAAAAACGATTCAATTGCTGATGTAGCCGGCGAATGAGTTATTTTTGTAATTGTAATCGAAATGAGAATTCGATGCTGTTATAAATGAATTTTCGTGCGATCAAAACGTTCCGCACTTTCTACGCCATTCAGTAATTTCATTTAAATGGTAAAGATTAAAGATAGGTAAATATTTGCATCCTCACGATATATAGAGTGCCAAATAATTCTCATACAAATTCTACAATTTGTTTTAATTTTTACAAGTTGTTAACAAAGATGCAACGTCTAATAGCCACCCCTGTGTACGTTGTTCTACTCTGAGATTTCTATACTCTTTTCAATTCTTGGTTCCTGTACAAATATCTACGAATTCATTTTGAACAAACATAATTATTTTACTAGGTGTAATAAATTTTGTTTGTATTAAAATGCTAACATTAATATCTGTATTTATCGAAATATTATACTGTTTCTTGACATTACTGTTAATACACCTTGATAGCTGAGGCATTGTATTATCATGCTATGCGTTGTCCTATTACGTCACGTCACATGGGACACAGACAGTAATGCTATTTTGCATTTATTTTTATGGGATCGCACCGTTACGTGATACTGCATTGGATCACGTCTCTTACTCGCGATTCCATGTCTCCGGAATCTAAAATCTATTCTTATCTCTTTCTGTCAAAACAGTAGTTTGCTTCCATAAATCAATTCTTTAAACAAAGTATAGAATTAATAATTACTTCCACGCATACAAGCTGTCGTGTTCTATATTATACATTCAATCGATTTTACCGTGTTACTTGATTAATAACTCGCCCTGCACGGTCGCACTTCGCAAAAATATTCTATTTTTATTACACCGTATAACGGTTACGTGTTCGACAATATTTAGTACTTGTTGCTGTATTGGGAAATCCTGTGTATTACAGGCGCCGATAAAACTGAAACAACAAACAAATAAACACTCTTCGTCCAGAACAATATATTTCCGACTTCGACTCTACCGATTGTATTTATTCAAACAATTCGCTTAGCAATTTTCTGTGGGAGTTTTGTTCATTCTGACACGTAAATAAATAACGCTGAAAAATTCGATCGTGCAATTTAGAACACGTTGCCGCGGTAAACGTGTCTAAGCGTAAAAAAAACAGCACGCTCTGGAAACTGGGATCTAGTTTTATGAAAACATCAATATCCACGGCTATGCGATAGAATTTCACTACGTTTCTTCCCAATAATATTTTACGATGTTCCGTTTTCACCGTGGTAAATTCTTTTCTCTTTCAACAACTTTCAGTTTCCTTTTCGAAAGATAATATTTTCCTCGACAGCTTCTTCGGGATGAAAGTTTCCTCTAACTTCTATGTAACTCGTAATATGTTCGTAAATGGTTTGACAAATCATCGAAAGATATTTCAGCTCCTTCATAGGTGGAGTGAACAGAATTACTGTCGAATAAATTATTTAAAAAGGAAACACTTCATTATTAAATTGTACATCTATTATTTCATATTATTATTGAAATGTTAACTACCTCATTTCCCCTGAGTGCCTTTCAGCATCATTATTATATTCATTTTAGGAGCCCTCCTTTTTGTTTCTGACTCATGCGAATATCTTTAAATCATTGTATGTACATTGTACCATACACAGGTTTGCACATAACGACTGTACCTTTTGAATCATTTGGAGTTCTACGTTGAAATTGTTCAAAACTACGTGTGTATCATGGGAAAGTGAACGTTTTAATGTTACTCGTTATTAAAAACAATTAGTAGTTACTAAAGTAAGTGTAACTAAATTTTCTGTCATAGTGATCAGTGACAGTGGTGAACGTATTAATTGTTGAAAAGTTGGTGAATATATAAATTTTTATGGAAAAAACTAATAATAAAAATCCATATAGTAAAGTGTATAACAAAAAAAAAACGTGTTAATAAAATAAATTAATGCAGAAGTTGTATAATAATTTCGTCTGTAAAACTTGCGAATAGACACATATTTTCGTGAATTCTGAATATTCGATACAAATAACCGAAAGCTCAAAAAACTTCTATGATCAAAGCGCGCGTCGTGTTCGAAGAAAAACTGGTATAGAAAAAAAAAATCGCGTATCATGGCTTTCATATTTTTTGAAATATTCAGGGTTTCGACTGCTTGTTGATGAAAGTTACTCGTACGAGCGGCCATTTATGAAGGCACAAAGGTGTATCAGAGGTATTTTCCGATTTTGAAAAATATGACGATAGAAACGATGCGCCGAGAGCGTTACGAAAGTTCGAATGAAAAATTGAACCGTACAATGAAGATGATAAATGTTCCAAAACGTGTAATAACTGTTGCTGTGGAATTGCTCTGAAACATGAGGCTTGAAGATAAGTAAGTTAAAGCGCTTGCAGAGGGAACGAAATACCAGGATTGAGAATTTATAATAATCGTCTTTTCAACGTTCAAAACTCCACCATTAATTGTTTCTATTATACTTCGTGTAACAAACTGTTGTACGAAATTTAGACCAATGAATTAATTTAATCTGTATTATTAATAATGTGCAAGTTTTGTGCTTTGCACATTTTATACTTGTACTGTTAATTTTCTTCACATCGATATTGCATAATTCAGAGTTGGAAACTTTTTATTTGTAATGGCAATTGCAAATAACGCGATAAGTAAATATCGAAATGAAAATAACAAGTAATTTTTTTGTAAATAAAAGTCAAAATGAATATAAATTTGATAACCTTATTTGATATTAAATTATTTCTGAATAAATGTAACATATTATTTTAGACATAATTGATTTTCGAATCATTCATTTGTTATGTAGTTTATTATTTCAAGTGACAAGATAAGGAACAAATCATGAATTCTTGGTTAAACGATACAAAACGATTAAAACATAGTATTTTTTAGTTTATAAAAAGTCACACTCGGGACAATACACATTAAGTTATTATTTTTTAATTTCAACTTAATGACAAATGCTCCGGATCAATTACATTGTACCTGCACAAAGTGGGAAATTATGTTTCCGACCAACATGTTCATCAGTTTAGTATGTTCAAAACGCAGATTAGACTAACATAATGAACTAAAAACTTAATTTCCAAAATTGTCCAGTGACATCACTATTGTATGCTTCCTAGCAACTTTTAATTCACCGACTCTCATTTCTCCTTAATTGAGGAGCATGATCATTTTATTTATTTTTAAACCGTCCTATACTCAATTTTTACCCAAGCTCTATCACTGATAGTTTTTGCTAATCAACAGGACACTGTAAATAATATTTAATAAACACACGAAATCTGTGAACGAATACCGCCCATTCTCGGATTCCTCCCAGTAACGTTAAAACAAACAATTTCACGGTATCATTTCCAATAAAAAAGCCCCTGAAATCGTTTCAATGTGACGTCATATCATAGAAGAAGATACTGATGCAACTGTGAATGATATTACCGATACTTGGAAGTAATTTTCAAATTTATTTAAAAGTTCTACAGCCATGGTGCTTCCGCAGTTTTTCTTCCCGGCGAGTAAAACTATCGCGAGTGTCCGCACATATTGGTACGCCGTCGTATGGAACGAAGTTTCACGAACTCCATAAGTGGATTAACTCCTTTTCATCAGGCTCGGTAAGTAATTAAATTCGGCGACGTGCAACGAAGCTACGAATACAATGGAATTTTCCTTTCATACATCAATTTTCGACGCTACGGCGCGAGATTCGATGAGAATTTACCTGCTCGTGCATCGGGAAGATTCCACCGAGGATTACGTTACCGTTGATACGTATGAGCTTCGAGCCATCTTCGTCGTGAGCCTTTCGATTGTGACACTCGCCGACGAGCAGGGAATACGAGATCCATGCAAAAATCTTCCCCACGGTCATCCTGATCATCGTTCCCCGCCAAATTCTTTTCTAATGCCTGGAACAAAAGAGAAAACCGTCATATAATCCCACGAGTTCATCCGGTGCATCGATTAACCCTCTCACAGTTCAGTTAGAGCGACAATCGAGCAAAGGGGATGTTACAGTGCTGCTAGCAACCACTATATTCGCTTCACCGTGTCCTCTGTGCTAAGAAGAACTGCATTGTTCAAAATAATTAGAGGGTTATATGCTTAAATGAGTTATTGTTTATTAAAGTGTCAGACACTGTACATGCTGCATATGTTAGTACGATAAACATGGAATGACAATGGTAAAATATAAGTAGAGAATACATGTTTTATTAGCGATAGTTGACAGATTGTTCAATACTATTAAAGCTCCTGAGTCTCTCTGTAATAGTTTTGAGCAATATATTTGAATGATGAAACTGTGTTTCTGCCAAATTTCGTGTTCATTTTTGCTTCATTAGTAGGAACGAATTTGAGATTGATCTGAAGGGAATTTTTTCTCACAATTATAGTTTTACTTTGATAGAATAACATTGGAATTTAGAATTTAACCACTGTATTTATTTGTCATTAATGACTTGTTGAATTGAATTCGTTTATAAATAGTTTTATTTAATATTTTTTTTGTATAGTGAGAAAGTAAGAATCATTGAACCAATAGGATTTCTAGACATATTTTGGAGTTACTCTTTCAACTAGCTAGTCAACTAGGCGGCCAATCAGCTGCCAGTCAACTAGCCAGCCGACTTGCCAGTCAGCTTGTCAGACAACTTGCCAGTCAACTAGTCAATCGACTAACTGCCAGTCAACTAATCAGCCGACTAGACAATCAAGTAGCCAGCCTGCCGTCAAGCCAGGTCACTAGGTAGGCACTAGTCAGGTGACAAGCCAGGCAACTAGCCAGGTGACTAACCACGCTACTATCCCGCCAACTAGCTGGGCGACTAGCCCGTCTATAATATTTGACATGAAACAAAGAGGCATCATAATTCGTTATATTTTTTTGCAAGCGTCTATGTATATATTGTTTTTTTTTTGCAATTTGCGTTAATGTTTGTTTATGCCTTTAAATAACAAATAAAATTATTTGTTGCACAGTCGTCTGACAAAGCAAAGTATTCAGTTATCATAAAGATTTATCATTGAAGAAATTATTACGGTGAATTATTAAAAATTTGCACAAGGTAAAATTATCGTTTAAGGAAACAGTCCAATAAAATGGATATTACATTCAACGCGAATTAAAGTTCATAAACTTCAGTGGGGATTTCTAACAGAAACTTTTGCAGCAATCATTTCGTACAGAATAACTTTGCGTAATCATCTCCCATTCACGAGGAGATCAAACGAAACTATTTTCAACTTAATTAATCAATTTCAATGGAATCCTGTATTTTCATTATTAATACAAAATTCACGAGCCGGTAGCTTTGTTGCCGGCAATACACGAAGAAGGCAAGAGTTTCATCTAATTACGTTTATTGAAATAAAATAACGACTAACCTGATCGATAAATTCAATCGAACGAAACAGCGAAGGGATTAAACTACATGCAACACGAGTGTAATGCTAGTCACACTTTGAACCATAACAGCAAACCGGTAATATATTATATAAATTGACAATTAAAAATAAACCACAACGTACTATAACATAACTACGCACGTTCAGAGATAACAAAAGTTATGATGCAAATTGTATTCTCTTTTATTGACTTGAAATATAAAGTTTTTACATTATTGTTACAAACGTTCAGCGATTCATAACTTCTATTTCATTTCTGCTTATTATACTTGTTACTTCGAGTATTAGTAATAGTGGTTTTAAATAGAGAATAAGGTATAATTTGCCACAGAAAGTATCATTCCTGAGTAAATTGAAGTACCAGACGATTATTTTTGAGTGCAATTAATTAATTACGTTGAAAATGTAATATACCGCAATGAAAACCGGCGAACAATTTATGTTTCAGACAGAAAAGGTGATTTATTGAAAGGGAATAAAATGATAAATTTTTCGTGAAACAAAATACAATTTTACAACAATATTCACGCTTAATGTGATACATATGACATATGATATCAATGTTTTACGGTATTCACGATTCATTACATTGTTTAATATTGATGTTTAAAATATGTTGCTCCCGTTATCACGTAAAATCAAACAAAAAAACTCGTAAAATCATTGTAAAATAATTTACAGATATTTAGTATCAATTTTCAGTAATTTTTCACAATTTTCAATATCGATATATCAAAACATATTCTTTTCACTTGTACTCAGAATTAATTAATTCTAGAACCCTAGCAAAGTTTACTTACAACAGTTATTAAGATCCTTTAAATAAAATTCGACTCATAAATTATTAAGTTACTGTAAAAGTCGACAGAAGATGTTTCCTTTATTACACTAGAAGTTTGCATTATTACATTGCCCTAAAATTCAACTGTTGCACATCTTTCCATCCGATACATGAAATTCAATCTTATACCGCAAAGCACGAAACGTAAATTACTGTAAAGGTCGAGAGGAAATCAATTCTGCTTCGCCGTTCGAGAGTTTTACGATGCCAGGATCCGTTTCGTTTTCCTCGAAACCAACATGCCCTGGATGCGGTTTCGTCCGCGGTTTTTCTGTGTATAAAATTCGAAATATTATATTTCCTTCCTTCGTTCCTTGTAGCCGGGCGAATTCTCTTTCGAGCGCGCTGGTGCCGAGGTGTGCCACCTAGCGGCTGTGCGTGAACTATGCCCTCGTAAACGTGTCGCCGGCACGCCGACAAAAAATCGTCTCATGTTCTATTCTCGATTTATTATACATTCCGTGATAAAATATAGCTTATGACACTTCGAAAAATGTAAAGAAGCTATTGTGAAAATTTCATAACAATCGGTTCAGTAGTTTTTGAGATTTTTGTGAACAAACAAATTTTGTCTCTTTATTATAATAGTATGACTAACCCTGCCTTCTCAATTTTAGAACAACACTTGCCTGTTCTGAGCAGGAAAGCAACTGCTCGTCCCTAGGGGAAAGCTTTTCTCGAATCGAAGCAGTCGATAAAATCAAATAAATGTATTATAGAATAGAGCCAGAAATCGTTACGTTCACTTTATGTGCGATAAACTATTATTCTTCCAGCGGAACCATTTACGACCAGCCGTGGAACAATGTAGCTGACAGGGGTTTTATTCTATCCGTACAAACCCACACAAAGATATCGATTTAATGCACATTTTATCTAGCCCCACCCTACCCTCTTTCTCCTCCCGCAACTTCTCAAACGTGTTCTTTATTCTTTCAATCTAATAATTATATTCACCGAGGTGGACGTTGAATCCGCGGCCGGCAACTTTTATATTAACTCGGCCAGAACTTCACCTCGAGCTTACTGTCAATCTTTTTTTTTTTTTATGTAAAAAAGAAGAACTGACATTTAATTTCGTTTTCTCGATAATGTTTTCACTGATAAAGCGCCATAGAGCTTATTACCTTTACCCGCTGCGAACTTCGCAGCCTCCCTGGAATACAATTTTTTCGCGGGCGAACAAAGGAAAGAATGAATAAAACCTATTCAAAGCATTTCTGGACGTTCAGTTATTAAAATTGCAGTGAATGCTACGCCGTTGATTTTCGGAATGTTTGCGGAAATGATTGTTCGAGCGAGCGAAGTGCGACTGAAACGGAGCGAACGTGAAGCGGTGAATATAAGCTTCTTTTGAATCATTTGGGGAAAGGTGTGTTTTCGGTGTGAATTATATTCAATTACGAGAATGAAAATTGTGTAAATTACGGTGAATTCCGTGGGTGTGATAATATAACAGATTTTGACTGTTAAAGAAGAAATGTGACGCCTCGAATATTAATTATTGCAAGGTAAATATAATTGGCATATTTATAGCTATATAAATTGCATTTATATTTTTTGTTTGAGAAGAATTGAATTACTAACACGTCAAGAGTATCTTCAATATGTTAGTATTTTTAAAAGACACTGCATTTACTTAAAGAAGATTTTTATGATTTCTTGAAAGTAAATAATTTAACAGTATGTCTATATTATTATTGATGTATATCAAAAAGGATACTGTCTGACATATTATCATTACAGGTTTATGTTCATTAGGTGTCACTTTTTAATCAAACGCCATACATGATCAATTTTTCTTTTACTTGTTGATCGTGAGCTGAATTTATGCAATAAAAATGAATCCAAAAATCTAGAACACGAAAGAATGATAAATCGTTATAGTATACTTCGAAACAATTTCTCTTTGTAAATTCTTTTTAGAAAAAGTCAAGAAGGTTTTTTTTCATTCTCATGTCGTTTCAGATAAATGTAAATCGTGTCGAGTTGTGAGAATAAAATTCTGTTGCACTCATGACACGTTGCGATAGGAAGATCCTTTCGATATTATGCAACACGTTTCGTGCCACAGTGAAAAATTCCGTGCCTGGCCAGACGCGCAAAGATGGATTTATATACAGGATGTCTGACAGAGGACAATGGTAGAAAATGGCCAATTTCGGGCATGTCCGTCAACGTGACTCTTTTACGTAATATGTATCTATAGGTTATAAGGAATCCGAAAATATATTTAACCCATTAGCACGTTGAATGCCACAGTGGAAACTTCCATACCTAGTCAGACGCATTATAATCTATTGTTTTAAGTATAAATCCGGAAGGAAAGACATGTTTTATTATTTGAACGTATAGTACTTACTTTATATTATTATCATAATAATATTGAAGTTGAAAATTGTATAATAATTACTAGTTATTTAATTGGATAAAATTTGAGGCACCAATCACCGGTGACCGCCACGTCAACGTGTTAATTGCCACACAAATTTATGTGAATTGACGCATTAAACAATTATTATTAATGTTTGCAAAATTCCGAATGATATCAGTGTTAGAACATCAATAAAAAATGATAAGCATACACTCGTATAAATAAATATTTTTATTCGTAAATTTCTGTATTAGAGAAAGTATTTCATAATGTGTTTAATTAGGAATGGCAATTTTCACTGTATCAGTCTTTGTTAAACGAAAAATATATACTTTTCCGTCGGAGAAACAAGTTCACTTTGAAGTGGCCTTTAAAAAATGAAAAAATGTACACAGTTGTTTCATTAAATTAATTGTTTAAGCATTCTTTCAAACGCCACTTACTATAAGACATCCTGTAACATGTCAGTGAACGGGTTGCCAATTGTTGCTCTCACAAATTAACAAATTCACAGTTTCTTAGTTTTTCTCGACTCGAAGCTGTCAAGAACATGCTTGTGAATTCCGTCAATCATTATTTCACAAATGGATTATCAATCGAAGAAAATAACAGTGAAACATATTAGTGAAGTGAATTGCATGGACTGTGAGGTCTCGAATTTTACGCATTTTTTTTAGAACTTTCTCATCACACGACAGCCGAATAATCATGTTTTTCGTATTCTTCAGAACGTATGGACAAATGTTATATAACAATTGAATGTTCTCAACCAAAATTGGCCATTCTCTACCTCTATCCTTTGATTTTCTCGTTGTCTCGTATAAAAATATTTCACTCTACCCTCTCGAATTCCTCCATTATGATTGCATAGCCATTTTTACACACCTCGTACATCAAAGAACACTATGAAGAGCTCCATAACCCCCGATCTTCATTTTGTATTCCGAAACACAGTTCTCGGGACTCAATTCGCGTCCAGAGACACCGCGTCCAGTGTTATTGATTTCGATTAATTATTCATACTTTGTTAATACACGGCCCGCAAAAAGTGACGTTTCGCTGGCTGATCAAATATTTAATGAGATAGCATGAATTTCACGGCGGAGCGGCGTTCACGAGGCGGCGAAGAATTCATGCGAGAATACGCCGGTAAAATCGAGGGAAAAGACGCGAAATGGAGAACGCCGTTCCCCTGGTCGGCGAAATTCGCTCGTCACCTGGCGGCGAATGTTTTCTGCCGGAAGAGGAAATGGAAATTCGCAGTCGAACCCTATCGAAGGATTGCTTCGAGTTGCCGGCCCGCTCCTCGATATCGTCGAACCCCGAAACCCAGAAGCACCGCTCGAATCTCAATCATATCGAATGACACTGCTCACCGGCCGTTTATAATCGAAATTTAATAACGATCTTCCTCGTCTGAGAAGCAATTTAACGCTTTTCGTGCCAAATGTGGCGCCAGTGACGCTTCAAATTCTAGTCGATTTAATGACCACTATACCATGTTACATTTTAAACCAAATTAACACGTTCACAGTTCACCGAAGCCGACGGTATATTTCTGATTAACACGTTCGCTAGCAGCGTCACATATGCGTGACGCGTCGATTCTGTTTTGAGAGCTCGACGTCGCACATATGTGACAGAGATAATTGATAAAAATAAAGTGTGATCTGCGGTGGACGTTTTTTTCGGATCGACCATCGTGGCGAACGTGTTAATGAGAGTTTTAATATTTTATTGATATGTTACAGCGTGTCTGACCAGGTATGGGTGTTTCCACTGTGGTAGTCAACGTGTAAAAACAAGGTAACTGTAAGAACAATATTTTTTGCTAAAGAAGCAATTTAATGATTTTCATGCCAAATGTGGTGTGGTGACGCTACAAATTCGAGCCATCATTTAATGACATCAAGCCCATGTTACATTTTCAATCAAATTGACACGTTGAGAGATCATTAAAGCAACGATGGTGTGATCGAGGAAGGAGTACGAGAGGATAGTGTGAGGTAATACTGCGAGCAAATAGGACGTTTGATTGTTGTACAGTTAATTATTTTTAGTCATTTTGTTATTAATTAATTCATTAATTGTTCCTCATTTTCTTTTCTGAAATAGTCGTTTGCTTTTAACAGCTTAGCCAGCTGCATCGATCCCACAAAATAATTTCCTACCTAAATTTGTGATTCAATAAAGGCGAATGTAAAAAGAGTTGTAGTGTATATGTCAGTTTTTCATTTTGCTCGAAGATCGACTACTAGTCGTTTGACCTCATCTACTGCCTATGAGTGTCTGTTTATAGTCGTTAATGACCACTGCAATTAATGCGACTGTTAAATTCTTGATTAAGAAAAAGACGATTAAAAAGGAGGTAACAGGTACGCTATAGTTAATAGTTTCGAGTGTACCATAGTGAGTACGTCGGGTTTCAGTCTGCTCAAAGTTCGACTGCGACTCGTCTGCCCTTATCTATTGCTCGTCTATGAACGTCTGCGATCGTCAGCCTTTGCTTCCTATCTGATCATCTTCCGCAGCTTCTACTTCCGCCTCGAACGACTGATTAACCCTTTTACCTTTAAGCCATTTACGGTTGAACGTGCTCTAGATCACCGGCGATAAATATCGCAGCGAAGTTTAAAAAACTTAAATGCCCAATAAGGTCAGTCTTTTGCCCCGGGATATTCGTAACTCTCTTTTTTTTTCGCCCCTTTCACGTTCGAACTGAACTGACCTTCATATTGATTAAATAAAGTATCTTGCAGATGATTATTGGAGAAATATACTGTTCTATTTAATTACGAGAAGAGTGTTTTAATATTTTTCAGATATTTTTAATTATATAATCAGTTTTTATTTTGAGTTTTATTTACATTATGCTGAAGAATATTTAGAATTTATTTGGGACTTTTGGACTGACTTAAGAATGTGAATTTTTTTTTTGTTTTACGCTATATTGACTGTAATAATTTCATGTACGAATAAAAAATTATTACTGAATTGTATTGGCATTAAATATTCTCTCTCTTGTCTTTAAAAACCCAAGTTCCAACATCCTAAAAGGAAGTTTTACTTTATTCACGTTTTTTGTTTTTAGGCTGCTTTCATTTATACAATTGGCAATAATTTCTGAATAATTTTTAACTACTGTCTCGGTAAATTATTATTAATCCCTTGCAATTTGTATTACATTGAAGATTTCGTTTTAACAACTCGATCATAAAATGAGAAATATTGGATTATGAAAATTAAAAATAACATTGGATTTTTCTATAATCCGTCAATGTAATTCCACATTCGATGAGATTAATGAATTCATAGAACTAATACTTTCTATGGCACAGTGAAAAACCCCGTAATTAGTCAGACACGTAAAAATACCTTTTTATAAATATACAAGAAATCACTACCAATTTGATCATGCATTTCTCGCTTTATGCTGTCATCAATATTCAAAATTTTATGGGAATTAGTACTTATTTGATGAAATGAAAATTCTTACTTGTTAATTTAAAAAACATCGTATTTATGCCAGACTACCAAATATTTATAAATAAATTTCATCTATTCTTAATATTTACTTCACGCTGTTGCTAACACATAAATCGAACATATTACCTTAGTAATCAATCAAACCAAAAATAATCTTTTCCAATGTCCCTATTATAAATAATTTGCAGCTATCGTCGCAGACTAATACATTAAGAAATAATGTATGTTTTACGAACCCGACGGATAGTAAAAGAAGGGACAATAAATATATTGCGATATTATTCTATGTTGGAGCATATTTGCGTAACAAATGGAGCAAAACTCGTACGAAATGTTCGGTCATGAATATAACGAAACACATCCAACAGATGGCCCTGGTGCTTTCTGAAGTTACACTTGCAAGACACTCCGTTAAGCTGTCTACGCTGAGCAAACATTTTCGCAAATGTTTCAAAAACATTTGTCAAACGTATCAGAAATATTTAGGTAACCGCCCTACGTGTTTGTTTAATGCTCGCCGTAATTTCCAAACTATGACTCGTTTACAAACTGTTTGCTTTCTAGTTGTACGATATAGATATGCAAACAGTCGAAACAATTTATGAAATTATTGATGCAGAAAATTGATGCAAAAAGCACTTTTTCTTATTGGTGCAACCTATTAGGTCTTCACATAAATAACTTCCGACAAATAACAATTTGTTTTCTATCTAAAAATTCAAATAGTCAAATGGGCTACTCATTTTTTATTCACATTTTAAGGTAAGAATTCCTAAGATGTAGATATTCTGCGGCAACAGAATAATTATCCTTTAATAAATTATCAATAAATTTAAAAAGACAAATCGGAAGTTGTTTGTGACTCAATACAATATTTATGCATTTCTTCATAATATTTATAGCTATGATTGCTAAAAGGAATTCATGCTTTGTTAAATTTACAGTAACTCTAAATTGGCAGAATTATTTAATAAAATATCGTATTTGGGATGTTTTGTTACAAAAATTGTAATAAGCAATGAGTTTGCGAATATAGGTACATACATGTACTATTAAACAAATGTTTAACTGCACAAAGGTCTGCGAAGTTGAACGTTAATTAAGAACAGATGCACCTGACGAATTTTTTAAATTGGTTTTGCGGAAATCAAAATATAAAACAAGATTATGGAACTTGTATATAGACTGCCCTATCAGAAACTCAACACCCAATTATTTATTATATTCTTCACGACAGAAACAAATATTTCAAATATAATTTAAGTGGTACCAGAAGATATTTTACCCTAACTTACAAAATAAAAGAAAAGAAATACGTCGTATACATTATTTCTTTAAAAAATGTAGTTGATCCTGAAAATCAAAGATCAGAATTATTGTTATGCAAAATTTTCTCATTGCACCCTTCGTCCGTTCAAACCATTTAAATTATACTAGAAACATTTTCCGTACTATGAAACACAAGAAGGGCCCTTAGGTGTTCAGTCACCAGCGAGACAGTTTAAATCTCCTAACAACCAAGTTGCATAAAGAATTCACGAAAGTTATCTAACGAATATACGTAAAATGAAACCTGAATAAAAGTACAAGAACTAAATTTACAAGCTTCAAGAAGCCATTAATCATGCTTCTATTTATTTTTTGTTGTCTACAGCTTCATCTTCGTTCACGGTTTTACTGGATGGTGCTGCAAGAAACTTCGGTTCCGTTATAATGAAGACGCGAAAACCTCGCGGTTTTCTTTCCACCTGTAATATCGTTGAATCACGCGAACGCTAGATTTGAACTTATCCGTGCAATCATGGCCGCCGGGATTTGCGAGCTGATTGTCCGGAAATTAGGGGCATGTGCGATGGTCCCGCATAGTGTACCTCTGTTTCATATGCTACTGAATTTCGAGGACGTACGGGAATTTCGAGAAATCGTCCAAAAGTTCTGCCTTGAAAATTTTTATATTCAACCATTGTCCGTAAGATTCTAACGGGAAAATTATTTTTTTTTAAGCGTTGTGACCTGAATTAAATTCGAGAGATGTTCGAGTTGTTTTGAGCTTTTTAATAAAAGTTCTTTGAATTCCGGAAGGAGGTTCGCTGGACTCCATGTTAAAACTGTTTTCAGCTTTAGAAATGTAATCTAGGTCAGCCGATATTTTTAGAAGAACTAAATTATATTTTATGCTATGGTAGAATGTTTATGTCAAAGTGTTCTGGTTCCAATGACTTTATCATTCAATTTATATTTCTTCCAGATTTCAAAATCGTAGACTTAAATTTTAATGTTAGGTTTATTGTCACACGGCCAGTTCACCTTGATTCAGTAAAAATCATGATTATCGATGAAATAGTGGGGGATGAGCTTAAAATTTTGGAGAAAGTGTTGTTCGTGGCATCAAAAACCACTGACCTATTCATAGGGTTTAACATTAAAGGGAATTAGATTTTTTGTCCCCCAAGGTCATCTAAGGTCGATACAAGTTTAGATACATCTGTCATTGTTACAATAGTAAAATATGCAATATTTATTTAAAGAACTGTCTATGCCTAAGAAATTTCAAAATTGAAATCCCAATATCGAAATATGAAATTAGATCTTAGAAATTTTTTAGAAGTACAAAGGAAACTTTGAAAGAAAGTATCTACCAATTTACTATTTACTAATTTACAAGATATAATAGTTGCAGTCTTCTTGTTTTATTTCCTTTATTATTGAAACATTATTAAAAAGACAGGAGGTTTCAGAAATAGATCACGATACAGAAGAGTGGCAAAGTCATTTCCGTCTTTTTTATTAATTGAACTTTGTTCTATTGTTTCGTATTAATTTATAGCGTGCTCGGCATAACAAAGGGCGATTCAAGGCTGTAGCGGGTCCTAAATTAATCAACCATGCTTCATACTATTAATGTAATCACAGTCTGGGAATGGATCAGGCTAGCTACAATGCTAGCATAACGCCAGAATTATCTTCCATATGGATACGGCGTAAATCCGGCAGCTTCAACCATTACCTCGAAAGATCCGATGCAATGGTTGCGGATGCATTATTACGCAAACGTTTCAACCTGTATATCATATTTGATCAAAAATTATTCCCAGCAGAAGATAAGAGATCACCTTTCAAAAGAGACGCTACTACGAACTACTTCTTCATTTTTGTATAAATATTATTTCAGGGAATGCAACCTTGTTTTTTATTAAAATTATAGGTGCATTACTTCTTAATTATTGCATTACTAAAACGTATTATTGTCATTAATGGAATATTTTATTTAAATTAACTGTTCCAAAGAAAGTACTAGAATAGACAATTTTGTATTGTTTTATAGGAGGTGCTGATATTTTATTGTTTAAAAGAACTGTCGGAAATATTTTTGATATTTCTTTTTTTATTTTATTATTTTATAATCCAATCAATTTTTCCTCAATTTTATACGTAAGCAATTGTGCACCAAACAAGTTCGTACTGTCTCTTAAAGATTTAAAAAATACCTTTATACATTCTTTATTACGTAAATTAGATAACGTTTCCCAGGTACGGTTATCTCTACACTGTAAATTGTTACACAATTACTTATATCAATATATAAATAATTTTACGTTTTACTGTAGCTAAAGAATTATATATCAAATGAGGAAATGGATAACAAATTTGTTATTTCGTTGATTATATAAGATGAGTAGCTGTTAACACGTTGGCTGCCGTGTGGGTCACCGGTAACCCACGCATTGAATTTCATTTAATTAAACAATTTCTAATTTTATTAAAATTTTGAATAGAATTAATATTGTAATAAAAATAGGAGGTCTGGACTGTACAACTGAATAATTACATAGTCTTTTTCTTCGTGATTTGTGTTCGAAATGGAATATTATAACATGTCTGACCAGGTATGGGAGTTTTCACTGTGGCAGTCACCGTGTTAGCACACTGAGTGGCACAGTGAAAACAGTCTCTACTTAATCAGACACGATATAATTTACTATTTTATATATAAATCGTAAAGAAAAAAAAAGATTTGAGTACTCTATCGTACTCTTCTGTTCCTACATTATTGTCTCAGTGTGAAGTTTGCTCAGAATTTTGTGACAATCAATACTTATTTAATTAAATTAAATTTGAGGTGCTTGTCACCCGTGACCCTCACGACATTCAACGAGTTAATAATTCGTTGTCTATCTATCACTATTATTTTGATTATAAAATATTTATTTTCTGTTTATTTTCTGTTTATTTTCTGTTTATTTTCTGTTGATGATACGAACGACTGATACTTGATTATTTAAAGATGCAGTAAATGCATGAAAGGATTGCGTACAGCCTCAATCAGCATTCTGTGTACAACGTGAAACGAGTTACGAAGAGAGAGAAAGGGAACATCGCGAATTTCTAGTTAAATGCCTTTTTCGCACACGCCCATTTTTATACTCCACCGCAATTCAATACTACTTCTGATAGGATCCTGAAAACGTGTGCGATAAATACTGTGTACGGGCTTGTCAATGCGATGGAAAAAAGAAACATTCGTTCGAGCATTCTCTGTTCAACAACATTCAATTTGTCCGGCTATTCTGATCGCACGTCGATATATCTATAAACGTGGTGAACACATACAGGCAATAGAATAACACGAAAAGATTTTGTTAACGACTAATAGACTACAGAACTAGACGTTATAAGGAACAAAACTTTTTCCGACAATATTTATCGCTGGTATTTTTAAATATTATTGTAAGTGTTTATATGTTGACATGAAAGTTTGTTTCTTTTCTTACCGTGTAAGCAAGAATTATTGTTTACTATTTTATTCCAATTGAAATATTAAACTGCTTAACAAATAAACGACTTGAAAATCACGTTTGTCTAATGTAATATGTTTAAATTAAAACAGAAATAATTTAGTTTTATCGAATAAGATTTTCAAATTCGTTTTATTAAACTATATTTACGTTTGTTACTTTCATTTGGGTAATTATTTAGCACTATTGTTGTCTTATACAAAATTGCCCAATCGTGACATGTGTCAGACCTATATTGTTCTTTTTTTCGTGGTTATGTAATTTTTAAAGTAAATATCAGAACTGTACCAATTAACAAACGATTGATATTACGAGTAACATATGATTTTATTTCACAGTTGTTTGAAGTATAATTGTACTGTTACTTCAGGCCTGGAAACAAGTGAAAGAAAAGACTATATTAGACGGTCGAAGACATCAAACGTTTTATTAACGAACTGTTCAAAACAGAAATTTCTGTTTAAGATAAACTGCTCCAAAGATTTTTTTGAAATAAAGTACTCATGTTCTGATAAATATTACATACAAGATAAGATATTTACCGCTAAAGCATTATTAATTTGACATAATTTTTAATTAACACGTATTTTAAAAAATAATCGAAATTATTTTAGCTTTTATTCCTTGTTTACAATATTCATCATAAGAAAATGAAAAAATTATTCTTTGCTTAAAATTGTCGATATTTCAAATTAACCAAAGCTTTCTACATTTATAAATGCCACCAATTTCGATAAAAAATTAAAATAGCATTTTAAATGATTATTTCCCATTTTTATTTCAGGTAAAATTTGTCCTGCTTCGGAGAGTGCAATGAACGCAAAAACAAAAATTTCAAGTATTCGTTCGAATTTACAACTATTTCATCACGCATATGCAATCGAAAAATTAGATTTTAAGCGACATCGAAATTTCAGGAACTTTTATTGACTGTTCTTAAATTTAAAAATGCATTCCTGAAAATTCCATTTTGGCAGTCGAATCGATTGTTTTCCATATTCATTGTTCCGGTCGTGTACTCGAAAAAAAATTTCCATAGAAAGTAACGTTACGTGAAATCGCTGGTATGCTTCTTTCAACCATTGTTGTCTGGCGCAGATAGCGCAGAAACAATTGTTCTTGCGATGTCTACCATTTCCCTAAAAAAAGAATAATAATAAATAGAATTATTAGACATTGGTAATATTACTAAATTGAAATTAATCCTTTTGCTTCGTTGAGACAATGACTTAGTTGCTTACATATTTCATCGATTTTCATTAATTCTGACTGATTTTAAATTTAAGAGGAGTAACTTGAAAAAGCTTGCTCATAAATTTACGCTCAACATAATGCTATGACATATTTATAGACATGAGGTATACAGTAACCACCATCAAATGAACAAAAACAACCAGCAACTGAAAAAATATGGACCAACGGGAAAATATCTCCAAGCTAATGTTTCCAGGTCCCTACAGAAATATTAAAAATGTATTTACAGCTCTTCATACTGTAAACTAAATCTAAAAAATATTATTTAAATTGTGAAAACACTTTAATCGTTTGCGGATGTAAGAAAGGCTAAATCGACCATTCCTTATGTATTAGATCTCGACTTCATAAAAATATATTACTATAAATACGTTGCTGTATCGTGTAGATTATGCATAAATATTGAAACAAACGCAGACTATACGATACTATCTAATAGCTGAATTTATACTGTTTGACTGGAACGAAACAACGAAAATACCTCTGACTACAAAGGATTAACGTAAGAAGGTAGATCAGAGATGGCCATCCGGAGCAATGTCTAGCTCCAGCCTACCCCCACTCTGCCTCCATTCCCCTCACTTACTTTGTAATTTGGCTATGACATCGAAAACATAAGTAACTGTCGATAAGTACGGTTCAAAGAATAAGTATTATATGATATATGCCATCAGTTTCATCTAGAGATTACATCTCAACTTTCTTATTACGTGAGGGGAATGGACGCAGAGTGGGGGTAGGCTGGAGCCAGGCGTTGCTCCGGATGGGCATCTCTGAGGTACACTACATTTCTCCAAAACTTTTACATTTCTGTATTTACTTTTCAGTTCTGTTTGCTAGAATATCACAACCATCGCCTCTTTTAACAATGATCGATTGTCATTTTTTAAACAATGTTCTTCTTGCTTGCACGACGTTATACTTTGATTGCAATCGCAGAGAGGCGGAAGGTAGCAGGCGAATTCAAAGCTCCGCACTTTGTGAAGCGAGCCGAAGACCTTCCCACAGTTAAATTGATCTTGTTTTCTCGTGTAATGTTTGTTTCTGTGATCATCGCTTCCGAATCTGTTCTTTGTTCCTCTGCACTTGAAATACATGTACCGCGGCTACGTGCCGCTAGTTTCCCCGAGAACTTCGATACACTTCCGTGAAGTTATTTCCGTTCTCCGTGCCGACAGAATGGCCGGAGTTTTCTGCGGCTGTTACGCTGATTTTTTACGACCCGGAAACTTACGTACATTCCAGCCATTTGTTTAACAATAAAATCATCATCCTCCCACGTAACTCGTAGAAAAGCAAACGACCCGGCGTTTTCATTTTCGGATTGAAAAGATACTCTCAGTTCCTTCGGATTTTCGGTGTAACGTCGATCACGTAACAACTCGTCGAAAATCGATTGCAGTTACAATTTCATCGTCTAATTGAGAATTTCAAATCTGTACGTTTGCTAATAAAAACTGTAGTGTTTATTAGGTATTATAAGCAGAATTTATGTGTACACTATAAGCAAACGAATCAAGTCAATATAATTCAATATTATTGTTTATTTTTCTGTAGATCGATAGTAGGTTCCTCGCGAGGCTGCCTCGCATAGTGGATACACGGCTTGAACTCCTAATTTTTGTATCATTTTCTTTTCAATAACACCTTATTATTTTAAGTGTTTTATTTGAAGTGTACTTCAAAAGACAGTTGGTTGATAGGAACCAATTAGATACAATCAATCATGTACCTGAACACTTCAAGGACTCTTTTTGTTACAACAAAGGGTCATATACATGTAATATTGCTTATCAAGGTAAAAAAATATTGCGAAATATTTAATACATATTTAAACTGGCAATTTAAAAATGTCGAGTGTGACTCGACATAGGAGTACCTGTGAATAAAATTAATGTATTTCTACCGAACTGGTCAAATGGCCAGTCTTTAAATAAAAGTTATATTTTTTGCAATTGAGTGCAGGTAATAGTGAATTTAATACGGGCGAAAATTGTTTGTACGTATATTATAGAAAAAGTCAAGAAGTCAGGTGACGAAAGCGATAGCAATGAATGCAGAATTATTAAACGAAAATTTAAAAACTGTCATTTGACCGGCCGTGGTAGCTTTAATGTTAAAGCAGAGCGTATAAGACATAAAGGTATTTGTCATTTACGCAATATCCGTGGTATTATGGTTTTATGGTTTTAAATCCCTTGTCGTGATCCGCCAATAGAAAGTTCATCATTTATTTTAGGTCTCCGTACAGGCCGAATCCAATACTGGATTCTGCTATAAATACAGCGAATGCAGCTAATTCTCATGAATGTTTTAATCCTATTCTAGCTTAAATTTACTGCTAATCCCGTGATTATGTTCTACGAACAACCAAATCCAATCAAACTATTGATTCTCTTTATACACCATCCAATTTACCTGTATATGAGCACTTCGAAACATAAACCGTACCATCTCTTCGTATAGTTTACTTTAGAATTAGTTCCCCTTGCATAAATAAATATTTTGCATCCACAATGGCTGGTTTCAGACTATTTCTAATGGTCGATTTCTAACACATACGTAACTTCTTCAGGTAAGAATTGATTAAAATTAAATAAATAATTTAACACTTTTTTCAATTATATTTCTTCCATGTGAATTCGAAGCTGTTAACAAAAAATGAAAAAAAGTTTGAGAAATTCAAGGAGTTACATCTTTGTTCAGAATCTTGGAATTAAAAACACAAATAAAGCTACACACATGTGTGAATAAATCTAAAATGGTATAAACGTTTTAATTCATAAAGTGGTCTGCATAATTTAATTATTTAAAATGAAATTATTTGCTTTTTCTAAGGGAGCAAAGCGTCACATCAATGTAGCAATTGTGAATATACTATAATTGCTAATTTGAAGGATTTTTTTATTGCAGGTATTACTGATTTGTAAAACACAGTACTGAAAAAAATGTTCAAACTATTAGCTTGATAATATTGTGTGTCAGTTTTGTTTGAACATGATGTCGAATGCCTGTGAATATAGTCTAAAGTATCTATCATGTACACCATGTTGGAAAACATTTAAAGTTTAGTAACGTCTATCCATTCGCACATACATAAGTCCACTCTAAACGCTACATCTCGAATAATATTTAATTTTAAAACTTCAAACTATTTTTCAGAAGAAGACAAAAATTTTACAGTGGGGTAACCTTAGTGGACCAAATTCGAAACATCAAGAAATTCGAAAGAAGTCCGGCTCCCAAATAGAAAAGTCCAAGTTCTTCTGAAAAGAAGACCCATGCAGTTCACAAGACTTGTAACATAAATAACTCTGCAAACACGTAGTTACAAGATGCATCGAGTGCAAAAGTAAAAGGGCCATCCTTTATATCTACAGACTTAAAACAAATATTACGCAACACCCGTTTGTACAACTAAGCTCTATCCAACGAAATTCGGTACACTCCTTTCTGATTTACAACACATAGCCTAGTGACAGCATAAAAGAAATCTACTAACAGAAAGATGAAGGAAAAGATATTTGGAACTATTAAAAGCAGTGGAAGTACTTCAGTTGAGAAAGTTGGGTTGGAGCATGAAACTGAAAATGTTATTAATACCGTTCAGAAAAGATCACGTTGAAACTTGGCAATTCTCTCTGGAGCACGATAAAGAATTTTAAAGAACAGTTAACACTGTATGGACGTGAGTGTAACATTTTACGACTCGTCGTGTCGTAACTACATTTTATTCTACTAACCTTAGCTGAGTCGACGGTCCAGTCTGTCTGGAAGAAATTCAGGATAGTATTACTTCGAGCCATAGCCGTCTCGCTTCTGGTCAATAGTTTTATAATGAAGAACCGAGACAGCACAGATCGCTATAGAGGCTTCGTTAAAAGCCTTGAGATTTTTTAAGAAGCTCCTCGTTTAGCATAAAAAGAACCCCCTCGCTTTACTGTACCAAGTAGACCGCAGTATCGTTGATAAATCGCGTACAATCGTTTGTTTCGTAAATTTCAATCGAGTTCGTTGTTACATTCACAAGCAAGAATCTGAATATTCTTATTTGAAATTTTATGACAAATTAGACAGCTCCTTTCCGTTGACCACATAAAAGACGATCTTATAATTAACCGCGTGAAATATAACTGAATTATTCCAGAGCGATGAAACGAAATTAACTAACAGCTCTCTGGGATTTAATTAACAGAAAATTGGAAATCCCCTATTTTGTGAAGATCTCGCTCTTCTGAAGGAAAGTTGCTTCCAAATGGCATAATCGTAGTGCTTCCTGTATTAATCCCATAAAGTGAAACCTCCTTAAGGGGTTATCCTACCCCTATAGTACTCCACTATATTGCTGCATTTCGTTCAAATATTGGAATTTTTTAGTACATTATTAAATACGGAAATTTTAAGATACGTTCCAACAAACTACCAAATGTCAGTTTTACTTTTTCGGTATTTTAAGTCCAAGAAACATTCACTTTTCAGGCTGGTCACAGTAGGATAACCCCTTAATTCTGACTGCCATAATTTATGTATTTGTTGAATTAAAGAATGATTTTAGAAGCAAGAAAGGTTTAATAAATCGTTCAGGAGAAAGGAACAATTAAATTAAGACCTTCGTACAGTTTAAAGATACTTATTTTATCACAATTGTTCAGATTGCGCCAGCTGCGCCCTGCAGTGTTTTTTTATGTAAAACGTAAAGATGAGCTCGAATACAAGAAGTCGGATTCGAAGAGAATTTGTGGTGTGTTTATTCGACTCTGTGTTTTCATGGGAAATACGCGTATTTTCGTGGAATTTCCCTAAAAATAGCTAAAACGCTTAATTCGTATCGCGGCAGCGCATCTGTTCTACAACGACAAATTTATTTCCCCACAGCGTATTATGCAGCGTAAAGCATCTAATTTGCCTCGAATTATTCGCAAGGGGTTCACCGGGTGAGAAAATATTTTAAACAAAAATAGCGACACGTCGAGAGGGATGGACTCTCTCATCGATCGATTCTTTGCCTCCTTCCGTTTTTTTATCAGCTTGAGAACGTTCAGACTTGTTATTCATTTTCTGAAGTGCTTATGATAGCGTCAGTTGCGTGTTTACCGCAGTATTAATTGACCTGAACAATTTACGGTACAAAACAAGAAAAATGCAAATAGATAAATTATTAAATTTTTATATATATATTCATTTAGGTTCATGAATGTTATATTATATCATAAATGATTATTCACGTCACAGTAGAATCGATTTATTATCTAAATATATATTTCAGTCAATGTATAACGGAGATTATATTTTAGAGTCCGTATATTGTATAGTTTATGTCTTGTCAATATAAAATTTTTTTCATTTTAGTTTGTACGATGCAGTTACTAAAATATTTTTACAAACATGTTTATGGTATCTATTTTACAAATCATGTAAATATAGTTAGCATTTTATGAAACTAGGCTGTCGCTGTTTAAAATAAACTGTTCATGTTTATGCAGTATGTGTGTTTATTACGTGAAATATATTTGATGTATATAAAATAAAAAATGAATTGTTTAATCTTCAAAAGGACTGAACAAATTTTTAGTATTTTCTATTTTAGGCTGACATGTGCAGTTATAAAATTTTGAATGATATATTATTTAATTTTCAAAAATGTGTTAAAAAAATTACATAGTGAATTCAGTAATATATTAAGTTTTTGTGCCTTTAATATTTAATAAAATTTTCACAGTCACTTATACTTTATTCAGTACACTCGTGGTATTTTTTTCGTAATATTCAAGCAGCTACAAAGAAGAATTGAATAATGTGCAGTGACATGAATCTGACGTTATTATAAACCTGAGCATTCACATGGAAAATAAAAATTCCGAAAAAGGGAATTCACAGACGAAAAAACGAACAGATAAAAATTTATTCTGCCAGCTGACACTTTATTTTTTAAATTTATTGCTTAAACGGTACACGTGGCAGGGTACGTGTTAAATACATAAATATTTATGTATTTGATAATACATTTATTAGTTTATACTGTCAGTGTAACATGAATGTTACTCAAATTTTGTATACAGCTAATCAGCTACTATTTGATGAAATTAAAATTGATACGAGAGACATTGGTGTTCCACGTGGTACTAAACGCGTTAAACATAAGAGAATTGTAAAAGAAATTCAAAAATCTCTCAAACAAATTAAATATATGTTGGTGACCGTTAAGCGTTATCTCTTTGCCAACGACGCTTAAATGAAAAGAAAATAACCGAATGTACGATTCTGTTCGTATCCTTGAAGAAGTTAACGTAACGTTTTGCTAGAACATTTTCCACAGGCGCAATGCGACTCCAAACTAGTCCGAAACAAGAAGTGCACGCCGGCTGTAGCGTGATTCGAAGCATGTCCGGGGACATTCCGAGTTTCGAACTGAAACAGGAAAAAAAAGTGAAAGAGAGAAGAGTACAATGCAACGTGTTATCGAAATTTCGTAGAGAACGCTCAGCGATCGACAACGTAACGCAAAATGCGAGGCTTTGCAGCAACGAGGCGCTCACTGTTTTCGAATTCACGATATTGTTAGCAATATCCTCATATTTGATCGTCAGCAAATTCGTGTTTTCGACGAAACCGTATTCACAAGCAAAATTAAGCAGACAGTGGAAATGATTGCGCATGCTGTCGATCACAAAACTCTCCATACACCCTGTAATTTATTCTATTAACTTGTTCCGTAATAAATGTCGAATTTCGATGCGAAACTTTGAGTGATGTTAACTCACTTTAAAATACAGCTTGCCAAGTGAAAGAGAACCATCTGACAGAACAGACTTTTGTCAGCTGTATACGAGTTTCATTGTTGGGGTTTGAGAAAAATTCGGGTTCCAAGGAATGATTTTCTTCCTGAGAGAATCGTCCAGGGGTTTGAAAGATTGGCAGTCACTGCGTCTGGAGACTATGGTGGACGAGGGGCAGTTTTATGTCCCAACTGATTGAGCTTTCGAAGAAGGAGGTAGGAAACGTGTGGTCCGACGATGCCGTGCTGTAGAATCTGTCCATTCGGACTAATCAATGCAAATTGCTATTGTCGCAGTTGTGCATGCATTTCAGTAAGTTTTGCAAGTACCTGTGGATTGTTACAGCTCCATCGGGATTGGACAATTTATAATGGAGAATACCTGACAAATTTTACTACACTGAGCAAATCCTTCTTCTGGTTTTGCAGTGCCTAAAATTATTAGTTTATTGTGGAACAGTCTAATAGATAGCGCCGGAGCTTCCATAATTTTATACGTACAATATATTGTATATTGATTTATCGAATTGGTATACAGGAAAACACTGGCAAATTAAAATGTATGATATTAGAAAAATTGTATCGCCGATGGTGACGAAATGGACAAAACAGGATCATGTTATTGAGATTTATAAAATTGATCAACTATACTGGTATTTATTTGCTTACTTGTGAGACTAAAATAGCAATAAATACAGAAGACGCAAGGAGACTTAACATTACAGATTAATATTGAGTAGGGAATTTTGAAAATTGCGCGTTTGAGTTTGACCTTTAAATCGAACGTCAAGGGTGTAATTATTTTTTACTAACCTTCGGTACAAAGAGTAGTTAGAAAATTATTCTGTGACGTATGTGTAAAATTAAGATTTAAGACAAGATATGGTAACCCATATAAATGTTTAACATCCTACGGAAGCATAAAATTAAAAATGAATATACAAGAACTGCTTAATAATGCTGACATTTATTTGTTTATTTATGGGTCCAAAGTTCTATTAAATACAAGAGACACGAGTGTAAACGAAAATAAAATAATGAAAAACGAATCGAGACGAAATTCACAGAGAGAAGAAGACAATAGAATATGAAACTACGGAAGGATAGCCCTGAGTTTAAATTTTTAAAATAAACCCCTAGAAATAATAAAAAATTCAAAAACTATGCAGCATCATATTCTGTATACGTCTTAATATTGAGAATCCCAAATATATGTATTTTACCTGTTTTATTCGACACTCAGCAAGATGTAAATTTAATAAATTAATAGATGCGACTGATTATCGAAGCGTTCGTACTCTCTGCAATTAAAAAAGATAGTAAGGTGCATTTGGAGTTCTGTGGAACAGACTGCACTTGTTTTAAAATTCGTAGGGAATATACAATATAGAAAGGTGAATAAATTTTTTAATTTGACTCTGGCAGTAAATTTCTGTGTCGTGACACGAGACTGAGCATCTGCATTCTGCAAAATTTTAATGCTTGTGTAGGCGGAGAAATATGATATGTACAGAGGAATATCTAAGCAGTGTGTTCATATACTATTCATGTATACAGACCGAGGGAGCTAGCAGGGACGGGCGCCGATTAATTGTGATCTTTGAATTTTTAAATTATACAAGTAACGCTGAATTCAAAGCCAATTTAAACTATAATATTTATTTAACACACTTCGTGGATCATCGGTAATAATAATAAATATTAACCCTTATCCTGTATTAAATAAAGTTCTAAACACGACGACTGTGTACACTAGGAAGTGCAGAGTTAAATAATTCAATATTAGTAAATTTAAAGATACATATATGTATATTTCTCCAAAATCTATTGTACAGTGTCTGGCTATACACGGTATCTTCCACTGCGAATGGTAAATTGTTAAAACATAAATATCGTGTTATCTTTAATATTATTAGAAATTCTGTCTAATTGTAAGTATTATTAATAGATATTTTGGCAATTGTGAAGAATTGTATATTATGTGTAAACATTAGTTAAGTAGATATTCTAAAACAAAACCTCACTTAGGTATTTTTTTTTGTGAATTTCGTTATGAGAAATAATAACATTGGGGTGCCATCGGTACTTAAATAGTGCAATAACATCAAAGAAAAGAAAACAAGCATTCGAGATTTGTATAAGGAAAATAATTAATGCGTAGACATTTCTGGAATTCAATAAAAAAAGTAATTCAACGATATGAATTGTAATTAAAGCTCTACTAAAGTCTGTTCAAGAAAAGTGATTTACCACTAAGTTAGAAATTGCATTGAAAGTTAAAAAATGTTTGTACTAGACAGTCTAAAAACATTTATTTTTATCTCGTGTATCAATATATCTCAAAATCATGTGAAGTATACTTGAACGTGCAAAGTATCCAAGTATAATAGTGAAAAAAGATACCAGTAAGATGAAGAAATTTTATCAACTTCAAATTTAACCAAAAATTAGTTTCAAATTGCTCCAAAATGTCTAAATGTTAATTTGAAGTTCAGATTAGCGTGTACATGTTTAAACCAGTGATGGCCACCGGAGCTGCGGTCTTCCCCCACTCTAGGTCCATTCCCCTCTTTTCAGTTCCCTCATTCCCCCTCGGTCCATCGTCGTTCCAGATCACAGGCTATATGAGGGGAATGGATCTAGAGTGGGGGAAGGCTGCAGCTCCGGTGGCCATCACTGATTTAAACGAATTTCAATTACACACCTGTAAATTAAAGAATCTATACTCAAGAAAGTACATCTCACAATGTTTGTCAGAATCATTTTAAGTGTATTTAAATGTTCAGAGTATCAGGATATAACAGCAAAATAAGAACATTGTATCAGTAAGAAGAAGAAATTTGAGAAATCTCAGATTTTACCAAAAGTTCATCATAATTTGTCTCCAGATGACAGAACGTTAATTTAAAGTTCTAAAATAACGTGCATAGGATCAGAAGAATGACAAAGTATGAAGAGAATCTGTCTGTATGAATACTTTTGTTTCTCTTCGAGTCGGTACGCAGTACTGTAATGTAAATAGGAATGCTTTAACGTAGAACAACGCTGAAGAATACTACGCACGTCGTTTAAACTCGATCCTCATGCACCCTCAGCATGCATTCTGTATGCATTTTTCAACGCATTTTGTGCAGTTCTTACCGTGTGAATTCCGGTATGAATACTCGATGCGACGATTCCGTCGCGAAAAAGTATTTTCAAGAAAAGATCCGTTGATCCATATAAATGTTTAATGTCCTGAGGAAACTTAAAATTCAAAATACATATTGCTGGGTAGAAATTTTACAAACAGGGTGCTTTTGTTCCTTAAATTTTGTACAATGTATGCATAATTGAAATTGTAGAGAAGATGCAACGTTCCGTATAAATGTTTAACGCCCCAAGGAAGCTAAAACCTAAAAGTCGATACTCGATAGGTATTCTGAGACTTATGCTCTGGAATTTGAAGTTTCTAGCGAATATCGTGGATTTTTCCAGATTTTATTAGCCTTCATTTGAAAGTATAATTATACAGTAAAAGTTCTGCGAAATACGTGAAAAATTAAAACTGAAGAGAAGATTCAGCGATCCGTATAAATGTTTGAGGCTGCGAAAAACAGACAATTCATAATTAATATTAGTTAGGAATTCATAAAATTATGCTATCGAGTTTTCGTGCCCGAAAGCAAATCACGCGTATTTCATTAGCTTTCATTAATAATGCATATTTCAACGGGATAACCGTGAAATTTCCACTTCATTTCTAAAAGCCAACATGTTCCGCTATTATAATTCCCTACACGTAGTGATTTCAAAAATGATTATTTGTCTGTGAAGAGGAAATATATTAAAATAATACTTCCAATCACTGATTTATTTGTTCTATTAATATAAATAATATTTTCGTTGCGAAATATGGAATGCAATTTCAATAATGTCCTCACAAGATCGGATTAATTAATTATCGTATTCGGACGTCCGGCTAAATTGATTCCGTGAGGGAGGCAAAATAATACGGTCTCGTTCATTTTTTCACTGCTACTTAGACCGCACGCGTCTTATTTTTAACTGACAGTGGGGCTTTTCTCTTTTCCTGTCTTTGTAACGCGGCGAGAGCAGTCTTTAGTAAAGTTCAGTGAAATTACGAGATAAAAAAACGAGTCTATCCACTCGCGCAGACTTTTGTTCTAAAAGCACGAAGAACGTAAAAAGGGGACTTCAGTTGCTGAAAACGACCGTAGTAACAGTAAACGGACTTTCTCGTTTCCGTTGTAAGGCATAAAAATGGATCGAACCGCTGAAAACATTGTAAAATAAAATATAATGACTAATTCGAAAATTTATGACATGAATAAAAAAAATCTTTTTTAACAAGGTTTATAATTTTAGATGGACCAATAATCAATTCTTAGTACACATAAGAATAATAAACAGCATTTCAAATTAATTTAAAAAAATGAATTAGCATTAGTGAAATTGTTTTCGCATGTTTCATTGACTACATTTCGGAAATTCGGAATACTTGCAATTTCAACATACGCACATGAAGTTTTGTAAAACTGTGAAAATAATGAACGGACCTTTTCTAAGTTAATAGAATTTCTGAATTTTTACGAGAACAGAGGTAAAAACGATAAAAGGCGGGCAATAATCCAAAGAATTTTCTTTATTTTTCGGCGAACTATCGAATGGAAGATTCTTTGGAGAGTTATTAGAGTCGGACCGCGATCGGCGATGGAATAAAGGGCAAAGAGTCGATCAAATAACCATTCAGAGAGCTCGATTCATTTAGCATGTACATAGAACTTCAATTAAGATGGAAAACCAAAAAGTAAAACAAACTTTCATTGTAATTGCAGAATTTTTGGAGCTACTCGAACATGAAGGACCACTTCTATCGTAGAAAGTTGAGAACGCTCGCATTATTATGAAGGTCCATTGTTGCAAAGTTTACTATAGGGTATTACGTACTTATCATTTATCAGCCTGATCGTTTGTCCAACTGAAATGCGATTTTCTAATAATACTGCTAATTTCAGTTGCGTAAAATCATTATGGTGGTAGAAAATTATGCAGTTATAAAATTATGAAAAATTCTTTGCAAAATCTTATTGCATTCGGTTTTTTGTAACAGAGTTGAGAATCAGAATAGGTACTGGAACCAGAATGAGAGCATAACTATTCATAAATTAATTGTAACAAGATTAATCGAAAACATTGTGGCACATTTTCAAGCTTGGAATCGGAACGAATTTTCCAAACGACTTAATACTTAAATAAATGTAATAAATATTTCAGCACTTGCTGTGGCGCAGTAAGAAATAATATTAGGTTGATTAGAAAATTCTGTCGAATCTTTTGTAAAGAGGCCCACTTGTTATTATTCAAACTAATTTGTTTCTTCATCTGCTTCATATTTTCCGCAGTTTTCTGTGACTACCTGCTGTATGTCAGATTGCTTCGTTATACCCTTCGAAAAAATAATAAAAAATAATTTATAATTTTCAATAGAACAACACGACTGTATGTTTCGATCGATCTAATAGTAACTTTTGATGTACGTTTCCACATTGTTGACACGCGCGCAATAGTCGTCGTTTTGTTCACGTATCGTGTGTCGATTGAAATTCGTCACGAACAAAGCACGAGGCGTGCGTTTCATGAACATTTATCAATCCTGTACTTTACGTTTTTACGGGCGCGCCGTATGCCGAATTTCGTTAAAATATGCACGTGGCCATGGCGACGATCAATCTCCGCGCGAAAACTCGGGTCCGCGCGGAATAGTTGGAAAAATAGTTCGAACAACGTCGCAAATTTCCAGACACCTGCGTTTGGGAACTTTAAAGATGGAAATCCGCGATGAGATATTTCTGCAGATTTTCCTCTGGCTAGGCAAAAATCTCAGCAACAACTACATGTAAAGATATGTACGTACATACATATAATGCAATGTATTCAGAATGTTTTGGGCAATTGTACCAAGCTGTAGCTTTGTTCCAAGTGAAGTTAGAAAAAAATTGTAGAGGAAAATTGCGCACTGTTTAACAAGCTCTATAATCCTACTTTATGATTTTTTTTCACAAGTGCATTGGTGCACTTGCAAAATACAATTGCACTTCTTTTTAAATAAAATACTATGACTTGTTACTGCATAAATTGATTCCTCATGTCATTCTACGTATAAAAGGTATAAGGTAAGGTTATTGAAAACACAATACTTTACGAGATATTTCACTTTTTACACGATTCTTATGTTAGCGTTATTCAAATTTTCGAAAAAAATGAAATATCTCTTAAAGTATTGTGTTTTCAATGACTTCACTTTATATCTTTTATACGCAAAATGACAGGAGGAATCGATTTAGGCAAAAAAATCGTAGTGTTCCATTAAAAAAAAAAGTGCAATTGTATTTTGCAAATACATCGATGCACTTGTAAAAGAAAATCATACAGCTGGATTATAGAGCTTGTTAAACAGTGCAGAATTTTCCTCTATGATTTTTTTCTTGCTTCACTTGGAACAGAACTATAGCCTGGCCCAGTTGTATGAATCATCCTGTACATGTAAAAATTTTTATCTCAAGAGAGAAAACTCTTATGAAATGTCTCATCGTGGGTCTGCTCCTAAAATGCAGCGTCCCGATGATTTTGTATGAGACTGTTTAAAATTTCACCGTGGACGTGGCTGCACTTTTTGCTTCTTCGCTGCGCGGTTAGCGGTCGCAAACAAAATTAAGCTTCAAGTGCAATCGCGATGCAAATTTAAGTCTCCACGTCCGTCTACTACGACAGTCTATTTGTATGCCAACGCGAGTGCTCGGTATAACGATGCCACCTACGAAATAGAATACTGATTTCTTATCTTTTTCTTCTCGTTGCGTTCAGTGGAATAATTAATTCGCGTACGATGCCCTCCGTTGTTATTCGAGTCACGTTGTCTGTTGCGGCTTCGCTTGGACTTTATCATTTGATTGAGCAAAGAAGTTCATGTCAGCGGCAATCCTTCAGCCGTACTTTTTTTTACGAAATTAGTTATGTATGAAAATTCACCTTAATTTAAAGTTCCATATGGATATAAAATTAATTTTTGGTATGTCGTATATGGTGATACATTGTGCACGGAAGTGTTTGTACATCAAAGTGTGCTTTGGTATACGACTGTATACTAATTTTGATTACACTAGTAGATATACTCATTTTCTACATCGCCTTTTATTTACAAAAATCTACATAGAAATTGATCTTGACGTGGATTTCCATAAAATAATGATCTTGTGTGTATAGTTTAAAGTAATATTTTATTTATAAATCGTTTTTAAATAAAATAGAAACTTTTTGTTCACGCATGTACGCTGAGTCTTTATTTGCAAGATTGGTTGCATACTAAAATTAAGTTTGATATAGGATTCAATGAAATTGAATATTCATTGTTTTTATAGGATATACGTTGATACTTCACGTACAAAAATATTTCTGTATAAAAGTTAACCCTAATTTCCTGTACGTTGGTGTGCTGATATACTTTAATTGTAAAAATTGTTTCTATATAAAACTGAAGTCTGATATAGATATCAGTATTTCCATAGCATACTAATGTACTGCACATGCTGTACAGATCTAAATAACTTCGTTTTCTGTACTCGAAAAATTTCTATCGCTTGTTACAACTTGAATAATAAAACGAGGAGAAAATATTATTCAGTATTTTTAACTTTTAATACAGTAACCAATGTAAATATAAAATTATAATACAATATTAGAATTACGAAAATAAATTTATATTGTTACATAGTATCACTTGTGCCTTTTTCCATGCGTGATAATGTTCCATGCACGTCAAAAGTTCTGACGGTTGTCGCTACGTTTACATGTCAAAAGTTATAAATTATAGAAACAGAGACAACTTCAGCAACATAGTTCGGAGGAATATTCCATTTTTTAAAATATTTATTACGTTCAAGTAATAAGTAGCACTGTTCATAATTATGCGAACTATGTGCTTTTGTTTCAACAGTTACAAGTTTATAATTATTACGAGCTGTCACTGTTCAGTTGAATTAAAAAATTGCAGTTGAATATTTATAAAAAGTCATAGTAATATACTTAACATTACGCCTGATTATCATCCACTGTGTAATAAAACGAGATTTATCACAGTGAACATCAAAATGACAGATCGACTGCAAATTATTCGCACAAGCAATTCCACCATGAACCATATAGAAAAAGGACTCCGTTGAAGATATACGTATAACGTTCACACGAATGGTAGAGTGTGTTTGAAAATCTGTTTCAAGTTATTACTTCAATTTGTTTGCAATCATGTTTCCGTGTATTTATATTTACGGTTGATAGGGTGGTCTGTATCCGTGTTTGGTCCAATTCTTCTGCAACATTGAGCAAATATTTACTCGACGTGCGTGTACTATATGTACGTATCCCCCGTGTCGAATCGTATTACGATCGTTTCGACGCAGCTGGTCTCGAATATTTGCAAAATTCATGTAAAACCGAGGACTGGATGAAATCAGGATGCAGCGACGTACAGAATTTCAGCTAGGGAATATTCGAATTTCTGCGTCAATATTTAATTCAGCCTCTTCAACGAGGAAATTCATAATACAAACGAGAAAGGGATGATAGCCCGTTCAAAGGTATACTGAAATTTTAAAATAAACTGATTTCGGTGGAGACTTCGATTTTTGCAAAAACAACGTCGATATTTCACCGAGTAGTAAGCGTATAGCTCGACGACACAAACGTGAGCTCTGGAGGCGTGGCCTGCACCAGATTGGACACTGGTGGGGCGTTATACATTCATAACGGATTACTCTCCCTGCTAGTACTTTCTGTTTCAAGTTTGCAGAAATTTAGGGATATGTACCAGCTACAACGAGAAGAAGATGCAACGAAAATATTCAAGGCTTATGTTTAAATTGTTTAAAGACGAGTTTAATGAAGTTGAAATATTTGTGTTTTAAGTCGTGCCAAGTATTAGGATTATAGGCGGCTGTTCAAATATGCTAGAGCACCACCATGCATGTACAATATTTTGTTTACTTTTTTTTTCAATTTACAGCAATCGACATAAATTTTTCGAGTAAACAAAACAAAATTACTTAAGCCTGTACAGCATGTACAATAAATTAGTATCGCCATAAGATAAGAGTTTCTTGAAGTCGAAACAAATAATTTGTTTGCTATTATTATTATAATTAATATTTCTATAATACACGAACTTATTGAAGCTGAAATAAATGATTTAGTTTATATTGTTATTAGTCGAATTCTTACTATAAATCCAATACATTTACTGAAGCTTATGTATGTATAAAAGCTGACACAAGTTTGCATTCTCGTGCATACCTACCAACTACGAACACAGTCGTAAATATGAAAATCTGTTTAATTTATTCGAGAAATAATTGCCCAAAGAGACAAAGAAACTACACACGCAGCAATAATCAGAATGACGTAGTAACATCAGTGTGGAGTTAAACATTGAAATTTAACATTTAATTTCGTTCTTAGCAATCGCAGAATTGTATAAAGGCGAAGGGTTTTATTGTTTGCGAAAGAACATTTCTTAGTACGTACAGGAGCCCAGACTGTGGTCGAGAAAATGCAATCACGGGGGCTTAATAAAATGTTAAAGAAACTTCAATAAAAGGAGGGTAGTTGTAATGAAACCGGAGAAACCGAGGGTTAATTAGTTTTGTTGAGGATCTGTGAAACGGGAAACGTACAGTAAAAACACTCATACATACGTCGCTTCTTTTCGATCATAGCTTAGCTTATCTTCAACTACAATATCCTTACACATTGTCTTGAAATATTATAGCAGATAAGTCGCTAAAAATTGTCATCTAACATAACTTCTCACTGGTTCGTATTGAAAGAAAATATATCTGAAGCGGGGAGGATAGGATGTAACGCAATAATTGAGATCCACTCAAAGAAGAGATTCAGTAATTAAAAACAATAAAAAAGGTTTCTATAAACGTATGTACGACTTAACCATACTTCCATTTTCGTTTAACCCCAGCCTGTACTTTAATTAACTCCCATAGGAGGTTCTCAACGTGATCTACATGTATGTTAATTAATTTTTTTATTGTTTCGACAGGTTCGGGTATTGTTTGGATTTACTAGAAAAGAATGTTTCGATTAGACCAACTCGTTATCAATTCAAACACTATTGCAAGCTTCTGACACGAATTTCATCAATGGAGTGAACTGAAAAGATTCATCACTTTTAGAAATTATAATTTCTCTAAAACTCATACAATATGGGAATAATATAGATTTGAGGCTTGTTACAACTTCGTTAAAGATTCTGGAAACAATAGTGATAATTTGTGTTGCCATTTAGAGTAGCAGTTGCAGAAATGATTTTTTTAAATCTGCTCCGAAGTTGAAATTCAACTATCATCCTCTATTACAGACTATTATATTTGTTTTTCTGTATGCTAATGGTATGTTAACATTTTGGTATCCTCTGACGTAATAGTACGTCTTTTAGTAACCTATAACCAGTAGCTCTTATCGTAGTATTACGACTTCTCATAATTTCAGGGGCTGAGTCACATAAAAACGCCATTTCGACTGTGCTGTCCTAACTACACAACATCCATTCTCGTTAGTATTTGCTTTAATATTGTACTCTGTACCAGGTACATTAATTACAATTGCAAATACCAAGTAGGTGCAACAAAACATTTTAAAACAACTAGTTTAAGTTTTGTCGTTATGTTAATGATAGGACCTATAGCACAGACGCTGAGAGCAGGTACTTCAAGATGACACTTATGTGCTTAATCATAGTGCAATGTAACACAGTGATGGCCACCGGAGCTGCCACCTTCCCCCACTCTAGGTCCATTCCCCTCATATAGGCTGAAACGAGGGGAGTCGACCTAGAGTGGGGGAAGGCCGCAGCTCCGCTGGCCATCGCTGACGTAACACATGTGAATCCTTATGTCAAAGGTCTTGTCGTTTTGTAACCTAAATTGAATTCAGTTGACAAACTGAAAAAGGGAAAATTCTTATGCCAACCTTGAAGTGCCTGATCTCTGCGCCAGTGCAACCGTAGTAATCAATTTTGAATTTGATTAATAATTATTGCTATTTACTGCGAAATAGTTAATTAACTGCACTGACTCAGACGAAGAACATAATAATCTTTCGCCCTGAACGAATCTGTAGCTGCACACTGTTGATTGTACGCAGTCGTGCGAGCAAGATACATTTCCGTTTCGAGTACACTTTACACGGTTGTACTTCGCGATGTAACAGGAACTCCCTGTAATATGCATGCAGCCGCGCGTTTATCTTCTTGTACACACAAACAATACACATCGTTTATGCGAGTACAGTGAATTAACCACGCTTTCCTTAGCGCGCGCGAGCAGAAAGTTTCTGCCCCCGCGACGGAAACAGCTTGAAAGGTGGAAAAATTTATTAGCTACAAAACGAGAAATACAATTACAAAACGCTGCGTCCGGCTTTCCTGTTATAAAACGCAGGAACCGTGGAACTTGTTATCTGGCGATATTACATGAGCCGTAATGGCATCTACTAAATTGAAATGAAGCGTGAGAATCGATTTTCAGATAAATTTCTTGACTGTAAGTGAAAAACTGCCATGAAATCGCCATTTCAGAATGTTTTACACGACATAGAGGATCGTTCATTGAATTTCTTTTGTAGTTTAGTCACTTTGATTAATTTTAGAGTGTATGTGAGCCGCTGAATTAATTATGAGACACCTTAAATGATAGTAAATGAAGAACAGAGAAAATTGTCATTTCTAGTTATTTTCTAAGAAATAGTGAATTATTTGTTAAATGTATGCTAATAGATTGATTTATTAATTTTAAGGTGGACGTGAGCCACTGAATTAATTATAAGACACCTTACTTCATAATAAGTAAAAGGCAAAGAAAATTGTCATTTCTAGGTATTTTTTAAGAAATAGTGAATTATTTATCAAATGTATGTGAATAGACTGATTTATTAATTTTAATGTGGATGTGAGCAACTTAGTAACTTATGGTAATCATAACTGTGGTAACTATATAAACTATTTTAATTGTGATAAAATATTAAATATTATTCCTACATGTATATTTCTTTTCTTTGCCAAAAAAATATTGAAGAATGTGAAATTCATCACGTTTGCCTTAATTATTAATTTTACAGACGGTCACCAGACATTCTTAGCAGCACAGTTAACGACGCCTGACTGGGGTGATCGTCACGCTATTAATAAAAAAAATTGTTTAAATTCCTCGTTCACAATTCTGCACGTCCAAAGGAACAAATGGTTTTAAAATCGAAGCCCTTGTGCCCATGCATGAAACGCTATTGAAAGGTTGTCAGCGGCAATTGGATTTTCGGATTTTCGATACAGAAAGTTTTTAAGAGGCCATCCAGATAACGAAACAGTATCATAAACGCGTTCCATGGAACACAGGATAAATGTTGCTCGACAGTTCGGTTCGAACGGTCAATCTTCTGGACAGCTTGTCGGCGCAATCAATAGCTAATAAAATATCCCCAAAAAAAGAACGAAACTGAAAAAATTCTCGCTCGTTCGTTGCGTTGTTGTGATATCATGGCCGATTATAAAATGAACTTTTTATTATTTTATTTTGTGAAAATAACCGTCGATAAATACTTTAATCGATGCATCAATTCCTCTCCTGTTTCGCTGCAACGCAATTTTAAAACGAATTTATAAATTGAAATAAAAGTGCCAGATACTTATAGAGGAGTGTTATTGTTAAATAATGTTTAACAGTATCGTTTAATTTTTTATACAACTTCATTTTCAATTTAAATTAAATCGATCGTTTATATCGAAGCACATAGATCTTTAATATGAACGATGATAATAATGTACAAAGAGTGTTCGAGGGTCTGTTATGTTACTAATAATAAGGTTGCTGGCACTTTTGTTCGTATAACATGGCCGTACGCAGGCAAACTGAGGCCAAATTATACATCATACCAGATTATACTAGATTGTACGTCATCGTCTCTTTCATACTGTTTGACCAGAATCAATTTGATACTGATGACTGAGCGCAATTACCAAAATTACTCATGGTCGGATCACTTATAATGCGGAAGTAAACTTGCGTTCCCATGAATTACGTATTTCGCAGCTAATAGAAGACGAATAATTAATGTTTCCATGAATATAAATTGACCACCGAATATTAATATTAAAAGTGCCGTAAGAACGATAATTAATCATGAATTTGCTGTTCTTCGATATTATTGGGACAAATTTCAATGTGTCGTGTTATCAACCCCTTTGGCAGAGGTTCTATGTACTTATACATACTTATTCTATGTTCTACCAATTTTAATTTTTTTCTAAAGCGAGATTAGAAATTTTTCATTAGAATTCGTTAGATATATATTATACTAAAATATAATAAACTAAAATCCTGTGCTTGATGCAGTGCAGTGCCGAAAGAGTTACTACGTGATGATAACATTTTTTTGGATAAAATAGCTCACAAGATACGTAGGTCACCTTGATTATTTTAAATGGGTTGGTACATTTTTTTCTTCTCTACATGATAACGGCTCCTGAAACGAGCACAACCACCTGCTTGTAAGGTCATTCTCATTGACAAAAAAAGATTAAAAAAAACACTTCTTGATTTCTGACGACGTAATTTTCAAAAATATTCTTCTAACTGTTATATTAAATTGAGTAATACATAACTTCGGATTTATTTTCTTAAATTTATCGAAACATTTATTCAAGGATGATTGTTGTTACTTTTTCAGCATATATAATTTACAAAGATGCTTATTTTCTAATGTGACGCTACAGTCACTTGGATAGACTATTTGAATTTTTAGAAATGAATAATGTATTATATGTCAAAAGTTATTTATGACTCAGCCAGATAATTTTCGAGATAATTGAATCGATGAGTTGAAGAATTATACAAGTCCAAAATTGGTCATTTTCAAACAATCTCAGAACTAAATATAAAATGTATAGAACTATACGTTGAGACCAAAAACAGTGCAACGAAAATACCCCATACTCATGTTTCAGTAGTCCCTTCAGTTTAATGAGTGTACTAACAGTATCTGTCATGGACTACAAGTCCATGTGTCAACCATCTGTTTAACAGTCACTTTTCATTAAATAATTTCTACTTCAGTTATGTTTACAGCAAATTAATAAATCTTTTTTTTACTACTGTGTTATTTTTTAAATTTCCTGACTAAAAAGTGGCTTGAGTAGAAAAAGAGTACAAGTCCAATGATTTTATTTTAATTATTGAAAATTAATGAACAAAGTTTAACCGTAGTTAGACGTATATGAGCATTCATCTGGGTTAGCATAACCGTGTTTAAATTGGAACAGCAGTATAAAATTAATGGCTTTGATGATATACGAAAACTGATGCTATTTTTTCAAATATCTCAAAATGTGGTTTTTGGACTTGTACTGTTATTCAACTGACCGATTCAATTAAGGTGCTAAGAGTTACTGGTGCACCCTGTACAAGAATTCCAATGTGAAATAATGCGAGTTTCGTAAGTATTCACGGTCTTCTAACAATAATCGAACTGCGAGACACTCCGTTGAATGCAGAACGGGAAGAAGCGTTCATTGAAACTCGAGCATGTCACCTAAGGTACACGAATAGCTACTACTTGCTACTTGAAATGTGTTCGAAGGACTTGGTTCCGTGGCGTGTCGCCAAATGCTTTGTATGGAGTTTATGTTATCAGTTGGCAATACGGGAATCGTATCAGCTAATGCGACAGCTGATTTCAAATGATTCGCTAGGTTCCATTCACCTGCATCGAAGACGTTGGCCAGATGTTGCTTCGCAGCCCCAGAATACATATTAACACGTTCGATGGGTTATCATGGAATTAGAGTAATCAATTCCCATTCCATCAGGCGACTATTGTACTCGGTCCGATTGTAATCGCGGAACAACCGCCAATGGGGTGATTTCTCTTGTAAAAATAAACGGAGGATGTAGATTAAAATTTGTTCTTCCAGCGCTTTGTTTGTGAGTAAATCGATTTTTTAATTACACGTGTACTGCTGGCTACGGCACAGTTTGTCGAATTATTTTTTAAATAATTATTGTGTTTGTTGTAGACTTGAAAATTAATTTATTTATTTTGACTCGTTGAACGCCGCGGGGGTCACCGATGACCGACACTTCATATTCAATTTAATTCAATAACTATTTATTATTACACAATTCTGAGCAGTTTTCATATTGTAACATTAATTTGGGAACATAGAAACGCGATTGAGTACCCGAGTACTTTTTTCCTTCACGATTTATATTTAAAACAGTAAATTATATGGCGTCTGACTAGATATGGCTGTTTTCACTGTGGCATTCAACGTGTTAAGTGAGAAACTTAAACTTTTATCTCCGGAAACGTCTCACAGATCTTTCGTTTAAGTTGGATATTTTCAATACTTTCGCTTAATAGATTAATTAATTTTCAAATGTGTCTCGTATTTTATTCAACCATACAAATTGCCAAATCGTATATAGCATGTAAACAAGTTTTTTAATCGCATATGTGAAAGTAAGAAACGTCGGCCACCATGGCTACACGACAATTTTAATACAAATTAATAATTTTTTAATAAAACTTCAAATGATCTATGGTTACCTAACAATGTTCACTTATTTTTGTTCATAGAATATACTATCTCATAGCCTAATAAGAATGCAATTTATATAGTAGGTTGAGTCACAAATTATTTCCAATTTGTCTTGTTAAATTTATTGATGATTTATTACAAGATGATTATTGTTGCTTCTATAGCAGGTCTATGGTTTAGGAACTCTTACCTTCAAATATGAAGTAAAAATCAGTAGCCTAGATAAACTATTTAAATTTTTAGAAAGATGAAAGTCTGTTACTTGTCGAAAGTTATTTACGACTCAACCCAATACATTCATTTATAAATGCAAAAGTATAATCCAAAGCAAGCAATCGTTGCTAGAAGTTGCATATCTTCATCTCTATAGCGAAAGGATCATATTGCAAATCCTTTAAAAAAATTCTGAATGGACCCGTTGCGTTATTTTGTAATCTGAATCGATTAAACGAAAAGTAAGTCTCAAAATTGTGTCGATAGAAAATTGTTGTGTGCCAGTGCAAACGATTGAAATAAATTGATTATTCTGCAATTTGTTTGAAAGAAATGCGGGTACTGAAAGCCGTCCTTTGATCAGAAATATCTCGGAGCGATTAAATCGCGTGTTCTGACAGTCTAACAAGGGTTCGTCTGCAAGGTATAACCGGAAATGGAATTTTAATAACGTGATATCGGATTTGGCAGCGAGCTAGAGGATCTCGCAGGAAGCTGAAAGTAAAATCTCGTGGAAAGCTATCGATCGTCGAAAAACGTGTGCAAAACTCTGACACTTTGTTGGTTTCTCTAATCTACACCGACGGAATTGGCCTTTCTAATCCATTGTCAACACTGTTTTCTATTTAATCTTCTTTCACGTTCAGTGCCTCCATTGGAAACGAACAATCACTGGAATCTGCAAATATTTTTTCTTCTCCATTGAGCAAATATTTGGTACATTTTATCCGTCGAAAAAAAAAGAACAATAAAGGGATGAAATATAAACTAAAATATGTTAGAAGAACAGAGAAACAGAATGTCATATTTCTGTTGATTTTTCAGACATTAATGTATGGCACATTAATTTTATATCTTGCACAATACACAGCATTTTTAAAATTGTGTAACGTTTTATTTGTATACATTCGAAAAAAAGTTTGATGCTTCGTGAGTGATAAATGAGTCGCTGAGATGACAAGTGGCACAAGTCCAAAATTTATGAAATACGTTTATTATTCTCGAAACTCTTAAAAGTGTATTGTCTTTTTTAGAGTAGAATGTATAAATTCTTTTCTTTGCCATAAAAAAAATGTAATAGAAATGTATGAGTAATTGTGGTACTGAAATCAGTTGAAAATAGCACAAATTTCATATTCCTTGAGCGCCACAGTGAAAACTGTCGTCATTGGTCAGACACATTAAACTTCAATACCTTTCATATACATAACGAAACAAGGAAGTGTTTAATTATTCGATCCTATAATTTGCTTTTTATACTATCATTACAGTATTCAAGTTCTCGAAATTTTATAAACTTTAAATTCATTTAATTAAATTACAGCGTAAGTACTGATATATTTTCTCTTTCGATACATCTACTCCCATAAAATCTATGTTCCTCTGTCAATACTTTCCAAAAAATGTAAAATCCGATGTAGCAGACATAACAATTTAAAAATGCATGAAAAGATATTACAATCAATGTAACTGTAAATTGAAATAGCAATCACGAACTAAATAATATATCACAAACGAATAAACAATGAATGTTCAGGAAATGAATAGAAGGGACTTATTCGCCTGTCAACCAAGGGATTGACGCGACATTAATCTCCTTCTCAGCAAATCCAGCGGAAAGTTCGTGTGACAGATTTTTTTATTCACTTCCACGCAGGGAGGTGGCAAAAATAGCTTGGAGAGAAGCATTTTTATCGCTTCAAGTTGAGCAATCGTCGATAAGAAAATGCGTGCTCCCTATCTTCGATACCCACCGACGAAGGCTTAGCGAAAGTTCAACGGAATGGAAGGCTGAAGTTTCATTGATGATCCTTCTTAGTCGAACTGATAGATTTCAGGGAATTGATCGGCTGTTCGGTGTAACGTGAAAGACAATCGGGAGGGACGTTTTATAGTCGAACCGGTCATTTGCGTCGCCTAAATGCCGTTTACCTTTATGGAGAATTTATGCCGCGATTGAGGCTCTATAAAGTCGTGATTATAAAACGTCGAATGATCATTACGTAAATACGCATTACTTTGGTTTATGGTTACGTTGAACTGGAAACCAACACTCTGGTTTGCTCGAGAACTTCGCAGTTTTATTGCACAGCTATGGACGTTTTCGCATTGACAGAACATTTCTTTGGAGTATTATAACGCGATTAACTCTTTCACAGTTGAATTTATCATAATCGACCAGTATGAGTGTGCTGAATTAATTTCAGATTTTCACCGACGGATTCTCTTAGACATTTTACAATTACAACTTCTTGTTGTGAATGCTCCTGTTTCGAAGAAACTTTGAGAAAGGAACTTAAAAGTTTCGTTTGAAATTTTACTGTTTGAGTACTTCTTATCTTCTTACTTTCTTAGTTATTGATTATATGTTTGCTTTGCTGACAATAAGTGTGTTTTGCTGACAATAACTTTGTTTTTAGAATGAAACATTCAACGAAATTGTCTGGAAAGAAATTTAGCTGTAAGTGATGAAGAAATTGAGTGTAGTTCAATGATAAATTCGAGAAATATTCTAATTAACTGAAACTATAATTAAAAGAGAAAATTCAGTTCTTTGACTTCATCCAGTTCGGCTTTATTAAGGTACAATACTTCTTGTTAGCACCAGTGACACGCCCAAGCCAATATAGTGGCTGTTAGCAGTGTAGTACGTCACTCTTTGCTCGAATTTCACACGATCTAAACTCTGAAGGGGTTAAGACGCGACACGAACGAATATTTACGTAAATTTCAAAGAATCCTACAATATAAAGCGTTTATAAATGAATGATTAAATGTCAGACAATAAATTTTGAATAACTTTAAAATATTTCAAATTTTACACTATTTGTGACAAATAAATTAAAAATACATAATTGTTATATCTAATTCATATCCTGAATTTAAATAGGATATCCTGTGTAGAGCGATCAACACCAAAAAAGTGAACGTTCCATTATCCTAATTTTCGTTCGTCCGTGCTTTTATGTCTTCCCATTAATTTGTAAATTAGAAATTCCACTGCATTTTCCTTGGCCCTGAGATGTATCGTACGTCGGTGAATTTTGTAAGAGGACGCAGGGCTCAATCTTTATCGAGGATCTTGAGAAGGAAGTAGAACAGTTGCTCGGCTTTAACGGGAAATTGGCTTTTGTCAGATGCAAATGGGAACTTTTTGAGTATCCGAAAACGGAGGGTGTGGAATACAACATACACGGTTGACGTATATCTGATTAAAATCGTTTCTAAAGGATCACGTTCTAAATTGCTTCGCTCCCTATCCTAGGGGTCGGATCGCTGGACATCTGTCGTGCCTCGCGTTCAGGGGAATATGATTTCCTCTTAGTTTCACCGTATTGTTGGAAATTCAAATCCAATTCGAGTCGGGGGAAAAAAGTTGTCACGCAGACGGAGTTGAAGAAAATCCGCAAACTCGTGGTCCGTGATACTAAATTTCTAACCAACAGAGTTGCAACCCTGAGAAAATTTTTCATCTTGTAAAGCATTAACTATTTTACACAAGATGTTTTTAAAGTACTGTATAGTGAACTCGAGGAACAAAAATAAGAAAATAGATTTTGTAAATATATATCAGGTATGAAATTGCTTCTTACGTATACCTTGTTTTTAATTTCAAGAATGAGTTAGAATTTTTGACTCGTCGAAAGTTTAATTGATCATGTTGCTATTTTTGTGAGGCCATTTGTATGAATTACTGTACAATAATGTCTGTAAAATGATTTACGGCGATTATTTAGATGAGTAAATGAATATTACATCGCACTGTACAAAATGTCGAAGTCCTACGCAATTAAAATACGATGATGGCTGAGGAAAGAGCAGTATATATAACTTAGAATTTTATTGAACAAAATTATACTATATAGTAAAAATAATGTCCTATACAGGGTGTTCAAATTTTATGTTTTAACGTGAGTATCTTTGAACGTATTAGTGATATTGAAAAACATTTCAGATAAAAATTGAATGAAACGACTGGCTACTAATATCTCTCAATTAGTACGCCTTAACAAGAAGGAAACTATTATTTCAGTTATTCAATCCTCAAAACATACAAACGGTTTATATAACAAAATTTTCTCAGTTTATACGTTTTAGTGCAACTTAAATATAAATGAATACTTAGATTGTCTATTGTTATAGCACTATGTGCATAAAATTTTAAAGCATTTAATAATATAAAAGAACAAACTATAACATGGCAACAGGATGATATCAGGCATAAACAAGCGTCTGTTTGAACACTTCACTCTTTTATCAGTAAGAAACACCCTGCATAATCCACACAATTTTATTTTTACTTCAGTAAAAAAATTCTGAATAAAGAAGAGAACACAATGAATTTCCAACAACTTGCGAGAAGAAACTTTCTGATAATGCTTTGTTTGGTTAACGAATAAGGATAATCGTTTCTAAGACGTGGTTGCACTTAATCTAAAACTCAGGCATCGACATAAACGGCTCAGTCAATTCGAATTCACTTTCGCTTTAATTAGTTCGGATTACTGAGCTTCTGTCAACCGTACGAATTAAACACGTAATCAGTGGTCCGTGTGTTAAGTTCGAGAATGGAGAGTTTTCCCAATCTACACCGTGACCACAATGAGCTTCCGCAAATCCGATCAAATTAACAAGCTCAGCTACAGACACAAAAACGACGACTGAATCTCTGCAGGCAGTCAAACACAGATATTTGCTGAAACCACACTCACAACTGTATGCTTAAATTAATCACAAAAAATGTAAAATATACAGGGTGCCTCAAAAGAATATTAAAGATATTAAATATAATATATAGAGAATTTGTGCATATATATATTTATATGACCTGCACGTTCTCCAGACCCCACGCCGTCTGATTTCTAGCTGTGACGTATGGTAAGAGAACGTGTTTACGCCAGGAAGCCACGTGATGTGCAAGATCTCCACCAGAAAATTGCAAATGTGATTGCAACTGTACCCAAAGTAATGTGTCTCAGGGCTCTGGGGACCACCTACAGAAAATTCCAAGAATGTGCTGACAATAGTGGCGAACAAGTGGAGACATCCAGTGATGGTGGACATGTGGAGATATTTGTATTATCGTTTTGTTTCCTCTAAAACAGTTACTTCAAAAGAAAATTGCAGTTCAATTGTCTGTAGACTACTTGGCAGTACTCATCATTCAAACTAACTTGTAGAGAAAGAACGCAGGATATTCACGATACACGTGGTTATTTCACTATTCGATTTTGAGTCATACCAACACTAATCCCACAGTCCTTAACATTGTAGCCTTGACAGTGCAACGAAGGAAACAGAATTAACGATTACGTAAAGTGTATAATAGTATTTTCACAGTCAAACCTACTCTTATCACCTGTCTATGTTTGTCATGGACACGAAAAACCATGAAATTCGTCTATTTATTGACGCTGGACCACAGATGTCGATGAAGAGCCCAGAAAAATTGTTTTGACAGACATAACACCCTCTGATTGCTCTCGTATTCGTTTCAGCCCTTAAAAAATATTTTTGCTTGCTACGATATGCAAAAGCTATAAACATTCAACGCAACAAGAATAAAATTGGACATAGTTATATCTCCAGGAATAACCAAATACATGACAACTTCAGTAGACCCTCTAAATTTTAAATTAGAAGCTGAAGGCAAAGACATCCAGAAAGAAATATCTTTTAAATCCTTCAAAATAATAGAACTGTCTAGCTGCGGAATTATAGAGAAGAAAGAAGTCAGAGATCAAGCGGTTAAGGCAAATGAGATACTTGTCTGTCTCAACGATGCAACATGGCGGAACAAATACATGAGACAAGAGACAAAGGCAAGAATATATAAAGCAACGATCAGACCAATACTGGACTACACGAGACAATACTGGATACATTTAAAATTGAGAGGTTATTGAAAAGACAGAAATGAAAATTTTATGGAAAATTTCCGGAAAAACTCTACTGGGCAGAGGGAGAGACGTAATCAGAAGAGAATGCAACGTGGAGGATATTAAAAAATGTGTGTACAGAAACGGGAATGAAAGAAACATAAGCAGAATGGAGTAAGGGAGTGTTGTGAAAATTGCCAGACGTAAGTCACCAGCTGGAAAAACAAGTACTGGTACACCAAGGAAAAATGGAGTGACAATTTAGATGTGGAATGAACGCAGGAGGTTGCTGAAGAAAACAGGCTGCAGCCTGGGGAAAGTAAAGAAAGAAGAAGAAAAACATACTTTTTTTAAATGCAGGTAATTACAGGCGTTTGAAAACTGTTCGAAGCAAATCACTGTACAGGGAGTTAAAATGTTTTTTGAAAACAGAACCACGGAGTTACCAAGCAGATGGATCATCGAAAGAAACAGTGCATTATTTTGTAGAATGTATGCTACTGGAATAATTATTGCCTCACTCGAATATTTAACACGTTATCACTTATACTTCTCTTATTATTAGTACTACAAAAGTATTACTGTCTCTATGTATCCATACAGTGTGGCTTAAAAAAATGTCTACAGAAGTAATTAAAAAATGAATACCTTCCGTGCCTAAAAGATACAAGTCTGTGATAAAATCCTGTGGAGGAAGTACAAAATATTATTATCATTGTTTATTGATTGTAATAGTATTCCATTGTGTTCCTTGTGCTCTTAAATAAATACTATAAGTGTTTTGAATTTATTATTCGACAATACAATACTTGAATAATGTTAAAATTCATGGTGTGTTACAACAGTATTCTGACAATGAGTAATTCAATACATTATATATATAATTATTTATTATACAGTTATATATTTGTGTAAAGACATAGTCACACACCTTTTCAAAATTAATGAAAACATATTTATTGTAAAAATGTGTAACTCACTGCCTTGGTCCAAACAAGTTAGATACGAGTCACTATGAATCGTATTACTATACAAATTGTGCGTACTGTGCAGGTAAATTTGTGGATGATGCAATAGATATTTCCAGTATTGTATATTTTACATAAAAACCTGATATCGAAATTTTCATTTAATTTCGTCAAGAACTTTCAGAACAACCCGACGAACATCAGGTTATCGTGTTATCCTTCTCCTATTCATCGAAGGACTTGTTAATTGTTCCCTCTATGCAACTATGAAAGCTAAATGCACGCAACATGTATGAACCATCCGGAATGAATTACTGAGTGCTCTACCGCAGATCATTAAATGGCAGTGCCGGCAGCGTCGTATGATTTATGAATTCGAATCAATAATTTGCTACTACGTGCACACACGTGTCGTCGCCATTTCCGCGCGGTTTCGCATCAGTCGCAACATAATGTTCCGTGTTGCAACGTTACGCTATTTCCTCACGTAACAAGCCTTCTGCTTCCTGTTACCTTATTACGTACTCAGCTTGGCCTATAGGGAGAACCCGAAGGAAATGCTAATACTTTGCCTGCAGACTGTACAGATAATTTCAAATGCAAAATGCCGTATTCAGATAGGCGTGGCTCTCCCTGGCTATCGAAATCATACAGGGTGTGCTGATAGTCGAAACCTGGTTCAGTGTAGTCGTATTTGTTCTTCTTTTCAGATGTACGAATTAGACAGGAGGCTGAGAAAAATGGGCCCAATTAGCTCCTCAGACCTTTGGACCAAATTATTACACGCGTGGAACGAAATTTCGGAAAGTTTACTGCATTCATACATTATGAGAATGTTAAGGATTTGTGTTGGGGTGATAAAGACTCAGGGTGGTCGCATAAACTAAAACATAATACAAACTTTAACCCTCTGTAACCCGCATTTTTCTACGTATGACGAGAATGATACATCAGGTATATAATAAAGATAAATGATAAAGTTCGTATGGCGGGATATAAACATAATAATAAACGAATAGACTACTCGGTGGCAGTATAGTCGTAGAATATAACTGTACACAGTGATAAATAAACGAAATAAGACTTAAAAAATATAGATATATAGATATGTAGATATGTAACTTCCAAGTCACATGGTGTTATGGACGATTAAATTAAATACTATATAAGTTTAATTTATATTTGATGTATGATCACAATGTTCAGTAAAAAATACAAATGAAATAGATTTAAAAAAGCTACGTGACATTTTAGAAAATATCTAATATACTGGAAACAAACAGTCGTTCCCATATATATAGTCGGTACTGCGGTTCTTCATGGACTTAGGGTTCCTTTATGTAAAGTAGTCCTTTATGGAGTTCTGGTACAAAGCTACAGCTCATTCTGCCTAAGAAACTAGGAGACTGTGCAGAGTAATTTTTGATTAACGTGTTCTTGCCAGAAATTTAGGAACGAATTCTCCTTCGCCGGATCTGACAGCGTCAGATTTCTTCCTATGGGAATATCTGCAGGAACTTGTCTACAGGAATAAACTTTCTACCGTGGAGCAGTTAAAACAAAACATTGTGAAATGCGGAAATTTAGGAGAAGTCGTGGAGCGTTCCATAGAACGAACAAGACGTTGCATGATATTATTTTCCAAGATTATTAATTAACACGTCCGCTACCTCGTGTCACGTGTGTGTGATGTAGCAATTTTCAGAAGGGACCGACGTCACATTTGTGTGACAGCGACGAGTGAACCAATTCTTTCAAAATAATCTATTACATGTACGTAAGAGTCAGATGAGTGTCATGTATGTGTGACAAATTATTTGGAATAATCAGTTGGCACTTGTAATACATTTTACATGTGTGTAATCAAAAGATACGTTGTATTTAATACTATTATGTAACGTGGGCTGTTATGGAAAAATGCAGATTATAGATTGTAATGAGTTACCTTGTATGTGAAGGTTATAATTAGACTGCAGTTGTTTACGCAATGTGCCTACCTTTATAGAAGATGCATATCTTGAAAAATGTGTGAAATAAAAAATTATTTCTTATATTATTACGAGAGAAGGTGAATTTTTATGGCTGTTCTCTTTCTTTACTACATTCAGTAAAACATAAAAATATTCATAAATAAGAATGCATAATCGAATACATATCTGCAGCCTAGTGATAATGTTTATGCGTAATTCCTCGATGTATATCCAGCAGTTAGTTCAGTGTTACAGTACTCACAGTAATAATAATGTCACTCCTTTATTTTGTAAAAAAAATACACGAACAATATTTCTGAAATCCACTAAAAATCTTCTGCTTTTGGATTTTTCACAGCTGGTACGCAATGGGAATACTTTTCCGTGTATATTTAAATAAATTCAAGAAATGAATTATTAGTTCGTCTGCATGGGGTGTTTGAATTACTGTATACAAAAACAGAGCAATTCAAAATATACTTTGCATTTTAAGATATGCAAGTTTATTCCCTGTGTGTACATACGAACGATAAAGCCAAGTTGTAATCGAATTTCTGAATTGTATTTCGACCGAATTTCACCCCAGTCGCGGAAGAATATTTCAACCGAATTTCAGGACTGAATTACAATCAAATACCGAAACCGAATTTCGACCTACTTTCGAAACCAAACTGCGTTCGAATATCGATCAAATTTCAAGTAAGTGACGGAGCAGAACTTTGCTCGAGTTTCGATCAAATGACCGAACCTCGGAGAAATTTTCTGACAGCATTCGATTTCTTTCACGATTGTGCGGCTCGTTAAGATTTGGAAAAATCATCACAATTGATACAGTGTTCTGGGCTTAATTTCAGAAACGACTGATAAAGTTTGTATCTTCTTGCGCCTCCCGCTATATACCTCGGTAGCTTTAGATGTCTCTTAGGGAAACGATAATCCCCAATCACTCGAAGATCGAAGTGAATTGATCGAATGGTTGTTATACTTCCGCCTATGTCACGATACCACGACGTCGTATCAATTCTTGTCTTCCTCTCGTTTCATCTGAGAAGCCATGGCGGACGAATGCCAGGATTATCTGGACATAACGGTGGGAAGATAACATTTGTACGAATGAAGGGAAACGTGCATTCGGTGGCCTGTACGAAAGCGGACGTGATGGTATTCGATCATTAACACGAAGATTCCGAAGCAGCCATAATAATCAAACACATAGTAAAATGCTTTAAGTGTCTGTAAAGCATTCTGTTATGAAAATCTGAGTTTAGCTTCGCATTAGATTCTCTACGATGCTGCATCGTGCTTGAATAATGCTGACACTTATTGCACCGATGAAAATAAAAATATTTAACTATTTGATGAATCACTTCCTATTTTACAACATTATTATAGCATCAGTGTTCGTTGAACAGTTATAAAAGCGGGTAATTATTTGGTTGAATTGAATTTGATGCATGGAACGTGCTAAATGTTCACTGCCACAGTGGAAAATCCGATGATTGGTCAGACAGGCGAAAATCGCTTTCACAAACATTAGAATATAAATGTTTATCAGCTTGAGGATATAAATTTTATGCAGGCTATTGATTATTGAATGAGATAGAAATTGATGCATGGGTCACCAGTAACCCACTGAACGGTTTAATGTTGATTAATAAAAATGATACAAGTATATATTTTGGTATTGTTATCAACGCATAGTATTCTGCTAGATATGATATAATAGTACAAGTTGTTTGACTTTTATAAACAGAATCATTATTCATCTTTGAACAAATGATACATTAAATCAGTGAACAAGTATTAACGTAGTAGTAAAACGTATTGTTATGGTAAATTGGTATCATCGCAATTGTTTTTTGCAACGCGTTATCTCACAAGCTGCGGAAACTCATTACTTTAGTTGAAACAGCCACATTTCGTATTTTCTGCTTCTTTTTTAGTATCCGGGAGCTCAGGCACTTGATATAAATCCTTTAGGTTGCTTTCTGAGAAATAAACTGTACAGAGGTTTTTTTTAGAAAAATACCAAAGCAAAATTTTCCATTTTTTACTTGAAATGGTAACGGAAACTGGCGATAATTAATGACTGCTTGAGTGACATTCGTATATAATTTTATAGCAAACAATAATTTGGAAAAGCATACGTTCTATATGCTCGAGACACTTGATACAGGGTGTCCCAATTTTTCTCCGCCAAACCGTACCAGTGTATTTTACATAAACAAAAAATAAGTAAAAAAATGTTATAATAAGAATATGAAGTATGCAGCAACGAAGAGTTCTTATATGGACCAGGGTGAGAATAGTTCAATGATTTGTGCCTAATGAATTTATGGAGCTATGTTAGCAGCATGAGATCTTCGATAAAGGTCTGATCGAAGAATTAATAATAAATTCATTAAAATGAAACCAAATTAACGGGAAATTCGTGTAACAGTAAATTCTTTGTATTCATAAAAACTGTCAACATTTTCAAATATAAAAGTAATAATAGGTTACTAATAGGCTGTGGATATTTCTGCATTTTAGTATACATGAATATATCACAAACGAACATTCCAACTGCACGTGAAAGAAAGATAAACTTTAACATTTTAACGGCAAAGTGTAACTCTATCTTTCTAACTATTATACGTTCAACTATAAATATCGACAGCTAAGTATACCTATTTGGATGTACAACAGCAGTCTCACGATAAACGAAAGCTACATTGTTTATCTAGATTTTCACCTGTACAATACCTTTATAAATCGCAGGACAAAATTTTCGAGACACCCCGTACAACGACCTTCTCCAACCAGAATATCTGGTGATGGTGACTTCGAGCCACTAATTATTCTTACGACTGTATACTAAGTCTCCTATCACTTTGATAGAGAGCTTCGTCCACAGCAGAAAAGCTTATCAAACCACAACGAGCTGATTGCAACAAAGAGTTCTTTTTAATGAGACCGTTCTGGTGATTTTTCGGTGATGGGAAAGATTCATTTGGCCGGGAACGGTTCGTTCGAATCGTGATTGCCGACTCGCCGAAATTCCAGCGTTCTTGCTCGGACCGGCACCGCGTATTAATTAACACACTGAACGAACGAAAATTCGATCGGATTACCATTTGCTTCACATTTGCTTCGTTCATCGACATTCCCGTCCCGTTCCATCCGCGCGCTCGAGACTTCTCTTTTTAAGAACCGACGGCAAAAAACTCCGTGTCGCGGCACACGGATAACCCGCATAAAGGAGTTGTCAATAATTTCTAACGTAAATGGACAATTTCAACTGAGCCCGGCCGGAACAAAGGGATACGTCGGAAATTTTCGATCAAACAACAGTGTGCAGCGGTTGCTCGGAAAAAGCAAAAGCCACTGCAACAAAACTATAATAAACAGGCCGGAGGGTTCATTGGTTCTCGTGGCTGAAATGATTTGCTGTGATCCAGGGGATGGACGACGGCATTGAGCACGATTTGTCGAATGCAATTAAGAAAATCATGCCTCGGTTTTCTTTTGTTTTAATAGCGTCAAAGTGGGCAGCGTAATTTTTGATAGACTGAGGATGTTTATGCAAATGTAATAAATTTATAAAAAGTTTTTTTTATAGAAAATGGCAGTTAGATAGAGATTTGTTTTGTCATTAGATGGTTCTAAAATATGTATATTTTTTATTTTGCATATTTTGCATATGTCTCGCATAAGTTATTAATAGCTTTCTTGTGTCTCTTTTTGGGTTTCCAAGTCACACATGCTCATGCATTTTTCATGTATATCTATATCGCTGCGAAACAAATGATGCATCAGAGAAAATTGCATATGTTTTGCATATATTTTGCATATTTTGACAGTGTAATTGTATAAACATCCGCAGTCTATTTGTGAATTCTAAGGTAATTAGACGCGAGCACATTTCACGGAGAAAAACGTTTTGGTGTAATTACAGTCTGTAAATCATGTCACTCATGTTTTTAACACCTTCAGTAAACAAATGAAGTCTTCAATTAACTTTTACAAAATCCTTGAAAACATAATGTTGTATAAGAAACATGAAATGAAAGGTTACAAATTGAATATTTTAAATTTTGGTGATTCAGGATTTATGTTAACCATAGCAAATACAATGTGTCATACAATGATTATGACTGCATGTGATCGTTTATATTTTTCTAAATGAAATACTGTGAATATCTTGACAAAGATATAACGATCGATCATTTACATGACTCAGTTTTTCAGTTTTCTATGCAATGACTATGAATTCATATTGAATAAATGTAATTGTATATTTGTCTCTGAAACGATTAATTGGAACTAAAAAATTAATCGCTACAGCAATACCCTTCAACACGTACTGCTCTGTTACGCTAATTGTGAGTTAAAAAGTTTGAAAAAGAATGATTAATAAAAGAATATGTAGTAGAATGTACAAATTTTGATTCCTTTTCCTTTATTTTATGCTCAGATTAAATAATTAGAAAAAACATGTATTTTTTTATTTTCTTACTTCTTGGAGACGGATTAACCGAGGCGAGAAATTGTTCAATAAAAAGGGCGAAAGTATTTTTTCTCCTTTTACTTCTTTCTGTTCGTCGAGGGATGAGCCAGCCCTTGTCTGACCCTATTCTTAATGGACTCTTAGGGATCATGGTGTGTAATACAAACGTTGAGATAAGATGGGTGTACCATTCCATCTCATTAAATAGACCCCTCCCTCAATTATACCTATTTTTAGTTCGCCCTGACTGCCGCTATTTCATTATTTTTTAAGTAAAAACAAATATCATTTACGAGGAGCTTCTTTCCATTATCTAGATGTTGATAAGAAAATCGCAATCGCGATTAAAGAGCAGAAAGAGAAGAATCTCTTCAGAGAATCTACAATGCAATCCCTATTGTATTACCGCACAATGTAAAAGGAAGGAAACATATTTTAGAGTTAAAGAATAGGAGCTTGACAGGTCATTCTTCTATCTTCAAATGATATATATGTACTATTCGTTTCTTTCACATTTTTCTCTACATTCCGTTAATAAAATATTTGAAACCCGTTGCATGCATGATTCGTTAACTCAATTACTTTTAATTTCTGAATTTCGAGTCGAACTTATGATTGAGTAGTACTACTGAGACATGATGAATTTATCTTAAAAAGTTTGTAACCTTTAAAAATTAGCATGTGTCTGCTTTTACGCTTGAAAGTATCATATGTTCACACAATCATGAAATTTGGTGAGACACTCGTTGTGTGTTAAGGCATTTTCGAGGTATACTAACTTATGTATCACAATCGGCTTTTAAATGTTTGACAGTATAGATAAAATTCAGATAAAAAATTGAATAAGGAGACGTTTTAACTACATATAATTTGTTTTCGATTTCACGATAAGTAACTCACACTCCGAAAGTATAAACTCCTGTCTTACAAGGAGGGTTAAAGCTGCCACTCTCGGGATTTTGAATTTGACACTATGAAGTTCTACTACCCCTCCTGGTAAGTAAAACCCTAAAGGATTTCTTTACAATGCGCCTTATTAACAAAGTTATTTAACAATCAATATTATCAGACTCACGTCGTTTCAATTGAAAATACGTTACTATTTTTATAGCTTTTTATAGAAATTAGTTCGTCACGGATGCTTTAAAAATTCAAAACGTTCGCCTAAGTTTGTCGTGGCAGAAACTTCGCCTCTCCCAGAGTTTGATAGGTGGCACACGGCCAGCAATGCAATTCTTACGATGGCGGGACGTGTACCTCACCGAACCGTCTTCGGAAAATGATTTCTGTCGAATGTAACTCGCGAAGCCCGCGTCTTCGAGCTTGTGAAACGTTACGAACGCTCGCAACCGAATTTTGGCAACCAGAGCACTCCTTTATGCAAGGCTTGCTCGCGAATCTGAATTTCAGAGAAATACTTTATTTGCAGTGGTTCAATTAGACCTGCGTTTACAAATTGTAAAGTTTCATAAATTGCAATATTCAGTGGTTGAAGCAGGTAGTGTTCAGGGTGTTCAGAATGGTTTGGGTCAAAGTTCAGGGGTACGTAATACTCATCAAAACAAATAAAAAAGTTTTCATGAACATGGGTCCGAATATCATTAGCAGACTGCGGATGTTCATGCAATTTAACATATTCAAGTGTGTGAAATATAGTCATTCTAAGAAATCACAGAAATAAAAGATATAATTCTGGAATTTTTGTGAGGCAAGCAAAATGTTCTCGAAGTTCCAATTATTTACCCGTATTAAAATTAAAAAGAAGTAAAGAATAAAAATGTATACTCGCATAAACATTCGCAGTCTGATCATTAGTTTCGGAGTTACAAAATGTTTCTACTCACTATACTTAATAGTATACGTATTCAAAAATATTCTCTAATTTTTAAGAAAATGCAATATTATTTTTAATATACTACAGTCAATTTCTCATATATCACGCGATTAAGTTTTGGTTCTTTATAGGTTTACAGTTTGAAGATTAATTTTAAATAAAAATTTATACACGTTGGATTATATCGTTTCACCTTTAATTATCTAGATTAGTTGTTTATTAAGAGTTTCACGAAAAGATACATTAATATTTGTTTCACGTATCGTACGTATATTCGCGTGAAAATATATGAGCAAGTAAATGCTAACGTCATAGAATCCTTTTCTTATGGGAAACCTCTCGAGTTCGATCCCATGGGATATACATTTTTCATGTCATCAGACATTACCTTTCAAAAGTTTGGCGTCATCTGCTAGCGAAAGAAATTGACCAATTTTTTACTCCTGACGTGAAACAGGAACACCCGGGCCTGCCCTATATTTTTTACACACGTCCATGGCACAGGGACACAGGGAGAAAAATATTGTGCTACAATACACGCAAAGTTTATTAATGTGTTTCATAATTGTAGTATAGATTTGCAGGGTGATCCATTGTGAACTACCATTTAAAATATCTTCTGATTTATTGACATCACAAAAAAATTGTTGAATAACTTACGTTATGTTTGAAGGACTGCATATGATAACAAAAATTTAATTCATTGTACTGGTCATATTTTTGAAGGGTTCAATTTGACCTTGAAATTTTCACATTGCTCTACTCGCTATAAATTACTAGTTGGGCAGTACTCGATGAGCTGAATAAAAAATGTGTAATAAACATTGATCGAAAAATCAATATTAAATAACCTGTATATAATGCAGTGTTGACAAAATTATTTAGAAAATTCTTTATAATTAATTGTTTTCCAAGATATTAATCATATCCTTCGGCAATGTTCTCTATATGACTTTCAAAGACAGACGCTTAATGAAAAATTAGAAAATCGTAAACACTTCCCACCACTTAATATTAAACCTCTTCTCGCGGAACGTAACATTCAGGTACTTCAATGCGTATGTAAATTTTTGAAAGAAGGCAATCTCCAAATATAACCATGAGTATTTGGTAAATGTATTTCTCAAACTTTTGTAAATATTTGATGTGTCGTAAACTTATGTCAGTGTTGGCCACGGGAACTCCGGCCTTCCCCCACTCTAGGTCCATTCCCCAGATATAGGCTGTGATCTGGGATGACGAGGACCGAGGGGGAACTGAAACGAGGGGAATGGACCTAGAGTGGGGGAAGGCCGGAGCTCTCGTGGTCATCACTGACTTACGTATACCGAATTATGTATAGCTGTATAAACCTATAAGAGGTTTGAGTAAGCTATAATAAAAAAGCGAATAATTATTTGTTTCGAACCAAATAATGTCTGCAGGAAAGTTCTGTCGCCTGTCTGGTTTTAATGTTCGGTTTACCTGTAATTAACGTAGAACCCTTACATTGGTTTTAGTGGTTAGCTAATTTATTATGTGTACCTACAGCTGTAAGAATTGATGAGTTCTTCAAAAATGGAACATGTCTCCATGAAACTCTAAAGTGTGAAAATGACTATCAACATCCCATTCGTTATGACTGGCAGAATCCCAGCATAATGTTTGGCAAACTTCATATCACCCGCAACCTGACATTTCTTCTTCCTGTGGTCGAGTTAATTATCCATTCTCGCGTCCGTGATATACTGGCGGTTACTCTAGTTTCTGTTATAGCAAACAATTTTCCGGCTGCGCGACGAAAGCCGGAATTGCAGATTCCGTGTAGAAGAGCTGTGCAAAGAGTTTAAGATCTCGGAAGGTCTTTAACCGGAGCACTAATGAGACGGGTTACGATACGCAAAAACTGACAGCGCCGGTGTGTTGGAGAACGGAGCTACATTGTACAGTGCTGAACAAAAGTATTGGCACCCCTAATTCGTTATGACAAGACTACTTATAAATCAAAGTAGATATTAGAAGATCAGCAGTTATTTGTTGAAGAAAATTTTATGCGGATAATGCGTTAAGATAGCTTTATTATTATTCATAAACGTAGAGTGAAAATATGTAGAATTTCAAAGAGCATAACAAGATACTGAATTGAAAATTGTGCACTAACTACCCCAAATTCTGTTCTCAACCCCATTGATAAAATTGTGCGATGAATTAGTCAGATAAAAGGAAGGTAAATAAAATCAAAAACATATATAAGCATATTCAACAATATTACGATTATAACAGTCCAAAAATCAATTGAGAGACTCCCAAAATTAATACACGTTATACTTAAGCAACATGGAGTGAATATTGATGAAAGATTTAAGTATCTTATTACCTTTAAAAACATAATAACTGATACGACACATTGTAATACTGTTTCTGTTATATAAGTGGTTGAAAATCTTCCATTATTTAATAGCATGTATTCTTAAGATATACTCAAAACAATTATTTAAATTCAAATATCATTAATAAATACATAACAATCACCACATTCTATATTGACCACATAGGCGTATATTATTTTACACCAAAAATTTTGAATTCTATTACAATAAATAAATACCTACAAAACAAATATAATTCGAAACAAACTTCAATAATTTTCTCCAACTTCAATAAATTCATTCCTGAAGAGGTTTAATTGAAACTAATGTATCACTATGGCGGCGTGTATTTACCAAACTTTTCCCTGATTGTATAAAATATCATAAAAGATAACATTTTCCTACGCTTCATGGCGGGGTAATAATTTTTCGTACGAGTTTCCATGAAATTCGGTAAGTGTCCTAAAACTTCTTCGGGGTGGTGTGGGTACGTGCATACACATATGCGAAAGCGTATCTGCTCGGAAGCATTCTTCTGAAGGATCACCTTGTAGATTACGCCGTTGGCTGGCCTAAGGGCTCTCTTCTTGATGATATAGCGTGCTTCAAGTTCGAGGGGTTAGATCCTCCGCCGTATGGCGTAGCTAGGCCGGAATTCGTGGAAAAATCAGAGAAACAGTCGACGGCAAGGGAACCTAAGAAACGCCGCGTTTTCAGACCTCCGATTCGACGGATTTTCCGAGGAAAATGTGCAAACGCTAAGGAGATCCTGCTAGCCATGAAAAACGACTTCCGCCTCCCTCGACGGACGATAAAAATCTTGGAATTCGGTCTCAAAATTTAAGTGGCGGATTCTTTGGGACGCAGCCTCCGAAATGTAGCAACACAGATATGTTCTTTTAGAAATTAGATCGGATGTATGAATATATTTCTTGAAGATATTTATTCTTGCTATGATTGTTTTATTTTAGTTGCATTACCTGCTAGGGTTATTGGTGATTAAAACGGAAAATAGTACATATTAAGTTCTTGGTGATAGAAGAAAATCGTATAAGTTTTTGGATTTGAATATCTGTTAGAAATTTAGATATTGATTTTGAATTCTGCGCGTTATTCGGACATTGTTTAATAGGTGGAAGTAGGATACAGGTACTGACCTTGCGTAATGGCTGATTTTCTTTTTTTTAAATGAATAGGAATGAGAAAAATTTGTATCTCTAATTCTAAGGTAAGTTAAAATAACTTGATCTTTCTCAGACAGTTTTTTACAGAGTCGGTGGTGCTTTCTCTAGAAATGTACAGTTTTCTGTTTTCCTTCTTAGCATTCTTTCCCAATTTTTTCCTTCAATGAATAATTTAATACAATCCTAAAAATGCTTATAAAAAGTTTTAAGTTTTTTTATTGAATTCTGGTAGAAACGCAGCTTTCTTTGCAGCCTTATCAGTTTTTTTACTTTGCAGATTTAAGCGATTCCTGTTCACTAAAAAAGATCAAATTTGTTAATATTATAGAGAAACTATTAATCAATCGATGTTTCTCTTGAGTAATCGCAGTTACTTTTCGCAGTTTTCATATAAATTTTAATTAATGAAAATTCTTTTATTTTAAAATATTAATCTAAATCTGTTTAAAAGTTTCTTTATTGATGGCGATTCTCTATTTTGTTGTTTAGCATTGTCTCCACACGCAGTTCACAAGTGATCGAGTAGTATGCGAATTTCATTGGAACAATTTAAATCGACACACGATGGAAATGAAATTTCCCCAGCGAGTTTGGTCAACTTAATTTTCGACTCTCATTCGGAAAATTTGCAAGTTTCGTTAAGGTTTCACTCGTTGAAACTAAATGTACGTCCAAATCGACCGGATTACTCCAATTAACAGCATTCACGAATCGGGCAAATGATTAGGTTAATTCCGCGTAAGGGAAACTAAAAAACAATTCATTCCGTTCATTCGAGAATCATCGATTTTGCATGTTAAACATGCAATATTATATTTGTACTTAATTTTTTATTTATTCTGTTAGGTTGTTGCAATTGATCTGTCGTTTTTCCATAAGTTCCAGTTTGAAGTAAAATTAATGATCTTCACTAATGTATTTATAATGTTTCATTAGGAAATTTTCGTCTACTTTTTGTATCTTAATCCATAAAAATTATTTTGATACTGTGCAATTTCATTGTTGACTTCAGGTACTAATTAAAAGGTATTACAATTCTTTTGCACCAGACTAATAATTCACAAGAACAAGTCATTTATAATTATGAGAACAAAACATATTCAAGGTTAAGTAAATGAAGTAAACTATATAATATTAATGCAAATTTCATTTGTTACTTGATATCATTGACAAAATACACGTAAGAGCACATGAGCAAGATTTTTCATTTAATGGAGCCTTTAACTGATACATTAAATTTGTTTATTGAATGCCTGTATTCGTTATAATTATTACTGTTTGCTGATGTTAATTGTTATACTTTGTGTATAATTCAGTATTTAGTATGTAGTTTAATTAGCATTTCACAGGAATTTTTTTTAACCATTCTTTCGATATTCAGTTTATTAATTATTTTTACACCATCGTGAAAAATTCTACTTTATGTGTACGATATTTTCCATTCATAAAATAACAGCTGAAACTATGTTTTTTTCACTAATAACACGATAAATTGCTTATAACATATTTACAATTCCGCGAACAATATTTCATTAGCCAATAACTGTGGAGACTCCACTATTTTCTAACATGTTGAAGTTACAAAAAATTATTTATATAAAAATTGCGTGATACGAGAGGGTAAATTTGTTGGCGATAACAAATTTTTGTCACACTATTATTTTCAGAGTTATGAAGGGCAAGTTCATTTTTTTTTTTAATGAAACTATATATTCTTCTTCAGATCATATGATAGCGCTTTTCAACACTAATTAATTAACCGCGAACATATAATAACTGGTGCGTCGAACTGCCTTCTCTGTGAAGAAAACTGAAAACCCCGGAAGCAAAGCAGCCGTGAAAGTGCGAAGAATTAATCAACGTGAACGGAATAATTAATTGAATCAGCGAGGGAGTTATTTTCATTGGAAACACGCCTCAAAGTCGGAAGAGCGTTTTCTCGTTCGCCGTTGGCACGGTCAGTTCGAAAGTTGAACTTGGATCGATCAAACAATCAAGATCAAGTCAAACAAGCAGAGACGACGTCTGTCTATTCATAGTTTCGCTGTACTGCGAACTGTACGCCCGGTCATAGCGAAATGCGGCACTATGAAAGCGTAAGTACCAATAAGATCGAAAGCATCGATTTTATTCGGACGGCATGAATTTTAATACCGTCTAAGTGGAGGAGGGGGGACATCGATGGAATTCCAGTTCAGTGGGCGATGACCTCGCATTATGCTACTTCGATCTTCAAACGACGCCTTTTTGGCAATGGCCACTCAACCCCAACCACTGCCCCGAAAGCTTCTCCGACTTTAAAAGCGAAATTTCTTTGATGTAATTAAGCGAATGTCTTTCCAAGAAATGTCTGGCTCCTCATTCTTTCAAACCGAAGAAACTGTACAGGATGATAGACATCGATAACTTCATAAACCATAGGAAAAATTGATTTAGACCAATGGTTCCCAAACTTATTTTGTCGCGGAACCCTTACACAATTTTTCAAAAATCGTGGAAGGCGTACCTATATTTTACGAACTACCCTCGCCTGGTCAGACGGGGAAAACCGTCCACCACAGACCATGCTTTGTTTTTTGTATTTTTGTACAGTACACTGTATACTTTCAGAGCAGACTTCATTTGTTCATGTGGCTATAATATGAACAATTATTGCTGTCACAAATGTGTGACGTCGGGCTCTTAGAAGAGAACCGGTACGTCACACGTATGTGTCGCCGGCAGCGAACGTGTTAGATAAAACAAAAAATGTTTTAGAGAGAAAATTCTTGTATGTAAAAATACAACTCTGCTTTTTATTGTTATATATTTGTAATAGCTGTAAGATAAATAAATAATATGTTCTGTGTCTTATAGTGTTTGTATGTCCTGTATAAAAAATCTACTAAAAAATTGAAAATTGTTGGGAAAGTATTTTCCAATGGAAATTCTTAAAGTCGGTTCCTAAACGAGTTCACAATTGTACAATAATGAGAAAAATGGTAAGTTATTATATAATTTCCTTGTGATATATACTTCACAATTAATAGACCATTAGTTGATAAAATATGAAATATATTATATTTGTAATTAATCATACAATGACGAGGAATTATACTCTAAGAATGCCACAGTGAAAACTGACATAACTGGTCAGACATACCGTAAAGTCCCGCCTTAAATAAAAATTATGAAAAAGAATAAATTAATTGTTTGTCCAAACAGCTGCTACCTTATATTCTGACTGAAATATTAAATCTGCTTCAATTTTCAAACGAATTAGTAATTGTTTAATTAAATTAAATTTCTGGCGCCAGTCACCGGTAACACCCACGGTAGTAGAAGTATTAAAATTAAACGCACATCGAAATGACTTCAGTGCAACATTATACGATGCTTTTTCAAAAAATCGAGATCACCATAATTTTACATGTATACACTACAATTATTCGGGACAGTTAAAAAATCACGATACTCGTTAACCATTTCATATAAATTCGTTCGAACTGAAATAAAAAAAGAAAGAAACGTTCGACAGGAATTCAAAATTGAACCAATCGACGATCGAAATAAAATTCGAAACGAAGGGAAAATCGGTCAACCGGATATCGAAGTACTGATTAAACGTTTCAGACGATTTTCAAATTCCTTTAACCCTACCCGTTCCTCGCGTCGTTTTCGACCCACCTCGTTTTTAGTTTTGTTTAAACTTCTATTGTTATCAAAGAAATGCAATGAAATTAGTATCAATATGCTAGTTCCTATTCCCTTGACATTATATTAAAAGTTTGTTGTCTGGGTTCATATGACGTGCTGATAGCAAAAATTGTTACAGATAAGGTCTTTGGGTTTGTTTTGATCCAACGTAAACAAGGCATAGTCAAGTAACAGGAATCAATCATGGTCAGGTCTTACAAACAAATGGGTGATAGTATAACCGAAAGAAAATATATAAATAGCATAAAATGACTAGAATAGTTTCATTAGTGCTAAAAAGAAAATAAATTATTGTATGTTGGGATCCGAATGTGAGAAATTCATATGCAAATAGCACTGTTACCAAGTATGTGAAACCTGTTATAAATAACCAATTTAGGTAAAATATGGTGTTCTTCTATAATTAAAGCTATTATAATAGATGCGACTGGATGATCCAAAACTTCCTTATACCTCAAATCGTACATATTATAAAGCTGAAAATATGAGTTCCATTTGAGTAATTTTTGACCCAGAGCCCTTAAGGCACTTAAGGGTATAGTCGAACGGAAGAACGCTATAGGGTTAAGAAGCGACTCCGTTGTTTCAGCGACGAAAATGACAGAAGATTTTCAACTCGGAAAAAAATACGTCAAGTTTCAAGAACATGCGCACACGCGTATTCTGTACTTTCTACTCGCATGTGCTTCGTTCCTTTAAACCCTTTGAATCGTAAAGAGGTTTTACGAGGAAGTCAAGAGTACAGATGCTGCGAAACGCAGTAACACGACGTGAAATCATACAAATGAAGAGAGTGCTTTTTCCTGTAGGACGGTACATCGACGACGATCATTTTATCTCGTTATCGTTTCACTGATTCACGTTTCCTACGATCTCTCGTCACTAGCTCATTGTAATGTAAAATTTCCTCCTCCGCGTTTCAATCTTTTTTCCCGCGCTCCTTTCTTTCTTCGCTGCTCGTCCGAGGATAATTTCTTTCGCAAGTGCGCCACGACATCGCGAGTGAATCGTTTCCATTTTGCATTCCGTTTTATGCTTGAGGAGATGAGCTGCGAGAAGCAGTAAACCATTAATAGACTGCGAATGTTGGTGCAATTTAATATACCTATGCAAATTGGTGCATGACGGACACTGAATAATTTAACGAAATAAAAAGTACGTGCTTTATATAATTCAAGGAGCAAATGTAGTCTTGTTCAAGTTTCATTTACTCAAGTGCATTAACATAGGAACTATGGAAGTCCATAATGTGTATTTGCATAAACATCCGCAGTCTAGTCATTAAAAATTTGGAAGTGCGTTGAGCACCGTTCTTGAAGTTGTTTATAGAGTTTTGTGAGTACGTGCCACTGCTCAAAAGTATTAAGACAGTCTTTGATTTTTAGTATAGCATTGTTTTCACGCTTAACAAAGACACTAATCATGCAGTCAAAAATACTGGAGGAGGTTCAAGATGCTGTTTAATTTTCTCTTTTCGCGTGAGGTAAGCGATTGTGATTTTGGTAATGTGAAATTTAGAAAAAATAAATGGACTTTTGGACCACCCCTCGTATGCAAAGCTTATTCAGAACAAGCACAGTAAAAAGGGGGAATTAAAAATCTTGGATTTGTCGCATTAACCTACAGATTTTAACCCTGTGGAATAACTATGGGATCAACTAGACAAGTAAAAAGAATTAAACAATTAATTGCTAGAACGTAAAAATTATTACAGACTGTGATCAGGAAATTTAAGTAATAATATGTTGTCAAAACAATCAAAGGCACAGAAATTTTATTTTGTATTATCCGTCTAATATCAAGAATAAAAAGTATTATTTGTGTCTAATATTATAACATTTTCGTCAATGTATACACTCTACAATATTTTCAACAGTTACACTATTTAAAATCTTGATAAAAAATAAATCGTTTAAGTCTATAACGTTCTAATTATTCTAACAATAAGCAGTGTATTTCCCACACGTATTAGTTTCACGAATTGTGTAGACTGAATAGAAGTTTAAATACCAAACATTTATTTAACTCAACGAAGCTACTAAACAGTTAATGAAAAATTATAGTAGTTACGTATCATTCTGTGGTAGCTGTGGTATATAATTTCAAGATACACGATCTGATAAACAAAAATCGTGATTTCGTTACGTTTTGCCTCGTACCTCGTTTTGACGTGAAAATAACGAGGGAAACGGTGTCCCGAGATACGTGTTACACCCACAGTAAAATATGAACTAGGTGGTCGTTCGCTATAGTAGGATATTGTTACGTAGCAACAAAAGAGTTTGTTCGAGTTTATTTCACGATAAGCTTTGGACCGCGATGACAAACGGCTTTTTTACAAATTATTAGCGTGAACGTGTACGAAATTAGACGACCTCCGTCACGCTGATATTCAACGAACGGAAGTGGCTTCTATGAAATTTATTTACCTACATACAGGGTGTTCCAAAATTAACTGTGTGTTGTAATAAAATCGGGTGAGTTTTAGAAAAATTATTTAAGTATATGATTACTGATTTATTTTCCGAAAAATCATTCACCATGTGCTACGGATCACTGTACTGGTCCAGGTGCAGCTGTTTATAGTACGCTATAAACCTATGTCTTTCGATGAATTATCACCTTAGCTTTATTTATTAAAATACATATATTTCGTCACATACTTTGCAGTTTCACAGTACTAAAAGAATTGAACAATCGACATTATAAATATTATTATAATGAAATATTCAGTTTAACACGTGTTCTATCGTGAAGAATTTTAGTACATGGTGCACGCTTTCTCCCAAAATTTTTAGGGTTCAAAAGGTTAATGCAAACAGAAATATATTTTTTCATCATTGAAATTTCATAATTTCGAAATAATTCTACGACTTTGAAATTTAGAATCGTGTCGTCTACAGACGTCACTATCAACTGTACTCTTAATAATAGTTGTTGCAGTTTAACTTATCACTTATGCACCGTTAAAGACTCAGGTGCATTTGTAAAATTTACTCGTCTACAGAGTAATCGTTCAAGACAACCACGAGTTATCGATACATACGCTTGCGTATCGAATTGTTGCCAAGGGGACGTTGAAAATTGTCATCATGTTCTGCCGGATGATACTAATAAATCTGATTATATTCGACATGTATCGACTTTTTACTTTCTTCGTTTCGAGCCATCCAGTTTATTGAATTTTTCCCCCGAGTAACCCCCGTTCCGTCGCAGTTGCACTGTAACGAAATAAATGTCTCAAAATAAACGAAACGAAACATTTTTCGAGCAGGATCTTCCGTCAATTCTCCTTACACTTCTACCGCATTATTAAACCTTATCGATCGAAATACGTGCACTCCAGCTACTTTTTCGAACGATTCCTACAATATTATTATAGTAATAATAACACATATAATATTCTTAAATTATTATATATGAAATTTATACACCATGCAGAAACTTTCAGACGCTTTCATAAAATAAAATTTATAATATCATCTCTCACAGTTATTTTTCATGTTATTTTTTCTGTTATTTTGTTGTTTGGAAGAAGTAAAAGGTTTGGACATTTTTAAAACAATACAGTAGTGATATTTAAAATATTCAAAAAATTAAATATTGAGTTAAATCACGACTTCTCAATTTCACTTAAAGTAAGATTTGTTTATGTTTACCGTAGACTGCATTTATTTATCGTCCGTGAACGCCATGCACATAATATAAATTTAATAAAAACTTTGGTAGAACCTGCAACTAAATTAGTATTTTTTGACGTTAAACGAAAATCGAGCGAGAAATTTATGTATATTATCGTTATTTAATTTCATTACGAACACATACGTGTAGAACTGTTCGCGTCTTCTGAAACGAGATATTAATTACTTAAAAAGAAGACAAAAACTGTAATTAAATTATTAATTTGCCTCGATTAAATACAGAGAAAGTTGAAACGCTTCGTTCACATGTAATTATAAAACTTCGTATGTTTCCTGCGTTACAACGAAATTGTTAACGTCGTTTAATAAAACCGCGCTATGTTTTGGACCGTTTGAGAATCGATTGTTGCTATATCGTTACCGTTATCGTCACGTTGCGGAACGTTGAGCACGCCCCAGAGAAACGTTCTCGCGTAACAATTTTTCGTTAACATAAATTAACCTTTCCAGCCTCTAGCGACTTGCAGTAAACAAAATATGCAGTCAATGAATATAAAGGTCAATTATGAATTCATGAATTATACAGAAATATTCTCACTGAATATTTTAATATTTCTGTTCTCCGTAATTCAGGCCAGCACAGAAATTTTAACATTTTGCACTCGAAGCTTTAAAATTTCTCCACGAGGATCAGTTCTGTTTTAATTATAGTCGCTTTAATGGTTAATCGTTTAAAACAAGTATATTATTTTTTGCTATTTATACGAAATATGCAGTTCGAAAAATAAATCTCACGGTGCCTGAGGGATAACGTTCGAGTGCAGAGAGTTGATAATTTTCATCTTCCAATTCATGTGGACAAAATTTTAAATTGTTTGTTTGGATAAATGATTGGAGTATGTTTGACTGGAAAAATTTATTTGATAATATTTTTTAATTTTCTCGGTAGTTGTAAGTGGAATTTTACATTGTTGCACTTTCGATACAGCGACGTGGTGAGTCGCGAATTGTTTATCAGGCAATGTAAGCGACGAGTTGTAATTTGTGTCAGTAAATGTTTAGTCTGTTCCCTGATAGACGTTACTCAAGCCTAGGAGTCAACATTTAGTAATAGGATTATCGTGTTTGCAAAGGGAATAATAAGCATGTGACACTGACGTGCATTGTGATTTCATGCAATTTCTAAATCCACTTTCTGCAAACCGGGGAAGTACAAATCGGATTTGCAAGTCATCGGTGGTTCCATGTGCAGTAACATTACCAAAAGGATAATGACTTCGGAATGTTTACTTCAGATATTCCTGTAGATGAAAATACTGACAAAAGCTGTACTAGTTTTCATTAATTAAAACAGAATCACAACGCTGTATTAAAAGTATTATGTACTTGTCATATAAACCAAAAACAATATTTCAGAAAGATCTACAAAGATTTTCTATTTATTTACAGTCCTTGACACTTTCCAAAATTTAAATTATTTTTAATATTCCTTACATTTGTTCTTATAATATTTTTAAGCATGCAATTCCTTTCTCATTATCGAAACTAAAGAATACTAATTTTTGTTTAACCACTGAACAAATGTAGATATATTTTACAATCATAAAATTCCTTTAGACAAATTTAAGTAAATTAATTTTTCATTTGGCACAATTTACAATTATTAAGTTTTTTTCGGCGCTGTTTTCATTTAAACCCAGCCTCTCAAACGTCACATTTCTCCGAAAACTATATCTCTTGTGCACTTTAAATCCGCCGCATCGCACAATGCACACGCCTGCTAATAAATAAACGCGGGACACTTGAAAAAATTCATTCACGAAATTGCTACACGGGTTTGAAAGTAGCTTCACCGTACACTCGATTTTTTTTTATTTATTAAACCCATTCGTCAACGGTTCGCAGAGTTTTCAGGATGAACACATCTACTATATCATTTCTGAGCGTGTTTCGAAATGAATTTATGTTTCGAATGGAATTTAAATTTCCCGATTAATAACTTGTCAATCACTGACAGGAACACGTCTCTTTGCGAGTGATATTTATGACGTCACGCGTTTACGTCTATCGGACAAATGTTCAATTTAAAACTCATGCCATTGTGTTTACATGCATGTCAACACGTGTAAATAGAATTGCGAATTCATCACGTGTTCTTCAGGAATATAATAGAATGTTGCAATGTTGCATTGAGGAATTTAACGATGTAACATGAAGAAAATTAACGACTGTTTTGAAAAAGTTGCAGACGAAATTCGTTTGTAGACATTTTAGAACGAGTGAATGTCGCAGTGGAAACTGCTGTGAATAGTCAGACACGTTATAATATCCCACTTCAAACACAAATCACCAAGAAAAGAAATATGTAAGTATTAAATTGCACAGTCCTGGCCTTCTATTTTTATTAAAATATTAATCCTATTCAAAATTTCAATAAAAACAGTGATTATTAAAATAAATAAAATTTGTTGCGCAGGTCGGAATTTCGATAACAATAAAATTGGGTCCTTTACACTATTTAAAGTAAAACAATAAGCAAATAATCGATTTCATCCCTATATTCATTTTCTGTAAATTCATTTGCATTTACTATATTATTGTATACTCAATGCATCCACAAAAGTTATAATCAGCATTGAAAATTCTTCATTCAAGGGAAAAATTAAATAATCGTATTTTCAAAATACCACGTTGAAATAGGTGTAAAGTAGAATTAGATCGTGTGAGTAGAAACACGTAAATATAATATTTACATTAATTAAATATAAGGTCCTTACATGAAATGGAAACGGAGATGGATTTTTCGAATAGTTATTGAATACGTTTTGATATCTGCTGCAGTATTATAGGGGTGAATGGATGTAGGGAAGAGTGAATACTTGTATTCGGTGTCCGGATGGAAAAGCTAGATGGAAGGTTTAAAGAGTGTGTGTGTTGAAGTATGTTACAAAGAGTTATTATACATGGAAAGGGACCTGAAAGGCTACACCAAAATATTCCCGAAGCTTTTGACGACGCAGAAATATTGTTACGGATAACGTTGTACAGACTAAAAATACATAAACGAGAATAAAGAAGAAGGATTTGTTGAACGTTTTTTAAGCTTTCAGAGCCATTAAACATTTACAAGGAAATAGCATATGTTTAATACTATAAGATGAGATAATTCCTTTTTTGTGAATACGAATAAGTGCAGAAATATTATTAACTCGTATAAAATACAAATTGTTCATGAGGTAAAAATAAAAAATTGTGGATAAATCTAAAATTTTATTTTAATTTCAAAAAAATAATTTAAAGTCTTAAAACTAATATGCAGAAGATCCCATGTGAACATTCAAAACATTCTTTGAGATATAGCATTTACGATAGAGTGGACTTATAGTATGTACACGTAGAAGTTGCCAAATTTCTGGAAAAGTCTGTTTTCCAAAACGGTGTTCATGTTATCTCAGGCTACAAATGGCGGATTATCTACACGTTGAAAAAAGTAATAGTTCTCTTTTGACTGACGATTTCGTTGATAACATTTCTGGTTTAGAACACATATAAAAATATAATAGAAATTTTAACATGTAAAACTGTGAACAACTTCAACAATTTGTTGTATCGTCGATTTTTAAAGAAACAAAATAAACCTCCGTGAAAAAGGAGAGAGTATAAAAGGATTTATAGAAAAAATTCTTTTGTCTGTTTTACGAAAACCGACATTGCAAAATCGTGTGCACCATCCACTCATGCATAGAAAAATACGGTTTAAAAGAATTGCTGTATCTCGTCCAAACATTGATATTTTCTACTACAATTTCAAATACAGAAAAATTGAGATACGTTCCAATAATCCGCCAAAAATCAAAAGAGTGGAGTTTTTACTTTTTACACGTTTTAAGCCCGAAGAACAACCACTTTTGAAATCTGGTTACAATAGGATAACCCCCTAACACTAGTTCTATTTCATCGAAGCGATCAAAATGAAACGTTTCAGAAAGCATACGTAATTCAAGGAAACGATGTTTATTTATATTTTTCTTTAGTTTCATTCAGCCTCGATTCAAAGTAAACATAATTTTATATATATATACGACATAATAGCCGTCAAAAATAAATCGTACATAGTAAAATTGCAAACCAGTCATTCTGACTGCCTTGGTAGTTCTAGTGTTAATAAAGCTTTATACTTAAATCATTCTGTTCAACAAACCATAATTAATACCGAATAAACGACAAATTCCTTGACACCTAAAGCGTCACAATATATTACCCTTCGATGTACTCTAATTATAATTTGAACGGATCAGGATTTAGGGTGATACGTAGAAACTTTCTTTGAAGCCAAATGTCTGTGGAGAGCGGACACTTTCGTCTATCGCCGGATATCCGGTGCAAGAAGAAAGGAAACTGCCGGATAATTGGGTTAACAGTTCCGAAATGCAATTTGAAGTTATGGTCCCGGGCATAAAAGCGCAGCCGTTTATTAGCGGTTACCGACACGGCCAGGCAAGAACAACTCGGTAAGCAATCATTTCGAATTCAAGACGACTTCGTTGCAACTCGTACAATTAATTGCCACCTGCCGACGAGTTGCTTTCAATCTCTAAACGCGCTAATTGCGTTCTTAATATTCCCCCCGTGTATACGTGTCTAACGACATTTAAACGCGAGCATTGGAAACGAAAAAGCTTTTAACGGCCGGCACAGAACGAGAAATGATCCTGATTTAGTGCGACCCGTAATGAACTCACCGTCATCCGACCAGAGACTGCTAATTTAACCTAACCCAAGCCGGGGCGAGCTCTTCCTCGGTCGCCACGGTTTCTCTCACACGATGCCACAACAACGTCCCGGCGAAAATTTGAAGAATAAAATTAATTTCATTCGCTCAGTACCACACTCGTGCCCCCGGGAGCAAAAATGACGTCAAACACTGGCGCAGGTGCAATCGCAGGGCATTCCATAATTAACGTTTTTCTTGGTCTTGTTTAATCTTTTCAGGGGTACTGAACCGTATGTACGCGTATATTCATTTAGGTTTCTTTTAATCAAGTTATTCCACCGGAGGTATAATAAATATTGTTTTTTTAATAAGCGTTGATTCTAGCTTTGAATTGCAAGAAGGTAATATTTTAAGAAATAAACTTTGAACAGACAGAAAATAATCTTGTATGTTATAACAATTTGAATTATGTGATCTAGAAGGCATCTTTTCAGTCTTGACCGTCATAATCTTTGGTTTTGCGACCACAATTTGTGTACAATTATGTGTATATAATTTTTATGAATTATTTTGTGAAACTTTTCAATTTTAATTATAATTCTAAAACAAAATCACATTTTAGTGAAAAAATTGAATTATCAGTAGAAACTAGGATGAAAATAAAACAGGATTAGGTTTATATTAAATTCAATTCATCTGCTTAAAAGAAACAAAACTTCGTGACGTTCCTACGTTGAGTACCGCAGTGAAAACTGCCATACCTAATCAGACACCTTATAATTTGCCTTTTTTAATATAAACTCTGAAACAAAAAATTTGTTAGCTATTCGATGGTGTAATTTGTATTTTATATTATTATTTCGATGTTAAAACTATTTAAAATTTTATAAGACATAATAGTTATTTAATTAGATTAAATGATTTAATATGTTTCAAAATTTGAGGTATCTAACACGATATAGCACCAATTCTGACTTCCTGAAAGAAGAGAAACATTTTATTTTTAATTCCAAATTGCTGTAAACGAAACGACAAATTTTAGTAGTGAAGTTCACAGTTTATTTCACTTCCGGTTTCGTCGCAAGACCGATAGTCTGATTTCACTTTCTCAATTATCGCGCGGAATGCTAACTATTCGAGCGATCCGAAATTGGAACGATACAAGTCCGCAAACAGTGTTCCCAGGGGAAAAAATTAAATTGGTTTTCACTCCCCGCGCTTAATTCCGGTACGCGAGATTGTGTTTGCTTGACGCAGAAAAAAATTTTCAATTAAGTCTTTCGACGTTCTGCGCGAAACACGTAAGAGAATTTTATGCCATGCGAAAAAAAGTGACGAACGCGTTTGATTTCAACTAAATTCTTGACTTCAACAGCACGATAAATGATGCGAATCAAAAATTGATTTCGTTAGACATCATTCAAACAATTTGTTCCAGTTTCGAGCTGTTCTAGTTTCGATTTTTAATATATTGTGTTGCAAGAAAATTTAATATTAAACCCTATCATTGTGCAACATTAAGTCATCCTATAAATACGGATGCTTGTAAATGTGACTTCAAGTTGAAGAAATCAGAGATTGCAATTATTTCTAATTATCGAAATACAGACTATTAATTTTAATGTCGCTGTTCCGTTACTTCAACAATCCCTTGATTTCATCTACAACGAATTTCTATTGTTTTGAGACAATTAATTTCAGGTTTATTTCACCCGATTAGTATAATTGCATTTTGGATAACTAAAAAATGTTCGAACCACCTGAACAAGTAGCAATCGGTAAATAGAAGTTTCAAACAGGATGACGTTACTTAAACGCCATTATAATATTTTTAAAGCAAAATTGCATCTATTAGATTGGCACCTAATTTCACGAGGTCCAAAAATTTATTACCTGAAAACATTTATAGAAAACTTTAAAATAGCAATTTCTAAATAAAGCAACTTCCATTCCAATCAATGATTTCTGCCATAGTTCTAATCATTTATTTTTCGAAATGTTCTGAATTTTGTAAATTATTAACTACAGGTCTTCATTGAATTTTCATCGAAAAATTTGAAACGAAAAATCTCTGTTAAACAAAATCGAATAACATTCATATTTATTTAACGAAAATTTCACAAAAAGTAGACAACGACATCACGCATAGCGCACGTGAAAGCAAATCTAAAAAACATTTCTCCCAACATTTCAACGTGTTTTTAGCGCTTGGTAATAACACAAATAACAGTCCACGCGTCAATCTGATTTCTGCGTGGTAATGGCTGTCTATTCGTAGTTTACTCGGATCGGTCGCATGAATTGAAGTATCGGTCTGAAAACTGCCGTCGAAAAATAAGTCGAAGAACCGGTGCCTTTGGAACGCTATGAACCGTCCATTGAAATGAACAGGAGAACGCTCTCGGCCGAATTCATTCTAACGTTTCGCTACATCTTGCGATACTAAAAGCGCTAACATTTCGACCCCACGTTTATTCTAGGCTCTTTTGTTTATTCTAGCCGGTACTACGGGCCTCTAACATTTGCTACGAACTTTTAGCCGCACCCTGAATACGTTAATTTAAGTCGTTGATCATTGTTACCGCCTCGTGTTTACCATACACTACCGCCCATGACTAATTATATCCTCTGGACAATACCTGTGTTTGGGTTGTCGCAACTTTCATAATTGCATTCACCAACTTCCCCCGGTTAATCTAGTTACACTTCTAAATTAGATTCGTGTAAAGTCCAACATCTTCTGGTAATAATCTCTATCGTATCATTATTAGTGGCAGCCATTCGAATAATTTTTGTTCGAAGACATCTGCAGTGGACTTGTGCAGATGTCCGCGGCACCAACGTCGGCGGACATCACCGAATCGAGTGTTCTGGTTAAGAAATAGATGTACTGCTCGAAACAATTATTGGATCAGAGTTTTCAATAATTCTGAACAATCTGTCAAATATTAGTGATGGGAAAAATATTGTGTGTTGAATAGTATGTCATTCTCGTTTGATGTTAATCGTGTACAATGTCTGAAACCTTGGTAGTAGTTGGTAGCTTGGTGAAGAGTGAATCATTAAAGTGTGTGATTAATTTGGTGTATTTGCAAACGTGCGATACGTTTAGCTTGATGTGCATTTATTCAGGTGCTCCTGGCGTAATAAATTAATAGCTGAATAATTGTATTCGAAGATGTATGAAATGGACCTGTGTGGATGTACTGGTGACTTGCGTCAGTGTACAGTGTCTATCGATTCAAAAGATGAGGACATAAGTATTTTCAAATGCACAATATTTCTAGATCGATGTGCATTTATTCAGCTATTTCTAATATAATAAATTAACAGTTCAATAATTGTATTTGGAAAGTATGAGTTCTCTTAGAAGTTACCTATTTAGTGATTGACGAATGACTGTACTTTTGAAGTTATTATCCTAATAACGAGAAACGAAATGAGCTCGAATACTTCTAGAATATTCAGAATAACTGAAATTACTGGACGAGTGAGATACTTCACAGGCATCTCGCTGATAATGCAAATTGCCAGATATATTAAAATGCATCGAAAATAGACGGACTGTATTGCATGTTTATAGGAAGGATATACGCAACCAAGCTGACGCACAGATGTTTTGGAGGATTATTATAATTATGTTTCAATAGATTGAATATGATACACCTCATTAATACCTTCCGGACGTTTTGATTAATGAACGTTTAAAATATCTTCCACACATAATGTTTTCTTTTTTATTTTTTGTACTTGAGAGTATTTGTAACAATATCCTCCTACTTCTATTCCTATTATTGGGTTGTCAATAATATATGCACCATTTTGTTCAATAACCTGTTGGTATTTACTGATTAGCTTCGTAACGCCATTTTCGAAAAATTTGTTATTGTTCTGACCAAAAAACCGGTCCAAAGCCATTGTATAATATATTTCAATACAAAGAGAAATAAAAATTGTAATAACACCAACTTTACGTTGGTATTGTCGTTAACTACATCTCCGTAAAATTGTTGCTTTACTGAAAATACTTTCTTGGAAACTCTAATTTCATAATAATTGTAACTGGAAATTGGTGATGATACACAGTAATTTTTAGGAAGTCTTTGGTGTATAATAAAATATAATTTTTGGTTATAATTGATAATATTACGCGCATGAAGTCGAATTTAATAATAATTTTGATAAATCAATGTAAGGTTATTAATTTAAACACAGTTTTCAGTATTTAACGTTTTACACTGCGCTCATATTCAAAGGATATAATATCGTTTGTGTTTATTCAGTAATATTCTGAATAATATTAGCATATATGTATGCAATATAAATGACCAATTATAATTTTACGTGTAACAGAAAATAATTTCCAATATTAACTTCCAATCATAAAATTAATTTTCCGATTAGATTAATTCGTATGTGTTTACAAATTCGTCAGTATCAAATATTTTCACTCGGTACTCTACTCTTTGATTTAATATTCCAATTAAACATAAGTCGATTAAGTTATTCAGATTCGACCTAAATATTAAAAACAAATTGCTTAAGAACCAACTTTATACCATAATGTTCCGACTAACTTCGTTCCGTAAATATCCACAAATAAAATTGACTTCTTCTTCTTTTTTACTTACTCTTTCAATAAAATTTAATCATGTTAAAAAATTAAAATCCTTCAATGAATACCTAGAAGGAGATCTTACCGACGTACTCCGAAAATATTAGAAACGGCAGTTTTTCCTGTAATAATTTTCCGATCAAATCAGTCGTGAAAATATTCATAAAACCATCCGAAAATTTCTTCAACCCTGTTGAATCTGTCGTGAAATTTAATTACATAAAAAAATTCAAATATGCGTGGGAAAATATGGAAAAAATTGCTTAGTAACTAGACTGCGGATGTTTATGCAATTTTATATATCCAAATTGGTAAATGAGCATTTATAAACATACCTAAACAAAAATGAAATATTTTAAATATTTCAAGGAGCAAATGCAGACTTGTTGGTGTTTCATTTATTTAACTGCATTAACATAGGAAATATGCGAGTCTGAAAAGGTATATTTGCATAAACATTAGCAGTCTATTAATAACGTTCCTCGACAGAATAATAAGCTTCATTTTTCATGCAACACTTTTCCGACTGATTTAGTTGTATAGATATGCACTAATCCATCCGAAAAAATTTTTCCATCGAATTTAATCTCCCAAGAAAATTTAATTCCATTAAAGCATGAAAACCTGTGTCTGAGTACACGGAAGAAACTCCACTTTTCACTCAATAATTTTTCAATTCGTTTAGTTCTACAAATATTTATAGGTCCATCCGAAAAGTTCTTCTGTATTTAATTGAATCTGTCGAAAAAATTTAATTCCATTATAAAAATCAAGCATGTAGCCAAGTATATGAAAAAGTGGCTTAATAACGTTTGTCAAAAGAATAAGACGTTCCACTTTCCATGCAACAATTTTTCAATTGATTTAGTCGTGCAAACATTTACAAACTCATCCGAAAAATTTCTTCTACTTAGTTTGATCTACCAATAAAATTTAATTCCATTAAGATATGTAAACCTATATTTCAGTATCCGGTAGAAGCTCGAGTTTTCGCTCAACAATTTTTCGATTGGTTTAGCGGTACAAATACTTTAATATTTTAAATTTGATACACGTCATTAATATCTTCGACACGTACTGTTTTTGTTTTTCATTTTTGGTACTTGAGAATATCTGGTGGGAGCTCCACTTTTCGTTCAATAACCTTCCGATCGGTTTAGCGGTAGAAATATTTTAATATTAAAATTTTCTTCCGCCTAATTTAATCTTCCAATAAAAGCTAATTCCATTATAAAATTCAAACACGTGGCCGGGTATCTGGAAAAATGGCTGAACAACGTGCTTTGAAGGAGTAAGAAGCTGCAGTTTTGATGCAACCACCGGTACGTGTAGCTGAAGCCGAGCATCTATCTTGCTTAAGTATTATATAGCGGCAAGATAAACGGCTGGATCGATCATTCATTATTCGCAGAGATAACTTCCCCTCGACGATTTTGTCTTCCAAGACACCTCTGAACGCTACAAATGACGCTCAATAACACGAAATATCGCTGGCGAGATCCTCGGTGTGATAATTACAAAACTTTGCCCATGCTTCGCCCCAGCAACGCCAAGACGTTCTTAATTATTTCACAAATAATTGTTCATCGTTTTCTGTCCGAACTCTTGCAATTGCTTAAATTTAACGATTCAATTTGTGGTATCCATTAAAAAAGACATTACACGAAAATACAACATAACTCAAGTGCATTCTATTGAACACAGAGGAAAAATTTGTCAAATGTTTTTTATAAAGTACTTGCTCTGAATTTGTCTTTGTATGTATAAGGTGTTCCAGGCTTTCCTGACCAAACCGTGCCAGTATTGTTAAAAAGTTACAACAAAAATATAAAATATAAATTCGTATTTTACTACGTGACGCAAGGTCAATAATATTTATTTCATTTGTTTATAAAATTCTAATGTAGTTTTCATTAGTCGATTATTGTTTCTCTTGCGTTTCAAAATGTCGGCAATTTTGTCAATAATATTTTTCGAGATAAGGTGAATTAAAAATCATTTTCAATACGGAAAACGAAACAAGTTTGCATAAATGAACATAAACTTTTTAATAATCTTTCGATCTTCAAACTTACACTAATTAAGAGGTTTTTGTGTTTTTCACGTCAGATGACCTCAGTGGCAGTTATGGTAAGAGGCAATTTTTTCAACCTGTCTACTCCCCAGTGCACAATTACTATCGTTTAAACGATAACAATGTATAAAAATTCAGAAATGTAGTCGAAATATATATGAATAAACCTACAAAGTTTCATAAAGATAAGTTGTTTAGTTTATTCTAAAAAAAATCCCAAAGGATACCCTCGAAACAGACCCAGAAGGAAGAATACCCTCTGAAGAAATTTATGTGCCAAACGGAAGCATTGAAATAAATGAGTATACTTCTGTATCTGACTAAAAGGCACCGAACACGAAAGTCGGTACAACCACTGAATCTCCTTAGAGTTTCAGATAATGAAAAATTCAAGAAGCAGCAAGAAGTGCACCTCTCGAGCTGCAAACTGAACACCCATTTCTGAAACATCATGTATAAACCGAATTCTTCCGCATACTCACCGTTACATCTCCCAAACAGATAATTGGAAAACACGAGCGTAGGTGTCCCTCGATGCCGAAGATAAACGTTTCGAAAAGAACATCAGACTTAACCAGAAGCCAAATAAATGTTATCGATCCGTCTCACCGGCATCTCGAACTATTCGAACGGGACGGTTATTTATATCGCTGCGCTGCTTCGATCCGAAGATAAATATTTCGTGCTCGCGGGCTCGACGAGGAAGAATTTTTAACGGATTCCGAATGAACCGGCTTTGTTATTTATTTCGAGCTCATTTAACGTTTAACACGATCGATAATTTCATTCGGTTAACTTACTCGAACACGCGTCAATGCTTCGCTCGTTCCGGATAGACTGATTTATTTCGGACATTTTATTTGCAGACCCAATACAATGTACACGATTATCCGTAAAATGGTTAACCACGTGGCAAGGGAAAGTTAAATAATATTCTGTCATTTACAGGCTGGAGTTACTTTTTATTGGAATGACCGAAAAGGTATTAGTTAGAATCGATGAAAATTACCCTCAATTGAGTCCCTTTAAATTTTCTTCATTCACACGTTGAGTGCCACAGTGAAATCAGCCATACCTAATCAGACACACTATAATTTACGATCTTTTATATAAATCATAAAGAAAAAGAAGATTTGAGTACCCAATCTTGGTCATCTGTTCTTACATTATTGTTTCAGTATGAAGTTTGCTCAGAATTTTGTGATAGTCAATAATAAATTAATTAAATTAAATTTGAGGTGTCGGTTACCGGTGACCCCACGGCAATCAACGTGTTAGTAGTTGTGTTAACTTTGTTGGCACTCTTCAGGAGGAGGAGGGTTCAAAGTATCGATTTTTGGAGGTACAATGATAGCTACAACTTTTGATTAGAATAAGAAATCATGGAGGGACTCGTATCAAAAAATCACAAAAAATAGAACTTTCTAATAATATGTATTTCTATACTAGGTTACCTAAATTTGATGCTTCTGCTGTTTTATATTAGATTAATCACACCCTTATCTTTAATAAGTTTTTATATAAATGGGTAGATTAACAGTTCAATAGACACCATTAATTAAAGATGTTAATTTTGTAGGCTTCGAACATGTCGGTACGAATACTTTTCAGTATTTGATTTTCCAAATTCACTAAAACTGTAGAGATCTTTTTCTCAATTTCTGTTTGTTAAGCTGTCACAGGTATTTTATCTAACTATAAAAACACTAATAGCCAGAATGCCAATATTAGTGCAAGCAGTGATCGTAGACCGAGAGGGCTACATCAACAAAGATAGTATATGATTTTTAATTAATTCCTACAGTGAATATTGTGCTATAGCAATATACGTACATTGCCTCGGAGGTCTAAAATATGGAACAGAACAGTGTGTATTCGAATCTGAAGTTTGATAAGTGTCTTAACACTTATGGATAGCAGCGTATATTTATGTGCATATTAAATAACCATGATTGAAAAATTTGTAATATTTCAGAATCCCTGTGAAATATTGAGTGTTGATGAACTTCCTTTCCAACGTTAAGATTCAGAAGTAGAGCCGTCGTTTCGTTCGTAAAATAAAAACTAAAGTTATTCCGACGTTTGCGTGACTCTGCTGCGATTTTAATCTCGTTTTTAATTTGCACCTTCACCGAAGAATCAATTTGGTAACTTTAAACCGTAAACGTTGGTCATTTATGTCCGACGTCCTTTAATGGGTAAAAGTCTTACAAAAAATAAGAAAAAATTCCTACAGCTCCCTCAAACATTCTAAATAAACATTATAATAATGAAACTGAAAAATAATTTGTTTAACCCTTTGACTGCGAAAGGAGTATATACACCCTGAGGAGTAGTGTCTTATGTGCGAATTGTCACTACGGTGGCCTCGAGAACTATTTGTCAGCGTTAGAAGATAAAAATAAATAATAAATAACTGAGAGTATACAAATTAATATTTAACGAAGCCACGACTACGGCAAAAAGTACGAAACATCGGATTGTCGACTAAATTCGCGACCCTCGAAACTTTTTGCATTAAAACGTTTATTAAAATTCCTGGAATAATTTTTTATTCAAATTACCCATTCACACTTTAATTTTGAATATGTTTTCGTCACAGTTTATTTATTCATTTACTTATATACGGGACAAGCCCCTCGGTGCAACAGTTTAACAGTAACATAGTTCTGGTACATTTTTGACCCCATGATAGTGGGAGTTCAGGTAATTCTGACGTGAAAAAATTCGAGAGATCGCAAATTTCGTTATCACTCTGATACATTAAGAAGAATGAATCAGCTATCTTAATCTTCATTGCTCGACTATCATTATTCCACACACAGCGCTTTTTATTGGAGGGTCCCCGCAGTCAAAGGTGTATGAAAGCGTGTTAGAGAGATTATTATGAGAACCGTAAGATTTTCGTGTAGTCGGACAAGCAGCTAGTCGGCCAAATCCAACCTGACAACTTAGTTTTTGTAGAAGCATTGTGTTAATTTAGAAGCGCCTTACAATATTAGGAGTAGAGTCATGGAGCAAGAAAAGCTCTCTACCTCTTACAAAGGGTCAAATACATAAAGCCACTTGACCCAATCTGTGGGATTAGCCCGAACAAAATTGACCTATGCTGCCGGAGTAAGGGTTAAATATCATCTTCAGAAATCACATGGTCGAACGTGGTGGAAGCGATTCCTCTGCCAGGTCGCGCGCCCGATTTAACTCCTCTAAATTCTTTCCACCGGGGAGCCATGAAAAATGACGTTTACAAAGAAATGCCGGCGACGTTCGGGAATATGAAACAACGAATCGCTATGCGCCAAAGTCAACCCGGAAGCGGCAAGACATGCGCGTGTTGCTGCGATCTGAATGCCACGAAACTGCAGCGATGCGAACGACCAACGTTCCGAACGTATTTTTTTCGAAAATAAAAATCGTTAATTCTACATCTCTCGTGACCCCGTGTGACCTTCCGTTACAGTTCGTTGACTTCCTCCTTGCAACTGAGAGCAAAACGATGGACCGGAAAAAATGATGTTGCGTCCGAAGTCTTTGCTAATTTGAATGTTTAAATTATGTAAATATCGTAACTTCTGTCATTTTTTGTGGTGTAATTATTTGGATTTCGATTGAAATAAAATTACTGGCACAATGCTATACTGAAATATAGGTGAACCGGGATGCAGTTGAATATAATGGAGCCTCGTTTATTTGAAATATAATTGAGAATAAGATAACTCTTTATGACTACGTTGCACATGAAAAACAATAATTTTGTTTTACAGTGTAAAATATATGGTAATATAAAATAAGGCAGACAGTGCCACTAATTATAATTTTAGTTTGAACATGACGTAAGATGACACAACTGTCGGATAAGTCAGATTCTACAGTATTAATGTTTTTAACAATAAATATATATATATATATATATAAACATTAATTTACATGTGCCATTATATGCAAAACATATTACGTATTAAGTCAGTGCAGAATATTACTTGCTCTTCTACAAAAATTTCTTTTAATTAAAATTATCGATTTTCATTTACTAAAAAAGAAGGAGTGGAATTTTTCACTGTAAATATTCGATAAAACACCATTTTGTTCTGAATTGTTATTGAATTTTCTTGTTTTTATTAATACGTTGAATGTCGCGGGCGTTACCGGTGACCGGCACTTCAAATATAATTTAATTAAATACATATTTATTATTATACCATCCTCAGCAATTTTCACGTTGTAACATTAATGTAGCAAAATATAAAGACGATTGAATACGCGAGTTGTTTCTTTCCTTTAGAATTTACATGAAAAATAGTGTATCATATCGTGTCTGACCAGACATGGCTGCTTTCACTGTGACGTTTACCGTGTTAACACCTTGAATGTCACAGTGAAAGCAACCATATCTGGCCAAACACGATATAATTAACTGTTTTTTATGTAAATCGTAAAGAAAAGAAAAAGGCTTGAGTACTCAGTTGTGTTCTTCTGTTCCTACATTACTGTTTCATTATGAAGTTTGCTGAGAAATTGTACAATTTCAGTTTCGATATTCATTGACAAATACAACAAACATTTTTCGCCAACTTAATAGTAATGGAATTTTCTACTAAGAATACACAGTTCCAATATAATTACATACATTTCATTATTATTAGTCACGATATTCGTATAATATTTCTATTGCATTAAGACTCGATTCTACTTGCAAGTACTTTCAACATTTTTTTATGCACATATACAGGACCATTGGTCATAATGCTTTTACCTGCGATATGCTTTATCCCATCGCGACATCTCGCCATTACAATTTTTCTAAATTTACTATCATCACGTCGGTGTGCGACCGAATACTATAACGAAACACTACATTTTTTGCTTTTTCACGGACGCTGCGCTGTCACCTAAACGAAATGATTTATCGTGTGGACACGTGACACAGCACAATATCGTAAAAAACAGCACAATATCGGAGAACAAGAACAACTGACTACTGTACGATGCTTTGGTTCCGTGAAAAATAACTTTGAAGATTCATTGGGCACACGCCCACTTATTATACTTGATGATGAAGTATACAGCTTCTTAGAAAAGGCACTAATTAAGTTATTTATCAATGAATCTATGTTGACAGCTTTATTTTAAGATAATGACTCGTTACAGACTTTTTATAGTAAGCTTTGTGTGGCTGATGTTCCATTTTTTAATAAAAACACAGTTCATCGCAAAGCATATAAAAGCGAAAGCAACATATTTGCACACTTCCTGCAAAGATAAATAATGTGCTCTGCAAAATCCGTATTGTTGGCTGTGTACACGAAAATAGTAAGAATCGTGTGACCAAAAATTATGTCCATTCTATACCTCGTCTGCTTGCTATAGTAGAGAAGTCAAAAGTGGTCACCTCATTGCACTAAAATATAAACACAGGTAAATTCCCATATTGAACGTATCATTTTGAAACTTGAAATGATTGAGCAATAGAGTAGACGTCATAAGTTGGAACGCAACGTAAAGAGCACTCGATTCAGAGAGAATAGTAACCTTGAGACGCCTAATCTCTGCGTCCCTACAATAGTCTCGGCTGGTCTCTGTCGCACCGAAAGTGTTAAAATAAAGAAAATCATAAGAAACAACTGTGTTGCCATGTAGAAACACCGGATCTCCTTCCTGGCGTCTAGAAACCAATCAGACTGTGTGCAATCATTGTTATCCGCCACAAAATTGCGAAAGTATGCAAAACATAGTCCCCAATAACAAAATAAGAGTATCACTTACAATTAGAGAAGCCTATCCAAAAAACCATCAAGTTTAATGTGCATTTTCATAGTTTACTGCTTCGTTTATTTGCGCATAAGATTCATGTACTTTTGTCAAGAAAAAATTGCAATAGACAAATTCTAAAATATCACCGCACTCTCGTCCGATCGCCGAACATAAGCTACACCGGGCAGGGTCAGCGCTAAAATGGGTGGCCCTCAGTGGTTCTGTGTTGCTATTGACACATGGTGCTTCGAAACCCACCTAAAATAGTAGATCTCCCGGCTAAATGGCCGTAGCCGTCGATAGCGCTTACACAGCAAGAGAAAGAAGAAGAAAAGGGGAAGTTGAACCGTGCACAAGGAAATAATTTCGATCCACCTAATTTGCTCGAACATCGGTTAAAATGCTATTACGTGTACGAAGTGCATTCATGCGAACGTAGGTGACGCATGTCCGGTAATGTTTGTCGGCAAACAGCCGATTCGATCATGTAAATTGCAACGTTCGAACGTTGCAAAATCGAGCCGAATGCGAGCTCGTGCCCCGATAATGCGTCCGCGAGGATGATGTTTATTATGTCCGTCGCGGATAGGCAGTTTCTGTTGTCGATTACGCTACATAAAACATGTATCTCAGGTGGAAGCGTGCTACGTCGGACAAATATTGACCGAATGCTGTGTCCGACGTTGATCATATTATTGACACACACGACAATTGCGGTGCTGGTTACATGAAACGGTGATCCATCACCGTTAATCGAAGGCTAAGAAGCGTGTGTCGCTGTACCCTGCCTACGCGGTGATCCTAAACAAAAGTGGCAGACCTGACGAGTGCATTCTGTTCGTCACAGTGATAAAAGTGTGTCATATACAGGACGAGAAATTAACCCTTCAGGTACAACATCGATACATGACCGACCCAACAATCTTCGCTAATGGCCGACGTCCGTGACCAATTGAGGGGGCGACAGACATAATGGTGTAAGACAAGTTTTTTAACATATTACTGTACATGTCTGTTCATTGAAAGAAACAGTGGTTCCAACTACTTATAATAAGATCCCATAACTATGACCAATGTGTTACGATTATTAACATGTCACCGTGAAATTGATTACAATCAGTCTAATAATATCTTTCGTTTCTCAGAATGAGGATTAGATGACTTACACCACTATGATTTTTACCCTCCCAATTGTTGATGTAAAAAAATAACCATTTCATTTTATTGTCTATACTGTACGCAGTGATGGAAAGTGCATCTCTAAATTATAATTCGTTTAAAGGTTATAATAATTTATATAACAGGCTGTATCGTGACGTCTGTATGACCGGAGATCCACCGGCCACATGAAAAGGTAAGCTGAAAATCCTTGAGGGGTTCAGAAGTTGACTGCCGGGTTACCAGTGACTGACGCATTGAATTTCATTTAATTAAACAATTTCTGATTTTATTAAAATTTTGAGTAGAATTGATATTATAATAAGAATAGAAAGTCAAGTCCAATTGAATACTTATTTAGTCTTTTTCTTCCTGATTTGTGTTTGAAATGGGATATTACAGTATGTCTGACCAGGTATGGGCGTTTTCACTGTGGCCGTAATGTGCTAAAAGTGTTCAGGCAAATATTCTAAATAAATGCTAAAAATTAGTTTCATAGAGGGAACAAGAGATTAGAAGCACTTTACTACCAGTTCACCCTTATTTATTTCGTTAAGTGAAATTGCATCCACAACGAGGTCGATATATTCAATAGTTTATAATTGAACAGAAGAATTACTTTATCGAAACTTAATATATTATTTCGAATTATGCCAAATAATGCCGCCGCTCACAAATACAATATTATTTTTAACTAACTCCACGCGTTCCTGAAGAATATTTGATCTTAGTTTCCTGAAAATCGAAGCTTCGTATGAACCAATAGCATTCTACATTTTCGATTTATTCTCCACGAGGAAAGAAATACACCTAATTTCCGGTTGTGTCACATTAACTAAGACACCCTGTACGTGACATTTCTTATCACTTTGATAATTAGAAAATGCACAGCACAATTTTGCCCCTTTCCGTAACAACAACCTGTTGTAAACGTGTTGACAACATATTTCACGGCAACATCTCATTTGTTCGTGAAACGTTTATAATTGCAACACGGCTGCATCGAGGCGACGTTACGTCATTGGAAAAACAGTTGCAAAGTTGCGAAGCGACTTACTCGCTCGACACGGCAGAAACATCGAGGAAACTCGTCGTTCGATTATCGAACGGCAACCAGCTGAAAAACTTTTACGCCTTTCCAGTTGAGTATGCGTGGCTACACCCGATGCGTTCTTTTTCATTTCCTCGCGTGCTCTGTGAACGGTGCTGTATCTCTACCTTGAAACAACAACTGCAACCGGGTGTCACGGTTTGAATTGTAGAGCGAACGGCCCGACGTGAGTACATAAAGCTGATTGTATTTCCCACCCGGCGTAATTCACTGCCACGAAATTCCAATGTACACGTTTAAATTCAGTTTTTTAGACGGTTGCGAGCGGTTCGCCTCTAGAATCGTGCTATAATTTCGTGCCGCTGCTTGCTGACACCCCGAAACGCGATTTCCCTAACCCGTTTACTCATTTCAGTTAATGCGTTTTAGGTACATTGAGTGCTAACTGCGTTTTCAGAATTTTAAATGATTTTACTGATCGCTCGAATGCTCCTCGACTTCTCTAATTTAATGTTCCGAATTTTCCGATTTTTAAATAATGTTGGTGATTGGGATGTGCCTGAGTTTCTTGAGGTCAATGCTCTAAAAGAAACGTTTAGGAATTTTTTGTTTTTTAACCTTTTGCATAATATCACTGATTGTTCTGAGATTTCTGTGAGAATGGTCGAAAGGTTTAGAAAAATTGAATGTACAAAGAGTACCTTTATGAAGTAGTCCATGTACTTGTATTTTAAATAATATTAGTGATTATTCTGATATTCTTGAGAGTTTAAGTTCGATATTCTTGGGAAACCTTTGACAAATAATCCACGTTTTCGAAAGTTTAAATAATATTGAAAGAAATGAAAGAAATTTTCAAGAATTGTTCATGCTTTTAAAATTTTAAATAATATCACTGTTCAAAATCCATAATCCGGTGAAAGGAAACGTATTCGGTATTTTTATATTTATAAAATCCTTGTATCCTGAACCCTTCTTTTTTAACAATCTCTAATTTTCGAAATACAAATATAATTCTTTCGATAGGATAAAATTAACAAATTAGTGCAAAAAAGACTGCTGAAAAGAAGAATTCTGGACTTACTCGATAGGTAGTAATCATTGAATTGAACAAAAATTATCCAATAAACATCGACCGAAAAATAAATATTAACCGAGCTTTAGACCATTCTGGACTGAAAAAATTCTTCAGAATATTTCATATAACTCGGACAATATCAATTTTTCGATCTATGAACACTAAACATTTCTTTGTCCAATTTGTTAAGTATCATCTACCGTGTAAGTCCTGAATACTTCTCGTTAAACTCTGTACAAAGTTGCACATCTTGAATCACTAGAGGTTTTGCATTAAAAGTGTTTAATGAGAGTAAGTGGTTAAAGAGACATTTTACATTTTATACGCCCTCCTCGTATTTTAAACAGAACCTTCCAACCTCCATAACAGCGCAGATTAGCAAAAATACTGATTACTTTATCACCAGAAAAATTTCGAGGTTTGCAACTTACGCTAGGTTGGGGAGTTCGGGACATCCGATGAACTTTTCCAAAGGAGGGCCCCTCTTAAAATGCTTCATTAGCGGCACGACTGTCATCTCCAGGTCATTGTCAGTAAATTTCCCGGACAGACGTTTGACACATGGGTCGTTGGCGATCACCTCTTATTCATAAAGTTCGAAATGAATTCCGTCGGAATCGATAGTTCGAAACTACTGATCGTTCCCTTACGTGAAAGTTCATGGGATATATAATCGAGTTTCGATTGCTAGCTGTTACGAAATTTACAATTAATTAGAAGCGAGCGGGAGGCTGCGTTCCGTTGCAGTTCGAAAGCAATCGGCGTGTAACCTATCGGAATGGTATTTAGAAAACGATTACGTAATTCGCGACGTTTTAACGCAAGAAATCAAGTTCGCTTCATGAATTTTCTATGAGCGGCTCGAGACGATGCACGTCACAAATTCACGAAATTTCATCGAAAAGTCCGTGACAGTACAGTACGCCCGGCTTAACCGTGCACAATGCGTTGCATCTTAAACTATTTCAGATACGAAAGAGTTGCTTATACGAAAATGGCATGGTTAGAAAAGGAAAATTTCATAGCGTAAGTAAATCTTTTTTTGAGATTATTATTTTAACATTTCGATGACCGTTGTCATGCATAGGATTTAACAGAGTAGAATAAGAAGCACGTTAACCCTTGTCTGGACAACCGGGTACCCATTTCTACATTTTTTTTTTTTAAACAGTGCTTGATGTGTTATAGGAAGGGAAAGCTGAGAATTTCAGGAATGTATGTACGTAAAATTATCTCTGTATATCTGATATATTGGAACAGGATGCTTGGAGTACCGGGTACCATACTTGTTCAAAAATCGTGAACATTCTCGTTGCTTGCACAATGGTTAAACAAATAAGTGAGCGTAACTATCATTGAGTAAACATGAATAGTTAAGTATTTTTAAAGTTAAAACCGTAAGTTAATCGACACAAAACGAATAACATAGATTGTTTTGTTATTTAACACTTGCAAATATGGACAAAGTCACAAGTTTTCGGAAAATATTTACTGTCGTTAATGTGTTAAGAAATATGAAGGCATGTTCGCCTTTTTAAATGGAACCATAAACCTTTGTTATAATCATTTTTCTACCGTCAGATGTACCACTTCGATCCAAGGAACTTTTGTACAGACGATTTATTTGTATCCACAATAGTTTAAGAAATGACAAACTGCTCATATTTGAATCGGACACGATGTGTGTATTAGGTCATACCATAAGTAATGTCGTTTTTAAAAGCTAACTTCAAGCATAAATATACACAATACAAGTACAGTAGAATTTTGAGTATCCAGATGAAAGAAAATGCGGATAATGGGACGTTCACTTTCCTGACATATATTATTCTGTACTTCAAAGAAAATATATAATATAAAGAAAAATTTTAAATTTGAGACAAGGAATACACAGAATGCATTTTGAGAAGACTTGAACCATCAAATGAAATATTATTTCTATAAAGAGTTACTTCAAAATTGATCGAAAGAACAATACAATATATTGTTGTCCGTCTGAGGCGTTGAATTATTTGTATTGCTGTTGACAAACACTATTTTGAAAATGTATTAAAATGAATAAGGTAACTTTTATTAAATTGTTTAAATCCAGTGTCACTTTAATGTTTATCAAAATACATCAGTGAATCTGTCTTAGCATTGGCTAAAAGATGATAGAGGTGACAATATGTTTCCAGTTGACCCTGAGAATTTACAGCGTTAAATTTGTAAAAAAAAACTCTGTATATCAATTTATTTCTAATTCAGGTTACAATCAACGAACCGAAACATAAAATCAAAATTTAATCTCAATACTCGAACATCAAACAACAATTCCAACCAAATTTTTAAATTCTGATTTTAAATGTTTCTGTCGTATAGCAACATATTTTAGCGTTCAACGATTAGAAGGAAAATGAAATTTGATAGAATTCTTGAGCTTTGTGAAAATAAACTTCGTGGCCGTATTTATTAAAAGTTAAAATCAGTGTCCGGAGCTTTTTCGTGTCGTTTCGGAAAAGTGATTTTAATGGAAGGAACGGGGAGCATAAACGCGTTACGTAGTAGCACAATGAACGACAAATGTCTGAAAGTAAATTATGCGTCAACACGATACTCCTTCGTTGCATTTATGCATACTACGGACGGTAAAAGTTAACGGTGCTTTATCAGGTTCCTCCTTAAGCGATAACGCATGCACGCTATCATGTCACTAAGAATTTCAAAAATAAACGAGCTCGATTTTAGCTCGACTCCCTTTTTATTATATTCATGCAATATATCTTTTCTAAAATGTTGCACAACGCACATTTTTTTCATTTGCACGCTGAAAATTGCAAGCAATTAATTGAACTATTTGCAGATATCGAAAATCGAAAACGTATATAGAACATATCGACGAAAGTAATAAAAGTTAATTGAATCGAACTTTTATGACCCTTCACGAGAATTTCAGTTGTTTTCGCAGTATCCGGTTGCAACCAGTCCGACGATTCAAAATTTAATTTATACTTGAACCGCATGTCGAAGTAGTAATTATAATCGTTAATTGAAAACCATTTAATTGCAAGCTCATTATTGAAATACAGACACGCGCAATAAACTGTTCCAGTGGAACAAGATAGCAGTTTGTTAAAGTTAACAGGTTAGCAACGTGTTACTAATTGATACTATCACCAATTACTTAATTTATAAATGATCACACTTCAGTCACGAACTGACATCACTCGCGACAATATTAGCCCCAGCTGTCGAAATGCAAGTGCTTGAATTCGCATGACTTTCAACGAGACAAAAGGTAATATTGAACAAAGTTTCCGGAAAGCATGTACAATGCCAGTTCGGGATTAATATGCCACTTGTTCGATCAAATTTAAATGTACCTGTTCTCCATCCCCATTTAGGATAACCATGAAAAATTCTTTCATTTGACATGAGGATTGGCGTCACCATTAATTTTTACAAAAACAAATTATATCTAACGAACATTCAAGTATAATGTCAACAAAATCACACATAAAAATCAAAAGCAGCTATCCATTAAATCATCCACAGTCTACGAACTAGTCTATTATCTACTCTAAATACGACATGTGCAACACTACGGTTCGCGGTAGGCCTCATAAACTGGAAAATAGTAAATCTCAATTAGAAGCGTCGAGGTGACGTTTAATTCGATTCACCGGCCCGATGAAAACGAATTCCCCCTGCTTTTTCACTTCACGCTCAAGGCTTCAAACTTAGCCCCGGCGAGATAAATCTACAGGATGTCACGATAGTTTGCTTTTTCGCTAAACAAATTGTTGGCATCAAAGGGGAGACGTATAGCGGCTCGGGGTATCCTTTATCCTCCGTCGCGCATACCACGGGCGAACTTTTAGTTTCGAACTCCGGGATCGGTGGCACGTCAGCAAAAAAGGGGTTGCAAATCGAAAGGCGGCGGCAACAATTCTAATCGAAAGCACGCTCGCGAGATTGATCAGCCGTCCACCCGATAGCCCCGTTGAACGAAAAACTTTCGACCCGGTTCACATCGATCGAACGGTCGATTAATTCTAATTCCATCGGCTAAAATCGAGCGATCGCGCCACCGCGATCACCGGGACCGTGTTTCAAAGGGGAGAACGGAATCGCCGAAGTGGCACTCGTCGAGGGTCTCCCGAAGAGTGCATTCCTCCAGCGTACACAAAACACCGCCGAGAAACGGTCGGGTAACTCGTCCTCGACGATCGTCACGCGACTTCTATCAGCATTTACTATTTTCCATGGGAATTTCGTGGAGACGCCAGGTTCACGGGGTACACCTGAAGTGTACGCGGTCGCACAGTGTCACTAACAAGCTGAAGAAAGAAGTATGAAATAGGGACGTTTCGTGAACGTACGCTGATCGTGCAGGATGCCGACGTCGCTGCTGACGTTGACGACGCTGTCCTGTCTATCGTTTCAGAAAGTTGGGGAAGGGAGTAAAAGCTGCTGTTTTTCTCTGTCACGCGCTTATTTCTCTATCTCTCTTTCTCTTTCACCCTCTTGCGCACCCTCACACACTCGATCTCTCTCTCTCTCTCTCTCTCTCTCCCTCTGCTTCTATCTCTCTTTCTCTTTCTCTCTCTCTGTTCCTGGGTTGTCACTGAAACGCGAGAAGCAACATAGCGGCGACGAAAGTGTTCCCGGCGAGGAAAATGCGACGCGACGTCGACACCGGGACCACGGGGTGGACTGAGGTCCCCACAGGCTTGGATCAGATTCTTATAGCCCGTTGTCGGGGCGCAGGCGTCGTCGAGCCCCGCCGCCTAGGGATGGGCCGCTCTACGTTTCGAAAAGAGGTGTTGATCCTCTCCTCTCGACCGATCGACTTTTCATCGTCGGATGAGCCACCGAAACACCTATCGATAACCTTTCTTACCGAACCGAGCGCCGTTTTCCTCCCTTTTTTCGCTTTCCTCGGATTTTCTATTTCGGATCGGTGACTCCCGCGATCCGCCTCCGGACGGGAGGATATTGCAGCCGGATCCCGAACGATGCGTTATTGTGGAAATTTGAACGGTTCGAGATGGGACGAACGGAACGGGAGAGGGCGAATCGAATTGCTACGGCTGCTCCGGCTGATCCACCATGTGAAACTGATAATTGTTGCTCATCTACGAAGCACCAGCTGGATGAAACGACGCACCGGCTGCCGTAATCGTAGAGCCGCGCTATAATTGTTTCCAGTTTTATAGACGATGCCCCACAGGTTTCCACGCAAACTTTGCCGGCCTGTCCTGCGGATAAAAGTCGGACTCGAATGGCGTGGAACAGATAGTCCATAAATGCTTTATGAGAAAGTTGTAACGAAAATATGAAATGTGAGCTTCTATAGGGGAACATTTGGTGATATTCTCTAACAGCTCTAGAATTTCCCGAACACAAACCGTAAACGAAGTATATACCCGCGTACCCTTCGTTCGAATATACTTTTGAAATTTTGAAGATCGTGAACTGTTACTCCGCAAGACAGAACGAAACTGAAATTAAATTTGCACTGCACTTTAGGATTTGCAGTCGTACTGAAGCATGTACAAACAGTAACAGTATTGAACTAACAATAAGAGAAAGAGCATTATCGTGTCATTTACGTTTCATGTATTGGTTATAACTTTTTAATAAAGGATTTATGGACTTTCTGTTACATGACATTTTAGTCCTATTTTTAGACGTAGAACACGCTGGCAAAGTTTGTACGGAAACCTGTGGGACACTTTGAGCTGAACACATTGAAGTGAATTGGAATGAGTACATGATTCGAAAATGCGTGTTGAAAATCTGTGGTTAGACAGAAAACTATAACAGTACTCTTTATGCTGTTTCGTAACTATAAATCCAGTATGGAGAAATTTATTTTTCATTTATGATTTATGTCGCATCAACCGCAAGGTTATTAGCGACAACTTGGGAAACGTACCGTGTGTAATTACATTTGATTATTGACATTATATTAGTTTCTTGATTAATTTCTTTTATGAAATTCAGCAAGTCAAGAATTTTTTTATCTTCGAAATTGTCTGTTTGTAATTTGCAGGGGTTTTAATTTAAATTTATCGCGGAGTGTATCGTACCTTTAGAGCAATTTAAAATTAAGTGATCCGTTGTAATTATAGAGTTGCAGTCGTCGCACAAGGGTGCTGGTTCCTTTGTCAGAAGATGAGAAAGTGTAATTTTGGAAAGACCAATTCTGATCCCTGATATATCTGCTTGTCCTCTCCTGGGGCATAAAGTGATCGTTGTATGGTTTTTGAAAAAGTACTTGGAAATATTTTTGATCCCAGTAAAAGCTGTTTGTATGTAAAAATGATAGGGAAGGACCTGATGTTTATTATGTATATACCTAACGAACACCTGAATTAAAACTTACATGGCAGTGTGACCATTTTACAGTTAACGATAATCTCATTAATTACTATTTTGAATATAATTTATATTCTGTCGCGAACTCAATTTCTTCGTAACTGCACTAAATAACTAAACAGTGGCGCCATTTTCCAAGGAGGTGCAGAATTATATGAACGTTTGCGCCACGCCAGGATAATAGCGAGCGGTGTCGGCGATTGTTGAAGAGATTGATGATCAACCATACACATCCTTTCGCCAAGTAATGTTGGCCTTCTCTTGAATCTTATGGCTTTCAACAGGTTAGGTGGTACTATCGCGAGGGATCCGTTCGATTTTTCATACGCCAATCAAAGGGGTTCGCGTTTTTCCAAAGAAACTGTTTAGATAAAGGAACGGGGAACCATGACCATCCGCTTTTCACGAACGCTTCCTTCTGGAGTACGAAAAAAAAAGAGAAAGAGTTTGATACTCCAAGTGCTGTAATGTGTAGACGATGACTCTAATAATTAATACAAAGTTTACGGATAATGTATCGTATTAAATAAATAATTTACAGATTAATATGAATGTTGTGTAAAAACTTACAAGCATATTGAATTGAATAATTAATTTAAATGTTAATACGATCTTTGTAATCAAATTTGCAGGCAATTTAGTGTGTTAAATAATTAATTTACAAATTATTACGAATTTTATTACGATATTTATAGTCAGTTTACTTTACTAAATAATGAATTTCAAAATTAATCTGAATTTGGTTACAGAACTCTCAAACAATGCACTGTATTAAATAACTTTATTTACAAATCAATATTAATTTTGCTTCAGAACTTGCAGACGGCGTACTGCATTATGAGAAGCTATACAAACTGTAATTGCAATTTTTTGTTATAAAGATTTCTTTCAATAACGTACGTAATTAGCGTTCAGTAGTTGATTACTGAAATTTTTAATTCATATTCTTATCTGTTCGTAGTGTATAATCTTACAAACTGTATATAAAAATTTACGTGTATGATTATGCATATTAATAATGATCCAACTGGAAGAAACTCAAAAGAATAATTTTTCTTCTATCATAAAGTACTAATACTCGGCGATTCTGAAAAAATATAATTTCAATTATTATAAAAAGTGCATCTAATATTTTAACGTAAACCTATCAGGTAAATACCTGTTCAAAGTAACAAGCTTACTCATTATTAATACTTTTCATAAACAAAACATGTACAGTAATTTATAGTCTTGTAGCAACTAGAAATAAATGCAAGTTTATTTTTCACTACAATGATAAACCATATATCGAAAAATCTATTTATGTAAAATCAATGTTGTAACTCAAAGTGTAGGCATAAGAGGGAATGAAAATTTATATTTTTCCTGCTATTCGAAGTAATTATAAACGATTTTATAAATTTTGTTTCGAATTTGTAATTTCATAAAAAAACTGCTTAATTCTTAGAATCTGTAGTATTCCGTTTGTACGCTTAGAAACCTCTTTGATTTAATTATCTTATTTATTTGCTCTGCTTGTCACTTCTTGACTTAGTTTCGGTGTTAAAGACGACTACTCCCTAACGAAGAACTCGTCGAGGGTAAGTTCTACGGTTGTGCCAAGAACAAAGCGAAACGGAGAAAGGAAATCAGGAATAAGGGAAATGAGTAATGAAGAATCACACAGTACGCTACGCCGAAATAATTAATTATAATTGAAACACAATCTGTAATTAACGAATGCTCCGTATCGTATTACTTTCAAACCAAAGACATAGTGATTCGGATCTCAGGATTCAGAAATTAATACGGTTCAACAGCAAAGAAGTATTTCTAATATATTTATTTTCTTAACGACATATATTAACCAATTATTATACAATTTTTCCAGCTTAATTTTGAAATACTTTTACAGCAGGTATGAAAATAAATTTTCATGTTTGTGGAATAAAGAATAATGTGGACTATTTTACTTTGTGTCTGTGTTTCAGTTTCAGTGGTATGGTTAACTCACGCATTAATTTTTCATCACGTTAATACGTTGAATTTCTGTTTCGTTACTTTTAACATTTTGTTACAAATTCTGAACAGGTATGATTATCTAATATGTTGTTTTTTATGCTGCTAAAAATTCGTTTCTCAAACATTCAAACTACGTGGAACATGAAGGTTAATTCTCTTGCTGCAGTCATAGATTATCACAAACAAAATTAATTTTATCTTATAATTCGTATTTAAAATATAAAATTATTATATGAATTTTCTTGAACAATTTTACTTACGTATAATTTCAATGGTTTCAAAGAACAAAAGGTACAATGAAACTTCCCGAAGAGATTTTTATTATCAATTTCCAAAGTCAGAGGTATCTTTAAATGAGACAACACGTACTATTGCATCTTGTACTTTTAATTAATATATACTGAACACAGTATAACAATTTGTTCTTTCAACGTTCTCTATAAAAACTTAAATTATACCTGCATAAAATATTTGTTCGATTTATCAAAAATAAAAGAAGCAATCAGATCTTCGGTTTCTGGTGAGACACCATGTACTATGTACTCACAGATTTCTGAATGTTCTTCTATTATTCACTTAATAACTAAGACCTCGTATTCACTAAACTCAACTATTTTCCAACGTTATTAAAAAAGTTAGCTTTCTACCCTTAAAAAGTTAGAATCCAACGTTCTTATTTTCCAGTGTGACGTCTACTTCACGAGTAGTTTCTCTCAAAGGGTGAATTTAAATTCTATTATCGCTGCGCTCTACTGTCCTTTCTGAAGGGACGGAAACGCCTCGTTTCATCTTGAACTTTCTGACTGAAATTGTTGATCCTTTATGCGATAGTCGAACGGAGAAATGGCGGTACTCGGAAGAGGAAATGTTAGGTGAATGGAGCGGATATGGCGGAAGCCCGCAACTAAAGCTGTTGATTTTTCCACGGTTTTACTTTCTTCGCGTGATCTTGGGCGTTATTTTTTCGCAAAAACCTTCTTGATTGACGATGTTTGTTTCCACGGCGAGTTATTCGTGACTCGTTGAAGCTGCATCGAGGAAATGCTCGTGCTAATGATTTACTCGGGATTTAAAAGCTCACGGAACTGCGACTTCCGGTATCATTAAGGACGCTTCTCTATCTGGATCGAGATCTCCTCCTTTCAGTATGCTCGCGAAAAGATTCCTATAGTCATTTCTTATTGTTCACGTGTGTTTCGAGTCGACAGAGCTTCATACTGAAAGGTCAGTTCATTCGAATCGGGGTAACGCGCTATTGTTTATAATTAGACCGCGGATGTTTATGCAACTTAACGTGTTCACGTTTCTGAGATATCCATTGCATAAAATATGAGTCTACGTAGGTGATGAAATTAATTTTTGTTAAAGCTCTATTCTTTTATGCGCGGTAAAATGTAAAAGCATCAACGTATAAGAATATATAATTGCATAATTATTTGATTAAGAGTAAATTCTATCTTCCTGTCAATTGGATAATTATACTGTAGGATCTCGATTATCCAAAGACCGATTAATCGATAGCTTGGTAATTCGAAGAATTTGAAGGCAAAGTGAATGAACAGTGGATACAATACTGTTCATAATTATTTGACATGTTCAAGATTACTGACATATACGTGTACGTTTAATTCTTTAATGCAAACATTCTAGTTGAATATATTAAAAATGTTACAATGAATAAACATTTACAAGAAATTTTTTAGTAAGGAAAAAAATCATTTTGTCGTATGATTTATTGATGTCAGATTGAATCATTTTTTACTAATTTTAACAAATTCATCGTAATGAATGGATTTCTTGAAAAAAAAGTACATAGACAAGAACCTGCAGTGTGTCAACCGGTCTATCTAATAAATTTACGATATTACAAAACATACGGTAATCTTGATAATTTTGTATACATTATTTGTTCTGAAATTTGTCACTCAAACTTAGAGATTTTTTGGAAATAGAACAGAACTTGTTAAATTTTTAACAGGAAACTACAAGGGATGAAAAATATACAATCACAGTATCAAACAAAAAACATTCGATTCTCTTGCTGGCTAAATTATTTTTCATGCTCATCGATTATCCGCAGAAGTTCTGACCTATTAAAAATATTAAGTCGAAGTTACGAGCTTTATATCGGTTCACGAAAGAATTGCTGACTTTATGAAGAAGTCGCGACTTTATTTAATGGACCGCTCGTTCTGTTGTCTGAGGATTCATTTGTTCCTCGGCTGCTTCAAAGTCAAGCTAATGCTTTGAAGGCGGTGTCTTGAATAGACAAGTCCATTAGGTAAATACAAACAGCGTCTGCATAGTTTCGAAATTATACGAATCGGTATGGCGTGAGACTCGTAGCGCAAACTAGTCACGGTGTAGAATTTTTGTAGAAAAGTTACACTTGGCGTAAAGATGTTCTTGGCTATTTCTGTTACGACCTACGTGACTCAAGAACACCTTGTCACCTTTATCCCCGGGCAACTAATAGCCCCAATTCCCGAAATGTCGTGATAAGTTGCTTTTAACTCCGGCTAAGCCACGAATTCTTTCTTACAGATCGAGATAGCGCGTTAAAAGTCGTCCTTCCGTAAAATAACTACACCGAAACCTATGCGAGTTCTATTTTATTTAATGTGCAATTTTTAAATTTTCATATAATTCGTATCAGGACATACTGAAATAATAAACAAATATACGAACAATATAGGCGGAAATGGAGTCAGAGATTCACGTTAGCAGTATAACATTGCAGCTGATAATGAGTATAAAAAGAGGAATTAAAGGTGGTTACGATATTTCTCGGTAGGTGATTTTAATTAAACTGATTATACGAATTAAAAATTAATAATAACTATGGATTTCGCATTAATTAACGTCTGTGACATGTTATACAGTGAAAGTGTAATTCTTACGATACTACCCTTTACGACAAAAAAAACTTTGTATGTGACGTATTATAATAGAAAGACAGAAAGCAATTACTGAAGCAAATTTATTGATACTTCGCTTGAAAAAGAAGAGTTCCGTTTGAAAATTGATACTGTATGCAATCAATACTAATGAAAAATTTTGTAATTACGTGAGTCTCTCTATTTAAGCTGCTCAAAGCGAGAGAACTGTTTATTTCTTTTTTCTGCAAATATATTACCAACTGCCGATGAAACATCATCCTTTGCTATAGACTTCATTTCATATGCCATAAATGAAAGAACCAATCGTTAAAATTTTTTATTTCAACGTCCTTTCATTAACTTTCTTTTACTTCCGACTCTTAATCAACAAAAATATGTCCTACATGCTGATTCTTTATTTTTAACATTTTTTATATTTATTGCTGCCATACGAAAGGATTGTATATTTTTGGATAATGTATTCCCATGCACACACAATATAAAGGATGATCACATTTATATTATCGTTCGAAATATTTTATTATCCTTTTATACTTCCATGTATAATTTTCTGAGAATTTCTAAGATTTTTATTAGAAATGTAGACATGGAGTGGGAGGGAAGGCCACCTAGAAATTTTTGTTATACCCAATGCTTTTCTGATCAGTGCCTGATTGTGATTCATAAGAAAATTAAAAAGACCTTATTTTTAAATATTACAGGTAGAGCTTTTAATTTTTAATGTGAATTTTATTTTTAAAGTTGAAACACTATTATATACTTCACTTACTTGTATATAATTTTTACATTTATACAGATAACGGTGTTTACACTTTATTCTCAGTCTTATTTATTAGCTAGAGCTTTCAGAAAATAGTGTTATGTACCGGTAGATATTGTTGCAACAATATTGATAATGCGTGTACCCATTTAAATCTTGCGGGAATTGGCACTGTTGTTGTAGCCCTCTAGTGGCTGATGCAACAATTACTTTTACCGCTGCAGATACGAATCGCAAGCTCTAATTTGCATTTACTATTACACTATGTTCTTGTAGTATTACTAAAAAAAATTGTGTCACTCAAGAAAGAAAAGAATATTGCTAAAAAAGATTATATCGCTAACCGTACGTGTGTCATTGCCTCATGTTTCATATAGCTTTTATAAGTAAAACTTTAGTAAGAAAGCTTCACAAACGAAGACTGATATCCATTTCGACTTTACAGGAATTAAACTAAATCTCATTTAGTTTACAGGAATTAAACTAAATCTTAATTAAACTAAACCTCGTTATACATTCTGCAAAAACAAAACCTACCATCCAATCAAAATAAAAAAATCGAGCATTGTTGAGGAATCTTGCATCTGCAAGCATACATGTATCATAACCTCGGTGTTTCATACAAAATTCATCAGTATAATTTTATGTAACATACTATAAGCTACAGCAGCGTATAATAAAGAAAAGAATTCTCTTTTTAAGGAATCAAAAACGCTGGGCTAAAACTGGCGGGAATTGGTGATTTTGTCAGAGGCATCTGGCGGTGCTCGAGGGAGTTACTATAGCCGATATAGTTGCAGACTGCAAGCTCTAGGTACAGTTAATGATCGAGCTTGATGTTGACGAGGATGTTCCACAGCAAATGAGACGCTGACCGCGAAATGTGAAATGTATTTATTTATAAGTGACCAAGGGAACGTTGAGAGTCTTATTTTGCGTGCGTTACGACATTTATGATAACGATGAGCTGGGAAATTAGCTGCGCCGATATGTGTCGCGCGTGCATGAAAGTCGACGGTGTTCTTCTTCCTATGTACGATGACGACACTATTAGGCAAAAGAATTTGCCAGATAAGCTTGCAGAGCTTGCATCGATACAGGTCAGTAATCTAATACCACCCACGCTTTTATACTTTCATTCCTCGAGCGTGTTGAACCAGCCTTTCTTGCGGGTAATCACGTGTAAACTTTGCAATGTTGCAACATAACCTTAAAACGGCACTCAACAACTCGCGTAGATATACTATTCTGTGATAACGAACGCTTGAAAATGGTCAAATAAAGCGAATGATGAAGTTCATGTTCATTGTAGGGTGTTCCGTAAAATTTATGATAATTTTTGTTAATTTAATGCAGGAAACTTGTGCATGAAATTAATCGTATTTTAATTGCTCAGGAATTATTAGAATAACGATGTTGAAATACTATTTTTCCTACGTTTAATATTATTTTTAATCATTGTAATACATTATAAAAAATTCGTAGTTAAGTTAGCAGAGTTTATGTTTCTGTTTACATTTGTTTTACATTACTGTTGAGTTTGTTCAATTAAATTGCAGTGTTACATGTTCATTATACGTTTCCACTATTAAAAGTTTATAAAAAGATTGTTAATTTTTATTACTGGTTTTCTGTCTTGTACTAAATAAAAAAATATGTTATGACTTCATTTAAAGAAGTCAAGGTGACCTTGTATTCAGTGACAAAAATGTTTATGTTTATTATGTATAAGTTTTTGTTATCAAAGAATAATGAACAGCATTATAATGAATATCCTGCAGAGTGAAATAAGATATATACCATTTGAATTATAGTTTTAAAGGAAAAGTCTTATAAACATTCTATTATATTTCATAAATGAAAATGATCTAATTTAATTTTGTTTTTAGATTGATAGATTCGATGGTTTGCCAAACATGCTTTGTGCAAAGTGTGCCTATCGCACGGTTGCATTTTACGACTTCAAATTGCAAGTTCAAGCTACTGAAAGGAAACTTCGTAAAATGTTTGAGACACAAACATATTGCACTATAAAGGTAAGAAGTAGATGTATATCAGTATCATTCTAACTTCTCAGTTTCTGCAATTCTTATTTATGTAACATTGAGATTAGTCATTTACTTCTTAATTTTGTCCTTTTAAATTTTTTGCTGTACATGGAATTGCTTGCATAGTGCTTTTTCCATTTTGCTTTTCATTATGTACATGACAGTATTTTTTGTGACATAATACTAATTTTAATACACTTACAAATTTATCATTTCCTATACTTTAACTACTGATCTTTTCTGTGTTGAAATGATAGTAAAATGAACTTATAAAAGGACAAAATTATTTCACTGGTTAAAGAAATTGCACAGATTTACAAAGAAGAAAATCATATAAATACAGTTTATTCATGAATAAAACTAATATAAACGTGTATTTCTTTTATTTCACATTTTGTTAATATACCGTGTGTTCCATGTCTTCATAATTAACTTATCAAATAAGAACAAAATAATTTTCTTGAATATCTGCCAGAAAATTACATAATTTCGTTCCTGTAAGTTACAAGTTACAAATACAAAGTTAAACCAAAATGTGTAAGATTTAAAATAAAGTGTATCTGTAATAAAATGTAACTGATTATCTTTAGATGCAACAATGGGACACAAGAAAAAAGGATGAGTAACAGATTTCGAAAAAGAAGCTACAGATAGAACAAATTTATTTTACAATTTCGATTTATGTTTTCATTTAAAATTATGTTCCTTAGAACTGTGCTATTCACTTTGCGACCTTATACATTTCTCGCACATCATTGCACTTTCTCACAGCATGGATTACACGTAATCTGGAAACAATATCGACGGTTCCAAAATGGTTCCTGTTACCTTTCAGGAAGAAGTGGACATCGAGTATGATCAAAACTGCTCCGAGCAATACTGCGAGGTAATGGAAGAGAAAATACTAGATAACAAGGGGAGCAGCAAGTCTCTACATGGATCAGATAGTTCAGAAGTATTATTAGCCGAAGAAATCGCTCTAAACGACAAAGGAGAGCATACGTTAGAGTTCGACGTGTCCGAGTTGGTCGAAGGGAACGGTGACTTTAATAAAGCAGATATGTCTGCCTTGAGAGATATAATTATCTCGAAACTACCAGGTGCGGACATGGACCAAGACAAGAGAATAAAAAGCGAGATCCCTGATGAGATTTCGAAAATCTTGGAATCCCAACAGTTGGACTACACGATAATGTACATACCCGAGGAGGACGACTCGTTGGAGCACGTAAGCGACGATCCTGCGCTCGCGTGCGAGCTAGAATGCGAAATAAAATTACAGGATGACAAAAAGATGCTCGAATCGGAAATGCTGAACGAATCAGCGGACAACGAAGAATTTCTGAACGCCGTCTGCGTCGAGAAAGCCGAGGAACTGGAGAAAGCTGAGAACGAGGACGACGAGTCTTCGAAGTCGGAAGAAACACGGTCGGAAAAAGCGGAGAGGAACGGATGGGGCAGACAAAAAGTTTCCTTGGAGTCGGACCAACCGGCAGAAGAGAGCGACGATTCTGACTCCGATTACTTCGTTGACCCGAAAGATAACATATTGGGCAGCCTCAACGACACGATAACGCGAATAAAGGAGGTCAAGCTCAAAGACGACGTGGTACAGTACCAGTGTACCTTGTGCTTGCAGAATTACGACGAGCTAACCGGCGTATTGCTGCACACTGTAGACAATCATGTACCAAATAGCGGGCCGTTCTATTGCGTGGTCTGCGAGAAGGATTGCGAGAGTCATAGAAAACTGAGGGCCCATGTGAAAAGGCATACAGGACAGTACCCGTATTCCTGTTTCATCTGCAACAAGGCGTACACGACGAAGAGGTACCTGAAGAGGCACATGCTGTGCCATACAGACTTTCCTAAGTATCGCTGCCCCAAGTGCGGTCTCAGATTCAAGGTGAAATCTGAGTTAGACTCCCACATCGCGACACATATACGCGGTGCACCGTTCGCATGCAGCCAGTGTCCACGGTTATTCAACCACAAAGGCAACTACAAGCGACACCTGATCACGCATTTGGACCCTCAGGGTCTTCATCTGCCCAAGTATCCCTGCAAGGTCTGTGGAAAGAGATTTCTGAACAATCGCACTTTGGAGACTCACATGCGAGTCCATACAGGCGAGAAGCCGTTCAAGTGCGAACTTTGCGGAAGATCGTTCTCTCAGCAGGGAAATCTGCTGAACCACGTGAGGATACACGCGAACCCACGAAGCTACACGTGTGAAGTTTGCGGAAAGCGGTTCAATCAGAGGGCGACCCTGAGGGATCACAGTCTCCTGCACACGGGAGAGAAACCGTACGTCTGCACCGTTTGCGGTGTATCCTTCACCTTCAGCGCGGCCTTGAGGCGACACATGTGGACCCACACCGACGGCAAACCGTTTGGCTGCGAGGTCTGCGGCGCACGATTCGTCGGGAAGTATGATTTGAAAAGGCACGTGAGGATACACACCGACAGGCCCAAGGCCAAGCGGAGAAAAGCTGTGAACAAGGTAAACGACATGCAAGAAGAGGCTAGAGAAGAGGATGTTACCATTTTGGATCATCCTGACACCGAGACCGTACTGATAGAACAGGTCCTACTGACGCAGGATGTCAGTCAAGTCGTCCGGCAACAGGAATCGGAGAAAGAGAACGTCGACGCTCTTTTTAATCTTATACAGTACGGTTAATCTCGTTTCCTGTACCGTGTACATAGAATCTTTCAAATTGTGAACTGTACAGCGTGTTCGGTTTAATTGTATAGACATCATTATTTCTTAAATTATTAAGCATACAAAGTAGTGATTTTTATTAAAATTGTCTGGTTTGAAGAGGCGCATGTGATTATGTGGAGAAATATTTGTTTTAATTGTTATTTGACTGGATAACAAGCTCATGGTCACTTTTTTAAATGGAACATAACTAGTTTGATATAGTCATCTTCTGCGTCACAGGACGATTTCAACGAGCTAATTAATTGGTATCTTTTATCACGTAATATTGAGATATTACTATTATAAATTTTGTACGGTGTGAACCCAGGAATTGTTGGTGCTTCCTAATCAAAATATCCTCGATATTTATGCTAATAACTGAAATCTATAGTTGGTCGTTAAAATAAGCATAAAAATTGAGCAATTTGTTTGAAAATATTCAGTTTGTAACTACTTGTTTGACATTGTAATACATTGATCCCTTAGACAGTTTTACAAAGTACAAAGAAAATATTGAATATTCTGTTTTAAATAAATAAGGGATCATATCTGTAAACAATGAGCAACAGAGAAGAATATATTAAATATTGTGAAAGTACAAAAGATTCAAGTTAATAATACTTTAAGTGTTTAACTTGAATAGTATAAACATTACATATTGGAGAAAGACAATATAAAATATTAAGTTTCTTACTAAATGCTAAAGTGCCTGTTCTTTTTGAACAGTGCAATACAGGGTGGACCAAAATTCGTTGTACAATGAAGAAGCTGATTATTCTAGGGCACAAAATGAGTCAAATTCATAGAATACATTTCTTAAATGAGGCTTTGCTTTGTATGCGCTTAATTTATCAAATCGAGTGAGTAATTAGTTTAAAAAATAATGTAGTGTATACACTTAAACCGGACACTCTGTAGAATTATAATAGGCTGCTCAAGTTCAGCTCATTGATCTCTTTGTTTTATTTTAAACATGTTACAATGAATATATATGATTAAACAAAGTAACGAAAATTGGACACCGAATTATAAAATAGATCATCAATTTACAAACGAGGATATGGCCTTGGACGGCTGGATCTAGACGCTTTACCATAACTGGAAACAATTCTGATTTATTTTCATTCTGCTGATCTATATTGAACGATCTCGTGTATACGGTATCGGAGATTTAAGGAAATGTGCGGTAATTTTTTTTTTCATTTTTAGGTGAACATAATCTCGACCTCGATAAAACTGAGCATTCGTACGATAGTAGAAAATAAAAGACACGTGTTCCTATGTTTCGTAATTATGTTCATACGTATGAATATGATTATTGTTAAGATTACGAGAATTATCAGCTTTTGTTTGCGTCCAGGTATTTGTAAACTTCATAATTGTTTCGTATGTGTATATTTTACGAATCAAAATCACTTATGCGTATTACTAATTTACATTCACTTTCTTATATTATACAATAAAATATTTTCACTCTAGGTAATTCACATAATATCACTGTCTTTTATTTTTATCTGGAAATATGAAAGAACAAGTTTTATGAATATCGCGGATGCGGGTCTGAAAAATATTTTTTTCCAGTCAAATAAAGTGCATTGTTATAGTCGTTTTCGATACTGATGTCTGCTCTTCGTCTGTTATGACACTTGCTGTGACACTTCACAATTCGAATTTCAACACGCTGCGCGAAAGCGAACAGAAACAGGAGCAACTAAAGCTGGTTAATACTTGAGTAAAAATGTGAATTACTGTACCTAAAGTAATAGCAAAAGTTATTTATACCATATAATATTAATTTATTAATATTAGACACGTGTAGTATAAAGTATACCAAGTGTACAGATTAAAGTATTAAAGTACTTAAAATAATACTTTAATTCAACTTGATCAGCCAAATGTAGCCCATTTGAGTTTTCTAAGCAAATCAGATAGTAGTTGTCGATGTAACAATTGGAGTGATCGAAGTTCATTTATATTACGGGACGAAATGATGTCACGCTTGAAATAATAATTCTAATATATACATTACTAGTAATATAAATTTTGTAGTTTTTTACCTAATATAAAGTAACGACAACACTTTTTGAATTAAACTGATTTATTGTATTTATGAAAAAAATGATATAAAACGTGGCATCGTTTTGTCGCAGGTGGTAGGTAACGTAATATATAATTATATAAAAGCTATATTATTGTAAGTAACTTTATACATGTATATTTTGTGTAGACTTCAGATTTTCTTATCATTGATGAAAAACATAGCAGAATAATAATGAATAGGTATTTCAATAATTTAAAATTGTATATGAAGGAATGTGTGAATCTTACCGCGTAACATTGTTATTACTTTGTTAACCATCGACGAGATCATTAATTTATTCACGAGTGAGATTCTTATAGTCGTCATTTTACAAAGACTGTCGTCACATTGAGAAAAATCCTTTTATATGATTTCTATGCGTTAATTACGTTTCAGTAAAATCCTTTTAACCCTTTGACTGCGATCGGCGCCTATAGACGCTCGACAAAGCTGCTCGCCGTGTTCTGTTAACGCCTATGGGCGTTCGGCGCAACGGCTCTCTACGTATTACTGCAGCTCGGCCGCACGCAGCGTTCGCCTCATTTCCAGCCCGCAGTCAAAGAGTTAAAATGCAATTCAAGATATTTACCGACTGCATAATATAGATTTTGGATCGGAATAACGTTGAAGCTTTCCAAATGCTAGCACCTGTCTAATAGTAATAAATAAATCGCAACGAATGTACGTGTTAGGTCGTTTTCAATCTGTACAAGTATTACGTTGCAAAATGTAAGTGTACGATACTTTATTGTGAAAGTAGCTTGAAATTTCTTTCGTTCGCGACTCAAAGAGTAGGCGTTATTTTTATAGAGATACAAATTAATATATTACTATCACTTGGAAAAATGCAAGCACTGTACAAAGTAATGTATATAATGATCCTTATAATGAGATCACCGGTTTCGTGCATGAATGTATTTACCGACAAACAATGAAGGTATTTATGTACATGCGAGTATTGGCAAACGCCTGTAAATTTGTATACGTTTCTGTACGATGGATAAAACATTGATTTATTTTATATACTGCCTAATTGGCATTCCGCCTAATTTTTTGCCCTCTTTTTTTTGGAGTTTCGTCTCGCCGCTGAGTAAGACATGTGTATATTCGGTTTTGCAATGTTCTTTTGAAAACAGGTGAATGTACATATGCAATTGTATATTTAGTGTTTTGAGCAACGAATTTCAATGTGATTTGAAATAAATCATTGCACAAATATGTTTATGATTGTCTTATTAAGGTCAATTTACCCTGAGTTGGCCATACCACACGTGAGTTTAGTAGAGCCTTAATTACAGTAATCTGAATTTAATATTATTACCACAGGAAAAGGAATACAAATATTTTACGTACTTTGTCAATTTTTTTCTTTCCGTGCTCACGTTTTAAAACGTAGAACGTTGTTAATAAAACGAAAAATGTAATGAACGTTATTCAGTAGTGTAGAAATTTTTTTCATATTTTGTAAATGAGAAAATTTGCTCAATTGATTCGGTATACAATTCTAGCGACCACTGAAAAATTAAAATTGTTCTAAATTGGTGCTAAAGATTTTTTTTTGTATTCAGAATCTTAATGTAAGGACAACGTGAAAAGCAAAAAAGCAATAAAAAGAAGTGTACTTATTATACATACTTGTAATAAATGATACACTGTCTAATTAACAGTTATATTCAATTATTTACATTCATACAATCTTTGATTGTTTATATAAGAAAACATCCCCTTAACAAATTTTTAACAGTAGTATATTTGTATTTTATACAACTCAATCATATTTTTATTTTTTTCTAATAGTGTGTTTTTAAAATATTTAACAATATCCTGTGGTAAAATTTATATCTGGCGTGAAAGATATCGATCGGCAAAGTTAGTTCCGATTCTTTCACCGCAGAGGGAGCCACTATGCACCTTATTGCTTTTTAACTCGACGTCCAAAGTTACCTTCCTGAACAATTTTCTAATTAACAATTTCCGCAGTAAATAAATTGTATAATCGTGTTCACTCATTGATTTGTTAGTTTTATTGTTCTTTCAGTATTTTAACAAGTGCAAAACAAAATTTTGCATGCACAGCAATATTTATCAACATGTTGGACTTAAAAACTAATTTTTCTTTATTATAAAACGTGAAATTTATATGTTAGATATATAGTTTGCATACAGAACAATTTCTCTTGTTTAATCTTTACTAATATTGCATTTGTATACGCGAGTTAAACATTTCAAACCTCTAAAAGAATTCATATTAATAGAGTGTGTTTGATTAAAGTTCCGAATTCATTAATAATTATTTAAGAATTAAATATCATCATACAACATGAATTCTAAAGAATTTTATTTCATTCTTTTTTTAATAGTATTATATCAATTAATTTTATTACATACCTTGGATATTTTTTGGCGATTCCCACATTTTTTCCGACAATAATGCAATTAATTGATTGAAGTAATTGTTTGTGAATTCTCAGTCACGGACGGAATATGTACAAAAATTACACGGAATATTTTTAACAATTACGCAGAATGTATATAAAATACCAAGATTTTATAGCTTCAAAATATTCCTCCTTCTATTCGTAATTTGTTAATGGTAGAACTTATTTAAAATAACAATGCTCTAAATACAAAATGATAATGTTAGAAAATGCGTGGTACGATTGCTGGCTCTATCTGTTATCTTTCAGTGAAACTATAATCATTCACGGCCTTAAAAAAAGCACCAGGCTTTCAGTTTTGGTCCTCAAAAATATTTTGAAAAAATGCTGAACATGGGGCAGATTTAACGGTTATTTAATTACGAAAGAATCGAATTAATTTAACAGAAAATTCTGATACAGGGTAGTATTTTCGTTTTCTCTGTAATAAGTCTCGTAAGAAGAAATTATCACTTTCCCTGATATCATTATAATAATATTATTATAATATTTACCTCATTTAATTTTTGTTTGTAGAATAGTATTAAAAAAATAATACGTATCGAACATATTGAAAGCATTTATTAACGGAGAAAACGGAATCGTATGTAATTTCTTAACGAGGCACGTAAAATGTCCGTGTTAGAAACTGCAAATATTTCGTGAAATGTTCATTTTTCAAACATCGTATTCCAATACTTTTGTAAATAAAACGCACAGGCGAATCTATTTACGTAAAAAAACTGTATGATTTCATTTGAAAAAGAAATGCAAGAGCGCTTTTCCAGTGCATCGTTGCTCGTATGGAAAAATTGATTACATGAAAAAGCAGAGCTTATTACTGCATTCAACTTTTCTTTTTGCCAGTTTTTTCTGTTTTTAATTATACGAGAGCTACAACCCATGTTTCACAGAATGGCACGAATCTTGTAACTCGTTAAAATCTATTTGGTGCTCTATCCTATTTTATTTTGGATAATTAATTCAGTGTATTTTCAAAAAAAATTTAACGTAGAATAACATAGGTTACTGTAAACATACTTTAACCCTATCCACTCCTATTGTCACCCACATAATACACATGTACTAATCACAGCTCACAAACATAAGTAGTAAACACTTACACATTACATATGTACAATATAGATCGGGAAAAATCACTGTGATATTATTTTATTGCGTTCTATGTAATCTGTACCAAATATCAGCATTTCATACTATCATTCATTCATTCATCATATTTTTCACAAAATCTGTAAGAACCACGCAATAAATACAAGCATTATACATACATATTCTAGTGGAACATGATAAATACTGTCATACACATATTATGTATTTATTTTAAAAATGTAGGGCATATACAACAAAATTCATAGTAACAGATCGTTGATCTTATCTACTAATGACAAGAGAGTACTATCAAACTGGTAAGAAAAGTTTGAAATATATTTATTACGACAACATCGTATTATTTTGCATATAGTTACGTTAAGAGATAACACGTTGATTTTGTATTAATTCTGAAATTATTATATATTACTTAGAATAACATTTAAAAGAAAATAATCATGGCAAAGAGCACGTGTGTAACTAAAATCTTATGATGAGTTTAAATAACCGGGTGGCTGTTAATATAATCCGAGAGTTAACACAAATGACATGAATTTTCCCTTCATAATTACAATATTCATTCTTGACTGTCAAAATGATCTACGAAAATAATTCTCTGTCGTTAATTAATGATTTGCAAACACTGTTCGATGCACAGTGCAATTGCAGTCTACAATTTATTTTTGAGAAGGTATGTATCTTAATTTCTTTTATTTTATGCAAGTATCGATCTAATGTAGAGTTTAAAGGAAACTTTCTGAATATCTGAGTCTAACTATGTTGGGAGAACTATGCGTCCCGTCGGTTAGATATTAACGCATTGTGAATGGATCACGAGAATTCTCGGGTCTTCATTATTGTCGTTTAGGAACAACTATATAAACCTGGTCACTGGGTACAGCTAGAAATAAAACGACTGGTCCGTCATGTGTTGACGTTTGACGTATAAATACGTCTTTTCCTAAGCTATAGCTGATCCTTGACGACATAGTATTACGTCTCTTCACAATTGCAGGCAACGGGTCGATGGTATCAAACGTCCCTATAAGATTAACGTTCTCATGAACTTCTGTCTTCAAAAACATGACTAATGAATTTTAGTAGCTCTTCGAATTTTTATGTTACGTGTATATACAGAATGGGTAAAACATCATAATATAATCGAGGAAAGATTGAATCTACGGCTTCAAATGAATCGAAATTATTGAATATTATTTAAGCTTGTTTTTCTCGAATACAAATCTTCTCAAATCTCTCCTCGAATCTTCGTCGAATACGTTTTAAAAAATGTATACTGTCAATTTAATTTTTATTGTTATTAACTTATACACCCTGTATATTCTGCCCAAGGAGATTAAAAAATCACGTATTGAAGCAGTTCCATCATTCAATAAGGAATTCACTAATTTATAATGTTTATCTCCAATACATGATACTTGCACGATTTACATTGTACATGTACGAAAAGTATTAACAAATTAAATCCTTTGTACTTCCTGCGTTCTTTATACTTTAGTGGCCACAGTGGTGTCACTCTAATCGCGTTGCTGGCAAAACATCTATTATTTATGTATATCAGAGATGTACAAACGAGGGAAGGCGTGTTGCAGTTTTTGTAACAAATATTTTTGTATCAAATGGACAAATATTTCAGTGCTAGTTGTTTTCATAAACTTAATTTTGCATGCTTTTCAATTCTTGACGAAAAGAGCCTGTTACTGATGTAAGTTACTCACGCAACTATCCGGACTGTATAATGTTAACATATTCTTCACTGTTCACCCTTTGCAGACATGATTCCCTGCTTACTAAAGACAGAACGTTCAACATTTTCTTTCTATCATTCTAATATAAGTAGCTACAAACTTGATATTTCAAAACAAATTAGTTTTCTATTCTGTCCAACAACAGAAGTACGAACATCAGATTTCAGTTATTGAAACCATTTGCGAACGTGTTAAATATTTCGCGCAGGCCACGTAAAAATACGTGTTCTAGACAAACTTTATTAAATGCTGTCAGCATGTTTCTGCAGATGTCGAACTTTTCTTCGTAAGGATAGTTTCTTTCAAAAGCAAAGCTAACATAATATAGATCATGTTTTTAATAGACTTCAATATTTTATACTAGAACGTAATATACAGATACCTGAAAACGATCGGATAATGTTCTTACTTATAAATCACAGAAACCATTGCCACGAAAAACACTAATATTTAACATCAATCAGAGACTGACATGTTACATCTCCTCAATTAAAATTTCATATCACAATATTGATTATATTTTCAGTTATAACGATTCCTTGTAAACTGTCATTTAACCCTTCGACTGTCACCGGCGCTTATAGTCGCTCAGCGTGTGCTGTCAACGCTCATAGGCGTTCGGCGCATCAGCCTCTGCGTACTACTGCGGCTGGGCCGCACGCAGCGTTCGCCCAGTTTCCAAGTAACTCACATTCAAAGGGTTAAAGTCGACTTACAAGAAATCTCACCGGTGGTCGAGTGAATCCGGTGAATGGCAGAACCGGCGTGAAATATGTTAACGGAAAGCTGTCGAGCGAGGAGGATGGTTCTCGTTTTTACAGATCGCGCGGCGTCACAGACGGTAGATGCTGCTGGTCGCGCTGTCGGCGGCCGATTGAAGGTGGCAGCGGTCGGTCGCGGTGTGCGCGTGGGCCGTGTGCGCATGCGACGCATGCGCGCTCGCCTAGCAGCCGCTACAGTGGCGCCAGTAATGGCGGCGGAAAACACGCGCGCACGCCAGCACCGCCGCCGGTTTGTTTCTCCACGCCTCTACCTCGCCTCCGCCACCGCCACCGTTCTCACGACTCGTGGGTAAGTACCCTCACACTCCAATCAGTCTGCACTCGCATGTCCACGAGGTTGCTCGCACGGCTCTGCCGCCTTTGCTCTCGCACTCACCCCTCTCTTGCACCTGCCTACACACGTTTGTACCGCATTAACGGGGACCCGCACCCGGCCGAACCGACCCACCAGTTGAGGTACTCGCCGCGTACTATCGCACGACGAGAGGTTAGGTCGCCAGTGACCTGCCGTGGCGGGACATCGCGACGCGTTTGAATTTAAACTCGACCTCCCGCGCTTTCACGCGATCGTCCTCGGTCCACGTTGTTCCGTCGCGTTCGGCCGAGCCTCATTGAACGTTCGACGACGCGTTTCGACGGCTGTCAAGGAGACACTCGCCGGTTTCGTCGAAACTTTTCGAACGGAGCCGCGTGACGAGCCGCGTTGAGGTTAGGCGCCCCTCACGGGACGCGCGTTTTTCGAACGGATCGCGCGTGCCGCGTCTACGCGAGATCGATTTATGCGGATACTGGTGCGAACTGCTGTTGTGATAAGGACACGTTTCCCGAGCGACGGATAAGGACGATGAGATCCTCCGTGGAGATCGAGTGAATGTTCTCGGACGGTCGTATTACGTGCAGTGACTTCCTTGGTGCACAACAAAATGTACGCGTGATGGTGATTAATCGTACGAATTAATATTCTATCGTGCACGTATAGTTGTCACGGGGACACGTGCAGAGGTTTCGGTCGAATCGATCGTCGGGACGCGACGAGCGATCGAAATCGTGTTAGCCTGTTGCGTCGTTGCTGCGTTGCGGGTGTTCACTGATTCTATGTTGCCGTCGAAGGTTCTCCGTGTCACGTTGCTCTGTGATTTGTTTAACGGTGAAATTCATACGTTCGTCCTACGTTGGTCAATGATCTGTTGATACAGACGACTGTTTATTGATCGTTCATTGCGAAACGTTTTGCTGACTGTTGCAGACCAGTTTCTGAGGAATTATTGCAAATATAGGAAAACGGCTATGTCAGGCTTCGATGTTATTATTTTTATGTGTGAGAAACATTCTATATTATAGTTTGTATTATGCAGTTAACAGATTGTTAATTTCATGAATGGGTGGTAAAAGAAAAGCAATTTCAGATGGAATTTTCAATATATATTTATATGGACAGATTCGTGTAGTGTTTCTTGATTTTCGACGTAAAAATTGTTGAAATTTAAAGATTTCTGTATGAACAGTATTTTTTAAATAAATGTTATTAAGAAATCTCTTAGTAAAAACTATTCAGTTATCGTTAAAGCTTCTGCTTGACATCTGGCGTAGCTCCGATTCGTCGATAAGTGGCAAATATTCACTATGTTTCAAAGCCAGAGAGTTTCAATTTGGTATGTTTGTATTGCTGTAACACCACAAATGCTCGCATTAACAAACATTTAAAAATAATTGTGAAAAAAATAGTTCAATATTTTGATTAGGATATGGTTCTTCTATTTGGTTAAATACAACCTTACTATGAACAATGCCTAACGCAAAATATAAGTTTAATGAGAGTTTTCAAAATTTCAATTGAAATTTTCTAGTCCTCCTCCTTGTTTTGTTTACTGAATAATACAAAGAAACTTTTGTCTCATAAACTTTAAAGAACGTTCGTGTGTCTTCAACAATTAATTACAAAATAATTGGCATTAGAGATAGTGATATTGTGTATGAATTATGAACATTACTCTAATTTTTCTAACAAAATTTATACATACTAGTTTCTCATGTAGCGTGGAACGTTTCACCTAATCTCTCATCGAATTAAGCCTGATTTTGAATTAAAAATCTAGCGAGAGCGATGATTCGTGCGAAGAGGAAATATTTCACGAACAATGAGAGTTCATGCGAAAAATTTGTCACTGTTTCATAAGAATTTAGACGAAAAACGCGATTATTTGGCGATGAAAGCAATTAGATGTTGGACAAATGAAAATGGTAATTCTATGTTGGTAAACCCATCTGAAGCCCCAAAAATTCGCGTACTTTCTCGAATTTCAATTTGCTGTTTCCTCGCCGAAATTTCATCGGCGTGTAATGCAATGCGGATCGCAATTAAATTTCATCAGTAATAATAGACAGTCGTCTGAAAATTGGTCATTTTTTCATTATTCGAACGTGAACACCCGTATAATTGTGCAACGATCACGGTGTGCGTATGAGCCCTTTATTTTTATAGTGGCGTAACTCACTTTTCTGGAAAAAATGAGTTAAAGTTGCTTCGGTTATAAATAGGTATGATTGTTTTTATCTGAAATCCCAAAACCCTTGTTACTGGGTGATTACAACTTTAGATATTAACCGAAATTGCAAATATATTTATTTTGAAAGTGGCATAAGTCGAATTTGCAAGAATTTGCAGCTAAGATAGCAATGTTAAAATTAGAGAAATCCATTAATAGAAACATTTGAAACAAACTGAAATATCCGAAGGTTTCTAATGACTTCTATTTCGCACGATGAATAACCTTGAATATTAAAAATGTTACATGAATTTCTTATACTTACATTACATGATTTACTTATGAATTCCTGAAGTATACCTTGTATAAATCTATACGCTATAAGTCTTTGGTTTTAATACGATGTTAATTTTTAAAATGACTTAAATCATTTTACTAGCATGAACAAAATGGTCATTCGTTAACATCTCTAGAAAAATTAATTGTGAGTACTTGAGACAACAAGTATAGAATACATTTCTGCATGGAGAGCAATAATAGTTTTAGAAACATTAAAATTCAAAACTTCGAAAGAGTGACTTATGCCACTCTCAAAATAAAGGGCTCATACATAAATAAAAAATTTCTTTCCTTCGATTCGTTCGCATCTTCTGGACGAGGCATGCTTTCTGACGTTCTCCGATTTATTCGATCTATGAGAAAGAGAAGCTGATACAACCGCGATCGATTCAGTTGCTCGTGGATCAAATTCGATAGCTCCCGATGAAAAACAAGAAGCGACTGAAATCGACGTCGTTTGACGGTCGAGTGAATGATCGTGTTCTACTCGAATTGTCTTTAAACGTTGCTAAATTAATACACTCGCGAGATCTTTCCCATCTACTCTTTTATTACTGTTTTGTTTCTACCAAATTAGATACATTTCGAGTGTATAATTTTTTGGAGTCTAATATGTAACACGAAATTCTGAAGTTAGAAATTTTGTGCTCTACGTGCTATAAAATTATTCATATAATTTTGTTCTTTACATTTTATAAAATTACTTCATTCGTTATATTTGGTCATTAAATTGATCATAAGCATTTAATTTTGTTTTACATATGTTACGAAGGTAAAATCCTAAAAATGTATTTTTTAGTTGCAAAATTTGGAGTTCTAGTGTTTACTTTAATTAGATGTTTAATATCGAATCAACTGTTGCATTGGTTATAACAATACTGGAGCCACATTTAAAATTTCGTGTTATACAATTTTATGCAATAATTAGGTAATTAGTTTGAAATATTCATACGTCAGATTCACTCTACACATTCTTCTTTAGAATTTATGAAATTTTTTATTTGTTTTGATATTCGAATCAAAAGGATTTGTTGTTTTCAGACTTATAATTTCCTGCAGCAAACGAGTACTCAAATTTTGAATAATTTATATATTAACAAACCTGAGTTCGATTTAAGCGAGTGAGATGATTTCCTTCTTGTTCAGCGGTTAATCACAGTAACGTTTAATTGTATGGAAAGATAACGGGTCTGTATCAGCAAAATTTCATTTAACGACGTCTTAATAAAATTTGGAGAAATTTGAAAGCATGTTTAACGAAAAGAAGTATGATAAATTGACCGACGCACGAGACTCCGTCTCACGTTATTGCAGCATCTTAATATTATTGTCCTCAATGACCGAGGAAACAAACGCAAGTGCAAAATGTCAATCGAATGTCTAAATTAATTGATACTTAACGAGTATGAAGAAATAAAAAATATGCAGATGTAGGGATAAAATGTTTGTCGGTGAAACATTAATACTTCAAAAATCTGCAACAATAATAAAGTATGTAGAAATAGGTGCAAAATGTTTATTATTTGAAAGTGTTTCTCACAGAATTTCGCCTGTATTATTTTTTATTGTTTCAAATTGTAGAAAGTAATGTGGATTTCCAAAGAATTGAAATTCAATTTTATATTGTTCTTTCAGTCTAGACACACATTTTTAGTTTTTCTTTAAATGCAGGGTATACAAAGAGACTTTGTCAAAATGTTGTAAAATTAAAAATAAGACGAAAATAAATGTGCCTCGAAAAATGTTGTATTAAAAAGTTCTTATTATTAGAGAAATATTGCAGTCATATGAATGCAATACTGTAGCTAATTTTACATTATGAAGTGTCAGTTACTATTGCTGGTATGCATCGACATCAATATTGCATTTAATTTTTTACTGAACGAATTCCGTTAGGTTTTTATTAACATTTGAGCAAATACAATATCAGTTATTTCAATCAATTCATTTCGCATACAGTTTCCAATCATTATATTTTTATTTGAACTTCTAAACAGTACATTTCTTCAAACAAATTTATGTAACATTTTTGTCCTATTTTTAAGAGTTTATAGTGAAATTCATTACACGTCCTGTATTGATAACAGAAATATACGGTCCAAGTTAATTTTTCTCATACCATGCACCATGTCTTGTACTTCTACATGATTACATCTGAATTACATCATAACATAGTTCTCAAACTTTTTCACTACGTTGTATTTTTATTATTGGCAACCGCTGAACAATTGTCAAGTTTACTATATTTTCATTAAACTAAAAGTTACTGTTTAGACATTCGATTGAACGAAAACACTTGTACACGCTGGAATAACAACTTCAAACCTCTTCAGGGATATTAAGTATACAAAAATATACTTAGGTTCTTATTAAAATTCTAATACTGTTGCAAAAAAGTACAGTACTCAATGATCAAGTACAATGATGTGCAAACATTTCCAGACACTCGATTCTGTAACTGACGCTCAAAATTTATAACAGCTTTTGTTTAGATCTTTACAAATATTGTAGCATCTTGATTATCCAAAATGCAATTAGCAACAGGACGGATCACATCGTAATTATGTTACGCAGAAAAATAATAATTTTAGTTTAGAATGTAAATCATGTATCACTCTTATCCTTTCATTACGATATACGTATATTAAGTGGTTACAGTTTCCATTATTTTCCATTATACTGGACAAATTTTACTATCTGGAAACTTTTTTCGTTGACTTTTAAGGTGACATGCACCTTCGTAGGTCATTAGTGACCACGTTACATTATCAGTTTATAGTTAGATAGATGTACCATTTGTGGCCACTTGAAAGACCTTTGTACCATTCAATGATACATAACTGAAAAACAAATACGTTCACAAAAGTGAGGAATATATCAGTGTAGTCCAAAATATACAGAAAAGCAAAACGTTATAAGTTGAACAGTGTTTTAAACATAATTATTTAAAACATCATTACATTATCATTCAAGACCTTTTTGCATCATTTGTGGCCACAGGAGTACCAGTTTTCGCCAGCCAGCTTTCCATTTGTGGCCACTTGTATAATTGGTAATACGAAAGGCCCAGAGTCAGAATTGTAGCTTTTAATTAATTGCGATCGCTTCCTGCTGAACAAATAATACAATGCTTGGTATACAAAATCAGCATTGATTGCCGATATCGGAATAAATAAAACAGTGGCCACAAATGGTACATCTACACTATCTTTTGTCTTACTATATCGTAGGATAAGTATCGTATATACATGACTTATTCCTGATTAAATAATAATAAATAGAACATATGACACGGAATTATATGTTGTATTAGGTAATAAAGACCAATGTCTGTTAGGAACAACAGAATTTTTCTACAAGAGTTTTCTTCTTGTAACATCTGGAAACTTTTGCACGCTACTGTATGTGCACATTATCTTTCATCTAGGTTCCTCATTTTTATTCAATTCTTTGTTACTTCATAACTATAAATATAATTGAGAAAAAGGATTAAAACATTTTCTCCCAACATTGATAAATTCATCCCTGAAGAGGTTAATACGCGGTCATACTTAACGATCTGACGACTTCGTATCTTCCCGTTTTTCGATCACTTCGATTTTAACACGTTGAGTGCCACAGTGGAAACAGCCATACCTAATCAGACACGATATAATTTGCTATTTTTTATATAAATCACAGAAAAAAAATCGTATTCTTCCGTTTCTACAATATTGTTTCAGTATGAAGTTTGCTCAGAATTTTCTAACAATCAATAATTATTTAATTTATTAAAAATTTGAGGTGCTGGTCACCGGTGACCGCCACGGCATTCAACGTGTTAATGCTCGGTTGGTATCTATTTGTTCGCGTCGCGAGTTGTTTAGGAAAATCGCGAAATTTTCGGAGAAGATCGACACGCGTACAAATCTAGACACGGATGAGAAAGAGATCGATGGAAGATCTGCGAAATGGAACACGCCGATGTCTGTTCTAGATGGATAATTCTGCGTATGTGCCGAATCATCTACCGCCGCCGTCCCTGGTCGTGTTTTCACAGGCCGGGGGGCTGCCGGAGGCTCTAAGAATGCAAAGACCCTTCAATCCACAAGTTAGTGTCCTATTATCCTTTGCCTAAACGCCTGAGCCTGTATTTGCTTGTATTCCTAACTGTTTACGCGCCATGGGATCTTGGTGGAAATAATATTTGTGACGAGACGCGGTTGCGACGATTGGCTTGATCCTCTTTCTTTTAGGCTGATCTTTTCAGATTTTTTGTTTCTACAGTTTTGGGCATAACTTTCTGCCGTTTTTATTCTCATGTGGTTTTATTCGGATGAATTTTTATTCGAATAAGATTGTACTCGAATAAATTTTTGTTTGAACAAGGCTTTGGTTGATTGATTTTTTATTCGAGTGAGGTTTGAATCGAATGAATTTTTATTTGAATAATGTGTGAATCGAACGAATTATTATTCGAATAATGTTTGAATCCAACGAATTATTATTCGAATAATGTTTGAATCGAACGAACTATTATTCGAATGATGATTTACTGAAATAAATTTTTATTCAACTAGGAGCTTGAATGAATTTTTATTTCAGCAAGGACAAACTGAAATGAATTTTTATTTGAATATAGATTTACTGAATCTAATTTTTATTCGAGTAAAGGTTTACTTAAAAGAAATTTTTGTTGGAACAAGATTCCAGCTGTATGCATTTTTAAAAACACGTTCTTTCATTTGAATGAGCTTCTGGATAGATATACATGTTTTTATGCAAAGAAACTATCATTTGAATACACTTTTGTTCAAATAAGTTTTCATATGAATGTATTTCTATGCGAATAAGTTTCATCTAAAATAATTACGTATCTAAAGTTAATGAAATATTTACTATTCGAAGTATATTCATTACATGTTATTTGTATTTTTGTTACTTTTATTTCCCATGATATCATTGTCTACTCTTATCTGTCTTTCAAATACAGAATGCAGATACAATACAGTTTGAGAAACATATTAAATTTAACAAATTATTTGGATACTGTTCCTGCAGTAATTAATTACGACTAATATACAATTATTGAAAAATCAAAACAACTTCGTTCAGATAATCATGTTATATAAATAGTTATTTGAGATTATTCAAATAGTGCCGAATTCTGCTCCTACATAAACGATACTATGAACAACATTCAACATGATAAATAGTTGTATCAAATTTGATACATGTCTTCCAAATAATATAACACTCCTGTTTTTTAATTTAATCTAAATTACTCCAATTGACTAATATCCGTTTCTGTCACGAATATTATTTCCCCCAAATATGTTCAGGCAACTCGCCATTTTGAATTAAGTAGTCATTACATTTAATTATAAGTGTAGCTAATTCTCTTCAAAGATCCTGGAATTGACATTTTCGAAAATATTTAAGAAATGACAATTTACGTTTCGTTACGTGTCTGAAAATTATAAATACTAGAACGTCGGTTCATTTTACAAGGGACATGGAAAACCAGTGACCATGATTCGAAAATTCAAAGGGAAACTGCCGCGTTCCGACGTCGAAGACAATTTTAATCAGCGTGTTACGTTTAATCAGGCCGGCCGTCCGCTGTTTTTCATAATTTATCGCGAATTCGTTTTTCCCGCGCTATCCCAGTGAATAATGAAAGGGGACCCTCCCCTTCCGATCTTTATGCTTCGAAAAATGTCAGTTTCAATGGGGGCCTACTGCAATGCAAGTTGCAGTCGCTTGCCGCTTTATGCACACTGCTGGTAATTAATGCACGTCCTGAATGGAGATTTTGTTGAACGTCTGCCGAACGAACGTGCATGCATGCGCATATCATGGTGTACAAGCTGTAATAGATAAATGTTTGGTTTACAATATAATCATTTTTTTTTGTGGAAAAGACTGGACGTCGTATAACGCCTTCAGTATCCTCGATTTATTTAGGGTAACTCACGAAATCGATCAAACGAGTGCGTTATTGAAACTTTATTTTATTTAACACTTTTATAGGACATTGTAATTCGAAGCAGGGTTAGTATCTGTAAGAAATTATATTTATACTAAACTTCAAACAGTTTTAGTTAGTTCGTTACAGTTGAATTAAAAAATAAAAATAAATATAGAAATAGTTGTTTGATTACATGAATCACTGTACGTAAAAAATCTTCCTTTAGTGCTTTCAGTAACTTATGTAATCTTTCAAACGAATACGCTATTTAATCTTTACTTTATTTAAGAATTTTATAGGAAATTATAATTTGAAGCAAAGTTACAGTGTCTGTACGAAGTTCTGTCTATAATACACTACAGACAGTTTTACGTACAATTAGGTCCTTGCAGCTGGATGAAAAAGAATAATGATTACAGAAATCATAGATTGATTTCATGGGTTGCTATACACAAAAGATTTTAATCTGATACTTTCAGTGAGACAAGATATTCATCAAACGAATAGATTACTTAATCTTTATTTTACTTAACACGTTGACTGCCATGGCGGTCACCGATGACCGTCGCACCAAATTTTATTTCATTAAATAATTAGTAATTTTAACGCAACTTTGAATAGAATTAATACTGTAATACGAGTAGAAGGTCAAGCCGGTGCAATCGAGTAGTACATATTTTTTAATTCGTGATTTGTCTTTGAAATGAGATATTACAGTATGTCTGTCCAGGTATGGGAGTGTTCACTGTGGCAGTTACCGTGTTAAGAATTTTATAGAGAATTATAATTTGTAGCAAAGTTACAATGGCTATAACAAGTTATATTTATAATAGACTTCAAACATTTGTGGTTAGTCCGTTGCAGCTGAATTAAAAAAAGAGAGTCAACAACACAAATATTTCGTCGATTTTATCAGTCAATTTTATCTCATTCAGTACTCCCGCATCAGTGAAATATTAAAAAATACATTTGTTAACGCAACAAACAAGTCCGTCGTACGAAGGTACGATCGTCATAGTGTCAGAATTTCCCACGCGTCGTTCGAACAATTATGAACGATCACGTACTTGTAAACTTTCAAAACTGTTTATTAACGAGCTCGTCCATATACACAACGCGGCTGTTATTCAATAAAAATAAAGGCTCCCTTTCAACTCACGTACAATTGATTGCGATTGGATAATAAAACGCGGCAGCGTATCAAAATTCGGTAGCGACAAAAAAATGAGATAATTTGGTTGGAAATTAATCACGGTGAAACGAGAGGAAATCTGCGCGCGTTTTTCGCCCCGGGGCTCAAACGAGCAACGCGGAAAAAAAAATATTGTAAATATGCAAAACCGCGCGCGTCGGCCGGGGGACGAAAAAATGTCAGCTGCCGCTTCTAATTAAAATAATAATAAATAGCTGATAAATCGGTGATTGAACGAGCAGACGAGCCGGCGAACGGGAACCTCATTTCCTCGTATAAAAGAATCATAAACTAATCGTGCCGTACTAATTCCCGTAGAACTCATCGACTGCATCATTATCGGCCGATGAAATGTTTATCCGGAAATCGGCCGTCCCTGTGTCTCTTCCGGTCTCGATTTTTCCCCGGTTTTTCGTGGTTCGTCCGTGAAAAAACAACGTAGAAAAGGACACTTGCGTTCTTACACGTCATATTCACCTTTTTATATTTTTTTACTTCCTCGAGACCCCAAATCGATTGTAATAATTTTTACAGATTGAAACGTATAATGTAGAAATTTTTACTACAAAACTGGAGTTTATTTTTGTGAAATTTGTTTGTTTTAGGTTGTTTAATATGATCGTGACAATTCGATGTTCAGTACGACTAAGAATTGAATCTGAGTGCTAATATATTATATTTTATTTGTAATTATAATTTGCTTACGAAAGGATATTTAAGATATTTCATTAAGGTCAATTGTAGTTGATTGAAGAATAATTTCTGTGAGTTTTTATCATTGATCTTTAAACCTTCTGTTTAATTGTATTATTACGTACAAGGAATTGTTGCTACTTGCGAATATCTATTATATGTTTTAACATAATTTTAATTTGTATGTTTAGAGACAGGAATGGAAATAAATGAAAAATGGGACAATTTTTGTACAGTTTATACTTAAAGAAGAAGAAATACATGAAAACAAATACGAATTATTTATAAAATAAATATCTATACTCATTTACACATAAGAAATTCATAGAAATGATATCAAAATGTTTATCGACTGTTCAAGCTCAGTCATAATATTTTTTTTCGATTTTCACTCATATTATTTTTCACTGTTTCAAACGTTTTTGTAATAACTTTGATGTCGTCCGCGTTTATGTAAAATTTTCAATATTGTTCCATCTGAGAAGTGTGCAAATTTTCCGTAATTTTTAGCGTGTTTAATAAGAAATTTGTGTTATATGTAATATTCGTTTGTATGCCGATACTGAAATGCCCGGAGTTTAATTAATGCCGCACTGGAATGCTCACGTGGTGCGATTAATCGAAACTAATGATTGCGTAGATGTGTAATTAATTTGTAATTTTTGAGTTATGACCGGCAGTCATCGAAGCGGTCGTTGACGTTTACCAAAAATCTTTCCTTTATAAATGTTCTCGAATTTTGTAAATCGAAATAAATTACTTTTCTGCCATTTTGAGGTATTTCCGATATTTCATGAATTCTTTGATGTTTTACAATCATATTCACTCAGTTCTTTAATAACTACGAAGAACAAATTCACGTGGATACCAATTTTTGTCCACACAATTACCCCTCGTACTTTTATTGGAAGAAAAGGTTAAAATTACTGATACTTGTATAATTTAAAAAAATTCAAGAGAAAATATTTCGAACTGATATAAAAGAATATTTTAAGTTTCCTAAAATTAAATTACCCGAATTGTCATCTAACTATTAAAAAAATAAATGAGTAAATAAATATTGCTCGTAATATTTACAGACTGTAGGCCAACTCAACACTTCGTCACGTACACATGATCAGTAAACAATTCAGAAAAAAAAAATACATAGTACTAACAACCACTAATAGCTGACACTACCTTATACTTAAGGAATAAACTAACGTCTATTGCAGTAAAAATAAAATCGTTGAAAATGACACGAGTTAAAATTTGAAAATTCGTAAGGATTCAAAGTTAAGAGGAATCGACGAAGTATAGTTTGTTTAAAATGGAATCAAAGGGCCGTACGTTGAAATTGCCGGATAAAAATATGTTATGGAGGTCCGTCGTCAAACGTTGACGTTTCAGCCGTTTCATATCGAAACGATGTTTCGCGAACGATGACGTCCTGAAGTTGTTCAAACATAGTGAAACAGTATAATTCGGGATGAAACACCTACGCGGGCACGAATATTGATCTGATAGTGCGTAAGCATTGTTCAAATATTGGTACTCGATTCTCGACCAGTAATAAGTCGGAACGTTTCCACTTCTCCTTCAAACACAACAATTTTTCCGCGAAATTCTGCCACGTCGAATTTTTAGACCAGCCACTGTTTTTTCATTCCAAAACACGTTTATCGATTTATAAACGTTTAATGAACGTTACGGTTCGTACGATCATAAATACGTGTGTCCAGCAACGTAATGGCAATCTGTTTCTATTTGTCACTTGTAAATGTAACGTACTGTCAGACAAAGGCGTGTCAATATGGAAACGCGATTAATTAAACATCCGTGTTACAACATCGGTAACGTGATGTCCTGATAGTATTTTGTGAATATTAAAAATAGTGAACGCGTTGAAAGTAAGTTCATTCTACGTATGAGAAGTATAACCAAAGAAGTTGACAATAAATTGATATTATCTTTAAACGTGTATTGATAATTTAATTTGTTGTGCCTGAGTTCCTGGAAATTCTATAGACAAGCGTGGATTAATGAAATTGTCCATTTTTGTTAATATATGTTTATTTATAGTTTCTGTGTACTGAGAGGTGGAGATTCGATTTTTTTCTATCGAACAAAAGAGAAACTTTTTTTCTTTCCTCTCTTTACGTCGCATCGGCTACAATAGTTATTTGCGACGACAATATTTAGTTATATTACAATTCTAAACAGGTTTGTTTCCTTGCGGAATTGGAGCCACTGGAGGATATTTTTATGGTTGAAAAAACAGGAGAAACTTATTAATGACGTTTCAATGAAATAAGGAGAGTAATATTGAATGAATAATTTGCAAAAAAGTTAATGGTAATAATGGTATTCGTAAATTATAAGCTTATACTTCTATAAAAATTTCGAACAGGTACTGAAAAAATAATGTAATTAAGGAACATAATTTGGAAGAAATTGAGCGTACTTATCTGTTAATAACTGTAAAAATATATATTCAATTAAAAAACGGCTACATCTGGCGATAAAGAGTATTTTTATCGACCCGTCTAAAAAAATTAGTTTAATTGGTTGAAAGGTTCAAACTGTAGCCTGTCAACCAGGTAAAAATCGTAATCGCTCGTTCAGTTTTACAAATATCACCGTAAAATTTTCAGGCGACATTCCTGAACGTTTCTAAGAATTTTTAAACAAAAATGTTGTATTGTTAAATATTTGTATGATTTCCTGAGCAAAGAATTTTTATTCTTTAACGATTGTGTGACTTTACGAATAAACTTTTTTTTATTTTCTTAAACCTCGACGCTGTTCTGTCACCTTAATGTTTCTTGCAGCTCACCTCCTCAATCATAAGAAAAACATCACCATGATATATTAAACGGTAAAATTGTAATGCTCGATGTACCGAAAAAAATTAGGTTACATTACAAGCGCTTTGTCGCGATACCAAAATTCGATATTTCGCGTTCCGTGAATACATGGATACATGCATGTACATCCGTCAAATTTCACGGATAAAACTTATCATATTATATGTATAACCGGATATCTCATTTGCAGCATGCCGGTATTGCTATAGATTCGAGGCACACTGAAATAGCGTATAATACCAAAGCAATATGGCATTATACTGTTAATAACGCGAAACCACTGTGTTATAATAATCCGTCAAAACGTGAAGCTTTCCCCCGCCAGTTGTATCATTGAATTCGCTGTGATTGACGAGTCTATTAAGCTGGCATAGTGAAGGCCCCAACGGAAAATCAACGAATTCTATTTTGTAACGTTTGTAATAACGAAACATCGGACCGCGGTAAATGCCATCATCCCCCGCATAGTTGAATCGCGATAACAACGAAATCTTTCGAACGTTTAATATGCATTGTAACATTTTCCCTCTCACTCTCTCTCACTTGTCAGATGAAACATACATCGACACTTTTCACTAGAAAATTATTGTCAATCACTAACAGATACAACTCACGAAATTAATCAGAAATTTCTCTACCTTTATTCAATTACAGCTGATTCGCTTTAAATATTGAAGATAAATCTGGAATTCAATTTTTCACGGATACAGCCTTGTTTGGAATAACAGTACCCTGAAGAATTGTTATACAAAAGAAGACTTATACAAAGTATTCGCTTGATAAATTTCGTGAATCGCTGTATAGGTATAATAATTATTATTAACGCAGATACAACCGAATATTTTTATTCTCGTGATTCTTATGATTGTATTTTGATTTTCTAATGTTCCGCAGGAATTTTGTGAATGTTTGTGTGTAAAATTAAATGACAGAAATATACGTTTATTATACAGCTTCGCAAGTCGCTCAGTTTTATTTCATTTTTTAATACGATAAAAGGATCAGGATTTATTCCATGGGAGAAATTTGTTTCTACTTTTCGGTGCTTCTTATGTTGCTCGATTTTTTTGGATTTCATCAGTTACATAAATATCCGCAGTTTCACTGTTCATCGAACATTATTATATCTGATTTCACTTGAAAATATTCAATAGGTAAAATTTGAAGTCTAATTGATATGTAAAATCAGAAGTTTCCCCCTTTTTCAATTTTAGTTAGTATTTCTGAATTAAAATTTTCTGCAGAAGATTTAGTATTTATACCATTTTATGCCAATTATATGTAGCGAGTACTGTAAATGTAAAAAATTCTTGGAATATTCCGCTCATGAATATACAATAATAGTTTTAATTTATTTATATGAAATATCATACGTCCGTATCATAACATATTAATAAAGCGACAAGTAGTGGAAGCTCGTTAATAAATTTCTTCTAATTACGGCATCTTAATGATTAAAAATTAACATTAAAAAGGCTGGTAAAACAGTGATTAAGAATATATTATGCAGAGCACAGCTCGAGGATACTGAGCTAACCATCGTGGCTTGTGTAGACGGAAGATTGAAATAACACTTGATAAATGATACTTCATGTTAATATAAATTCATTTTACAAGATCGATTGTGAGATTGTAAGGTGCGAGAGCATCGGTAGCCTTTTCTATCCTTCTTTTTCCTTGAATGGTAATTATGCTTGGAATTCCTACATGCTTTCAGCCTGATGCAAGTTTTCATTTATATGTATCTTATTCAGTAAGTATTAACATTTCATGTGTACTCGTCGTACAGGATGTATCAACGTTTAAACGTGAAACTAATAGAGAAATTTTGTATAAACACGTGTCCTGTTTGTTTCTGCATAGATAGTGTAGTCAGTTTTATGTTTTTCAAAGTGTATTAAAATTGTTTTCGGAAAATGTACTAAAATGATCATTCTCCAGCTCTCTATTGAAAGAAAGTCATTATATTATTATTATGAAATTACTGCAGCACAAGATTTTCAATAATTAAAGAGTAGAATTAAATAATATGTGTGGACATTTGTTTACATAGTTTCTTTCTATTTTTTTCGAACTCTGAATTCAATTATATTACCTGCACAAAATAAGAAACTTCTGTTGCTGTCAGTTTGTACGATTGAAAGAGACTGTAACATTTCATTAAAAGAAATTAGGGTAACTTTTATATTGTGAAACTTGTTACATATGTCGAGCAGAGCAAAATTTGGTACAGTGCGAAGGTGGTGGTTTAAATACAAACCGGAATTTCTTTACAAATACAACTATTATCCTAGAAAAAGATTTTTGCTAATACCGCGAGTCAGATTTGCAAAAAATTTCTAATGACTTAATTACTGTGTAATTAGGACAACGTTCATGCGGCCCATTTTCCTTATCACCGATGTACTTTTTCTAATTTCGTTTCTAAATCAGAAATTTGCAGTTGCAGTTCTTTGGCACACACAAAGCTAAACAATATTAAATAAACAAAAGTAGGTACTTTGTCAATTATAGAGAAACCAATTAAAGTAATAAACAGTACCAACGAATAACTATTCTAAAAGAATACTTTATGTAGATCCATAGATATCACTCATGTGGATTAAATAATTCAACCGTAGATAAACTAATTGAAATGACGGATATACTTTAATTAGACCATATTGTTCAATTATATGGATAAAGTAATTAGATCAATAAGTTCAGTAGATAGACAAGTAACAGTCGAATCGACTAACCTAATGGATAGTTCAATTGTAGATACACCAACTGGAATCACAGACAAACTTAACTATTTAGAGGAATGCGAAGACCTACTGAATCCACAGATATGACTACAGGTACAAGTTGTGATAAATTACAAGACTATATACAAGACTAGACGTATAGCCAGTAGAATTGAAAATAGATCAACAAAGTCTGTTCGCAGTCTGAATATATTTCAGCACTATATCAACTAGATCACTGGCTAGTTCAAGTCTAGACAGTCGAACTAGATTTATGGATTACCCACATCAACGAATACTTCACATAATCCAACTTGATCAACACATAGACCAACTAACAATGTAGACACGTTTGCATTTCCCAAACAATGCTAGCATAATAACGAAATTCCGGTTTGTACATTAAGAAGTTTCAATATTTATAATAATAGAAGAATAGTACAAGAGTGTTCACAAGGTCAGGTTTCTCGATCATGACATTTCTGACTTTCAGCTAACAGAAGTGTTCACAAGGTCAATTTTCTGGCCCATAACACTTGTGATTCTCAGGTAACAGGACTGTTCACAAGGTCAATGTTCTTTAACACTTCTGATTCTCAGCTAACAAAAGAGTTTACAAGGTCAATTTTCTTTAACACTTCTGTTTCTCAGCTAACAGAAGTGTTTACAAGGTTAATTTTCTTTAACACTTCTGATTCTCAGCTAACAAAAGAGTTTGCAAGGTCAATTTTCTTTAACACTTCTGATTCTCAGCTAATAGAAGTGTTTACAAGGTTAATTTTCTTTAACACTTCTGATTCTCAGCTAATAGAAGTGTTTGCAAGGTCAATTTTCTTTAACACTTCTGATTCTCAGCTAACAGAAGTGTTCACAAGGTCATTTCTCTGACCCATAACACTTCTGATTCTCAGCTAACAGAAGTGTTCACAAGGTCATTTCTCTGACCCATAACACTTCTGATTCTCAGCTAACAGAAGTGTTCACAAGGTCAATTCTCTGACCCATAACACTTCTGATTCTCAGCTAGCAGAAGTGTTCACAAGGTCAATTCTCTGACCTTTAACATTACTGATTCTCAGGTAACCGACTCGAAAGACCTGCAAGTGCCGTTCAGCACGGCGGCATCTCTGGGCTACGGTCTCCATCATATGCTCCATTTGCCGCCGCAATTCTTGCACCCTTTGGATCATCGTTTACCATTCGGAGGGTTCAGGCCCCTCGGACCTTCGGCCTTCGCTCCACCCAGCAAGTGTCTGAAGGTGGAAACCGGAAACGGGCCGGTAACCGGGTCAGGGTTACCCAGTATCGGGTCTCTGTCGAGCATGTCGAACATGTTTTCGCCATCCTCGTTGTCCTCCGCCGGCGGAGGCGCCGTTGTTTCCGTTTCCGGATCGACTGCTGGAATCGGAGGCGCCACTGGACAGGAAGTCGCACCGCAGAGTCCAGCTGGTTCCACCAGCCGTTCTCCGACTGGAACCGGAACCGGCTCGGTTCCTAATCGCGGCACCACACCCGAAGAAGAGGATCGAGACGCGAACGCTACCCCTGGCTCCGAAAATACCGAGCGCTCCACGCCTGAGGAAGGACGGCCCTATAGACGTGAGTCTGAATCATGTTCTCCATTTATTTTCTGAAGCCTTTCATTTTTCTTTGAATCATCTTCACTTGGTATAATGTTGAACATTGGTCTACATTGCTGATCGTACAGGATGTTCTTTCAGGGATTAACACGTTGACAGACATGAGGTTGTTGGTGCATACAATTGCATTGAAGTGAATACTTCGGAAATATTTGGGAATTTTAGAATTTGACGTATGTTTGAGACTCTCAGCGCAATAGTGGCCTAACTCTAAAAAGTTCGTTCTGAAATCACAGCTATTGAAATTACTGACGGGTTAAAATATCGACAAAATGCTTAGAATTAGTACAAAAACATATTTTTGTGCTGCTATCTCGTAAATGTTTGTGGAAGGCTGCTTAGGAGAATTGAAGTATTGCTGTATAGAGGTGGTTTAGGCTGAAATATCAATTCACCAAACATTGTGGATTAGGCCACTATTGCATTGATAGCCTCATTTTTATATTACGGTAAGAATATACAATAACGTACGTATGATGGAATAATGTAAAATTCAGGTTTTTGAGTAATGATTTCTACAGAAGAAGGGGTGTTAGAATTTGTTGTAGTGGATGTTTTGCACTGTGGCAGTCAACGTGTTAACCTTTACTGATAACAAACCTGAGTCTGGTGGTGGACATATACAGAGCGTCCCATTTTAATTTTTCACTTTTAAATTACAAGTAATATAAAAAAATATTTTAGGTAGAAGTTGAATAATTTTGAGTGGAGTTTAATGTGTCGTCAATAGTGTCTTTATGGGTGGGATCGTAGCAGAAATGAATGAAGGGTATCTACGTTTTCTGAAATGGCATCATGCAGCTCTTCATTCTCTATAAAAAAGAATTTTAATATTGCAGAGCAGTACTCATGACTCCTAACGAAAAGAATATTCTCTCAGTTCAACATTTGTTGTTTAGTTCATTCAGTACTATCTGCCCTAAATAACTTTTTTAATATCCTATATACGCAAAATCATCTAAACAGAACATTTTCTTAAAACTCCCCTTGTTTCACATGATAGATAATGACTTTTGGGACACCCTGCACGTACTATGTGTACACAACTGGAATATTCTAATTTTCTGGAATCGATAGAGATACATACTTATTAATAAATCTCTTTCTTGATTAAAAATTTAAAGTCACACCAATTCCAATAGTTTTTAGTGACTATAAACAGAGCTTACATATACACTACATATAAACGAAGTCAATACAATACAGTTTTGTCTATACAGTTTTTATATCGTTGGGAATCCAATATTCTCGTGCAAATATTCAATATAAATTTTCAGAATATTCTAGAAGTACTCTCGCAATTTTTTAAATAAATAACTGGACGAATTTTGTCTCATGATATCTGTTAAAACTGTAAGCAACGCCTGGCAGATTAAATAAAATATACGAAACCCCACGTGAATTTAATCCTTTCATAAACGCTTTAATAACAGAATCGGTATACACATTTCACAAGAGAACAGAAAAAGGAGACTAGGAGATGAAACAAAAGAACGAAAGATCATAATTACGATGCGAATCGCCAAATTGCGTCCAGCAACCGCGGTGGATATGAATCTCGTTACAACAATAGCAATAACGAAAAAACTGTCTCGCCATGTTTACCGACTCAGCCGTAAGGTATCACACAAAGATTTTTACGTTGACAAACGTTGTATATACAAAGAGCAGCTGAAACATATATAGGAATTTGCAGAGGAGGAACCGCGGAGATTTGTATGCTTAATCTACCTAAGTCGTTTATTTGAATTCTCAGGGGTGGAACAGCTGTGCCACGTCTGAAGGCCCGCGTGCACGAGCGCGCGCTCGCTTCCCATGTGTTTGCTTATTTTTCGTTACAGTCTTAATTACCGAAAGATAGAGCCATTCATTTTTCTTGCCTACAATTTCGCGGTGACCGTTTCCCTCTTTCCTCTCTCTCTCTCTCTTTCTCCTTCCGCCTCCCTAGCTTCGTGTTCATCGAGCATTTTTCATTCTCACCCGTTCTTTCCTGCTTTTTTCTTTCTTTTATTATCACAGCCACGAAAGGATCGTCCTTTCGTCGGCCAACAGTTCGCTTTGTAAATTCTCTCTTGTTAAAACCGAAAAAAAGCACGGATGGTGGCGACCAGGTCCTTCGTGTCTCTCTGTCTCTGTCTCTCGGGTTCTGCCCTTCTACCCGCACCTAATTTTCGTTTGATTGCGAAACGAGGAAAAAAAGGGTTGGAAAAGGTCGAAGGTGCGCAACCTTGGCGTCAAGCTGCTTTTTACGTTTATTTTTCGAATGACCAACGCCAGGATAACGATGTCCTTTGACTGTGTGGCAAACGGCACGACGTTAGCGCGTCGCTAATTAGTCGATACTCACTTTGTGGCGGTACGTATGCGTTTCAAACTCGACATTCATCGCGTACAAACGCGTTCGAGCGGTTTTCCAACGAAGAATTTCACTCGATACTATTGATTTTCACCCGTACTGCTTCTTAGGTTCATGCTATTGTCGTTAACACCGCTTCTAATGATTTTAGGACCTAGGTTGATTGGACAGATTTTTTGCTCCTGTCGGTGAGTACTATAAACTCCCAAAGTCTTGGACCTTCTTTTATGAGCTCCCTGTATATATTCGTCCCTTTACTTGGTTGTTCCACTACATTCTATAAACAATGAATAATGTGCATTGAACATAATTCTGGCGAATTTTGTACACTACTTACGAGACTGACACAATTAGGTTGTCAGTCGGTGACGACGATTGTGTGCAGGATTTTAAAATGCGGTGGAAATTAATTACATAATCGGCACACGGAGAATCTGCGGGGAAAATCGTGAAATGATCAGCAAATAATTTGATCTGGCGTGCACGCGTGTGAGTTGTCCGTGTGTATTTTAAACTCAGCGATGCGTCGCTCGCCCTTTTTGGTAGCCGCATCGGAACCGGCCAGGGGTTGGGGTTGCATATCGATACATACGCATGAAATATGTTCATAATCACGATTGACAGGGATATCATGGTAAATAATCATTTGCTACTCCATTCGCGAATTTACACTGCGTCTATTTGATTCTAACCGAGCAGAAAAATCTCCGTCTAATATTGGTTTTGCGCTGAACACCCGATCAACTATTTGCATGATCGTCGTCCTTTTGCACGACCGTACGCGCTATTTATTACCCTTTCGCCTAGTTGACAAATAATGATTCTTTGCCCGCGCTAAATAATACAACTAAAAGCCAGAGAAAATTCAGGAGACAGGCAATTTTCTAGAAAGGGATAAAACAGAAGTGGTTTGCACGGCAAGCGTAATTTGCAAAATTCGTGCAACGTAAGAAAATTGCAATTTATTAACGGAAATTTTAATAAATTTTAATAAATGATATTCTCCGGGTATTTGAAAACAGAGAAATACAAACTGTATTAATTAGAGATCGTGTGCTATTAAATTTCACACTGTTTTGAATTGCTCCTTAATTAAGCAAATTAATTAATTCATTGTTAATGTACAATTTCTTGTAATTAAACTGTACGTCGAAATGAAATGTCCTATAAGAAATTTCGTCTTTTCTTGTGGAATACACGGCTTCTTCTTTCTCTATATGTATATTCTCTCTTGTTTTATTATTATAGAATTAAAGATATTATTAAAATTTGTGTAATATGGGAGTATAGGCACTAATTTGTATTACTCACTATATACTGGGTGTTAACAAATTTGCATCAGTGTAGTTATTTATACTTCATTCAATTAAAATTACGCAAAAATCGACTATTTAATCCTTTGACTCCTATCAGCATCTATAGACGCTTGATAAAACCACTTACTGTGTACTGTCGATGCCTACGGGCGTTTAGTGCAATGACTTACCTGTACTCCTGGAGTTAGGCCGCACGCAGGCTTCGCCTCAGTTTTAATTAGCCTGGTCAAAGGGTTGACACCTTAGTATTACAGTATTTAAATCTGTACAAAATTCCGTTATTCTCACACGTCGACCGAAAAATACAATACACGCTTTCCAGTTTCATGGAAATTCAATTTCTATGCGGAACGATGCACGCACGCGTCGTAAGTATGCGAACGTTAAACGTATCATTTTCGGGGAGCTTTCGATAAATCGGATTCTTTTATGGAAACGACAGAAGATTGGCCCCGGCGCAATAGGAATTCGGCCGTGCATTTTTGCATGGAAATCCAATCGATTGCATTGTAATCGCAAAAACAGACGAAAGAGAGAAAAGGCTGGACGGGCGAAGGGCGGAGGAAGAGAGAGAGAGAGAGAGAGATATGAGCACGGAAATGCAGATATTTGTCAGGAAATTGATAACTCGAATAAACTCGTCGCAAAACGTTCAAACAGTCTGCCAAACGGGACGATTTTACCTTCTCTCCCGCCGGCAAGCCAAACTACATCTGTTCGTCTGTTGCGAGTGCATGTGCATGTGCATACACGTGCCTGCGCGAGCGCGTGTACATGCTCGCAACCCATATTACGGCAATCGAGTATAAAATTTACGCGTTACTGCGATACGTACTATATTTCGGCTGAAACTGATTATGAACGAATTTTACAGTCATCCCCGCCGTACGCTAATTCCATTGTGTAACTTTTGCAGAAATGCAACATTTACAGCGATTGCGTGTAGATTACGCCGTAATTTCCCTGCACTACGTTTTTCACCCGAGCGAACTCGAGTTCGACGTAATTATTAGCCCGGCCGATTTTCACGGTCCGTCTGGCGGAAGTATATTGTTTACAGTGATTTGTAGTTCCGTATCGCGTATAGTTGGTAACTGCAAAATAACATATGACGTTGATCATCATTTTATTGTTAATATCAGATTGCAACTGGTTTGAGGTTTGGCGCGTATGAGTAGGTGAGAGACGCTCGTTTCGCGAAGGAAAAAGAAAATAACTTTTGGTGAAATGTTTAACACGTTACTGACAGAAAAGTCACCTTTCTCAAATTTTCTTGTAAAGTTAGCATAATTTCAACCTATATTCTAACTTGTCAATCTTATTTATATTTTTTCTATTTTTTCACTGAGTATGAGTGAAAGTATTGACTAATATTGATCATGTACAAGTGATGCAAACTATAGTGTATTGCACGTGTCACCCACATTTCGGTGACATGACAGTCAGATTGTTAAGGTATATGAGTATACGATTAAACGTTTACACGTTTTTTTATTTTCGGATTTATATTTAGGACAGTGAATTGTAACGTGTCTGGCTGGGTATGGCAGTTTTTACCGTGGCATTCGACGTGTTAATTGTTATTAATAGACTGCAGCTAGTTCTGTGATTCAATATATTGAAATAGATGATGGATGCTTGTTTTATGAAAGCAAATGAAAATACAATTCTGAGATTCTTAAACGACAGGTACAGAGTTCGAATATCTTTGTAAGACAATGTTGGATGTCATAAAAATAAACAAATTTTCAGAAAATACAGTAAACAAAACAAAAATACGCAAAAATAGGACATTGTCCAAATATTTTAACAGACTACAGTTTTCTAAAAACGCGAGCGAATCTTTAATAAACGATGTAAATAAACCAAAAACAGGCAAAAGTAGCCCAGTGGCTGAATATTATTGAAAGGCAATATATCCTGCCACAAAAATAAATAAATCCTCCGAAATGAAGGAAAAACAGGCAAAAGTAGCAGAGTGTTCAAATATTGTTGTACCAAACTGCAGGCACGGGGGCCAATTCTCTTGTTTGTTATTGAATGAGCATCGAGTGTCATTATTCGGTAAATACTAGCGCGACACTGAAAACGACAATTGTTCAATGGAGCCCATCCAGCTGCAACTTCCGAACAATTTTCGTTGGTGTCCTCCATAGGAAATTTGCAACGTCAAACTCCCGCAATATCTGCGGGTGTTTATAGAATTTCTCATTGGCAAGGTGGTGAAATCGGTTTAAGCATCGACACGTGCCGCCATGCTTCGTTAACCGTCAACCAATTTATTGGCTGATACCGATTTACCGTGGGTTCACCTAAAATTCATTCGCATTAAAGAATGATTGACGTATCTGGCGTTTATAGGATTTTACTGGAAAATGCGACAACGACACATCGAACATCATCAGTGCACTTCATCACGTTTTTAAAAACAAAAAAGCGTTCAGGTAATGCGATTTTGTTGATTTTCGGGATGACAGTTTGAGTCCATTTATTTGCACTTTTAAGTACGGGACATTGCACTAACTCTGTCACAGGGAATTAATTAAGACATTATTCAAAGCATTGATAAGCTGCTTATGTAGAATGAGATCGATGGCTCTTCAAATTTTTCAGTATACTTTTTTTTATATATATATATATATCTCCCATATAATTTACAATTTGTCAGTATAGACATTAGGTAAATTGTTATATTTGTAGAAGATAGCACGAAGACGGTATCTCCGTTGAGACAACGTCTTTATTGGTAAGATCTATCGATCTGAGTTACGTTCTTCGCGTTGTAAATTTCAGTATACTAAATTTTTAATTTGGGGCGAAGGTTAGCTATAAAATTTCAAATGGAATTTTAAATTGACTCTCCTTTCATTAATGTCGACACCTTCTTTGGAGAATATTTTTAACAATAATGCATGTGAAAAAAGGTACTGTTGCAGACACTTAAATCTAAAGAAATTTTTCAAGCGCTACAGAGGTCTAAGGATGCACCATGAGCCTTCCTGGAACAAATTATTTTTTCACCGTTCACCGTTTAACGATCGATTTTTCTTTATGCGACGGTTGGATACGTTAGGCTCGCATGCAACCGCGATACTTTTGACGGGGATTTTTTTTGTCCGCGGGTTTCCGCTTTATTGTTCCGCAAGAGTGATTGGTAATTGGCTGCACCGTGTCTGCAATGTCGCCATTCATCGCCATGCTCTCTCGTCGAATACAAACGAACAGAACGATGGTCGAAGCATGGGATCGCTGCGGCCCATAAGGCACCCCCTGGTCCTCTTTGACGATTGAAAAAATGCAATTAAAAATTTTGGACGGTAATATAGGTCAGAGACGACCCTGTCATCAAACGCCCTTCACCCGTCCATCCCTTTTTTCGATCATGCGCGCCCACCAGGACTGCGTTTTATACCCTCCAGGGCTGTTTTCCTGAACTACTCGAAGCTAAACCGCAGATTTTATATTGTGCAACGTAAAGAATTTTGAATGGAAATTTAAGAGAATTTTTGTCTGTTCTCCTTCTGTTTATTCACTTCGACGTATTTCGCTTGAGATATTTATATGATCGATTCGAGTCACTCTCTTGATTTATCCGTCGAAGTTTCTATAAATTCACGTCACTGCTAGAAATTGTAACGGAAATGTGCATTATTAACGCATTTCAAGCTGGTTCTGACATCCGCCAGATTCACTTACCCGCCGATGAGAATTCTTGTAATTCGGTTTTAAGTGATACTTTACAAGAAATTGTAACTCGAAATGTATTGAGTATTTTGACATGAAATTTTATCTGAAGATATGTAACATATCAGTCTTTCTTTATATTAAATATTATTGTTATTCGTTTAGTGGTCCCTGTAGTTTATACGTGAAAACAATCAACCAATCGTTTTCACATGCAGTGACGGACGAAAGTATTCGTACAGTCTGGAAATTATAAAAGAGATAATTGTAACTTGTTAAAATCAGTTAATAAATTACGGTATTTAAACTTTATTTTTTTATATATGTTTACGTTGAATATTATTTTAAATGTTGTAGAAACTTCATTGAAATAAAGTTACTCATTTACAAGTTACAATTATCTCTTTCATAATATCCTCACTGTACGAATACTTTCGTCCGCCACTGTATGCATCTATATTTTACGTTATATTATGAAATATTAAAAACTATACCAGTCGCAGTATTTATTATATTAGCTTTGGTCTTGAAAGCAACTAACGTTACGGAAAGAACCTCGATATCCACAAAAATATGCTAACACGTATTTTTACGTGGTCGGAGCAAAGCGTAATCATTGTCCATAATAAAAAAAACTAATAATCTAAAATGTCTCTTGTATGTTCATATTTTCAAGTGATAAATGTGTACTGACAACATTGGATGAATTAATATCTTTTTCTACGCGGAACATATAAGAGTTATAATACATATAATACACTTATATGTTCCACGTAGAAATAGATATGAGTTTATCCAATTTAGTCAGTTATGTTGCCAATAGGTCAGTGGTAAATGTGTGACGCATGATGAGGTCACAGATTTCAAATTTTTTATTTTTCATAAATTATAGAGATCCCATGGAACACAAAAATTCGACGTACAAGTCAATTGTGTTTGTTTCTACTTTCTGCTTTCTAGAGGGTTGAAGTATGAACACTTCACTATATTTCTGGAATTTTTTATTTAATTTTCCTTGATTACTGAAACAGCGGAAACGGAGGTTTTACTGTATACTAAATCTACAATTCTCACGTGCGTTTTCGTTTCTGACGCGGTTAGCGTGACACTTTGAAAATTTTGTCTCTCCGGTTGCATACATATTCAAACATCTCGCGCACACTTTCCTCTTGTCTGTCCGTCGTTTTCATCAGCGTACAGCAGAGAAGCAGTTAGCCTCATTTGTATTCTTAGAGCGAACGACCGGCCACGCCGCGATTTACTATCACGTCCTACGAATTATTTGGTAATCAAATTTTTCCACCCCTTCGCCCCTGTCTCGAGGAACGGGCGGAAGGGTGCACGTCGTTCGGACCTTTTACAATGATTTCTCTATTTTACGGTGGCTGCGTGAGATGGCCATTAGGAATCCCGTGTAAACGTGGCTGGAAAACGATTTCCACCTCCTACCTCCGACGTTTTCACCGAAAACACCGCGTTGAAATTAATTCTTCCACAATTCTACAAATCTAGTTAAAGATTTGAGTGTTTAGAAATTGGTGGTATTTATTTTTGACTTTCATTTTAAACACGATCGTTTTTCTTTTTCGCGGACATGACATTTTTGGAAATTATACCTGTTACTGTTAAGACGTCAAATCTAAGCTATTCAGGGGCATATCGCTGGAATTTGATTTTCTGTATCTTGTCAGGAATTTGAATTTTTCATGACAATTGTATTATGCTTCATTTATTTTCCTCTTTACAGTCGTAGGTAAATATATCATAATTCCTATACTAACAGTTACATTGTTTATAAAAAAAAGTGGCTAATGTGACCTAAATGAAAGAATATTAACAAGAAAATACTTTTGACGTTTTCCCCAGAGACACCCTGTCTAAATTAATTCCTTCCCATTTTCCTTCCCTTTTTCTCTAGTTGCAGTACTTAAAATCGAATTGGGTGACATTATAAAATACATATTTGTTTAGTTTCTTAATGGTGTACTTCATATTTCATATTATCGATTTTTTCAAAGTTCAGTCAAGGTTAGTAGTCATAGTTTTCACGTTAAAAAAATAATTGTCATAAAAACGATTTTAATTGAACAACAAGAAATATAATTTTCATATTTCAACTATTTCATAAATTTCCTCACCATGCTCGTTAGTGTAAAATCCATTAAAGATATCAAACATAACCATCGATATGGAAAACTTCGTATTCCTATAATAAGCACACGGAAAATGTAAAAGAAAATAGTACAAATTTTCGACTCTATTTCTCATCTAGGGCGACAAAAATGAATGTAACGCTGCATATACATGTAAAGGCACGTAAAATAATTTATACGTAAATGCATACGTTTTTTCAGTTAAAACGAACTTCCGTTAGCTGCGTTCATTTCGCAAAATTTTAGTATTTCTACCGTACTATATTACTCTAAATTGTACTTTATGTTCGTACTGGTACGTCATAAAACTGAAAAATAAGGTCGCTCAAATTTTTAATATATTTTACAGAATCCCCAAAAGAAGTCATACAATGAAAATTCTAATAACTTAACCACTATCTTCCTTTTCAATGTGTACAGTAATAAAGTGAGTTCGTTGTCTATGATGTCACCTCACAAGTAATGTTGTTTCATATTTTATAAAATATATGCTAAGTCAACATAAACATATTATCCGATTCTGTTTTATAAAAATTGTATTGTGCATGTGGTGGAATGTGTAGGATCTACTTTCTTTAGAATTTTTCATTGAAAACTTGGATTTTCATAGCAAAGACCTGTTGCTAACGATTTTGTCAATAAGATGAAATTTTAATAGAAAAATATCATAACGTTTGCCTCACACAAAATTAGTTAGAACTTACCAATTACTAGCTATTTTGATAGCTCGACAGCTTGTTTGCTGAAAAAAATTCAATGATACTAATTCGTTGAAATCAACCTAAAATTTAATTGGCTTAAAGCAACAGAAATTTCTTGAAGATGGAATCAAAGCATTATTGAAGTAACTGAACAAGGACATTCAAATTAACATTCAGTATCATGATAGTTAAAGATACCTGCAGTCGATAATTTGTTTACGTTTGGTGAAATCACATGTCAAACGACATTACTTATGGCATAACCCGATATAAAGAAACGTTGCGACATTGAATATTTTCAATTAAAAATTTCTTCGAATTCGATCCTAGTTAATTTGTTACACGACTTTTAATTCACGTGCAAAGATCGTTCGACGGTGCTTGATTAATTAACATGAACGTTAAGGTATTATTATTTATATTTTTTAAAACAATGTTTGCATCCACGAGCTCGATCAGATACGCACGAAGATGTTGCGCAATTCAATATCCCCAATTAACAAAATCCCATCGAAATTCCGGTGCAATTAATTCGCGGCACGTCCTTCGACATCGGCGCGAAACAATAAAATGGAAATTAATATGTAATAACGCCGAAAAAAGAGGAAGAAAAAACGATCGAATAAAATATACAGGCGTCCCGTTATTTACCCGTGGCTTTTTCTGCCTGGCAAATATGCGCGGATTACATGTATGAACGATCGACTACAAACTGCGTTTTCGCACGAAAAAGTGCAAAGTGCAGCACGTGCATCACATAGACGACGAGAGAACCCGTGCCACTCGTGCTCGTATATCAGTGAAGTGGCCCATCCGCATCGTTTTTATGTTTGTATAAAAAAACAACTGGCTAATATGCGATAAAAGAGATGCGTATTCAAGGGTTCGGTGTTTCATTGTGTGCCGAAACACTTTGAACTGTTTGCCAAATATCCGGTTTAATCGATCGTTCTTCGTCATTGCTACAGTTGTCCATCGGATGTTTAATAATTTTATCGAGGCTAATGTCTTGTACGAGTATCAACATGAGGATGAACTGGAATCGATACAATTTTTCCCTATGTTTTATTCATTCTTCTGGATGCCATTTCGTAAGAAGCTGCTCGAATATCGAAATCGAATACCTGAACACTTCAAGGACTTTTTTTGTTAGAAAAAAGGGTCATATACATGTAATATTACTAATCTAGGTAAAAAAAATATTGCGAAATATAATACATATTCAAACTGGCAACGGAAAAATGTCGAGCGTGACTCGACATAGGAGTACCTGTGAATAAAATCGATGTCGAGTCACTTGAGAAAGGAGTTCAAAGGGTTAATTTTATCCTGACCCTACGAACAATTTCTGACATACTCCTTTTCTTCGTGATATGTGTTTGAAATAGGACGTTATAGTATGTCTGGCCAGGTATGGGAGTTTCCACTGTGCCATCTCACGTGTTAAATAAAATTCTATGCGTCGATCGCCGTTGACCACCAGACGAGAGTGAACGTGTTGACCTATTTTGAGGAACTTCCATTTTAACGTGTCTGACCAGGTACTGATTATTTCACTGTAACACGGAACACGTGAAAGATGTCCCGTGATTCCCCGTTTCTGGTCCATCGGTCCTTAAATCGGGTCAAATGATCGCGAGCGAAGACTCGAGGATATCAAATGTTTCACGACGAGCGATCCGCTGTTCCAGTGATACGGCGGTCGGGCAGGGACCGATGGAATGCTGATCATTTGTAACTGAATAATTCTACTTCGTTTGTAATCCGGTAATCTATACTGCAGCTCGTTATTCACGCATCATAATGAGTTTCGCGTTACCCGCCTTTTCTCGGTGCAGCCGCCTGGAAAGTTCCGGCGTAATGAGTTGTCGATACTCGGTTATGGGCATCCGCGATGATAACAGAGAGAGAACGTTGTACAGTGAATTTCTCGGCTGGTTCTGACGCTGGAATATCCGGTGTTAATTCTTTCACCGATCTCTCGAACCGATTTTCTGCGCGGAACATTAAAAATACTCTATAATTACACGCAGTTCCTCAGGAATTATATTCTAATGCTTGTAATGAGACTGTGACATCGATTAGTCTATTTAGGGTTACGCGGCGTAAGGAAGTTACAGTGGACACGTCCTGCATCTATTTTGAACATTGAAAATTATTTGGAAAGATTGGTTTTATTAACTGGCTTTCAGGTCTTTTTAAAATCTGATGTCGAGACTGCGGGTGTATGTGCAATTTAATACAGCCAAATTGGTGCATGATGGACATTTAATAACTGAGCGACACAAAAATTACGTATTTTGAACATTTCAAGGAGCAAATGCGGTCTTATTGAAGTTTCATTTCTTTAATTGCATTTACATAGGAAATATGGAAGTCTAAAAATGTGTATTTCCATGATGTCATTCCTGAAATTTATTTAATAGCTTTGAGTTTATGTTGAGTGTCCATAATTGAGAAAAGGAATTCAATAATTTGTTGCAGATGTAATAAGTGTAGCCCTCTAGAGGTTACGTAAGATGCTGAGTAGAGCAGTGAAAATAGCAGGTCACTTTGTAATATAGTGTAAACTCATTTATTAGGTCTTTTCTTCAGAATTTCATTTTTCACATTGTATAATACTAAGCTTAAATTAATTTAAATATTCGATACTTCATGTTATATTAGACTACTGCAAAATGCAGTCAGTAAGGCATTTTTTACTATGCGCTCCATATTATAATCTATTGTTTATTATAGAAAATTATAAAAATGCACCTTATTTGCTTTATTAAAAACACATTATAATATCCTATTTGTTACATAAATAATGAAGGAAGAACATATTTAACTGTATGATCGTATGCTTGTTACTTTATATTATTAATGTAATTTAATGTTGCATAGAGCTTTATGCCATCTGCTTGCCACTTAATTAAATCAAATTTGATGTGTTGGTCACCTTCTCAGGTGACCATTTAAAAAACATGCAAAACGTGATTTCGAATTTATTTCATCACAGTTGTCTTCCATTTATAATTTTCCATGTGGCAACGCCAGTCTTACCAACCGCGGTATCGATCTGTTAGACGATTATTTTTTCCAATTTCCAATTTTAAATTATTGAAGGACCAATGTTACGTATGGAATTGGTGCACATTTTCTGTTCGTGGTTTGATTTTATAATTATGATTTTCATTCCCTTCACTACTCAGCTCGTTATTTATGCTTTGGTATAGTGAAATCCAGCGAACGATCGGAATGTTTGTACGCATAATTCACGTACTTTTGCCGGGAAAGAGCATCGAAATAATGATCATTTTGCCATTTTGTTATTACGTATTCATTTTCGCGTCATCATTCCTCATTAAAAAGCGGCTAGTGAATATATTGCGTTTAATTTAATGGAAATGCAAAATAATCTGGGGAAGGAATACATTACGGCCTAGGAGAAATGGCTTTCAGCATAAAAACGACCGTGCCCGCGATATTACGATGCCAAAATGTTATTGATAGACGATGACGTGTCCCTGTGTGGCGCGTTTAATTTTATATATTTTCGATTTTCCATGGCACAATTAAAGCGGTACCTATTGAATATCTTTCGAAACGCGTTCGACGTGGCCGACACTTTTGAGTCGAACGTGAAGAAACAAGTGGCGTGCTTAGATTAAACATTTATATTAATATGGTGCATGTGACGTAAATTAAATGGTAGTGTTATGAAATATATGTATAGATAACTGATTATTTTTTCTATCAACAGAATGAATTTCTACCATTGTTGTCTTTCGTCAGCTACATGAAATTGAAAAATATTGAAATGTAAAAATATGTGTTTGCATAAAAGTTCACATGCTATTTATAACGTCATGAGAAGAACTTTACGTGGGCTATTTATACCTAAAATTATGTTTATGTTTTTATTATTCTAAAATTTGTTGATTAATTTTAAATCGGTGACTCGTTGAACTTCTGAGGATGTCAGTATTGAAAATTTTACAACAACCTGGAATTTAATTAAAAATATTTTTACTTGTCGCTGTATACATGAACTTGAAAAAATTGCGTCTAATTCACAGAATTGTTGGCTACAAGTCTTTGCTGTGATAGTGTAATGGACTGGCGATCACACAGGATAATATTAAGGCTAGCAAATTTTGTTGAGCTACCGCAACACACTGAGCCTGCACCATGTGGTTACCTGGCTTTTCTAAAGGATTTCTGATTCACCCACAGTTTCTACAAGCAATGACAGCATCCAGAAAAGGGCCAAAATAAATGAGTCATAGGCTGGCGTGCGAACAAAACCTTGCGATGTGGAAAAATGTTGCTGTATGTTTCAGTAGGTCCTAATTAAAGTATCACGCAGGTGTCTAATACATCAGAATCGCCCAAATTTTTATTGAAAATTACAAAAAAATATACATCTGAGTCATTCCACTATGTGCACAGACAGGTATTTATTAAATAAACTCGAATACTATATTCATACTTATTTGAACTAAATTTCACAAGATAGGGAACAACATTACTTAGTGATGACCTGATAGAAATACTCCCTACTCGAGTGTACTCCTCGCTACGGGACACCCTTTGTAAAATGACTCACGTCGAACGCTACACCCAATATCACTCAGCATCGCGGCTAGTATTTAATAATCACGACTGTATCGAGTATCGAGCCACGTATACTATTTCTCCTATGCTCATTGAGTTTCAACGGTCGACCATCCTACGGTCCAGCGTCCCGGAAGACCCGGGCGCAGTGAAATTCCGACCTGCTCGCTGGAAAAATACTATTTCTCGTTTCATCTCCGGCAAAGCGTGGCCAGTAAAATGGAGGACGTCGGTGCGTCGAGGCGGTGGAAAGAGAGAAGGAGACCAGCACTCGATGGTCCTTGAAGACGAACGGACGGAGTTAGAGGCACGGGGAGAGGGAGAGGTTGGATTTATTGTGCAAGAGCAGGTGCAGCTGCAACTGCGACGACGTGGAGTTCGCTCCTCCTCGTGGAACGGTATATACATTCGGTTTCAGAATGGAAGAAGAAGTAGGAGAGTGGAAGGTAGCTCAGCATTGGCGCATGCAGTAAAATAACTGAGACTTAGTGTCCTCCTCCTCTGAACTGCAGCCAACTAGGCGGAGCTCTATATACGAGCTGCATGTGCATTGGATAAAGACTCCGCCTGGATCCTTGCGCAATGGAAAGGACTCGAACTCTGTCTAGGTGCACGTACTTTCTTGCCATAGTTACCCACACCGATGCAACGCGAACACTTGCTCCGCGATCCTGCGCGCCGACCTCTTTCGATCATGCTTGGGCTTCCTGTTCTCAGCCTCAGCTAATCGATCAGCCGCCCGCTCGTCGGACCGCGGGCTTCTTGGAAAGTGAATTTTCTTTTGTATCGACGTGTCACTGGTTGATCGTTCAGAACTTTCAGGTGTTTGGATAATGATAGATGAAGGGAAATATGTACGATAGGAATGTGTCTGTTATCAGATTGCCTACGGGACAACAGATGTTTCATTTTCAATGCTTTTCAGATTGTATTCGTTTGTTTTATGTTTCCGTGTGCATATGTGATATGCATTTTATTTGATATTGTTTTGTTAGAGTTTGTTCAAAGATTCTGTTGGTTTGATGATGCAACAGACAGGCAGGATTACTGGAAATTTTTCTGTAATTGTTAGATGATCGTAATGAGCTACTGTGTCTCTCATCAGATTTTAAAGACTCGTTCAATTAAATTAAATAATAACAAAAATTTCGTAAAACATTAGTATCGCTGATGCAATACAAATACGAATCACACGATCGAATAGATAAGTATTTCTACCATCATGATTTCTTTTAGAAGCAGCACATTATAGTGTGTCTGATTAGGTGTGGCTGTATTCACTGCGGCGCTGTTACTGAACTCAAAGATGTACGAACTTTTGAATAAAGCTGCCACATTGATTAAAAACGAGTTATTTTTAGCTTCTATTTAACACAGTACAGTCTTTTCAAAGCGTCTTAATTGTTTTTAAAATTGCATATATTTTCAGCAGACAGAAATTTTTCTTCCAAGACACATTTTCCGAGAAAATACAATAATTACATATAGGTAGTAATAAATATCTGGGCACGTTCCGGACAAGTATCATGGTTTCTCGCAAGCCGTTCGCAATAAAATGGGGAAATTGAGTTTTACGTGTTTACCTGGTGACTACTTTAGCAGTTAAAGGTTGAAAATTAACGACGTCTCGTAGAAATTTACTGCCCGTAATTAAAAGTAGCTTCCGTGTGTTCGACATAGCGTTTGCAATATCGTGGCTAACGTTCCAGCGATATTGCTTGTCGTTTTGTCCGGTATTATGTAAATGTTTTACAACTCGTCTGTCAGGCATCGTTTTTATGTTTCTAAGAAATCAAACATCATGCTGGTGTCGATAAAAAATGTCCTATAATGTGAAATTAATATTGTCTATGATCTCGTAGGTATAAAGTTAGGGAAATGAATATAACTGTAAAGTGCTGCCTATACTAATGATTATGTATTCATTAGTCATTAACGGGGCTTGCTTATTTTATCGTCAAGTAGAAATTAACGACTGTATTGATGGAGTATTATGAACAATAAATAGTAATCTTACTAGTGCTTATGATATGTGAGTTTGAATGTCTACATTAGATTGCATATTTGTGTTTTAAAATATCTACTGATTCTGGTTGAAATACGAAATAAATACTATAACACGTTTTCTGCCACAGTAGAAAATTCCATAACTAGACAGACACGCGAAAACAGTTATTTATTAGTACATTAGTTGATTGCACAAATATTTATCTGTTTGATATTACACTTTCTATTTCTGCTATAATTTTAACGTGAATGTTACTCAAAATTTCATAAGGGTTGATAGTTCTGTAATAAAATTAAAATTGAAACGGTACACGTGGCAGGGAACGTGTTAATAGTAAGAAATTGAAAGCATTGATGGCATGAAATTTTGCTACGAGACAAAAATCTGAAAAATTTGACTTTTTGTGAAATACGACTGATAGAAACGTTTGGACTTCTCTGAATAAAATGGTGCGTACCTTATGGTGTAAATAATTTTCTAAGTATTCTATTTTAATTTCTTCGACCCGCCTTCTTTAACGTTGGAACCACGCTAATTAGAAGGCTGTGGTTTGCAATAATCACCAAGAATATTTTACACGTCTGTTTCTATGTGAAAGTTTAAATAAAAGAAGTTTGGAGATAATCAATTGGCTCTTATACTGTTCTCATTGTCAGACATGTTAGTTGAATAAAAGTGTCTTACGACACATCCCAGACTTTCTCCAAAAATAGTGTAAACTGTCATGCATAACAATAGAAATCAATTAGATTCAACACCTTAAAAGTTAGGTAGCACTCATTATCAAAGCACAAGTCTGCAAACGTTCCCCGAATACACCAAACGTAGCCTAAACTCAATCGTGATGGCTGAAACTGTCTTACAACTACATATCGAATATTTATACAATTTAATATATCCAAATTGGTTCATGATGAATATTCAATAACTTCGTAAAATAAAACTAACATATTTTCAACATTTCAAGGAGCAAATGCAGTCTTGTTAAAGCTTCATCTATGTAACTGCATTAACATAGGCAATGCAGCAATCTAAAAATGTATATTTGCATAAACGCCCGCAGTCTGCTTATAACACCTACCAGACTTTATCCAAAAATACTGCGAATTTCCGCGCATAAAAGAAAGAAATCAATTAGACTGAATGCTATAAAGAAAGAAATAACACCCCTTACCAGAGGAGAAGCCAGCAAACGCTCCCCTAATATCGTTTCTCCGCAACATCATATACGGTGCTCATCGCGTTATTTGCAGTCTGCGTCGGTGCATAGTTAAACTGGGCGGTTCAGGCAAATCGTGTGTATTCTTCTCGTTCGCCTGCCTCTCACCTGGAAACTGTATTTCCGGTTGGCTGCTAGACGAGCATAGAGAAGCGCCATGGCAATCTCGACTGGCTGTTCTCCCACCTTCGCTGCCTGTACTCCTACGCGTGCTCCTACTCTTTCTGCTCGTCTTGGAGCGTCGCGACGCCGCTTCTCCGTTCGTTTAACGATCTCCCGCGTTTCCCAACGGCGGAGATAGAAATAGATGCTCCGCCTCCTAGACGAGTCGTCTGGCCGGAAGAGAGAGAGAGAAAGAGAGGAGGACAGAACGAGGGAAAGAGAGGTTAGGCGATCCACGTGGGTGGATCTGAAGATAGAGACCTCTTTCGCGAGGCTCTGGGCGTGGTGAGGGAGGAGTTCTCCTTTATCGCGGCACGAGAACTCCTTTATATCCCCTATCAGACCGGATGTCTCGACTCGACATCATCGCCCGCAATTATGCCGGCTTCTATGCGTCGCTGCTCCCGAATCTCACGGACGCCGACTGCGATCTTTGCGCATTGCAGCCTGCGTCCATTTCATATTTTTGCTACTTCGGGATCGTCGACCTCCCCCTCGAAAACGACCTCGGTATTCCGGTCCTCGTTGACTATAGACCCTCTGGTTAGGGAAATGTCAGTTTGCAGATACTGGTTATAAATTATTCTGTTTTTGGTCCGGCTGTGTTTATTTTCTTGGGGGTTGAATTTTAATTGTAATTTAGTGAATGAGAGGGTGGACGTTTCTTTGGTGTACAGGGTGTTTTATTATAGTATTTCCATGCGGATATCTTTGAAACTACTGGTGATATTTGAAAATATTTTAGAGGAAAGTGGAATGATTTAGAGGGGATGCAATGTGGTGTCTATAGTTTCTTTATAGGTGGAGAAGTAGCTGTAATGAAATTAATACAGTAGCAGCTATGACAGATGAATAATGATAGATAGAATATGCTAAAAATAATTATACAAATAAACAGAAAAGGAATATTGACCTGCATGTCTTTACTTCTTCTCTATGATATGAACAAATTATTAACATATAATGTCAAACATCATGCACTATTTTTTTTCATATTTACAGTTATTTATGAAATACTCTTTAGTATCCGATTCAACCAGACGTACTGTATAGTATGTCATTTTTTATTTTGTAAGGAATTAAAGTTATACAAAAATTATTTCATTCGGAAGGTGTCGTTGTATGATGTTAATAATTTTTTATGAACGGAGGTGTAAAGGACACTTCAAAGTCAGCTTAAATTCTTGAAATGGTCTATGCCACCACTCAGAAAGAAAGTATTGACATCATGGGAAGTCCTCTTGGAAATCAAACAACTTCTGTATGAATAATTTTTTTTGTATTATCAATTATTTGCAAAATAAACTCCTGTCTCCAGTTATTTCAGACATACTGTGTACATGAAATTAAGTGTTTTTTATATCCTGTTCAAGGTAATTCAACAAGGTTACTTATAGATTTTAAATTCCGTGAACGAAACAAGTCTGATACAAGAATCTCACTATTATCAAATTCGATAATCCTTCAAGCCCTGAATCTTTCAGAAAAAGACATGCATCGTATGCTGAAATTTTCCATAATAGAGTACACGTTAGCCTAGATACTTCTTTATCACCATATAAATTATTAAGTTATTCCAGTGTTACAAAATCGCAGCATATACACCAACATACCTGCATTTTAACAATTCAACAGATGTAACCATTCATCCGAATAAATAGCTTTATACCCTGCGATCACCATCAGCCTCCATGCCATCACGTCGGTCCGTACCACGTAACAAACATTTCCTAACACATACACCAGTTCATCTGTCTGGAAGCTTCAACGAATCGCAAGGAATCGCCCAACAACCTACAGAGCCAACGTCGCGTCGAAACTCCATCGAAAACAACCCCTCTGCGTACCGAACGAAATCGAATTTGAGAACCGCTGTTTCGGGCAGACCGCGACGCATGGATCGCGAATTTTCTCGGAGATGCGTCCCACGGATTCGCGCGAAACCTCGACGCATACGTAAGCAGAGAGAAGAGGGGCGCGAGGGTGAGTCGGAAGGGTGGGGGTGAGCGTTTTGCAGTAAACGGTCCGCGTTGACGTTCCGTGCGGACCGCTGTACTCGTGACAGAAATTACTAAACGGTCCGGCCACTCGTAGGCACAATCGCGAGAGCGTACGTAGAGGCTACGTGTTCACGCACGTATTGTGTGTTTCGCAAATGGGAGCAGGAATGAAAGGACGATGGCGGGCAGGACACGGGTGAAACTGAAGGATGGAGGATCAGGAGGGCCCTGGGGCAGGCAGGGGGCAGTTTGAAGCGTGCGAGCCTCGCGCATATTAATCTGTTCGACCGCACATCAGCCTCCGCGCTTCGCCTCTCTCCGAATCTCGTTCGTTCACTTCATCTCCCAATCCGTTAACCTACGCACAACGCCTGCGGGAAATTGGCAAACTGCGGTGCCAGTCTGCGCGCCTTCCTCTTCCTCTTCCTCTTCCTCGTTCGAGACCACGGGAACGTGCGCGTCGATCAGCCAGCAGCCCCACGAATTAACGTCGTTCCGCGAAAATCTACGGTAATCTGCGACAAGATCCTCTAAATGGAGAATTTTATTGAAACGCCGCCGTTCTCTGCCGGAGGACTCGGGAGAATTGCTCTCTATGGTCGCTCGAAATGAAACTTCAATTCTTTGTAGCTGGGTGAACGCTGAGTCTTTGCGCTCCTGTGCCGAGTCTCATGTCGCGTTCCGTTACAGTCTGGGGCTGGACGTAGGAACCTGGGCTGATTTGTAAGCGATGCTAGCGATTCCAGCGATATTTCTTTCGGGCTAGAAGAACATCTCCATTAATATCACCTATATTTAAGAATTATTTTACTATAAAAGACGCTGAAAGTAAATTGAAAACAAGGTGGGGAGAAGAGAGGATGAACGCAGCATCCTCAGGTGTCAAGAACCTTGTGATGGGATTCTTAAATAGTGCGACAGAAAGGAACAAACAGCAATCTCCTGCATAAGAATCGGTCACTCTAGAATGATGCACTCACACTTGTTGATGAGAATCACCGTTCCAATTTGGGATGACTGTTACATGAGAACCATTATCGATCAGCTTTTAATGAATTTTTTAAAATACAGAGTATCTTGAGAACATTTTGATGTAGAACCCTCCTTGAAGGACAACTTCGACCGTCACGAGATTCATAAATTACTCTCCCTTCTTAAAGGAATCTGCTTTGATTTCGGTAACGCGGACCAGTGTGATCAGTTAAACTAAAGATTCTCGAAATCGACAGTCATTTGATGAAAAGTAGTCTCATCCTCTGACAAGGTGTTAAGAAATATAGTACTGCCTGGTCATAAGGCAGCGAGTTATTATCCCCACTTCTAAAGCTAGCAACCCTCGACCCTTATTTCTCATCAGTAAGCGACACTTGACTCCGAAGCGTCAACCATAGAATGCGCCATCCAGTAACGAAAAATAAACTACATTTTACATTTATATTCTCATGAAGTGATTTTCTGTTGTTTTCTCAACTAAAATGATACCATACACCTCATTCGCATCATTTTCAGTCAGACCATCAGAATACTCGGACACAGATGAAACAAAATTCGAAAGACAATCTATATTAGAATGTAATACTTTTTTATCATATCACTTGTCTATATACTCATTGTCAGTTACAATTTAACTACCTCTTACAATCTATCAATATGTTAAAATCTGATGCTGAATAAATTGTGTATGTTCACAAAAACATTATATTCTAACGTAGGTAATACGGTTCTTAAACTGAACTTTTCATTCTGCAAACACTACATTGCAAAGCTATCGTAAACGACAAACTTGTACAAAAATCAGAACATTGAAGATACCAAAGTTAGTACCATCTGAGCTAGGTGATTATCAATCTCACCCTTTCTGCTCACTCGGCCCCAACAAATCTCCACCAAAACAAATGGGACAGTTTCTAAAACCGAAACGTAACTCTACCCTGATTTTAAGACAACCACCCGATTCGCTGGCGTATTCGCGAGCACTGTATTCATCCTTTCGGTTTGAAACGCGAATCATGGGACAACGATGGCACGAAACGAGCAGTCGGTTGAAACTCGGACCGATGATCGGGCGAAATAACGCGTTAAAAGGCGGAGAAGGATGTCGGAAACGGTGTGGGGGAGAAACGGCGGTGATTCGGCAGGGGCAAAGAGAGGCAGAAATCACGCGTGCGGTTTTGCGGCCAGCATTTCTGACCGCCGAACGCCGAACTTCGGATTGAACTGTCACCATCAGCCTCTACGCTACGACCACGTGTCATATATTCGTTTGTAATAACTGCGGTCGACTAGTCAGGACACTCGACCGACCGGCGTTTTATGGCTAACTAGCAAGCCGAACCTTCAGCCACTATTCTTTTCTTCGTCCGCAGTTCTGCCGGCTTAATCCTTTCGGCTCTGAAACTCTGAACGGGGAACGTATGCCATGTGTCGAGCTACGTTGCTGTGGAGCACGTAATAAAGCTGATGCTTCGTTTTGGAATTGGTTTGGACAAAAACGTCTGTTGATAATGGAGCATATCGAATAACACATGATATTCTGCTATGTTGAAACAAAAAATAATAAATTACCATGTCTTTCGTGGTGGACACCGGTGAGACGCCTCAATTTTTATTTAATTAAATAACTATTGATTTTTATTAGGTTCTGAGCAAATTTAACATTGTAATGCTAATATAGGTAAGCGTGTACAATACTGAATACTTAAACATTTTTTTCCTTTATGATTTATGTAGAAAAGGGAAATTTATATTGTGTCTGGCCAGCGATGACTGCTTTCGCTTTCGCAGTCAACGCGTTCACAAGTAAAAAGGTAATAAAATAAATGATGGAAAGAAATCAGGTATTGTTGCTCAGTTATTATTATCCTGTATGTAGCGAATGGTTTTCATTAGATGCGTATCGAAGTCAAAGTATTGAATTTGTAATCGAAGAGTTTAAGTTTTCACATTTTTATCAAACTTTGGGGAGTGGTACTGAATATATTTTTGGAATAAGATACGATTATATATGGAGAATAATGTTTATATTTTCTCTTAATATTCTTACATTCTTTTACGCTGTAATGAAAATTACCATAAAGATTTGTGGTTGCCAAAGTTTATCCAGATTATCCGTTTAAAATGAAATAGGGTGTAGCAGTGTAAATCAAACATTGAAAGCACAAGCTTATCTACACGTCACATATTTTGATTTACACTTTTCCTCCGTAAGCACGAGAGAACCGCGATCGATTCTTCAAGGTACTGAAACTATACCTTTCTTTCAGTTTTCAAAAGAAATAAATTGATCGCTTTCATTTTCTGTATGGAATTTCTCATTTCTGTGTTACTTGAATCTTTTCAAAATTATTGAGTTCACTGTTCTTTCATTTTGTTAGCTCTGTAAACACTGTACTCTTCAGTTAACCATACTGTAACTCAGTGAAGATAGTGAATTTTGTTCAAACTCTAACTACAGTAGGACCTTCATTATCCCAACTGTAATTAGTAACAAGATGTCTCACATTCTAACTATATTTCACATACAAATTTTAATTGTATATTAGAGTGTAAAATACACAGTGATATAAAATTAAGTGCACAGTATCACCAATGATAATTTTAACTTAGAATCAACATAAGATGACAAATTTTAGGATGATTGAAGTTCGGATAATCTAGGTTCTACTAGAAGAGCAATACTTGTTTCTATACGATCAAAAATCTTCTATCTACGATACAAACTGGGTCGAACATAAAGAATTCGTGACGATCGTTTTCCTGAAGTATCTTTGACCGTAGATTAGGGGAAGTTTCATGATCGGTCATCCGAAATCGTCACCCCAAGAGAAAGGAAGGGAAAAGCAGGGAAAAGGGAAACACAAAGCGGCTAAACGACCGGGCAATCTTGTTTTGAGCTTCTAATAATACCCAATGTATATTGGCTCTCGGTGGTATTTTTATGACCCACCATATATATAGACCTTACATCCTTACACATACATGCTTACAGCCAAAAAAATAACGCAACACTGGACAAATAGCTGCGAACCGAAACGTTTTATTGTCGACAGATCCATCATACCTGCGTTTTTTTCTTAACACGATATTTTACAAGAGAAAAATACTTGAAAGTATAAATTATACTGTCTGAGACGATTAACTGTAGCCATTTTGACACGTGAGCGCCACAGTGAAAACAGCCGTACCCAATCAGACAGGGTATAACTTAGTATTTTTTATATAAATTGTAAAGAAGAACAAGATTTCATAGTTACAGCAAAAATACTCATCGCTACCCTTACAAAACTCCAACGGGTCATGTATGACCCCACGATGCCAGTTACGTGACCGATATGTCGCCATATCATCTGAAGGTTATACCTCGGATCGAAAACAACTGCTAATAATAAAAGATTGTTACGCAAAAATGTCTGCTGGAGAGAATTTATTGCATTTGTCAATACATATGAAAAACTATGCTGAAATTTATTTGTTGTTAATTTACATTCGATTCAAATTGAATTAAAAAACAAGCTAGTTATAGAAATAATTACACCTGAAGCCTAACTAGATCACAGTTCGTCTTCATTAACCCTCCCGGGAGCGAGTTAGCGTACTCTCTGTGACCTATCGAGGATGTGGGTTACTGTTACCCTAATAGTATTAGGTTGTTGCGTAATTTCTGTCGTATTTCGTGCGCCAATCTACGACGTGCAATAAATTATTATCATATTTTTTATCTGCGCTGCTAGTTTGGTTGCATTCTACCTTTGATTACTAAACATAACAGGCAATAATGCAATTGCAGTTACCACAAAATTATGTGGCGCATTTAGGAGTAATGTTGTAGACGTCAGGACGGTTAAAAAATGGCTCTCTAAATTTTCGAGCTGAGAATTGTAATCTGGAAGATCAGCTGCACACAGACAGGCACTCGAACTTCAATGAGGATATTCCAAAGGCCCTACTTGTTGATGATGCTACACCATCAGGCTACCATTTGTTTCTATCTTTACAAAATTTGTTGAATGGCAAGAAATGTTCAAATGAAGATGACGTGAATAATGCACTGTCAGAATTCTTTCATCGAAAAGATGAAAATTTGTTGGCATCTGAAACTGGCAACCTGTCCATTAGACGTAGACAAGTTGTAGATAACAGTGATCAATGTGTCGTTAATTAAATAAAGTCTTTTTTAAAATTGTGCCGCACAGAAGCCAAACGGGTCAACTCCGCTTTTAGTAAATTCCTCAATTTCATTACCCGAGTAGGTACATAAATGTTTGTAACATCATCACTTTTCTCTACTCTTCATTTTAGCCAGTTGATCAGTTTGACTTCTGAGCGGCTCAATTCTATCAATCTTGATTCATATTTTAAATTATGCAACAGCCTAATACATTTCCACAAAGTAACCAGTGTTAACCTGATTTTGAACCCGGGTAGAAATCAGTTAAAATCCCCGCTGCTTTCTGCTTCTCCATTTCCGATTCCGGCATCGTAACTTCGCCTCGATCGTCTTCATCGTTCAAGCTCCGTTTAAAATACATTTCGCCCATTCATCGAGCCTGAGATATTGGAGGCGGAGAGTCGTGGCCGTGGACGGTCCATAGACGTTGGGTCGTTTCCACAAAAGAATCGTAGAAAAGGAAGAAACGGCTTAAGGGGGCGTAAGGTTAAGCCGCGCTGAGCTAAGCCTACGGGAGTAAGACGTTCCACCTTTAGCCCTTTACCCGTGCCTTTAGGGATATTTACAACGTCGTCGGCCGAGGCACGGTGGAGTGAGAAATGGCCTAGCCGACAATTAACTGAAATCACAGCGGGCCAAGGCGGTTTGTCACTGTCTAACCGTCGACTACCGTTTCCCCGCTACCGTCGTCTCCATTGGCATTATCGTTAGTGCTACCGTGAGCTGTTAATGTTGCGCCACCTATTACTGTCACGGTCTTATCGTTTACACACGGAATAGCCTCCCATCGGATCTTTTTCGTGCATCGGACCAGCTGATCGATGCACCGGTGAACTAGCCGTTTTCAGATTACGACTTTGCTCGCGTGCAGAGCAGCGGATGATCGTGTCAGTGCCTCAGCACTTTGACTGCCGTGTCTCCCGGATTTGAGTGACACTTAAATCCAGTTGTTATTTATCTGACTACGAATAATGCTAGTCAAAGTATCTGAAAAGTGTAACAGAACCAGTAAACACAGCTATAAAGAATTACTAACATCATGCATCAAAAAGGGCACAATTTGAAGTTTCACTTATGTTTTGTTAGAGTCTAGAAAGGTGTGTCGTTTTCCTATAGCGTGACAGTTGATGTGTTAGGGGGTTGATCGCCTTGCAGGCCCAACCAGTGGGTAAATTAAAATTCTTTTTTCAATATTTATAGAGTAAAATAATGGAATTTCTTTTTAGGCGATGTTAGACAACGTTTGAACTTTATTTTCATACATATTTATTATTTGAAATTACAAAATGATGGAGTTGTTTACTGTCTTGTGTAGTAGGACCTTGTCAGCTGGCACTCAACACCGAAACCGACTGGAATATACAAAATTAGAAATTCTTGTGCCAACTGAAACGGAAATAGGCTTAGTGTGTGCTAAAAGATGGTGTAAAAAAATTATAGGGTGATCTATAAAAAATTTAAGGTTACCTTGAAAACTTCGAAAAGAATGGACTGACACGAAGTGTACTGTACTCATCTTATAGAACTATTTGAACTATATTATGCGACACAAAAAAATTTCGATTGGTTCACTAACAACAGAATAATATAAGGTGATTGTACTGAATTTATAATTTTCAAGCGATTGATGGCCACTCAATTGGTAAACACTTAATTCTTTCGATTTTTTTCCTGTGAAATTGTAATTAATTATGAATATTATTTTGCAGTTCCTGTATAACTGTTGTTGAGCGTTCGAAATAATTAATACTATGAATCCAAAGTGTTTATAAACAAAATTTGCTGAATTAACAATGAAATAATCCTCCATATAATGGTATCATCAGAAGCAAGATCGAATTTAACTGTATACAGGGTGTCTCACGCAACTGGGCGGAGCTATATCTTTAAAACTGTTAGAGATAAAAAAAATGTCAGAGGACAAAAGTAAATGGTATTGTATGTTCTACAATCACCGGGCATAACGTCTCTGCACTTCTTCCAGTGGGGTTTTTTAAAAAATAAAGTTCATTCACGGCCAAATCAAAGTGTTGAAGACCAAAAAATCGCATTGTGATAGAAACAGCTAAAATAAGCGGAAACCGAATAAGTGATATCATAAGTAACATTAAAATACGAATGAAAAAGCGTTTAGAATGTGGTGGACAACCCTTCGAACATTTTTTATCATTTACAAACTGCGTGGCAGTGTGAAGAAGGTCGTAGATATAAGAAAATGCTTAAAGGTACGTATTACTAAGAAAGTTTAAATATTTCGTCAACTATTTAGTTTACGATCATATCACCTAACACTTTTATACGCGGAATGATCCAGAGAATCGATTTATGCAAGAAAAATTATATAGTTCCATTTAAAAAAAATGTGCAGTTGCACTTTGCAAGTGCATCAATACACAAGAATGCATAAGAGTGGTACCGAAATGTAGAATATGCAATACCATTTACTTTTGTCCTGTGATATTTTTTTCTATCTCTAACAGTTTTAAAGATATAGCTCTGCCCAGTTGCATGAGACACCCTGTATTATTAGATTACTGTGGTATGATTATTGATATTTGATATCGCAATATACCTTGAATTAAAAGGTTCACAATGTTAATAAATTGTTTTGAAAATCGAAGCGTTTATTTATGTCCAACGTAACTCTGTTATGTTATTTATATATATCTGATAAAAAAAATGATAATTTTTGCTTTTTCATGTACTTACATTTGCTTGACGGTGTTATAAGATTGACAAAAATATAAAGTATATATAAATATCCAAGTTACACTAATTTATCTCTTATTATTTTAACGCACTTTAATTTTTAATCTATTTTATGTTTTATTATAATGTTAACACGTTGAATGCTGTGGGAATCACCGGTGACCGGCACCTCAAACTTAATTAAATAATTATTGATTGTCAAAAAATTCTGAGCAAACTTCATCCTGAAAGAATAATGTAGAAACGTAAGGACGCGATTGAGTACCCAAATCTTTTTTTCTTTACGAATTATATAAAAAATAATCAATTATATCGTGTCCGATTGTGTATGGCTGTTTTCACTGCGGCATTCAACGTGTTCATTACGAAAATATAAAATGTATACTATAGTTAGTACATTGTACACCAAGTAGTTTCCAAGATATTCCATAAAACATCCTTTCCAACCCCAACTTCGAGGACAGTTTTCACCCCTCCAGCATGGATATTAATCAATAAAAAAAACACATATCGAATATTCTTTCCAGTTTTATGTCATATAAAAATTATCGCGTGTCACTTGAGTGGTCCTTTTCAAAAACAACCTGAAACCATCGACAAATTTCCAGAAAGAAATTTCGGAGCAAAGGGTCAGAGGTTCCACGGTGCTCGAAATACTTCGCGATCTATGGAACTTCGAATTCCCTAGAGTGTCCCCAGACGAGGCATAGGTATCGCGACAACCGTTCGCCCGTGTTTCCTTTTAATTATGAAAAGGGAAAGACGGATTTAAAGCGGCACGTTGGCGGCCGAAAGGAAGATTGAAAGCACGTCGGTTGCGTGGAGGATAATTTATCGATTTAGACGGAACGAGAGGCGGAGGAGCGAGAGGCGAACGAAACGAGATACGCAGAGAGAAAAAAAAGGAGAGGCTGAAAAAAAGAGCACGGGAGCAGCTCTTCATCAGCGATTTAATTCCTGAACGGCGCGCGGCTTCGAGTTTATTTATTTTTTCGCCGGCTCGTGACCGGCGCCAAAACGAGGGCGAAAGAGGGACAAGATTAAAAATCCCCTAATTACTTAATCGCGTTACCCCGATACGACCGTGTCAAAGAGACGAGCTTCTGCACGAAGGATGCCAGAGACTGCTCCCTCTTTCGACGTTTCCCTTCCCTTTTTTTCATTTTTACACGCTGTTGCTTGCAGAATCCGAGTGCATTATTCGTCGACGGCGTTCGTTAGAGATTTCGTCGGTTACTGATTACCGGTATCGACTTTCAATCTTGACCACTCGGTGCTCGCAGTACCGGTGCGTACGATTCGTTTCGACGTCGGAACGTAATATTACGCGATTGAAAGAAACGGCTGAACGGTTTTCCGCGTTTCACCGTCGAACACCGTGGACGAGATATCGTTAAGGCAGCACGAATTTTTGCGGCAGTATCATTTTTTTTCGTGAGGATAAAATGAACGGAGTTGAACGAAAATGAGAATGAAAGAAACCGATGGGGATAATGGACGAATAGGATAACAAATTGTGTTCGTTTGTATTTTATGTATTAATAGTCTGGTGTCGGTTACACGCTGTAGCAGGTTGATTTTGTGTAAAAGTGGTCTGTAAATCTTTGCTCTAAAATGAGCAAATACTCCAATAATATAGCCAGAATAATTTCTTTTGAATGGTAGATACTTAATCAATTAAATAATTTCACTAGTGTAATATTAGTCTCATAATTGTCTCAAATAAATATAGGGTGTTCTACAGTCTGGAGTACAAGAAGAACTGTGTAGAATAAAATGAGGAATAGTATTTTTTGTTTAAGGTTTCCAGAAAAATCGAACTTAAAAATTTTTCAAGTACAGGTACACTTATTCAAAATGCTTTTGTATTTCACGGACTCAAAGATTAAAACATTATTTGGTCCTTAAAAATTCAATATGCTTCCTCAAGTAAAAATTGAGGAATGTTACATCCACTGATGGCGATCGCTGCAGTATTATCACATCCTAACACCATATTTTACATGCAAAACTTCAACTGAAATAAAAACAAAATGAATTATTATAAATAGAAATGTTTACAGATACTCACGGGAGAAAAACGTTTACAAGAAATGTTTAAAAAACTGCACGAGTACCTAATGTATTTACAAAGTTTATTTTTTCAGTAACGAAGGGACAAAGAAACATTCTACATTACTCATAATTTATTTATTCCTATGCAATTACCTTCTGTTCGGTTGAGCTACTCGTGACGGAACACCTTCTGTTTGCTCGAAGTCATTCGAATAATCTCCGTTCCTGATATTAAATAATATGAACAATCGTAAACAGTGATGCTTATCTGGAACTTTTACGAGGATCCTGTCTTTGTGCCGAGAGTAAAGATATCGAATGAAAATAGAGAAACGCATGCCGTAACTGCATCGCGGAGGCGTGAATGCATTCGTATGCGTTTATGTGCACACGGTCGAATGAACAGCCGGGCAAAGCAGCGCTAAAGGGACAAGCATAAACGTCCAGCTTCCTTCTCTTTCACCCCCTTTCCATCTTCACCTTTTTCTACCTTCATCCTCACCTCCGCCTATTTGCCCTTCTCACCCTGGCTTTCCCCTTTCGCGGTCGAAGCGATCCCTTTTGCCGGCAACGTTTTCGGACATCCTTTGCGTCGAATTATTTGATCCTGCGACGTCAGCGATTAATCCTGCATTTACAAAGGCGGGAAAACTCGAGTTCGAAAAGAAGTCGAGAAATTTATTAACCCTTTATAGGACAGGAAGTAAAGACAAACAATTGATTTGTTCTTTTTGAATTTTCGTACACTATAGGACTTATAATCTAGGATCTAAAAGGACTATAGATCTGTATAATCCTTGAAAAATACAAAATTTGAAGTCTGTGACCTCATCATGCGTCAAATGTGGTGGTAGACTCGAACCTAGTGATAGAATATTATTTAAAGAACTATGGCAGCTAAATTTTTGAAATGAAGTGGTATATTATTGTACGGCTATCATTTAAAGGGATAAGATACTTATACTTATACAAAGTGGTCACAGAAGGTTGTGGGAAACTTTAGAGGCGTTTGGTGCTCTCAAAAGGAAATGAAAAATGTTTAGTCAACATGGTTCTTAGTTTCATTAACTGGCAATGAGTGAGGAAGGTTAATAGTCACGTGAAAAACTAAGTCTGCAAAAAAAATAATAGGAAATCGGTTTGAAACTAAACTTTTTATAATAACCAGGACCGACCTTTTCACTTGACTTCTACCATAGTTTCAGTGTCTCTACAATTATACACCTACAGTGTCCAGTACCTTTGAATTGCAGATAGTTCATCATTTTTTAAACTATTACAAACAAAATAAAATTATTTGGCACGAAGATAAAGGAGTGTGTAAATAGAAACCAATCTTATTTTGATCGAGACTTCAATGTCTTTATTTCTTTTTAACAGAGCCATACTTTTCATGCTATTTCATCGCACATTGTAAAAAGAATTCCATGCACCACCTGTATTCTCATGAGCCCCTTACGAGTCATTGTTATGATCATGAATAAAGGTTATTAAATTCAGTCGCTACTTTGGAGTCTGCGGGAGGGTTTGAAAAATGAGAAAAACGCCCAGCTCTCGCGTTAGCCTCAATCAATACGTCAGATGTTGCTTCTTTTTGTAAACAGGGCTTAAAACAATCGGGGCCTTAATGCCGCGGTGTTGCGTTTTACTATAGTTACAAGAGGTCGGTGCATGCTTGCAGTTGCATGCTGCAGAAATCGAGGCGGCACCGGCGAAACGTATTAACACACAATGAGATAGTTTTGTTCCAGCGATCCTTGGGAGCCGCTTGTTTCGCTTCTCTCCTCGTTCGAAGCACGTTCCATGCCACGGACATCTGTCTACCCGGTGTCCAAAAATTTGTTACCTCCTGCACGTTTCGTGTGAATTTCCCCTGCAACGTGAAACAACTTTGTGCACTCTTTTCAGCCCCAATTTTTTTAATTCTAACTTCATTCTTTCGATCCTTATGCCATATTTCATGGGATTCACCCTTATTTTAATTAACAAATGGATATTTTTTATACCAAACTCTTTCAAATTTATCTGTGATCTATTTTTATAAATTCTACTGTATTACATGTCTGAAATGTTATTATAATCGTGCAGGTTACTCGTCTGCTGGAATAATAATTGTTTTAACCCCTTGCCTTACGATTTTTTCGTCAGCTATCTGCACTGAAGTTTATTTTTCAAGATCTTTAAGAGTGAAATACAGGAAGAATATTTATCAACGTGTCCAATTCGATTTAAATAATTCTCTGAAAATCAAAGGCGCTGTGTTACAACATTTTTAGAAATGCATATTCGAGTGAAACTTATATTTATAACATGTAATCTGCGTCACAAGCGTGACTCGTTATTACTAGCCAAGGGGTTAATGGAATACGAAAATAATTTAGTAGCAGTTAATTGAGCGTAGTATAGCGTTTACTACTATAAATGATTAATTCTTAAATATAATTAAAACTGTCGATTTCATTATAAATTGTCGACAAATTTATTAATGGTTAACAATTTTTAATGATTTTCGAGAGACATCAACACCAAGAGAATAATATAAGCTAACGAGTGTACTATTATAGTACACGTTTCGAATCTCAGGAATGTATATGTTGAAACGCATAATGAAATAATAATTACAAACTATTTCGGTCCATATTTCATAGCACAACACAATGCTTTGCAGTATTAATGTTAAAGTGTCCCAAAAAACTATCGTTCTCCTTATAAATTCTATTCTATCATTTCTAAATTATGAACTACTTGCAATGATAGCAACAAATATTAATATTTTTATTGCAATTATTTCTGAGAAGAAAAAAATAAGAACATTTTTCCGGGACACTCCAAGCATTATTCCTCTGAAATGATCTCGTCGCCACGAAACGCATGTTGCAAAAAATAAATACAATCTCACATAATCGCTCCAAATAATACAAATCCGTTGTGACGATTTACGAGTGTCGAGAAATATAGTCTGCGAATCTCGAAACCGAACAGAAAGGTACGACGCGACACCTGACGCGTTTAATTTGCATATCATTATCAGAAGGATCGATTAACAGTTCCGTTTAGTTATTATCATCGAAGCCTGATTACATCTTGCAACGTTGTAAAGAAGGCGGCCACGTATGAGATGTATTAAGAGAAACCGAATGACGGGAAAAGAGAAGAAAGCGAGATACTGGTTTGGCGATGAACGAAGGTAAACGGCGACGACCGGTGAAATTAGTGCTTGTATTATCCTGCTAATTGGCCGTGGCGTGCAATTATATTCGTCGCAGCTGCGAGCGTGCACGCGAAACCAGTCGAATTTCGAGACAACTTACGAGCTACTGTTCGAAGTTGTAAACGACATTGTCTCGGCGATGAGATTGATCGATTTATCGTCGATATCGCGAAAAACGTAACGACAACTCATGCGGAAATGGCCACTCAAGCTGGGCAATTCAACAGATCCCGATAATTTCACTGGATATGATTTTGTGTTTAATTTGAACAGTGAGGAGGTTCAGAGACTGAAATTATCATCGAATTTGCAATGTTTTCGAATTCCACGAACAGTGAATAGTTAAGAGTGCCTCGATAATGCTTATGGGCAGTGACATTTTGTTTTCTGAAATTTAATTGCTGTGAATTTAATTTAAAAAGTCATATTTGCATGCACGGTTTTGATATACCGATCGGACCAGTTAGAGGATTTCTGAGAAGGTTTACAGAATGTTGTATAATTTATACGTAACATGCAATTTTTTAAATATTCTGAAGCGATTCGATTTTTTCTTGATCATCTGAATTAGCTGTTGATTAATTTTTTAGTTGCTGCTGCACAGTCTCATTATAAAATTGTAGATTCGAAGTTTCCGAAGCATGATTGTAATTTAATATTTTTCCTCTTTTATTTCAAGATTGCATCAATCGTTAAAAAGGTTATTTACAACCGTAGTGTAATTCTAATCACTTGTATTAAATTGAGCAGAATAAATCAAAGTCACCCCAAAAATATTGTTGACACCTGTCAGCAATTTACGAGGATTCCTTATATTTTTATTTTTAATGCATTCGACTGATGTGTATTTTATGGAAATAAAATGTTACAAATTTTACAAATTGGTGGATATATTTCCTTCATGCAGTAGAAAAGCGTAAAATTAATATGACTGGTCCGCAATCATGTTACAATAACTTGTTCCTTTCTATGAAGTGAAAGTGCAGGACTTATGTCAAACATGTCGCTAAATTATTATTCCTGTCCTTTTTAATATCTCTCACGAAGATATATTTAATTTCTCTATGGTACGTTGGTATAATCTTATCTGAATCAAGAGAGACAGCTAATTTATCAGCTCTATCCTTTATATTCCAAGAAAATATTTAATAATTATACGACAGTACCTTCGCTGCTGTATTTATTCTCCACTTACGTTTAATTTATATTCTTCGTTCGCAGTTTCAACTAAAGCGTTAAATGTACAAGTTGTATAACCAAAATATAACGAGTAATAAATACGACAATAGAAATAAAACGCTACCGTGTTTTTTCATTTATGTATTTATTGTACTATGAAGGGAGATATGATGTGTGCAGAGTGGAAATCAGAGTTAACGAGAGAAATGGTCGATGAATACTTTCCAGACACCGTTTACATGGCAGGCTCACAAAGGACAGACCGTTGGGCATCTCTTTTGCACGAAACTCGCCGTGGACCATTGTGTGCGGACGTTTTGATAAATTACCGAATAATTGTCAAATGTTAGAAAACGATAAAGTCGATGCCGACACGCAGAAAAAAAAGCCCCTCGAAATGTCGATTCGGTGGACAACCGGAGGCGTAAACCGTTCTTGTTGAACATGTGCATAACGTGTTCAAATTCACTGATCGAGTGTTAGTAAATTTTCTGTGGCGATTCAGTTTCAGGAATTACTTTCTCTACCACAATTTTTATATTCTAATTCACTGGCTAAATGACTCCATGACAGGTGCAACTACGATTCATTTTATTTGTTATTTTGTTCGACGCTTCTCTAAATGATAAAAACAAGCTACATATTTTTCGAATAATTGTACGACACCCTCCCTTAATTATGAATTTTTTTTTAAATTGTGTTTATTACACAAAAGTTCAGAGAATGTCTCTTACAGAAAAGAGGAGAACAATAATTTTCTATAAATACATGCAATCTGACAGGAGGTGATTCTGCGTGTAAAAATCAACCGAAAATGTGGATCGAAATTTGTTTGTTTAAGATTTCATGTTCGAGAAAATTAAGTTAAGAAATTGGCCAGGCACGCGCATACTTAAAATCATTTCACCCATTTTTTTAATTCTATTAATTAATATGACATTATGTTATAAAGTGTTATAAATGGATCCTACGTGATTCTGAATGGCAGAACAGAATCACAGAAGCCATCAGGCATCAGATCATTCCATCATGAGTTCATGATTTTCTGTTCTGCGAGGTAAAAATTTATGTAAGACGATAGGAACGACAATTTCCACACTTTGTATATTATTATAAGTACTAATTAGAAGCCATTATAAATTTTGAATTAAAAATTGTCGAACATCGCCACTGTATCTCAATACTACCACAAGTAGAAATTCTTCTACTTCATTTTCTCACAAACGAACCTTCAGAAAATAAATTGTATTCTGCGTATACGATTCCTGTTTTCACGTAGTATCATCGCTTACCCAAACATACTAGTCCCGGCACACCCTGAATAAATAATTGTAAAAAGCTCGTTATAGACGCTGTCATAAAACCTAACACAAAATTTCAAAAGCCATTACAAATAAATTGCGGTGTCTCGTTAGGGAAACTTTCGAAAAACAAAATATTATTTTCGAACCGCAGACAGACAGCTCAATAACGCTTTGTCCGGCCGCACATAAAACCGTGTAACATATTCGAAATAGATCCGGTACGTTCGAAAAGTTTTCGGAGTAACCCTCGCGTGTTTGTTTGCGCGTGAAAACTGTCGGAACATCGAACCACCTGGATGTTCGCTCGTCCTCTCGCGCCGTTTATTTTTCGTCTGGAAGCTCCTCTCGCGTGGTTGCTGAAGAACCTCTCCTTCGCCAGTCTGCGTTCACGCCAACCGGAAGCTCTCGAGAATTCTTCGCGCGAACTCTAGTACACCGGTTGACGCTCTCCGGTCATTCCATGCGAACCGTTTCCGGTATCTTTCTAAAATCCTGCCTAAAAATATGAAAATCTACACGTTGTCGTACCAAACTGATCAATAGACTGCGGATCTGTATGCAATTCAACGTATTCAAGTGTGTTAAGTATAGACATTTCGAGAAATCACAGAAACAAAAGATGTAATTCGGGAATTTTTATGAGAGAAACAACATGTTCTCGGAGTTCCGTTTATTTATCTGTATTAAAATAACAATGTATATTCGCATATACATCCGTAGTCTGCTGATTAACACTTTGAGTGCCACGCTCCATTAGCTGAAAATGGCAGACCTCCTCAATTTTTATACAAAATGAATGTAACCATAAATTCTTAATCAATAATGTCAATAACATTCGTCATTTTTTTACTGCTTCTATAAGAGCTGATTGGGTATATTTTTAATATTTTACAGGATCAAATAAATACTGATTTAATCTATCTGTGTTCAAAGTGTTAGGTATACCTATTTGTTTTTTCAACCTGAACCAACTACAGTAGAAACGCCTGAATCAGGTCAGAACTTGTCCTGTAGGTACTTTAAGAGTTGATGGATGGAGATTTTTCAGCGACTGGATATACAGGGTGTTCAAAAAGGATTCGGGACTTTAACCCTTTCGTCACTAAAGGTGACTATAGCCACCGAACGTCGAATACTCGCTCCATCCTAAAGATAACTATAAACACCCACCAAAATTTCACAGCACAGCTGGATGTCCCCAGGTTAACCGACATTCTTTCGTTCAATTTTATTTAATATACATTTTTGTTTCTAATTCGTTAGATATTAATTTGAAATAACTTAAACAAAAAGCTATAGTTTGCATACTACGACGAATCAGCAAATGTTACACCGTGTGGCAAAGCATTGGCTCGCTGCTCAGCTGTCCCGTATAGCGACGGTATACTGAGGGCCATCTCCGCCGTAGCGAAAGGGTTAAGGACAGTAGAACTCGCAAGAAACAAACAAACAACATTAAAACCAGTAAAAAAATATAAAATATTATAAATAAAATTTGAAGCTGCTTTAAATTTTGGATCAAGTAAACCCATGAGAGACTCAAAATAGAAGTAGAGCATCTAACAGAGTTTCCTCTTGGAAACGTGAATCGAATTCAGCGCAGTTCGATCGTGATAATTTCAACGGGTAAAGGGTTAGAACATTTCTCTCTACCACGAAAACCAAGAGTTACTTGGGTGACTTATTTTAATCGTTTCACCCTGTATACGCGATAAAGGTGCGTTCGAGAGTGGCGAAAAGGGGGGTGGAGGCGTTCGAAAGGGGAGAAGATGATCATCGGTAAAGAAGCTAACCTCGTGTAGCCAAATTACTCGAAAATTCGTCGACCAATTTTCAGCAGCTTAGGGTGGGGGTGTTGTTCACGGGATCCTCTTAGGTTCAGCACGTTTAGCGCGAATATGGGCGGACCACATATTGGATCATATCGTATCTTCTCACACCCCATGAATAATGCATCTGAGAGGTCGCCCCTTCTGGGCCCATCGTCTCCCTTTCCTGACCATACTCTCCATTCTTCTTCCACTTCTCTCTGTCCTCTCTCTCTCTCTCTCTCTCTCTCTCTCTCTCTCTCTCTCTCTCTCTCTCTCTCTCTCTCTCTCTCTCTCTCTCTCTCTCTCTCTCTCTCTCTTTTCTCTCGCGCGCATAATACGTCGGCCAGTCGCGTTCCGAAATCTCTTCGTAATTAAAGCTGCCATATATTTTACTTTAATCGAGGAGATCGGCCGGCTACCATTCGCTGCGACGATTTATCACGCCTCCGCCTTCGCACTTCTTCCAGAAGATTATACGCTTGAACCGCGTGGAACACGTGAACGCGTGTAATTGCGTGATTTCTGCCCGGCCGGCTGCGTGGACTCGTGTTTCATGCGTGCTTCAGTATGTTCCCGTGCGCGACATTATTAAATGGGATTTAATCATCGTCTCGTTGTAGTTCTTACGCGGAGGCTGTACATACTGTTTTGACATTCCTCAGAATCTTACTGTTTGTTTGCTTTTTTCTACGCATTTCAGCATCGACTGCTAAGATAATTTAACCGGGGGACCTACAGCGTTAGGTGGGTTCCCAACCATCATACTGCCGACAGCATCCCAGATGCCCTGAAGACAGTCACCCATCCTAACTATGATCCGTGGTTATCGTAGCGAGACTTTGTTAATGTTTTTTATTGTACCATGCAATTTTGTATCTCCAATACGTTAGGAAATAATGGACTGTCCACACTTACGGCGGACACCCTGTAGAATATATGTTAAATTGAAAGGATTGCATTATCAATTTTATTCATTAAAGATTTTGGTCTTCCTGGAATGAAAGAGACGTAAGTACAATTGCGAATTTTCAGTGAAAATCGGACTGTAATAGCAAATATCTGAAGGCAATAACTTTGTCAATAGAACGCAATTTTCTGAACAAATATCATGCTAAAGTCTGAGTAACATAATCAACACATTCTTTGAATCCTGTTCTACTGAACGAATTATTGTTTACTCCGGTGCATCCAAAATTTGTAGCTAATGGTACAAATCTATGAAGCTGTTCATTTAAAATGAATTCTAGGCTTAGAAAAGGACACTTTTCGTAGAAAGGATCAAAGAATTTTGTTCATGGTGGAACAGGCTGGTAAAAATAATGGCAGAGGTCTCTATAATTCAAAGTAATTGTAGTAGCTAATTCATGCTTCAGATTACCTTTAAAAATGTCATTACTTATGGAATGGTAAAATACACCAGTTCCCTATAGCTGATGGCACGTTCGTTCTACAAGGGGTTAAACAATATTTCCTCTTCATCTTGTTGTCATACGAAAGCATGACAGAGTTTTGATGAAACTTTCAGATAATTGCTCTGCTGGGTAAACCTTCATCCGTATCTGAAAAACGGGGACAGACGATCAGAAAAACTGTCCGTGTGCAGCGTGTCGAGCGCAGGATTCGAAATCTTTACGTTTATCGATATTAACGAAGTTATCGCATGGCAATCCCTTTTCTTCTCCCCAAATGCTCATTCCTTCGGCAGTTTCTCGGTGGCAGTGTCGGCACGAAAGTGGAGGGATCCGGTAGCCCTTAAATCGCAGCAGAAGCAGCAGTCCCGCTGTCACAATCTGCGAGGATAAATCTTGGATTACCACGCGCTCCCTTTCTGCTTCTCCTTTTCTCGATACTCGAGAGCTTCCTGAGTGGCCCGGCATCCTCGATCCTTTTTCTCTCCTCGTTTTCGTCCTTTTCGAGCCTCCCTTTTCGGGTAACACGGGCTTAACACCGTCTTATAACCCGCGACAACTCGGAACTACCGTGAAACCCTTGTGAAACGCCGCCCTCCGCCCGCTTCTTCTTCTTCTGTTCAGACAATTAATTAAATAATTAAATGTCCACCGTCGCTCGACGCCGTTTTCTAATCAAATGTTTATCCGTTTTTGTTTGTATGATCCTCGGGGATAGGCTTAACGACAACGGTTGGCAACCTGTTATGCATTCAGGTGATTTTTCTTGTATACTTAGTTTTGTTCTGTGGATATTTAATCTGAAGTATAGAAACATTGCACTTGTTTTTTGTTATCATGTTAAACTACTTTCTACGGTTTTGATCGATCAACTGCCAGTGAGTATAGTATCGTGTTTGTTGCGATTGAAGAGTTTTTTCAAGTGAATTTAAAGCGTAAAGGGTTGACGCGTTGAACGCCACAGTGAAAACGACCGTATCCAATCAGACACGATATAATTGACTATTTTTTATATAAATCGTAAAGAAAAAAAAGATTTGAGTACTCGGTTATGTTATTCTGTTCCTACTCTATTTTTTCAGTATGAAGTTTGCTCAGAAGTTTGTGACAGTCAATAATTATTTAATTTAATTAAATTTGAGGCGCTGGTCACCGGTTACCCCCACGGCGTTCAACGTGTTCATTATTTGATGCAATTTAATTTCAAGAATTTATCTCCGAATTAAAAAATAGTAGATGCTATTTTTTTATCAGTTACCACTTTTGACAATATAGCCAAATATTTCTACTGAATTTTTGCATAATGTTAACAGTAACAATTAACAGCAAAGTACACTTGCGATCCAACTGTAGAGAAAATGGTGACAAGTTTATTTGTTTAACACGTTGAATGCCGCAGGGGTCACCGATGACCGGCACTCCATATTCAATTTAATTAAATAATTGTTTATTATTACACAGTTCTGAGCAATTTACATATTGTAACATTAATTTAGGAACATCACGAAACTGAGTACCGAAATATTTTTTTCCTTTACAATTATTATAAAAACAGTAAATTATATTATGTCTGGCTGGATATGACTGCTTTCACTGCGACATTCAACTTATTAAACGTGTATTCAAGGATCGCTCTATTTTAACAAAGTCATAGAAGCAGGAATACTTGAAGTATATTGCAGTAGCTCGACGCACTTATTGTTAGTCTCTATATCCCTACAACAACCCACTGATTACTTAATTACTTTGATCAGTTTGCTAAAAACAGAAACATCGTACTCAAAATACACCCAAAAATCGTAAACTTAGCTACGAAACAGACAAAGTATCGTGTCAAGCTTCAATACAAACATACAGTTCGCAACTATTAATTTTCTCTAGACACGTCAAAGGATATTTTTCATACGAACCATGTAACGTAATGGCGATCTCTAATAGCGGCAAGTTCATTCTCGTAGACGCTTGTTTCGCGATCGTTCAGTTTAGCGAAGGAGATGGAATAAAAGGAGGAAATCGAGAAGAAAAGTGGGCGAAGACGCGAGGGTGGGCAGGAGGATAAGGAAGAGGATGCGACCCTCTTCGTTTTCTCGGTGATCCGCGAGATGCCACGAAGCTCTCGGTGGATCTAGTCAGACATTGGCTGGCAAGAGTACCTCGACCGAGCCCTCTTAAATTAATTACAGGGAAAAGATCCTCGCTCGCATCCGATTCCCCTGCCGCCGCGTAAAAGCAACGACCGGGGCCAAGTCAGCCTTGCCTCGAGAGCCGAAGAGACCGAAAGAGGGTCGTATGTACTCACTGCGCTCAACCGAGTGTTTAACTGACGGGAATCCTCGTTAAAGGGCGAAAGGGAGCATCCTTAACGAAAGTCGGAAAAATAAAAATTCCGCCACGTACAGCTTGAACCACGAGGTTTCGAGCGATCTGATTGTGGTATTCGGACCGTTTGAAGTGTAGCTATTTAGTACGCGATCGTAATTCACTTTGGATTGGGAATCTTTTTAATTGGAGCGCCCAACTTTTCTAATTTTTACCATTTTTTCGCTGAGTGTGATTGGTTTCGTTCAGGATAGCGGAAAATTGTTACTTGTACACAGAAATAGCCCATTTTAATGGACATATTAATAATAGCCGTTAACATTCACTTTGTACTTAGAATATTTATTCATCAGAATGATAATTTTCAGTTGAACAAAATTTTTAAAAATTTATTAGTAGGAATCTAAAAATTTCCTAATATGAACTGGAAATTTGTTGTTGCTTTAGTATGTTTTGTTGTTGCAAATTGTCTGTTATGGTGAATATTTTAAATTTCTTTCGATGTATGGCACTATAGCTAATATTCAGTTTCGATTATACTGATTTACATTTATTTAGGATTATTTAACGACTCTATGTTTTTTAACATTGATACAGGATTCTGTTGTCAATTATTTATTTATAAATCAGGTACCCCTTAACATACGAATATGTATGCACGTATGTAATTGAAACAGTGACATTGTGCTCAATATTTGCAAAGAAGATTAATAATGAAAAGAATTTATTGCACCGGAAGAAATCCAACTGATTTGTGAATAAATTTGCAATTATGTTTTTATTCTATCACATGTGCATAAAAGATTCGAAGTTAGTCTATACGTATGAGCGTATCATTTGCATTTGGAAATTCGTTTCAGCAGTAAAAAGATAGTATTTTGGACTACAGCTTTGTAATTCACAATCAGCTTCAATATGGTAAGCTTCAGATTAAAGGATTGTGTGCTTAAAAAGTTTCAAGCTACTCCAAATACTCGAGTAACGAATTTACATTTGGAAATTCGATTCATTGGTAAAAAGGATATCACTTTGTATTAAAAATTTATATTCATATAATTATATAAATAATTATTCTTCCCAGGCGTGTTCAACTATTTAATTTTGCTCTGTACCAACATGCGTCGGAATCCATATTACAACTATTTTACTACTTTCATCAATTTTCATTTCTGTGTTCAATGTTCGAAAATCCTTTCCAGCCTCACAAATTTTTTCTTATCTGAAAACGTACACATGTACACTACCTACCATAATTATTCAAGCGATTCTTCTGTTTCCAATTCAAGGGCTCATATTCTGTACACAAAATTCGTTTAAAATAATCTCAAAACATTTTACTTGACCAGCAATATCAAATATGATATCATTTTATAATTTAATATTTAGGATCACAGTAACAAAGCATTTGAAACAATAAATATATTTCACAGTAACTATAATGATGATTTTTCTTGATGGACCAAAACGTTCGAATACTTATAGTTACTATAAACGATTTCTTGCAGTATTGCATGTCTCCCCGTAAATTCGGATGCTGAAGAAATTCAGATCAAAGGTGAAAAGCGTGTCGTTCTAGGCTGCGACTTTGTAGTTCAGAGTCAGATTCGATATGGTAAGCTTGAGTATAAAGGGTTGCGTGCTACGGGACAGTAGGAAAGCGGATATATCGAGCAGGACAAGGAGGGTGGAACGGCCTATCGGTATTATTCCGACCAGTCATCGGGACTTATGCCGCTTATGGGATTACACAAGCATTAGCAGACAGCTTGTTCTCTACCATTTTGTACGAGATCCGCGATAAAGCTCAGTATTTCCAACCTGTTCGCCCCAATGAGCTCCCACCTACTTTAACATTTGTTTCGTCACTCTCATTATACAATTTACTGCTTCAAAATGTCCCTCCATTTTTATTCATCCATTTACTTCTCTTTAATCCTTTGAACTCCTTTATCGAGTGTCACTCGACATCGATTTTATTCACAGGTACTCCTATGTCGAGTCACATTCGACATTTTTAAATTGCCAGTTTAAACATGTATTATATTTCACAATATTTTTGTTTACCACACATATCAGATCTCAGCAAAGTTCCAATGCTGTTTTCAATGTAATTAATAAAAAAAATTGTTTAAATTGGTTTCTATCAACCAACTGTCTTTTGAAGTACATTTCAAATAAAGCACTTAAAATTGTAGGGAGTTATTGGAAAGAAAATTAAAAAAGAATTAGGAGTTCGAAGGGTTAAAATAAGATATACATTATATGAGATTATTCTATAAACAATGTCGTTCCCCATCTTATAAATAGACTGGATTTTTATGCAGACATACAATTTTAGACTTTAATGCTTTTGATTTCCATGTAGCTGATGAAGCCCAACAATGGTAGGAGTGCATTTTGGGGTTGAAATGTTTAAAAGTACAGTTTTTGTTTCACTTACTCGATAAAATGTGCATTCTTCATGAACTTGGATATGTTGAATTGCATAAATGTCCGCAGTGTATTTATATCACGTACTTTCAATAAGTATGAATATATTATTCGAGTGCATCTAATAAAGATTTAATTATGCAGATTAGGATCACCTAGTAGTTGAACCTTTGAATGCGGAATACTTCAAAACTGAACACTTTCTGTGATCGAAATCTTATCATTCTTAGAAAATTCGAAAGCAAACATAAAATAAAATATAGGATCGCAAGTGCATAAAATTTGTCAGAGAGATGGAAGATTGAATACATTTTTGGTTAGTTGTTGCAAGCAAAATTTGTTTATCAATTACAGGTTGATATTATATACGACAAAATAAAAAATTGAACATCGTGCTCAGGTTATCAAGTTAACATATTTAAATTTTTATAAAAATCGATTTATGGTAAAATGTATTTGTTGTTGTAAGAAGAGTAATTTCTGTTTGTGATTTTAAAGGAATCCAATTTTTCAGAAACGTCTGAAACAAGGAATCATTTAATTGTCTCCCGTGACATAAGAAAAGGTGTTTTAGTGATATGATAGTCAGCACGGTATGCAATATGGTTTCTCTTCTCAAATTACCTATTCCACAGTTTTTCAGTCTCACGATACGTCAGGTTTACGAGTAGTTTGTTATACGTAAATGCTGAAAGTAACATGAGTTGGAGAAAAGTAACACGATGCCGTGGCATATTTTTAAAACGATGCGGTGTCAATGATTTTTTTTTCTCATCAATTCCCGTACGATCTTCGTCTGGTTTTTTGCTCGTCTGCCAGGTGAGAAAAGATCTTTGGTTTCAATAACTCCAATAACTCTGTATATATTCGTAGTAATCAGCCGGCGGATGTTTATGCACTTTAACATTCCCAGATATCTGAAAACTGTACATTTACACCCATGCAAAAATGAAGAGTACATTTTTCAAACATTCGCAGAACAAAATACAGTCTTGTCAAAGTTCTATTTCTATAACTGTATTAACATCAAAATATTGAACTCTTAGAATGTGTATTTGCATAAACATCCGCAGTCTTGTAATAATATTTACAATCTCTACAGAAAGTGGTACGGTTCTTCGTTCTAGTGAAGCAAATCTTGCTCGTTAATAGATTATTAGAAAAATGTGATACAATTGTTTTTGCTTGCAATAATAACATTTCTGCTAGAGGTATCTTGCAGACTCTTGATTTAATGTATAAAATATAACAACTGTTCATAAAATATTATGTATTATTTGTAGGTCCCTAGAAAAACAAAAACAGTCTCTCTTTATCTAATTTAATTTATGAAGTTAATTATGCATTGTGTATTGAACTTAACACGTTTTGTCTTATCTTTTAACACATTGACTGCTATGGCAGTCACCGGCGACCAGCGCCTCAAATTTTATTTAATTAAATAACTATTAATTTTTACTATATTCTGAGCAAATCTAACATTGCAACTCTAATATAGATACGCGTATACAATCTTGAATACTTCAATATTTTCCTCCTTTACGGTTTATGCAGAACAGAGAAATTGATATTGTGTCTGACTGACGATGGCTGTCTTCACTGTGCCAGTAAACGCTTTAATTCCGATTTCAAGTAATTCTTCCCAAGCCTGACACAAATACACCTGAACAAGATTCACCTACATATTCATTTACTAGCTGTCTCCACAATACAACCTACAATCCCTCTGATTCTCATCCACGCAGCAACAAAACGTTGCCTAACAAAACCATTAACGAACCATAGAAAACAACGAAAAAATCTGTCTTCTCGATTTTTGGGGACGCCAAGCGTTCCAAGCATGATCAATAGACTCCAGATCTTTATGCGATCGAAAATACCCAAATATCTGGAAAACACACATTTAATTCCGTGAAGAAATAAAAAAGTTCATGTTTCAAACATTCGCAGAACAAAACACGGTCTCCTCAAAGTTTCATTTCTACAACTGCACTAACGTAAAAAATATTGATTGCATAAACATCCGCAGTCCGATGACCAAGAGATTCTAAGTGCGATGGAACGGCCGTACAGTGGCCACGGAGTCCAGCAAAGGGGTATTTCAAGGAGAATCGTCGAGGCTTTAGGCGAGGGAACAGAGGGCCGCGAGAAAACGACAGGCAAGGCGGTATAATTTATTTAATTATATCGAATCCGCGGTGAGAAGCGCGTGCCTGGAGTTCTCACGGTAGGACAATAAGGACATTCATTCGTTCGAAAGCACGGCGGAGCGGACAAGCGGTTTCTCTTAGGTCTTAATCGTTCGCCACGGAATGCGCGTTTAATGCAAAAGAGGACACAAGCGGCTTGTGTTTGACTTCGCCTGTATTTTCTCCGGCTGTCCCCGCGACACCGTGGCCACTCACTTTACGAGTTCTTCCCGCCGAGTTCCATGGGATCCGTACGATCTTACGAAATCCTTCGAGCTCCGTTTAACGCTAATGGTGCCTACTCTTCCGTGCAGCCTGACCAACAGCCGCTTCGAGCAACAATCAATTGCGTCTGCAAATGAGTCTAAGGAAAAATGGGTCCGATGCAATTTGGTTGGTGGCTTCCAGCTGCTCAGAGAGGCGAACATAGAGTAGAACCTCGATCAGCCGAACTGTAATTAATAATCAAGTCACTCACATTATAACTATATTTCTCATACAAATTTTAATTTTATGTTACAATGTAAAACACATAGTTGCAGAAAATTAAGTGCACAGTATCACTGATGATAATTTTAACTTGTAGTTGATATAAGGTGACCGGTTTTAGAATGATCGGAGTTCGGATAATCGAGGATTTACCGTATAGCAAATTACAAACTTGCGAACATAAAAAGAAATGTTTATTCGTAATTAAAGTATTTGCGTCACACGGATTTGCTGTGTAAAACTACAATGCAGTTTAGGAATAAAATATAATTTTCTTAGCCCTTTTCAAGATTATGTGCAGTTCATGATCAACAATTCGATGATCCGATGCGGTGCCTCTCAACTCATTACATGTCAGAGAGTGAAGAATGTCCACGTCCTTAACAATGGTTTTAGAGCAACGTGTTCAGGATGAGTCATTAGGAATTGACAGCTAATATGACGGCTCATTGATTTTTGAATAATATTGTTCAGAGGATTTGTGTGTGGGAGGTTTAGTATGCTACAGAGATTTAGTTGTTTTTATACAGGTTATGTTTCTGAAGATTTTAAGGTGATTGTCAAATTTTTGAGTTGCACTATACACCGTGAATTATAGGATAGGTAGTACTTAATAACCTGCACGAAAAATGTCTGATATGTACGAATAGAAAAATCAGTGTTAAGCAAGGTATGAATAATTATATGTTGAAGAAACTATTCAGAAAATTGTTTATAACTCGAACGATATTGATTTTTCGTCTTATGTTTATTACACACTTTTTATCCACTTTGTTGTGTACCATCTACTTCGTAAGCTCTGAATACCTGTTTTGTCATGTTGTATATTTCTATTATTATTATGATTGTTACTGTTATACAGGGGATTACAGCAAGTATTTTCAATTTAGAGGAGAAATAGTATTCAGCAAGCTAAATAAAACGTCGAGAAGCCAGGAGTGTACGAATTATAAGCAATTTTCTAAATAATTCTTCCAACACGTAATTATTCACAAAATTACATCCAAACTTTTAGCCATCGCTTACAATCATAAACGCACCAAGCTTCCAAAAAACAAAAACATAGCATCAGAAATCCCATTAGAATCCCACAACACCGTAAACGTACGACCTCCTCACAAAATTTCCTTCGAGAACAAAATATCAGACCCTATCCATCTGTTTCTCAGAAAAATTTCGATTCACATTTCTCATGCATCGCTTCGAATCAAAATCATCCCGCGTCTCATTCCGCCACGAATGCAATAATATGAACCTGAATCCAGGTGGTAATTCGGAGCGTTCGACCCTGTACGGCCGAGGAAAGTCGGTCGACCAGGTCGTCGGATTCTTTATTAATTTTACAACATTTTCATAAAGCAACGAGGACGAAGGATCTGATATACTCGCGCATAGTTCAGTGAATATTGAAGTCTGCTCCCCTCGCGCTGACTTACGCAACTTGTGCCCGGTGCTCGTTGACTCACGGCGGATTCTGGTCAGCCAGTTTCCTCGGTTTTTCATAGAAATTCCGCAGATTTTTCGGCCTCGTAACTTCTGGCGACCGGGCAGATTGGCGATCGAGCGAAAGCGAGAGTCGACAGGAGGATGGGTCGAAGTTTCTCAGGGCGTTCAAGTTTCACGGTGGTTGATATTTCATACAGAGAGAGTGTACGATGGTGTACCCCTTCGTTGCGTCGACCTGTTCACCACCTAACGTCACCTATATTGTTTGGGTATTATTACTTCACGTGTCCTCCGCCAGCCTCTGAACCCTATTGAGCAAAGTGTGGTTTTGCGTCCGGCTGCAGGCGTTCAACCTTAAAGCCCTTTGGACGCTCGCAGGCTAGAATTCATAGGTGAAGTCAGAAACCATCTGCAATATCCGTGAAACATGAACAGGCTGCGGGTGTTTGTGCATCTCAGCATATCAAAGTATGAAACAGAGACTCATCTTGAAAAATTAGCGACATAGAAGGTATAATCTTGAAATCTTCACAAGGTCAGACTGTTTCTTCCGAGGTGGCGCTTTTTTATGTATATTGGGGTAGAACAATATTTAAGAATAAAAATGTGTATTTGCATAATCATCTAAAGTCTGATTATGATTATATTGGACTCGTAATAGATTCACTTCTACGGGGGTGACATTGGCGATATTAGGAATTCAATTTAATCCGTTTGCTGGGGAAGATAAAGTGTCACTTAAAAATTTCCACGTATTGAACACAAGGAATGTTTGTTGTTGAATATATTGATTTACTAATGGAGGATGATGAATCAATTCGTCATCCTCCATTAGAGCACTGCGATGAGAAAGACGAGGTAACTCGTTTTTGCTTTGAACTATAAATAAGAGACGTTCATAGACGAGAAATGACCCAGTTAACGGGTTAATTGCATGTTATCCTGCAATCCTGTTATTCGTTTTTTTTTCATTACTGATCTTGTATCATAGATCGTGGTTTTTGTTGTACAGGAAGAATATATACCGCTCTACTAACAAAAATGCTGATGATCTTACAATGTCCTTCATTTCGAGACGTATAATGAAAAGAATAACACTTCATAATTTCCCTTTCGCAAGCAAGCGACTTTCATTTGAAACATTTTTTTGTCACAAAAATGTAAAAGATTATTGGAGTGGCCTGTTTCAAATGACTCGCCCTGTATATAAGCCCTGAACATGTGGCCTCCTAAAAATCTTTGTTAGTTGGAAATTATGTACGAAAATTTAGGGTGGTGTTAATATCGAATCATAGCTCAGAAGAGATATTATTTATTACTTATATTTATGTTCTCAGAAATGTCTTTACAAAGCATGTATCAATTATAATTGTTTCAGCGATCATCATTCCGCACACAATGAACAAATTTCACTTATAGTGTCACTTGGCGAAAGGGTTAATTTGCATACGTCTAAGTATTTTTATGACATTACAAAAAATAGTTTTTTTTTACTAATGTCTGCAAGTAATCTGCTGATATCGCGCACCAAGATTCTAACAAATATTTCTAGAGTTACTTTTTATTGAAGGTGAATATATACCTATCCATAAAACAATGTATTATACACAGAAGCATTATATTATGCAATACTATACAATTATTCAAAAGTCATTCAATCAGCAAGTATTCTACCCAAAAAACTATGACTATAGAACCAATAATAGATAGAATGCCAGAATTAATGAAAGCAGTAATCATAAACCGTCAGGGGGGTGTATCAGCAGAGATAGAACGTAATTAATTTAATTAATATTCGTAATGAATATTTTGATACAGTAGCACATGCACATGACTCTGTAGGTCCAAAATATAGAGGAGAACAGTGTGCATTCTTTTTATCTCAAATTTGACAAGCGTCCTAACGCTCATGGACGTATCACAGACCTAACCCTAACGGATCCCGCGCGTGGAAGATGACATGACAATAAATTAACCGACATAGAAGATGGAACAAGGTGTGTCTCTCCTTTTTTTTGATTGTCCTGCTTCTTACGGAGCATGTTTTCGTACGGCGTATGAATAAGTGCGATCGTGACGCTCGTATCGGTGGATCCTGTTCGCGTGATTGTTAAACTAATATTGAAACAGACGATTCGGGAATCGCCGCTATTTATGTCCCCGTTTGAACTGGCGGACTTCCGCCGTGGGATAATACGGTTAACCACGCTGGCCATTAGTCTTTCCACAATCGATACATGCCGGCTGTTACGCTGAAAATCGACGTCGATTATCATCCAACAGCTTCGATGGCTCTCGTCTACCTTTCTCTTCTTCATTTCGCCATTCTGACTTCCAACCGATCGAAGAATTAATAACATTATCCTGTTTATTCCGCTGCACTGATCGAGAGTACACGAAATTACTATACTCAACGGATTAAGTGGAGTATTTTTCTCCGAGCTATTCTTAACTACTCCGGCCGTCATTATGGATAATAAATCGTTTATACTGATGTTTGTAGCTCTTGGTTTGAAAGATCAAAGGTTCGGAGGCCTGTGTTCGTGAGGATCTCATTGTTTATTTGGAATTCTAATAGTCAAGATGGGACATGTCACAGAAAGTAGTTTGAAAAATTTCTAAATATTGGTCTCAGCAAGAATTGGTTAAAATAAATATTGTACGGCTCGAAGGGGATCAAGCAATGCGTCTTGTTAATTTTATTTGTTATGACTCACAGTTTTCAAGCTTTCATGCTATTCTACTAGCTTTTACAGAGTTTCTTTATTTTGGGATATTGTATAGTGTCTTCAAACATTTTCTGTTATATTTCCTGTATTTTTTTAATTAAAAAGGCATCATTACAGTGTTATTAACTTAGCACAGGGATAATGAGACCTGTATTTAGAGCAGATGATTATTGTTCTTATTTTGTTTAGTAGTTATTTCTTGTTACGTTTATTTGAAGACACTCTATATAATAAGGAGCAGTTTATGCTTCGTTAAAAATATTTCTTGAACATCTGCTTCACTTTTGGGTTTCTTAAATTGTACATATAGGATGGTCCATTTGTATACAAGCTGTTATATACACATTGAAGATGTGGCACTCAAAATGTTAATAGAGATTGACAATTGGCACAATTTTTTCCTGCATTTCAGTTATTTTAAATCAGGACTGAACATTTTAGAATGAACAATCAGTGAAAAACTCTGTCATAGTGAGTAAAACCTTCTTCTAATGAAACAGTTCCAAAAACCGATATTTATTATACAATGAGTCCAACACAGCTCGAGATCCACAGTGACTTAACAATTCTCCCTTTCGTATTCATCTGTATAAAAATTTTCGGGATACATTCGAAAGTGGTACATAAACAAAATACTATATCACATGGTTCCCATCAGTTCAATGTCCATCTGACCCAATTTTTCCTGGAACCAACGTTTCAGAAATTTTCAAGCTTTCTCAAGCCATTCATCTGCTCCACCCTGTGTATCAGGTACTAACATGTCCTGGATGCGGTTTCACCCGCGATTTTTTTGCGTATAGAATTCGGAATTTTGTTTTTTTTTCTCTTTCGAGCGCGCGGGCACGGAGCTTTGCCATCTAGCGGCTGTGCGTGAACTATGCCTCTGTGGGCGGCACGCCGACAAACAATAGTCCCATGTCTTTTTATCTCGACATGTGATTTATTTCGCGATAAAAGATAGCCTATGGTACTCCCGAAAATATGAAGAAGCCATTGTGAAAATTACATAACAATCGGTTTAGTACAGTATTTCCCAATCTTTTTTGGATCATGCCTCAAAGATTTTAATACCCCCCTGGCATAATGGTCAGTCAAGTTCTGAAAAAGTATAATATAAATAGGTACATCGAATCAAAAAACGCCTGCTAACATAAAAAAGAATGGTCATTTTTTAACTATGTCAATGGTGAAGGTGACGAATGCAACATAATTTTCTAATTGCCCCCAGAATATTCAAAATTGCCCCACGTTGGGAAACACTGATTTAGAAGTTTTTGAGATTTTTGCGAACGTACAAATAAACTCTGTCTCCTTATAATAATAATAAGACCGTCGTGGATCAGAGCTTCCTGGTCTGATTTCGTATTCTTCTGGCGATCCTGCGATTCGCGTTGCATTTCTCCATTCTGGTTCTTAGCGTTGGGTAACAAGGTCTCACGCCGGGAACTGAGCCGGCTAACTTGCTGCAACACAATCCACTCTCCAGTTCCAGTCTGAACGTCTCCTCTTCTACTGTCTCTTCTCTCGCATAGTAAACTGGCCTCTCTCTTTCTTCGACGCTTTTGCCCATTCTTGCGAAACACCGATCTCGTCTCCTTCGTGCACGTAGGTCTCGCTCGGGTTCGTCGCATCTGCAGGTTGTGCGCGCCATTGACGTGGAAATGCCTCGTACACCCTCGTGAAGCGTTCGTCAGCATGCGTCACGCATATGTGACTCGCTAATTTTCTGGAGACTAACGTCACGTATCTGTGGCAAGGATGAATGTACCAGTTCTTTGAAAACATATGCATGCGTGTCATATACTCTTTGGAACACTCAGTTGACACCTTTAATACAGTTTGGGTATGCATAATCAAAAAATGCATTGCGTGTAATGGAATTGCTGAAATGTAGTCTGTGTAGGACAATTTTTTAATTGTATGGACGCAGCGATCTTGTTAATCATGTGAATATCATATCACACAGAACATTTTTCTGTTAGAAAGTCCTAAAACTACAGTGTTAACACCTTTTATGTGTGCATAATCAAAAGGTGCATTGTGTTTAATAAAACTGTTAAAAATGTGGCGAAGTGTAGTGCTTGGTGGGCGGTTTTCCAACAGAACAATGGTAACGAACGTGTTAACCGTCTAGAAATTATAATCAAATGACATAAAGGTGTAGATATACTACAGTATAGTGTAATTTAGTAAATATAAACTAAAATTAGCTTATAATTGTAACGTAAAACGCAAACAGTGAGTGATATATTCGGAACTCAGGAAAATGTAACTCAATTCACAAACTGGGGTATTAATGAATATTGTGTAAATACAATTTGAATAAAGCCAACAATGGTTGATGAACCGCATGATGTGTCCAAAAAGCAACAAATATATTCAAGAAAACATACACATTACTATTAAATGCAAAAATAAACACATCGAATGTTGCATCATTTTAAAATTGTACGTACCTTTTTGACTATTTTTCAGGTAAATATCAACAATGTTTTATGTAAACTATTTCCAAATAAAATTGGTCCATGATCTAACCTAAATACTGTGTCATACAAAGAATGTATACAGCGCATCAAAGGTTATCAGCATTAATTTACAATAAGACGCAGCAGCACGTCATCGTTCATAAATATTCATCGCAAACATCCCCATCAAGAAAAAGAGGAACCTCATCACACGCTCGACATCCGTCACATTTTTCCCACATGGAATAAACAAGATCAAATGACTCGCCTCGACCTTAACAAGCTCATCCCTCCAGGCATCAACCCCGAAGAAAACGAAGAAACTTCCGTTCTCACAAAACCATCCCGCAATTCCGCACTGATTCGCGACAAAGTTTTCGTATTCCGAGGAGTCGCTCGGATGACCGTTCGTCTCGCTGGCGGATCGGCCGGCCCATCTACATGAATGAAGAAGAAGAAGATGCTGAAGAAAAAGGGAAACAACAGGAAACAACGAGACTGCCTAACATGGAGCACGCGGACGATCTCGAAGCGTGCGATTGTTGCGCATCGAGATCACGGCAGCTGACAGTCGATCCTGCGATCTTAATCTGGTCAGCATACGCTCGCAAGAAAGGGAGAGAACGAAGGGGAGAACGAGAGAGACAGAGAGAAGGGGGGAGAGAGAGAGGGAAAAAATCGGTAGCTCGTCGATTGAGAGGACGGGAATCCGTCTGTCGGTTTATACGGTTGAGAGACCGGATCAAGAAACCTTGAATAATTCATCGAGAAAGCGAGACTCGCTGCTTTGGCTCTTCGAGTGCAAGGACTGACGTTGTTCCTTGCCTGTTTGCACTGTTAGCCGATTCCCTGATCCCCCTCGCCACGGCTATTTCTGACACCCTGTATCACCCTGTCCGTCCGCTTCGTGTTTCAGCTTCTTCGAGGTATCGCTACACGCACGATACGGCCGACTCACCTTGCCAGTAGAGTAAAAGCAATTATCGGCTCGATATATTAGGTCATCCCATAAGTAACGCGAGTGCATCGGGAACTCAGCAGTAAAGCAATAAAATATGGTACACAGCGGTATAAATATCGATGTAAATTATAATTTACCACCGCTATCGGGGTTTTTGGAAGTTTCCTCCGCAAAGCTGGAATTTATCGCTGGCCTCAGAAAATTAAAAATAAATTAATATTGTATACGCCAGAAAGTGTTCGTGCAATAGGTTGCACTCTTTACAGGATTCAAGATGGTAATTAAATGGACTGCAGTTATATTGGCCCCCTTTTGAGTCCTTTGCTTGTGTGGTCCTGCGAATTCTTCTGAATTCTTTTGAATTGTAAAACCTGACTGCATTCGTCACGTCAAAATTGCAGAATTTTGTCGAGAGGGGAATTAAAAAACTGGTGGAGAGATGGATAAATATAGTAGAAGACGATAGAAACTATATGTACACAGGATTAAACATTGTAACAATAAGGAAGCCGTTTTGTTTTAACTCTTCCGGAAGGAGAAGCATGATGGCATTTTCTATTGGGTTGATGCATATAAAATTGTCATTTTGAAGGGAGTAGTTTAAATAAATAAGGCTTGTACACATCCTTTCCAACTGTTAACTGAATCCTGGAAGTACTCTGGATCGTCTACAGCAACTTATTTCGACAAGTTTGAGAATGACACGAAAACAATTAACTGTTACGTGCATTCCATTTAAATTGTTAGTGAAAAGTGTTATATGTCAAAAAAATATATGTACATATGTGTTGTATTATATAACAAATATTTAATTTACATAGTATTTATACAGATTCAGATTTACGTATCATACGACGATATTTATATTCTCTCCTGTGCATAATATTTTGAAAGTAATGTGTATGTAATAAATTTTGTGTTTGCGAAATGTTTTTCCGAAATATTATAAATAAATATCTGTATAATTATGCCCAACAGTGGAATAAATGAAAACAGAATTTAAGGGAGACTTCATACGACCCTAGGCGAGGTTTCGGTGTTGGCTTCTTGAGTTACCCTTTGTTACCTCTGTTCCAACACTTTAAAAACGTGTTTACAGGCCAGTTTATGTTTTCTCTGCTGTAGTCCACTGTATTGCATTGTCATGCTTGGTACATTACACACTGAACGTGTCAACCCTTTGCATTCGAATGGTGCCTGTGAGCCAGTATAATATTTCTACTTCAAATTTTCTATTTTGTATCAATCGCTTAAAATTATGTTCAGTTGCATAAATTCTACAATGTGCACATTTTACAAGCATTCTATTACTCGAGCGAGTGCATTTAGAATAGAATAAACCCTCTTACTTGAACTATGAATTATGCTGGCGTTTCTAATAAAAGATTTCGAGCGCATAGGGTTAATATTCTTTGAAAAATTATAATTCTTGCAGAAGAATGCTTCTATCGAAGGACGAGGTTTTTCAGAAGCTTCTGGAGGTGTCTGTGAATGGAAGCTCCTTGTCTGTTTCGTAGTCAGCCATTTTAAGCTCGTACATCCGGAGCAGAGGGCAGGCAAAGAGATAGGGCGTCTTTTGAGTTTCTTTTCGCCGCCTAATTGTATTGGGTGTCTTAATCAGCGTGTAAGCTACTAAAAGTCAAAGGTCCTTCGACAAGAGGGGAACGTGGACCGAGCGAGAAAGAGAGAACGCTTCTCGTTCTGCATCTCAAAGGCTGAATTTCAAAAAAGAAAAGTATGTTAAGCCTCCGGCTATTATGCTCGCTGCATTTATCCTCCCCACGAACATGAATTTAGATTGTGGCTTAGACATTGTACGTGCTCCTTCCGACGGGATCGACTTTTTGGCACATTCTTCCCGTCTTCTACAGCCGGTTCTCCAACTGGAATTATGGCGGCGCTTGCAAGCTTCCGATAGGAAGTTATCGGAGATAGCATCTTTGCGCTGACCTCGATTTTATAGGGCATCGAGATCAAGTATAATTTCCTTGCAACGAAAAATTAAAATATTTCTTGTTAGGTGAAACTGGAAAATTGAGTCTTCCGATTTTAATATTTTAATACTTGAAATTTGTAGTATTTTTTATTTTGAATCAGTTGATTTGATTTGAATCAAATATAACATCTCAATACTTGGCTCATAATCGAACGAAGTTAAAATTTACAATAGAGTAGTACTTCGTATTATTTTTCAATGCTTCATAGTCCATTTTGGGATTGAAATTTTTATTTAATTTCTCTGTTCCTGGCCTGGAACTGTTTTCCAATATTTTACAACCGCTTCAGGGATGTGTATATACGTTTAATTTTTGCAAAATTCAAATATTATTGCCAGATATGCAGTGAACTCTACGTTGGCTAATGATAACACACGTATACATCATTTTTTAGAAATTGCTAAATTTTCCAATTTTTAATAACAACTACGAATTCACATTGAATACATATAATTGAAAGAAATTAAATAATTTTTACTGACTTAATAATATTCGTAGTATTTAATTTTATATATAAAAAATATCGGTTGCTTGTATTATTCGGGCATACATGTGAAAAAATTTCGATCGTAACATTAATTTAGCGTTTATTAGTCGATGATGCGGGGTTGGATGAGATACATGAAGGGTCTTTGACAGAGTCAACCGCCTGCCACGTGCTGACTCCATACTAAAAAGCAATATACTTTGTCATGAACGTAATCACGTAATATCTGTATTAGATCGTAATAAATGGGTCGTTCGTTTCTGAGGGTGGTAAAACGATAAGAACTTCAGGTCACCACTCTTTCGAATAATATTGTCGGTTCGTTTGATCCTGTTCATTCTTCTCAGCTAATAGCTTGAATCCACTTACTTCTGATCATACATTTGATCTGAATATTAAATTTTATTTGAACGCCCTTGCCGAAAATTGCTAAACTTCGAACCTCTGCTACTTTTCAGAAGTATATTTGTATGTTTGGCAGTAAATTATCAGGTTATCCTATAAACAATGTCGTTCCTTGTCTGATAAAACATGTGTTAAATAAATATAAATATATTATCCGATTTTATTTTGTACAAATTGTACTGTGCATTCGGTGGAATGTGATCTACTTTGTTTAGAATTTTTCGATACAAATTTGGATCACCTGTTACTAACAATGTTATAAATAACATTCAATTTTAATGTACAAATATCATGGTGACTTTTCTCATACTTGAAATTAATTGTACCTAAAGTGAATTGTTGTACAACAATAGAAATTTGTAATTTAAATAAGGATAGTAAAATTAATATTGAGTATCTTGATAATTAAATATAACTGCAGTTGTTAATTTGCCTACCTTTTGATGAAGTCATATTTAAAAACGACATTACTTATGGGATGACCTGGTAATTATCTTTCAATCACTCGCTACCTTGGATATTTGCCTTCAGTCGGGCCAATTGGGGACAATACTACTCAGAATTAATGCTTTGATTAGACGACAGAAACTCATAATAGAGTATTCCTTTCCAATCCCACCATGCGCAGCATGATCTTCGGGGGATGTAAATCGGCTTTGGGAATGGTTAATGAAGCTGATACTAGCCTAACTCAATATCTTTTCCGTTCTACATTATTGTGAACAATCCAGTCTTCGTGTTTCTTAACAATTCGCTTAAAAAATAGTTCGTTACTGTAGCAATTCAATAGTGAATCCCAAGCCCAAATTCGATCGACTAAATTTCTTTCACTCAAAGTATGCGGAATCCAAACGTCGTATTTGGAAACCATTCAAAGTTGATGTAAATGGCTATCAATGCTGAATTTCGATATTTTCAATATCTCAGCAATCCCTCGTGATGTGTATCGTGGATTATTTTCAATTAGAGTGGATATTTGGTCGTTATCAATCTCGATAGGTCTACCAGAGCGTTTACCATCGGTCAGACTATAATCTCCATCACGTAACCTTTTAAACCGTCTTTTCATTCGTTCGTTTACAGCGCCATCAATATGTATGTACATAAGAAGTCTTTTTTTATTTTTATACTGCATTTTTCCATTTCTGAAAATAAAAACAACATAATTTCTCGAAAGCACACCTTCTCGTCATTTATTCTTAAAAGATCACTTTGCCCAAACATAATAATCTTTTTTTAATCCACTGTTTGAAGTGTTAACTTTTAAACTATGTATATATTTTATAGACTAGAAATAGTGTTTTGTTAATAAATAGAAAAAGGCGTTCTACTGCAGAAATCCGACGTTACTTTTTGGACAATCCAATGTTAAGACACAGAAAATATATAAAAAGTCGAAGCAGTGTCATCAGTGTGTCGCGAAGTGTACACTCGAATATTACAACTAATTATTTTGTATTTCCCAAGTCACAGTGTCAGAACACACACATGCTCCTATATGCTTACACACACACTCGTACACAAAACAACTTCATCACATAATCTCGAACACGGTCCTACGTACACATACAGATTCAAACGATCTAATGTTCCAACACAACCTACTTACAGTCTCCCTTTATAAATTATCAGAAAATGTTCTCATTCAATCCGTCATGTTTATAGTTCTCCAGGAAACCGTTTGCATGAATTTTATATATGTGTGTTTAATAATTAATAGATTTGAATAAAATATCTGTATATTATGTTTAGATTGCGGATGTTCATGCAAATGCATATTTTTATCAAAAGTAGCTAAAGAAATGGAACCACGCAGAAATTTGTTTTGTCATTAGACGCTTCTAAAAATACATTTTTTTATTTTATATAATGCACATGTTCTGCATATTGCATATTTTTAGCATATCCGGCTGACTGGCTACCACGGTCAGTCCAGAAACAGGTCATAAAACAATTGATAAATATCTTTCTCGCGTTTCTTTTTCGTTTTCCAAATCACACGTACTCATGCATTTACCCTGAATATCTGTCTCGCTGTGAAACAAATGATTCATCAGCGAAGATTACATGTATTTTGCGTATATTCTGATTTGTTATAATTGCATAGACATCCGCAGTCCAGTAATGTGTATTGATGATGACGATGACTGATGACCACTGTTATCTGGGTGATTCTAGTGGGGCCTGTGTTCGGGGGCCGATGCGGCGCGGAGGCGCTCGGTCTGGGGTTGGGACTGTCGCTGGGCCCAGCCTACAGGTTCGCTCTGCCCCCGGGACTCGCTGCCAAGACCACCCGTTGCCTTGTATTCGACCAAGGTAGGCCCACCAGCCATCTTCATTACTCACACTCACTTATCCCAGATAGAACCGTCTCCGTTCCTCCATGTTTCCACGGGAATACAGAGTAGCTCGGTAAGCTGCAGTTGCATTCTGGACCGAGAACTGCAGCCTGGCGAGCTAGGACCAGTTTTCACCACCTTCTCGAGCTACACTTGCAAATATTGTGCTCGAGAAGGTGACGAAAACTGGTCCTAGCTCGCCAGGCTGCAGTTCTTGGTCCAGAATGCTACTGCAGCCTGCCGAGCTACTCTGTACCTACTCGAAACGTACCGTCTGCCATTTTCACCCGCTTCTCACTAATCCTTTCGTTATGACCCAGCTACAAAGAGCTGTGTCATGCGAAAGACGTGGACTGTTTTACGTTTTGTAATTCATCGTACCCGCAGCTTGATAATACACCTTTTCCTTAACGAATTATTTAATTGTATTAATATCCCAGACAATTGTTAACACAATTACTAATTATTAATTCTACAACGTTTCTGCACGATCAAAATTATGTTTCCACCTGTTTTGTTAGTCATAGGTAACTCTTCTTTTTTAACGCGCTCGTGCACCTAGTGAGTCGAAGCAAAGTCGCCTTCGTGCTCAACTCACACGCTCAGCGACGCGTATACTTCATACACATTCATACTTACATCGCAGATACGAATAAGAAGGTACAATTAAGGACGTACAAGTGTAACGACTATATAACAAGGAAACAAACAGACTTTACAGCTTTTTACACGAGACTTGCCTTGATCTAATTACGATTCAACTATTTAACTGTCTTAAATAACGTGTCAGGGTAGGACCAAGAGGAGCCGCGCTCCGGATCTCCATCTCTGGTATACAGGGTGAGCCACGCAATTGGACCCGGTTATATCTCAACTTGACACAAAAAGAGTACTGTATTTTGTCACGAAAAAAATTCTACGCATAGCTCAAAGTACGAACACTAAACGGTCCAAGTTTCATTTCAATAGCTCTATTAGTTTTCCTGTAAAAAATTTGTAAAGGACAGCTACTTTTCGACCGCCTAAAAGTAAGAGGCTCCTTAAGAGAGAGAGAAGTGCAACTTCGTAACTGTTATTATTATTCTTTATTCTACGGACAAACACTATTTAGTGACGGTACATGCATGGATAAATCATGTGGATTTTACGCTTCTAGGCTATTATACTATACTGTAAACTATTATATTGGGTGTCCTACTTCAATCTTTTCACGTGAATATCTTCGAAACTGTTAGTGATATCGAAAATGATTTTAGATAATTGTCAAATAATTTGAACAGAGACATAGTGTCGTGTCAATAATTATTTATACACGAAACCGCAGCAAAAGGTTAGCTTTATTTTTTTTTGTACTGGAACCATATATTTTTATATACATTAATCAATGCATCTATTATTTTCTATATAAAACACTACTAGGGTGATTGTATCGAGAAACCATTAGTTTAGCAAGCATTGTAACTTTGTAAAAATTTAGTAATTATTTTAAGTTTATCGGAAATGATGACCTTCACATCTCAGCTACATCTTCACCCATAAAGAAACATTCAACACCGCATTACGTCGCCCTGAAAACCGCTCAACTTTCATCTAAACTCGCTTTCCTATTTTCTTTTTATCATTTATTTTATTTCCAATTATTTATTATTTCTTAAAATCGTCAGTAATAACTACGACGGTATTCCCGTGGAGAGATTAAAACGGGACACCCTGTGCATAAGATTCCTGCATATCCAAACAGATCATTCAGCGATCGCAGTACTTGACCATACGAGCCGCGTATCCCCAAATCAACAAATCATGTTAAGCCTCCGCGTCGCCAAATTCTAACATTTCCTAACAGAGTGCTGATGTATAGGAGGCTTAACATCGTTCGATCGTTAGGGCGGTGCCGCAACGCAGACAGACGCAAGTGGCGAAAAATTGACCCGCAAACATTTGCTTGCTCCGATCGTGCAGACTTATCGATCACTAGCCAACGAAATTCCCGCGCGAATGAAACAGCGTTCGAACGAACAAACGCGCCATGAAATCGTCGATTCGAAGGGGACGCCCTTTCGAGGTGATCGACTTCGGGATCAGATCGTTCTAACGATACATCGAGAACGGAATATCGATCGGAGTGTTCATCTCGGCAATGCCACGCGCTTACAGCGGTCTATCGATCCTCGAAATCCAGCTGCAAGATCGACTTGCGCGTTTGCACAGACTAAGCCCACGAACTATGCTCATCTTCGATGTCCACAAATCTAACAAGACCGATTGTTAACGGGCCGAAGCTTTCGTCAGGTGAGTCTAGCCTGCTTAATGCCGGCAATGTACCGTGATGTACATCGCTACCAAACACCTGCGAACGTGCTGAAAGTTCAAGTCGAGAATTTACAGCGATACCTGGGGTATTGGTGCTGCGGCGATATTTGCCAGGTTGTAGGGACGTTCAAGGTCGTACCTTCCCATGAAACAATTTTTCACTTCTGGTGCTTCCGACCGGTTTTTATTTCAAATATCGGAGTAGAAGTAATCGTGAAAGTTCTTTCAATGAATATCATGAATTTGTCTTATTTTAATGTAGAACGAAGGATTAATTGTTTTTCTGCGTAACTGATCTCAGTTGTTCGGTAGATACATCGTTCAGAATCAAGAAGGTTGAGAAAGTATAATTGGAATTAATTTTATTATATGTGTAGCTATAACTATTAAGTATACATCTTGTATAATATCTGTTTACATTTTTCTTAGCTACATAATAATTTAATTTCAATTATATTGTATATTTTACAACTTGTACATAATACTTAAAAAATATTTTAGTGGGAATTTATAATAAATACAGAGTGTTGTCGGAGAGTGATCTAAAAATGTTCAGACTTGTTGTGCTTGTTAAACTGAATAAACATAGTTAATATAGATCTGCAAATTAACTGTATCAGAGTCAGGAGTGATTTTTTATTTATAGCCTACCTGTAAATCTCTGCTTATTGTTCAATATATGCAAACTCACGGTTATCAGAAATTACACGAACTTACGTTATTATTTTATTATTTTTGTATTTTATAAGAGGTTCACAAGGTTTCATGTTTTTGTTTTACCACATATTTGACGTCATCAGATTTCGTACTCTTTCCAAAATTGTTAATTTATGTTTAATTACTGGACAGACATTCTATCTGTAGCTACATATCCGCTAATCGTTTATTGAAAACGTATACAAAACTTTTTAGACGTCTCAATAAATATCCAAGAAGCCTTCAATCCAGAGACTGAAAATACTTAATCTTTCTCTTCATTTTCCACCCTATTAATTTAATACAAAGCCTGGAAGGGAATTAAAATAGGATGAAATATCATTTTGTTAAAATTTAGCAGTTAAATCCACATAGTATATAGCTTTTTATTCGATCTTCCAAAATACGCTAAGGAAACCCGGAACATTTCAAACCGGAATAACAAAACTCATAGACTGCACAAAAATATCTATCAATTCGGACAGTTCTTATTTCGTCTAGCAATGTCAATTTTAAACCAACTTAACGCCATTGAGAGTTCCACATTAAATCTACCATCCATTACAGGACAACTTAATGAAATTACTAGCTCGCTCACGGACACTGCTCACCGTAAGACACTTCATACATTAAACGTATTAAATAATTACGAGTGCCAAGAAAATTTTCAAATTGAGATACGTACCTGATTCCGGAATACGTAATGTCGTCGGTACGGGACAAAAAAAATTCGATCGTAAGTTTAAGCAGGTTGTGCAGATTTCCCGTTTCGAAGGCCTCTAAATTATGCATTCGCCGGTGATGCGCGAAGATGTGCATGACTCAGCTATGAGAACGGAATTTCGAAGGCGGGAGAGCACAGTCTGGCTCGTTCCTCGTGTTCACCTCGATCACGGGTCGTTGTTCGGAACGACCATGATCTTACCTAGCACGGAGATATTATTTTTCATAAACGCGGCATAAACGGTCGTTCCGCGTGATTGCATGGATCCTGCGGGATGAACGCGTTTCCTGCTTCCTTCGCTGTAGTTGAGACGAACAGGGTGATTCCGACGATCCCATTCGGCCTTGTCCCTTTTACACCTAACACGATCTCGGATGTCCTGCGCCAGAGTAAGAGACGCGTGCATTCAGTTGAGAATGTACATCACGTGTAATGTACAGGACGCTTCAGGACAGAAGTAGACAGATTCTAACGTGTACTGGATGAATTGGTAGAAACTGACACATCTAGAATAATTTCTGAGCCGTTGGTGTTCGAAAGAGATCGGTGAATGAAATGTATTGTGTTTGGAGTGCATGGTAACTTTTTATTGGAATCATATTTTGGAGTATTACATTTGTATTAATGTTAGTACTTTGGTAGTAACACGTTGAACGCCGTGGCGGTCACCGGTGGCCGACACCGCAAATATAATTTAATTAAATAATTATTGATTGTTGCAAAATTCTGAGCAAACTGAGCATACTGACACAATAATGTAGGAACGGAAGAACACGACTGAGTGCTCAAATCTTCTTTTTCTTTATGATTTATATTAAAAAAAAGTAAATTATATCGTGTCTGATTAGTTATGACCGTTTTCACTGTGGCGTGCAACGTGTTGCAACTTTTGGAGTAGTTAGGTGAATTACAGGGTAGTACTCGACAAACTGAATTAAAAACGTTCAATAAACATTGGTCGAAAAATCAGCGTTGACCGAGCTGTAAATAATTTAGTGTTGAAAAAAACATTTTGAAGATTGCTTATAAATAAAGTACCTAATATTATTTTTTCAGTCCATGTTTATTAAACATTTACCATTCAGTTTTATGAGCAGTATCTACGCTGTAAAACTTGAGTATTTTTTTGACACCCTGTCACCGTATATCTAATTTTATTATGCAAAGTAACAGTACAATTTTCGATTATTTGCTAAGTCGCAGCAGGACACTTAGGGATAAGCAATCTTCTTATTTACTGGAATGTACATTGATTATAATGTGCCAAATAGACTCGTTCAATCACCAATGTAAGTATTATTTATTCCTAAGACAACAAAAATTATAATAAAATTTGGAATTCTATGTATACATATCAGGTACTCTGATAAAACTCCACCCTAAAGAAAAAGTTCTAACATCTAGGAGAGGAAGAGTTTTAGAGCGCATGATTATACGACCTTTTTTCATCCTTAAGATGAATAGAATACGCCGCCATAATTTAGTCACCTATTTCTGAAACAACCCGTGAAATTTACCGAATTTAATGAAATAACCTGTAACTTATTGCAAAATTGTCTGCGTCGGTCATACGTGGCCGATACGGTCACGCAGAAACCTTCTGGCACCGGTCAAACATGGCCAAACATGGCCGTCAAAGCGTTAAAGGTCTCTCTAGACGGAAGATTGCGTAAAATTGCGAGATAACTGTCCCAAGGGTTAAAGGCCAAGGAAAATGGCGAGGAGCCGGCTTCCTGGTCCGCTTGAATTCGTTTACTTTCTATTACTAGGTTTTTATCGAGGGATGAGATCATTATGCCGGTGTTGCTCCCTTCTCTCGCTCCCCGTGTAACGTCTTGCATCGCCACCTTTTCGGCCAACATCTCTTCTCTCCTCTCCCGTTTGCTTCTCGCCTGTTCGCGCGACAGTAATTTTACTTAATTAAATTCCGTTCTTTCTGCCTTTGCTGCTACGACCCCTCTGGCCATCCCCATCCCCGTCCCATCAGTCGACGAGGAGGATCGTCACTGATTTTTCTCGGCTCTTCTCTCGCCGAACCTTCAAACGATTTTTCCACGATTTCGAGCTCGACGTGCCTGCTTTTAAACGCCCGTTGTACGAGGCGTGAACTACAGCATTTTTTAACACACGTACATATGTTCCGACTGTTAATTTTGTCGCTTTGAATCATTGTTATATTGTATGGCTTGAAGGTTACATATAGGGTTGAGTCACAGGATGATTATTGTTACTTCTGCACCGTGTCTACGTTTTAGTAATTCTCACCTCCAAATATGAAGTGAAACTCAGCAGCCTAGGTAAACTATTTGAATGTTTAAAAAGAAAAAGTTTGTTATGTGTCGAAAATTGTTTACGACTCAACCTAATGTTTTAGAAGGTTCTGACAAACGTGATATTACTTCCGAAAATTGTATCATTCTGGTGTTGTCATTTTTTTACATGCTCTCTGGGAATGTATATTTAATAAATTTTGTTCTTCTTTGTTGTTATTGCGATCTGAAGTGGAGGGAAAAATTGAAAGAAAGAGGTATAGATGAAGCGATGATTTAACATTGAGCAACGAGTCGTTGTATAGGGCAAGATGTCAGCGGAGTCATAAACGAGGGAAAAATGTCTCTATAGTGGGTTTTCTCTCGGATAATGTTTGCGGGTACTCGTTAAGCGTCGTAAGAATTAAGGGGTCGGAGAAGGGTGGCTCGGCTCTTATTACCACTTCATCTGCAATTAACATTTATGGACGGCGACTGTCGGGTGGAAAAACTAATTAAATATTCCGTGGCACGCCGGAAAAGGGGTGCTCCTTTACTTACGGCCCCAGCCACCGGGAATAAGGAGCCCAGAAACGAAATAAAGAGATAAGAGGTGCGAAATAATCATTTTGGGGGCAACTTCTTCGATTAGATCATGCATGAATACATTTTCGTTCAACAACTTTTTTTACGGGAACTCGAGGAACCCTTATACATTCTATTGCAAGATTAGTAATATTTAGACTGCGGATTTTTATTCAAATATACATTTTTAGAGTACAATATTTTTTACTTTCATGTGGCTCATGAAAGGCAAGTATGGCAGAACTGCACTTTGGAGTTGAAATGTTAACCCTTATGTGGGCACCCAACTTTTTCTCTTTTTCCTACATTTAAAAATTTTTCAATCCATTTCCATGCAATAAAGATAAATCGACGTAGGAAGATCCCAATAATTTTTATCTAAAAGGATTTGTCGAGATTTTTATAGGAACTGTTAAAATTTTTGTGTGAAGATGTATGCCCAGATACATTTGTATCCAGGTGCCCACATAGGGTTTAAAAGTAAATTTCTTGTTTCAATTACTGTATAAAATATGCATTCCTCACGAATTTGGATATATTACATTTCATAAAGATCCGCAGTCTGGCTAATAATAACTTTTCCTGACAAACTACTTAGAAACGTGAACAGTAATTTATTTGAGTGTGTTAATTATTAGATTTGGAAGGTATTAGAAATTTGTTTTTGCAACTTGCAATATTCAGGTACTTAACACATATCGATTTAAATACTGGTACTATGATAAGAATTAAACACTCTGATATTTCAAAAATGATGAACGGTTGACAGCTAGTTATTGTCTTTTATTGTTTGACAATAAAAAGTTGAAAATACAGAACTCTTTGATCAAAAATAGCGCCGTTCCAATCGCCGTCGAATTTATTTTAATTGAACACCTAATATCGATAAGTTGATTTATTTTTATTCTGCGTCAATCCCTTTCAAACGTTATGGATTTAAATAAATACTGCAACAAAACACGCTTTATTCTCCATGTAAACAACCGTTTTCTGTTTTATTACCGTGTTTTATGAACGTGGCTGACGTTTTTTTTTGTTTTTATGTCAAAGTCGTATAACGACGCGAATGATAATTGAAATCAAACCATACGTCCGTTGAAGGTATACATGTTTGTGTGGTATCGTGTGTGCGTACGTGTATAGATGACATTTCATCCGATTTTTTTGGTACGTTCAGACGTGACGCTAGTTATCAATAACAGGATTTTATCTTTTTGAAACTATATGTATCATCAATCTAGCTATTGCATTATTTAGTTTAAATTTGTTACAAATAGCTTCGATGATTATACTTTTCTTAGTAATAATAATAATAACAGAAATGTAATTGATAAGGCAAAGGATGGAATAAACACTGCTTTGATCTGTTTTAAGTATTGTACAATATAATAATCGAAATGAAAATCGTTATACACATATTATTTTTTTGTACTTTATTATTTAAAATTAGCATCTGACAAGCACTCTTATAAATTACGTACCTATACGTTAGGCACACGACACTATAAAATCGTGATCTGTTGTTATTGTCTCTACTATAATTTATAATTTTCTTGTCTCTGGTTGAGCGATACAGATAATGTTCCATCTGTTACAAACACGAATCACAATTTTGTATTAATTTCTAAAAATTGTCGAACACTATTCTTTTGATTTTCAGACGATCATCACTGGTGATTTTTTCACACTGATAAATGTGTTTTATCTATCAAGGAATTCGATCATTCAAATAATCAAGGAATTCGAGCATTCAAATAATCAATTATACCATGCTGTGCGATTAAAAAAATCAGTAAATTAACCATATTTCATTAATTCCAGTACAACTATTATCCATACATCATTATATAAAACGATTCACATAATTATTATTCGTACGATTTCCTTTTAAAAATTTAAAATAAAAAATTTATACCAAAGCATAAAGAAGAAAAATGAAATCTAGAACGGTTGTAAGAAAAACAGCCGACATCAGAAGGTTTAATGATGGTTATTATGCAACACTATACGGTGTTTAAGCGCAGCGACATAAAGAAAATTTTCGACACGAGAAGATCGTCGATGAAACCGTCTTCCTTGTCGGTAGACCGCGATCATTTTTAAGAGTCCACGGGTCGAGCCGACGAATATATAAATTTTAACGGCGACCATGTTGCTGCTTAATATCCCTGTGGCCCGTTTTAGTCTCGAGTTATACTACCTTTCCTAGTACAAAGGTGTTCTCGCGGTGTAGTGCTGCTCGTAATCGCGTTGCACCGAAACGTCGGCTTTTGCGGCTACTCATCAAATCTCGTTGCGTTCTCATGCGACTTTTAATGGACCATCTTCCACGTCTTCAGGGCCAGGTGCATGAAACGCGTCAAAATTATCGATGTTGCGCGAAACACACAGCGTCCCAGGAGTTGACCGAACAACTTTTCCAGCACGTTTGGTAGGTCATTCTGAATTAACCCATTGCCGCAAATGACGGCAACAGCCGTCAGATTTTTATTGATACGCTGGCAAATGACGGCCATAGCATCCGCCTTATAGCATCAAAGGAACATTTAAAAAAAGTGTGTTCCTGAGGCCGATCTAGAAAAACAAATTTCTTCGCATCTGTAAAAAATAATATCTAAATTATCTAAGAAGAGGGTAGAAAGCAGGTCAATTTCAAAATTAAGGGAGAAACATATTGTTGCATCTGTAGAAAATAATCCAGGTTGTCCAAGAACGGGGTATGAAAAATATGATTAATGCAACGAGTATGATACAGTTCGTATAAAACATGTTAAGAACCTTTCACAGCGGGATTGGCGGTATCATAAGCGAGGAATATACACGGGAATAACGTTTGGACGCATTTTTGCAAACGGACGGGGAATAACAAAGAAAAGTGCGTCCCGGATTTTTCACCGATGGATTATGCCGTTGATATTTGTCCGCGCGTGTTCGGAACATTTCGAAATTTCATCTGAATTATTCCGTGAAAATTACACGCGTTACAGAGGTCGACGAGAGGGAGAAAGAGGAAGAGAGAGAAGGAGAGAGCGAGAGAGATAGAGGTGGTGCTTTTGTAATCGTCCGATCGAATCGGAACAGTGCAACTCAGCACGCGCATAAATTCATATTTTATCGCGGAATGCATTATGCATCGCGCCGGCATATTTTAGCTGTTGCAGTTTTTGCTCTGCTGCATCTCGCCCGCATTAAAATGAACCGCGGAGTTTTGCTATGCAACAGCGTTTTTAATCGTCCGCCGCCGTCACAGACAATTTTCCGACATGTTCGAACTACTCCTAAACTCTTACCGAACCGATGCTCGCATATTTTTCATCCTTCATCGCGCAAGTCGTCGAATTTTCTTTTATTGCACAGTTTATGCAAACACGAGTATGAAAATGAGAGGATTAGAAAATGGGACATTGCTGCGTGGAGGTGGAGGTTCAACGATGACGATTGTGAAATGGATGAGAAAGAAAAAGAAAATGGAAAAAGGAAGAAGAAGGGAAAATGCATCTCGTGGAGGAATGTTGCAGCGAGAAGAATTGTTCAGTCTATCGTCGGATACATTTAAATATTTTGAACGTTGTTAGGGAGCTTATAATTGTTTTTAATTAAGCACCTGGTGTTCTATGCAAATTAATTATTAAAGAGAAAATGTTACCGATTTATTTATTTGTGTGAATTTATCGTAATCGTTCGAAATTTGTATACGATCGTTTCGACATTTAATTGAATACATTTTCATTTTCAATGCGCTTTTTTCTTTGCTCTCAAGGAATTGGTAATAACGGAAATAATAATAATAGTCTGAAAATGATAAAATGACGATAAAAATTGCAGTGAATCTGTAGTAAAAATAAATATTAAGTCTTCGTTATTACTATATATACAGTGAAAAAAGTGTACAATGGAAGTTTAATTATATAATAACGACTTGCAAAAATGAAGTGTCTGGTTTCTTGTTAATATTCTTGATAGTAAGCATTCTACAGATACAAACCACTTATTTATTTCTTCATTTAGATAAAAACTCCTACGATATCATTTTATGGTTATGTAACTAACTGACCAAAGAATAATTAATTAATCCGTATAATATGATAAATTTAATGTGGTCTGAAGCAACACACCATGATAACTGAGAATTTAGAAAAAACCTGTTCGATAACGAAATCATGTTAAAAATAAACGTATTTACCTGGAACAATCAGTAAAAATTACAAAATAAATTTGTTCATCGGACACTTCCATTTCCTGTAAGTTTAACATTTGCAATTTACGAATAAAGCAACGTCTATATCGCTAGCAACTGATCTTTCCTACAATACACAAATATTTATTCACTCAGTATGACTAAATACCAATTTGGCAAACAAAAGCTGTACAGTTTCGAAGTATTTGTCACCCCTTTCAGGTTGCGAATAATTTCACATAACTACCTACGGTTGCTCGGAAATTCATGGCTGTCACATGAATGTACGTATTTATAACGGAAGAGTAATATAAACATTGCGTGGCAGAATTTTTTCCAGCGCATCGGAAAATTATGGGGCGATTGAAGGATGAAGTGGATTTCCCCGGGCAGGGACTAATTAAATCGGTAATTAAAATCGAGAAACTACATTGGGGAGGCAGCAGGCAGCGGGTATTTTCTCGTCGGACGAGAAAGGGAATAAGGCGAGACCTGTTAATTTATCGTAATCGTTCGGTGTGACTAAGTAAGTGTGCGACGTCCTGCAATATTCTTTATTAAAATATCGAGCAACCGCCTCGTTGGCCACTTACCCTCCAGTATTTTACCCCTGAACGAACCATCTTCATCTTTACAAGACACTATGGAAACGCGGCCACCGGTTTAATAAAAAAATTTTCACCGTCCGTGCCGACTCTTTTTCTCTTTTCGTTGAAATCTTGCTTAACTACTTCAGAAATACTGAAATATACATGTACCTTTTTTTAACTCATACATATATTGTTGATTGTTGTGTGGTATTCATATTTGACTACATGCGTGTATATTATTTTCTTCTGGAATTTCTAAATTTTTAAGTCTCCTACAGCTTTAAAACAATGATAATGCGGAACGAGTTCGAAATAAAATGTTATTGAATTTTATTATCAAGCATTTTGTTGAATTTTTAGATGTAGACCGTTCTCGAATGCGTCACAAGTTTTGCCGCATCCCGTCTACAGAAGCACGGAAACAATTCGTTAATCCGTTCTCTTTTATCGATAACTTCGTTACATTCCATTTTTCGGTGAAAATGTTTTGCATTAACCGCTGATTTGTTTGGTCTGTTCAAGACCGATTCGCGTTGATCGAAAACAGTCTCGCGAAAACATATTTCAATATCCGGTCCACTTTCCTTTTTCAGCAAACACACGTTTCAATATCCATTTCCTGCTGTATAACCTGCTTTTTTCGGGAACGTGCTCCTCTCTCTCTCTCTTCCTCTCTCTCTTTCTCTCTCCCTCCTCTTTTTTTGCAACTCGTTATCAGGTATATATCGAGAGCGGAGCGTATGTCGTGAATAAAACGCGACTCCTATGGAGCAGACCGCATCTCCGCTAGTTAAAACCGTATAACAATGCGTTTTTGTTGGGCTCCGGAAAAAAGGTAGCAACACCGAATATTTTCGACGCTCCATTCTCGCCGTTTCAATGGAACTGATTAGTCGCTTTGAAGTCACCGGCGATACGTTTCGTTTTCCGCCATTTTCATCGGAATTAAAATTAATTCCCTCTGCTCGTCGAATAAGCTAATTTGTCACTAATTATTCCCCCCCGCTCCGCTTATTTTCTAACGTTCATCGTATCGTTGCCACTCTTTAGCCTCGTTTTTACTACGGCACCATTATCTCTGGTAACATTAGTTAAACTATTAATTGTTTTGTACTGATATTATGGTTTGTTTATATTTGAATATTGAAATGAGAGCTCCTAGTATTCTAAATCAGTATTTCCTTATTTATGAAGAAGGAATAGTAAATTCAGTGGAGTTAGAGAATTTTTTAAAACTAAATGAAAATAAATTGGGAGACTAAAATAATTTTACGTCTGTACTGTCGCTGGCTTACAGTTTTCTATGATAATTTGAAATAGTTCTGATCTTTCTAAATAAGCAAATCCTTGGACCTCTTTAGACATTCAGCCATATGCATGTATTTTTTAAGATTAGATGAATGCGTGAATGGAAATGGTGCTCACCTGTCAAGTATTATTTTTAAAAAATAATATGACATATTATATCTAACAAAAATATATAACCAAATTTATGGTAAAAGAGAAATTCATTTAATAATTGCGTAGTAAAAATTTCTCATTTCACTGGTGCACTCTGTATTTCTTTTTGCATACAAATAAACCAGTCCTAATATAATAAAATCAACTTCTTAATCAATATAGGAAAACGAAAAAGCAGTAAAACAAATGAATCGAAAGGCTGAACAAAAATCCCCACCTTTAACCCCTTGCCGTCCGATTTTTCCAACGATTTCGCGCAACAAAGTTTGCTATTCCAGTCCTAGAGTGCCATAATAAATGAGGAGCGTCTATCAGCACATGGAGTTCGCTTTGAACAATCCTTCGAAGGACAATTTGTGCTGCAGTGCAAAACTTTAAAGAATTGGCACAAAAGCAGGACTCGTATTTGTAACGTATCAATCATATTCTGTGTCGACGAGCGTGACTCGTTATTGTACAGCAAGGGGTTAAAACATCAACTCAAGTTTCAGAAACAGTTCTCCTGAAACATCTCCACCTAGCAGGACGCAAAAAATTAATTTCATTCCACCCAGGACGATCGAAACGATCACACGCGAGGCGTCGAAGGGAAAATCCCGGGAAGGAGACGAATCCATCGTGGAAATCGCGTTACGTCGGTAAAATCGCGGCGTGGAAAGTAAATCAGCGGGAATCCCCGTTGTACCCTGTTACGAAGGATCGCGCGTACGCGCGTAGATTTAAGCGCGCACACGTGTGTTGCGGTTTCCGCGTTCCGTTATCATTTTCGAAAATCTCTAAACAGCTCTGCCTCTCTGCCGGTCCCTCGAAAGCTCCCACCCTATCCGTCAGCGCTATCTTCCGTTGGCCCGAAAACAAGGATCGCCAGGATTGTTTTGCCCTTTTCCTTCCACCCTCTGGCGAGTTTAAAGAAAATCGGTGAAAATTTAAAGCGGTTTGCTGGCGGTCGAAGGGGGAGGGGGTGGCGGTGGGGGGCGGGATGTTCCAGAGGGTGGACCAGGAGAGATGGCTGTGCCGTTATCGGAATGCTTATCGTGTGTGAGGGGGCTTACGTGGATTGTGCTCGACAACCACCACCGTAACGATACCACTCGCACACCGTCCCGCCGTACTATCAAATATACTCTCTCCGGCCAATCGGCGACAACTATGACCCCCTGATACCGGCGCGACTACCCGAAACTGGTTACGAGCTGCTGACAAATAGTAACGTATCGTGATTATGCTATGTTTGCAGCGGCATCCGTCCGTGGTGAAAGATGACGCGCGTTTTACGTGAACGACGACCCCGCGTCCTGTTGTCCAACGCGCGCGGGAAAGTCTCGCCTATCGATCCGCCGAGTTTCCATAAATGTGACGAGCTTTATTGGGACAACGTTCACGGTTTATTGGGACGCGCGTGAATTGTTTCTGGAACCGATCCGATCCCAAGCAAAGTCTGCCGGGGGTCTGCTGTTGGTGCCGATCGGCGATATTATAGAGAAAGATGGATCTTCGGACGGTCGAGCAGTGTAGCTGACTGTCTCCAATACTGATGAGTTACGTTGGAAAAATGTAATTTGCGAAATGTGGTTTATTCATCCCTGTGGTACGTTCAAGTAACTGTTCCAGTGCAGCCGGTTGGGTCAATTTGATAGAAAGTTACAATTTTTTGTTTGGAAGAATATTTGCAATCTGTTCAGAATGAAGTTGTTATAATAATTGTTATAGAGGTGATTAGATTACATGGAAAGAACATTTCATTTAATGTTTTTTTTCTTTTTTAAGATTAACTAGCCACGGGTAATTGTTAGATATCGCAGATTTGGTTGTTGTTACTAGTTTGAGCTATGGTGGATCTTGCAGATAAATCCGTGGGCTTCAAACGTTTTAACCTTCTCGCTTCGTTAGTATCGTCTGCTAATTGGTTGGCCAGTCTGTAAGGATGCGTTGATATTCTCTGATGATATTTTTCGTAACAGTTTTGGATTTTCTCTTGAACGTGAGATTTTGGATGTTCCATTCCAAAATCACAAAGTGACATTCATATCTATACACGAAAGCGCAGTAGCTAAACAGTAATTGCACTGGACAGTCCCCTTGGTACAATGTGATTTTTGTGTGAAACGTTTTATCATTTATCAAACAATTTCCGGTTAATTTAAAGTCGACAAGTTAGGTGACTGATACTGTACATTTGAATGAAGCCTGAGGTTTACTTTATAGTGTTGCAAATTTTTATTATTATTACGATAGTATATGTTGAATTAGTTTTGTAACTCTTATAGTACAAATTTAAAGTTCCTGGACTTAAGCTGGTTTAAAGCTTTACAATAAAAAACAGCTTGAGGTATTACCGGTAAACCAAGCGACAGTCATTACTAGTAATAAATAATTAAGTATAAACATGACACAATCATTACACTTGAATATTTAATTAAATAACACAGATGTAGCCATACGAAAAATCATAATGCAGAAATTTTGTGTACCCTGTTTTAATTAAGAGCTGTTGCAACCTAAAGGACATTAAAATAGTGTCTATCAACGTACATGTCATACAAATTGCATTCAGTTTGTATGTTTTATTCTGGTTACGTAATGTCAAGACATAAGTAGAAAATTGAATAAATCGATTGAGAGCTAGTAACTTCGACTTGAGTGACAAGTAACAATCCAGACAGCTCCGAGAAGAAATGCTGAATCACATAAGTGTTTGTTGAACGAAGACAAAGAAAAAGGATAAGTTCTTGGACGAATAAATGAATAGTGACGGATCGAGGCGACGATTCGTATCAAGAGATCAGGGAAATCGGGATGATTCTTTCTTCCGACGGACAGGAAGGGTCAGGATGATCCTAATTCTCGACGACAGCGTTTCATTTACGGAAAGGACACGCTCGGTTCTTCTCAATCGATTACCTACGTCTCGGATAACCTGTAATAGCATCAGGAGACCGTGTCTCGATTCGTTTAATCGAAGCATCGCATCGACGACCTCGAAATCAACTTACGGAAATATTATCGTAATATAAGAGAAATCTCGACTATCTTTTCTGTTAACCCCTTGGGCTCAAGAGAGGAGTCTGACTCTTCCTAGTAGCCTGATGCTAAAGTCTACAATGATGAGCTGCATTTGTCTGAGGCACTGGATTTTACTTGCAGAAGTTTCATAATAAATATTGTGGTCAGAGGCGCAGAAAAGCAGCCTCATTCACACAATCCATCTCACTGAGTTGACTATAAGGAAAGAGCTGTTCGCTATTTTGAAGATATTGAAGATTCCAAACTGTGATTCAGATGTCACATCATATTCTCACGATGGGAATTCCAGAACGCTACCCTCTTCTTCCCTAAAACTGCAGCGACACTGTGATTGGCTATTAGTGTCAATTCGTAGCTTCCAAAAATTGTATGAAAGCAGAAACAAAATTGTAAGTGCAGGACAGTTCAAAAACCGAGTGCAAGACGAAACTCTGTACAAAGACTATTCAAACCCTCTCAAGCAACGTAAAACAAACAACAACTCTCTGAACAACTTTAATCATTGAACAACGTGTTAAACTGTATATTTAATTATAATAATGTGTATAATATCGATTGTCCAGTTGTGTACTGCTTTAAAATTGCAAAGTATTTAATGATACATGTATATTTTCATGAAATGAGCTGAAGTGACAATTCATTCGAATACATAGGTTTCTAGCGTAGGATGAACAGGTGTGCCTGGATCAGTATGATGACCCGTAGCACACGGTGAAGGATTTTTTAAAATACATATTTGCATTAGTCATCCTCAAAGGGTGCATCTAAGTTAATTTACAAACAGCTTCACACAATATAACACTTGTGTGCTACAACCATGATATCCTTCAATCGAAGCAAAGATCACGGTAGCAACCTTCTTATGTTTCGTGTGTTTTTTTATGGCATCGCTCTGAAGACTTGTCACACTGTGTATGTGCCAAATCGGCCATTTCACACGCACTGCTCTAATAATTTAAATAGTTTCGAGGGTTAGGAAACTCTCAGGGACGAGGTCCTCGCGTTGGTGCAAATCCCTGCGCGTACGTCACGCGATAACGAAAAAACGAGGGATTCAGGCCGATTCGCAGTTTCTTCGATTCCGTTTCTTCTCCCCCGTTTCAGCGCACGATTTACAAACGCGGCCTGCGACTCGTGAATCTGTTTAAAACGCTATCGCGGCGTCAACATTTTCGCCAGTTGATCTCGTCGTTCGTTATCGATAATCTCCCGAGAGCGGACAAAAAAAAAGCGTCGCATTCGAAGCGCCGTATGTTTCCTAATATTTACGAGCGTTTGCTTTTTTCCCTTCCACGCGAGCGGAATTTTGTTGCTCTTTGCTTCATTAAATTGCAAATTACGCTTCCTCCCGCGGGGAAATTTGCGCGCTCGCTTTTACGCGATTCTTCCTCGATGTTTGCCGATGTTTAATTGGTTCCCTTCAACGCGCTGACCGCGATGGCGTATCGGTTAAAAACGATTCATTTCTCGAATTTAATAGAAAACCAATGTACATAACTTCAAATTATATTGTTTTTAATTATTTGGTTCAATCATAAATAACTTCGGATGGATGACAGATATTCTTTCTCTGATAAAATGAAATGGTTCGCCTGGACTGTTAATACGTTGAATACCGTGAGTGTTACCGGTGATCAGCACCTCAAAATTAATTTTATTAAATAATTATTGATTGTCTCAAAATTCTGAGTAAACTTCGTACTGAAACAATAATGTAGGAACATAAGAATACGATCGAGTACTCAAATCTTTTTTGTCTTTACGGTTTATATGAAGGATAGGAAATTATATCGTGTCTGATCAGGCATGGCTGTTTTCACTGTGACACTCAACGTGTTAATTTGTATTCACATTAGAAGGTAATCGCCCCTGAATCTCAGATATACTGCAGAGGCAGCAAAAAATTGTATTTTAATACATTAACTAATAAATTTAAATAAAGACAAATCGGAAGTTATTTATGAATTAACCCAATAACAATATTAGTAATTTGCATAAATTTTTTTTCTGGTTCTATTAAACGTTATTCAAAATAAATAAAGATTCAATCTACGTATCACTCCTATATGGGCGGACATGTCAGTCAAAGTGTTAATACAGTACAAATGTTAATACAAGTTTGAAATTGACTGTTTCTAATTTTTTTCTTATGTGGTTTTTGACGTCGCATCAACTACTTGGTCTTTAGCGACGAAGTTTGGTCTGAATTTAAATTCTGCTGACACGGTTAGATTTGACAGTACAGGTTTGTGTCTTTTAGGAATTTAATTGCAGTTTTTCTGTGGTCTTCTAATGTAAGAGCAGTCTCTGGTGTTATTTCCAGTTGTCATCTTTGTGCTTCAAATATTCTGCACTTACATAGCAAATGATTGATTTTTATTTGGTTTCGGGCAATAGTTGTAGTAAGGTGGATCTGTTTTCTTTATCAGGTGTTCATGTGTAATTTTGGAATGGCCAATCTTAATTAAGAAATCGAGATAATATAGTTTTTTCTTTTCTGCGCATATTCCAGGCTTGTATTGGTTGATCCCTTCGCACGAGTTCGTTTCAATTCTCGTGTTCATACGGATCGCAATGCAGTGCGGCTCGTTTATTTAATTCAGTAGATTTGACTATTAAGGGACGCATTATTGACATGAAATATTTCATAATAACATTAAACGATACATCATTATCGTGTGTAATGTACTCACGATATCGGTGGGAGGGCTCGGTGACCCACGCGACGCAGAACATTTATGTGTGATCTCGTTTCATGGTTCGCGTGTCAAACCACTTGTTATTTCATTGTTGCATGATGGTTATCATCTGCCAGAAAATTGCCTAAAATATATTACAGCCAGAATGTAAATGTATACGTGTGTCTGAACTATAACGATTTAGTAAGAACGTAATCACGTTCTACTAATAAAATCAGCTCTTTACTCACATTATTATTACTTTGAAACTGCAACTAATTAATAAAACCTACCCAGAAATCGTCAAACAGACCAAAAACAAATACAAAGCGTCCCAGAATGAACATATATGACTGACAATATCTTAAGGTATTAACGCGTTGACTGCCACAGTGGAAACTCCCATACCTGGCCAGACACGCTATAATATATCAATAAAATATCAAAACTCTCATTAACACGTTCGCTACCATGGTCGATTCCAGAAAAACGTCCACCACAGACCACAATTTATTTGTATCAATTATCTCTGTCACACATGTGTGGCGTCGAGCTCTCAAAACAGAATCGACGCGTCACAGGTATCTGACCGATTGATTCTCTTCTGAGGACCCAGCGCCACACACATGTAACAACAAAAATTTATCATATCATAGCCGCATGAACAAATGAAGTGTGCTCTGAAAATCTGCAGTACATTGTGCAAAAAACAGAGCATGATCCGTGATGGAAGTTTTCTCCCAACAGGCCTCACTAGCGAACGTGTCAATAAATGAATAATACTTCTGACATTAGCTCCTCTTCTGATCGGTAACTAGGACTCCTAGGTTGACGATAATCACCTGAATCGTTAGCACGGGTTAGAGCAGTCCTCCAGAGAGAGAGAGAGAGAGAGAGAGAGAGGGGGAAAGAGAAAGAGCGAGAGATGATGGCGAGAGAGTGTCGTCGTATGAAGTACTATCGTAGCTGTCGCGTGGGCAGCCGCTTTATCGCTTTAGCGTCAGATTAATAAGCCGCACGTTCGCCAGTAACCCGCGCACACACACACGCTCGTCCGTCGTGTCCCTATACGACGTGTATATCACAGCTCACATAAAGTCACGAGCTCGCGTGCAAACAAACGCGTGTACACGTACACGCGCGGGATTCGTGACCGCCGGTACACGCCGAAAGCCCTTAGTATTTATTTTATTTGGCTTATTCGTTTCCGGCGGTGTTACATCGCCGTTTGCTGGAATTCAATCTCTGCCGGTGTGCTTCCGCGGCGCACCTGTGTGCGTGTGCACGCACGCCTCTCTCTCTTTCTCCTCTGCCTCTCCCTCTCCCTTTCTCTCTCGCCGCTTCGCCGTGTATCGGTGGCTTTTGTGTGCAAACGAACGGCAACGAGGGTGTGCGCGTGGAACCACCCTTCCTCCACGGGCTTCTGCATGACATATGATCTTCCATATTGCCACGGTACACAGGCTGCGCACGTACGCCGCGCAAAAACGCTCCGACTCGCGCGCGAGCGAAAGAGCGAGCGAGCGTGCGAGCTTGCGAGGAAAGGAACGTTTGTCACCGTGGCGAACGTTTCGCGCCGCGGCCACATTATATCTCAGGGTTACACCTCTCCTCGTAGTCGACTGCAAATAGCACACGCGGCCGGTTTAATAAAAAATATCCGCGGCTGAAAGGAAGTTATGAAGCGGAGGGAAGATGGAAAACATCGCGATACCGCCGCAGAAACGTCCCGCGGATAAATTTCGCGCGACGACTTTATTTCTGCGGAGCGAGGACTTCCCGCGCGAAAAGTACGTTCAATCGGATCTTATCGCCGCTTTAACCCCTTGTCTTGTAATAACGAGTCACACTCGTGGTGTACGCTGTTTAACTAATTTAAAATTTTGTTTGACTCGTGGCATTCGATAGTTGTTTGGTATAGATTTTTGTAAGCTGAGTAGGAATCTGTAAACTTTTCTTTTTTTTTCCGTTGCCCTCTGTTTTTGATAAATTCTTGTAATAATTATTCGTCCTGTTGAGTTCTAGAGAATTTGGGAGTGGAGAAAATTAACGTACAGAAAATAACAATTGCTTGTTATAGTTTGATTGCTTCGCTGTATATAATATTAGAGATTTATAAAGACACGATCTTCCTGGAGACATCTGTGAGCAAAATTATTCCTTAGTTCAAAGGATCAATTTATATCTTTAACAAATGTATTAATACTAAAAACGGTAGAAAATCCTGTCACGTAAGGATCACGTGCTTGCGTGATAAAATTTTAGGTGATACATATCTAGGCAAAAATAATATTAAAAGCTCTTGAAATTTAAGAGGGGCACAAAACGACTGAAAAATTAAGTTACCATATCAAATATTAATTTACAATTTTCATAGTCTCTCTGCTTCAGGTACTATAGTATTTTTGATATCTGTCAAGTGTCATATCACGCCAATTATAACTCTAAAATTGTATTAAGTTAAATTAATCCTGTCACGTCAGAGGTGACTTCAGATTGCACAGGTCTCAATGAAAACCCTTTATTTGCAGAATAATATTTTTCAATTACGTTATGCCATTCATGTATTCGCAAAAAAATAGCATGAATGACCCTTGAAATTAAAAACAGAGAAGGGACGAGAGATTATATTTTTTTCAGCTGGACTCTGAGATAACCCTGATATGCCCGGCGACTCGAAAGAGAAGCGGAATAGTGGTTAAGGGGGTGGTTACCATAAAGCACATAGCACAAGTCATCCATGGCGCGACTCTTTGTTCGAGTAACAATATAAGGGTGAATCGCAGTCGGGGATTGTTTGTGCCTCACAGCTGAAAGGGTGGGGGATGATACCACCATTTATTACAGCGACATTCCAACCTGATAATACTAGGAATACAACTGCTAACCGGAATGTCGGTTCGTTCCTTGTCGTTGGATCAAGAAAGATGCTTATAAGGGTGGACTATATTTCCTTTCGCTATAATATTCACCCTCTATTATTTCATATCACTGTAGGATTTTGACAGGAAAATATTTATATTCTCCAATTTTTGTGTTTGTAATTTTTTTACTATTTTTTATTAGAAATATATATTGACGAATTGTTTACTTTTTTTTACTTTACATCACTGTTGGATTTTGAAGGAAAGTATTGTTATTTTCAAATTTTTTATTTAAAATTTGTTTACTGTTTTTTATCAAGGATATATCGACGAAATATTTATTGTTTATTATTTCATATCGCTGTAGGATTTCGATAGAAAAACATTTTTGTTTTCCAATTTTTATTTACGACTTTTTTACTGTGCTTCCACAATTAAAAATCACTTGAGATAATACTTGGATGAACGTATGGATACCAAGAGAAGTTAGAAACAATTTATTATTATTAAAGTTCGCTCTTCTTTATTTCGTTAAATAAAAGTTTGCCCACAGCGAGATCAGTGTATTCACTAATTTATAATTGAACAAAAAAATACGGCATCAGAACTTTATTTTTATTATAATTATTTCTCCAAGAGAAATCAGCCCCCTCTCGATTGCATCACTACTACTGTAACACCCTGTATGATCGTTTAATTCTTCACACCCCAGTTTCTCTTTTCATCTCGCAAAACGTCGCTCAGGGATCACCGGATAAAAAACCGAAATCTGTTTAGCATATTTGCGGAAAGCTTTCGATCGACTTCGATCAGGCGGCCGAATTGCCGGATAATCGAGTCTCGACCATAGTTTTTCTCGCGGTATAGGACGTCGCAATATTTTCGTTTCATTGATAAACGCCGTTTTGATAACGTTCGATCGCTCGCGCCCGATACGCGTATTTTTCTTTTTTTTTTGCCTGTTTCCGTTTTGTTCGTACGGTCCACGGGGCCATGATTTGTCTCCCGTTCTCGTTTCTGTCGTCGGCCGCGTTTACATCGATTTATTACGGCGAGCTTTCGACCCCTTCCGAAACGCCAAACGGTTAAGTATGGGTGGCGAGACACCGCAGAAACCGAGTTTTGCGGTGCTAAAATCAATTCCGTGTTTGCCTGTCAATTTATCGCTAATGGCCGGCCAGGTAACAGCTGATGATAACGCGATGCTCCCTGGCAGTTTACCCCGAATGTCGATTTTACTGTTCAAGCATTCGGATGGCCGACGCCATCCTCGCAACAGGCACACATGAATATCTTGCTACTTTCCGTCGAATCGAACGTTTCAATCGACGACACCCCACGTATCGATCAAGAGTTCAGTCTGCTCCGGGATTCCGGAATTGACTGCGTTGATAATGGCTAACCCTTTCAGGTATAATTTTATTCAGCTTTGCGATACTATATTTGAGAGTAAAATATAGTAAAAACATAGCATCGGTTTACGTACAGCGACAGATACGACACTGTTTATGATTATCCCCCAACGGTCCCACATTTTTCCAATTTAATTTGCCCCAGGGTGTTAAACTGGCACGCTGGTAAAAAATCAGTGTAGTGAAAAGATAAATAGTTAAATTTGCAAATTCTTTTATTGAAAATAAGAAAATTAAATTTCTGTGTATTCAGGCATAACAGGCATGAGACTATTCGCATCGTTCCTAAATAATAAAGCAATGTGCAAGGCGCACTGCTTTTTTACATTCATCGCATTTTGGTGAGAAGAATGTGTCAAATGGACACAAGGGACGGATGAGGGTTATTAGAAAATGTTTGCAAATGGAATGTTATAGCTCAAACGTTATAACGAGTATAATGGTTGGAGGGAGAGAACGTGCTTCAGGTTTTAAATTAATTATTTTAAGTAAATGAGAAGTGTGATTTTGTGCATAGCTCCAGTTTATTACGAAGCATTGTAGGAGACTGAAATTTAAGAGAAAAGGGAGAAAAAGCATTTATACCGGAGATTTGTACGAGTGGAAAAGAAAGATGGTTCAGATAATTTTTAACGCACCGTGACCCATATGATGAGTCATCGGCCAATCGTGTGAGATGTGGAATGACTCGTCTGCTGGGTCATCGGTCTCGAAAATGTTCAAAAATATCTTAATCGCAATGATTCTGGTATCCACATTAATTAGAAGCAGCCACATGTCTGCAAATTTTTACTCAGGACTACAGACTCATTCTGTGTATCAAACACAATCATTCATTCCACCAGTGAACGCGATGATCTCCAACAATCGGAACCGAGCGTCCAAACAGCGTCGATGAAAATCGATATTACAAACTGCAAAAAGAAGAGAAAAATCCAAAAGAAACCACGTTATTCGTCGTTCAGGAATCGTATAATCGTAAGATTTACAACCCGCGTCCCCTCGGCTGGAACGACGCCGGGCGTCGCACAATAGGCCGATGATTTACGCAGATATAAATACCGATCGTGCTTCTTTTTTTTTTTCCTTCCTTCCTTCCTCCACCTCCTCTCTCGGCCACGAAAACTTCGGCCACTCTTCGATGGATCACAAAGAAAGCAAGGGAGTCCGTGGGCCGTGCACGAAGATGCAATATCACCCCGTTATATGACGGCCCCCGTATTTTAGTAAGGTGCGTAGGGTGGGATTCCCATTGGCGTGGTGTGTATCGTAACGCGGGTACCGTTCAGCACGGTACACACATCAATCACCGGCATTTTAATATCGGGTACCGTACAATACCACCGACACCGATATTCCATGGTACTCCACCTCCCCCACGCCCCATCGAAAACCGGTTTTTATGGCGAAATTCTTCTAATTCGTTCTCTGACCCTCCGCCCACGCTCTTCATCCATCCACTGCCCTCTTCGACCACCGTTTGTTTTTCCTCCCGCCCTTCCCTCCGCTCCTCTGCTTCTAATGGCTAGTTGCTTTGCTTTTCGTTTAATCGCTCGCACCGGACGACGATACGATAATTCATGCTGCGGTGTACGTTCAGCGAAGTTGTGGCTACTTTCGGAGGTGCTCTGATGTTCGTGAGCGTTAGGACATTTGCCATTTCTGTCGAACGTATGATATTTTATTTATTTGTAGGTTGTGCGGGTATGAACTCATATATATACATAACTGAGAATTAAAAATAAAATGGAGACGTAAAAAAAGAAACAGTTGTAGCATCTAAAAAAAAATGAAAGTAACAATTAAGCATAAATGCAGACATTAGATTGCGGATGTTTATGCAAACATGCAATTTTAGACATCCTATTTCCCTCTGCGTTCATGAAGGGTGAAACTTTGTTCTTTTGATGTCGACGGATTCTGTTTAGATCGCGTGTGTCGTTGACGATCCACGTTTTTGAGCATGATTCCTTAGATCATTTGTAACTAGACTTCGGATATTTATTATGTTTTTATACTTCATTATTTTTTATTTCAGTGTGGCTGAAGATGGAGTTTTGACAAAACTGCGTTTTGTGCTTTGAATGTATGGAATGTATTTTTTGTTTCATTTACATTTTATGTTGCATTATTAAATTGAGCATAGATACTAATAACATGTGTACGTCTTGTAGTGTTTATTTGATTTGTATAATTTTACCTAATCCCCCAAATATTAGAAATGAAAGAACTCTTACATATGTACCGTTATAATATTTACATTTAATATCTACTGCGTCTAGTACATAAATAATTTCAACTATTTCAAATCACGCGATAAATCATTCAAGCACATAATTCCCAAATTCTTCTGATTACCATATAACCTGAAACTCTACAGAAACACAAACTTATAAGAGTGTTTAATCATCGTAACAAAAATTTTCATGCACACTCACAATTTAATAATTAAAATTACTCTTAAAGCGATGTTCAATAAATTGCATTCATGTCACAATATTTCACATTTGTTTGCGTATTCTCGATTCTTTAAACGTTTGAATAGATTTCAAGACGAATCGGTGCATCGTCAAAGCGTCACGCAGTCATTCATCCGTTTACTTGTTTATCTATCCGCGAACGATGCAGGGTGTTCGAATGCGTCATCGTAATTACGGAAATCGGCAGCGAAATGTGCATTGATTAGGTCGCAGCTCGACGGAACGCTGCGGTCACCCCTTTGTACTTGGCTGCACGCGATACGCGTTTCGTCTGCTCGCGATGCGCAATTAGCAGTCCTAATCGCGAATTTTGGTTCGGTCAACTTTTCCATCGTTCAATTACCACCGCTCGATGGGTACGGCTCCAAAACACGATCGAATGTTCGACTACTGCGGAGATGATTGCTTTTTAACGCGTTCACCGCTGTGTGAGTCACCGGTGACGAGTCGCCCTAAATTTAATTAAATTTCATCTAAAAAGAATAATTTTAAGATTTAATTTAATTCAATTGACACTTCATCTTGAATTGGGCCTATTTTTAAGTCCTTGAGGACGTTGTCATTCCTAACTGCGTGTAGTGTATAAATAATTTAAACTATTCCACATCGTGCAACAAATCATTCAAGCACATAATTCCCAAATTTGTCTGATTAGCATATAACGTGAAACTCTTCAGAAACACAAACTTATATGAACTATGCATATTTCTATCGAAGAGGTCAAAATGATTTATTCTCAAAGAAAGTGTATATAGGGACCAATTAACGTGACCACCTTAACACGTTGACTGCCACACTATTATAGGTTGGAAACGACACACCTTTCTAGACTTTGGCACAACACAAGAGTAATCTCAGATTATACCATTTTTAATTAATGATGTTAGTAATTCTTTACAGCGTTTTACTGGTTTTGTTAGACCATTTTAGATATTTTTACTACTACTATTCGTAGTCAGGCAAATAACTAAATTTAAATATCACTCACATATGTGTGACATGGTAGTCAAAGTGTTAAATTATTCCATTGTCAAAAGACGCTAGAACCGTCGATGAACAATTTATCCCTTTTGTGTAGTAACAGCAAAACTCAATACGATAAACTGAATAAATTTAACTAATTTTCAATCGAACGGGTTAAACAAAATTGATCGTACCGGTCACTGGTGATCCCCATGGCAGTCAGCGTGTTAAACAATGTCAATGTTTTTCAAGCATCGTATTAAACCTCGCCAAATTGTAATATACAAACGAAACGAATCACAAACAAGCACACTAAAACAAATCAAAAAGTGCAAACAATGGGCATAGAAAGCATCATCGGTATAGTTGTTCCGCGCAGCATATTGTCAGGTCATGGAAGGAGCAACTTACGCATCGTTGAATTTCGTTTTCAGTTATCCGGGACAAAGTAACATAAATATTGCGATGCGAACCATCGGGGATCGATCCTTTTGTAATCCATATATTACATAGGCTGTATTTTCATTTTTATTTGGAAACAGTTCGCCCCGCGGAAAAGGGTACGCGAGTGTGTTTGCGCGTGTGTCTGGGTTGCGGGTGCTTTTATGGTGACTAGTCGCAAATGCATGAAATTCATCTCGAACACGTGCTCCGTTTTTCCGCCTCGTGACACGGTGTGACGTAGACGCTGAGAGGATTATTCCTCCATGAAAAACTGATAGGCACCATTAATCGTGCACCGATATTATGTAACGCTAGTTTGACGGTGAAAGACACACATTGCCCAGAACCTGGGTGAACATGCAGCGTTCCATCCTCGACGTCGCTAAATTTATTGTTATACGGCTGAACCGTCTTCCACATACACAAATCTGTTTTATATTCGATCTATATAAGAATGTGATACATTCTTTGAGATTCCTGTATTTTTTAGAAGCATTTGTACACTGCCTCATGGAAATATGGACACTCCATTAAAATGTTTTAGAATTTATATTTAATAGTTCCTAATTTGTCTTCGTTTGAATATTATTGAATTATATCGTGCATATTTCGTTAACTTTGTGTGTATAAAATGTTAAGCAGTTTATATGTTTATTTTTTCTATAATTCTGAAGTATCGATACTTCCATGAGCTGTAGTGTATATTTGTCAGTAAAGTAATTGCTTTCAGAATCATTCGCAGGCAAGGAATTAACACATTGTTGACTGGCTGTTTTATGCAAAATTAACGTGTGTCACTGGCTGTTTTCATAATTAGGTATTCAAATACACAAATTTAAATAAACACAATTAACAAGATTATAATAACACAGAATTTTGTAGTTTAATAATTGCATAAATGCCTGCATGTGTAGACACGAGTATACTCGTGACAGATCAACCATTTATCCTTTAAAATTTGTTTTCGATTTCTTCTTCAAAGACTAGAACATTAACTGTTTGGAAACTGTTGTACGTCATATTCTATGTCTTAATGGCGCACAAGAATTAGCATAATAAAAAATAAGTTAAAGTAATAAAAATGTTGTAAATTCCACTCCGAAGTGAGACTAAAAAATTCAAGGTTTGTAAATTGTTTGTGTACGTTATAAAAAGTCATCAATTTCTAATAGAGCTGTTCAAATAATTTATCCGGTAATCAATTTAAATTAACACGACTGGTTAAGCAAAGATCTTATAAACTGTTGAGCTGTACATCTAAAAAATACTGAAAAAAAGAAGAAATATAGAAACCGGTCTGCCTCATACTAATTCATAACATAACAACGTTAATCGGCCCGTTCGCTCACGGGAGTGAAATATCCGATTTTTATAATAAAAATAACCGAAAAACACGCGGGCACGTCGCATCCGTGGCAGCGTGGAAAAATATATGGCGCTAAACGGAAATTATTACGGCGATATTTTTCGAGCGGCTCGATCGCGCGACCGCCATAATCTGTATCAATGAATCGATTGAATTAATTACTCGCCTCTCGACTTTGTCGACGAGATTTTTTTTGCCGCACCTGTTCGAGCGGAATATTTTCGGCCATCCCATAAGTAATGTCCTATAATGCGTGGAACGAATGTTTGTTGTACAAATAAAAAGTCGCGGTGCTATCGTTGAGGGAAAAGTAAATAAAAATTGTGCGACAACCGCGCTGTTTTCTGCGTTTTATTTTCACTGCTAATTCTCGTGTTATCGATAAATTTTGGAGTCGAAGGGATTTTTTATAATGCAATTTTATTCGATCGCCCTGAATAGCATGTCTCTCTGTCAACTACATCACCAGATTTAAATGTCAAAAAGTGCTGAAACCTTCTACCTTGCAAAGGTCATAACATAGGAAATTTTTTTCTCACATTTATCGTACGGTGTTAATTTTTATATTTGTTCATTAATTCTGTGAAATCTCCTTGAAAGAAATTTGCAATTAATTTTGCAGTTAAATCGATCCCATTTTTTAAACATCGATAACTAAATAATGGAGCCTTCTACGCAATTTCGTTATTTTGGCTTGTAGAATCACCCCTTAAAATATTTACCACCTGTAGTGAAACATCCGGTATATTCCTTTATGTAGTATTAATTAGTATACGTAATTTATTTATTCAAAGCACATTTTTAAAGCTTGTCAACATACTTCCCGCGACGACTGTATATCAAGAACACTGTCACCGTTTACAATAAATGTATAAACCAATCTTTACATATATTTATCAAATTATTTAATACTCCAACAGATTAATCTATTTATATTCATTAATTTTGACTTCGTGTCAAATTACCTAAAAACTCCTCCAGTGCATCAATTACATAAACAACGCATGAGGATTAAATTTGACGCTATGAAGCCTGATCACTATTAATAAAAAGTTCATCGAAAGCCTGTGAATGATTCTGATAACAAAGATTCAAAATCTCTGTCACTCGGTGCGCGATAGTAGAAGATTCCAAACAATTTGACTCGTTCGGCGTTAGGGGAATCAAGGCAATTACGATCAACGTCGTTCCATGAACGCGTTTCGCCTCCCGGATGTGATTCCGCTTCGATTCGCTACCGATCGGGACAAAAGTATCATCGTCTCTGTCAACGGTCTCACTATTATTCGGCCGCCTCGTGATAACGGACGGTCGTTATATCAGGTTTTCGACATTTGAAATTCGCACCGGGCCGGAGGGCAGGGTGACGCAGTTGCCGCCGCCGCTGATATTTTCGCAAAAGCTTTCGTTTCGAAATATAATCCACCGGCAGGTTAAATTACAGTCACGGTGAAACCCGTCCGCCGGACCAGATATTTCAATTGACAACGTTATTCCGGAACAGTTATGAACTGATCCGCGTTCTCCAGCCTCAGCCTTCTCCATTTCCGCTCCACCGAGGAACCACACCGTTTGCCAAGTGTTCGCTTCGCAGCGTACTGTCCTTTTCTGGAAACACTGTGTTCCTCACAATTGCTAGAATGACGACGGCTTTCCTGTGGACAGGTTCGTTAAACCTGATGGGTTTTGGAATGATAAAGACGGTTGATTTGAAGCAAAAGCAATGTCTATATTTTTAATGCACTTCTTAATTCGTTGACTAGCATGGTAGCCACTGATGACCGGCGTCTGAGATTTTATTTAATTCGATAACTATTGATTTTTACTATATTCTGAGCAAATTTAATGTTGCGATACTAATATGGACACGCGTGTACAGTACTGAATACTTAAACATTTTTTTTTCTTTTATGATTTGTGTAGAAAAGAGAAATTTTGGTTGTGTTTGACTAACGATGACTGTTTTCACTGGGACAGTCGACGTGTTAATTCTGTAAGGGGTGGCCGGCCTACAAGTCTACCCTATCAAAACGAGGAGACTGAACTTCTGTCTTCTAATTTCTGCTCTAATTGTATTAATTGATTATCTTTTTAATTCGTTCTTATTTTGTTAAGCCTATATTTGCATTACATTGTATTAATGTGTTCTACATTGTCTGTTGTGAGTTTATGGTTTGTTTTAGGTACGTGAGTTCTAATTTTTATTCTTTATCTGTAGTGCTGCGTCTTTTAATGTACCATTGAAAAATAAATCTAAAACTGATCATGTGATCTCGTCAGGACGTGCTGAGTTCGATTACCTTGCCTAAATATAAAAGAAACGCCACCGATATCCCCACTTGATACGAAAATATCAAATAAATGAAAATTGGACGTACGTTTTCACGTGTTTCATCCAAAATTACATTCGAATGAAATGATTGAATAGAAAATGAATGAAGGACAGAAATTTCTACAATTTATTCTCGTAAACGACGGTTTCCGTGATACATGTCAAAATTGTCTAACGAATGTCTCACGCGTTACTTTTAGTCCCATTAAACTAAATTCCGTTTTTACCTGCACCGAATATACTTGTATTGCCCTTTTACAGTCAGCTTGTTAATTCAACGAGGATTCACTATCTATCCGCGGTTCTTGTTTCGCGAACACGTCGGATTACTCGACAGGAATATCATTTTATTTGACGTTCAACTCATTCCGAAATACATTTGTTATTAATTAATAAATGCCAGTGGTCGCCTCTGCACAGAGCTATCGGATTTAAAGCAAGCTCTCATCTCTCTTTCCCTCTCTCTCTCTCTCGACCTCTTTCTCTCGCTTTCTCGCTCTCTTTGCTGTTGCACATGTGCGAACGCTGATTGACCCAGGGCTGATCGTTCGGTCGTGAACGCAAACGCATGGCTCGGCTGCTCATTTTACAGCCACAATGGAAATTTCGAATTTTCCCTTTTTCACTATTTGCGATAATTCTGGACCGTCCCCTCTTGTACGCGACCCCTTATTTTTGTGTTTATCGTGCCTCCATCCTCCACCCTCTCAGTCTCTACTTGCGTATCCTCTTTCATCTTTCGTTTTCTGCTGTCAACGTTGTTTTGGTCACAATGCTACAATGAACAATGGTTAAGTATTGCAGTTTTATTGATACTTTGGGGATTGTTTAATACTTGACGATTAACGTGTTCTGAGATAAGATTTTTATCAGGGACAAGTTTCAAATTTCTTGTTTATTTTCAAATATTGTTGATAATGATACATCAATCTACGGTCACATAAATATTTGGACAAGGTAATAAAACACAGTATACAGGATGTTTCACGAAATCTGTTATAAGCCGATATCAATGAACCTATTAATGGTATTGAGATCATTTTTTTTATACTTCATCGTATAAAGGAGCCTTTTATACTGCGTGGACAAAGAAAATCCAATCCAAGTCCAACCGTGGAAAACGAACGGCAACTTCAATTTTATAAATGGAATGTTGGTTACATTTTTATATTTTTCTTTCTTTAAAAAAAAAGGTTTTGTGAAACATCCTGTATATCATAAGATCAACTTGACTATGTATTCATATAACATGTATATGAACCATAATTTCAATTATTGAATAGTGGCCTAACATAGACACAAGCATACTAACAATATAATTTATTATATTGTTAAAGCTTGAACAAATACTTACGTAGGTGATAGTGAGTGCACATTATTTTTTAACAACAAAAAATTGGAACAAATTAGCTCTTTTCTATTTCTCTGATGCGTGAGGCAATTTGATGCAGTCTCATTTCTATACTTCTCTTTAGTGAAGTGGTTTGTCAAACTCTACAATTTGAACAGCTTCAGTCGCATCGTATTTTCTATTTTCCTAGATTAAGAGTTCTAATTTTCCGACTTTCAAGAATTTGTACCAGTATATAGTCATGATCATTGAAAAATTGTCTTATATCAAGCAATAAGTTACAAACTAACTATATTTTGTGCTTCGTATGTTTAAAAAATGTACCTTTTAGTTCTCTCAATAATCACAAGTATCTGAATATGTAAAATCGCATATACATCCTCAGTCTAATCTTAACGTGTCTGACAAGGTATGACAGTTTTCACTGACTCACATTATACTGTCCCAACTCAGATTATTAAAAATTGAAACCTCTCATGAAAAGAGAACAAAACATCCCTCAAAAATGTCCATAGAAACCTAAGAAACATACAAAAGGAAGAAGTTTGATTGAAAATAAAAAACCCTTCTACGTACCATCCCTTGTCAGAGCTTATCGAACAAGGTGCAAGAGTTTCATGAAAATTAGAAACTCCCACGGAGAGGGACGTTCGTCGGTACGAAAGTTTTCGATAATAAAATCATTTTGCACGGTCGGCCGCAGGATTTCCGCAGCGGTGTCCGTTCCTTTCGTTAATTACTAATAATATTCAGACAGCCCTGTCGGCGGGGTGGCTTTGGGAGGGGGGTGGAGCGCGAAATGTACACGAGGGGCTGAAAAGTGTTCGGCCGAGGAAAGAGGAAGTGTTCGTCGGTCGGTCGGTCGGCTCGGCGTATATTTCCATAGGCAAACAGACGGCCGTAGGATCGCTGGCAAGAAAAATGAATAAAATTATGAAAGAAGGGAAAATTTTCGAGCGTAGACGAGCCGCGCGAGGAAGATAGAACGGGAAGGAAAATGGAAGAGGTGTACTGTCAGTCGTCTGACAGCGAGGGGATGAAACGTGCTGGAAGAACGAGCACACGAGGGTGCTCGCCGTACGATTTTTCTAGCAAGGGTGTAAATCGCCGACGAGAAAATTCGCGTCTTTTTTTTCCCTCTTTCAGACGCCTTTCTCGCGTCTTCGCGACGCTTCGTAAATAAATTCTTAATGGAGTCGACGCCGCGAGATGACTATTGTACGGTGACTCGCGAAATAGATCTAATAATTTTGTAATTATTTTTCTTCTTTCATTCGATCACACCTGATTGGCTACACATTTTAGAGGTGTATTTGGGATTTAATTTTTTACAGAGTTCATAGACTTGTTGGAAATGACAATACTCTGAAAAATTTTCTGTAAAAGAATTTTGAATTAACGTATTCGTTTGTCCAATTTAGTGACACCCTGTATTTGGTTGTTACGTAATAAATGTCATTTTTAGATGAGAGAACTCTGATAATCATAACTCATCTTCAAGTAATAATTTTTAATTGGAATATCAGTTACGAGAAACAGGTTTATTTTATACCAGTTTTATGCAAAAATAAATTTCTTAGAACCCTTTGAGGAGGTGCCAGGTCGAAGCTGAATGAATTTTTGTAAAAACAAAAGAAGATAAATGAAATCGTTAGTACTGTAAATACAGTGGGAATTATGGATCTGTAGTTTATATCTTCGGGACAAAAATTAATGTTTTACTGTGAGTGTGGATTTTATAGATTCCTCAAAATTATTCCAAAATCTTGAATCACTAATTGCATTAACACGTTGACTGCCGAGGGGGTCACCGGTGACCGACACCTCACATTCAATTTAATTAAGTAATTCCGAATTCTTACGTAATTCTAAGGAAACTTAACATTACGTAAATAGTATGGAAGCATATTTACACGAGCAGATATTTAAATACCTTTTTCCTTTGTAATTTCTATTCAAAACTGCAAATGACATGTCGTCTGACTAACTATGGCTGTTTTCACTGTGGCATTCAACGTGTTAAGGGCGTAGAAAATAGTTTACTACCTATTACAATTCCTAATTCGTCATTGTGTACCATTTTTTTAAAATAACGTAATAAAACAATAAGTCTAACAAAAAACACGTGAATCCTTTAACAAACAATTTCGAGATGCATAAGGTGTCTGCGCTTAAATGTTACAAACCGTTATTTCCTAACATATAGACGATACAAAAATATTGTTTATACAAAAGTTGTATGGAATGAGGGGCCAAATTTATTATCTCAGGCAAATATTTTTTACATTATTATATTAAGTGATATGAAGGTCAAGTTTGCTTTTTTAAAGGGAGCTACTGTGTACTTTTATTTAAATCCTTTTATAGTGCTTTGTACAAGTAAAAATTCCCAACACATTTACAAATTGTCACAAACTGGTACATTGAATCACAATCATACTCAACACCTCAAAGGGGTTATTTCTACATAGACAATTCACATATTTTCAACTCACAATCACTGTACAGCTGAAATTCAGGCAATTATCGGCAAGTATCGTCCGCGTAAAATAAAGTGAACAATTTTGCAGATTTTTCGGGCGAGCTCGCCGCGTAGCAGGGGCGTATTTATAGCGAGCACAAGCGGCGCGCGATGATCGACAGAACGGGGCACGTGATAGCTTTATAAATTCGTGGCCGTGCGTGTGTACGTGCGTGTGTGTGTGTGAGTGTGTGTATAACATGCACATGTGTCCCTAGTAAATAAATACGCGGAAGCACGTATTATTCACCGGGGATCGAAGTGGAGAGTATTATGGAATTTATTTAATCCACCGGACGCACTGGCTTTGTCGCATACGAATGCACGAAATTGCAATCGATCATTATATTCCGGTGACTCTTGTAAACGAAAACGTTCGTTAGCAAGGATCTTCAAACGAGGATCCCGTTGAAATTTCATTTCAAAACTATGCGTGCGTTTTTTTTTTATCGTTCGCGTTCTATCCGGCCGACCAGCGAACGACGCGAAAATTGACAAAGTTGTCGCGAAGGTTTTTCGCCGCTGCTGATTGTTAAACTGATGCACGTGGCATGTCTCTTACGTCGTGTATTTATTCTAACTAATTTTTCAAGGTTTATCTAGCGATCATTATGATAAAAGTCAGGTGTTTTGGATATTATACACTGGGAATAATTTATTTTATTTGCTTAGAAAATCTGAAATTAATTGGTGAACAGAGTGTGAAGATTTGTAGAATGTTCTGTTCTATACTATTTAATTTATTGACACTCAGAAATTGCGTGCGCTTGAAAAAAAAAGATAGTAGAACATGCGATAGGTACAGCATATTTTCAAGATTTTTCTTTAGGGGTGTATAGTACGACCAAAGAAGATTAAGAATGCTGAATCAACATGTGTTTTAATAATACGATGTATTAGTATGGTTCATGCGCATAACGCCTATAGGCGTTCAGTCTACGTACTTAATAAATACGTATGAGACTTTTCCGCATGGAATCCGTAGCTACTATGCATGTAATGTCAAAAAGTCATTTCGAAATTTTACGTCTCTTTAACCTCTGCAGGAATAAATTTATGAAATCTGTAAATAAAATAGTTTAATCTTTTTTAGTTATATTTATTCAATACGAAATATGTACACATCACATCTGTTTTTTGGATAACTTTCTGGTGAATATTTACTCATCAATATAAACTTAAATAAAAGAAATACGTACACGTACGTCAATATCCCGGAAGAAGTTAATTTTATAATTTATATTCATTAAGCATTTGTTACTTCTTTTTGCAAATTATACAAGTTGTCCTAATAGTCGTAGTATAACCGAGGAGACATAGTAATGTTTAATATATTTTTCAGGCGACTAAATTTATCGAAAATCTGTTTACACTGTGTTCACCATTTAAAAAGACACAATTTAGATTTTGAATCTTTTGTATACACCTAACAGTTTCCGCGATATTCGATAAAATAGCTTTTTCAAGCCCAACTTTGAGGGTTGTTTCGTCCTTTCAAAGCGGATGTTTACCAATAAAGAGAACACACGTAACGAATTTTTTTTCGAGTTCTATATTACATCGAAACCGCATCAAAATCGATGTTGTTAGATCTGTTTTGGTTTTAACATTCAGTGGACTAATACTTGCTTCAAAGTGTTTTATAAACTTGTCCATCTGGCGTGTATAGATTTCTGTGTTGTTTAACACTCTGACTGCTATGTCACCCATATATGGTTCGTTACCCAAATATGGTTCAATCATTATTTAATCATTTCTAGTATTCATAAATTTATTTACTCAACTTTAATATTACCAGTACAAAAATTATGAACGTTGCTAATATTCTCGATTAAAAAGATTTCAATTTGAGATTACGCTTCCTTTGTATAGAAATGTGGGGATGTTGCCATTTTCAACAAATAGAGTGTGGCAGTCAAATGGTTAAACGGTGTGTACAGTCGCGGCGGCGAAACGAATCCGCGTGTGTCGCTCGCGAAAACAAGCGACCGTTGCGAAGTAATTAATCTTAATTAAGTAGCTGTTGGCTGTAATGCTGTAACGACGAAGGTTCGTCACGGAATTTATTTGACAGCGGGCCGACGGGAAAATTTCGAAAATTCCGGCGAACTTCGTGCAGTATAATGTGATATTACGCTGGGTCTCGTCGACAGGTTTCATGCATTTATTAATACGCGGATTTAATCCTTTGAAGCGCGATCGAAACTATTCGGCTGATATTAAAATATCGTGCACGCCGGTTCGCGAGATCGTTTACACACGTGATTTCGAGATCTCGATGAATTTTCAGCGAGGCTCAGCTATCGAACGATCGCAAACAGAGTCCTCGTACTTTCACCATTTCAATGTAACTGCCATCGCTGGTAAATATTATTTAATCTATTCAGGAAAATCAATTTTTTTCTTTGGTTCAAATATTGCTGTCAGACGACCAAACGCATCAGAAATTTCTGACTTAATGTATTGTAGAGGGCAGGAAAATTCTTACAGTCGAAAATAGAAATTAAGAAGTGGATAATAGTCTCTGTATTCTGCTGTTGATCGAGTGATCTCAGATTCAAAACTAGTGTCGGTATCATTATTATAGCAGTCGATGTGACTAATTGGTTGCATTTTGGGAATGTGATCGTTGTTCAGTCGATCAGAGCTATGAGAAATATTTTCGAAAAAATGTTAACTCCATATATGCTTCTTGCTAACTCTATGTTAGGTAGTTTAATCCAATCATCTAAACTACATTTAATCAGCCATGTTTTACGTCGATCATTGTTATTAATTGAGGGTGAAAAGGGTACCGTTTGTTACATCGCGATTTATTAATATACACTTTTTACAGGAGTTTTGCGTGACTGTTGTTCCATTTTAATAAAAATATAATTCGCTATGAAATATATAGAAACAAAAGCGAAGCAATTATAAAACTTGCTCTGTATTTATAATTTCTTAGCTTCTAGCTGGATGCAACCATTTAACGCTTCTCGCCAAGACAAATAATTATTGACACTTCTCTTTTCAATTCTTACCATCCGTAGTAAATTTCTAACCTAATTCTGTACTTAATCAATAACGTTGACTGTGACACAAGAAATAGTACCGATTAGTTAGTGACATAAAACTACATTGGATGTTATGTGAAACACATATCTCATCTGTGGTAGTACCGTAGATGCCTCTGCAAAATTGACTATGACCACTCGTAAACAACTTGTATAGTCAACTTTTTAAAAGTTTTTATTAAAATATAGAGAGAGACTTCTGAAATAACCCAGTATTTCAAAAAAATGGAAAATATATTATACGTAACTTCAAATCGTTAAACAGTATGATAGAAGACACATCATTACCACACAAAGTATCAAAAATAAATACACCTAAATCAATAAATAAATCTAAAGAAGACACGAATAACCATTGATTGTTAATGCGACAAAATAATTTTCAAAGGAAAGAAATTGTTTTTCCGTGCACCGTTTTGATATTTCGTTTTATTCTTTAGTGATTATAATATTTATGGTAATGTATCATGGTTTCTATTCGTTGATCGAAAACGAATGCTAATGCCATACGTGAAATAAGCTCGGTGCTTCGATAGACAATTAATTAATTGTTCACCCGAGAAACGAGTCTGTAATTAGTGTTTAAATTTCAATTACGGATCAGGGTCTCGTGTAAATGATCACGTTTACTATTGATTGAACATCTAATGGTAATATTTAATCGATGCTTCCGTGGCACATATTGATTTGGTAACAAGGAAAAAAGAACGATGTATACAATCTGTGCGTCGATTAACAGTATTAATAGCGCGGTATTGTTTACTGTAATAGAATCGTTACAATTGTCAATAATCATCGATATTACTAGTCCATTTGCTAATGCACTTTAACGTAAAAAAACGAAATAATTGAAATGAAGTTAATTGAAAATTCAAGGATCGTCAATGGTACACGCCTGTGAATATTTGTTAAAAAATTGACAGGAAATATTGATATTAAATTTTATTTACATGTTACATTTGTGAAATAATAAGTATTAACCCGATTTCTTTAATAACCTGCGAAAAATACTACAGCTACTTTATTAGAGATATCAGAATCCAATAAAGAATGAGAATTATACTATTTTAATTAGTTTTAAATATCAAAATCGTTATGTTTATTTATGTGAATATTTTGAAGAATTCCAAATACTTTTATACAGGGTGTCTCATCAAAAATCGAGCATCCAACTGTACATTTTACTATCAAGAAAGATGATAATAAAATATTTTACATTGACCTTGAAAATTAAAAACAAAATTTGGTGAAGAAATAAATCTTTCGCGACACCTTTATAACATTTTCTGCATCGTGAAAAATAAACGAAAATTCTGTACATTACAAAACTGCTACTTTTTCAAATCAACCAATTTACTTAAAAGACAATTATATAAACATAAATTCAAATAGCAACGCCAACACAAACAATTTAATCGCCACTACTCATTAGTGGTTGATGTGATTATAAACAACAAACACAGATCGAATATTACTCATCAGCTGAACAACATCGGTGCAATTATAATGCATACGCGTTTGTCGGAGTTGACATACTATAGCTGAAGGGCAAGTGGAAGCTTCTTAACGAGAAAATCGAGGAGCGAGGAGTTTGCTGTCGCATAAGTTCTGTCGATTTGTCGCATCTGTGCACGCTAGGAAGTTACTATGTTAGCCTGCCACTTAAATCACTAGCGGGAAGGGCTAAATGATGCCCAGTTTCGTCTACCACGTAGAACCACGTCACCGAAAGTTCATCCCCTTGTTCGAGCCCGGGGACAACCGACTCTTTATTACACCGTAAAGTTTTCCGCGATGGACACGTGTCTCTGATCGCTATCAATCCCCTTTCTGATCCTCGAAAACACGCCATATTCATCCACGTCTACGTTCAAAACTACGTACAAGCACCAGGGTGCTGACATTGAAAGCAGACACTTCAAGGTCGCCTCTACTTTATGCAGACACTCTGAAATAAGATACAGTGGAACTTCAGTAGAAAATTGGTCATCTTGTGTTAATTGCAAGTTATAATTATCATTAATGATACCGTGTACCCACTGAATTTCGTATCACTATGTATTTTACATTCTATTAATAAAATTAATAGTGATCTCAAAGTTTTGACTTGCAGTGTACTTCACAGTGTGTAAACGATTGGTTCTATGACACAAATTTATCTTCTCCATCAAAGATTTCAAATGTATACAATAACTTACGGAATTTATCAAATGGTTACATTATTTCAACCTTCTTTTATTTAACACTTCGACAACCATGGCACCCATATATGGGTGACACTTTAGTTCAATAATTATTTATTTGATTATGAGTATGACTAAGAAATATATCTAACCAGATCTGATAGAACCAATAGAAAGATTATGAAATTTACTAATATTATTGATTAAAAAGCGTATTAGTTTGAAATATATTCATACTGTATAAAAATGTAGAATGTTTGCAATTTTCAGCTAATACAGCGTGCCAGTTAAAGTGTTAACACTTTCTTAGGGCATCGCTCTTTGAAGCAAGCCTACAATATCTGTAACAAATTACATTTCAAATGCGTCTCCAAAATTTGCCGTTAGTCAGCTACGTCAAAATTAAGAGAAACAATTAATGGAAATATTTTATCAATTACGTGAGTCACTGTACTTTCTATTTTACATATTTCACAAATGTGTATATGCCAACCCTTCGCAGGATAGTGATACAATAATCTACCACCATCTTGAAAAAAATATAGCTACCCTAGATCTTGGTATAATATTCTACCAGTAGGTTCGTGGCTGCCACCCCATTTGACGCATAATGAGGTCACAAATTCCAACATTTTTTATTTTTCAAGGATTACAGAGAATCTTTATTCTCTATTTTAATTTTAATTTTTCAAGGATTATAGTGCACAAAAATTCGAAGAACAAGTCAATTGTTTGTCTTTACTTTCTGCCCTGCAAGGGGTTGAATCGCATAAATATCCGCAGTCTATCGATAAGTTGTAGCAGACGCGTGATATCTTTTTGTTTTAGGGGTGTGTCGAATGTAACCGCGGTCGAAATCATGATTCGCCGAGTTAAAATTAGATGTTCGAAGGCGAAAGGTAGATCGTACGGGGTTGTTACGGTAGAACGAAGGGGATGGGGTTAGAGAGGCGGATAAAGGGATGGCGAAGCACCATACGGACGAGCCATTTAAACTTCTCACCCCCGAAACCACACGGTTGTCCGCATTCTGACTTATACCAGGCATCGTTCACCCCGTCGTCGAGCCCTCTATCTCCCTCTTCGGCCCCTCTTCACCCCCTCAACGACTCCACCCCGTTACTCTCGCTATTATACGTGTTTGACATTCGCCACTTTAACCCTCTTCGACCATACGACGAATGGCTTTGCAAACGGAAATCTGCGCTTTCTTCTTCCGTTTCTTGTCTGTTTCGACTGTTTCCAAGGATTTTCAACCCTTTGGAATAAATTTAAAAATAAAAATAACACAGTGGGTGATGAAATTATTGGAGCCATGACACGCGGTTGTTAAATGACGACTGAGAGTACTGATACAAGATAACGTCCATGTGACAGATAATGTTGCCTACAGTGTTGCCTAGTGTCTACTTGCAATTTACAAACATCAATACTTAAAAAAAAATAAGAAGAATTCAGTGTAACTAGGCTTCCATTTAAAAATTATTGTTTTAATGTAAAATCGTAAATTTATGTAGATGGCTCTAATTATTTGATCAGTCATTGTAGAAATTAAATGGGATAGCTATTATTGAAGTTAAGATAGGAATTGTAGGATCATAATTGGAGGACGTTTCTAGTGTGAAATAAATAACCGAAGAAATTTTTGAGACTGATGTATACAAACATAATCCATGATAATGACTTTTGGAGGATGTACACTATCCTCTAAATCATTAGGACACTTGCACCATGCAAAAAAAATACAATATCCCATTGAAAAAATAGAGATGTCCTTAAAATCTCCTCTACTAAAAATCTCCTGCGATCTCAAAAATTGGTCAGCCCCTATTACGTACCCCTTGATACCACACAACTTTAGTAACTATTTTTTCACATTATTAAAAATAGCGGAAATATGTCAGGCGGACAAAGTTAGTGGCCTATCGAGTACAAAACGATCGATACCGTAAAATTCAACGACCAATATTTGACCTACGCTAATGAAATGCTGATATTGCAATACAAACGACAGAATGGTACGAACTTTCTGTTCAAGTACGCAATATCGCGTCACTCGGCTCTACCAACAGTAATAAAGTAACTTTCATAGTTCTTACTTTCATTACAAACTTATGTAATGTCTGTATTCAATGTTGTCATAGATATTAAACGTTCACATATTTCTACGCATTTTCAAATTGCTTCAGCCACTTATGATTTTTAGAGTCTACTGAAATTTGATGTTTCATTTAAACTTTCAAATCATATTTTCTTAACATTTAATTCTTATATTAACTACGTATGCAACATACAGTGACTGGCGAAATTAATCAAACGAATGCGCTATATTAATATTCTTTTATATAACAACTCTTCAGGGTATCGTTGTTTCAGGCAAAGCTGTCGTGTCTGTAAGAAATTAAATTTCAAATACGCCTCAAAAGTTTCTAGTGAATCAGTGGCGATCGAATACATTGAGAAACATAGTTACAAAAATATTTGATCCATTTCGTGAATCACTGTCTTAACTACGTATAAAATTGGCGTTGTACTTTTGCTTTGGTGTTCATATATTCTTCACGGTGATTGTAGAAAAAGTAATCATTGCCATAGAATCATGGTAAAATCTGAATAAATAGAATTCTAAAAGAAGTATCACGCAGGAACAAGATATGTTTTCTTTGAAACAATCAACACGGAGAACTATGGTTTACTATTGAATTTTCTCAGGCAAGTCGAATGTAAGGGAGGTTAGGCTAGACGAGTTCTTCCTTTCCTTGAATGATAAGGTGACTCGGTTGATCCTTGGAGGAACATGTGGGTGGTTCGATAAGAGACAGTCGTTTACACTTTTACTATCATGCGGGAAGGATTAGTTCTCGAACCTGCTGGATATGGTTATCTGTATTTTTGTGTCACAGCACGGATTGCTGAGAATCCTGCTAAATTGGACGCAAGTACAGTAGAACGTCCAATATTCGAACTGATAGGGAAGCATAAGTGTTCAGGCCAGGGAAATTTCGGATAATGGAACATTCACTTTCCTGACAAATTCATTATTGTACAATATTTTAAGGAAAATTGGTATGAAGAACAGGAATGAAAACTCCAAAGTATAGTAGCTTCATCATCCAAACACCAGTTGTCTTGAAATTAGTCATCTCACATGAATTACAAGCTAAAATAATTGTTAGTAATACTGTGTACTTAATTTTGTATCATCATACAGGGTGTTTTCGAATTTGCGGTACAACCAGAAAAGGGGTAAATCTACAGGAAAGAATAAATCCAAAATATAGAGTGACTTTTTTTGTACGAAACTCCATTTCCGAATAAATTGATTTTTAAGATTCGTCGAGTACTCTTGATTATACTGTAGGCTAATTTTACTTGCGTTTGTATGTATCTACATTTCAGTATATGCTATTTTGTATTTTTATTTTATTATTCATTCCTCACTATCTAATGTAATAAATCCGTGCACCAGTACAGTCATTGCAATCATATCTGTTAGACCTAGGCGTCAGTAAGATGATATGTAAGTGTACGCCTACTCGACGAATCTTCAACATCGATTTATTCGAAAATAAAGTATCCTACAAAAGGGTGCCACTCTACATGTTTGCATGCCTGTATATTTTAAATTCTAAAACAAAATAATGTGTGTCAATCTGTTACTAATTACAGTTCGGATAATCAAGATCCTACAGTACTATGACGACAAACAATTCCTTTGCATTCATTTCATTTTATAATCGCTACTATGTTACCAAATTTGAAGCAATACTTCGGCAACACCATGTACCGATCTCCGGCGTTCAGCAAATCGTCGAAACCAAAAAACCACGTCAACTTCACCAGAGAATCCTGTTTCATAAATCATGGACTCGGTGACGCGGGAAGGAAAATTTGCAAAGCCTCGGAGTTTTAACGGGAGTCGGACGTAGGGAGTGACGACACGGTTAGACCGGGTCGGGTGTATATAGGGTTCAGGGTTTGATTTACATCTAGCCGCCGTAATCGAGGAAAGATTAGACAGCAGCCAGCTGCCGGGTCAGCGCATCGACGAGCCAGCCCTGCGAGGGTATTTGTAAACGAGCCTTGTCGAAGTGTAACGCGTGTATCGATGCCCCGCTAATCACCCTGATTTCGGTTTAAGCTTCTGACCCTCCAGCCCTTCTGCTTTTTGCGATGTCATTCATAAAAGCCGCAGCTTCCTCAGCCGATAACCCGAGTCCAGTGTCCATTAAGCAGTTCCACGTCAGACCTTTCTCCTTCTCGGTTTTCGATAGGACCTATCGAGACTCGCCTCGTGATTAACGATGGCCAAGTTTGGATGGGGTTGCTTCTGGGTTAGGTCAGATAGTATCCTACGGTGAAGCGAATGTAACTTGAACTTGAGTCGTGCTTGCACAGGTACCTGAAAGCACTGTGGAACCTCGATTATCTGAACAGCGGTCATACGAAAGATGATCATGCTATGTTAGTTACACGCTAAAATTATCATTAGTGACACTGTGCACTTAACACTTTGACGGCCGCTGTCAGGTACACGTGACTGTTTTCATTCTAACAATACACATATAAAACAAATCAATATCTCAACTAACAGATTTCATTCACAGATTAAAATATGACACCCTCTATGTGCAGTCACTCACAAAATTCATCAAATGAATAGGGTACTTCAAAATTCTTTTACTTGAAATTTTCAGAGGCTATTTTCAGCGAGGCTACCATGTCTGTAATGAAATATATTTCAAGTGTGCCTCCATAAGTTTTAGTCAGTCAGTTGTAGATGTGAACGAAGAACGGTAATTATAGAAACATTTGATCAATTTCTTGAGTCACTGTATATTTATATCTTTGGTGTTATCATGTTCAAGCAATTTTATCACATCATTACATTACAGTTTTCACTTCCTGGTTCACCTCATAGCTAACACAACATCTCTACTTTCTTTCAACACGCGTGACATTATTCGACTCGTCAAGGTTCCCCTGTACATTACAAGAATGAGATACCCAAAGAAACTCCAGCTGGACCTTAATGAATCCACCTTCTAATCCGTTATTCCATGAGTGCGCAGAAGAAAGGACGGACCATTATCCAGCTCACTGGCGAGCTTAAAAAACGCGACACGGTCTATCAAGACGTTTCTCGTCTTAAATCCTCGATTAATCCTCGCTCGGGATAATCGATACGCTGGATCACCGTGCAAAAGTCGGCGACCGCGATCGATCAAGCGATTACCAACGAAAAGTAACGAATCAACGGATATGTGTCCAGCCGAATCCAGTTACGCGTAACGGTATTTCCATTGCATGAATATTTTCGGCCGACCGAATCGTGTATAATGTCACTGCGGCCGAACCGCATCCGGATTACGAATTAATTGCCACGCGATGAAATCAAAACATCCACCTCCGCTTATAATTAATGCTATTCCGTCGTGTAAAGGGTGGTACACCGCAGGTAAATCGTGCAACTGAGCGCGCAAGTAAATTCATGTGATCTAGAACGAAACGCATCGGGGAGGGTACACACAGCGATCACACGAACGCACACACCCTCGAACGAGCAAGAACGGGAGAAAGACAATTAGTAGAATAGCTCCTCGAAGGGCGATCGATCGGATAACCGGATTAGGTTAACTTGTTTTGCGGTTTCTTCCCTATCGCGACCTCGACTCTTCAGGATTAAATGCCCTTTCTTTAACCCGACTACGGTCCTCCATTCGACTGCAGCGCTGCTGGAAGAAGCATAGTGATATCGGGAATTCGATGGCCTGTCGGATGAACTCTGTTTTAGGGGGACTGAATAGGGTAGCATGAAGAGACAGGTGTCTTTTAGAGTACTTAAATTAACCGATTTTTAATTGAACAGAAGGTTTTATTATAATGTACAGCGCGTCCATGAAAGATTGTACCTTTTACAAAAGTTTAATCTCAGCCCCATGATGTGGGATGAGAATGCTTTCTTCACAAAAATAAAGATAATCTCTTCAAGTTTTTAAGCATACCTTACAAACACTCCACATGTGCACCCTTCGTAATCCTTTGCAGTCGAGTTGCAACTAGTACCTGTTACATGTTCCTTCACACACTAGTCACCTCGGGGAAAGAAAAAGGAACAGGTACATTTTTTTATGGACACGCTGCAGTGTTCGAATATAAAATGTGTACCTGCATATTAGGTTGGGAATAACCCCCTTCGCTTCAAAATTTACTCAATACGATTGTCAACGAATCCATAAATCACCACAGCTATAGCAAAAGATCATCGACTCGGATGAAATATACTTTAATAAAAAAATGATTAGTTGACAGATTTTAATGAACGTTTTTATATAAAATGTTTCGAAGATCGTGAATTTAGACGCCGATATAATACATACATACATTATAAGGCACATTTAAAAGCCCTTTGACTGTTACACGACCGAAAAGTAACTGTTTTTTGAGAATTTTTTACGAGAAAACTATCGGAGCTATTGAAACGAAACTTGGAACGTTTATTACTCGTACTATGACCTATGCACACAATTTTTTCTGTAGCATATTATAGTATACTTTTTGTGTCAAGTGTACCGAATGTAACCCTTACACGAAAGAAGCGATTTCTCCCGTGCAGGATTTCATTCGGTTAAACGCACATAGCGACGTCAGTTTTTCGAACTTCAAAAAATTCTTTCAAGAGTACACTCTGAAGGGCTCAAGGTTCCCGAAAATGTAAAAAATAGTGTGTAACAGACCCACGGAACGTTAGGCGGAGACGCGGTTTCGTTAGACAGCGATGTTTCGATTGCGGGTTTATCAAGGCGGTGGAGGGAGGAGCTTTGGGATCGGGAAAGCGTAAGAAAAGATCAAGGAAAAACGTCTTTGGAGCGGAATGGTTAAGCGGCGGATCGTCCCGGCGAATCGTCGCGGCGTGAAACGAAACGGAAGGCGAAATCCGCTCGAGGGCGTCGAGGAAGTCAGGCCGAGCTTAAAAATACGCAATCTCGCGGCCCCGTCAGGCTGAAGAATTGAAATACACGTACCCTCTTCCTTCTCCGCTCTCCTCGCGTGCGTCTCCCCTTTGATATCGTTTACCCATAATCATTTAATTTTCCCGAAGCGTCGCGTCGACCGTGGAAACTCTTCAGCGTCCTCCTGCCGATGGAACTTCTTCAGATCTCCCGAAGTCCCCCGGGTTTGGGCAAGGCTATCGTCTGGTCCCTTTTGTGCCCCTCGAAACCTGTAACCGTGTCCAAGTGGCCTGAACTGATTCCTTTCTCGGAGAATCTTGTTTATTTATTTTATTTTTCCGTGTCGCATCAACTGCTGGAGCTTATTAGCGATATATAATATAGTGTACATATATTTTATAATTATTTACATATAATACATGCGTGAAAACAGAAATATAAAAACGTCAGATTTCAGAGAAGAAGAAGGTGTATTTCGGACCAATTTTCATGTAGCATTCGCTAATTTTCTGTTGGGTCTGTTTAAACAAATCTGTGGAGGGCAATGAGCAAAGCAAACACTTCGTTATATGTATATATATTTAATCGAAACATATATTCTTATTTTTAACAATGAAAAAATAGTGATCTAACGGAATAGAAAAAGATGGCACAAGGTAAACCTACCGTTGCATCCTGAGCCGATTTTAAAAACAAGATAATTCTGAACATTTCATGTATTAATATCGCTTCTAGTTTGCTTGACATCAGATTCACTAAAACTTGTATTAGAATGCAACAGTGAGGAGTTTCGAGCTGTTCCTCCTATACTACTTGCTGGCATAAGTTCACAAGTCAAGTCGCCGGGAATGGAATCTTAAAACACGTTCAATTTGGAAAACATGCGAAAATATTGTAAAAATTTCTATAAGAGTACTGCTGGCCTGGTACACAGCTGTAGAAGACAGCAATTGATCACTCGAACCTTTTCCAAAATTCTAATTAGATCCCTCTATAAGACTATTCTTGCGCCGCAACATTAGTGAAGAATGTGTTGAATATCCATGGGACCTTTTGGAATCCACACAATTCAACTTTGGTACAACATTCAATTCGCTTTGCCATGTTTGACACTCAACACACAGTGACCTTCTCAGTGGCGAACGCCAAGCTACCTACCATGATACTCAGTACATGGCTGCACACACTCTCCCTGAGAACTGCACACCAGTTGTTTCTTAGTAAACTTATACCGCTTTTCCAGTTATTTTCTGACTGTGCCCTGTACTTTAAAAAAAAATAACAAAACTTTTGATTTATTCAGAATTGTACAGTAGGATAACCCCTTAAGATTCGTATAGTGTCGGAGGACAGTTAGATCCCGTTGGAGGATCTGTAACAATAACGGGACGCAGACAGGCAGAAAGAGACAGGAGAGGGAGGAAAACACTTTCGATGCAAAGTACGAGATCTACGTATTTCTGCGTCACGATTCCGATCGGTTATTGAATCGTTAAGCCGAGGTCGGAATAAAGAGATATATCCGCGTAAGCGGCAACGACCCTGTATTTTTCTTCTTACGCGACACTGGACCCGATCATCCCTCCCGTTCGCTCGTTTCATCCCCCTTTTTTTCCACGGTTTCTGTTCTCGACGGTGGACGTCGCGGAGAGACGCAAATACGACCGCGAATAATATTTCCCGCCGCTAAAATGTGTCAGCTCGTTGATCCCCGTTGACATTTGAATATCCGGGACTACCCTAAGCCGAGGACGGATATCGCCGATATTTCGAAAGCTTCTTTCAAACATGCACCACGAAATATACGGCTGTTATGCTACTCTTTCACGGAACGCCGGTGAATCGAAACGAATAATATTTCTTCTGTTTCGATGCTTTCTACTGGCAATATCGTTGTCATAGACTGAGGCATCTAACGTGTTCACTTTGGATAACTTAACCCTTTGCACTCGAAACATCTTTTGATATGATAGACCAGCAATTCCAACATAACTAATGTGATGATGCAACCGATATGGTTGCGAGCTACTGCAAGCAAATGATAAGTTTCAATGATTCACATTCCAAGAAAACTTCATCGAGATACGATACTTACGTTTTACTTAGTTTTACGTATTAAGAAATATTTCATTTTTGACGTGGTATACAAAAATTAGAAGATAAAATTGACAAACCATGGGAGTGCCTAACAGGCATACTTAGAGTGAAAAGGGTTAAATTATGCTCTCGGTTGACCGTCGATCCTAAGATTCGCGTTTTCTTCGGGACTTGTTGATATGTGTAATTATCGTAACACAATTAAGTCTAAGAAGTTATGCAGGTAGTGAGTTACACGCATAAATAGAACTTGTGTACTAAGGTCATCTAAGGCGATGATTCTAACGCAACTTTGTGTACTAATGCGTTGAGAGGTGTTTCCTAAACAGTAAAACCCCACATTGAGGGCACAACAAACCATATTGTATAAATACTGCAAAAGAATATCATCAGCTCAATGTTCACAACGAAAACGAAGATTCGACACTTGTTCACTTTCCAAAGATCCTGTTTTACGCTATCTTCTATTAGTGTCTACAAGATATCATGCTTGTGCGGTAAAATTTACATGAGAGAAATTGTGAAAAATGTGAGCACAGGTATCAAAGAACATAAGGAGTGCACTTAGACTAGGCTATATCCACTTATCTGTAGCCGAACACCAAATGACTACAGGACAAACATACCTGTTTTACCAAAGAAAAGCTGTTTCCCAAGAAAATATAAGGAAACACTTGAAATCTAAAAACACCCTAACAACATCAACAGAAACAGTAAATATCAAGTCTATGCCATTTGGAGCACCTTCCTCCCATTTTTAATTCATCCACTGAGCAATTAACATCTGTGTCTGGTGATCAATGAACTGAAACGTCAACACGGTGTATAAATAGAGAAACTCTGCACACGCAACGTCATTTAGACCCTGATGAAGCTAAGCTGGCGGAATTTTTTAACTTACGCTCCAGTGATCATGTGTTCATTTAACTAAAAACTGAAACTTGCACGTAATAAAAAAACTCCTTCCAATATTCGCCCGATTTCAAGCGTCTCCATGAATATACAATGTTCACTAATTAAAGCGACGATGCGCTTCAACAGAAAATCACTTAATTAAACCTCACATCAGCTGAACGTTTCCTTCGCATATATCAGGCAACTTTGTTGCGTTTAAACGCATCTTTGCTCGCGCGCAGTAGGAAGAAGCGGACAGGGGAAGAAAAAGCAGGAGGCAAAAACCGAAACGGAGGATGTCATTCGCGCGCAGAGCTAACCAGTCCGCGTTTACGAGGCAGAATAATTAAACGGCCAATAAAGTCGCCTGCTTCCGATGTCGATGAGATTTTCGCTTCGTAGGAAGACGGCTAGACTCCTCGAAGTCCAGCGAACGAGCTCGCCGGATTCCGCTGTGCGTGTCTTTGTAAAGATGTTCCGTGTCGACGAACCCGCGGAGATATTACCTGTAAATCGTGTACATTAAGAGATCCGGGTATTTGGAACGGCCATCAGGAAGAGGCGAGATTGTTACTTAGTTGAGAGGACCCGAAGATACGATCCACTCGTTCACTCGGGAATTAGTTGAACCGGTAATATAAGTTTACAGCTCAGGATCGACGATTATAGTCCGACTCGAACGACACCACGATGTTGCGGCAGCAACAGCCCGGCTGAAAGGCGAATCGTAGATAGAAAATGGAAAAAGAATGTCATCTCCAGCCCGGAGACTTCGATGACCGCACTCGACATGATTTTCTTTCTCTCCTCTACCGTTTCTGCGGCGTTGTTATTATTATTGCTGTTATTTATCGAATAGACAGGAAGGGAATTGCTTCAATGTATGTAGAGCGTTGCTGAATTATGGGCACAGATTTTACAGGCGATTGGGAGTTATTGAAAGGAATACAAGAGTATTGGTAAATATATTGCTTGACAGAATTAGGGGTCATACACTTAAATCATTTATTGTTTATTAAGGTGTCTAGAGGTATAAAAGCTGAAATTATTTCACAGTGAACGTCCAATAGAAATATTGTTATATCAGATACAAATTATTTTTGTTTCTTTGTTGGTGTTTGATAAATTGTCTCAAGCTATTGAAAATTTTGAGCCTATGTTCTAAGTAGTGTGTATATCTGGAAATTTACTGTTTCGAAGATATTCGGTGTTTTTCAGACCGTAATCAAATTTTTATAAAACTTTGTGGAGTGTATGTAAATCGTTATAACTATGAAAATAGTCTCATTGAAGTTTCATTAGAAAAGTATTAAAATATTTTCGAAAAAATTGTAAACGCCAGGTGTATCGAACATATTTGTAGAAATACACTAATTTTGTATTAAAATAATAATTCATCGACACATCTTACGCCATATCTACAACATAATAGCAATCATTCATCACCTATAAAAACCGTGTAAAACAATGGTGAACTGAAAACTATGTATCACACAAAAGCTCTGAATTTCCGTAAATCAAGTTTCATTGATTTATTTTTAACCAGTCAAAACCTATGATTTTTTTCATTTTCACAGAACAACGCCTTCATTCCTCTTGATCCACCCCCACGAATTTACGAAAAAATTGAGAACGGGGTGTATCATCGATTTCGAGTAAATTCTTTCGTTACATTCCGAACGGAACGCACTAAACAAAATTCGACACGCACGTCTCAAGCAACGAACATTATTGAACCCCTAAAAACCGACAGAATGAAGAAAAGGAAGCTGTAGTATTGAAGGAGCGACTGAAACAATTTGTATTCACCGCATAAGAATCAAAAGCGGTGTTAATTACCGAGAATGGACGGGATACTTCTCGAATTACATCGAAGGAAATCGTAAGAGTGGATTGTGTTGCACGTGAATCGTTAATTAAACGTGAATCGATTTTTTTTGCGCCGAGTGATCTTCCCGAAAAATGGTGCGGCTCGGTTTCGAGTTCGAGGACGAATTAAATTTGACATGGTCGCGTAACAAAGTTTCAATTTTTCTTTATGGCGAAAATAAGGGCGGCCCGTTTTTATTGCACAAAAGAATGCCGACCAATTTCACATTTTGCAAATCCACCGTGGGCTGCATCTTCCTCCCTCTCTCTTTCTCTCTTCGTCTCTGTCTCTCGCGACTCGCCGACAGCAGCTCTCTCGAGAAAGTAGTAGAAGTTACAGGTAGAAGTTTACAGCACTGGTTTGACACGGCGATTAAGCGAGAAGTTTAACGATCGGGACAGAAAGCGACCAGATCGAAGGATCTTTCGCCTTTCAGCTGTTCTCCTGCGAACTTTCGAAAAATCCTATTTCGTATTGCGTAGAGTACAATTCCTTGCGCAGCCGAATTTGGTATTTCAGTTTAATTCCTGGGGTAAAACTGAGTAAAATCTGTGAAATGTAATTTTTTGGACAAGACTTTGGTATGAAGAAAATCGCTTTTGAAAATTGGTACGTGTTAGATGGATTTCAAGTTAATTATGTAGGGCGTTTGTGTTTTTGTGATTTAATTTTTGGGTTACAGTATTCGAAGATAGTAATTGTGGTGTAATTCAATATGTTGAAGTGTATGTAAAATAAAAAATACTTGATTATAATATTTATGGGATGGAACTGATTTTTGTGAACGATTTGTTTTCGTATCTGCATTATATTATACTTCTTCAGTAAACATATTTAATATATTGAATAGTATTTGGAGTCTTTGTTCATGGTTATTCTAACTCTATCAACGAAATCTATTTAGGTAATGATGGATTTTCTGTTTTTTTGTACCACTTTTAATTGTTATTTTTTTTTCAATGAAAATATTTTTCAACAATCAGTAATATTTAAGGAAACTTTTACCCTGTGAACAAATCAGTTAAAAACTATCTGTAATCATTCTAACATCTTTGGACAAGAAACATAAAATTTACAACATATATTTCCATTACATTACAAAAACACTGATTTTCTTCTGATATAAAATTTCTTTATCATAGAAAAGAGGTGTATAACATTTTGTATATTTCTCGTATTAACAAACAATTATTTCAGAGTATTGTACTACAGTACGTATCAAAATGTCTAAGACATTTTACTTAACACTAGAACTACCAAAGCAGTCAAAATGACTGGTTTGCAATTTTTCTATGTACGATTTACTTTTGACGACTATTATATTTACTTTGAATGAACGCTGAATAAAGCTAAACAAAAATGTAAATAAACGTTATTTCCTTGAATTACGTATTTTGTCTCAAACGTGTCATTTTGATCGCTTCGATGAAACAGGTGCACGTTAATCGTCGGTAGATCTAGTGTTAAAGGCAAAACTCACTCTCATTATTATTTAAATATCTAATCCCATTCAGCACGCATTAAATATATTTTATTCTTACCTAAAGACAATTTTCAACGCTCTGTTGCAATATCGATCGGCAAAGTCTTGCAAATGTTGAAGATAAAAGGAACACGGAAAAAAGGCAGGCATGAATGCAAAGTGTGGTATGAAAGGAGTAAAGAAGCGAAACGAAGTCGGCACAAAGTTTCCTTTCTGGTCATTTAAGATCCTTTAAATGCTCGTCATTGATGGGTTTTACGGGACCACTAAGATGGGCGTGTCGGCAATATAAGCGAGAGAGACAAGAAAAGAACGCGCCTAATTGATCGTCGTCGATTAATGCCAGCGAGCGAATTCTTTCGGGCTATCATCTATCAGCTTCGTGTTAGTTAGTAAAACGAAGGACTGGTTTTGTAAAGGGTTACGAAGGACAAGCATCATCCTTCTCTCACTGTCTCTCACTGCCTCTTCTCCCTTTTTCGACTCTTTATTGAACTCCATAAATTATTATTCATCAATATAGTAACAACAACTAAAAACATTGTAACTTTAACATGTCCAGTGTTTAATTTGTTTGTTAATATGTTCTTCTGTAGACATTTCTCGTGTAATTAGAAACGCTGATTAGAGAAAATCTAAATCGTTGAAAGAAAATGAAGAATTTCAAACTGCAGGCGTACAATTGTGCGATAAAATAAAAATTAAATATTATTCATCAGAATCAAGGGGAAGATTTTTAAAAGAAGAAGAAAAAAAAATTCTTTATAGAACTGAAGAAGTACACAGTGGAGGCGTACAATTGTATGATAAAACGAAAAAAAATTTTACACGTTAAAATTAGGAGGATTAATAAAAGAAAAAAATGTTAAATTCCTAACAAGAAATGAAGACATATAAATTGAAGCATGCAAGAATATGCGTATCAAAAAGTACAGTCCTCGAGTATCTCGGTCTTACATTCTGAATAAGTTTACGATTTTCTGCTGCAGGAACACTTGATCGTGCATTTTTGTGCAGTAACACAAGATTCTCGAGTTTCCTTTCAGTTATTATGTCGTGGAACAATGTATCTTCTCGAAAGAGAACATTGTTACACGCTCATAAAATAAAATCGTCGGGTAAACGTACTCCGAAACTCCATCGACGCGTTCCAAAAAGAAGTTTAGACGATTCACGGAGGACGAAATGTTTCCGTAAGCCGTGATACTTAAAATCTTCCAGTCTGCCACGCCTTTTCGAAAGTTTATGTCAGTTTTCGATGCGAAATACCTGGCGATACAATAAATAACGTCGTCGAACTACTTATTCGCTTGCTACATAGCGATGGGAATGATATCGATCGATGCTATCGATAGCAGCACGAGTAGGTATCAGGTAGAATCGATGACGATTCGATATTTCGCGAAAGTTTTGATATCTAATGTATGCTCTCAGAAAAGTATCGATAACTATTCAATATTTATTATTATTGTTATTTACGATTTATTTAAGGATTATAGATCTCGTTATTTATAAATTTATATTAATTATGTAATAAAAACCGCGTAAGTATCGGATTATATAGAGATAGGAGAAGAAAATATATATTTTTACGACATTACATAAATAACAATTTGTAGAATTTCTATATTTTTCTGTTCAAGCATTTATAATTTTAAATCAGAAAATATGGCTCTTTATTTACAAAGATATACATTAATTATATAACACAAAGCGAGCACTTATGGAACTGTACAGGCATAGAGAAAAAAAGACGTACGAGTAATATTTTTATAAACATCAAATATAATATTTTGTATATTTCTTTCTAATCATTTATAATTTTAAATAAGAAAATTATGTCTGAGTAACAGATACCATTATTCATTCGATGAAATAGGTGGTTGATTTAAGTGTTTGCAAAGCATATAGGGTGAGTCATTAGAAAGTGATATTTAAAATAGCCTATGATTCGTTCGTGTTAGAAGGAACTGTTCAACGCGTTGAACGCCACAGTGAAAACTCCTATACCTAGTCAGACACATTATAACATTCTGTTTTAAATAGAAATCACAAAGAGGAATAATACCTAACCATTCAATCGAGTAGCTGTCATCTTATATTATTATTTCAATATTAAAGCAGCTCAAAATTTCATAATACTTAGTAACTATTTAAAAAATTTGATGAGCCAATCAGCGGTGGCAAAATATAACTCTCCAAGCTATTACTAATATTAAAATAATTTATATGAAAAATCATATACAGCTGATTTATACAAAAAATAGTCAATTTTATCGTGTCTGATTAGGTATGACTGTTTTCACTGTGGCGTTCAACATGTTAATTATGTTAAACAGTGTATATTTAGATTCATTTAACAATGTTTTACAAAACAGGAAACATTACTTACGAATAACTCGATATTTCGTCGCTGTGTGTGTGTCCTTCGGTCGTACGCTCGTCCATATTTCTGGAAACACCCGTTGGATCGCGCGTTCCTACACGCGTACACGCATGCAAATTTGCAAGTTTGTTGCTAAGCACACGGAGCAAGAGCCGACTTGTCGTTTGGTCGGCGTGAGATGTGGTCCGTCAAAAAGCCGTAAAATCCTGAGGGCCGCATCGTTCGCGCGAGCAGAAAGAAAAAATGAGAAAAGGAAAAGCATCGCGTGCGTGTCTTCGGGCGAGGACGAGCTTTCGCGCGCGCGTTTATGCGGCCGATCCTTTAAAAAGTCCTCTCGATCGTCGTCTTCGAACGGGCCCTCAACGGAGATAATAAAAGCTGGGACCCACCTCACCGACCCTGTAAACACGACGACAACCATTTCCACACGTATCGCCCGTGGAAGGAACTCGTTGATGAGGAGAGCCTTCTTCAACTTTGTTGCGTTATTTAAGCTTACAGATCAGAATCTGCTAACTTTTTTTGCTATAGGCCTATCGACTGCAGAATTCTTAAGTTACTTCGCAGCTGACAATGACTGGCTGGTCTTATTAGCTTGCAAGCAGGGTGCACGACCTTCGGAACACCGATTTGGTCTAAACGTTCCACGATTATAGGGCACTCTAAAAGTAATCATTTTGCAAAATCATAGCGCGCACTTTTTCGAAACAAGGGACAAATTCACATTTAAAGTTTTTTGACTTTACTAACGTGTATCTTAATACTTTATATGCGGGGTATTTTGCACATTTTAACTTACATGCATGTCTTTGGCGATTTCGTGAAGACTTCACACTAGACACCACTAAACGTCACATATCTTTTGAAGTTGTTGTCGGAATTTAATGAAATTTTCTTATTTATACTCACCGTTATCAGCAAATTTCAATTTATTGGCATCTTCACATAAGAAATAGTTTTAATTCAACTTAGGCGCATGAAATTTTCCTGACTCCCAGAAAACGCACGGATGAAGGAAACACGAAATTTACCGTTGGCCGCGGATAAGCGTTGTAAAAGTAAACACGTAATATTACGTCACCCGCATACAAAGCGTTAAACCGAATTTTAACTAAACTCAGAATCTAGTATAACCCCGTGGAAATGTGGCAAGTGACTCATATCCTGCATATTTTCTTCTCCTTTTTTTCTATCCCATTTTAATTTTTAATGAAACTGATTGTCAAATACGGTATACAGTGGGATACCTGCATCTGCGGTTGACCGCAGTCCGAAAAAATTGCATAAAAAATTCCAGAAATACAATAGACATTTATAATTTACATCAATACTTAATTTATACTTATAACAAAAATTGTGCTCAGTTCTGAGCAATGTGCTGCAATCTGGTGCTGTTCCGCACGACCACAAACGAAGCGGACATTCACATTTTTTATTATTATCATTGTTCTATTTTATTAGTACTTATTGTTGTAACTATCTTACTGTGCCTGATTCATATATTAAACTTTATCATAGGTATTTACAGCGTGTACAGTTTAGATATAGTGTTCGCTATTCTCCACAGTAAGGCTTAGAAGCTAACCCTCGAGGTACTAGTGTCATACTGTACTTCATGTGCTAGGAGCCACTCATAGGTAGGAACGTTCAAGTTGTTCTTTCCGCTATACTGTAACATCACTTCTTGCAACATTAAAATAATCTAAATCACCGTGAATCACAAGTAAATCTGAGAATATCAACCCAAAGCGTTTTTCACGATTTTAATTAATCGACGAGGAAGTTGGTGACGCTTAAAAAAAACAACGAGAACCGTCTTGAACGGCATTGTGCAGTATCCATCTTAATCAGTTATAATTTTAATAATTTTTGGTGTTTCTCCTTCGGTCGAAGAAGACTACGTTCTCAAGACTCTGATCTATCCATTTCTGTGAAAAAAGTCGATCTTTTCGAACTACCCGGGTGGCGTTAACCCTTAGTAACCGAGCTCGCTGTACATATTTCATAATGGTAATTCCGATTTCGGTGTGACTTTAATTAATTAATCAATTAGATGCCGAGAGTCACTATATTGACTCTGCCACGCCCGTGTTTAGTGTGCTAGTACGAATTCAATATTAATCATTATCTGTCGGTTTCTGTTCTTAAATTTCGAATTCTCTTTGTAATATTTCCGTCACAACAGTTTATTAAATTTAAAATGAAAATACATATTACAAGATGTAAATAATAAAAGTCCACTTGATCATTCATTTAAAGGTGTGCACCAATATCGTTTAGATAATCATATTTCCCCGCTTCCTTTTTCTACTCTGATTTTACACGATTCTATTACTCGCATATAGCATGATATGCCTACACACTCAGAGGTCGCGCCGTATAAACGCAAATAAGAAAAATCTCAATTTGAGGATCACTTAAAAAGCAAGAGAAAAAAAATCAGATTCAACCGGTTCTCCAGAAACCGCTTATTACAAAGAAACCATTCGTGTTGCGAAAATATTATTCCCGCTGCACGTTGAACGCACATATAATGTCTGCACGGTGATGCGTTTCGCCTCGACCGTAAATCGAACGGTCGCTATAAACGTTCCCGAAATTCTTATTTATTCTCGAACATATCGAAGCGTTTAGTACACGTTAGATCGTGTCTATCGTTCGTTTACCACGTCCCGGTGCGCAGTAAAACGCAGTAAAAGTAAATGGACGAGTAAAAAGTCCGGCGGTCGGTTAAATTCTCGAGCACGTAAAGAAACATGTTAAACCATCCGCGTTCGCTACTCATAATTAGCTGTGGTAGCCAAATCGCCGGGGATCTCTTTTACGGCAGATTAGCATAAAGTTTATTGAGGCGTCGAGTAGTTTTACATAAAAATAATTCCGGCATAAAAGTCGTGGCTACGTCTTTAGTATTCTTGATGCCTCAACATCTGTAACGTCATGCGTTCCTCTCTGCCCTTTACCGGATCTCCCTCGTCGTTCCCCCAGCGATGGAATTTAACGAGATTCCGCTTGTTTGTATCAAACCGAAAGATAATTTCCTACCCGATTCAATCTTTGACCGGGTTCGACGATTATATTTCGAGATATATGCATTCGGACAGCGCAACATCCTTCTGTTGCCCCGAAATCGAAAGAAAGAATTTTTTTAATGCAGAACGAACGCATTTCCCCTTCGGTGGATGATTCTGTGATGTTGTTAGAAGACTGACTTTATTGCATCGTGTTTATTTTTAAGAGATGGTACACTGATTTGTGGGGAGAAATAGTTGTAGGAAGAATGGCAAACGGACAAAGGTTTCAGCTTTGCTGTTAGAAAATCTGTTTGATCGGTTTTGATACAGAAGAGGAGATACTAGAGCTTGATGAGGTATTATACGTATTAGGATGTTTCATAATAAATGGTTTTTAGAATTTTTTCTTCAGAAGATTTTACTCCCTGTGGTAGAATTTGACAGTGATTATCGTTTATTATTAATTGTTCAGTCAAAATATATACAAAATTAATGTCAATTGCAGTCTGTATTAATTAGTTGGAAAGAGCTGATTCGACAGAACAATAACTCTTGACCACGTATTTTGTGTCTGATGCTTCAAAAGTTTAATCAATTGGGCCATAACACTGTGTCTTATCTATCGTATTCCTCAGACCTCTTGCCTGTTGGCTGGCATTTTTTGGAATGTTTGGACAATTTTCTTGGGAAGAATATCATTTGAGACCAGAGACCTGTCGCACATGTCCTTAAAGAATTCGTCTCCCATAGGAACCTAGGTTTCTCTCAAACTGGAGTAATGAAACTCGTATATTGTTGACGAAAGTCTGTTAATTCAGTCGGATCTTATTTCGTTTAGAAATTTGCGTTGTATACTGAGTTAACGTCACTTAAAGTTCGACCAACCTAATAGAACAAAGCATTGGCGAATAGTGAAAAATTCTTACTTAAAATTACTTAAAATTTTATATTAAGGAATTTGTTTTCTGCTTCATTCTGCTATTATTGTTGGGAGGTTGTCACAGAGGACATCTACTAAAAGAAACTGAAATAACAAAAAAATTGTGTTCAATTCTTAACTGTTTCATTAATTTAACGGCCTATCTTGGGCAAACTATTTATGTTAGTAGACATATCCTTACTTCACTGTCTTTTAAAACAGCAGATCCATGAACCATCAACCTCTACACCCTTACTTACCTATTAGGTCAATTTCAGTAACCTGGTTCAGTCTCCAGTTGAACCGTTTAGATGATTTTTCCACCAGCGACAAGGAATCAGAATAGCTGTCTCGTCCTTCGATCGCGGAGAATAGCGGTGGAGGCTAGATCCGGTAATATCGGTGTTTACGGGGGTGGGTGGAAGTGACAGAGGGTTGGGTGGACGAAAACGGGGGCGTGCGTGACCGCGGATCAACGCCGAGCGCCTTTTAATTTAGACAAATCGTCCCGATTAGCATAACGGGATAAATTATACTCGAGGACCCGACCGATGGGGTGACGAGACTAGGAAACCCTGGAGGCACGTCCAACGATGGATGATCCATTGGTCCGTCTGGAAGCGTGGACACCGTCGTTTCTACCCTCCTCTACTGTTTTCTGCCCCTCTTCGAATCCTGGTCAACGGGATTAGGATATTCTAACGACCAACCACCGGAGATGGGATAAAACCATCGGCTGCTTCTCCATTCTATCCGTTACAACTATAATATTTTTTGTTATGTTGTTTAACAGAGATTCTTACTAGGCTGATGATACTTATTGTTAGCTGAGACGTTAGTTTCTAAGGAATCATTCTGAAGCTTTAAGCAGAAGATGGACTTCGTTATCTTGATATGTTACAATTATTTAGTTGTTTTCCGATTAGTGGAGATTGTAGTTGAACTGATGGGAGATTGTTGTTGCTCCGAAGAATCATTTTGAAACGATAAGAAACATTTTCGACTTCTTCACCTGATCTGCAATAATTATTTTTGCCTTTGATGTTTAACAGACACTGTTGCTAGACTGATTATGTTCACGTATCAATATATTCATGGTATTCACGAAGCGATAAGTCATATTTTCGGCTTGCTTCTTTGTTTAATACGTTAGAATTATCTCTGTTTTATTGTCTAATAGAGGTTGTTACAGTATAAATGGACGGCATGACAGACAAGAGATACTCATAGGAAACCATGGTTATTTAGGAAATTAGAAATAAATTAGTTTCAATACTAATAAATTGACATTTTTATTAAACAAATTCGACAGAACTCTCTTATCAACATTAATTTTATTATTACAGACAGAATCTCTAATTAACAATATTAATTTTATTAAGAAACTTATTATATTAATGTAGAGTTTTCTTAATACTTGAGTCGCCCAAATTTGTCTGTAGCACGTCCACCATAGATATATATTATAAATTAAGAAAAGAATTAGTTTTAATAAGAACATATCGATTTTTTATTAAACAAGTTCGACAAAATCCTTTTATCAGCCTAATACATTAATCTGATGCAATAAAGACGTACTATTATTATACCAATTCGAAATTTCTTCGATACTTGAGTGGTTCAAATTTGACTGTAGCATGTCCACCACAGACATACATCATAAATTAAGAAAACAATGAATTTTCATAACAACAGATTGATTTGACATTTCGTTGACACTGAGACAGTGCAAAATTGACTTCAGCGCATCACCATTGGCATTCGCATCACTGTCTACAGTTCTACCATAAGTTGTTCCGATCGTGTATAGATCAAAGGCGTCGAACACTGGCCAGTAGAGTCTTCCATCATTATTTCAGTGTTGCGAACGTGCCGGACGGTGCGGTGGATGTTTCTCCTTTTTAGGATGTTCGTCCCTCGGGGGACGAATGGCCGTGTTATCGCGTCCAAATCCCGCGGATGATGAGACTTTAGTTTATTGTACGTGCGGGCAAAAAAGGAGGCGCCGGTATTCGGATGTGTGCGCGATGAGAATGGGTGGGAAGAGGTTAACTCGATGTCCACGGATTTGTTTCTTCTTCCTGCGGGAGCATCTTGGGAATCGAAGCGGTCAGACCGGCCCTGAAATCCTAGTCCGTACGAGACTCGCCTGCGAAATGAGATTTTTCTGCAGAAAAAAAAAGAAGAGACAGAAGAAGGATATATCGGTGCCGGGGAGAAGAAATTTTTCTTCGATCTCCTTAGAATCCTTGACGGACGAGACACACTTTCGCGTGGGTTTGACCCGTTGTCGCGCTGAATTAGGTGAAAATGATATATTTTAACCCTTGACACTGAAAGCCTTTGACGTCGTGTATAAATAAGTTGGACACACAAGTATGACTGAATTCAGTCAGGAGGGTTTATTTTATTCTGAACGAACTTGTTTGAGCAGTTGAATGCTTATAAAATAGTATACTGCGGAATTTGTGACAGTGAACATCATTTTTTGGTATTTCTACAAAATAGAAAATTTGAAACGTAAATATTATGGTGCGTGTGAAGCGCCACTTGACTGTAAAGGGCTAAGGCTTTAACAAGATTAGTAATCCTAATTCTGATGTAATTAGTACTATGTACGCTTACATGTTTATGGCAGGTTGATATTTGCAGCGAAATGGGAGAAAATTATTTAGAACACCAGTTATGGAGGCAACAAACAAACCAGTCCATATATTATTAAGTAAAGATTTCAGAGCATGTGTCCATTCACACTTTCTTACTTATTCTCCAGAGTATTAACCTATAACTACTACCATCCAAAATTTGTAACGTAAGTACTACTAGCAGGTCTCTGGGTCTCACTCCGGAAATTTGGAATAAAAATCACATTTTCCATAAACAAAAATTTATTTCTTCTTAATAACATTACATGAACTATACTAACAATAAAAGTAAACGAAATATTATTGAAGGCATTTTGGACAAATAGCAGGGGCACATTTGAAACATGGGAATTTTGCACCTCGTACAGTAATTTTTGAGGCGCTGGGTCCGTGGGACCCCATAGTAGTAGTTGCCGGTTAAATATCTTTACAATTAGTGACATTTTTTTTTAAACATCGTGTACACTCAACAATATTCATAATCAGTTATTTCGAATGACAAGAAATTTTGATCGCAGTATGAAAAATCGTGGAAGTGGAGAAAATGCGGAAATTTGATAAAATCTTAAAGAAACAGCGGAGATACTCTTGAACGATCATTTCTCGTCCCTGCCGGGGCTGTCGGGGACAGGTTGGACGTTGATGACTATGACGATGATGATGATGCTACTGTTAGCGTAGGCAGTTGCTAGGCCGAAGCAAGAGAGGCTGCAAATGTGCCAGTGCTAATACCCAATCACGTCGCTTCCTCCGGCGCGATACGTTCGATCGGCTAATTTTCCATAATTAATCCACGATAAAGTCGTCACCGGTTGGCAGCGTTCGGCTGATGTGGCTCGCGGTCGGTTTAGAACCGTCCAAAAAGGCACTTTATCGATTATTCCGTATCGATCACCCGCGACCGTGCTCCCGGAGTACGCAGGCCTCGATTAGGTCAAATATAAAAATACAGACAGCTTTATTGATGATTTTTGTATTTTTCTTTTATTATTAACCATCACTATAGAGTTTGAAATATTTAACACTTTGACTACTATACTGTTTAGACTGCAAACGACAGGTCTTTCTAGACTTCGATGCAGCGTGACAGTAATCTGAAATTATACTCTTTTTAATTAATAATATTAGTAATTATTTATAGTGCTTACTGGTTCTTTAAAGGTTTCTTAAATATTTTACTGATGGCATTCGTGTTGAGGCAAATAAGGACCGAATTTAAGTGTCATCCATATATGGGTTGGGTTAGGTTCAATTTTGTTTATTTCTTAACTACCATACGTATCCAAAGTTAAGACGGCAAATCTTAAAACATTCTGCATGTTCGAACACTTGTCACTTTCAAATTGGATTTTTCTATATATTTCAGTAGCAATTGATTTGAGAACCCGACACTGTTTCGTTTATTCTGCTGATTGTGAATGCTATAAGCGCCTAAATTTCAGTGCATCAACTTTGGAGCGCTCTGTATAAATGAATGTAAAATTCACGATTGGAGTCGATTCGCTGGCATTGTCAGTTATACATTCATACCACTTTATACTTTTACATATGGACTGACACCACTGTACAATTTGATCGACATAATATCCTGCACTCAAGCATGTACTATTTTTTCTTCCGTAACTGATAATACACAATCTAATACATCCTATGGATCATTAAATAGCACAGTAAAAAGATACGCGAGATATCTCGTCCGAAGCGCCAAACGACATCGAGACACGAGATATCTCGTCCGAAGAATCAAAAGGATAAAAATCCGTTCGCGAGATATCTCGTTCAAGGAGTCGAGTGGGTTAACAAAGCGTACGACTCGTCAAAAGTTTGAAATATACCACCAATTTTAGTCTGAATAAGCAGATGAGGGTGTGACCTTGAAGCGGCTGTTTACGGTGGCTGTGGTACGGCAGCTTGTACACGGCTGCTAAGCCATATAAATCTGGCCATCTTACGGGGAGGCATAAGTCTGCGGATTAACCGGCATTCTTCGCATCAGCAGCCTGGATTCGTTCGGCGTTTTCTCTTTTTCCTCATCGAGACCACTCGAGGAAACCGAAACCACAATCTTTTACTCGGCTCCCGCCTTTTTCTTCTCTCTTCTTCCTTTTTCATTTCTTGTCGCGCCGCTTCAACACTTCCCTCGAATGTTAATTTCCTTAAGACTTCGTTCTTACACGTCTCCGTTGCTCCGATTCGATTCGTCACCCCTGATAATCTGCATCTCACGTGGCGATCTTACTCTGTCCAAGACTGTCGAACGTTATAACTTTGTTCGAACGCATTTTAATTTTCCATCGCGGCTTTCTCGATCTGATAAGGAGTAATATGGAAATGCATGTGACGATTAGACTTTTAAGTTGATGAATAAGTCTTTTAGATGAATTCTTGTAAATGTACAGTGACTCCCGAAATTGATTAAATGAATGAGTTATTTCAGAATTCTTTTATTTAACATTCTTTCAGACTACTGTTATTTGAAATAAGAACGTAATATCTGTAACGAATTACATTTGGATAAAGTTTGTAGTCAGTTAGTTGTAATTGCATGAAGGGAGAAAAGTAATTACTAAAATATTCGATCAATTTCATGAGTCACTGTACATGTTCGAATGTGTAGACAAGAGCAAGTTTGAGTGGACTGTAAACAAAGCTGATTATCATTCGAATTTATTGACAAAAATGATGTATAGAATACATTTGATGCAGGGAGCAATCCGATGAAGAGAAACAAAATTGAATGTATAATTGGATGAAGTGATTAGATGGTAGATTAGTATAGAAGCACTGCTATATTTGAAGATTGTTGTTATTTCCATTAGACACATAATTAACTACAGACAGAGAAAATAATTTTTTTAACAAAACAAGCAACTTAATCCTTTATCAGAGAACTTTTCGAACCATGAAAGAATATATCAATTGCTCCAATTTCGCAAAGAAACAAAACTACTTACAACTGTAATTATGCTATTACTGAACATTGACGTCGGTATTAGCCATTGTAGTTGATAAAAGAAAATGCTTTTATCAACACCAAAAGTTGATTCTAATTCTCAGAATCTCGATTGTTCAATTCATTTTCATAAAAAATCGTGACAAAATATACACGCAAAAAAATTACATTTAACTTGACTGTTTCTGATTAGTAGTCATTTAAATCTGATCAGTAGACTGCGGATATTTATGCAAATATACATTTATAGATTTCTGTACTTCTTGTGTTAATGCAGTTAAATAAATGAAACTCCAACAAGACTTCATTTACTCCTTGGAATGTTTAAAATATGTAATTGTTATTTTGCTAACTAAGTTATTCAATGTCCATCATTCACCACTTTGGATATATTAAATTGCATAAACATCCGCAGTCTCCTAATTAGTAATCATTTCTTCGCAACGTGTACTTCATTTTATTCTCATTATTATGTCGTTCAGACATCTATTAGTATCATGGACGTTGTTAATTGTTACGTGAGCAATTTTTGATATGCGGGATGAAGGAGAAAGGCGGTAGTTGTTTCGATTGAGCTTTAGCCAACGATATAAAGCCCGTGTAACTATCGTGCTAAAGTAATCAAATCCCAGAGATCTGTGAAACGCGAGCCAGGAAGCATTTGCACGCTAGCTTCTATCTGTTGTGTGGAATATCACTTTCGAAACATTGGTTTCGCACCTCGGTTACCAGCTTGAAAGGACGATACAATGTGAGTGCACCGTTGCATTATGCGTTTCAATGGAGTCGAGCCGTATAACGATAATTTTTCCAATCGTTTTTCAATCGGCTACACCGTTTGAAATATTTTGAGGGATATCCCCCAATTTTTAATTTGTTGAAGTTTATTTGAATTATATGACTGAAATATCTCAGCTGCATTAGAATGGTGAGATCTATGACCACTTTATTCTGAAAGCGGTGTGAGTCACTTTTCTAGAAAAAAAAATGCGTTAAAGCTAATTAATATCGGTTAGAAATAGATATGATCTTTTCATTCATTAACAATACTTCTCAATGGCGTAACTATTGGGTCAATGGAAAGTTAAATATTGACTGCAATTGTAAATAAATTTATTTTGAAGGTAGCGTAAGTCAATTAGGCAAAAATTTTATTTTTAGTAGATTGAGTTATATCAGAGATAAGAGTATGATGAATTTGCATACATAGCATCAGTTTATTACAATTATTTAAGCAATTTGAAATAAATTGAGTATTAAAAATATTACATGGACTACTTGTACTTATATTACATGATTTATTTAAGAATTTATAAAGTGTGTATTAAAATACTTTATAGTTTAATATAAATTAAATTGGTTAATTTCAATTGGTATAAGTAGAAATTGCTATTGTAGAACTATATTATGGCAATTGCTGTGTTATTCGGTTAGTTATCGTACAAGAACAAATTATGATACATTTACTTTTTCCCACACAAATTTTGTATTATTTCATACATCAATGTTAATTTGAAAACAGTGGATATTACATATCATTTACAGAACTGTATCATGGCAATTGCTGTGTTATTCGATCGGTTGGTTACAGAGAGGGAGAAGGTAGGCGTTCTAGGCAAGAGAAGAGGCATATTCGCGGTGTCAGTTCGTATCCGATTCTGAGTGTATCGAGGGACGTCATGTATGCAGCAGATTAGCCCTCAGGATAGTCTCTACACTTACAGATGCAAATTAGAGGCAGTGTGTACGATTCAGGATTTATATACAAGTGCATTCGCTCGAATGACTGACAATTTCAAGCCGAAATATCCTGCACCTCAATTTCCACTATTTCTTTTCTATGTAATTCACGATTTTCATATGCTTGTTAGCAGGTATTACACTATTAGATGCAGAAAGTGTCCCTAATTTCTCCAAATTGTTCTGGGTTTCGAAAATTGCTATATAAATGTATCAAATAATTAATTATGAAATTATTAGAAACTGAGAATGTGATCAGACTGATAGCAGATTTTTATTCAAATTTAGCCTACTTACAGACCTGTGTTTACTGTTTAAGATTGTTGAAATTCTACATGATGAAAATAATAATTGAACTATGGATGTTTATACAGCATGCATATCGTGTGAAATAAAAAATAATCATTAATTACCTTTAATGGACGAAAATAATTTCCTTACGTATTTCACTGCTTTGGCTGCTGTGCAGTATAAAATTCTTAAGATATGAATCCATGTATTTGCATAAATATTTTGAGTTTGTTAATAATGTATTCTTTGAGGTATAACACGTTTCACGTGATTGACATGCAGTAATAAACTGAAGTTTTCGTCTTATATATTATACAGCTTGTTACAGAAATTAGATAAATATAATTACGTTTATACACTAAACAGTCAAACTCCGAAATATGAATAATATTACATAAACATTACTCCAAAAAGCAACATAACCACAATCAGTGTCATTCAGAATGAAACACTCGATTCAGTGTGACACGTCTATGGATCACACGAGGTCGAACATTTATCACTTTGACTGTGTATTCACTAAAAATAACAAACTCCCTAAAATTCTATACAAAATGAATATAACTTCAAATTATACCTTTTCAAATGAATCACATTTACAATTAACTTTTACAATTATTTTACTGATACTGTTAGACATAATTATCCATATTTATTAACCCTGACGTCGTTAAATATATTTTTGGTACCTTTAAACCATAAACGTGTCATTTATAAAGTCTTAAAAAAATCTGCAAAAATTCATATATCTTCTTTAAACATTCTAAATAAAGACTATAATAATAGATTTGAAAAATAATTTGTTTAAATATATAAAGCTACCTGGCCTAACGTTTGGAACTAGCCCGGACAAAATTGACCCCGAGTCAAGGGTTAATAATACACACGATCAAATAAACAATAATTTAATCTAACAATAACTGTCACCCACACGAATGAAACAACACTCAAAGCGTTAGACATACAAATAAAATAATTTATCAGGAATATTAATTTCTGCTTGAATATAACCGTACGATAAAAATTCGATATGGATCGCTCGCTATTCGAAGGTTAGACATTTTTTTTGTAAATGTTGGAGCAAGTTTCCGCGGTTTCCACTTTTCGGGTAAACCACTTGGTATTCGTTGCAACCCCGATACGAGTTCTGAGGGATGTAGGAGACGAAAGTAAAGGGGGTGAGAGAGAAGATACAGGCTTCCCGGGGGCGGCTGATGAGGTATTGATGATAGGATCGCGTCAACACCAGCTGAGCCAATTACACGCCTAAATCTCCGCTCTCCTCTCCTCCTCTCGCCGACCAACTGTCTATCTCTCCACCTCCGCCCGTCCGCAAACTCTCGTCTCCTTTCTGCGACGGCTATTCGATTCAATTTTTTTCTCCTACTGTCTCGTCCGTGGATCTGCCGACTTCCTCTTCGAACAAGTCTCCAAGTTTCTATATTTTTTACTCAGGTTTGTTTCAACTTTGTTTTTGACGTTGTTGTCAGCGTCACGCGTGCCGGTCGGACTGGCGTTGGGAGTTTCGGTGATCCTGAAAGTTCAGTACGGGTATTGGCAATGGGGATTTATTCGATCAGGATAATATTGTGGGCCAAATAAAGTAAATTGATAAGAAAAATATTTTAGAAATCTGAGTTTTATAATTAACCCTCCGTAGACAATCTACCGTAGGACTTTCTTCCGTATCGTTATTTTTGTTGAAGAAACTTTTAAACATTTTACGTAACGAATGATTGTATACTGTAGTAGAGACTTTGGCAAGTGTTCCAGAATTTTTTCAGATTTTTTAAAAGCCTAGAACAGTAAAGAAACTAGGCTTGGAAATAAACGACCCAGTTTGCCAGTGGAGGGTTAAGCTTGAATTTGAACTGAATTTCTTCTGGAACAGATTTATTGAAGATCGATTAAAATTTAAAGAAATTGAAAAGTAAAATTGTAAACTACTGTGAAAAATAGTATACAAATATGCAGCCATTAACACGGTGACTACCACAGTGAAAACAGCCATGCCTGATCAGACACGATATAGTTTACTACTTTTTATATCAATCGTAAAGAAGAAAAAAATTTGTATACTCATCAGATTAATTGATATTGAGTAATATCAAGAGAGGTTAATACATTTTGTTCAAAATCTGATATTCTTTTGAATTTCGGCATAAAAAATATAAGATTCCTTTTGACACGTTGACTGCCACGCTATACTATAAGCTGAACACACATCTTTCTCGACTTTGTTACAACATGAGAGTAACCTTAAACCATACCTTTTCTAATGAGAGATATTATTAATTTTTTATAATTTTTCACTGGTTCTGTTAGACCTTTTAAGATATTTTTACTAATACTATTTGTACTCAGATAAACAACAACCGAATTCAAGTGTCATCCACATATGGGTGACATAACAGTCAAGGTGTTAAAGAAACAAACATAATGTTCAAATCCACTGAACCCCTTCACCTACGAGAAATTTAAAACAATACAACTTTTCAATACAACAATTTTTCACAGGACGCATAACAATGCATTAGGTGTCTCACTCTGTACACTTGAAACCATCTCCATTTCGGTTGCACTATAATTCCAAACACATTCTACATAAATGAACACGATAAATGTATTTCACGAACACCCGGTGCATGAATTCTACGCTGAACCGTTAGTAGACCGGTAGAATTTCCAATTACCGACTTGTTACTGGTGTCGCGTTAATAATATATTTTCTTTTCTCTGTTGCAGGTAAGTGATCTCGGACTATTTAGCGGTCAAAGTAGTGGTACGCCAGTCTGTGTCCATCGGCGAGTTTATCTTTATACACTGTTGGGCGACACGTAGCGTAAGTAGGTGGATATACGCCATCGGGGTGAGAATGACGGTGAAAAAGAAAGGTAACGTGCCTCCCGAGAGGCAATAGCTGTACGTGAAATTGTATTCGTAAAGAAATCCGGTTTTATGAGTTCGTATATCTCGGAGGTTATCGACGCGAAACGATTTCGCGTTAAATATAGATGCTTTCGAAATTTTCGCGGAGGGTCGTTGCAGAAGTCATTTCCCGTGGCCAACTAGGAAAACTTCGTTCACTGTACCGTTGCATTTAAACGATTGATAAATTGTTTCGTTTATGTGGGAGGAAATGTGTGATAGACGGCGTTTACGGTGATCCGAGAGCTCAATTTCGGCAAAACTGTCATCAGGCGAATTACAGTAAAAGAATAGTAAAATTTTGTTTGCCTGGCCTCTGTCTGATGGTAACAGCTTGACGGTCGCTGTTACGTATAGCTGATTTTATTCATTCGAATAACGCCCACGTAAAGCAAATAAATATTTCAGGTGCTAATAAAGTAGAAATTGTAGTATTCACTAAAAAGTCAGTGATGTTAGATGCTTACAATTAGTTACTGAAGAGTTCTTGCAAAATGTCCAAAAAATATTAGTTTTACACTCCAGAATTTCTGCTGTATGTATTTATATATTTGCTAAAACGAAAATGTTATCGATAAAATGGGCCGGCAAGGAAACACTGCTTTCCTGAAGGTGTGTTTTAAATTCCAAAGAAATCCGTCAATTGTAGCCTGAGATATCAGGTACGCCGTTTCGGAAAACACAGTTTCAAGAAATCCGCGTTTAAGATTCAGCAACTTACACCTACGCGTAGGTGCACAAGTCCACTCTGAATGTCGTATCTCGAAGAATGTTTTGAATATCCGCATATGACATTTTGCACATCGATTCTAACACTTCAAACTATTTCTCAAAGCAGTAGATAAATTTCTTCAAAATTTTACAGCAGGATAACTCCTCACAATAAAACGTTCATACGATGTCCATGCAAATATACATTTATCGATTTCCATATTTCCTATGCCAATACGCTTCAATAAACAATACTTCAACAAGACTGCAGTTGCTCCTTGAAATCTTCAGAATATGTAATGTTTAATTTGTTAATTGCAAGTATCAAACGTCCGTCATGCACCAGTTTGAATGCATTAAATCGCATAAACATCGACTCGTCTACTCTATGTATCCGCAGCTCTCAAAGAGTTACGATTCACCAGCGATGTAACGCAGAGAAAAAAAAAGAATATCGTGGAAGTTTTCGAAGGGCGTCCGCGCCGGAACGGCAGAGGAAACGTCAGAGCATACGTTATTCGCAGAAACATTTTGGCATGGCGAAAAAGGTGAGGGTCGAGGCAGAAGGAGGAGGCTATTTGTCGTGTGTTGCCGCTTCTGAATAACAAACTGCTAGGAAATAACAAACGCGTTGGTACATTGAAATAGCCCCGTCGCTCGTATCTCACGGGAGCTTCTGGACCCTCCAGGGCCACGAGAGAAAGGGAGACAGAGAGAGAAAGAGAGGGAAAGAGAGAAGGTTTATCGAAAGAAAGAGGGGACGCGAAAAAGGATAACGGAAGACGCTCCTTCTCTCGCGAAATCGCCTCCCAAATCTCGCGTGAAAATTACCCTATTGTGTCTCGACCCGTTCCAACCCCGTATTTCATCCCCCGGTTACATAATCGGCTTTTTGTTTCACCTTTTTATCCCCCGCTGCGCCCTGGCCCACCCTCGCACCTTGCGCGCGCGCAAACTTCAGAAAAAGGACATCGTAACCTCCTCCTTCACCCTGGACATGGTCGATTTGTTCTTGAGCACCTCTTCGTGGTTCGCCGCTGGCCCCGGTTATGTGACTATACTTCAAGGATCTTCCAAATCGACCGAACTCACCCTCTTCTTCTCCTTGTTTTTCTTTAGGGAAGCTTCATGCTTCTGGTAGGCTAACCTCTTTGTCGGTTTTTGTTCGAGGAAGTGGACACGGTGTATATCGATGATTTCAAGTTGTTTAAGTTGAGTTCAGTTTGAATTGGGTGTGCGTTGAAACTTTTTGAACTTTGTTTCTATTATTTTTTTGTTAGCACTTCGAGTGCTCTGGATTTGTACAGAGTGGGCCAAATACAGTGTTACAAGCTGTTTTTTACGAAACCACAGCTGATATCGACTTCATTTTTTTTCAATTAAATGTGTCGGGGGGGTGTGTAACAAATTTTTTGGGGGCAACTGACAGGGGGGTAAAGACGCCCCGCTCATTTCTTTAAATGGAATGACGTATTAATTTATTTTATTCGTACTGCTCTTTACGAACTGAATCACATTTAGTTGAAGCATTTTTTTTATTCTGCATAATTAAAGAGTAATAACAAAGCATACCTTTCTCAAGATGAACTTTGGGGAGGCATCAGAAAGATGTTGAAAATCACTTCATTAAATGTTCAGAATGATGTCCTTGGACTACTAAACACTTATTAAGTCTTCCACGAATATTATTTCAAACATTTAATAATAATTTATTTATTATTTGTATTTTAATGTCTTTCTTTGTTGTGGAAGCAGTGGCCATCACTTTCTGTTTTATATAACCCCATAGAAAGACATTTAACGGCGTTAGGGCTGACGACCAAGATGGCCACAAAACAGGACCACCACCTCCAAGCAATTTATTTTCAAATTTCATTTCTATTGGATTGGCACCTAATTTGCGATCCACGACAGTTTTCAAATGAAAACATTTATTAAAATTCTTGGAATAATTTTTGTATCGAGTTATTTACATTTGAATTTTGAATGTTCTTTCATCATAGTCCTGGCAATAGTTGACGAAATTTTGAGGCCAAAAAATTCGACAGATTGCGAATTTAGTTGCCAGCCTAATAATATCCTACGGGTATGACTATCAAAATGTGCTGGGGCACCATATGATACGAAAATTAAACAAAATCACTCAATAATCCTTTTTAGAATTATTTTAAAATTCGTTTAATAAATTCTCGTTTCGTTCGGTTTTTACGGAGAACCCCTTGTTTATACTAATCACCAAAAAATTTCCCACGAGCATCGTCTTTCGCCATGACCGGAAAATCTCGTTGGTATCCTCGAGTTCCGAAACTAACGGATATCGATGCATCGAGTATCATTCTCCAATTAATCCGTTTTAACAATCTGCCGCGGATCGATTTGTTTTATTTATCAGTGTGTGCGTGCGCGCGTTTGTTTTTTTTTACGGCGGTGCTCGACACGTTGTTGCGTGGAAATATTGAAAAAAGGCGAAAGGATTTGCGCTTGGGTGCACGTTGAGTGGGCAGTCGGCTATTATCAGGGGGTTATCAAAAGGGGCGAGGCTGATATAGGGGAAGGGGTGACGAGCTGAAGAGTCGAGAATGATCGAGACATCCACAATACGCTGCTTCTGCGATTGCATGTGAGCATCTCGAAAGATTAGTACTAGACTGCAGGTGTTTATGCAAATATATATTTTTACACTGCAATATTTTTTCTGTTAGTGTTGTTGAAAAAACGAAACATTGACCTAACTGTATTATGTCTTTCAAATGTTCAAAAAATATGCTTTTCATTTTCCTTGCGATATTGAAAGTGTTATACATCTTTCACCTGTTTCGATATGTTAAATTGCATAAACATCCATTGGTTAGTTATTATATTTACTTGGGCTTGGACATTGTTTAAATAACTTTAAAAAAAATATTTGCCTAGTGAGGAACATTTAGTTGATAATTAATTGACGACTGATCATTTTAGAAACATGAAATCACCCCTTAATATAATATGTATACAGGTGATCTACCGATTGTTCAGCATGTTTTATTTACCTTCCGTAATTTGATGAACAAATATTTATAATAAAATTTTGTTGATTTCCAATGTGAAACGAATTCTCCCAGTAAGAATTTAGAAATATTGCTTCTTTTAGAAAATGTGGGTCCACTTTGCATTATTTAAATAGAACCTACTGATTTTTTTAAAAATATTTTTATACGTAAATTCGTAATACATTATTGTTATAATTAGAATGAAGACTCAGTTTTTTTCTGGAAATGTTTGAGACGCATTATTTTTCTGGTCGATTTGATCGTCGCATTTTTTACTGGGGAACATTTGCTTTTCTCAAGCTTTCATACGGAAATCAATTTTCAGGCGGTTAAAAAAATAGCCGGTGGTGTTAACAAAGTGTAAATAAATACAACGCAAACATAGACGCGCAATCAATTACAAGAAATACCTCGTGCAAACAAACCGCAGTGAACGTGTGAGATAACCGCGAATAAAAAATGAGAGGATATATTTTCGCCGCGAAATCGTTGTTTCGTAAATTTGTCGTTTCAACGTCGCCACCTCGTTCGTTATACAATTTCGTAGCAATTTTTCGAAAACCCGAATGAAACATCCAAGAGATAAGCATATCTTGAATGTTACAATTGTTCCGTACAGTCTAATGATATTAGAATTTTCCACAAATAATACATTTTCTTAAAATAATACATTCCTGTTATTGTCTATTCAAATCTAATGCTTACTTCATTTTTCAATAGCATTAATTAATTTTGCAAAGGTACGTAAATTAACTGGTCAATTTTTATTATTACTTGTATCTTTCTCAGTTAATAATTCATTATTTAGATTTATTTCCATAGAATTGTTTCAATTGAAATTATTTTTGTTTCATTCCTTTTATGTTGACTGTTTAATATTTTTTTGGAATATTATATTTGTTATCAGAAATAAGTAATTGATTTTATTTAAATGTTAAATGATTAATAACATTAAGACTGAACTTTCTAATCAGTATTTATAGTTCTTTCCTAGGAATTAAATTTTTTAAAAGTTAAGAAATTAAAAGAGTTCGAAATTACAGGGTTATAAATTATATTTTCTAAAACAAATTTTTTTCAAGTACCTCCCATTGTTTGTAACGAATTCCGCCAGGCTACAATATCAATTATACTGGAATAATACTTTCTTATCATTGTATTTGACGCATGAAATATTATATACATTAAGTATTGGGTTGAGTCATAAATAACTTCTGATTTGTCTTCTTAAATTTATTGATGATTTATTACAGTATGATTATTGTTGCTTCTGCAGCATGTTTACGTTTTAGACATTCTTACCTTGACTTATGAAGCAAAAATCAGTAGCCCAAATAAACTAATTGAATTTTTATAAAAAAAAAGTCTGTTATTGGTGACTACATCCAATACATACAAGACAAGAAAAGTAATTAAACAATAATTGCAAAAATGTTAACAAATCACCATGAACATAACTTTAGATTTGCCGTATTTCGCTTGTTATATTACAAACAAGAAATCCAATGAAAACACAAATTCCAAAAAATGGAAGAATAAATTCACAGATGAAAGTATTGAACGTCCGGAGACAACAAATTCAGCTCGTACTCATTTATATCAATATATAATTACTCAATACTAAATTGTCCAAATTTGCCTATTAAAGAAATCATTTTATACCACGATTTAAGTTAAACGTGCATACGATATACAGAAATTCCCACGAATCGTCGAAAAGCTCGCGGAGTGTTTGCTGGCAGCGCGTAGACAAAAGGGTTAACGCGATATAATAATATATCGATTATGATCGTGAAACGTCATAGAGGGGTGAATGGGGGAGAAGAGGACTCGAGTCGAGGACTGAACTACCTCGATGAGAGACCATTCAACATACTGATAGGTATCTGCAAATAGCGTTTTAATCGAATCATCAATTGTCGCATTCGATTCGAATTCTACGTTCATTCGAACGGCAATACAATTATTGCCAAGCAACTACACCCTGCGTAATCGAAGAATGCTCGTATATTAAATGGGTCAGGAATTCACGATATTAAGGAATTTTCGTAAATACTGCAAGAGCAAATTTAAAGGACTACATACAAGTCTGTTCAACGATTTATAAAAATAATTATACTTATTTCTTGCGCACAGTTCGCATACAACCCCAATAGGAATTAATTATAGATGTAATAATAAATTTAAAATATTTTAAGTATCGTTTTCTCGAAAATCGAATTCGAAGTAATTCACATTTCTGTTTAAACCCTCCAGGAATTAATTGATTAAGGATACTGTGAAAATAAGTTTATCATAATTTAATACCGTGTTATTTACAGTGAAATACATATAATGCCAGATAATTATATAACGAGGTTTCTCTTTTTCTTATTGAACTACAACTCAACCTACAACTTCCAAAGACACAAGGTTTGTAAAAATAAATTGGTGACTCCTTTGAACATTTTGTTTATAATATAACCACACCAATAGTCTGTCGGTACAAATATCCCAATATTTTTTATAAGGAATAAAGAGCTGCCTCGGTTAATGTATATAAAAAAAAATGTATGGTTCCATTTGAAAAACCAAAATCGACCTTCATATCTCCGCCACGCCTCCACCTATAAAAAACCTAACACCATATGATGTGGTGCCCCAAAATCATTCAACTCTTGTCTGAAATGTTTTCCGACTAATACAGCAGGACCTCAATTATCCGAACTGAAATTAGTAATAATATGGCTTATATTACAACCATATTTCGCATAAAAATGATAACTGTATTTTAAAATATAAAATAGAGAGTTGTGCAAAATTAAGTACAGTCTCATTAATGATATTTCTGGCTTGTAATTTGCATAGGATGACTAGTTTCCGTATGATCAGTGTTCGGATAATTGAGGTTCCACTGTAGTATCAAAGATATTCGCGTGGAAACACTGAAATGAGACAGGCTATACAGAAAAATAGTCTCTGCTCTGCAGACACTATACTTTTCACTCTGGCAGCGTGTTAAAAAAAGGTTCCACCGAAAAATTTCGCGAACGTTCCGCTCGATGGACGAACGTCCTGTAGCCGTCGCGTTTATTGTCGAAGCTTCTTTCATTTCTTCAATCCGTCTGAGCCGTGCCCCGACACGTAGTAAGGGAAACTTTCTTGATTATGTCGTGGTAAAGTTCGTTCGACGACGCCGACGCCGACGACATCGAGTCACTGCACTTTCCGTTGCGACGAAGCCGGGAAAAAAGCGGACAGGAGAGAAGATGGGACGATGCCGCGTCTTTTATTGGCAAACTTGATGGCGGCGTGTCCTGAGTGGACAAGGGTCGACTAATGTCCTGTTAATTTACAATTTGCTAACGTCGATATCGGCCATCTGCCGCCGATTCACTGCGGTCACCCTATTCTCCCCTATCGGTGATCGTTTTGCCTCGATAACGACGTCGATACGTCAAAGATAGCCTCTTCATCGGGCGCATTCGAACCGATTACCGTGTTCACCTCTCCGAACTGGACGTCTCCAAATTTGTTTCGCTTGGGATTTTTGGAACGATATCGTACAGCTCTTTGTAGCATCGAGTTCGGGCGCTAGGCGCAGGGTAGGGCACTTTGTATTTAAAATAAAGATAACAAATGAAAAGAATAAATAATCACTCGAAATGAAATGAAAAATAAGTGTATTTGAAAATAAGGATGCAAATTAATTCCAAAATCTTGTTTGAGAAATCAATTATATCCAAATGATTTATTTGACAAGTATTCGGTTTTTCAAATAATTATACACAATAACAAATAACCGTCAAGCAGGAAGTAAACATTGTGGTGAAAGTAAACACTGCCGATGATACATATTGTCGGATGTTTGTGGTTTTGGAATGGAAGTTCCACGCGCGATATACAAACATCTTTATTTTCCTGGTAAAATCAGATAATGAATATATAAATTTTAAATAAAACAGCAAGTATTCAAATAATTTCTTTGACAATGACATTATTACTATAATAACATTTAGTAAGATAAAGTAACAGAGCAGATAAGAAATAAAATAAAAAGTTTATTTCGATAACGCCCAGACCTGACTAGGGGATATCCGAAATAAATTATCCAAGGCAATTAGGCTACAGATTGGTTAATTAATAAAAATGATAAGAGATTGGTCTGACCAACATGTTCACTCTACACTCATTGTCAGCGTATTCGAATAAATAATTTACTGTTTTTATGATTGTTATACTGCTGAAAACAGTTAGAGATTCGCCTTTAATTTAAAAAAAGAAAGTAAATATACAATATTTTCAACAAGAACATCATCCTCTTCTACATCTAAAACAAACATGAATCATAAATATCAGGACTGTGCAAACATGTTTCCATCGTCTACTTACATCAGGATTATACTACTGAATATTCCTCAGGCACAAATCTCGAATGATCATTAACTCGAAGAACCTGCAATCTTCCTCAGGGTTTGCATGAAACACTCCGAACGGCCGGATACTTTTTGCAATCATCCGTGTGCCTCTCATCGAAATTACAAAAAAGATCCATTTACATCGCGGAAAGTAATGGAACGCAACAAGGTTTCAGTTCGAAGAAGATCGTCGAATAAAAGGGATCGTTCAACGGAGACTTTCTAGTTTTATTCGTGTCCAGCGTCCGTGGCGTGGTCGAATCGTTGAAAAAGATCCCGCGAGTCGTAGACAAGGTTATAAAATACGGAGGATCTCGGTGAGGAAGCGTGCACCTACGGACGGTTTCTTTCACGGGTTTCCGTCGGGTTTATGCGAGCGAACGGTAACTCGGTAGACCGAACGTTTTCTAGTTTTCTCTTATATCGCTTTATTAGACCCTCGCCGCTATCATCTTGCCAGACCCAGATGGATCTTGCTTTTGTAAATGAAATCCTCGTCCACGGCTAACTCGACGATGTTAAAAGAGAACAGGTTTCCCCAGCGATGGCTGCAACATCCTCGCGCGAGCTATACTGGCGCGCAAATATTTTTGGATACTGAATTTTTCGACTGTTGTGCATTCCTTTCGGCACGAAGAGTGACTACATCGTCGCTAGACTGCGGAATATTACTTTACCCTTTGACTGTTATTAGCGACTGGAGGCCCTTGACATGGACGTTCACTGTGTACTGTCGACGCCCATGGGCGTTCAGAGTAAAGGCTCAGTATATGATACTGTAGCTAGACCGCACGCAGCGTTCGCCTCGTTTTCAAGTAACCCGCAGTCAAAGGGTTAAACAAAGAATTTTCTCTGTGTTGGAAGCCACGAGTACTACTTTGCGTCAATAAAATAAAATTATCTGGTAAAGTAGCAGGTTTTCAGCAGAAACAGCCTAATACTTTTCTATAGAGGAGGAAATACTGTATCGAGTATGCAATTAAATACACGGTATCAGTAGTGATAATTTTGTTTTGTAACTGATATAGGATGACTAATTCTTAGATGACCGGTGTTTGGATATTACGATTCTACTGCAACAACAGATTTTGAATTTTGAGTTGGAGTACAGTAACATTACACCACATTTTATTATAAACATAAGTAAGAGTATTCATTCCTGCTTCAGACGCACCAGCACAAACAATTATTATTATTTCCACATATAGAAATTGATCTCTCCGAAATATAAATCATTCTACCACCAGTATTAAGTATTTAATCAAACAGGAGCTCACTAACAAAATTTACAATTACATCATATCTTTCGTAAGACAATTACCCATTTATCTTACGCCTCGCAGTCCCTATCACACTCATTTTCATCAACCTCTGCATAACTTCATCTCACAAACACAAAAAACCTTAAATTATCCCTTGGCAGCACTAACGCGTCAGCCAGACAACGCAAAAAGAAACACCTATCATAAACCACCCATAAAATTCATTCGAGTATTATCAAAGGGGTTAGAGGCGCAGGATCGATGCCATCGCTAGTTTTTCGCCTACTCTCGATCGCCATTCAGGCCGGCAAATCTTTAAGTGTGTCTAAATCGAGTCTGCTCGTAGAGGAATCTTTCCAAGCAAGGTTATAAAATTTCGAAGGGTTTCGAGTGAACGTTGATAGTTGCATAGAACCGTGGGGAGGGTGTAAGCGTCGTCGTGTGCATTGTGCGTTCAGAGTTCGATCAGAGTGCAGCAGGATGTAACGTCTTTCTTCTCGGTAAATGCCTCTCTGACGCGTTCTTCGGGTTTTCTCCTTTTATCACTTTTATTAGATTCGGCCCGTCGCTATCGTCGTTCGAAGTCCTGCAGGGGTTTATGGTCCCGGTGCCTATTCAGTAGACAGGAAACGGCACGATGAAATCCTCCTGTTCGCGGCTGTGGGAACTCTTTCACGCGTGCACACTCAATTGGCATCATAAATTACCGTGCGGCCAAAAGCCGTGAAATATTTGAGAGAAGCCATGCGGATTCGGTGAAAGCCGCGTACTCGCAGGAATGTGTGATTAACCCTTTGCCTGCGAAGGACGCGTATTCAGGGTGGATCGCCTGATATCGTTATCTTGATTTACACCCCTGTCCATAAGTATTAGGACGTATGAAAAATGAAGTACCTGAATGTACGTATTTGCTAATATGATCTTATAAAACTGGCGAAAGGAGTATAATTTGCATCTTGTGTGAGGACAGCAGCTGTCTTAATACTTATGGACGGGGATGTGCGTCAATACTATATACTAATAATGCTATTATAAAATGGATTATAGTAAGGTTGTGTAGTTTCAAGGGGGACATAAGATGGATCAAACTAAATTTTTCTAAATGGAGACGCTCCGGGGATTTGAAGATGACTTTTCATTTTTCAAGTGGGAAAATATGCTCTTTTTATAGCAGAACTGTAGTATATTTATTTGTGAATACAACCATGTCAGGTCTTAATAATCAATCTCTGGCAGTCGTTTGTAGGAAGAACAAAATGATGAGAAGAAGGAACCATCACTCTCTTACTAATGTTAGATTTATATACAGAAATGGTTCAATAGAATGACTATTTACATTATTCTTCTTCTGTATTTCAAGTAACGGTGAAATAAGATAAAACTTGTCTGAAAGTTCTGAGCCTACAAATATTATCCTATAGCCTATAATATTATGAGCCTTAAAATAATATTTTAAATAACGTTATTTTTAAAGCGTCCAACTTTAGATTAAACTTTTGGTACTGCATGTGTGTCTTTCGATTTTAGACAGAGTGTAATAATAAATAATTTTTGGATATGTTTGAGATTTGAACTTCTCTCACGCCTAATAGAGATATTGTCCTAAAATGAGGCCATTTGATAAAGGTGTGCCCCGGCCAGGCAACTACTCATAAATGCTTGACCGTTGACATTTACATTCGTCAAACTGAACACTATGAGCCGTAAATAACTTAGCTGCAAACTTGGAACGCTTTGCAACTACAGCTGGACCCTCCACGAAATCTTACGCCGCGGTACAAACAACCATAAACACCTAGCTGTTTGTTGTAAATCATCGTTACAGCCTCCAACCGATTGCTTTTAGGGTGATTTACTTCTGCTCACGCAGGGAGACGTTCTTTATCCGAAAACCAAATCCTTCTTTGTGTCGAGTCTTTACGGTTAAAGAAAGTCCTGTTTTAAACAAATCGGGACAAGCCATTTGTTAATAAACTGCGCATGATTATGCAAATATACTTCAAATTTAAGAATGAGTGGCAAGGGTTCATCGACTAATAGAACTAATAAAGTAGATCAAATGGTTTTAGCAAACGTAAGTCTGCAAAATAATGATTTTTGAAATATTCAATTTTTTATTTAGGAAATTAAATTTTTTTGTGTGATTCTATGTTTCACAAAATCACTAATATTTCATCAGCTTGTAATATTAAAAATTGATAGTAGTTTCGATGTGTATTAGCTTTGTTACCATTTTCAGCAGAACGTCATTCACTCGAAGTAATTGTCATTTTAGATTGTAGTAAAATCATCTATAATATGAGGAACCTAATGTACAACATAACAAATGGAATATCACAAAAATGACTAACTTTTAGCCTCATGGTCACTAAAACTTTCTTGTCTATTTTTATAACTTCTGGCAGTGTAATAAATCCTGATCCATAGTTAAAAACATCCCCCAAATTTACATTGTTATATATTCGTATCTTTCTACATAGATAAAGCGGAAACCTCGAGAAACATTTTGATTAATCTTGAAAGTATATCAAGAATATATTTCTATTTCGCTAACTTCTCAAAATGAGTTTTTTTACATACTTGAAATATTTGCAGTATATAAATTAATATTATCACTATTTCCTGCGTGAGACTATTGCTTGTAAAAACGAGCAGGTGATTACTTTTCATTAAAAACATATTTAAAGATGCGTGAAGCAGTGGACCGATTGGCGCATTGTCATGCAAAATCGGCAGCGCTCGAGGAGCAAGAAAGCATTATAGTGTCCTCTCACAAAGACCGTGTCGGCTACTTTATAATTGCACAATGGAATTAGCATTTCGCTCTGTAAGAATGTATCATTTTTCACCGTGCGTGTCATCAGTCATCCTGACGAAATCGTTTCGCAAACGCGCGAGTGACAAATGCGACTTGGACCGTGCTCGTGCTTATATTTTGTATCTCACACGCTTTGATATGTCAACAGGTAATTCTCGTATGTTCAAAACGCGACGAGCGATGAGCCTCGGTCGGTTTTGTTGAAAATTATCATTCATTTTGCGACGTTGTATTTTTTACTCTCGATGTACAGTTAGCAAGCCTCCATTGCAACCTGAACTTTCCTTTATATTTTTAATTCATTTTATATAGTTTTTTTGTTGTTCTGTGTGTCGAATCAATTAGAAATGGTGATTAGTAAACTGCAATAACTCAAGAGAACTGAAAAGTACATTCTTTAAACTCATGAAGCTCAAAATATAGTTATGTAAAAATTAAATTTCTTCTGGTACGGTACGAGTCAAAATGTCGCTTCACCTATTTAAAAAAAAAATGAAATGCTTTTTAAGTTAATAATCGGATGTACGAAATACATTCTTTTCATTGTTTAAATATATGGGAATTGGGAACAATTATAACATATATTAGTTTCGTTCTTATTTATAATTTTTCTTACTATCCAAAGAATTATTAGAAAACAGACATATTCTCACCGTACCGGTTAAGGGTTAATATAAAAATTGTTGTACTTTAAAAATGTATACTATATTCACGAACATCCGCAGTCTAGTTATTAGCGACGACAATGTTCAGTTGTGTTATATTTGTAAGTAGCTCTGTTTCTTTAAGAAATTGGGGCAATTTGTGTATTTTTGTATGGCTGGAAAAGTTCTCTTTTAAATTGTGCAATTAATATAATAAAAAGAAATATATTAATTATTGATATAATTAATCGAACATTCTTCCATTCATTTCTATTTCTGTTGAAATATTATGTCCGATCAAGATTTTTATCAACAGAAAAAGATCATTACAAAATTGTTTAATTTCTAAACAATTTCTAGATTTCATTTCTGAATTGTTATAATTAAATTTAAAACAATAACATGGTAAATATACTCGTTAAAAGTAATTATTTAATTATGTTTACGAAATGAAGCTTTATATTTAATTAATGGCCGTTTTGATATAGAATACAAGGTGTTTCGATCAAAACTTCTTGTATTAGACATAAAACACCGCGTATACTGTCGAAATTGGAGTGTTACTCTCGAGAGGAAGTTAATTTCCCCATTAACAGTCACCGCTCGGATACTGTTAAATCTCCTGGACCCCAACTCGAACCGATAACTGATTTTTCCAAGGTCGTTCTTGTAATCCTCGCCCCCAAGGGTATGTTACAAATGGTACTGTACCCTTGGAAAGATATTAACGTAAGATGATGAGTGTCCACGAGGATCGAGGCAAAGCTATAATCAGTCCTCCAAACGAGGGGAATTCTACACTATTAATTTTATGTCTTTTTTTTATTACCCAGCTGCTAAGTCTTTGTAAATGTATTTAATTACAGTGAACACTCAAATATAATATTATTGGCCTTTCTCAGGGAATATTGTTTCGATGTACAATTATTATAGTAAATTGATACGGATGTGAGGTGACGGTAATTTAAACTTAAATAGAATAATCCCTCATCATGGAAACGTTTTATAACTTTTTTACGTACTATGTATGCAAACGCAACAGTAATGAATTATAAAAGTAATAGAAACTTCTCAAGAATACAAAATCTTACTGCAAATACGAAGTACAGCATAAAACTGTTTTAAACCTAATCCAGAGGATAATTGAAGTTTATAGTGCAGGCTGCATTACTAACGGTATTATTACTGAAACTTGAAACTTAAAACATTATTATAAAGATAATTTATAAGTACTTAATTCCTCAATGTGATGCTGTAACACTTTTCCATAATGGATAAAAACATAAAAAACCGCAAGGTTCTATTTAAAAAGGAACTGTTGTCTAAAAAGTGCACAAAACTGACAGAAATGATCTAAAAACAACAGATAAATAACAATTTTACTCAAACAACACACAGAAACATATCGTGCAACGAGAGCTCTCAGACACAATAATAAACACTGAAGAGTATCGACTAATTATGAAACTAAAGTCTGATTCTATGGAGGGTTAAGTAGAAACAGTCATTCACAGACCTAAACTTAACATAACTCCGAAACACCCAATTCCTCAACGTGACACTGTAACACACGATGATCACGAAAGACTATCGACTGATTGTGAGGCTGAAGTCTGATTCTATGCTGGACTAAGTAGAAACACTTATTCACAAACCTAAACTTAACATAACTCTCAAATACCCAATTCCTCAGCGTGACACTGTGACACACGACGATCACGGAAGACTATCGACTGATTGTGAGGCTGAAGTCTGATTCTATGCTGAACTAAGTAGAAACACTTATTCACAAACCTAAACTTAACATAACTCTCAAATACCCAATTCCTCAGCGTGACACTGTAACACACGACGATCACGGAAGACTATCGACTGATTGTGAGACTGAAGTCTGATTCTATGGAGGATTAAGCGGAACCCGTTGGCTATCTTTGAAAATCCCATATTGAACGTCGGACATCCGAGATCCTTTGAACGTGTCGGAGATGCTGGTAGCCCGATGTGTCCCGGGTCATGGTGAAGGTGAAAGGCTACGGTTAGGAAGGAAGGAGAGGTAGCACATGTAGGAGAGGGGTGTATGGGGGGCATCAGTCAAGGGATTAGCGGGATTAGCCCTCGAGGGGGACTTGTTAATTGCTCGGTAGGCTGGCAGCAGAGACGAGGCTGGTCGGATAGGGCAGAACTGAAACGGAAAGGGAGGACACAAATCACGGCTGAGTTACGGATTTAAGGAGGCTTACTAGCCTGGTCAGCAACGTCTTGTTGCAGTTGCATCGTGCGTACTCTTGCCACGCAGAGATTTCGAGGACTCGCGTTTTGCTACCGGCCAGATCGTTCCGTGCGATGAACAAACGACGCACACCTTCCGTTTAGGGGATCATGCCGGTTCTGGTTCCGCTGTCAGCGACTCCTTTGCATGCCGACCGTGGGATACATTCGGGAGACGATGCTTTTGCGGATCACCTCGTAATTGCAGTAGTTCTCCAGCTATCTGGAGTCTGTCCGAGTGGTATTAGGATGTCCGTTCTGATTTACGCTTTATGCCTTTTCTGAGTAGATTAACCCTCTATAGGCGGACATATTTTTTTACCCTTCGTCGGCAAATTGTGTCGTTTATATCCAAGCCTAAGTTTTTTACTGTTCTAAGCTTTGAAAAAGTTTTAAAAAATTCTGGGATTCTTATGAAAGTCTCTACTGCATTATACAATCGTTCGTTACGTCGTATGTTTAAAATTATATTTAATAAAAATGAAAATTTGGAGAAGTGTCCGAGAAAAATGGGAATTTCGCTTGTCGTCGATGCAGATTACCTGCAGAGGGTTAAATATCACCCATGATCTGGATCGAATTATTATTTTATAGTTACGGAAACATTGGTTGTTTTTAAAAGTAAATTTAATTTGTTTTTTGATTGATTCAATATACTAACGATGCTAATATAGGAAAATATGTGAATTTAAGTTTGTTGTGTGGAGACAATAGTAGAGTTTGAAATTTGAAACAGACATTTTAGGTATTAATTTTTACTTTTAGTACATTTATTTCTTGGTAATATACTAATTTGTTGTAACAACTACCTGATACTAAAAATTATAAAATATGTAAAACTTTTATGAGGATTATACAAAATAGGTACATTCACTGGTTGTTCAAGAACAAAATTTGTTTATGCACAATAAATTAAATTAATAATTCTTTATATTTAATACGAATTCTGAAAGTTATAGTCAAGCTAAATGGTTGTGTATACATGTTATCAATTTTAGTGATATGAAAATACTGTTCAGGATTAAATTATTCGTGAAAATAAAAAATTCACGAAAGGTCATTTTTTAGAGATTTCACAAGATCATCGAAATGTATATGTTTATTAGCAGGACATTATAGCTTAAAAGCAACAAATTTTTTCATTTAGAATGTTTCGGACTGTAAATAGCATAGAATAAAAATACGTTATGTATTCTTACAAAAGTTTTGGCTCTGAAATCCTGAGAAAAGTAGCCTCGAGTCAATTTTATTCTTCATTATATTTGTCTATGCGAACTGTATACAGTTTAGGTGCGCCACACTGTATAAATTTTAATTATTACTTTTGAATATTGCCTAGTGAACACATTTACGAGCATGCCTTATAATCTCGGAATGGTACACCTCGTGGCAAATTCGAAATCTATTTGCGCATTCGGATTATCAGAGATAATACAACAGAATCCAAATTATCCGCGCGCTTGTTAAATAACCGATCGACTATACGAACACATTAAGCGCATCGAGTATGTTTGATTATTTGGACTTTGCCTTTTTGGACAGCAATTACATACTGATACAATGTCTCTGCTAACAGGTAAATTTACAAATACAGTCATTTAGTAGGTGCAGTAGAATTATTGCAATTACCAATATTATTACAGTATAAATAATAGAACACGCTGCAGAAATTTTTAGTTTTTGTTTTATTATATTTATACTGTACAAAAATCATGATTGAACACGCTGATAATTCAGTCACACTGTTGCAATGATAAATAATAGTGGTCCGCTTATTTGTCACTTCAATTAGGTAAAAAAAAATCCAATTTAAATTAAAAAAGGGGTCGAAAGCTTTTGAGAATATATAGTACTCATTAAAATAAGCAGGAAAAGTGTGTGAAATATACATATATTCTAAAATCAATACTTGTTAAACTATTGACGTGTCCGTGTGTAAGGAGCACCAAGTTTATTAATATATTCATAGTCAATCAGTATTATTCTCAACTTGTACAATTTTATTCCAAAAATTGAAACTAAAAAACACACAGTTAAGAAGAAAAAGAAGTAAAAAATATTAAAAATGTCTATAAAAAATATACAGTATAAAAATATGAAAACAGACTTCAGTATTTTATTTATCCTAATTAATTGATACTGCTATTTACATGTTTACAAATTTATAAAATTTATACAACTATTATAATATCATGGATGGCAATTATTTGAACCATGTAAATTCATAGCGTAAATCTCTAGCTTCTTTGCTTCGATCGACAACAAGATCCAATATTTCTCTTAATTCGTTTATTGCAATTTTCCTTTACAAAAATATGTATACAATTTTGCTCAAATAAACAAAGCAATATATTTTTCAGCGTAAATATTAACAGCCTGATAGCCAAGCATATGCAGTTACTTTATAATTTGTACAATATTTTACATAGTTTTTCCAGTTATTGTTACGTATAACAGCAATTGTCCCATTTGATTAATTTCAAGGCGTCAGGGATAAAAGGCATACTTTTAAGAAGAGAAACCTCATGAATAACAGCCAGTGTTCTTTATGTAGCCATGTTGTTAACATGACTTCAATTCTAACCGCGAAGCAGCCATGAGAGTTCTTCATAATTTATCTTGAAGAGCCTCGATGCTAGTGCAGATGCATCGTTTCGACGCGTTTTTCGGATAAATGGCATCGTGTACGCGTAATAGCGCGATACCTGATGGACGGGCGTATATGACTAGTATAACGTGCAAAGCCGCAGCCGTACATCACGGCTAAATCGCGATCCAAAAAATATACAATGCCTGACAGGGATGGTGCTCCCGTCATCGCGGCTAACAATGTGTACCGCATCGCTTGGGTATAAATGACATTCACTCCACCATGTAACCCTGTCCCTCTCCCTTTCCCGCTTTCCACCCCCTCTTTCGTTTTCTCCCTTCAATTTTCACCGTCCGTCCCGTTCCCGTTTTCCCGGGTTACCGGGGAAATCGCTGGAAAATGTTCCTGTAACACGACCCTCTTCTTGCCTCCTGTTTTCTTGACACGAATCGTTTTGTTGTGCATCCTTGCAATTGTTTATAGATTTGTTCTGTTGTTAGCCACTTTAAGGATGATGATTCGTACGTTTACGTTCATCGCTCTTTTTTTTTTAATTAAAGGTTGTTCGTATTATAAATGTGTAATGCTTCATGGTTATGTGTGTGTATATTGTTTATCTCAGGGGTTTTTGATTCTTCTTTTCTTTTCAATTGTTCGTTCTTGTTTCGTGCTTATGGATTTGCGGTGAGTGAATATAATTATTTTCTGGGTTTAAGAAATAAAACGACCTGGTAAAGGTTAATAAAATATTTGTAGTTCATGTACTTTGTGCTGCGTCATGTTTAATTTGTTAATTTTTGTATTTAATTTAAAACGATGGTTTAGTACTTGTGAAACTATAATTGTTTTGAATGTACAAAATGTAGAGAATAATTATATTCTTGTGGAAGTAAATATTTAATTATTCGATTATATAGATCTTCACTGATTTTATAATTATCATCATAAGCTTAATACCTTCTGATAACAGTCTTTGGAGCTATGAATGCTTCAGTCTGGATTTGCATTTCAATTTGGATAAATTAATAATAAATATAGCTTGCTACTTACTAACTTACTAACTATCTGACACTATTCGATTAGTTACGTCTGAACAATCGTACTTTCAAATAATACAGTAGATCAACACTAATAAATTTCTTGTCATAACCCTGTCAAATATTTCAATTTACACATTGCTACCAAAAGAGGAGAAACAAATTATTTAATTTATATTTTTTCCTGTTTTTATGTCACGTAGTTGCTAAAAAGATAAAACTACGTACGCGTAGCAGGTGTAATAAATATTTATTATCGTTATGATTATTATGAATAGACGCATGGATATGCTTCTCAGAGCGTGCTTCTTTTATCCCAGTTTTCCACTAAATATATCATGCCATAAATATTTTGATTAATCGGAGTTTTCATTAAGAAGATTCCGAGTTGAGGTTACGTCAGTTCCGACAGAAAGTGTATAATGTTTCACTATTAATAATTTCATACACTGATCGAGTATTCCCATGGCTGCGTTCGAGTTACATACAGAAAGATACAAATGTAGAAAAAAAATGTATATTTAACCTGTTATCCGGGTGATTTTTTATTTAGAAATGCCACCTGCTGCAGTTAAAACTGAATGATGACAAATTAAGTCGTCTTTCATATCGCAGAGTCATTTTCAAATGACGGGGTACTTCAACTTCTTCCATTAATGTTAACATATTCAACAAAAAATATTTACCCATCAATAAATACCTCTGTTGCATCATTGCGATGCGATTTTCAAATGACAACTCGCCTTCTCCGGTTAATAGGTTAATACAGTATTTTCATAATTACAGATTAATACAGTGTTCTGTATCAGATAACAGAATGTATTGACTCTGTGAAAAAGATTTACCATTCCTCTGAAATGATCTATTCTAAATGAATAACTTATCTACATTTATTAAAACGATATAGCGTAATATTCCTATAAAAAACATAATCCATTCCATTGTGAATTGTTATTATATTCCCTTATTTTCCTACATAAAAAATTATTTTCAAACTGTACAATTTTACCTTCAATTTCAAGTGACGAAACCACCCTTTCACACCAATTTAACAGTATAAAATACATGACACGAAATTTTGTAATAAGATAATAGCATCTGATATTTATAATAAGATTTCCGGTAGCAACGAGGTGTCATAATCAATATGCTTTCAGACCGTGTAACATGATACAGACTATTACAGGTGTCAGGGTTATAGTCTTCTAGGAAAGAGAAATCAACATTAGCTTCTTCGGGGTGACGTTTTCAGAGAAATACATTATGCCTTGCAACACCTTATAATATCCCCATATTTCCAGCGTGCCGACTGGTAAGGATGATACATGTTCCACGGTATAATTTACCCTCTGTCCACTCAAGATCTTCCATTATCCTGTTATTTCCTTTTATTTACATACCCTCCGCGATCTACACGATAATCCGCGCACTGTCCTGCTCCCTGGCAGGGATTTTGCTTCTCTTTTTCTTCATTTTGGATTATTCCGGGCAAATCTCCACGGAAACGTGTTTTCGTGTTTTCAGAGAGTATCTGGTTCGATTTATGTCGTGGTTTATCCCTCGCCGGGCATAATCGGCGAGCATATGCGATTGAAATCGGGACGTAGTTAAGTGAATTAATGAAAAGCGATTCCCGATTGCACACGAGCGAGGAAAGGGAGTCGAAACGAAGTTGCAAGGCTTCGATGGCGTGGAAATTGCATTTTGTGCAGATTCGCGTTGAAAACTCAAGAAAATGATCGAAATGTGAGTTCTAGTTACTTTAATAAATGAATATTTTGGTTTCAGATATTGATACTGCTCGACAATAATTGTTAGAGCGTAAGAGTAGTTTATTTTTGTATTTATGACATATTGAACGAAAGAAATTTGTTGTATGTTTGTGTACAATAAATATACAATATTTTATATTTATTTGAATTAATGGGAAATATTTTGCATGTTACGGATTTTAAAAATCTTGACACATCAAGTTATACTTGGTCACTTTCGAAATACGTAAAGAGGTGTTCAAGTTGTACAATGTTATATACATACATTTGATGGTAAATTATTACATTGCTAAAACAGGAGAAGATATATACATACATATAAATATTGTTATGGTCCTTAGCATTTGTTAATGTTCATAGCATTTCTTAATAAATTATTCTTAATTTACTGAATTCTATTCTTACGTTGATAATTCTTAAAAAATAAGTATCACTAAGATTTAAAACAAATATTACAATATCAATGTTTAAGTATAGAAATTCTTTAAAAAGTGTTACTTGTTTACACATATTCTATTTTATTTATACATTAATTTTTGGTACTGAAGATCATACTACAGTAGTACATGTTAAACTTCATTATTGAAATTACACAAAAATAACCTTAAAAGGTACTGTTATTCTTAATGTTCTTCCTTCTGGCTCAAACAATTTCTTTTTAAGACATTGTTTCCTGTCCCCAAATTGAATAATGATATCAACACTTTGATGGCCGCTGCCACGTACATATGATTTTAGTTATCCGAATAACACCCATGTAAAACAAATGAATGTTACAAATAATATGATAAATATTCCAAATAGTAATACCGTGGAAATCGTAAAATATTCAATACCAAGGCAATAACGTAAAACGCTCAATTACTTAAGAATTCTTGCAAAAATGTCCAAAAATAGTTAGCGTTTGCAAAATATTAGCGGCCATCAAAGTGTTAATATATTTAAATCAAGTGTAACCGCTTCGAATACAAATTCAGCTGAACACGCGTGTCCTGGGCACCTAATACCCCAAAGGGTTGAACAAGTGACTCGGTGGAGTTCCAGAAACCAGACGAAATTGGCCCGAAAACTGCTAAAGAGGAGACAAAAGAGGAGCAGGCGTAACGTTTGACGAAATCGAGCGTAGTATTGCGAAACTAATGGTAAATCAAACATTTGCCCCGGTCCGGAGCGGTCCGTTCTATCATGTCAGCGGTCTTGTCACGCTATTACAAGGCTTACAATGCATCCGGGGTTCCACCGCGAACTATTATGTCGCATTTCGTTACCGTCTCCCAATACAAATATCCCCGGGGCGATGCGAGTGATAAATCAGACTTTTCGTACGATCTGCCATTGTTGCTCACCCCACTGACACGAATGGGATATCGAGAGAAGCGCGTGCATTTTTTTTCCTTTCGTTCTTTCCTCCTTTCTTTGTCTAACCGGCCCCATGTGTTCGGGCGGCGGAGTCCTCGTAACTGGTGGAACTTGCGAGAAATTATAGTCTGCGGTCGTACACGGTGTCGATCGATGCAAATGAAGGGTTCCACGGATGATCGAGTGGCTCGTCCGCGTTCCAAATAATGTCGCCGCTGCCCTATCAAAACACCACTTTCAGACTCTCTCGATTCTCGGAAAATTCTGCAATTTTTTATGACAGCTTTCTAACCGTTTTCTCAATCGCTTAACCCATTCGACACTTTGGTCGAGATATCTCGCGACTCGATTCGTTCATTTGGCGATTTAGACGAGATATCTCGCGTGTCTTTTCAGTGGACTATTTAGGGACGCTGTACATAGAATATTTTATAATTGTGTATTAGAAATAAGAGAAGAAAAAACAGTATATATTTTTTAGGGAAATTGTTTTACTTTTCTTTGCGTGAAACACTTCAAAACGTGATGTTATGGAGGGTGTCCTTAAAGTCACCATCCATTTTGGTGAAATAGGGGAGAATCTAAATAATTGTTATGTTTTCCCATTGCTTTCTATATTTTTGGGTTAATATTTTATACTTTCTTTTCAGCCCCATATCATTGACGATTAATATGCAAGAAGGGGTTTAATAGTAACATGCAGGATAAAAGGCATGAAGTGTAGGTTCCCTAATAAAATTGAAAGAAAGCATGAGTACACAAATACTTGCCTAATTCTCTGCATCACATCGGAAGAAATTTGCAGACTTTTATGCAGATATACATTTTTACACTTCAATATTTTTAATTTAAACGTAGCTGATGAAAGGTGACTATGGCAGAACTGCAATTTACAATTCAAATGTTCAAAAGCATATTTTTTATTTCACTTACCCTATAAATGTGAATTTTTCGTACGTTAAATTGCAAAATGATCCACAGTCTACTAATTAGTGTCTCATCCTAGAAAATATCGCAAAACAATCATACCCCAGGAACTTAGGCACGATTACATTCAATCTCTGATCGAACCACATGTGCGACATGCTGCACTCTACGTGACTCATCCCCGTAATTCCGTTCCCAAAAAATTCTCCAGCCGATCCTAACCCGAAAGATACAACTGTAAATCCCTCGCAGATTTCCGTGGTGTTCCGGCGCTCGGTGACCTCGGTATTCGATTAGATCGTCCCCGTCCGGCGCGAATATAAAAGAGGCACAAGGGGGTGGAAAGTGGAAAGTTTGAAAAATAAATAACAAGGTGCTAAGCAGCGTCCTGGGCCAGAAGGGGAGACCGCGAACCCTCGTGATCGAGCGAAGGAGAGCGAGAGCTAGACATGGGGAGACTGTGAAATCCGTGAAAGAGAAAGAAGGACGGAGGGTGGCGAGAGAAAGGGGAACCCCTGGGCTGGCTGCGGTCGAGAGGCCTGTTTAACAGATTTAAAAAATCACCAATAATTCCGAGTAGGGAGGCTGTTTGCTCGCCCGGAGGGGTAAGGTATGTAACTACCGAGTGGAGTAAGTGAGATCGTTGCCTGGATGTCAGCGAGAATGTCATTTTTCATTTTAATGGTGGCTTCTTTTCGCTTCGTGTCTCCGTCTCTTTCTCCCCGTTCTTCTTATTTCTCTCCCTCCAACGCCAGGCTTACCCCTCCCCGTTATTTGTTTCTCCTCTCTTCCCGGTCGCTCGGGGATCCTTCTGTGCTCCTTTTATCCTCTGCCTCATCCTCCTGCCGCCTCTCTTATCCCTTCTTCTTCCTTTTCGTGGTCGTGTTTTACATTTTCTTCCTCTCTTTCGTGTTCTTCTTGTTCCGCCTCGGTCCAACAGCTTTCTTTTATCTCGGCGCGAACGTCTTAATAGCCTGCGGCCTCTCTTCGCGCCCAACACTCACCCCTTCGGTCTTCCTCTTTCTTCGGCCTGGTCCCAGACACCGCGGCCGAAAACCAGTGTAACTGTATCGATCTAACTTCCGCTCGATGTATTCGTTAACCCGTTGGACATCGAATTTAAACCACAGAATTGCACGCGTTTTTTTGGTTCGCGAGAAGTTTGATTCGAGGGGTGAAAACTTCAGACTTGTCGCGCATCTTTTTTCCTTCTATTTTTGAGTCTGTTTTAAGGTGTTTGATATTCTGTGCAGGTGTACAGGATGGTAGTGACTGCATCTGTTTTTTGTAACTAGATTTTGATTTTTAATTTAATATTATGTAGTACACAGAAATTGTTATAAATACGTAATGTGACGAATACGAATATTTGTCAATTTTATTGGAAATATAATGGGGGTTGAGAGTTAATTGATTCGATCAATTTGCTGTGTTAGGTATACGCTACCCACGTCACGGAACAAGTGAAATTTATATAAATTAATTTTCATGCGCATTCTACATATTAAAGTCATAACCAGAAAGGCTTGAAAAAATAATATTTTACAAAATACTTCAAATTGTTTTTTAATATTTTCTTAATTAAGGAACGCTTTGAAATATTGCAGACAATTACTAACAATTATTGGAAACTGACGGCCACTTTCATTCAGTCAAAGAGTCAGTAATAAAACGTTTTAAAAGTGCTCACTCAGCAATATTCGAACGTTTAATTAGGTTGGTTGATAAATACTGTTTTTCTGCAAAAAAAAACTGACTGAAAAATGATAGCCATAAAAAACCACGGACAATATGTGAAAAATTAAGAAATAAATTACTTTCAATAATAATAATTTAACTTTTTATTAAAAATCCGACAAAATCTTCCGACCAACCTAACCCAATACAAAATTCAATTTTTATCAATATGCAAAAGCTCATTGTCAGTAATACATCAGTGTATCTCTTTGGGACCTTTCCTTGTCAATGTTACGCAGTAACTAGGCTGAGAATTCGTCTACAAATGTCAAACAATAATAAACAACAGTTGATTCGACGTTAAAGAACTAATATAAACAAATAAACGGTAATGGCGATTAGACTATTTATTGATGTGAAAGCGAAGTAAAGTTCACCACGTAACGAAGAGCCACGGAAGACATATCTATAGTCGAATATTGTGACCATTTATTTTATAATGGTTAAATAATGGAAACTATGTTACAGTGTTAAGGCACACATATACTCATACATATTTATGTACACATTCGAACGCAAGACGTCTAACTCCATCGTATCAGTTTGGACAGCACAATCCTACGCACAGAGATTCAAGCGAACTTACCCTTCGACAGATATATTTGTATCAAATAATTTACAAATCATACTGGTCAGTTTTTCTTGACAGAGTCTACATGTCCTAGTGAAATTGTAAATCATTCATTCGAAACAATATTCCACGGTCTGCCATTACGGTAATACGGAAGCGCGTCCTCTTTCGTCTCGAGCGCTCGTCGTCGATCTTTCTCGTCTCTTCAGGCTCACCCTTCTGAACTCTCTACCTTTCTCGCTGTTGAAGAGCCCTCTGGCATCCGTTGGTGCTCATTCGCCGGAAGATTAGCCACCCCAGCCTCGGAACCACGGCCATTTAAGCGGGCAAACTTCGTCGGTCGTGCCCATGATTGCGCGTCTCAGTCCTCACTCTTAACAGAATAAATTGCTCGTTTTCGAAAGACGCGGAACTTTCATGACCTCCGTGAAAACAGCCGAGCGTCCTTCTTCTTGCACGCATACGTTCCTTTCAATTCGTTTAATCGTTTTTTACTGTGTAATTTTCTGTTTGGGATAGCTTAACGGGACAGCGATTAGAGGGTTATTAGCGATGAGGCAGTGAAACGAAAGGAGTCTAGTGATTTTTGTTAATGAAGTGATTTATCGTAATCACCTGTGAACCCTCAGTTGGGTATCGTTGAGCTACAGTTTTTAAATTGCTTGTATATCTCGCTTTACCCAGAGCAGGCAAAACAGCTTGTGTCAAATTTTAGGAACATGTAGTGTACAATCAAAAATAAATATAAGTTTAATGAACATGGATCTGAAAATTACTCGTTTTCGAGGTACAAGGTACTACTCCAAGTTTTCTTATTAATCAAAATTATTCTGTATTCTATTCTGATTATGAAACAGTTAATAAACTATATAAGGTCGTCTAGATAAAATGTTAAAAACCGTTTTCGATATAATGACGCGTAGTATCTTAAAACAGTTCTGATTCGACCATTAAAGATGACCTACCTTGACTGCAGATAGCAGAGAGATAAGAGATTAAATTCCACAATTACTAGCATTTCAAAGCAATAGTTATGTATACTGATTAATAACAAATAAGCAATAAACAAAGTAACCCTAAAATCTATCACAATCTTATCTGCACAGCCCATAGTCTCTTCGTCCCATGTCTCTGACGTCAGACTGAATTTTTACATTTAAAACCCCAGATTCGTTGTCATGTGACCCAGACACCTACCTTTCCGGATGGAAGTGCCCTAATCTTCACGGGAGTATCGAAAGGCAGCATCTCGGGAGGAAATTCGAGGAAACCAATTCAAGCAGGGATATCCTAGATGGATTGTCCCAGGCTAATGACATTCAGACTAGCCGGAGTCGTCGAGTGTCCCGGTGTGAGGGTGTTAGAAACGTGGAGAGGAGAGGAGAGGACTAGGAGCTGTCAACGGTGCCATGTGTCACTCATGTCACTCCCTTCGACTCCTCTGTTGTTCCGTGGCTCGCTTCTGCTACTCCACTTAGCTGGCCGACAGTCAGACCTGTCGTGTCCCCTCTGTAACCAACACCTTGTTCTCGTCACCCATCAACGAATCGCGAAAAAAACCGGAAATCCATAGAAAAATCGTCCCGGAATAACGAACGGCCCGTTGCAAGTGGCTGATACAATCCGGATGGGGATTGGAAGCTGTTGTAATAGCGATTCTGCTTCTCGAAACAGTCATGGGAAATAGAAATTACTGAGTATATGGATTCTGATTTTGCTTCCAATATTAGTTCCATACCAGTTGTAGATCGATTCCATATTGGGTCTGGTGTCAGAAACTCGACATGTGCGTGATGCGGTTTTATTTCTGTAGCTTGGTAGAAAAAGGACCAATGTCCAGTTTGCAATTTTTGGGAAAAGGAGCACATTGGTATCTTTTTATTGGAATACACATAACAGATTGGTCTCTTGAAAATTTGTGTAACATCGTTTGTAATAGTGGAAGGGCAGTGGCCCTATTTCCTATGATATCATTCATCATTTTTATGTGTATGGTGTATAAAACTCAAATGCAATCATTTTATATATTGGTCCTTTTTTTAGCAGAGTACAGATTTTATTTAATTTACATTTTCGATGATTGAAAACTGCATCTGATGCTGCTACCTGTAATTATTTTTAACAGTCTTAACTGTTCTAATCTTTCTAAAATTGATCACAGAGCCGGTATGGAGGTATTGTAGTAATGTTTGAAGAATTGATGATCGTGTCTGAATTGAAATTGTGTCTGGAACCGATACGGAACCTTTGTAATGACTGCTGTGGAATCAATATCGGAACCAATACTAGAACACATAGAACTAATATTATAACAGTATTTCGGTTTCTCATAATTATTTCAAACAGAACCATTATACCTATACATGATAGTTTTTAACAGTTATTCCCAGAACCGTTTCAATCCCTCTGAACTTGTGACGATTTTTTTTATTTTATCTTGGAATTTGATCGTTGTTTCAACTGTTGCATTTGGTCGTCATCTTTTTTTTTTTCGTTTTTTAGAGAACGTTCTAAAGTTTTTCCTTCACTTCAATCAGCATGATCGTTTTCTATCGTTGCAGAGACATAAGCACGTATACTGAATGATACTTACTGTTTAAAAGTTTGTTAAAATTGTCTTAACTTCCTGCCGAGAATAGGATTTTACAGTTTTTATTTAATAATGTAATGCAGCTATTCAATTCAATAATCAAATTAAAATTTCAATATTTTCAACTGAGTTATAAATAACTACTGACGTATAGCAACTATATTTGTCTAAAAATGCAAACAGTTAATCTAGGTTATTGATTTTTGCTTTATATTACAAATTCAGCATCCCTGAAAGTTATTGTCAGACGTACTGCAGAAGCAACCAGATTCATACTTTAATAAATTATCTAATCGATTTAAGAGGACAAACTGATCGCAATAACAAATTGAAAGACAAGTGATTTATGATTCAACATAATATTTGTCGATTTTCATTTTAACCATCGACCTCCATCACTCTATTCATAGACATGCACTTCTTCAATCATCTCGTTTAATCGAAAAGAAATTTTTCAAATTAAATTCGAAATGTTTCAGGATAGCAAAGGCAAAAAATTGTAGTTGTTCGTTCTATTGATACGTTCCAGAAAAAATATAATACAATCCATTTTCTATATTGGGTACTAATATCCTTACATAACTAAATCATCTTTAGAGTACTATATACAATATATAAGATTAAATCACCCTCTAACAAGGTCGATAGACATACTATCGACAAATGAATACTATCCATAAAACCATCGATACCATCAGAGAAAATAATAGTTCATTCGCTGTTTATACGACCAGTTGTATCGATCAAGTCGATATTTCGACTCTAAAAGGATAACCTGTTTATGGAGAAAAGAACGCAGTAGCGAGCTGATCGCAAGAGTCCTCTTTAAAATATGGCATTCGCTCACTGTGTAACAGCTGCGATGAATGATCGAAGATTCTCCGTAAGAAAAATGCAATGCGCGTCGCAAACATGGCTACATCGGGTGGACAGTTTAAAAGTTTCCTTTCCCGGAAGCAAAAATCATCTTATCCGGTCTGTCGAGAAGAATCGACGTCTTGTCGGGGTCTTCCTGTTTGGACGAGACCGGTTTCATGAACTTTCTTCTTTTTCTCGGACCTATCTAGCCCTCCAATAATATTTTGACACATGGCTGCAAAGGAAAAACTGACGATGTGACGAAAATACATGGAAAACATCTAAAAACGCGTTACTGATTGATAATTCCTCATTTTAATTGATTTTAATATTGGTTAGGGCATCCGACCACCCGATATAGACTTTCGGTACTGCAAATGTTATTTTTCCGGAATTTTTGAGTCCAAGATTCATGAATTATTTCAAATTAAATTTATGAACCTGTGATTATATAATAAATAAATAATAAATTTTCTAATCTGGTCAATGCACAACATTTTGTGTTCCACGCCAACCATTATCTGTATTTGCACATACCTAATGTATATACTCTAATATATGTTCTTTTATGTGATGTGATACTTATTTCAGTTGTGTAATAAAAATTTATGAAAAAAGATCGTTACTTCGATATATGATAGTAGATAATAATAAAAAAATAGGTGTTCAATGTATCGTATGCATTCCATTGGCATTAATGATGGCTAAGAGTATCCTTCAAATAGATCCATTAGCACTTCTGCTGCTTTAATTGAAAACTTAACGACTCTTCTAAGAATTCCTTCTTTAAAACATCTTTATGCTGCATTTTTTTTTATTTCTAAATCTATTTCTCCGACGTTATAGATTTTTTTGTTAGATGCACATGTGTTGATTGAAGTAGGCCAACGATTTATGCAGGGCGTCCCATTTTAATATTTCCACGCAAATATCTTTATTCATAAATTACGCCAAGAACACGCTACAGTAATAGAAAAAAATGAGTAGAGTAACTCTTCAACAGGAAACAAAGATATTTACATAAACGATGTCATTCTAGTATATCATGACAAACACTATCGTCCGATAACATAATTTCTAGATAACAAGTTCTATTTAATTAACACAGATCATAGTAAGACCCAAATGCTGGTTTCCAAAAAAACAGGAAACTCTTCAGATCCAAAGACACCCTAACAACATCAACAGGGGCATTGAATATCATCTCAACATCATCTGAAGCAGCTTGCTTCTATTTTGAACTGATCAGCAGTTTACAATTAAGATACTACACATCATAATTAAAGCTGTTGTCTGTGGTCAATGAACCGAAACGTGAAGACGGTTCACTTAAACAGAAAAACTTCCCATACGCTTGTCCTTATCAGTACATCCTGATAAAGTAGCTACAGTGCTGGCGAAACGTAGGAACATAACTCCACAAGGACACTGCTTACACCCGGAACCTCTAGCAACCATCATCCTATTTTGTTAAAACTGCAAAAACGGTAAAACAGCTTCCGGTCTGGAAGCAGCTTTAGACCCTGTCGATAATTAAGCATAATAATTAGCATGTGTATTGAAATAGAATCGCTCCAAATTACCGCTCCGGCTCAAACTAACCAAAATAGGTAAACGGATCCAGGTGAATGGACCACGAGCACAACACCCAAACTCCAGCAAATATATTTGATCACTGATGTGACAAGCTAGAATCCAAAAGTAGTATACAAACCCTTGAAAAATTGTACACATCAGAACTCTGTCTCAGCAATCTATGTCAGGGTTCTACATGAACGTTGTACATCAGGATTGCGCACCATCACTCGTCCTCAACACTCTGCCCTGCACCGTCATTCTCTCAATCACTCGCCATGAAGCTGACCCAGAAGAAACAATACGAAAACAAACCACAACTCAAAGGAACAACACTCTCTTCATTTCAAACCTCGAGCTACTCGCACAAAGTTAACCCTTTGCCCTCCACTGGCTCCGCTACGGGGATATTCATAATGTATTTCATAGCTCCGTTGGCTCCGCTAGGGGGACATGCGCAGTGTATATCCGTATTTAACCTGTTACTTACATTACAGGTTTTATTTAACCCTTTGACACCTATAGACGCTTGACAAAGCCGTTCACCGCGTACTGTCGACGCTCATGGGCGTTAAGTAGAATAGCTTACTATGTACTGCTGTGACTCAATCGCACGCAGCGTTCGCTTCGTCACCAAGTAGTCCCTAGTCAAAGGGTTGAATTGCAATAAAGGAGATTCACCAAAGAAATAAAAATAAATAAATTCATAAGCACTTGTAATGTTTTCTTTTCAAAAGAAAACTTTTCTTTTCCAATGAGCTTCACTGGAAAAGTGTGTCGGAGTTGCTGGCAGGTAGTATCAAAAAATGTTCGGAGTGCAAAGGGTTAATTCTCCGCTCGAGGCACCGTTGATGTCTAGTTCAAACACGAACGGATCAAAAAACGGGCGATCATGCGAGGGAAGCGCACGGTCGTCATGGAAGTCGACTCGAAGGAGAAACTCGTACGTCCTGTCACATGAAATGTTTCTTTCAGTCGGAGCAGCAAGAAGGGGAGACAGGCACTTTTCAATTCCGTATTGACATGTAACTGTCATCGATTGGGCTTACAGCTGTCCCGTGCAGTAGCGAAAGATCTTTCTTGCGCTCGATAACAACCGGTTTCCATCCGATCCGAGAACACACCGAAGGTGGAGGCGAGCATCAAATCGACTCACGGCCGCTTCCAATTGCGATCATTGCCGCAAAAAAAGGTGTGCGGCGCCCCTTTGGACCGCGCGATTCACGACGATTTTCTGCTCGACGATTCGATAACTTCGGTTTCCGTGCTTACACGCCGCTGCATTCCATCTTCTTTCCTGCCCGCCTGCCCCCGTCTTCTTATTCTTATTCTTCTTCCTCTCTTTTTCCTTCCCTTTCTTCCGTCGCGTCGCTTCCATTTCGCCTCCGCTTTCTTTCCGTCCGGCGTCTTCCTATTCGAGACGCGTCGTCGTTCTTCTTCTTGAGATGCTTCAGGGTTTCGCGGCTTGGGTTGCTGTGATGATAGATGCTGGAGGTTTCCTGGTGTAACTATAAGTTTCCTTGCGGAGTTGTGTTGCGGAGGTAGCTTCATTAGGGGTGTGAGGACCCATAGGTTATCAGTTAATATTGTTCGAAGCTTCTGGTTGTAAGCCGTGACCAGAAGGAAAATACTCCCAACGTTTCGTTAGTATTTTAGCTAGGATTCATCAGAGTTCTGAGGATGCTTTGATTATCAGTTAATACTGTTTGAAGCTTGCAGTTGTAAGTCGTGTAGTTGGGGAGTTACACTGCGGTTCATAAGTAGTGGGACACTTGAAACTTTTAACTAATATCTGATATTTTACCTATGTTTTATATTTCTGCTGTTTTGTATTAAATTCAATACATCTTTAGCTTTAATAATTCGTTGTGTAAGTTAAAGATGTAAAGGAAGTTATTTTGTATGCTTCGAACTTGTTAGTACGAATACTTTTTGTTGTTTCAATGTTTTGGAATGCACTAAAACTGTAGAGGCTTTGTCTCAATTTACGTTTGTTGGATTTATATACATAGATATTTTATCTAACTACTAGCATGCCCTGGGTGCGGCTTCACCCACGATTTTTCTGCGTTTAGAATTCTAAATATTGTGTTTTTTCCTTATTCCTTGTAGCCAGGTGAGTTCTCTTTCGAGCGCGCGGGCAGTGAGCTTCGCCACCTAGCGGCTGTGCGCGAACTATGCCCTCGTGGGCGGCACGCCTACAAAAAATAGTCTCATGTTCTTTTCTCGATACATCATTTATCTCAGTATAAAATTCAGCCTATGACACTCCACAAAATGTAAAGAAGTTATTGTAAAAATTTCATAACAATCGATTTAGTAGTTTTTGAATTTCTGCGAATATACAAACAAACTCTGTCTGTTTATTATAATAGTAAGATAAAATCAGACATTTTTCTTACGCTCGAAACCATTCCTCAGGCTTTCGATCCATCGCCGTGGCATGCGTTCGAACATGTTGGCAGGATTGAAACAGAGAGACAGACGAATCGATGCCAATGGCAGATTGCATTGAGCTCATGCTCGTCGAGAAATTTGAAACCTTCCGCGAAATCGAAAGAATCGCGAACCGGGCTCGTGCTGACTTCCGGAGGCACGAAAAAAGAATGCGTTGCTCGCAATTACGAATCGTGATATAACGTTCGATTGAAAGAAATTGATAGCCGATATCGTGATCCTTCAGGGTTTAATTACCGCGAAGAGCGTTTTACAACCGGCCGCTAAAATGCCGGAAGACATACTTACGTAGATTTCATTCTAAAAGGATAAAATGGGAAAGAACGGTGGTACTTTGGCTTTGTGGATACAAGTATAATTCTAGAATGTATGATACATTTTAAAAAATTTTATACGAAATGCCTGAAAGTTTTATAGTGTTCCTACAAAGTTTACTGAATATTTTAAGTATTACTGAACGTAAGATAAATGGTAAATGTCTGTTGTAGTGAATAGATGCATAAAATGATTTGATTCATTTTCTTTCTAGTCTATCTGAATTAGTGGAAAAATTTGAATTATGTTTCGAAAATACTTTGCATTATTTATTTTCATACTTGAAGAGAAATTTGCTGGATTATGATAATATTCCAAAACAGAGAAAAATTGTTTAATTAGTACTATAAGTGTCTGTGGTACACTAGCGGTACCTAAAATAGTATTAGGGTATTTGTACCGAAAAACAGTTAGTACAGGAGATATTTTCACTTAAATGTTGTTGCATGTGAAACCACATGTACTATTTTATAAAATTAAAGTTAAAATATACACTAAACTAAGGGTTTTCCAGCACAACAACATATATGATTCTGTTTAAAGAGACAAAGATGATCTTCTTGCTTCTGCCACGCCTCCATTAATTAAAAACTCATTGACACCACATTATATCCACCTCAAAATCATTCAACTTTTATCTGAAATATTTTGCAATATCACTAGCAGTTACACAGATATTCTCGTGAGAGAATTAAAATGAGACGTCCTGTATAAACAACCACTATCGAGTAATAATAATGTTCATTCTACAAACTGGTAGAAGATCTAATATTAAAAATAAAATTAACATAAGTAAGTCATCGTACGGTTTTGATACTTTTCCTTCTGCATTATAATTCACTGATGTCGAGCGCATGCGGCATAACTCAAGAAAAGAACTTCTCCGTATATGATGCGCCATAAAACGTTTAATTCACGAATCATTTCTGTCTTCGATACACCATAATCCAACCGTGGGTGGATATAGGCGTTGCAATAATGTCTTGCGTCATTCCAAGTAAAGTACAGCCACGATAAATTGAAACACTATACACGCCTTACTGTGTAGACGAATATAAACATCAAGGTGTACAAGGAACAACGATTCATAAGTGAATTATAATACTCCCTCGATCACCATGATCGTTCAAAATTTTCGTAAAAACTCGTTAACGTGCTCCTCGGCAGTGTGCTATCTGTATTCACGTTGACTGAAGAGGAAAATTTAATGACAACGAGACGAAATAAAAAAAAACAATGTTTCAGTTTCAGAATATAAAATGTCATTCGTGTTTTATCTATATGTTTACATGATATTTATTATTCTGGAATCATTCAGTGTGACTGATTATTAATAATCAGTACTTGAGCAGCTCAGAAGCCAAATTGATCAACTCCATAAACTGAAAAGTAGAAAAACGTGATGATGGTACAAACACTCATGACTCGGGTAAGAAATTGAAAAACTTACTAAAAGTGGAGTTGATCAGTGTGGCTTTTGAGCGACTCATTTGTTAACACGTTGAACGCCGTGGCGGTCACCAGTGATCGACTCCCCAAATTTAATTTAATTAAATAATTATTGAGTGTCGCAAAATTCTGAGCAAATTTCATACTGAAACAATAATGTAGGAGCAAAAGAACACGACTGAGTACTCAAATCTTTTTTTTCTTTACAATTTATATGAAAAATAGTAAATTGTATCGTGTCTGGTTAGGTATGGACGTTTTCACTGTGGCGTGCAACGTGTTAATATCATTAACAACGATGTCAGAATAAACGATTACTTGCTATGCCAAATTTCATTGCATAATGATAGAAGCTTCATATTGATGTATGATGAAATCTATTGCAGTATAAAACTTTAGGAAATTTTCATGATTCGTTGGTAATTCATTGGACTATTTCGTCCCTTTTTTGGAGTTACCAAAATACCGTAAACATTTTATTTTCATAAATAACGATTCGTGAATTCTTATTAACGCAACGTCGATTTTCAGTTGTCCCAGTGTTATCACAATTGTTTCTTTAATTAAACAAGATTTAAATTGTATGCAGCATACACTGCAGCTTTTACATAATCCCATAAAGATGAATGAAAAGCACATAACACCATAATTAATATTTATAAACATAAACAGAAATAGAACCTTGCTCGCTCATAATCAGAGCTTTCAATGTTCTCTCTCCCCCAAACGAAGCTCCACATAAACAAAATTCCTTCCACGAATTCAACATACTTTTCCTCGAAAAATCACTTTCTTCTAGACTCTACCACAGAGTCTACCTCACCCTACACAAATGAAAAAGAAAACCGACACAGCTACACACTTCCGGACCGCTGAGAAGGTTTCAGAAACACTCCAAAGTTCATTCGAAAGCTCCCAATCGTTCGGGGGCATTTTTCCCGTGGTTCTCGTAGCTCACGAAAACGTATCGTTACGCCTGTTAATGTATTACACAGTGCAGCCTGTAGAAAGTCGCATAAATAGCCGAGAAGTCGGGTACCGAGCGCGAGGAGGGACCGGAGCGAGCGTCCGAGCAGGAAGAGACTTTGGTCCCTCGGAGCGAAGGTGCCAGATCGTGCGTGTATAACTCAAGTAGGTACCAGGTACCCGGCTACCCGATTAATGAATAATCCGTAATGAGGATGTGATGCTGGACTCGTGCCTGCACGCTTGGAATCTGTGACACGAGACACAGGGGCGGAGGGGAAAAAACAGTTGGCGAGAATGATTTAACGATGTTGCAGCCAGCGATCTTCGCAGTACACTCCGTGGCCATTAAAATATTGCCAACCGGCCACGGTGGTGCACGTTCGGAAATCTACGTACGATACGAGCATGCTTGTAAAGCCTCGTCCGTGTACATGCAAACGCGCCTGAAACCTCCTTTTTCCCCGAGCAAATTATTTCTCACCGACCGGCACCGGGATTAAGAAGTTCCCTGGGAACGACACGATCGTCAACGCGATCCGGTGTCGTTATCCTCAGACCGCGGATGTTTATGCAAATATACAGTTTTAGATGTCAATAGTGGGTGTTTTAAGCGTGACTACTTTGAAAGAGGCAGATCGCTGCATGCGGCCGAGCTGAGGTAGCGTGTAACGAGCGATTGCATTGAACGCCTATCGGCGTCGGCAGTACGCGGTGAGCTTGCCAAGTGCCTATAGGCGTCGATAGCAGTCAAAAGGTTGATGTAATTAATGTGGATTTTTCATATATTTGAATGTGTTAAATTGCATACACGTCCACAGTTTAGCTGTTATTATTGGGTTGGTGCATGTCTGTCATATTTATGGATAAAATTAATATTTATATAATTTTTGAGAAAGAATTTATTCAATGAATAACATTTTGTTCATTATTATCTGTAACTTGTCTCCATTTAAATGTAAGTTTCGCAATTCCGCATTTTTGGAAGTTCCTGAAAGAAACTGTCACATTTTAGTCCAAAACGGCTAAAGGTTCGAAAATTTTAAAAATCCTGTCTTATTGAAAGGTTAATTATTGTCAACAGCGTTAAAAAAATATACCAATATTCATGCTATACCGATTTTCACCGTACCGTGTTTCTAATCGATCAACCACAGAGTGCTAATATTTGCTCCTTGTTTTTACACCCCTAATTGTTTAATCATTATACATGAACAACGTGTACGCTGAGCATACAAACATATTACACATGCACGTGTGTCGATATTGTAATGTACACAAAGCGTATGTTCAGTGCTATTACAACAATACACACAGTGTCTTCTAAATAACTGTTAGACTTTTAAGATAATTTTTCGTTTCTATAGTGCACAGACTGATGCGTCTACGTATGCACAATTCGATTCATTCTAACTAAACAGTTTTATTGTTTATTTATTTATTCAGATACAACGCTGTCGACTGTTACTAGCCACCAGACGGAGCCCCACAATTTTAAACAGTTTTCGAATATTTAATATTATTCGTCATTGTCAAAAATAGTAGTTATTCAATCTTTGAACATTTTACTTAATCTATCTAAAATAATATTTTCGAATAGTCTACTTACACCACTTTCAAAATAAACAAATTCACAACTTCAGTTAACATATAAGCTCCTATTGTCGCAACAGCAAGAATTGTCAGAGGTATCCACCATAAATTCTGCCTAGACACACAGATCATGTCTATTCATAGCCGAAACAGCTTTAACTCATTTTCCGAAAAACTGACTCGCGCCACTTTCAAACTTCGCATATTACGATCATTTCATTCATAAGAAAATACGACAAGCAATTCGATACACACAATAGAGTATAAATTCCTCTCTAAAACGTTCTGTTGCTGTAAAAAGAAGATATCATGCGCATCAACCTAATATTTCAAGAGAAAATCTTTCGATCGTGCCAATGTCTGGTGCTCGACGCAAATGGTAGTTGGATCATCATAGAGCGGTCAGAAGGGAGGTGAAAGAGAGAGAGAAAGAAGAATGAGAAGGCAGACGGGCAGAGAGAGAATGAGAGAGAGAGAGAAAGAGAAGGGACGTGGGCCAGGTATGACTGCTGCTGTCATATATAATAACCGCATAAAACAGATACGCGCGAACCAACCAGCCCACGAATATATTATGTTGCCGCGGCTAATTTACGATTATAACGTACGTGTATAACTATCATTGTTGATATACTGCCGCGACGGAGCAGCCAGAAGCGAGCTTGTAGATAGTCGTGGCTGAAGGAGAGCCAAGGAACGAGATAGAAGGGAGAAGGAGAGAACCAGGGTCAGAAGTTGGTAGACACTGCCTCGAATTACTTCGTTGCCAGGAGTTAGTCGTTGAATCTCGTTTTAACGTAATCTCTCTGAACCGGCTGGATTTCCTTCTGAACAAAAGGGAAAAACTTCTTCGATAGGAATCACTGTTACGCTCTACTTCCGCCGGCAACTCTACCATTCCCGCCGCGCTAACTCACCCTATCGTTGAGAGAAAGGGTGATAGTTGGAACTGTCTTATTGTTATACGACGGCGGGGCTCTTAATCGAATCTCACGTTAGAAGTGATAATGAAACGGTGCTTCGAGCTTTCTTTTGCTCTTGGTTTGGCGATCTTCTGATGTGGAGGTTAGTTTCACACGTTCGCCGATAGATGGCTACCTGCGCGCCTCTTTCTCGATAGTAGCGTAATATAGAGACGTTGCTTCATTGTTTTATTCTTTCTTTTTGTAACCAGTCAATGAACATTATGTATATACTGTCCTCTTTAGCTCAATTGTCTTAACATTTCGAAATATCCGAGAAAAATAAGGTTTTATTATTAAAAACCATACGAACAGCAGTTAGGAGACATAAGTTAACTGTTTCTAAATCCCTGCAAAGCACGTATGACATTCTCACTTTGTTTAAAAGGTAAAAACATACGAATTTCAAATATTTCGAAATATCTTGAAGAATGTAGAAATGGTAGATAGGACATTTTAAATAAGGAGGGCAATATACAGTGTGAATGTATGTAGGTGTGTACATAGTACGAAAGTCACTAGAAATTGTTATATAAAGTGACTTCTAACTTGTTGAGGTTAGTAACTACTAAGTAGTAGTAGACTACTATTTAGTTGACCCTTTCATTATAGCAGTTATGATAAAAAATCGACAGTAGCGTACGGTCACACGGTCGTACACTTTTCCAATATAAAGAATGAAATAAAATTTACATTACATACTCAATTTAATCATATCCTAACTCCTAACAAGCAATTAGGTGGTTAAACATTTTCTCTTCTCTCAACGATTATAGCTGGTAGCTGTAAATAATTTTGTCAAAGACTATATTCGGTGCTAATACACTTATGTAGTTTCCCAGAGGACCACTATACTTGACGTTATTACTGAAAAGGTTAAACAGCATCGTGTCTTTTTACATAATTACTGTTCACGTTATTACGTCTTACACCGTTAGGTAACCACCTCCGAGATAGGTTGGAAAGCGTTAGAAGATTCTTAGAAGTCATTAAATGGTTACACGGCTTCCTCGCTCGGATCGCAGCGGCGCGACAGTTGTAAATTAGAAAAGAAATGTTGGTGTTCGGGGAATAACGGATTCGGAATGTTGCATGGTCCGTCAACGAGGAAACGCACGTAGGCGACGTATGTGCAACTCCCTCGAGTACAAAATCGATCGATAAAACGGGCCCGTAAATGGATAATGGCTGGACGAATAACGGAGATTTCACGAGTGCTGAAACCACGAAACGCTACCAGCTGCTGGTCCAGCCATTAACGATCATCATCCCCGTCAAGATCTACTCTCGTAAAATCTTTATTTTCCGCACACCATCGTTCCCCGCTTTTTCGCGTACGGTGATGCCGTTTGTCATGGTGCTGGTCGAATTCAACAGTCAGTGTGAATTCATTTGTCAGTATGGTATCGATCATGAAGCGTATCTGGACTTATAGGATATCGCTATGGGGAGTATCAGCGATGAGCCATATAATTAGAGTTGTTCCAATCAAGGAAACTTCAGTCATGGAATGATGACTGCAATTTTGCGGAACTGAGAATTACTAACTACTTTAAATTTAGATTTATTTTTTGCTTTTAATGTTGTATCCGGTGCGCTCCAAATTTTTGGAAAGGTATTTAACCCTCGCATACAGGATACTCGGGCACAGACGGGGTCTCCGAATAGAGGGTCATTTTGACGCATAGTAAAGATATAGTTATATTTGTACATCTTGAAGGAAGGATTTATAATTAATCTTGCTGTTATTATTTTTGTATGTTCGCGGTATTTTTTTCAATATTTTATGAAATAATAATGAAAATATATTCTGCGGCAGGCGGTCCATGGGCCGGGTCAGAATGACCCTGCAGTCGGTGACTACTAAAAGATTTTCATGGCATCACAAAGTTATAAAAAACTAATTATTACGTCGTATGTTCGTCCCGAAACTATGAACTTTTTTTTCCGCGAGAACCTCGTAGAATAAATAATTGAAATTGCGTTAATTGGCGTAACGTGTGGTCCTTCTAGTCTTAAAATAAACCAGCCTCTATACTTCGAATAGATAGAACCAGAAATAGTTTCAATAATTATGTTATCCTGCAAAAATTGTTCGAAACGCTTCATCGATGGCGAATAAAACGTTCACAGGTTCGCTCCTCCACATAAAAGCTCCCAACGCTGATTCGATCGGAATCGTTTAATGAATTGATCACCCTCTCGCGTTTCTTATCGCGGTGGATATTCGTGAAATCGATGAACGGTGAGATTAATTAATAAAATCGAGCGATCGAGAGCGTGTGAAAGGTGTGAAAGATAATGCTCGAGGGTGGTTGAGGGTGAAAAGAGTAATTTTTGCACGCGATACGATCAGTTTCCGCGTCTGGCGGCTCGTATCGTCACTTTCCGGATCAGTGGCCGAAAGGACTGTTAGCATCGAAATTGACCAACGTTTTTTCCTTGCAAATAAATACGCGATCGAAAAATGGAAGCATCCTGCCGAAAGATAATTTATAGGCGGTGGAATTTCGACACCGATTTATCAACGGCTGCGCTTCGTCCGCGTTAATGATAGTCATCGAAAAATCAGTTCTTCTAGAATGAACGTTCGCTGATAACTCATCGAAACACGATACTGTAAAGATACCTAGCTTTTTTTAAAAACAAAGGACGAATATATTGCAGTTATTTTAGTACTATTTAAATAATTGCCTTTATCACTTGCATTGGCTTTTACACTAATAAATCTTTTGTGACATGGAAACATGCGTAACTAATTAATGAATTACATTCTTCCCTCTATCACAACATTCTAATTAAATATTGTGTGACCAACTAGATCTTCCTATCTAAAAAAAACCGTTCTCAAAAGAAATGGATGAAATACAAAATCACCGTAAGCCTTTTTGTATTTCTTAGACGCCTATGCTGTGTTCCGTGCAACTAATAAATGAATTACATTCTTCCCCCTATCACAACATTCTAATTAAATATTTTATGAGTGATTAGACCTTCCTATCATAAAAATCATTTCTCAAAAGAAAGGGTTAAAATACAAAACCACCGTAAGCCTTTGACACGGCAATCGAAGAAGGTTCGATGGTAGAACCGCGATGATCAGAGTAGAAGATACTCCAGGAGGAGTGTCCTTTTCTTCCTGCTCGGAGATGAAAAAGCTGAAGCGGTGGAATTCGTCTCGCGACGGACAAATTGGCGGCGAGCAGGCGAATTATTAATTGTCCTCGGCTCCTTTTTTGTATGGTTGGCAGGGGCGGTTCCCTGAGGGGACCATCGGGTTTCTCGCTCGTTGACAAGCCACGACGAAATGTCCTGTCGATTTATTTATTAGCCGGTCGCCCCTGGCGTGCCGATCCGCAGCCGTGAATTCCATCCCCGTGCGCGAGCCTTCGAACTTCGAATTTCATACGAATTTCTCGATCTGCAGTCGCCGCGGAAACTGGCGACGACCTTCGAAAATATATGCTTTCTTTACTGAACAAAACAATCACAGCACAATGTAATAAATAAACTATGTATATCAATTAATACTGTACATATAAAGAAATGCACAGGTGTACCAAATGTCACTGCATATTTCCATGAAATGAAATGAATTCTAAAAAAATTACTGAAGAGAATGATTCCTGGCTTATTTTGTATAAAAACGTACATAGACTGCTCAAAATAATTAGAGGATCACACATTGAAATAGTTCATTGATCATTATGTATTAAAGGGCTACATGCACCGGGGATGGGTAAAAAACCTTTCGAGAATTTTTTTTCATATAATTTTATTTCTGAATAAAAAAGTGTACTATAGTTGAAAGTCTGTAAATGGCGGAATATTTCCACAGGATATCTTTTAAAAATTCGTCGCCATAGTAAAATTACAGGTGGTTGGATGAGACACGTTTTTCGTGGACAGCGTTTGCGGTGTCAAAAATATCTCTTATGGGGTTTATTTACTATGAACCTTCTAGTATTGTACAGAGCATGCATTGAATGAAAATATTGTAAATTTAGACATTCAATATTTTCTTCGTTACTGATACTTGACGATCATAAATAATGATTGCAAATAATAAACCTCTAATTGTTTTGAACAGTATGTTTGTTGTAGTTATTTCTGTAGTATCGTATAAATTCTTTTCCATTGAATGTTTAGGGCACTCGAATAAAATGTGTTTCACGTTCAGCACCGTGTCGCAGACTTTGCATTTGGGTGGTCTGCTCTTCGTAATTAGGGAAGCATAAGTTAGGTTGGAGTGACCAATTCGAATACGAGTTAGGACGACCCGTTCATTTCTTGGATTATTGGTATTTTTCAACCTGTGTGATGTTGGGTCTGACTGTATACAATTTTCTGTGGGTACTTCTCAACCAATTATCAGGAGTTTGGTGATTCATGATCGTCATTTCGTCTCTTTGGGTGTTCTTTGAACAGACACCATTATTCCTCGCGGAACCATAAACGTGTGCAGACTATGTATTTGTAAGTTTATAGGTAATTTAATAAATTCATCTTCATCATCACGCGTGTGTCGTATATTGTCGTCGATCAATGGAACCTCCGCAACAATTGAATCATTTATTATTTGAAAGGAGGTATGTTCATATTTTGGAGAAAATTAAGTTATGCGATTTTCGAACCGTAGATGCCTAGTTCTCTTCTAGTTGAAAGGGCTTATTCCTAACGTCTCTCCGTACAAGATTTTGGGTAGTTGAAAATATCATTTGTTGATGAAAGGACTCATGTCCAGGACTCAAATTAGGAAGTTTCTATTGCCTGGTGTAAAATTTAAAAAAATGTGTATACGCCCTTTCAATAATAAACGATTCGATTGCAAAATTCATGAAAAATTTTAATTCAGTGAGGCAGTGATCATTTTGCTACGCACGTTTGTAAAATATTCGTGTGAAGCTGCGAAATATCGATATCGACCGAGTTGCGTATAATTCCGCCCGTAAGTGTTACCAACACAAATGCTCTCTGTATCACGTCGCTGACAATTACGAAGGCCATCCACGTGTTTACCTTGATTCCACAGATCGAATTCATCTACACCGGGCCGTGACAGGCTATAATACTCTCGTCATATCGAACTTTTCGCTACGTGTCCTTTTTCGAAATGATTTTTGAAGGAACACTGTTCGAGAGGCAGGAGAGGATAGATGTTCGAGAAATGAGATTTGTTCTTTCATTTCGTTTAAAAATTAAAGGACAGTTAATCCTTATAGAGAACGCTACGATTGATCTGATGTTAGACTAGTGCTGTGCTGTTTGAAATAATTGTTTGATAATTATTTCAATGTTGTGAGAATGTAGAATATGATGGCATCTATGTTTGTATAATTCAAAAGTTACAAGAAATTTTAATGCAAATATGTTCTTTAAAATATAATCGATATTCAGTGCTCTTGTATAGATTCCGAGGGTCCTTGTTTAAATGTTGTTTTCAATGGAAGTTATAATTCTTGATATTAATTTAAAGCTGAAATTTTACATCATTCTTTATTGTGGCCATAAACAGTATCAGAACTGCATTGTAATTACCATTTCTCGTAATTCTTTTACACATTTCAATGTCTTATTATGAAGCCAAAAATGTCTATCTTTCTTTTTTAAAGATTGTGTACATTATTAATCTGCTGGCTCCGCTACTGTCGAAGATCCATAATTTTTTATTCTGAGTAAACCCAGTGCCTGGATCCACCGTAATTTCCACTTTGTCCTAATTATTCTACACATTTTATCAACTTATTGTACAGCTACAAATTTATAACTTCTAGTTTTCTAAACATTATGTATATTGTTTATGTTTACTGACAATGAGTCTACTATTGCCAAAATCTATAATTCTTTATTCTGAGAATACCCAGTGCTTGGTCACACTGTAATTCCCACTTTATCCTAATTATTTGTAACATTTTATCGTCTTACTATATACCCAAAAATTTCTACCCCTTCGTTTAAACTCTGCGTACATGATTAATATCTGTTCGCTTCATAATTGTCCGGAATACATCATTCTTTATTCCCGACATACCCGGTGGCTGTGCCACCCTGTAATTACCGTTCACCGTAATTCTTTTACGCGTTCCGACAACGTATGGCACGATTTAAGATTTTTAACACGTGCGACGGGAAATTGGCGGAAAGTAAAAGAGCGTACGGTGTGGCGGGAGGTGACACTTCGAACACACACGTACACACGCACACCGAAAACTCGTGATAGCGATTATGTGTGGGTGTGGAAGGGGTTATAACAGACCACAACGGTAGCCACACATTTCGGTCGGTCGCGCGGGGCCGCATTATTTCGTGATTGTCGTCATGCTACCGGTGGAGTGAGAAGAATGTGTTAATTTTGTGGCGATGTGTCAATGTGCACTCCGGTACACTCCTCTTATGCGATTTGTGTCCACCCTTCCCTGCTTCTCTCCACTGTTTCACGATAAATTGATTGGATCGAGCAATAAGCCTGTTTCAATTTTTTTTAATGTCACACTTTTCAGTCGCCCGACTTGAATTTCGTTTCAGACGTATTCTGTGCCGATTCGTTGTCAGATTAATGCTCTTGCAATTAGTATTCTTTATATATCTCACGGTCAATAGTAGACTATTGATATTTTGAAAATATTGGTCTCAAATTAATGTTAATTAGTTTTAACGTTTCCACGTGAGTATCTTCGAAACTGTTAGGGATGACGAAAAACATTTCAGGCAGAAATTGTATGATTTCGGGGGTGACATAATGTGGTTTCAACAGTTTCTTTATAAGTAGAGCTATAGAGGTGTAAAAGTCACTTTTATTCTTTACAGTGAAACCACGTACATATGTAGTATCTTAATCGATGCAGCTTTTCATTTTATATAACGAAAGTCTTATTGTTGGTGTGTTTGTGTTGAAAAACTGTTAGTGTGAGAAATATTTAAATTTTAATTTTGGAAAAGACTACTAGGTGGTTTGTTACGCAGAGAATATTCTTTTCTCGTAGAAACATCAATTTTTCTGATAAGTTGATCGCTGCGGTTCTTTTTTCTCTGTGATAAAGGGATTAGGGTGTTTTAGATAAAAAGCAGTTAGTGTAGTAGATACTTTGACGTGGAGAATATCGAGCTCGCGAGTTGCAGTACTTTTCACAATTTTTCCGTGGCGCGAATTTTTGATAACGCCAATAGGTTTCCAGCATTATGGTCGAGCGATTATTGTGTTAGATTTCGAACCGAGTTGCGTCGGAGTTGCGAATTCACGATCGAAAGTATCCGCTTTAATCACCTCTAATCTGTTCACAGGGACTGAAAGCTTAATCACCTCTGGTGATTAATTGATCGCGAATTAATGATTTGAGAGAATGCTTTCCAATAGAATCGGAAGGCTGATTTCAGGCATTATCTTCGCGCAGTTCTACAGCGAAATAGCCATTAAGAGAATTAAAGAACGTTTACCGATTGCAACTCTGGCGCAAACCGAATTCGTTTTGGTAACATGAAAAAATAACAAAAGTACACATTCTGAATGTTTGTTGTGAGAATTAACAATTAAAAGAATGCTTGAAATTATTAAAGTATGTACAGTATAATAAGTCATTTTATTAATGATAAATTAATCTTATTGTCAGACGAGTAAAGGGTATTAATAATGAAATTTTTATTTACAACAAGTTTGAAGGTATTATATTTTACATAAAGTAATGTCGCCAACAGTTTTATTTCCAAATAGAACGCTTTCCTCAAACGGACTCTACTCTTACAGTAGTCATCGAGGGTATAGTTCATCGAGTCTAGTCCATACCCTTTCCCTTTCCCTTCTTTAGCATATATCTACATAAGATTTTGCGAAGCAGATCAGATTTTTTCTCCCTAGCTACAGTAGCTGGTACAAATAGCTAGCCAGACCCCAAGTTCAGGGCAGGTAAGTGTGTACATTGGTAAGTAACTTGTACCAGTAACTCGTAAGTGGACTAGCTAGGCTACCTACTTGTATTAGTTACTATTACAAGTAGCTTGCCAAAGTAAACGCAGGCTTAAAAGTAAAACTGCGTGTTTTACCCACAAGTTTCCAACAATTACATTGAACAGTTTTATTTTAAATACATTTCATATTTTTGCTATAATGTGGTGTACGAACACTTGTGTACGGTAGTGTACTTGCATCTTCGCTGTGTTCGTTCTAACCAATCTCCGTTAGCGAGATCACGTAAAAAGGTACCGATACGAATAATTAAACCTTAAGACGGAGTCGTTAAAGAAGGAAGACGATCGTTGAAGGAAACTCTGGTCCCACGATTTCGAAGGCACGCGAAACACTCTCCCCGTCGATTTCTCGGCCAGAGAATTACTCGACTCGGGGGCGTTCCTGATCCTTCTCGAGGATCAGGGGAGCACCGTTGACATCGTCCTCTCAACATTGTAACGAGAACGAGCGTTTTTAATAAGCGACAATTAGCAACGGAAGGGAGACGACGAAGGAGCCCGGCGAACGCCCATTCCGCTGGTCCTTCGTTCTCGTCGTGATGGAGAAGATTTTACTCGTCCCGGAGCCGATGTCGCCTGGTATAAGTTTCCAAGGATCGGCCTGACTGGCTCGTAAACCCTGTAAAATATTGCATTCGGCGCCACAAGCAGCCTGCGTGTACGATTCGCAAGCCTACGCCGCCTTTTCAGCCCGTAGCCCCGCGAGGCCGGGTGATTAGGCGTCCGATGTGCTTGAATTTTGAATCGTGAAGCATCGCGACGATATAATTAAATCCTGTTATGGTATTACGGTCGGTTTTTGTTACAAAGCACGCCGACGTTTACAATTTCTGCCGGATGCGGACCGTACGGACGCTTTTTCATCCGAAATGCTCCTCGATCGAACCTCTATTTATGTATTTGATCTCCGAACAAAATGTCGATGGGAGGTTGCCTGTTATCGTTCTTTTCTTTCTCCTTTCCGTCTGTTCGCTTTTAATCGAGCACGGGATTTCTTGAATGGCTCGCTGGAATTCTTGTTAAGAGATTCGATGCTTGTAATGTTTCCGATATTCAGTGGTTTTAGACTGCAGGGAGCATAGCACTCGGGCATTGCAACCGTAATCTTTGGGAGTTCGAGCGATTGCAGATGACATAATCAAGTTTGAGCGGAACACAGCGACTCGGACTGCTGATGCGTTTTGCGAGGTTCATTACGGAGGTTTATGTTTAGATCATGTACGTGTTGTAGGTTTAGTGGTAATATAACGAATTTTTTTTCGGTTAAAATCGATTCATATCTGATTTTGAATCCTTTAATTAACGTTCATCGATTTTTGTTTTATTTGAGTATGGTCTGCGAAGTTATAGGGGTAGTATCAGATAAAACACTAATTGCAAGTAAAATCGAACGTAGTGAAATTTCTGTTGGAATGAAATCATAAAATAACGATGTGAAATACCACTTCGTCAAAATAAATTCAATTAATATTACGAGTCCTGCTTAATGGAATATTCAATGAAATTATAACTGTTTTTTTTAAATTAGTTTCATATAATTCCATAGTAAAAATAAAAATTGCTATTACTGTATATTTATTTGTATTCTCAGACTAAAATAATAAAATTGTTTTCAATATGCTTTTGATTGTTATTTCTGTTTCAGGATGCGAAGTAATGAATAACCAACATAATAATTTATTTATTGATTGAAGTCATCGTTAGTTCCAATAAATCTGTGTTCTCTGCATTATAAATTAATATTTCTCATTAATACGACCTTATATATAGAACGAAAAAAAGTTAACTTGAGCTTTATGTAAATCATGTAACAATTACTGTTAGAATGAATGATCAAAATTTTCGAAGGTGTTTATCATACCAACAATATTTTATAAATATTAAATACTTCAACTTTTACCATGTTCTTAACAAAATATTTCTATTAAATATCCATGATCATTCATACGTACATAATAAACAGAAACTGCATTAATTACTCCAAACATCTTATCATTAATCATGAAGTCCAGTTTTTTAATTTCCCAACACTCGATTTCGAATAATTGAAAACGATTCTAAACATATTACGTCGCATATAGAAACATACACAAATTATTCAAATGTGACAACTTCGACGTGACAGAAAATTCCAAAGAATGTTGAAACGAATAAAAATTAACAACGACGAGACTGCGAAGAGACAAATCGTATAAAACTCCTGAGAACATGAAAGCAGCGAAAAGATTAGTGCAAAAATCGTAGAAATCGCGAATCCAGTAGCGAGGTGGTTTAACGATCGCGGGAGAAAAAGGAAGGCGGATCGTTTGAACGGTCGATTTCACCCGGCACACCCAGTATAGTGGCTCGGGGCGCGCCAGCTTGATACTTTCTTGTAAATTGTATTAAAACGCCCGTCTTTTACGACCGTGTCAAACTACCTACACGAGCATTCTCGAAGAGCCAGGCCAAAGAGAGTCGCAAAACGAGAGGGATGGAAAGGGAAACTGGCATGAAAGGGGGCGGAGAGGTGCAACATGCATCGAGAAACATGCATGCAACGATTTTTTTTATGTTTTTTATTTGTTTGTTTTTTTTCACGCTCATAAATACATAGACGCGCGAGCCTTGATTTTCCTATTTGATATTCGCGCTATGAAGGTATCCCGGTGGTTCAAGGACCCAGAACGTGGCAGTTTTGTACGTAATGTTTATTTCAATCGCGATTGGATTCTTAATGTAATAATAAAATTGATAAATCAGTTCTAGCGTGGTGAAATGATTGGTTATAATTTATTTAATGTAATATTTGTTGGAAGTGACGTTACTGGACAATTGTGTGTTTGCTACGATTTTTTTTAGAACGACACCGTTTGTATAAGTATATGTGCATCGAGAAACTTTCTTCATTTGATACTGAATTTTATTTGCTTTGCACAAAGTAAAGTTTTATTCACTACTTTTGTATTTTTTAAACATGTTTGTTGTGTTCGTTGTAATTCATATTCTTTTCACTGTAACAATATTTTATTTAAATATTCTGTAAGCCATCAGACCTTTCTGTCTGAAAGAACTTCGAATTTATTAGCTTTAGAAAAAAGTGTATGTAGTTTAACATGAGTGTAATGGTTCAATTTTGTGGCTGATTAAAGTGGAAGTATTTATTTATTAAACATTTTATATTGTTGTATTAGATCATCAATTATCGTGTATTTTTTGCATGACGGTTCGTATTTATTTTTCCAGATCAATGATATCATAGTGGTAGCAGGTTAGAAAATAAATTCAATTATGTATTCCAATGTGATCAAATCATAGATCAAAAGATAAGATCAACTGACTTTAATACTTACAATTAGTTGATGAAGGGAACGTAAAAATAATATTCTTCTTTATATTCTTTATTTTTAATTCTGTAAGCAATTCCTTAAGTACAGATTAAAAACAAAAAAAGTGATATAACAAACAGGATCAATAAGTAAAAAAGATAAAATTAATACAAAATACGAAGTATGTACAACAGTATGTTGTTATAAATCTACCCACACTTCTAATACGATTCTTCGATTATTCGAACCTCCCCAGAGACACATTTATTTAAAATAAAAAATAATTACATTCATTCATAATTAATTCATAAGAACTAAACAATAGTTAAAAATGAAACACATTTTGAAGATCTCTGAAAAAAAGGAGTGTACACACATGCGACCCCTAGACGTTATATTATCATCAGTAACTTTTTAATTAAACAAAAAAGATATAATATTGTACATACATATCAATATCCCTGAAGACATTAAAGTATCTCGTCTAACCTAATCATTCATTCTTTTTCACCATCCTAACGAAATAGTATAAAATATGTGAACTTCGATGATGAACCTCCCCTGTTCGCGTTCCAACATCCACGAAACTGCGAATAAAGTTGCTAACTAGCCAGAACGGTCTCCCATAATTTACAAACATTCGCGTCTAATTCGCGTTCGAAGAAGAAAACGTGCAAACTCTCGACACACACAGACACACACGCACGGTGGGTCCCTCGAGTTCGACGATCTCGCGAATTCCCTTGAATTCCCTGCTGGAATTCCCCTTCCCAGGGCCGTTACGATATTGAATCCCGATTTTATGATGCCCCCGCGAGAGAGAACGGTCGCGGTGTAAACTTTTATTCGCGAATTTAGAGGAAATCAGAGCGACGGGAGGGGTGCGAGCATCCCCATGAGAGGAAGACGAAGGACGTGACAACTTATGCACGCTTTTATGCTCGGATAAAAGTATGGATCGAGTCCCGGTTAGTACAAATGCATACTGACACCGGGAATATACGACCCCTTTTGTAAAAAGTACGCGTTACACAGTTTTGATATTGTACCGGGTTTTTAAAATACTTTAAAAGACAGAACATCAAAATGAATTGCAAAAAAAGACGGAAGCGATATTATTTACTAAGCGCAGGCCTGAAACAAAATTTAATGTGAAGTTGAAAGATACTCCTATACAGGATGGTGAATAAAAAGGGTCTAAGAATTTAGGGGCTTGTAGACGGGGGATGGACCCAAATGTTTGAGAGAAGCTGACAATTCTACAGGATGATACAATAAGGGTCGAAAGCTTTAGGGGCTTATAGTACTCACAGAGAGGAGTAAACAGTGTCTAATCGATATAAGTTTGTTTTCACATTTGTTATAAATGTTCGATACGTCAATATTCCATTTCATTGCTGAACTCGCATCTGCGAATCATAGATCGACGTAGTCCTTCAAATATTGCTTACCTGTCTCGTATTGTACGACATGCATTTTCTATTCATTGTCATAAGTCCAATGTATCGTGTAAGTATTGCCCAATCAGATTACTACTTATTTCAACCGCTGCAAAATTGTTGACGAAGCAGAAATATAAAAAATTAAACACACGTATGTCCAATTCGATATCGAATGTTCCTCACCATTTATTTTCTTTCGACACACCATATCGAATTGGATTTACGTACATTTAATTTTTTATATGATTTATCATTTATATGATATCGAATGTTTCTAAATATAAGAGACATTTTTACTTCTCTTGGTGAGTAATATAGGCCCCCAAGGCCTTAGATTCTCTGTCTGTATCACCCTTAGAATTATCAACTTCTCTCAAATATTCGGGTCTATCCCGTATCTACATCGAAGCGATGGAAGAATGAAATAAAAATTTTTCTAAAAAACGTACACTATCTTTTTCTTCTCTCATTGATAATACACGCGAGCTATCTCGTCGAAAGCGTCGAATAAACGACATCGACTCGCGAGTTATCTCGCCCGCGGTTGCGAGGGGGTTGTGAGGACCATCCCAGGAGAGGAAAACTTCAGATTTCCGTTTCTTCGCTAGAATTTTACTGCTACCCGATTTATGGTGTTCCGCCGCCCTCCTCAAGGTGGAGTTATGCAGAAAGGACATGCGAACGGGATAGCGGTCCGCAGAATGATCTCGTTGGTTTAGTAGCGTCGATTAGGGGGCTCTTAGAGGGCTCGAAGGGCCGTTCCTGAGTGGCTACAAAGTGAAACGTAGAAAAAGACCACTGGATGCTTTTCTTCGTCCCGGATTTCTTTTCGTTTTACGTCTCTGTCCCTCTGGTTGGCTCCTTTTGAACTGACCCGCCGCCATCGCTCGACTCGAAAGAGACCGGCAAATGCGGATACTAAAGCATTAATTAATAGCGACTGCTTGCTTGAAACGGTATTACAGGGGCTATCTTCGTTTTATGGGTACAGAAGGTTTCGTGGATGTATCCGACGCACCTTCGAACGGGGTTGTAAAACTTTTCGAGGACAGACCGAGGTAGAAAATCGTTTCTTTTTTTATCCCTTTGTTCTACGGCAGTCCTTTTCGCTTCCTTTTTTGTCGGTTTCTTCTTACTTCTATTTCTTCTTCTCTTTTTTTTTGGTCAAGCAATCTCGATCGACGTTTTATTTACCTTGACGGTTTGCTTGAGCAGTCATCGACTTTTTATGATGAGAAATCGATCGCGTAATGACGTCTGAGGTACGATCCTGTGCTATTTTTTTACAGAAATGTTCTGCGTTAGTTGTTTGTGTTATATTATTATGTTTTAGTGTAGCTTTCGTTTCTATGTGTTTTTTTAAACTCTATTTCATTTGTTAGGTTTTATATTGATTTCAAATATTTCGTTTTAAAGTACGGTTTTATTTGCTGATTATAGAAAGAAATTTTAAAAAATTTGGCATGTCTATATTATTTTCAATTTTTTTTTATCTTAAGAATGGACGTAGTCACCTTCTGTTTCTACTATTCATTTTCATGTTCAACTTGCGGTTTAATATCAAAAACCCGTCATGGAACTTCGTAATAATTCAAACAAATAATAATCAAAACGACAGTAAAAGATTTTTCATACTCTCCGAATATTGCCCAATTAAATTTCTACTTATTTCAATTGTTGCAAAATTATTTGATTAAACAGAAATGCACGTGTAGAAGACCGTTTTAACAATAAATCGCAATAAACGTTTCATAAGAATAGCGTTTCAAATTACCAAAAGAATAAAAAAGAACCTCAGAACGAGAAGACCTCTATAATTTTCAAGGCAAACAAATTAATAGAAAATATTTGACTCCATTCTTATCCTTAACCCAGGTTCTGCCAGATGGGGTGTCATGTACCCCTATGAAATTAAAATGCATGCCGTTTGCTATCAACACATTTTCCACGCATAATATATTTTCCTACACAACTAAATATTATGTGTGTTCAAAAAATACATAAAATATAAAAGACGCTTTTATATTATTATTTAGACGATTAAAAAAGATGAGGTATGTCACACCTTACCTGAAACTTCTTGGTACAAAATTTCACCCCAAAATTTCCGAAAAACCTAATACGAAAGTCAATTTCAAATTCGACTAGAAAACAGAAAATTCCCTTTCCTACATAAATTAGAATTCTTCAGAATGTGAAGGGCTCGTGAAATTAGCTATGAAAACAGGTGTAGTTGAGGAATCATCGGCACGTCGGTGTCAAACAGTTAGCTGAAATCCAGCCACTCTAGTTAACCCGTAGGGAGGGGTAAGATATCGGAGCAGGGGTTAAAGCTGGCTGTACCAACTAATATCCTTTAGTCTTATCCTTATTATTATCCTCCCCTCGACTGCGCTTTAAACGTGGCTACAAGGCGTTCCTCTAAGCGGGCTGCCGACAGATATTAAAGCGCATCCTTAGCCCTAATTTTAGCGACTAATTTTACACGAGAACACCGGCTGATCCTTTAAACCGGCGATTGCCTTCGTCGAGCGACGTTCAAATTTAATTTCTTGAACGTGGAGCCGCAATCGCGACTCGATAAATGCGAGCAACGAGCACTTGCAAGTTGTCTCCTTAATGGAGTAGAACCTAATGAGAGTTTGGAGAAATCAAACAATGTTTCCTGTTTAGAAAATCGTACAAATGTTTTAGAATATCACTTGAAGATCTGTAAATGGTGTGTGTATAATTAGAAATCTTATGTTTGTTTTCGATGGGCGCGATCGAGTGCTTTTTCGAATTGCATGTGGAAGTTTGATCGTGTTTTTACATAATTCGTGTCTCTTTATTTGGTTCGGAAGGTGTAGCCTATGATATTTAATTAAATGAACTGATTTTTTTAGACACGGTAGCTAAGAGTATTCTTTACCATAGGAAGCTGCCATTTTTTAATTAAATAGATACGTTTGAAATTATTAACAAATAAGTACCTACTTGTTGAATTTCTAACAAAGTATGTTTCTTAACCTTCGTGGAACCATGATCGAAAGCTTAAGTTAATGTAGAATGTATGTTTTGAAGTACGTCGTTGAATTCAGAATTAAATACACACCATTTTTAGTTATTATCATCGAAGGCGTAAACTTTAATATAAGGATTGCTGCCCTCATTATTTTCTATATGTTTGCATTTTCTAGAAATTCATTTTCACCAAATTATTGTACATAAGAAACCATACAATTTAGTAATTTGAAGTATATTTTTATCTTTGATAGTTTTCGAGGTAGCTTCGGCGGTGTCAATTTTCAGAGGGTGGTTTGATCTATTAAACATAATTATCCATTTCTATTATACAATATTATATAATAGAAATTCTATTTTATATTTTCGATTTATTTTTCCATAACGAATCACTTTCTTTTCGGTTCCACCACGATAGCTGAGACATCCTGTACATTCTTGACTCATTCTACTCATTCTCTCATCACTGGATTTAAAGAGCCATAAGCGCACGTGCTATCTTTTCGTTTGACAGTGTATGATCGTTCTATGTGGAAACTTTGCAGCAGCAACATGTGAAACCGCACTGACTGTGTTTTCTTCATGCAACATGTGAAAGCAAGCAAATCGATTTGAAAACCGCAAGATCGTGCGCTCTTTCTTCAACCCGTTTAATATGTAATTCAGAGATACTTTTACAAGAAGCGATTCTACCCGCAGAAAAGAGCACTCGCCGCATGTCTTGAAACTTAAGACACTTTGACCACATTTTCTTGAAAAACATCAGTCTTCTTACCAAATATACGCAATTGTAGTTCTGTAATTCCCAACTGCAACTACAATAATCGAGAATCCATTTATTTCATCCTATTTTTATTTTCGGAATCACTCAAAAAGTACAGGATACGATGTAGTAGGCAGTACGGTAATAAATATTTCGTTCGAAGAATTTTTAGCTTTGAAGTATTTCGCGCTCAGTGGGTTAATATTATTTGTTATTTTTTAAAAAGATAGTATCGCAGAAACTATGTATTTCTATTTCTTTCGCTATTTATCAGCCGAAAGATTCGATTGAACCGCTCGTGTTCATTCCGCGTTGGCATGTTCATCCATCTGCGTGATAAATGAAAAACGTACGATCGAACAGTTTCCCCTAATTCTGAATTTTGCGGTATAGTTCGGAGCGCCGTGAGTCTTACTCTATCAATCGGATGATCGATTTGTTCGATCCATCAGAATGAGCCACTCATTACGCAGCATTTCCCGTCATTAAGTAGATTATGCGCATTGTTAATGACCGTAAAGCGTGTACGCGAATAGAATGATTTACTTAATCCACCAAAATATTATTATTATCCCTGTATCGAGCTCGGTATTCTGTACAGTACGTTGCACATTACTACAGCGAATTTTCCATCATTTTTCCGCACCGAATTGTTAAAACACTGGCTCAAAATTTTAACACATTTTATGCAATTGAACAATTTAAGGTGATTCATAATTTGAAGTGAAATGCTACTCAGCAGAGTGGTTCGATAAATTATTGAATAATATGAACTCGTTGAATTTTATTAACGGTAATGTAGATAAAAATTTATGTCACTTGTTATTAACAGTGTCTATTGGTAATTATACTATGGATACATATTTTTAAGTAATGGTTCACGAATTTTATTATGGATTTATGTACACGTTTTAAGAACTCACGAAACTGGCTAAATGAATAGATTGTTTAAAAATCCTTTTATTTAACACTCTTTCAGGTATTGTTATTTAAAACATGCATGAATTTTTTATTTAAAACATGCTGATAACATCTATAAAATATTACTTTCAAATACACCTTCAGAATTGATATTCAGTCAATTATATCTGACGAGTCAAGGAAAAAAAATAATTATAGTAATACTTGATCAGTTTCGCGAATCATCCTGTATAGATATTCTTAAATGAGAGTCCTGCTTTCATTAAACTAATTGTAAAATAAGTTACGTCCACCGTATTATATTTTAGTATCATCAATTTATTACAGACCTCTCAGCAATTTCATTCATTAAAACATTTATGATCGTTGTGTATTTATTATCGATGAGCAGATTGCACTAAAAAATAACAAGCAACATCCGGACTGCAATTATGTGAATATTTAAATTTCGCGATTTCTAAAATCTGCAATCAAAGATGGCGATTATTTACGGACGCGCACATTTTTGTTCCCGTTCTGCACAATGTTGCGAATTTCCAGATAATATTGATTTTTCTTGACACAGAGGTTGGGTTATTGGTAACCGTAAAACGTTTGCGTATAAAACTGATCCAAAATAATATTCTGCGCGTTTAATCGAATCTGTATGTTAATTAATACCGGGGACTTTGATCGGCATTGTGCGCATACCTCTTTAATTTCATATCGCGTCTTCCAGCCGGTTTTACGCTCGAAATGCAACCAATTATACTGCGTTACAATAATGCAAACTAAAAACTTATTTTGTTACGAATTTACATTTATGGCAGCAATTTTGGCTATACTTGACGTTTCGCATATTGATGCGAGGCCGTAATTAATATATATGTATCAGTTCTAGCGCAGTCGTACGATTTTGCACGATTTTGGAATTTTAAATAGCCGCCGCGCGAAATTGAAAATTAATCATTTAAACAGAGACGGAACTACGCGATCGCCGAGCTCAACACTTTGAAATCTTTGGAAATTTCGTTTGGTCTGTATTTGGAACTAAATTCTTCACTAACGATATTCATATTGTTATATAATGATTCGAAGAATTTTTTTTATCATATTACGACTCGCTTAACATAAAAATCTAGAAATATTTTTCAGATTAATTTTATGACTTTTGTTTTAAATGAAGTAGCAATTTGATTGTCAGGATAAAAATAGTTTATTGCACAACGGCTTGCCTGTTTATTTTTGTAAATTTTTTTATATTTTTATGTTGCATGATGTAATGTGAAATATAATGCGAGGATTAACAAGTTTTTAATGCCGTGTGTTAATTTTTGGGTAAGAGACAATAAAGTTTCATGGATATTAAGCGAATGAATGATTTCAACACTATAATAACTCTAGACTTTTTCAACGATAATAACTATTGAACTGGAAAACAATATGTGGTAGATGAATTACGGATATGAAAATTATAGAAACTTATGTAACACAAACAATTTCTGAGAAAGAAAAGTAGAATTTTCGTAGCTTAATTTTCCTTAATATTTTGGTACGTCTTCGTTTTTGAATCATTGGAATTATTTGCTCTCGGTAAATATTAATTATTTGTATCCTTAAACAAAGAGTTACGCTTTGCAAGCAATAAACATTTTGCAATTAACACTTTACACATTGAATGCAAACATTATAATAGAACTTGCAGTTTACTATTGTTAACTGTTGAAATGATTAAGAAAAATAGAACCTAAATAATACTTTAAAAATTTTTTTTTATTATTTGCAGGTTCTAAATTAGTTGTTTAAAAATCTAAGAAATGGAATGGTTACTTCACATATTTCGCATAGTATGTATTAACATTACAGTTCTTATAAATTTTTCAAAATTGGATACATTCCTAAGTCAGAAAATATAAAGTAAATAATTTAAAACAATCTGTTAAACTTTTTTCAAACTTCTTACTATTGCACTTGTTACTGCTTTAAAACATGTTAAATTAAAAAAATCGTTGTTAATTTCAGTTTCCCAATAAACAGACACTGTTTTATTAAACGTAAATATTACTAAAACCACAATGCCAGAAAATATATTTCAATTATTTGTATATAACAGTCTCAACAAAAACTCAGTTTTTTCAATCTGTAGCAGTCAAACGTCGGCGGAAGTCAAATGTATCATATTTGTCACTTTTTCAATGGCTGAAATGGAAGTGAAAGAAGTCAAAAGAAAGATTTACCGGTCCATTGGCGTAGACGCTAACATTTTACAGTGATTACAACAAACACTTAAAACAGTGCCAGAAATTTCAGCGATCACAATAGAAAATTGACTAAAATTCTAGAAAAAGTGATAAAATTCTTCTGGTTACAGATTTTATTCTAATTTTAATGTGTTTTCCACGGTATTGAAGCACACGAAGGGACTCTACGCTAATGGAAAGGTCCCGGGGTGCAGAGAAACTGGGCAGGTGTTCGAAAACCGGAAGCCTTTAGACGCGCCGCTGCATTCTGCTCGATCTACCGACAAATTCGAACAGTTTTGACTGTATAATCCTGCTTTAGTCCTTTTCACGTCACTGGGAAAGTCCTTCTGAACGGATTTACTGAATAACCTTCCTTCTGAATGAAACGCTCCACGATCTTTCACTATAGATATTTGAACTTTCCTCTTCTTCATTCAGTCCTCGATGGATTCATACGAATTACACAACGTGCATCGAGAAATGCACGAAAATCTGTAATGAACAGAATTTTATAATTGTAACATTAATGTTGAAAATATTCAAGGAAGCCTTGATAATGAATATCGGGTTACCTGATGAATCACATTGCAAATTGAATTTATATGAATATAAAATGTGATAATCAGTGTCTCAGTCACGAAGGTTTATATTTATAATTAATCTATTGTTTATTAGAATTTTTTATTGTTGCACTGAAAGTGCTTAATACAATCAGTTCACTCACTGAAATGATTTATTCTTTATTAAGGAACCAAGTACTGTCTCTGTACTAAATACTATAGATACATCAAATTTACTCGCTGGATGCATTAAGAACATAAATATTAACAACATTATTACTACAACATAAATAATAAGAACATTATTACTACAAGAGGAAGACCAAAAAAAGAACAAACCTAAAACATTTTGCTCTACATTCTATACGTACGAACAGATCTTAATAAACGTCTTGAAACGCATAACTGTTATACTACAAAATAAAGGACGTTTCCTTCATTCTTTCCCTAGAAATCAAGGTTAAATCAGAAAATTCTGAACCTTGCTGCGGATCTTCAAACAACAACACACATTCGAGCAAGATTCCTGCGAATTTCGATGAAACAGTCGAAGAGGGAGAGAAAGATGGGGTCGAAGGCGAAAGGACGTTGAACGCCGAGAGCAGAAGGGGGGTAGTTTTCGTGTATACGCCACTGACATCTGTATTAGCAAGATTACCGGGTGGTTTCCGTGGCAGAGGGTTCCGGTACGTGACGCACACCCGGTTTCGAACATGGAATAGGTGTGAACGAGGATGACGGGGCGAGGGTTGACCAGGGATATTCGGCTCTTTGCTCGACATCAATGACTTTGTATATAAGTCCACTAATCTGTAGGCTCGCATAAAGCCGCCCTTTTGTATAGCTGGCTGGCTACATAGCACGAGAGTCAAGTCAGTCAGTCAGTCAGTCAGTCAGGATAGTCGGTCGGTGGCACTTTAGGATGGTCCTGCCGCTTCATGGGACGGATATTAGGGGTGGTTAGTAGTCCTGCACAAAAAGCTTTTCAATTGGATCGAATTAAATCGTTGACGTACGATCTTTCGGTTCGATGAAATTCTATTCCGTTCAGTGAAACGTTGTCCGTGTTTCCGTTTTGGTTAGATGAATTTATGATAAGATGTTCAGTTCGGGGGTACTGTTGAGGATTGGCTAACTTTTATTCGCATGTAAATATAACGAGATATCGTATCATGGCTGTTCTGGATTAATTAGGCTCTGGGTCAGTTGAAGTGATCGCAAAACGTGATTAGAATTACCGAGGTGTTATTTGTACCTCGTGTTTAGTTTGAAAGATATATTTTAATGCACTTTGTTTTGTTTTACAACGGTGTAAAATTGTGGCCGTTTTGCTTGAAATTTGTTAATGTTAATGGTGTACATGACCCTGCTTGGATAAAAATTTAATCTAGAATCATAATTTCTAGTGAAACATTTTCCGCGTTTCCGTTTTGGTTACATGAATGTTATTCTGTTGTTAATGTGCTACATGTCTTTGCACGGATAAAAATTTAATCTGAAACCATAATTTCGGCTTTCAAAATAATTTTTTTGTGTACATGCTGATTAAGCCACTTTCTTTACAATATTAGCAGAAAAGTTGTTATAAATTCAGTACAAAATATTATGTGAACGAAACTTCGTGAAAATTTTCATTTGTGACGCACATATGGGATTACATTTGTTTAATTTAAACTTAATCTGAAATATATAAGAAAATTCTGATGTATATTAAAAAATGAAGAGGAGCAACATTATAGAATAATAGAATGTTCAATACTTTAATTTTTACAATCAAAGAATTAATATTACCTATTTTTTTTAAATATGTTGCATTTAACAATTTTTATTCGTTAATCATTTATTTAATATTTTGGTGTACGCGTTTCCAATTCTTCGTAAAACAAATTTTGTTTTCTGTTAAATTTACATTTTTAACATACGAAAAATTATAACGTATTATTTCGTATAATTACTAAAATATATGAAGAATGTTTTAATAAATTAAATGTTACTCTCGCTACATGTATAACATAATACAACATTCAATAATAATAATACATCGTTTCTGTATCAGACTTCTATACGTATTATGAATAAAAAAAATTGAATGAAAAGAGAAACAGTTAGTACGGGTAATAATATTAATTGAAAAAGCGAGGTACAGCAGAATGATGTTATAAATGTAACAAACGAAAATGTACAAATTGACCTTTTTAAATCGTGAGCCATGTAATTCAAGTACGATATTAATATTCAATAACATGGTCAGAAATTCTTGCAAATTAGTAAGAAACATTCAGGAAAAATTATAGTCTTTTTTATTAGAAACAAAACTTTCAACGAAATAAATTTCTAAATATTTGGATGAACCTGTTAGTCGATTTTTACTTTAATTGAAATTCTTCCCATTTGTAATTTCACTAAATGTTGTCTTTACAAACACTAAATAATCCAATTGTCAGACTACTTCAAGTGTCTTAATTTAACCTTTCCACAGGTTAGTTCGAGCGACACTCAGGCAAAGCAGAAGAACCATACTGCTAAGAGCCACAATATTGGCTCAGACGTGTCACCTGTGCTATCAAAAATTATTTCAATAATCAAACTGCTTTTCTGCCGATTTTTTTACTCGTTTTCACTTTACTAACAAATACTAAATATACCTATCGATTACGTGTAAATTCAGAATTGAACCGGATTTCATTTTTCCCTTAATTATAAATTCGCTTCATTAGAATAATTTTAAAATTTGAAATTGAACTGCAATCAGTTTCTGCATCACTTACAGCAGAATCGTATTATAAACAGTTTCGTATAAAATTTAATTACAAAAATAAAATCAATAAGACAGACGAACAATCAATAAATAAAGCAGTAAGAAAATAAAAAAATATTCGAACACTAAAACTTCACTAACAATTTTTCGATTATTCTTTCAAAGTAAAGAAATTAATTCAACACAGACCTACTGGTCGAATGCGCTAACCTCAACTATAAAGGAGTTAAAAATCTTCCAATTAAACATTCACCTACATTCTATTAATATAACATTAATCAACATACGAAAGTAATACATCATGCTCCCACGATTTCATCAAGTACTTAAAAAATCTCATGTTGCATACATCTCGATGATTCTCCCCTCCACCGGATCCCCATCGCGCGACATAACTTCATCGATGAATAATCCCAGCGATTTGCATGACGACACCAAACTCGTTTCACCGAACAATGGACGAAGGCGCCGAAAACTTGTCCGCAAGCTAACCTCCAAGTAGAGCAGAGGCGAAGAAAAAAGAAATAGTTATGATGGTCCGTAACATCCGTGGACCCATCTACAAATCTCATTGGAGGCTACTGTCAGGCAGGGGTGCCATTCACCCCACGTTTCAACTCCTCCCTTTTCGAACATCCAGGCCAAGTCACCCTGACACTGTTAGGGCCACTATTAGTTCGCTTTCGGATGGTGTGCTAGTCGGTTACTCGCTACAACGCTTTCGACCCTTCCGGTGTTGATCGTTTCCGTGGATGCTCCGCTTGCAGCCGAAATTTCAGGATGTATCACAATTTCAATCTGGCCTTCCTCTGGAACGTGCACTGTGAGTATCCGGTTACCTGTCTCCGTTCGCGCGCGCGTGTGTGTGTGCTACTTTGGACATGAGGAAGCCACAGCGTGGTCCGATCTCGACGAGTGTCCATTAGGGTTCATCAGATTAGGATAAAAGTACCTCAGTTTCGAGTATTCAGACAAGTCAGACACGGTGTATGGAATATTTAGGCGCATACATACTTGTAACAATGGTTGTTCAAGAATTTGGAGAGTCAGATGGCGCTTCGAGAATGTTGGGGTGGTATATAATTATTCAGTGGACTGTTGTAAGGGTAATAAGGTAAACGTTCCCAACAGAGATCGGTTCTCTTAATTGGAGAGATAAATAAAGACATCTGGTAATAGAGAAATTAAAGTTAACAGTGTTTTATTGGATTTTTTGAAAAATTCGTTATTAAATTTAATTAATATTATCACGTCATTGAAACAGTAGCTGATAGATTCTAATAGGAGCAGTTGAGGATTACATATTCTGAAATCGTCGTGTTTGGAATAGACAGTAAAAGAATACAGTTGACAGTTAAATTGGACACAATTGACAGCTTTTAGTAACAGAGCTAAAATATTCCGTGGTCGAAAACAAGTACACTAAAAGCAGTTCTGTGCCAATTACCGGGCACTTTTACAAGTAGCTTCAATGGCTCTATTTAAACCGCGACTTTTTAACCAGTCACGCAGCTCAAATTTCACATCCTGACAAATTATTCAAGAAACACTCTCCTTTCATGGCTAGATGCTCTAAAGCACCTGAACAATTCAGTAAGAAGATCATTCCTTTCAAGAACCCTCTTTTAACATTCTGTCACTCGATGGGTTTACTTACCTCCGAAACAAACACTTTGTGTACAAGGCATACGTGTTTTAGCGTCCTAAACTCTGCAACCAGTAATGCATTGAACCTAAACACATTGTCTCTGAGGCAAATCGTGCTGACAGAGTGTGTCAGAGTATTCACGAAAGTATTTTTTCTGTGACACATGAGGCTCGCATGACAGACCGGTTCGCGACAGAAGGAAAGTCAGGCTTCCTCCTGTTTTATGGTGGCGTAATTAAACTGCGAGTCGCACACGTACAGCGACAGGATTTAGGGTGGCTGACAGCGTTTTACATCGGGAAGGTAGAACCTAATTTATATAGAAAAAGAAGAGGCCCAGGGACAAGGTGGTGGAGATACTTGGGAGAAAGAGGGAGTTGCGGTATTTACGATGGAGGCCCTACGTATGTATCGACGCATTATGGGGTCCATGGTATCAAAGAAGCCGCCTTTACAACGAGCCATATACCGTTTACAGCGTCTGAAATCTGACATCTATATAAGTGTTCCATAGCTTTTGCTTGCTGTACTGATAACTGGCGAGTGTCTTCTACACGGACTTCTTACCTGTCGGAAATCTTCTGGATAACCTGCTACAGCCTTACGCGATCCTTCTTCGTATGAACGTTAATGCCTCGCCTTGACATTTCATTTTCGACGCCGCGAGACGCACATATTTCCTTGAACGAGTGCCTGAAGAGATCGCATTGTAGATTGATCATCTGGGCGAGTGTTTGACAATTAAGTCTGTTGTGTATTTTTTTGCGTGGGCAGTTTAGTAATTGTCCATGTACAGGGGATATGCTTAATCATTGGTCACTATGGTTCTTGGTGACATCGGTAGCACTGTACCTGTGTAGCTATCAGTAACTTCAGCACTGTTATTCATGAACTTGATCAAATTTAGCTTATATGACGCATATGTCTAAGATTATGTGGAATTAATTCTCTTGTTATGCCATATAGAATCATTATGATTCTTACATATGTGTCTCTTATTTTTGGTTATTCTACACACCTGCAAAGTTTCATCAGAATCGGGAGGGGACGGTACAATATCCTTCCTTGTTAGTGACATCAATAACGTTACATTTAGTGTAGCTATAAATTATTGCAATACTATTATTCATGAACTTGGTAAAGTATAATGTATTGAAAATATTTGTCCAATTTATCTGCAAAATTATCAGTCTTTCTGATAGCAATGTTACTTGGTTTACATATCTTTTTAGTGACATCAGTAGGACTATATGGATATAGCTAAATAACACTAACCGCAGTATACTACTGAAATTTAACTTGTTAATAGTGCTTGTTCAGGGTTATATGAAGAGCAGACTGCAACAGTTTCCAATCAGTTCTACCAAGGAATTTTTATAATATAAGATCAGTCATTCCATTTCACAAAATCTACTGTCATCCATTAACACGAAGTCCCTAAACAACGTTTTCATTCTATCAATGTTTGTAATTATTTAACGCAATATATCTTCAATATAAATCTCCAATACGAAAAATATTCAATTTCTCAAGTCAGAATTTCATAACAATTAATAGCTGTCTGATTAAATTAAACTTCAGGCAATCAGGGCACTAAAAACTTCAGTAACATACAAAAAACTACTTTCGACCATTAGGAAAAATCTAGAAAAGAATTATCAGCAGCGGGATCCACAATGGTACAAGAAAGTTCAAGCAATTTGAAAGAGATCCAGTTCCAGCGTATCAGTACCATTCTACATCATAGAATTAAATGTATCCATAAAAAGTCAGGGAACGTATATAGTGTACCGATAGTCGAAAGGATAAAGGCAACCTCGTATCCGGGTGTTGCTAGACAATTTAATACGTAACGAAGTGGATATCTTGGACACGATCGTGGTCTCTTTTGTAGCAACGAAACACGTACTGCACGGACTATCGTAATAATAAAGCCCGGACACTATCGGTCAGGTTGGTTCTCCGTACGCCCCCGCTATCATTATTATTATGACGACCGGTATCGTGATTGCTTTGGTAGCGATACACCTTGGTACATCGGTAACTGCAAGTCGGAGGGATACCGATAAGTTCGTGTAACCGGTCGCAGGTAGCATGATCCGATAATGACGTACCAATACATTCAATTGTCCGCTCCTTACAGTTCAAATTGATCCAAGACTATTTCGTGCGACTCTTGATGGTTCTCTTCTACATTTTATATTTCTACGCAGATATCGCGATCGCAGCGTGAATTTATTAACCGATTTTTTTTCATACTATTGACAATTTATATTTTATCAAACCTGAAGACTTATACCGATTTCCATGGCGTATACTTCATGGATTCATAAATAAGTCATATAATATACGTAATTCATGCAGCATATTTAATATTCTAGGTTAGTCGTCAATATCAGACATAGGGGTTTTTCAATTGGTTATTACAGTTTGTCTTAAACTTTTTAAATAATTGCTTTCTGTGCTCTTAACGTTGCCAACTTGGTTGCAAATTTGAGAATAAAATAGAATATTGCTCCTACTGCTACTACCATCACCATCAAATATCGTTACTGTCATTATCACTATCATTATTATAACCATTGCACATAGGATAGCCTAATCCAACGTACAAACTTTGTCCCCTCCACTCGTTATTTCTTAAGGATCCGTCCACTACGACCCAAAGTTTTCTGTTCCGATTTTTCTCAACTCAAACCGAAAGTCAGTCTTCCCTCCACCTTCGACTTGCTCATCCTAATTTCTATTCTTAACAAACACATTATATCAAACAACGACCGCCTTTCATCGACTCCATTTCCCCACTCAGGAAGATCTAGATCACTTTCTCGAGAAACACGTACCCCGTGAGTGGTCGAAGGTCACACCATCCTCAGTGCCTCCGTGTTGCTGTTGGCAGGTGGTTCCAAACCACTTAAAACTGTACTTAGGTCCCTCAGCTGAATGACCACATCTGTCGATGCTGGGTCACACGGAAAGAAGAAGAAGAAGGGGTTAATGAAAGTCTCCTGAAACGTTCGGACGCCCGGTACATACATGAGAGGCAGCATTCGGGACGAGAGGTTTTCGGACAGGTGCGATATCGGTAGGTGGCGGAACATAACACGGCAAACGGATATCCTCCTGCTCGTATCTTTGCCCTCTTTCCTCTTCTCTCGCTCTCTGTACACGCTATTCAGGCGTAACGGAGAGTTTAATTAATATTCGCACAGTGGGTTGGCCCGTTTGATTAGCTCTACGTTGCGCGGCTTGATGGGCAGGCATGCATCCACGTAGAATGCACATAGGCAGAAACCGTACAAGAGGCAGAGAGAGAGAGAGAGAGAAGGAGTGAAAGAGAGGGACGGCTGGACGGGGGAGAGAAAGAGAGAGAAAGACAGACAACATTCCGAGAGGCTACGTACCAACTGTAATATCACAATCATAACCAGACCCCTCGTCAGTTCGTCCGTCTGTCTGTCTGCCAAAACGTCCTCACGCTTCAGCGATATCAAAGAACTGGCCGCCGCTCGTGACGTTTACGCTACCGTTCATGGCAAGCTAACGCGTCCTGTTTCTGGTCAGGATTTTGTCCTGGCCGGTAACGGGAAACTCTTGTCAAATTTGCCCCTCGCCCTGAGCGTCCGCTGAGGTTTTAATCTGACCAATTGCCTTTGAATTTTGTCCAATAATTGATCGCGTCGAAATAATTGCTTTGCACTAATTTTGAATGAATAATATATTGTTTAAGACTGATTTATGACGAATATTTTTTTATTGTGTCCGATTTATTTGTTATTGTTTTTCTGTTTTCCAATGAGAAGGGTTCAGTGTAAATATGTCAGGTTGTTAGGGAAGTTCGTAGGGCAGTGAAAGCTTCAATATTAAATTTTTGTTTAGGAATTGCAGTTTGTTAAATAATACGTGTGTCGTTTCTGTTATTGATCATTTGACATCTACTTGGCAATGGCATGATTTCGTTTTCAAAGTACTGTTCATGCTTTTGAGCAAAGAATTGATCCACATGATTTTTGCACGCATGTATCTTCTAACTTTTTAAGGATCATTTTTTTTCTTGCAATCATACTCATTTGTTTGTTTAAATTTCTGACTTATGTAACCTCTCAATAATGATACACGTACGTGGTGTAACTGTATTAAATAACTCACGAATTTATTATATTAAATTATAATGAATGGCTACTACATATAGCGGATAAAAATTAATTTCTAATTGTAAATACCAGAATTCGACAATCGTTCAAATTTAGATAGAACAACATAGAAAATTTCATGTAAAAAATGAAATGGTAAGGAGAAACAAATGAAAATTTGTGAATACTTTGAAGTCACAGTCTACTCTTAAATTCTCGCATCTGCTCCGAAACTGACAATACCCAAACGAGTCGGTATCTCGATAACAACCTAAATTCATGTAGGTGGTCTTATCTTCTTACAGCGTGCACTCCTCCCTGTCGATAGTGTATCGACTTATCTCACGAACACGCCTGATTTAATTATTCGATACCGTTCGCGTTATCCTGAGTTATATTCGCTATTGTACGTGGACGTCCTGATAAATGATAAGCAGTCGTACGAAACAGTGATGTATTTTTCCTGAAACTAATAAATCTCGATAAACTCAAATTCAATGGTGCATCGAATTAAAATTACAAAAAAGTCAATAATCGATGGTATAGTTAATCCTCTCGCTCCAAGAGTAAACCTGATTGATTTGAACAGTTTCGACAATCCTCTCCACATAGTAACACCTTCATTGTTCCTTGAAAAAGATACTCTCACTCCATCATGCTAACTTCAACCGACTGATTCTTTTACCGCAACATATAGTAGAACACCAACACTGTCTGTTAGTTTCTTTTTAACTAAATTAGGCCTGGAGACTTCGTGTTGCAGACGAATGAAAAAGTATCACGGACTAAGCGGAGTTTACACACGAATTCCGCTACTCGATCACCGCGAAATACAAATTCGGTATTGTAGACGTATTTTAATACTAAACCGTCCCCGCTGCGGAGATATAACCCGTGAGATACAACGGTCGTTTAAATCCGAGAGAGTCGCGAGGATAAAGGAAAGTCGAAAGAAAGGATGAGCAAGAGACGAAGAAAGAGAAGAGCAAGAGAGGGCCGGTACGTGTTGTCCGATACTATAATAACGTAGAAGTCTACTTCATAAAGAATGTTCTGTTAGCCCAGCAACCTCGTTCGTCCTCTCCCGATGCAGTCTTCCTCTTTATCTTTATCTTCTTTATCCGGCAAAGTGGCCACCTTGCGGCGAAGAACAGCGGGTCAACCACAAAGAAAAAGATACGATGGAGCTTCTGTGGATTTACATTGGCGAATGGATGACTCGTTTTCGGCCAGTAAATCCCTGGATTCCTCGTGTCCTTTCTCTCCTTCTCTTTTTCTTTCGCTGCCTCTCTTACGCTGCGTGACCTTCGAACGCATGATTCCGTAAAGTCAGTCTTACAATTAGTGTATTAATTTGTTCCGTAATAAATGCAGTTTACAAATTGGCGAACTTCTGGTGATCAGATTCATCTTGAAGTAGATTTATTTATTATTTCAAAAACCCATCTGTGCTGTATTGATAGTTTAAAGTAATAATATGCTTATCTTTTATATTTTACCATTGCGTGACATTTTAAGAAATAATTGTAAATTCAGGATAACGAGTATCGAACTGGTGAATAGCTGTTTTTTCTACGAAACAGTATAGTGCTTTTCTGGAATAAATTGTCTTCAGTTTGAAGAGTAAGGGATGATTGCATATTTTTCCAATCGCTTTTAATCGTCAGCAATAATTTTATTATATTAATATGATTTATTCTGAAGATTCAAATGGTACTGCATCCCTTAGCTGCTTGCTCTGCTTTTTTATTACCTAACACATCAACATGTAATGGGGTAAAAAATTGAGTTATCATTTTTTGTCGCACAATAGCTTTGGATCGCAAAGATATTAGGAATAATACGGTTGTCGGAATATCTGTCACTAATTGCTTCTATTACACTTCTCGAATCACCGAAGACTTTGATAGTAGATGCGAATTTAACCCTTACAATTAGAGTACAGAGCAGGACGCAGCTGAGCACTCCACATGGCCGACGATTATTTAAAAGTAACAAGCGTCATGGCCGAAACTTTCTATTCTGTCTTGAACTATTGAGTGGTTGCACAATACATAGCTGAGCATAGGCTTTTAATTTTTTGTCTCCATCGATTGTTAAATTGGATTAATTGGATTTAATATTGGTAAAAGTCACTTTTCACTTGGAAGTGGAGAGAAATCTTTATGTAGCAGTGAATCGACACAATAATTACTGAACGGATAAATGCGCCTTTAGGCCACAGCCATAGTTTTTGCTGGCCGTATACACATATCCGAACACAGTACTCTAAAGTTTAAATTTAAATAACAAACGGCAATACAGTTCTCACATTTTTTTTATTTCCATTCCGACGAGTGACATATCATTTTTTACTTAACGTTAACATTTTCGGCAGATTTATGGTCACTATAGTGTTTGATGGCCACACGTGTGTGCATTATTTTTATCAGACATTCTTATTTTTTTCAATGCTTTTATTTTCTCTGGATATCCTGAAATGTATACTCACTAAACATACTTTCAATCGAGCTTTAATAAATTCGTCCCTGAGGAGGTTAAACTTCCTTGTACGTGTGAAGAAGATACCTAACCCAACCGAAAAATACATACGAACCTTCTGGGCTACATAACACTCGATTTACTGATTATAAACGCGTCAGTTAATAATAATCTACAGCTTTGTTAAGGTGAAACAAAATTTGATTGTCAGTACCAACTGAATCGCCACATGGAGTAGATCAAAACCCTGAACGTAAACGAGGTATCAACTTGAAGCACAAAGTAGCACAATTAGGGGTACAAAATTAATCACAAGAAACCTACTTAAGGAACCTACTTAATTTTTATGTCCCTACCATAAATAATTATGTAGCCAATGTTGATGATATTAACTAACAAAAGAAAATTGCACGGTAACTCTATTGCTATAAACTAAAATGTGATTGTCAGTACCGACTGAATTATCACGCAGAATACAGGGAAACTCGGATCATATTGATAAGGATGGTACTTGCAGCACAGGGAGTTAATTAGGGGTACAAAATAAATCACAGGAAACAACTTTGAGGGACCTATTTAATTCTGGAGTCCCTACAGTAGGCAAGTATGTAGCCAATATTAATGACGTTTACCAACAAAAGAAAATTTCGCGGGAGGTTGAAAATCGATTATTCAGGAGACGACGTTACTTATGGGTGTCTGTTATGGTTCCGTTCACGGACAGAAGTGGTTACATCGGCGAGAGGAAGATTACAAAGCGGGTACCGAATTGAAATTGATAGCCGGTCGATCGTCGCTACCACGTGCGAACTGTGCCCAGCAGCGATGGGAGAAGGAAGAAGAAGAAGAAGAAGAAGAAAAGAAAAATAAGGTGAAGAAGGAGAGCAGAGAGAAGAAGAGCGGTTAAACGGTCTAAGGAGGCGTGTAAAAGGAGGAACGAAAATTGCGGTGTTACATTATGTACGACACACCGCTTTTCCAATTACCATGGAACCGGCTATCAAGATGAAGAATGCGTTATCGTCTCTGTGATCGGGTCCCGATTGGCAACAAATGTTGATTAGCTGCGAACGTATCAGAACCTTGTAATTAGGTTTTCGGGGATAGGTTTGGCAACGTGTATCGGTGACGTGGAGCCGATTGAATATTTTATGAGGATGTCGATGGTGAATGGCGTGATACGTTAACGAGCTTAATAACATAATCATTATACAATGTAAGAGTATGGTCTTGATAAATATCGTTTAAAAGTGATGATTCCTTGTAGAACGTTTACCGTTTTGATACTTATATTATGTTTTAGATTGTAAGAAAACAGTTTCGAATCTTTCATTTTTTTATCTGTTTTATTTATCGACAATGCGGAAGAGTAAACGGTTACTATTACTGGTTCAAATAAACCGAATTCATAAGATTTTGCACATTTAAGCAAAAGTTTGTTTTCTAAGTTAGTAGAGCAACATTTTCACCTAGATTGACTGTATGTTGCCCGAACATGCACGAAGGAAATGAAAACGTCGAATGATCTTGTATCATAGATCATTCTTTTTATTTTAAGACACTCTATTATACAGTAAAGAAATATATATATCGTTCCAATTAAAAAAATGCTGATTATCTTGAAATGAGCCGTTCAGAAACCATACTGATCAATTCCACTTTTAGTCAATTTTTTAATTTCATTACCTGAGTACATGAATGTAACGTCATCACTTTTCTCTACTTTTCATTTTATGGAGCTGATCAATTTGGCTTTTGAGCAGCTTAAATGTGTGTACGGTAGAACCTCCATAGATGACACCTCGATACTTGTACGCTAGTCTCGTTCGATGCACTTTGTCAACAATTGGTATGAATTATACAGACGAATGAATATCAGCAAACAGTTGAAGGGGGAAGCAACCGTCTCAATCCTATTGGAGATATTATATAATGGGACTTCTCATGTACATGATTGGTTACTTCTTTAATTACACGAATTCTCAGCCCTGTTCTCCAGCAACTATCAAGGTTTTACCGTATTCGAATCCTCCAATAAACAGTTGGAGAGGGAAGCAACCGTCTCAGTCCTATTGGAGATATTACGTGATGGGACTTCTCATGCACATGATTGGTTACTTCTTCAGTTACACGACTTTTCAACCCTGTTTTCCAGAAACTACCAAGGTTCTACTGCATTCGAATTCTCCAATAATTTCACATGTTCAGGTTTATCTCAAATTTGACAAATGTCCTAATACGTATGGATGACTCTGTACGTATCAGCGCCCTTGAAGATGTTAAATAAATATAGAGATTGGGGAACACTTAGAGGACACGAAACGAAAAAAATAGACAAGCTACAAGATAATCCTTGCGAGATGCTCGAGGCCGTCATTACGCGTTAGGGGGCTCGACGCGTTCGGAAGGATATATCTCGAGCAAGGAATATCGAAATACGTTCGGAAACGACTTATGTTACAGCTGCAAAGTCGGCTTTCGTACGCGTACTCTTCATCGTTGCTTGTAAGCGAACGATGCAGCCCGAAACAACTCGTTCGGCAACGTGCCAATATTCATAAACACGCCTGGCAGCCGGCAATATCTTACTCAGTGACTTCTATATAAGCATTCTGCAGGGTGAGAGGACGAAGAGAACGGTGGCTCGTCCTTCTCTTCAGCTTCCAAGACACCGCACCCTGCCACTATGACGTACGTCTGTTTGTCACCGGTTCTTTGTTTCTTAACCTATTTTGCATTGGAACCTCCGATGATCGAAGTAATGTGTTCCCTGCCACAGTGGAACGTCCCATAATTGATCAGATACACGAGAAAAGCTTTTTATTAATATGTTAACTGCCATATTGTGTAGGCTGAAAAGGACCTGATTTTTTAGACTTCGGTATGAGACGAAAGTATTCTGAAATTACACTCTTTTTATTTAATAATGTTAGTAATAGTTTATAGACCTTACTAGTTCTGTCGGATCTTCTTAAATGTTTTATTAATAGTATTCGTGCTCAGATAAATAACAATTGAATTGAAGTTTCACCCATATGTGAATGACATGGCAGTCAAAATGTTAATATTGATGGTTGAATATACAAATATTGATTTATTCAATAATACAGTTCTAATGTTATACTATCATTTTTTCGAAGATATTCACCTGGCAAGATTAAAATGAGCCACCCTATATAAAAACGTATTTTTGTAGCCCACTATTTCTCAGTTTTATACGGACGAGCAAATTAAAATTAGAAAATAACTTGTTTCATCCTTCGAAGCCTTTAAGAACATTTTTTCCAAGACATATTTTATTGGTTTGAGTCATAAATAATTTAAATTTATTACAGTATTTATGTATGGATGAATATTGCTAGTTTTGCATGCATAAGTTACAGAGGTGCTTACCTTCTAATATGGCGCAATAATCTGCACCTGGATAACTATTTAAATTTTTAGAAATAAAAAATGTATTATATGTCGCGAGATATTTATGACTCAACTCTAGGCATAATACAGTAGAACACGATTATCCGAACACCGTCTCATCTGAAAATTGATCATCCTATGCCAGTCACAATCTAAAATTACCATTACTGACGCTGTGTACCTAATTTCGCAGCATTCAATATTTTACATTCTAAAATAAAATCCTTATTTTCATGTGAAACGTAGTTACAATGCGAGTCATCCTATTACCAATTACAGTCAAAATACTCGTGGTCCTATTATAGATATCCACTTATTTCAATACTTTAAATTGCACAAGCACCCGGGGTCCAATTATTATACCACCATACCTCCTGTGTCGTGGCCAAAGGGTTAAAGAAGCACACTGTAGCACTGAAACGGTTCAAACGGAGCCGTTGGCCTATCGATAGAATTGAATGAAGAGATGATCGAGATCCACGGGAACAGTTGGGAGGGTAGCCGTTAAACCGCGAAGAAGAGGGCCACTTATATAAAGCGTAGCGATGATATATAAGGGATTTGTCTCCGTGGCAGCGTCATACGTCATGTCGCAAATATTAACTCTGATACAGGCCATTCATTCACTTAATTACAAACAGCCGTGATTTAAGGGATGCCGTGCGGCAGGGGGTCCAAGCACCGGCCACGTTTCAGTAGGTGTCCAAGGTGTAGCTGATACTGTGTAGCTTTCTTTACGATCCCTCATTTACACAACAGGACCTGGAGCCACTTCGCCGAACTTATTCCCTTTCTCTGTCTCGATCTCTCGCCGAATCGCCTCTCTTTCGCTCCTCCCCCACGTGTTCTTAGCGGAGGGCAAACTGTCCTGACCTCGAAATCCCAGGAAACCGTACCGATTTACGCCCGAACACGCGAAAATACCGTTCCTCCCGCGCCAAAAGAAACAACACTCGAAATATGACGTTGTACATGCTTCGACTGATATAGTGGAGGACGCTCGGGTCATTTCTGCTGTTTATGTTAACCCTCAGGGTTAATACGGTGGGCTGGATTCTGGTGTGGATTAGCTGGACCTGGCGGTCTATAATAATGTGCAAATACCGGGTCGTCTGGCAAGGAATGTTTCGTAAGTTGTGTCAACCCTCGTGCACTTTGCTATGCTTGAGAGAAATTGCAATTCGAGGTTTAATAACTTTTTTTTATGGAACATTCGATTTTTATTAAATGCAGTAAGTTTTATTAAAATTATTTGAAGAATTCATTTCTTGAGTAATATTGTTTTTGATAGCGTTTTATGTGAAATATGAAGGTCTCACTGGTAGCGTTCATGTCATTTTGAATCGAAGAAAATCTTCATTGGAATAATAGAAAGGATATGAACGACATTTTTTCTGAGAACGTAATAAAAAGGACAGAAGAAAATAATGTAATAACGAAACTATCTAGATCATTATGTATGTTTCATCAACACGATTTTTTTAAGCAGGTTGATATATTAATTTTCATATTTTCGGATAGCCTGTTGGATGATGACCACCATTTGTTTGTACCGTTCTTTCTATAGAAGATGAAAGGAAATTTGCATAGTGAATCGGGAGATAGTAGGTTTGATTCAAGCCCACATATTGGATCACCAAAAACCCCCAAAAAATTATATGATTATGTCTGACAGTTGACAATAGGTAAACTTTCAAAAATTGTCAATTTACAGTGTGTATTAATGTTAAACTAGTGATGTAAAGAATCTGTAGACTAAGCTTACTACTGCTATCGACGGATTAATTTTAAAAAATTTACGAATAAATTTGCAGAAAATTTGTGCGTTTAAACATGTAACGATTGCTTAATAAACTATTTTTCTTCCATTATTATTGCTAAATCTAGTTCATTCATCCGCTTTACAACTTCACGTGTATTAATACTATTTGTGCTATCTGTACAACGAATTTCTATGAGGATAATTATTTTTGTAATTTAATTCCGCAATTCTACTCTTCATGACAGGTGTATCATCGACTGTCTCACAGTAGCAATACAATAATCATACCACATTGTGTGGCACAATGGGCTCGATATAACTGCTGTAAATAATAGCTGCGCTTCTGCATAATAGTTCCTGTAGATAATAGATAAGGCTATTATGTTCCGTTGCTAGAATTACAGAACATGTTGAATTGTTCGTTTGGTAATTACAAACTCTGAAGCTCGTGAAAAAAGATTTCTAAATGAGTTACATGTTACTATTTATTTTTTTAATATTGATAACAGTATTCGAATTGAAAGTTCAATTCATACCAACTTTTATTCGAAGAACAAGAGCTAGTTAGGCAAGTGGCGGTACGCTCTTTCTCCTGCGCCACTTCTTACAGTATACACGACAAATGGTTAAGTATGTACGACTTGGAAAACCAAAAACAAACAGAAGAAAGCTATTAACAACGTATTTTACAATTGTTTTTTGGCCTGATTTGGAACGTGATGGGCAGTCAGTGGAATAAACTATTCACATAATACGTTTAAAATATGCAATATGCACAAAATATGCACTATACAAAACATATGCATTATGCAAAATAATAAATATATTTTTTCTTCTTTCTTCACCTATTTTCTATAAAAATATGAATTTGCATAAACATTCGCAGTCTAGTAATCGCGCACGTATCTGTTTGAAAGGGGAACGGGAAACTGAGTCGAAAACCCTCGTCCGCCTGAGGTGATCCGCTCACAAGATTGCGGATCGTCGAAATGAATTTATCGCCTGAGAATTTGCGTAAATCCCCGTGTAACGAGAAACAGGAAAAGGAAGCTGTTCCAGTGAGAATTTCCGGCGACTCCGATACCAGTGACAAAGATTGCAACTGAATAATCACGTGTACGAAATTTCAGTTCCAGGTTTCCTGTGTTTTTGTTTAAAATCGATTCTTTGTTCACAAAATAGATTTCAAAAAATCTAAATATATCATGGACCATTTACAACGTCGATGCTAATTGACATTGGCAGATTGATCAATGACATGATTCAGATACTGCGCCAGTAATATATTATAATACTGAATCATTTGAATTTCAATCGATTTGTTATTATCGTCTTAATGGCTTCTAAATCGATAATACTATATCTTTATTAAAAGTGTAAGCCCTTTGACCCCTGAAACTTTCGAAAAAGAACGTGCATCGTGTGCTGAAATTTTTCAAGGTAGAAATTATATACGGTATAACGTTAGACTAAATATTTGATCATAGTAATATGTAAAATGTCAGTTGTTCAGTAGTTTCAGTGATCTTAAACTGTAAGATATGTAACGAAATATAGAGGGTATCATATTTATTGACTTATTCGAAATCGCTGTTACAGTAGAGTAGGTAAACCCTATACGAACTTTAACATTAAATATCTTTTAAATCATTGATCATCTACGCCCAAAATCTACATAGGAAGATTCATAGAAACATGAACTATCAATTTGCAAGAGGTCATTAAAATCTGAAACCACCACTTCGGGGGCTCTCCTTGTTAGAGCGAGATGTATTTAGAGCGGAGGTGGCTATGTCTTTCGAACATTATTGATTGACCAGAGACTTGACAACATGGTGGAAGTTTCTTCAGGTCAGAGTGCTTGTACGCCCTATGAATTGTTACCTGGTTTCTCTCTAACCCTTTGGAAACGTAACCACGCGACACGTTTGATAGCTACCAAGCCCCTGAGAAGCGAAAGAGAAACCATAAACTGACCTTCTTCGAGTGACTTACTAGTCGTCCTAAAACATGTACAGGCAATCACTTAAAACTGAATTAAAAATGGCAATATTCTGCGATCTAACCCAACCTAACCCAATCATAAAGTAACCTTCTTCGAGTGACTTATTAGTCACCCTAAAACATGTACAGACGACCAATTAAAACCGAATGAAAAATATCAACGTTCCGCGACCGTGTCGTCCCTGTTGCACTCCCTAACAGAAATCGAGATGATTCAGTTTAAAAGGCGGCGGCGATTGTGGCAGCGGCGCGAAAAGGGAAGAAGCGAAAGACAGGGCGCGGAGAAGCAAGGAAACAGGAGAAAGGAATGTCTATATGAAAGGACGAGCAGTTTAGGGGGATGCGAACGCGGTGACGCGTGATCCTGCACATCGGCCAAAGGAAAGATTACCATCCGACCGGTTTTTCCCAAAACTACGTGTACGCTCTTCTCTTTGTCGCACCCTCTGCCCCTCGATCCTCCCCGTCATCGGTCGTCGTAGCAGGAAAACTCTTTGATATTAAGCGTGTGCGAAAACCCCAGGGGTCGCGGAATCGGAAGATCCTCCACGGACACCGGATCAGCTGAATGAGCAAGGAAAACAGTGTTCGAACCGGAAGCCCCGGACAGCTCCGTTTCGAATTACCTCGCTTCGCTTGGCAAATAAAAATCTGCTCGAAATCTTTGACGATTCTTAAGCTTGCTCGCGATACTGACACACACTGTGTTGTTGGAGAATTGTATAAACCAGTGGTTCTCAAATTTATTTTGTTGTGGAACCCTTATACGTTTTGAAGTACCTCGCTCCATTTGACAAATAAAAATCTGCTCGAAATCTTTGACTATTCTTAAGCTTGCTCACGATACTGACACACACTGTGTTGTTGGAGAATTCTACAAATCAGTGATTCTCAAGCTTATTTTATTGTCTTATACGATTTTCTAAAAATGTCGGAATCCGTACTTATATTTTACGGACAACCCCTGCCACCTTAATTTTAGTAAGTTATTAAATGAATCGAAAATGATTTCAGAGAGTGAATTTTTTCATATAAGAGAAATATAATAAACGATACATCAAAATGAAAAATAACTCTGTTTTTAATTGTTATAAATTTGTCATTGTTGCAAGATAAAACGAATAAGAAGGTTAATGCGGAGAATGTTGCTGCTTCTTAAATTTGATTAAAAGTCTCCTTATGTCACCAGAATTTTTGCAGTGAATTTTTAGGTAACCTGAAATAAAGTAATACTATTTAGCAACGAGGATGTATTGGTAATTGTTTGTTGCTGTTGCAAAGTCTCTGTGTGTCGCAAATTTACGTTCCAAACCACAGATATCAGACAATACATATAATCGCAATTCTTTACACTCCTGATAATTACACAGCATTCTAACCACCTCTATACCATACAGCTGTCGAAATTCTGTATAATTTGGAAAACGTTTCACATAAAAATAATTGAACAGAGCACGAAATCAGAGCACTCGACGGAAACGCAAAGGGTCGAAAGACAATAGGTTCGCAGGTTTCTGTTATTTCCGGTACAAGTCGAGATATATTTTACCTTCACATTTTTTGATCAGCCTCGTTTCCAGGTTCGAGGCTGTAAAGACGAATTAGGAGACCCTCGACTTTCCTCGCGAAAATATGTCTTGTTTCTCGAGTTTATGCAGGAACATCGCCGGAGAACGCGTGTCGCAGAGCGGTATACGTCTTTACGACGGAGAGAAGCGAACAGAAGCGAAATTCGTGAAAAATAGACGAGAGTGGCGAGATGACAAGGGAAGATGAATATTTCGGAGGGTGGGGGTTGAAATTACGGCACGCGAGACGGGAAAGGGGATAGGTGAAGTATTTACTGTTCAGAAGATAAGCTACGGTGGAAACAAGTGTTCAAATGAACGAAACATACAAAAGTAGAGTAGAATAATAATTAGAGTACAAAGGATTAGAATAACGATAAAAAGTGGCCTGTTTTAAATCAGTCACTGTATAAATGGGTTTAATGACAATCCTAATTAATATTGGAAATTAAATACAAGATTGATGATCAAATAAATAATTTCAAATTTACTTTGTTTTCTTCACTCCCGAAAAGAATGATTTAAGACTTTCAAATGAAATAATTAGTTACGACGTTTAAAATAAATACATCCTTACTTTCTCACTTCTTATTACATACTGTTCACCTATTCATATCCACTCGCTTACCCTTTTAATTGTTTTTCTCTCAAATGCCGCCTGTCCTAAGTAATTAAAATGATACTTGAATCAATAACTGTTTTACCGTCTCTTACAATAATTTTCCCTTAAACTTAATAATTGTTATAATACCAATGGTGAGTGACTCTCGAAACTAAAAACAAAGGTAAAAGTAATTGAGAATTGGATAAGGAAAATTCTTGGAAGCCATGGAACTAACATGGAGGATTTTCCGTCTCTCTCTCGTAAAGCATGAGACACGGAAAATTCGGTATGCATGAAAGGGCGCTTGTCCTTAGACAGGACCCTTTCAGGAAGTCTGCACTTATGAAAGCTCTTACATGCAGAGGAATCGAGAACCCTCCCGTGGAAACCCTTATATCCTTTAACTGCCGAACTTATGGTGCACCGTTTAACCGTGGTAAGCTCGTGAATATCGTAGAGGGTGTAACTATCGAGTTACGATATGCCAATGGCACCGTGGATCGAATTAGAAATCCGAATTCGATGCAAAATGGGAGCTTAAGGAATATTTGACTCGAAATCAGAACGTTTGGAAATAATATGAATTAATATGGAAAACATATTTTCTGATTAATCTATAAAGAATAAGATAAAGTAAAGATTGCAATATATTTTTAAATAACTGAAATATTTTATCCAGAATACGTATTTCAAAAATTTAAATAAGTGTACATAGACCATACCAGGTCGTCTTTGGTTCGATTTTTCTTTAACTAAAAATTAATTAATATTTGTAATTGATACAAGATAACAAGTATTTGTAAATGAAGAAAATTTCTTACCTAATGATTTATGATTTGTATGTAACAATTTATTTTATCTTTTTTTATGTCTGATATCTATTCTCATTAACCAGAGAATTATAAATTCTTTTCGAATACATATTAAATAATTATAGGTGTGTATTCACACATTTTCTCCTTATTCTAACACGTGTTATAAATTATTCATTAGAATGTAATTAAGTTCTTATTTTGATATTTCCTGGAAGTTTGCGTTTAATACAGAACATGTATTCTAAAGAAAATACCCTCATCGCTACGCATGTAATTTGCAATGTTCATTCTGTTTATAATGCATTTACAACCATTCAGTATTTCAGCTCACGCGTTACATCTGTAATATATTCTTTCGTCTTCATATTCTCAATCATTCTTTCATATTTTCATGTCCTTTTACTTTCCACAGTCACATGAACTCCTTCATAAATTTTCACGCAGGATCTTCACATTCTATAAAACATTCAAAATATATTTCATATCATACAACAGACACCTGCAACACATTAAACACCTGCTCCAAAATTTAACCAAACGAACATACTCAAAACCGAATTTCACTGCAAAGGAACAATGCAATCACCTTCGAACCCTTTTTCATCATCTAAATTATTGTCAAAAATTATATCTCTATAAAGATTCGAGCATAACTGACGGACTCCACCGTTCGATAATTACGCTCTGAAGGTAAAACAAAAAAACAGAGGCTATCATAAAATATTTACTGAACGTTATCGACGATGTTAAAAGCATCGATGATCGTACGCAACAGCCTGCTCGGGACGTCTACAAAGAAACCTAACGACAGGCTATGAATAATCCCGACGAACGTTGTTACATTTTCTTCACGTGAAATCTAACCGCTCTGTTATGCCTTCGTAACGTCCGCCCTGTTATGTTGTTCTTGCTGGACATGCATTACGATAATTAAGCGTCCGATTAAGATCGAAATCGATCGTATGGCAGGTGTGCTTTCGTCGGCGTAGAATGAGAGGCGTTAATAATGATCGACTTCGCGCGATCGCCATTTATGTGTCTTATTACTTGTTACGAGAATGGGCAAAGAGCTATTTTAATATTTCACTGGCGGGATGAACATCGTTGCACCACTCTTCTTTTTTCTCCGTTCTTCTTGCCCGTGCCGTTCGTTCGCGTATCATTGTTGTCTTCCCGCCGATACGTATCGATAATTATCGCTACCATCGAGCGCATCGAAATATTGTTACTCCGCTTGTGATGTAAGGCCCCTGTAAATTTCATGCCGTGGATCATGAATTCAGAATGCAATAGGGGATGGCCCGATATTTGATTTCCTGCGACGTATGGTCGATGAATGCAAAAAGGATTTGATTCGAACGTCTGACGGAAGAGATTCGTTTTGAGTTCAGTATTATTTATTTTTAATTGTAATTGTTGAGCGTCGAGATGGTTGCGAATGTGACTGCTGTGAGAGGGGGAATAACTTTTTTATTAGGTCGTCCTGTGAGGAATCATCGATTGACTACATAAATTTAAACTTCGGGCTATTCAGAAGATGCATTATATTAACAATTATATTAAAAATTGTAAATATGGTGGTGACATTGAACAATCAATACTGAGAGCTTCTACTATAATTTGGACGTCTCTACAACAGGTTGCAGTTTTGGCACATGCAATACCTTGTAATAAATATTTGAAATTTCTGCTCTTTACAGTGTCCCGTATGAAAGCAAATATTTTCAGAAACATCAGATCATTCCAAAGAGGGGCCACAGAATTATTTCAACAGTGGAACAAGGTTACTGAAAATAATGGTCAAAATCTCCATAATTAACCCCTTGCCCTACGTTTTTCAACAGCTATCCGCACTGAAGTTTCTTATTCAAGTACTCTAAGGGCGGAATACAGGAAAAATATTTATCCTCTGAAAGTGAAGCATGCTGTATACCAAATTTTTCAGAATTCATTTTTGAGTGAAGAAATTTATAACCTACATGTGTGTAGACCATAATCTGCATCGCGAATGTGACTCGCGATTATACGAAAAAGGGTTAAACGTAAGTGTAACTGTGATTTTATGTCTGAAGTTACCTTTAAAAACGACGTAATTTATGGAATCATCTAATATCTTAATGCAGTGGTGATCACGGGAGCTTCGATCTTCCCCCACTCTGGGTCCATTCCCCTCGTTTCAGTTCCCTCCAGTTCGCTCCTCGTTCTCCCTCGGCCCTTCTTCGTCCCAGATCACAGCCTATATTCCCCATATGAGGGGAATGGACCTAGAGTGGGGGAAAGCCGCAGCCCCATGCTCATTACTGCCTTAATGAATCCACGTCGTCTCTTTATAAAAACCTAACGACACAGCGTTCTATAATGCTGCTGACAGTCAAACAAATATAAAATAAACCCGTCAGGCTTTGCGTAAATAATAAAACAGAATAATATTGTTTTTTCTTGATTTATTTTAAACCGTTGATGGTTAACACAAAATAGGAAAAAAATTAATTATACGAAGCTACGCACGCGTGGTAAACTTTTTCAGTAAATGAACAAGAAAATAATAAATACGCAGAGATGACGTTACGTGAATTAATGTCATCTAATAAACGTCGATACTGTGACTGTTAAAAATCTGTGTAAGCTTTGATGCAACCTTAAAAGATCATGCAAAAAGAGAAAAAGAAGGCTTCGATATTCAGACGAATCGTAAGATCGCAACATCGTAAATTAATCAAAATTGCCTAGTCGTCGGTGGGTATAGTGAATCGTATCGTTGGGTACATAGTTCGTTGGCCAGATAGGGTTGTCGGTGGTTTCACACTACGACGTAACCATCGACGATTCCCTCAGGCATTTAACCACAACTGTTGTCGTCCGGATGGTCTGGGTTACTGGCCCTGGATACGTCGCCATGATCAACCACCTCCTGCCTTTTGCTAATCTCCTCCCTTATTGCTTTACATTGGATTCTCTACGAACAGAATCGTACACCGAGTGCATTTTAATTCTTTCAGCTCTACGAATGTATACAGGGTGCACTTAAAGCAGAGGACCAAATTTTGGTACGTTGTGTTTGAAGGGCACCATATGATAAAAAAAATTGAATCTTTTATACAGGTCACATTTTGGATTTCAAGGTGACGAAATTCTAAAACTTGCACTGTGCGTTATGAATTCACGTACGAATTGTAACAAATAAAATGTTTCATTTGGAAAAAATTAATAAAAGCCAGTTAGAGGTCTAAACAGTAATTGATAGTCATTTATTTCTGAGTATGCAATTTTGTTTATGAAGATGGAAAAACAGTACTGCCACTGAATCTTCGACGTCTAAGTAATATCTTTAATCAAATATTTTCTGACATAATACTCAGCCATCTTAATTCTACACGAATTTAGCCCCAGACAGTTTAAACACCCTGTATACTTTTCATCCGCTTTTTTATTCCTGCAAGCCGACCTCCTCTGCATGAGACGATACTGCGCAATAAAGTCGATATCCCTGTTATTGCAAGAAAATTGAATTAACTAGGCACAAATTATGGAACCGTAGCACGATGGAGAAAGAACGCCTCGCAAAAATTCATCGATGGAAGAAAGGAATTCTCGTCGACGATATGCGCGAGCGGGGTTCACCGACCGTTCGCGGGATTATAAAATTTTGAAGTCAGCCACTCGAAATGTAAATCCAGTCTGTATCGTAATTAAATAATGCTTATCCACCTGGCTTCTCTCGATTTCTCGGTTTCATCGTTCAACTTTCATGCGGTCCGTACGATTTTAATATGTTCGCTCGTAGGAGATCGCGTCCTGTCGCCGCGGGTAAATATTATACTTCGGCAAGAAGGACACCGAATGCACGCCGCAGGATACCTCGAAAACCATCAAACGAACGAACGCACTGCGTCCGTACAGCATACCGCTGCGATATCCTTAAGAACAAGGAATTTTATGGATGTATCCGTTCCCCCTAATTGCTCGAATCGATCTCCTTGATCACGATACCTTCTGGGAGTCATTACCAGCTGTTACTCTGCAGAGTATGAGATTTTATCACTAAGAACAGTGTAATAATGTAATAATGATACAGAGTGTCCCAGAATTGACTGCGTGTCGTAATGTAATTGGGTAAATTTTTTAAAAAACGATTTAAGTGTATTATTGCTGGTTTATTTGCGAAAAAAAATGTATTTAACAAACGTTGGTGGAAACTTTATGACATAAAAGTATTTAACACTTTCAACGTGTATTCTGTGCGTGTCATAGTGAGTGATCGTGTAGCTGTACAGGACATTAGACTGTGCTACTAATAAAATGCAGGAGTAAAGAAGCAATTAATGCACTTGTAATAAGAATTTTAAATGGTGTCGACTATTACTCCTTTGAACACCTAATGAAAGTTGTCACATGAGTATCGAGTAATGTTTGTGTTAAATTACAGGCTGGAAAAGTAAATAGTTATTGAAAATCGATTTTTAAATTCACTTTACAATATTGTATATAAACTTGAAAATAAATTAACATTTAAATATAAAATATATTTTGGAAGTCTATTGCAAAATGAGGTTCACAAAAGTATTCAGCTACCTATTAATATATACATGTATTTTCGATTAAGAAATAAAAAGAAATGTTAACGCTTTGCTGCATGACCCTCAGATTTCATTACAGCTTTTGTTCATTATAGTTTGGTCAAAATTTCTGGGGTCATTAAATAAATTAAAAAATTTAATTAACCAGACATAAGCAAATAAATGAATAAACTGTAGTGCTATAATTTGAAGAATACTGTGGCGAGATTATAAAATGATATTTTCAAATGTTGAACATAAAATAAATTAGAACTAAATAAATGAACTTGAATATAATAATTCTATATAAGTCGAATCTCCTATTTATACAAATAACAAGTGGCTCAATTGAACGACAAATATTATCCCTCCGCATTGATGTGTCGAGAAACATCAGTCGCGTGTAAAAATACGATTGACGTATCCATGCCACTGCACAAATTTATGTAATGCATGTATACGCAAATTTTATGGTCACGGATAAAGGACAATGCAATTTGCTTTAAATAGTACGCAGTAGCGTCGATACAGCTGTGGCATTATAATATTGTTACGTAGTGTATAATGTATCGTACGATATTTCTTAAGGGAATTTACGATTCATTAATGAAATACACAACACTTTCAAACTCATATATTATTAAACTTCATACGTGTGTACTTTTCACAGCTGAGGTAACAATTACTTTAATTGTTTTGCCTCAGTAATCTGTAATTTTGTCATACATCCACGTTTTTTGGTTAAATCAACATGCATACAAAAATGTGCAATTATTTTCATATGCAGTGGATCCATGAAAATTTGTTTATTACTGATGACATGATTCAGATAGTTTTTCAAGTCGATAGCATTGTTTTAATGAGTCTGCAAATTTTGAGGATCATTTTCAAATTTTTATATAAACCTTTGTACATACATGCAATACTAACAATTTTATACATTTTCTTTAAAATGCTTTTTTGTGCCTTATAATCTCTACGGTTTAAAAAAAATATATTTTTCATAACGAGTCATTCTTACATGAATTTTAATTGTTGTTGTAAACAATCCTATACAATCTGCTGTTAAGAGTACATAACGAGCCAAAGAAGAAATCAATTGTATCCATATAAAAATTATTTTATTACATTTATTAACACGTTGATTGCCGTGGGGGTCACCGGTGATAGATGCATTGAATTATATTTAATTAAATAATTACTAATTTTATTGTAGTAAGACTGTGGAATTGAATAGTTAGTGAGTTGTGCTTGAAGTCGGACATTATAGTATGTCTGACCAGAAATGGGAGTTATCACTGTGGCAGACAATGTGCTAATATCTCCTTGCCGTCAATTAAATAGCGGACAAAAAGAACTGTATGATTATACAGAAAAATTAAAATTGAGCTTCAATGTTTATAAACAAGGAACTCATAAATATCCAATATTATCTTGATATAAAATATTGTTGATGACGGGTCCATAGGTGTCGAACCACAATGAGCTAGTGCAAGCACGAATTGTAGAAGAAATAGATTTGAACGTTACTTAACAAATATAAAAAACGATATCTAGCGTGACGTGCCACAAGGAAGAAGATAGTCTAGTGGGAAAAAAAAATAAACAAAGGAACAGTATTTATTCATTTTAATCGACTAACCAGATATTAACAATTCTTCAGCGCCGCATATCGATAATTAAATTCCTCAATAAATATCAATCGATCCAGCATGAACAAAAACAATAACCCTGACCAAGTTACACGTTTTACCCCTTGGAGTCGAGATAGAAATCTACAATAATCGCATAAGATAAGACGCGTTGCAAATGAAGTTCTTATGGTCATGCTCCTCTTCGTCGCGTCGAAATAATCCCGAGGCGATGAACTCATCGATGTGATCTTTAGATTACAATTTGAGTTGCCGTTGAAAAGTCTCATTCTGCAACAAGGTTGTCCTTGGCGAAATGCAAAGCGACGCGAGACGCACCTGTCGAGCGCAGAGACTATCCTCGGGAAAAGAAATGAACGCTTTCGGTGACCACCGAGTATAAACCTGGTGACTTTCATGCTTGTTAAGGATTTCTTCCGTCTTCGTACCTTAACTACGCCCTCGAGAATCCTGGTCGCAGAGACGAGACGCGAAAGGACACAGGATGGCTTGCCAATGATTCGAGCTGACATGTTTAAGAACTGGTTCCTTTTAAACGACGGGTCAGTCAGCGCCAATCAACGTTCACGGACATAATACTGTTCCCCGTCAGCAGCGACTCGGGAGGACACTTGGACGTACGCTAATAAAGTCGTGTAATTTAAGAGACGATACTCTGTTGCTTTCGTCTCGTTCATTTTCTTCGAACGCGAGGTTTGCTGAACCTAAGGGGTACGTTCGATATGTTGCAGGACAGACCTTATTCTGTTGGTAATACTGTAGAGCGGTGTTTCCCAAAGTGGTTTCAGCAAGATAAAGGGTGTCTTAGCACTTTGACTGCCATGTCACTCTTATGTGTGCGACACTTATTTGTTAGATAGAGTCATTATTTATTTGATCGTGTGTAACAGTGATGGCCACCGGAGCTGTAGCTTCCCTTATTCTAGATAGGTCCGTTTCCCTCATATAGGCTGTGATCTGGGACAGTGATGGACCGAGGGGGCACGAGGAGGGAATTGAAACGAGGGGAATGGGCCTAGAGTGGGGGAAGGCTACAGCTCCGGTGGCCATCACTGACATATAACATAATAATTATATCTAATAAAATCTAACAGAGTCAGTGAAAACTGATGGACATTATTAATATTATTGATGAGAGCGAGTAGAATTAGAAGCTGTATTTATTTTGTATAAAAATTTAGAAAGTTTGTCAGTTTCAGCTAATGAAGTGTGGCAGTCGAAGTGTTAATAAAATTTACTGGAGTTCAAGAAGCAGGGACATTCTTTGCATTAATCTTACTTTTTATTCATTTATTTCACAACAATTACAAATTTATAATAATTAAAAATAGGGTTGTTTTTTATTTCTATGTTTCATATATTATAAGTTCTTTCTTATATGAATAGATTCTCTCTTTAAAACAGTTATTGTTTCGTTTAATGTCTTATTAGAATTAGGGTGCACGTAAAATATTGGCATGGTTCCCGCGATTTTTGGGAAATCATATAAGGGTTCCACGACAAAATAAGTTTTTGGAACCACTGTCGTAGAATGAAGACGCCAAGAGTAGGCTACGTGCTCACTGTTCTCCATTTTCGGATATATAGGGTGAAATAGTTAACACGGCGATATTGAATAATTTCGAAATTATGCATCGTGTGGAAAATTGTTTTATGTGGAAGTTGCATGGTTTTACAGGTGAATTTAATGTACTGTGAATTATTTTATTATAAACGAAGGTGTTCAGGAGACATTAAGATCAATTTTGTTTATTAAATTGGAATTATAAATAGTGTTCGTACATTTATGGTGCAGATCGTAGGAGCTTATAGCGCTCTGAAAGTGGAGTAAAAATTGTGTAATTAAGATGGGTCCTAAAATTAGCCTTTTAAATGTTATAGATACTTAAAATGCACTTCTGTTCAGATAGTACATTTATTAAATAAGTTGAGCGATTGAACTCTTGCAATTCAAGAACTTGTCCCTGGAACATTTTCCTGTATCTTTAAAACTAATGGAGATATGTAAGGTGTTCGTGATAAACGGACCACCCCGTCTGTTTATACTAACTCGTTTTAACGTGTCTGACCAGACAGGGAATTTTTCACTGTCTTATAGAACGTGTCACACTTTCTTGATCGGAACGCCGGCACAATTTCTTGTCTACTTCTCGTTGACATTTTCAGATGAATGAAATGCTTCTACGTTTATATAAAAAACTGAAGAAAACGTTAATAAACATAAGCTAATGAGGAAATGTTGTAACTTAACTGTTATATCTAAACCGATACAAGTATCTGGTTGTCTAGATAGCAGCCTGACCGAAAAGGATTAGGTAACGAAATATCATCGTGCGAAACTATCGGTGCAGTTCTTTCGAGTTCGATTTATATTCTGTTCTTCGGTTATCATCGTCACATAAAATTCGTCGTATCAGCGCACATTCGTTTCGATGGCAAGTAGAAGTTTGAGACTCTTCCGTGGAAGAGAGGCAGAGAGAAGGGGGCAAGCAGCGAGCAAGAGAAAGAGAAAGAGCGAGAAAGGGAGAGACTCAGTTATTTAATTAAAACCGGATTATACGTGGTAGGTAGGGGCCTATCCTACATCTGTAACCACCAACCTGGCACCATCGATATATACTAATTGCTCTATCCGGATTAAATGGCCGTAAATACTGCACGAGCTCCCAGCTAATTACCTGCAGCTTGTATTTCAACGATATAGGAACCGGCCATCCTTCTTTCCTGAATCTTTCATGAGCCCGTCGTTTTTGAAACGCGTTTGCGAAATCCGCGGGAACTTTCGTAAAAATATCGTAGCTCGCTCGCTATGCCCGGTGGGAATGCTGCCGGAGGAATTTATTGAGATCAATTTCAGTTTTATGGGTAGGAAATGCCAATAACGTGTTAAAACGCAGAATTATCACCTTCTCTATGCTTCGTGTTTCTAAACAGATTGTTGCGTGTCTCTTGCACTTTGTTTAATTTTATGTTCACCTTGCTCAATTCCATGCATTCTGACATTCTGTTTTAGTCGATTGTTTGTGCATCAGCATTTCAAAATTGTCAGGAAATTTCTGTGCTTTGTAGAACTGTCAGAATTGAATAATGATAATAGTATCTTGTGTTTATAATGTTCAGGAGCATTTGATTAGGCTTAAACACCCTTGAGTTATATGTTATTGTATTAGTCTTCATAAATACTACTAAATAGAAAATGAATATGAACATATCGCATTCGATTTAAACAAAAAATAAAGCTGTTTTCCACATGTTGAAAGCAATTCCAAAAATAATTTGTTATGAGTGTATGATGAACTTTTTTTTGTACGACACAGTAACACGGAATGAGTGATAAATTCAATTTTTCCAGACATTTTGCCTAGGATACTTTCATAATAACTGGTAGAAATATTCTTGGATAATATACAGGGTGTTCCTAAAAGGGGATCAAACTTTAGTACCATATAGTATCTGCAAAGAGCATCAACAATTTCTAGTCAATGTAGGTCTTAAAATTAACCCAATAAACATTATGAGTACTTAAAAGTATCAACCGTAAAGTACAACTTTTTCATTGCAAAAATTAACTGTACGTCACGTGCGGTTGGTCACCAAACTAACTTAATAAATACACTACCTGAACGCCCCTAGGCGTTCTCCGCACAGACTATAACAATGCACTTTTAAGTGCCCATAACATTTAAAGGGTTAATTTCTCGACGTATATTCATTAGATATTTCTGTTCCTCCTAGAAAGTACTAAATACTCTTAAAGTTTGTTCACTTTTCAGGCACACCCTGTACTTATAAATAGCACCCCCCCCCCCCCCCCCCCCCCCCAATATCCATACTTGCTGTAGAACCACAAGCGTGTAATATCGAAATTTCTTCCAAAATGTTGAACTTATCAGTCTGAGGCAGAGTTAGAAAAATGATACTCGTTGGAATGGCTGAAATGCGCGAAGATTCGAGCGAACAAACGGTGCTGGCGTTAGAATCGGAAATATCGAACGAGAAACATTCCGTTGCAATCGGAGAGCTCTGCCTTTTGGGGTTTATGGCGGCGATTTGGATTCCTGGCGCATCGGACGCCATCTGAATGCCTGTTTGATTTAATAGAGAACATCAACGCGAACTCGAAGGGCGAGAGAACCCCGTGCCTGCTTGCTCTAGAAAGGGGTGAATCCTGATTTCTCTGGCGGGGGTAACATCGGGAAAACCATTTGTAATTTCTCTACCATGGACGGACCTTTTTTCGAACCATTGCCAAAGTACTTTAGTTAAAATTGTAACTTTATTTGAAAACGTTGACCTCGTTGATTCTTTCAGCATTTTACTATTAAACCTTCCACACTGACCGCCATATTTCTATATTTCTGTTTATTTTTTTTCTGCAGTTCTGTATAATTGAAAATTTAATTCTAAACATTTATTTCATAATACAAACATATACCCTTTACCTTGTCAAGAAAATATCAGAATGAACTGTTTTTATAGTAACTATAAAATATAACATTAAAATCTACTACAAACAATATGTCCTTTGATATTTATTGGAAACGTTTTAACTGTTTCTTTTTAGTACTTGATTGTTCATTTTTTTCTTCATAGTATAAAATATATTTTAATCATTTGTCATTTTTTTATCATGAAAGAATCTTTTCTTCAGCAATTATTATGGTACTCTTGTAACAGTGGTAACATTTTCACTGAAATCGTTGACCATATTGATTCCCACATCGATTTACTATTAAACCCTCCACACTGACCGCCACATTTCTGTACTTCTGTTTATTTTATTTCTATTCTATTTCTACAAACATTTTAAATATAATCGAAGTGGTTTCAAGATCATGTTATTCAAATCTAATGCGGATTAAATACATATTAATTCCCACTGCAAGTCTGAATGGAACAAAGTGACTACTTTTGTACAATCCTCAGTGAGTCTGACCGCTTCTTCCTTTCCTCTTCAAACTTTTCCTCTCGACTTTCTTCTTTCCGCTTTCTTAAGCGTTTTCAGACTTCGCGTCTTCGTCTTTCGCTTGTTCTCAATGGCCATCAGCTTCCGCCACTCTTTTCCCCTCGCTTCGATTAAACGACAATGCTGCTCCCTTCTTCGCGAGGCTATCTCCAGCTACCGTGACCATAACCGTGCTATCATTTACAGTTTAGAACGGCTACGAGAGATAGAGTGGTCGCGTATCTTTAATTAAAAGAGACGGCAGCCTAGAGGAGCGAAATAAAAAGATTCTCCGTCTCTCTCTCTCTCTCTCTCTCTCTCTCTCTCTCTCTCTCTCTCTCTCTCTCTCTCTCTCTCTCTCTCTCTCTCTCTCTCGTATGCCGGGAGGGTGTCGCGTTTATTAAAGCACAAATACACCGAAAGAATGCCACCGAATGAACAAAAGGAGTCCCTCTTCTTCAACGTGTAGGCTGTTCCTGCTAAGTGTTCCTACAGCAGCGTGGATAGTTTAATACCTTGTCTGCCATGACGTTCGTATGCGAGTGGCGAATCAAACGAAGGGTAAGGGGAAAAAACAAGCAATGTCACAAAACAGCTTCATTGAGAAAATCAATTTTCAATACTTTAATGCATCAGTAAAGAAACAAGGTCCAATGAATGTAACTGTATTGTTCATGGCAGGAAGTTATGCTCTAATTAGGCGACAGAAAAAAAATGAGCGAAAATATAATTATTTTACATTATTTTAATTTTTCTTTCAAGTTGAACATTGCAGAATAAAAATGGACGTACTTTCTTTTCCCTTACCCTTCAAATTATTCACGTGATCGTAAATATTATTGGGCTATCCTGAAAATTTCCGCGTCTGATTTTAATGCCACATATCTGAAGCGTTATGCACATATGGTTGGAAATAATATACACCATTACGTTCATCGTAACTCGCACTTCTTCTGTTTAAAGTGGGATTAGCTAATTTTTTTCTGTTCAGCATAGTTCAAAGAGCAAAGTCTAAAATGGAAAAGCATTATTTTAGACTCTTGGCTCTTTACGAATTTAAATTCCGACATCATAGAAACAGCTCCGAATATACAGGCAAGCTTTTGGAATCGATGCACCAAAAGATCGAACAGAAAACAAAATATTGATAATGTAATACGTTGGCAACAGTGAATCTAATGTTATGGAAATTATTTTAAATAAAAATGTTCAATTTCAATGGAGTTATGCTTTTACAAAAAGAACAGCTTAAAACCGCGAGAACTTTCAGGATGATCCAATAGTAGTAAATGTTTTTCACAGATTTTTCACAGAAAAGAGTGTCAATATTAAAAATAAAAATGATTAAAAAAAAGTGATTGGGAATGGTGTGCATTTTGTATGAAGAGCTGAAATATGGGTCGCTCTCAAAATACAGCGTGGTAATTAACGTGTTAAATATTTTCGTATCTGTGAGTCTGAAAATTGTTTTTTGTAAATTTGCTGAAAATATGTTTGATATTTTTAGTCGATTTGTGTTAAAATAGTTTCGATATTTTTTTGAAACTAAAATTAGTTTACTCATTTACAGAGTATGATTGCTTTTGCTCCTTTGAAATTACCGGAATATTTAGGCTGTTATAGGAACACGCAAATTAGGCCTCTCCTAAGTCATTTCCTCATTTACAACACAGCTGTCCTTTTTTTCCATATAATAATACTGTAGTGAGTGTACATGTACATAACATGAGTATAATTGAACGAGAATGACAAACAAGGCATAGCACAATGTAATGAAAATTGAAGATCGCGTTAAATAATTGAAAGTCAATTTGTAAAGCAAGTTATGACTTTGAACAGCTCAATTTGAATGTCCCTACTATAGTGTAGTATATATCTCGATGGTAAATTAGTTGAAATGTTATTGCTGAAAAAATACATAAACTGTACTATATGTTTGACAGTTGGTTCTTTTCCTGAGCTTTTGTAAAATTATTAAAATTGAACCATATCCAGTCTAGAAATGATGCAGTATATTTTCGATTTTATTTTATACTTTAATATGAAGCATTTTTATTTTATTTTATTTAAATATTTATATGGACCACGTGAATCTCAAACTGTTTGGAATAATTGCATATTTATTAAACGCAGTACCTTATTATTTAGAAAACTCTTTAATATTTCTACAATCGTTTATGGCGCTTGCCGATAACAAAAGAGTTTATCAGAAGGAGAAAAGAAAAAGAAAGCGTGTCTTCAAGGGGATGAATATTTCAAATGAACGATAAGCCCGAAGAGAAGGGTTCTGCGGCTTAGCCATCGCATTTCTCCTCTTTCCTTCCTCTTTTTTTTCTTTTCATTTCTAACCCCTGCACCGCGAGAACGGCGGCGCTTCCGTTAATTATGTCAGCAGACGGAACTTCTTAAACGCGAGTCGCAACCCCTGAACGTTCCGATGATAACACCGATAAGGTTATACGGCCGAAGGAACGGGTATTTACGGCGTTCAAAGTAGTATTCTAATTTTGCTGATTACGAGAAGGGTTTTCAAGACGATCTTCTTTATCGAATTCGCCTGATCATTTTACCTTATCCTTTGAAATGCTTATACAACTCGTCACCTCATAGTTCGATCTTCTGAAGATTGAAAAAATGTATGCTGCGACTTCTGGATTGATATAAAGTGATTGTGCGGAAATTTTAAGTGTCTCACATGATTTACATGATTTGGAAAAATAGTAAGGCAATTATTATTGAGAATTTATAAATTATTTTGTGTCAGGATGTACAGGTTGAGGCATTTAACACAGGCTCCCTGAAGAACTCATCTACTTTTAATGATGGAATTGATATTTAGTGATACTCCTTGATTTCAAGCGGTGCATAATCTGAGGTCCACAATTTTTTTGTAAGTGTAGGCATAAAGAACCTACGAAGGCCAACTTAATTTTTTTATATTAAGTGATGTATCTTTTTCTAATTTTCTAATAGAGTGTTTTAAAACGCGTACAATAATCTATAGTCAAATGCCATTTAATGTCGTTAAAAGTCAATTACAATGAAAAGTAATTTAGTTTACTGAACAGGGTGAGTTATTTAGGCGATTTGTCTTAAATGCTTCACCCTGTATATAAATTTTATTATACTGTCTCTTTATTCTTTCTCACTGTAGATAATAAAGAAATCGATGAATACATTCTGAAATGTGAATGATTTTGAAAACCGTATTGAAACGATCATAATCATACCAGTAACCTATTATTCAATAAATAGGGGGTGGCATCAGTAATGGAGCGCGAACTGTTATAGAGTTATAAAGGAAAATATGTATAAATATCAATTTATTTCCTCTCTTTTTTCTTCTCACTGCAGATAATAAAAAGTCAATTCATATGTCCGAAAGGGTATGAAAGAGTATGCGAACGAACACACGATCGTGCCAATAACCCATCATCGATTGGATAGAATTACGAATAGAAAATATATTTAAATATTATTGCGTTTAAACTTAATTTTTTCCCATTATAAATAATATAAAATGCAACAATCCATTATGAAGTGTGAGTGACATAAAAGACCGTATCCAAACCATCACAGTCATGACAATAACCTACTATCTTATCGATAGAGAGTTTCGCCAGTAATTAATTGAACTCAAATTTTCATCGAATTACGAACAAGACTGTATATAAATTTTATTATATTTTTTCTCGCTGTAGATATAAAAATCGATCATTACATTCGAAGGTGTGAATGATACAAAAAGCAATATCTAACCGATCACAATTATGCAATAACCTACTATCCAATAAACAAAGGGCGACGAAAATACGTAAAAATTCCACTTTATTCGCTCTCCATTCTTCCTCGCTGCAGATAATCAAAAAGTCAATCAGCACATTCTAAAGAATATGAAAAAAGTATGCAAGCATACACAGGATCGTGCCAATACCCAATCACCGAATCGACGAAGGGTGTCGCAAACAGTCGAACGCGAACTGTTATCGAATCATGAAGAAAAATATGCATAAATTTCACTTTATTCGCTCTCCATTCTATCTGACTGCGGATAATCGAAAAATCAATCAGTATACATCCCGAAGGGTATAAAAAAAGTATGCGAGCATGCACGGGATCGTGGCAATAACCAATCGTCGAATCGATACACGGGGTGCCGGCGACAATCGAACGCGAACCATCGCCGAATTATGAAACGGAAGCGGGAGAACGGCGTATCGCCGGTATTTCGCAATCGCGATCATTTCCAATCGAAGCCATCCGCAATGGCTATAAAGGAACGGCGGAGGAAGGTGTCTGTTTCAATAAAGAAAGGAAAACGGAATATCGAGTACACGGCGGGGCAGGGCGGACATAAATTTGCGAGCGTACCTAATTGAAAGGGGAAAAAGAGGAAGCCCTGCTGGTGGTTCCGACAAAGAGGCGGAAGAACGAGAGGGAAGAACGGTTCCTCGGGATATGTTAAACGACTTGGAAATACCCGGCCTGGCATTCTCCAAATAAACGTCGCCAGAAGCGGAAGAACGAGCACACGGTAGCCTCTCGAAACAAGATTCTTCGTGTCGAAGTAACTTACGACCCTCTACGAAAAGCCTTTTAACTTCTTTACGCCAGAAACTATGCGAACGAGCGCCCAGGAGAATTACTGTGCCGTCGAAGCACGATGGTGGAGCCATCGCTCGAAAAATGATTGACCTCGCGTTGAGTCAAAAAGGATCTTGTAGTTACAAATATTTGGATTCATTTCAGGTTCATACAGGGTGAGTCATGCACTTGGAACGGTTTATAACTCGAGTTTGGTTCGAGATAAAAAAAAGTTGTAGAGGAAAAAATTTAATTGTATAAGAAAGTCTATTTTTCTGTAAGCTCAGTGCTTTTTAAGTGCAACGATATCGATTTCGAAAACGCTGTTTCGAGAGAAAGGAGCAACGAAATAAAGAAAACTTGTGTATGTTCAACGAACAACTATACTTCAAGTAACTTATGAATTAGCCGTTTTTTATTTTTACACCTGATATGGCAAAAGCCTACCTTGTAGAACCAGTTTAATGGAAATGGCTGTATCTGCTTTGTTTTTTTAAATTTATTGGAATAATCACTTTCAGTGACACTCGATAAAAAGCTGCCGGTTATAAAAAAAATCTCTTTAACAGTGATTGTTAAAATATGCGATAAATTATTGAATGATTGATATTTTTTCGAAATTGAAATGTGTCCTCACAGTCATAAAGAGAGTACGCGTTTGTCAAAATACCCCGACCATCAAAGTAATTAATACATCCTTTGAAACGTACATTACTGCATGGAAATTGGTCTTGTTAATTAAATAAAGTTCATTCAAATTCAAAGGATATATTGCGCAAATTAAAATGACTCTTTGCATAAACGAATACGTAAAAAGTGATCCCAATATTTTATATTTCGCAGTCGTGCAAAACATCGTTTGTTGTGTTGTACATAACACATTTTGCGATTGATAATTAAATATTGTTTTCTCTGGTATCAATATTGAAATAAATTTTCTTCTTATACCTTTCCATATTTCGCACGACTTTTATAAAATATTCCTATTGATTTGTATAGTCACAAGTAATTGCAAAGAAAATTGTTCTCTTTTTCAATTAAATGCTGTTTACTGCATTTCCTTTGTCATACGTTAAAAGGATGTTATTATTGGACTTTTAACTGATCTGCACAGAGTATAGACGATGAAATCAATAACATGATATCGGATTCATTAAAAAATCTAATTGTTTTCCGATAATTGGCATTTGCTGATTACTTACGAATGCCAATTCTTCAATTCCATTGTTTTCCGTTTTCCTGTCGTCTGGACCTTCAGTTTCCAGTTTCTTAATCAATGTCTGGCCGACTTGTATTTCACGTTGCAATTTTGGTTTTGCTGAGAGTCCAGATATAGATTTTTTTAATATAATACCGATTTGAAAGCAGATGACCGCGTAATACGCGCGTACAGTATGTAAATTTGATTTATTTGTTAAGCGAGCTTCGTTGAAATTTATGTCAACGTGGAAGGAACGTAACAGGTGCGACTGCTCGACGTTGTTTATTTGATTTTAGCGTCCGGTATTTCCTTTGGATGCTGATATTTTTCAGGCTCATAATTCTTTTTCGAGTCTCGTGCCATGAATATTTCTTTTAGGAACCGGGTAAATCTTAAAATGAGTATGATGCATACTCGATGAACACACGTGGAGAAATTTTTTTTTATCCTACGGAATGCTTTACAATATTTTACAAATAATTTACAACATACTACTTTACTTTCGAGTACTTTACAGTAATGTACAGTTCGTTACTTTTCTTCATTATATTTAGATAATACTTTTCAGTAGTTTACGGGTAATTCACAATACATTACTGTCCTTTAGAATACTGAGCGAGTACTCTGCGATTCTTTATCTTTCTTTGTGATGCTTACCAAAGATTTTACAACACTTAACAAGTACTTTATAATACATTACTTTTCTTTACAATGCTTTGCAAGTACTTTATAATACCTCGCAAGAACTTTACAGTGAATTACTTTTTTATAAGACTCAACAATAACTTAAAAGGACTTCATGGTACTTTTCAATTAAATTGTAAGCATTTCACAATAGTTTGAAGTGCATTATATTGAATCATACATTCAATGAATTCTTAACGCAAAACATCCGACCGACTACTGAATTATCTATCAATTATCTTTCTTTTAAACTCTCTATTATTGTTGAAACATCAGCCTTATTCATTAACAACAGAAGAATGGAAATGACAGTATACATTACACATCGTAAAGTGATCCGTTGTATAACAAATAAAAGACAAGACAGAGGAGTAAATATACATTGTTTTTTTATTAAAAACATCACAGTAAATATCATTATCAATTTTTTAAATTTTGTATATTATGTAACAAATTTTGTACACTAAATATTACCAATTCTTGTCCGTCACTAGTTCACAAGATTTGCAATGGTTTCCAAATATGCACTGTACATTGACAAACATTTCCTTTTCACATTCACTGGAAAAAGAATAAATAGAAATGCTTTGCCCTACTGCGGTGGATCTGCTTTTGTTAATGATTAACAAGAGATTTTCGCCTAGCTCCTTCACGTGAGATCGCGGCGCGTCTCGCAGATGAGTTGCAGAAGAAGTTCGGTGCAGATAATCCGTACAGATTACAGAGTAAGAAAAATCTTGTTCCTTTTTCCCGTAGCTTTTACAAGGCAATAAATTTCGAGCAAACGAGCCGTGCTCGGAACCCCGTGACCAGCGACGACAGTTTTCGTTTCGCGGCTTCTTTTGCTATTAACGTAATGCGAAAAGTAATTACAACGGAGTTGAATGCTTTTTAAGTCGCATTAGTCGATACTCCTCCGGCGATGAGGCATGTCTCTCTCTCTCACTCTCTCTTTCTGATTTTTCGCTCTTTCGCTCCGACTTTGAAAATAACATTAAATAACAAGCTTTTTCTTCTCGGGGCATCACGGGCGACGTCCGAGATTTCGTGTAATTTCACTGGTGAAATATCATTCGACGCACTCGGACGGTCTTAAAGTTTGTAACAGTTCTTTCATCGTCCGACCTTTAAGCACGTGTATAAATAATATCGTCGTAAATAATATCTAATTTTTACTTTACGTTATTATTATACACGGTTTTATTCGCTTTTCTGTGATATTCGAGTCCTTTTCACATCGAACAGGAATACGATGCTTGTTCGTGTACTTTACGTCAGTAGAAATGGCTGCGTCTCTTTTGTAAGATATTCATAATTATAATTATATTACACAAATACTCATTTGCAAGCTGCTGTATTTTCATATTTTGATATATAGAGCTGTCTCGTTCTGCTCTAAAGGTATTCTCGTCAAACTGTATCTGTATGTTCTATCAATAGAAATAAACAAAATATGTTTTATAAACTTATGTTTATAAATGTTTTGTTAAAGATATAAAAGAATGTACTTTTTATTTTATTAACTTCGGAAGATGTACTTGCAGTATACTTATAAAGATTACTATTGAAATATTAAACACGGGACCATTTTTTGTAAGAAACCAGAAAATATAGGAATTTTCATAAACACCTGAAGTATACTTATAAATATCACTATTGAAGCATTAAACACTGTACCATTCTTTTTAGAGAAACCAAAACTATTGCAAGAACCCACAGACTAGGCACTTCAAGATCGCATCCTCTTCTCATTTTCCTGAAATATTCTTAACTATGCTTTCTAGCATATGATGTGCATTATTTCTCATTTTCGTTCTAATTTTCAAAATGATAAGACCTTCAAACCAACACTTTAAATATATCCTGCTCTGATGTCTGCATAAACGAGGAGCGACCTTGCAGTGCTTATTTTTGCTGTCCATGCTGTAGTTGAAAGTATAACTTCAGAAATATTATTAAATCTTCTGAGAATGGCCCAAGTGTGTAACACTTTATAAAAACCTACTAACGCTGTTGGAAACGCTCGCCTCCATTTACGGCACCTCAATCTCCCTATCGTCCTTATTACAAAAATTATCTTCAAGTACAATTGTTTTAACCCTCAACTGGTATGGTGTGAGTCAGATCGCTGCTACACATATATTTTTTTCCATATGTACCGCATTTTTCCTGCCAGAGACATTTTTAGAAACTTTTTTATATAATGATGGAGTTAATATTTATGTGTAAAAATAATTTTATTATAACCAGTAAATTGCAAATATATAATACAAAATATTGTGAGCTTTTATTTCTACTTCGCTGTGACAGCCAAAAAAAAAAGATTCGGGTCAGTCCGACCCGCATCATACTACTTATATAACACAAATCCACTATACCAGTTGAGGGTTAAAATTAAGACGAATCTTTTACGTGTACGAGTAAGATCATTCCACGGTAAATTCTTCATGCAGTAACACAGGCTGTTCTTTATGTTACAGGTAAAAAGAAGTTTCCCTCTGATCCGTCCTGCTGTCCAGCATGTGGAGTCACCGTGAGGCCACAGGAATTGGAGCAACACTTCGCTCAGGAACTCGATCGACTCTATAAAATATCAGCGTCCTCTCGAGCAAGGGCATCAAGGTCGAGTCTGCCTCCGGGACATCCTCAGGATCATCATGGCCCGATGCTTCATGCTCCGTCGGCAACTGACGGGACGCCGCATGGAAGATGGGAGACCTACAAGAGGATCAAAGCTAACAGACAGGTAACGAAGTCTCTGGATAAAACTCTGCAACATGATAACATCGCCGTCGAAAATTCTTGTATTTCTGCATGCAATTCTAATTCAAATATATATACATTCATAAATCGAAAAAATTAGAAATTAGTTCGAAGACACGTATAAATATCGAGTTTTGACAGATACTTCACTATCGCAAAGACTTTAGACTGTTTTATTTATTACATAGGTATCCAGATTATACTTCTCAAGGTCACTTCCTTGTTCCCCATGCTTGCTTTAAGAGCGAGATAATAAATACACTAATGAAGAACAAGAATTACATTAACACGTTGAATGACGTGGGGGCCACCGGTGATGGGCATTTCAAATTTAATTTAATTAACCAATTATTGATCGTCACAAAATTCTGAGCAAACTTCATGCTTAAAAAATAATATAGGAGCAGAAGAACACGATGAGTACTCAAATCTGTTTTTTCTTTACGATTTATATAAAAAATAGTAAATTATATCGTGTCTGATTAGGTATGGCTGTTTTCACTGTGGCACTCAACCTGTTCAACGTAGTGGGTTTTGATTCATGTTGGTGACTGATATTTAGTAACTGAATCTGACAAATAGACTTTTAATGTATACTAATTAAAGATTGAATACTAAAAATTTTGTAAACATTTGTTTCCTGTACGTTATAGGCTAGAATCCGCGTGAAAAACCGAAAGAGAAAAGCAGACGAGCCAGCCTGCCCCGTGTGCAGCGAAAGACTTTCTGGCACGCCCGAAGAATTAAATCAACACGTTGAAAGATGCCTGAGTAAACACAATAATGGCAATCCTGCCGGACCGAACAATCTGGACGAGGAGGAAGTGGACGTCGAAGGGGATGCAGAAACTTTCGAGGAATACGAATGGGCTGGACAGAGAAGAGTACGAGCCACGTCGATGCTTGTTGGAGGATTTTCTGGTAAGTCTCGTTGCATTTTCCACTAAACAGTGTCTAAATCTAAACAAATGAACCGTCATTCGATTGTAAAATTTAGTTCATGTAAATATGTATAAGGCCTGATTTTATGCATAATTTCTACCCAATATTGATAGGGGACAGCAGTAATATTTATAGGCGGTTTTAATAATTTTTCCTGCTTTGAATTCAGTTGTTTACGATCTTTTTAAAAGTATCAGTCGGCTCGGCGCCTGTGTATACAATTTTTGGGTTCATCATGTCAAAAATTCTTCTAGCTCAGTGTTCGAAGTTTCCAAGTTTTGATTGTGTTCCTCTGTATAATCAATATCAGTGCGTCTCTAACTTCTGATAAGCCAATCAAATTATTTGCTTGTTGGAAATTAGTCCTGGTGGTCGGGATAAAGATTGGGAAACTTGTTCCATTACTGTTCTGAGCTAAGTTCAGAGCTTTCGAACACAGTTCTCTAACCAGAAAGCACCTTCGCCTTCACCTGCACTCCGTGGCCACATCCCCAAGAACAATATATCTTTTTTGAAGACAATACGATGTCGGGTCGTTTGCCAATTTCTAAACTATCCCACGACTCTTTTGAAAAACAGAGCCATCATCACCCGATAGACACGTGACATCGACTTAGAAATTAACCAGTTACGAATCCTCAATTTCCTGACAGAAACCTTCGGTTCTATGATAAATGAAAGGAAGACAAAGCAACGTCCGACTATCTGCCTTTGAACAATAACTAAATCGCATCGCCATTAACCCTCAATTGGTATGCTGGGGGACAGATCACCGTTACACATATATTTTTCATTTCAATTTTATTATAGTCAGTACGTTGCAAATATATGGTAAAAAATACTTCGAGTTTTCTTTACCTTGCTATGACAGACAAAGAGATAAAGATTCGGGTCAGTTTGACCCGCACCATGTCACTTACGTGCCACGAATCCACCATACCAGTTGAGGGTTAACATGTCAACCTTTCTTAACCCTGAATTTCCATTTGAACATGAATCTTCCTCCAAATTCTTTGAAGAATCTCCACCGAGTGTCAGCTGAAGATTCATCCACAAAAGCCGCTCAAAAATCAGTTTTAGACCCTCTGCGATAGCTTTCGATAAATAAAAATCTAGCCCCAATTTTTTTCATATTTTTGCAGCCGCAGGTCTGGCGACGTCATCGAGCAACCGGTCAGCCGGAAACGGTGGGAACCAACACGACGAGGAAGACGTGGACCTTGTCGTGGATGGCGACGACGCCGCCGAGTTTGGGCCAGCACAGTATTCCGAGGCGGACGTGGTCGCGCCTCGCATTGATGGCACGCCGAGAGAACAAAAGGAGAGAGACGCTCTCCGGGAGGCGGTGATCTCGCCGAACACGCCGCACACGCCCGAGCAAATGGGTCAAGGACTCGTCGAGGTGAAGCCTGAACCAGGTGCGACGACGCCCTCGGCGCAGAACGAGCAGGAGGAGGGCGTCTCGTCTTCGCCCAGAAGGGATGGCGACACCCCGGTGATCGAGGCCCTCAGGGGTAGGATTCGAGAGCTCGAAGCTGAAATGCGTGGCCAGCTCTTCAAGTGTCTCATCTGTATGGTAAGCTTCTTTGGTGTTTGGACGTTGTTTTTGGTAATGTTTGCACGGGCGGTTTGTACAGAGTGAGTTATTAAAAACAGCTGAGTAACTTTTTTAGTTTTCGTGATAAACAAAAATGTTTCAGTTGAGCGTCGATTGGTTTTAAGGGAGAAATTGTGCGGTTTAATTGTGTTCGTTGTTTGTCGGAGGGTAAAAGTCATTTCAAGGATATTTTTATGCTATAATAGAGTGATTTAAGGACAATATATCTGGAAAAGGGTGTGTGGACTCTTGTGCTTTAGAATTTTTTTCTGATTTTTGAGATGTACTGTACAGCTGCCAATTTTGTGATGCCTTTTTAAATATACCATATATAAATACTAAAGTACTTTAAACTCATGTCTGTACAGACGTCATAGTTTTCTTATGTTCCAGAAGATTAGGAATTTTGTTATTAGCACATGCAATTTATTTATAAAGTGACAGATATTATAAATGACTGATGTGATCATCACAATGCTTTAGATTCCTTCTGTTCCTTGCAAACTCCTGTATAATATTTTAGAAAATTTAATTTAATCAAATGCCTACCAAGTTCTTCAAAATTGTGATACATATTAACGTCATAATGATAATATAAAATAATACGTGCATAGTTTATAATAAAATACTTTTTTTTACCTTGTTTTATATTAAAAATAATGTTTTGTAGTACGCTATACGACATACAGCAGTTTTCACTGTGGCAGTCAACATTTCAAGAATTATTAATAATCTAAAAATACTATTTTGAATGATTCGATAATTTTTTAAAATTCTCCGAAAATATTAAGAAGTTTCGTATATTCAAACAAATTTAACGCTTTGTGAATTTTTTTAGTTTTGCAATTCGTTTCTTGGTAGTTAAACGATTTTCATTTGTTTCTGTTGTCAGGAACAATATAAGAAACCAGTAACTTCTGTCTGCTGCTGGCATGTGCATTGTGAGCAGTGCTGGTTGCACACATTGGTAAGTTATAAATATTTATATGATACTCTACACGCCTTTTTAAGTTTGTTTATGTTATTACAGTTTCAATAAAATGTGTTTGATTTTTTAATAATACTAATGATTACGATTTTAATTTCGAATGAGAATTGAAACTACTTTAAAAAACGTATTCAAGCTCAAACCCTTTCTCTGACAGGATATATCAATTACTTTTTTCATTTACGATAACACTTTCGATTTGTATAAGCATTTAAAAAATTTTTAAACGTCCATTGTGAATCGATTTTACAACATTACTTTTGGAGTATAATATAGTATAATAGATATTATATACAGTGACTCACAAAGTTGATTAAACATTTTTGTAACCATTATTCTTAATTTATTCGATTACAGCAGATTCGTTAAAAATTCTGGAGGCGTATTTGAAATGAAATTATTTACAGATATCCGCCTCGCTTGAAATAATAATACCCTGAAAAATTGTTGTATAAAAGAGTTTTGAAATAATGCATTCGTTTAATCAATATCGCGACTCACTGTACTCCATCATATAAAGGAGAAATATTGCTTTCTTCATAAAAATGTACATTTTTCGTATTCCTGCAATTTTTTCAAACTTTCGTATTTCTACGCTGAAAATAATTTATCTTCTCTAAAAGAGTGACAATACCAAAAATGTTTAATACGAAATAATTTATTTCATCTGCATCGTTCCAATAAAATCATCATTTCGAATTAAAGAAATACCAATACTAATTTCGATCTTGAACGATTTTAACGTCACAAAACTTTCGACCAGGTTTAATCAAAAAAGAAACATGTAGAAACACCCTCGCGCAAAGAATTTCGAGTTCAATTATCTGTCAGCGAAAGGGTGAAACTTCTGCGCCGTGAATAAAAAAAAATACCTAAATACCCAATACAAAAAAAAACCACAAAATTTCCCGACTATTCCAGGGCGCGAAAAAGCTTTGTCCTCAGTGCAACATGATAACATCGCCGTCAGACTTGCGACGTATCTACATGTGAACGGAACCCCGTGCAAGGAGAGGCCATCGGACCCCGATCTGCTGGCTGCGCATAGAAAAATCGATCGTCCCGAATTTGTAAATAACTTGTATATATTTATGCGTCTCGTAAATTAACTCCTTAGATTTAACACGTACGGTTACGCACTGTAGCGTCTCATAGTAAATTAACCCGGGCGCGCGTGAATGATGTCTCGATCGAAACGAGCCCGATCAACGATCTCGATCGCGCTTCGTTTGCCGTGTTCGATAGCTCGACGTTAGTGAAATTGATCAACGTGCTCGCCGTATGCTCGATGACTTTATTTCAAACATCCCGCAACGTGTTCTCCACGAATTTCTTGAACGACATCGCAGTTCATAGACAGCGCATTCATTTGCATACTGATCACCTGACTGCGGATGTTTATTTAACATAACATAGTCACGGTACATACAAAATCCACAGTCTCTAAATTAAATGAGATAGAAGATACATTTTTCGATCCTTAACACTAGATCTACCGACGATTAACGCGCACCTATTTTACCGAAGCGATCAAAATGACACGTTTGAGAAAGAATACGTAATTCAAGGAAATAACGTTTATTTACATTTTTCTTTAGCTTTATTCAGCGTTAATTCGAAGTAAATATAATAGTCGTCAAAAGTAACTCGTACATGGTAAAATTGCAAACCAGTCGTTTTGACTGCTTTGGTAGGTCTAGTGTTAAAGGACAAGAGACAGCATTTCTTGAAGCACATAGGTATTAGGATACTTATCAAAGAGTAAACCTGAAAATGTTATGAAATCATTGTAGAATTCGAATACACACTGATCTCTTTGATATTTTGGAACACCAGGGTCATGTAAATGAATTACTATATCAGAATATGTACAATGAATATTAATTAAAAGTTGTATTCTATTTGTTGATATATTCCTCTAGGACACTGATGGCCATCAGAGCTGCGGCCATCAAAGAAGATAAATCGTATGATCAGTAAACTGTTTGTTAGGCGTTCTAGCTTTTTAAAATTAACTTTTTATTTAAACCTCGCTTTGTTCTCTGTATTAGAAAAATATACAGCCCGTACGATTGCATTGTCGGTTTTTAGCCGGACACAGCCATATCGAAAGGACCAGGCTAATATAAAACAGCAGAAGTATACAAATTAGGTAAAAAATCACATGTTCCTTAAAGTTGTAAGTGTCCTAATGCTTGTGAACAGTAGTATACATGCTAACAAAAAATATCGAAATTTAAGAATGTATGTTTGCATAGACATCCGCAGTCTGGTGATCACGATGTTTCGGTGAAACTGAACGCGTCACAGCGACTCGTTCATAGGTACTTCCAGGATTTAATTGTAATTACATTTTATTGTTAATCGTACGTAACGTGTCACCTACCATTTCGTTTGTTCGTTTCGAACGTAGGGCTCCGTTTTCGCCGACACTGCTTGCGGTACGTTCATGTAGAAATAAACAGCGGACTGTTGTCGATAGTGTTAACGTTTAGTCGGATGATCGAGAATCGAAGACTATTCGCGCGTACCTGAGACTCTAGGTGTTATTTCAATGGACTAGCCACCTAAATTCTAACCTAAAGCTCGCCGTTTCGTCGGATCCGGCGTTCCTCCTTCGTCCACTTCCGGTACAGCATGCATCCGTGTCGACGGTCCAGAAAAGTGTGTTCGAGTGTACGCGAGGGGAATGTAGGTAAAAAATTTGTTAACGGACTTATTTTTTAGAACCTTCGTCGTCTAGCAACGCGAAGGAGGAAGAAATGTAACAAAAGTGTTCGAAACCTGAGAAAACTTCTAACGAGTATTACATAGTATTAATTTAACTGAATTTCGCAATTATACAATTCATAAAGAACCACGTTTTGCGCTTTTAATTATGTTTGAAAAGTTACAATGAATGCAGGAAAGGATATTGTTCGAAATATCAGCGATCCGTGATATCAAATTCATCTTAAATACAAATGTGTTTCAGATAAAAGAGTTTGCGTTCGATATTGAAACAAATACCAAGCGTACGGTTTTATTCGTATTCAGTATTTCTACTGAAGGTGAGAATTTGTAGATCAAAAGCGAGTGTTACATGGTTGTAACTCAGCGATGGCCACCGGAGCTGACGCCTTCCCCCACTCTAGGTCCATTCCCCTCGTTTCACAACCTATATGAGGGGAATGGACCTAGAGTGGGGGGAGGCCACAGCTCCGGTGGCCATCGCTGTTGTGACTGAAGATACAATAATAATTATCACCAACGAATTTTTTCGCTAAAATGAATAATCGACATCACTTCTCCATATAATATCTACGTCACAAAGTATTCAGAATTATCCTGCCAAATCGACTTTATTCATTGTAGCAGAGAAAATTCAATAAGAAAAAAGAATTCAAAACAAGGAAAATGTAAGAGAAAAATTGATATTTTCTAGAAAATTCGTTGCTGCGTTTGCGAGGATTAAATTTTGTTTTTTAATTCGACGAGAGCGCGGCCGAAGGAACGCTTCGATGGATCGACGAGGAACGGATTCGATGAGTCGAGTTGCGAGACTCTGGATCCGGATTCATAAACTTCAGATCCTCACCACCGTTGCACATCGATCGAGAAGCACGCACGGAGTAATATATCGATTTTCCGACGAACTCACGACTCTCGAAGCTCTGACGAAGCAGTCGAAAAGCTCACACCGATCACCGAAATCAATCGAACGAGAAACGTTCGAGAAACCCGCGCGAAATATTCATGCGTGCCGTAGTCGATTATCGCAACTCGTTGTCCGTAAAAAAATACAGTTTCGCCTTGCGTTTTAACGATAATCTTAGGGTTAAGCGGGTCGATCGATCGATCGATTCGAGAGAAAAAGGTGGAATACGTTTCCGGGAGCTTCTTCGAGGCGATCGGAAGACCGGAAAGGAAGATTCTCCGTTTTTTTGCTTTTGGAAATGCTGGTGATTCCGGACTTTTTCTCTCTTAGGAGATCGTAGATCGACGTATCGTTTTCTCGAAGAAATCGAGAAGTCATGTTCTTGTAAATACACGAACGAATTCAGAGAAAACCGGAGAAATCGACTTTCCGTTGCGAGCGTTGTTCTGTAATCGAAATAAAGCGATCATGGAATGTAGAGCTGTGTCGTCTAAGCAGTTTTTATTTCTTCTTCTTCTTCTTCTTCTTCTTTCGCTTTATGCGGCCAGTTCCTTTCGACCTTGAAAATCCTGAGGACCATCAAACAGATTATCCATTGTCTTCGATCGCAGCTGTTTTTCTCAACCTATGGCTTGCGATGGAACGGAAACAAGGTACGTATCGTTTTCAATCTTCTTCTTGTTCTGAAAGATAATACACTGGTGATGTAGCGATGTTTCAAGAGATAAATATTTTTATAACTATTTTTCTTAACTTATTTGATTTCTGATTCGGTATAAATTTTGCTGGCGTGCTTGGAATTTAATTTTGTACCGATATCGTAGCCTTGCTTGAAGTAACAAGACGAGTCATTTTAAACAATTCAAAAATTAATTATCTAATCGAATCTACGAATATAATATACTCTATTTTACGCAAATATAACAACGCTATTGATATGTCGCACAAAATTTAATTCAATCAAATAAATACTAATTCTCAGAAAGTTCTGAGTAACATTAACGATAAAATATATGTATACCTCAAAAAATATTTAATAAAAGAAATGTATTACAAAATATTCCGTATTTGATATGAAAATTTTCACTACGACAGTCGACGTGTTAAAACTTACTTACAGTGTATGAATAAATTTTCAGTACAAACGGGAAGACAGGTTAATATATTTCGTAAAAATAAATAAAATTGCAATATGCATTTTCTCATGACAGATTTGATTAGAAATGAAACCAGACTTAATAATGTTTCGAGATTATGTGAGTGTGGACCAAATCGGTATATCTGACCAGGAACGAGCAACTACTATTTGCACCGGTTATGGTATTGAATGCTTTTGCGGTGCAGGATGTAAATATAATGAAGAAAACCAGCTTTCATTTCCTTTTCAAACAAAACCCCCGCTTTAACGTTGTTAAGACGTTTCTTGCCACAGTGAAAAATTTCATACATAGACCAGGGAGACAATATTAAAACAACTGTCGTACCATTCGCGAGTCGGATACTCGGACCTCCTCAGAATTTTTGAATTTCTGGCGTCCCTGATGCCGATCCGAATATTTGATGTATACCATCTTAAAGCTGGTGAAATTCTGCGTCAGATAGATATACTGGTAGCCGTCTCTATCTACTTCCAGAGACAAGAAACAAATAATTGTGGGACAAGTGACGATTCGGGAAATATGCCCGGGTCGGGTACCTCCTTAGAATTCTTCAATTTCTGGCGTCCAATTGAAAAATAAAGACTTCGCTTATTTTTAATGATATTTATTAATTTTATTATGCTTTATTTAAAGCACGATTGGAAATGTGAACTGTCCAGAAACTTGCAACATTTTAAGTCACAAAAGCAGATATACAAATGTAGTACCTAGGAGATATACAACTATAGTACCTAGCAGATATGCAAATATAGTACCTTTTCAATAAAAAATATGCACTACTGCTTCACTATTGTAATTTTCGATCGTAATGTTAAATACGTCTGAACATTATAGAATTATGAGAAAAGAAATAATTTACAATAGGGTGCACGAAAATATTTAAAAAACAATTGTTAACGCATCGCCAAAAATAGTTGCGTGTACTCATCCAAGTAAACTTATGCTGATTGTTTTACTGAGCTCCTTCAATACTAGTATAATTATGAACAGACGGTAATGCGGCAGTAAAAATAGCTGACTATGCGTTTTTTAATGACGTCAGCGCCTAGCCATACTCATTGACGTAAGTATCCATTATTCTTATTTTTTCTTGGGTGTAGATGTACCAGGTATTTCTTCTTAAATGCACTTCTTTTGCTAAATAGCCATTTTGGATAAATATATGATGGAAACTGTAAATTAGCTTTCGGTTTCGTATTCATTAGGTCTGCCAGGTCTGACATACATGTAATTAAGAATTATTTAACTTAATTAAATTCTGTGCAATAGGGTGTAAAATAGTGAATTGTTTCTGGATTAGGTTTAGTTTGATATACATGCTAAGAACTATAGATTAGGTTCAAGTTGGATTTTAGTGAAATAAAATCAACAATTATTCGATTATATTAAGTTCATTACACGTGTTACACTTTAGAACCAACTGAATTGACTTTAATACTCAGACTATATTTTAAGACAGCCACGTACTTCAGAGTTAAATTTGCGTTAGGTTTACGTTAGGCCTCGATTAGGCAGAATCGTCCAATTAAATTACATTCATTTATACTTCTCTAAAACACTACAGTCTCAGCATTAAAAAATTCTAATTTCATTTCAAATGAAATCTTAAACATCCAATCATACATTAATTGCTTCGCTAAAATACTGCACTCCCAGCGCTAACAATTCTAATTCCATTTAAAACCAAACCTCAGAGATCCAATCATATCCACCTTTCACTGACCTTAGAAAACATCCCAGTCCAACACCACAGACGTAACTAATCTCTAAAATGGCAATGTCTCTCTTGTCTCCATCATAAAACCTTGCCCTTATGTGTCCTCTTACGATACGTTGACACAGAAAAGCGGGCCCGTGTAAAAAGCCCTCTTTAATTTCCTCTCCTTATCTAGGCAGAGGAGTCACGATTAACGCAACAGAATAAAACGGTAACAAGGTCGGTCTGAGGAAAAAGCTGCCGCAAAATGGCTGTTAGCCGCGGAGTAGGTGGAACTGGGAAGGTGGGGCCGTGCAGTTTGCAGGTGCGCTTTCGCGAAAGTATCGTGTATAGATCACGACGCTGACGAGGAGCGCAGGTTGAAAGGGACCGAGGGATAGAGCGAGACGTAACGTTGAAGGGAAAAAAAGGGTGAAAAGATGATTACGGAGACGATTGAACGAGCCGGAGCGGAGCAAAGTGGGGGCGTGAATTCTGCGGATGGAAATGGTATAAAAAGGATGACAGAGAGGGAGGATTGGAAAAGGTCTGGGAAAGCCTGGGAGCATAGTAAGAGGTGGGATCGTAGGTGGAGCTGAAAGCTCCGCCTATGCTTTCCATCCTCCACCTGCCAGTTTCACCTCTTCTACTTACGAGCCAGTTCACGTGCCACTCTGACTTCCACAACGCTCCAACCACACCACACTCTGTGTCCACTGCTTTGTTCGCGGTTGACCTCGTTTGAACTCTCCTTCCTACCTACCTACCTGTCGAGCTGCTCCCGTTTAACCGTGCCTCGTTTTTCTTCTCCCGAGACCTCGAAGTCGCAGCCGACAGCCAAATGCGATGATTCTATTACACGGGCCGCGGCAGAATTCGTGGCACGGCCACCGGCTGATTCCCGGTGCATAGATCAACCGAAATTCTCGGATAAGCTTTTAAGAAATCTTAAGGAATATGCTTTTTTTTCTTACGCGAGACGTCGCGAAAACGGTGGGAACTCCTACGGTGACCCGATGCAATCTAAATTAAGCAAACTTGTGAAAGTTCATGTGGAGATTCATGTAAGAATTATTGATTGTTATTTTTAGTTTTTTCTTTGAAAAGAGATTTTAGGGTGAATCTATGTGAATGAGGAAAATTTCGAAGGAACTGGTTTGAGGTAACTTTGGTAGATTTTGTAAGTTTTTTTCGTTTAGTTTGACGAGTCTGGTTATGGACGAGTAATTTCTACTTGTGAGTGAATTTATGAATATTAACTTTGGGAAGTATTAAATGGGTTTTCCAGACTCCATCTAAGTTTCCTCGATTTGGGTTAGACAGAAATTAGCATTTATATAATATGCACTTACACTGCGAACTATCGATTTTCTCTTAGTTACGTAATATCGGCGTCTTGATCGAAGTATGTAAGTTTTGTAAAATATGTATTTTCTTTGAGCTGATTCTCTAATACAAGTTATTATTCTTTTTTAAAAATAACATTAGATTATTGTTGTTCATAAAACTGACGTACCAAGCACGGCATATTATAAAATATTTTCTAACTATACGTTACACAGAATAAAATATTGACCTATTCGAGGATACCTTTTCATTTGATTAATATCCAAAATGTATTTATTACTGCTTTTCGTCAGGCTTAATAATTGCGAATCAATATAGCAACTTTTCTAATTAAATATCACTTAACAACATTTTTTTCTGCAAAAGATTTCTATTGCAGTAATGAAATTTAAGGGTTTTTCTATTGCAAGTGAAACTTCCGGGATATTTTGAGGTTGCGAAAATCTGCATACACTCAAGAGATTTTAATTATTATCCAGCCTGTGTCCTCATGGTAACAAATAAAGAAATTCTCATGTATGATCTACAATTTTAACAACAAATAAAGAAACAGTCAGCACGACATACCAGCGAAGAATATTTCGTCTACGCTTATTCGTCCCCATTTGTGTGGCCAGCCAAATACGTCTAGACACGAACCTCGAAGTGCTCATTCGCAAAAGCCTGCACATTAGCAATGGATAACGCAAAATTAATGGAATTAGTTACAGAACATACATTCTCCTCTTATTTTTCTCTTTTTGAGCATAGGTTGTACAGCAAAACGTTTATCTGCTCTTTTCTGGTCCTCCTCCTCCAGTAATCCAGGACAAGTCTTCACCAGATGAACGTCCTGACGTCGTAACGCGATCCTCCCTGCAATCTCACATTAGCTTCTCTGTTTTTATATTATCAATAGTGTCAGGTCTGCCACGCTAAGTATCTGTCGGTCTGAATGCTATCGAAAGTGTCCTGTCTGCCACACTATGAATCTCCAATGTCTGTAGACACGAACGGATCTGTAGATTGGGACCACAGGAGCGTCGTTTTGGTAACATTCGTTGTAACAATATATTGTTGTATATTGCAGTGCACACACGAGCAACGTGCATCGCCGTGAACGCCTCTTTGAACGGTCGTTAGTTTTTCATAGACGCTTTTATGCCACGATGCACGTTTTGCATTATGCTGAGGCAAGTGTGTCTGTTCACACGAGCGCTTCGTCGACCTCCGTTTTATGGCACGGTGGAAAACGCACACCTCTCAAGGGTTTTTCCTTGGACTCGACATCTGGTGACCAAGGGTCATTTGGCATTCTTTTATTCACTGCTTCCAACAGTTAGAAGTTTTAATACGGATCAAAAACTTGCACTCCGTGTAGAAACTATGCAGCTTCGGCAAACTCTAAGGAATCCATAGACGATACGAGCATTCCCTTAAAATAATGCTTTTTCTGAAAGAGATTCGTGATCTATGTCATTACCTGCTTCATACCTTTCTGAATTTTCGCAGCAAGAAGTAACATCAAACAACTGCAGAACCTCCCAAGGCTTTTAACACCTTACCTTACGATTTTCTCAACAGCTATCTGCACTGAAGTTTATTATTCAAGTACTCTAATTGTAAGTGCGAAACACAGGGAGAATGTATATCACTACATACAATTTCCTCTACATAACCCTCTCACAATTCAAGGCTGCTGTAAAACAAATTTTTTAAGAGTTGATATTTGAATAAGACTCATATTTATAATACATAGATCAGAAACTGCATGTCGAGTGTAACTTGTTATTATAAGACAAGGGGTTTATATCAAACTTTGTAATAGTCTGAATATTTTCACTATTACTAGCATTGTCTCACTACTATCATTATCTTTTTCCTAACTTAAGATCATATCTTACAAGTCAGACAAGAAAATGCTATAATCTCATTCTCATCCATACTTAATCTCCAATTCTTTTTGGTAAAAGGACGTAGAAAAATCAATGCTGGTGTGTTCACTGCAAAAACGTCCCAAAAAGCGTCATTTATCAAAACGCTCCTGTGGCTAAGTCATAGGTGTGCCAATGCTTCCATTCTACACGGTTTCTCGGTGGGACGACGAAAGGAACGGTCGCGTCGGCGGCCGACGGTCGTCTGACGATCCCAGCACCCGGGAAGCGTCAGCAAGGGTGGCGTCGGAGGCGTCGGCGTGTCCGCGAGACTGCAGGAGGGCGTGTATCTACGAGGAGAAGCGAAACGGCGCAAGTCAAGCACCCGTTTTCGACGCCTGCGAACTCGAGCGTAAGGCACCTATGAAACCGGTTGCGACCGCCTACCATCCTATCGAAACCAACCTGATCCGAAGCAACGAGGACCTCTTCCACCTATCCACCTATCCGATTACCCACCTACGACCTCCGATTACTTCACCGGTGAACGGGCCAGGCCACTCACACGCCAGAAACCGACTTTTTCCCTCTCCGTTTGCTCGCCTTTTTCCCACCTACGAACCCGCTCTCTCATTCACTCGGCTCCCTTCGCTCCTCTGTCTATGCACTTCCTCCTCGTCCCACTCTTATCGACGCCGAAAAACCCGGCCGTGTTGGCGCACTATTTTATTGTTGCCGCCTGCCTCGACGCTGTCGTTGTTCCCGCGTTACGACGTCATGCGTCTCCGGGCCAGGGAAATGCGAAACGTGAAAAGCGTGCTGCCGCTGAACAGTTGCAACTACATCATCCTGCGATGTCTTGTGCCGCTTGGGATGAGAGATGATTTTGTTATTTTTTATGGGGGTTTCTTGTAGTCTTCATGGAATGACAGCTGATAGCAACGACCCCTTTGGTTTATGATTTGTTTTCTGGCAAAGGTGCTTGTTTATACTGTTATATATAAACTGATTATTGTATTGTACGTCGTCACTGACACGGTGATACTTTTGGTTGATCAATTGTTCTGTACCTCCTGTAGTTTCAAAGATATTAAAGGGGATAATATTTATTGGTTAGTTCTGTGTATTTCTTAATTCAGAATTGAATATTTAAATAGCAAGGAGGGCAGACATTCTATAATTGTAAAATCGTGGAGGTGTGAGTCCAAAAACACACTCCAGAGACGACTTCTCTTTCTGTTTGCTGTACTTTTTTACACCTACAGGATGGTTCTAAAAATTGTTAACATTTATGTGGAAGTAACTTGTTTAGAGAAATAGACAGGGTAACAAAAGATACCATAGTAAGAAATGTATTTTGTCTTCAAGAAGTTTCCACTTGTTCACCATCATTATCAACGCATTCTTGGAATCTTTTCCATGAGGTCTTCTTTTCCCTGGCAAGGAAGGTCCAGGGTCCGGTAGGAACATTTTAGCGGAAAAATGAAACAGATTTGATGGTATACTGTGGAAAAGCTTCAGTTTGAACCGAATGGTTCGCACACGCTCGTTTATGGAGATAGAAGACGTCAAAGTCTGAAACTTCGACCGGACATATCTTTAAAACCAATTAATATTTTTTAATGAAACTTCTTTATTTGAAATTTGACTATAAATGGAAAGTTTCCTGTAGGTAACATTTTTCTCGTGCCCTTGAAACTTCGCCCCGTATGAGGAGTTGAAAATATAGGTATAATTAATATTAACTTTTTTAATTTTGTAGATTTATTTTTTGACGCACCAAATGATGGTACCATTTCTTTCCTCCAAAATTTATTAGTCACCTATTTCAATTCTTAGCAAGTGAGAATCATGATCTAGTAAAAAAAATTGTAGCGAAAAAATGAAACGAATCTTCTGGTTTGATATAGACAACTTTAAGTTTGCTATCATTCGACTTGAAAATGTTTGCTAATGGAAATAGAGGGCATTAAAATTCTGAAACTTTGATCCGCTGTCTCCCTTGATAAAAATTCAAATACATAAGTGTATTTTCGTAACTAATGAATTTTGAATGGAAGAAATGGTATCATTATTTAGAGCGTCACAAGCTAATTCTGAAAAGTGGAAGAAAAGTTAATGTTAATGAAATCAAAATTTTCGACCCCTAATATGTTAAGAATTACTTTAAATAGAGATTCTCCTTATAACTAAATTAAAAATAAAAACAGTCTCATTAAAAAGTATTATATACAAGTGCACTTATTAAATATATCATAACAATTTCTTAAATAACTTTAGTCTCCTTTACAAATGGCAACACTTCGTCGATCTTATCATCGTCAAAGTTGTCATTTAAAAAGTGTCCCAAACTAAAAGTTGCTCGTTGAATGCAACATTTTCAGCAAGAAAGTAAAAAGTGGTCTGTTGTAATTACGGTGCCACGCTCATCGCATATTCATTCAGGACTTTTTTGTTGCACGATAGGAGCAGGTCATTTTTTGCAGGACCAATTCCTTGTACGTGAGAAATAATTGTTTTCTCTTAGTTCGTTAGATTTTATTTAAGAAGTAATTGCGTTTACGATTACGCGCGACGTGCATGCGGGAGCTTTCATAAATTTCTCGTGCTGCACCGCGATGGGGAGCACCTGTATCATTACTCATGGTTACAGGTGCGATGCAACTAACGATGACAAGTTACGAATCGCGTTCTTCCTGTTCAATGCAAATTTATTCAACGAGAAGCAACCGAACATTTGTTCCACGCGCAACAACCCCCGTTAGACACGCAATTTTCAGCATTTTCGATCGCCCGCTTCTGATTTTGTGAAATGAATCGCGTCAACGCGTTTCGCGTGGGCCACCGGTGGCCCACGCATCAAACTTCGCTGAATCGAACGTCTACTGACCCTCATTATATTTTCAATGCATTCAACGTTGTTATGATATCAAAAGATAAAAAGTTCTCTATGCAATAATTAACCCTTTGCCCTCGAAGTCTTTATACCTAATAAACGTAACTAGACTGCGGATGTTTATGCAATTTAACATACTGAATTTGGTGAAAGGGTGTTGCTAAATTTAATAAGATAACAAAATAAAAATTACGTGTTTTAAAGATTCTAAAGAGCAAATGCAGTCTTGTCGAAGTTTCTTTCGTTTGACTGCGTTAGCATAAGACACGCGAGAGCTTAAAAATGTATATTTGCATAAATAAATAAACTCTTATTGTTAATACAGAAATGTGAATACTATGGCGCCTGAAAGACGCCACACGAGTGCAAACGGTTAATTATTTGTACCCTCGGCGAATGATTCTGTGGTGGAGAAATTGTGGAGTCAATAGTTTTTTTTTACAAGTGAAGGTGTAGTGCAGTCACGAAAGTTACTTTTTTTTTTAGTAACACTATTTATTTTTTTTATATATTAATTGATGCAGCAGTTTATTCTCTATAGCGAACATTAGAGTGTTTGTATCGAAAAACCTTTAATTTAATCAATATTTTAATTTTGATTTTGTAACATACTACTAGTGACATCACGTGCAGCGACAATTAAATCGAAATATCATGTAAATGATAGTTTTGTTGGGTAAAACATGTTTCAAATGTTATTTATTGATTTTTAATATTTTTTCGACTTACCTCATTTACCTGTCCCTAAAAGAGATGCTTCTAAATTACGCAATATAATTAATTTTAAGATTAAGTATCATTAATTTGCATAGAATATTAATTTAAAAAAATTCCATAAATAAAATCAAGAACAGCAAGATAAAATCACTTACAATATTTTGATTCCAAATTTTTCCGCAATACTTTTATGTAGAAAACATTTAACATAAATAACAATCATTTACCATTATTAGACTGCAGATGTTTATGTAATTATGCACGTTCGAGTATGTAAAATGCACATGTTCAATTCCAAAAGCGAAATTACATGTTCAAAATGATCAAAAGCTGGAATAAATTATTATACAAGTTCCATTTCATTCCCTAAATTAAACTTTAAAAATGTTGAAGTATATAACCTTTTATATTGTTCATTATTACACTTACATTGTTTATATTTAATTATCACAATAACTGAAATATGTATTTCTATTAAAAACAAAATATAAGGTGTTCTGACAAATATTATGAAGTTCCAAGAATTTTCTATAAAAATATTATACCCACAAATTTGAAATTTATAATTTCAATAATTGTTTAATATCATCATATCAATCTTATTTTTAATAAACCTCGAAACTTGACTACATTCAGGGGCTATAACAATAAAAATCGATGTAACGTAAAGATAACAAAAAAAGGATCGTCAAGGTTTGCAGAAACGCAACAAGGAATTTCAATCCAATCAAGAGAAACCACACGTGGAGCTATTTAATAAACATACGATTTATTTCATTTTCATATAATTTATAATAACTGATACGTTCGATCTACACTTAATTAATTCGATATGATTACGTTGATGTAACACAATGCAGTAGAGACACTTCCAGCAGTTTCAATAGAACAACATTTACTTCGAACTAGAATTAAAGGCACAATCGGTGTTGTTTGTTTCATAAACGATCGTGTTAATTGACTCAAATCGCCGCGGCGGATTAACTTTATACTTACTTCTCGCTTTTCTGGCTAATTTCGGCCAAACGGCCGGCAAACATCGGCTACACACACTGGGTGCAGAAAATATTTGTACACAGACCAATTTCAAACATCACGTTATAAAATGTAGTTTATTAACTAATTCTTGTAAAATAACGAGTTCTAACATATATTGAGAAATCTGCTGGAAAAATTAGTCACTCGCAAAATATACGAAATGAACAAGAGAAATTTAAAAATCGACTGAAATATATGAGCAATAAGTATTTATATAGATCTTAATCTATATAGTTTACAAGAGTATTTATAACATAAATATCACATGATCGCTTCCTGTGGATCACTAATTATACCAGAGTGTTTGTAAACGTTATTGGCATAAAAATTATTATTAATTTACATAATCGTTGTAAAAGTTTATCAGACATTTCGCGGATTGTAAATAGACCTCTAATTACAAAATAAGTCAAAAAGTGGACGTTCACAGACAATTAATCAGTGTACTGGACTGTTCAAAGATAAGTGCAATAAATATAGATAAAAATTTTAAAAACAATTTAGGTGTTGATTTATTTGCCAGCACTGTGCGTAGGTTTTTACAAAGTCAAGGGTACCACGATAGGGTGGCCCTTGAAATATATTTTGCAAGTTAAGCGAATAGGAATAAAATATTGGAACTCGCAAATAACAATATAAACACACAATTAGGGTACTAAAATAGAGTGACTTTCACAGACGAGAGTAACTTCAATATTTTCAGGTCTGATGGACATTTCACTGTCTAGAGAAAAGAGATGAAGAACTCAATCTAAAAAATTTACTGCCTACAGTGAAACACAGCGGTGGTTCCGTAATTATTTAAAGCTGCACTCATGCAGCTGGTATTGGCACATTACAGTTTAATCACAAAATAATAAACCAACAGGTTTATATTAACATTTTAAAATGCAATCTTCATTCTAGTGCAAACAGAATTTGCATTAAAGACAATTTCCACAACTTCGTAAAGCATACTGCGTACAATACACCAGCGTATCTAAAAATTCCTCCACAATCTCCGAATATTAATCCCATAGAACACCTGTGGGATTACTTCGAACGCAAAATTAGAAATACCAAATTTCTTCTAGAGAATATAGTATTCCCATAACATCGAATTTCGTTAACTCAATGCCTGGCAGAGTTGCAATAATTGTACAATCAAACGGAAACCCTAACAATCCTAAACATAGTATTAACCCTTTGCATTCGAAGTCGTTCACACCTAATATACACAACCTTGAAACACAGGTATAGCTGACTACAACAACAGTGCACATTTTGTTCTAAATGCATTTCTTTCGGTAGTCACATGCTTGTAAACCGTGTACATTGTAGAATTTATAGATGTGAACATTATTTTGATTTATTTACAGAAAATAGAAAATTTGAAACTTGAATATTACGCTGCCTCAAAGGCGACGCTCGAGCGCAAAGGCTTAATCGAGAGGTTTAACTTATTTTTTGTTGTGAAAGTAATTGAAATTACTTCTTTCTTATTGAAACTTCAAAGCAGATTTCTCATTTAGCAATTGTACGAATACAATTCATATATATTTTATATACTTCTGTCGATCTTTGAATTTTTCTTGTTCATTTCGCAAATTATGCGAGTACCTGATTCTTTTTGCACGATATCTATTCTAAAGATCTCTGAAAATGTATACGAACTCGTTGTTTTACAAAAATTAGTGTCGTTCAGAATTGGTCGCTGTAAGAATACTTTCTACACCCACCGTGTTTTCAAAAACGACAATGAAGTTACATATGTACACCTTACAGTAACAGCTAACGAGTGAAATCATTATATCTCGTATCTACATCGAACAAATTGAGCTAGTTTCGAGGTTCTTTCGCTGGCTAGGAAGCTGAGGACAACGCAAACATTTCTTTAAAAATTCTTGTCTAATTTCGAAAACCGAGCACATCGCTGCTGGTATTGACGGTGTTCGCATAATCGATTCGCAGGATATACAAAAATAATCGGCGAACCTAATTCTGTCCTCTGGTACTTTAAACTAGAGGCTTTTGAGGATCATCCTACAAAACAATCTGATTCGTACTACGGCTAGTGTATCCAACATTTAAATCTTGTTCTACGTGGAACAAAACTTGGCCTATCGTTTTCAGTAGTCGTTACAACTTCTTCTAAAATATAGTGAATTCTTTGCTGATGGATGTTACAGGTGAGGCAGGATGGATCGTCGACGAGAATGTTCCTAATTGTCATGAAGTTTGAAAAGGAATCGATCGGGAAAGGAAGACTCGTATCACGGGGTGACGCTGCGCGTTTGCAGGGCTCTCGCGTTGCAACTTCTATTACGTAAATAAATACTTTATTGTTCTATTTGATTAAGTAAACGAGTGCTTTAGGACCGTTCGCTGAAAACCATAAGCTCAAACAATCGATGCAGAAGTGTTGTCCAGGATTCACAGCGACACTAACCCACAGTTTCATCTTCGAGATTTCTGTTCCTTCGATGTAGAGCTTCTTATTTATACGTCGACCTTGTACGGCGAGCCAGGGATATGTTCGTCGCCCCATTTCACGATAACTATGTACTCTCCTCTCTCTCGAACCAAATAGCTCACGTTATAATTGTTGCGGCCCGTGTGCTTCACGAACACCTCGTCGCATGGTCCTTTCGGTCCGTAAACGCCAACGTAAAGGATATTGTTGCCTGTGGAAAGAAAAAGTAAAGAATTTCAACTGAAGACACCCTCGTTTCTCTTTAAATCAAGTTCTAGAAATTCATTGAAAATATTTTCATATCTTTTTCATATTTTCGTTTTATGAATGAATAATTTTAGAGATGATCAGATTCTAGATCGTTGAAAATGACTTCTCACTTTTAACAGAAATCTTTTGTTTGTATCCTGTTGTTTGCTTTCAAACTTGTGAAGGTTTATCGGTTTCTCGTTGAAATCCTATCGAACTGTCTTGACGAATTTATTTTTTATTAATTCAGACTCTTTGACCTCAGCTTTGAAGTTAATTAACTAAATTTAGTGGCAATAATTGAATTTGTTTACGAATAGATATTTTTACAATTGAGAAATGTTTAAATGGACTAATAAATTTAAAACAAACAGACGGAGATATTTACTGATCCTGGATAACAGTTTTACTTAAAATTATCAATTTTTTAAGAAAGTACAACATGTTTTTTCTGTTTTAAGTATAATCTATATCGTTGCAAATTGTTATTTTGTTTCTTACATTTCGAACTTTCATTCAGAAATACGATAAATCTTTTGCACCAACCTAGTCAAAATTGAAAGGAAACAGAAATTGTACTGCAGACAATAAAATGTCTTTCAATGATTCACTCTGAGCGTCTCTGCAATAATAATTCACCGAAATGGCTGAAAATTGTGGCACAAGCTATAAAAATCTAATTTCTGAAAATTATGTTCTGGAATTATATTTGAATCCTGATGAGCATTAAAAATAATTGAATATAAATATTCTGAACGTTCTAAAAACTTGATTAAATTACGATTCATTAATAATACTGTACCAGCATCGCTAGCGTTCACAGTGAATTGATTCTGTTTTCCTAGGTATGCCTTCTTCAAACCCATTCCCTTGCTCGTCACCTTGCTGGCGTCCGATTTGAACAAAGGTAACACTGGTCCGGTTTGCTTGGCTTTCGAAACTTTTTGTACAGTTTCAACTACGATCGAACTCGTTTCCTGGGCGCCCTTTTCCGCTAGGTCCGCACCTGCAACAAATATATACAATTACACCTCGAGTATTTATAGAATTTACGCGTTTCAGTATAGTTTCATGTAAAATCAGTGCAAAGTGCTATTACATGGTGTCTATGTCGAAATATTGAAGGTTTCGAGAGAAGTACGTCAGAATTAGAGCGTTTAAGCATGAATCGATGAGACAGCTATTCCTGGTTAATTACGGCGAAATCTCGATGACTAAGAGTGAAATACGTTAGAATCAAAGCATTTCTGCCTGAATCGCAGTAGGATAAATGAAAACAGCATTCTGAAGCAAATTATACTGAAATATCAATGATTTCGGTAGAAATACTTTAGAATTCAAACGTTTCAGCATGAATCGATGAGAAATCAATGAAGAGCGCCATTTCAGGCTAATTAAGACGAAATATGGATTACTAAGAATGAAATACGTCAGAATCAAAACATTTCTGCCTGAATCGGAGTAAGATGAATGAAAGCAGCATTTTACAGCAATTTATACCGATGTATCAACTATTTCATGTAAAATACTTCAGAATTCACGCGTTTTAGTATGAGTCGATGTAAAATCAATGAAAACTGCTATTATCCGGTTCAAATACTTTCGTGAGCGACCGTATTTAAAACATATACTAACCAGTGCATGGAACCTTGAAGGGTGAACCGACAATATGGTATCCATTGTACTTGATGCTGATGTAGTAGTCACCAGGTACCAAGGGCGTGTACCTGACCTTGTAACCCTCTTCAACCTCCGTGCAATCCATAGCGACTTTGCTTGGTCCATCGACTGTTACGCTAAGGGCGCCGCATCCGGCGTTGCAAGTGTCGACGATGAAGTCCGTTTTCTGACCTGTTTTGATCTCCTTCAGACCGTTGCCATAAGCGTTCAGGGCGGCAGGATCTGCGTCCACTTTGCCCACTTTGATGCGGTACGGACTTCCGGACATGTGAACACCGTTGAACTTTACGTGAATGTTGTGGATGCCGTTCTCACGAGCCATGAATCGGACGGAGTAGGTTTCAGAATCGATGGACTGAATGAAACAGTCATCTTCTATGCCACTGGGCGACACAATCTGCAGACAGAGAAACGAAAATCAGTACTGGTATTTATATTATAGTGGAATGTGTCGAAATCACCGTGAAAGCTTACATTAATACTATGTCACTGACAATATTTATAATGATGTAATTTTATTGATACGATGTCATGTGTTTGTGGACACACACAGTCATTGACAGTATTTTTGTCGATTGTGTATATTTAACCATTTGCACTCTGAGAATTTTTTAATGTCAGGTCATTCCATAACTAATGTCGTCTCTTATCTTATGAAACATATGTTAAATAAATATATTATCTGATTTTGTGTTGTAGAAATTGTACTGAGCGTGTGGTGGAATATGAGGAATATGAATGTACTTTGTGTAAAATTATTTGATGAAAATTTGGAGTTTTATAGCAAAGACCAGTTGCTAAGATTTTGTAAATAAGATGCAATTCTAGTGAAAAAGTATGATGACGTTTGTCATATTCGAAATAAGTTGTATGTATCAACTACTATTTTGATAACTCGACAACTTTTGAACTAACAATGGGCAAAAATTCAATGACTCTAATTGGTTGGAATCAATCTGAAATTAATTGTCTTAAAATAATAGAAATTTGGCGATGATGAAAATGACGAACTGTTGAACTGGTTGAGCGAGGATAATCTTGACAATTAAAAATAACAGCAGCAGTTAATTTGTTTACGTTTGGTGAAGTCATATTTAAAAACGATAATACTTCACTTTTTGAATCGACTGAGCATGACTGACTATGTCAATAACCGATGATTATAATAAAAATAAAAACTTTTAAGAGCTACCGTAATGCAACAGCACACATCGAAAACTAATATTATTATTTCATATAAATTTTTAGCAAATCGTAATTTGAATTAATAACTAAAAATGGAAAATATAAAAAATAACTTATTTTCTATTAGTCTCTTCGCCTTGCTAAATCATATCACGTTTGTACAAATATTGCAAAGTAATTTCTATAATGCCTTCCACGAAAAATTCTAAAATGTTGTTGCAAATTTGGTCGAAATGTGCATATTTTGTCCCTGAATGTATCGTTCGATTATGTGACTGCGGTGTGCTGCAAAAACACGCTTCCCACCCACGCACTATGATGCGGCACAGTCGTTTCATAAGAGGAAGTTATTTACAGCGCGGTTTTCGCAAGGACTTCGTCACGAAAATGATGTAGGTTCCTAAGAAAAACGAAGGTCTTCCGAAGTTACAGCGATCGAATAATTCCGTGCATTTAGCACATAATTTCGGAAGCGTCCTGTGTATTTCTGATTCACAATTATACGTACAAATTTTCAACATTACAAAATAAAGCATAAATATTCAATGTTCACTTTGTTGCGAAAAAATGGAAAAATTTTGTAATGCAAGTATTTTCGACTGAAGATAACATGAAAATTATTTTGATCTCCTTGGAAGTAATCCAATTTGGAAAAATGTATAAAGTACATTTCAGTTAATAATTTTAATTGATTGGTAATAATCTTGAACAAATGTATACAATCCATCATTAAGTAACACTAAGATGAATCAAAAAGTGATTTAAATAATACTGTCCGATAATAAATTAATTAATAATGAATGATGAATAATCACTACTAGAGTAAATTACTCCTTTGAAGCAACTTTGCCTAGATAATCATTCCAAATAAATTTAAAAACTGCTTGAAAGAAAAAATATCTTCAAGAAATATTCTAAATGCATTCTGAACATCGAAAACAATAAATAAATAAACAGTTCATCTGAAATTAATCGTACAGTATCCAGCTCTAATAAATTATAATAAAAACTATAATTCCAGGAGACCCAGTCTTTTGAAACTACGAAATAAACTTGCGACGAAGTATCAGAGAGATGAATATTTTTTTAAATTTTCCAAGCAATGTCTAACTTTGCTAACACAAATGATCATCTGTGGACAAAAGAATGTCGTCGTGCAGTGTGTTTAATGTTCGATCAAGATCGAGAATATTACCTTCGCGTCGAGTTCACCCTTGGCACCATTCTTGCGGACAAGGAAGGTGGCTGGCTTGTCGGGTTGTACACCGGATTCCGGAAATTGCGCCACTTCGAGCTTGTGTGCATCCCCCATCGCCGGCGATATGTAAACCTTGTGTGGCGAATCGGGGATGTGTTGATCGTTGAACTTTATTCCTACCCTGTACTCGCCTGAAAATTCGAAACAATCAGTTATCCTTACCCTCATCAACTCCACGATCATCACTAACGACTACGTAGTAATTAAATTGAATTCAGTAGACTGGAATGAAGTTACTTTATTTCGTCTATCAAGAATATTATAAGCGACAGTGACATCCTGATAGAGATGAAATCTATGACCTAATTCGTCAGTCGTATCGATCAGACTAACCATCGTCTTCGCATTCATTTCCGGTGAGGACTATTTGCGTGCTGGCTTTGAAGGTACCCATCGTTTATGCCTGTTTCCGTCAATCGTGAAAAAAAAGAAAGAGTGGTGTTGAGAACGTCCGAAAGAGATGAACAATAATAGGAATTATCAACAACGAACGATCTACTCACTACGAGATTGAACAAAGAACTGAATGTTGAAGCACCCGAGTTCAAACCGGACAAACGTCTAGAACGTTCGAGAGTAAGGTTCTCTAGAGCTAGAAGCTTCCAGAGACAGTTGAACAAAAATTTGGCAGTTGGAACTATGCGATTACTCGTGACAACAGAAGGATCTTCCAAACAGTCCCAAAACTCATGGACAGACGTACAAACATTGAGAGATCGAGAGGTGCCGCCTCGGGCAGGACCACCATGAACTGGAACGGTCGATGATCAGATTCTGACAGCGACCATGCGCCCGAATTAGAACAGTGATACGACTCAAACTTCAAACAAGATGACACAGGGGGATAAAGTGTCAGATTTGAACGAAATATGATGATTTAAAGTGAACTGATGCGAGGAACTGGGTCAAGAAGCGTCAGAAAGTATTTCAGGAGAAAAAACGATGGTTAGAGGCGAGAAGAGAAGGATAGGGGTGCAGAGCGAGAACGAAGAAGAAGGATAAAAGGAGGAAAGTGACCGACTGAACGCAGCTCGTTCGCGAACCACTATTTTCCCCAGTCTGATTCTGAATTCTGAACTTCTGATCTTGATTCGTCCACGCTCTTTCTCTGTCCTCTCCTCGTACACACGGTCCAAATATAACCATCACGCTAATTCACGTGCGGCAGCCTCAGCCAGGAAAATATGAATCCACCTTACACGCAAATATAGGCGAAGGTATTTCTGGACCGGCCGAGAACAGCCGAGCAACGACTATTTAGCGAGACACTCTGTCCGTCGTTAGTCGAAGATGTTTTCGTCTTCGTCCGTGTTCATTCATTCCGCGAATGGGCGCATTGACAGCCTGGCGATTTAGGGTAACGCTGCACCGACGCTATGTCATGTTCACGCCTATGGTTTCATCCAACCAGTCGGTTTAGTTTAGGTGACGGGAGAAACGAACAGCCCGAACTCCGGCGCGTTGACTTAAGTGAAGAAGCTTGTGATTTGATAGACATGGAAATTTGAGTAAGAGAGTGGTAGTAGTCCTAGGTTTAGCTGCTGTTTACTGACAATAAGTAGCTAAGAAGTTAAATAAGATATTGACTATCAATATGCTATTTGTGCACCTATCAGGTGCTGTTCACAGACTTCAGAAGCAACGAGCAAAGAAGAAGAGCCACTATAGTGGCGTTTCGTTGTAGACGATAGGTATACAGGGAGCCAACATAGTGGCGTGAAGCATCTAAAGCGCTCATGTGTCATTCATAGAAATAAAACGTGTTTGTGCTGTTATAGCAATTTGACTTTCATCAAATAACTACTAGCCTAAATCAAATTTTGTGTCAATGGTACCACATAATAAGAAATCTACCATTTATTATTGATAATTAGAATTTCATTAAGTTCAATTTTTACTTCAAATTTAATCATTCATCAATTATATGATTATTTATTTTTGTGAATTATGAGACATATATTTCTTATTTTATTTTTATTATTCACCTTTTCTTATTAAAAAATAAATATTTATCACAGAAAATATTTTAAAAAATAATTAAGTCTGTAGCATATATTTACTTAATTTCCATTATTAATTATACGCGTGTACCTGCCCTTTCAATTTATATTACAAACTGATTTTTTATTAGATTATTACATCTATTATTGTACTGAGCCTTTTAATAGTATGAAATTAAATTTGTTGAACATTGCAAGTTTTATTAAGTATTGAATTAAATTGCGTTGATAGTAAACTTTACTAATAAACGATTCACTAATGAAATGACATTAAATTTTAATAATAAACAATCTATAAAATTTTAATCACTAAAGATACTTGATTTATTTGTCATTTATATAATTTATTAAATGATGAATAACTATACGAAGCGGTTTTCGCGCGTCTGACTAATTACGGAATTTTCCACTGTGGCACGAAACGTTTTAAATACATCACTGCGCGCACCATTAATTAAAACCTATAAATTCTCTAAGATTATTTTAATAGAAATTAAAGAAGTCAATTAAATTCACTGGAAAAGTTGTTCGAAATATTAAATAGTTTGGAGCTGTTTGACTGTTTGCCCTTGAAACATTAGAAACAAGAATCAATAGCAAACGTTACGTGTGCACATTCGTGTCTAATATTGACATTTGTATGTTTCATTCAAACGTGATTTATTATTTGAAATGGACAATAACTTTCAACGTAACCGGCTAAAGTATGAATTATCGATGTTGGCGAACATCCATGGCGTAAATGACACTTCTGGCAGATAGTGGACACACGTCAACATATTTTATGTACATTTCATGCCCCAGTCAATTTGCTGCGCGTTAAATGATTGATAATTTAACAATGAATGAAAAATTGTACGCAACGGAACCTCGCGTTTCCTGAAATTCCATCACACAAAACTGTTGAAATATTATTAAAAAAAAAACAACAATACATGAGTCCCTAAAGAATTTACACTACTGTACATTAATTCCAATAACAAAATTGTTTATAAATATTACCAAATTGCAACTGATAAAAAATATTCCTTATAACCAGTGGTAACATCATAAAAAACAGCATTTCATTTCCCACTCGCATGATTGAACACACGGACAAAAACAATCGTGAAAGCTTACCAGGTTCAGAAACAACGTAGCTAACGTAACAGCTGCCATCCTTCCTGTCTTTGAAGTCGATCTGTGCCTTGCTGGGTCCTTCCACGGAGACAGCCAGAGTACCAGCTCCAGCTTCCCTGGTCCAGATGTTGAACTCGCAAGGTTCACCCTGTTCGCCCCGTTCCAAACCGGGACCACCCGCGTGCACCCTGTGAGCTCCGCCATCCCTTAACGGACCAACGGTGAACTGGAAGGGTGATCCAGGGATGTGCATTTCCTTGTAACGAACGGAGACAGTGTGCACGCCGAGTTCCTTCGGCACGAACGCGACAGCATAAAGGCCATCCTCGACTTCTTTGATCTCAGCGTCCTCGGTGACACCTCCTGGCGAGGTGACTGTCGCGGCAAGGTCGAACGACGTGATTCCAGGCATCTTGAAGGTCAGCTTGCACTGGCTGCCAACCTCGGTGATAGGCACGGCTTCCCTCTGTCTCTGAATCTTCTCCCGCTGACGGTTGGTACCCTCTCCGCTGACCTTCACCGTGAAAGGCGAGCCCTCCACGTGATGATCGGCGAACTTCAGGTTCATTATGTAGTATCCTGGCTCAGTGGGCTTGTAGGAAATGTTCAGCGTACCATCCTCGTTGTCCTTGCACTGGATCTCAGCCTTGCTGGGCCCTTCCATTGATAAGGAGAGACCACCAAAGCCGGCGTTCCTCGTGTCGATGGAGAACGTGTTCTCCACATGCGTTTTACCGTCTTTCAAGCCTGCACCGGAAACTTTCACCTTTTTAGCGTCGCCTACCTCGCGATCCTTCACGTCGATCTTGAACGGCGAGTTCGGAATATGCTTTCCCATTTTCTTCACCGCGACAGTGTGCTCGCCGGCTTCACGGGGTGTGAAGGACACACACATGTTGCCGTTCGGTAGCATTTTTAGGAAACACGGCTCTTCGAGGCCACTGGGGGCTGTGATCGAGGCGTTCAATGATCTTATGTCCGAATCGGTCACCTTGCCTGGTAGCTGTACTTCGCTGGAGGAACCCACCGAGATTTGATTCCTCTTGCGACCTTCGCCTGGAAAATGAATTGAGAGGTTGTTAGCGGGTCGGAGCTACCCGTGTTTCAATTTGTGCTGTGGGGTGGCATCAGAGAAATGTATTTGACATGGAATCTTAGATATCAGGTGATTCCACAAGTAAGGTCGTTTTTAAACATGACTTCATGAAACTTAAACAAATTAACAACTGCAGTTATTTTTAATTATTAAGATACTGACTTTCTGTTGTTATAAGATTCATTTTAGACTGAGTTCGACCAACTAGTATTCCCGGATTTTCTGTCAGCTACAAACCTGACGAGCTACCAACATAGGTAGTAGTTGCAAAGTACAAATAATTTAAAGTGTGACGAACGTTATTATGATAGTTTTTCACACAGATTGCATCTTATTTGCAAAATCTTTAGCAACAGGTCTTTGTTTCGATAATCCAAATTATCATTGAGAAATGCTAAACAAAATATATTCCTCGCATTCCACCACATGCACAGTACAACATTTAGTAAACGAAATTGGATAATATATTTATAGTTATTTAACTTATGTTTTTCAAGATAGGAAACGACATTACATATGGAATGACCTGCTATAAATACTATGCTCAAACTAATTAAAAAATCAGGTTATTAGGTCGTTTTTAACAATATATCAGACATCAGAAATAGAGAAATATTGTACCTGCAATATTACAATTATTTTACTGGATGTCTATTGTGTATAGAGATTTTAAATTATTTTTAAATAACATGCAGTTCTGTTGAGCATCAAACTACATTATTCTCTAGTTCGTTTAAACAATATATTTAAAAATTGATTATATTAATTACTTAATTCCTCAATAATCGTCACACTTGGAACAAACTCCAATGAAAATAGATTTGCTCTAAATTGTTACAAATCATTTTACAATATACGTTCTTTAAAGTGTACAACGATCCTCTGTCGTGAGAGGGCTAAATACAATTTGAATGGCAAATCTAAAAATAGCCTTTAATTATCCAAAACTGTTAACACAAGATTAATGTAATTGAATATCGTAATTACAGTAATTGAATGTACCTGTAATTTTAGCAACATAAGGGCTGCCCTTAATGTGCTTGTCGCCGAACTTGACGGTGATTTTGTATTCACCAGGGGCAGTCGGTAAATAGGAAACGGAAACTGTTCCATCCTTGTTATCGTGACAGGAGATCTCAGCTTTGCTAGGACCTTCGACTGCTAACGAAAGACCACCTGCACCTGCACCCTTCGTGGAAACGGTGAAGTTTCCTGGCTCACCGCAAACACCATAAATTAAACCTGGTCCGTACGCCGTGACGTAACCACTCGCCAGGGAGTCCACGTGGAATTTAAACGGTGAACCTAATCAATTAAAAATGCAGTGTTAATATTCTTTTTGCTGAATGAATACATTATCGAAATACGTATCGAGCATAGTTTACTATTTAAACATTCATACTGTAACCTGTGCTTTCTAAGTTGTTGCGTAAAAGGCATTGTTCAAACTCGACTACGAGTACTCAAAATGTATATTAATTAAATTTTATTTGAATTCTGAAATTTTAAATCTGTTTGAAATGATTTCGATTGAAGTCTGCTCACTATTTGAAAATGATTTAAATTAAATTTTGTTCAGTTTTAGTATAACTTTTGTATTTAAACGTCATCGACATCAGGTGATAGTATTTTCTGACAGGGCTTTAGGATAACAGGGGAACGAAGGCAGAGTGTCAAACTATTCAACGAACCTTGAACATGTTCACCGTTGAATTTTACAGAAATTTCATGTTGTCCTTCTTCTCTTGGATCGTATCTAATAGACACCGTGCCATCGTGATTGTCTTCGATCACTGGTTTATCCACATTTCCGCTCGGCATCTTTACTTCGGCTGAAATGCAATAATCACATAATTAAATTTAATCACGCAAGTAGACAAAGCGATTAAATTAAAATTTGAAATTTTTGTCGGACACACTGTGTGTGACAATTACAAAATTCGTGTGCAATAAGCATTGGTATTTGATTCGTAATGAGTATAATATATTTTATGGTGGTCTTCTCAAGATACTTCGAAATAATTTGATTTTTATCGTAGGCGTAAAGAATATATTTTTCTGTTCGAATTTAATCATTCCAACAGCATCCTCTAAATAAAATAAAGAAGTCGTGCATCACAGTATAGAACGTCGTACGATCGTAAAGAAATTCAAACTATTTAATTTCTAATAATAACTGCACTTTGGTGACACTCTCAATACTAATTAATTAATTAATTAATATTAATTAACAAAACTTCAGGTAATCATTATTTAAACTATTCTCTATATTCTTTAATTACTTATGTGTGTATAAAATTAGTATACTATGGAATTTCACTGATAATCCTAATTTTGGTTTATTTTCTTAGCAGTATTACAAAATAATAGCGTGATCGCATTCAATAACAAGCGAACTGTACTTTCATTTACAACAATAATAATATTCATTCAAAATGAATTCCTTTTCATTTCGTTGCAGTTAAATACATTATTAATATCACTTATTATTCGCTTCCATTAAAATATAATATGTGTGGTCAATTAAGTAGAATTCCAAGAAATTACTTAATAAGAAAAGTAACTATATGTAAAATTAATTGTCCACGATTTCCATTGGAAAATATCCCAATGTACTGTCATTAGTATTCGAAATAAAAAACATGACATATCAGGTCATTCTATGAATAATGTCGCTTCGTTTGGTACCATTTCGGACGACCTGACATTGATCTAATCTCCTTTCGATGCATGGAAACCGGCTATTTTTGTAAATTCAATCTCAAAGCAAATATCCAAAATAACCTCTACTAGTAACACTGACATGATTTATTTGTACATGACTTCCTGATCAATTAGTGTAGCAATTACTAAAAATCAATGACTATAGGACTCACGTTAACTAAAAATCTATTATCAATGTTCAAGTACAGAATACACCTGCAAATTTTGTGTTACGATTTCTGATTCACCCTGTAGTACCATTTATACTAATTCCGTCAAAAAACTGATCAGTAATTCCAACAATGTATACAATATTCCTGTATCACATCCTGACACCGTTTCGACATCTCCTAAATATTGTCAACTGAAACAAAATCTGTGAATTCAATTTTTTTTACAGTAGCTTCTATTGTTAACGATCACTGGCCACTTAGAAACCGATTATTTATTATTAAACGACTGGTAGAACGTTTGAGTGAGGTGGGAAACGACGTTACTCATGGAACAACCAGATACAATCTCCTGAACACTGAACACCTTTTTTCGTTTGTACGTAGAAAACACTTTGAAAAATTAAAGGAGCGAAATCGAGTCCTGGTGGAATCTCCTCTTTCTCTGGAACGATCCTGGCGTAACAGACCGGACCACGCTCAGCACAATCATACTGACTGCACGAAATAGTCTTCAGTCCGTGTCTGTAGAAGGTCGACACCTCCTGCCACGTGGTTTCGACCTCCTCTTCCTCCCAAACCATTTTCCAACTTTCAACTCGGCCGAGTCACTGATATCCGATAACATGACACGCTCGTTCATAAAATTACGTTATTGCCTCCTTTGCTCCAGGACGCGGCCGACTAAAGGTCCGTTCATATCTGCAGACATTAACCGTGCCGGACGCGTGATGTGGCAGACACGATATTTTCAATAGCATTCACACAGATACTTAGCATGGCAGATTGACATTTTCGATAATATAACATTGCTACAGGAAGCTGCTACAAGATTGCACAGAGGATCGCATCACAACGACAGGATATTTATTGTTAAAAAATGTTTCGACGTTTATCTGGTTACGACTTATCCGTGATTGTATCATTACTGGAAGAGAAGGACTAGAAAAGAAAAAACAAAATGTTTGCTGTACATCCTACTCTCAAAACAAGAAAAATAGAAGGAGAATGTATGTTTCCTAACTAATTCTATTAATTTTTCGTTATCCATTGCTAATATGCAGGTTTTTGCAGAACAAGTACTTCAGATAAGTCTGAGACAAGTATGCATGCTGGCCGCACAGACAGGGACAAACAAGCGCAGACAAAATATTCTCCGAAAGAATGACGTGCTCATAAAGAATGTATTAACCCTTTGAGACCAAGGGACGCACAGAATCGTCCCTTAGGATCTAAAAAATCGTTCACTGTGTGCTATGGGTCACCGTACTGGTCCAGGCACAGACGTTGTTTGTAGGGTGTAAATTTATGTACACGGATGAATTATCATCTCAGCCGATTTTATTAAAATATATATGTCTTGTTACATATATTTTGCAGTTTTGGAGCACTAAAACAAATGAACAATCGACATCGTACGTATTATTACAATGAAATACTCGGTTTAACGCGTGTTCTAGCGAGGAAAATTTCAGCACAAGGTGAACGTTTTTTCCCCAAATTTTCAAGGGTTAAAGGGTTAGGGAATATTTGTTGTGTCTGCCACGCTACGCGTCTGGCATGATCAATGTCTATAGGTATGAACGGACCTTACAAGGTCGACGTGCGTCCTCGAAAGAATTTTAAAGTACGAGGAAAAATATGAAATCGATTGATCCGAAAAAAATTATTTACTGATTCTGATTATAGTTAGAACGTGGTACGATTTAAGGAAATCAGAAACAGACGTCCATCGTCTCTAATTTTTCTCAAAATTTGGTTTTATTAACACGTTTAATGCCGTGAGTCACCAGTAATCTCCTCAAATGTAATTTAATTAAATAATTGATTGTCACAAAATTCTGATCAAGTTGCATCCTGGAACAATAATGTAGGAACAGAAGAACACGATTGAGTACACAAATCTTTGTTTTCTTTACGATTCATATAAAAAATAGTAAATTATATCGTGTCTGATTAGGTATGGCTGTTTCCACTGTGGCATTCAACGTGTTTATATAGTGTTCATGGCAAAACAGGACTGAAATTGTCGATTAGTTATTATAATGTTGGAGAAATTAGTAATTTCAGAAAATCGGCTGTGACTAATAAGGAATCATTAAAAGTTGAATAATGGCGAAATACTGAACGAAGATAGAAAATACTTTTTAAAGAAGTAATAATCGTAATAGATTTTGTTCTAGGATATCTCAAGTTTCTTGTTAGGTACCTCAGAACTCGAATTTTTACTATAAATGACTACTGGTATTAGGGAAGTTGAAAACGAAAATTTGTCACCCGCGTGGACGATAAGATTCGAATTTGCGTTTCAAGAAATTTGATGAGAAAAATATTTAAAGAAGATTTTGCCGCTTCTGTAGACAGAGAAATATGCAAAGGAGGAGGCCATAACATAACATTTCCGTTGCTTTAAAAATAACTTGCCGGGTGACCTGAGATTCGACAGGGCTCTCAATCTTTTTCAAATCTTATTCAAACCATCCGCTTAAATGCGATTATTTATATCTCACAATAAAGCATAGGGTTTACGTATCTAGAAAAACAAAGTTTCCCGACGAATAAAGAAGAGACAGAAACTGTGACACGTGTAACTCTGACTTACGAACGATAATAATAATTATGCGTTATATTCACGCTCCAAAAAGTTTAAATAGCATTTCTAGTTGATCTTCGTTAATTGAAAATCGAAAATTTAAAAATTCTACTAAAACATCTGGCGATATATCGATATTTTCATCCGCAACACCTCGATTGTAAAATAGTAAGAAGGATTGTTACTGAAAATCGTTTACACAAAATGGACTATAATTCGTAGTTCAACAAAAAACGATTATTTATTTAAAATTAGTTGAAAATGTGAAATAAAATTTGTACGTTCGAGACTTCGTTTTTGAGAAAACTTCATGTCAAAACTCGTCGGTGCGTTCACTGACTTATACTACTTCGCACGCGTGTCTGACTATTCTCGTTAGTTCCACTTGGAGCTGGCTGTGAACACTGTCGATTCAATGATTTGGCTTTTCTACTTAACTCAACCTGTAGCCTACATCTGAAGATATTAATTTGTTACACTGTGTAGAGAAATTTTTCAAATTACTAGCTTTTGCAGTTTTATCTAACGCACCTTCGTTTCGATAATCCAAATATCACATTTTTTATTTCTACTTATAGAGTCGTCCAGAAAAAATTGCTTGCGACAATTAAATAAGTACTAGCAGTCGTCGAATTTCAAACAAAAGCATCGTCACAATGATACTCATATAAAACACATTTCCGTCTGTAATAGTATACAGTTATACAAACACATTTTAACACGCCTGACTATATACTGATTTTTTCACTGTATCATATAACGATTAAACACTTTATTTGATTAAATAAAAATTTACACAGATACTGAAGCAATTAAAAAATTGACCCGCTACAATCACGAATCTGTGTGCGATAACAGACACAGAATTTTCGGCAGCTTATAAAAAATAAACAATATGCAAGAATCTGTTACAAAATAACCCAAAACGACAAGTAGTAGACAGACACGCTACCCAAGATATACCTAACCAATTGCGCACACAACGAATTTCCAGATTGATTTTCTCAAAACCGAAGTCACTGAACAAAAAACTTTCCTGCACATTTTCGGTTCACCTTAATCCGAAGAACCACCTCATTCCCGATCGTTCCACAAATTATACCTCATTCCACGCATCAGACAAGGGATAACAAAAAACCACCACGATGGACAGTAAAAATTGCAACAACAAAAGAATCTCTGGAAAACACAGATATCCAGATACTTTTCAATTACAAACAAGAAACGTGTACACCTTATGGTTGCATTGCAACGCCGATTGCCCGAAATCGCGTGGGTATGGAGGAAGTCGGTGAAACGAGTGGTCCAGCGATCGCAGGTCAGGTGATCGAAAGTGGGTTAGAGAAATGTTGCGAAAGAAGACACCGTGTGCAGAAAATACGTGTACAGCTGGAGTCTAAAAGCGTCGTTCGAGATTCCTCTCGAAGAGGTGAAGGGAGCAGACGTCGCGAGGGACGGAAGAAGAGACAGCCGAGTGATCTTAAACGGATCTAAAGCGCGGCAGGAGAAGGACCGACCGAACGAGTTTTACACCGTATGAAATCCTCAGGATTTCTCTCCCTCTCTTTCTCTCTCTGTCTTTCTCTCTGTCTGTTTGTTTTTCTTCTTTACGAATCGGTGGTCGTCGACGACGTGGACGGCGTTCCTCCTGGTCTCCTCCAGCTGGATTTGCGAGCGTCAATCGACTTCTCGAGGGCACATCTCTGGCGCGACTGACGATCAACCGGCCAACAGAATCACTAGAGAGCGAACTGATGCCAGCAGCCCGGGAGACCTTCTTTTTTTTCCAGAACACCTACCGACGGACTTTATATCACGCCGTGGTCGCCTCGCGTCTAATAAATCTTCCTACCTCTATCACATGGATGTAAACCTACACGGCGGAAATAGCGCGCGCGCTATTAAAATTAATTAATCCTTTGGGTTCAGATCGTTTTGGAACGACTGTTGGTGGATTCGCTTGAAGAATCGTCTGCTATATGGAGATATTCATTTTTTAGTCAGACACTAGTTGCTTCGCTTGGAAAAGGTAACCTAGGGATCTGACACTCGAGTCTTTGCGAATCAAATTATTTTCGGGTTCATTCTGGGGGATTCATTTGACGAAACGTCAGCTGTATGGAAATATTCATTTCTTTTAAAGAAACTCATTGCTTCACTTGGAAAAGGTAATTTAGACGTCTACAACTGAACCCTTTGCGGTCTAAACTACTTTCGGCTACTTTCTGATGAATTCTCTTAAAAAAACATTCACCATATAAAAATATTCATTTCTGTGCAAGACAATAATGACTTTAATTAGAAAAGGTATTGTAAAAGTCTGAAACTGAACCCGATGCGGACTAAACTATTTTCGGTTGTTCCAATTAGAACAATTATTGCCTAATGTAGAAACCTGAAATTGAACCCTTTATTTGGATTAATTATTTGCTTCACTTACAAAATTTAACCTAGAAACCCGAAATTTGACCCTGTGTGCTTCAAATTGTTTTCGAATTCTTCCAGATGAATTCACGTGAAGAATCCTTACCCATATGGATATGTTCATCTTCCTATAAGACAGTAATTGTTTCACTTAGAAAAGATAACATAAACTGAGGATAACGTTAACGCGTTCACTATCGCGTATCATATAGAATAAAATTCCAGACAAAAGTTTCCGAAACATAGCCGAATTCGATTCTAATTACATTTTCTAAACTCCATTGAAGCTTCAGGAAAAAGTAATTTCTCTACTTGGAGCAGAATCTTGCAATCTACGAGGATACTTTTAAAGCAAATCTATAAAAATCATATTTATTAATGTCAACATCCACTTTACATTCATTGCCGTCCAAAAGTTTAGGAACACCTGTCATTTCCATTCAGGAAATACGATACTCTACTTATTAATTTAAATTTTACTTATCCTCGACAGTACACGTGGACAATGTATTTATTAAGTATAATTATGCTTATTTCTGTTTGGGACCGCCACAAATATTTAATTAATTAACTACTGATTTCGATAATATTCTGAACAAACGCAACATTGCGGCAATAATGTACAAATACATGTACAGGGTTGAACGATTAAATATTTTTGCCCCATATGATTTAGATTAAGAAGTAGTAATTTATATTGTGTCTGATCAGGAGTGGCTGCTTTCACTGCGCCACGTATAGTGATTTAATTCATTTGAATGATATACACATAAAACAAATATAAACCTCTTGAGCACAGTAAATTTTTATACTAAAAATTCAATGTTAAACTCCATAGTATAACAATGTTTAATTTAATAACAAGAGTTCATTCATAAAATCAGTAACATATAATTATTGAAATTAAATAAATAATTCTAACTAAGGACTTTATAGTAAAAATTTAATGTCCTTCATAAATTTTCGAAAACATAAGAAAACATTTATTTGAAGAACTTTTATTTTCATTCTTCATTAAGTATGACGCGTATTCGCATTCCTCAGAAATATAAATAGCACGTTCTCTTTAAGTTCCCACAGAATTTTTTCGACAAAATCTTCTGACCATAACGCGATACTGTATCATGCTTAAAATTACAAAACTCCACATAACATCAGACAAATAACTAGAAACTTATAAATTAAAAAATTAAAGAGACTCACGAAATTGATCAAACGAATGCGTTTTGTCGGAATTCCTCTATTTAACATTTTCTCGGACTACTGTTATTTATAACAAAGATCAGGATATCTATAACAAATTATATTTGAAATAAATCGGTAAAATTTGTAGTCAGTCAGTTATACTTGAATAAAGTAAGAAAATCAATTACTAACGCATTAATTTTGAGAAGTAAAAATACTTTTAACATATTTCTTATACTTCTCATATTTCTCCATAGGCACGTGTCACGACGTTTGTTAAACCACACGACGGATAAGTTAATTAGCGAGTGACGCTGAAAAACTGCGAATAGCTAAATCTTCTTCGACTAATTGCTCGGCCACGCAATTAGTGTACTAAGTAGCCCGGGATATTGGAAATGTGATCGGTTCTTGGCAGTACGAGTGTTAATAAATCCAAACTTAATGAGACATAGATAATCCGGGAACGGCCCCTCATATTTTTAGTTCTAACAGATATTTATATGTTTCTAATCGCGCGTATCTCTTAGTCATGGCGAACTCTTAAAGGCATTCCCCTCGATCGTCCCGTTTTATCGCTTTCTAATAATACAATCGCGTATCACAGACGACGAAACATTTTGTTAGAACTCGTTGACTGTGACAAATCGTCTGTTGAAGGAATTCGAATCGCTTAATGGACTTGAATTATAATATTCGAACATCTATGCGCAACATTTTGATCTTCGTCGCGATGTTTGAGCTCTCTGCTACTATTTATACCGAAATAAAATCTTTTCAACGTGTGTCTGTTATTTGTGTACCGGATGCATTTATTGCAACTATGCAGATACACTATAAACACACTTTGCTTTCTGTGAATGATCGATAATTTGAAACGACTGATATAGTTTCGAAATCGCTGCATGTGTCGCATGGTTTAAAGTTATTTTATGCATATCATCATGTTACTATTTTAATATCTTAATCCATTAAATTAGAATAATTTGATATGTTAGCTTTTGCGAATGTGATAAAGCTATTTTATTAGAATATTTATTTTTTAGAATGTCATGAAGGAATAAAGAAAGAAATTTTTAGTAGAGATTTATCAATGAAAGATTTACATTCTTTGGTTCAAGAAGTATAATCTTTGAAAATATGTATAATTGGATGCATTTGCAAAATTACTCTGGCATTTCTAGCCTTTCTTAGGCATTCTGGCTCAGTATTGATAAAATTTTCTAATCTTTTACAAAAGTATTTAAATTACTAACGTATGTCTGCCATCGCCTATGAATCCTAAGCGAATATTAAATGCTCCCAAAGTTTCAAAGAATTTCCCGTTCCTTTACAAAAATATTTAAATTATCCCGACATGTTTGTCCTGACTCTGAAATTCATCTTCAAACTGACCTTCTTCAGAAGCAAATTTATCCGAAAAAAATTTGCTACAGATGCTGCGACCTTGTTTCAAATAACAGTAGTCCAAGAAAGTGTTAAATAAAAGAATTCAGAAATAGCTTATTCATTTGATTAATTTCGTGAGTCACTGTAAATTCACAGCTATCAAACAGAGAATCGAAAGAATTAAAAAATCTCTGAAACAAATACTGCGCACGCATGTAGCCGTTAGACGTTGTAACAATAAATGATTATCAACAATATTACAATAAAAAAAAACCATAAACATACGCGTCAATATCCCTTAAGAAGTGAAATATCCTTCAACATTCAAGAAGCTTGCTATTTTCGCCCAGGACAGTCTGAATTATTCGTGTTCGTAATTCCAGCGGATGTTGAAGGGGATTAACCGCGTGATTAACGTCGAATCATGCCACCTCGTTCCTGCATTTCGATATTTCGAAATCCTCCCGTCTGGACGGTCCACGGTTACATAATTCGTTATCATCCGCGCAGGAATCCCGGAATTCTTAAGATAGAAAACAGAGGAATTTGGCGCGCAACACCCTGGCCGGTACTGCACTCTGCTCGATGTTTCCACTTTGCGCAGGAAGTCGTTGAACATGCGAATCAACATTAAGGCGAGCATTAAACGCGTGCCAAGGGTAACCCGAGAAATCGAGCTCCACGGGCCGCCTGACTAATTACAAACAACCGTGATCCAATGAATCTACGCGGCGTTCATTTATCCTCGCGACTCGCGAATCGATTAAATTGTTCCGTAATGATCGCGACACGCCGTGTCGAGATCTTAATTCGCTCTTTAACACAGTGTTGACCGGGGTTGACGAGTTAATTCGTCCTTCGAAGGTACAGGGTGAGCCATGGAAACCTGACAATCTTCAAAATGGAATTAACAATATGAATTGTAATTTAAATATTTATTTCTTGTTATATAATGAGAGCAAATAGAATGCCATTTGAGTACATTATATCTTTTCATTTATTTTGCAAACAACAAATCTGTCAAGTGTCCTTCACCGTTTATCCTTTACTGTTCCAGTCTGTTGCGCAGGTTTCGTATCCCTCTTCGCACCATGCTGCCTGGTATTGCTGCCATTTCTTTTTGTATAGTGGTCTTGAGTTCATTAATTCTCCGAGGTTTATTAACGTTTCCCATGTACTTACCATCCTAATATGTATCTCTGTTCACCGAGCCGTAGTCACTCTGCAAAACCTGCGTGACAGGCTGGAGCGGTGTAGGATAAGTGTTGGAGGATATTTAACAGATGTGCTGTTTACAAAATGAGTGAGATGATATACTCAAATGGCGTTCTATTTGTTATTGTTATACACCAAGAAATAAATAGTTACGCTTCATATTGTAATTTTCCAAGCATGGAGACTTGCAATTTTGTTCAGACAGTTTCGTTAATAGAAATTTCATTCTCCTGGTCCTTTACTTCAACTTCATCTTCGAAATCTGAAAGAACATGCATTCTCCTTCTTCTACTACGTAAACGGAGAAATTGCTTATCTTCATCTTCAGTGTTTGTTTACTTATTTTATTCTTCGCTGTTTGGCAGTATATGTATATTGACGTTCACAGTCTAATAATTCATTTTCATTTGAATCGATATTGGAGCCATCTTCATTTAAGTTATTTATTTCTGTCAATAACTTAGCGCTGTATGAGAATTTTTCCATTCTTGATAAACAGTTCTATGGATAATCATTTGTACGTCTATACCTATTTGTATTTCGATATGCTTGTTAAAAAATGACCTTAGATGCAATAGTTTGGCGACATTGCATCTTGCATTTGACGTATTGGGTACAATTTCTATGTGTTATACCTAGGACACCAGGACGGATTTATTTTCAGTGCCGGAAGAATCCTAAAAGTTTATAAGAAACTTTCGAAATACGAATTTCCGCGAACTGTGTGTTTTAATAACTAGAGTGAATTTAGATTTAGAATAACTGGCGCCCCAGAGTTAAATATGAATCGTTCCTGAAACGATTCGACCAAATCAAAGTATACCGGGTGAGTCACCAGCATCTGATATCTAAAATAACTTTAGATTCAATGGTTTTAGTGAAGAAGAAAGTTAACTCGCAATCTTAAACTAAAATTAACTTGTAAAATGTTAATGTTACTTCCAATTCACTTTTCAAACGATTCATACTTTTGAAGATTACAAAATATTTTATTATGTTCTTAAATTGCATTATGTATTTATTTCAAGACACATTACACAAAGGAAAATTCAATGTTGTATTCTAATGTGAATTTCGTCTGAACTTATTTTTAATCTTCAGCATATAAAAAATATTCATAAGATACACATTATTACTTATTTTTATTTTTTACTATCGAAACAATTAATTCCAAATTATGACCTTTCCATTGTGTGTTCTGCTATATGAGATTCTCAATCTACAGAAATCAATTTAATCTTGATTCTCTTCTCCAAAGGAATCTCATTGAGAAAAAAAAAATCAACTTCTAACGTTCCTCAAATTTACTAAAATAATTCAAGCTCTATTAATGATGATTATAAAAAAAAATAATAAAAAAATTCAATTACGGAAACATCTTGTACTTTGTTTTAACTGTACGATCGCTACAAATCACCGTATGCCACCTGTATACGATTTATTGAAAGTCAAATAACCGGCGCTTGTTAATATTATATTTTGGCTGTCAAACGTAAACAGGTGGCTAACTGTACATAAGTAAGAGGATCTTCGATATTACGAAAATTATAGAGCAACTAAAATAACTTTAAAGTGACTCGACCAGACTAGGTCTAATCCGTGACGATGTATTTTGCAAACTTTGTAACATCCGCGCCAATCTATTGGATGGAATGAAATCAAAACACGCGACTAAAGTTCTTACAGCTTCAAATAAAATTTAATTAGAATTTTCTGCATGATGAAAAAGATAAATGAAATTTGAAATTTTTTAAGGGTTTTTTATTAACTAGAAGACTACAGTTTTTCAAAAATTTAGGATATTTTTATTACTTTTAGGAGCTTTTTGGATTCTTAACAATTTAAGGCCATTTTGAATTCCACGATTTTTTTAAGTGGTCACCGAAGTTCCGAATTCTTGGTCACTTTTCAATTTTGGGGATTTGTGGACAATATTCAAGTCTTGGAGTTTCTTCGTAATTTTCAACTCATGGGTTTTTTTTTAACACTAACCGTACCGGCACTTCACATATACCTATTCTTACCGTGACCGGTCATAAACAAGCCAGGCGATGAATTTTCCTCAGTAAAAAAAGTAGCAAAAAAAACAAAAATTGAGAAATTGATTAATCAGATAATATAAGAATTTACATAAAGTTAGATGAACAAAAGAAATAACATGAATGTACAGTTTTAAATTAAATTTTGAAACCGGTCATTTGACCGAGCCTGGTACAGTTAGTGTTAATTTTCAACTTTTGAAATTTTTGATCAATTTTAAGTTCTTGGCACTTTCTGCACAATTTTAAATTCTTGAAATTCTTTTCACTTCTTTTTACATTGTTATGCGCTTCTTTTTTTTGTACTATACTCATTTTCTAGCTTCCCTTAGTCTTCGAAATTAAGGATTTTTTACATTTTTAAGTTCCTGTTAATATTATAAAAAATTGCATAGAATGTTGAAAATAAAAAGGTAGTACTCTTGTCGTCGTGACATGTTCAAAAGCACAGTCTCCAAATTTATAAATTCTCAACAGTGTCCAATGTTAAAAATTCTCGAAAATCAACGATTTTTGAAATTTTTAATGTTCTCAATGTTTTCAAATTTTTATACAAATTTAATAGGAATGAGAACAAAGAATAAACTGTTTTCCTCCTATGATTATCGTCACCGTGAGCCGCTTAGAGGCGCAAGCTTCGATTTCTGGGCCAATGACGAATCTGTACATCCGGAGCCACTTAATCATCCAATATTAATATCATCGCCTTGCTTCCGACACACAGCCGTTTGCCATCCCTCGTACCCTCTCCTTCTCTCTCTCACTCACTCTTTCTCTCTCCCTTTCGCCGTGATCATATTTTAGGTGAGATGGTGGAACCAGCAAACACGACGAACCAGTGCGAACCTGTCGTACATGTCGTTTCGCACATCCTGTCTACACTCGAGTGTGCAAATCATTAAACGACGAATAATTCCGGTGAAATTGTAACTTTGCTTGCACACAGGGTGGATTAACTAAAATGTTCCAAATTGCTACCACCTGGAACCGAGGAGCCACTCGTCTGTACTTCAATTAAACGGTGCGTAAACATTTTTGTAGTTTTTCTGAAATTTCACTTCATTTATCATTTCAAGAAAGTAAAAGTAACAGTCTACGCTAGCTGCCTAATAAATAGTTCATATTTAATATTTCGACTTTTATGTAGGTTGTCATAAAAAATACACATTAAATATTTCTGTATTCAAGATTTTACAATGATATTGTATGTATATGGTTTTTAACAATCACTTATTTATCACGGGGATTTTTGTTGCTAAAAATATTCAATTAAATTAAATTCTGAGTCTTTTAACTATTCTAACGAAATCAAATTATTTTTTGAAAAAGAAAGAGTAAATTTTATACGTCCTGGCAGATATGTCCTGTGTTTATTAATATAGTCTGGATAGACAAAGAAAGAAATAATTTGTCACACTGGCGACACAGCATGTCTGAACCACTATAGTGGCTGTCAGCACTTTGGTATGTCGTTCTACCAACAAAATAGTTAATCACGCAGAAGCTTATTTCAGTCGCTGTAAAAGCATTGTTTGAAAATAGAAACTGATAATAAAATTTTTGTAAAAATCATCTTAAACCTCAGAAACGTCATTTTAGTCTATACGATCAGATCTTGAGTTATAAAATTTTTTTGCAAGACGTCGATTCACCCGCAAGACATTTCAACAAGCCATCGTCAAAGTGCACGAAGAATAAACATTCTATACGGAATTTCGAGCCGCTCGAAAATACTAAGCCTGCGAACAGTTTCATGGGAATGTACATTCCAGAGCACGTAGTGATCAGCTATAAAACATCAGCTTTCTGCGCGAAAAGCTTCAGCCTGTGAGGCGATTGATCTAAAAAAGAATTCGCATCGTAAAATAATGGTCGCGTACTAAATTTGACATCCGTTCAGCAATAAACCCCGGAATTTATTGCGCCCAGAGAAACAGTCACCGACGACATTCATGACGATTCTTCTCTGAAAATTAATACTTCATGCTATGAAGATATTCCAGATGTCCAGACGTGCGCTTCCGTTTCGAAGAAGCAACCATAAAGTATACAACCGTCGACAAACATATACCGCTTTGAAAAAGTATAAATTATTTCGGCTGAAAAAGAATATTGTAGCCTGCGGATGTTTATGCAAAAATATATTTTGAGAATTTAATTATTGTCACGCTGATATAGTCGAAGAAATTAAATTTTGACATAACAATATTTTGTGCTTCGTATGGTTAAAAAATGTATTTCTTAGTTCTCCTATGTACATGTTTCAAATATATAAATATGTTAAATCGCATAAACATCCGCAGTCTAGTAATGTACAACAACAAATTCTTTAAGAATAATTTTTTATAATTTTCTCGCAGAATTAACTAATGTTTCATATACAGTTTTCTAGATTCTACAAATTTGAATATTTATTTTTTTTTTGTGCGTAGGAAAACGTATTGATGTTTTATAAATTGATATTTTTTGTTGGTCACGTGTCATAATAATCACACTATTTTCTATTTAACAGACGCACCGTTTCAGATGCATTCTTGAAAAGCATCCAACGACGACAAAGAACAGTCAGATAAACAATAGTTGCGATTCGTTACAATTAAGTTCACTCGCAATAATAAATTTTACAACAATGTACAATAAGACAGAACTAAATTATGTGAAGAGAAAATTTAATGCTAGTGTATATTGTCTGAAAATTCTATTGCAATCTGAAGAAAGGAGTTGATTATCTTTTAAGAAATATTTTGTAACTGATATGATACTTCTACTTTTAAAAATTTGGTATTTGGAAAATATTTAAATAAAAATTCCCCAAAAAGTTTGCAATGGGTATAAAAAATCAAGTGTTCAAAGTGAAATATTTGTCATGTACCAAAAAAAAAAGGGTAATTTACAAAGAGTTACCTAATAACGTTAGAAAAGTATTGTCAAATTAGAATGTTTAATAATTGAAAATATTATATAATAGGGAAACTGAAACCCCCCTAATTCTATTTTCCCCATTTTTATACATATCCATCACGATATCATCTCATAACTTTGACCTCACAGTTTTTTAAGGCATATGAATACTTCGAAGTATCCTAAAAATGTAAATGAGCACACAGATTTTGTAATAGGTACCCAAAGTTCATATCGTGTATAAACAATTTTAACTTTCTAATTAATTGCGGAAGAAAAACTATAATTGATGGTTAACTCACATGTAACGGTGCCACCAGCTGACAATGGTAAGGGGATGTTATTCAGCTGTATTAAGTTGAAATTTTTCTTCGATAGGCTAGAGCTTTCTTGTACACTCGAACTATGTTGCTCTACAACACGTTGTTCCTGCCTTTGCTTGGACCTTTTGGCCCTGTGGGTTTTGTGCGTACTATGCTCTCGGTATTCCTCTGATGCCTAAAACATTACACATAAAACATTTTACAATAACAAAAAACATTTTCAGAAGTACAATATGAATTTCTGCATAATGTATAAAACAAAATGCAAAGGAATGGTAGCAGAAATAAAATGAAATCTGTATAAACTAATACTATATTTAATCTTGTCAGTAGTACGAACGCTTATAATTCGTACATGAACGAATATTTGTGGTGCGTGCGGAAAACGCCTGTCGGCGTTCACCAAATATGGTTAGTGTATATATTTATGGAATATCCGCGCGGCGTCGACGGTAATACACGCATGAATTTTAAATTTATTTGAATAACGTAGACGTTACAAGGACGATATAAAATAAGAAATGTACGATCAATTAGATAAACATATGTGACCTAGAAAGAAGCTATTTTTGCGTGTCTGACTAGTTATGGGATTTTCTACTGTCGCACAGAATATTTCAACCCCGAATACGTTTTAAACAATTCTCAATGCAATAAGGAAAAATTTCTTGTACAGGGAATCCTCGACTAACACGATTAATTGACTCTGTATTATTTAGCACCGTGTTATTCGAAACTTGGGGTTCACACAATTTTGGGAATTGCGTTCCGTGCTATTGAAACTCCTGCAGTTCAAAACTACAGATCCATATACATACAATCGAACATTTGGTTCCATGGTTTTATTAAGAAAACCTTGTAAATAACAACATATTTTGGGGATTGCATACCGCGTTATCCGCGACTTCGAGGACCGTGTTATTCGAGGGGATACCTGTGTACTGCAAAATTTGAAATTACGAAGAAGCTAGTCACTAAACAGATGATGATTTTAAATTATAAGCGTTTACAAATTTTTTTGGAAAAACACTTGATTTTCAGGACACCATAAGAATGTCTTGCAGTTGCTGGTCGACCATACTAAACATTTTTCGGAGTGTCAAGAATTATATTTTCGTATACGTAGTACAAAATCAACGAAATAAAAAACACATTCTGTATATTTTTACGAGGCAAAACATATTTTTGCTAATTTCAAATTCGTCCCACCTATCAAAATATAAAAATATAAAGTCTTCTAAATGAATATTTGCACGAAGCTATCAATTTTTGAATCATAGGTACAAGAAAACTGGGGTGACAAAAATTACGTAGTACAAGAACATGAAGTTTTCGAAAATCTTGTACTTTTCCAACTGCAACGATGCATGTACAGAGTACAGTGGCGCATGCTTTTAAATAAAATTGGTTTGTTAATGAAATAATAAAATAATACAGAACTCGACATTTCATAAGCACGAATACTGTTTCTCCATTTCATCGAATTTCTGTGCAGTACGTCGGGGTTGTCTGGCGATGGATTAACGAGAATCCTGTTAAATAATAGCGGAACACGATCGTTAATGAACGGTGTACGGAAATGTCGACGATAAATACACCCGGGGGTGCTCTGGATTCGGAAGATGGTGTACGCCACAGCTCATTACGATAGAATCTACGTATTTTGAGGCTGGTACCAAGCCAAAGCGTGCTGCGTGTAAAGAATTTATTATGTAACCGCGTCAGGATCATTGCAAAACCTGCGTTACGTGAAAAATTCACCACTAAAGATCTCGTAAACAAATCTGCTGAAGCGTTTTCCAACCACTTCAAGCAGAAAAGCGAATAAATCTCCGGTCCTCTCGTACGTTCGAGAAGTTTCTGCTAACGAATACTTCTGCTGATTATGATTTATTAATGTCGTTTAATATTAAGTGAACCGTATAATTATAGAGTCTACAGAATCTTTAAGTGATATGTCTTTTTTTGTAATTTTCAGATGTCTTCAAAACATTTTATTCGTGTTATTTTATGTTTAAAGCGATGGTTTTAATTTGTTTTGTTTTTATACGAGAATTTATAATAAATTCTACTAGAATTTAGAGTATCTAAAAGTTCGATCGAAAATATGTTTCAATTTTTTGTTTAATAGTGTTGAAACGAAACTTGTACCAGTTTATCTTGGAAAACCGCAAGTCGACGTTTCGCTACCGTAATTAATTTTATACGGCCCATATTCTAATTTTGTGTATGATTATACGTCATCTTGTGCAAAGAGAATATGGAAAATCGGGCAAAGAGTGCAAAATGTTTATAAAATCTGAGACAATATATTTTTCTGGCATTAAATTCTATAATGTCAATACAATGGCAATAGCAACTCAAATGATAGAATATAATTCAAACCACCGATTAATATGTCACAAAACAGAAATTTTCGTAAAAAATTCTGTAGGACGTACGTGATGGCCTTAAAATGTAAAATAACTGTTCGTTACAAATTTTGTTTAATTATTTTTATAAATTAATGGTACACATCATTAACCGTAAAACAGAAACATTGAGAACTTTTCCAATGAAAAAAAGTAATGTATGCAAAAAATTATCTGCGTTAAAGAGAAAATATTTTTTATCAATAATGAGTTACAATAATTAAGAAGTATCTTCAGTAACGAAGAATGAGAACGTCATCGACGGGATTTTATAAATTTATACTCTTTAAAAGTAAAAATAAATTCATTCTCCTCATTTTAGACAGAGAAACAATTATTTCTTACTATTTTATAATATAACTAGGTACTTAAACAACGGCTTGATGAATAAATATTAATAAACATTAATATAATTAATTCAGTAATAGCGTATCTGTATTTATACACATGTATATACAATAAAAAATTTTCCTCTTCTAATAGGCACGAAAATCACAAAAAACTGGATCAACAAATTGAGTCTGTTTTATAATTGAGGACTAGGAAACATTTGATTCATACTATACCTAATCATTAAACACATTAACCAGGACAATTTCCAGAACAATGTTTTCCAAAATTGTTTACAAAACATTTTACAGAAAACTGTTTTCCATTATGTTCTGATTAATTTGTTCACTGGATACAAAAGAATAATTAAATTATGGACTCGGACAACGTGTCAGCCATTAAGAAAGTCATCCTATTTCTCAAAAGAAGACCAAGAGCAAAATCCAGTTCGTTTTTCGATCAAAGACTCCCCAGAGATTCGTGCAACGTCGAAATCGCCCCATCTGTCACTGTCACGATTTTCCATCGGTCCTCGCGCTTCAACTTTGAGTCTTTCCCGAACCAACGACTGTCTAACCAGGATTTTTCCTTGGTCCTACTGGAAAAATCTCTGACGCAGTGTGCGTACCTTAGTTTTCGCGCGAAAGAGGTTGCCAGCAACATACGACAGCAGGAACCAGCTAGGACGGTAGCCGTCACGGAACTCGTGCTAACTGACGGTAATTTCGGGCACAATGCTGAATTCGATGTTACCATAATAGCTGGCCAGCCCCCACTCATCCAGTTTACAAAAGGGTACAGGATATTCATCGCAAACACAACTCGATAGAACCCTCGATTAAGAAATTTGTCAACTTCTCACTGCACCGACTCGAAGTGTCTCGGACCCCAGAACTCCCAATGTGTCAGCCGTTTTGGGAAGTTTGTGAGTACTCTTGCTCTTAAGAACTCTTTAAGGATCCTGACAGAAGGTATGTGTGACTTTTTTTACCTTCAATGCTAGATGGTCTAGTGTTCGTACATATGTATTTTGTTTTCCTCAGAAATCTATGAATTTTTTAATTTGGTGGTTTTTGTTTAATAGATATAACTTTGTATTGCATAAATGGGAGAAATAAATCTGATTAATTAAGTCTTTTTAATTTAGTAAATTCATTATTGAAGAGATCAACCAAGTGCTTTGGTCAGTGATTGCTAGACTGTGGATGTTTATGCAAATATTTATTTTTTACTTCGCTTATTTTGTACAATGTACACGTGTAATTTATGTATATAAAATTGCATAAAAATTCACAGCTTACCGATTACGAATATTTAACAGTTTATCAATACCATGCTGCACCATAGAAGAAAATAATTGCACATTAATCTTTGTATATCACATGTTGCACTGTGTTTACAAACATAATGACTAGATTAATGGAAAGTATGCAAAGGAGATTGATAATTTTTTCGTTTGAGACATTCGAAATTATTTAGATTAATAAATTGACAATCACTGACAGTGATACATGATCATATTGTAGAGAAATGTATGGAGAAGTCGGAATGATGAAACTGCCGCACAAATGCGATCCCAGAAGAGGGATTATAGCGCGTATATTTGCGTACCGCATACTACGAGCAATTTAATATGATTGCCAACGGATTCAAATTTCTGAAATACTTGGATTCCGGTACGACACAATCTAACCGCATTTAAATTACTACGTTAAACACAAAGCACTTCAGCAATTCTAAAAAATCAACTATAACATTAATGGCTGAAATGATTCGATAAAATCCTTGTATCTCCTCGTAACATTCGATCAATAAATTTGGACTAAATTATTTTCGTTCCATTCTACATATAATCGCATTTCTGAACTTCTAATATATTTCACTCGTTTCTAATTGATTACAGAGCAATCTGACATTATTTCTGCCCTCTGTCGTCGAAGATAAAATCATGAATTAATTAAAGTAACCAATGAATTATAATTTCATCACTGTACAAATTGTCAGTATACTGATAATTCACGTTATATGCATTTCAGTATTTACCTGAAATTAATGAAAAGAAATAAAAAAAAATAGTTTAAAAAATTATTATCGTTACAGTTATTAATGTGTGACAGCCTTCGGGTGTTCCTTCACAAGCAAAAAGCGTAAAGCAACAATTAGAAATTATACATAAAAACATTTTTCACGCAAGAAAATTGCACCGAAGCGCCTGCGAACTGAAACACCAATAAACGATTGAGAAAATAGGTTGACATAGAGCAGAGAACAGAGTACAATGTATACACTTTCGAAAAAGACGGATCGCTCTTGATCGGGCAGCTTCGAAGAAATACAGCACTCCCATCACTGTGGAGCTTTATGCGCGTTTTAATGCCACGAATGTTCACACTTGTCAGACATTTATCTATGATACGTCTCAAAACGTTCGCCACCACATACATCTTTCTACTCTATTTCTAATTGCCGTTCTTGATACTACGAAATCTCCTCATTCTCGACCTACTTTTCAATTATTTTCTCTCAACAGCTGCTCCATCTTCGTTAGCGAAATCGATTCCTGAAGACTGTGGACCGGGTAGTCCGCAGCAAATGACTGGAAGTCTTGTGAACGAAGCTAACGAAGCTATTAACACAGGACAGACAAGTGGGCCTTCGACATAATATCTATTTCCATTTTGACACACCTGTTGATATGGTCGCTTTCGAAATTTTTAAGTATATTATTCTATTGTGCGTCATCTTGTTTTTAAAATGTATTAGAAACTGGAACATTATAATATGTAACAATGAAATAGTGATATTTTAAATACTTTTTCAGGTAATGCTTTACTTTAGTTCAGGATTATTTGAAATGTAATTTTGGTATTTTATGCGAAGACATAGTTTTATAAATACTATTAATACAGTGTATTAAATGGTCCACGAGAAAAATCTTCTTACTGAAATATTCTTTTAGTAAGATATTCTGGTTATTGCTAATTATTATATAACAATTCTTCAAGGTATAGTTGACTCAAACAAGGCCACGATATTTGTGAAAAATTAAATTTCAAATACGCCTCCAGAATTTTTAACGAATCAGCTGTAATCGAATACAGGAAGAAAAATAGTTATACAAATATTTGCTGAATTTCGTGTGCGACTGTTTACTTGAAGTTTAATTATAATATAGATAGAAAGGAATGTGAACAGATATTGTCCAGGGTACTTTCATGCCCATAGACAAAAAATTATTATATAGAATATTGTAATAAGAGAATTAATATTTTTGAATTAACTGAAAAACACAAAAAAAAATTGTGTTTTTTCAATTTTTATCAATCTAGATGCTGCATCTGCTGAACAAACACAACCAGATAATTTTAATAACAATGTTTTCTTAATATTTAAAATAAAATATAATAGCATGCTTCCAGTATTTAAAACTGATATCATTTCAAATAAACTGATAGATTGAAATGGTATTTCAAATCATTATTCCTCATTTATAGTCGAAATGAATTCTGCTCAGATCTGCGGAGTCTGTTGACAAATATGGCCGCTTGGACGCTAAGAGAAACGATTAATTTCGCTTTGATCGTTGTTTTCGCATCGAATGCTCTAAAAACGTTCGACGATTGGCCTGAACGATCGCGAAACAACTGATGCTTCTTACAAAGCGAATATTGTGATTTAGAGTACAGCGTTTAATTTAACCAGTCCTATTAATTCATTAGACGGTCCCCTCTGCCACCTACTCCAAACGTTTCTGCTTATAAATTTGGGAAAGCTGCATGCACTCGAAATAGTCTAGAAGGCCTCCACGGTGGACCAGATGCGTATTGAATTTCAAACTGGATCAAGCATAGACTCGCATAAGTCTTTAAAGCTTTGCTGTGTATTATTATAGCAGGATCCTTCGATTGTTCGCGCAGCGGCATCGTGTGATTTCACTCGAGCGTGTCGTTTCCCTTATTTTCCCCAAAAATCATCTTTATCGCTCACAATTTTGTTGAAACGATAGTTTTGCTCCTAGATTACTAAAAGTCACTAATAATGTTGATGAAAAAGAATATAATTTGTGGTTACATTCATTTTCTGTAACACTTTAGAAACTTTGTTATGTTCAGCTAATATAGCGTGGTACTGAAAGCGTTAACAGTGATTGTGAATAAGTTATTGAGTTTATCAGTTATCAGTATACCCACTTCATTTCTAACAGCCTAAAATTCATTTGAATTCAGTTTTCTTGTCACGAAAATTTTTAATAAACAACTAGTTCACATAATTATGTAGATCACCTTTCTCCCACTACAGTCACAATTAATTATTATTATATTTCTCTAAACACAAAAGTTATAAACGACACATTTTCATTTCATAAAACTATGCAACAAAAATTGCGATACGATATTTTTAACGATATCAATATTTTAAACATCTATAGTCATCGAAATGACTAAAATGCGTCTTATTAATACAACTGAATATTATTTTTTATATTTCAGCAGTGACTCGAAGATATAAAAATGACGCATTATTTATAAAAATATTGAAACAGAACTGTGTCACAATTAATCGTACAAATGCAAGAATTAAATAAATCAACATTGATAGAGTCGAAAGGATTATAGGCTCGACATCGATAAATTCGCCTAAACAAACAGCGTGGCGGATTATTTGTCAGACTTTCGCGCGCTTGCGAGAAAGCTTTAATGTATTGCACGGTTGGGTTGAAAGCAGCTGCTCCTTTAAATTTTACATGAGCTTACGCGTCCAAGCGTTTATATAAACAGTCGCTATGAATTCGTAAGCAGCCACAGTCGATTTAATTCACAGTTTCGATTAATCATCGAAAGAATTTCGAAAGAAGTAAAAATAAATTACTGAGTCCACTGCTTTTGTCGCGATAATTTTATCTACTTGACGACGTTTGTAGTTATTTTGGAAAAATATCAAATTTCTGATAAACTTCTTGAAATTCGACTGTAACGTATTTTTGTAGAATTTGATCTACTTAAAAGCGTTTCTAACATTTTCAAGAGTAGCAGATTTTTAATAGGTTTTTTATAATTTTATGTACAATTTCATGCTAAAATAATTGAACATATGAACACAAATAATGAAATGGGGCTTCAGTAAAAATTTTGTCAACTTTTTAAAAATATTACAAGGTATGTCTTCGTTGCAAATGTGAAAGTGCATGAATATCCATGAAATTGTTATATTAATACATTATGCTTATTTATTATTGGTTTAGTCAGTGAACCCTTGAGCCAAGTTTGCTGTAATCCACGTGTTGGTAAACAAATTGTGTAAGTATTAAAAATGATGGCTAAACTACAGTTTGTGGTAATCATTGTCTACGTTCACTTGTAAAAACACTTTAAAGTTAAGAAGAAGAAGATAGACGAAATTACAAAGTGGTATGCGATATCTCAGTAGACATTACTTACAAGAGAACTTTGATAACTCGAAAATTCCGATGGTTTGTTCAACTTTGCTGACTCGTAGAGGAGTTTGATCTAACAATAGGTATTGGACGATTTTATCGGTTTATATTCGATTTTCAGGGATAAGACCACCCCTTAGAAACCGCGAACATGTTAATATCGAGCAACATTAATATACATGTTTATATTTATAATAAAATTCTGTGTATTTCTGCCCTTACATAGGGATGATTTTTTTTATACAGATTGTAAAAAAGAAATAAAATTGTTTAGTACCTTGGGAAAGCATAAAAAACCTATACAATTAAAATTTTATTCTATTTTTATACTTTCCTCAGATATTAATAGAAATAGCAATCATTTTTCTTTAAGACATGGTTTCATCTCCTAGAACTGAATATAGATCAAAAAGAAAATCGTCAATTAGAGCAGACTCCTTTAAAAACTAGCAAAATGTAAAAAAAATCAGAATTTCCGAGTTACCGAAACTTCCTTGTCAGCCTTGTGCTTGTGTTGCAAGAACCTCGCGGAATAAGGATATGGGAAATGATAAAATGATACGCACTAGATGATTTCAAGGAGTCCTCCAAGCAGACTGTCTCACTGGAGACTAAACGAAAAGCGACAATACATCCTGCAGTATGCCTTGCCTCTATAGTTAGACACATCTAGCGCCCCACCAATCCTGCACTAAGGAAACGCTCTTCATTCAGTCGCAACCGAAGAAAATATTTACAACGATTGCACGAATTTGTTGTATGCGTTTCGTGTTTGACAGGACGACTAATCCTGTATTTAGGAAACTATGTGAACCATGCACCAAACTCGATTAGCCACGAACCCTCACTAAATCTTGAGCAGCCACAAACCCTCACTAAATCTTGAAGAAAATTATTATTACAATGGTAGTATGAGATAAGTAGACACAATACAGCAAAACAAACATTACATGTTTTAAACATTTCAAGGAGCAAATGCAGTCTTGTTGAAGTTTCATTTATTTAACTTAATAAAGTTAAAATTGTAGGAAATACGGAAGTCTAGGAATGTATATTTGCATAAACGTCCGCAGTCTGGAGATAAGTGCTTCATGAAATAATTCAGAATCTAAGTGTTTAACGATGTACAGGGTGGTAAAAATGGTTCAGAAGTTTAAGGGTAGATAGTACTCGACAAATGAAGGAAGAAAGTCCTAATAAACATGAAACATTTTTTAGCTTCGCCTATATCAAAGATAGTCGAGAAAATTTTATAAATAGTTTGTACAACAAATAGAAGTAGAAACTTACCGTGAATGTGTAAAATCCCTCTGGCACCGGTTGACCACCGAATTTAATACTGAGAGTATAGTCACCAGCGTCCTCAACGGTGTAATAAATGTTGACTGTACCATCTCCATTGTCTTCGATGTCAATATCCACAACCTCACTGGAAAAATAAAAGATTTCTTTTGTTTATACAATAATGGTCGACAAATGTTTTTTAACAGTAATTGAAAATTCTTCCTTTAATTCTTCTGACTGGTCTGCATACTCTCACGAAGACAATTTTATAATTGGCTTCATTTATAAAATATATAGTTGAATAAATATAGGTGAATAAAGTAGCCAGTGTAGTATTTTTCAATTATAAAACATACATGTAAAATTTAAATAAAAGAAGATATCTGTAAAACTATTCTCAACAATGATATTCGAAATTATATTTAAAAATATAGTAAAGTATTTTTGGAGTTTCAACGTTATTCTTAGATTCTGTGACTCGTTTCCGAAAAATGAAAAATTTGCATTTATATATTACAGGATAATGTTTCTCACGCGATTTTTAAACTTTTGCTCTCTCTTTTTCTCCGTATCGTTTGTTACCCTCCGTTGAAATAACTGGAACGTTCCACGTTATTTTAAAAATTTTTGTCACGACCTCGGCATTTATTTTTGAATTGCGAATTTATCGACGCTGAGGCTTTTGATACGGTTTGTTACAGCGGCGTTAGAAAAATGACAAAACCTCTCTTTTTGCTGGAACAACGAAACGTATAAAATATTTTCATCCCACTTATATCGATTTCATTCTGACTGAATTGCATATGATGACGTCAAAAATTCGGTGATGAGAAAAACAAATCAAAATTAAACGACATTAAAAAGAAAATATTTAAAAAGTTTCCTAGTCTGCGAGTCTCAAAATTGTACACCTAAAAATACGTTTCATATCTTGTTTGTAATATCAATTAAATTGTAAATCTCAGAACAATAATGTAATCCATTTAAAAAATAATAATAATAAAAGGACTATTTCGTAGGTCTGTAACATTTTTTCAACACCCCAATTTTATAAACTTCTAGATAATCGATGAATAATTAAAAAAATTACACTGAAAGAACACAGGTATTACATTAAATAAACTATAAGGGTTAAAATTCAATCAGCACGTAAACATCAATGGAAGTGCAAGTAGTATAATTTAAACAAGTTTACCCTACGTAACGAAGAACAGCTTGTTAACGTAAAGGCACGACGCTTTTAAACGAACGTATTGAAATTCCTAAAAGTCGGTACACGCACGAAGCATCTGAAACGGTTCAAAAGGCATTCAGCGATTTATGAGCTCATTAGATTAGCTATGTGCCTGTTTTACACTGCTTCTCATGTTAAGCGGGTCTAATACGAATTCAGAAGCGACGTGGAGGATGGCGATCTTTTTGTTGGCAATTAGACTTATCGTGACATGAACGTTCCACTGCGTGGTATCTCAAAGTTGGTCACTACGCTCGTGCCAAAACATGGATTGTCTCTCCACTGAAAAATTAGCACCTCGGATAAACGCCAATATTTCGAGTGCCACAATTTATTTGTGTTTTCATGAGAAGGTGCTTTATAGACGCTATACAGACGAGGCTTCATCGAGAATTCGGGCTCGCATAATAGCGTATTTATAAGGCACAAACGGATAATTAGTAAGAACAACAGTTTTCGCCGCGAGACGTTTCGTTCGAAATTCTGATCGATTACTGAGAAGTCTGGCATTGCTTCTGCCCTTTGTCGTTGGAGACAAAATTATTACTTCGATACAACTTTTCGTTTTAGGTAAGTCATTAATTATACTTTTCTTGCTGTACAAGTAATTTCTTTCTTTTAAAAACGTCCCCAAAAAGTATAGTCAGTATACCAACAATTCTGGGTATCTTATCTTATATGTCTGGCAAGTTAAGTTGTCAGTAAATACTGAGAATATTACAAGAAATAAATATATTGACTGATGTAAGTAATCATATTATATTAATTTCAGTATTAGGTGAAATTTATCTACACAGAAAAAGTATTACAAAAATAATAAATAAAATTATTCTAAATTTTACTATTTTTTCAATTATTAACGAATTACGATCATGGAATATTCTTCCTGAAATAACATCTTGTCATCATTTATATATAATTATTCTAAGAATTAATAATCATCAAATATTTAAATAAAATCAGTTAATTACCTAACATTGTTAATAACCAAAAATCTTAGTTTTCCTTTTCAAATTATAAAGTAATTCCTGAAAAAGAAATTTGATTCCAGGAACGTGATCAATCACCAAAAAGGTTGTTCAAGCGGACATATTTTAAAATTTCCGGAACAACAATATTTTCTAAACAGAATAATAACTTTTCTCTGACAATGGGATAATTATATATTGAAATATGTCCCTGACCAAAGTACTGCTTTGTTCTAGAACTACTAAATTTCAAATTAAACTGCAGGCCGCCAGAAAGTAACGTTGCAGAAGATATACCCGACAGTGATGTAGCGTTTATTCGAAAGTAACTGCGTGTAAGAGGACGCGTGAAAATATATTTTGGAACCAATTTATCGTGAAATAATGTACTTTACGATCACCAATGAATTCGCTTACCTTCCAGAAGTAGAACGTATACGACAGGTGACTGCACCACGGCCTGCATTTTCGGTGTCCACTGTGATGCAATATTCTTCACCCTGAGCCAAAGTATGTTGGATACCCTCTTTGATCTTGCATTGATCAGCTTTTCCGGTGGACACACTCTGAACGTTCACCGGACATCCTGGAACCTCTTTCCCGCCATATTTCACATTTACTTTGTAGCGACCGCAATCGTCCGGCAAATACGACGCTTTGTACTTTCCATCCCCGACATCTTGAATTTCCACTCTGCGAGGAATTTGGTCTGGACCCTGAACACATAAGTCTTTGATCAACTGAAAAATATAACACGGTAGAAATCGATGGTGTTCAGATTTGCTACGTGTTCTATTCGACAAAATAAAGAAAAAAATTTCACTACACCTAAGTCAGAAAAATAATCATTTTTGAGATAAGAAGAAAAACTTAGGTTCGTCGTAAGGTTGATAAAAATTGGTGATTTTAACTTTGGGCACGTATAGTAGTCGACAAAATAAAGAAAATCGTTTTAGCGAATACACATAAAGAAATCAATAGTTTCCGAAATATGAAGGAAAATTTCAGTAGACACCCGTTACAATGAAATCAAACTTTCGTTAAGTATTGTGTGTAAGTTTAGAATACCCTGTATATTCCATATCCCTCCTAATACTTATCAGCTAAGATATATGTATCCTTTATTCTAAATACCTTCAAAAGGTTACCTAAAAGTTACTATGTATTGTGTTATAATTATTTACTCAACAAAGGTCTGCGTAAAAATTATTCTGACCCTACAAAAATCATCAAACAAAACAATTTCCAAGGTTCAATATTAAAATACTACTTCAATCTTCAAGCTGAACTTCAAACCAGAACTTTCTCCCTTTCTAAAAATAGTGCATTCTATGTTTGGTATTTTTCAGACTACAAACATTCACTGTTCCCTTACCAGAACTTGAACTTCAAGGTCCCCATATCCAGCCTTTGAAGTGTCAACAACGAAGTCAACAGGAAACGAGGCGGTGCAGATGGGCGATACACCGGGTCCTGACAGAACAACTTTATTCGGCTCAACCGTTGGCAGTACAATCGGTTTGAAAGGACTTCCAGGTATGTTTTTCCCGTCGTAAGTCACTTTGACTTGCAAATTACTTCCGGCTGGCGAGGGCTGATAAGTAACTTCGTATAGACCATCTCCGCGACTCTTTATCGCCGGCTTCTGGACTTGTCCCTTATCAGTCTGCAACGTGATGTCCAGTTGCGCTGCATTGGACTTCGAGGTGTTGACCATGAACTTGGCTGGCACGTTTTCTCGAATGGCTTCCAGTCCAGCTCCGTACGCCGTGACCTTGCTCGCCTCTGTGTCGCCCATCACCACTGGGATTTGGAACGGAGAGCCGGGGATATGCTGATCAGCGAACTTGATGGACACTTCGTAATCACCCGGTGCAGGTGGAACGTATTCGACGCTGCAGGATCCGTCATAGTTGTCCGTGCAGGTCATCTGTGCCTCGCCTGTTCCTTCCATTGACAACGCCAGACCTCCCTTGCCAGCGTCTGAAATTAAATAAATCATTCAGATGAAAGTTTCAGTTTGAACTAGTTTCTCATTGTCGGGTTGCAAGGTGATCGCTAGGTCCTGACAAATTGTATTCGAATGAAATTTTTTGAACTCGTATTGCACAAATGGTATTGTAAAATCCTAGTGGCTCTTTTGCCAATTGTCCCTCGGTTTTTAGGTGCCTGAGTTTAACCTTTAGAAGATTTAACGTGGCTCTGGTATTTCTATACTTGTGGGAGTTCGAAATCTCCTCATTGCAAAATTTTTTTACATCATCTTCAGATAAGTGAAGTTTATTTTTAGTTGTAAAATAAGATTTTTATAATATCTATACTACTATTCTTGTGATTAACACGTTCAATGGCACAGTAGAAACTACAATACCTGGCCAGACACGATATAATGTCCTATTTTAAACAGGAATCGTGAAGGAAAAGAATATTTGACTTTTTGAGCGCATAGGTATCACCTTATACTATTATTACAATATCAATATTATCCCAAAATTTTATGAAAAGTATTAGTTGTTCAATAAAAGAAAATTTGAGGTGCCGGTCACCGGTGACCCCCACCGCACTCAACGTGTCAATAAACTTGCTTCGGTCTACAATCGGGAATTTACACTTACATTAAAAAAATTGTAGTAGGCGGATATGATACAGCAAACTTTCTAAACTTCGAACTTAAGTAGTACCCTTCTCACTCAAAATATCTTCGGATATCGCAATTTCTATAGTTAAGGGGTTAACAGTCAAACGCAACTAAATTTTGTAAATTAAACTATTTGTCGTACCAAATGAGTTTATACTATAATTGATAAACAAAATCAGTGAATACCTTTCGTTTCAACGGTGAACGTGTTACGTTTGTTGACGATTCCTTTTTCCAAACCGGGTCCGTACGCTCTGCACTTGTTAGGGTAACTGACGCCACGTTGAACGTTGACAGAGAATGGCGAGCCAGGAATAGGAATGTTATCATAAAGTATGTCTATGGTGTGATGTCCTTCCTCGAAGGGGATGTAACTGACCCGATAGGTTCCATCTCCCTGTGGTATAATAACTTTGTCCGTTTTGCTACCGCTGGGGTTGCTGATTGTGCAAGAAACTTTGTCATCAGCGATTTCCATCTTCGGGATTGCACGCGTGTCGATCGTGAACTCTGTCGGACTGTCCACGCTTGGACCTGAAATTAAACAAAAAAATTTCATGGTTACAGGGTATAGTGAACGGTGCAGCGGAGAAGCATCAGAAAACGACGAAGGACATCTAAGTTCAGCTGCATAGCATGTTCTTGTAAAGTAATTGATTGCAAATAATTCTATGGTGCGTGTTGATTGAAGGTGACAATAATATCCTAAAGTGCCACCGGTGGTTACAATTACAAAAATTATGAAATATGTACATTGTTCTAGTAAATAATATACGCTTGGTGGATTTATTTCATGTGTTATACAAAATGGTCTGAAAATGATAGAACAGTTACGAATCGCTATGATACTTTGTTGATGTTATTACTAATTTCGTTATTAAATTATTTATGGCGATTGTTGGCAAATAGTAATTACTGATCTTAAATTGCTTATTGGTGAAAAGCTAACATGTGTCCATTTAGTATAATTTCATCGATTCCTATGAAAATATTAGGTTCTATTTCTCTCTAACAGTTATATCTTTGGTTTCCATGTTACTTTTGTTTCACTCTGTATATTTATCAAGTATGTGTGAATGTCATTTGAGTAAAAAACTACAAATTTACTATTTTTCAATTTTTTTAAGAATTAGAACATATTACATTAACGAGAAACTTTTATAATCATAGAAAACATTTAACTAAAGAATCAAGAAACATTTATTGCATTAAAAATATGTAAAGGGCATTCACGTATACTTAATATGTAAGTGTTCCGAGATTTAATACAAATACGATGTTGTAAAAATCTGCAATAATACACACTTCGTGCTATAAAAACACAGGTGCATAATCATCTGAAGGTACGTACTGTAAATCTATATTTCAAGGCAAATACACGCCATACAATCGATCAGTTAGTCAAACTCACGATACAATATCATTTGTACTTCTGGTTGCAACCAAATTATTATACGAAGTTCGATTGCAATCGAAATTCATTCAAATTTGGAAACTAATAAATAAAAAGTTCGTTATTCAACGACACAGACGTATACAGTCAATTGTCGTTATTCGATGTGTAAAATGAGATTTAAAAAATAAATACATCACAAACTTAAAGCACACCTCAAAAACTGTATTCTAAACCAGCAAACGCAATAACTGTGGAACATCGTGAATCATGCACATTGTGAAGTATCTTGACTAGAATTAAACATTCAACACACTAAACTGATACAAGAAAAAAGAATTATAATCAACACTTATTTTCTAATTCTATGTTATATCAAAATTATCGAGATACCTGGTAAAGCAAAACACCAATGTTGTATTATAGTAGAGGTACGAAATATTGGTTGTTCAAGACCACCCTTTCGAACATACATTATAATATTATAATTCTGTATATACAGAACCACCACATTTATAATTTTATATATTCTTTATAATGTGATGTCATGTAAATAATTCTTGATAAATGAGCAGACAGTAAAATTAAATTTACATAATCAAGTGGATTGAACGACCAGCATTACTTGACCCCTCTATAGAAAACTCACTGAACGAAATACATTTCCTTTCATCCCCCCCCCTGCAGGAAGTTCAACTTCCATTCCCGGAACAATTCTCGAAACGTATTTCGCCCAATTCAGGAGCAGTGCAGTGTGATAAAAACCAAACAAGGAGTCGCTAAAAACTCGTCACTCGAACGAAGCCAGAATCTCACAGCAACACGATCAACGGTACCGTGTGGTTGAATGCCGTTTCCGGTGACCTTGATCTTCGACACGTCGGTGTCCTTTGCAACGATAGCCTGGAAAGGTGAGCCGGGGATGTGTTTCTCGTTGAACGTGATATTGATGCCGTAATCGCCTACTTCCGTGGGCAGATAGGCGACGGAACACGTCCCGTCGCCATTGTCTCTGCAATTAATGGCAGCTTCGCAAGGACCTTCTACGGTGACACCGAGGCCACCCTGTCCAGCTCCACGGGTATCGATCACGAATTCGGCTGGCTTGTTCACGATTCCATTCGAAAGCCCTGGTCCCGAAGCTCGAACCTTTCCAGGATCGGAACCGTGGACGCAGGTCAACCGATAAGGATGATTGGATATCGGTTCTCCGCCGAAACTGATCCCCAGAAGATACTCGCCGAGTTCGGTCGGCGTGAAGTTCACCAGGTAGCCGTCGTGAGTAGGCACCACGTGCGCTTTCACGCGGTTCCCCGATGGAGCTGTTATCGCCACCTGAAAGTCCGCCGCCTTTCCCGCGTCCTGCGTTATCACGCGAAACTGCTGCAGGCTGTTCACCGGAGCCGCTGCGAGACGGTTTTATTTTCTGATATTTTTTCAGTGTTTTTCTTCTCGGTTACGTGTCACGCGTGAAATAATAGAGAACAAGCATACAACGTTATGTTATTGTTAACTGCCTGATTTGCGTTACTCCCACGCGCCTGACGTTCATGCACTCTACCGACTCAAGAATCTTATTGTTAGACACTCTTGTCATTGAAGTTGGGTTCGCGTGTAAATTTCAAGCTTTCGTTCCACTTTCTCCGATAAGGATACAACATCCTGTTCGACTATTTGATACTTTGTCTATAGTATATCGTTCAAAAGAATGAGAGGTTTCTGAATGGTTTCGAGCTATCTATCAAGTATCAGAAATGAAAGAAATGTGTATGTGCTTGTAGATTGTGTAGCATGTAGAACTTGAAATATTTGAAACTCTATATGAGTACGTCATCCTCTAATTATTTTGAGTAATATAATGTGAGGTGTTTCGGAATAGGTGACCAAAATTTGGGAGCGCATTCTACCCACCTTAAGAATGAAAGAAATGTCAGTTAATTACATTCATTAATAAAAATGTTTGATATGACGTTGTTAGCAACCAGAATTTTTAGTTTCCTTCCAGAAATCTAACGAATCATAAAAGTCCGTTCAGCGTCACGTGTTTTGAAATTTCTAGATAATCAGAGATGAAAAAAGGTCACATAAACGTTTCTTCAGAAATGTTTCTTTTTCAAGGCGTGAACACTTTTTTACAGTAGAATTAGAAACACAATCCAGTGATTGAAGTCTCAAAATGTCTGTAATACATTAAATGTTATCATATAAAGCATCAATATAATTTTGAAATACTTTCTCAGCTGTGGTAGGACACTCAGAGACTTACAATATACCAAACCGACTCATCCAATCATAAATACTATTATTGCTTACACGTAACAAAAAAAAGAATAATAATATTTGGAATTTTACACATAACAGGTATTCTTATGAAATTCCATTATAAAGAGAAAGTTTCAGAACCCATATTCATATGACCTTTCTTCACCCTTAGCATGAGCAGAATAAGCTCCTAAAGTTCGGTCGCCTATTTCTGAAACGTCGTGTATAATAATTAAAACACAGTAGAAAATAACTCTGTGCTTACTTCGTGCGAGACCGTCGACTTTTATTTTAGAGACGTCGACCCGTGGTTGAACGTTGACCTTTATCGGGCACTGTGGCACGCTCAGTCCTCCATAATTCAAGTTTACCAAGTATGTTCCCGGTTGAGGTGCTACGTAATCAACGGTATATGTACCGTCCTCGTTATCTGTCAAGGAGAAGAGAATCTCGCGTCCTTCGGGATTCAGCATGCTGACGCGGAGTTCACCTGGACCAGCTTCACGGCAGTCGACGTTGAAGTGCGTAGGAGTATTTGTCTTCATACCTTTCTCAAGGCCAGGTCCAAAGGCTGCCACCATTGCAGGATTTAAAGGTGCTTGTACTTTCACTCTGTAAGGAGAGTCTTTTGTGGCTACCGCGCCATAATTCACCTTGAAACAGATACGATGCAACAACATATGAAAATTTTAATTCATTCCAATAGTATTATTGCTTATACTTTAGAGTAAGTGTAAACATTAATTTAAAGAGATTTAGATAGAACAGTTTACATTATACTATATAGGGCGAGGCATTTAGAACAGACCAACCAAATATACATATTTTTTACTTTTCGTGACAGAGAAAAATATTTCGGATGGAAGTTACTCGGTTTCGAGAGGAAGATTATGCAGTGTGTTTGTGAATAAACTTGTAAGTAGATCGTTGTTTTTATCTTCAGACGTTCTGCATTAATATAGAAAAAAATATATATATATCATTACATTTGAAAAAATACTGATGGCCTCGATCTTCAGACATACACTGAAAACGAATACATAATTTCCTTCTCAACATGAAGCAACTTTCATCCAAAACATTTTTTTTCTATCACCAAAAATTGAACAAATCATTTGAGTGGCCTATTTTAAATGGCACAGCCTGTACACTTCACATTACAATAGTAATGTAAAGGTTCTAGAATATTACCATGATAACGTGTTGCGACCCAGACGTTGGTGTGTAATGACACTGCACAGTACCGTCGTGCTTATCATCTAATCGAACAGGAACGTCTCTTCCAAGAGCATCTTGAATGGAGACTTCTAAAGGCGCCTGGCCAGCTTTCCTTACGTCTACAGTGAAATTCGTTGGTTTGTTGCTGAGAATGGATTCTGACTGCACACCTGGCCCGTACACTTCGACCTAGAAATTGCATTTCATTGCACATATTCTCTCGTCCAAAGGGAAACGAATCGCTGAATAAATTTCAGTAAACAACCATCGAACCTTCTCGGGGTCGAAGTCACTTTTTGGTAGAATGTTTGCAACGTATGGCGATTTCGGAATATCCTCGTTGTCGCAAAGTATGTGAACCGCGTATTGTCCTGGCGCAGTTGGCAGATAGGACACGTCTGCTGTGCCGTCGCCGTTATCGTGACAATTGATTTTCGCTTTCGAAGAACCCTCGATGGAGAAACCGAGGCTACCGGTTTCACCATTCGTATCGACCGTGAACTTCGCCGGATGATCGACTATACCACCGTACAGTCCAGGACCGAAAACTCTGATCGCTGATTCCTTGTAAGGTCCAACGTTCACTTCGAAGGGTGATTTGTAAATTTCTTTTCCACCGTACGTGATCATCACCACGTGTCGTCCTTCCTTGATAGGCGTGTAGTGACATTTGTACGTTTTCTGTTCGACTTTCGACATGCTAAAAATATAGATAATTAATAACTGGGTACTTAAAAGTAGTAGAATATATGATCTGCCTTTGAGAATTTTTTTTTGTAAACCTATAAGCACTATTGTAGAGACACTGAAGTTAGACCTCTCAAGGTGACTATCTCGTGTACGATACAACTTCTCCTTTCTTAATCTGAGAAACATACGACCCTGACCGGCTTTTTCAGTTGGCCTCCGCCACAGTGACCTGCGATTTTTCACTGAATTGCGCGTGCTAAGCCTATGCTTAAATAATTTACCTAGACCATGAAAATAGAGCAAAACACTGTAAAATCACTTACTGTACTGGTCGGTTAACACCGCCTGGTCCAATCACTTTCACCGCAGGCACATCTTCTCCGGCGCCCTTTGTAACTATTACAAAATCGGCGTCATCCTGAACACGAACACCATTCGGCAGAAGTCCTCGCCCGTACGCTCTGCACTTTTTAGCATCCGACACCGGCGACACGTTAACACCGTGAGGACTTCCAGGTATCAATTTTCCGGCGAAAAATACATTTACAGAATGTAAACCGGATCCAGGGGGAGTGTATTCGCACCTCCACACTTCCGGCAGTGTTTGGCGTAATTTCACAGGCACAGTTGTCTTCGAACTCTGAAAATCATAGGATTGAAATTAGATAATTATACAATTCAAGAGCCTTCAGAGGGTATTATTTAAGGATTAACAAAACGAACCCATCAAGGACCTGCAATATACGATTAAAAATTTTAAATCAATTTTTACCTGTGGATCCAGTATAATAACTTCCGGAACACCGCGACCAGCGTCTTTCGTGAATATGTCAAAGAAGGTGGGTCTGTTGACTATAACACCATCCGGTTGAAGTCCTGGTCCACTAGCTGTGACCTTGCTTGGATCACCAGCCTGTGCTTCTACGTTGACCACGTACGGGCTCTTCGGAATTTCTCTGCCGGCGAAGAGTATCTTTATCTTGTGCGGTCCTTGATTTTTTGGGGTGTACGACACAGAATAGGTGAGATTTTTGTCCTTGTTGAACCTAATATCGACCTAAAACGAAAGAGGATTATTCAAACAAACTGTTAGAGTAGAGCCACGATTATCCAAACACCGGTCATCTGAAAAATGATCATGCTATGTCAATTAGAAGCTACAATTCTCATTGGTGACACTATGTACCTAATTGTATATAACCGTGTCTTTTATATTCTAAAATAAAATTATCAGTTTGATACGAAACATAATTGAGGTGTGAGTAATTCTGTTACTAATTGAAGTTCAAATAATCGAGGTCCTATTGTATTTTACAAAGTTATTAAAGTTATTACTGTCGAATAGCTTTATAATATGATCTTATTAGAATTCTATTAAAGTTGCGACACTGTACATTTATCCTATGTTAACAGTATCGTGAATTATTCATCGTATTACTATTTCTAATTACGACGATGATAATATTGTTTTCGTTGCAGAATTTAGAAAAAAATAAGTCTTTAACAGGTATTCATCTTGACGGAACAGTATAAAAGAAACTAATACGGTTACGTTGAAATCTAAAAATAACCATTACATTATACGTATGTGAGTCGTCTCGTAATTATTTCGATTGTGATATGTATGCGGCAGTTTCCTGTTCAGCGGTTAACCACATTACACACGGTCTCAATTATGACAAGAAACTTTTTTCCGTTTCCTTACATTCCACCGGAAGTGAATTTAAAATTATAATTTTATATTAGATGCACGATCTTCATATTTGTTTAAAGACTTGAATAATGTCAACACTTGCGTCATTGATTACTTTCTATTATCTAATAACCGTACTAGCTTATAATCAGCACGTTGTAAAGCAAAGTGCAAAAATAAATATATAGTTAAAAATAGGAAGCGTTATCCAGGAACGCGTGAAGTTAATAAATTGTGTAAGTTATTATTTTTCAGTTGAGTATAAAAATTTAACTCGAAGAGTGTAAAGAAGTTATAGTGGTGTTGACAGACAGAGATGACCAAGGACGCTTCCAAATCGCTAAAATTTTTTTCTAACCGAAATACATAATTCTATATGCATATGCAAACATACTAAAATATTACAAATATAATATATTATATTTAAAAAATATTAGTGACTCTGACATATTCTTCGGTATGTTCAAATGTCCTCGAACTTCTTTAATGAAGCTACCGTAATTATCTTCGATCTAAAGGGCTTTTAAATTACGTTTGAAATTGATTAGCGATAAGAAGCTCATCTTACTGGTATTTTGTTCCCTTCAGGATCCTCCACAGTGACGTCGACGTTTCCTTTACCAGCTGAAAACGTTTCCACAGTGAAATTAGCTGGTGCTCCGACAACCGGGCCAGTTGGCTCGATACCAGGGCCATAAGCGCGTACTCTACCGAAAGAAATCATTACAAAAAGTTATTACAGAAACTTCGGTTCCGTTCAAAAAATCTCCTCAGTCGTTGTTATACCGCTAAAAGTAGCACTTTACCAAACAAAATAAAAAGAAGTACAGGAACAAGTGCCATTAAGGCGATGTCCATACAAGTCACATTAAGTTCTACGCCTCGATCAGCAATATTAATAGAAATTAACTTAAAAATTCGCTCAATCAACGTGTTTTCGATTTTATTGCTTTCCTTGGAGCAGTACAAAATTCCGTACTTCTACTTCTATTTGTTATTTTGCTCCTATAGATACTAGAAAAGTTTGTTTAAAAATATAGTTTATGGTACATTAAAAGAATGAAGATTGAAATACGTTTCACTTATACAAAATGATGTTTTATTGTTAAGATTATGATCGAATCGTACACTAATGGAGTGTTTTCAAAAAATCAATACGTTACCCGTGCCATCTTTCGGAATTTCCATTATCCATCCACGAATACGTGAAATGAAAAACGAATACTTTAATTCAATTAACTATAACAATTACAGAGTGTACTGATGGATTATGATTTCGTATAAATTCCATCACTATGTGTTATCACGAGTCCAAAATTTTTATAACGTAATAGAATTTGAATTAAATAAGTGTCTTTGAGTATCGAAAGATACTTTTATCGACTTTTTTTTAGATGACCTTTAACAAACTCACTTACGTCGATTCGAATTTTATTTTAAACCTTGGAGTTAATTCGTTTTATTTGAATTTTCCTAAACTAGAGAAGAAGTTCTTAATAATTATAATTGTCTCATATAAAAGCATTGCAAGCATTGTTAAACGTTACACAGCGTCGAATAATTTCCGTATTTTAACGAAGTTACTGTATCGCTATATTGCAACGCCTAAAGAAGCAAATACACTTAAGTCACATCGAACTAACTTTTATCTATCAACATCCATAGCTTATCAACAAGTTATAAAGCAAATTTTATAATTATTCACATGAAAACTTCATTAGTAACTAAATAATTATTTTAATTTCCTGAAACAAAACTGTAGAACCAGATTTCAATAATTTATATAAACAATTTATGTCAAGTATCAGACAATTTATGACAAGTATTCACTACGTACAAGATCATACAAATGTCAAAGATTTCTCACTCACATTTGCCGAAAATAGGATGAATTGCCTGGAATATAACGCTTTACTACCTTCTTTGTGATCGATACGAATCAATGATCGAGATACACGTTGGGTGACTACAGAGTGTAAATTTTTTATAAACATCGCCTGCACGCGAATACCTGCATAGAACACTTGGTATAATTTAAGAAAATATTAAAAGTGCAGACAACGATTCAAATAATAAAATTAAGGACTGGCTGTATGTACACAGTGTGTTTGGTTCGAATATGTACAATTTGTTATTTTTTAAACTGTTAGAGATACAAAAAAATCGTCACACTAAAGTTCCTTGTTTCGAAGAAGAAAATTTTATAATGGAATTTGTTTATATCATTATTTCAAGGAATATGAAGGTCATGTTCAGTTTTTTAAATGGAACCATATGTTTTTATTATAAACATTTTCTTGTACGTCACAAGACAAATTTAGTTAATAAACAGTACGTATTATGTATAATAAACATGTATGGTTCTATTAAAAAAAAAAAAATTTCACTTTCATATATCTTAAAATAGTAACTTTAAAAAATTCGTTTACACTATCATAGTTTCTCCTTCAAACCAGAGAACTTTTCTATGAATGATTTATTTAAATTTCCAATAATTTAAAAAATACCGGACTTTTCACACTTAAACGAGACCTACTGTGCGTATGCTATAATATGTTGAAATACATTAATCAGTAAAGGTAAATATATTGAAACATATATTAATGTTCTTCGTCTGTGAAATCATGATTCTCTTGATCAGTCTATCTTTTGGTATCTGCTTTTACAGTCGAGAAGGTAATTAAGCGCTCTTCTTTTTTGGCAAACAATCCTGAATTACTTTCGTCGCGACGGTAAAGTGTAAAATTTAAAACTTCGGCTTCAACCTTTAAATATAAATCAATTGCCGTGCAATGTACGTTGCAGCCCGCTCGCACACCAATAAATACGTCAACTCGTTAATTTCGGATTAGGTGCGCAATCGGTTAAAGCGAACTCGTCAAAGGAAAAGAAAACCAACGAAATGTGACGGGACCAACGTAGAGGAACGTCACATTTTCATAGATCAATTGCGGTACTTCAATGTGATAGGCAGAATTAATTGATTACGCCAAACTGTGCACAACTATCATTATTAATTGTGATAAGAAAGGAGAACAATTATACGTCAAAGTGTAGCTTTTGCGCAACTTACCGCGGTGGCGGGATGCTGCAACCGGGAAATGAAATAAATTTATTAATTTTCAAGTTTCCTTTTTTTTTTATTGTAAACTCAACACACGTTTTAGTCGAAAGGATTCTTCCTTCCTTTAAATACTTATATTTTCTCTAGTTAAATGTTTGCAGCATAAAAATAAGGACGTAGCAATAAATGACGGTTCAATATTTCACTTCAATTGTTATTAAACAACGAAGATATTTAAATATTCCGTTTTAAATAAACCACCCCAATTCACCATAATTTTCTCATTTAGTGTTCCTTTTTTTCGAACATGAAGGCAATGCTGTTCAAAGTGAAAAATGTGAAATCGAAATGAAATACTGTGCGCATTTATTTGATAATTTCATAATGTGATTCGTCGACGCGAGAAATCATGAAATGTGTGCTTCGTATGACGAGTCCACGTTGAAAATCTTATCGAAGAAAAGATAATTTATTTTGTTTGCTTACCTGTTTCGATTAGTACGTGGTCGGAGGGGTGCTCCCGATTTGAGTTTTGCGTTGGGGTATTGAGAGAGATACGTCATCATCGACATTTCATCTATATTCGGATTGACCATCTCTTCCGGTTTAATCAGCTGAAAAGGAAAACCCGTAAATTCAATCGATACTTAACTCCTTTATTAATTATCATAAATCCTTCTGAACTAATTCTACAAATGACAAGTTCCTCTGAATTTAACAGCAGAACTAAGTTTCATATACCAAACTCACCCACACAGTTATACCCAGATATCATAAAACAACCAGAACAATAATTTAAAGATATTAAAACTTTTAATCGAAAAAATGTCGCTATTAGTTCAAGCGGCTGAAACATTGATGAGAAGAAAACCTAAGATTAATTACATATTTTTTGACACGATTGGAATTATATGTTCTCTAGATTATAAACAATTAACAGGTTCTAACTTTATTTCATAATGTAGATCATTTCATGGTATAAAATCGTCCACCTCCCAATTGTACCGACAAAGTAAGTAAGTTGAAGGTGACGGTGACTTATGGACGGGAGTGTAGATTTCTGTGAGTGACTGTATGCGCCAATGGCACTCAAAGGGTTAATGGTGTCGAAGTGTACGGACCTGTGGTATATTGAGCCAATCATCGGCCAAACCCATCGCTTCAGACGCATTTTGTATCGCGTCGTTCGGATTCCAGTCCTGCCAGTCTGGGCAGAGACCCGGTGCAACAGCATCCACGAGGGCGCCGACGGCACGTCCATCGTTCCAATCGGAAGTGAAATTGTTGATCGGCAGATTCGGAACTTTCGTTTGGATCCATCGCATCAATCTTTGCTTCGGTGTTGCGAGTTTGTCGGATCCGTCGTCCTCTCCGTCCCACATCGGCATCGAGATGGAGTAATGCAGGATCAACGTCCATATTAGACCAAGGATCAACTTCAACTTGCAGTCAACGATATCCGTGGAATCTGTCAAATATAATTGCACGTATAAATGTAAATGTAAATGTAAATGTAAATGTAAATGTAAATGTACAACGTGATATGAAAGTAAATGTTAAAAAAGGGGGACAAAGTTTGGAACCTGAAAGAGAATGTAATTTTGAATAAAAATTCTATTGCTGACTCTTTGGACAACGCTAATTCTGTCTGAAATGTTTGAATCGCCTCTGGTCTGACAGTATGATTGATTAACCCTTTGACCGCGGGCTGTTCGGGAACAAGGGAAACGCTGCGTGCGTCCCACCTGCAGTAGTACATAGTGAACTATTGCACTGGACGCCCATGGGCGTCGGCAGCACACGGTGTACGACTTTGTCAAGCGTGTATATTCGCCTTTCGCAGTCAAAGGATTAATTAAAGAGAATACTAGGGGGTGATTAAAAAAAATAGAATTCGAGCTGGTTGAGAAGCGTGTACGAAAAATATTGTGCAAAGGGCTAATACAGTTTGAAGAACAAGTTTAGATACAATGATAACAAGATTGTAATAATAGTTTATTAAAATTGTTACAAATATGATAGAAATGAAATTAGTGGAGGAAATCGAACGGTTACATTTGTCAAATATTTTAATATAGTCGTATTTTAATCCTGAATGTTAAAATACAATAATATATATACTGAAATTTTAATCTATCATAAATTTTAATTAAAAATTGAATTGGGTGTATTTCAGCATATTGTTCCAATGGTATTGTTATTACCATTTCAATAATTTTTTATTTGAATATCAGTGAAATATTTATATAATCGATACAGAATAATGCACCTGTCTTTATGTCTTCATTGAAAGTATAAATAAAAAAATTTATCAATGTACATACATCTTGATCATAGATTGAAACAAGTTTTCACTGTTTAATAAGTCTAATAAGGAAGTGATACTTAAATGAAATTTTACATCTGATGTATAATCTTGTAAAACAATACATTTTTAATATTGTTACTAGTGCTAAAATGAATAATCAAAATCAATTATCCCATATCGACCTCTTTCTCTTAAAAATATTGGTCGTAATGTTAACACGTTCCCTGCCACAGCAGAAAATGCCGTAACTAGACAGACACTCGAAAATGACTGTTTACTAATACACGTGATTAATTGTACAAATATTTATCTATTTCATATTACACTTTCTATTTCTACTACCATTTTAACGTGAATGTTACTCAAAATTTCATAAGGGTCGGTAATTATGTGATCAAATTAAAATTGATGCGTGTACCGAAAACGGTGCACGTGGCAGGGAACATGTTAAACACAGTCAGAACGTAAGGCCAAAAGTGAGACGTACACTGTATTTATAACTGTTATTAATGGAAGCTTTGAAGGCATAGCAACCACCTACACAAGATGTATAAGGATACTTTAACAATACTTTCTTTGAATATAGCTGTTATGGTTGAAGTACTGATATCCAGTTTCAATTAACAAGGAGGCATCTTCCACGTGAAAAGCGTAAGTAACGAAATTACGCAATCAGACAATATGGTCTTTGAAAACGGTCTGGACATTATGTTTCGGTCGGAACCGAGTTTATTGATACGAATCACCGTAATTTAACCAGCCAGTCGATTATCAATTAACGTTAAAAACTATTCAATTGTATAATTACATTGAGGCACAACCTTCGTCCATTGACTGCTTGTAATTTCGACGCGTTTGACAAAAATTAATGAAAGCACTTTATCAATCAGTATCACGCACGTGTATTGGCAACATTTCAATCGGTGAATCACGATTTCAAGGATTTCTCAAATTTCTTGCGCAAACCGGATCATTAAATTGCGGAAATCGCAGAAAGTGTGATAATTACTATATTCAAAAATTGCGGAAGTCAGCTTTAGAATATTCAAATAGTATTTTAATTGACACTCGATCCAGTAATTTTATTTTGAATTTATTATAATCTTGCATCGATGTATGTCAAATTATTTATTGTACTCTTTTTACCCTGTCATATACTAATTTTTTCTTTGTATTTTTGTATATTACGTATATATTGATAGCAACAAGTTTAATTAAAGATCTTTTAAAATACTATATGTCTCATGACAGCTACGCGATGGTTGAATGGTCAGAAAATAATAGTGCTTACACATCGGTGTGAATCAACGCTGATTCCAGAAAAAAAGTGACTCATGGTGAATGTGTTACTATATGCAAGAATACGAATATACTGTGAAAAATTCGGATCTCGAGATCATTGAAGAACGTGTACTGAAATTCTTATGGCACTAATGAGTATAAAATACACATCTTTAAGTACTCCAAAATTGATGTCACATAACAATGGAACGTGGGGGCTTCATCAAAATTAATGAATCAAACTAAAAACCTTTATGCACTTGAGCACGTTCTATAAAATGAGTAAAATAAATAATATATTTTTTAAACATGCGAAAGCAGATTTGCAAAATACAATTTCGTCAAAGCTCCATCAGGTCATCCTATTCAATCGTAAATAATTCAACAAATTGCACTCATTTTTAATTATCGATACATTGAACATTAATTTCGATATCCTTGTTCAACTATTTTTGACGATTCTTCAACTCGACCTTCAACAAATTTCTATAGTTGTAAAACAACTCATTTTAAATTTCGCGCAGCCAATTAATGTCATTGAATTGTTTGTCGATTAAAAAATTGTTGAGCCACCTGAATAGGCAGTAACTGATACGTGCAACAATTTTTCAATTACTCAAACGCCAACATGACATATTTTCGCCAAAGATTCCGCCTAATTCACAAAATTGTTGGCACAGTCTCTGCTGTGATAGTCCACATTTCTATTGAAAAACACAAAACAATACACGTCTCTGACATTTAAACTTTATTAAATAAAATCTAATAATACATCCATATTTATTTAAAGTACATTTTATAAGATTGATGACCCGATGCATTGAAATCTAAAAATACGTGTTTGCATAAACACCCGCGGTCTGATGATTCTTCACTTGGCAGACGGATTCCATTGTGCTCCGATTTCGTCACAGATGAAAAGTCATTCGGGAAATATTTCAGATGGGAAGCTCGACGAATCTTGGTTCGTGAGGTCGGTGTAGAACAGAAGGCGCCGACGTATTTATTAAGATCGTCACTGGGTAGATGCACTTTAGAGTACAAATTTAGGCGAACCTGACTCGACACAGGTATTTTTGGCATGACATTGTCCCTCGGTGCAGGTAAGAAACAGCTAACGGAAGACCGTTATCGCGACGATTCATTCCAAGTATTTTCAGCAATTGCATCTTCCAACCCGTGACATCATTACAAACGCACACATACACACACACACACGCACGAAATAATTGGGACCCTTACGACGTGAACACGCCAACCGATACTATTGTACCGTAATGAGAAACCGTGTTTTCATGTCTAGCAAATCGATTTTGGCGTCGTTTCTTATCGACTATAACGATTTACTTTTAATGGAGCACATTTACTTACATTTAACCACACTTACTTTTAATGGACTGCGTTATTATGATAAATGATGAATGGTAAATGTAAACGTGAAAGAAAGTGTCTAAATGGAATTCTTCTTACAAGAATTTACATACAGTATGGCTGATTTAAGTACATACGCGGAATTATTTTGTAAACAATTGAAAATATGGAAAAATGGTTCATATACCAAAGATTTAAACACAGCCACGTATGAAACAAAGGAATTATTATATTCTTCTTGCAATTTTAAATTAATCGCACTAGGTAGGCGTATAGTAATCGAATTAATTTACATCCTTTTCTGACACCGAGTGACCTTTAATTACAAGTCACTGAACTTGTCTGCAGCAATTGCTATAATGATATGAATAAAAAAGTATAGCAGGCCATTGAAAAAGTTAAGTTGACCTTGTTCTCTACGCTTTCATCCACGAAACGTCAAGTAATTTTAGTATGTACCATTTTTTCATATTTTGAGTCATTTCCGAAATAATTACGCGTATCCTCTTGAATCAGACATGCTGTAGATTAAAAATAAAATTTCGTTCAACTTTCACTATCATTTTAAATTTTTGAAACTATGACAATTTCAATTTACGATAAGGATGTACGTTTATTAATTTATTTTTGCAATATATCTACAATCTTTGTAACAGGGCATACATGACAAAATGTACAATTTTTGTTGATCATTTTAATATTTACAACCCTGTTAGCGTTGTACTAATATATCAAAATATGAATAAATCAAAAAATGATTGTACATTCTATTTAACGGAATAACAGTACGAAAGAGGTACACAATACGCTACCATTTCGAAAGAGATTACTTTGTTCATATTACAAACAGTAAAGCATCTCACGTTACTTTCTGGCTACTTGCACGCACATAAACTGACTACTTGTATCTACATACTATATCAGTGACCACATTTTGTGAAACTGCATCAAATGTATATAAATATAATTTATATACTGCCAAAAAAGTTAAACTAATAAACAATCACCTAATTTCAACGAATCGACATTCTAAAATAGTCCACCAGTTTGAATTTAAAAAAATTGGCTTTGAGAACTATTAATAGTATAGAAATAATTTTGGGAGAAATAAGTTGAAATCCAAAGGAACGGAAGATAGATCAATATAATATTCAAATAGGACAAACAAGGTGTAGAAATATACGAAAAGACTCTCATTAATACTACTCAGATATCGACCTTACAATTCGGAAAGGAATCTATTAAATAGCTAATGTTTTTGTAAATTAGCTTCTTAATTTCATCACGTCTTATACAGCGAGACCGAGGTGACATTAAATGAAGTGTCTATATTTATGATATCATTTCACCAAGAATACTAAGTGTAAGTAAGATGACCTCTGACCTTTTCCATTAATACTGAGAAATTAATTCCAGTCAATGTTATGAATTTTATTTAACAAAAAAATGGAATTGTAACTGATTTCTTAAATAAATAATTCTAATTCATTGAAATCAATTGCTCGACATTAATTAAGTGTGCCTGTGATTATGAAAGTGGTCTAATTATTTAATAATCATTGACAATCGCAAAATTCTGAGCAAACTTCATACTGAAACAATAACGTAGGAACAGAAGAACACGACCGAGTACTCAAATTTTTTTGTTCTTTACGATTTATATGAGAAACAGTAAATTATATCGCGTCTGATTAGGTATGGCTGTTTTCACTGCGGCGTTCAACGCGTTAAAAATGTTAAAAGGATGTTTCATTTTAAATTCGTTACATAGCCATTATACTTTACTTATTTGAGTAAATTAAATTTCATCAACGTCTCTCTAGTCTAATTATTTGTTATAATATATTTGTATATTTAAAATCCCGTTTTTTTTCAAAAGTGTCCTAGTCTGGCGGCTTAAAACTCAGAACAGAAATTATTTCAGCAAATTCGAGCCAGTCATTACGGTAAACGATGATTTTTTCAGTGAACTGAAGTTAATAATCACTAATATGTTTAGAGGTCATCCAGAGGAATCGTCCTGAACCGGCTTCTCTCTAATGCACGCTCAGCATCATGACGTAACCGGTTAGCCATCATCAATGACGTCATCGTCTAAACTCGCGGTGGAATACGGTCGAGGAAAACGTCATGGACACTCGACTTGAGAACGGACTTGTCAACGAAACACGTGCAAACGGTTAACCTGGGTACATGCCTTATCAAACGGTGTAAAACTACTGAGAGTCTTTTACAGATTTCATGAAAAAAAGGCACGTTGCTATTGTCAACGTTGAACTCACGGTCACATCAACCGCTAACAACGCTCCTCAATAACTGTAAAGACTTTTCGGACCCAAATTACAGAAATTTAGATGTCCATTTTCGTTTTTTCGCTGAACATTGTTGATTTTTCAATTTCAGCCTAGTAAATGATTTTACGAGCGCTCAAGCGTTTTTGGAGCAATCAGGGCCAAAATGATTGTAACTGGAATTATATTGTAGTATAACTGTTTGTTTAACTGTGATTCGATCGTTTTTATTTCGTTAGAAATTTCCAATATTATGGAGATTGGAAAACGATGCATGAACTGGGTAAAAACAAGCAAACCGCTCTAACTGTTCTCAAGATGACCGTCCAAGACTTCGTCAGCCTTTCTTGCTGTCTGTTTCATCGTAAAGGTTAGTTGATAAATTTATCCACACAGCAGAGTACGATAGCCTGTATGCTTATAGATAATCGATAATTGCGTGCATCGAAATCAACGAAAAGAAAAAGAAGGAGCAAAACGCGTCACGCTATTTAATTACGGGAATAACTCGGTCGTAAGTAAATTATTAGTACACTATTATATATGTACATATGTGGAAGTACGGATATTGCCATAAAGATGTTATAAAAATAAAAACGTTAAGAGACTTGCATTTATATACCGAGTGCAAGAATTTTGAACGAATGTCAAATACTTTTTGCAATACACTTTTAAATATTTATATTTGACACGTATTTCACTTGCATTTTCTTTATAATTAAAAGTACAAGGTTGGGTTGAATCTCTTTTAATAATACACAACGTAACTCAATGTCTATTGTACACAAAGAATGATTACATAATAATGATAACACTCCTACGAATGAGCTACTGTGTGTACGATTATGTCGATAAGCAACATGCATTATCTACAATTCTTTTTCTAACTATTCTGCTAATCGGTTCGACATTGTAATGAGAAAGTATCTTGCAGAAATCTCTCATTCGCAGATGCGTATAAAATTGAGAACACTTTAATGAGATAGAAGGCTTTAAATACCGTACTCACGTCATTAAGCGATAATTCGGAAACCTACATTGTAATCATTCAAATAAATTACAACGACCTACTTAAAGTGACTAAGAAATCATTTCTGCGAAATTACAATTATTTATGGATCTCATAAGATAATGAACAATTATGCAGAATGTTAAAAAAGTGTTTCAGACTGTGAGAGCGATTATACTTATGAAGAGGAGCAAAAATTGTCTACCCCACGCAGGTTTTAAAATTCACTCTTTAATTGCTATATCGTCACTTGAAAGCGTTCCGCATAGTGCTCTGGTCTGTGCGTAAAACGCTCATGAGCGTTCAAGTAACGTACTTATTAAGTATGCTCACCCATCTTCCGCACAAGAGGCAAGAAAGTACTCATTGTCAGCAAATTTCTCAATTGAATTTTCTCGAAAACGGAGCCTTGTACAAAAGAATTTTATTCTACATTTTTGTTTCTTTGTTTTTTCTTTAGAATCGCCTGTTACTCAGTTGTACTACTGGCACAACGTTAAAGAGTTAATTTTAAGACCTACGTTGCCAAGACATTTTTTGCTTCTCTGAACAAATAATGTATGCTTCCAAAGTCCTGGTACATTTTTTTAACACACTGTATGCAGAATTATGTATGAATGCATTAATGCATATTATGCTGTGCCACTAAATTATTAATTACAGGTCTTTCTCAATGTGTTATCGTCTTGATATTATTCTTATTCTGATATCATTTTTCAGTGTTTGAAAGGCAAACACGAGCTTTCAAGGAACACACAAAAGAACTCTTATAACGTTTAATGACCACAATACAAAAGTAAATACAACCTAATGTCAATGGTACTTATTGTATGAGATTCAAAATAAATATTCTAGAATTTTGTATCGGAATCGAAGATAACGTTCGAAAAAAATTGTAATTTTATCCGTTTCTAGGAGTCAGTGTATAATTTTGGTGAACAGACAGAGTTTTTGTCGTCTCTGAATCAAAACTAAATGCAATCGTTTTGAAGAGAGACATTTTTTCCTAGTTGTAAGAGGAGGCTATCTTAGCTGCGAAATGAGAGACGCCACGCTTTTTTACCTGAGCAAACCTGACCTTCACCTGATCTACGTATGTCCGCCCACTTTCTCTTTCTTTTTCAGGGATATACATATGTACGCATATGTACGGACATGAGCACACTATGCGCCTATGTACATACAATAAAATACGGAAATAAATTATCAATTCGTTTGCTCAAGTTATTTTCATATACGAAATGTTCACTCTTTTAAGAAATACAAAATACTCTGAATTGCTAAAACGAAGCGAGCTGTAATTATATTTATCATTTATCATAGTTGATTATTATCCATACGTGTCAAGCTGTCATCTTTTTTAATTTAGTTTTACATGTTTAGCCGGCATTTACTCATCACTTCGGAAAATGTGTAGCACAAATAGCTAGTACACACACTGAACTTATTTTTAGGATGATTAAAATAGTTGTGAAATTTATATAAACTACTAGATGATACATAAGAAATTTTTTCAATTCACCATTTGCTCGAAACATTGGAAATTCATGTACATAAGGAGAATGTCACAGAAATAGATTGTAGAAACTATGTATATAAGATAACAGACAATCAGAAGCAGTAATAGATATTACATCATAGATGAATCATGTTGTATACTATTTTTATTACGGAATGTGAAACGAAGAATTATACCGACAGAACTTGTTTATAGGCGTGTGTTAACCGGAAATTACTCAGTGGTTGTAAACGTACTGTAATTTTATAAAAGAATCCACAAAAAAAGATTTAATAACCATAGATTCGCTAACTAATCATTTTCAACACACTCAGCTTTTTATTTGATACGTTCTGTAGAATTGCACAGATCGTTGAATGATTAATATTTCGAGAATGTACTGCGGTAATCTCATAGGAGATCTCGAAATGGATTTTTCCTCCGGGGCAATTCAATTACTCTTATTCAATCCCGTAATAATCCTGACGATTTTAGATTACATATTGAATGATTGTTGAATATAGTAAAAAATTTCTGTAATACTTTAAAATATATTGAACCGCGGAATAAACAATTAACACTCACAATAATTGTTAAAAACATATTACCTAGCATAGTTATTCGAACGATTTTGTATTTGTTCTTAATATGAGCACCATACTATTACTATAATAAGTATTATATTCAAGAATTTTTAGTGTTTAATTTAACAATTTTATATCGTATCTTGTAAATGACAATCGATCATTTATCGAATAGTATCAATGTTACTACATATATTTGCACTAACTACATCTAAAATTGTAACGTGATATCTTTATATAAATATCCGTATAAGATCACAAAATTACTCATTATTATAAATTTCACAAGTAATATACAGTGGTTGCCAAAAATATCCGGTTAAATTACAATAGTATCATATCTATCTAAAAATATGTTTTATAAACAAAATTTTCTATTAAATCACTATTGTTGATATGCTGTTATAATAAATGTACGTTTATCAACTTCAAACTTAAAGCAGATTCTTTAACCAGAAAGTTTCTGCTGCTGTATATGTTCAGATATCAGTTAAATAAGCGAATCAATACATCGTTTTAATTATTAATAAATTCCAGATATAAATAAATTTACTTTTAGACTGTACTCATACGACAGTTAAAATATTAAAAAATGTGTTTTCTTAAAAGTAAGGGGGTTCGTTGGAATTATATCTATACAAGTGGAATGTATTTAAAATTTCCAGCCGTTTGAGCAATTATGAAGATTAATGTACACCGATATCGATTTAATTATGCCATGTCAATCTGCTAAGCTCTCGGGGTAATCCTGCGATACTTGAAATCGTGAAAAGAACTATCGACCTATAAAGTAAAACATTCAGCATCTCGGAGAACATTAGTTCGAAAAGCTGTAATTACTAACGAGGAAGCACAAGTCCTTGAGGTCACCGATTTCGATCAAATTTTACACAATGATAGTACTCTACATTGGAATTATTATACTAAAATTATAGAGCCCAGTTCTGAAGTCTTAAACGTGAAATACCTACTGCAAATATGCCCTTTATATTTTCTTCACATAATTATACGTTTTTACCGTAACCATCCAATTTTTTCCCAACATATTTGTTGTTTCAATGATTTTTAGTACAGTACTTTATACTGGGTAAGTCCAATGTCACGTTGAAGAGGTTAATTTTATTTTTTATATGCGTATCATAAGTACTCTAATATCACAAGTATGCGAATCTTACACTATGCGAGAGAAGGTTACGTGCAGCTGTTAATAAGATTCCATCACACAAATTCTATTTCTTGTGTTACCTATAAATAAGCTACAACTAATAGTGACTATATTTAAAAGACACATAGTTTAGGGCCCATGTTTACATAAACTTAGTTATTAGTTTTCAGTTAGACAGTACGTTTAAACTCTGACAAACCGTGTACATCGAGTACTATCACTCTATAAAATCTGATTGAAATCGAAGATCTAGAGGACTCGTAGTCTCTTTATAAGACCCTCTTATTTGTTCCTGTGAGTTTTACATATAGATATTAATAAAATTCCATTTCTTGTGTACATTTTGGAGCCTCACCTATAAATTAAGTCATAACTAATAGCGACTATATTTAAAAAACTCATACTTCAGGACCCATGTTTAATCAAGCTTATTTATTAGTTTTCAGATAAGGAGTAAGCTTGTAAATTTCATGACAGGACCTCTGACTCACCGTGTACATCGAATACCATCCCTCTATAAAATCTGATCGAAATTGAAGATCTAAAGGACTCGTAATCTCTTTACAGGATTTTCTTGTTTGTTTTTGTGAGTTCTATAGGCCAGTTCTGTATTCTGCCGAAATTATTCAGCTTGAGAAGCGTTTAATGCGTGTACCTAACACGAAGCTGTTGCCAGCCTCCAGTTTCCCGGGCATCCAGAGCGAGCGTCATCGATCCGCACTCCTCTTACTATCGTCTACAATCGTTTCTATCGGTTTTACGATTTTATTCTGTTCTAGGTCATTTCGTGTTTCAACGACCCGCGTTCGACTTTAGCCCTCCAGAACGCCATGTGACTTAGAAGTTACGTACTCGTATATCTACATTTTTTTCAATTTTATTTCGTTCGTTTATCACCGTACACCATTGTATTCTGCCACTGTACCATTGTACTGCCACCAAACAGTCTATTTATAATAACTCCGGTAAAAAAGAAACGTAAGAAAATAGAAATAGTTCATTGAACTGTCTTTTCTGGCAATGGGGCACACTAATAAAAAAATTGGGGTATGAATGAGCTCATGAAATGTAATAATCAATACACAATATCATTGTAACTTCAGAATTACAAACCGTTTACTTGGTAGTAGAATATTTGTAAATTGAAATTGTATTATCGATTTACGTTCATCGAACAATGTTTGCCATTTACGTGGCATATAATTTTTTTTAAACGAGTAATACAACGGAAGAAAAATCATTCTCTAGGAATGTCTTCTGACATTGAACTCTTTCGTGTTTCTTATTTAATAACTTTTTTTATTTATGTCTCATTGACATCGTTAAGTAATAGAAAAGGAGTATAGAATTGGTTGAAAGCAAGGTATATTTGAAGTAGGCATTGATCGATTTTTTCATTGCATATAGCACATCGAATTCCATACGTGCAATCTGCTGCCCCTGCAAATTTTTACCACCTAATTCGCGAAGCACACATCATACGAGATTCTCTCTGTTTAAAAATCGTCTCACGGTCTAGTTATTTGCTGATGTCCCGTGTCAAATTTTGCAGCTTAATCGTTTCTCAATTTTTCGTTAAATTTGTCGGTTACGCGTTCAACAATGCCTAGAAAATATATTTCGTTTAATTTATATATACACTGTGAACTGGTGAACCGAATGTAATGAAAATAAATTAAATATTTTTTCGAGATGTTTCCTCTAAAAATTGGGAAGATGATCACTTCCAAATTATAGTATTACTATGTTATTATATGCAACTCTTGCAAGCAGGTTTTTTTAACAAAAATCTTCAACATTTTTCACTCAAGATTTCTACATTCAATTTATATATTTCCATACATAAAATAAAAAAATTAAAAATATTGGAACAGCTAAATATGATTCGGCAAGTATAAAAAGTGAAGCATTCCTTGTAAGTGTACCACGATTACTTGGAAGTACTCTAGAAAGATTTACTATATCCCTCTCACCGGCTATATATTCTCCGATTGTACTCCAAAACATGTGGGACGATCAATACGATATTCTCTAAATTAAAAGAATTCTTCTAGATACGTTGATCTATTGTTGTAATCGAAATGTCTCTTTCAAAGAGAGGAAAACGATGAACTTTCTTAGTTTAGAGCTTTCTAGCTGATTAGAACAGTTTTCCATGCAGGATGTGCAACAGCAAAAGTGTGTTGACGAACAATAGGTCGTTACTAGTGACGTCGTGATCATAATCACGATGAAAATAAACGTGAAAGACGTTGATTCTCGAATTTTTCATCGAGGGAAGAAAGGAAACAGTCTCACCGGAAGTTCAGTGTCTCGAGCGCACAGTGATAGCCTCATCTTGCAGACGAATAAATATGTAATTCCGGCAAAGTACCATTTCGAGATTGAAAGATGAACTGAACGTACGAATAATTTGTCAGCAGAATACGACTAAACCAATCGGATAATAACACGTTTGACCGTGAATATAACACATTTACGGCGAATTTCCGTGATATATTAAAAAATTATTTTTACGAAAATTCCGTAGCAACGTATCCTTTTACAGACACAATTTTTTTAATTCGTATAAATCAACCAATGTACTCATGTAAAAGAAGTATTACGGAATTCGTGTCTTAAAGCATTGAGTAAATTAAAAAAGTTCAAAATGTTTAGCTTGATTTACTTTAATAAAACAGTCGTAAAATCCTGCGATTCCATTTGGTAAAAACTTGAGGCAAGTCTGCCTCTTTAAACTTTAAAATATCACATTTTGTCAGAGTGGAAGTTTAATTACAACGAATATGTAATTAATGGTGATGACGTATTATTAAATAAATGTAATTTCTATGTAAAAAGATTGTCACCACTCCAGATTTAAAGACAAGTATTTCATGGCGTACAAACAGTCATAATCGGTAATTGAAGAGATAGTGATCCGTATCAAGAGAAATTTCACTTCGATGAAGCAGCCTTGACTGTAATCATGTATAAAAGCTTGCACGTGTTTTGACCGTGACCGTAACCGAAATTGCGTATAAGGAAAGGTTACACCAATGGGGACACCGATTTCGGTCATTTTTTTCTGGCGAATCTAAGAACTAGAGTGTGGATACAGATGTACCTTCGGTTTTGCCAACGCACAGTATGCACAGGGTTATTTAAACTTAAAAATGTAGAAAATTTATAAAGAATTACGATTAAAAATTGAAGTATTTAAAATACCAGCATTCTGAAATGAGTAGAGGAGAAGTCAAATGGAGTTAATGTAACAAATAATGTAATAGTGTTTTATAGTAGTATGCGTTATAGCGGTCAAATTTTGTGTGCTTCGATATTTTATCATTTCTTTAAGTATTACTAAAATTAAATTAATCTAATGTAATCTACTATCTAAGGATTACTTTCTTATTTATAAACGTATTATTTTTATATTGTAGTAAGTTATTACAAACTTTATTACGACTGAAAGTTTTGTAATTAAAAGGCTTGTATATGTTACATAAAAATAAAAAACAAACGGGCTTTCTATAGTAAAAGTATTTAACAAAGATTTTAGTAAGTTAATAATATTTTTATATTAGAAAGAGATACTTCTGTAGACTTTAATAAATATTCAGCAAAGAAACGTTTCTATAAGCAAAATAATAGCTTTCAGAAAAGTAATAATAGTAAACAATGACAATTACTTAATAAATTTAATATATAAAAGTAATATAAATTATAATAAAAAAAAGAAAAGTAATACCAGACTTGCAATACCGTAACTTCACAATAACAAGTTGGGATGTTACCAATTTCATTAATACATTCCTTCATTTCTCATTCAGAATTTAGGATCAAATATAGGAGCCCAATCATTTTCCCAGAAGAAAATCTAATTAGAATCTATGACTCTGTTCCCGAAACCTTTCATCGATTACTGAATTCTGGGCACAATCGAAACTCTCAGATGAACTACGGTCGCAACCACAATCGAAATTCTCAGATGAACTATAGTTACGAGCGTAATAGAAATTCTCAGATGAGCTACAGTCATGACCGCAGACACAATCGAGATTCATGAAAAAATGAAAGAAACCATAAGAACCGTGTTGATTATCCTAATCCTGCCCATAACCGTAATTATCTTTGTTTAGACTTCTGGTAAGAAGTCACATTGAACACATGTACACGATAGTACAAGTAACGTACGTTTACACGTGTTCTATTCTACCTCTGGCTACCTGTGAGATAAGTGATACAATCGTCTGGGTCAAATTGTGTTGGCAATTTTTATCGAGAAAATCGTCCAATTCATCGAGTTCTCTGACTTATTTCAATAGAAAATTAATTCTTCTTTCGATCAATGAAAACATCGTCTAATTTACTCCCTAGTATTTACAGGGTGTCCCTAAATTATAGATTCACCTAATAATGTGAGGTCACATTAATGATAATATCTAAAGCATTCATATTTAGACTGTGTATGAATCATACACTTACTTATTCCTACAAAACAGAATTCGATATTTCCAGACATGTGTTCATCAAGGTCTTTATTTCTATCAATGAGTTCTATCAACCTGTTCAGTTCATACCTGTAATTCACACCGCGTATAATTCTATACTTTTGATTCAACAAATGCAACCGTGCAAAAGCTGTTGTACAATACTCTGTTCAAATCAACTACAGCATTTTCAATGACAAACATTAGATCCAAAAATGATGTCTGATTTTCTAATAAAAAATCAATTTATTATTATTATTTGCCCATGCCTTTCCATCACTGTCTTCCAACTACCAGGCTGCTCGTGCATATCTCTCGGGAAAATAATAAATAATAATTAATTATTGTATCGGAACAAACAGAAGGTATCGTTCAATCAATCTGGCACAAGTTACGTGTCTGTTTCTGTCAGAAAGTAAACAGACAATTTTCACATGCTTCCGCCGTTTCTCCCGCTCCGACTCTCCGCTCTGTCGCGAAAATTTGGGTGTTTGATCGCGGTTACGTTAAATACGTGGGAAAATTGTCACTCACCGATGTTAACGATCCTTATTCCCTCGTCCTCCAAGAACTTCAGCGCGACGGACACGTTCTCCAGCTTCTGCGACCTGAACGTGGGCCTCTGATTGTGTTTCGGCAGCCTCTTCTGCGCGAGCACCTCGATCAGACTTATCAGCTTAAGGCCGTCCTGAAGATCGCATTCCAGGTCGCCGATATGTCTGTTCGCCGCTTTCAGCCTCTCGTTCGCCCACCTCGTGAACGTGTTCTGTTGTATTCGTTTCCACTGTGCATCCTCCTGCAAATCTTGCTCGAACATGTCGTCGTCCTCTTCCTCCGCGTTCTCGCACTTGACTGACTTATCGTTCTCGCACATTTTATCGGCCGGTTCGCCCCTACGAGAGGACATCAGTGTGTTGGTGATGGTGAACAACGATGGTGGTGGAATTTTCTGTGTGTGCGTTTACACGCTCTGCGCAGTACACGTTCCCCTCGCTCTCACTCTTTCACTCGCACTCGCTGCCACTACATCTACCTTTCTCGCTCGCGCTCGCACTCTTTGTCTTTCTCGCTCCCCCTCGCATTCGCTGCCTATCTTTCTCGCTCTCACTCGCATTCACCGGCTATCTTTCTCGCTCTCACTCGCACTCACTGACTCGCTGCCTATCTTTCTCGCTCTCGCTCGCTGTCTCCCTCCAGTTTATCTTTCTCCTCGCACGCACGCACGCTCCATTTCGATGTGTCAGTGCAATTAGTGCTTGTGTTAGTGGATAATATTGTTTACGCGGAGGTAAAAAGTAGAGTATAAATTTATCAATGATGTACCGGCTGTACTTATGCTCGATTCGATTTTATTAAAGATATATTCTCTGTACATATTGATCTTTCGCAGCGACTGCACGAAAATCGGTGAAAACATGAAAATTTTGAGATTCGATAATATGATAATTGTATGAAAATGTATGGTGTTTTGAGAGAAAATGTTGTCTGAGGCAGACCTGGGGAATTTTTATTTGAAATGAAAGTGGAAAATTGTGATTTGAAATAACATTTTAATCCGTCGTTTTTAATGGTGTTGTTTGAAAATCTATAAAGTACCAATTCACATGAAATGAAAGCAACTTCAAGTATTGAATCATTTTATTGTTTTTTATTTTAAATATTTAAAAAATAATTTGAATGAATATTATGAATTCACCATATTGTAATGCTGTACGAAGTTATGAGGAAAATCGAACAAATGCAACTATAATTAATTTGGTTGTATATTTACGGGCATGTATTAACTATTCCAATATTATAATACAGTATAAAATAAGTTTTTGAAACCTATTTACATTCTTTCCGTAAGTGTACAATAATTGAATTTCGGACTGGATATCCCGTGTAAAAAATATTTCAATGAAAATAAATAAGAGAACTTTCCCTTGAATCTAATTTTATTTCTTCGAATATAATAATAAAAGTGTGTTTCAAATAACCATAAAATAAAATAATATGTTGTTTAAAATGATATTCCAAGTAACGTTATTACAAAAGTGCTCAGGTATGTGATTTGAAAAAAATGTTTCTGATAGGAATTATTAAATACTGGTCCACATATGAGTACAATTAATATATAAATGCATCAATGATATATGTATATCTATATTTATATTTAATATAATTGTAATAAAATTGTATTATCGATACTGATTTATTTCTCAATGCAACTATACGAATCCGGACCAAAATGTGAAATTTGCATGGTCTGATAATCATTCATAATTTTATCAAAACTGGACACGCCCTGTATACAGCATGCTTGTCAAATAATTCGACAGAGATCTGGAATTTTCGAGAGAGTTCGCGACTCTGTAAGAAGAAGATGCCAAGCATGTATGGAAATTGAAGGAGGACATGTGGAACACCTTCCGTAAATATCGAGAAGCCAGTAGTAAGTCAATCATGATGCTAACATACCAAAATGTTTATTTTTCAGAAACGGTTGAGCTTTCGTACCTATGTTGACTAAGGTTTTTTGACTCAGTATGGTGTGTCCTATGTACCATATAAATATTGAATGGTTTCTTTTTAACACCCTGTATAAGCGACTCTTATACAAACAACAAGGGCAACATTATAAGACTGCGAGTAGCTAACAATATTTTACTTGTCGAAGTTACGTCGTCGAGAGTCAAAGTCTCTGATATAGTAAGGACCGTAGCACTCGACTATCGTTTTTTTCCTTCTGTGGATTAGTTACCTTCTCTTTCCTTTTTCGGATTGATTCCAGTTCTATCGATAGGTTTTAACCTCTTTCCCTTAAACGGAATGGCCAACAAATAAGTTAGATCAACGCTTTCATCATTCACGTTAACGACATCACAATCCTCTTGGTTCAAAATATGAAAGAATACAAGAAAACCTCGGAGTGCTTTAAACAATTTACTAGAAAATTGTCTGACGAACTGAAAATTCTCGAGGCAGCCACAGACGAGTGACTCATGGTAGAGTGTCCAAGGCTCGAAGAAAATTTGGTTACGCTTTGTAAGTGCTATAGGAAATTAATCAGATTCATACTAAATTACGATCCGTTGCTTGCAGCTTAGTGCCAAGATATTTTTGGATTACGTAGATGTAGATGCCATTTTTCCAAGGTCTAATATTACGAACGAAAGATGAATTTTGTACTGAAAACTTACAAATCAGCCTATGGTCGAGCCAAAAATGAAATGCAATATCAGGAATAGGTGAATGTAAGACAGAAAAGTTATCCGCACGAAGACAAGAAATGATTACTTGAAAACCGAATGAGATTTTGACTTTAAGATACACGATTTTTTATTAACTTAACTTGCATGATACTTTACTGAGAGTAATTTACTGAGCATGCACCAACACTGGCTATTTCACTATGACGAGTGCTAATTTTGCAGTGCATACATTGAATTGATTATCTGTAAATTATACTTTTCAATCTCTATTGTCCTGTTATTAGTAGTGTCGATGCACTCGTTAGACAGTATACATATTTGTCGCATACTTATTGTCGTACGTAGTAAGACAAACTCGTGAAGATTAACGAACACGATTTGCATTTGTTCAAACATGCAACCTTGACAAATTGATTTGCCACTCATTATATTTGTCCATAAATTCCTTTTACAGCCATTTTCTTCTACTATTAAAAACGATGGAATTTTTTAAAGATGAATTTAATGTTTAATGTAAATCAGTCTAGCCAAAAACAGGCATATAAAATGAAAATTATATGTAAAATTTATGCAGAACATAAGTGAACAATTTTTTTATTTTTTTTGTTTAAATTATGTTTTAGGAAAAGTATTTAATTTGTATCATTCTTGTCTGATGACATTCATTTTTTGTTATTGATATACTTTACGCATTTTGACAGCAAGTCCACTCAAATCGATTTAATTATATTGTTATACTTCATAAAATACCTTTGTTGTCGTATGTTTGTAATTTGTAAGTGACATGAAATTTATTTTTAACATGTGTATCCTACAGCACTTCAAATTGTAGTAGCTTTGAAGAAAATTGTTGTCTGGAAAAATTTTAAACCAGCAACAATAAGAACACCAAAGTCATTTATAATTACACTAATTTTTTATATTCAGAAATAATCAAATTGTGCAGTTACGAGCTTGACACAACAAAAAACACAGTGCAACACGAGTGATACGCAAGTCTTCGAATCGCTTCTACTTGCTATAATTAGAATCTGCACGTGGTACATAAATGTAATTTAGTATGCGTTATATCGAATCATAGTATTTATAATATATACACTTGTGTACATAAAGTCGACAAAATTGAGAAAAGCACGCTCAGATCGCGTTTGTAACGCTCTTGGAATTTCAATTTATGTAACATGAAATTTCACATTATAAAAGAGGATGTTTATTGCGCTGTCGACCCACAAATTGCGACAGCGTTTATTACGATTGTACGAATGAGTATTGGAAAAAAAAATTTTCAATTGTCGACAGAACGCTACGTTATAGAAGATCTTGTAAATATTAATCAAAATTTTAACTAATTCTCTAAAAAAGAAGAACCAAAAACGACTTTTGACATGTGTAAAATCCAAAAATATACTAATAAACTGTAATTTTGATAATCAGTATCAATTTCTTTTAAAAAATTAGTAGTTTCAGCGTAAAATTAAATTCTACTCCGAAAAATTGATTTATGTGCACAACATACATTGACAGGCTGCTGAAACATTGTGTCTTGAAATACATTACTGACTTACATCACTAAAATAGTTGCACTTCACACTTCACTTTAAACCTAATCTATGAAAACCCCCGAAACATGCACTGAAGTACAAAAACTATACCAGTAAGAATAAAATCTTAAAAAATTGAATCATCTTAATCGAATTAGCAGAAATTCTTTACAGAAATTAAAAACTCCACAATTTGATAAATATAAAAACGACCTGAAAGGAACTATGGCTTTACACATCAAAGAATGTTAAATTAGAAAGATTCTTTACAAACTTTTACATGAGAGAACGATATACACATGAACTTATATTGCTGCTACAAACAAACAAAAGGGTAAGTTAACATAGTGATTAGTCACAGAAGCACAAAAAAGCAACCCTATCCGAATTTGAAACAAAAAAAGGAAACACGAATTTTGTTCGTCTGGTAGGTGTACAAATGACATTTTAAACGCGATGAAAGCAATCGATCACAGAAGGAGGTACAAGAACGAAGCGCAGAGGATAAAAATCAAACATTAGAACCCCCTCGTGCAAACATAAAGCGTCGTCTTGGCGTTCATCGATATCCAAACATTTCATTATCGTATTTACAATTCGGTACGAAGCTACCAATTAGTTTCCTACGTACATTCACACCACGAATTTCTTGCTGCTGAACACAGCTGAACACTATCGCACTACGGACGCGCTCACCCTCGGAACACGAGCACACGGGGGGAAAAAAATAGAAGCTACGTTAGAAATTCGAACGGAATAAGAAAGAAAAGCAATTCTTTGAACTATCCGTCGCGATTTACAAAGGTTTACTGACGTTTACCGCCACCGAATTTGGAAGAGAGGGAAAACGTACTCCGAGAATAGTTCGCTATCCCCTCGTCTTCAACACCCTCCCACTCTAAGAGCAAAGAACTATATATATATGTATACATACTGAACTGTCTGTTCCTCTCCTCATCCTCTTTCCTCCTATCTGTTTCTACTGCCACTGGATCCTCACGTTTTATTTTTTTAAAAAAAACACTATTTTTCTATATATTATAACATTTACCCCATCGAGGGTATTTTCTCTATTTTTGTCCAAGCGTTCGATATTCATGGAAAATTAAGATTTTATACGTAACGAAGGTTCAGAGGTAATAGTAATTAGTTTTAATGAATACGTAGTGATCGAGTAAAGATGGAAAACCGTGTCTGTCAGTAATAATTTGTTGGATGAACTGCAACTGATTCGACGGATCGAATCAGCGCGAAAGGGAAGTTTCTCGTTTCAGGATGATTTTCAAGGTACGCTAATCAAAGTGGAGAGGATTTATTTGCCAATTAGCGAGCAATGTGTCATCTTTGGGGCTGTTTCACGGATGTCGCAGCGTTCCACCCACCCTAACGCATGTGGTATACAGGTATGCAACGAGAAGACTATGCATGAGTCACGGGTAATTCGGGAAAGTCGACCCAAGGATTAGTAGACGCGTTAGGATCTCTATACTAACAAACAGAGGCCGTAACAATAGGCTGAGTGATTCTTATAAATATTCTTCTTGTCAAATTAAAAGAATAAATTAAAAAACAGAATTAACAGTACACCACGTTCATAGTAATCTATGCTTATCATAAATTTTGTAATTTTTAACAAAAACGCTCAGTGACAAGAAGAGATCGCAATAACAGGTTTGAAAATCTGATTTTTATAAACATTCTTTTTGTCGATCTAGGAAAAATTGGAGAACAAAATTACAACTGTACAACGTTCATAGTAATCTGTGACTATTACAACTCTTATAATTGTCAACAAAATGTTTAATGAAAAGCAGAGACTGCAACAACAGGATCACTGATTTTTGTAAACATTCCTGTAGTCAATTTTAAAAAAAATGAAAGAACACGTGTTTGACAACTCGTCTCCATTTCGAGACTATTCTATGTTAAAAATACTACTATGTTCATAGACCTTCGTATTTATTGTAAATTCGGTAATGATTATCAAAAAAAAATTTAGTCACGAGTTCACGCATTTTTCTACTGATTTACCAAAAAATGTTCATCAAAATTGATAACTCCATTACTGAAGCCTTTGCTCTTGTAAGAGAACATTAACAAATCCCGTAACTTGGCATTGTATTAGACTGTTCAGATTTTATAACTCATTTAATAAAAAAAATATTATTGACATGCAATTTAATTTTAAATAACGAGTTCATGCGTCTACGTTGAAAATTCGTCAGTCTCTAAACTACCAACACTTTGCAGGCATTCTCTCTAACTTATATGTATTATTTTCTTTTTTTTTTATACGTCTATGCAGGCATGTCTCATTTTACTTACACCGAAAAGGATGGTGATCTAATTTGCCGTAAAATTGAACCACGGGCAGATACTTCGTAATCTTCATTATTCCTAATTACTTGGCATTGTTGCTTTTTATTTTATTGCATATTTTATTTTTATATCTGTTCTGATTTTTATAGTCGATCATCGTTATTTTTTCAGAAATATATATAATACTTAATATTTCCCGACTGTAAAGATAAAATCTGTAAAAATGAAACACTATATTTATAATTAGGTATATTCCATTTTCGTTAATATTATTTTAACATGATCGAAAATGTTCCTCTTTTCTTGATTTTACGTATAGAATTTATTCAAATAAAATGCACTAAAACTACAAAATCCCAATAGTATATTATTTCACACGAGATCATTAATTCTTTGCTACAAACAACGATCTTGCGAATACTAGAAATAAACGTTACTGATATTATTAATTGATCGAAGAAGTATTAAAAGTTGAGTTTTTCTTTAGAAATGTTAGATTTAAAAATATCATACCTGTAAGACAATCAATCCCAGTAACAGTGATACAAATATTTGCAAATGTTGATGAACAGTAGCTACGTCTTTACAAATAATAATTCTATCAGACCAATTCTTTTCTGTATATCTATTTAAATGTTTTGAAAAATAAATAGAAAATAAGTATGTAAGAAAACGCATGTCATTATATTTACTGTTATTTATTCATATAACTGCCACAAATTGTTCAGTGTATATTTTGGAACGCTTCCAACAGCAATTTAAAAATGTTTGCCATATATGGAATCAGAGTTGGCCGAAGTACCAATAAAGTCGCTTAATGAAAGAATTTCTCTCGATCGATTCTCGGCCATATACGGGTGATATTGCATAATATGTACCTACAGACAAATCCAAACATTTCATTCTACAAGATTAAATATTCATACAAGGATTCCGAAGTTAATAATAAATTTGTCCACTAATAAGTTTAGACATGGTAAAATTTTATTGAACTACATAAATATGTAAAAACATTTTGTAAAAACCATAAATAATTCTTTTTATCATTAACGCTATGAAGATAAATATTCAATCAATTGGATTTTATTAGTCTCTAAAATGTCATAACAAACTTATGAGACTCGATTTTTATAAAGCTCAAAGAAACTTCTATCGAGGAACAATGCTAATTGTAAATGCGGTATCGACAGAAGTAGGTTTTTAATTATTATTAGAAACAGGGTGTATAGAGCACATATTCTTATAAAATTACAAAAGAATGGTACCACAGTATTACCTTATTCTATTAAGTAATCGAGTAAAGGTATTACTATCTAAGTAGGTTTGTTAAAATGTATAAAATATATACATTTTTAACCTAATCGTATCTTTATGGCATTTGTTAAATCACAGTATAGCAATGGAGTTCTGTGTATAAATGAAGTAAGAAAGTGCCAACAGTATTTACTGACATTAACAAATGAATAAGTTTAATTAAAACAATAAAAATTACTTGAAACATCGTGTTAATTCATTTGCAAGTATAAAACAACCAAGATATGATAATTAAAAATAATAAATTATATGTTTATAAACCATTTTTCATGTACCAAGTAAAATGTAAAAGAAGTTGAGCACAAAATAGGTAAAAAAATTAATGTTTAATGTTTTGATGATATTTGGAACTTTTTATAACCATCTCCCCTAATTTCTCATATTCTCCCCACAGATTCAAAATACAAATTTCCAGTCTTAGATTCAGTTCTGTACAAAGCTGCTAATTTTTATAACTTCACAGAACCGACTGCTTTTTTTGCTGCTTCATCCAAATTATTTGCTGTAAGAATTGGCAAACCACTTTCTGCTAGAAGTTTCTTTGCTTCTGTTACATTAGTACCTGATATAAAAAGACAAAATAATTATATAGTAAATTATATTACAAGAAGAATAAATAAATACAGATACGTAACAAATAATAAGATAATTACCTTCTAATCTGACAACAAGTGGAATTTTAAGTTTCAAATTATGAGATGCAGCAATAATTCCTTTTGCTATTGTGGCACAATTTACAATACCTCCGAATACATTCACAAGAATTACCTTTACCTTTGGATCTGAAGATATTAAACAAAACAATTATAATTATTACTATAACATAATCCATAATAGCTGAACACATAAAGTTATTTTCTATCAAGTATTTTCTGTAAACTTATTGCAGAGAATATATTATTTCTTAAAGAAATAATGCAGTGAACAATAAAAGGAAAAAAACACTTTATGCTTTTCTTCCAAATAATTATTCAAATAGTGTGAAATTACGATTTTTACTATTGTAATTACCTTCAGTAAGAATTCTAAATGCTTGATAAACCTGATCTTCTTTAACACTACCACCTACATCCAAAAAATTTGCTGGGGATCCACCGTTTAGTTTTATTATATCCATAGTAGCCATTGCTAAACCAGCACCATTAACTAAACACAATATGTAATTTTTAACTCTAAGTAAGTAAAAATTTATAAATTTTGTTATATTCTGACCTAAGCTTTCATTAAATCAAAACTAAACAATACATTCATTACAGCGCAAGTATTATAAAAGGATATTATTATCGTATATTGTACCTAAACATCCTATATTCCCATCCATAGCTATATAATTGAGATTGAATCGCAATGCATCTGCTTCTCGAGGATCTTTTTCATTATCATCCTCTAAAGCAAACAGATCCTGTTGTCTAAACTGAGCATTATCATCAAATGCTATTTTCGCATCTACAGCTATGACTTGTTTATCTGTAGTCTCAACCAATGGGTTAATTTCAACTTGCAATGCATCAATATCTACAAATAGTTTCCACAAATTTTTTAATTCATGTATTGCTTTCTGCTGTAAAGCTGGACCCGTAAAGCCCAAGAATATGCTAACATCTTTGGCAATATCATCATCAATTCCATGATATATGTCAAGTGGTACTGTTTTTATTAACTCTGGGCTGTTTTCCGCAACCGCCTCTATATCCATGCCACCTGCTGGTGACGCAATTAGTACAGGGCCATTATGTTGCCTATCCATAAGAATACAAACATATGTTTCACGTGCAATATCTACAGATTCTGCTATCATGATTTTCTGTACCAATATACCATCCTTAGAAGTCTGTTTAGTAATGAGACGATGACCTAACATACTTTTCACAACATCCAAAACTGCTTTACGGCTATTAAAAAACAAACAATGATTAGCATGTATACTTACATGTTACATTATATAATGAATAAACGAACTTACTCTTTTGTAAGATGTACACCACCCTTAAAGCCATTATCGAACCAGCCTTTTCCACGACCGCCAGCTAATACTTGAGCTTTTATCACATATTCATCTGCATCTATAGAATCATATAAAATTGGACATTTTATAAATCATTTGCAACTGTTAAATACAATTGATTCCTTTCAAGTGTAACATATTTTTTAAGAGGATACATCAACAGCCATCTTAAATTATTGTATATAAAAACATAATAAGTCTTTATCATCAATAGTACTGGAATTATTAATATATACTACTTTAAATACAATAAAATATTACTTTCTTTTAAATGAATATAGAAAATAATGATAGAAACAATATTTTCTTCGGCTTAAGAAAAATTTTCTATAAGTGTGGATAATGCATGGTGCGTACAGTAAATATAAATAGTTTTAGAAAAAATGATGAAAGTTTTTGGACAATTACTTTCAAGTCCAACAAGTGAAATAATGTAATTAAAGAAACATGAATGTCAGTGGTGTAAAGAATTAATCCATAACGAATGAATGGAGATACTAACGTAATTTTTCTAGAGCAGAACCCGTTTTATTTAAGTCATCAACAATTGCAAAGTTTTGCACAGAAACACCGCAATCCCTGAGGAGTTCTTTGCTCTGGTATTCAAGTAAATTTAAACTCCTCGTTTGCTTGCCATTCAATTTTAATGCTTTTCGCAAGATTTGAACGCAGTTCAGTGGATTTCGGCTTGCAAGTCGCAACATATTTAACCTTAATGTTAACACTTCACGGAATAATAATAAAAGTTACTGTCGCGATAAATCTTCAAGACTGCTGGCAAATCAGAATCACCGGCATTAATTCGCGTGGTAATTTATCTTTTTGGAATGTATTTACGGTTACGTTTCGTGAAGTATTTTATCATTTATATCTTTAAACTAATCACCGGGGCCTATAATTATATACGAAACGCGTTATCTTCAGCATAAATACTTCTTGTATAACCTTCACGTTGACCAATGTACACTGACTCGACTTCGGCATCGGACAGTATTTTTCGTTCAAAACATTTGAACAAACATGAAAATTGATTGAAAATTGGAAGTGTTAAAATTCTGTATTTGTATTTCGTACTTTATTTGCGAAAGATATTGCATGAAATATGCAATGAGTTTCGATCATTGAAGAAATTTGAAAATTATCTTGATAATGAATGAAAGTTCATCAGATTTAAACGGATAACTTGTAATAATAAAAATCAGAAAGTGTTGAAATAAATTAATTCTTTATTATTATATTGAACAGAATAGCAAGATAAACATAAGGATTATTTTTTCAAATAGGACGTTTGTATAAGTAGAAATGTTAACTAGGAATATTTCTATAACTATTAGAAAAATTCCAATGTTTGCAAAAATTGATACACCAATTAGAAAATATATTCTAGTAATTTCATGCATTCTTAGTTTTAACAGAAAGGTGTAGATAAAATAAGTTCCCTTGTAAAAAACATATATTGTATATAATTTTTTGTCTACTGATACATTGGTACAAAAAGATATTTATTAATCTCTTACAAACTAGAAATTATGTTGACAAAGATATATAAATCTATAAAAATTTACTCTATATAACATACATTTTCTTAAACAGCTAAATAGAATTACCCAAATAACAAACTTTTTTACATAATTCAATGTTAAACGCTTATGCAAAATGTGTACATAGATTTTATATATATTTTTCTGTGTCACAGTATTAGTGCAGTATTTAATTATTGTCAATAAAAGCAGAACAACATTAAAATAGTATAGATTGCTTCATTTGAAAATATCAAAACATTAAATACTATTTATATTCTGTCATCTGGGTATTCATGGACGGATAGATATGCTTTCTTACAGACATTTTATTTTAAATAAAAATTGAACTTCCTAAAAGTATCAAGCCACTAAGTATTTTCTATGGAAAAATTAAGGAGCAGTGTAAAAGTTACATTAATACTTCAATAATTCTTGATAAACGGTAATTAACTTGTAAATACTTCTGGAAACAAGTATCACTTTTTTCAGATCTTTATAGTATTAAAATTACAAACTTTTCTATTCTATAATACTATTTTGTAACTCATAGTAATTGTATACTACTTATACGATAAGATATAAGATATAGAATGATACATCTTATTTGTGTCATGACTTATTATTATTTGTTAAAACTTCATGTATCATCAGTATTTCTAGCAATATCAGAAAACTTTTAAAACTGAGTTACACAGTAACTTGCATTAAATGTTATTGTACTTTTCAAATTAATAAACAACGTCAGAAAAGTAACTGTTTATATGAAATACTCTCTTTTCACCTACGTAAAAATGGCTAGTACACTGCTTTCTTGATAATTTAGGCCGGTGTGGCCAAGAATTTTATACGTTATACGAAAAATATGCGCATATTACACATATCCATAAATTCGTAATAATAGTAACATGGAGATACCTAATGCAGCATCCAAAATTTTGTTTCCTGCGCTGCTTCGAAAAGCAGCAGCATCACCCATTTGAAATGTGTAAGTTGGACTGGACATCCTTCCATCTCCTCCGTTGCTAAACGCGAGTACACGCAAATGGTACGCTTTACCGGGGCTGAGATTCGTGATATCGGCTTCTAACTTTGAGCCACCAGGTATAATAGTATCATTTGCAGTGCTCATATCCTGATCCAATTCCCAAACACGTATTTTATATCCTTTTAAAGGTTCTTCTTCTAAACTTGGTTGTACATAACGCCATACAACTCTAACCGTCGAAGGATTCACACCATAAACATGAACAGAAGACGGTGGCTTCTGTGGTGCTTTTCTATAAGTTCTCTCTAAGTATCGTTCACTTTCAGGGCCTTCACCGGCGGAATTATAAGCCATTACTTTAACATAGTAGTAAGTATCAGGCTGCAGACCAACTACAAGAGCCGAAGGTTTCGTACTTCGAGACAAATAGTATACTGAATCTTCTTCCCGATTGCTTTCTTTCCAGTATTTTATCCTGTGCCCTATTAACTTGCCTCGTATCTTCTCACGAGTCTGCTCGATCGGTGACCAACTAACTTTCAAACTGGTACTGTTGTAACTGAGCGCAACGACTTGCTGCGGTGCCACTTGCGGCATGTCCTCTGCGCTAAATATCGTAACTACGTTAGAAATCGGTCCGAAACCTAATGCATTTGCTGCTTGGACTCGCACTTCGTATTCTGTGTAGTAAAACTGATGTGGTATTTGCACGACACTTCTCCCAACGTTACCATAATCCTTTAAAGAGAGTGATTGAAATTCTGTCTCATGATATTTCCGACGCCAGAAGATTTTGTAGTATATTTCAGGACCATTTTGGTCAGAAGACGGCAGAGGATCCCATTTAATCGTGAGATCTCCGATTTTTCCTCCTCCACCACCTATGTTAGATGGAATTTTAGATGGTTTATCTGACGGAGTACTATACTGTGGCGAAGGCGAAGAAGGTAGACTGTATCCTAGTTCATTAAACGCAGATACGCAAAATTCGTAAGTGGTATAAGGATTTAGGACATTCTCTAAGTAAGCTTCTTTTCTGCCGTTATATCTATCTACTTCGATAGCTGTAATATCTGAAATAATATTACACATTACAAGAGTTATTCCTCGAAAAATTTTAAAAATATGAACAGTTATACGTACTTTCTATAATAGTAAACCACGTATGATTCCAATTAGTTCTTGCGCTTATAGTATACATTGTAATAGGTCTGCCATTGAAAGCACCGTCAGTCCAACGTAAAGTTGTGGAAGTTTTTACAATATTTACAACTTGCACGCCACCAGGAGGACCCGGAGGTCCTTCAATTGTAACCATCGTTTTACTAGAAATTTCACCTACAGCACTTTTAATTATGCATTCGTATTCTCCTGCCTCCGCGAATGTGGCGTTTATGATATTCAGTTCCTCGCCATCGATGCGCAGTCTAGGATTATTTATTAAATCTTCATCTCTGATACGCAAACCATTGTGTTTCCAAATGTAGGCCACGTCTAACATTTCGTCTATTTCCCCCATGCAACGCAAAGTTTGATTTTGCATTACGGCTGTAGTTATGCGTTGCGGCAATCTTTCCAAAAACTGTGCACCACCTTTATTTAAAATTAATAGTATCAATATTGACTGATCCAAAGTGATCCTTGACATTGAATACTGTAGAGAATATTAACTTACGCAAAACTATCAGTCGTCCGCGACTTTCATCACTTCCATACTGATTTGTTGCTGTGCAAACATAAGTGCCTTCATCATCCCTCGAAACAGGACTGATTATAAGACTGCCAGTTTCTAAAATTCTTCGTCTACCGCCGGAACCAATTACATTTCCATCTTTTTTCCAGACAAATTTCGGTCTAGGGGCAGCTTCAGGATTACAAAGTATTGTAACATTACCTCTTTCCGCTGCATAAGTTTCAGGTTCCATTGGTCGTTTTTTAAATGACGGCTTTAATGCTACAATTTGAGAAAAAAAAACGGAATAAAATTTCAACATTATAAATGTGAAATTAAGTATTTTAACATGAACTTACATAAAACCCTAAGTTGAGCAGACGAGTATCTCGTTTTCAACTGATTTTTCGCGCGACACTGATACATAGCTTGATCTCTTTCTGGGTCCAAATATTTTATACTTAAAACATTATCTTGTATAGAATATCGATCTCTATCTGCAGGCGGAAGAGTTTCCATATCCAATACTTCCCCGTCTCTAAACCAACTGTAAGTTACATCTGGTATTCCAAATGCTTCACAAGTCCAAGTTAACTCTCCTCTGTTATCCACATGCTTATCTACTAATGGAATAGTAAAGTTTGGAGCCGCTTGTATAGTTAGCCTTACAGAGTTTTCAATGGACAATCTGTCATTGTGAACCCTGCAAATGTACTCTCCTTGATCATCGACGCGTACTTTTGGTATTATTAATACTCGATTGTAACTAAGTGTGTATGATTCACGTGGTAATGGCGCACCTCTCCTTGTCCAATTATATGACGGAACAGGGCTGTATCAAATTAAAGAACCATTGTTTTAATATATTATTAGTAATTAATTATGTAAACTGATTTTTAAAACACCATTCAACTTACTATCCAAATGCAATGCATTCAAGTCTAACTTCTTCTCCAGCAATTGGAGCCTCTGGGAAGGCTTTTGGAAAATTGTTAGAAAACTTTAACTGCTGAAATGAAGCTAAAAAAGGAAAAATGTACAATTAAATTATATCAAGATTTAAATTACGTGATTAATTATGTAAAAAGAATAATTACAATGTGGATCCACCCTTACGGGAAAGAATGGACCATTTCGACCAGTATCAGAGGCAACGCTCTGAACGTTACAAGAGTAAACTCCGCGATCAATCATTTCCAAAGCAGAGAAATAAAGTGCTCCATCATGAGAAACAAAGACACGTTTGTCTTCTTCCACAAAATTAGGAAAGTAATCACGTGCCCAATAATACTTTACTCCAGGAAAATGTTGTGGAGGATCACAGTACACAGCTTTACCCCAGTTTTGGTCTCCACGTTCTTCTGAACGTTTCAAATTAAATTCCAAGATATATCCAAATGATAATTCCACACTTTCAGATATAATTGTGCCAAACTTATTTGTTGCTTTACAATGATACGAACCCCTGTCTTCTGTCTAAAAATATATTTTTTGGATTCTTATTAACACATATTTTTATGGCATCAACTTCATGAAATAAAAAAAATAATTACCTGATCGGGTTCATAAATAATTAAAGTACCACCACTTACAGTGTACCTAGTATTATTTAGTGGATTTATTTTCGTTGCAATTAATCTATCATTTTCATAATCTTCTTTAAACCATTCATATGTTGGTGCAGGATATCCGCCTGCAAGACAACTTAATGAAACATCGTTACTTATTTTCCTTTTTGATACATCAAATACTTTATCTGCAGGCTGCTTAATAAAATATGGCCCTCTAGGTATCATTTTAGGATTATCAATTTCAACACCATATTGATAAGTACGATCATCTTCCACTAAATTGCGTAAATTAGAAACTGGAGCTTCACATATGTATAGCAGCTTCTCTTTGCCATTTACTCTTTCCAATCCCCAGCGTTGTAGATTGTTATTATAAGAGTATACCAGATAATCTCTATCAAATACATTATCATTTGGTTCAGGCAAAAATGCATTTTCCATGTTTAATAACTGCGTGCTGTCACCTTCATTTATCCAATTTCCATTTTGATGTTTTATACCAGTGTACCATTTACGGTGTTGAGGATCTTGCCATAATAATTGGTACAGTATGAAACCATGTTCTTCCAGGGAATTAATTGTAATAAGATCACTTTGATAAGCCTGACAATTCTTTTTGGCTTCTTCTCTTTCTCTAGTAGGACTTTTTATGAAACGGTAACAAGCCTCTTGAAATTTTATCCAATGTTGTGGACATTGATATACTTCTTCTCCATAGAATACATTTTGAGTAAATGCACCATTTGAAATAAGAAAGATACATGCCAAAATTTTATGTATATTATACATTTTGTACATCTGTTTCCAATGTGATAAAGTCTCCTGTAATTAAAACAATGTTATTTAACTACATTTATTTAATGACATTCAAATAATATAGAAAACTATGTTTTATAAAAAAAAGTCACATGTTTAATATACGTCAGTTTCTATTACATTTCTGGTGTTATAAGTTATAAAACTCTTTTTTACAAAAAAAAATAAGGAAACTATTCAAAATCTAAAACTGAACAACTAGGAATTACAGAATTATAAAAAATACAAATACAAAGAATTAAAACTATAAATAAATAGAATATATTTAAAGTATGTAGCATGTGCAGATAATTTAATTATCATTATATTATGACCACTATGAAAAAACTGTTCACAATACTGTAACCCAAATTTTATTTCATTAAAATATATATCAATATTTTTTTAAAGAATGCAAATAAATGTAAGCATAAGTAAACTGAATAACTTTTTTCAAAACTGCCAAAGATGTGTTTACAAGAATCATGCAAGGGAGGAGTTAGGGAGTGGCAGGTATAACTGTCTAAAACAAAACTTTATAAAACCAATGTACATTTACAATACTTTCGTAGTCGTAATGCTAGTATATTACTGAATATGTTTTACCTTTAATTAGATATGATTCACATATGAGACGTAATCAATTAATACTCAACAAATGTAAAATTTAGTGTCCTTGTTGCTGTCACAACGCATGGTGATTACATGCGAGTATATATATGACTTACATCAAAATCATCTGACACTGAGATTAGATGTTCACCTTTATCTGATAGTAATTTGCAAAGTGAATAATTCTATTATCTAAGACTGAAAAGGAAATCTAAAATTTACTCTTATTGTATAAACGTAGCATAACAAACACGTTACAGCGACATGTATACGGTTGTTTTTGGCAAATCGACCATCTATCGGATTGGAAATACGCCTTTACGCAATCACCGCGTTCTCCTCAAGCCGCGTTTTCAAAATGGTCTCAAGTCACGGAGATCATGGCCCGAAAATGTTACAGATATCAGTGCTAATGTGTTGAAATTTAATAGAAAAAACAATTTACACATGCAATCAAAATAATTGTCAACCCCACTCCTGCCGCTCGAGAAACGGTACGAAAAATGGCATCCCCATCTATATGCATCGACAAACTACAGAATAGACCTATCATCCAATGTATTTTTGTATCGTACGTTCGGAGGACTCGCGAGCCCTCTTACCATTTTCGTGTCACATCCTACCGTATCGATTGTGACTGGCTTGACATCACAGCGCTATTGGTGGTAGGAAACAAAATCAAAAACACTGATAGACATTTGTTTTTCATGTTGTCTTGGAATAAAATATTGAATCCTTTTAATTCCACTAAGGCGGAGATCCACGATAAGACAGAAATTTCGTGTCTCGCATGAGACTTTACTGTCATCACACGGATGACGGATTTAGAATATATTTTATTATAATGTAGGGTTAAATCCTTTTTCTTGATCAGGGGCGACTACGAATTTAGTGGCGTTACCGTCTTTCGTGATTGCAATGTATTTGATTCCCAAAATCACCACTCATAGACGCAGAGGGCGCAAGAAAACCTGTGGTTTTTCGAGGAGTCGGTATTTCAGAACTTGTGACACGAAGTCCCATAAGATGATAGGTCTATTTAGTAGTTGGCCGATGCTATACATGAGACAAGGTTCTGTGGCGCAGACCACAGCGTCACTGTGTGGGGACTAGACCTACTGCGTTGACCCACGCGCTTGCGCAGCAGTGGTGAGCGGGAAGGAGACCAAAAAAACGACAAAGAAAACCTTCGACCCGTCGCCGTAGATTTGTAAGCGGCGAGGTTCTGCCCTCTCAAGGGCTGAGTAAAATATATAGTTCTGCATCAAGTACATAGTTTCCGGACTGCCGCTTTCCTCCTTCATCCAGCCGTCCTGACCGCGCACCTTAGCGGCCCATAGAGCCGCGGCTTCCCTAGAGCCTTATCAAACTCTACAACTGAACGGAAGCAGCGCCATCTCTGATAGGGCACCGAAATGAAATCCCGCATTTCAAGTGGCGCCATCTCTGACAGAATCCCGGAACTAAGTAGCGAAATTCCATGTGGTGCCATCTAGCGAAAGGGATCCGATTATTTACAGAAAAATTCACCAGGAGCGCCACGTCGTGTCAGACGTTGCGCCACTTACGCTCAGAAGCGCTGTGGTCCCGCGCTACAGAACTTTTTTTTATTAAACATATAGATAATGTTAGATAAAGCTTCAGTAATCTTGCCTGATTTCTGAATTTTTTGTATATTTTTATCGTTTTCTATTATAATACATACATAAAAATTAAGTCTATACCTTATTAGTTTTTTCAAAATGTATATCTATTATATCAATGATAATAAAGTTGTTCATCTTAATGGTAAAAAGCATAAAATATTCTAAGAAAATACATATTTTATTAATTTGTTAGTTTATCCCAAAATGTCCTAAGAAATATGTATTCATTGTTGTTATGATACTGATTCCAAACAATCACTGTTAGTAACTAAAAATATAACATATGTTATCACATAGATGATAAAATATCACATCATGCCATTGTTTACAAACACTGTGATTCTTCTCCTGTCAAGGTGATACACTGGCTGTTACAGGAATGTTTTTATGCTCTTGGTTCATTTAATATAATTTAACAGTTATTTAAATCTTTAATTATCTTAAATCTTCCATTTGAGAATATATAATGAACATTTTAAATACAGGATTAATAAATTAAATTATTAATTGTGTCATGTGTTTCTATCCTTTATTGAGGTTATGTTATTTCATTTCACATTTTATAGGTTATGTTGCATTTATTGCACTGAAAATATAATCGAACAACGAAGTAAATAGGTGACAATGTGACCTTTGGACACTATACATATAAATAGTATTTGTAGTGCATTCATGAATCTGGTATTGTCAAAAATAGTGAATTTTCAGCTGTGCAGTATGAAAATTTATAAAGGTGCTTGATTTTTTATGAATAATTGTTGGTATGTAAGCAGACAGTTATAAACATCATGGCTCATACAAAAAATGAGGTAACTTACAAAATTCTGTAATAAAAGTTATTTCAACATTTATTTTGTGATACTTTTATTGACACAACCTAGATGTCATAATATTTCTTGCAATATTGTGTGCGATTCTAAATATCTTTGTACAATTTGAAAGTTATACTTGTTTATCATCATTCAAAAGTTGTCACAAATAATGAGATCCCTATAATTAATGTTAAACATTTCAATGTTCACTTTAAATGTTAAATTATGTAAGTTCAAAACATTTCAAATGGTATGAATGTAAATTTCATTCATTACCTATAGCCTTTTATTTAACTTACAAAATAAAATCCAAACTACTTTTTTAATTAAACTTTTTTAAAGAAGTAATGTACAATGATATTTTAAAGTTTTTTTTAATGATAGAATTTTAACAATTTATTTAGTCATAACATAGTTATGTACATTGTAACAATATGTATGAAATGACATTGAATTTTGTCTTTATAGGAGAAATCTATTTTGGAAGCAGACACTGTTTTTTTGGTAATGAAGAAAGGTTTTCCCATATCTCGTAATGTGAGAGCTCAATGGATGCTAGAACATTTAGATACAGTAATAAGCATTCAAAGTCCAGGATTTAAAAATAAAGAAGCTGCAGAATTGGAAGTTGTATCTGTATTGCCAAAGATTAAACCTGAATCATGGTCTGCTGAAACAAACCATCAGTTTTTATATAAAGTGACTTCTGCAACTTCAATCATATTTTTGGCACACAAATACAGGATGGTCTTTAATTTAGACTTAAGTCCATCCCTTGCAACTGTAGTAAGTATTATATTGCAGGGTAAAATAATTATTTTCGAATTTGATAGTATTAATTATTAGAATATCATAATATGTTATAGTCCTATACAATTTTATGACAAATTTATAAGCATATTTTAAAATATTATTCCATGTACAAATTTGTTATCTTCTTAGGATATACAACATGGTGAAATTGTCATAGATGAAGTTTTTATTGCAACGAAACGATTTTTACAAGGCATTATTAAGCCTGTGAGTATTGATTTTGTTACACTTTCTTTTATACAATAATCACGTTATTTTATACGAATAAGATATTACATTAATGTATGTATTACTCTTACAGTTCACCATACCTGGAAGTAAAAGGATAATGAAACCAGAAATTTATGTAACTATAATAGCTCATACACCATTCTTTACAAGTCCTGCCCAGCAAGTTTTAGTACAGGGATGGCTTGTAACGATGGATAATGTAAACGAATTAACAAATTTCATAGAGAAACAGCTTAATATATTAGAGGAGAAAGTATCATCTGTAACTGCTGTAGCTAGGCAACAATTAGAGAACTTAAAGGCTGAAAGTGAACGTTTGGTTGGAGGACTTTTTGAAGAAAGCAGTACTTGCTTAAACATAAACGGCAGTAATTGCGTCGCTAACACTTCCATTATTTCTCCTGAATCTAGTTTTGTTAATATGCTGAGGTATGGGATGTTAGCGCTTACGCTTCTCCCAGAACATAGCTGTGCACGTAAGTTTCGTGAGCGTAATTTGATGTAAAAATAGTGCATTTAATATAAATAAATAATATAAAGTTAGTTGCAACGATATTAAATTTTTCAGATATGATAATTGTGTCAGATGGTATAGTAGGAACTACGGATGTTCATGTATTAGATTCTGTTATACAACAGTTACGTGCAACAACAGTGGCGTGCAGTTTTTTACACGTTGGAAGCACCTATCATCCACACTGTGCAGATGGTTTAGTTCCATATCAAGATTTATTGTATTTCATTGCAAGAGCTACATTGGGTACTTACATGTCGTTTATTTCGTGTCCTGTACGTAATCCCCGTATATTATTTACACATATAAAATGTTACTAATTATTATAATATTATTACAGTCCTGTGTTATATACTTTATAAAATAAACCGTATGTTCGCAGGTACGTTCAGATGAAAAAGAAATGAACATTTATCATAAGAATTTTTTATGTTGGCAATTATATCGTGATGTAGTTTACGACGTTTTACCAGATTATTTAAACTGGCATTCCAAGAACTCATTGTTTTATGAGCAAAGATCTGCTCAACTGTTACAAAAGAAACAAATCGAGGATAAAGTTACCTGTACATTGAGCAGTTTGTTATGTTGTCGTCTTCGAGAAGGATACTTAATAAAACGCGCCAATGTAAGGGATGAAATGCTAGAAATTTGTTTTGTATTATTGTGGAAATCTAGTGTTCTATTAGAGTATTTAGTTATATGTCCATGGTCCACGAAATCGTTATCAGCATCTAATACAATACAATATACAATTACTATAGAAGGTAAGTTAAAGTAAATCATGTTGTAAGAAGGTCTAATATATAACTATAAACATACACAAATTTTTTGTTACAGCTCCTTATGAGTTTCTACATGATGTTACATGTTTGTCAAAAAAACCATTAAAATCACAATACCGACAAGGCGTCGTGAATCGCTTTTGGGCGGCTTTAACGTCTCTAACAGAAAGTGATAATATGCTCGCACATTTCAGCTGGTTTCCAGAATTCGGATGGACTTGGTACAGTGTACCCGATACCATCAGAAGCGGCATGCCAGTTTTTTACTTGTCGGCTTATCCTTCACCCAGTCCGGTGCAACTTAGGTATTAAATTACAATCAAATATCCGTTGCAAACTATGTATATTTGCAATGCACATTTTATGTATTAAAATACGTATCATTTCAGTGACGCAGCTTGTCCACAATTTGGACAAATCTGGCAACCCGTAGTATCATTGAATCCATTACAATGGGCCCGATGGATGCACACGCAAAGAGTAACGCTGATTTTGTCTCATGATAGACCATTGCCGAGACATCTGCATCAAGCGAATCAAAGTGGACGGTTTCAATGTGTTCAAAGCCGCCAGGCAGCCGCGGTCCTTTATGCCATGTTAAAAAATTGGGCGACCTTCGTGCTCGTTGAAAATCACACCTACGTGCAATTTATTTACAGAGAAGCAGAGAAACCGCCGGTCTCGTTCTCATTAATTCGAATCTCGTGTAAAGCTCTCTGTGCCATACTTAACATCGCATTCGCCGCTGGAACGGAAGGCGTTGTCCGACACAACGTCGTTGTCGATCTCCTGGATCGTTTATCCAAGCTCACCTTGCCGAATAGACCGACGGAACAAAGAGAAACGCCGTCCTGCACGATTATACATAAATCTCTTGAAAGAATTTTAATCAGATACGAGCGAATGCCAACCGATTTAAATTCGATCGTATTTCCCGATGGAACTCACACGAGTTCAACAAAAACTACGCCGTTTTCGGGGGGAATTTTTACCACCAGTTTGTCCCGATATTTGTATCACAATCGATGGCTCTGGCATGTTAAACGACCGTTCGTGCAAACCATTCCGGGAATTACGCTACCGAGATTGAACATAACTGCAATCGCAAGAATACTTTCTACAATCACGAAGTGAGTATTCTAAATTTCCTTTTATTTCATTTTGATTTTTATATCGTCGAAATATACAGTAATGCGAATAAACAAGACAATTGTGATTTTTGCATTAGGATGCGCTTGGTAGAGGGTTTCAATTTTACTTATTCAGCGGCCGGTATTATAAATATGGTTTTTGAAGTGCAAATGCAAGGAGTAGGCAAAGATGATACATCGTATCCGTGTATTATTCAATACAACCTGTTTCCACCGCATGTTATATCGAATACAGTCTTAGAACGAGACAGTGCATCGGAGGAAGATACTGATGAAGGTGTAAATATTAATTATCATCATAATCAAAATGAAAATAATTTTATCTGGCTATAAAAATTCAACATGAAACACAGGAAATAAAACAAGAATATTTGTTACGTTTCAGGCACTGCTGATGGCGAAGTAAGCATGGAAGATTTTGAAGGATCCGGAGATTTCCAAATTGTCTCCGAAATTTGGATCGAGCCTCAATGCGGATTTGTGCAGTTGCCTATGCAATCAGCAGCATCTTACATGCATTCATTGCGGTACAACGAGCTTCCGGATGCAGTGAGTACATATATTCTTCTATTAATCTTTAATCTCTCATTCGTTTACTTGTACAACAAGTACTCGCATAAGTAATATAAAACAAAATAATGCTGATGCAAATAAACAATTAAATCACATTGTTTGAATTGAAGAAAATTCGAGATACTATTCTGAGTTTTTGATGTAACAATTTTTCTGTCTACAAACTTTATTTTCGAAAATACGAATATTTTAATAGTATGATAAAGAAACTCGAATTTGCTTAATTAAGAACATGTATAAAAATATATTGGAGAATCTCAAAGTGCTAAATGTATTTCCAGTATACTTTGTGCATGTGCTAGATATTGTTGCATGTTCCAAGTATGCATGTACTGATGTGTCCTTGTGTATGGTACTTGTATACTTTCACACATTTTACCTACATAAACATTCACAATATAATTATCATTTCTGGAAAGAAACAAAGTACAATGCTTTAGATAGAAAGATTTTAGATAGAAAAATGTATGGATAATGGGTGTTTGAATAATAGTGGTTTCACTGTACGTTTATTTATCTAGTTTTTATATATAATATTTTATAGCCAGCACAATGTCATATACTCTTCAACTTCATACTGCAGAAATCGATAGGATGATGTTTATTCCTTGAATTATTCTTAGAATGATAAGATATCTATGTTCAATACGTCTTTCACGTATTGCTCATGTGTGATTCATAAGGAATGAGTAGGTGTCACACTGGTTTGATCAAGTTTAGACACTGACCAGTTTCTCATTTTTCATTTGAACATTACATTAGAATATCAGGCATAGACTTTACCAGTTCTACCATAGCACCAATTGTAGAATGGTTAGAAATAATCTGAATTTAATCAAATTCACGAACAAATTTCTTGTTAATTTATTCTATGCATATGCTTCATATGTTCTGTATATTTCTTTATTCTGATATTTTAAGTGTTGTAAATTTTTTTACTATAGATGGCTCTCTCTCTCTCTCTATAAACTAATTTTTAACCATAGGTGATCTAAAAGGATTTACTACTTTTATTTTATTTAATTCATTCGAAGCTTGTGAAAGGTTTCTATTGAAGATTGTTCAGACAATAAAATGGAGTAAAAAGTTTATATAAACATAATATTAGAAACATTTATTTATTGAAATAACTGCTATTAAAAATCTTTTTTTAAATTCGTGGTAAATGTTACAAAAGTCCTATGTTCATAAGACAATTTGAATATTTCCAGTTATCGTAATAATTATTAACGGTAACTGAAAATTTACATAGAGTCGCGTACACCATAGACGAAAACAATTTTCTGTTAGTGTGTGGGCCGATATCCTGGCTGATAACATAATCAGTTTTCTTTATTTGTCAGCCAACCCTTCAAAACACGTATCAATTTTTTGAATGATTAGCTGCAAATACTATTAGAAGACATCTCAGTAGCAACAAGAAGGGTAAATTAGTTATATTAGTGTAAGATTTAATTACAAATAAAATTAATAAATTAGTCATATTAGTGTAATGGAACTCATGCACACTGCAATATTCTATTAAGACAGACAATTTGATTATTAGTAGGCTCCATATTTTCTAAAAATCTTGTCAGTAAAAAACATTTAATATATTCTTTCAGTATTGCCCCAAAAAATCAGAGTTATACTAAAACACATAATTATATTGTTAAAATACTCACCTTTTTGCATTCTCACTGTCTCACTATCATTTGGCTATATCATTCACTATATTGAATAATTTCTTCAATAACATTCAATTATATTAAAAATACGGTGTCTACAGTATTTCACCACTAAAACAATTTCTCTTAAACTGACTCAATTTTTAATAAATTTATATGAAGTTAATCTTCTGAAATGTCACAAGCGCTTTTAATGCCGCGGAGAAAGATAAAAGGAACATCGGTTGTTTTGACATAACAAGTAATAATACATTCAATTAAACGTATTATTTCTGTACAACAATCGAATTGTTTACCTGCAAGATAGCGACTTGTTCTGAAATTGTAGAATATTGTCGAATACTTACAATTAGGTACGAAAATTCTGCATCTTTATTTATCAGATGCATATCGTCCCTCCTGTTCGAACAAAAACAAAAACTACGAATTAGAGAAATATTTTAAACTTTTTTTCACTGAAGTTATCGAAGTATCCTCCTTACAAAATTTCGTTCGTCAAGACGAAGTCCTCGGATGCGTTATTTGCTTAACGATATGTCGGGAATGTCAAATAACGTTTCTATTTCGTAATGTTATCAGGGAGATAGATTTAACAGGTCGTTAGCCCTTATAACAAAAAAAAATGCACTATAAGAAAAGAATTTATTAATATTTGAACATACGCTACCTGTGAAAGCTATTAACGGCTGAAAGTATGAGAGGTTGAATATTTTTTTTAAATATGTCTATTCGAAGGAAGAGTTAACGCAAAGTGTTAAATTTAGTAATTTATAACGTCTTTAGTTTGTTGGTATCTTAAAAATCTTGTAGTCGTACGGTTCGGTCGTCAGAAGGTAATAGTACTGGTTTATCATCAATCTTATCTCTTCATTGGTTCTGATATTAACACTTAGAACGATATGTAACATTGTTCTTCAAAAGTGTATAGGATAAGATTTGAGTCCTACTTTCTACCAATGATTGCAATGCGATTTTATCTAGTTTTGTTTTCATGATATTCGTACTGTGTAAAATAGTCGTAAAATTTTTCATTTTTACTTGTTAATTTTGGTCTATGTCTTTTTAAAGTAAGAAAGTAGAAGCTGATAATTTATAGTTGAATTAAATCTGAACAATTATTCCAGTATTTTAAATGATGGATTTTGTGTTTAATAGATGTATAAAAAAGTAATGTGAATTTCGTAGACCCTTAAAAATGAATATTAAAAAGAATGCAAAATTTAGGATGTTTGAAGTTTGTCTGTTCGAGTACATAGAAGTTTAATTATGTAATTCCATAGAGAACCTAAGTATGCTCATGTGATGATCATCAATATGGATTGTATAAGCTTCTTGTGTCAGAAGATAATGTAATTCTTCTTTGCTTTTCTGTAAGCTGTGTAATCCAATTTTGTAATTTATCGGCAAAAAAACGGGAAAATAAGATTTTTTTCTTATACTGTAGAAACACACTCGAAGCACGAGATAAATTTACCTGACCGAGATAAAAGTTATTTAATTTTTCGTTACCTAAAGGTGATTACTAATCATCAAAAGGCCAAACTTCAAGGTGCATCTACTGATATATTGTTACTAATTTCTTACATTAAAAGAAACGACGATTTCTGAATTTGTTCGTTTTATTTACTTCTCGATAATAAAGTGTTTATTGAAACAGTGAAATGTTCTGAATGTTTAAGATTTCTGCTTCATGTTTTATTCATTTTTGATAAAATATTTTTTTCAAGTTGTATCTTCTGATGCATTATTACTAATTTCGTATAGTAAAAAAGAAGACGATTTAAATTTATTCGTTACGTTTTATTTCCTATGATGAAGTATTTATTGAAATATTGAAATACATATTTTGGACGCTCAAGAATTCTATTTTGTATTCTATTTATTTTTAATACAGCTATCGTTTGTATTTTAATGTGCCGTAAACATGTTCTTAGATTTCTCCAAAGTACAAATACTATATTTTTTAATCTGGGTTTTCTTGAAATATTGATGTTGTTACCATTTTCCTTATTCCCTAGACTGAACAAAATTTTATGAAGTAATGTGAAGAGTCATATTCTCAATAATTTACTAACCAAAGTAACGAATTGAAGTGACTTTCTAAAATTGTTTAAATACATCGATAACATAAAGAACACAGAGCATAATTTCATTATTAATACATTAATATTTAATCAATTCCGTTACCCAGAACTAGTTTATATCTTTATTGAAACAACATTTTCAATACCAAGTACTTCAGTTAAAATAATTCTTTATAAATTTTTCAATTTGTCCGTCATTATTGCCTGAAGCGATAAAGAAGATTAATTGATTACAATCATCAAATACTGTAAGGTTACAAAAATCATCGATATTTCTTTGAATTTCGATTTTTTAGATCCTCCAATAAATTGACAGCATAAAAAAGGCTCTACGAGCTTTTCGGATGACCCAGTAATAATCGACCCAAATTTCGACCAATTTCACATCCCTTCGAAAAATAATAATTTCAACCAACTTTCGACCTGTGTTTCGCATCTATTCAAAAAATAATAATGTTCGTACCGTGTGGTCCGTTAAAGCGGTCAGATAAAGAAAAAGGAAATAATATAACGGCGTATCCTGTAAAAATGAGGAGAGAATATGTGTATAAAGTTGGCTATCACTACGTGTCGTTATCATTACCGAGGTGGGGCTTCGATATCGATGAGGGTACTCAGAACCAGGTTTTTCTATCAGTTGCCTCAGGTATATATAAGGCCCAACACGCGGCCGAATGTTTATTAGTGTTCTGATTACCTTTTTTCCGACAACCAGATTTTTCGAGCGTCCTCCGCCTAAGCGAGACACTTCGGTTGAAACGTGCGGTGGGGAACATTACCGAGAGTGATATGGATCTTCGTAATTCAACTCCTTTCGATTGGTTCTTCGATAAAACCCTCCAAGTGTCGGTGAAATTAGCCAGTGAAATACTTTGCCCGATCGTCTGTTTCCAAAGGTCGATCCTCGAATTCCTCCCGCTCAGTGGAACAGGTATATCGGGGAGACGTTGGCCTGATACCGCGGGAACGCCGATTGCACAGAAAACTCTGCGAAACGGGCTGCCATTTTGCAAAACGGTTTACATTTAACTGCCATTCATTGTTTCATTGAACGTGTACGGTTACGTGTGTCGATAAGAACTTAAAAAACTCGAATCTATAAAATGACGCTGAACGTAACGTAACATCTTTCATTCTGTATAAAATTGAAAATAAAATTAAAAAAAATTGCTGCTTAATCGTATCACTTTCGAACGTTCATTCTTGGCTACATCCATGAGTTATTTATATTTCTAGCCAGTGCATAAATTCTTTCACGCGATAGCTTACAATTATTCACGGTAAATCGTATAGATCGGTATCAGGCCAACGAAAGATGGAGGTTTCGTTGAGGGATACAAGAATCAGCGTGGATTTCGTTTTTGGCTGACCCCGGCGACCTGGCCGCTCTTCGTGAATCACTGCATGGACGTTGCGACACGGTCTGCATGACTTGCAGTTGGAAGTGAGGATCTAGGCAGTGCGCGATAGCGTTTCTGGTAACTTGCCAGATCTAACTCTTCCAGCTCAAGGTCTTGCTGATTATCATCTTCTCCCTCGAAGTTAGGATCGATTCGACGCCTGAGACCGGAAATCGAAATTCTGCCGCGACGGATCGAGAAAGAGTCAAACAAAAAAAAAACAATTACAGAAAGGAGGATGAACGGGGGTCATGGTCCAAGTGGAGAAGTGGTCTCTACGCTTTGAATGAAAGTGAGATTCAACTCCTCCAACTTACTCCTGATCCCTGATAGTCTTCTCTCCTCCTATCAGGAAAAGCATGAAACCACCTCGGATATATCAGGAGCGTTGATAAGCGGAGCTTTCGTGGACTCGTTCCATTGGCGCTTCTTAATACTTTGCCGGACCGACGTGTCGCCGAGGCGATAAAAATCTTGAAAAATCACTCTTATCGTGGAAACCTTCCACTGCGTACAATTTGTTCGCACGAGTCCAGTTTTCTCCATCTTCGATGTTCTGTCGTTTTTCGTGGACCTTGAAAGGCCCTGCCCATACGTTGTTAAACAATCTGTTTTCTTTTCTTGTTCCTTTTCTTGTTTTTTTATTAAACATACCGTTTTCATGGAAATTTATACATTCAGCGTTACGTTGAAACTGCATGTGAATGATACCATTAGCTTGGAAAATGACAATTTTATGTTGATTGTATTTTAATGATTCCCTAGGAACGGCTCTCGTTTCTATGATTATCGTAAGATAGTTGATGCGAGTTTAACGGCTTCTGATGAAGATACGCATGTAGAAAGCTTGTATCACTTAGTTATTACAATTAATGGAAATGAGACTAACTTTTTGCATTGTGAAGTCTGCTAACTATGTTACTTGATAAGAAATCTGAGTTTTTTGTTTGAATGTTAGACTATGTGATTATAACCGTAATAAAAATTTATTTACCCTTCTGCATGTAAAAATAAACACTTTCTGTTCGTGTAAGATAAGAAATTGTTTTTGTTGTTAATAGTTTTGTTGGAGGATATGCCTCGTGTTAAGAAATATGTAATATGTATAATGAATCCTGATATTTTTTGTGTTCGGTAACTTTTTTAATTTTATTACATACTCCTTTCCTTCATGACCTTTTTTTTAAATGCTACCGCTTTAGAAATCTCTTAAGCGTTGATCGCATAATTGTATTGTCTATTAAAGTTTCTAATCGTCGGAAATGTGAAACCGTTCGAACTTTACACGAATTTTGATAATTGCCATATTGATATGGGGTGTTAAAGAAGGGTTAACGACTTCGGGAGCATATAAAATTTGCAGGGGACAAAGAATATCTAATCAACATAGGCCCTGAAATGTACCATCTAAACTTTCCAACACGATGAGTCTATATACGAGTTCCGAAAAAAGGTCATCGTGTGCTACGGGCCACTATGTTGGCTCGGAGGCAGCTGTTTCTTGTACGTTATGAACCTACGTATTCGGACGAATTTTTATATCAGTTTATTTATCAAAATATACATATTTCCTTAAATATGTTGCAATTTTATAGCACAGAAATAATTGATCAATTAATATACACATTACAGTATTTAAAGATTTAATCTATCTTCTGCCATGAAAAATTCTGCATAGGATGCACGACTTTTTTTTAAGTTCAGGGATTAAAGAATTGTTCCATAAGCTACAGACCTCCGTGCGGAGAACGCCCTTGGGCGTTCCGATACTGTACTTATTAAGCAAGTTTAGAGACCATCCGCACGGGATGTTCGGTTATCGTATAAAATTCTGCAGGGAAACAATTATTTCTGTCAAATCTGTAGATCTCGTGCGGAAGATCATTAAAGTTGCTTAATAAATATGCTCCTGAACACCTGTGGGCGTTTCCTGTATGAGTCAGGGGAATGCAGGATGATTCTTGTAAAGCGACCGATTAAGTTATCTCTGAAACTGGGAGAGATACGAAGAAACTGAGTACATAAGAAATATTCTATTCGAAGGGGGACATCCTATGATGGACATCATCGTTTTCTAGGAGAATACGCCAAGAAGATTCCAAAATTAACTTCATTTTTTTTAATCGAACCTTACAATTTTTCCTTTAGACAGATAGTGTATTTTAAAATGAGTTCAATGGCTCTCACCTATTATCTGGTCATAAGATTCACCATAGGATATCTCCCTTCGGATAGAATATTTCTTATATAAACGATTCTTTTGTATCTCTTTTAATTTCGGAGATAATTCAGCTGGTCACCTTTCAAAAATCACCCTGTATATGGAGCATCTTTAAGTAACACTTAAGAAGTTGCTTGTAGAACCTGTGTTGATTAAACACTTTTTCCTCCTCTTTTTAAGTATTAATTGATCTCGAAGTCTTGAACCTTTTTTTTAAGACCCTGTGTATTAATATCTCTTGCAATTAAAAGACACATAAGTATTTACAGTTACGATTGCATTGCAATTCTACTGTACTATTATTATAGTAGCTTGTTCATTATGCATTTTTTGTCAACAGATCGCACGGATAGACGAAGAATGCATCAACGCGTTATTGACCCTAGAATACTTGAGTCTACTGAGTCAAATAATACCAAATGAAAAATGTAACGAAATCATTTATGGACAATCCTATCAGGATGAAAGATTACCAAAAAAGAATAGCAGGAATATGAAAAACAATGGCTGCAATGCTGAGGAACTTTTCGATGGTCTGCCAGCTGTCGACGAAAGAATACATATGATGCACTTTACATTCGACACGCTGAATATTTTACCAAAGTGTCAACAGGCTGAACTTTTATTCTCTATGTTTGCCGATGGTAAGAATTTTATGGACCTTAAGTAACAATAATCTATATTTACTAGGGGTGTACAGCTAGCCTGAAACTTGGGGCCAGGTAACTGTAGATTTTATACTCTGCTGTCTATACTGAAAAATAGTAAATGTCCGTGTGGGTAGTTAAATTTGAAAGTTGTTCGCCATTGGACCTAGCCTTACCCATGCGAGTAATGTTCAGAGACGAGAGGCGTGGCTTACCGGTTGCCCGCGAGCGTCTGCCAGGGGAAAAAGATTGCCCCCCGGGCAACCGTGTTGTACACTACCAACATACAGAGACTCACGAAATTGATCAAACGTTTCCATAATCACTTTTCTTCCTTAATTCAGTCGCAATAAATGAACTACAAGTTTTCGAGGCGTATCTGAAATGTAATTCGTTATAAATGTTGTATCTTTGCTTCAATGAACAATACCATAAAAAAATGTTAAATAAACAAAAGTTGAAGTCAACTATATATTTGCTCAAATTCATGAGTCAGTACATACAGTAGATTGATTTATGTAATCAGTATTTTCAATCTGAAATTCATTTACATTATACCCTAAAATTTATCAATCATTTTTCATTTAGCTGAAAACAATTGGTATTATCATTATACTAGCATTATGTCGTTCGAACATGCAGCAAACTGTTGAATTAAAATGGTAATTATTTTCAGGTTCGACCGCTAATGACGACGAACGTGGAAGTGCAAACAGGATTCTGATAGACAATTTTTTGGAGCACATAAAACAGTTGCATAATAAAGAGCTTCTGTTAACATCCGCCGATTCGCAAAGGTTCACGCGAATGCTTCTTAACAGGCCCCGAGATGGTGGTCCAGATTTACCATTTTTCTCTCAAAAAGGTAACAAACCTGAAGTATCTATTATACAGGGCGTGATATTGAACACGAAAGTCCTAAGTATCGCTGTAATCATTGAAAATACGAGAAGAAATGTCTGAGAGAAAAATACTTTTCCATCAAGATCGTTTCAGGGTCATCGTTGTTCTTTTTAAGCAGCACTACATATTTTTGAGTTTGTTACTTCATAGCCCATGCCAGGACAAATTTAATATTTCCTCTTTTTGGCGTGAAAACTAAAGAAGTTATTCCGGTGTTTTGATTCAGGCATTACAGTAATCTTGCTATCACTGCAGAGACGTCCAGATTGGGCCGTTCGAGGTCATTCCTCGTCTGTAATACAATTTCTTTTTTCTTTTTTTGGAAAGAAGTCAGACAAATATGAAAGATAGTGCTGAAAATGAGAAGTCCTGTCGCAAAAGGGGATAGGGCCTTGAACAGCCTAGTTTGGATGCCCTTACGACAGTAAAAAATACTATTTTATTTTTGCTAACTGTTTCCAGAAAATAACTACGACGACGAGCAAAACTATCCACGTTGGAAGTGTTTCATAAAAGGAATCAGCACGACCCACGTTATTGTCACGGTTTTACCGGCGTCTGAGAAGGATGTACGTTTATTCATGTTCCCTTCGTGCGTAGACGAAATCTACGCGGACAATAATTCCGAAAAAAATTGCGAGTCCCACGTGTTCAATCTGGATCTGAGAGAAACCAAAAATTCAAATCCTTATGCGAAAAACATGAACGTAACCGACCGTGAATTATTGGAAAATGTTTCGGATCTATATAGTCAATTTCCTGGCGGCGTCACATCGAAAATGGACGAGCAGGGCAACTTTTCTGATCCCGAAGGATGCCTTGTGATTCCTGTTTACGTGTACGACTGTTCCCTGGCGTTGTTAATCGACACGCTGATCGATAAACTAAAAGTGTCGCATAATAAAGATATTTATCAGGATCACACGTTTAGAATTGGTCAGCAGGATTGTAAAGATTTCGTTGAGCTAAAGTCCGGCTGCAATTCGAAACCTTCGTCCCCGGAACCGAAGAGCGAAGACTCCGATAATACATCAAGCGGTATGATAACATTTCTGTTTACTCTTTCATAAGAAAAATAAATTGAATTGTACATTGTAACTGTAATCGGCGTTAGAAATAATAACAATTCGCCGTTTTTATGATTACAGATCAAAGAAGTCTCATGGAACACTGTAAATTATTGACTTTGGCGCATTGTCATTGTTATGTAGTAGCAGTTTATAAGTCATTGGTACTGCAACAACCCTTGAGTTACGAGGACATGGAGGCAGCGGTAGAACAGTGCGAGGAAACCCTAATCGAAATTAATATAACGAATTACTTACGATCCGTGTGCAGACACTTGAGCAAATTATCAGAAAAGGACATGTTGAATCAGTTGAAAGCATCTGCTTGCAGTGATGTCAAGCCATTGCATAATTTAATTAAGGAGAAGTTTGAGAGGATAATAACAGTTGCTTTCAGACCAGTACCTGCGCATCCTGAATTCTATTATTGTTCTCCGTCTTGGGCAGTAAATAAAATGGTTTGTTCTCGCCTAGATATAGCAGTTTCAAGTATTAATTACTGATAAGTTAAATAAATAAAGATATTGTCATTGACAGGATCTTGTAGAATATCAAAAATCCGACAGCGACGACGACACAGTGAATCTTACATTTCATTCGGTGACGTGTACGTTAGATAATCCCGCTGAAAATGGTAAATCATAAAAGTAACTTCTAAATGAGTATTTCATTTTTCGTTCTTTCCAAGATAATATAGTTATTAACATATCGTGTAACTATGTTACTTATGGCAGAACAATCAGGGAACATGTCATGGACGGGCAGAAATATTCACATCTCGAAGTCTTCAAGTCATGACTCTTCGGAGTCCATCGTCAGCGACTTGCAAGAGGAAAATATTTACGGAAAGGAACAACCTCTTTTCTTGCAACTCAGCTGCTCGATCCGATTCCAGTCTACATCCGGTCTTAGCAGCGTTCCAGTCAAATCTCTTCCGACCTGTTTCATGGAAATCCTGAAGCAAATGGAAGATTACAAAGACACGAACGTGGCCGATTTGAGTCCAGCCGATTTAAAAATCACTTTGGATATCATCTGCTTGAATCTACCGAAGGAAGTGTTGGAAATCAGTTTAGAACGTTACTCTGGCTTGAGAGCAACATCTTTCTGCAGCGGTTCACCCATGGGTAGTTTACGAACGGAAAGCGGAACTAGCCCAGAAAATAATGCTAGAAGTGAATTTTTTCAGGAAAGAATGTCTCATCTTCCCTTGAATCAGCACAACGCGATAAATAATCTAAAAGACGAAATAGAATGGCTTTTGGAAGATGAAACGGCGACCGCGCTTCTGGATCGACCTTCCATAAACGAGGAAATTTTGAATCTCGTTGCGAACCACGTTTCAGAATCCACGGAGAGATTCAGTTGCAAAATGGAGAAAGTTCCTCTGCATTTCGTTTTTCCATCGGAAGATAGTAAGCCTAAGTTTTTAAGTGAACTGAAGAAGCTTGAGATCGATAAGTATTGCATTCGTCAAGAAGGAAATTTATTTTATTTCGTAAAAAAAGTACAAGTTCAACAAGTTCAACAAGATACCGTGCAAGAGGACATTAGGAATAATAAAGAAGAACTGAAAGTGAAAGAAGGTATGTTCTTCAATAAGATTGTCTTCTCTTATATTTAAACGTGTAATTGCAATGAAATATACAAACTGTTATCTTATATTTCTTAATGATTAATTTAAGGAAATAATGCTGAATGTACAGAACAGGAAAAACGGCAAGAAACCGCGCATTCACATGAAATTGACAAATCTCAGAACTACCACTTCGAAGTATCCAATAATACCAAAGAAAAACCAAAGATGAGCGATGGATCTGAAGGAGACAGTAACTCAGAATGTAGTTTTCAATGGTTGATAGACCTCGACAATCGTGAAAGTTCATTGCCAAATTTTTGGTTAATCATAAAAGTCGAGAATGACCACGTTAATGTATATTTCCACTGCAGGTAAGATATTAATAATTAAATAAAAAATTAACACAATGTTTATGCCATGCTAATTTGTATTATGCTTGTGACGTTTGATAGATTTCTAGAGATCACATCGCCGGAAGTAAACGGTTACTGGCTCACCCACAAGATGTTAATCTCTCAAATAAAGAGTACATGCCGTCGAGTGAACCAGTATTTGCTTTTGCAACATCTTCACAAAACAAGCAAATGTTCTGATCTTCTGGAAACAGAATCGAGCGAAGATTATAATTGGAAATCAGAGACATTGAGCGAGTTCAGTGGTACTGCAAACAGAGATTCGACGCAGACTTTTATGCCAGGAATGTTTCGATGTCGCGTGGTTTGGAAATTCACGTTCCAACTGCATCCTCGGTTGAAAACTGGCCCCGGAAGATCAGGACTGTCTCGAGGAATAAAAGCTCTACACGGTGTACTTAATAGATTCGCCGTAAGCAATCGGAGCAACATGTTCGTGTATCAAGAGAACAACAAGAATGTGTTTTACTTAAGACTTCACGAACAAATAAGCGATGGGAAATCGCTGCAAAATAAACTGTCAGAGAGCGACGAGAAACTACAGGTTTCACGCAGCAACAGCGTAGTCTCACTGTCGCAAGCAAAACTAAACGATAACGTTATGTCAAATGATACGAGGCCGAGGGTTCGATCATTCAGCGAGAAAGAATCGAACGTTTTGAATAAAACCGAGGACTCGATTATCTTAATGGTGCACGGCATTTCCGATGCTGGACCGGAAGTCAAACGCGATTTGGTGCAAGTTTTACAAAATCGCTTGGACGACGCGGTGCTCGAAGTTGTATCAATTATGCTTGCCAGAAATCCAATGTGCAAATTGACGCCTGCCGACGTTCATTTCATCCAACCGCCAAAGTCGCCAGAATGCATCATACAGTTGTGCATAGAAGAACATTGTACACCGTACATAGGTGCTTTAGAATTTTATTTACGGCAGAATATACTGCAGTTTCTGTACACACCAAAATACACCGACAACAGAGCGGACTATCACTTTCAAGATTATTCTCAGCCCGAAGGATCTACGAAGAGGGTTTCCGAATCAGATATTTTTTTATATAATCAGAGTCATTCCAGCGGGAGCAAAGGAATCGCCTGTATAGCTCTAGCGATTACGAACGCTGAAAAAGGACCGCCGAACACGGTCGAAGGTGAATTATTAGAAACCAGTTTTCCCAAGACGATAAAAATGGAGGATTTCAGGAATATTGTATCCACATCAATTTTTGACAAAAACTCGAACGATTCGCCGCCGTTGATTGAATTCAGGATTTGGAAGCAAGGCAGAGTTAATCTTGAGTCTCTGCTACAAAAATTACGCTCCGCGGTGAGACATGCTATTTGGGATTTAGTTACCGAATATAAGTTCTTGTCAACTCCTCTGACGGTACCACTGTCAGATAGCATTACAGAGACAGAAACTGAAGACAAGGAGACACAGGCGCCGATAAAAATTGAATCTTCGCCAAAAGTACTGCATAATTTAGCGACTGATCGATTTGAATCAGGCGAAGAAGAAAAATTACACAACGTCTACTGTGTAACATTGTCGCAATGGTTTCGTTTCGCTTTAGAAATCGGAGTACCATCGGTGAAAAAGCACGAGGTGATTATAAATCACAGACACGCTATGCCTACTATTGTCAGAGAATTAGAAACCCTCATTAAAGATCAAGCGTCGGATACTTCTAGAAGAGCGTTCGTCTTAAAAGATAAGCAGCCATTCATTGAAAAATTTGTTTTAAATGAAGAGCCGACAAAAAATGAAGGCGAAGAAAATTCAGATTCATCCCTTTACGTACCATGCGATTTTAGCAAAGACGAACATGGAACCTATACAAAGTGTATTTTACTTGCTAGATTTGCCTTTAGTAAAAAAATACAACCGGATTTACTTGTTCCAAAAGGTAAACTAATATTTTTCTCTAACTGCAATACACTAATTTTATTTAAATGCTCCAAACTTACAAGCTGGGTACACATGAGTGTAGTGACTAGAAATTTGCACAAGCGATACTTCTGGTAATTCTAACTTTCAAATAATTTTCCATATTTGTTTTTCCTCTTACAGACCAAAATGTATCCAGGCAGCGAATATTGCTTGCTGAAGTTCGAAGTGACAACGTAAGTAATAATATAATAGTCTTTATGCGTTTTTATTGCACTAACGATACATTAAACAATTGTTTTAGATGACTCTTTACATGTATAATTGGTCGAAAGAAAAATCGGAGAAGTTCATAAAAGAAACTACAAGTCTAGGTACATGGCTCTCCTCTAGATCAAATTTCTTTACAAATGTAATAATGCATAAATTGGGAATATTTCATCATCAGCCAAATTCTTCGAGAGAACAAACGAACTCGCAATATTATCAAATTATGGACATGGAAAGTTTCACAAAATTCTCGGCTGCGTCGCACAACGATGGAAAAGATTGGACGAGGTCTAATAGCAGAATGCAAAATCTAAAGCATGGTCAATTTTCGTGGAATGACATGATTGGACAAACTATGCGAGATGTAAAGCCGAGCAATTATTTTAATAGTAATGTCGATCCAATTGTGAAAGCAGTTCACGATTTGCAAGATTTGCGAAGTCGTGAAAAGAAAACAAAAGGTAACCAGCGAGACAACCAAGTTAATTTTTATACGATTATTTAAAACAGTGTCTTCTGAAACTTAAGTAAGAAATTAAGCAAGCAGTAAAATTATGTATTCAGAATTGTTTATCAATTTTCAGAGGATTTGAATAAATTGCATGCAATGTGGCAAAGTCGCGGCGCCGCGCCGAACATTCCAATTTCGAACACTGCCTTAAACACGTTTAAACAGCATTCACGTTTGATACATTTTTGTCACACGCCTTTACTATTTTTACCGTCATGGCGTTTGCTATCCGCCGCGACGAGAGACCATTCATTAACGGTGCAATCATCTTTGAATGCAAGCATTAATGTGCATCAGCAATTGTCACAGCAAGTGGGAAGAAGTCAGGACGATCAAGCAGACATGGTGAAATGGCATCAAGAATTGTGCAGCTTAATGTTGTCCGAGTACAAACAATATCTTCAAACATTGGGCTTTAATCCCGTTCAAGTAGAATCACAAGATAAAAGGTAATTTCGTACTAGATCATAGTTTATCAGTTTTATATTACAAGAAAAAAAAATTGCAACACTGCAAATAATAAATACTTGTTCATGTTTTTCAGTGGCGAAGAGCAAGTTCAACAAAAATCCTATTATCTCAAAAAGTCGATGTTGGGAGGGGTACTGTTGTTTGAGATTCATTTATTAGAACCATTTTTTATTGTAAAATTGCGAATCATCGAGTGCAGTCGTCTTCAAACAAAAACTAGTAGTGCTTTGGTCAATCAGGTAATTTATGTTTAAAAAACCATTATATAAATGTTTCTTCAGATTATTTTTATGTCTGTTATAATTACTGTATCCTGCTGTAATTTTTGATAATATTTAGAAACTTATATCGTATTTAAATATTAAATTAAGGGAGTCCTTAAAACTTGAATTTATTACAGTTCGTGTTAAGCTTTGTGGACACCTGCGATAAGATCAAGATTAATATGCATCTGCACTCGTTTACGTATGACTTTCATTTACGTTGTATCCATTCATATATTGCTGGTACTGGATCATGGTCGTTGCAACAAGGCTATCATCTTATACATTTCCTCGATGACTTTAATAAATATTACAGCAAAGCGCCAAATTACGCGAGAAATCTTATCTACAGCGGTAAGCTGCATAGTGTATTATTACTTTGATAATATTTTACACGAATCTAAATTTTTTTTGTGTATATCATTAATATATTTATATGTAACAGTTCTGATAAATAAATTGTTGTAATTTTAGATATAGTGACGATTTCCAATTTGGCCATATCAGGACGTACTTTATACTCTTATTTATTATCTAACGAAAAAACGTACAATATGCACGTGTTCGTAATGAAAAGTGACCATCAAGATTCTCAAGAAAGTGAGTACGTCTTAGTAAGTTTGAAAAGTACGCCTTCGATCAGTTACTGCGACGCACAAGACACAAAATATACCGACGATTTCGATGTGGCTCTGATCGTCTCGCGTTTGGAACAACCGCCACACATTGACAAAAAGGAAATCAATCTAAAATATTACTTAATGTTAACAAGCAAAAGAGAACTCTATCCAAAGAGAGAAGTGGAAAGTAATAAACTGGGAAAATTCCGTACTGTATACAGCATCGAAAAGTCTACGATAAATGCTCATGTAGAATCAGATTCTATTCCGGAAACGTTCGACAAGGAGTCTGTAAAGGAATCTTCTTTGGATCTTGAAGAGTATAGTCCGGATTTTTCGAACGATACGAAAATTGATTCGAAAATGTCATCAAGCCTTAATTACAATTCTAATTGTAATAATATGAGCGCGCCGACACCACCGCCGGTGCCAAACTCACCACTAACGCAAAATGCAAATCCACCAAGTGTAACAGTAAATTCTGCGTCGCCGCATTTGATTCAGATAAGACAAGAATCTATTAATTACTTGGGTTATTATTCGTCACACGAACAATTGATGCAACAAACGATAATGTCCCAAGCAGAAGCGGCTCGTATGCAGATATTGAACATGATAGATCGCGGTGCATTGCAGTGCAGGACGCATCTTCTTTGGAATAAATTGTTAGAAAGCAAATCTGCAATGAATTATATTGAATTTTCCGAACTTTGCTCCTTGGCTCATGTTGAACCTTTATCAAATATGGATCCAAGACTTAGGCCGTTTGTTAATCAACCAATCTCATGGTATCAAACTTTATCAAAAGTTTTGCAAAATAAGTATCAGGAACAACATAAGCAGTTCAATACACCGGATGGAAATATTACTCATCATCTTATATTGCATCCAAATTTCTACCAAGTCTTCATGATGCTCACCATAGACCTCCATGCATCCAGAGGGGTATGTTGCATGCGAGTACAAAAAAATCCTTTTGCAAATAGGGTAAATATTACTTATACATTTTATAATTCTCTTGTTTTTACTTTCAGGATTTATATGCGGTTTATTGTAAATCGGAAGAAATAATTAACACCCCATGTCGTACAGAAGACATTTATAGCTTAATCGAAGGTTTTGTAAATGCTTGTTGTTTTCACTTATGGATGAATCTTTACAATTAGTAGTAATTGTACATTCCAAAGAGACGAATTACGAAATATTTGTACTTATTATTTATACGTGCTAATTTGATTAAGATAAAACATAGAACTGGAATTGCACTGCTGCAAAGTGTCATGCTCATTTTTAGTGATCGTCATTGTCATTATTAACATCGATCATGGCCATAACTGTTATGTTTTTATTATGTGCAACTTGTAATATATACATATATGTACACATGTAACTTGTTAAAAAATAGATTTTTCTACATTGTTCTCTTTTGTGTTATAAGGACTGGTTTTAATTTCTAATCCGAGAACATTGTTGTTACTATGTAAAATAAACACATACACATTATGTACATCTTCGTGCGTCATAAATTTAAATGTATTATTCTGTTGTATATGTTATGTAATTAATATCAATTGTACGGTTACTGTAAAACTTTTTTACCAGAGTTCAGCAAAGATGCTCTTATTTTCAAATCTTAATATATAATTCTAATATTATTAGATAACGAATAATGGGGTTCTATCCTTATCTTACGTATTTCTTTTAACCCCCTCTTTTTTTAATAAAAATAAAAAATCGAAACTCAGACAGCACTTTAGTTTTATAATATAGAGACTAATAATTACAAATAAACCGTATTAACGACATGTGCCTTTACAAAAGGAACGACTGCACACGTTACAAAGAACTCGTTCTGACAACATTGAAATTTCAATGTTCAAAATCTTTTTTCGTAAAAATTATTTAGATTCTTCAGTTTATTTAAATTCATCAAACGTTACAACCTGAACTGAGTTCGATTAAAAAAGTGCTCGTTCAGTTCATGACATTTCCCAGTTAATATAAATAACCGGTCGATATAGCGAATGCTTAAATATGTAAAATGTTCCGTGCGATAATCGCCTAACTACCCTACTATAAGACTGTTAATTTACGCCGACCAAGATCTCTTCCCCTCCTATTCTATTTTTTTTATATTTCCGTCTTTTCTATTGTATATCCGCATAATTATTATACCATTATATAATTGTCAGTACTATACAGATTGTTAAAAAAAGAATTCAGGACATACAGATTAAACTGAACTAAAAATGTTTAATAATCATAGAACGAGAAATCAATATTATCTGAGTTATAAACAATTTTCCAAACAACTTTTTCGGTACAAAATTGTTTACAGCCGAGCTAATATTTATTTTTCGAGGTATATTTACTACACATTTTTATACTATAAACCAAAACAATGTTTTAAAATATGTCCAGGGTGTTCCATTTGAATCGACCCCCGCGAGTACGTAGAAGTTATTAATGACATCGAAAAACATTTCAGGCAAAAGTTGAACAATTTCGGGAGGGATATACTATGATGTCAACTATAGAACCGTATATTTTTTGGTAATTAATCGATGCAGCTTTTAATTCTTTATAATAAAATATTAGGGTATTTGTACTGAGAAACCATTAATCTAATACATATTTTAACTTTAGTGTTGGCGCGGATGCATGTAAATCAAAATATTTTCTAACTAAACTAACAACTTTTCAGCAGAAACATCCTAATACCTTTTTATAGAGAATAAAGAGCTGCATCCATTAATACATTAAAAATACGTAGTTACAGTTAAAAAAAACGAGGATGAACTTCATACATCCACTACGCGTGCGCCTATAAAAAACTAAAAAAGTTATTCAGATGGCCTGTCTTAAATGTCTCAGCCTATATATTTTTTTGTGTAGCCCGGACGTTCCTTTAATTTAAAATTCTGTCAATCTTTCATACTGTCTGACATTATAATACCTTCATTTGTTTCAAAACTTCGTTTCTGGACGATTCACGTGTTTCATAAAAAAGCGCGGAAACATGATGCCGCGTAAGCCGGTTTCAAACTGAGGTTTCTCAAACAAAGTTTCGTGGTTTTGAAATATGTACTTATGTACATGCATAAAATACAAGGCTAAAAGCATGAATATTCTGTTGTCCAACAAAGAATGGCACCTTGTTGCTTTCGATGGTGGAAGTTCGACTGTATTTGCACGGAGAATCATGTTTAGCAACACGTGATGTAACACCGCATCATAACCTCAGTTTAAGTTCGTTCAGACTTTTTCGAGCGAATTGTTTCTTTGAAGTCACGATGGCAAATACGGACGAAAAAAGTAAAGAACCGGCTGCACCGGTTTCAAATAATGGTGGCATGGAAGATATATCGTACGATCTTTATCCCGAAAGAAGAGGACAGAAACTTCATCGAAATTGGTGGACGAAGTTCCTTCGTTTTGATGAACAGGAGGACTGGGAGAAGATAAAATGCGAAACGAATGTTTATAAATGCTTAAAGAACAGTAGGGTTTTTTTATTATCTTCTTTTTAAACTTGTTTGTTTATGTTATGTTTTAGTTCTTGAATTGTGTGATGTCTTGGATCTTTGAATGAAATGTATCTTTTACTTATGAAATTAAAAACTGTTCAGCACATTTGTTGATTATATTACTGCAATTAAATTGGAAAAGTTCTAATAAAATACAAAAAAATGCCTATCATAGATGTAATTTTCGAGCAACAGATGTCATGAAGAAATTATATTGTTATTACACAAAATGAGTCTATTATTCATTGGATTTGATGTATGTGATCAATATTTTCAAGTCTGATGAATAAATTTTGTTAATGGAAGTTCTTTAAGAAAAACTTAGGGTCATCTAGGTTCTTTAAATTATATTTTGTTTAAAATAGCATAGAGAGCATTAAAATGAATTTTATTCAAATCATATAAAGATATTCTTATGTATCTCATATAGTTTTTCTATTTTTATTTGATCCTATGAAATAATTAAATTATTTATTGTTGAAATACATAATATTTCAGGTCCTCTAGTCAAACTTATGCTGGCAGCATTAAAGAGTTCAGGATGGTATGTAACTTGTTGTCAATTCTTTAATATGATTCATGTGTCAGTATAGTTCAAATATTTTACATACAAACTTACATTTTTTGCAATTTGTATAGAAAAGGAAAAATATAACTTGTTGTTTCATATGAATCAAGGATTATAATATTTCTTCTACATGTAAAAATTATAATTATAGTGAGGTCGATATTCGTCGTCACATTTCTTGTGAACTATGTGATAAAAAAGTAACAGGTGGATATGATCCAAAACTAAATCAGGTGAGTTTTGTAGGCAACATTATTGTATATCAGATAATCAATATCTCATAGTTTATGCATTTTAGATTATAATCTGTCAAAACAATGCGTATAAACAAATGATACAAGGTGTCTTAAGTCATGAAATGATCCATATGTTTGATGTCTGTCGTAATAATGTGGATTTGAATAACTTAGATCATCTAGCGTGCACAGAAATAAGAGCAGCGAATCTTTGTCACTGTAGTTTTCTTAGTGCCTGGATGCAAGGATTTGCTTCACCATTTAACATTAAAAAGACACATCAGGTAAAATATATATATATATGACACATGAGAACATACTGAATATCATGCATCATATATTAAGCTTCAGGATATTGTGCTATTTATTACATAATACTTTGATTCTGACCACATTTGTGATATTACCTATCCAGTATTGTGTCAAGGACAAAGCCATGCAATCAATACTTGCTGTACGAAAAGTATCAGAGGAGGAAGCACGAAATGCAGTATTACGAGTTTTTGATAAATGTTACAATGACTTGGAACCTGTTGGAAGACGACTTCGTAGGAATTCAGAAGATATGGAAAAAGCATATATGGAAGGACCATTATATGGATATACAGATTAATAAGTATCGAACAACAATGTGCTTTGAAACCTTTATCTGCAATCATTTGGTATAAATGATTATGTACATACAATTGCATAATTTTCAATGTAATGTAGAAGTCCAATTATGATCCATCTATGTTTAATCGAATTTATCATTGTACAAAAGAATAAATTAAGGAAACTAAAGATAAATTTTTTTACTCATTATATACACATATGCATTTCATGTTACTGTTTCAATAAAAATATTTGAAAATGACACTGTACTTTTATTTTCGTCAGCAGGAAGTATTTAATTTTCGTAAGTTAATATGATCATATAGTGTATTTGCTATTCAGCATCAATACCCGAATTCGACTGTTCAAGGTTTCATTTTATTCTTAATATAAAAAGGAAAACCGTAACGTTATCGGCAAATGATCGCAAACTGTTGGAACTAACAATAATTAGCATCGGTACATTACGTACGTGTTTCAATTACAAAACACCTTATAGACACTCATAAGAAATGAACGACTAGCAAATTGCACGAAGTCCTTTTTAATAACACACCAGACCTTTTATCAACTTTTGGTATCAAGATGCAGAACGAAGTTTATTAAGAACATAGTAGTTGAGAGCAATACTTCAACCGACTTGCGTCGCGTTTGTGAACATCACGAAAAGTCTTCAAAGAAATTTATTTATTTTCTCATTGCAATTAATAAGATCTGCACCCTTAGGTACAAGGTATTTAATTAATTTTACGTAACAATTCAAAGTAGATCGTATACGTAAAAGTAAACAGCATTAGAAAGTATGTAAAGCTCTCTTGTATAACTATAAAGTGGAGGTCTTGTGTTCAAGCTAGGAGGTATTGTTTAAAATTTTTATTAAACGATTTGGTGGGAAATGTATTAACATACACTCGGAACATTTTATTATATTTAGGCGAAAAGTAGGAAAATATTTGAATAAAGTGTGCAATCATGGTATGGGAGCCGAAAACTCAAGCTATTGCTTTGGCACCGATACTTTGGCTGAATTGGGCGTGTGGTTTAGGTGTATACGAAATAGCTGGACTTCCTCGATTTGCCTTCAGTATAATTTATGACTGTATATTTACCACTGTCTACATCATCTTCCTTTATAATGGTTCAAATATCACCCTTAACTGGACACAATATGAAAGCATCAGTTATAAGCTTATATTAACGGCCAATATTCTGATGGCTGTTGTTTCTATTGTTCTTGGGAACGCGAATGCAAAAGTACGTTTGCATGTAAATTAATTATAATTAATTATTATTCAAACTATAGGATGTTCGATGTTTTTGCTAACGCCGAATCCTCTCCTGTTTGAAGCGTCTGAAGGCTATCATCGCAAGGTGTGAAGAAATAGATAATACTTTAGAGCCATTTGGGGTGAAAAAAGATTATGGAAAAACTCTTCGAGGTGTGATAATGATTTTATTATTATGGCTCGGAATTCTCGCCATAGTGGCTATAGCACATACAATGCTAGCATTGAACAGGAATAATATAAAAGATTTCTTATACCTATTCGTTCTGGTACATTTCCCAATATGGTTGAATACTGCACTGCTGATCAATTTCTGCATATTTATGAGGTAAATCACTATAAATGAACATGTTCTGTCATTTTATAAAATCCTTATTTATTCTAAGTACGATGCTTGCATTTGTCCCCTTCGATGCTGACAGAAACGATGAATAATAACAATGGAATATTTATTACATGAATGGCACAGTAAATGTCTCCCAGTTGATTAGAAGCGCTTTTATGTTCTCAATTTATTTTCATCCTTGATCGCACTCATTTCTTACATTTATTTTTATTGGATCTTTATTCAGGCTGTTAACGGAGAAACTACGAAAAATTAATGCTTTTATGAGTGATATGATCGAGCTGGCAAAATACGTTACTGTTGAGCGTAACACGCAAACGTGTCAAGTCGGAAAAGTTACGGTAGCGATGAATTATAGTGATTGGAAATTTATTACTCAACACTTTATACAAGTATCGATGTACGTGAGCTATCTATGCGATCCGTCAACGAGGTGTTCAAAAATCGTGGTGCGACCAAAACGTGCGTGGTTGCTTGTCCAGAAATAAGCCGAAACCGAAGAATCAAATTTGTCGCTGCAAAGCTTGGCTTTCGAAAGAATTCACTTTGAACGTTCATCGAGTACGCGTTCTAACTGCACCCCACTATTCTGCACATGCTTGTAAACAATGACACTTTAATGATTGGTATAATTGAAGTAACAGAGCAACTTTCGATAATGAAAATACTGATTTGGCTAATTTATAAATCGTTGAAAATGCTGGATCCATGTTATACCAAAATTGCATAACAATTGGCGTCTGTAATTCAGTGATGTCCCTTGTTAGATGTCCTCTATTCACCATATTCATGACACATGGTACCTTCCAATTATCGTTTGGTTCGTACTTTAAAAACAATTTTTTAAAGACAAAAAGATCGAAATCTGGGGACGAGCAAAAGCCATTTGGAAGAATTCTTCGTTCAAAACAATGGAAACTTTTTTGAATATAGAATCATGATATTGCCAACTAATGGTAAAAGGTCATTGAAAGAAACGGTGTGGATATCTTTTAATAAGGTACAAATGTTATGCAAAAATTGTGCCTCGAAGGTTTCGTTAAATTTCGTTACGATCTTTCCGAACAACTTAATATTAATAGTAAGTTGCTTTGACTTTTCACTTCTTCGAGTGTCTTAACTGCAAACAACTTTGATTGTCTTTGGAGTGAACTATCAAGTGTACACGTACGTGATGGATATTCAAAGTAAATAATAATTTTCTAATTTTTCATTTTCGGTGTATTTTTGCAGAACAAATCACCTTCGCAGAGAGGAACAAAAAAATGTTTAACACGTTGAATGCCGTGGGGGTCACCGGTGACCGGCACCTCAAATTGAATTTAATTAAATAATTATTGATTGTCACAAAATTCTGAGCAAACTTCATACGGAATCAATAATGTAGGAACAGAAGAACACGATTGAGTACTCAAATCTTTTTTTTCCTTACGATTTATATAGAAAACAGTAAATTATATCGTGTCTGATTAGGTATGGCTGTTTTCACTGTATCAGTCCGTATTAGCATGTACCGCGCCACAGTGATACATTCCGGAACTAGTCAGACACGCAAAAACTACTTCTTGTAAATCTACAGATTGTTTAGTGATCTTGCCCATCTGAAATATCTCTATTATTTTTGTCTTTGTTTGAATGACATTATACTTAGTATTGGAAGTACTTCGGTGACCTGTGACACCCTGACCTTCAAATGATCTTAAATACAAAAAATTGTTGAAAAACAGGAGAGTCTGAAATTTATGTAATTTTCATGTTATATAAAAAATAAAATTACGAGCGTTTGTAACTCATAAATGGTTAATTTTAACACCTATGTTGATTAAACATTTTTCGATCCTTTTTGCAATACCTATATGTTTCCTAAGTTTTAGATTCTTTTTCTTAACAGTCTATATATTTTTATACTGAAACGGACTACAATTCTTAGTGTTTTAAACTTTTTGTTTCATATTTTAAAAGGCACATCCATCTGGAGCTCGTGCGAATTTCAAGGGAACTCAATCGAGCTTACTGTTATCAGCTTTTATTGGCACTGGTAACGGAATTGATGATGCTCATTTTTTCTATCTACATTTTATATTTTGAGATAATGACATCAGAAACAATAGTTGCGGTTTTACAAAACCATCTGACATACGACGTACTTCTCTGGATTTTCGTACATGTGTTGAAAATTGTCATCATGAACTATTGCTGCAGTAGACTGAGTGATCAGGTAAGATACTTATTTTATCGGTGTTAGAAAAGAAAGATAACATAAATGTTCAATGGCATGTTACAGGCGCGAGTAACAAAACTATTACTTCGGAAAGTCGAAAGCGTCTTTTTGGACGACGAGATTAGAGACGAAGTAAGGACTAACAATAAGTATTGCATATATTATTCATAATAATAATAATACTTTACATTCATGAGAACAGCGCCAATGTTTTCGTTCCTTTTTGTAATATTATAATCACTTACTAATTGCCACGGTGATCACAGGTGCAGCAGTTTTCTTTGCAACTTGTCCTTCATCCATTGTGTTTTTCCGCCGGCGGTTTCGTTCATCTCAATAACAAGCTTACGACATCGGTACGTCAAAATTAATCGTACACTTTGTATTAACGATCATCTAGTGATCCGATGTCTGCTTTCAGTTTCTTGGCACGGTGGGAACTTACGTGGCGATACTACTTCAGATGAGTTCGTCGCCTAGCGCGATGCATTCCTTGATGCAACCGTCAACTGATTAAAATTTTGAGTGCGCAAAAAAATTGGTGTTACGTAGGGTATTCCAATATTGACGGTCTTAACTTTGGATAAAAACAGTTCGCAACAAAATAAACATAGAAGCTTTGTTAAACATTGGTTGGGATATCAATGGTTGTCGAAGTGCAAAGAGAAATTTCATTTCAATAGTTGTGATTCAAACGTTTCTTTATATCTCGAAAATTATTCAATTTTTGACCTTATTTTCTGAACGCTTTTCTTTATTTTCGCTGCTTTTTGTTTATTTTATACCGTATGTGTGATCACTATTTATAATGACTTGAAATTTTGTTTGAAGGATGAAAAATATTAATTTTCTGAGTCACGTTCACTAACACCTCGTATAAATGTATGTAAAAGGAAACTGTTAGTTGCTTAATGAACAAATAATTGTATTGTATAATTCGTGTTTTATTTACCACAATATCACGGCGTCGGAATGTTCGTCTTTGAGCCAGGCACAAAGCCTACTTTCAAACACTTTATTTGACGTTCGTAATTTCTTGTATTATCCATTTGTTGTAAAAACGTCATTTTCCATATTATTACACAGTATCTTTCACAAAATCAATTACCCTCGGTTTGATATTGCTGTAGATTAAGTTTTTTAATGCATGCAGTCGATATTTTCGCAGAATAATGTACGTAGTTAAACAATTGTATTCATTAAAATAGATAAACATTGTAGCAATGAAGTTATACATGGGCATAAACGTATGAATTTATCGTGGAATCTACAAGAATTATCAATAATTACACTCTACACCCGTAAAAGTATCTAATAGCTCTCCAATAATATGCCAGATCTTTTATCAATTTTTAATAAGGTCACATGGTGCTCATTTATAAAGCTCTCCGATGCATTTGACAGGTCGAAATGTAATTTTGTTTTTTTACAAACGAAAGATATTTTAGACTGGCTCTTGATGATCACAAGTTTTTGTTACAACCCTACAATAATTAAAATATTGTGATAGTATAACATAAAAATAGGTGGTAAGTGTCTTTTCGTTAAACACATGTTAAATATTAATTTAATTATTTTCCAATTTAAAATACTGTTTTTATAGAGACATAATGCAATGTCAAAACGCGTCGAAACTATAAAGTGTTTTACGTTAATTTCAGTAATTTCCAGATCAATGATATTTTCATTGATCAATGATATTATTTACAGTTTTTAATGAAACGCAAAATCTGACGTGTATACTAGTAGTATATTTTTAACTGTCACAGTACACAGTGTTATGTAGTAATTGTTATTCATTTTTCGGCACTGAACAGAATGAATAGCGAGCAATATTAATCGTTTCGTTTATTTAGAAAACAAACACGGCTGTTTTGGCAATACCAGTATGCGGTGGCAGCCGAGAACTCTTGAAGAGGCATTGAGACCTGTTATTTGGTTGAATTTTATGTTCGGCTTACGTGTATCCGAGAAGTTATATGTTCTCAGTATAACATATAATCTGACGCTTATGATCATATGTCATCTTTTCACATATCATCAAATGGATAATATGCGATTGTTGTTGGAGAATACAGTTACTTTTTCGCGATTAATGTGGCTCAACAACGGCATAGCTGATGCATGCACGATTATTGGATGGTTTAAAAATCACGTACGTACCTACTCAGCTCGAAGAAATTTGATTACGTAGAATAGCTGTTTCTCACACTATTCCGATAATACAAAAATTGCTATAAAAATCGTTATGTATCTATTGGTAACGAAAGTATTCTTATTAGCGAATGAGAAATGTCCTTGAACGATTGACTGAAGTGGATAACACTTTGGAAACGTTTGGAATAAGGAAGAATTATACAAAGGTGTTCGAAATATCGATAATGACACTACTTTTATTGATTTCCGTCGCATGTGTAAGGAGCGCGCTTTTTTTAAACCGCGCGTGGAATAAATTAACTATTGGGAGCGCAATTTGTGTAGCTTTTCTCATGAATCTCTCGGTGTCTGTAAATTTCATAGTGAAGCTTACTTTCATCGTACAGATCAGGTATTTTCACAACAATTTTTCCTTCACACATATGACAGGAAGAAAGAAAGAAAGAAAGAAAGAAATTGCTTGCAAAGGATTGCTTATTCGTTTTCTGGTTACTGTATTTCCTTGCGATACAGTATATCGATCACGAAATTACAGATGTACTAATGTTATGCAGTCGATTTCTTTTATCTTCATTCTATTAGGTTGTCTCATAAGTAATGTCGTTTAAAGCGTAGGTCAGTGATGATTATCGGAGCTGCGGCTAATCCCCACTCTAGGTCCATTCCCCTCGTATAGGCTGTGATGTGGGACTGGAGGGAACTGAAACGAGGGAAATGGACCTAGAGTGGGAGAAGGCCGCAGCTCCGCTGGCCATCACTGACGTAGGTACATAATTTAATGACAGTTAGAGTTATGGTTTTTCTTTGTTCTACTATTCCAACAATTCCTTGACTTCATCTTCAACAGGTTTCAATCGTTTTATAACCATTCGTCTCAAATTGATTGCAACCGATTAGTATCGTTGAACTTTAATCAATCGACATATTCAGCACATTATTTTCCCCCTAAAATTGCACGTTATTTGCAAAATTATTGGTTACAGGCCTTAGCCGTCACTCAAATTTTTACTGAAAAATTTAAAACAGTCTATCACATTTCACATGCACAGTCAAATATTTGTTAAATAAAATGAAGTACTTTATTTGACGTATCTTTTATGAGATAGGAAACGACATTGCTCATGAAATATCCCAAACAGTCCGCAAAAGTTATTCGTTCATTATTTAAATTCATTATAACGTTTTGATTTTATCCTTGATTTAGAATCTTATGCCTTGAACTGCATAAAATCAACAACCATATCAGTGAAATGATTAAGGAGGAGAGTACGAATCATGACGGTATACCGAAGTATCAAGAGTTGTGTAGAATGAAAACAATCACTGTAAGAACCGACCAGGCTACTAGAAAACAACACGTTTACTACTTTATAGCAACAATGAAGTATGTTACGTATAAAATTATATACGTTTGGGAAATTGATCGACAAAGAAAGCCACAGAATCTTCAGTGATTCCTAATAATATACATGGTGGAGGAAACACAGTGAACTCGTAAATTAGTCCAAGTGATAGATACCTACATAATATGTTGACAACATATGCCACGAGTGTTAGAATTACTTTAAAATTTTGTTACGTCGTCGAATAACTGTCAGTTTGCAATGAATTTTATTCATTTATTTATTAATGTCAGAAACAAGAATTATTTATTAATATCAGGAGGTCTCATTTCTTTGAAAAAATGAATTTTATAATCACTTTGTATGCATCTAGTTTGATTGTAAGTAGAAATACCTCGTGTGCGACCAGACATGCGCATGTAATTTACTAACAAGAAGTGTAAACGCAGAGCATCATCCATAATTATTTAATCGACACTCAGCTTTTTTGAGATCGAATGTAAAAAGTGAATTTAAGAACTAATGACAAACCATGGAAAAGAACAAATACAATTCATCTTGATTGAAATCGTTTGAGTAATTATGAACGGTATTGCATTTGATGAAATTTGAAATTCATTTTTCTCAGGAACGAGGTATTACAGGAGAACAATATTTTTAAACGTTCTTCATTTCTTTCGCACTATGAATCACACTGTTTTTTTTTAATTTTTTCGTAGAACTGAATACCACGCTGGTATTCTCCTGCTTCCCATTTTTAGTTTTATCTTGATTCTTTTATTTCTTGAACACACGTGTCAATTTCGAAAGGTTGTATGCTTCGAAACAGGCTGCCATATGCAACCCTGTCGTCTTCTTTCGTCGCCTAACTTACGACTTTATTGTATTCCTTCTAAGGGATATACTCATATGTACATTAACTATGAACTCTTTTTTAGACAAATTCATCTTGAACTTATTCGAATTTTACACGAACTTAATCGTTTCTATGGTTTTCAAATATTAGTACAAATACTCCTGCACTTCGTACTTATCGCAGCGATGCTTACCGACATATACGACCTGATATTTAATGAACAGGCAAAGAAAGGAATAGAAGAATGTTCATTGGAAATATTTAGTGTGGCTTTAAGCAGCGGTAGTATTTACTATATATGTTATGCGTGCCTCAGTTTCGTTAACGAGGTATATATACATTAATTATGATTGCAAACTTTTAATATTTGTTATTATTAGATCTTTATCCTGTACTACATGTACATTGTATCCTGAAAGTACTCATAATTCTGTAACGTGTGTGTACATTTCCATTCGGTACTCTAAATTAAAAAAAAATAGAAACAAAAGAACTGAAATTATAATTTAGAAATAATAATTTTGCAGGTAGAGGACACTGGTCTAAGAATACATGAACTGGGACAATTATACGCCGACGAAGATATAGTTCACGAGGTACGATGTATAAGACGCATAACTTATTGTTAGTTCCGTAATGGTCACCGGAGCTGCGGCCTTCCCCCACTCTAGGTCTATTCCCCTCGTTTCAGTTCCCTTCAGTTCGCTCCTCATTCCCTCTCGGTCCACCGTCGTCTCAGATCACAGCCAATATGAGGCGAATGGACCTAGAGTGGGGGAAGGCCGCAGCTCCTGTTGCCATCACTGACTTCATTACTGTTTTTATAGCATATTATAACGAAATCCCAATTACAGATAGAGCAATTTTCTATGCAACTAATGTTACATCCTGTCAGCTTCAGTGTATATACTATCAAGTACATTGACAAATCGTTTATTTCATTGGTACGCTATACATAATCATCCGTATCCGATTTCGTAATAATGAACAACATAAACCGTATCATTTGCAGTTTTTCCGTGCGATAGTATCGTGCGAATTTTTATACCTTCAACTAAAATCAACCTTCAGCAATACGAATACTGCGCTGGAAAGAACGGACACGTCAACGAAAAATATATCTACGTTTTAAAAGCAGGGACTATTTCAATAGCATGCCATTCTCGTCCGTATAGTGCTGCTTATTAGTCTGGGCTCCTCCTCCTGTCAGTCGTATTATTAAATAGAATAATATAAGTTAGTAACACTAATTTTTAAATATGTTAGCACCATACGCGCCGATCACTCTGTAATCAAGTTTGGAAATAAATATGCAAACACTGTTGAGGAATTACTGGACACGTGTCCGTCTAATATCAATAATATCTAATATCAACAGAAGGAAACCTGTGTAAATGTAAATTTAATCAGTAACATTTATGTCAGTGATGGCCACCGGAGCTGCGGCCTTCCCCTACTCTAGATCCATTCCCCTCGTTTCAGTTCCCTTTAGTTCGCTTCTACTTCCCCCTCGGTTCATCGTCGTTGCAGATCACAGTCTGGTCGAATATATGACGCTATTATTATTATTATTATAATTTTTATATGGTAGACCAGAATCTACTATTATTTGTTTGAAATAGTTTTGAGTAAACAATTAAATGAATTTTCATATCGATCATATTATTTTCTTTTTAGAAACATGGAACTAACATGTGAGAACAAACATTTAAATAGAAAAAGTAAGCACAAGCAACTGTTTGTCCGCTTTGTTTTTTAAGTGCCATGTCTCAAACTTAAATAAGAACAAATTTTTCAAAATAAAAACCAACTTGAGAGGAAATCATTCATTGCTACAAGATATTTTGACGCATCGTGGACACAATAAAAAATTCACACCTGTTTAAGCCAGACAAAATTTTCACATGAGACACGAGTTAATGAGAGGTGACATCAAAATTTGTCCTATAGTGAAATCACATCGTGAACTATTTGTCTGATGACATTAAAGTCTCATGCGAGACACAAAACTTCTGTCTTATCGTGAACCTGCGCCTTAATGGAATTAAAGGATTCAAAATTTTATTCGAAGACAAAATGAAATAAGAAATGTCTATCAGTGTTTCTGATTTTGATTCCTACCACAAATAGCGCTGTGATGTAAAGCCAGTCACGATCGATACGATAGGATGTGACAAGAAAATGATAAGGAGGCTCGCGAGCCCTTCGAACGTGTGACACAAAAATACATTGGATGACAGGTTTATTCTGTAGCTTATCGATTGTGATACAAAGTCCCATAAGATGATATGTCTATTCTGTAATTTGTCGATGTTCATACCTCCTCTGCGGTTCGAATAAGGAAAATGAATCTAATGCAATAGTGAGATGGAAGATGTCGTTATATGACCCTTTCGAGTCTAATTGTAAGAGCAGAAATTTTTGTGTATGTATTGCCGGATCAGAGATGTCACTATTCTACTGATAACCACCTGTCTGCTGCCTACTGCACCTGTCGAGCACATAACACTGAGCAAAGAAGATACGCGATCAAAACTAATTGAAGAAACTTTTTCATACATTTCTATCAGGAATATGAAAATAATGGAAACTTTGATCTTTGTTGCAATGTTTTTGGCTGATTTCACTTTGTTCAAACAGTACCAGTTTAAAAAAAAAAATGAAACACTTTTAACTGGTAAGATATTAATGAAAAGAAAATTTCCTCATTCCTTCGTAATTTCAATCGGTATCATTATTGTTATGCAACAGTATTTTGTATATAAATATAGATGAGATAGTGTTCTATTGTACTTATAATTTAGTAACGTTTTTACAATGCAACAAAAGATTGAATTTAACTTGAGATATGTGGAAGGCACATTTTCAGTTGCAGAAAAGATTCTATATATTGCAGGCTACAAAGATATTTCAAACTACACATTTGAAAATCCTTGACCGGAAATTGAGTTAAATGTTAAATTGGGTTGAAAATATACGGAGCAGAGAGTGCAAAAAGATTCTAAAATATTTATAGCTTCTGGTGAACCGTTTCTATTAAAATTACGTTTAAACATTACAAATTCAAAGTCGACGGTCCGATTTTGTTGAAATTGTAGATCTTGAAGAAAACAACAAAAAATTGCAATAGTTCTCTGTTCTGGGACCTGTAGCTTAAACAAAAAGAGACTTTTGTTTTAAAATACATATATCCTGAACTACACTAGAACAGAGATGGTTATCAAGAGCAGTGTGATATTACTGATACAACTATACTGATTAAATTATTCACTAAATCAAAGAAGCAGTATATCAATATAAATGAACCAAAAAAATCAATCATCACCGTCTCAATAATGATTATCATCCCGCACACAGCACACGATTTTCATCGGAAGCTGCCTGCAGTTGTATGGTTAAATATACAGTAGAACCTCGATTATCCGAACACTGGTCATCCTATGTCAGTTAGAAGCTAAAATTTTCATTAATGACACTGTGTTTTCAATCATCAGTCCTTAAGTATCCTTAATTATTAGTATGTACTGCTGTGTATATTACTTTCTAAAATCAAATTATTATGTTTGTGTGAAACATAGTTACAATGCGATCCGTCCTGTTAGGTTTGCGCAAAAATAATTGCGGTTTTCATTTTCCAATTTAATGCAAATGCGAAACAACTGTCAAATGGTCAACATTTAGTTCTTCTGCAACCTGTCGAGTTGTTTCCTTGTTCTCCCTTACCTAGTTGTTGTCAATCGCAGAAGGATGTTTGCGACCCTCCTCATCATCAAGGCTCTCCTCTCCGTTACGAAATTCTTGGAGCAAATGTTGAGCAATACGTCCCATTTTGGATTCATACAATAAATCCGCTCGAATTTGCATTTTCTCCTCTTTAATTCGACAATATAAAACAAACGAGAATAAACAGTGAAAACAAAACCATTGGCGGAAATCAATAGAGCAAATTTCACGTTTTAAGATGATATATTACAGAAAGATAATTACATAAAAGTTTATTCCAAAATAAGCATCAAATTTTAAAATAACGAAAACCGCAATTATTTTTGCACCAATCTAATACTAATTGCAGTTCGGATAACCGAGGCCCTGCCGTGAAACCACCCCATTGTGCCCATCTTTGACTCCGCGGGGTCGCGCACGCGGTGGCTGTTCGAATTAAAACGTTTTCACCGATTGCATGTGAGCGGTGAAGCTCGTGTGTCATAATAAGGTGGCTGCGGGACGAGTGATCGGTGAAGAGGTGCCGCGGAATAAAGAAGGATAGGCAGAGGTTAGGATAGGATAGGGTGAAGGGTAGAATAGTAGGGGGTTGGATAACGGTGGGAAGAGCGAGACTCGGTGTGTCAGGTCTGGGTTAGGGTGGTGCGGGGAGTACTCGCGTGTTTCGCGAAAAAGAAAAGCGCGGAAGTTCGGTGCGAGTCTCGACGTAACAGGTGGTTAAACTGCTGTAAAACAGCTACAGGGGTTGAGAAGGTCAGACTTCGCTGGTGAGTGAAAGTGAATAGTCGGAGGCTACCATTTCCGTGTCTTTCTTCTGACTCGAATCGAAGCGCGTCTCCAGTTCGGATTGACATTGTCAACTCGCAGGTGAAATGCATACGTACGGTTACACAGCATCCCCTCCCCCGTTTCTTCTCGCATCCTCAGGATCCACGAGAACGGCAGCAGAACGATAAACTAGGTAGAAGTGAAAGGAACGTAGGATATAATAGCTCATGATTCGGTATGTATATTTATATCGACGGATGTCTAAGTACATTGACTAAGGAATTCGAGTCTCAACATAGCAATTACAGAGGTAAAGATGGATCGAAACTGTGATTCATCTAGAACATGAACTCCCTCGCCCTCGCAGACGCGCTCGCTATAGGTTCGCTCGAACTCGTGTCATTTACTCTACGCACTATTTCGTACGCGTATACACCTAGTTAACATCAAAATAAATCTATACCCGGCACTAATTGTAATTCCGATCGGGGGCTATGTACACGACGGAGGAATAAAATACTGTGCGCGGCGAGACACGCTCGTTGCACGCATTCTACAACGCGGTGGATCTTTATCATACACATGTACGTACATCATTACATTTTAATGCGTTAGACAGGTAACGTTTCTCGCGTCTCGGAAACATCGAAAGAAGATTGTTCAGTTTTTCTCCTTCCTTGTTCCAGCAAGGTCCTCCTGTTGGTCGTACCGAAGGTATTCGTCCGTCAAGTTCCAAGTACACTGTAGACGACCGTCCGGCGAACTACTCGATCGTCGTGGATCGAATGCGTTCACAGTTCTTTACAGAACAGCTCGTTCTACGCGAGTGTTCCTCGTTTCAGACGAATCACGATGCTCTACGAACACCGATGCATCGAGGTAACCGCGACAGATCGAAAACGTTCGTCGATAATTCATCTATACACCCATTCCGACACGCACCATGTTGCAAGCACCAACCAGTCCACGCGTATGTACAAACGGAATGTTCGCGAGTCTATCGAATCGCGGTTTACCAAGGTCTCCACATTCCTTCCTCGTCCTTCACGACGGGCTGCTGGGGAAGAGGAGACGGTGAATGGATCCCCGTGACGAATTCGCCGCTCGCGTGGCTGGGCGGCCTGTCCTCGTGCGCGACGGTCACTTCCGTGGTTAAACGGCTGGCGAACTGCTGCTGAATATGATGCTCGGTTATCGACGTTCTCGAGGAGGTCTTCAGCTTCTTGGACGTGGTGGTGAAGTCGAGCGGTTGTTCCGGTTGCTCGAGCCTGGGACTTTTGCTCGGCCTCGGGCCGGACACGAGGTTCGTGGCGAAGGTGGAGATGGTCGGGGCGGCGACGGCGGAGGTGGCGGTGGTGGGTGCGGGCACGGGAGCGGAAACGGAAGCGGAGACGGAAGCGTTGGCGGCGGTGGCGGTGGCAACAGCAGCAGCAGCGGCGTCCTGCCACTCGTGAATGTCTTCGTGCGGTCGTTTCGCGAGTTTGTCTGTCGCCTTGAGGAGGGACATGTTGGTGGCGGCCCAGATAGCCGTCGGTGGATTCGGACCGATGCTGATACCGTTCGCGGCCGCGGCGGCTGCCAGCTGAACGTAATGACTAGGTAGCAGGAAAACGACCTGGCCGTCCGGTAACCTCGAAGGTATCACTTGCACGACCGACAGCATGTTCGGATTTTGTTGGGAGTTCGCAGGCTGGTCTATGACCGGCATGCCGGCCGATGGAGCGGGATGGGGCGGATGATGATGAGAATCAAGGGCGCCAGGGTTGATCTGACCGAACGCGGAGGTCGGTCGGCTGTTACCGTTGCTACTGCTGCTGCTGTTATTGTTGTTCTCGTCGCCGGCAGTAGTACTACTGTCCGGTCTGGCTGGCTCGATGTCCGGTATCTCCGCTTTTATCAAGCCAGCCGGATTCAGAGACGTACTGCAATGCGCCGTCGATGGTACGTGATGCTCCAACGGACCGGGACTTCCCGCACCCGTCACTCGATCCGTCACGCTTCCGGGACTGCTGCCTAATCCGCTATCCGGCCTCGAACCCAGATCCAAGTCCAACTCTGACACACAACTGTCCAAATGTCGTAGTAACCTCTGTTTCACCGCGGGATCCATGGGCGTCGTGTTCCCCGTGATTATGTCCGGGGCATCGAGGTATCGACTTACCTGTAACAGCACAGTCAAGTCACGCTCGAACTCGGTGTTTTGACCAGTTTTGGCAAATACCGGTCGACGCGCACACACGTGCCGACAAAACTTGGAAAACAATTATTCCTCAGTTACACAGAGTGGAACACTGACTGGAACTGCTTCGATAACTTTATAAATATGAACTTCAGCAGAAATATAAATATTGCACATGACGATAGGAGTCACGCAATGCAGTCTTCGGTTTTTTTGTATCATTTACAGTTAGAAACACCCTGTAGGGTTTTATTGAAAATTGAAAGCACGTTAGACCCTGGTCAAGATTGCACTGCCGCGTATCGAGTACAAAATGAATAGTTACCGAGATATTTGGAATCCAAGACGCAATGACCTGTCCACTGTTGAATAGTATCCTCAGCGCCATTTGTATTTAAGGCACTATTTAATATTGATCAGACTATGCGTTTTCTGTTGTCTGTATCTCGATAAATATCCACGTTATGCTCTGTGTGGTCTAGTTCTTTTTTTTTCGTCGATCATCTGACGTTGTTGCGAGCTTTGTAGAAATATACAGGATGCGGTCGAAAGTATTGTACAAGCGGAATTAATTTTTGCATAATGAATCATCCTGCCCGCGTTTAGAATACTTTCGGTCGCGCCCTGTACAGGGTTCCGTTTTAAAAACGGAATGATACCAAATAATTGAGCAGTGCATTACATTCGTCTCTTCGAAATAGTTCCAGATACATTCTCCACCGTGTATAATGATTTTTATATGCAATCGATTGTATTAAATGTATCAACCCACTCTTGTTAGTTCATAACATAGTCAGTCAGACTGAACAGCTAACAAAATCTGTCGAAAAGAAGCTTAACCCTTAACCGACAGTGTGTGAAATTTTCTTTAAGAAATATATGTGCCCATGAGAATCAAGATTGTCTACCAAAATAATTGTTTATTGTTAATCAGTAATGTAATATGTCTCGTTCTAACTATAATGGAACAATTACTCGCCCTATTGCTCAAGTGTTAAGAAATATTCCTCGCTCTAGTTGTGTACGTTAGAACATTTGACATATGTATTTGAACACCCCTAGTTTTGATTATACCTGAACACCTAACTTTTTCCGGAACTGTATTATTCAGTTTAACCTGTTGGCTACTGTAGATCATTTATATGTAACAAATTAGAAATAATTGCATTGAATTGTAATGTTCCAAATATATTGTTTCTTAACTCTTGTCGGTACGTTTTGAACGGGGGGACCAGGTCGAAGTAACCGGAATGTGCGATGAACGAAACTCACCTCCCTGGAGCAGTCCTGGTAGCCAGCTTTGTACCTGGACAGACCAGGCTGGGCGAGAGATCTTTGTCTCTGCAAATGCCGCACGGTCAACTCTAAAATGTCAGCTTTTTCGAGTTTGCTGTGCTTGGTGTTCTCCAGCCGGGCGCTGTCAAGGATCAGCGCTTTCAGCGCCGCCAACGACTGATTGATCCTCGCTCGCCGTCGCTTTTCCATTAGTGGTTTGTTAGCCTGAAAATCGACGACACCTTTAGCACGTGTTACAGAAAATCATCGTGCTACGATCGTCAACATCGCGTACTGGCTGCTCTTTTTCCTTCTCGTTCGGTACGGCGGCAGAGAGGAAGCGTAGACTACAATACAAGAAAAAAAACGTAAACAAATCGAAAGAAAGGAGCGAAAAAAAGATAGATTTCCGCGAGCAACAGATTTCCCACTCGTGATTGATCTTTATGGCTTGTCTTTGATGTCAGAAGGAAAAAGAAGGAAGCAGCGATCTGACATAATAATGATATAACGATTGAAAAACGGAAAGTTTACGATCAGATTATGATTTATAATCACGTCTATCTCTTTGGTTCAATAAACTTGGTTTAAATGGGGGCATCAACGTAACATTGAAGAACGAAAAGGAAACGCAACATGTATACTTTATGTGCTTATGTATTGGGTGTTAGAAAAAGGGTTCTCGACTTCTGAGACATATAGTACTCGCAAAGAGGTATAAAAACAGCTTAATCAATATAAATTCTTTAAATGGCCCTTTGAATGTTATGGACACTCACGTTTGGTACACTGCTATGGTCCAGGCGGAGAACGCCCACGGGCGTTCTGTGTATGTACTTATGAAGCAAACTAACGAGTTTTACGCACGTGACGTGCAGTCATCGTATAAATTTGTGCATTTATAAAATTACTCCTTCCCTAGCACTATACGGAGTGCTTATGAGCTCCCATAACGTTTAAAAGGTCCATTTCAAGACCTGCGTTAATTAAACATTTTTTGCTCCTCTGTGCAAAGAGTACATGCTTCCGAAGTTTTGGACCAAGCTGCTCTTTTAACACCATGCACTTATGTTACACTATGTACTACTTCTAAATACACTGTACATTTTATAAGTTTTATACGATGGTGTAAAAATGCTTCAAGAATCACATAAAGAAAATCAGTAATCATCGAAAATAAAATATTTCAAATTATATACGTCCTTGTATTCGATACCGGATGATCAATTTCGGTCATCAATATAATTACAAAAAAAAACTTAACGTTGCTCTTTTGAATGTTCTAGACTCTGTACCTTGATCTTAGCATCGAGTATTTCGTGATTAAGATCCATGAATATTCCCGCGCTTTTTAACCCGTCGACGACAGAGATAAACAAAGCGCGACGCTTATGATGCGCACCCGATACGCGGTTTCAATGCGGAGACTCGCGGTGAATTGACTAACGATTGAAGAAAAAAGAGAAGAGTAGAGATCGATACGAAACAAAAGATAAAAAGGGAGGTCACTCACTCGACGACCGTCCGAGTGTTTAGGGCTCGGGCTTAGACTGGGGCTAGGGCTGGCTGCCGGACTAGGTCCCTGGTGCACGTTCTGTTGATGCTGAGATTGTTGATGATGGTGGTGATGATTCTGTCTGTGACTGTTGCCGGCCGATTTCTTCTCCTGATGCCTCAACGAATGAAGACGAGCGGTCATTTTAGCAGGCCGCGCGGGCCCTTCTCAACGGTGCCAATGACAAGAGGGTTGACGATGAAAATGACAACAACGATAACAACAACGGTAGCAGCAACAACGCTGGCGGTAACGTCGACGACGCCGACGACGACGGCGGCGGCGGCGACGACGGCGACGGCGGCGACGAGGACGATGACAGCGGCGGTGACAACGATGACAACGAAGGCGGTGACAGCGGTGGCGGCGGTAAAGTTGATTTCAGCGCCCAATGTAATCGGCTCGACGCAGCTGAGACACTCAGCATTTCGCGTTTCAGGAAGACTACGCGTGCACTAGTAGGCTGACACACCATACACTATTACGCTGGACTGATATCGAATCTCTGGATGACACTCGCGTGCGGCACACGATTACCGTTCACCGCTGTTTCTATTCTCCGCGAACGGCGCACAGCGCTGAGAATGTCAATACAGAGGCTGTTCGTTATCGGTATGCATACACGGTTAGGTTCGGAAACGATACACGCGTCGTGTCAGCTGGAACTGGCTCGTTGTGTCTTATTCTACTTGAAGCGAACCCATTCCGCCCCACTCTCGAACAACTCGGAGCCGCGCGCCTTCCATGCGGTCTATGCACGCGGCTCAATCACCCAACTTTCCACCAGAAAGTTTCAAAGTTTTCACTGAATCTCGGCCAGAGGCACATCCAGCCGACTCCACGTGGTTTATCACGCGTCTCACTCACAGCCGCGAGTTCGTAACAGCCTTTCACGCTATACGAGATCGTTCGTTGCACTGTTATCCATGGCTGTCAGACGCGCTCCGATATGTACCGCAAGACGACACACAGCGATCGACAAGGGTACAGACAGCTTCAGCGTGTTTTAATCAACGGTAGAAACGTTCACTTTTTTTTTTATTTAGAACTTTGGGTTCGTCACAAACGAAACAGTGTTTTCACACATGGAACGCCTCAGAGTCGAGGGTTGTACAGAGTTCTGCGTAAACTCGCGTGGTTATCAGGAATTGAAGGGTAATTATTCAGGTGTCTCGTGATCGAAAGGCATTCAGCGTTGCCTCGTTCTTCTATTTTTGTTCGGTTTCACGAGGAGATCAGCCGCATCCTCGCTCGACGAGCGACGGTGACGGACTGCGAGTCGACGAGCGGTAGCTAGCGGCTCTCGAGCGAGATTCGCGCGCGTGTGTGCGTGGTGGACGAGAGAGAATCGCGCCGCGGTTGGTCGTGCGTGAGGCGGGGGTCGGTTGGTGGCTGCTTGCCAGACCCGCAGCCAAGCCGTCAAGGGGCTGAGAGAGCGAGAGGAAGAGAGAGGAGAGAGAGGGAGAGAGAGAGGACGAGGTTCGCTTGCCCGCTCACGCGCGCCCTTGCCTGCGGCTACGTACCTTTTTTCTCTCTTTCTCTTCGTCTCCCGCCCCCGCGCCAGCCTCTCTTTCTCTCTTTTTCTCCCTTCTCCACCCTGACGTTTCTAGCGAATCGCTAGTTGCACGCGACCTACCTTGATCCCTTTTTTTTATCCTCTTTCACAGTGCCGCTTTATCGCCGCGGCGTGTTGGCGAGGCAGCGACCGATTCAAATTATCGCTAAATTTCTCCGAGAAACGGAATTCCATGATCACACGCGTGTCCGAGTCACGCCTCTCGCGAGCGCGTCGCGACCGACGATCGAGGCGGGGCCTCGGAAAAATGAGACGATCTCGATAAAGTCGACCGGTCTCGTTGAATCGAAGCTTCTCCGCTCGCCGCGTCCTGGGTGAAACGTTTCGAATTTTGTCATGCTGAAAAACTGGTAAAAAGCACGCGACATCGACTGAACGGTTTCCGAACCGAGCACAGAAAAAGATTCCATATTATACGCTCGAAAGGATGAGCATCGTTACTGTCCACGACGGTCTTTAATCTCCTTCTACCTGCCGGTTCGTCTATCTCTCTAACGGCGCGGTGCCGGTTTCTCAGTCTACTCGCTCCGTCTCCGTTCCTCCTCACGTTTCTGTTTTCTCGTCGGTTCTTTCTGGTCCGCCGTCTCACGCTGCGCGAGAACGAAAAGGCGGCGATGGTAACGGCGGCGGCACATCGTGTGCGTGCGACTGGATATGGACGAGGATAACGCGGCGCGGCGCAGGGAATTACGACGAGTTGCCGAAGAAAGGTGGCGAAGGGAGGGGTGGGAGCGGGTGATAGCTCGTTGTCGGTCTCGTTGGCTCGGCACGAGCCGGCACGGCACGGCGTGGCGCGGCGCGGCGCGGCTCAGCTCAGCGCGCCGTGGCGTGGCGTGGCGGGTTGGCGTGGCGCGGCGCGGCAGAGTGGGGGATGGCGTGGCGCGACGGCGTGGCCCGACTCGCCCGCTCGACTCGATGGCCGAGGGAGAGCGGAGCAAGTGCCGTCACAGGGCAAGCTCGATCCGTGCCGTTCGAAGCGATGAGCCCTCGAGGCGGGCGGTGGGCGAGAGAGTGGCGTGAGGCGAGCGAGGCGTGAGGCGTGCGGCGTGAAGCGTGCGGCGCGAGACGGGTGGCGGCCGCTTCGTAGTTGATAGTGTGGGGTGGGAGGAAGAGGGAAACGGATGGACCGTGGAGACCGTGAGGCGTGCACGAGTGTGTTGGGGAGCGATGAGGCGGCTGTGCTCGAGGGGGAACGAGAGGACGGCTGGGTGGTAAAAGGAGAGAGAAACGAGAGAGCGAGGAAGCGTGTGAGCCGGTAAGGCGACGGTCGGCGGGTGGCTGGGCTGGGGTGACGGGGTAAGAGGAACCTGGCCGTCGGCACGCGTGGCGCAAAGAGCTCAACCCACGCAAACGTACCGATGTACGTGCGAACGAGCTTGTACGTGAGAGAAGGGGAGAGAATGAGAGAGAGAGAGAGAGAGAGAGAGAGAGAGAGAGAGAGAGAGAGAGAGAGAGAGGGAGAGGGAGAGGGAGAGAGAGAGAGATCGAGCGAGAGAGACCGTGCGTATCAGCCTTGCTGTGCTTTGGCTGGCTGGCTGCCTGCGTGCCAGCGTGGCAGCGTGCCGGCCTGTCGGTCAGGCCGCCGCGCGCCGTGTCACCGTGCCGTTTCCTCTGCCTACGTACACCGTCTCTCCTCTCCTCTACTCTCCTCTCCTCTCTTCACCCTTCTCAGTCTCTCAGTCTGTGTGAGAGTCGCGTTTGCGAACGCGACAAACTGACGTCGCGCTGCACGCGCCCGTTCAATGACACGGCTGGTCAATCGTTCTGCCGTTTCGTGCCTTGAAATTGATCCCCGCGGGCCAAACGGTTACCATGCCAAAGGGATCAACCTCTATTAGAAGTGACGTTTCTTTTGCTCGTTAGCTCGTGGCCGTCGCTTCGGCGTTGTCTAGGCTGCGTAGCCTGTCGGATGAAAGAAATAGAACAGGGATGAGCGGAATGTACCGGGTTGGTGCGTATGGAATGGCAGGTTTGCCTGGCGAAGGTGACGTCAAAATTGTCGTCGAGCACTTTATCGATTTCAAAAATTTGGAGTTTCGCAAAAGTGGCGTTTATTCACTGGTAAATCGCTGGATCAGTTTTAATTAATTACTAGAGAATCCAACATTTCATATGCATTAACCGAACCCGTGATGGTTCAATTGCAAATAATTTTTGTTATTGGCGACGCTGCAAACAGAATGTTTACATCCTTCACGCAACAGTGCTTAACATACCAAAAATTTAACAAAATATATGTACAATGGAAGTACAATACATGTATTCAGTATTATAGACGTATTTTAATGCGTTGCATATCACAGTGACAGTTGCCATACCTAGTCAGACGCAATAGAATATTCTAACACTTCGACTGCTACGGTGGTCATCAGTGACCGGTGTCTCAATTTTAATTGAAATAAACGACTATTAATTCTTTTCAAGTTTTCAGTAGCATATACATATATTACAATAGTAGTGTAATGTAACGACCATAGGATTAAGTAGTTCAAAATTTTCGTCCTTCCACTACCATCTCTGGTCAGACAAACTATAATTTTGTATGTTTAATATAAATCATTTCTGTGGTATAATTTGTAGCTAACATTATTATTGCAATATTAATACTCTTCAGAATTTCATAAAAGTTAATAGTTATTTCGTTAAATTAAATCAACTTGTCAATTGCTTATATTATTCTCACACAGTTAATGCTTGAAGCGTCTGCTATTAAAAATGAAGAAATCACTGCAACGGTTGCACTTCGTTTGAGTTCGTCTTACTTTTGGACGACTAACTTGTAACAAGCAAGATTCTCGCATCGAAATTTGGCATCTTCTACTCTAGTTCCAGTCTGTTCTAAAGTCGAACGTGCGCTCGTTGCGTTCGAGAGTTACGAACGAGTAGCCTATCATCCACGTATCCTGTCTCTGCTGATACGACTTCTCCAGCATGTTTTTGCGCCAAAGTGGTAAATCTTGAGAAAGCGCGGCCGCATCTTGAATCGTACGGTCTCATCATGGAGGCGATTTGAAACTTTTTTATAGTCGTATCGTTTGTATTGGAATGGCAGAGCTCTAAAAGTAATCGCTCGCGTGCATAAAGTGTGAAAAATCTTCAAAAGAAGATTCAGAAACTAGAACATAACTGTTCACGTTTCGCATGTTTACTTTGCTGTTTCTTCTAACCTCATTACTATTTCACTAGACTTGTAAATAAATCTTGTTCAAAATGAAAGTAATGATTCCTTTTTGTTTATTGGGGTACCATGGACTGTGATTTTGTTTCAAAGAAAATGTATGTTTGTAATTAAAAAACAATGAGTTATCGCTCTGAGTCATGTTATGAAGTGCCACCATCTGAAAAGGCTTCGTTTGATAAACATTATGTTGCACCGTTTGAAACCGTTGAAGTTTTACTTGCATCATTTTGATCTAAATGCAAATATATCGATTCCAAACGAAGTATTCTGAACTGCTTCTCCTTGAATACAGAGGGTATGTAACATGTATGAACCGCTTCAAAAATATATTCAATACCAAAAAATGGTAAAACAGAAATTCGTGTGAATAAATACTACTATTTTCTTAAATTTCATAAGATTTCTCGCAAATTCTAGTAAAATCTGAATCTATTGAACGGAAGTGAGCATTAATAACAAGACGTTTAGAAAGTCATACAATAACTAAAGACACACTTTCTTGACAGTTCTTTTGCAACTATGAACAAAGTTATAGAAAAAGAAAGCAGCTCTAACTTGAAAACAAAGTAATCCTTATTTCAATGCTTTTCGGAGTTGAACTCAACCCTGAAGCGCTCCCCACGCATTACCTCACAGACCTTATAAATTGACCACAAAACGAACGAGATTATGCGTTTGGATGTGAATGCGAGTTAACTAGAATCTATTCGGTACGTCGAGGCGAGGTGGATCGAAGACCATCGAGTATCGAGAAAGGAGAGGCGGCGGTGGTAGATCGGTAAGGAAAAAAGGAGAACGACCCCGTCCCGAAGGTGCAGCGGGACGTGCGATGAAAACGCGAAAGCGAACCCTGAAACGGAACAGCGAGAAGGCGGTAGAGGCGAAAGAGGGAACAATGGTGGGAAAAGGAAAAGGAAAAAGAAAGGGGAACGAGAGGCGACGTGGGCGACTATTTTCTCTTGCGGCGAAGACGTGTGCGCGCGTGAAAGTATACAGGGTGAGTCCAAAGTCCCAACAACAAAATCGTACGCACAGTATACTCAAATACGGGATTATATGAGAATACTAACACGTTGAACGCCACAGTGAAAACGGCCATACCTAATCAGACACTACACACTACTATTTTTAATATAAATCATAAAGAACAAAAAGATTTGAGTACTTAGTCGTGTTCTTCTGTTTCTATATTATTGTGTCAGTATGAAATTTCCTCAGAATTATGCGACAATCAATAATTATTTAATTAAATGAAATTTGAGCTGTCGGTCACCGGTGACCGCCACGGCGTTCAACGTGTTAACTTTAAAAAATCGTAGAGTTCTTGCTGATCTTGCATTTGTACACAGGGTGAGTCAGAAATAAGCGACCAAACTTTAGGAGCATATTTTCATCGTCCTGAGGATGCAAGTAGGTCATACGTGGTCCAATGAAATATTACGCTGAGTCATATAGAATTTCCGGTTTGTCTTCTTAAATTTATTAATGATTTATTGTTTCTGCAGCAAGTCTACGTTTTGGGGATTCTTACCTTTAAATGTGAAGCAAAAATCGGAAGTACAGATAAATTATTTAAATTTTTGGAAAGAAATATATCTGTTATGTGTTGGAAGTTATTTATGACTTAGCCAAAACTTGAGAACCTGTGTGCTTAGATATGTACAGAGCGTTAGGAGCACGTTTTAGGTGCGTTAAGGGTGAAAATAGATCATATGATGAAAAATTGGAAAAAGTTCTTTTTCGAGATATGGTAAATACTTCTTATCTACCACATAGTTTTATATGAAATTCCGAAAATTTAGACGTCTAGCTTTGATCGATTTTCCTGGTAAAAATGAGCTTGTATAATGTTGTATTGCCAACGTAAGGAAATTAATCATTGTATTTAAATCTTGAATCTGCCTAGGTATTCTCGTGAAACAGGCGGATTATGAAAAATGTCTATGTCTCTGAATGGAAATATTTATGGAAACATGTATACATCGCCTATTTTCATCCTTTAGATGATTCGACTGTGCTCCTAAAGTTTGGCCGCCTATTTCAGTCTCAGTCTGAGCAGTCGTGAAAACTCATTTCGATCTGTCTGACTAGATACTGGATTTTTCACTGTGGCCCGGAACTGATTAAGAATATTTAATGTTTAATTGATGAAGCCAGGAATCCTGTGTTAAGAAAACGTTCTTCATTCAGAAACTATCAAGAAATATTTTTGTCTAATGACTGTGCGAGTTTGCTGCATATATCTCAATATTGCTGCATACTTCCTCAATGGACTTCTGAATTTAATACTTAAGGACACTTAATACTTGACTGCTAAGAACACTATGTACCTTAATGTTAAAACAGACTACGTTGCAGATTTAATGTTAAATGTCATGTTTCAGCTGATTTCATGTGATATTTGAAACTTACATGTTGCATGCTACCAACTGTAAGATTTTTTTAGAACTTGTATGATTATAATAAGTACTATTATAGTTTGTTTTTAATGCAGGGAAAGTAATTACAGTGCTTAATTCTTGAATCATTCTGGGCATTTCTGCGAAACTGAGGATTCCAAATTTAGCCTGAACATTTTTTCAAGATTCGCTTATAGTATTCCTTTTAATTCTTAAAATTATCCATTTGACATGTCTCCGTACATCAATGCCTGATATCATATACTTGAAATAAACAATAATGCTACACATGAAGACAAAAGGCACTATTCCTTGTCAATAATGTTGCCAGGTAGGAAACACTTTCATCCGAACACCCAAAGTTAAGGTACTCTGGCCACGGTCAGTGCTAAGACAGGTGCCAGTCTTCAGTGCTTCTGTGTTCCTATTGACACATAATGGTTTAGAACTCACCTAAAACTGTTGGTCTCCTGGCGAAACGATCATAACAGTCGTTGCAGGGTGACGTAGAAAGAGGAAACACATATGAGATACTGGCATTCGATAGATCGCCACAGTTAAGCTACTCTGCCTACGGTCAACGCTGAGATGGGTGCCACACTTCAATGCTTGTGCGTTGTTGTTGGTACACGGTGGTTTGGAACCGACCTAAAACTGTATGTTTCCCTGCTAAATACTCATACGAAGAAGCACTACTTCTTATGACAGTTTTCCATATCCGTACTGAGTGTCTTGCAGCGTTGTCGTAGAGTGTAATAGGCTTGAAAATTTGGTGACAGGACCTCCAACTCACCCTGTATACTCCGCGCGAACGTTCGGGATGTGGAGGATGGAAACGGTGGAAATGGCGAGAGGAAGCAGTTGTGAAATCTAAAACACACGGACGAGGAAAGGGGTTCGCTCGCGAAGCATTTTCGCGGTTGTGGTGAGTCGCGGCGTGACCATGGCGTGGCCACGCCATCGTCGTGCCGTCACCACGCCGTTATCGCGCCGTATCGTGCCACTTCACGACGCACACCGTATCGTTCCGTGTACGCGCCACTCCACAACGCGCTGCACCTCCTCCCTTCTTTTTCTCGCCGTTAAAGCGTGCACGGTTTCGGATCCTAGGTGCGGCTAGATGGAAAGACGCGGTTGAAAATTTAAACCCGTATTCCTCCATCGCCGTCGCCGCGACACCGTGCCGATCGCTCGTGTCAGAAACTTTTCTGACTTCATAAGTTTATCGTCCACAAATATCTGTCACGGTCGAACGCTCTATCGCTCGCAGCAACGCAGTTACGAAAACTGCGTCGACCGTAACTGACTGCGTCTCCTTTCCAAGAGACATCCTCAATTTTTCGTCCTTTTGTCCTTGCGTTGGGTAACGCGTCCGGTTCCAGGAATCGAGAGTGTTGTCCGTGTTCTTGTTACACTTTCTCCTGCGGAGGATCCTCTTCTAATTTTGTATCTTTCAACGGGAACTTAAGCTCTTCCCTCTGATATTGCGTGCCAACGGAATATCTTTAGGTATAATGGTGTCACGTTTTGCGTAGATGGTACGGGAGTGTCTTTCAAAAGACCTGAGACGCAGACCTCGCTAGCTTCCTGAAAAGCCATGACAGCCGAGCTTTGTGAGCGCAAATCGGTCTTGAAGTCTCGAGCGATTTCACGAACAACTCGTTGGAATCGCGGTTTACAGATCAACAACTCGGTGCTATTCTGGTAGCTTCTGATTTCACGTACAGCCTCCGCGACGGCAGGTCACCCCGTTGAGTCGAGTTCCAGGGTGAAGCTCTGTTCCATGTCGTTCACGAATTTTCTGTTTCTACGCTTACGTGTGCCTGCGGATAAAAGGTATGTCAAAGTAAGAAGGGAAGAAGGATGAAAAGGATATGAAAATGAGGACTGGGTAATAGCCAGAGAGCGGCGAATGCGCTTTACTGTACAGTAGGACAGATAGATAGACAACACAAATTTTTTTTACAAAGCTCAATCGAACGTATCGTAGAATTTCATCTGTAAAAGCTATGGCAGTTACTGTTTTACACCCTTTATAAATAACGGTAGTGGAATATATTATTTAGAAACATTGCCTATGAAAATATTTGCTATTTCATGTGTAATCTTGTTATTTGTTTCAATGCTTAAATATTGAGTTTATGGAGCAATAAAAGAAAGTACACTTGGATAGTACTTCGACATCTTCGAAAGCAGCCAATAGTTTCTTTCCGTACAAGAAAACAGACATGACTTCTTCGGTAACTTGAAGACCTCGAGGGATCGCAGGCTTCAAGCAGTTCCAAGGATGGTGGGGCTGAATCTATCGCAATAAACGAGCCGTACTTTTATGCAGTTAACGTGACATTGCCAAAATTTATAAAAATCACCTTATGCGCATGTAGGGTATTCTGAAAAGATTGTCCAAAATTTTCCAAGCTTATATATTACTTTTAATCCTTTCAGAATAAACGACGATTTTCTATTTTGACACGGTTGCATAGCGTTAGTTAATTGGTAACTTATCTGATCGAAATAGAAAGGCAGCACATAGAATGCCTCCTAATGAAATAATAAATAATTCAACGTAATCTCCAATAATATTCCATTTTCGTACCATCAATACAAATGATACAAAGATGCGAACGGATAAGTTATCTTAATCAGACAGAAATTCACCGTTTCCTCTGAATGGAGTTACGGATCTATATCGATTAGGTCACTGAGTACGTTGACGCTCACCTAAGCGACGTCGATCCTAGTCATAACTTTTACAACCGTCAAACTCATTTGTGAGCGAGTTTGCTGCCCATCTGGCGGGCATGCCGCTAATATTCGAGAGCATTGCTTCCAACAATAGCTTGAACAGTCCTATGACAAAGACAGGACACCCCCTCGCAGCCTAGGAAAGTTCGTCCAGGATGTATCGTAGGTATAGCGTCGCGATGCTTCCTTCTTGGGGCCCTATGTATCCTCGAATATTGGCACACACCTTCAGTCAATGAAAATCGTACAAATTATAAATTCTGCATGAAAACACCAGCTACAAAGTCGAAGACTATTTCCTGTGTACCGAAAAGCACCAATTACGTCCTAACACCTAATTAGTACGCATCTAAAACTCCATTACACTCCTCCATACTTCTTAAGAGTAAATAAACCTAGTTACCATAATTCAAGTAATATTTCTTGCCTACGGTACTCTTAATTTGAAACCCGCCTCAACATACTAACGCGTTGAATGCCACAGTGAAATGGCCACATCTAGTCAAACACGATAAAACTTACTATTTATATATAAATCGTAAAGAAAAAACAAGATTCGAGTACTCAATTGTGTTCTTCTCTTTCTACATTATTGTTTCAGTACGAAGCTTGCTCAGAATTTTGCGACAATCAATAATTACTTAATTAAATTAAATTTGAGGCGTCGGTCACCGGTGACCGCCACGGCGTTCAACGTGTTAACCTGTGTCAGGGATAGTACAGTCGCTCGATAATAATTGTACCGCAGGAGCCTGTTCGAAGATCGATGCTCAACAGAATACTATAAACAAAATTTCGGAGCATCCTTTTGAAACATCCTATGCAATTTCAACCAGCATCGGTGCGTTTCTCTCCGACCAGTGCCGATCGATCGAGTCGCGCATCGAGTGCAGAGGCCTGGATCCTCGGTACCGTTGCGGCAGCGAGGATGAAATTTTTCGCCCGCGAACCGGCACAGTTTTAATCGACTCGGGAGATCGTTTTTCCCGGATGGCCGTCCCGACGCTTCCATCGGCGCGCTTTGGAACTGTCGTCTCCATCGGGTACCACTCGATCGATCGACGGCAAACTCAACGTGCCACGTACTTTTCGCGATAAGGTGCAGGATAGACGCGAAGAGAAGGGCGGGACGAAGACAGGGAAGGGAAAGGGGGAGTTTGCCCGGTGGCTTCAGCATTGATCGTTCCCAGAAGGAGAGAAGGAGGCGAGCGAAACGAAGAAGAGGCGTACACGAGAAATTCGAGACGCCCGGCGTCGCCCGGCGGCGAAACGTTATCCGGTATGCAAGAAAGGACGTCCTCATTAGCGGGACCCGACGTCGCTACGGCTCAACAGGAGCGATCGTGGCGTGGCTCGACGTGATATTGCGCCGTATCAACGGCATTGCCACGTAGGGAACACCGGCTCGTCCGATCGCAGAAGTTAAGGTGCTCTGCTCACGGTCAGCGCTGAGATGGGCGACCGTCTTCTGCGCTACCGTGTTGATGTTGATGCATGGTGGTGTTTGGAACGCACCTGAAACTGTAGCTATCCCGGTTAAATTGAGCATAGCGGTGATACTGGGTTACACATACAAATAAAGAATGTTAAGTAATTGTAAATAATTATTAATACACTGACGATCGCCGATTGTTTGAACTATGCAGGTTTGAGAGATTCAGGTTTTAGCAAGTAATTATCTTCCAGGTGAATTTATACTTTATTTTTGATGATCGAGAGTCACAGGTGAGAAGAGTCTAGTCCAGATGTTGCCAGTGTGACTGGTTTTTTGAGGATTTAATTTTTCCTTCTATTGAGTTGTGTCGTAAATAACATTCGATTTGTGTTATTAAATTTATTAATTAATTTATTGAAATATAATTTTTTGCCGCTTCTGCAGAATACCTGAGTTTCAGGATTGGTTATCTTCTAATAAGAATACAAATTAACACGTTGAGCGCCACAGTGAAAACAGCCATACCTAATCAGACACGCTATATTTTACTATTTCTTATATAAATCGCAAAGAAAAAAAATATTTCAATACTCAGTCGTGTTCTTTTGTTCCTACATTATTATTTCAGTATGAAGTTTGCTCAGAATTTTTCGACAACCAATAATTATTTAATCAAATCAAATTAGAGGTGTCGGTCACCGCTGACCGATGCGGCGTTCAACGTGTTAATAATCTCAGTGAAGAATTTGATTTTTTAGGAAGAATAATATTTATTGTGTATGGAAGGTTATTTATAATTCAATCCAATAGTTTGTTAATGTTTTCACTTTGGTGCCTGTCCTTTATTAGCAGCTTGTGTTACTAATTCATAATTGGTTGGAGGGATGAACCAAGGTTCCAGCTGAGAGTTCTGAGTTCTGCGGTAGAGTAGCTGATCGTTGAGACACCTGGAAAATTCCTAAAATTCTGGAAATTGCATGGCTCGTCCGGTTTCCAGGAATCAAGCTTCCTCGAACCTTGATGACATCCGCTCCATGTGGTACGCAGCAGAAATGAAATAATTAGGAGCGTTTGTTAATAATTGACCAGGCCAAGGTGTGCTGGACATCAAGGTCGTGCGACCTGCTTGTGACGTGCGGGAGAGTCTTTCGGCAGCGACACTAATTATTTGCGAAATATCCGAAATTCAATTATTCTTCCAACTATTAATTACTTTAATTTTATTGCCATCTAACTGTTTAACAAATACTATTACTAATACTTCAATACCTTGCTATTTACTGCAGTAACAAAATTTGGCTTTAGTATTTCTTCAGGACCTTCTTCTTGGTTGACTCATATAAACTGTCTTGTAGTATTTCTTACAATTCTTAAAATTACCAATTTCATATTTCTTCGAATATCAGTGCCTGATATCATATCTTGGAAGTAAACAGTAATGTTACATATGAAGACAAAGAGCACAATTTCTTGTCAACGTGGTTGCTAGATACAAAACACTCGTCCTATCACCCAAGTTGACACATGGTGATTTGGAACCCACCTAAAACTGTGGGTCCTCTGACTAAATGACCATAACAGTCGATGCTGGGTTACATATCAAGAAAGAAAGTATGAGACCCTGGCTCTCGCCTGATCGCCGAAGTTAAAGTACTCTAGACCCGATCGGCTCTAAGATGAGTCGCCGTCTTCAGTTATTCTGTGGCTTCAGAATTCATGCTTCTATATCCTTTTTACAGCTATATAATGAGTTGAGTGCATTTCTAATTTCATGGATACATTAAAATTCATAAAATATATGGCTCAAAAGGCTAAAAGATTTCAATTTATACATGTAATAAGGAATAAAAGTTGCGTCCATTGACGTAAATGGTGTGGAGTTGGTGAATATTTTTGTATGTTTCTTGTATAGTCTCGAGGACAGTCTAGATAGGCAGGCGAACTATTTAGATGTATGAATCTGGTGTGGAAATGCGTGTGGAATATGTGTGTATGTGTTTGTGTAGATTTTCGGAGTGCGGAGAAAACCGATTGAGGAGTTGATTGGAGAACATTGCGTGGAGAGTATTGCGTGGAGAGGATTGCGTGGAGAGTTTTGCGTGGAGTCTATTTGTGAGGAGTTGTATATTGTACTGTGTTGTTTAATTATTTTAATATATATTTATAGTCTTTATTTATCAACTCACGTCTCACAGTGTGTCATATTTTTTGAATCCCACAATGGTTCTTCTATTATTAAGTTAGCAGACTGTCGGACGGCTGACCGTATAAAATTCGAGCAGTGCCAGGTAACCTTGAGCCTTACAACCTAGAGAACTTCCACTGGTAACGAGTAAACCTTGATGACTGGGAATATGCATTTCATAGCGAAATTACAGTTTAAATGGGGTAATGATTGCGCACCGATACCATAAAGCGTAAGAGTGGAGGCCTGTACTCCAGAACAAGCGGGTGTTCATTTTCCAGCCCCGAATCTATGATTATTTGTAGCTGAAAGCGCGGACGTAGCAAACGCATAAACGCGTGTCATAATTGCAGTTGTGTGAATTCGAAGCAATTGAAATTCGAATTTGAAGTTGATTTAACGAGTGAGTTGTCGGTCAAACGAATACGTAGAGACAGTCCACCGATCGATAAGTCAGTTGATCGGCTAAACGTTCACACCATGAACGATCCATACATCAAATGATTTAATAATTTTTACATTTTCTAATATACAATAGATCAGATACGTTATATTATTACTTCTTCCTAACTGATTTTTTTAACGATAGGAGGATCTTTCAACCGTTTTGGTCCTGGCAGTTCTTTCCTCTCGGTGTCTTCCTTTCGTCACAGTTCACCATTCAAGATGGACCCTTCCTTTATTCAACTTTCTTTTACTTAACATTTTTCAGGTCCGTCCTTGGAGGCACGGTTACAATATCTGTAACAAATTACTTTTTGAATGCGCCGCCAACATTTGTAGTTAATCAATGCCATACGTTATTATGGACTTCTTCAGCATTATGGACCTACACGTAGCGGTATCTTGTAAATACGTTATGACACGTCAGAACATTCGCAGTAAATAATTTACAGTTTCACCACATTGAAATAGTCTCACGATTGGCATCGTATTACAGTAGTTAAGAATTCAGCCTACGGCGTACCTTATTGTTAATGCAATAAGTGCTCAACATATGATACATGTTTACCATGGAGAATCTTAAAAAGTAAAGAGTTTGCTGCTACAATTATTTAGGACAAAAAGAGGAGAAGGTAACATGTAGTGAAAGAAGCGGAAGTAATGGATAAATGGGGATGGTTTAAGAACGGAAACTCTGTGGACGTAAACGCGTAGGATGGCGCAAAATGTCACCAGGTATGTTCTATGTTACGAAGAGATTTTGGTGATTCTCCGTATCGTGGGCGTTGAGCACCCAGCAACTGCACTCGTGACGTACATACACTAAATTTGTTCATAGACATTGTTGCGTACCGTGTTCTTCGCCGCGATTGGGAAGAGTACACAAGTACACTCACTTGCCGAATTAACGGTGCGTGAGTTAGTTGAACGTGGAGAATGGTGAGTATGATGAAAGTTGTTGTATGGTGTATGGTTTATTGATGTGTTTGAGACTGCTTGGTGCGGTTACAAATTTGGACAGCGTGGAGATCTGCCTCGGTGTGGTGCTGGTGTGAGAATCGTAGTACGGTAAAGCTGCGGATCTTTATACTATTTTTGGTAGCTTGGTGCGACCAATCAGTGTACAATGCGTTGCCGATCGTCCAGGTCGCACTCGTCTACCTGAGGGTGTGGAAGCGGGGTGGAAAACCCAAAGGGTTGCGTCGCGGTGACCGCTCGCAACGTTTTTGAGGCGCGTTTACCTGAGATTTCTGAACACAGTCGTTGAAATAATAAAAATTACACAGCTTGATGTGTCGTGATATTTGACTGTCCAGAAATCTCAGTTTACAGTGTAAAAAGTCACCATTGCGCCTCAACAGACATTCAATCATGAATTTTGTAAACATACTGAGTGTCACTTACGGAGGTACCCTCGTCTTTATGAAAATTCTAAATATAAAAGGATAAAAATAAAATTAAATTGGTTAGGTTTAATAACAGCCCCCTAGGCTGCACTCTGCAATTAAGCTCGCTATTATGATTACCTGCATACTTATACGTATGTGCATATGTGTATAGGGTAATACATCCCTAAAGTACATTATAGTGGCCATTAATCGTAGTACAATCGAAAGGGTGATGATTTCTAGTATAAAATAAATAAAAATTATAGAATAATGTTTTTGGATACGATGCTTCGTATTTTAGAAAATCGACCTGGTCAATAAATTAGCTTCTTGTACTTTATTAACTCTTACACAGAAATTAGTTTAATTATTCTTAGCATGAATTACCATTTTAATGTGATCTCGTAAATAAAAATCACGTGGCATTTGGCAATATGTATGGACGGCAAGGGATGTTAAGAACACTACAGCGGTCCGCTCCTCTTCATTTCTTCATATATAACTTTCTGCATAATGCGGTTTATAATATTCAATAACGTATAAATTATTATTTTATTGCAATATGATTACGTGGTTGACTAATTGTATTTGAGAAATGTGAAAAGATCGTTGGAAACTTTTCGTCCTCAGTGTATATTCGCTGAATATTTGACTTGTAGAAGTGATCGAATATTCGAATACAGAAAAATTCGACAACTAGTCCGAGTCCTGGTGTATGTCCATCAACCTGTACGATTTTGTACATGGTCCCATTGAAAAAGAGGTCGTGACTCTAGCTGATTAACCATGGAAGCGTCTGTATCTTTTTTTCTTGCCGATGTACTCGCGATCGTCGAATTCTACGTCCAGGGCGTCTTCTACCTGTACCATGATCCTACCTTTACCGAATATTCGCATATAGAAGGAATCGATAAGTAGTACCAGGAATATCCATCACTCTGTACGATTTTGAACATGATACCATTGAAGAAGAGGTGATCCAGATCAAGACCTTTGGTGGATGGTCGCATCGTATGTCTAGAGTGTCCCCTAGTTGGACTTTGATTCTATGTTTATCGAATATTTGAATCGTAGAAGCGTTCGAATATTTGAGTCGTAGAAGTGTTCGAATAAAGGAGGTCAGGGCTCGACATGGTCTGAAGCTCCATTGGAAGTACAAGAAGCGTACGATTATTCCAATACAGAAAAATTCGAAAAGTAGTCCCAAACATAGTTTATATCCATCAACCCGTACGATTTTGAACGTGGTTCAACCGAAGAAGGATCGTCCAGGTCATGTACTATGCTTCTGGATCGCCATATCGTCCGTCCAGGGCGTCTCCTACCTGGGTTTTTGGTCCTATATTTATCGATTGCTCGAATACGGAAAAATGTAGCAACTGTATGCGGCAGTAATTAATATTCATCAAACCGTACGATTTTCTATATGATCCCATTGAAGAAGAGATCGCCCAGGTCGCAACCTTCGCTCGTCAGCCACGACAGCATCCCTATCTTTTTTTCTTGCAGACGTGCTCACGATCGTCGAAGCGTACACCCAGGGCGTCTCCTAGCTGGAGCTTGATCCTTCGAGCCACGATGCCCGACCACCAAACTACGGCCTCGGGTTCGAGTTCGCCGTTAATCCGTTTATCGCGTTACCGCCACCACCGGCCTAGCAACCCCCGACCAACTCACCTCTACCGCCCTCTGCTTCACCGTTCAACCCTGTTACCCGTGCCAACGACCACGGAGACGCATACCATCGCTACACAGCCCCGCTAGGACGCCACTATACGACCGCTATACCGCCAGGCTACTATACTCACACCATGTCGACGTTTTAGCCGTATTTTTTCGACCTACCTTGAATTTCCGCGACACCAGCCGAAATTTCGATGTACACGGTGTCCCTGAAACCGTTGCACAAACTTTATCAGCGTATCCTGAAGACTGAAGACATAGAAACGTACGGAGTGAAACATATGTCACAAAATTTGTAGGCGTATGCCAGAGAGCGAGTCCTAAGTTCGGTCGTAAAATTGATAGGTGTATTCTATAGGTGAGAATTAATGAGAAGGTTCTAACATACAGGGATTTTATACTCATTTCTCTGTGAGATGTTGACAGTTTTAGTTGTAGCATGAATGAATCTTGCTGAAACTTGCTAAAATGTTGCAAACTTTATAAGTTTGATAATTCTTATATGCAGCTGATGCGATGTTAAAGAACTAATAAAAAAACATATTCTTCTGTTTTTTCCTGTTTTATGCTTCCGCGTTAATGCTCGATACACAAAAATGTATCGATATGTAGATACTTTAGTCCTCCCCTTGCTGCTATAGTGACGAGGCTTATAGCGTTGACAGTGACTGCAACTGTGCTGGCTGCGTAACTGACGAGGGGGACGTATTAATCACGTCTTAGTGGGTACGTGACCGTTTCTCTTGAATTAAAGCCAGCACTACAGCTCAAAATGTGTCTTTGCTCTGCAACTATCACCGTCAACCATTTCGTTGCATACAAACACTGCTAATGATCGTAACCATAACTTTCGATGAGACTTCCAGACGCATTGTATTTTCATAATAAAATTCGAAAGTCATATGAGTAAAACGACGTTTCTTTCACATTGGTATCTGCAACAGCTTTCAACTTATACGTAAAGTAAATTTATCCTAAAATTTCTGCGTTGATAATTCAAAAACTATAAATAATTTCAAGAACTTGAGAAGGTCATGTCGTTCCACTGGGAGCAGACTATAAGCTGACAAAATTTCAGAAAAATCGAAGATGGTCTCTATGGACTGCGATCGCTTAGCTGTGAATCGTTCGGATACAAAAAACCTTGGAATTGTCAATTGCGAGTCAAAGTCAAACTCGTTTGCCCTGTCGTTCGGGAAACGCGTGCCTGGAACTCCACGGGAAAAGAAAATGCTGCTTGAAACGTACGGTAGAGTTGGCCTGGATGCGAAGTAACGAGGAAGGGTTGGGACTCTCGAGCGCGTTAGCTATAGCGTTCTAGAGTCTAGACTCGAGATGGAAGATAGCTGTTCCTAGGCTAGGCTAGCCGTAATCGCCATTCGCCACACCCCCAGACTGACTGCTTCTACTTCTACTTCTGCTCTCTTCCACTCCTCACCTACAATCTCACCCTTCTCCTCTCGCCCTCCTGCATCCATGCTCTTTCTCCGTCTCGCCTCTTCCGTTTCAGTTTCTTCGCTCCTCGCTCTCCGGCTCGCTCAGGATGGCGAGCGCGTATACGTGCACCAGGACGGAAAGAGACGGAACGAGCGAACCGTTCTTCTCTTCCGTCGGATCCCCTCGGGAATCCGCAATCCGGCGTCCACGATCTCGTCATCCACCCTCCTGCTCCTTCTCAAGCCACATCGACCCTCGGTTCTCGAGATCCTTCGGATTTTAACTTCGTCCCTTGCACGGGAACTGCGAACGAAAGAATCCTCCGGAGGATTGGACGTGGACGATGTTCTCGTCGGCTGACTCGGATCGGAAAAACTTTCGTGTCTACCGTTCGCTCGAATTTCGCTGTTTTCGATCGAACGCGTCCACGGTGACGAAAACGCGCGTCCACCGATAGTCGCACGCTGACTGATCGGTGCAGTTTATACCGGGTGTCTAGGAACTGAACGGTCAAACAGCGTCGGTGTCTTCTATGAATGAATGGACTATTAACACTTTGTTATTTCGTAAACTGTCGAAGATTAGTATTTTAAACAGAAATTTTAGTGTCTTCGACAGTGTAAGAAATGACGGGGTTCTGTAGGTTCATTAAAGTTTCAAAGGAAAGCTATGGCGAAAGTATTTACTATTTATTTATTCTCCATTTCAAAGTGCAAGGTTAAACATTTTTTTGGCGCACACTGGTCAGAAATGTACGCGTTGTATCTGTGGCACGCTTGTGTTAGAGAATCCTTGCTTTGCACTCTTTATTCGAGACTGATCGTGGCATTTATATCGATGCTATACCATAGCATACTTATGGCTATCTATATTATGATAGATTACGTTGACCATTTTCGATTATTTTTTGAAAGCATATCTTGGGACTGGTAAGAGCTCACCATAAATTCCTACGAGTCCAATGCCAGTTACGTGTCATAATTATGAACCGGTTTTAGCGCATTTAAGTTTATTGATACCGGAGGATAGACGATAATTATATGACCTACATTCCAAGGACACAACCAGAAGTCAGTCACTTTCTGATATTTGACATTGTTTTCCCGGTGTGACCTTGATATCTCTTTGACCATGATTATTTTACTTTTCACGAGACAGGTAACAATCGTACCTATTAAAAGAACCCAGGTAGTTTAAAAAGATCAATGTGTAGCCTTGAAATGACCTTCACGACTAAATTTAGAGAAAAATAACTGTGTCGCATAATACTGTTCTTCATACCATAGAGTCGCTAAAAAAACGAAAATTTCATATTTTGTTAGATTTGACATATATTGGCTTGTTGCAAAAAATTAAAGAATTGTACACCTTGTGTACGTCCTAAAAAGGTTGCGTCTTATGTGCGAACGGCCATTACAAAGGCTTCGAGAACTGATTGTCACTCCGAACAATACACAAAAATATAACGCTGAGCTGGAAGAGAAGCAGAAATGAAAAATGAATAAGTGAGAGGATAAAAATAAATAATTTTCGGAGCGCTTGTGAAGACAAAAGAGCAAAGTTTAATAAAATAAATGAATAAAAGAAATCAACCGTCGTTGTTCAGCTATTATTATCCCGCACAGAGCGGACGGTTTTCATTGGAAGTGTTCTGCGGTCAAAAGGGTCAATGCCTTAACAGTGAGCTATTGCATAACGATAACTATATCACAGACACCGAAATTAGATACAATAAGATCACTTCTCATGTATTTAGTCACGCTAAAATACGATACACGTGGAGTTCAATTTTGAGGCAGTTATCATTTTGAAAATTGGAATGATTGAGAAGAATAACAGACATACTACTCTAGAATCCGAAGTAAAAAGTATTTTATAAAATTACGAGCGAGGAATGATTTGAGGAATGTCCGGTCTATATATCCTTATCATAGTATCTTGTCACAAAATTAAATGGTATAATACCCCATAGAACATATCTTTAAAGCGTGTAGATAAACAAATAAGTAAAATAAAAATTTGTTAAGTATCATGGTACCTGAACACCAGTTACTGTGTTACGTTTCAGATACTTATTCTAATGAACGAACGAAAATTTATTTTGCAGGTAATTCTCAAATACCACGATAAACTGATTCCGTGTTATTCAAAACCGAGTTATTCAAGACATAGGACTCACATAATTTTTGAGATTGCGTTCCATGCTATTAAAAGCAGGGCAATTCAAACCTCCAAATCTACATACAATTGGACATTTGGTTCCAAGAAGTTGTTAACAGCACCTTGTTATTAACAATATATTCTAATGATTGCGTTTTGCGCTACTGAAAACCATGCAATTCAAACCTTCAAACCCACATAACATTGGACATTTGCTTCCAAGGATTCATTAAACAAATCTTGTAAATAAAACAAATTTCGGGATAGCATTGCGTGCAATTCAAGTCTCCAGATCTACATAAAGTTGGACAATTGCCTCCAATGAGTTTATAAAAGAACCCTGTAAATAACAACAAACTTCAGATACTGCGTTGCGTGCAATTCAAGTCTCCAGATCTACATAAAATTGGACAATTGCCTTCAAAGATTTTCTAAAGGAACCCTGTAAATAACAACAAAGTATAGATATTGCGTTCCGTGCTATTTACGATCTCGAGCAATTCAAGCACCGCGTCGTTCTGGGGACGCCTATGTGTAAAAGATGTCCAGCTGCGGTGACAATTTGCTCTGGTCAGTGCGTACTGCTTGCTACGATTTATGTCCGTTTAAGGACACCGAAAAAATAGGTAGAATAGATATGGTGCCAGTGGAGATGTGTGAAATTAAGGGGAGGGAATAGTTGGGGGTTAGGAGGGGAAAAGTAGCTGGCGCGTGTTGCGTATCCGTGTATCCCGAGCTGCCGCGGTACCGGTGGGAAGCCATTAGCCAAATTGCGAGGTGTCTGCTCGTTGCACCGCTCTATTACCTTCGAGCCGCTTTTCACCGCACTTCCTAACCCAGACCTACCTATCCTCCCTCTCCTCTTCGTCTTTTTGCCATTTTTACCTCTTTCGCTTTACCCTACGCACCTTCTTTCGCACACTTTCCAATCTCGCTCTTTCGTACGCCACCGCTCCACAGTACTAGGACATTCATTACTTTTACGAAATTCTTATTTTCATCCTCGACTATGGTCCAGAACTTACGGTAAAACTATGAGAAATACAGGGCGAAAACTTATTTCAGACCTGGCAACAATTGTTCAGAACTGTCCTTGACATTCGTCACGTGGTGGTAGCATCACGCAGCTAGTGGGTGCGCAGTTTGGGTTGGACAGTTTTTTGGACAACGGTTTCGAAGAATGGGTGCGATGTCGTGGAACAGTTGACTTTCCTCCTAGTTCATGTGATTTAACGCCATGTGGGGAATACTGAAAGATACGGTGACACGATATTTGCACAAAGATCAAACAACTTGCAAGATGTAAAAGAAATCTTTGAAAGGGAGTGTGATCGTCCTAAGATAAGGAATTGTGCTCAGTCATATGTAATTCCGTCTTGAAACGTTGCTATTTGTGTACTAAACAATCTGAACAACCTTTCGAACTGTTGTTGAAACAAATTCGTACGTTTCTCATATTTTATTACTGTATTTATTTGCACTAAAGCGACTTTTCGCCTACCCTGTTAATTTGGAACAAGTACGATAAAATTGGGTGGTAGCAAAGTCGTGTACGTGATCCTGAAACAAGGATAAAACTTCATGCAAAACATTATTATAATTGCAGCACAAAATTATAACCTACAGAAACCTGGAATCAGGCCATTAATTTTAAACTGTATCAATACATTTTTGTATTGTTTATTTGCGCATAGATATACTATTCTGTTAACTTAGTAACAGAGTCATACAATAAACTACGCTCTTGACACACGATGGACCCGAACCCAACTAAGACTGTAGTATCTCCGTCTAAATGGCCATAATGATCGATGCTTGGTTATATAAAAAGGAAAAAAACACCGGCTGTCGTCCGATCGCCGAAGTTAAGCTACCCTGGCTACGGTCAGCGGTAAGATGGCTGACCAACTTCAGTGCTTCCGCGATGCTCTTGACACACGTTGTTTCGGGATGCAGCTAAAACTGTAGGTTTCCCGGCTAAATGACCATAGCAGCCGATGCTATGTTTCACGGAAAGAAGAAGAAGGCATCGACTGCCGTGCACGTTCTTTTTATTGGCAAGCAGCCCGCACACGAGCCGCTGTAGTAGGTGGACAACCGACCGGCTAGCTGGCTGCCTTTTTGGCTGGTTGGCTGGGTGTCCGAGCAATTAGACCATGCATACACACGCGTTTGCATATCCGTGCGAACGTCTGGCCAGACAGACGGCTATATTCTTACGACCAGAGCAAATATTATTGCGTGCCAGAGTGAATTTATTGACCATGCGAACGTTTGGCCGTTGAGACGCGTCGCGAGAGACAGAGAAAGTCGCTTTTACGAGTAGGAACAAGGGATCGTTCTGTGTGTAATGACATAATTAATTGGTTGGATGCGGAAGGTGGTTTATGTTATTTTATATTATATTTGTGTGTGTAAATGACTAGTTTGCCTCCTATAAGAAAGAAGAGACGTAGATTTGTAATTAGTATTTACTGATGTTATCTTTGTTCAGTACGGCCTCTTCATGGTGTATTTTGTAAATTTTTATTTAATATTGTTCAGTCTAGTTCGAGTCTTAATAAAATAGAACTCGAAGAGTACCATTGAAGAAAATACAAATACTTTATCTGTAGATCCTCAAAAGTCTTAAGACACTTACTGAATTTCACACAAATCTCAAAAAAGTTTGAAAGTATTAAGAGTTGCATAGAAATATTATATCATGGGATACTTTATGTAATAATATAACTATACAGTGTATAATACATTAGAAATTTCATCAAGCAGGAAGTAGTCGAAACTTCGTAAACAACGAACAAAATTTACGGATTTTATAAGACAATCTTTAAGCAGGATCACGCGAAGCTTGTCGCTATACTCCAATTTGCAAAGGATTAACGTGCCTGACTATCCCTTTGAGTGTCATAGACGTACCTAGACATCTACCAAAACTCATTAACATGGACTCTAGTCGCGTATATGTGTTAGTCGAATTTCTTCGATGTATACCGTCTGCACTAGTACAGTCAGTCTTTCTCCTAAATACGTGCACTTATGACCCTATAAATCCCATTCTAATTTATTTTGACATGTTTTTCATTCATTCGGAAGTCCACATCACAATATAGTATACAGTGCACTGAAAAAGTATTCGATCCACAGAAATTGTTTAGCTCTGAAGTATGTCGGACACAAATGTCTACTAAAGACAATTACCACAGGCTGTTCAAGGCCACTGAACAAGCTCTCGGTAAACCATTGCCTACTTAACACGTTGAACGCCGTGACGGTCACCGGTGGCCGACACCTCACATTTAATTTAATTAAATAATTACTGATTGTCGCAAAATTTTGAGCAAGCTTCATACTGAAACAATAGTGTAGATATAGAAGAACACGACTGAGTACTCAAAAGTTTTTATTCTTTACGATTTATGTAAGAAATAGTAAATTATATCGTGTCTGACTAGATATGGCCGTTTTCACTGTGGCGTTCAACGTGTTACATTTTCATTTCTTGAAACAATTTAGCCGTTTACCACATTAACCAGTACAGTAGCGCCCGGTTAATAGTCGCAGGCCTCGGACCTAATCGCGACAACTATCGAGGCAGGTAGGTGTTCCAGGAATTGCCTGATCTTATCTCTCTTCGGCTCGCTCGCCTCTGGGTGCGACGGAGACGACAGTGAGACACATTGAGAGCGAGTGAGATAGAATGAAATGTCATTTGTTACATAGCCTAAAAAAGATTAAGGGGACTAGGCAGTCAAAAAATGCATTTTGTTTTAATTGTATTTTTCGAAAGTACTATCCTTCCCGAGTAAAATGCCGTTTGAATCATGTTAAAATTCGCAAAATTAAGGATTTGACAGCCGAAAAGTTCGATGGCGTGGTATGTAGTAGTTATGGTCTTCCAAAACTTTAAACGCGTTTTTCTCGAAATTGTACTTCCTCTTCATTTTGCAGTGATTGCGAAAAAACGGAGGTTCAAATCGACTTGAAAAAAATTGAGAAAATGTAAAACATGTCTAGTTAAGGCCTGAGCCTACGCATAAGTCTGCAAAAACTCCTGTTTTGTCAAAAAAAAGTATAAAATAGCTTCTGTTTTAATGAAAAATCGCGTTTTTTTAACTTTACTGCCGCCATTTTTACAATTTTGATATTTTTTCGTTTTAAATAGGTTCAGTGCAGATTAGGGGCCTATAGAGTGCCAAATTTTTCTGGATATTTTATAATTCAATTCTTTATGGCCAGGATCACTGCAAAACCGCAACGACTCCAGAAAAAGCGCCTATACATCAGTCGACTGTAAAACCATCATATAGAAGTATATCTTATTGAAAACAAAATATTTTTTTACAATTTATAGTATTAATAAACATTACCTAAAAGTACTGGTCACAATATGTATTCATTTACTTGTAACTAATTCTCAAAGAAAGTTACATTTTTACCGAATCTGACTGCCTAGTCCCCTTAAAAGAAATGCCGTGATGGGAATGATACCGCGACAACTAACCGCGTAGAATATGCAACCACTAACCAGCCACTACTGCATATGAAAAATTACAAATTCGGTGTTAGGGTTTACTATAATTTACAATCGAAGTGATCTTGAACGGCCAATACTTCCTGCCTCTGTTATAAACGAGAAACGACCTTGAAGGGTCTGATTTCGGATGTGGTCGAGGTGGACGAGGTCGCCCAAGATAGTCACGCAGGGAGCGATGCGTCACATTCTCAAATTTCGCGAAAGTATCGAAGGCTAGGGTTCGGTGGAATCCTCGCGAAGATCCTTCGCGGTGTAGATCGTGGAAACGAGGAGTGTGCGGTCGTGTGCGGTCGTGCGGGCATGCAGGAGTGCGCGGCCCGGTTTCAAAGTGAGCCGTTAAATTATTCGTGGCGCTTTCGGGCGACAAATGGACCAGCGAGACGTTTTAAAGAGTCTCGAGAGTCGGACGCCTATAAATAGGCAGGTTAAGGAAACGTTTAAAATTAGTATCCAGTACGGCACGGTGTAGGCGCGCACGCGCTTCGATTCGAAAGCAACGTGCAACAAGGTGAGTGTTTCGAAAACGGTGCAAGTTTCCTTATCTTTGTATGTAACCCAGCATCGACTGCTATGGTCACTTAGCCGGAGGAACTGCTGTTTTAGGTGCGTTCTGAACCACCATGTATCAACGGCAATGCGGAATCACTGAAGATGAGCACTCATCTTACAAGGATAGCTACCGAAGTAGTCGTCTTGGACTTTAATGAGCTCTTGCATTCTGATAGATTGTTGGTGTTATGAATCATCGTATACACGGTTTTGGGTGTAGACGGTCAATAGTTTAAAAGATATTTAATGTTGAAGTGCTGATAAGGTTTGTCTACTCTACTGTAAGAGGTGCTTTCAAGTACCAGAGCGTGGAGTAGACGGCAAAGCGATAGGTTGCTTTGCAGAGTTTTTTTTGTATTGAATATCTTTTAAACTATGGACCGTCTACGCTCAAACCCATGGATAAGGATATTCGTGATATCCTGATCTATCAACATGCAAAAGGTCATTAAAATCTGAGACGACCACTTCGGTAGCTTTCCTTGATTGCGCTGGTTGTGCCCAGAGTAGTGTAATACATTGACTGTCACAGTGAAAAAGGCCATTCCTGGTCAGACACGTTATACATTGTCGTTTTTAATACAAGTCATATAAGAAAATAATGTTAACGTATTCAATCGAGTGCATCAGTGTCTACATCAGTGTTGCAATCTGAAAGTTGCTCAAAATAATGGTAAAATCAATAGTCCATTGATTAAATAAAATTTGAACAGTCAACGTGTTAAGCGGCCTCTCACCTATGAAAGGTGTAGTCAGTGGAAGGAATGTAGTGAAACTGTAAATTAACTAAATTGAATGGTATGAGCGTCGGCAGAAGCAACAAAGGGGAACTGTAGCAGAACCTCGACAGATTCAACCTCGATATTTGCACGCGAATCTTATTCTACAGTAGAACTTCGATAGATTCAACCTCGATATTTGTATTCGAATCTTCTTCGTTGCATTTTGTTTACAATTTGTAAGAATAAAAAAGATAAATAAAGATTAAGACGGTTGAAAGGGGAGCCAACAGCCTCAGTTTTGTCTGGAATATATTATGTAGTGAGATTTCTCATGCATCTGTTTCGTTATTTCGATACTTGCACGAATTCTCATCCTCCTTTTTCTGCAATTATCGAGGTCTGCGACGAAAGAACCAACTTGAAAGATTCCCAAATATTGTTAATGATATATTGTCTATCGAATACTATTTTCCTTTGCTTTTAGTGTATACAGCATTTATAACTTTCGAATTATTTGGCATGTTAATGAACATTTAAAAGCTTTCTCTTATCATTTTGAACAGTGTATTGCTAAACACATTTGTTTTCTTTTTAATTATTGTGCATCTACGTTCAAAATATGATAAACAAAGAAAATGAACCAGTTGTAAAACCAACACGAAAAGAACAAACAACAATTAAAAGGCTAAGAATTACGCACTTCCAAATCATACATTTCCATCTAATTTTCATAACCTATCCTCCTATCAGCGATAAATGCAACACCAACATCACACTCAAGCATACAGACAACCGAACCAAATATAATTTACACTTTAACCTACCAACAAAACTCATGACGAAAGAATACAAAAAATTTCCTTTCGCAACATATAAAGACCGTATCTACCCAAAGCGGACCAATCTCTGTCAATCGCTATCGCTAATAACCACAATGCAGTCAACGCGTTAATCTACAAACTAAAAAAGCATGATACTAGTAATTAAAAAAGCATCCAAACGAACACGTGCGCATTAAAATCGACACATCATCGAAATCGCAGCACCGTGTCGAGGAACTCGATACCTCTGAACGGTGGAAACGTAACCGCGGCTCTCGTATGGAAGACCGTGGAGCGAGGCGTAGTCCTCGCCGCGGCAGGCCTAAATCGTTCAGCGGGAAAGCGAGAACACGCGGAAGTTAGGATGCGTGGGTATCGGTGCACGCAGAAAAGCGCGCAGGCTGCTTAACAGCGTGGCTGGCTGCTACTGGCGGCCATGGAATATTGATATGTAAATATAGCAGCACCGGTAGCGTCGATGGTGGTAGCGGCCGTGCAACGGCGGTTATAGGGGCGCTAGCAGGTTAACGAGCGGCTCGCAGAGTGCCGCGACGGAGGGTAAAGAGATGGATAGGAGCGGGAAGGGAAGGGAGAGGAGGGTGGGGAAGCTCGCGCGAAGTCGTAGGTGGGTTGATGGAGGTCGAGGGTGAGACAGATAGACGGATGGATGGATAGATAGGTGGTGAGAGCGAGAGAAAGAGAAAAAGAGAATGAGAGAAGGTTGGAGGGGGACTGAGCGGAAGAGAGCGAGAGAGAGAAAGCGGGAACAGTGGCAGCGGTGGCAGGAGATGGAGGTAGGGTGAGGCGGTATCGGGATGGGCGAGAGGGATGGAAGAGCAGAGGGATGGGGAGTTGGGTCGCTGCCGGCAGTATAACAGAGAGACGGTCGGGCGTGCCGCGGAGCGTGCCACCAAAGGGGATGAGAATTTTCCACAGGCCGGGAAATTATTGTCCCGACCGTTTCTCGCGAAAATATCCGGAAAAAATCGATCGACGGTTTTACCGAATCGTACTTATCGCGGTACGGTCCTTCTCGATTTATCGGATCGAACCAGAGAGAAGGATTTTTTTTCGAGTCGACGGAACGAGCGCCGAAGTCGCGTGTACGGGCGACAGTACGGACAATAGCAAGTCGCTGGTGTATAGGGACATGCCCTGCGGGACACGGCATGGAACGGGGTGGTTGGAACGGGCCGCAGAAACACGGAGAGGGCGGGAACACGTCGGTCGAGCGAGGGTTGCGAGCCGGGGATGCAGGGGGTGAATGTGGCTCCGTATGTACGCCTCTCCACGAACGGACTTTTGTGACTGTGAGAGCAAGCGGGCGCGCGCGGGCGCGCGCTCGCTCGCACGCGCGCGTGACTGAAACCGCCGGTGCTACTATCTACGAGGGCACGGAGAGTCGAAGGGTATCTTCTATAGACGAACACCTGGAAGGGTGGCTCGCTCGCGACGTGTAAAACCTCTCTATCTTTCTCTCTGCCCACCGCCACCGCCACCGCCACCCCACCTGACTCACTCCAACCTCTCCACATCTTTTCTCTTCAGACTGCCGGCCTTGTTCGTTCGCTGCGTTCTTCCAGCTCCGACTGCTTCTCCGCTTTGCCCTCTCGCCTCGTTCCTCGAGCTTCCTCAACGACGACTTCAACGTCATCGTCGTCTAGCTCGTCGTTTTCGTTCTTCCGTCGTTGTTCCTCTCGGTACATCAACCTCGTTCATCCTTCACCGACTCTCACGCGTTTTACCTGCGGGAGATCGGTGAAACCTTCGAAGGGCAGATTCAATCTACAGTCAGAGAGGATCCGACGAATTTTGGGAGGGATTCTCCGATCGGTCGGTCGATTACTTGTTACAGGGTCTTTCGTGATTGCGGTAACCATTGGCAGGATATGGCGATTCTGAATGAAAAATGGATAGAAATTGTACAATACGATTTTGTCATATGAGGTTTCCTTTTTGTAATTAATGACTCTGGAATTTTGTCTGAGTACTACACTGAGTTTAAATATGTAGTACGTAGTAATGGTTTTAATTACTGGAGAGTAGTCAGCTTGAAATTTCAGGACGTTTGATTATTTATAATGATATACTATTCCATTTTTTAATCTGAATTGAACGTGCAGTGCAATGAGATTTATGAACTTTATCAGTCAAGTTGGGTTTGAATTAAAGGTGTGATAATATTGCTCTTGAACAAATTCGACGAGGTATAGAAAAAGTCTAGAAGATATAACTCTTATCATTCTTATTTTACAATTATCGGATAACTTTGTTGTTTAATAACTTATACAGGACGAGTCTGAAGTCCATTAAAAGAATTTGTTGGCTAAATTTTACTGCATGAATGTAATGAACAGATTATAGTAACATGGGTCCTGAAACTATTTACTTTTGAAATACAGTCGTTCTTAGCGATAAAAATTATTACGAATACTGCGATAAATATAATAAATATTAAAACATATTATGAGTATAGCTGTTTACGTGGCATAAAGGAAATTAGCGAATGTTGATAGTGATTATGTTTAAAACATAAGTGGTTCTAAGGCACACATTAATTAGAACAGTTTGTCACTTTTGAATTGTGAACGGCATCTGCCAAGTTTGTAATAGAACTTCAGACACACCTTGAAAGGTGTGACTTTAGTACCTTATCATTACACATTCATAGTCGAAATCATTTTAGATGTGTAGTAAACAATTTATTAAACCGCTTAACCATCACGATCTTTAGACAGGTTAAATTCACTGTTAAAAAATTGTATCAACGTTTTGTAAATGAAGGATGCAAAATGTCACAAATGATGTTTATAGAAAACTGTTAGAAGTATAGATCTGTATACAGCAGAAGAGACAACTATTTGTATAATTTTTAATCCGAGAAGAAAAGAAAACTTAGAAGTTCGATATCTTATTTTGTTATATATCTTCGACTATCGAATTTTTCAAAATCGACTTCTTCAAGATGTAGGGTATTCAGTAAGTAATGATAATTTTATTATAAAATTTCAGTTTCTCATCCGTAATGCTATACTCTTCACAGCATGATCTTTCTACACATGTATACTCATTTCTCAGACAAAGAATTGCTTTAATGTCCAGCATAACTTATGATTGTCCTATTACAAAAGTAGTTCCCATTATAAGTTTTCTTGGCATTCATGACGAAGACCTAGTCTCAGCGGCTGCTTCTGAAATTTCAAATGGTCCATACCATTTATTCTTTGATTTTTTGGTAAACATTCTATGAAAATTATGTTTATATTTCCCGAATGGAAAATGCTCCTAGAAGAACAATAGTTTCAGTTCTCAGATAAATGAAACAAACTCCATAAACATAGATTACGGAAACTCCTGTCCAGTTCTTAGAGAATGGAATTAGAAACTCTATTTATAGATGGCATAAGTAAGGACCTTTGCAATCCGAATTATTCTTACCAATTTTATCGTCGATTCACTTGCAGAAACCTGAACTATCTAAAATCATCTACATTTTCTATAAGATTCTATAAAAAACAATTGCTGCACTCACAGCAGACAGAACCTGCAGACACGAATAACATAAACTTCAATATATCTGGACACGTCGATGAGGTACTTGCGCCAGAACCCACCTTCGTACCACGAGAGGTTAAGGAACGCAGCATTGGCGATAGAGAGTACAGATATTATACTAAAATTCTCATTACTTACCGAACACCCTATATCCTTCGTAACAAGTAAGATTCCCAATTCTCCGAGCTCGTGGAGTTCGTTTTCTTCCTTCTCTTTCCATCTCATCAGGAAGCATGGCTGCGTGTTTTTAAAGGGTGGACAAATGAGAAGGCATAGTTTGATAGGAAGAAGGTATGGGGGTTCGAGAATACGAAAGGAATGGAAGGTTTCGGACGAATCGAGCAACACCATGGGGCGCCTGTTTACGGGCGTCGCGACGACTGGAAAGAACGCATAGTCAGCCTTCCAGTCAGCAGGAGGAAAAGCATCCGCGTTGGCGAGGTAATCATCCCAGCCAGTTACGAGGCTGTTAAACGTCACTCCGCGAAACGACGCGACTCTCGTCATCATGCCACGCCGCGCCGTGCTGATCGTTCTGTCGGCTCGAGTTCGCTCCGAACCCTTTCCTCCTCTCGAATCGTCTCGTCGAATCGTCGATCGCTGTTTCACTCGTATTTCTTTTTTTCTGTTCAAGTAATGCGAGCTCAGTTTTTCTCGTCCCGAGATAGTTAACGCGTTCCGTGCCGTGTCACCGGCGATCCATGCAGAAAATACGATTCAGTTGAAATAAGTACTAACCCTGGTTACGCTAGATTGCACGGAAAATACTGTCGGATTTTGCCGTTGAAAATTGTTACATATTTTTTGTTGGTTTATCGAGAAATATGAGTAAGCTGCTTTACAGGTGGCAGATAATAATAGAAAATTATGAAAAATATGCGAGAAGGAGATTGAGAAGTAAAGTGATTTTAACATGTTACGCGCATTATTTTGTCGTATATTTGAGTTCTTATGCTATTCGGATAATATCAAATTTTCTTAGAATTTTGTAGGAATCAGCAGTTATCTAAATAAATAAAATTTTATGTAAAGTATTGCCGGTGATCCACGCAGAAAATACGATATAGTTAAAATAAATACTAACCTTAGATATGTTAGATGGATCGGAAAATATTGGCGGATTTTACTGTTGAAAATTGTTAATATTCTTTGTTATTCTATCGAGAGATATAAGTAAGCTGCTTGATAGGCATGATGTAGTAATAGAAAATTATGAAAAATATGTGGGAGGTAAATAGTTTTAACATGTTGCGGGCCGCAGTGGAAACAGCCATACCTAATCAGACGCATTAAAATGTCCTGTTTTTAAAACAAATAATAAAGGAAAAAGATATTTAACACGTTGACTGCCACCTTAAAAACAGTCACCGCCAGTCAGACATAAAATAAATTTCTCTTTTCTATGTAAGTCGTAAAGGAAAAAAATGTTTAAGCATTCAATATTGTACATATTGTCACTATATTGGTGGTGAAATGTTAAATGTATATAGTAAAAACCAATAGTAAATTTAATTAAATAAAATTTGGGAGGTCAATCATCGGTGAATCCTATGGTGACCAACTTCTTCATAATTACATATTGCCTTTTAATCAAAAAGTTAGGTAAAATTTTCCGAGTATCCTAGTATTCTATCGAAAACTGTTGACTACAGACTTTTTAAAATAAATATTTTTTATCCGTTCGTGTCTGAATCTAGACTAGTTTCAGTTTCTGAAATTGACTTGTACCACTTAAAAAAATGGCTGACTCGTCACGTTCTATTTCTACTTGCTTAAAACCTATAGTTTTGCTGAATTCCACAACGTGAAGCAAAAACATTTTTGGACCTTTGCATCTATTTATATTTGGTACAACGCTGACGTCATTTTAAATTTCTGTTTACAAAAGAAAACTAAGAATTTTCCCATACAGCAATTCGTATTTTGAGTAGAAATGAATAGGCTACTGGTTACTTCCCAAGGCCAGTACTGATCATCGAAAGAAAATTGAATAGTATATTGAATCAGTTATATGCTGTACCAGAAAAACAGGAGTATTATTATTTAAATACAACTTATTATTATCTAATTTCAATGTTTATTTAAAAAAAATCGTTCCTTCTTGACAAATTGGTGGTAATTTTTCGTTGTCACCCACATTTTAAACTTTCCTTCGATCACCACTGCAAATACATAAACGAAACGCTTGTTATCAATGATCTTTATTAATCACATATTATTTTACATTGCATGGTTAATCAACATATTACGTATGTGGCCGCGAATATTTAACGTACATATCATTTATTATTTGACGAGTTTCTGCACTGCACGTTCCGCGATATCGATCCGTCCCCTTTAATACCTTCAGAGAGTATGTTGGTCGTTTCCCCGTATCTTCTTTTTCCGTTCTCGTTGACCGCCAATGCGTTCGACTGTGCAGTCCCCTATCTAGGCACAGTTATTAATTCGCAATTCGGTATGATCAGCGCCCACGCGCGACTACCGTTCACTCGTGACCGCAATTCGAATGATCAGACGAAACGGCGAAATATTTCCCTTTTTCAGCAAAGATCGGACATCGACCCGCCTGCCGATCCTCCGATCTCTCACCCGCATGCACGTGGCCGCCGATGAATGAACGAACGAGCGGCGTGAGAATCGCGCGCGCCAAGGGACACCGGGAACAACACGACGCGACGAGACGCGACGCGACGCGACGCTAAGACGGAGACGCACCCGCGCCGCGTCGTGTCTCATCGGAACGATTAAGCAACGCTGAAGAACGGCGAAAGTGTTTCGACCTGGTCGGTTCGAAGGGATATATCCATATTCCGGGTGGCGGTAGCGGTGCGCGAAAAAGGAAGCCACCACGGTCGTTTAGGAGGTGAAGGCTCGAGGAGAGAAGCGGAACTCGAAGCGCGCTCGAAGGACGGAGAAGAAGGCGAGGAGTGAAGGGAGCGCGGAACGAAGAAGAAGAAAACGAAAAAAAGGACGGAGAGAAGAGCAGAGAAGGCGAGCAGCTAGGCGAGCATTAAATCGGAGAAAGATAGAGAGGGGAGTGTAGTGGTGCGACGTGGGCGGCAGGGCGGTGAGGAGAGGCGGCGGCGGGTGGAAAACGTTACGAGGAATCGGGAGAGAAACGCAGCGGGTGTGTTGGCGAGAGAAAGAGACCGTAGAGGGGTGTGGGTGTGGGAGAGGAGGGGAGACGAGCACGATAGCGGCGCTGCGGCGTAACGACGCTATAACGCGAGCCGCCGGGTGATTACCTACCACCTCCGTACCCCGTTTACCCTCGTGCGTCGAGCACTGCGCCTTGCCGCGCCGCGCCACGCCACGCCGTTCCGCTCCGCTTCGTGCCACGCCGTGCCATGCCACGCCACGCCACGCCGAGTCAGGCCGTCCCCATCCACCTCGCCGTGCCGTGCCGCGCCGCGCCGCGCCACGCCACGCCACGCCACCGCCGTTGACCGTGGCGCGCTACCAGCACCGTGTCGGTAGCTCTGGATGCCACGCCATCGACCCGACATTACGCCCTACGAATCCCGTCCCCCTCCTCTTTGCCTCTTTCGCATCCTGTTCTTCTCAGGCGAGCCCGTGGCAGACCGATCGCGGCCTCGGGCTTGATCTCTCGTGTGCTGGTTGGGTCGTCTGTGTTGGCCGCGCGACAGCCGCGTCCGTGTCGTGGTGAGCGTGGGGAACGTCGACGCCGTAAACGCGACGTCCTCGTAACGATGCCACCGGAGACGGAGGCGAGTTTCAGAGCCGAGTGGCCCCCAGGCACGTACACGTACTCTCGGCTACCTGGCCTGTTCCGCCTGTAATATAGCGGCAACGAACGTGAGCACGGACCTATTTCAACGTGTCGGTTGGCTATACGGAGACGGTCAGCTCTCCCCTTCGCCCGCTTCCCCACCTCCTGACAACTCGAATCGCCGATTCTCCTTTTAGATGCTTCCGCGATGCGTGCCCATCTCGCCCGGTCTTTTCTTGCCTCTCACCGACGAGTATCGATCTCGAGACCGAGCTCGATCGGGGAATACGATATCGAATCCCGTTCCTCTTCCATTCGCTCGGGAATATTTTGCTAACGACGTTCCGCCATCTCGTTAGACCCGCGGTCACCGCGGATATTAATGTTCGACGATTTCGTTGTGATTGACAGAGTCAGGAGGAAGGCCGAAGATGAGAATATTTCGTTTTTCTTTTTCCACCGTAATTGAGTTTTAGAATTTCAAACAGATTTTGTGCTTTGGAGATGATGGAGTATCCGTCTGGGTGCTGTATCGCGTTGCTGGGGCAACCGCGATTGTTCGTTGCAAATTAAAATTGTTTTTAATTATGATTAGAGGAAAATATTTTGGAAGCTACGAAATTCATCAAAATTATCACTGTGTGCACTGAGTATCTGCACTTTTAATCGTGTAAGTGTGATAGTAACGATGATAATGAAGATTCTATTTATTTTATCCCGTATTTTCAAAAATTCATTCAGAAAGTCGAAAATATGATGTGATTCGCAGGATGCTAAACAGAATTTCCTCCACAGAATTTGTTCAGCTCTGAAGTGCTGCGCATTCAAATGATTAATCTGAATTCTTTAGACGACCAATGAATGTTGTCTGATCTTGTTTTTATATAAAATACACAATATACAAACGCGTCAAACTATTTAAAAAAAATTTTTTTAGACCTACTGGAACATAGTATTGGGTCGATCTCAATGTTCGAAGCTATACTACGCTTTCAAATTTAAGTAGTAAATAAAATATACAAAACAGATAATATATTTTGCAGTAGATTGCATTTCTTCGACAGTTTTCTGATCTTCTTCCAATTTGAATGCGTTAAACCCAAAGCTCCTTAACTATTTCTACATACGACTTACACATAAATAAATATTTCTGAAAAGTATTTCACACAAACTGAACGGTGTCGAAGTAGTTACAGCTTACATTCAGTGTATGCGTCTTTTTGTAACGACTCAAAGTGTCTCAAAGACTTCGAAAGAATACAATATTCATTAACCCTTTGCATTCGATGTCTTTCACACTCGATATGCGTAACCTTGGATCGGAAGTGTAACTTATTTTCACAGAAAAGTCCATTCTATTTACAATATAGTTATTTTAATAGCTGAGTGTCTATAAAAAGCGTACATCGTAGAATTTATGAGATTGAACGCCGTTTATAGTCATTTATACAAAAGAGGCAGTTTGAAATATAAATATCATGTGTGGGGGACATTGCTCGAGTACAAGGGGTTAATATAGCAGTCGATGTAATTTTTAATGAAAAAAGTTTCGAGTTAACTTTGTGCACTCCGAGACCCTTTTACATTTTCTAAAAAGCATAGATTCAGTGGTGCTTCTTCGAAGCTACTCAATTTTCGTTCAAAACGCTTTTGATATTTAACTGAGATTCACTGTACGTAATGTAACATAACATGCGGAAAAAAAGAAAGTTGAATTCAGTACTAGCAAACGATAAAAGGAAATATATCTGTCTTTTATGTTAACAGCTTGCATCACTGTATTTTCGCAAAAGGTTGAAAATGACCACCTGGCATGATTTCGTGATCGATTTTTCTTACACCCTCGTATTCAAATATTTCCAAACTTTTTTGAAAACTTGATACAATTCCATTATCTCGTATCATCTTAGCATGTAAGAAAGTCACCGAAAACAAAGTTGATTGTAACTTAGAAACAAGATAAATTCAAGGAACGTTCACGGTAACTCACTTTACCGTTTCTTAACCCCGCAACCACCTCTGTAGCGTATTTCGCGTATTACATTACACCCTGTATATTTTTAACAAACGTATCGTTGCTCCTCGTATTCTCGATCGTTCCGAGTCCGTGCAGAGGACTTTGCCGCGGAAGAAGACAGTTCGCGTAAGCGTTGAACCGCAGAAGTAAAATAAAGAGCGAAGGAACGGAAGAGGATAGGCGGGAAAAAGGGAAGAACAAAGAAAGGAAGAGGAACGCGCTCTTCGCTTCTTGCCAAAGGCCATCATCCCCGCGGGGCTTAACCCCAGGTTTATCGCGGCGTTATTAATAACCGCCACCCTATCCCCGGCTCGAAGCCGATATCTATGAACCTGACGAGCGAGAAAACCTCTTCCTTCCCTTCTTCGTCCCTCTTCTCCTACCTTCCTTCCTATCTTCTACCCCTTCACCTTACTTTCGTAGATTCCACCCTTTTCTTCTTGACCAACGCATTTGATCGTCCCTCACAGTGTCAAAAACATGCAATCGGTCAGATGAGTGTAGATCCTATAGATGTGTTGTGTTACACAGTGTTACGATTAAAATATAAGTAATAGACACTACGATTATACTGAATTTGCGCTATGTTGAGAAGCGTTAGTAACATTGAAATTAATTACATTTAGCAATATGAACTCCATAGTCAATGATGTATCGTAAACTTCTAAAACTACTTTCCTGGCCGGAAAACACGCAGGTTTCGAGTTCTTAATTATAGCTATCCTCCAGCGAAACCTATCGCACAGAGCTTTTCAATCATTCTGAACACCGATTGGCTACCAACAACCACGAAATTTAGTATAACTGTCCGTAGAAATCTGTTTAAAAATCAGATCAAGATGGCCACTAACGTCTACCCACTTCTTTCGAAGTATAAAGCCTCACTTGAAGAGACTCTTCATTATCTACAGGTGAAGAAAATCAAGCCCCGCCTGATCAGAAAGAACTTTAAAAATCAGATCAAGCACAACACTACGTACGAATACCCCGATTTCTTGGTTCAACAACCCTCGTGACAACCAAATCAACCACTCACAAATTTAATTAAGCGTGATTGGTACCAATGATATACTCATGATCTGGACGAAGATCATGGTACACAATACGGAGAATGCGAGAGTTTCGAAAAGTTTGTAGGTGTTCTGCTATTTATCGCTTTAAACTAGGAATATTTGTAATAAATGACGCGTGTGAGGTTATAAAAACGCACGTTTAGACGCTGGCGGTATAATTAAAGCGATCTGGTTATTTAAAGTAAATTGAACAAAACAAATGGTTCGTTAACAGAACGGGTTCTGTCGTTCTTCAGTTTTTTATATTTAACATCCTGCTTCTCGTCGTTCTCACGAATTCACTTCAAACCTATTGGATTCAAATCTGTTGACTCGACGGATGATGATTCATTAGGAGTATTTTGGAGTATCCACTTTTGCTCCGTATGAGCGGTACGCTTAAAGATCGTAGCGAACAGGGCGGGGACCAGAGATAACCGGACGAAAAAACGCAGCGGAAGCTGGAGTGGGTTAACGAATCATTGAATAAAGGCGCAGCAAACGTGGAATGGCTGGAAAGAAGAAAAGAGACGACGCGTCATTCATCGAATTAGCCTCGTTCCTGTTTGGTGTAAGGCTTTGCGACTCTCCACCCTCGGCGAGCATGCTAAAACGTTGGCGCGCCTCGAGCGACGCACTTGTACACCGCACGCGACACCGGCCGGAGATAGGCAAATCGAATACACCGGGTGTGCTCGACAGAAATCTGACGTAACTTCTCGCTCGTTGGTGTTCGAAAGAAATGCCTGATACAATATACATGATGTTGGATTATACGAAGGAAGTATTCGAGGCGTAGCTAGAAACTGATTATAAAATATCTAGTAAATAGCTCGAAAACTAAACATTGTATTTTTCTTCACACAAAAATCTTTACATCTTGAATTGTATTAATAATTATCATACAATATGCGAATGCACAGTGATCAAAGAGGATTCATGAGATTTTTAACTTTCTGCACAATGTTAAAAGAAGTATTCAACATTTACGGGATAGAGAGTGCACACAAAATTGAATAAATATGGGTCGAAATGTCAGTATTATTCAAGTTTTAATCAATTTTCCAAATAATTTTTTCAAGATTGAACTGGTTACAGCTCGGTTGATATTGATTTTCCGAATCCTGTATATAAAGATATTTTATTCAGCCGGAGATAGGCAAATCGAATATACGGGGTGTGCTCGCTGGAAATCTGAAATAACTTCGGATCGTATGAGTTAAATAGTAATCATGAAAGAGAATAAAGCATTTCTAGGGAGCAAGAATCGAAAAATGAATATTATCGAAGATACGAACAGTGTCGTATTAAAAAAATTATCCAGAAGATTGTATATAACTCAACAATACTGAGTTTAAATTGATATTAATTTAGTATTGATAGCAATTGCGATAGTACTCTTTCAGACGGTTCCGTTATACGACACTTTTATACTTTTTGTTGCATGTTTCTCGGTATGATACTTCTATGATACCTTTTGATATCATACTTTCATGAGGATTTTTCATATGGTTCTGAATATAATACATTTATGCAGTCATTTGGTTTAATATTTTCATAAAGCGTTTTCGGTATGATACTTTTATCAAGCCTTTTGGTACAATACTCTAAAGAAACTCTTTGGTACAATATATTACGATATTTTTTCGTATAATACAATCAAATCTTATAATGTAATACTTTTAACAAATGTTCTGGTAGGATACTCCTATGAAATCTGTTGATATGATGGTTTCATAAAGCTTCTTCGTATGATACTCAATATGATACTTTTATCAAACTTTTTTAGCATGATACCCTTATGAAATCTTTTGATATGATAATTGATACAGTTCTTTGTACAATACTCTATACATTGAATGATACTTTTTACTTGACATGATACTTCAAATATTTTTTCCTTTGTACACTGCAAGTAACTATTGAAATTATTCGAATCACTGATACCAGGCAATAAGGCAATGTATGCTACAACAAATGGACAAGTTAGTGCACCCTGAGCAGCCTCAGAGTTTGAGCCTAGCGTCACCTCAAACGATCACTTATCTTCCAAGAGCAGACGCAATTCTTCAAAGAATTACAAGATCCAGTGGATAGCACAATACATAGTAAGCGAAATTCTTTGTCCTCTGCAATACTAGCGTACGAAATGTGCAGTAGAGTCTTTTTACGGACACGTGCCGAGCTGTTACGTCGCCTCAGTCTCTGTCGCGACGGCGGATCGTTTAAAGTGCCGTGCGACGAGTAATCGAGTTTCGGAGACTCGTGTGCATCGCCGTGCAATCCGTTTATCAGCGTGGTCAACTCCCGCCAACCTTCCACTTCACCCACCACCCCTCTCGTTTCTCTTTTGTTCGCGTTGTGACCTCGTCAACCGAGCAACACAGACCGATTGGCTATGCAGTGAAACGAACGAAACGCAAATTATTCTCATATATCCTACACGTGCGTATGCGGGAAAACCGATACCGGCTACCTGACGATTAACCGGAAGCTCCACGCGTACCTTCGTATCGTCTTTGCCTTGCAGACGTACAGGGTGTCCCATTTTAGTAAGTTGACCGACACATTACAGCCCCTTTCCTATATAGACCGTTCTGGTCTCTGAAACTTTCATTATTCAATGGTACAGGTGTTATTTTATATTGTTACTGCGGTATAGTAACCTCCGAGATTATAATATTGTAACTTACTGAACCTAGCGACGTTTAGCCATGCCGTGGTTATGTTATAGTCAGAAGTACAAGATCCGGTCGCTGAACGCAGATAGTCGGTCCAAGATGACGTACAAGATTCTGTACTTGCTAAAAAGCAGAGTGTACTTGCTACAATGAGTTTGATGATTTATAGCACATTTTGAGAAAGTTTGAGGCATTATTCTCAATTTAGAACACTTATTCGGACCAAATTTTCTGGTATTTACTTAAACTGCTGTACAAACTTAATGTCATAATTCGAAAATGGACATTTTCTTTAAGGTATGACTTATATTACCTGAAAGAGCATAGAATAAGATGCTGATAAAGTTTTTCATTAAAATCAGAAGACACTGTTTTTGAGAAAGGAGTCTTTTGTGATGTTTCAATCAGTGTACCATACCAGGCGTGGTTCGTTAGTTTAAAATAATAAATTAGTGTAATACATAAAGACAGTATATACAAGATTGGAGCTTGTATATTTAACAAATTTTCAATCGATTTCCATACAACAAAAATAAATCGACGAAGAAAGATCCCAATCATGGGGATCTATAAGGATTTGTCGAGATTTTAATAGTAACTGATCTAATTTCTTGCCCTAAGATATAAGTAGGTATATTTGTACGGGCGTACCCACATAAGGTTTAATTTATTATTTTAAACTAATGAACTACGCCTTGTATGGTACATTGATTGAAAGAAAATTAAATCCTGATATTATTGTTTTTTACTTGTTGATGTATCTGGAACACAACGTTGAAAAAGTTGGGTACTCAAAAAAGAGTTAAATGGATAATCGTTTTCAGTGCTTCCGTGTCTCTGTTAACCCATGGTGGTTCTGAATCCACCTAAAACTGTAGGTCTTCCAGTTAAACGACCATAGCAGTCGATGTTGCATTACATACAAAAAGGAAGAAGAATGCGGAAATATCAGGATATTTCAAAAGTCTTTGCATATTTTTTAGACGCACTTCCAAGTATGCTCATTTTAGTTTATGCCATTCTAGCGAACATTCCTGCCGTTATGCATAGATAGACTGTAGAGATTCAGTCTTGCGATTGTGTCCAGAGAGAATAGGCAAAATTTTTAGTCCGAAACGATGAACATAGACAAGATGCGCATTTGTGATTTAATGATAACGTCAGATCACAGATTGCAAGGGTGACCTTTCAAAAAATGTCATGAGAAATTTTATCTCATTCTCCATATTTATTTATTTCGATTTATTACAATTTTATATGTTTCAGAACCTACAGGAGCTCCCAAAATTGCACTCAACACGTTTTTTAATTAAAAATCAGTTAAACCTTTGAATGGGATACCGACCAATTGTCAAACCGCTCGTAACAAATCACCGAAAAAGAGGGTAATTATATTAATAATTCAATTCATCTCTTCGTGTTTATTCATACAATAAAGTTCATCGAAAAATACTCAGACTGTTGAAATGACCCGATGACTCGTACCGCAAACGATCACTTATTTAACACGTTAGACCAGTGATCAACAACTCGCAGCTCGCGAGAGCTGTCTGTGCAGTCCACTTCAATCAGCTAAAGCGAAAAATCGTCTACATTTTCCAGCTGTATGTTCATTTATTTACATTGTACATGTCACGTATTTACATTCTTTATTATCTTATACATCCACTCTATACGTTAACAATTTTTAACCCCTTGTCTTATAACAACGAGTCAGACTCGTATCGCAGATTATGGTCTGTACGTTGTAAAAGTGAGTTTCACTTGAATATAAATTGTTACAAACTTTATATTACAGCACCGTTGACTTTCAGAGATTTATTTAAAGCGAACTGTACGCGTCCATAAATGTTCTTCCTGAGTCTCCCCTTACAGCACTTGAATAATAAATTTCAGCGCCAGATAACCGTTGAAAAAATCGTAAGGCAAGGGGTTGAAGCAACAAACTATCTTTTCCCTGGTTGCGGCCCGTACGAATTATCAGATTTTCCGTTCGGTCCGCCGCAAAAGAAAGTTGCCCATCGCTGCAATGGACCGTATTTCTCGGACACCCTGTGTATCAGGCGCGTGTACGGGGGTAAGCGAGGCGCACGTGCGAGCACGCGGTCGGTCGTTTGCCGTGGATATGTATGCGCGCTCGCGTAATAGCCTCGTTCCTGCCGTACTCGATGCTAGATACGTGCGGCGTCGCGTACCTCCGTTCCAAGAGTTTCGGTCTGCGCGATAAACGATACCGTGCCGCGCCACGCCACGCCATCCCGGGTCACGCTAGATGCGGTCTGGCGTGGCCTCGTGCCGCGAATTGGCAGGGGAATGGTCAGAGGACGTAGTCGGAGGCAGTGTGGCGTGGCGCGGCGGTTTGCCGCCCCAGCGGCGCGACGCGACGCGACGCGACGCGATGCGATGCGACCCGTCGCGACGCTAACTTTAACGGAGATAGCTCGGAAACACCACGGCGCGGTACGTACGGAAAGAACGAGATGGCCAGGTAGCGCGAGCCACGGCGATTTCGATCTAAGCTTCGTGGATCGACTCGTGCCTGGGGATCGGATAAAGACGGTTACGCCTAGAAACGTAACTCTATATCACGAGGATTCGGTTTTTCACTTGAGTCCTGCTGATGTATGGATATTTGCACGCACATTCGGTAGTAGGCGATTTTTATGAAACAGGGTGGACCCTGCAGGGTGTTTTGAAAAGGGGGATGGAAATTTTGAAGTATTGTATCGATTGAGAATTGGAACTTGATTCTGAAGGCGTCGTGGATAAAGATTTCACTGCAGTGACGAAGAATTGAAACTGATAGATTCTTGATGATAAGGAGTGTAAGAAATGGTAAAACGGTTATTGATTAAAGTATCAGTTTAATTACGTAGGACAGACGGCCTTTGAGAGAAAAATAATTGTAGGAGTGTTCGAGTGAAATCGTTGTGGATGGGAATGATTGAAAGAGATATAAATAGTTGAGCAGTGTGTAGTGAGGACTGCGGCTGTAAGGATGTGTTATTTATTTTAAACGTCGTAATTCATTATTTTATCTGAGAGACTTAAAATAGTATTATTTATCTAACGATTTGACGATCTGGAGATTGGTCTGAGATATGTATTAAGTACAATGAAAATTTGTTATCGGTTAACGTGTTAAATGCCATGGCGGTCACCGGTGACTAGCACCTCAAATTCAATTTAATTGAATAACTATTGATCATGACAGTATACTGAGCGAATTACACATTGTAGCAATAACGTTGGGACACGAGAACACTATTGAATATTCAAATATATTTTGCCTTTACGATTCGAAATAAAAATAATAAATTCTGCCGTGTCTGACTGGGTATGGTTGTTTTCACTGTGGCACTCTCCTCGTGAGATTACAAGCTTGAGTTGTTAGATATTAATACTTATCGAACTGAATAAAAAAATGCTAAGTCGATACAGGTCTGCAAATCAATCCTTTTGAAATAAGCAGCGATTTTTTTCTATTTCAAACTTTAAATTCACTCGTTTCAGGTTTTCTAAAATACTCTAAGGTAGTCTCATTACTATAACGTAGTATAATGAGTACTTCTTTTTGTAAGATAAAACTGATACCCGTTGATATAGTACTACGTCTGTTTATAACTTTAAGCTATCGTAGAGACACCCATGTTAGTTCAGTCAAGATCATCCAAGGAAGTTGAAAATCTTTTTTAATTTGAATGTGTGTGGAAATGAAAATATACATAAAAGAATCGAATGAGGAATACTGTTTAAGAATGACAATTGAAAATCATGTTATAAACGCGAAGTCATTTTACAAGTGTGGATATGACCTTGCATGGTCTAGACGAGATTGTTTTATTAAATTGCAAAGCTAAAGATGAGTTACGAATAAAGTTTTACAAAAAATTTGTTATTATTTGGATGAGAAAATATCCAGTTATTATTGCACGCGCAGAGCTGCTATTTTATTCGGTCAGAAAATTAAGCCGAAAGCCGCCGTTTAATCTGAAAGGACTAATTTGCAGATTTATGTTGATGAAGTATTTTTTATTTAGTTCAATGAATACTATAAGCCAGAGAACTTCTGTGCCATTTTTTCGAAACACTCCGCGCATCTCATTATGTTCGACATGTCTGACCACGGACGATCAATCTTTACTTAATCAGTTCGGTCGAAATAATGAGCTAGACTCGAAACGCCTGACTGAAACCAATGTGCAATCTATGAGTCAGACTTTTTGGGTTCAAAATGTTATGCATAACACATTATACATAAATAAATTATTAAGTTTGCATTTCAGATTTTGTCGTAGTTAATAAATTTAGTATACACCACAGCATATACTCTAAGAGATTTTGTCTCACCTTGTATCTCTGTTTCTCCAGACAAAGTAATGTTTAAGTTATACCTCAAGTATTATGTAAAATTAAGTATCGCATCTTATGCGTACAAAGCGCAAAATAAGTGACAGTCGAATGGATGAAACTCAACTCCTGAATTCCGTGGACATTACCGATGTCTGCGGTCAAATACTTAATTTATTTAAATAACTATCATTTCTGATAAAAAATCCCCATAGCATGAACATCGAAATAATATTACAGAATTCAAATTATGTGATCGAATAGTTAAAAACTTTTTCGCACCCGGAATTATACTAAAAATAGCAAACTATAAGGTGTCTGGCCAGGCATGTCAGTTTTCACTGCGACACTCAACGTGTGAAGCTTCAATGTAGATCACAATAACGTTATCGTTCTAAAAATATTTGTTATGGTAGACTTTAGGACTTCAAGCTTCTGTATGATTATTGTACAATTAAACAAAGATATTGCGATAGTGTCATCTGTATTATTTAGTGCAGCTCCATTTCATCTGACTCACAACTCCTTGTGTCTAACTTCTTGAAGAAAAAGAAATTCTCATTGTAATAGGTATTGTAAAATTAATCACAATATCAGATTATTTTTATTTTCATACATGTCCAATGAAGATCTAATCATAGTTATTCCAGGTTAGGTGTAGCTTTACAACAGTTTTCACCTTCTTCTTTAACTTTTACATTTATTTGATCAGTTCTCTTCGCGCTTCGTACGCGAAAAGTTTCTATTCGTTCCAACGTGTCTGGCCTTCGAATTTCAGCAGACCGTCTACAGAGACACGCTGTTTTTTCAAACAACTTCGTAAAAAGAGCAGAGTTTCGGAAACTCGTGCAGCAGGGTAAGAGACGCGTCGGACGCTACAGCCAGGGTACAAAGAAAAAGGGAAATCGAGATGAAGGAAACGCGAACGGGAATGATGAATTGCGATGGGGATGGAACGATGGTCAAAGAAAGAGGGTGAGAAACGGGTGAAACGTGGTAGCCGATGATTGGAATTAACGACCCGGCGACCGTATCGATTATTCGTCTAGCGTCTAACGATCTTTGAAACTACATTTGCATTTTGGCAAAAACACATACACCCTTTGGCAACCTTAGTCCTGAAACTACGGAGAATTTTGCAGTCGCCGACGAATTCACCTTTTAGGAGCCAAAATGAAAGAAGGGTTATGCCGTAAATTTTAAGTTGCCTGCAATTACAAGAAACATATCGCTTCGATTTTATTGCTTAACTTAGCAATGCATTTATGTTGAATTTGTTCCTTGTTTCGAACTACACAATTTGCACTCGTAACTTTAAGTTCTTTATGCACTTTTTTGGTCCATGCTTTGAATGAGAAAAATCAAAATTTTATAAAAGTCTTACAGTTTAAATGTTTCTTATTTTCTCACTATCTTCATTACTCTTCAGTTGTGTGTTTCAAATAAAAGTATGTACAGGTAAGAAGAAAATTAATTTTGGTTAAACTATAAATTTGAACGTAACCGACAGATACGTTGCAAGTTTATTAGCAATATAAAGATAAGAAGTGAAATTTTAAAACAGTGTTATCACAGAGGTAGTTGGTAACACCTGTGATATAACATCCTGAAGTCAATATAGTGGCTATTAACATTGTGATCATTCCACATTACCCGTACATGGTACGGTCTAAATATCAAAATAGTTAATAATATATTAGATGGCACGGAAAGTTTTATCAGATTTTTCGATAAAATATCAATTTGTTATTATTAAAATTACATCATTTCTTAACACATTCGCTGCCATGAGCCCCATTCAGAGATCCTTCATATTTAAGGTATTAAATCCGTTAAAAGGCAATTAAAGTCTATAGAATCACATACAAATTTTTTAATTATCTTTTAATAAAAGGTTAATCTCTTATGTGTTGATCGTGTCTTTTTATGATTGTTTGTTCACCACTCAGCTTACTTATTTCACTAAAAGGAATAACACAAAATTGACAGTTTTCCGAGAATCATGTTTGCGTATTATTTCAAGAAGACTGATAAACTAACGTACGAGACGTTAAAATGGCCGATTCGACTGGCGATCAGACTGATAAATTCTTAACATACGAGTCGTTAAACTGGCATTTCAAGGAGACATATCCATTTAGGCCACTTCGGAGACGCTACTCCATCACAGTTAAAGCGGTACGTACATAAAACAAAATAAATAAAAGTACCCACTGAAAAACAGTAGCTCGTGGACTGCAATTACATTATACATTGAACAGTGTTTGCAGACTACAAACACGTTGACTGTCATGGTGGTCACAGGTAACTGGCGCGACAAATTTTATTTAGTCAAATAACTATTGATCTTTACTGTATTCTAAGCAAATTTAACGGCGCAACGCCAATAGAGGTACGCATGCACAATACGCAATACTTAACCATTCCTTTCCTTCACAATTTATATCGTGTCTGGTCGGTGATGGCTGTTTCCACTGTGGCAGTAAACATGCTAATGAGCAATAGTAAATTTTTTACAACAAATATTCTGCTCATGCAGGGAGAACTCATGCCCCGTCGTTTACGTCTCAGCTCAAATCTATAAACAAATCCCGAAAGAAAAGGCACGACGCGCGAGTTGACAGGGTTCCAGCGCGACGTCCCTGCGCCGACGGGTCTTCGAAGCCGATGAATCGCGGGAACCGCGCTAACAGGGATAAAGAGGGATGCAAAAAGAAGAAAGGGGAAGAAAGTCCATGTGGAGTGGGTAGACGCTTTGGAGGAGTAGGCTTTATATTTATCACGGCAATAAGGCGGCTCGAGGCCGAGTGTCGTGAAGCAAGAGGTCGGAGGGGAAATGGCAGCAGTGCAGGAGAAAATGGCAGCGACGCGGGGGTGCAGACCGGCGTCGTTGCGACAATCGGTGGCCGTCGTTACCGTTAACGACGCGCCGTCCAATACCGTCGCCACTCTCTCCTATTTCTTTCTCTTTTTCCCTTTTCCTTCTCCTCCTCCTCATCCTTCTTCCACCCGTTTTACCCCATCTTCTCTTTCCCTTCGCCTTCTCCACCACCTACCGCTTCACCCGTCTCCGCTACTTGAATCGCACGACCATTCGACCGTTCAACCAGCCAACCGTCAGAGAGACCGTTCTTCGGGAATCCGTACCACCCGGAAATTTTGCACAGGGTGTACCACAATTTTTGCGTCTCGCCGCGTCACAGGCGTACGGGTGTTGGTAGAAAAGGGTTAACGATTAGGCGGCTTACGATGAACGATTTTAGGGAAAACGGGTTTGAATGTTCTGAATCACTATAATCTTACAAGAATGTCTGTCCTCGACAACTGTTTTCTCGTGGTGAGTTTCAGAAACTCGGTTATATCGCTGTACCAGTAAAACTACCAGCCAAACTCATTATTTCTGTACCAATAACTCGAAAGTGGCAAATTTTTAGTTGTGTCATTGTTACAGCAAGTCAGGATAATGTTGTGCTGGTGTTACAGCAATGTCCGTTTCCTCAACACAGTGACAAGTTCAATTATCTTTAGATATAAGCTTCAACCCCCGAACAGCGGACGGTGGGACATTTTTGACTTATAGTCAAATTTCTTTCATACAAGTTTCCAAACAAACTCATTTATTGTGTTTTTATTTTATTTTTTGCCGAAGATAATAAGTAAATGAAAGAGTTAAATATTTTCTTCTTCGCAACTTATATTTAGAAAAAGGTACTATACTGAATCTGTCTAGGTGTAGCAATTTTCATTGAGGCATTCAACCTGTAAAGAGTGTTTACTCTGTTTTGTTGAGTAGTATAAATCCTTTTTAGTATTCCCTTGTACTGGAAGTATGTGCATGCGATTTTCATTCAATGATGCTGACTTTGATGGCAGAAATTTTATACTACTTACTTATCCTTAAGGAAGACCTCCAGTTTTGGTACCAGTCGCTTGTGCAAATGCCTCAAAATGATCACACGATTGTCCTTCAACATTTCTTCTATTTCTCGTACAGTTTAGAAGAGATTTTTCATTAAGATTCCTTTAACGATAGCACTATCGAAGCGGACATTACTTTCCCATCAACCAAACTGTTAGAAGTTATTTTCAAAGTCTTGTGCTGATTTGGCTCGATTCTACCTATTTACTATGCTTCTCGACTATTCTTCCTGAAGACGCTCTTTACCTTTTTCCTTACCACCCACAATCCCTTTGTGTCTTTCTTTGATTTCTGAGAATTGGTTCAAGGTCCGACTGTTTTCTTTTCGACTTGCAGACGTTTCTTAAAAATAGCGACGACCTAGTGAGCGTATCATAAATCCAAACCTTCGGAAAGCCAAACACATTGCACACCCTGTTTTCCTTCTTCTCTTGTCCTTTCGTCTTACTAAAATCGAGAATGTGTTTAAAAATAAGATTAATAAGAGCAGCTAATGATAGTCAGCAGGAGACCCAGAGGAAATCGAATCATCGAGACAACCGTATCCTGGCTCTGACAGCTGCAGACGTTGCTTCCTGGCTTGCTTATCATAAAACAGCAGAGGAAGCTATAGCAGAGTCACACAAATTAGGTCTCTCAAGGTCATTTCGTATTATGCTACGATGAATATACGATTAAAGAGGATAAACAAATATAACACACAGTACAATACAATGAAAATCGAAATGCGAGTTAAAATATGGTAAGCCAGTTTCCAAGTGGAATTACGTGGAAATACCTTAAACGGCGTAATTTAGAAGTCTCTATACTAGAGGTGGTAGAGTCGTTTTCTTTTCAAATTTCACCCAATTCAAGCCGGGTATTGTATCTGTGAAAACAAAGGTTTCCTGAACCTATTGGTGATGATGGTGTAAATGACATTGTTCATCTGTAAATCCTGTATTGTACACTTTCCTTTATTTCCCCATCATTCCACTCGTGTGATCAAAGATTTAAGCTCGATATAGATTTGCAAGTACCGTTCACTTGAACAAACCTATTACCCCTTTAGCTGAGGCTGACCCAGACGCAGTGCTCTACAGCTGTACACACAGTTCTGTCACAGAACGCAACATAAGCTAACAGTACAAAGCATTTTATTAAAAATAATCAACCATTTCTCTCTTATCATCAAATCATTCTTTGGACGATGTGAACAAAAGAATGAAAAAATCGCTGGGTAGCACAAGCTATCCACAATTTCTTAACCCATTCACTGCAGAGTACACTAAATAAAACCCATCTGCTCTATACTGAATAACAACTACTGCGACAACGATGATCGATTAACTTTACACATTCGTATTATTACGTTTCGTTCTTTCACCTTCGTGATACTAAGCTCGATACTAATTCAACCCTAAATTTCTCATAAATTAAAGCCTGCTTAATCAGAACATACACATCGACCAAAATGTTTAGAACCGAAAAGAAACCTATATTGACGTTTCTTTGGAAAGGATCGCCTAGCAGGAGTCAGTATAGCGGCGCCAGGTAGCCAGAACATTGATCATCAATGCGTAGGACAGTCTTGATCGTCGAGACACCGTTCGGTCGACGTCATTCGCGTAAACAACGCGAACGAGCCAAAAGTGACTTCGACGGTGCTCCAACAAGTACGCGCAATCGGTCCGTGGACGAATTGGCTTGTTTTTTACGCGTTGCTGTTTCACGACGTTCGACGAGCTTCCACTGGTGGTGTGCAGGTCCGCCAAGTTCCTCTTCGCCGGCCCCGACGCCGGAGCGTCGTAATTTCAGCAAGAATAGAACGAGGTCGTGAACCAGACGTCCGACGAACGAACGTCAGAGAGAAGGAGAAATGGCGACGGTGGAGGAAGAGGGAAATGCGGAGGACCGGAGAAGGAAGAGAGACGGCCTGATAGATAGTCGGACGAAGAGAGGACGAACCGTCGGGAGAACCTCGTTACGAAATCATTTCGCCGGGAGTGCGATGGATCGATCGCAGCCATTTTGCATCCAGACCTCGAAGCACCGTGCTCAATGATTAATCCCCGTGGCTCGCTGCTTCCCTCTTCCCGGTATCATCGGACACGACGAATTCGGCTTAACATCCAACCTGCATCCACCGGTGGCGGCGCGACCACTGCGCGCCGGAGTATCCCGTTTATTAGAGACTTGTAACCCCTTAGCTACGGCTGACCTAGACGTAGAACGTTATAGGGTTTCCAAAGGGATCTGGTATGTTTGAGTGTGAATTTTCACATTTTAATGTTAACGGGTATATTTTAACAGGTTAAAGACAGGTTACGGTCTAGAACAGGGTTTTCCAAAGTGGGTTCCTCGAGATGAGGTGTCCTTTTTGTGTCTGCAACATTTATCTCATTAACCTTCTTTTTATTCATTTTTTTTTCACAACATTTACATGTTTATGATAATTGAAAACAGAGTTGTTTTTTATCTTAATGTTTAATTTTTTTGTTTTTGGATGGATATATTCTCTCTCTAATTTTGGTTTCATTTAGTGTTTCATTAAAATTAGGGTGGCGGGGATTGTCCGTAAAGTACAGGTTGGATTCCGCGATTTTTGGAAAATCGTATAAGGGTTGTGGAATGAAACAAGTTTGGGAACCACTGGTCGGGAGGCATCGTAGATAGGTTTTTAAGAATTAAAAAGAACTATGATAGATAATTTAATGAGATTTTAACATTTTATTAAGGATGTCTAAAACTAAAAAAAGGTATGTATGTTTTTTCTTTAATTTAGCATTGTAGATGACACTGAAGAGTCGTTAAATACGAGTCCTTGAAAAAAATCCTTCAAAACGGTAGAATGTTTAGCTCCTAAATCGTTGATCATGCCAATTATAAAAAGCAACCATTTTTAACATAATGACGAGACTTTAAGTTTAAAATAATTTTTAGTCAATTTTCTTCTTTTAAACGCCATTAAATAATAGAAATTTTCGAAAATTTCAAAATATTGGACGTTAGCCTCCTAGTAAAAAATATGTTTATTAAAATAAAAAAGTCGCAATTGTGTTGATTAATAGCTTTTCGAGATATTTATCCCACCAATTTGAAAAACGCGTTTGAAACTTTCGGTGGCCTGTTTTATTTTTCAAATTTCAAAGAGAATCCATTTTAACACGTATTCTTAAAAAGTTAGATATTCGAAAAATAAAACGAGAGAAATCGATTTTTTTAAATTTTTAGGCCAGAACTTACCCTAAACCCTAAGTCCATAATATCCTATTTTAAATATAAATCGCGAAGGAAACATATATTTTGATATTTGAGCATGGAGTAGTTAGTTTACATTATTGATATATTAATTACTAGTTAGTTGATCAAATAACACTGCTGGTGCCGATGACCGGTGACCTGTATGGTGGTCGTCGTGTTAAACATTCACGTGAGCGACGAGGTTCATGAAGCAGGCGCGTCAAGTCTGCTATTTTTGAGAATGCCCGTGATAAACTAAATGATTAATTTTCTTAGAAACTCGGTCAAGAAATCGAGACTGTAGAAGCACTGTTTGTCTCAGTAAATCCTAAATACTTAACAAGTTTATTCTGAAGCGTAGGTTTTGTCTCTAAATAGCAATTCACATATTGTGAACCCCGATTCTGAACAACGATTACCGGAAACCTGAATCTTTCAGACCAAATTGTATTAGCAGTTTAACTGTATATATTTGAACGTCGATCATTAATTTTAACTAGGGTAGGAGCACAGAGGCTAGGCATATCACGGTCACTTCATCCTCGTGATTTTGTCAAATGCTCATTGTCATCAATGCACGTTCATTGTAATTTTTAAAATGATAAAGTCGTCAAAATGGGAATCCACGTGTGTAATTGAATGAAAAGTGTCTCGACGACCATACTATAAATTGAACTTGCAAACTTCAAGTGCAGCACCCAGATTCAGGTTCCAAACCCTGATCGACTATGAAATGAGACCACCCGAACTTTTTCTCTTGCAAAACTAAATCCAAACTGTCCAACACAAACGTAAAACAGACATACACCCACAAACAATTCAATCACTCTTAAACATACGTCACTCGAGTTCTATAACGTAGTTGATTGCAAATTTTAATTTTGTCAATTTCTTCGCTGCATCCGATAGAAACAACGCGAGATCAAGTTAACGTGTAGTAACCGATAAGTATCATCACGTTTGTGTAAGCGAGATTTATGGCCTCACAAAATTCATAAAGTATGTGGCACGTGTCGGTACAAGCTTATCGTATGATAATAATTATCGACACTCCTGAAAAAACGATGAAAAATATATTTTACGTGCTCTACAAGGTGTATTAAGAGGTTGACTGGCACAGTAGAAAATTCCTTCCCTAGTCAGACACACCGTAATGTTCTATCTTTTAAATAGAAATCGAAAAGAAGAAAGAATTTCAGATTTTTATCGCATAACTGTTGCCTCGTATTATTATTACAATGTTAATAGTGCTCAAAATTTATAACAATTATTAGTTATTTAATTAAATTGAATTCGAGGGACCACTCACGGATAACCACCAGAGCAGTCACCGTGTTAACTAATAATTAGGTTGAACAGGGCCTTTTGCATGGTTTCCAGGCTCACCTAATTTCAATCTTTTGAAAACAATCACTGAAAGACCACAATTATGTATCCTGTACAATTTTAAAAATATTAGCCCGTGACGCTTTTATCTGGCCACCCTGTGTGTACTTGCGCTTGATCGCAAAAATATCTGGTTGCTCGCTGTAATTGATAAACTGCATTCAATTACTTTTAATTTACTTTATACTGAGCATTTAAAAATACCATTTTATAAAATGGTCATCATAATATCTTTCAATTTAAAATACTACTTTGTATTTATTCATTTATAAGTGATTAGATCCGTTACTTTACGTAACAACCCGTAAAATTACGACCATATTTATAAAATTAACGAAATTTAATCAGATGGTCTAAAAGATATAATAAATGCTAAAGGACATGCAGCCAAGTTGTAGTACATAAAATATATTAATAAATAACCGAATACTTTTGTGAGTTTAATTTTGCAATGAATCTTAATATATTTTGTTCTATACGACCGTTAGTGTACTTTCTAGTTGTTATGTAACATTGTAAAGTAAATTAACAACTAATCTTTAAAAACCGATTTCCGAACATACAATTTAACACAAAATTCTTTAGATAGTCATGGTGATCGAGTATTTTCACAGTCACACAAATGCTAATTTTGTACAGAAAATCGTGGTATAAATTACTCGTGTTACGACAGTAAACAACATTATACAAAACCTCAATTAGAATTATCCACTATTTAAGCACATGTTACGCTCATTACAGAGTAATACATACATTCAAAAACGATTTTCCTATAGGTAAACGAATTTCCTTCCAAAACAATTGCCCATGTTGAGAATTCTATTCTCCTTTTACCGTCTTTTCAAATTTTTATGTTTTACGAGTAAAGTTTTACGCGTATTCTGCGTTTGTGACATCCATACGATGTGCACCTCGATTACGTTGGTTGCACGTGGAGCAAACAGAGATGCGATCGCGAACAAAGAAGCAGACCGTTCGTTGCTTAAACGTTGCTGCTCATAATGCCGCTTTAAATGAGAGAATCTTCCTCTGTGTCCTGTCCTGGCCTTGCGTTCCTCCTTGCTTACATTCGAACGGAGAATTGCAGAAAAAAAAGTTCCTCCTTCGACCGAGAAAGTTTTAACGACGTAATCGCCGCTTTTGGAGTCAAAGGAGTGCCATGATTAAAACGCAGCCCTCGGCACCTTATGCTTCACAGCATTCTACAGAGTATCCTTGCAACTCTTCCCTCTCCCAGTTTCTACCTTTTATTCTTCTTTCCCTTCGTTCATGAGTTCGATGATCATCTCTTTGTACGCTCGCGACTTTCCGCTGGCAGCGAGCGTGTAGACAGACACAGTTGACGAATAAATTAATTAATCGAGATGGAATTACCGATAAGAAGAATAGAAGATGGCTTACATAAAAAAAGTTACGAATGAGGACAACTGCGCTCTGATAGCTTAAAAATGAGGACACTTTAGTTGTTCAGATGTTTGGATATCCGATTATTTATTTAGTAATTCGTTTTTATGAAAAATTGTTTAAGACCAGGTGTGGAACATTCCGACAGTGTTTGTATTGTTTTAAATTAATTATTTTGAAAGAAAGGATAATTTATAATACGGATAGAGAACATTTGAAGGGTTCTTAACAAAAATCACCTCTGTCAATTTTCGTCTTTTTTCAGGGGAGCATGAAAATGCTCTAGCATCTTTAATTTTTGTTCGATAGATATCAGTAGTGTTTAAACAAAATATTCATCACATTACACAATTGTTGTGGGTGTAATCTGCAGTTATATCGATGAAGTACTGTATCCAATTAAATCATGAAGTTGTGTTATCATCGTAAACTTTGACAAGGGTTGTTTTTGTTGTGAACCTCTCATTTGTTTGCAGTGGATGTAACTTTATTTATAACTCAACATGAAGACGAAATTTGTAAGTTTTTTGTGTTACATTAATTGGTGGCTTTTACAGGTTTAGTGGCTTAATGAAAAATTCTGTACATAGTCAGACATACTAAACTGGGTGTTCCAAATTATTCTATCATTGTAACCCGTGTTTGCACGAAATTTAAGTAATGACTTGTTGCTATTTAATTGAACCGAATTGGATTCGTGGGTCGCCTGTAACCCACGTCGTAATCTATTGATAGGTTACCAAAATTTTCTCAATGTTAGTAATATAACAAACAGGGATTCGAATATAGTATTTCAGTCGTCGAAGATATTTCGTTCGACTTCGATCTGCTTTAAGATCTTCTCCGCTTTAAACGGCGCTACGCGTATAATACCTCACGGTGATCTAACGGGTGCTCCAGAAAAAGAACAGTAGAAAGAGATCAGTATTTCGACATTTTTTTTTACCAAAAATCCAATATTTCCAGGAATGTGTGATTTAAAACGTTACAGAAGAAAATTATTAAAAAACGGAGAATTCGTAATGTATTTAATCTTTACAATCAGACAAAATTAAGCATACTAATAACGATAATGTTCTTCGTAATTGTCCGTATTCTCATATTGATCCTGTCGTCTTTTTACCTGAAATTAATTGCTTTTCAAAGAATTCGATTCCGATATCTATTTCTTACGGACCGATTACTCCGTAACATTGTGACGGATGACTTCTCGCGAATAATTTCAATGAGAACAAATACAGGGGAAAGAAGGAATAAAATGAAGAGACTAGTCAACAGGAAAGTTACAGATACGTGTGTTCTATTACTGTTCAGTCCAAGTACAGTAAAATCAGACAATTGTCAATAAAAATACAGTGAAATCTATACATTACATACACCATCGGCCAAGAGTTTGAAATCACCTCCTAGTTTCTACCAAAATCGTATGTCCTGTAAATTTGGTACTGACCCATCGTTAATATACCAGATGTTAATAAAAATATATTTTATTTTAAAGTACATTTTTTATTTTCAAAAAAATCCTAATTCACGCAGTGATCCCAAACTTTTGGCCAGCAGTGCTCAGCAATTCTTAAAATGAATCAATTAGATGATCAGCTGTGACAACATGCAACTGTTGCTACAAGAACATAATTTTTATACTTTCTTATTTGATTTGAATAAGTATCTCGATTTCATTCGGTACTTACAAATTTTATATATATTTTGTAAGTTATAGGGGTTACCAGTGACCGATACTATCAACTTCATTTAAATAAATAACTATTAATCCTTAAAATATTCCGAGAGACGTTGACATTTTAATAACAATATAAGATACTTATTATACAACTGAACAGATAAAAATATTTTTATTTCGTGATTTAGACTAAAAATAACAGTAGTTAATATGTCTGATTAAGTACGGCAATTTTCACTGTGGCTTTCGACATTAAAAAACTATTAGAAATGGCGTATACTGTAGTCCGGTTCGAACTAATTGAAATGAAGTCCTGATTAGTCTCTTTAATAACGGCGAAACGCTGTTAATTTGTTAACGAATTTCGTACCGCGCGTGTCATCGAAAACCTACGTATTCAATTCGATTTAATGAAACTGCAACTAACCTTCATTAAATTTTGTACAAATAAGTGATAGTATAAAATAAGAAGTATTTGTTTATTATTGAAGAATACTGCTTAATAATTTTAAAAAACCCAGTTTAATGTGTATGACTAAACATGCAATTTTTCAGTGTGCTATAGTACGTGTAAAAACAATCGCATTAATGCAACACAAGAAACATACGAAATTCATCTTTGTACTGTGCTACAAACGATGCTACCACCACTGTAAACTATGTCCATCTATTAAAAAAAGTGTGCCCCTTTTTCAGAATCCCTACGTAATACAATGTAAAAGATATTGTGATACGTTTTTTAGTGTATAAACGTTTAACACACCCTCCTAATTAATATTTTTATAAAACAGACTGATTTCGCTAATGAACAGTCTCATGTTTTCTAATTTATTTAAAAATCATCAAAGACGTTCTCATTTCGACGCTATTGAAAAGAAATTATTCTCAATTTTTAATAAACGTAGGAGTACGATCATTTTGATAAATATAATTTTCACAGAATCCTATGTTGTAACCAGCTGAAACAATTGATGCCACGGTGTACCATGCGTTGCACAGATTATCCCAAAAATGACTTAAATATTGTAATTATTTTCCCAACCGTTGTACCCGTAAATAAACAAGTTACTCCACACAAAATTTCAAATTTTCAGGCATACCATAATTCCTACCTCATTCTACTTTGTATGACCAAGAGAACTATGCTCAAAGCAGTAACGCTCCACATTCTTCACAACTGTAGCAAAAGCTGCAATGATCCAGAACGTCACAAGATAAGAAATTCAAGAACAACCGACAGTTAAATACAGACAATAAAAAAATAGATGATTAGACGCATCCTCTACTAAATGTAACGGCACGATCAATTCGCATCGGAAACGGTATGAGGGTGTCCTATGAAACACATACCAGCCTCACGCTGTAATATGTACACCACCGGCAGGCCGAAATTTAAACATCGGCTTACCGCGAACCAATTACAAGTTTTTCCGCGCGAATGTCCCGTCAGCAATTTCCCGGCGAATTTCACGCTAACGTAGATACCTGTTTCGTTTTTTTTTTTTCTTTACCTCTTTCGCTTTTTTCCTCCCACCACGCCCCCTCCGCCGCCCCCCTTTCCCCGTGTGTGCCAGCTTTTTTCCCTTTTTCCCCCGAACGCGTGCATCGATCGTACTGCACACGCCTGGCGAATCCTCGCTCGCCGTATCCGCATAATTGCAGCGATATCCCGACCATGAGGGAGAAAGAGAAACGGGAGCGAAGGGACGTGCAGGGCGGATGCAGGAATCAACGAAAAGGAGGAAGGGCAGAGGGAAAGAGAGAGCACGCGGTGCATATGCACGTTCTGCATCGCGTTATTCGAGGACCACGTTATTATACGCGTTAATATCGGCTGAATATCCGTGCTCGACACGTGCACGCCAGAAAATCTACATTTTCTACGTCTACGCAACACGTTGCCCGACCGTTGCACCTGCATGTACCTCGCGAGGAGAACACTTTCGGTGATGAAACGTCGGGGACTACCCCAAACGTGTTTGCACGAAGTTTGCAAAACTTTTCCTTTCCAAGAATTTCCGTTTCCGTGTGTCTGCGAAGAATCCGCGGAGTCTGCCAGTGTGAAACGGCATTCTTTCGCTACTTTCGTCGCTTCGATCACAGGCGCGCGAGGGTTCGCAGAGTTTGCTGAGCGGAGAACGTGCGTGACATTGTCATCGATTTTACTACGTTCGCCGTCATCTTTTCTTTTAGGTGTGAACGGTGTCGGTTGATAGTTTTTTGCAGGAGACGTTGACACTGACTGTCATGGGGGTCACCGCTGACCAAAGCTTCAAGTTTAATGTAATTTAGGAATTACTGATTTAAATAATATGTGCTATAGTAAGAAGTATACATTAAATTGTTTAATACTTGTTTCCTCCGTGATTTGTATATGCAATAGCATAATACTGTCTGTCTGACCAGCTATGGCAATCTTCACGATGATAGTAAATGCCCACCGAAAAATCAACCGACCGTAGGTTTCCAGATAAAATTTCGAAAATGTTTAGTTGTAAGTCATTTTTAATAGCGATTTGAATGATGTAAATATGAATTATGGACTCCAATCTTTGTTAACGCTTTGAAAATGAAAATTAGTTTGCAAAGTGCACACTGTTCCTCAGAGAGTTACGTACATACAGAAAGGGTAAGGCTCAATATAGTTATTGCTAGAGAAGATCTTGTTCTCTGAACTAAAGAAATAATCCTACCGTCGTGTTTCAATTGTTATTGCAGAGACATGAATATTGGGTAAATCCAGGTCTCTTTCTCACCTGTAATATAATTTCCTGATTTTTAACCTTGTGTGAAAATAAATATTCAGAGTGTATCAAAAAGGCGGATACAAAATTCCCAAGTGTGTTCTATGTCTCAGAACTAACAATAAGAAAGAGTCCTTATGTCGTGAGTACATAAGTTGCTTATTTTTGAGACAGTCAGTTTTAATTGAAGCATTGCCTTATAGGAGACGTTTGAAGCCACTTACTCTTCCTAGGATTATCTTTAAATGGTTTTTGACAATATTAAATGCATTTTCTAAACATTGCGAAAAACCGTTTAGAATGTAGACGTTAGTTCATGTGTCGCCGTAGAGCAGCGTAGTATTTCTCGCAATTAGTATAATAAGCCAAGGCCTATTTGCGTGAAACAACGACCTAAGATAAACAATCTTGTACCGGGTTTTTTGACAATTTTTCTGTGGCTTGATTCTTCGTAGTTTTTTTTACTAACACGTTCTCTCTTATCATGGGAGAGAACCAGGCTCAGGACCTCCAGGCATCTTTCTATATCTCTGACCATCACAGGCACCTGATTGACCAAAAAAACCCTAGACAATTTGGTGAGGGTTTCTCGGACTAATTAACGACGCCATGCCAGCCCTTACACAGCTCCCATCCTGTCTCATTCCCAAAAAGATTCTCCGAGGTGACAGTGTCAAATGGTCAGAGTGTCACGACCAGAAAAATTGGCGGACATAATTGGAAGAATTGGGCGGAATAACAGCGTAGAAAAGTATATAAGACAAATGGTACACAATAACACAGCATATAAGAATATTACTGCGTTTATTGCGCCAAACTTAAAAAATAAATATACAGAGTGGTCTGGTCTGTCTAATCAATTCTTCAGATGTACCTGGCCTATCTTTCCAACCAAACCGGTCCATTTTTCCGGCCATTACAATCAATCTCTTTGAGCTATTCGGTCAATCTGTCTGATTAATCTTTCTAGCCAATATTTCTAATCAATCCAAATTCTGTTAGGTGTAATTCTTGCAGTTTTAATATGCAGGGTGGACTGAAAGACCAGAGCTCTTCTACGAGATCAGTATTTCAGGTTCTGTGACACGTCGCGACCATAAGATGTTAAGTCTATCCTATACCTCGTCTGTGGCGCGACACAGCACTGCATGGCACGACATGTTCCGTCGCGTTGTGTCCTGTCACGTTGTGCTTTGCCACGCCAGGCCACCCTTGCCGCCAGAGCTCGTCCAGCCACGTCGTGTTGAGTCACCGGCTACCATTAATTGCACCGATTGAGCAAACACCAGTCGAAAAGCGTATCAGCGAAGGCACGACTGGTTGAACGGACGGTTAGAAGGCTGGCGGATTCCAAACTCGTTCTCGATTCGAATAATCCGTTAATCGAGCACAGGTGTATCGGTTTGCGCACACAAAAATACAGGAAAGGTGTCGCGTGCAATTCAACCGTTCACGAGAGTTTGCATGTACATACCGTAGAACGTCGATTAACCGGAATGTTGAGGGTAGGGTAGTTTATTATACGGAAAGATTCGGATAGAATCTTTTCTAATATTTATACTACCGTGTATAAGTTTTAGGACACTCGCCATATCTGTTAAAGAAATGCGATAGTTTACCTGTGTTATCGCAGAAATTTACAAAAAATATTTAAAACAGTTACAAAGGAGTAATAAAATAAAATTCATCCAGTGACAATTGAGAAAATCTGGAAAGACCTGGATCGAAAAATACGACAAACCAACACAAAATCAAAACCGTCAATGTGAGATCACTTGTAAGTGAAATGGGAGTAATATAATGGTACCAGAAATGAGAAACTCACTTATCGCGAAACTAGAATGCCAAAGTTGGTGAAAATGTTGGTTCCCTGGATCGATTACCCAAAAATGCATTTATCAGAAATATTTTGTCTCAAATATAAAAAGGAACGAGAAAGAGGAAAATGAAGGATCTTGTCAAAAGTCACGGCATTTTGCAGACGAGAACACCGTCTAGAATGGCCCTACCTGAACGTCTTTGCAGAAACTATAAATAACTAAAGATTTAAGAGCTAAATGCATTAATCCTTCGTGAACCACAGTTAAAACTGCCATAAACAGCCAAACACATCATGATTCATTGTTTTCAATATAAATCATCCAACAAAAAGCAGTTAAACTATTGGACCATATAATTTTCTCTTAAATCATTATTGTAGTATTAACGTTTGCAGAATTGTATAAAAATTAATTCTTATCAATTAAATTAATTCAGTGCTCACTTGTAACCCTGCAGCCTCAGTGTGTTCATCGAACACTTTTTAAAACACATTTCATCCATTCCCTCGGCGTAAATGCATCCAACAGAGCACGAGACTCGCTGAAGTTGTTAATCTGACTTTTTATCTTATAAAAAAATGTAGATCGTGCACAGAGGTACAATCGTACATCCTGCATAACCCAATGTAGTGCTGTCTACTATCGTCATGGAAACGCAAAGCTCCGAAAAATCATTTGGACGTCGAGCGTCAACCGATAATAAAAAGGAAGAGGGTGTGTATCGCACGGACGATTCGTGGGTGTGGGTGTGGTATCGTTTGTTGAGAGAGCGAGGGAGAGAGAGAGAAGGAGATCGAGAGAGAGAAAGAGACAGAACGAAGCGGTTGGAGAACGCTTTTCCCCAGCAGAATAGTCCAGTAGGGCGATAATACCGAGCCTTTTGGAAAATTCCGCATAACTGCATATGCGATGGGCGGGGTTGTTTAATCCTTTCCACTCCGAGAATTTTTTAATATAATCGGCCAGCTATTCCAAGAAATTTTTGAGGTGCCTCTCTAAAAATGTAAAATGTTGTTTTTCCAATAAAAAATTATGAGTTATATATAGCTACCGACACATAACACATTTTCCCTTTCTAAATATACTTTATCCGTACCACTGATTTCTGCTTCATATTTCAAGGTAAAAATTCCTAAAACGTAGAGATACCACAGAAGCAAGTATAATCATTCTTTAATAAATCGTCGATTTTAAGAAGACAAATCGGAAGTTATTCATGATTCAAACCAATAAATGCTGATTATTTAAAATTTATTCTTCTATTTTGTTAACTCAGATTACGTTACAGCAGATATAACTTGGATTTCGAATTTCGTTGTTCGCCATTTTATAGCGTGTGTAGAAACAATGGTGAAGACACGGATAGTGAATGAGTTGTTACTGTATTTTGCATTCAGCTGAATGTATGATTGTTATACCTCTAGCATCCCCGCCATTATTTTGTAGCGTTATTCCAATATAAATAAAAAGATAAAAAGAGAAATAGTAGGGGATGAAGATGTACTTTTTGTTCAATAATTATTGTATTCCAGAAAACAATTCTCTGCTGTCATTCCGATATTCTCATGAATTTCAGCCAGCTGATTTTTTCCTTGCCGCTGTTACCGAGTGAAATCTTGCGAGGAGAATCGTGGAACGGATAGGTTAAAAGGGGTGGAGGAGGGTGGATGTGAAAGGGTGACAGAGGATAAAATGGAGAAAAGTGGAACTAAGGGAAAGAGGAGAAGAAGGAAGCGGAAAAAGGGTGAGAGAGGGTGAGGACGAAGAAGAAGAAGGGGATACGACGATGTCACACTCTCGACACTTGACGCTATCTCAGGGGTTGCTCCTCCCTGTGGTACAGCTGTATCTCCAGTCTAACGGGTGTGCAAAAGTATTCGTATATCAATCTTCAATGAAAACATGCCGCTAAATGAAGAATCTTAACCCATTTACAACATACGGACGTACGAAAAATATGCCCTCATCACGAAATTTTTTTTTAATATATCTAAACACAAATATTTCAAAAAATATAGAAACCTTAATATTTCAGTGATTTGTGAATTATAAGACTGAAGAAATAAGTACACAGATTATGTGGCGGTTAAACCATGATGAAAATTCATACTGATTGCCTCCTGTATGCTCGCGAGCACTACTGTGATTATCGGCAGATGCATGGATAAAACCGGCCACGTGAGACTTCGAACGTGTTTTTCTTGAAACGGTGTTTTGCGACTTTTTTATTTCAAAGAATATACTTTTTACTGCGAAGCTAACCTGTAACATTTTAAAATTTTCGAAAATTTGTATTTTTAAAAAGGCGTTGAAATAAAAGAGAAATAGGGTGAAAATCATTTTAAACTTGAAGTGTCGCCATTTTGTCAAAAATTATGTTTTTGTAATTTTTAAAGATTAGCTCCTCCGGTTACCATGTGCCTTTTAATAAGTCAGCATTGTATTTTATATCAAAGCAACGGTTTAGGTGCTAGACATCCCACGGTTCTGGATTTTTTTGACGTCTCAAATTTAACGACTCTTCACTGCCGTCTACAATATTGAATTAAATAAAACGTGTACAAATTTCTATAGTTTAAAGCATCCTTAATAAAGTGTGAAAGCTCTCATTAAATTATCTATTGTAATTTTCTTTTAATCCCTAAAAATGACCTATCGTCGAGGACTGTAGACACTGGAACCTCCCCTGAACGCGTTAAAACCTATTGTTCGTGCTCACCGGAACCATAGTGTCTAGAGATCCATATTCATACGAACTTTTTTCTGTTTCAATGCATAAAGCTCACACTCAAAGATTTGGCAACCCTTTGAAAACCCTGTATAACATTCTACGTCTAGGTCAGCCATAGCTGTAGGGTTATAAGTTCCTAATAATTCAAGACGTTCTTAATAAAATACCCAAACTCTCATTTGATTACTTGTCACAGTTTCTGTTCATTCCTAAAAATGACCTATCATCGATGACTCTAAACCAGAACCTCCCATTAATTCGTTAGAATCTATTGTCTACTGTAAATCGAACAAACCTAAACTGTATCTCAAGTAGCATTTAGAAACCCACATGCACCCAATGTATAAAACTCACGCTACATTCTGCAACCCTTTGAAAAGCCTGTACAACATTCTACGTCTAGCACAGCCCTACCTAAACGCTTATAAATTCCTAGCAGTTACGGCGTCCTTAATAAATTGCCAGAACTCCCATTAAATCATCTGTCGCAGTTTCTTTTTTAATTCCTGAAACCGAGGCTCCAGACACCGGAACCCTCCCCCGTTCAAGCGGCGAGGACGCGTGTCATCGTGCAGCGTGGGTCGTAGATGGAAGATAGCGTGGCGCGATAGCTCGTCACGCGTCTCGGTAGTTGGTCGTCAGCTCGACGGCACGGCGGATCAGGCTTACCGATAGAAGGGGTGAGAAGGGGTGGCGAGAAAGGAAGTAGAGTGGCGGCGGTTGGAAGGGACGACGACGGTTTCTCCGAGAGAGAGTGGATGGATGGGCGAGTTGTGAGTTATCAGGGACAGGCAGGCTCTACTCGTGGGTTCTAGTGCTCCACGGGGTTAGAGGAATCGTGGAAAGGGAAAAGGAAAGAGGAAAGAGGAAAGGGAGAGAGAGAGAGAGAGGGACGGAGCGGGAGCGCACGAGAGAGGTTGGGGAGTTGAAGCCTGGGTCCGTCCTATCCATGAACGGATGGCTTCGGGTTGGGGTTGGGGTTGGGATTGGAGTCGGGGTCGGTATTGGCGTTGGGGTTGGGGTGATCGATATGCCGTGCCGCCACTAATGCCACGGCGCCACGATGTATATCGAGCCGCACTACGCTCCGCCGATGCCACGCAAAAATAATCGTTATTAAAATCGTTATTCGCGATTCCGCTTCTGCCCGTGCCGCGTAACGATTCCGCGATTACCGCCGTTGCGAACTCTTCCTGCGATCGATGTTTCTTCTAACGTTTTTTTTCGTTCGGCCGCGGCTGGACGACTCGGTGTTCCTCCTCGGGAATGCGAATACACACGCATATTTTTATTTTTTTAAGCTTGAAATTTTTGAACATTATTTTGCATGCATGTTTCTGAAATTTTGTTAATTATTTTATCCAGTTACGGTGAATTCATTAAATGATTATGCCTGAACGATGAAATTTATTTACTTTTTTAATTTGAATAAATTCGTTCCCGGAGCGATTAAAATGTTAGCATATTGCTCAGGAATTTTAATTACAGTTATTTGTCATACTGTTGACCTGTATTACTAAAAATGTATGATAGAGATCTATGATTGCTGCTTATTCTTATACAGAAAGAAAAACTGTTTAAATTGTATAATCAAGTCTCTTATGGCAAAAAATCATGGGAACTTCTGCTAAAGTGGAAATTTCATTCACTTTTCGAATTTTGTACAACCCACCAGCCTTTGTGGTTAAAAATACGCGTCTATAGTACTTCCTTCTATTGCATAAAAATGTTGATAACTTTAGTCATTAAAATATGTTTTATAATATACAAATCTTACATTTTGATAATATATAATAGAAACCTATGTTCAATTAAAAATTGTCTAGTTTAAATACCTTAAAGGAATCGTGTCATTTTCAATCTACTACTGTATTCTGTCCCCTTAAGGTGGTCAAGACAAACGGAGCACCTTGTATAGTTTCGTTCAACGTCGTTGTCAAAATCGTCGTAGTGTGGCTAACGACGGTTTCGATCTCTGGTTCGCGACCTCCGAAGTATTCCAATTAACTGGTTGTTCCTGTACCTTACCTGATGCTCGCGCATTCTAATTAAATCGATTGTGTCCATTCTAATTGCCGAATAATTTTCGTTGCATTTAATTGTGGACATTCTTGCGCGTGACGTTCGCCAACAAATGTTAGAAGAAGAACCGTTTCACGGCGGCACTGATTTATTTTTACGTAGGAAATGTAAAACGAGAGTAGAGCGACAGTGGGAAATTTTTGAACGTCCAAATTTGATTTTCTATTGATTATTTTATGTAACCCAGAGATACTGTGATAACTAGACTGTGGATGTTTATGCGAATACACACTTTTATTGGTTAATACTTTTATATTTTAATATAGATAAACAAATGGGACTTGAAAAATAATTGTTCTTGTTTTGAGCAAATACCAGATTTACACGTTATACTTCTACGATTTGTTTGAGACAGTACATTTCATAGACCTGCATGTGTCAAATTGCATAAACATCCACAGTCTAGTGACAACCGAAATAGTTGTCCCGTTACAAAAATGGTTTCCCCTGCAACTGCTATGGGCATTTATTATGTCAAGGGACCAGCTTCGATGGACGTTTCAGAAGTTCCGAAGCACACGTAACATGTATTATTTATTTCTTTAAGAATAATGCAGATATTCTTTAAACTGAAGAAAGTTCCAAAAGATCATTTTCAGATCTTGCATGAGCGAAACTGCATGAGCTGCATAAAAGTGGGCGGCAGAAACTTCAGCTGTTCCTTGCAGGCTACGTTTTCTCTAGAAAGTGTATAGCCCGCCTATTATAATAACAAACATTGTATAATAAAATCCTCATTACTTATTGAACACCGCAGGTACAAAGGTGACAATGCGATCGGCTGTCGATTTAAATTACCTTCAGAAGCGATTTGCTGATTCTTCGTCATCAGGATTAATAAGTAGATAAATGACGGTCGAGGTGGAAGGACAGAAGAGGCAGTATGGAACAGAAGACTGCGGAGAGCGAGAAATTAGAGATATGGGATAGCGTATGGTAATGAGGCATTATTCAATCTGATTGCATTTATGATGAATGAGACTCGCGGTGTTGGTGGAGGGGCCAGAACGCGTGTCGGCTCTCCCTTGAATATTCCACTTGCGGTTTAATGTCACTACAGCATCTGTCCCTTCTCTGGCCTTTCGTTCCGCCCTTGGCTGACCTGTCCCTTAATCGTTACCACTGCCGTTTAGATTTCCATGCACATGCAGGCCTGTTTCGTTCGGAAAACGAGACATTTTCGATCGATACTTCTTCAACTTACTCTGCAGCTCAACAATTTTGGAGAACTTTCAGTAAATTTCCCATAAATGTAAAAAGGACTTTGGAATCGTTTGGAGGTGTATACAAACATTACCTGATGTGCTAATTTATAATTTATATAATCAGGGAAGTATGCTGCCGCCTAAAAGTATAGGATCACCTGGTTCGAAGTTACATTTTATGGTACAAGTCATAAAAGATGCCTGCAACGGATTTGACACGTTGAGTACCACAGTGAAAACAGCCATATCTAATCAGACACGGCATAATTTACTATTTTTTATATAAATCGTAATGAGGAAGAAGATTTGAGTACTCTATTGTGTTCTTCTGTTCTTACATTATAGTTTCAGCATGAAGTTTGCTCCGAATATTGTGACAGTCAATAAGTATTTAATTAAATTGAGTTTGAGGTGCCTGTAATTGGTGACCCTCACAGCATTCAACATGTTGATTTTCCTGGCAGCTTAAGGGGTGTATTGTAAATTTTTTTAAGATATTCAACAAAACACATTAAATAGTAAAAAGATAAAATTGTTCCTATACTTTTCTTAAGAAATATTTAAAAAATCAAACTTTATGTCTTTATCGAGAAATGGTCTTATACTTTTGACCGGTAGTGTACATAGTCAGTAACGCACTAAAAATTTCATCGAATAATTAATAAACCACTGAAATGGTAATTTTATCAACACAGGGCGAGTCACTAAGTAGAAACTGCTGTCTAAAATGACTTCTAACTCGTTCATGCTAGAAACAAATTTTTTAATACAATATGTTGTGTTTGGATAGCTTCACTTGATAAAAAAATTGAATTTTTCGTGTGAGTCACATTTTGGAAGATTTAAATCGAAAAATCAATATTATTCGAATTACAAACGATTCTCTAAATCATTTTTCAATACTACATTATTTACAGTTCGGTTAATACTGGTTTTTCGATCAATATTCATTAAACATTCTTTATTTAATTTATCAAGTAGTATCCAGCTTATAATTCGTAGTGTATAGCGCAATTTGGAAATTTAAGGTCACCCTGAAATGTTTAAAAATATGTCCCGTATAGAAACTTACATTTTTTATCATATGAAACGCTTCAAACACAACGTATTTCATACAACTATTTTTTTCTAATATCAACGAGTTAAAAGATATTTCACACGGTAGTTAACGTGTTAACCTGTATATCTAGTATGTTGCTTCATTACAGCTTGTACCATTTCAATATTCCAGCAAGTAATTTTGTAATTACTATACCAAGTAAAAATTTCTGCACGTGTGATTTAGGTCACCCTCTGCTCATTCACCTATATGCTTCATCCCAAAATTTGCTTATGGGTATCAGATCTGAAGATTTTGACGACAAGTCTAGAACTTTTAACTGCCTATTTTACATAAAAAGATAGTTTACTCAGAAACAACAAATGTCAGACTACTTTTCTGCAACAGTGCCCATATGGCACGTCCGCCTCGAGCCTCGGTAAACTTCTACTCAGCTTGGAAGGACGATCGAGGGTGAAAAACGCGGCGCAGGGTATAAAAATCCACTCGTCGTTCGTTCATTTTATTCGTTTTATTAGTCTGAAGAAACAGAAAAGACTGTACATTACGTCGTTAGGCAAAAATGATAAAAAAAACCGTTGATCGAAACGTATTCACCTATATAAATTTTGACGCACGTTGACCGCGGCAAGCTGACATCTGTTTGTCGTAGCACAGGAAACTCGGTGATCGGAAAGCAACACGCGTAGCAAGATATCAGGATATTAGGATTAGGTCGCTAATACGTATAGATATGGGATTTATTAAATATCAATCGATACGTGAATATCATATCGTCGTATCACCATACACACTCGCATACATACGCGCGACCGGTACACGTACATACGTGTGCGTCTGTGTATATACGTGCACGTGCAGCCGTATGCACGGCTAGGTACAATGTGGTTGTGCATTGCAGTTTCATAGAAAATGTTATGCCTTTAGCTTAAGTTTACGATACGCATGGCATTCGTCGTTGCCGTACGTCAGTCTAGTATCGTTATTCGTTAGAATGTATCGCGTTTTTTTTTTTATATATTCTTTCTACCGACTCGTGAGCGAATCGGCCGTTAGAGCAGAGTTCCAAAAAAATGTCACTGCCAGCTCTACACCGTCGGCATCCTCTGGAGAACATTCGACGCGTACGAGGCGTTTAGGTCAGTTCGTATGCGTGAAATGATCCAGGAAGATGTCCCGTACGTCAGCGTACGCGCTTAGCGATGGCAGTGAAAACAGAGCGAGCTTCGAATTTCGTGAGTTCGTTCGTACCCGTTGCTCTCTCATTCTCTCGTTTTCGCTCGCGCACGTCCCCTCGGTTGTGTCGTGTTCCTTCGGCTGCTTCGACTGAGGGTCGACGTTTCGTTGCTCTTCACAGTTTCTTGTACCAAAACAGATAATGCTCGCCGTCGCTGATCTGCAGATCGTCGACGCCTGAAACCGGACACCCCCGTTTAGAACGCTATAAACGACAGACAAAAAAAAAGGAAAAAGAACAAAAACAAGTTGAGCGGACGTACCTCCAGGCGCGACAAGTTGGTTACCAGGTGGCGAAGATGGATCGGGTGCAGAAGGGATTCGATACAGCAGCCAGTAATGATAAGACATCGGCTCCTCTTTATAGCCGGCTATTGTGTGAACATAATGGCCGTTAGGCCATTCGGATGCGACGAATTGAAAGTGTGGCGACATTTCAGCGGCCAGAAGCATCACCTCGTAGAAGGTCTCGTTTTTCGGGGCAGTCACCGTCACGTTGTACGTCTCGTTCACGTTACTGCCGACCCACAGGGTGTACGAAACGTTCACCATAACCGGCGACACGGTACCAACGATCACAGCATCCGCGTTGCTTATGTTCAAAGGATTTCCGGCGTTGCTTCCGTTGTTTCCATTGTTTCCGTTGCTTCCGGTGGCTCCGATGATGCCGACGCTTCCGTTCGTCGCGTTGCTCGTTGCAGTCGTTGACGCCGATGCCGACGACAACACAGTCTCGTTGTGATTGCTCGAAATCACCGGGTCTGCATGCACGCGCATGTACCGAGAAACTTTTTGTAAATTTTCAGACTTGCAAGATGGTACTTCGGCGATGTCAGTTACTTCAGGATAGTGCTGTTCAAGGGAGGGGACCCTCGCGACTTTCTTCCCCTAGTACGTGCCGTCGCTAAGAGACAGGGGAATTAACAAACTTTCCCATCCGTGTCCTCAAGAAATTTCGTGTGTCGTGGCTTATTGGAGCGGAACATCAAAATGAAGGTGCATTATTTTCGTAGTTTATAACAATTTTGGACGTATCGTCTGTTGCTCAATGTCCAACATTTTGCTCTATTTAAAACTCACCATAGAGCTTTCCTAGACGCATGAATTTTTTTGTGTTACAAAGCATTCATACGGCTATAGTTCATGAGCAACAATGACTGGAGAAAATTATTGAAAAGATCCGTCAAGGACATTTCTGTGTCAACGCTGTTACAAGAGACACTGATAGACACAAATTTCTGTTCTGATTGCTCTGTCTGTGCATCCATAATATATTTAATATTTGAGTTTCATTAATCTCCCCTTTCATACCTACTACAGCAAACTCTTGTCTTACTGACTTTCATCTTGAACGTACGTCAGAGCAGTCAGAGCAGCTTAGTATCCTGAATAAAACTGCTGATGAGAAAACGTCTTAGACTGCCCTTTCTTAACGTATTTCTATGACAACTGTAATGAACCAGCCCTTGAACAGCACTGTCGCAAGTAAAGAACAGATCAGAAAGGAAGTAAATGGTTAGCCTACCGTTTCCAGCGGTGGCCAATCGCGGTGGCGTGTTATCAGCGAGTCCCTGACCGCAGTCCAGAGTTCTGATGCTGGCCAAGCCTCGTGGAGCCACTCCTAGAAGAGCCTCAGCGGTGGCACGAACATCGCCATCGAAGGATCCATCAGGACGTTGCTGACTGGTCAGCCATGCCAAAGCAGCAGACCTGTTCCAATTATCAGCTGGCTCGTTCTCTGCTTCTTCCAGTGCCTGCATCACCAAGGCCGTGGTCCTGAGGTCTCCGAAGCTACCGTCGAGCCTCTGCTGCTGTGCCAAACCGATCGACGGTTTTCGCACGAAGTGATGGAGATTTCGATGCTTGTGATCCTGAACGATACACTTCAGAGCTAGGATTACCATAGCGACGGTGTCTGAAAAGAAGAGTCAAAAGTTGATTAGATTATGATAGAAAGATAAAATACAGTAGAGCATCGAACTCTTAATGAAGCACCGAAAAGTTCATCTTTCTGGAACTGTTATAATACTTGGTAGCAGGAGGAGGGTGTGAGGCAAGAAAAAAGAAGTCAGGTACATGGCAGATAATGCAAGAATTGAAAAGTAATATAAACGTGTTTTGTCCTACGAAAACTTATTGTCAAGAGCCATGAATAACCATTGATATGTTAAAATGGCCACGTATTACACGGGAGCCTGTGTAGTTATATGTAGGAATTTTAAATAGGAAAAATCAGACCGGAGGGATCGGGAATCGTACCCGGGACCTCTCCGCTTGCAAACGTGCGCTCTAACCACTGAGCCACCGGCCAATTGCCGATTCCAGCCGATTTTTCCTCTCTTAGCACGACACTCAGTCGCTTCCCTTTTGCCGATCCTACATATATGAGGAAGGTAAAAGGTTCATTTAGCGATTTCGATGCACCCTTCTATTCTGCCTGCCTACAAAATAACATAAACCGCCACCCGGTAGCGGCAGCTTCGTGTTCTGGCGTGACCAATTCTCAGAATTTTCAATTTTCCACCTCCTCGGTTTCATGACACAAATTTTCTGCCAATCAGATCCTCGCCCATAGTTCGAAATCTCAGAACTAAAGAAACATTGATTGTTTTAACTTCCAAAGTTTCTAATTTACGCTACAATATCATACCAAAGTGTTCATCGATCCATCTGCAAGTCAGAATTTAAAGACGTATCGTCGAACGAGTGAGTCTCATTTGGTATCATTTTAACTAGTAGAGTCTCACAAACCTATGAAAATCACTTGCATAATTTGTTGTTATTGGTTGACCCATACTGTGAGGAAAGAATAGACATCAACTACTAGGTCCGGGGAAGAAACTAGGATCTGAGGGTCACTCGTTCCAAAAACGGTGGGAATAACTCTAGAATTTTTAACCGTACCAAGATGCGGACTCTTAACGAAGCATTGCTGCAATTTGGAAGGTCAGGAAGACACGCACCGACATTGTGATCCTGAGCAGCGTTCGCAATGTCCAGCAACCGACGTATCTGACGTTTTCGCACGTGGGCCTGGGCGTTGCACGCGGCCAATGTTGTTAAGGCGAATTCGTAATCCGTGGGTGGCTCGTGATGTTGCAGCGTTCCAATCAGGTCGTGACCATGAAACTGCCTCGGGTCCGTACACATGGCGTTCAGAGCAAGAGTGTATCGTGCCAATCGGACCGGAGAGAAGCTGTGCCTGTGGAAACGTACACACCGTGAAGCATCTTCAGTCTAACTTCTCGTGAAAAGGGATTAACTATACATTTATCCCAGGCTTGTCCAAACGCTGCCCCTTGGAACAACAAAATATATCCGAATTTATCTTCATTTTCATGATGCAGAAAGGTTTCATACAGTGTTAGACTTCCACGTACATTTTTATCAACACGTAGAGTGGTGGTCACTGCTGACCGGCACCTCAAATTTTATTTAATTAAATAACTATTTATTTTTACTATATTCTGAACAAATTTAACATCGCAACACTGATATAGGAAGACATGTACACTGCTGAATACTTAAACATTTTGTTCCTTTATGATTTATACAAAAAAGAGGAATTTATAACGCGTCTGACTGGGGATGTCTATTTTCACTGCAACAGTCAACGTGTTAATACGATTAGTAAAATACACTGGAAAAGTTTAGCCAGAGTATTGTACGATTAGGAGTATCTATACTGAAGTATTTCTGAAATTGTAAGTGATCTCTGAAACTAAACGAGATATGAAGAAATTGTTCGAATAAGAAATATCATGTTCGAAGGGGGACATCTTACAGTGAACAGGATCAATTTGTAGCTGAAGACACCAAAGAGACTCCAAGATCAACTTCATCCTACAATTTGTCCTTCATACGCTGACAGTGCACCTTTAGATGAGATCGATGACCGAATAGCGTGAATGGAATCATTTGGAAAAAAAAAGAAACATGTAATATTTACCTCCAAAGCAACAACACTATTTCCAGCTCCATCTGCTTGCTGCTGAGCTGCAACTCGAGCGGAGCAGCGGGAGCGACGTTATCCTCCCTTGAAAGGTTACCCAGTCGAAGAACCAGCAAAACCCGATGAGTATCGTTTCCCCAGCCGGCATCCTTGTCACGCTGACTCCACAGCCATGCGGTCGCGCGTTCCAGAATCCCTTCCGCTTCCGCATCGTTGGAACTGACGTCCGTGATGCTTCCTGTTGATCGAACCCGTTGTTGAATCTCATTCTTTCTACGCCGAGCCTTTACAGTAGAACCTAGATACTTGCACGTGAACTCGTCCGTTGCATTTCGCCGCCAATTACTCTTCCAATTATTAGACACACTACTGTGAAGGTGCTGCGTTAGCTAGGTCTTTAACAAGAATAATTGAAGCACAAAGGCGTCTATTACTCCGGAACAAGATCGAATAGGATACGTTTATATGAATTCTTTTGAAGTGTTTACATTACGTTATTCTTTAACATATTGGAGATTCGAAAAAGTTTCTACAGACTTTATATGAAAATTACTTGATTGGACGGGATACATATGATGGAGAAGTGGAGTTTCTTTAGAGTTTTATTTTAAGAGATTTTATTTTTAAATGAAACTATATGTTTTTGTTTCAACTATCTTATCGTGCGTTACAAGATGAATTCGGCGGGGTAAACAACAAGTACTTTTTACCGAAAGACCGAGATATTTTGATTAGAAGTTTGCTTACTTGAAGCGGGAAAAAGACCGCCAGAATAGAAAGTGTCGATGGTAGACTTGTTCATGCCTTAAGTGCCACGTGTTAGATATTGCCTCTTAAAGCAGACACAAAGGGCCTGTAATAGACACAGCAGAGACAAGTGTTGAAAATGTTTGGAACAGGAAGCACAGATAATTCTATTTGTTGACATACAGAACCTTGTTCACCTGGACCTGTCACCCAGTCGTGTCAAGTACTCAAACTTATAATTCCAAAATCTCAAAATTAGTTCACAGAAAGTGTGTGTTATTAAAACGTTGAGTGCCGTGGGGGTCACCGGTGACCGACCCCACACATTTAATTCATTTAAATTACTATCAATCTTTATAAAATTCTGAAAAATATTAATGTCGCAATAATAATATAAACTGTAAATTATAAGATTAAATAATTCCAATTTTTGTTACTTTACGATTTATATTAAAAACAGTAAATTGCAATATGTCTGACTAGGTACGGCTGTCTTCACTGTGGCATTTAACGTGTTGAGCTGCTTGAATTCGCCTTATTACGCACAAGAAAATGATCATAATAAAGATACATGGTTCCATTTAAAAAACTGAACAGGACCTTCAATCTCTTACAACAACAATCCGCAAAAAACATTTGTTTGTACTTTCATACGTAGCCTTTCCAACCGAGCAACCTACATACGAACACTTTTGTACCTCCGTCGCTTGAATAACTGCGATCCCTTAAACCGCGCGCTATATCATACAGCGGGATTACTCAACATCTGATTGGTAACTTCCACAGTTACACGAATGCTCAACCTCATTCTCCCGCGACTATCCAGGTTCTACCATACCTCTCTCTATCATTCTTTTCGGAAATCTCCGAGGAGAACCCACCTTCAGCGTGTACCGCGACGAACGTGCACGCGAACCCTAACAGGAGGATCATTACAGCTGCCATGCTTGCTCTTCCCCACATTTTCGCCGAGGATCGGACGATGTACATGTACTCGTCGACAGGCTGGTCTGCAAGAAAGTAAGAACGTATGAGATGCTCGTACGATTTCTTCGCCGATCACGACTGTCGCTTCAACCCCTCACATCGGCTGCGTCGAGCGCTTCGTTTCTGGGCTTTCGGAGCTGGTCGACGACCACGGTACCGTCGCTACCGATTCCTGGAAACGTTCTGTGCTCCAGTTACGGCGGTGAATCGAAGTAATCGTTGCACGGACACCGGCGAAATCGGCACGAGGACAAGTAGCGTGGCGCGTCGCTACGCTCGCGAAACGCTACTGGGAACAACGCGATATTGCGTGGGATCGATATCGCGGCACCCGTCGTCCTCTGAGGCGGCGACGTATATACCACCCGTTACTCCCTCGCTGTAACTATAGGCATATACAGGGTGTCCGATTCGAACAACCGTGAATATCTTCGAAACTCTTGGAGATACGGAAAAATATTTCAGACGAACGTTATATGACTTCGAGGAAGACATAACGTGATGTGAATTGTTTTTTCGTGAGTATTGACATAGCGGAGATATGAAGCTCATCTTCGGTTTTTTATAGTGGAGTCGTATATTTTTTCTACGTTATGGGATAAAGCTGTCTGTTTGCTGTGTGAAAGTATTAAGGTGGTTGCGTCGAAAAACTGTTAGTTTAGAAGATATTTTGAGTTGAATGAAATATTACCCGTGGCTTCTAACGCGAGTTATAGATTTTTGTAATGGGCTAATCGATGCAGCCATTCGTTCTGAATAAAATGATGTTAGGGTGTTTGGGTCGGAAAGCTATTTATTTGAAGACATTTTGATTTTAACTTTGCTACTTTGTATGAAAGATAATAATAAAATTATGATATCTGCTGCACTAATGACTTTTTAACATAAACACTCTGATTCTTTTTTATGTCGATTAGAAAGTTTCATTGATTAATGTATTAAAAACTATAAGGTACTATTGAGAAAAATAAGGGTGACTTTTGTACCCTCGCTACGTCTTCACTCGAAAAAACACTAATAAAACTGTATTATTGTCTGAAACGTTTTTCAATATCTGAAATAGTTTAATCTGTTTACATGGGACACACTGTATATTGTGTATGTCGTTTCGAATTTTAGTACGTTGTGAAGCGAATTTTTACACGTTGACAGCAATAGGGATATCTGCTTACAAGCGCCTCGAATTTGATTGAATTAAGTATCTTCCAATTTTTATAAATTTTTAAAAATTGTCGGAAAGTATGAATTATTTTGTATTATTCTTTCGAAAGGTATAAGGATGTGATCTAATATATGGCAGATAGCTACAGAAAACCGCGGGAAATATTTAAGAGATTAAGGAACAAATTATTTTTAATGATAACAAATGAAGCTTTTTCAACAGAATTTGACAGTATTTTCCGATCAACCTAATATAATGTGTCTGACCAATTATGGCAGTTTTAACGTTGACGGTCAATGTGTCGACACCTTATTCACGGAATATTCCGCATTTCAAATTTTGATACCCGTCCGCGGATTACAGATAATTACATGTTATTCCAAATATGTAATTGTCACAGTTATCTGCTGAAATTAACGCCATTCTGTTAATGGCAAATGACGATTGCTAAAAAAATTCTGAAGTAATTCACAATCAGACTAATTCCTGTTACTGGCGATCGACAGTAATAAACAGACGTTAATAATTTATTTCGAAAAGTTTTTAAATATTATCGATAATTGGAAAGTATATTTTTTAAAATTGTTTTCTGCGTCCCTGAGAAAATGATTTCTAGTTCTTATTAATAATATTATTCAGATAGCATTGGTATTGATGAAGATATAAACGAATTCTACAGATTAGGCCGTATAAAAATATTAACACAACAAAATATTAAAATTCGAAAAATTGACGGTGCTACTGACACAAAAAGGATACTGTATTTTGGCGCAAAAAAATTGTAAGCATAGCTCAAAGTACGAATAATAAACGTTCCAAGTTTCATTTCAATAGCTCTGATAGTTTACTTGCAATAAATTCCCGAAGATCAGTTATTTCTCGGCGGTATAAAAATGAAAGGCCCTTTAATTCCATAACTCATCGGACACGTGAAAATAGCTATTTACTAATCTACATATATGCTTAAAAATATAAACATTTATCTATCTGATATTAGACTCCTTGTTTTATACTGTCAAGGTAACGTAAATGTTACTCAAAATATAATGAAGGTTAGTAATTATTTGATGAAATTCAAATTGATGTGTACATCACCGTGCACATGGCATCGACCGTGTTAAACAATTAATAAAATACAATTTTAACACTAAGAAATATATTAACTTCGAATATGTCGTATGCATTTCAAATCTAAAATCTGTCTGCGGTTAGTGATAGAAACAAGGTTTAAATATCCACAGGCAACTCTCCCCGAACTCATTATCAGAAGTCATTCAATTTCAACACGTTCCCTGTCAACTCGACGCGTGCCCAAAATAAATACGAGGGACACACAGTAAATAAAGAGCCAAAGGGCTGTACTTAAAAAATATCTAAATAACAAATACGATACTTTCAAAACCATAAGATTGTAATCAATTTAAAACAGCTATTTAACAACTAATAACAAAAATAAAAAAAAATTAAGCTAGAATGTTCTGTCACATTCGTCTCATAATCCAGATCTCGCTCCATCTTCTTTTCATTTATTTGTAGTCCAGTTTCGCAGAAGTGAAAACAAATGTTCAAAACCAGCTCAGACTTCAAGACAAAGAATTCTTTACTGCTGGCATAAAAAGAACTAGTTTAACAATGGAACAAGTGTATAACCGTAGCAGAGAATTATATCTAAAGATAGGTAAATTGTTAGATTCATTGAATAAGCCGTGTTAGAACAACAGCCGTCTCTTTAGTTATTGAATGACCCTCGTAACAAAAGCTCGGTTCGTTTCTTTCCTCCTGTCTTCACCCCCTTCAGTCGCGCCACCGTCACAGTCATCGTCGTCGTCGTCGCCGACGTTCCCACCCTGACTCATCGGTTGCCATCCACCAACACCACCTCATCCCTTCTTCCATTTTCCTTGTCCACGCGCGCTAAACCTCTACCTTCCCTTCGGATCACGCGGTTTCGTGATCCGCCTTTTCCACGAAACCTCCTACTATCATGCGATCCCCGATATTCTCCACAGATACGATCACCCTCCAACTTCGGGACTCGTTCATTTTGGAACGAACACAGCGATATGCAAAGCAATTATAAAAACAGATACCTATCTCGATCGAAATAGAGATCACACGTTAACAATATTCACTCTGCGGGATTGAGTACGTAGCTCGAGTGAAAAAATGCTGATTCGTGTACGTACCCTGTCTGCTCGAATTCTGCCCTACGTTCTCTGGCGTCTTCGCTCCCCTTGCGAAGCTGTCGTTGAAAGGCGTGAAAGAAAGAATAGTCGCGGGTAGAGAAGATAGAGGGAAAGTATCGAAAAAAAGGAGTAGTCGAAGAGAGTGGCGGCAATGACGGCAGTGGTGAATAAGGTCGCGCGATGCGCCTGTCCACCGAATGCGCAATGCAGATCAAAGGTGAACGAAAAATCGACGCGTCTGTCGGCGCTGGGAGCGAGGAGATCGAATTCTCAGATCACCGAGCGCCTTTTACGTTTACGTGATTAAAATATTCCTTCATTAAGAGAAATTAATACCGTTTCAGAACTGTACGAAGTCCGACCGCGCGAGCAATGTGACGGTTCTTCGAGGCACTCACCTGGCTGTTGGAGTGTCTCCGCTGGAAATCGCTGCGTTCCTCTGAGCCGTACGTTCAACCGGTGTGAGATTGGGTAGATGGCTAACGCGTAGAAATGAAATTGAAGCGAATCGGGATAGATCGACAGATCGAGCCCATCGTTGACGCGACCGAGACGAGCAACGCGAGCGTTTTGAGCGTCGCGAGGAGAGCAAGCGGAGCGAAGGGCTTCGAAGTCGCCCTCTTTCTCTGCGTATCGAGGCTAGGTCGACGCGGCGCGACGCGTCTCCCCTCTACGAGGCTCGCTGGACAAATCGACCGAATCCCTTCGCCGTGATAACTCTGATAACTAGAACCACCGTTTAGGTATAGCATGAAAGTAACATGTTATGGAACAACGTGTCACAGAAAGTGAAATACCTCTGGCTTTTTGGCGCACTGTGTATGTCAGAACGGCGACGCCGAGGATTATAGGGTTGGCGCATATGAAATTGCAGTTTCGAATGGAGGAAGTTTAACACTTTGAGTGCCACGCTGCGCTAGCTGAAAATGATAAACTTTTCAAATTTTTATACAAAATTAATGAAACTATAAATTGTACCTTTTTTAATCAATAATATCAGTAACTGTCATAATTTTCTTGCTGCTACTATTAAACCTTATTAAATATATTCATTGATACTATACATGATCACATAAATAATGATTGAATTTTTGTGTCACCCAAATATGGGTGACGTGGCACTCAAAGTGATAAACAAATAATTTTGTTCAGCTTTGGTATTTTGTCTAATCAAAATAGTTAGTGGGTTATACGCAGCTTTTTGAATGGTTAGATAACACAGTTATGCCTTTATGGTAGAAATTAGAGTCCGTTGAGGGCATGAATATTTCGAAAGCACTTTGTACTTGTCAATCGTTTGTATTTTCAAACGTTATCAAAACTTTCGAATAAATCAAAATTGGTTGGAGAAATTCTGGTGAGTATGGTGAATGGGATAGAACTTGATATTGTAACTCGTGCAGTTTCTGCAACGCCATAACGTTGTTGTGCAAAAGAATCATGCCTTTTTGATTCACTAATCAGTATTTTTTCAGCAAAGTATTTTTCAACTGCTATTGTTTCTTCAGTTTTTAAAAAACTATAATAAATATTCCTTGCTGTGTCCGCTATACGGTAAGCGCACATGGTCAGAGTTGTTCGACCATAATAGGCTGAAGTACCTTTCAGGAAGTAGTAACATCAACGGTTGAGCCGACGGGTATCGAGGCGAAATGATCCAGACGAACGATCGCAAAGTGTTTTCCTGTTCTGCGTACACGTTTTACGCATTAACGTACTCACGAAGTATAAAACCACCAGTACACGTAAAAATGATATTAAATATTGCAAAAGAAATTCTAGGTACCAATTTAGACAAAAACGTCCACTCTATTGAATTTTTAATATTGTGAAATTTACAAATGTAAAATGGATTTAAATTGAAACTTATGTAAGCTATGACACGTATAACAGCCACGAGCCTTTAAATCGCATCCAATATTTTAAATGTAACGATTTACGCTTACCATTTTTCGGAATGCGTACAGTTTTTGCGTTGTATTTGTAAAGCTATGTATTGATTAAATAAAACACAGTCGCAGTTTGTAATGAAAATAATATTTTATTAGGAGATTTTTCACTGGTAATGTCCTAAACACCGCAACCAGTTATAATGTACAATTTTCAGCAAATGTTGCAGTACACGGTATTCCATTTTCAAAATTATTAGAGAAATTACAAATTCTATTCTTGATTAGTACGTCAAATATACTGCTAATCTTTCGCTAGGCGTCATCGTCAATAATTGATATGTGATACTCATATATAATACACAGTTTACATTATGTAGCTATTGTAAAGGCAACAGAATTAAATTTTCAAGGGCGCTTCTCGTTCAGTTAGAGTCCCACTTTTCATATTTTCTCACTTTAAAAATTAGAATAAAATCAATTGAATAAAGGTCCATTGTTAAAAATGAATAAAGAGAGGCGACCTTGAGATAACTATTTTCGGTGTACCCACAATAACTGTTTTTGTCCCTGAAAGTCAAATTTATTCGTGTATAGTACGCATACATGTACAATCATTATAGGCACGTACACAGGATATTGCATAATTCGGTTATGAAATTCATTCGATCGTAAAATATGTCCAACGCATCCGTGTTTTCCCTCTTTCGACTACCACCATTCTCTATTGCACTAAATTTACTACCAGCCGTCAGACTTATATAACAACAAACATAAAAGACAACTTCAGTGATAAAAATAGTATTAAGAGCTTACTTTTTTGAAGAACCAAAATTAATACATAAATTGCACGACGCGGCTATTGTAGAGACACTCAAATTAGATTGTTTAAAGTCACATCCTTCGACTGCACTGCAGCGTCCTTTTTCTCCCCATCAAATTGTGACATTGAAGATATGATCGTGAAAGAGAAACGAATAAGATATAGTACGATATTCCGCAGATTCAATATCGAATTAAAAAATGGGAAAAGCCTCCAGTATTTTTTAATAAATTTTTTCCAGTATACACATTCAACTATTTCACTATTTATACTCATAGCAAGTATTCCCATTGAGCACATTCTGAGCTTTATTGAGGATGGTAAAAGGTGTTAATCGATCCATGAAGCATCCAATTGTGTGTAGACATGTAAGTACATAGATTAAGTTCGAAATAAAATAGTATTATTATTAAAAAATGGAAAGACAGTTTGCAGTCGAAGATATGATCTTGACTGGCCTACTTTGAATTTCTTCGTTACGGTTAAAACAGTCCACTATATACTATGCTGTAGTAGTTGGCATAGTATGCGAATTTTAATAGTTGATGCGGCATTAAAGACCATAAGAAATTAAAAAAAATTTATTGGTATACACGTGCCGATGATTGATGCCATAAATGGACACGCGTACGAAATGAAGTGCGAGTACGTAGATACGAGAAAACGATTTATCGCAACGACTCGTTACATCAACTGCATCTCTGGTTTCCGGAATTATCGAAACGAAACGAACAAACAACATTTTTTCTGCAAACGAATGGTTAAACGGAGAACAATAAACGTAAATGGCCACGAGAGCAGAAGGGCAACAAGGAGAAGAGGACAGTAAGCTGACGTTGTCGCTGAGGTTCCTGAAAACCTATTGGAAAATAGTGTTCGCCCTATCATGGGCGATTTTTCTGACACCGTTCCTTTTGGTTTTCAATAGTCCGGTACATCTTACGATTGAAAAGCTTGTTGTTCCGTCCCTTCTCATTAAGCAGACGAAACCGAATTATTATGGTGGGGGTTAAACCTTTGAATAGCGTCATCTTCATGTAACGTATTTGTTTTTTCTTACGACGCTTTCAATTTTGATTTAAATATTATAGTTTAAGTAACGATGGAAAATGCCTACAGTGAGTCACAATAGAATTTCTACCATGTTAATTTACATTTCTTTAAGAGAAACATTATGGGATTCTGACCTATAAGGATATACCCGGTGGAGCATTCAAATGTGAGTTTAGGGGGTCGAAGGGGGATGTGATGATTGGAAAAGAAATTTTTCACAAGGTCATCATTTTTTTTCTAAATGGGATCATGTATTTTTCCCTCCACATATTTGTACTGAAAAAGACAAATTCAAAGATACAAATACATGTTCTATTCAGATCTTCCGATCTCAAGATAATTCAATTTGAAGTCACCAGAGATGTAGGTCTTTTTTAAAAAAAATAGAGTAAAATTTATTATTTATTTCGGTTTCGACTCGCTGATCCTTACATCTACAAGAGCAGCTCGAAAGCGTTAAATTGCAATGTACAGGAAATTCGATGCGCGTTCACGGTGTTACTGATGGCTGGATATTGGATCACGGAATGCTTTCCAATGGCGGTCACTTCTCTTCTACCGGTGGTGCTGTTTCCAGCGTTTGGAGTACTGAGTTCCGCGGAGACATGCAGCTGTTACATGAACGACACGATTATGGTTTTCATAGGGGGCTTGGTCCTTGCAGTGGCCATCGAACACAGTAATTTGCACCTAAGAATCGCTCTTGGAGTGATGAAGATCGTTGGCTGCAGCCATGCCAGATTGCTCGGCGGCCTGTGTGCCGTGACAACTTTTATATCGATGTGGGTGTCGAACACCGCTGCCACCGCCATGATGGTACCGATCATATTCGCGGTACTACAGGAATTGGAGCAGGTTCGTGTTTGACTCGAAACCGAACGCAAACGCTTCCAATTAAATCTCATCCGATTCTTCTCCTCTCTCCATCTCCGTTTCTTCCTTTCTCTATCTTTTTATACGTACAGGCTGGGATCAGCAAAGTCTTCGAGAAGATGCCAATAGATCCGGAAAATCCGGTCCGAGAACCGTACGTAATAGAAACTAAAATCATAAGCGTAAAAGAACTTAGTAAGCAGAAATGGGCATAGTTAAAATGGTTTCACATTAAAATATGCCTACAATGTTAAATACATGTACTGAATTTTGTGGAGCATCAGAACTCTGTTGTGTGGAGTAGCCCCGTAGCCCATCTCTGTTATAGAGTTGTAGTTTGAGGCATCATGCTGCTAAGTGATTTACTGTTCTTCAAAAATATAACATCATTCATCGGTTGATCTGATCGTTTCTCATTCACCATAGGGAATTAAGGCCAACGAAGGTGACAAAGGCTTATTTAATGGCTGCAGCATACTGTTCAACATTCGGTGGTACGGGAACGCTGGTGGGCACGGGTACCAACCTCACCTTTAAAGGAATCTTCGAGAACACCTTCCCGGAAGCCGAAGGAGTTAACTTTACGCAATGGATGTTCGCATTGATTCCACAAATGGTCATCAACAGTTTCTTAACCTGGCTTTATCTTCGTATACTTTTCATGGGATATCTGAGACCTAATAGCAAGGACGCACAACTAGCAACTATCGGTGCGGAAGGAGAAGCAGTCACGAATCGAGTAACAAACAGAATCTGCATCTCCTACCTAATCATCTCCAACTCTCTGTCCTTTGGTCTTTCTCACTCCTGCTCTCCGCCTTTAGTCTGCAACCGGTATGATTATACTTTCAGGTAATACAGGAGAGATATAAGGAACTGGGTGGCATTACCTTCCACGAAGCAGGAGTCGCCACTCTTTTTGTCTCCTGCATATTTCTTTGGATATTCCGAAAACCTGGTTTCGTGCAAGGATGGTCCGAAGCGCTAACGGATATGTTAAATATCTTTCAATCTCTTCCTCATCCTTGGTCTAAAAATTTCCAGGTCATCCTGTCGATCATATCATAACTTTAACGTATTCGTGTCTCGTTGACAGAGAACTCCAGGACTCGATGCCTGTAATATTAGTCTCCATCCTCATGTTTTTCATTCCAAGAGATCCAAGCTTCGTGAACTTTTTCAGCCGAGACCGTGAGTAACGCGCGATGATCATCATAAGCGTGCCCCTCTGATCCTGCTAAGGACAAGTCACTGTCTGGACAAGCGCATTTTGAATGGGACCAGATGCAAATGGTACAAGTTAACGTGTACAAACAAACTGTACCATATTCATACCATCTGGTCAGTCATTCTAATACAACATTATTTTAAGTGTCGGGTTCGAATTCTTATCATATACAGTTTGTTCATTAGCTCTTACTGTCTCAACCTGGTATCGTTCAAAAGGCACTCATACAGGTCTAATTCTCGCAATATCTCTAGCCCGACATGCGTACGCCTTCTTTACTCATCCACAGCCGCCAAGAGACCCTATAAGTCTTCCGAGGGTCTAATCACGTGGGACGCGATCGAAACAAAAATGCCTTGGAGTCTGATGTTCCTGCTGGGAGGTGGATTTGCGATATCCAAAGGCAGCATCGCTTCCTGCATGGCCAAACGGGTTGGAGAATTTCTGGTACCGCTTCGACACCTGCCGCCTGCACTGATTCTCATACTCGTTTCTCTGTTCATTGGCACCATTACGGAGTTCACTGCGAACGTCAGCATCGCAAACATTACTTTACCAGTGATCGCTCAAATGGTAAGCACGATCATCCTTGAAACGAGGAACGTTTTAGCATAAAGTGTCTTCACACGATTAATCAGCAGTTTATGTTGAACAGTGCGTGGCGATGGAGATAAATCCGATGTATCTGATGGTACCGGCGACTGTAATGTGCTCCTATTCCTTTCGATTGCCAGTTGGTACACCACCGAACGCCATCGTAACGGTCGTCGGGAGAATTCGAACAAAATGGTTAATGATCGCTGGTTGCGGTCCGTCCCTTTACGCTCTTATAGTGTCGAGCGGTTCTTTCATCGTTTGGGGTTCTTACATTTACGACGCTTATGAGTTTCCAGAGTGGGCGTCTAACGTTCACTCATCCGACGCCAATCCCAAATGCGATTAAGTCGCCTATTTAACGAATTAATGCAAATTTCATATGAAAATCTACTCTTTGTTTATTCCACTTATTACTTACGAATAAAAATTGACCATGGTATCACGTTTTACGATTCTCTTACATCGTTCAAAAATATTGTATCTCCAAATGAAGGAGGCCACTGATGTGGCAGAAAGTGAGAAACAGTGTGTATGTGATTGTGTTTCATTTTTAGGCACATGTGTGTACACACAACAGCTACCATTATGTCGGTTGCGTCTTGGATATCGGAGATTCAATCTTTTTTGGACTAGAATTGATTTCTTGCTGTTCCAGTCGACGATGTCGCAACATAGTGGATAGTACGCCATTGAAGCTGGCAGTTTTCTTTTTGGCACTGCCCTTTGGAGTGATTTCACCTATTCTACGAACTGGCAGTCTTGGCGATGACATTTCGTCCATAAAATCAAAGTCTGACTTTTCTTCCGTCCTAGACAAACAAATATCTTTAAGAAGCAAAAGGAATATACGATACACAATAACGATTTATCATAAGATTCAAATATTACTTGTACTCCTGCGAGCCATTGTCTTGCTGTCGATTGTTCGAAAGAACAGGAGATGGACCTCTTCTTCCAGGACACTTCCACTCCAATTCCAGCACTCTGTTATTGGTTTCCAGGGCCTCAATTAATGCTATCAAATCAGCAGGTTTCAGAGTCCACTCTGGGTTCTATGTACAGCATTGAAGAGGGAAAGAAGATGAAGAAACATAATTAGTAATGAAAATAATCAACAAAGCGACCGAACAAGCTGTCACACTACTTACTTTTCCATCAATTTCATATTTTTCGTCGTCTGAACACTCTACCGACCATTCTTCCTCATTCCGTTCCATTTTTCCTCAATCGAAATGTTAAACTGGACAAACAAGCCGAACACGATACTTGTCAATCCCACTCCTGCCACCCGAGAAATGCTACAAAAGACGCCATTCCCATCTGTGATGCAAGGTTTTGTGACGTGACCAGAGCGCCAGTGAGCGCAAGGATGTTGCAGTTGGCGCCATCTCTGACAGGATCCCGGAATTAACTACCGGTATTCCAAGTGGCGCAATTTTTGACAGATCCCGGAACTAAATGGAGAAATCCCAAGTGGCGCCATCTAACAAAAGGGATCCGATTATTTACAGAAAAATCCGCCAGAGGCGCCCCGAGCGTCACATCGTTGGTTAGTTCCAGATCTTAACAGGAGATGGCGCTCGTAGCTCGAGTTTCGTTTGCGCACGGAATTCAACGGAGTGGATGGAAAAATGTTTGAAACATTTACGTCTTGATTTAAATACGCTTCTACAAATATATTTATAATAAAAAACCTCTTGCACTATGAAAACTGTTTGAAACTACTACTGTATAATAATTTTCAATTTTCAAAGATATGTAAATTCCAAAACAAGATTCTAGACATTACGATAATGGTCTCGCATAAGTCAAAGGAAGCGAAACAATCAACTAATCGATCGATGGACGTATCATGAAAAAGCAATGACAAACATTAATGATGCGAGCGATTTTTCTTCACAATGTCTACCGTTTGATAGCACCATTCGAATTAGCTCGATAAAAGGTCGCATCCGTATAGTAAATACAGTTTGCTATCGTTTCAAAACGATCGCCTATCGTAATATTGGATCGAGCAGGAAATACGATGGTTAAACGTAGAATCCTTCAGAGGACAGATGATTAAACTGGTTCTATGTACACAACAAAGCACCATATTCATTCTAACACACATTCTACGTTCTTCTTCTTCTTTGTACAGGGTGTCTCGAGACGAGTGGTACAACCAAGTAGAAGATGATTTTACATGGAAAAACAGAAACGAAAATGTAGAATTAAACTTTTTTATGCGAGGTTTTGTTTTCGAGAAAATTAATTTTAAAAGGTCACTGAATACTTCCCTATCTCCCGTGCGGTACAGCACTTACTGTACTTATGAAATACGTTGATCGAACGCCTATAGGCGTTGCCGCACGGAATGTCCATAAAACTGTAAGGGTTAATTTTAAGATCCACGTTGATTAGAGATTTTTCGTTCGTCTTTGTTAACATCGTAGGGCTGCGAAGTCTTAAACCCTTTTTTTCACACTGTGTAACTACATTATTTACCAAAACTACTAAATTTGAAAATTTAACCACTGAGAAAAGGTAGAAGTAAAGATCTTTCGTTCTATTGCTCCGATCCTAATAACTTCATAGTTGATGCAATGTTAACTGAATATATAAAAGAAATATAAGAAATTTTGTATCAAAGGGTTGAGACACATTGTGGGTGGAAGTATTCGAGGACAATCGTTAGATGGTGTCAGCGGATGTGATGAATTCACTGCACTTTCAGCGATGCAAAATATTGTTTTTCGAGAGGATAAACATCGTTCAGGGCACAATCGTGCCATTATCATCAGCAATTATCTTCTTGTCGGCGGTCTGACAGGGATGAATTTATTGAATAGGTCGAGTGGGGTATACTTTGTATAACGAGAGTGAAACGTGTATAAGAGGAAACACAACGAGCCGAGGAATCCCCCAGGTAGTTTCGTCTTTGCTAGTCTGAAGTGAGTATCTGTGAAAGTATCGGTTCTTCGAAGTTCAGAAGACGCAGCCCTCGTCGATAATGCGTTAACACTTTCAAGACCGATGACCCACCATATGAGTCGTGTAACGTTTCACCCGCTTACCATTGTTAGCCAATGACTCAGCATGTGGGTCATGCACAGAGATCAGTATTATCACTTCGTTCCGAAAGAGCAGCCGGAAAAGTCACATTGTAAGAAAGACGATTTGCAGAATAAGGTGTACAAAAAAATAAAATTGCTATTGGTTTTAACATCAAATTAAAAGTGGATAATTCACAACAAAAATCGTTAGCATATCGAATCTTGAAGAAAATGAAGACTTTATGTTAGAAAATAATCGAAAAATTCTGTTTTACTCACATGACCCATAGGATGAGTCATCGGCCATCTGATATCAAAATTATTTCGAGTAGCCCACGACTCACAATATGGGTCACGATGTGCTAAAACAAGGATTGTTTAAAACATGTCCCTTTCACTCGCACACTTTCATTTCTCCTATTCTGTCTTATAACTGCAAAAATGTTTGCGGTTTCTGAGGATAGTCTTGTAATAACACGTCGGTCTTGAATGTGTTAAGCTTGAACAAGTGCAGAGACGAGCGTGCAACGAGCATGCACGTACGATGGGAAACCGATATCGTTGACAAGACATCCACAAATAAAGCGGGTAACGTTTGTTCGTGAATTTAGTGAAAGATAGATGTTCTTTGAGTTCAGCAATTTATTAATAACTTAGGCACGACTCATTTTTTCAATAATAATAAAGCTTGTCTTCAAAACATTGTGTTGACAATATAAAAACAATTAAACGGATTACTGATTAGTATGAGCATCCATAATCATGAGCCACTACAGTGGCGTTTCGTCCTAAAAGATGGCTTCACGCGTAGCCACTATAGTGGCGCGTAGCAAATAAATAATGCCTTACGTATAATTCTGCCGAATAAGAAGTATGTGACTAAATAGAATGTTTGTAGATAATCGAACGAAGAGTATGGAGCACACGAGTAGACTGCGGATGTTTATGCAAATGTACATTTTTATAAAAAATAGGTAAAGAAATGGGACTTAGAGAGAAATCTGTTTTGTCATTAAACGGTTCTGAAAATATATTATCAGTTTTGCATATTTTGCATATAGCATATTTTGCGCATATTTCATGCACGTTTGTTTGCCTGGCCAGCGTGTTCAGAATCAGGACATAAAAGAATTTACAAATAAGCGATTAACAGCGTTCTCGAGTTTCTTTTTGACTTTCCAAGTCACGCTTACTCATGCGTTTTTCGCGTATATCTGTATCGCTGCGAAACAAATGATTCATCGGTGAAGATTGCAAATATTTTGCATATTTCAATATGTTATAATTGCATGAACATCCACAGCCTAGACATGAGGAAGGGTACAAAGAAACAGGACAAAGCGACGACGCAGCAAAGCGATCTTTGCCGAGCAATCTCTCCGATATATTACCTTGGCAAAGTGTGCGGCTTGATTCCCGTTCGATTCCTCGCGAAGAGTGCTGGAAGATACGAAGCTCGCATACAGATTATTGACCTCGTATACAGGTATACGGTAGAACAGGCTTGGACACATCCTGCCCGCTCGGGCACTTCCTTCGAGAAGCGGCGACCACGTGACGTTTCCAGAAGATAGTTTACGCTTGCAGAAGGCGTGGCTTGATGCCTGCCGAATAAAGTTTACCAGGGAAGAGAGCGCAGTGCCCGACCGGGCAAAACGTGCACACGCCTGCAGCAGAACCTCCGATGTTCGAACTAGCAAGCAGACATACTTGTTCGAATGAGAGATTATTCACTTTCTTCATTCATATTGATCATTCTATAATTCAAAGGCAACGCAATTTTTTGTTTTATTTGAATTCCATAATTTTGTTCAGTCTTTAGCTGTATAGAACATTACTATTCGTGTACTTTAAATCGTCTAAAATCGTTTCCATAGATAAAACCTTGTTTAAATGTAGTGACAATCGATGTAAAGAAACTTTAGTGTTAGCCAGGAACATTCGGGCATTATTATGAAAAAATGGTTAAACGTTAAAATTTGAGATCTGTGATCGACCATTTTTTTAGCAAGTTGTAGACCTCGATGAAGCAAAGAAAAAGTCTCCTACTGAAACGTTCTAAACACAATCAATTTTGAATGCCATACAAACAAATAAACGCACCGATAATACATTCTTGAATAAGAAATATATTATTTATTGTACAATAGAACATTCGGATAGTCGATACTACCTATCTGAGATATTAGAACAGGCATGTTCAACTCGTTATCCACTGGGCAGTGATGTCCAGGAAAACGTGCACCGGTAGGCCCTAAGCCACGCGAAGTTTCACTTCCAGTTGATCATGCCTGTATCAGAGGTTCTACTGCACTTTCTTTCAACGCGTTTGCCTTCGAGTACCCCGATTTCTTTTGAAAACTGACACCGAATATTTCTTCTAGCCTGTGCCTGTTGACGTTTCTCTTTGGAGCGGAAATTTGGGGTCTGTGGAGAGACCTGAAAGACGGATGGGAGCACAGCACCAGACTGAAATCTCGGACTGCGGTGATCGCGACATGCAGCGATGTTCTCGGGGTGATAAGTTTGACCGTGGTTTGCATCATCGGTTCGCCATTTCGATGGAAATATCTACAAGTCGTCATAAACAAATTAATCGAGGTAAAAAGTGAAGGTAAAGCTTCATCACCGGCTGTCTGTTATCCATCTTTGATTTCAGGTGGACGAGAAAGTGGGTGTGTCGTCGGCGAGGAAGACCCGAGGATTCACGATCGGCTTGACAGTATGCAGTCTTGGTTATCTCTGGTTCAATTCCATCGTCGACTTCTACACGTGGAGTCGCAAAATGAAAATGAGCAAATCGATGTCCGATAAAGGCCCCATTAATTATGCACCCCTATATTTTATGTACACTGTCATCATTTCCACAGAAATCCAGTACACGGTGTCGACGTATAACGTAGGACAAAGATTTGTCAGGCTGAACAAGAATCTTGGTAGTCTGTTTGCTGCCAGTAATGTAGCTGACAACTTTGGCAAATACGGTGGCAGAGGTAGAGTAGAATCCTATAGCGCTATTCGCAATTCAACCCTTTGGCTACAGCTCGCCTAGACGCAGAGCTCTATCGTTATACGGATACATCTGTCGCATAACGCAATATACAACAGTAATATAAAGCATTTATCGCCTATACCCTCAGAACATGCTTTAGATGATGTTAAAAGACCGCTGCTCAGCACGAGCTAGCCACAATCTATCAAAACAAACCGCGAAACAGATAAGCCACTATAGTGCCGTGTTTGTCTGAAACGATCACTCAACTGGAAGCCACTATAGTGGCGCGGAGTAGCCAAAGAGTCAACGTGACCACCGAAAATACGTCTATTGTTTTTAATGACACGAAAGTATGTCTAGCTGACTCCCTAAAAACAATTGAGACATTTCGGACGGTCACATTAAATCATCCTGTATAATGTCCTTGACTAATCAATTCCGCAGCTGATGATCAAAAATTCAACGTCGCTCGAAGGCAGCTCGAACAGAGCAGCTATCGAATCTTTCCGAAACTGAACGGTGGGTTCACGTTAACTAATTTCAGGCAAAGTATTGCGTTTCGAGTTCATCACAATAAATTTGCAGCAGAAAGCAGGACCAACATAAACAGTATATCTGAACTGATAACGGTGCATTCTTCCCTCTGCGACATGGTTTCTCTTATAAATAATGCGTTTGGCGTTGTGATATTGGCCGTCGCTGTCACCTGTCTCTTACACCTGGTCATCACGCCGTACTTCTTGATCCTGCAAGCTGGCGGAAGGAACGAATGGATATTTCTGGTGGTGCAGGGCATGTGGTGTATATTTCACGTGACCAGGATGCTGATAATTATTCAACCCAGCTACTTCACCCTTGCGGAGGTGAGGAGAAAATGCAGAGGTGTCTGGATATCTGATTTTGTTTATGTCTTCCATTGCAGGGAAAGAGAACAGCGGTTCTTGTCAGTCAGTTGCTCTCCTCGAGTTTCGAAGGAGACGCTCGACGAGAACTGGAAATATTTTCTCTTCAATTACTGCATCGACCACTTGAATTTTCAGCCTGTGGACTCTTTTCGTTAGATAGAACCTTGATAACGTCGGTAAGTATATTCTAGAAAGAAAAGCGATCGAGTAACATAAAACACATGTGTTATGTATTGTAGATTGCGGGAGCCGTGACGACGTACCTCGTTATACTGATACAATTCCAGAACGAGGATGACACAAAGGAAGAAGTTGGCATCATAAAAAACGCGTCGCAGATATTAAAGAGCATAGAGACTCCGTCTCTACAGAATCTTATGAGTCTAAAGGGCGCTTGATCGCGAAAATCGTTATTGTGCGGGATATTTAATACGCTTTGATTTTTGGAAATAAAGAAATACGATCACATACGATAATGACATTTAATATTCCAATTCTCGTAAACAGCGGCAATATACAAATACAGGTTACTCGTGTCGTAATCCAACTACTAATTAACGAGTCGTCCCATCGGTCAATCGACGATGAATTAAGAGCGCACCTCGTTCGGTGTCTAAAACTAGACATCAGTCACAGCCTATCCAAAACGTCCCTCGGCCTCGTCTCGCTGTATCTCGTGAGGATAAGATTTCCTAAAAACGGGGAAACTTGAATAGTCTCGTTCGAAGAAGCCAGGTATCTCGTTGGATCAAGTTACTCCTAAGGTATATACAACCTCGTATACTGACTCGTTTTCTCTCTGACGCTATATACTTCTTCGTACAAATTATTATTCTAGCAATAAATATTGAATCGCTCGAAGAGTTTAGCGTGTTGTTCGCGCGGTATTTATACATCTGTATCATGTACAAGTATATGATACAACTTATGCGTGGAAATTCGATACTATTAACCGCGCATATCCGAGCCAGATGGTAAGCGTGTAGAATGTTACGCATCATCAAAAATCGAATCTCAAAACCCAAAGCGGTCGTCTGCCTTCTTTCGGTCCGTCTTTTCCTCTCTTTTTCCTCTTTTCCTTCTTTGTCCAGTTTAGTCTTACGAGCTTCCTCAATTCACGGTGGCTGCTGTAACTGGTGGTTGCGTTTTTTGATGCGCGGCCTGCAGCAAGTTGTCGCAACAGCTGTCCTTCGTCACGTTCAAACTCTTCGATCTCTGACAAGTGTGCAAGCTCTCGGAATTGGGCGTGAGGTCCGGCTCGTTTTCTGCCTTGGTCTGATAACGCGCGTTGCACTGGCAGGGGCTCGTGTGTCGGTGAAGTCGTGAAAAACAGTCGCTACAAACTCTTACGGGATTGTACAATTGCTCGCTAGGTAACGGTGTTGAATTTTCTGAACAATCCGCGCAGAAGATCTTACCGCAGCATCTGAAAGAAAGAAATATGCGATGTCAGGAAAATAAGGATGATTGTGTGCGGTCTTGAATAAATGACCGAGTACGGGCATGATTGCAGTGAAATATAGCTTACCTACAGTGATGCTTACGCCTTCCGAGCCAGAATTCTGTATCGCATCCCATGCATCGACTCACCGCGTGATCCGGTACCCAGAGAGTCGGAGCAGGGCCTAATTCTTCGACAGCTTCCCACGACATATCCGACGGTAACGATTCCCCATGATCGCCAGTGCTTCCTACCGAATCAGGTAACGATCCCTGCAATACCAGCAAAACACTCCTTTTTCTCCAGCTGTCTTCGAACCAGGACACATTCTTCTCCTTTTCACGACAAAAGGAAAAAACCATATTCAGCGAAATCTCTTGTAACACTCACAATATCGTCGATGCGATCAGTATCCGCGTTATGGTTGCAGACTTGCTTGATCAAAGCCAGTCTCGTTGTGTGCAATTCCTTTCTTAATGCTTCTTCTTTCAACTAAGAAAAGCAACGAGTGAAGGAACATTGCATCAGAGGAAGTTAACCTTTTGCAAACTATTTGAAACTAACAATATACCTTGTGCTCCATAATGATCTGTTGTATCCGCATCTGTACATCGCAGTGTATAACGGGGAGACCGTCGACGTCATCCAGTCTGTCAAGATTGTCTGGCATTGGGTCTTGATGAGTCGGTGAAGCTGGACATACGCTGCTAGGTGTTCTCGATATTAACGGTGCACTGGTGTCGCTGACGTCGCTGCCCTCATTGTGGTTGTAGTTACGATTGCAAGAGCATGTGGTTCGATCTGTCGCGTTGCTCTCGATCCACGGTGAAACAATGTCCTGCGGCGAATCCTTCTGCGGCTTGCTGCTCGACAAAAACTTTTTGCCGTTCAGATCGAAATCGGAATTGAATTCTGGATATATGAGATTAAAATGATATTCGAACTCGAATTGGAATTCGGACTTACGTTTCCTTATCAGTGCTTGTTGTACCGAGCAAAGAATCATTACTAGGTATTAACGTATCCGTCGAACTGTCTACCGATGGATTTGCCGGTGAATCGTTGGATGCTTGAGTGGTCGCATATTGCTTCGCTTTCTCCTTGTTCTCAGACGTATTTTTTTCTGCATTTTCAGTCTTACAATCCTCCGTGCCGTTTGCTGCTTTCTCTTCTGTTTCTGCGTCGAGCGTCAAAGAGTCAAATTTTCTATATAAACACGAACATAATTATTTGTTCCGTTGAATGATTATTTGAACCGTTGACCAACAGTTCACTTGGAACATAGATTAAAACATGCCATGTTGCAACAACAACAATATAATGTTTCCCATATCCACCGTTTGTTTACAGTAGCTTTATTATACTCGATAAGAAGAGATAATAACGGAGTACTTACTTTTCCACCGAAATACTTGGATCGCTGAGTCTACGGTGAAGGTAGGCCGCGTGCTCGGGTGCATGCATAAGATCACCGTACGATCGAGTTTTAGTCATTTGTCCATGTGGTTCTTCACTTTCGCCACCTTCGATATCTATCATCGTTACCCTCTGTTTATCATCCCTGATACCAAGAGACGATTCCATTGAACCCAAATACACTTCAGACCATAAAACAAGGTCACGTACGTTGCAACTTGGCCATAATACCTTGTAACGAAAAATCATCGATACAGCGATTACAATGTTGCACGCAATACGTTTGAAACGTTACATGTTACTATATTAGATGAAAAGTATCTTACTTGATTCTTTAATGGTGAGTACAAATGATTTACAAACGAACTGGAATTCAGGAAACGCCAAACTGAAAATGTACGCTCCCGTATTCTCAACTGTAGTCTTTCTTGCCTCGTGTTGCAAAGAAACGTGCCGAAAAGCTGTGAATACGTATGTTGTGCTAACTTCACCTGAAATCAATAACATGTATCATGTAACCCGTTCCAGTGGATGAAACTTATCGTAGAATTTAATATACAGAGTACGCGCGTAACACCTGTGAGAGAATGTTGGTGTATACTCACAAGGTACGCCGGAGACATCTGAAAACTACATTTAAACTGTAGTATCAACTGGTGTACGCAGTCGAGCCACTGTAAAAATACTGGACATCGTTCATTCGGGTCTTCGCAGCCTACCGTTTGTCCACAACGATCCGCGAATTTGTGTCCAAAGTCTAACCATTCTCTCTCACATAAAATTTGGAATCCCTGATAACGATAAAAAAGAGTGTCACAAATCGACCATCCAATAAAAAACAGCAAGAGAAACAGGGAGTACCTTCGGCATACCTCCATAGTGCGGTAGTAAGGGTCCAGCAGTATCTGCGCTAATGCGACTATCTGAGGCGTCCTATCCCAGCCATCGCTGCAATGTACCAATACTGGCCGACCATCCCTTTCTATCGCAGATGCTACAGTCACCGCTGCACGCAATAATCCAGACATGTGTTGTAACCACCGTGTTCCTTCCAAAAGGCTAAGCCAACTGCACAATAAAAAAAGTTTCATAACTATATGGTTGGTTCTGACGGAACTCGAAGGTCAATGATAAACGCGATCAATACAATATGTACAAGGAAAACAGAACGTTCATTACGTGGGTTGATCCGTGTCTGATGCGCACAGCTGTCTCACTGCGTGAAAGCTCTTCCGTATCGAGTGAATGTTCGGCAAATTCATGAACTGTATGTCACAACTGGGGTAATATTCAGGACACTCGCAACCACCACCGCGAGCTCTATTCGCCACGGCGGTTGTATATGACCTTGCGTCCACAATTAAAACTTTCTGCAAGTAGTGTGTTATAAGTTCAGTGAATTGATAACCGTTTAAGATTATAGTCTAATCAACGAATACCTCGAGTTTCCTGCGCTTCCTTAAACTAATTCAATTAAGCGTTCTATACTCACTTTGGTACTGTTCGTAGCAACTCCGTCGTCACCGCCATCCGAATAGATGATAGAGGAATCCACCATCGTCGATTCACCTTTATCGTAGGAACATGCATCCGAAAGAGCTTTCAAGAGGTCTTCATCTTCCGCGCTTCGCCAACCAAGCCAGCCAACTTCTGGCTGGCTACTTCGCGCTATTACCGCGCCATTGGTCACGTGCCTAATAAAAACCATGGTATTGAAAAACATACGAGAATATATCTGATAACAGGAAAAACGCTATACCGTGTACCTCCAAACAACGGCCGGAATTCGTCGGGAACTTCTGTATTTGGCTCCAATCTCGAGCGTTTCGTCGGAAATGCAAGCAGGAACCAAAAGCAGGGGTGGATAAGATGGGCACATCCGATAATCTTTATTAATTTGACTGGTGCGCCATGTTCCATGTAAATTGAATTTTAATCGTTCCACCTGTAAAATAGGAAAAAAAATAAACTTGTGCTTTCATAAAATTTTATTTCTATGATTTCTCACCTCTGCATTGAAAACAGTTGTATACGAAGCATTATCCTTTCCAAGTTTGGAGCAGTCTTTGCCCTCCTCAATAGACCAAGCATAATAGGCAAATGCGAATATATCTTCTATACTTTTTCGCGGATAAGTCACTTTATGTAATCTTTTGAACCATTCCAAGCAATGTTCATTAGTAGAGAAGGCACAGCTGGAAAATTCAAACCTTGATCAGTATTCAGTAGAACAAAAAGAACACTGTTTCTCCAAGTGAAACGAATGAACAAACCTCAGGGAACGTGCATCTTTGCAGCCAATGTGCAAGAAGAAAATTTCTTTAACTTCCAGCTGCTCTATCAGACCCAGTGGGATATTGTAACATGTCTGGCTTAACTGTAAATAGAGTCTGTAGTTAGAAAGAGCCAATACTCCATCTGATGCACGTCCAAGCGCTACAATGAACTCTCCACTGAGAGGAGTGAAGGGTACAGTGAGCGATTGATCCTCGCATTCGAAATGCGTATGTTTTGGGAATAATTCCGAAGCATGTAAATGACAAATGGATTGCAAGCTGGTTGGCTCTTCGGAACTCTCCATCTCCGCTCTGTAACACACCATTTAAAAGAAATTTCATTCCTTTTCTTGAAATTCCAACCTGTCAGTGCTGAACAGTGTACCTCGAACATGTCATTTATGTGCACAACTTGGGGCTAAGTAACTCGAATTTCCCAAATTAAATTGTACACCATTTCAGTGGCGTTCATTAAATTGATTCGACTGATACGCGCAATTCTCAATACACGTAATCGTAAATTTGCGAAACAGGTGTAATTAGCATCGTGACCGTCCACCGACGACCGTGTCAAAGAACGATCACGGGATTCGCGTGTGTGGGTCGCGTGAATGTAAATTCGTGTCCGTTCGAAACATCACACACACGGGCAGATGTGACATCGGCACGATGTTAAACGAGATAGGAGTGAACGCCACGACAATTTGTCACCGCTTATCGATTTCTGCCGTTCTAAAGCGTTACCATATGCCAAAAGACACCTTGAAACGAAAGCGAATTTACAAAATACGTGGAAGAATTTCCAGCCTCGAATACGTAATGCATCAAGGATCGTGAGGAGAAAGCAAACACATATTTCGTCAAAGTTTCTCAATATGCCCAGATTCACGACCAGACACTGCAAGCAATTTTCTCTCGAACAGCAAACGATCAGCCGCGTACACGGTAGAAAAATCGACGAATAAAATCCTTGAAACGTCGTCGCGGCGAACGAAAAGTATTAATTTTCACAAGTGACTTGACGGCGGACGACAAAGTAAACGAAATGGCATGCAACCGCAGTAGAAGTAGGACGTTCATACTCGGACAAATCATTTTGGAAAATTTTGGAAGTTAATCGCACGAACTCGGCGATCTTTCCGTCGAATCGCGTACGGATGGAATACGACCAGTTTCAAGCGACAACAGAGTCTTACCTTGGGCTGCGAAGTTTCTCCGCGATGGACGATATCCGATCGTCTTGATGTTTCATACAATATCCATAAACAGTCGCTCACACGGTCAACGGAACAAGGGCGATACTCGAAAGAGAGATCATTTTCCCGGGAAGAAAGACACGCACGGCTTCCGATGTCGATCCTGACAAGTACGTAGATGTGTAGATTCTTCGGTAGGTACGCAGATAGCTTACGGGATAAACGGCTCCGTAACTAATCTCGTGCAAGCCCAATCCGAACGCGATCACTTCTCGTTACGGTGGTGTCGCGAAAATGGCCAGCAGCATCGCAGAACACGATCTCCATCAACCGGATCGATCGTTTTCCTCCTTCTTCCACTCGCCAGACGATCGTGTCGCGAGGAATTCAATTTCCAATTATTTTTTATGAAAGATACTCCTTCCGTCCGATACGTGAAAGTTACACTGACAGATTAGTCTATATACAATTCAGGCCGCACTTTCATCGCGCGACGCATCCTTGCGCGACGATTTCCAACGAACGAACTTTTCTGTAGAGACTTTCAACATCGTCGCAGTATTGGTAACTGCGTTGATCACCCCTTATCTTTGTGACAATCGTGCGTATCTCATTGAGCCGTATGAAAATTGATTCATTTCTATGTTTGTTCTTATTGACTTTGTGTTTAGTATAAACTTTGAAAGTTTCGCGACGTTATAGATTGAGGTTCACTGCTAATGTGTGTTAATATTATAGTACGAATGTTTATATAAGTTTGTACAATTTGTAAAAAGTTACACTGGTATTAATACTGTCAGTTAAAAATAAGATAAAGAAACGTAAACAGATAGATTGTAATTATAGTATATAATGTCATAAATACATAGGTTTATACTTCGATAAAAGAAAATACTCGATGTAAACCAAAAGAAGACGGATCATAAGTAAATAATAGTTTGAATTTCATACTCCTACAGTTCGTTGAGCGAAATAGGAGTAAACTTTTGAAACGCCATCTTTTGCAGGAAATGTAAAATTTAAATGTAACCCTCCAAAAGAGAAAATAAATCCATATCATATCATCTTATCAAGCTTATAAGTGAAAAGAGAGAAACATTGCTACGTCACAAGGAAACGTGACGCAGCATTTATTCTTTTTTCGGACAGGCGAGAGCTGTGTTGATACTGGGATCATAGAAATGCCTGGATGTGCTTCCGTATTCTGAGGCGAATAATGATGATTATTGACAAAGATATTAGTAAATATTGCTGATGAAATGTTGTACTGAGAAATTTTAAAAAAATCCGGGATATGAATACCTAACGCAGCGAACACATGTTCTACATATATATTCATACACGACATCAACAAATATAACGTTCGGTCAAGGGAATTTTATTGTGTAAATACACATCGGTAAATTTCAGCCTTGTTTCGATGCAAAAGTACAGACGGTGTGAACATTCTCACCATCTCTTTTAACGCGACACTCTGACACTACGTTCATTCGTGGTTAATGCTAAACAATACAATGAAAAAATGAACGTTCACGCATGCGTCTTCCAAATGCTTGACGATGTATTCGTCTTTTTTTTTTTAATCTCTCAGTTACCAAAAACAAAAGAAATATTTACACTTTCGCAATTTGCGAGAGTACGCATTTTCCGAAAGGCACAATAACAATCGTAAGAAACAAAAATGGTACAATAGTCTGTTATTTTTTCATGACAAATTCAGAGAGCACACACATGGTTAACCGTTACGGCAAAAAACGCAATCAATGTTTGCGTTAAATGCTTACAGATGTCAAATATCGAGTACAATACGCGATAATCTCGTAATTACTCTTATTATCATACTGTTCTGCGTTGAGAATATAAAAATGTTAAATGTGCACGTGCAATACGACGCGCCCTGTACACCGCACTTCGCGATTGAATGTACAAGCGTCGGGGAATGACGTATCGCTATGCAAAATGAAAAACTATGAAAGATCTTCACATTCCCATCAAGCTTTCCAGAAGTTCGGATTTTGCTGTAATCTTCTTTCAAATGTCTCATACCATCCTTGAATAGTGGATAACGGTACATAGTTTTCAGTTGGATTCGGTGTCATTTGTGCCTGAGTCACAGAAAAGCTTGATACATAATTTAAGAAGCTGGTAATCATCCTTTGAACAAATTCCAAGAAGGAGTTTTGCACAGCTTCGACCACTGTCACTGCTCGTTGTTCTATGGCTCCGATAGGTTCCACTGAAACCCCTATTTGCGCAACGTGTGAAATTTTGGTAATTCCAAATATTCCTAAATTGCTATTCACAAATTCATGGTTCTTTTTCAATGCTGATATCTTGAATATGGCTGAAGGTTTAGCATTGGAGATGTATCCAAGATACTGCCAATTTGGTGGTGCGATTGGATCTGGCCAGCTAAAATACACTGAGGAGATTGAATTTCGATTAATTCAATGCAAATGTGTTTGTATTGAAAAGAATGTATAACAGTACGATATGTACCTGCGCCACCTGTTCCATCAGGAAACGGTATGGTACCTGTTAGGAACACCACTATGTGGTTTATGTTATCCGCATCAGGTACTGTTATCAAAAACTGGCTTTCAGCTATCTGTTGGAAATCCGTTTGTACCTGAAAAAAACATATTAACCGATTTATAATACGAATAATTTAGGTTCGTTTAGATTTAACATGTAAAAGTGCCGATGACGAATTAACAGAGACGGGGAATTTTAATAAAACCAAAAATTAGATACAGAACGAACAAGAGATACGGAGAAAACAAGAAAATAGAGAAAATCGATAAAACGAATCTCATGTACGCGTACCGATGCATTCAGGATAAATTGTTTATTTGCACAAAACTGACAGTTTGATATCGTGAATGAAATACGACGCGAGTAGTTCCGTTGCAGGAAAAGGATTAATACTCACGAGTCGACCAGACACAATTATACCGAGCATCTTTGAGTCAAGTCTAGATCATTCTACCGTGTTCTCGTTATCGCGCCTATGCCAGAATACACTCCGTACACATGCGACGTTGTGCCACCGTTCAAAACATTACAACCGCGAGATTGACGTGTATCACGGCGTATACAGTCATAGATTGGAAACCTACATCGGTCAGCGAACTTGAAGGTGCATTCTCATGTACGCGTTTGCTCTGCACCTCGTGTAATTTTACACAAAATTTCGAAATAGAAAGGAACGAAGCACAATCTCGAGAATACGGGACCTCAAAAGTTTACTCGTGTTCGTGATTCTCTGTACTTTAAATAGTTTCTATACAATTTTTCTGTTCCTGGCAGACATGCTCTGACCATCTATTCAATCCCGCGAATTGATAACGTTTCGAATAAATCGTAAATACATCTATCAAAAGACATAAGTACCTACCTGCCACCTGTTGTCGAAACTCAACGTTGAACCGAGCTACACGATTTTCATTATTCAGGTCTTAAATGCAAACGTCATACGATTTATAATTTGTTCGATTCCTGGTATTTACGTATATCAACATTTTTCATGATTCATGGTTTGCAGGGAACACGCAATCCCTTGCGTGCAGTCTATCTACCTTGCGTGATTTTCCTTTGTACCATGTTTCTACCAAATATGAACGTGTAATACGTACTAGATTTTTCGCGAACGATAAACGAGATGGAGAACAAAATTTCAACGGCGATGAGAAATATTCTTTGCTCATCACTTAATAAAATGGTTTTAAATAATGTCGAATCTCATACTATTCAGAGATCTGAATATGTAGCAAATAAAACTTATTCGCTACCAACAGTGATCACTCAGCTCGATACATAATAGAGGTTACTTTATTTTAAACAACGAGTTCGAGAAGTCCAAGTTCCGTTAGATAGTTACAGTTCAGAAAACAAATTAACGAACATGTAAACAAGTAGAGTCCAATAGCGAGCTAAGTCCAGAATCAATAACGAATTAATCGTGTTTTATACGTGGAATTCCTGAAATATTATCTAAAGTAGTGGGCGGCACATTAAAATATCCAATGAGTTTTTCTAAAATTCCTGTATGTCCTCGGGTGACGATAGGCTGAGGGAATATGCTAACCATGGGGGTACTGCACGTGCCATAGCGCCTTGCAGACTACCTGAGTATTCCGGCTGGGGTGCAGACGGTTTATCTTACGTCAATTACTATTAAGAAACTGAAGAAGTTCGAATTTTTGAAAGTCTGTGCCGGAACTTTGAAGAATTTGGAAATATTGTATGATAAATTATGTAAGTTGATGAAGTCCAGACATGACACGAGAGAATCTTAAAAAATCTCAGAAACAGCGTCACGTTCGCACCATGAACCCGATTTCTGTCAGACGCCCTAACAAATAGATCGAACTTTTCTCCGTTCAAGCGTACGTTAACGAAAAACGTCATTTGTATTGATACACACGGATGCAAGTGTAGGTGAACAGTCATCGATCGGGTGACGAGCAACGTGACCGCGAGATGTCAAGATGTAACGACGAAAAGAGCGGAAAGACAGTCGCGTTAGAAGGGCGGCGAGTTATCGACGAGAATGGAAGAAGGTCGAAACGTGTACGAGTAGTATAAACTAGTGACGTCAGTCAGTTCCTTATGGTTCTCGTGTTCTATCGAACGTTTGGAAAAAAAAACAAGTTTCCTTCGATCCACAGCGATTGGCTGGACGTTGCGTGGTCGTATAGGTTCGCTGTGCGCGACGGAACGGAAATTCGCACGCAGAATGGGAACGCAAGGATAGACAAAGTCTAGGACATGGTAGTTACACGAAACAAGACTGCTGCTGACAGGGAAAGATCCCGAATTCATGGTCTCAGATTTTAAAGAGCTCTTGCATGTTGATAAATCATGTTGTTACGAATCTCTCTATGTATGGTTTTAGGCGTAAAACGGCCAAGAGTTTAAGAGATATTTAATGTTAAAGTTCCGATGAACCTACGCTACTGTAACAGCTGTTTTCAAGTTAAAAAGCGTGGAACAGTTGACTAGGCGCTAGGTTGCTACGGAGAGTTTCTTTTTGCGCGCGGATTCAAATCTGTGCAGAGAAATTTTTCAAACTCCATTTTTTTATAATTGTATAATTATGTACACATGTTGTATGTGGTACATTGCGGTAAGTTCACACTTTATAGTTTTTAAACCATGGAAATTTTCTTGATTTCGTATAAGTTATGACATTCCGCTATTTTGTTCACTTCTCGTTGTACCTGAGCTCCAAACACGCCCGTTGGCTCTTGTAAACAAATAAAAACTTTAGGAAGTAATTTTCCCGAAAGTGTTACAGCGTACTGCATCGTGTGCGAGCGTGTCATTTTGCGTAAACTATTGACATTTGCCATCGTGATTTTTTCTACCACGAAAGATAATGTTCGTTCAGTATTTAAATAATATTTTACGTCACTTTGGTACGTGTTTATCACAAAACCATCAATGCTATCCACTTCTCTTTTTGTTACATATTTTGTAATACCACATTGTCCAATATTAAATTTCTGTTTTATTCAATGGGTGAATTCAAAAAATTTAAATAAAAAGGAACTTCTAAAATGAATTTTTTTCATTATACCTAAAAAAATATAAATTGTGAACTTACCGCGATGTACCATATACAACTCATGTACATGATTATACAATTGTAAAAATGTAAAATGCATTCGCCAGGCTTTTTTATATCTATGTCCATTATTCTTTTCCTGACATTGCTAAAATAAGTATGACTGATAATCACCTGTGATATGAAAAAACATGAAGCGAGTTATTTTTATGTAAAACATGTTCCTATTTTGAAATAGAGTAGGAACTCGATTATCCGCTACATTTTCGCATAAAAATGATAATTTTATTTTAAAATGTAAAATATATGATCGACCAAAATTAAGTACATACTGTCATTAGTGATAATTTTAGGTCGTTACTGACACAGGATGACCAATTTTTGGATGAACCGAGTTCGGAAAATTCGAAATTCTACTGTAAGAATATACCTTAGAGATGCCTTGTGTTCAGACCAGTAAATTGTTTTGTACCACTTTTGTTGTGCATAACAATTTACTTTCGTTCCGTACCGAGTTCTAGCTGTAAACAAATTAAAAAAGCATAATAAATAGAAAAAAAATACTGTTCGAAAAATTTCTCCGCGGGTATTTGAACCCGCGCGCAAAAAGGAACTCTCCGTAGCAATCTAGCGTCTAGCCGACTGCTCCACGCTCTTTCATTCGAAAGCAGCAGTCCCAGTACAGTAGAGAAATCCTATCGAAACTTCAACATTAAATATCTTTCAAACTATTGACCGTCTACGCCCAAAACCATATATAGGGAGATCCGTAACAACACGATCTATCGACACGCAAGAGCCCATTAAGATCTGAGACCGGGTGTTCGGGAGCTCTCCCCGTGAATCGAAAGTCCCTGGGTGGACGGTGATGGCAATGACGATGGCGACGGTGAGAGCAAACCTCTACGAACTTCAGCGTGTGTGACATCACGCTTCATTGTTGGAGGTTTACGTCATTCTCGAGTCTGGTGTTGAGTCGTCGGTGCGCGCGATCCACGGTAGTCTGCAGACGTATGGACGAGTGGCGGGAAGTGACAGAGACGAGAGAGGTGAAAAACACGCGTATCACCGTTGCGACTGCGCGAAGCATGTCGTTTATCGTGAAATCGAACCTACCGTTTTTCCGTCAAAATCGTTGCTCGTGGCTCGGAACGCGTCCGCTCGTCATCAGTGCGTAGGACAAGGATTGAACATCGACGGAGTCGCGAAAGGGAAGGAGAAAGGCTACCGTGACAACGAGGGATTGAAGCGAGAGCGAGTGAGAAAAATAGAGAGGGTGAGACAGAGACAGAGAAAGCGCGCGAGTGAGAGGGAGCGTGCGAGAGAGTGCGAGAAACCGCGAGGGTGGGAGGGAGGGGATGTGAAGGAGAGAGAGAAAGACAGAACGACAAAGGTGGAAGAAGGGAGCGCGTGGAAGATAGAAAAAGAAAATGATACGAAGCGCGATGTTCAACGGTGGTAGCGGTGATTTGTGATTTCATCGACGGTTGCTGATCGTCGAGATCGGAACGGTTTGATGAGGATCGAGCGCGTTGCGCTTCTTTCGAACGACGAGTACTTTTCGCGCGGATAAGATCGTGCGCGCGGTATCGCTAGTGTTGGGGGGAGTTTTCACGAATATGTAATTTATTTGTGATCCGCTGGTAGCAGTGTGGCTCTTCGACGACGCGTTCTCTTACATTTTAAATATAACGGTGTATAAATAAGTATGAGCAATAGCGGGAGTGCACAAGCGGGGCTGCTCTCACCGTTCATGATTTTTCCGAAGGATCTGCGTTTGCTCGACGCGTTCTTTATTCACGGCCGAGGTTTGTGAACGAACGCGCGCGACAAATGCAGCCAGAATCGACGGTTCTCTGCTCGGAGTTTACCGCATATGTTTTTCGTGCGTGGGCATGCAGCACCGAACTATCGTCAAGGTTAGTGTGTCTGACAGCCTCTCCATCGCCTCCCGATCTTATGCTCGATTTCAGTGGGCAGTAGTGAATAGTTGCTGGAGATAATTAAACAGTGCGCTGAAACGTGTGTAAATGCCAATAGTTCGACGCTGCATATCACAATTTTTTCAACATACATAAATTGTGCATGCGCCGCGTTGTTTTTTTTTAACATTTTTTGTTTTTCTTGCGACGAATTCACTACCGACTCGACGATTTTCCACGCGTTCGTACTTTTCTTTTTGAAACTTCTCTTTCGATCCTCGAAACCTCTTTCTCTTCAGACTAAACTTATTTTTTCATGATTTGGATTCATAATACAGAAACACGTTTCTGTCAAACAGGAAAGTCCAAAATTCTCCTCTGTTGGACGACTAAAGGGTAGCTACGTTAGATGGATGTAGGCTTCTTGTTTAGCGTGCATCCTTGCAAACAATGAGGTCTAGTCGCATCTCCATTGAAGCTTACGTCGATAAATATCGACAGAATCTGGGTAAGTGTAATTTTTATGAGTATCGTACGTGTTTTTGAAATTCTTTTATACATATCCGACTCTGTTTCAGGGGACAGTCGCATACGTGATGCTGCTGCTTTCAAATTGGATGAAAACGTGCAAAGAGCGGCAACTTACTGAAGATTCCTTGCGTATCACTTTTGATGCTTATATAATGCTTCAGGAATTTTTCATAATTGTTGTTGAATTGGCACACTTGTGCGAGAAAGGGTAATGTAAATACTTGTTGCATGTCAGTTACTATTTTGCAATAAGCATTTTAGATCTTGTTATCGACTTATATCAAGAGACAAAAAGATATGTGTATGTTGCAGGGACAAAGCAATAAACGTTCATTCGTAATTCATTGCAGCAATCATCTTGTTGACGATGCAGCGTAGCGTGCTTTTTCTTGTTGCAAAAGGATTTGATATTTGGAAGTATGTTTTTTATTCAACAGTATTAAAATGTTTTAAGGTGACTCATAGCATAATGATTTTATTACCACACTCCAACCAGGGTTGACTCAATTTGTACACTCATTTTATTGTAAATATCAAATGTATTGTTACTTTGAAACAAGTAAGAATGGATATAAATTATGATAGCTATATCAAATCCTCTTGCAAACCATTTAAAGGCTTCAAAGGATTAACATAGTTAGAGTGTGATAATAGTACCTCGATATTTCGAAGTTCTCCCGTATTTCTATTGATTTGCGTATGCTGATTTCAGAACAGCCGTTTCTATGAGCGCCTCTTGTACGTTACACTGTGATGGAAAGGATACAAATAGCAAAAGCGGTTCAAGTTAGTCCAGCATATTCACAAATGTACAATTAAACGTATTAGTATATTTTATATGTTTTTAACGTTTCTGTTTTGATGGTGTTTTATAGAGAGAATGGCATATGAGGTATTTTTGGGTGGATCCTGTAATCCAACCACATGGAGGTCAGAGATAGCGATACCGACTCTTCAGAGTCTCGGAATTACTTATTACAATCCCGTATGTGTACCTCAATTTTAAGTAACTTTATCAATGAATATCTAGTCATTTACCAGACGTTAACGCGATTGTAATTATGCATTGCTGCAGCAAGTGTCGCAATGGGGACCAGAACTGATAGCTCAAGAATACGAAGCAAAGCAGACGGCGAAGATTCTACTATTCGTAATCGATAATCAAACGCGCAATAGCGCAGGCATCATCGAAGCAGCTCAGTTGGCAGCTACGCGACGCGAGTCGTTGATACTTGTTATTTATCCTTATCGTCAGGGTCAGACAATACTCGGCGAAACTGTATCCACTCAGTAAGTTCTTCAGTTTCTCTTTTCGTCCTCCTTTGACGCCTGCTGATAAAATACGTGAACTTCTTTTCAGAGAATATATTGACCTGATGAATGGGCTGTTGGTACTTCAATACCTTATGGAGAGACAAAGGATACCGATATTCGAGAGTGTATCGGTTGCTCTGAATTGTACGTCCAAGGTAATCAATCGACCGAGACTAATACGCAAGTAATCTTGTACGTACGATTACGCTTTCTCGTATGATGGATTTCAAGGTTGAAACTTGCGATGTTCTGGTCGTAGGTTCTGCGTGACGAGATTAACGTGCAAGATCTGCATTCCGAAGATGGCATTAGACCGACGAAAATTTCACTCGGCCAAAATGGAACAGACGCTGCGTAAGCCTTTTTCAATATACAAGCGTAGACGCGCTTATGCAAGTGATTGCGTTTAATATGCGATTCTAACATGTTCTTTTGTAGTACGCTCAGGGAGTTATTTAAGGCCATGGATATTAATGACAGCGGAAGTGTCAATTTAGGAGAAGTAAGTCGTTACTCATGCTGGCGATTTGTTTATCGGATATAAACGGATATTATTGGATATGTTACCTTTGACTCGCTTTCTTCGTTTCGTTTCGTAGGCTTGGATAACGTTACAGTCGAACGTCAAATGCAACATGTCCGTTTCGGATCTTCTTAATGTGGTAAATAAATCGGGTAATAAACTTTTCCCTTTTCTAAGTAAGAATGATCATGCGGAACAAAGCTCATCGGTGTTTTCAATTTTCTCGTACTTACGTTTGCCTTCAGAAACGTATAGGAAGTTGATAGATGATGGGTATCCGACGAAAAGAGATCCGAGGGAATTGCGGATAAACTTCGAACAGTTTTGCGCCCTGGCTGCTGAATCATCTTGGAGGACGAAGAGCAACGGCGTTTCTTGTGAAAGTGAGATACCTTCAGTTTGGAGTATATTATGTAGGAAGGCTTCGAAATTCCTTCGCAGAGCTATCATGCAACCTTTTAGCCGTTTCCTAGGTATTTCTCATTCTCAAAAATATCCCACGATCTGTAGCGTTTCTCGTATGTAGCGTACGCATGAAAGCGGACAGTTCGTCACGAGACGCTCGCGCCTCGATTTAGTCGTTCGAAAATCTGTCCAAGTAGTCGTGTACGATTCGTTCGACCGTTCAACTTTTTAGATTGGACCAATTCCTTCGTGCCAGAATCCGAGAAGAGAGACTTGTATGTTGGAGTAATCGGTAAAGATCAGTTTTGGTTAGAAACAACCGCAGCACCCTCGATCGAGTGAGCATTCGAGATGTAACGTTCTTTCGATTCTTCGTATGATGACAGTGTTATTAAGTTTACGCGTAAATCGTTTTGTTTTTTAGATCTATGGGATTGTCCCTGTATCGACCAAGCCTGAACGAGTACAATGTAAAGGTATTGCCACAAGAATTGCAGAGAATGAAAAATTCGCGGTTAATTTTGCTAATCGTGCCACAGCATTCTCGTGGTATCACAGTAATGGCACTGGCAGCTCATTTGATTGGACTACGCGCAAAACTGGTCCTGTGCGTTCAAACACTACCCGAAGGTTGTGTAGTTTCTGGCGAAACGGTAAGTGTGTTTACCTTCGTGTATTTGTATGTGTATACATGTAAGTATCAAATGCGCGATTCTGAGTTATTTCCTGCGTCTTCCATTTCTTCAGTCACTTTGTTTACTCTCAATGTTTCGTTCCACATATGCGAGAATATAGAAAGTTATTTTTTCATTTAGCTAACCGAACAAGCCACGAAAGACTACAACCGAGGAAGAATGTACCTGTCGGACTACGCGAAGCGTGAAGGTGTACCTGTTTTTCAAAATATTGCGGACGCTCTGCAACACGCGATACAGCTAGTTCAAAGTCTCCGTTGACTTCCTTTTCTCGTTCTTCTCTACTTTCTCTTTTTTCTATTTTTTCATACGAGTAAGCTTTTCGATTCACCGATTAATTTATTTTTACTCATAGTGATGTTCAACAACCGATCGGGATGTCCGCGAGACGAGGCAGCGTGTACGTAGCTGCGATTATCGTTTAGCTAAAGAAGAACGGTTTTCGAGGATTGATGTATGATGTACGAAGTATGAATGTGCAAGTAAGAGTTTGGCAAATGATTACGCTTAATTAATCGCGCATCGCGGTGCATTTTACTTGCGTCGCACAGCTACTATATGTATATATAGTTTTAATTGAGTCGCACCGGACGCGGTTCACTTGCTCGGATTTCAAATAGAATTTCTCGCGGTAGTTGAACATACTTTTTATAGCAATTCAACTTGATAATTTTGTAACCTTTTGGTAACTGGTTGAGGATTGATATACGTGTACTGTACATAGATTATTAGTTGTTTCTAACGATCTAATGATAATTAATTTGAAATTCGGTAGGAAGATTACGTGTGCGCATGAAATGAGTGGAAGACGTTTGCTCTGGATTAAATGTGCGTGGCTGCTTGTTTGCGTGAGTATGTACCAGAACGGACGCGTACCTGTACGGACAGGCATCTTATCTAGCGTTATTTTACGGTGTTGTACGCTGTGACGCGTGATACGGCGGGCGAACGGCATCCGTGAACAACCAAAATTACGAAGAAATTCAATTCTGAACACGTATATGTACGTATCGATGCACAGCAAAGAAAAACAAACTGTAGCTACATTTAATATCTTAAAATCTTTGGACACTTAACGTTGAAACATTTTGACTGGCTCAATACATTCTCTCCTTTCTTTCTTTTTCCCCTCTTTTCTTTGTTCTCTTACCTTTTTTTCTGTTTTTAATAATCTCATCGAACCGTTTTCTTTGTACAATAAAAAGTATTATTGTTTTTATTTGCATCGATTGTCCGGCCATTCATTTTCATGAAAAGTCAAGGGAATGGAAGCGAATCGAAGAGAAGGAGGATATCATGAATAATACTTATTCTCGTTCGTTACGTCCTGAACACTGACCTTCCTTTTCACGCACCGACCTTGCGAACGGAGTAATATCGGTATATGTTCTTCAAAGAAAGTAATACTGGTATCATAACTGGTAGAAAGAGAGGTATGTACACGGCGTACCTGAAATCAGAAAAGGAAATTAAAACGTAGAGGGCGGTGGGAGCAAATGGATTGCGTAAAGCAAGTAGAACTGGAAAATTTACTTCTGATCCTCAGGAAAATAGAGCAAAGCTAAAAGTGTCGGGTCTGAAAAGGCTGCTTCAGCGGCAACGAACGCTTCTTTGCTCAGCAGGAATCCTTGACGAAGATCGCCACGAGCTAGCTTTTCGGCCGAGTTCTCCACTAAACTCAGTGCACTTTTGATTCTGTCCCCTACAACATCCGTGATCACGATGTTCCCGATTTCCTGGAGGAGTCGAGCAAGCGACTGTAGTGTTAGTTTAGCCGAAGTCAGTTGCTCGATCGTCCGTACACGCAGTAACGCATCTATTTCCCAGTCGCGTAATTTCAATCCTATAGAAGGAACCGTGGTGACTCCATTCAGGAATTTCTAAAAAACGTGAACGATATTGCAATGGTTATCCACCAGTCGAATGAGCAATGAACCTGATAAAACGTTTGATTACCGGCTCAGGAATACCTAGAAGAAGTTTCAGTTGAGCGAGGAAGGTGCCAACCACGGTTGCCTCGTCGGGTACAATGGTAGCTACTTCATTGGTCTTCACGGCCGCGCATGTCTCCAAAGGTGGATTAATTAACATCACCCCACCCCACCTGAACGCGAACCAAAACAGTACAGATATGGAATGTAATAGAAAGTGATTGTAGAGTACGCCTCCACTGTAATGTCCTGTGATTATCAAGTATTTAATGTTAACATGTTCATGTTCCAGTGCAATGAACTTGAACCACCGATTTTGATTGATCAACTGGTCAATGAAAAAGATTAAATTAAATTAAACTCACTTAAATATTAATTTCATTTTTTAAAGTGATCCGCTAGACAATCAAAAAACGGAGTTGGGGATCATTGAACCGAAACTTGAGCGTATTAATCTTAAATAACTGGCAATCGTGGAACGTCGGTCATTATCAATTCGTTCTCAGACACTGACAACAGTCATCAACGCTAGTGAAACATCGGAATACACTAAATTGTTAACGGGAATGACTGTGATATCGGACGGTGATAGCCTCAAAATTGTTATTCGTTCTTGGGTGTACGGCCACGCACGTTACCTTGGCGAAAGGAATGCTTCGACATTGGCGTTACTTTTCGATCTGTGGCCAGATCGCGTGTAAATATGCAGAGGAGCGTTGTCGCAGGGAACAGCGTAGATTACAAAATTGATGGTCGGGTGAAGACTCACTTGCGAGGCTGAAACGTTTAAACGTGGTCATTTCTTCTCGCTCTTGTTTCTCAAGGTAGCCAAGGGTCACACGCCTACCTAATTTCTTTTCCAACGGTGTGACTAGCTGCGGTAGCACATCTTCCGGTAGTGCAAAGTGCCTACCTAACGGGCCACTATCAGGCACTCGTTTAGGATTCACGTCCAGCGAAAGTAGGTACAACCATCGTGATTTCACCGAGAAATTACTCAAAATCGAAAGCTGGTCGAGAAAAGGTTCAAGATACTCTGAAAAGAGAAAGAATAAAGAAAGAGAGTAAATATACGAGTAAGATACAAACACTGAGGAGGGCAATGTTATTTTTTCGAAAAAGAACGATTTTTACGTGGCAGCATCTATACGTTCCATAGAATTTGGAAAATATAACTATTTAATAAAAATATAAGGGGAAAATTATAATAAATCCGAGTAAATGCCAGAATGAAACAGTGAGTATGTTCGTACGCGAAGCAATTAGTTAATCCTTTAACTGCGGGTTACTTGGAAACGAGATCAACGCTGCGTGCGGTTAAACTGTAGTACCATGTAGTGAGCCATGGCACCGAACTATGCCTATGGGCGTCGACGGTACACGGGGAGCGGCTTTGTCAAACGTCTATAGGCGCTGATAGCAGTCAAAGAGTTAAGGAAATCTGCAAGTGAATGTATGGAAGGCTGGTACTGAACAATCCCAAAAAACCATGAAATTGTTGCCACGCGAAGCAATAACCGATCCATTCATATCGTACCCTGATTATCAATCATAAATAAATTGGCTATCATTTTCTATGATTGTATTCCACCTTTCTCATAATTTTTCAAATTCTCCCCTAAAAAATTTGTTCGATTTTAATTTAAAATATTTGTTTACTGCATCCTGTCATCTGCCTTTTTAAATTTTTTACCGTGCATAAAAATTGTTCTTTTCCGCTATGGTCCAAAATTGACATTGTTCTTTGTTACGCACCCTCAGTCATCGTACGCAGGTCCCAAGTGACCTTCAACTTTTCCGGATCGGGGTTGATCAGCGTAATCGATACGTCGTAGGCCGGACTAGCCGGGAATCTTCTTCTATTTTCCTCATCCAGACTGTACAGAGTTGGCTCCGTGAGTGCGTTTTTCGTCAACGATAGCGACTTTGCACGCAGCATCCACTCGGACAAGACTTGAATCAAGGTCGAGCTGGCTGAAACACGAAATCGTTTGCATTGGCATACAGTAAACACGTGAAGCGAAAGGTGGCATAATCGTGCGTTTAAGTTGAAAAAGGTGCATGTTCATTTAAATTATTCCCTTACTGGTTTCCGTGGAGAAGTAAAGAGTTCTTCCAGAGCCGACGAGAACCGCATCGTTCAAATTGCTGGATTCCAAAAGTAAAAGCTGTCCGACGTCGAGAACGAAAACGGACGCTATCTTTTCCAGTTCGTGATGCGTGAACGCGGTAGCCACTAAATTGTTGGATATTGCTTGGGAAAAGACTTGTACCCGATAAATATCTGGAAACACACAACGCAACGCGATGAATACTACGTGGTCTGACTTTCAATTATCTCAACGTCACATAACATGAGGCCGTTGAATTTAACAAGATACAAACATAATTCTATTTAAAAAAAATAAATAAACCTTGAAATAACTCAAAAAAAATTATTTAAATTTTAATTTTGCACCATCCGATTCTGCGATAAAAATAAAAATTATATCTTCCAACATTGTTCGAAAAAATCAATAGTTTGGGGGCTGTTTCTTAACGGTACTTATCTCGAGACACCCGCTCTATGGAACATTTTTAAATGAGCATACAATTTAAAGGGTACTTTTATAACACGTGTTGTTAAGACATTTTTTGCTTCTTTTCTGCAAGTAATATATACCCCTGAAGTCTTGAACCCTTCTTTTTTACCACCCTGTATACAAAATAGGTGTCGACGACGACACCAGGTAAAATTATTTCTTAGTTACTCAGTTACCGAATATGGAGTCCTTACGCACTCAACATTCGTGCGTCAGATAATCACAAAATACTTATGTATAGTTCATTCGATGGCGTAATTGCATATAAGCATTCTTCGCATAATCAGGCGTTGAATAAATTGGAGAACGTCTGGCATTTGACAACATGACAAATAAAAATCGATAAGTGATTTATCAATCGTATCCTTTCTAATATGTAATCGTCGCTCAAAAATATTTAACTGTTCATTAAATTTTATTCAAACTTAACAAAAATATGATACCGTTAAAAGATGTAATGAAATTGTATATTTCATAAGACATGTAATAAAGGAAACAGTAAATAATACATTAAAAATCTCATCGATGAAACAATGAAGTATTCAAGTCATTCTTTCCTAAGTCTATACTAATTCTGATATAACCGTCACGCACTAAATAAGAAATGAACAGGCGAACTTACCAGTGTCTTGAAAAGCCTCGGTTATATCGCGAGCCAGGGAGTCGGCCCGATCTTGAGAAAGGGCTGCGACCATGAGTTTCATGTGTATCTGGACGTCCAGGTCGGAAAGTTGGTCGATTGCGGTATAAGGGAGCGCAACACGTGGTACCGCTGTCGTGTGCCACCAAAGAGGAACTCCGATTCCGAGCAGCAGCACAGCGAAGGAGATGCTCGCGTACACTCTGTACTTCTCTGAAAATTTAATCGATAGAATTTTGATAACAGAATCATACTGCGGCTACATTAGAACACGTGTTGGAATTTAATACTGAGGTAAGGGTAAAATTGGGAAACTTGTGCCTTAGCGGTTTTGGGGTAAATGCTGACAATAATTTTTAATCAATTTTATTGACAAATAAAATAGGATAAAAGAAAAAAGAGGAAAAAATACGCAGGGTATGAGACCGGAACTCATATGAGCATCAGGAAAAGAAACTTCCAATAGGTAATAAAAAAACCTGGTATCCTATATCCTATCCCTATAGGCTGCCACATTTCCACTGGGCTATATTGGATTGCGAATTTAATTCAGATTCAATTAGTTAAGTAGACGTTAAAAAACTTCAGACGTGAATTTCTACTGTATTTCTTTTTTGGAATCCCCTATAACTGTGGAAAGTTTATACCAAATCGGTGCTCCAAGGTCGTGCGCACCCCTTCTACAGGATCTTCCAAAAAGATTGCACAATCTGAAAACTGTAGATTCTCCATGTCAAAACAAATCGAAATGTCCTGTACCATTTTGTGATCTGTGGCTTCGTTTTCGAGATATAAGCGATTGAAAATTGAGTATGTGCGGTGTGTGCGTGCTCGTCTGTACACGTACTACCCTGCGTAGGTGCTCACGCACACACAGCAGCTACTCAATTTTCGATCGCTTATATCTCGAAAACGAAGTCGCAGATCACAAAATGGCACAGGACTTTTCGATTTGTTTTAGGACGGAGAATGTAAAGTTTTCGAGTTGTACAACCTTTTTGGGCCACCCTGTGTGACCACGTGTGTTTACGTCCTTCTTGCACAGTGATGTGTTACGCAATAAACACGAGGACGAGCGATAGCGTGAGCGGGATTAATTAGCCAGATAAATTGATTTAAACGACGCGTGTACTCGATTTTGCTTCGTTGAGATGCGTGCCATGCGCGATGTATCGAGGAAGAAAATTTGAATTGTTCCGGCTAATTGGACGATCAGCTTGTTGCCTCGTCGTAACGAAACAATCACCGATTCCTCCGTGTTATTCTATCGGCAACCTTGGCTCGACTGGTAGCGATTCGTCTGCAACACGAGACGCGGCTCAACTTTAACCCCTTCAGGGATACCGATGAACACAGAGCTTCGAATAGCTTCGCTAGATTTCATCATTAAATTATAGACAGTACAAGAAATAGAAATTTCTTATTTTCCGCATAGTAAACATTTATTATAAATTTAACATAAAACTGAAGGATATTTACTTACATTTAACAAGTTTTTCTTCTAATTAAGTGCGTGTAGCAATGTATCTTTGCAGTATATTTCAAGAGGATAGCCTCAGCCTTGTGACATTTGAAAACATGCATATTTTCTTTCTTTATTTTTTTTAATAAATATTCGATGAGAAACCGAATGATAGAATGAGTGCATGTAGCTTTCGCTAATTTTCTTACTAGCTTGTTTAGTCCTTTCTTTATATTTTATTCTCATAAATTTCAACTTCTTTAGATTGTTGATCACCTTACCAGTTCTGTTAATTTTCTTCGTAATTTCTCGGTTCGAATAGCCCTCATTTCTCAATGCTTTTAATTTGCCAATTTCTCGATTAATAAACGAGGTACCATGTACCGTAGTAATGCCAATAATAATGATGACGTTACAGGTACTGATTATAAGAATACTTGGTTATAAGAATAACTGAACCACACTAATTTCACGAAACAAGTTTCATTAAGTTTCACCGATTATCTGACAGTAATTGCCGTAGTTAATCAACGGAGGTTATTCATATGACGCTAAAAATGTTCGAAATTATAGACAAGAACATAGACAATTGCTATCTGTTAGACCATGTAAAAAATGTTTTCACCTTATAAAAATGATGCACAAAATATACTTTTGTTTATTTAAAATAACATGTATTTATAACTGAGGTCATTGAACTGACCGGCACAATATGCATATGTTTAGCTATTTTTGTAATTCAATATTGTGGACAAAAATATAACTTCTTTCATTTCTTCTGTGATAACAAATATAACAGTGTTACAAAGCTGATGCCGAATGCACTAATTCTTTGCGATGTAGAATGCGTGGTGATAGAAGGTATCATTTTTGTTTGTTGTGCGAAAGCCTGGGATAAACTGGTGTAGGAGAGAGACACCTGGAAGCGCAAGCATCTTAATCTTTAAAAAATGTGGCGTGTATTAAGGACGGATATATGTTATGGATAAAAACCGAGAGGAGATCATTACAGGAAAATTTTTAAAAAACCTGGAGACGAGGGGGATGTGGCTGTGGGGTCAAAGAAAAGAGAATAGTAGAGTGTCGGAAGATAGAGACAATTAGCCTTTAGGGAGTGACAGAACGTGTCATTTTTGGGGGAGGATGTCTATTTATTTGGATTTGGAGAATAGGCGTGTCTGGAGGGTGTGTTTTGTTGCATTCTTGAGACTGGCTGATAGGTTCGTTGACTTCATTATAGGAGAAGCAGATTTTTACATTGAGAGGTTGGGGGTGTACCTGAGTGCTTTTGGGAGTAAGGATGGTTTAGGGGGCCTACGGTTTGTTTTCGATGTGCGCTGGGGTAATAAAGCCATAAAGCCTGTACATCTATCGACCATGCTTTGCAAAGAGATTACTGTACCCTCATGAATCGATTCGCAATTGACTTGAAATTTTCTGCTACATCCGCTGGCTTTATGGGTTTACTGTCGCTACCTGACGTTTTAAGAATTTTTAGGAAACAGTTTGCTGAATGTTCTGTTTCACGATTCCTTTCTCCAACGAACACGCAGATATGAATTTATTTTGAATAAGTGCAATCCGTAATGGTACAATAACAAACGTTAATACATTCGTTCCTGAAGAGGATGTTCACCCTTTGCGTTGGAATCACATCTAGATGCACCTTTTATCACAAAGAGAGAAAAGAGACTACCCCGGCGTTCAATCGTCGCGTTCCCTGTCATTATGAACGCATAAAGCGTTCGAAAGTGTGTCAAAGCAGTGGCCACGTACGTGCGTCGAAAATCGAGCGTCGATTTCGGATATCGATCGTGGAATGTTGAAAGAGAAGTACAGAGGCGTGAGTAAAACACTGGGTACCCACATGGGTCGTTTTAACTCGGCAATTTTTCCTCGAGATCGCTGTTAACTGTACATTTTCATCTATGATCCAGCCTACACGTAGGTGAGACCATAAGTGGCAACAAAATTTTGAAACGTTCATCTCAGGGTAGATCTCGTTTTGGATGAAATGGGTTGGGCCACTCGAGTGAAGCGTCAGTTTTTTGGGACAAACTCGGCTTTGACGAGCTAGGCCTGCCAGAATGTTTAAAGTATTAACGAACTAATTTGCTTATCACCGATAACGGTATTGAGTGTATTGTTTGACAAAACAACAATTTCATCATTGATGTTCTTTAATTCGTTACCCAGTTGATCCGCAGGCTTATATTAATGTGTTAATGAATAATCCTGAATAGTGTCTGAGTACACACACTTGCTTGAAAACGAATCCTGAGGCAAGAGGTTAAAATGTATGGGTTTGCAAAGTGTTTGAGAAATGAGTACCATTGTCTTTTATTCGTATCAAATTGTCCTTGAAAAACGTCATATTAATACATAATGTGAAAAATGAATTTGTTCTTTTGCATGTAATCTTGTTTGCAGGGACTTTTCACCTTTCACAGAAGCAAAACATCGATGAATTTTATGACGGTTTCTCCTTTAGAAATGATAAGCAGTCTTTGATGGATTTTACATCTACTCCTGTTATAACAAGTTTTCGCAATTGAAAAAATATCATATATTATACATATCTTTCTTTAATCGTGCTGCATGTTTTCATTGTGCGCAGTACTACCTGTTTCATGATGATTTATGACGTAAACAAATTGTTAACATTTTATTCTGAATAATATTTGTGAGAGTCTAAACTCGATTTTGTCAGAAATAATTAAATATTATGGAAACAACTTCGTTATAAAAGAAGGCTCGTGTATTTTTCGGAAATTTTTTAACGTTATGAGGAAAAGTGTATTAAAATAACACGTATTAAAATAATCAATCGCTTGAAAGAAAATTGTTAATGTACACATAACAAAAAAGTTTTCTATTTCTTATATTTGCTTGTGCACGTAACAAAGTATGAATTCATAAAATAAATAAAGAAGTTTTGTATCTGTTACCCGTGTAATAATACGGGTACAACACCCAGATAATTCCCACATTTTCGGGTATTTCCAGGGTACTGGGGTATCTGAATTATCCGGGTATTAACGGCTCTAATTCATATCTCAAATATTAAGTTTAGTCATAAATAACTTCCGATTCGTCTTCCTAAATTTATTGCTGATTTATTAAAGAAATATTACTTGCTTGCTTCTGCAGCATATCTACGCTGATCATCAGGGATGCGTATCTTCAGATATAAAGCCAAAATCAGTAGCTCCGATAAAGTATTTGAATTATCATTATTATTATTATAACGGCAGCTGGAATTGCATAGGTCATTGGCTGTTATTTGAATATTTAAAAGGAACAAAACCTGTTATGCGCCGAAGGTTATTTACGTCTCAACCCAATAACTTCTCTATAAAATCTCTTCCAAATCAATGACTTCCAGTTCGAAAAGTTTTCCCGTCAGTGAATTTTCTTTCACCTTCACGTTCGCTATGAGCCCTTTGTCGTCGCTTTCCCGCTGAAATGTCCCGTTCAGGGTTCCAAGGGTCGCGCGGTAGGCGGTCGATCCCGCGAATAAGTCCGCTGCGAGAACGTCGACGTTTCAAGGTCAAGGGACGGGGAACGAGTCGGTGGTCCGTCAGAGCGGTCGCTGGAGAACCGTGCGAGGTAGGGGTAGACAAAAAACGAGTAAAGAGGAGGTGCAGAAGATGGAAGATGGAAGATGAAGAAGCAGAAGAAGAATAAGTTGAACGAAAGACAAAGAGGGAGGGAAAGAGAACGAGAGAACGAGAGAACGGGAGAGAGGGCGAGAGCAAACTAGAGGAGAGGGGTAATAGCTTAATCGCAAGAGGTTCGACTGTGCATGCCTTTGACCAGAAGGAACAGTGGTGCAGCGTACGTGCAACTACCGAAGGTAGAACCGCTTCTCGAAGGAGACTTCGATATTGCATCTTGGTGATCCACTTTCGGGACAGTGCACACGGGACCGTACGGGGAGTGACGATCTATGGTAATCGAATTACGCGATGGTTTCGCACGATTTTAATCCTATGGGATCGCCGATTAACCTTCTGCGCTTCTGTAATTATTTCCAAAGTGCATTCGAACGGGTCCGAATGAAGTTGAAAGAAATCCGCAGACGACGAAAGTGCATTGTTCTCGTTTCAGAGAGAAGTATCCTAAGGATTTCTGTATAAAATATGTGAGCGTATTGATACCTGTGCAACGCAGACACTATAATCAGTTACAGTGGACCGCAAAGGGTTAAGCGCGCGGAATCGATCGGTTTCGATCAGAATCGTGGTCCATGGGTATCGTGATTTCGCACGATGACAGATGTTACTGAATGTTGATTCGTGTACCGATATGACCTCGTTTCATTCGGTGAACGTACGTGGAGCGTGGAAAAAGTTCGCGGAAACATTATTTTTCTGCTCCATTTGTAAATCCGTCGGTGTGTACGTGTACGGTGACAGCGCGCGGCACTAACGTGTATAGTATTTGTTTGTACACGTGACAACATTCTATTGCCTATTAATCATTTATTGTGTATCTGTGAACATGACAACGTTCTCGGTTGAAATGAAACGCTCCACTCTGATTGGAGAAGGAATTTTATCCACGCGAAATTGTACTACAATGATCAAACACCCTGACTAGTCTAGACTATAATTCCTCATTCTATTCTTATGATGTAACCCCATACGACTTCCTTTTGTTCATCAAATAAAGAAGGAGTTATGCGGGAGATTCATAATGATAAATTAAGAAAGAATCTACGCGAGAGTCAGAGAACATAACATCCGAGGAGTATCAAAGTGTTTCCAACAATAAAAACGAAGGTGTGCCAAGTATATTGCATATAGGAGAGGATATTGTTAGTGTATCGGAAAATTAAAAATAAACTTTTTACATTTATTTATCAACGAACTTATTGTCCGCGACGCGTGCACGCACGATGAAAACAAGCGGGACAATGAGATCGTGGGACTGATTGATTCGATCTCATTTAACTGAATGACAGTCGAATTTATGATTACAGTGCGAACGTTTGGTTGTCCAGAAACAAAAACTGCAATTAACCCTTCGACTGCGACAGGCGATACGCTTTAAAAAAATAGATTATTGTATGCGAACAGACGCTACAATGACGTTGAGGGTTGTTTGTTAGTTGCTTATAATAGAGGGTGCATCCGAAATAGTTGTACCAGCGAAATGGAGGTGATTAGTTGTACAAAAATGTAGAATTTTGTTGAACAAAGTTTTGTTTTCGAGATGATTAACTTTGAATATTCATCCAACACGTGTGCAGGTAATTATTAACTTTTACGTATAAGATCACATTTACGAAATAGTTTGTTCCAATTAAAGAATAATATTATACAAGCATTCGAAGAGGTAAAAATCTTTGATTCGAGGCCCATGAATTTCCATGCAACAACAGCAAGATCGAATAATTTATAAATTAACCAAATTACTATTTTCAACACAGAAACTTGAATTGCTTTCAATTTTACCAAATCACCGTACTCTCAATGTTTACAACATTTCGAATGCAGATTCAAAGATATTCAAAATCAAATTTCTCAAAAATCATGCCCTGTAACAAAAAATTTTATTCTTCATTTTCCATTTATTTTTGGACAAGGAACCACCTCTGTTTTGGTTGTACTACGATTTTGGACAGAATCTATGTGTAAAAATCCAGAACAATATTAGAAGCGAGTCATGCATTTGGCAAGATTCTTTTGAGAACCTAAAAATAAGAAATAGATTTTTTGCTAAAACAAATGAACAAAATGCAGTAATATAAATGAAGAAGAGAAAGTAACCATCGACCAATTAGTTAAAATGAAAAGACTAGACGAAGCATGTAGCTATAGTAATCACAATCTACTGAGGACACAAATTTTTTTATAGAAAATGTATGTTATACATACATATATGGCACCAAACATTTTTTAATACGTTAGTTGATTCATTCTCTATGGAAAAATATTAGGGTGATCGCGTTAGAAAACTGTTAATTTAGAAAATGTTTTGATTTTAATTTTGTAAAATACTACTTGTGGCTCCTAACGCAGAGAATATTCTTTTTCATAGAATCGTCAATTTTCGTAATGGGCTAATCGATGCAGTTCTTTCTTCTCCATAAAAAACTTAGGGTGTTTCTGCTAAAAGCTGTTAATTTGGTAGATATTTTAATTTTAATATCTCGTAGTAGTACGTACAATTTTAAACAAAATGGACCGGTCCTCAAAGAGTTAACCCTTTAAACTCCTATTTTTTTAATTTTCTTTTGAATAACTCCCTATTATTTTAAGTGTTTTATTTTAAATGTACTTCAAAAGACAGTTGGTTGATAGGAACCAATTAGGTACTAACGATCATGTATCTGAACACTTCAAGGACTTTTTTTGTTACAAGAAAGCGTCAGATACATATGATATTGCTTATCCAGGTAAAAAAAATATTGAGAAATATAATACATATTTACACTGGCAATTTAAAAATGTTGAGTGTGACTCGACTTTAGTAATGATTTTAAGTTCGACCAAATCATTACTAAAAAAAAAATCGTAGATCGATAGAATTTCATACACAGTTGTGCAGATTCTACCTAGTTAATCTTCGTGCAAGGCCTGAAAAATAAAGAAATTGCATATCCGCGAACTGTGTCGCAAACATGAAATTCAGAATGCTTTTCAGGGGCAACGGAGACCGCGCTATGAATTATGTCCGTTCTTTAGAGCTCGAGATACGACGGCGATCGCGTAAGAAAACGATTGTACGGTCGTAAAATTTCATTTCGTTTCGATATGGATATCTGACGAGGTGTATCGAACGACACGCGCCCAAGAAGCTGGCGGAAACTAAATTCAGCGACGAATACGTAAAAACGGCGGGGTTAGTTGACCCATCGCGTGCGGGACCTTCGAGGTCAATCTCGATCGGTGTCGCTTAACAAAATTACTTAGCCCGTAATCCGAGTAAACGGGACAAACTTGGAGGGGTGGACAGAGGTGGACAGAAACCGATTGCGTAATTTTTGTTCCATCGAACATATTCGACCGAGGAACAATGCGCGGTTCCGCCTTGGATTCCGTGTCTGACCGAAACCAGTTTCGATTACACGGAAGCTATTCAAACACATCAATATGCATGATTATTCCGACCGTGAAAACACTGGAAGAAAGTATCGATAAAAGTTAGAGCGCAAGGTTCGATCGGTTTTATGTTAGGTTCGCTGAGTCCAGTTGGATCCAGCGACGATGATCTATTTACACCCCCGTTCATAAGACACCGGACGCTTGCTCATTTTCCGCAAAATTTTTTGGCGCGATTTTATTATTTTACGTTGTTACATTTATCTATTTTACGCTGATATAATACTTGGATATGATATTAACCATTTGCACTCGAAGTCTTTTTCATCTGATACATAAGCTACAAATATAAATGTAAGAAATCTTAACAGGAAGATTTCGTTTGTTTTCAGTACAGTTGTTCCTATAGTTGAATACTTATATAAAACGTGCATTGTAGAATACGTGGAATTGAACATAATTTTTAGGTGTTTATTTGAAATAGGAAATTTGAAACGTGAATATTATGGCGACTGAGAGTCGCCACTCGAGTGCAAAGGGTTACATCTCTACCTCGGACAGACGATAGTCTGCACACACTTTTCATTTGTTTTTGGAAATTTTGCCCAAGGTCAAAGGAAGACTTATAAAAGAAATTAGAAGAATGTTCAAAAGCACGCATACCCGCAAGAGGCAGATATATTGAAGAGAACAATATATAAGATTAATTAATAATTTTTGGTAAAATCTATAACACATGATTTGAATTACATAGTCTCTACATTATAAGGAATTCAGAAGTGTTAACTTTGTTTCATAATATACGTCATTTGATATTGTAAAATCGTCCAACTTCTAATTTTACCAACAAAGTAACTTGTAAGTGTCCTGTGACTTATGGAAGGGAGTGTACGTGTCCAAAAAAGTTGAAGTTTCTGTTAGTACATCAATGCAGTGCATTTTGCACTTTCGCGAATTGTCATCAGGATAAGTCTATTGTTATTGTCTCTTAGAGGAGAAGCTGAAGGATTTTCTACTGCGTAATGGAGCCTTGGCGTACATATTTAGGTCCGGTTTACCTTTCGATAACCAGTAATATGGCTGCTGCAATAAGCGTATGTTATCCTCCTCTTATCGCATGTTAAGATGCGATCGGAAAAATATGTGGTTCTGAGAAAACGTATTTGCCCCACGTATCCTCATCGTTAATAACATGTTCAGATTGTGGCGCGCCTCAAGGCAATAATTACCTTTAAACAATTTTGTTAGCCTTTTTGAGTGCATTTGAAGCTTCGAATAAAATTTAATACCTTTACAGCCTCCGTCACGTACACGTGATTTTATTACTTTGATAAAGCATTTGCAAAATAAGCACCCCTGTCACGGTTGACAAATAAATATTCAGGTGCTAATAAAGTGGAGATTTTAGAATATTCAATATAAAGAGAATTGAGTAAAATGCTTCGTTGCTCAAGGATTCTCGCAAAAATGGCCAAAGGTAATTAGTATTTCTAAATTTTTGAGGTCGTCAAAGTGTTAATAGCATCGGTTAGAAAGGTATTCTAGAAACCGCACGAACTTTTTTGTACACCTAAGAGAAAAGAATCTGTCGGAACAATGTCAGTACGAGTAATTGTGTTCAATCGGTCGACAGATACGTCGAACTCGTTCCTTCGCAGCGACGAGAGATCCCTTCGACTTGAAAGGGAGCAATGGCCACGCAGTCCAACGATCCGTACCCGGAAATCGTCAATTCTACGAATGGAAGGTACGTACGTTTCATGCAGGATTCAAACGGAGACTCGAACAGATTCATTGATCCAATTTTGAAAGTGATCATCTTTCTAATACTCATCCATGGAACTTGATCGAAGAACCGTTCGAACGCGAGCGTGAAAGTCCATCAAGCTACGCGCGCGGAATAAATTAAATCGGTCGTCGTACTTTTTTCTGTGAATCTTCTCTTTTCCCGTTCGTCGCCATCGTTCCTTCCTCCTGTCCTCTTTTATGACTATCCGTGATGTTAGTTGTTTCAGAAAGACCACTAGTCTCGGCAGTCTGCTGGTCCGATTTCTCTCGATTTACTGGAGATCGCTCGTGATCGTGCTATGGCCGCTGATTCTGTTGCCTATCGTCATCGCCGTCGATACCACCGAGGTTCGTCTTATTCTTGTCCCTGTCTTCTCTTCTGCCTTCCTTTTGCTATTTCACCCCGTTTTCAAAGCGAAAACCCAGCAACGTTTTGTTCGATCGGATGCAGGTGAGAGCGATGAGGTGCCTGTACGTGGTCGGCTTAATGGCGCTGTTCTGGATGACGGAGGTGCTCCCTTTGCCAATCACAGGCTTGATTCCCGTCGTCCTCTATCCGCTAATGGGTATAATGAGCACCGGCGACACTTGTGCTTGCTACATGAACGATACCACGATGATGTTTATCGGTAGCATGGTGATAGCGATCGCCATTGAGAATTCCGGTCTGCATATGCGGGTGGCATTGTTGATCATTAGAACGATCGGTTGCAGTCATCGAAGGTAACTTCGCAGAACCATCTTGCCGACTCTAACCACTTTTTACTGGCTTGCGAATGGCGTTTCTCGGCGTTGTTCGGGGGCAAAAACTGCTCCACGTACACCTGTATCCACACTACATAGAACGCGCGTACAACTCGCAGATTAACGCTGGGCCTGTTCTGCGTGACCATGTTCCTGTCGATGTGGATTTCGAACACCGCCGCCACCGCCATGATGTTGCCCATCGTCGAGACCGTTCTGATGGAACTCGAAACGGTAAGCGATCCACGGAATCGACCGCGATTCATATTCGTGTCGTCTGACAAAGGTGTTCCGCTTTTCCAATTTCAGCAAGGCTTGGGTAGCATGTTCGTTCCAGAGGATGACGGAGGGTGCGGAGAAGAGGGTGCAGAGCCGTACGTAGTCATATTCCATGTTTAAACCGAAACCATTAGTTCATTCTTCTAACTACTTTCGTCGCGAAATTAAATGGAGCGAATCACTGTCCTATAATCAGGGTTCAGGCCGCTGGTACACCTGTAGAAGTTCTGTTCTTTTCTTGGCCACTGACCCTGTAAAATGCTTGGGAGTTTACCACAAAATTACGTATTGTCAAGCGAATACAGTCGATGTAGCTGTGTAAAGACGGTCACAATTTGACCTTGGTGGATTGCTGTAGCGAAAAAGTTAATTGCTCTTGGATGCTCGAGTAATGGTGTTACATACACTCTGCGTTACAGGGCGAAAAAACCAACGCACACTACGATGGTCTATTATCTCGTGGCATCCTACGCTTCGAGTCTGGGAGGTATAGGAACGTTGGTCGGCACCGGAACCAATTTGACGTTAAAAGGATTCTTTGAAAAGTAAGCGTTTCCAAGGTCATCCACGCAATCATGTATCTACTTGCAGACACCGTGTCTATCGAGCGAATTAGAGCAGCAACAGTCGTTTGTTTTTCGATTCCATTACAGGCGGTTTCCAAACAGTCCGGGCATAAGCTTGACTTCATGGATGCTTTACTCGGTTCCACCGATGCTCCTGATGGGCTTTCTCACCTGGCTCTGGCTCCAAGTGATGTACATGGGCATGTTCAGGCCGAAGAGCAAGGACGCGCGCGCCATCGACATCGGTCCTCAAGGTGAGAAAGTCGCGGCGGCCGTGATCGAGAAAAAATACAAAGAACTTGGCCCGATTACGTGGCACGAATCCTCGGTCGGCGTCCTCTTCGTCACGGTCGTCCTGCTTTGGTTCTTTAGGAGTCCCGGATTCGCACGAGGTTGGCCGACATACATCACTGACTTGTACGTATCTATTAACACACATACCATGCATCACACGTGCCACCATAGAACACGCTGTGCGTTGTTTACAGGCACGTGAAAGACTCGACGGCGGCCACCTGTGTCACCATTCTCTTTTTCGTCTTACCGTCGAACCTAGATTTCCTTCGATCGTTCGACCCGGATCCGTCCAATCGACCCAGCAAGCCATCGCCAGGCATGATCACCTGGAAGACGATACATCAGAAGATGCATTGGAGCCTGATTCTGGTCCTGGGTGGTGGTTTCGCCATTTCGGCCGGTAGCACCACCTCCAGTCTCTCGTCCATGATAGGAAATGCACTGATCTCCTTGCAGTCGATCAATCCGCTCGCGATACTCTTCGTCGTTTGCCTGTTCGCGGAAACCGTGACGGAACTGACCTCTAATGTTGCGGTCGCGAACATTATCCTACCCGTATTGGCGGAAATGGTAAGATATCTAGACCGACATCGTGACAACCGGTTTGACCGTTCTAATTGCGATGCGTGTGCTTGTCGTTTCAGTGCGTCGCCATGAAAATACATCCTCTGTACCTGATGCTGCCGGCCGCCTTGTGTTGCTCGTTCTCGTTCCATTTGCCAGTGGGTACACCACCGAACGCGATCGTCACCGCGGCAGGGCGTATAAAGACACAAGACTTCGCAGTTGCTGGCATAGGACCGAGCGTTATCACGCTTCTCGTCACAACCTTCGCCTTCTCCACGTGGGGCACTTACGTTTTCCAGCTGTCCGAATTCCCTGACTGGGCGACTTAAAACTCCTGTATTTTATTCCGTCCCTGTCCCCGTTTTAATGGGACATAGACATCGGGTCGTTCCTGACGCAAATGCAGAACGCTTTGCTGTGCGCACAACGCTCGTATCACGTGAAAGCGTTGATATGCGGTGAATCACGCAACTGAAACAAGTCACATTTTTCGGGTTCAAATAGAAGAACGAATGGCAGAGGAAAATTTCCATCTTCTCTTGAAACGAAACTACGCTCGGTTGTATTAATATAAATTAACCGTTTGAGTGCCATGAATGATTTATATAAACATATACCAAATGTGTCATGCAAGTCAACATTCTCAGTGTAAATTCGTGTAGTTTGCTCTAAAATTTGGAGGATTCTGGTAACTTTTGCACATAGCCAATGCTTGTTTTTTAATGTGCATGCAAAGTAGGTAAAGAAATTGTATAGATGGGATATCCTTCTTGGATTTCTTGTTAGTTATAATATTTGAAGAAGTATATTTTCATGAGAATAACAGAAGCATGATGGTATAGGTTTGCATTGTTGACACATGAAACAGAGGAGCACTGTTCCACTCCATTGCACTCAAACGTTAAATTTTTCTCAGTGCTTTGCATACAACTGTTTTAGATGACGTTGCTCAAAAAACGCTCTGTTGAATAAATCAAATTCTTCTATCAGTATATGTTTCATTCTAAACAGTGCTGAAACATGTTACCGTTATGCAGAATGATTTCAACTAATTCCCATAGTGGTCATTTTTCAAGGGCCTTGACCTGATTATTGTATTGGTGATATTATGTGGGAATCAATTACTGTAACATAAAGTCTATCATTCATTTGAAGAATGTACAATTGTTGCTAGCACACATTGTTGCACTTAAAAAAAATTAGATCATAGAAATACCGTTATATCATTTAGCATTTATAGCAGTGTTACTTCTCATGTCATGTCACACTGTTCCATGGCTTTGACTGCTGTGGTCATTGGTCTTGCGTTGCTTCTCATTTTAATCGAAAAACAAACTGACTGTAACCGGTTGCATGGTTCACCAAGTGTAGGACAATTCTATGGAATTCAATAATCGACTCCTGTCACGAAATTGGTGCATTTGCACGATGACATACGAGTCGTCGGTGAAACGAGAGGAGAAAACAAAAACAAAGCAATAAAGCAACTTACCATCAACGGCTGTATCATAACCTATTGTGTCCACTTCTTCTGCCATGTTGTCAGATTTTTTATTCACTCAACGATTTTCTGCTACGATTTTCGGAACTCGTATGATAATCGCTGAAAGAAACCACGGTCACATACGTATCGCGTAGAAGAGTACTATCGGCGAAATCCAACAGACAACATAACCTGTAAAAGACCGAATTCTCTTATATTATGCTTACTATGCACGGGTTTCAATTATTTTGAAATCAGATTTTGTATTAATTCAATGTATAAATCAAAGGACGATGATATCTGCGTACTCACGGTAAACAAAACTGGAAAACTTGTCAACGAACATTAAATATTATACGAAATAACATCATTCACAGATACCCGCCAGTTTGCTGTTCGCATACACCGGCAGAGGGCCTGTCGGTTAGTACACACACACGTGCATATATCGGTAGTTGTCTATATACAGGGTGTTACCGCATTGTAGCTGCAAATTTTACACGTTGGTACTGTCAGATAACTTAGTCTTGAGACCTGGAGGTAGGATTTATTGTCCCGAGTAGTTATCATTATAATTATTTTTCAAAATTAATATTTTTATTAAAACCAAAGACTCATAACGATTTAAATAACGTATACATCATAAATTCACAATTAAATTAATGTAATATATTTAATATTCAAGGTTATTCATTAGCATCAAAAATCTTGTCATAGAATTAAAGGAAAACTGTATAATCTGCAGACCAATCAAGATTGATTCATTTACGGCTTAAAAAACTAGTGTCTCTGAAACGATTAATTTCTAAATACACGTTTGCAGAGCCTGTTTTGTTTCTTTTAATAGGTTCTATTACCTTGTAAAATTTGTACCTGTAATTTAGCCACACCCCATATAAACACAAAACGTAGTAAACGCGCTGTACACGTAATGACAGCCAATGGACACGGGTATGAAGTAGTGATTTCGAAGTAGAGTATTTCTTGCATTACTATTGGTCTCCCTGATGCCTCTAGTAAAATTTAATCAAGTAATCATAAACAGTTGCTTGCAATTGATAACTTACATAGAGCAGGCGTAGAAAGGAGTCGGTTGTAGCTGGTCGCGTGGTATAGCTGGAGTATATAGGTCGATAAGAATAATTTGGATCGGATATATTTGAGTGAAGTTTCGAAGAAATATGTGGCTAGAGGAATGCGATAGTTTCTCAGAGCTATGTCGAGGATATCTACCATATTACCTGTTAATAATTTTACCGATTTTTATTATCATCTCCCCAGTTAATCCAGTCGCCGCATCGCATGAGTTCCCCGTATATCGAATGCACCAGTATGACTTGCACGGTGTACCACACGGTAAAGAGATGTCTGCTTTTCAATGAAACTATCGGTAACATTCGATCCAAAGTAACTAAATTTCATGTTCAGGTTGCCGCAATGCTCCAATTTCTTTAGAAGCTAGATCTCTCACAGGATGGAACACCTCCAGACACTGTGTTGTTACAAAAGCTTTGGATCTTACGCCGAGTCTGTTTCACTCCATCAAACACAAGGCCGGAGCACTGATAATTGTTTTACCTGAAAAGATTACCGACTTAACATTGGAGGAGAAACAGGTAAAAGCTTAAATTGTTTTCTCTGTTAAATTTTAAATTATTGCATTATAAACTGATTTGATAACTGATTTTTATCAATTTGTTCTAGCACATTATGAGCTTCGAAGAATCTATGTTATTTGGCCCAGAAACAACAATACCGGTGTACTTTGCACATTGGCATCCTGATCTTCAAACAATTTTAGATGATCTTGCTACTGGATATATTACAGATGATAAGACTAATTCTGAAGCTGAAGCAGTATTTAATTCCATATCGGCTAGTGGTTATCAAGTGGTTGTAGCAACTGGACAAGTGCTTGCTAAGACTGATGTTAAAGTAGCTACTCTACATGGAAAATTAACTGGTACAGGAGCTGAAGAAAAATTACCAACTATTGCCTTGGTTACTCATTATGATAGTGCTGGTGTTGCACCTGTAAGTTATACTTTTCATGTAAATACTTGAATGAATACAGTTACAAAAGTTTTTAGAAATAAAATTTATATGTACTATTCCTAATAAATAGGAGTTGTCTTTTGGAGCAGACAGCAATGCATCTGGCGTGGCTATGTTATTGGAAATAGCACGATTGTTCTCCTCTCTGTATTCTAGTAGTAGATCAAGACCGCAATACAATCTTGTCTTCATTGTAACTGGAGCAGCCAAGCTTAACTATCAAGGCAGTAAAAAGTGGTTGGAGGATCAGCTGGATGGTCTTGAGGGCTCTGTAATACAAGTAATACACATGACAAAAATACTTATTACTATGATGCGTAGTGAAGTAGTTTACATATATAAATAATATATTTTTTTCATTAGGACGCAGCATATGTGATTTGTCTTGATACAGTATCTACCAGCGACAATCTCTACGTACACGTATCGAAACCGCCGAAGGAAACTTCAACGGGCGGTCTCTTTTATAAAGAACTCAAAGCTGTAGCCGAATCGTTGAATGGTACTACCGTAGAAGGTGTGCACAAGAAAATAAATCTGGCTGAAGAGACACTAGCCTGGGAACACGAAAGATACAGTATCCGAAGGTTACCGGCTGCGACCGTGTCAACTTTAAAAAGTCATGAGGACCCGATTAGAGCAACCATTTTAGATGTAATGAAAGCTGGACAAATAGATAGGTTGTATAAACATACTCAAGTAATGGCCGAAGCTTTGGCGAGGCACGTATACAACTTAAGCTCTAGTCAAATTTTCACAGATCCACTGGTATGTGTCTTATTTATTTGTATTTTTAAAATATCGAGGAATGAACTGTCCTACTTGAAACTTCGCTTTTTTTTTTCAGGATGTGTCGAAAGAATCATTATCCTTATGGTTTACTTACTTATCATCACAACCCAGAGCTGCTCCATTGTTAGCAGACAAAAACAATTTCTTAATTGGTACATTAAAAGAATCAATGGCTAAATATCTTGGAGATGTGAAAGTTTCCTTACACAGTCCAGATAAACAGGATCCAGAATTTGTATTTTATGATGTTACAAAAGCTACATTAAACGTATATAGGTAATATAGCATCGATTATAATTATTCTGGTTATCGATAACATACAAATTTCTATAAATAATGTAATTTATTATGTTTCAGTGTAAAACCAGCTGTATTTGATCTCTTCCTTACAATTGCCATCATTATATATTTGGGAGTACTTTACGTAATCGTACATAATTTTCCGCGAGCATATTCTCTAGCAACACGGTTTTCAGTCAAGAGCAAGGAATCGTGAAATTGTCTTTGAACATTAACGTTATTTTATTGCATTGTAAAAAAAACTTACAACAAATCGACTTTTAATATATTCCAATAATTACAGATATAATATAGAGGTATAAAATGAAATTACATACACGTTGTTTTTGCTGATACTCATGATGAATTGAAAACTATTTACATTGTACATGTATATCATTGATGTCTGTACATTTTACGTAGATATGAATTTTGGAGAAAACTTTCGTACTATCTTTTCTTCCAATAATAATAATGTAAGCAATAGGAGGAATGATATGCATGATATCGACTAGTAATTACGTTAGAGTCACGTAACTGGTAATGTATCAGTTGTCATTCTACGACAAATTGTGTAAGAATATGTGATAATTAAGACCAAGATACAATGAACCTAATAGTGAGATTTCAGGATGCAATTTATGATAAAGAAGACTGGCAGACTTTAGTATAAATGAACGTAAATACAGAACATTGAAGGTAACAGTGTATTTAGCAATAAAAGCAAAAATTTTAAATTTCGTACAGAGCTGTAGAACGTTAATCGTATCAAAGTATATTATAAGTACTTTATTTAATACATTTGTCAGGCGGTTGTCGTTACATTTCTGCCGTGATGTACCATATTTACATTACAATGTAACCTTCAATACTATTCTGTTACATCACTTAAGGAAACTACGAAATTTAACAATAATAAGATACTAATAAACATGTTTTAAAACAATCTTTTATTAGAAGTATGCAGAGTGTCGTATAGTACGTGCATGTAGCAAAAATTATGCTTGAAATAGGGGCATTTTTTAAAGGAGGCAAAAATAATTTACAAAGTGGAGAGTTCGAACAATCTCAAGTACCGCCCTAATTCACTGATAATTAATGATTATTGAAATAAAACTATAAGAAAATAAAAACAATGTACAATAAATATTATACAATTTAACATTCAAATTCTGGTAGCCGTATCTTTTAATCTTACCTAAATACCAAATAAAATTCAATTCTAAAAATACTTATAATTATTGTCAGCTGTTTGATATAAACTTATAGAATAATCTAAATTGTGTTTCTGTTGGAAAATCATCTATAGATCGTCTTGTAATATAAGAAGAATACATTAACTTTGAGACCTATTAGACTGCTCAAACAGGTTTGACTAGTTTATTCTCCTTTCACTTCCATCACATCAAACTTTGTCCAGCACAGTTTCAGATATACTACAAACGGTGAAGTGCTCCAAAATATGAATCCTGTTTTTAACAAAAGTATCTCATTTTTCTTACAATTCCACTGTTTCCAGTACACTCGTTAGAGAGCATATGTTTTTTAATAAATATTCTATGTTTTAACAGGTCTGAGACTTAAAAGTAGAAAATGGATATTGCAACAAACTATGAGTTCTTTGGCAGAATGTATAAAACCAGAATTAAATGCAATTAAAACAGCAGGTACGTGGAAAAATGAAAGAATTATTGCCTCACCGCAACGAACACGAATTGTACTGATAAATGGAGTAGAAGCCCTCAACTTCTGTGCAAACAATTATTTAGGTTTATCGGTAAATACAGAAATTTAACATAGTTGAGTGTAATAAAAAGAAAATATTAATCGATCATATTTCTTTAAAATTTAGGACAACAAAGAAGTCATTTCAGCTGCAAAACATGCACTGGATAAATACGGAGCCGGTTTGAGTTCTGTAAGATTTATATGTGGTACTCAAGAAATTCATGTAGAGTTGGAAAAAAAGATTGCCGAATTTCATGGTAGGGAAGATGCTATTCTTTATGCATCTTGTTTTGATGCAAATGCTGGAATTTTTGAAACCTTACTAACACCTGAAGACACAGTTTTGAGCGATGAACTTAATCATGCTTCCATTATCGATGGCATCAGATTGTGTAAGGCAAAGAAACATAGGTGAGTGACTTAATTAAATGCATTTGTTAAATCTATTTGATCTAACTTATTGGTAAATTATGCTTCCTGAAGGTACAAGCACAGAGATATGACAGACTTGGAAAATAAACTGCGAGACAGTATGTCATCACGATTACGCCTAATCGCCACCGACGGAGTCTTTTCTATGGATGGCACCGTTGCACCATTACCAAATATACTAGAGCTGGCAGACAAATATAATGCTCTTACTTTCGTGGATGACTGTCATGCAACTGGATTTTTTGGAAAAACTGGAAGGTAGTTATACTTAAATTGTTTTTCGAATTTGCATCGACTTATGGTTTATTGATATGAATTGCTCATGGTGATGTTTTGCAATCTCTCTGTAATTCTTTGTATACATTTTTTTATTAGTAATATTTCTAAGCAACAATTGCTAATATTTTAATAACAATGCTAGCACAAGAGTTCTGTTTTATATTGAGTAAGTATTCTCGATGCTTGCAAGGAGCAATTAAAAGGAATCATATACTTTGAAAATTTCTAGGAACCATACGTTGGGACACTTTCAACGATATTATAATGAAATTTTATATTTATACATACGAATATGTATATTAGCTAATATAATAGTGTTTGAATATTAAATCGCAGAGGCACAGAAGATTACTTCAACCAGTTGGGAAGCATCGATATCGTGAACTCGACTTTGGGCAAAGCTCTTGGTGGTGCAGCAGGTGGCTATACAACTAGTACAAAAGAGCTCGTTAGTTTATTAAGGCAACGCAGCAGGCCATATTTATTTTCAAATTCATTGCCTCCTCCTGTAGTTGCATCAGCAAGTAAGGTACGCTAAAAAAATGTTTGTATTCTTTCAGATACTTTCAATCAATAAACAGTAATAACAAGACAAAACGGGCGATCGAACAATTTTTATAGAGTAATATCATTTTGTGTGAGAGTTTGAATTTGTTTTCTTCTTTCAAACATTGTATACAGGTCATGGATTTAATAACACATTCTACGGAATTTTTGGACCGACTAAGAAGTAACACCAACCTGTTTAGAAATGGTATGAAAACGGCAGGTTTTACGATCAGTGGCGACAATCACCCTATCTGCCCCGTTATGATAGGCGATGCAAGATTAGCGACTGAATTCGCTGATAAAATGATCGGTATATATTTTATGATATGTTTGTAAAAACGTAGCTTATTTAGTATTAATGACTGTCTATTTACAGAGGAAGGAATTTATGTGATCGGCTTTAGTTATCCCGTGGTACCGAAAGATAAAGCAAGAATACGTGTTCAGATCAGCGCTGCCCATTCACGTAACGACATAGAACACGCTATAAATGCATTTGTACAAATTGGAAAGAAACTTGGAGTTATAAACTAATACGTTTTTTCTTTTAATTTGATCACATAACTACCAACCCTTATGAAATTTTGACTAACATTTACGTTAAAATGATAGTAGAAATAGAAGGTGTAATATCAATTAGATCAATATTTGTACAACAACGTGTATTAAGAAATAGCCATTTTCGCGTGTCTATCTAGTTACGGAATTTTCCACTGTAGCAGGGAACGTGTTAATATACATTTAAAGAATCAGAATATCCTTCTGAAATTGTAATTTCAAAATAACGTTGTTACAACAGTTTAATGAAGTTTTCTGTGGTATAAAAGAAAAATAAAAGTCACACGCTATCAATTAAACGTCGATAATGTTTAATGTGCACAAACACCAAAGTAAAGCTTTTAATACATGCAAAGGAAGATGTTCCTACTAAGAAGAAGAATGAACGAGATATTACATGCTGATTCGAATGTAATACCCCATACAGTCTTTGTATAAATATAAATAAGAATTGTTACCTTTTATACAAATTTCATAATGTAGGGACTTTTCAGTTTACAAAACTTTTGATTATATGTAAAGTTATGAATTCTTAATAAACGTTAATCGTATAAACATCAGGGTTTGTACGGTTTCACAAGATTTTCAGAAAATTCTTTGACTTGTTGGACCCCACGAACTTCCCATTCTAGTAAAGGGAGCCGCGTAACATGGAAATCTTCGTAGAGGTCCATTATCTACAAGAAGAATTATTCGTTTACGTTATACAACTTTTATATTTAATTGCATGAACGAAAAATTAAACTGATATGGGTTTACCTGTTCTAAATATTTATCTTGTGTTTTGTATCTGGCAAGGCAGAGTCTACATGGTGCATCTCCTTCTTTAAAGAATATTAGTTGATTCACAATGATATTATGGGTATCGATACCACATTTTGTTAGTTCCTGTACAAGCCTCTCTGTTTCATAGAGAGATAAGAATTCTGCTATGCACACGCAAACGAACGTTGTTTGATCTGGATTTCTAAATTGTTCATTGACTTGCCGAATAACTGCAAGCATTTCCTCTATTTTATTGGAAAATGTATCTACATTGAAATTTGCCAATCCCAACAAAGAACTTATCTGTAATTTGTTAAATACCAAATGTAATAAAAGTCATATGAATATGTATTTTGTACTTATTAATGTATCTGTTTTTTAGTATTTTCCCGACCTGTGTAATAAAGGGACTAATCTTCATTTTTAAACGCATTAATTTTCCCAGTCCCTTTTCCACAACTTGGGGAAATGACAGTAGCCTTAAGGTATGGCCAGTAGGTGCAGTATCAAAAACAACAACAGAAAAGTTCATCCCTTTGACGAGCCTAAAAATACAAATTTAGTGAAATAGAAAGGTTTTAACTTTTAAACATTTTAACCCCTGAACAATTTTCTACGAACTTCATAACTTCAGCATAACTCATTGTCTCATCAATACCAGGAAATGCTCCTACAATTTCTTGCATTACACTTCTACTTAATCGCATTGCTTCTCCACCTGAAATCATTGTAAACAATATTTAAAATATAAGTCAGTTTGTTAAAATATACATAAATAACAGCATAATGTATCTATAAAGCATACCTGCTTCGGTCTCAAAGTATTCTTCAGGTAACTCAGTGATCCCAACATTTGGATCTATTTCCATGGCAAACAAATTATCAAAACCTTTCACCTTCGTCGGAACTTTACTGAACTTCTGATCGAAGGCATCAGAAATATTGTGCGCTGGGTCCGTTGAAATAATGAGCACATTTTCTCTGACTTTCGACAATTGCACAGCCAGGGAACAACTAGAAAACATTGAAAGAAAAAATTATTGACCATAATCATTAAACCCAAATTATTCACTTCAACATTTAATCATAAGGATTCTGTAATCATATGCTATTTAATCAATGCACATGCCAACAGATAAAACTTCTGTAACAACTTCATTAATAATACCTTTTACATAAATGTATTCAGAGTCATAGTCATGGTTTAAAGCATGAAGCAATAATGTAAATTATACATTATCAGACTTGCATGATTCTTTTATTCTCATTATGTGTAGTTACAGTGTTATTTCAATGTAGGAATAAGAAATCATCTGGGCCCTGATACTAATTCATTATGAAATTCAGATTATTTCATGAAACAATCTTGTTGTGTAGAGGTTATAAGTACCTGCACGTCGTTTTGCCGACTCCGCCTTTGCCACCGACGAATATCCATCGCAGAGATCGTTGTTCGATTACATTTCTAAGAGAAGGTTCGTATTCGACCGGTTTGCTATCATTTGTACTCATATTCAAAAAGCCGCGAACAAACGTGTTTTGACAAATTTAACACGTCATTTACTTGTGTCACTGCAGTAAGCGGAAGAGACGAGCAGACACTACACAGAGTAATCACCCCACACGATCAACAGCACATCATCGAATATAGAAAAACAAAATGGAACATGCAGTGCTGCAAAACAAGAGAAAAGATTGTGGCGACGCGTACTTGATATCCCGAAGTTCGATGTTGTACAAAAACGTTTAAATACCGACAGTCACCATTTTGAACACATTCTTTAATATTTTATTCCTGTACACTTAATAATATCAAATAAAATAGCATAGCATTGTCCGTGTATGTACGTTAAATTATGATTTTATAACAATAACTGCGCCGAAGGTCATCCAAAGGTCAACATATTATACGCGATTTAATCAAATTTTTTTCTTGGTTTCAATGTTACAGCACAGACGAGGTATAGTAACTATATCTATATGTAACATTACATTATCCGAGAACTTAGTCTTGAAACCTGTAAATGGGACTTACGAGAACACAATTTCGAAATGAATCTTAAGTACATATATACAGTAATTAATAAAATAAGAGTAACGAATGGAATTGAATTCAATGTATACACAATGAAATATTCATTATAATCATATACAACGCCACATCGTTCTCTATTTTCTTAAAATCGTTAATGTCAAAATATACAAATACAAACAAGCGAAAGAAATTAATTTTCGCGCCAGTGGGCAGTGATACTAGTGTCCGGTTACCATGGAAACGGAATCACATGGTGGGGGAAGTTAGACGCGTTCCTCGGATAGGTCTGAAGTGATCAGTTGCCCGGTAACAATCGTGTCGAAAGTATCGAGCAAATTTCGATTGTTCGTTATCGATCAGCAAAATCGACTGCAGAGAGCCTACACGCGATGGATGTGGTAGTTTTTCAACAGTAGGCTAATTTGGAAATGCCTGAAGTGTCTGTAAACTGCGGTACCGAACGGTAGTTCAGACTGTTTGTTATTTTCATTGTGTTTTCGTGAACCTTGTCAGCTGCAGTGAGTGAAGTATACTGCACGTAGCATGCCGCGGTTTCATAAGATTGAAATAAATAGGACCGAATGGGAGGTTCCGGAACGGTATCAAATGCTGACTCCAGTGGGGTCGGGAGCCTATGGTCAAGTTTGGTAAAGTACAATTACATTATCGTATTTCCATTCAATTTACTGAATGACCGAATCCGTTTAGAGCGTTCGTGAATTTTTCCTGGCCTTCGTAAACAGTCCACGAAGTTTTAAACGATCCCGCTCCGTCTATCATAAATAAATCAGTATTCTGTTACACGACCATGAACCGATCGTAACCTTGACATTTCTAACATTTCTATTACCCGCTCGATCACTGAATTGTCGCACGAAAACTTGTTTTTCTTCGATTTAGATGTTTGCCCGAATGTTCATTGCGAGATACAATTCGTGGAACCGCACGATTTCGCTCTATACCGTGGGACGAACTAAAATTAGAATATTTGACAATACTTTACCACGACGTAGCTGATTAATCTCTCCTTTCGAATATCTCCGTTTTATGATATTAAACAACCAAAAAAATTTCTTGACAAGCGATCACATTGACATCAGAATGTCATTGAACTGTGTAGTCGTCCTATAATTCTTGGACGGACTTTTATGTTGAAAATCAAACATGAAATAATATGATTAAGTGAATACATGTTTTTATATGATTTCTAGTTCAGCAGTTGATGCTACTACCGGGCAAAAGGTAGCAATAAAAAAGTTAGCCAGACCATTCCAGTCAGCTGTGCATGCGAAGCGTACATACAGAGAGCTTCGTATGTTAAAACACATGAATCATGAAAATGTGAGTCAAGAAAGGTGGTTTACATGTATATATCTATGTAATGTATTCTAGAAGTTGGCACTGTAAAATTTAGATGCGTTTGAATCTTTGTCTTGGCACCTAAAATTAAGAGTAGCATAGTTATAATAACTGAGTTTTATTTTTACATGCCAACAGTTAAAAGGACTATTAGTGCTTTAAAGAGAATTGTAAAATGATTCTATTTCTTTGAGACAATTTGTCTATAATTTGTTTACTGTTTATTGCAGGTGATCGGACTGTTAGATGTATTTCATCCTTCTTCCTCTTTGGAAGATTTTCAGCAAGTGTATGTACTCTTATAAATTGTATATGTTAAATTTATTATTGACACTTTACCTAATGAAAATGTTTTAAAATTTTAATTGTCATGTTTTAGTAATGTCATGTACTTTTAATAGATATTTAGTCACGCATCTGATGGGTGCTGATCTCAATAACATTGTAAGGACACAAAAGCTTTCAGATGATCATGTGCAGTTTCTTATTTATCAAATCCTGCGTGGCCTTAAATATATTCATTCTGCGGGTATAATACACAGGGTAAAGTAATATGAATTATGGTAAGATTATAAAATCCATATACTTTGAATACATTATTTCTAATGTGCAGGATTTGAAACCATCTAATATAGCTGTGAATGAAGATTGCGAGTTAAAAATTTTAGATTTTGGGTTGGCTAGACCCACAGAAAATGAAATGACTGGATATGTTGCCACAAGGTGGTATAGAGCTCCGGAAATTATGCTTAATTGGATGCATTACAATCAAACAGGTGGTTATTTTACCTTGTCATTTCCACAAACACTTTTATAGTTTTTGTGTAATGCAGACAAATATGTCCATCACACTTTTCAGTTGACATTTGGTCCGTTGGATGTATAATGGCTGAATTACTAACAGGGAGAACATTATTTCCTGGAACAGATCGTATCCTTTTTTATAATTATATACATCTAATACCTTTGAAATACTGACACTTGATAATCCTAATCGTATTTGTGTTTTCCATCTAATCATATTCACCTTATATTTGGATAAATTTCATTTTACAACCGTATAAGGATTATTACAAATCTTTAACATCCTCAGAATTAAAAAATATGCTTTTTGCTAAGGCTCTACGTGGCTTCTTTTATGCTTTAACATTTTCTATTGCTAATATATTAATGTGTCTTATTTTATTTGCCTCCTGGCATATGTTGCTTTTAATATAGCTATGATTCAGTAGCAAATGAAAGATAAATATATGTTTCTAATATGCTTTAACATGCAAAATTACATTACCTATTATAGTACATAATAAATAAAATATTCAGTGAAAGTAGAGAAAGGTGTGGTGGAACCTTAGCAAGAGCAGATATACATCAACTGAACTTAATAATGGAGATACTGGGTACTCCACGAGACGAGTTTATGCAAAAAATATCATCTGAATCGGTGAGTAATTTCTAAACTGCCAAACAGTCATCTATTGACATGTAATCATCTAGTGGTGCATGCTGCTCATTTATAATATATTGCAAATTAATAGCCTGCATGTTATTTGTAGTATTTTTTTTACATAACAAACACTCAATATTTATGTCTCCTCTAATTTTATGAACTCATCCAAAAGCATCTACTACATATGAATTGTGCCCCAGTAACATCTTTAAATATTCATTCAATAAGTACATATTATTTCCTCTGTATACTCCAAACCTTCTTCCATTGTTTCATTTTTTCTTCCCATTTGGGATGGCAACAAACACTTTATAATTTACGAAAATGCAGTTTCAATACAGTTTGTATTAATAAAAATTTGTATACATAACAAATTATGCTTTGAATGTACCTTAACTTCAAGCAGACATTGATCATCTAACACGAGTCTTAGTTCTTTGTGGTACACCCACAGAAGAAACTTTAAACAAAATTACCAGCCAAGAGGTAATTTTTTTTAAGATAAATATTTTTTATAAGCTTCCTACTTTTTCTCAATTTTTTAATACAAAAAAGACGCAAATAATATCGCTAATAATATGATTTTATTTCGAGTTTATATTGTACTATGCATATAAAACCATAATAAAGGGTACTCTCTCTGGAGATGGTATTTTGTAAAGTATGCATAAATTAATATTATAAAATAAAATTATTGATTTCTACAGCATTCGAGAAATGCCTTATAATTCGAGTAAATATTTTTGTATAAACATCAAATGGAATATATAATCAAATAATGAGTATAAATATTATTTTAGGCAAGAAATTATATACAGAGCTTGCCTCCGCTAAAGAAAAAGAATTTTAAAGATGTTTTCCGTGGTGCTAATCCTTTAGGTAATTATGCGAAGAAAGAACTTGTATATTTTTGTTGTAGTATCAAATTAATGTGGTTTGCATCACGTTTCAGCAATAGACTTACTGGAACTGATGTTAGAGTTAGATGCAGAGAAGCGTATAACGGCAGAACAGGCCTTAGCTCATCCATATCTTGCACAGTATGCCGATCCAACAGATGAACCAGTATCTCTGCCTTATGATCAAAGTTTCGAGGATATGGATTTGCCAGTCGAAAAATGGAAAGGTATCTGCTTGTCTTGTTTATTTACTACATTCCAATCTTTAATATCAATGGACGCATTGAATATCAAACGTTGTTATTTTCAGAACTTGTTTACCATGAAGTTATAAACTTTGTACCTCAGCAGCTACCTGCATTGTCTTCGACGATTGAATCCGCTACATAGAATTCACATCAGTGGCACAATAATTAAATAGGTGTAAGCACAGTAAGATAGCATTAACAATAATATAATTATTGAGAGGAAGTATATAAATAGTTTATATATACAACACTGTCATTGTATATAATATATTGTTACATAAGTAACAAAGTTAATCATACCAATTTAATGAATTGAAAACGAAATGTATATTTTTGTTAATGACGTACGGTACAAGAAACGCTAGTATCTTCCACTTTTGCATAAACTATTTTAAAATGTAAATTAATCAAACACCGGACATTTGTTCATATTCACGGTGAAACACGAACACTTTACTAGCTGCCTACATGTCTGAACGCTTTAAAGCTACGGTTACGGTTATAATGGATAGAAGAAGATCAAATACTTTAGTATCAAAGAACAACGAATCGATCTCAACAGCGTGACGATATGTCTATATATATATATATATTTATTAAAGTGTTAGCTTTAAAGCGTTAAGTTTTGTTTCGTTTACCGAAGGTTCTAGTCTGTAACAGAAAGTATAAAAGATCGAATTTATCATTGAAAGTAATTCTATTACTTAGCACGCAAACGATTCAAAATAATTTGATCTGTACGATGATTGTAGTGACGCTTTTAACAACGACAACGTGGCTGAATAAATTTTTGATCTTTGTACATCATGCGTTACTTGTATTTGATTTAAACAATGTTTCTTCGCCGTTCTCGATGAATCGTTCAAATGGAAAATGAAAACTTATGAAGCCGAATCTGCTCCTCAAGGGGTTTGCACACTTCGCGCATTCGTTTGTTTCCCTTTTCTTTTTTCCTTTTTTTATGCACACTTTTCTAAATTTTAGTAATTTTAAACAGCTGGCACATGTATGATGAATAATCCGAGTACAAGTCGTCCGGTGTGTTTCTTCAGAAGAAAAAGAATTCTCGCAAAAAGTTTCAGGATGAACTTTCGAGGGATGTAAAATGAACGGTTTTAACGATCCGTGAGAAATGGCATCCATGCGGACGGAGGGTTAATTAACCTGATCGTAATGAAACAAAGCGATTTATCATGCCAATTGTATGGACCGAAAGCCAAACACTGAAATTAGTAACACTTTATAGTCGACACGAGTGTTTGAGGAATCCGTTTCATCGCAGCTTCAAAGACAAACTTTGCCGTTACAAAGCGTACAGAGAAATCACGGATTCCATGAATATTTGTGGTCTGACTGTCTGCGATTGCATCAAAAGGATCACGCACATAAAAACGCAATACTGTTACGAATTATCGAAAATCAGTGCCGCTATATCATGCGAGAAATTTTATAAACCGAAAGCTGTTTGGTTTCCGATAATGCATCAGTTGCTTTTTCCATACGTAGAATCATACGGTTACACGGACGTTTTCCGACAGGTACATTAACGCACGAGTATTTGTGGAAAGCATCCAAGTTTTAGTAATTCGCGAGAATGTGTACATGACTTTATATTGTAACGGTTGCAATTTACGTACGTGTGTGCATAAAAAATGACACATGTACGTGCATTGTGCTGTAAAATTTCAGAAATGCTGGATATTCGTTGCTTTAGATGCGCGGGGATGAAACAGGCGTGTTTCAAGGCTGTTGCGCTAGGAAACCGAATGATCGGTTGATACGTTCGGACCCAGTGGAATTAAAGAAACCACGAAACAGAGATTGCAGCTGTTCCTATAAGAATTGTCGTTGCGGCGAGTCAGCTGCGTACAAGACGAAACCTCATACAGCTTCCAAGTAATTTATATACCTTATTAAATTTCAATGCACGCGCCTGCGCCAAATGAAACTTATCTAAAATGATTGTTTGCATAGGAAAGATTGGACCCAGGAATCGTTGGTTACGAAATACTTGCACCACCGAGCACAGTGTGCAACTGGAATCGATGTTGGAAACAATACTGGCAGATGTGTAATCAGGGATCATGAAACCCAAACTGTGTGCATATCAGTGAAAGATCAATCAGCAACTGTGAAAAGCGAATCGGTACAATTGACAAGACATTCTCTATTCTCTAAACCTCATTTGATTCAAAATAAATTTGATCCGAAACCTTGAATGATTCAGGATGTACGATTGCTATATAGGATGCGTCACTGTAACTTTGCACCTTAGCTACTTTAGTTTTGATATTACAGAAAACGATCGCTTATTAAAAAGCAGTTATTTAAGGTGCAGAGTTACGTTGACACATTCTGTATATTCATCTGTATGTAATAATCTATGTACACCAATGGTAAAAATGAAACTCTAAAATATTTTGCAGAGGGATGTTGCTTGCTCAGACGACGTTTTGACGGAGGAGTATCGCCGAGGAAAAAATAAAGAGCAAGACGAATTCGACATGTTTGGAAAGAGCATAGCGTTTCAATTGCGAAATATAAATTTCGGTGAATATCAACTGACGGAGTAGCCGCAGAGACCGAGATTGTTGATTCGACCTATCGTTTGCTTGTAGAAAATGCGATTAAGCTGGAGAAACGTATACAGAGTCTGATAGTACAAGAGCGTCTGGATGGTATCAGGTCGAAATGCGTGTCGCACGCTGTTCAATCGGATTGCACGTCCAGCTGCAGCGATTGCAAAATGATTGCACGCGACCAGATGATCTGCAGCTGCGGTTTACCGGTGATCATGATCAACGCGGATCCCTCTTGCGAATTCGATTGCAAATAATCGTATGGAAAGCACCGTAAAATGCTTGATCAGAAGTCGGCCACGAATTGCAATTTATAGGGACACATTAGGCGATCACAGAGACTATAGTAAAATATAGTAACTAATAATAAGGCGGCGTGTGATTTGCTTTGACAAGCGTTTACAATCGATGTATCGTGCGACAGACAAAATGCTCGCGGTCAAGTTCACTCGCGTTCTCTGACCGATCGAACTCGCCATGTTGGCGAACGTAAAATTGCACATGTACAAGGTATCATACCGCTCTCAATAGTCAAAAAAAGAGCAGAGAGAAAGACACACGGGAACTGTGAACGACGCAACGATGTCGTCCAAGTGGAACGAGAAATTAGTGACTAGCTTTTTGCACGCGTACAAACGACACCCGTGTCTCTGGAATCCTTACCACAAGGATTATTACAACTGCAGGGAAAAAAACGAAGCGTTGCAGAAGATTATCGACGATCTTGATACACCTGGTCTTACCGTAGCTGACTATTTGCAACAAATCAAGGGAATCAGAGAAAAGTAATGTACGACCGGAGATTCTAGTAAAGCGCATTGCGAGAAAGCAAACGTGTTCCGCGTACGAACACGATTCGTATTATTTCTGAGATTATAAAACAAGCTTCATCGACGCAGGTACAAGAGGGAGCAAACGAGAACGATCGAAGGATTGCAGTCGCAGAAACGATACAAATCGCCGTTTCCTTGGTACAACTTGGTTGCCGATATGTTGACAAAAGTGATCAACGATGAGGAGAAAGTGAATTCAGAAACTCCCTCGAAAACTGGTGAGAATGTGTTACCCGTTCTGAGGTCCCTGAGCAACGACAACATTGGAGACTGGCGAAGAAAGAAAACGTCCGGGCCAGGATCGAAAATTGCTAAAATTCAACCGTGTAACGACTCTACTTGCGACGAGGTGGCCAAGAGACGCAAATCTACGGAAAAGTCCAGCCGTTCTAGTATAAAACGTAAAGTAACGGTATCAACCACTGATCAACCTCGAACGAGATATGTAACGTGTCCAGGGACCAGTACGAAGGAGAATGTTTCGAAGAATCTCGAGGAGGATGTACTTTCGAATTCCAGGCCCACTAGAGACACAGAGTCAACAGCAATCGGTAAAAAATGGTTTTCACTTTGACATCAATCGGTTGATATTTCATTTTCTGTACAGGCTATCCCTGTGCGTCTTCAAACGATTTTGCGAGGAGAAACACGGAACGGAGTTTCGAACCACCGTTTCTGAGATGTCCATTGTGCGGTTGGGAAGACGCAAAGGACAAGCAAGTCGAAGGAGAAAACGTCGAGAAGCCAATGCGCGAGCAAAAACATTTCATTCCTACTTCCGAGTATGCCACTGATCTTTTTCCCCTGAGCAAAGGTACGTTCTGATAGAATAGGCCACAGATCGTCGGTGTTACGTTTTTCCTAACAAACTAATATTTTTCAGGTGCGCTTCGCCGTCTCACTGATGCGACAAGATATAACAATCATTCTGGAGACTTCGAGATTTCCCGAGAATCAGTGAAACGAGTACCTTGTCCTGGTGTAACAAAGAAGCTAGTCGGAGCACCAGTTAAATCTACTCACGATCAGAGTTCGTCCATGGAACATCTTCAGTCTCGATCGAAAAAAGACGTGAACGCATTGGATGAACCTACCAAGGAATCAAAGAAATCTGCAAAAAGCCAAATGACTGGAGACACGCCAATTCACACTCAAATTGTACAATTCGATCCGGTGGTAACGAGCAAACTTCACTGCGGTACCATAGAAGCTTCCGCTCACTTGAAAATTGTTCTGTCGAATTCAAATGGAGACAAGGATGGAAAACCTTCTCGAAGCTCGCAGGTGGATCAGAAGGATGCGAAATCTAATGAGTCGTTGAGCAAAGGAACGCAATTCTCTACGGATAGCGATCTTCCAAAAAGCAAGCTGATCGAGACAAGTTACACGGACAGAGAGACACAGAGCACCGTTTGCGAAAAGGGTCGCTGCGTTTCACTTCAAACCATTGCTCCCTTCAACGACCAGGACAAACGTCGTACAAGAGATTCAACTGGTTCGACGGAATCGAAAGAAGTAGCGGTGAACATGGTGGAACAAACGACGAAGGGCGTTCAGGCTACGATTTGCGTTTCACGGGGACATTTGGCTCGAAGTCCGTCCGTTGAGAACGAAATGAAAGAAACTGGAACTGCTACTCGTGTACCTCTGTCTGGTTTCAACACAACTGTAGATACAGAGCGTAAGCATTTCAATCAGTCCCATTTGGTTTCAATTGGATAAACTAATGTTAAACCGTTAAAATAAACCCAACGCTTTCCCCTACAGCGCAAGTAGAACCAGAGGTCGTGACTCCGTGTGACAAGGACTCATGTCCACGCAACGTGAGCGAAATTTTAGCGTTGCAGCAACTTATTCGCAAAATGTTCGTTCCGCAGGCTATGAAATCATTGTCTTCGACGAGTTTGAAGGCACAGAACAGTCGTAAATTACAGAATCTTTCAATGTATCCTGGCTTTTGATAGATAAGTTTCAGAAACATTCAATTTCGCTTCAATTCATTGCAGGGGAGTGTCGCGTGAAAGGGAACTGTACCATCGATGTAACGGAGATGATAAACAACATAAAGGAATTAGCATTCAAGACATTGGACCAGAATGTAGAGGATTTTCCGAAACACGAGTTGAAAGAGTTTTGCGTGAGACTGAAGAAAGACGTCACAGATGCGTATTCGCAAGATGCGGAGATAAAACGAAGTTTCGCGGAAGCTGGAACTTCTAAACGGGTTGACAGTTTGAACATATCAACGATGACCGACAAGGAGAACGATTCGAGGCGAATTGGAGTCTCCGAAGAGAACAAAGAGTTCCTGCTGGAAGAAAAGGAGAAGCCTTCGCTGGTGGATAAAGAAGTTTCAACAAGTTCGGGTAATCGTGAGGTTGGAACGAGCAACTCTTCTGCGCGAGTACAGGCTATCAGCGAGGTAGCCATTCAAAGCAGCTCGCCGCACTTTCCAAATTATTCCGTGTGTACGAACAAACGAAAAAAAATTAGTACCGGTACTCAGAAGCGAGATCCTATTCTGGTCCGTGTGATCAAGTGCTACGAAAACCAAGCAACTGTAAAATCGGATAAAGGGACGTTCACGGTGGAGAGCGAGGAGCTTGCAAAGAAATTCGTTGATAAACGCATAGAAACTTGCCGTCGATCAACTTGTCGACCATATTCGGCCTTTAGAAAATCGAACGCGGTAAACGAACAACTGGCTTTTCAGGAACATGCAGTAGAAATTAGTGAACCGAAACGAACTTTTGCCTACGAGAATTACACGTGCGACAAAAGTTGCAAGAATAAGGATGTTTGCGATGTCTCGGATTGGACGGACGTTAGGAACGTTGGTGCACTTTACAGTCCCAATAAGTGTAAAATCCCAATTTGTGTAAGACCGCGTAAATGTATCTACGCGAAGAAACAAGTAGCTGAAAGTTACGCGAACTGATTGTTTTCTAAGTAACGTGTACAAAGTGCAGTTGATAATGTTGGTCGTTCAATGTTTTATTTCGGAGTACCGAAAAAAGTAGTTCGTTTCATGTATGATTATACATAAATTAAGCAGAGGATAAATCAACGAAACGGATACATAGAAGAACAAACTTCGTTTTATTACATGAAAATGTATAACGTCGTGTCAAATGGAACATTCTATGACAATTAAATTAGTTAATTTTCGTAATAAATCACGTTCCCATCGTTGAGTCAAAGGCAAACACTTGATACATGTATGTGGTAAGTACCAACCATCGGTATCTAATTGTAATAAAATAGTATAAAAGAGGTATATTCGACCTCGTCATTTATTTCTATAGATTCTATGGTCGTACGTGCACGTCGAAGAATTTCTTTTTGCATACTTCGTTACTGGGATCTTATCCTTTCAATAGATTAGAATTCGTGGACCTGAGTATATTTCTTCGTGGTAGATACTGCAATCGTAAATCGAATTCTGGATTCGCCGTGATAAGTCTTACCATGCGTTTACATTAAAAGGGAAGTTGCATTTTGCGCTACAAAATGCCACGTCAATAACATTTAAATTCATTGATTGCTAAAACACCGTATATGTGTAAAGTACATATTGTCAAAAAATTGGATCGAGGGACGTATTTCTCAAGTGCTCACACAATCGATTGCATATCTTATTCTTTCTAAAGGCAATCGTTTTCGTGAAAGATAACAAATTTGTCAATTATACTGTTGCTAGGAAACGTAATAATATCAAAGATACGATCTCTTACAAAATATTAAATTAATTTGGGAGACTGTTCGAGTGAATTATGTAAGTTGTCGTTAACAGATATAATACTGCTCATTTCGGTGATCGAAATCACGCTCAATGATACGAATCGCTTGTCTTCATTAAAATATGTATAATAAATTCTTGTACTTCTGATATTTACTGATTTGTCGATGGTCGCATTGTAACATGCGAGTATCGTCTGACTAGTTGCAATCGGTTTCATTCACTGTCTCTTAGCAGATCAAGGCCAGTGATTTTGTCATTTTTCAGGTCCTGTTGAAAAACAGACAAAGGAAATGTATTTCATTCTATCTAATAGACCAATGGCTCACTGAAATTACGTAATCTATGTAATATTACTTAAAGTTTTACACATAAAATGTACAAACATTTAGTCCTTTTTCTTGGCATCTGCTTTCTCGTCTTTAGCTTGGCCTCGGCCCAGCAATTTGGCTAACGAATCCCAAATTCCTCCGAGGAACAACGCACAAAACAGATTTTCAAAAGGTACAAACGGATCATGGATTCCGAGCAGTATAGATGACAGCTGAAATAAAATTCATATTTTGTATGGTTTTTACAAAAAAGCTTTTAGCGTAAGAAGAGTGAACGGAACATTTCTGTACCTTGAAATACACGAAGAATATAACAATACCGAAGTAAACCAATGCGTGAGGTGCCGAAATAAGATCAGTCTTTTTGTCTAAGACGAAGATAATAGATGCAACCATCGATGCCTTTGTCGGGCTAAATAAAGAACATTTTTGTAGATACATTTTTCGTTTTCCTAATATACATATCACATGCAACACATGTAATAGGGAGAAAGAAATTGAACATACAAGCTGGGTTGCATGAATTCCATAGCAGTTGGAGTCCATACTCCTCGAATAAGACGTTCAAACAGTTTTGTGAATCCTGCACCATTTCCTGTAGAGCAACAAAAGCTAGTTGACTTCATACACTCTTCTAGATATATTTTTTTATCTTTTTACATTTCCTTATATTAAAGCTTACCCTTTAGTGTACCAATTAAAACCATGATAAGATATGCATTCGGATAAAGTTTGCCTGCATGAGTTACTCCATCGTATACCTTTTTACACCTGTGAGGTACAGAAAAATTGTGAAAGAGTAGTACAATAAGTAGTAAAAATGCTGGTAATGTTATAACAAAAAATATATTTACATACCTATATATTTCTTTCATAGTTGCACATACAAGCTTCACTGGTAAAAATTTGGCTACTTTGTAGCCAATATCGAATGGGGTATAAAATATCACGTACCTGCATAATTAATAAACTACCTTTATGTATAAATATCTAAGAAAATATCTTATGAATATGTGTAAATGTATTTTTGATAAACTGTTCTTGCCATGATTGAGTATGTACTGACCAAACAACAGTTGCAACTACCAATTGTGGCGTATTTTTTAAAGGAGCAAGAATAGGTTCTCCTAGAAGACCGTTGCATAGCATACCGCTTGCAAAGGTTACCAACATCGTTGAAAGCCAACATGACAGAGGATGTTTTCGAGAAAACGCTTGGGCACCTATACAATGAAAAAAAAGACATGTAAAATTACAAATAAATATATAAAAATTAAAACTGTAGTGGTTCAGTGATTCAATGGTACAATATTATTCAATATTAAATAAGACAAAAGAAATAATGTACAATGTACATTAGGAAGTGGTAAAGAATTTTCTACAATGTTTTACAAACATTTAATACACAATGAAATATCAAGGGATGTGCTGTTTCAACTAGGTCACTTAGAATCCTTAGAAGTATACTATATTATAAGTACATGTGTACACAAACATGGCACCAGATCACTATGAACATCAAAATAATTGTTTTTTAAAAAGTATAATATAATTTACAAAATGTAGAAAGTCCTTGTAATACTTATGGTTATTCAAGAACTTTCCCATTCATGGTCCATTGCACAAGGAACTCATTGAAATAGAAATTTTACAACTGAATCAGGAAATACTGTTACTGTATAATGTACTTTTGTACCATGCAATTTTTATTGTTTTATATACGTGTAAAGAGTTTTGAAACAATCATAGGTGCAATAAAAAGTCATTAAACCTAATAATTGAATTTCAATGAACTTAATTTCAATTTTGAACAAACCTGGCATACAAACGAGGATGTACACTGAAATAGATTAGCTGGGTTGTTGCAGTGTATGCTTTAATATAGGATTATCAAAAGTGCCAGAAACGATACTAGAACCCAGACCTGATTCTAATTTTTCTCATTTCTCGCGTGCGTCGGCATTGTCATCGAGAAAATTACGGTCACACGAATTTTACGTAATGACAATTTTAGAGCGGAGAAAAAAAATGAAACAGAACATTATAATATTACATTTACCAAAATAAATATTCGAAAAACGTAGCAGTTGTACGTAAAACAAGAAGCAGCGAATGTTTCTCTGCTCGAATCAATTGCGAGAATTCTAATGGAGAGCAAATTGAAGATAATCCAATGACTGTTGGGACAATGAGGAATAAAATCATGGGACAATAAGGGATAAAAGCGATGTTTAGCACAAGAGGAAGGAGAAATTTTTTTGTAGGGCGAAACATAATCTTAGAAAAGCTAGCTGTGGTCAGATTAAATTTAGAATCGGTCGGGTGGGCTTGAGCTTACCGGGTCCTAAATCTTCTCTGACGTGTAGCGCGCAGAGTACACTGTGTGCGATATCGAAGTACGGGAACATTTTCAATTTAATGACCTGATTGGCCATATCCAGGAATGCTTCAGGATCCATTTCGACAGATTTTCACACGCTCGGCAAAATACAGTGATTCTGTTGCGCCTGAGAAGACGATCGTTTCACGTTGGACAATGTTCGATTCAAAAAGCAACCTCTGTCGCCCGCGAACGACGCTAGCTACGCGCCGTCTGCTACGCACAGTCGTCTGCTAGTTATGGACACCAGCTCGCTACCATTATAAAAAAAAAACCTTATCGTCGAATGAGCGTACCTGCAACCTCCTTTAGTCACTCTCCTACAGATGGCGGTTAACGACTGTTGCATTGGCGACACCTACTAAATTTTTTCAAATCCACAGATGCTCTCTGAACTCCTCCACTCTGCTTCTCCGTTGCTATGGTAACAGAGCGCTGTTATTAATGGCGCGGTATACGAACGACTTAAAGGGGGATTTTCCTTTCTCTGCCCGTTTTTGGGGTATATTTTCGGACTTTTTATTGAGAAAACTAAAAAGCGTATCTTTGAGTCAGACTAGCGCCTGAACTACACACTAATACTAACTACATACTAATTTATTGTGGGTCTATTGAATTTAAATAAACAAGAATAAATATTTTGTAAATAGATCATCCATCCTTATAGAACATTTATATGTTCACAAATTCAATAATATATATAATTTACCCATACAATAAATTTAAATTTATTACTGAATTTAAATAAATAAAAATATAAAAATTTGTATAATAATGGAGAATTTATGCGAATTTTAACATTTAAAAAATTCTTTTTTTAAAGGCACTATAGTGGCTCGACCGTTTTTTGGATTGCCGTGAAAGATTATAGATAGCTCATGATAACTAACAGTTTCATTATTTTTAGTGGAATGTTTTACATTACTATTTCAAATTGTATTCTGTGATAGAGCTGTGTTTAAAACGGTTGGATATTACGTCTAGATCAGCCGGAGCCAAAGAGTTAAAAGATAGAAAACAATATAGTACTATATACAACCTGGATGAGTATTTAATTGTACATAGTTCGAATTGAATGTAATTCATTACTTCTGTTTAATTCAATATTATATATTATACAAAACATCGTTCATAATATTGATAAATATATGAAATGAGTATTTTAAATACACTATAAACTGTAGAGTTACGAAGCAAACTGAATTGGAAATGTGGTCAATTTAGAAATCGAATTCTCAGATATTAATATCCTAACAAATTGTAAAAATTGTAAGTTACGATTGTAGAATTGAATTGCAATTGTAGATCGCGCTCGTTTTTAGAAAACGATCGACAACGTCATCAAATTGGTTGGAATGAAAAGTCAACCTATGAATAGTCATAAGAATGCGCCAACAAACTTCATCTCTACACCTGTTACTGCATTTCTCATTGATGCACATATTTTTCTTTTTCCAAAGACTGAAATAGATCGATGCTACTGTTAGATCAATAAATCGATTCTCTCAAACTGAATCTCAAATTTCACGAGTTACATATTTTTTCCTGAATAAATCCTTATCATTAATAACAGCGGTTGTTAATTGAGCGATATGTACGGTCGTATGACTCTAGAATCCTTTTTTTTGTTAATACTTTTAATGTATTAAAACCCACATCGGATGTTAAAATCAAAGCGTCCAGGACTTAAAGAGTAGATACTATTCAGTAAACTGAATAAAAAAATATCTAACAAACAGAGGTCGGAAACTGAATATTGTTCAAGTTATAAACAATTTTTCTAAATAATTTTGTGTCGACAAAGCACACCTCGGTTAATATTCATTCTTCAACCCATTTTTATTCAACTTTTATTCAATTTGCTGTGAACTATCTACCCTGACAATTCTGAATACTCTTTTAACAACCTGTATGTCATATTACAGCACTTTTCATTCATGGAGTTGAAATTATCTAACGCAATGTGTCCATTAAACTATTCCTTTGAATGAGCCTCTAACGTGTATGATCTTATCGTGATGCATATACACAGCTCGTTTCCACTAACTTTCTTTTAGAGCTGCATTCAAGCGCATAGATGCGACATTGGACTAGACCAGTGGCCACACTAATCTTTAGTCACAAAATGTGTTATACCTGTTTATCTAGTCCCGAAGGCACATGAATACGCGTGGACGTGTTTTATCGAAATGACTCGCGATACAGATTAGATTGCTTGATAATTATGATCCATGAAAGCATCGAGTGGAGTTATGCAAAGAAGAAATTGAAATAATCGAGAAGTAATTGTAACTGTTAAATAAGAAATAGAAACTACGAAAGGTAAGCAAGATCGTTCTAACTCAAGTATTACAATGAATTGATAAGTCCGGTTTTTGCTATGAACCGGTTTACCGTTATTTTGTTTTGTTATTCCAAATGATAAACATCATCTTTGACCGGAAATAACATAAATAAATTAATAAGAAGTTGCGTGTTATTTATGTAATACGCATATATAGAGAAATGCATGCATTAGAAATTTCATTCCTGTTAGGTGCAGTGTTACAGTGTATGTGTTGATGCATCGAATCAACCCAAAGAAGCTGCCTTTGGCCTTTCTCTAATACCGATTCAATCGTATTCTCCAAGTGCCTTTTTTTCTTCAACAATCTATAATAATGGTAAGTTTTTTTAGTTTTTATAATTTGTGTCATAATTTTCTATTTTTTTCAGATAAAATTAATAATGGGTAATATTTTCAGAGGGACGGAGTAAGATTGCGTCAGCATGTTAGTAAAAGAGCTTCTAGCGATGTATCATACGAGGACAAAATATCTTTAAAGAAAAAAGATGTACTGCCACATGAAACTCAGCACTTATTCTTTGTTTTTACGTTTTTCCTTTTGGTATCTGTTGTTATTATTGCACTAGAAAAGAATCTACCAGAACCAATAACAGTAAATAAAGAACGACTACATTCAGGAAGATTCATAGCAGAGAGAGCTCACAGTCATCTTGTAAACCTCACGTCCATTGGTCCACGAATTGCTGGAAGTTATGAGAATGAGGTGTTGGCTGTTAAATATTTAACAAACATTATCAACAATCTAGTTAAGGATGCCAATACGAATCATAAAATTCTAGTTAATGTTACTAAGCATAGTGGAGCATTTCCTTTAAAATTTCTTGATGGAATGACAAATGTTTATCGAAATGTTCAAAACGTCATTGTTAAAATTGGTCCACATAGGCCTACACAAAGCAGTTTGCTGATAAATTGTCATTTTGATACTTTCCCAGAAAGTCCTGGTAAGATGCACTCAACTTTCAGTATCTATTGTTTAAATAAATACAGTTGTCATTAAGAAAGTAACTTCACAATAGTGAACGGTACTTAAATATTTGTCTGACTTTATTTTAGGTGGATCCGATGATGGAGCAGGTTGTGCTGTGATGTTAGAAATTTTACGTGTGATTTCTCATAGTTCAAAATTGTTAAAGCATAATATTATATTTTTATTTAATGGTGCAGAAGAAAATTTATTACAGGTATGTCAGTGCCTTTCAAAGAATACAAATTGCACACAGAATAATATTTACAATTGCATCTTACAGGCTTCTCATGGTTTCATAACACAACATCCTTGGGCCAAGGAAGTACGTGCTTTTATAAATTTAGAAGCATGTGGTGCAGGTGGTCGAGAATTATTGTTTCAGGCTGGACCAGACAGTTCTTGGATGCTTCAGGTATTTCCTTCTCCTGTTTTTAAAATAATTGTATTATATCTACAAACTTATGTTGTCATTTCTTTTTTTTTAGGTTTACTCCAAGTATGTTCCTTATCCTTATGCATCGTCCTTAGCTCAGGAAATTTTTGAAAGTGGTATTGTACCTGGAGATACAGATTTTCGGATATTTAGAGACTTTGGAAACGTTTCTGGTATTTAATTTACACTTAACTATTTGAATTCTATACTCTTTACAATCACTAGGAAGCGTAATTGTAATAGTTTTTTAAAAAATTGTAGGTCTTGATTTTGCTTGGTCAACCAACGGTTACGTGTATCATACAAAATTTGATAACATCGATCAGATACCACTTGGATCTTTACAAAGGACTGGAGATAATATCCTTGCTTTAATACAAGGAATAGTGTTAGATAATTATTTATCCGAAGCAGCAATTCAAGATAATGCAGGAAGTCTTGTATTCTTTGACTTCTTAGGTGCATTCGTTATCAGGTGGCCACAGTATGTGGCAAGTACAATCAATATTCTTAACATAATCGCTGGTGTATATTCTATATATCTAAATACGAAAAATGCGCGGAGAGGTACGTATATTGGTTGTTTCTACGCATAGTGCACAGTACAATTTAAATAGCGATACATTTCAATACGATTTCGATCTGATGATTTTTATTTTAGACGTGAAAAGATCATTCTACTTAAAACACTTATTCCTATGTACTGGGACAATAATAGTTTCATGGATGGTATCTATGATTTCGTGCACATTAATTGCGCTCGTTCTTACCAAACTTGGGAAAGTGATGAGTTGGTATGCAAGGCCAGCGTGGTTATTCTTTTTGTACGTATGTCCGACTATTTTTGTGTCGATGATGTTTTTCTCGTTCATTGGATCACATCAGAAAAAGGTAATTTCATGCATATTTTAAATTAAACTTATATATTCTAGTAAGTATAATTAATCGATGTCTGATATTTTGTAGGACATTAAGTCCACATGGATTTTATATCAAATATATTATGACGCATATTCCGTAATATGGATGTCAATTCTATTCTGTTGCGTTGTATTTGAAATACGATCTGGATTCATACCATTACATTGGGTTCTATTTCCAACTCTTGGAAATTTGCTCCGATATAATTTCTTTAATAAATGGAGAGGTATAATTAAAATTTACTATTAGTCTTTCCACTGTCTGAAGAATTGTTTAAAAGAATGTACTCGTTTTTTCTTTAGGCTGGAAATGGCTTTTCTATTACATATTTACAATGTGTTTACCGTATATACAATCGTTTTACTTGGTGATTGGGGCCCTTTATCTTTTCATTCCTATAATGGGACGATCTGGAAGCAGTATAAATTCAGAAGTTGTTATGGCAAACATGTTATGCATACTGTTTTGCTTGATACTTAGTTTCACGGTAAAGTATTGGAGCTGATATCAGGATGTTTTTTTAGATGTGCTTAAGTATATTTCTATGGTAATTGAAATTTTTGTTTCAGTTACCAATTGTACTTTTAATTAAAAATGCAGAGCGGATTATGAGCGTATTAATTGGAATATTTTTAATAACAGTTGGTGTGTTGATTTTAACCCCACTTGGTTTCCCCTATAGTGGCGACCCATCATCTTTAGCACCGGAACGATTTATGATTGCGGTAACGATTAAAACAAAATTTCAAGTGATCTTCCAAAATCATAACATATTTTATAACGTTACCTAACAATTACATTTATAGCATGCGCAAAGACAATACTATGATGTGAATGGTAACCTACGGCATTCTGAAACTGGATACTGGATGGTAGATTTAGATATGAATAGTCCGCATAGCGTGGAAGCTGTGGTGCCTGAAGTATGGTCTGCAACACCAACGATGAAAGATTGCGAAAAGGAGCTATATTGTGGCCTACCTTATTTAATGCCCGTTACAACTTTCTTATGGTAAGCCTTGTACTCTATATTCAAATGCTTTAAAAATATACATAGAAGGATTATAAAAAAAATCTGATGTAAAAATATCCTGATCCTAACAGGAAGACAAGTTGGATACCAGGCCCTGCACCACTTATTGATACTCCCACAAAGCTCGATCTCATTTCAAAATCCACAAAACAAAATACCGTCAATTTCACATTCAATGTTACAGGTACATTTTCTAATCAATATAATTTTTCTCTGTCATGTACATATTACACACTTCATGAAATCTTTTCCCGTAGGTCCCGATCATATAAGTATAATTTTATCTCCATACAAAGGTGTTCATTTAGAAAAGTGGTCTATTTTAGAAGGAAAGGCATTAGAGGGACCTAGATGGAATGGTAGAGAAACATACTTTGTCTACTATTCTTGCGCATCCGATTGTGCTCCTTATACGTTCTCTGTTGAACTGAATGTAAGTAAAGTATTTAAGTTTGTACTTTTATGTGCCAATTTGAAAAAATATTAAACGTTTATGCATTTCTCTCTTTTTCATAGGTGTCAAACGCACAAAAGTCTCCGTGTTTGTCGATAGCATTAGCTGGTCATTCTCTGCATGGTGAACAACAAAGATCTTTGAGATTTAAACGCTTCTTAGCACAATTTCCATCATGGTCAGTTGTCACTCCATGGACAGCAACGTATACTTCTTGGCAATTTTAATACATCTAGAGTAATCAAATAACTACTCAGTAACGAATGCATTTGCATGGAAAGAGTCACTGAAAGCCTAATTACGGCGTCGTACTATGTAGTATAGTATTCTCGATCTATTTCAAAGACATATACATAACAATGCAATTTATAAGCTTAAGACTCAGAATAATCCCATATTATTTGCTAATTCCTTGCAATTGCAATATAGCGAGATACATCGATTAACATTAAAAGAAGATATCGACGAATGGAACGTCTTTCATTCTATTTATATAAATTTTTTACTAGTAGATTATTAATATTAATGCAAGAAGGAATGAACCTAAGGCATTAGTTTCGGTCAATATAGAGAACAACATTTATCTGCGTATAATTAAAATTGACTAATTACAGTTATCTACTGCAGAGATGCACGATGATGTAGCATATCAAATGTATGCCTTAGACTAATTACAACTACGTTTGATGATTCATTGATAAAAAGATAACAGTTATTATAAATTAGTTTCACTCTGTAATTGTAGATAGAGATGCATATTAGAATTCAAGATTTAACAATAAGCATCACAAATCTACGTAAGCATTATCCAAATGTGTTATCTTTTTATCGTACGCTCCATGCGTAGCGACACTTTTTCAATTGTTCTCTTTCTTCAAAGAAGAAATTAACATATGCTCGTGCATTTTAGGAAATATACGAACAGTGATACGACATACAAGTTTAGGAGCACAAATACAATAATCTGTTTCATTACGCAAATGTGTCGAGGAAAATTGTAGTGATTATTTCATCACAGTTTTCATAAATGTGATTTGTAATTTAATGTAAGTTCGTATGGTATATGGTGATTTTAATTTTGTTACAATTACATTGCATAGTTCTTATCTAATTATATTTCTTGGGAAGTTACCATGATTCCTCTTTGTTTTATGTATATTTTGATGTTTCATAAAATTTATTTCACGATTGTTAATGTATTTAATAGATTGTATTTTTAGTTTGTTTCTCTTTCTTAAGTTCACTATTACAAGGAAACATAATTTAACGATAACTAATAAGTAAAATATTAATGAATGTATACAATAGTCGCTACAATTGTTGGATACTTATGATGCGCTATTCAATTATCGCATAGAATGCCACAGAATGGCAGTGTAGGGAACTAAATAAAATATCTGCGATTGAAGGGTAGTTTCAAGAGAAATACCACTTAGATGAAAGTTTAGTGAAATGATACGAATGTTGAAATCTAATTGTAAGACAAGTTTGCCAATATCGGTCGTTAATTATATAGCCAGAAGTGAGTCGAAAGTAACAGTAGAGAATAATGCAATTAATTTTAATATGAAGGTACTGTTCTAAGGTGACTTTAAAAAAGTGCCACGGTTATGAAAACAAAGTAGAATCCAATTTAGAAAAGATAATGGTTGTACTTTACGCAGAAAGTAACGGAGGCACGTATTTGCCATGTGTAGTTGTTCTGCTTGTTACGTTCAAACGTTAAAAAGTTTAATTTTCTACATTACAAGCAGAGAAATGAATTTGACGTTAAGATGTGCCACGATTGAGTAAAACTTTCGACAATTTAAAACTTTATGTACGCTCCGTTAATACTTTTAAAATCTACTTCTTTGTCATTTAGAATTGCGATGTTCCATCGACAACAATACCAAGTGTTCAATTTTGTTTAAAGAACATGCTAGTTACGCAACATTCATTGCACAATTTATGACGGTTCTATTCGACAACGGTGCACAATATTAAGACTTCGGGCATCGATTAGCTCCTTTGTTATAATGTTTATTTACATCGTGTTTCGCTGACATGCGTACGTAGATACGAATTTTTATTCGATAAGCTGCTCTTGTACCATATTTTCTTAAAATCCATAAGGACAAATCTCCGACGTTTACCGGAAGCGATGGTTTTATTGATTGCTGTTATACAGAATAATATTCATTTTATTTCGTTTCAACCAAACGGGGTTGAATCGAAGCGGCAGACAATGCAAACGAATTATCTCTGTTATCTTTGTTGCATTTGCTATTATTTTTTTTATTTGTTTGCCCGTGTTTATGTATTTCGGTATGTTGTCGTTCCTGTTTCTTTCCGATGTTCATGTTATCATCCGTATGCGTGTTGTTATTATTTAGTGATTATTGTTAAACGGATAAAAGCTGATACGATTAAACAATAAAAGAGTTGAAAATTTCTTTTTTCTCCCTGAACCTCAATGCGACGCAACCAACATAAAACTTTTCTGTGTGACCTGTAATTTGAAAAGGAAATCGTTCAAGCTCGCACTGCGTTGTTTGTCCTTGAATGATCTTGAAATGGAAAGAAGTCTAATCATAGGAGTTCAAAAAACTATGGCCTCAGTTAAACAGAATGGTGGTGACCTTCAGATAACCTTGACATCTACATTTAGGGATAAACTTCTTTCATAAAAAAAATATTCTCTTCGAAATCACATGCCCCTTTTCCGATTTCAAGTTTCAGAGTTTTCAATACAAAATAGCAATGATAGGAGAATTTTGGAAAAACAACAAATATCCTCAAACTATTGCGTTTTCTTCTTTCAAGGTCATTGGAAGATCAATATATCATACAGGCCGGAGTTTTATTGTTTCTTGGATATAGCACTGTGGTAACAAAAATATATTATTACAAAAAAATATCGCTGACCTTGACAGTTCGAAAAAGAAATTACCTTGAACAATAAATGTATTCTAAGAAAAATAATTCGCATTGTAAATGTAAAGCACTTCGAATACAAAATATGGCTAATCGTCAAAGAAAAATGCATTCATGTTTAACAGTAACTGAGAAACGAGAAAAGCCCCAGTTTGGGAAACGTCAAAACTATAATTAGCTGGGAAGAACATTGCAGTTTGTTTCAAAGTTGCGTGAAGTCATCTCAGGTCGTTGAAAAATAAAACAAATTTTCTTACAAACGTCACTCGTAAACCAAGCAAAGTTAAGGATACGATTCTATACTAATTTGAAAAATTTAAAAGAAAAAAAGGAATGTAGTCAGTACATTATATTTCCATCAAGTAGACTGTCTAAAAGAGCTAACGTAGTAAAGAATAACGTGCTTTATCATGTAAAGAACACAAAAAAGAATTCTACTTCATTTTTATCTTTATCATTTACAGTGAATCGTTTTCGAAAGATCGAGGACCGTCGAATATTCAATCGTCCCTCTTCATCTCTCTAACTCTCTCTTTGTCCTCTGTCTTTCGTTTCTTCTCTCCGCTCAGTTTCGTAAGAAACGTGTCAATATTGACGCACTGGCATCCTGTAAGACAAGAACGATTTCCTGGTTAAAACGAGCCGCGGCTTTCGCGTGGTGACAACGATCCGCGATATTCGAACATCGTTTTCCGTTAACACGTCGACTGCCTCCGCTGTTATCCAAAAACAACGTATGTTTTACACTTTAATGCACTGTACAACTTGTTTAATGTCTTTATTATACAGTGAGGAAAAAAAACAGAGAAAACAAGATACATTTCTTCATGTTCTAAAAAAGTAAAAGTGTGACGTCGTGTAAAGACGAGATTCAGAGATATCCGCTGTTATTAAACCTGTCCTTCTGTGTTTTCAATCAGTAACATCAGTCATTTTTATTGTACCTTGGTCAGAAACATTTACTAATCAAATATTTACTGTTCGTGTTAAAATAAATAGCGATCGAATCTACATGTCACCTATGCGTGGATAGCACGGCAGTCAAAGTGTTGAACGGACACGCGACTCGATCGAATTTTCACGGAAATCTGTCGATCGTTGAACCTGCGCCGCGGGTGTCATACTTTCCGAATACTCCGAGTCTGAACTGAAGGCGGAAAGTCGGTTTAAGAAGTTATCAGACACGGTTGCCTGCGATAAGCAACGAGAGCCGAGCTGATATTCTCCTGATAAAAAAGTCTCAACCGGGCCGACCGTGCGATCGAAACAATAATATGTTTCCTCCAGTTTCGTTTCATTATCTAAATGGAATTTGTCGGCCCAGATCATTGCTTTCATACTAATAACAGATTATAGACTTTCAAGAAAACGTGACATAAAAATGATAACGACGTGGACTTCGATAAGGTGTATTTCTCGTGCTCGAGTATTTTGAAGTGTCTGCTGCGCTATGTAACGAGTAAGTAGTTAATGTGGATCGGTGATCTGCGATATCCGAAAAATCGTTCGATCCACTTGAACGATCGTCAGCAACAGGTAACGAATATTTCGTCGTTTCCTCGATTGAACGTACGTGTTTTGGAGAAGCATTAGCGGGATATAGTTTTCACGGAGCTAACGGTCGGCTTGATCGTGTCGAGAGGTTGCAAATTAACGTGGCGTGCAATTATGAATTGGCTGCAAAACGGCCGACTCCAGGTGCGACTCGTTATCGCTTGCCTCTCAACTGGAGTTAATTATTATTTTTAATGATCGACGCATTTACGGTAGCATGCAACGAACATCGCGAGTGCACGATGCATCGAGCGGTGCAAACGCTTCGAGGAATTAACGATCGATCGCGAAAAATCGCACGTGCGTTAAACCTTTATCAATCTCGCGGATATCGTGTATCAGTGCGCGATAAAAGCGTTTCGTCGTTGACGAAATCGTTTTTTTTTTGTTTTTAAACTAATCTCCTCGCGCTGTACCGAACTGTACTTGCTTGTTCTTCAATTAGCGACCGACTGACTTTTTTAGTGCGTTCTGAGGCACTCGACTACCTCATTTGCACGGCCTACTTCTTACGAGATTCCTTTCATTTCTCTCTTTCCCCTTTCTGCACCGAGGGTGGCAGTCGAAGCCGTTTTGCCAGCCAATATTTCCACTCCTTCGCTTAACGTGTTCATCGCCACGACGATCACCGGTGACCGACACTGAGCTTTCCGTTTACGCCGTATCGATCACTATTGATCAGTATTAATGTCTATAACACGCAATTGCTTACATTTGTAGGATTACGACTAAATTTGGTGGTATTCAGAAAGGCATACAGGGTGGCTCACGCAACTGACAATGAAACATGTCGTACCTCTTTTCTACTGCAATTAGAAAAAGATATTAGAGGATATAGGTGATTGGTTCAAAGAGTACTACATTCTCAGGAACATATTTTTTTTCGCAAGTGTAACGATGCATGTGCATTTTACAGTTGTACCATTTTTTTAATAGAAACGTATATTTTTTTGCATAAACCAAATTCTCTTGTCATTCTACATACAAAAGAGTATTAGGATAAAGTGGTCGAAAATGATTAGTTCGTGAAATATTTTTAATAAATGTCTTTATTAAAGAATTATTGTTTCGTAATCGAATCGAGGTGATCTCCGGTCATTGTTGAGCAATAAAAATAAAATGTTTATGTTTCCATGATGCGTTTGAGCTTCCTTATCGAAGACATTTATTTAAAATACCTTACTTTAAACCCTAAAGGGCACGTGCATCGTTACGCTTGCGAAAGAAATATGGTCTTGAAAATGTGGTCCTCTTTGAACCAATCACCTTTTTCCTCTAACATTTTTTCCTAATTGCAATCAGAAAAGAGGTATGACTTGTTCCAGCTGCGTGGATCACCCTGTATAAAGTTGCATGTAATATTTACGTGCACTTGAATGCTATAATCCAATGTCATATTTCACTATTTTTATTCCAAATATGTAATGCGGTTGGCGTGAATGAGAAGTCATCCAAAATACTCCTGGCGGCGTGTGCGTTAAATCGATCTTTCCCAAGGGCACCAAAAATTCGGCGTCCCCAAAATATTCAGAACCGGATGGAAGGTATATATACTCGTACATACGTGCGTTCGTTTCGTCGGCTCGTGTGTGTGCAACGTCCTATGGTCTTATATATGCATCCTTGCGTACGTGTTTCGCTTACCGATTAATTATTCTTCCATGGGTTTTTTTCCCTCAGGTGGCTCGTCGCGTGAATACGCTGACGAGGAAAAGAAGAAGGAAAACGGTAGTTGCCGACGCTACCGTCTTCTCGAACGCTGCTCTTCCCTGTTACAGCATTTTCCTTTGCCACCTAAATTTCTTTAAATACTCTAACTCAAGGTAAGCCTCGTCTAACATGCGAAGGAGTATATTTAAAATCGATCAGAATTAGCTTCGACAATATCGTCACTTTCATAGTTACAATTAAGAAATAGTGATCGCGTAATTTTCATTTATTGTGTATAAGGTAAATATATACAGGATAATTCTGAACGAAGATCACGTCAAGGAGTGTATACAAAATTACACTCAATTCATTTCCTTATAATTTTGCTCCTTTGTAGATCCATATAATAGTTATCCTTTCCTAGTTTATGAAACACTTCAAAGGCTATCACATTTGATAAATAGAGGATACCATAATTCGTCTACAGTGAAAAGTTATAGAAAATATAACCTTTTAATAATATATGTTTATGTACTTATTGTTGTTGAAGTAAGCATTACCCGATTTTAATTTAAAGCACTATATTTAAAGTTCCTCTTATACTCCTTCTAATGGTGCGAGTTATCCTTATAGGAAATTTCCTGCTAAGTTAAATATTATAATTAAATTAATCAAATTATCGTAAGTCACTTATTTTTTACAATATAAATGTATTTTGTCAGTTTTCAAGTGCAGAATTAAATTGTTGTGATTGTCAATACCAGAAATCGATTACCTTTAAGTGAATGTACAAACTGAGCAATATCTGAAAAAAATTAATTCAAATCACAGAAAAAAAATTTCTGAAATTTTTCACTCCAAAATTTCTATTACATTTTTATACATTTTGTAAACCAAACGCGTTATTAACACAATCGTCTGTTAAAAGGAAACGAGGGTTTTCTGAACGTCTGTTTTAAATTTCATGTATACCGTTTTGGAAAATAATTTGGAGAAAAACGCGTTAGAGATTTAGGTACATCTACCTGTGCGTAAGTATACATAAGTCCGCTCTAAACGCTATATCTCGAAGAAGGTTTTGAACATCCACTCGTGACCTTTTCAGATTAATTGTAAGACTTCAAACTATTTTTTAACACGTTGGTTGCCACAGTGAAAACACATTCCTAATCAGACACGACATAAATTGCTGTTTTGATTGTAAATCACAGGGAAAGAAAATATTTAAGTACTTAATCGTGTACATGCCTTTCTATGTTAATTTTGCAATGTAAAATCCCCTGAGAATATTGTCAAAAATCAATAATTATTTAATTAACACGTTGACTGCCGACTACGAGTTAACTCGTCTTGTGTAGTCAACGTGTTAATTAAATAATTATTGGTTTTTTGACAACATTCTTAGGGAATTTTACATTGTTAAAACAACACAAAAATTTCGAAGTCTGTCAATACTTTACAATAGCATGACCCCTTAAATAAGACGGTGTTGAGAAGAATGTATAGGGGTATACTCTAGTGGAAAGAAAACGACGGTAGTAGATCCTGTCGCGTGCAGGTACGCTTATCGTTGTACAGGTACGTAGCAGGTACGTATAACGTGTATGATGTCATCGGTCCGAGGTTGGTATTTGGTACAGGGGAATGCGTGATTCGCATGTAAAGCTTACGACACGACGTCAGCGGCGACTCTCAGACGAACGAACGATTTGGTCAGTCGGTTCTTCGCCATATCCGGTCAGCATCGGGCACACGCGCGCGCTAGGTGTACCGGAAGTCACGAAGACTCAGAGGGATCCCTCGAACCTGCCCCTTTCCCCTCCCCTTCGACCGAACGCTTTCTACTTCTGTGTGAGTATATTTTCATCCTCCTTAGGGCACTAGCGATGCTTTTCGGACGCACTTCCGGCAACTTACACGGAATCGCAATTCGATCGATCGTATTAGCGGATTTTTTGATCGAACACAACCGTACGAGCCACTCTACAGATCATTTGCATATGAATATTTGAATGTTAGGATGCTTAGATCTTTAGCCAACTTTTGGACGTTTTAATACACTGACAACCGCTCTATTTGAACTTGAATTGGTACACTTATAGCAGATGGAAGTAATATTTATTTATTTATCAGTATCATGACCACGCAGGAGCTTTGTATATAAATGTAATACGGTTACAGTATACATCTACATAATTATGAGTTAGAGTTATGACTATGCATTGTGTGGCGTGACACGAAAATCAACCTTATCGCAATATAAATGAGCAATGTTGGACAACTTAGTGATTGGATCTGAATGTCCGAATTTAGAAGATAAATAGTTGTAGTTTGAATAGAGAAAACTTTCTGCATTTTCTAAAGAGAGCATTCAAATTGGATTAACGTAATAGAGAAGTACTCTTAATGTCGTACTCAAATTTTTTGTACAAACAGAAAATCAGAAATAATTCTTTAATTTTCTAAGGTGTATAATCTAAGTTGTAACGGAATACCATCGTGGTTGTGCTCGTCATATGTCATTGATCGTCCAGATTTAAATGCAGCATAACGAAAGAATTTATGTTGTACTTTATCTATCATCTAGGTGTATTTAACGCAAAGGGGGGATCATATATGGTCGATCCGTATTTAAGATGAGGAACAACAAGTAAGAAATTCAGTGTTTGTAGTATAATAAGATCTTTAAAGTTTTCTGAAAATCTAAACAAAAATTCTAGAGCATTTAATGCATTCATGAGACGAATTAAACAGTAAACACAGATCAATGAACTAATTTACGAATGATAATATTAAACATTTGAGGCCCTTGTAATGATTTAATGGGGGTGTTTATGCAATTTAACAAATTCGAATGCATATACAAAATACATTTAGTAATATTTAAAACACAAAATGCATTTTTGTCAGAGTCCCATTACTTCAACTGTATTAACAAGCGTGTGAAAAATTGTAAATGCGATGATACTGTTCATTATAATGGACAAGTGACCGTCAACGGTTAACAGTTCATGCCTCTACTATAGCGGCCTTACTTATCAAGTTCGCTACCACGTGTCACATATGTGCAACATCAAAGAATTACCAATCTCTTCAAAATAACGTGTTACACGTACGTAAGTACGAGATCAGCGTCACATGCGCGTGCCATATGATTTAAAATACACAGTTAAGCCCTTCGCTACATTATATGTGAGCATAATCACAAAGATACATCGTATTTAACAGAACTACGAAAAATGTACCCTGGCGTATGGCGGTAGTGTTTCACTCTCATAACATTCGCAATATGGCAATTAATAATATCAAATTGGAAAATGAAACTCATACTGCCTCTCTGAAGGCATTAACGAGCTACATTTATTAAAATTTAATATCCTCGCGATTATAGCGTTTAAACTACAAGCACTCCTCAAGATCTCTCCAAGTGGCCAGCAATGTGTTCAGACGGTTTCAATCGCCGTTCAAAAGCAAAATTTTGCGTCACAAAACATGCGTGGATGCTCTTAAAGTGTGAATAGTTTTGCAGGGCGCGAACAACGGAGGTGCACCGATAGAAATATTCCCATTAACGCCTCGGTGACCGGAAGGTGGTAAGGCGTTAAAACCGACAATACGAAGATCGGGAACAACAGAAAGCTATCCGATGCGGTATGAAGAAGGAGACGAAGAAACCGTGTGCAGAGACACGAAAGAACGTAGAAGGATCGGTTTCAACCAATAGAACAAGAAGGTAAGGGAGCTTCATCCCCTCTCGAGTGGCTGGCTGCCTCGAAGGCAGCTTACTCTTCTACATCCGCCGACGTTCTTCGACGTCTTCGAAGTCACGACGCCCACGCTATCAGTTATTTGGCGAGCCTCCAGCCTCGTGCACCTGTCTCTCGAATTACGCGTTCATCTACCACTTTCTATCTGTCGTGCACCTCTTCTTCTCCTCTTGCCGAACGGTCGGGGTACCATCGAGCACCGTCTCGATCGCGAACAGTTTTTCCCTTTTTTCTTTATACCCCGTCGATTGGCAAATCTTTGTTTTATTTTTTCAGTATTTTTATGCAAAAAAGACCGCCTCGTGATCGGGGAACAAGTGTCTGCACGTTCGCGCGAATCACGTTGGATACAGGAATAATCAAACGGTGAGTGCAGTCTTTTTTACCTACAACATTGGTCGACTGTATTTGATGTTTTCGAAGATACTTTCCTGTTGTCCTGTTGTGATTTAAACGATTGTTCTCAGCTGTTTCTTCGTTGCAGCACGATCTTGATGACTATAGTTCAGGTGTGCGGTAATAGAGAATCTTAGAACTGGCAAACATAAAATAACCACGCGGTACCCGCGAAGGGTACGATTTATCATTTATTATTTTTAGCAGTGTTAATGTTATTTTAACTGAGCGCCTCGAAGGCAAGATGTCGGCATAGCTGATGTTTTCGAAAATTCGGCTGTGTCACATCCAGCCAGCCGAACGTTCAGACATCGACGCAGTGTTCAACACATTATTTCAACATCTTTTGTTCCACAACGATTTATTGGATTTCTTGATACGTCTGTCCGTTTGAAGAGACATCGGCACGCTTGTCCCTGTTCTGGCAACGAGGATGTAGAGGTAGAAAAAAATGATGGTACAAAGTAACTAAAACGTACAAGTGTCACGTATGTACATATTAAAACGATAAATTCGATGAAGTTGCAGGAAATTTTATGCGATACACGTAGAGATCGTTTTTGACCGAACTTCTACCTCTGCCGGATGCGACGCCGTCTCCAATGGAAAGCGCTGTAACGTGCTGTGCACGCTAATTAATGCATTAGAAGGACTATTCTTTCAACCTAAGGTCTCTGTTTTCTTTCGACCCTAAACGCAACGTTCGTACACGTGAAACGAGTGGAGAACGTGTTTGAACCGATCGCGATCGATCCAGCACCGATCAATAACAACGAAACTTCGATCGTGAAGCTTCGGCTTACCTTTGGAAAAGATTCTACCTATGACATACAATTTGGATCCTCTTGTTTCATAGTCTAAAATTTTCCAAATCATTTGCAAGTGATCCCGGCTAAAAAGTATTCAGTTCGGTCTAAAGAAGAAAAAAGATCTATCCTTTGTTATTTTGGTATTGACTAAAAGGAAACCGGTCTTCATGGTCAGGATATAAATACAAGAAACGCAATACTTTTGTTCGTTCAAATTGCTGCAGTGTATTTACTATTATCCTGGCTTCATATCGCCAAAAACTAATTATTTCGCTAAGATTAAAACTCATTCCTTGACAAGCTCACGATGAGCCTGATTATTTCTGCGACTAATATTTTATCTTTATAGCTTTCTATTTAATTGTTGGCTTGGAAACTAACCGTCTTCGACAATTTTCATTCAGTATAAGGCATCAGGAAGGTTTCTTTTAAACTGACTCGAAAAGAAAAAGAAAAAGTTGATCGATATAATGGAGATGGTAACTCCTACGCGATGCGTTTTTTCGACGCATTTCCTTTGTTGTCGTTTCTCCGTCAGATGTCAGAACGTGTACAGGGAAAGCGTGCTGCGCAAGAATGCACCAGCACTTGTAGGTTATGTCGTAGAAAATGTAAAGAGAAAGAACGTTGAATTGCAACTCATCCAAAGCAATAATATGTGAGAGCTATGCAGAACGTTAAGTCAGTACACTTAATATGTATACCAAGTAGTTCGAGCGAACATTAGACCGCCGTTGAAAAGCAACTCTCCTTACGAGCGACGTCAATTAGTGAGGTTATGTTATTGTACTGGACGTCAGTAGAATTTCTCGTCAGTCCGTTGACTTCATGACCCGTGCTATGCGTTTTCAATCAAAATGAACAATTCGAACAACAAAGAAACCATAAATCTCCTCGACCTGTTGTCGGACACCGATTCTGACGTGTCCGACTTGGTACTTACACCTAAGAAGAAAAAAGTGAAACGGTAAGAACAGATCGTTTTGCATATTAAAAATGTAATTTTTATGTTTCAGTTTAATTTAAAATGAGTTCATTTACATTATAGAAAACATAGGCCAAGTGGTGCAGTCAAGACGAAGCAGAATGATTCAAGAGGATGCACCAGATCCGACATGAGAATTCTATCGCTGTGGCTGGCAACTATTTTAGTTACATTCTGGTTAATAGCTTTGTCATGGTTGGCTGTGGTATTATATGGAGAAATCAAAAAGATGGATATTTCTATTAAATCAGGTAACTACATTCATTTTTATTCAGATGTTTTCTTAAAACTTGCTGTGTTCCTTTGCTTGTAGCAATACATACAAAGAGCCTTAACAGTGATGCTATTTATTATATCTTATTAAAAATATTTTTCATTTTGCTTTATGACGCTTCTATTCTGGAACTAATAACAGAGAGAATTAAAATAACTGAAGAAGAATGCACATTGACCACTTATAAGCTTTTACGATAAAATGTTGATTATCAGAGATAATACGGAAATAAAACATTTCCAACAAATAAATGTTTATTTGAATGATTTTAAATAATCTGTCCAGTATCTCAAAGTTAACTGTTTTAAAGTTTTTAAAACTTAATTGAGCACAATGTTATTTGATTACATGATTCTTCAATTAATTTAAGCTACATATATTCCTTATGAAACTTAAGCAGTCTTTGATGTAACCAAATGATCATAATACAAATTTCATACAGTAGTTTCTACAGAATCTACAATTTTCTGATAATACAGTTTTTATCAATTGTCATTTCGTTTAATCGACGTTCTACCATAATTAAGAGTATACCATGAAGCTGTTCGATTCATACAACGTTCAAAAACGTATTTACGCGCGACAAGTTCACGATTCACAGGATTAAACCAAAATAAGCGTAACACCCTTGAACCTCGAACGTGCGCGTATCTATTTTCGCTCTATCCGATGGTACTATAAATTTAGATCGTAGTTCATTAGTACAATCTCAAGCGTCGAACCTATCCATTCATAATGCGCACCGTCGTTAAAACATTGCCGTTTAACCACGTTCAATGCACCTGTGGAAACTATAATAAATATACGGAACGCACGTTGCGCGTTGCGTTTCCTCTTTTTTTCTGGCGTGATATCAAATCGAAATTCCCTATGAATGGATGTTATCGACGAACCCCTAGAGCAGATAGCGGCAGCGTACCAACCCTTGGAAAACCCTCGGTTCAGTCGATATCGAGCAGTCGAGCAGCGAACACACGCGAGCGCCGAACTTTTCCTTATTCAGCCGGGCATCACGAATTTCGTTTATATACGTTCGTTGGTTGAACAGAACCGACAATTAACACGAGCGTAACGTTAATTGGACAGCCGGGTTAAATACCGTCGATGTCTCTGTCGTCGTGTCACGCACGATGTTCACTGGTTCTGCTGTTCATCGGGACGCGAATCGATCGGAATCGCTCTATAATTTATCCTCCACGTAGGTCAAGTTCCGCGTAGAGCACGTCGTCGGTGTTTCAAAGATTCGGTGGACAGGTGTGCACGAGTGTTATCGATCAGGCAATCGTCCTATCCGAGCGAACACATAAAAGTGTCACAGACGTGACGTACCGAAAGTATTGTCTGCAAGAGGGTGGAGGATAAAAGGGTTCGTGTGTACGTGAAATATCACTGTATCATCGGTGGTGCGCGTTTTAGACTATAATACGTACGTATAACCAGTGGAAGAGGTATAGCGTGGCAAAGTAGATGAAACGTCAGATAGACGTGTTTTGAGTGTCGGAACAAAAGAGAATGATGAATTGAGGACTTTGGTCCTGACCCAGGGCCGTACAAACCGCCCCAATTTTAAATTTCCCTTGACACCGTTGCAAGATATACAGGGTGTGTCACGAGGTGATTCTAGATGGAAAAAGCCTGTTTCGGGTTTCTTGAAAATTTTACCTTGGTATGATTTTATATTAGTTTCCTATTAATACGTTTGTTTTTAATTGATATTATATGTCTCAGAAAATTAGGAAGCCATGCCCTTTAGGCATTTCTCTATATCTCGGATCATTATAGACATCTGCCTGAGAAAAATTAAATGGTCCTAGATGAAAACACGAAATTGTTGAATAAAGTTCGAGATTTCGTTATCGAGAAAATAGAGTTTCAGAATTCGTCGGGTACACACGTACTTGAGGCTTTGCTATGAATTAGGGAAAATTGAGTTTCAGAATTCGCCAGGTACACTGCACTCAAGGCTTTCCTGTTTTCAATTTCCAATTGCGTTTGTATTGATAAGCATTGGCAATGTCATATTAAGCGCTGATAATGCGTATATTAAGACGCTGACTATCACGCCTGGATATGCCGCCGGGGCATTCAATATTATAAAATTAATTAATTATTAATTCTTTGAAATTCCGACTGATTTTAGTGTTACTATAATATTACAAAACAATAGTAGTAAGTATACTATCGAATAGTTCAGTGTTTTTTTTCTGTTACATTTTTGTTGCAGCTTTTTTACATTGTACGTGTGTTTTAAAAATATTATATAATGTGTACGACTAAGTAACGAAATTTTCACTGTGGTAATCATCGTGTTAATAACTCTAATATGTAATTTGCATTTAGATTCGCGCACAAGTTGTTGAAATTGTCGTCTCTGGCGTCGCATACAAATTTTTGCACGTTGCATCAGCAAATCATGACAGGATGCTAATTTATCTAAATTTATCTTTTAGCACATAATTGTGCATAATCACTTTATTGCAGTCAATAATACAATCTTAACTAACTGATGCTGTATTAAAAAATAATACAATCAATTTAAATATACGCATACTCGGTGAATTTTTAATTTTATTTTTCTTATAGGAAGCTTCAAACGGAAAAATTTTGATCTATATTTCAGTTCTGTTCTTTCATCTCGAATCACTCGTTTTGACACATCCTGTATTTTTAATGTGATTTAGTTCATAAAATTTGAAAAATAATGAGTGGATTGTTAACGTGAAACTATTTTGAAAATAGTTTTTATCGCTTGAACTGTCGAATTCCGAAATCGATTAACGTTTACGCTATTCTGAGTTTTGTCTTTATAAAGATACCATCGAGCATTTGATAGCCCCTAGTTCACCACGGTACTATATTTCTTTCACTAACTATACCTTCGCGGTACGAGAACTCGCGATTACGACATCGCATTACATAGTAAATACACGATGTTTCATAATATTTGGATGTAATTTTACAGGCGAATTCGGTACATGAAAAAGCTTCATACAAATATATGCATATTTTATCCCGTTTCCAAAATACAGACGTTCCTGTATTTTATTAATTATTGTTAAAAACTGAGCTAACGTAACTAATTACACTAAAAATTTACTAGTAATGCTTCATAACATGATCTTACCAACTGTTTGTAAATATTTTTATTTTTAACGTGTCACCTCAGTCCAATTTCACTCCAACACAAAAACGTCTATACCTCCGGAACAAGGTCAAATGGAACACAGGTTCGCATGAAGTTTTATCACTGTTTCTGTATGCTAAGTTCATTCGTAAACTTATGCTCTCATGTGAAACGTCCTGTATTAAAGAACACGTCACGAAATCCATCGTTCGACCGTGTTCAATTATTTTCTATGTCCTCTTGTATTCGCGTAATCACGCGATCAATTCGTTTCCTTTATCAAGGACATTTTATACGTTTCCGTCGTGCTTTGACTTCGACGGACGGGAACAAAAGTATCGGTTATTGTACGATTCATCCGCATGGAGCTGTCGCAAGCTTGTTAAAATTAATAACGCGTCTTCTGCATATCGCCGACTGAGGTTGAACGAAATGAACAATTAAAATATAACGACGAGTTTGTTTGTAGAGTGTGCGTGCTCGATGAATTTTTTATACATTGGCATACGGACTTCGTGACGTACATATAAGTTCGTCATTTGTGTTGTTAACATTATAACATGGCATCAATATTCAAAACCGGCAATTATTTACGTATATACGTGAATTATGCTACAATTACAAAAACATCCTTTGAATGCCCTCGTTTCTTCTACTCTACGTTTTTTCTCCTTTTTTTTACCTTCTTGAAGTAGTTCACAGTGTTGCTCAACTTCAAATAAGCTGACATTGCGTGCTTTAGATAACGAGCGAATTATCGTTGACAAATATCACTCACGATCGTTCAACGATAATCACTATGTTTCTTTTGATCATTGAAAGGTTTTGTCGGAAATGCATGGTGTTCGATAAGTAATGAGAATTTTATTATAAAATGTTTATTTATTATGGCTGACGCTGGGTTTTATAATGTATGAATCTTCTACGTCTATACACTTGTTCCGTCTATAAATCAATTTTTTAATTGCTTTGGTATAGAATTGTTCAGAAGTTTGTTTAAGCCGTCTTTGTACAGCTTGTGTCACTTATTCAGTGACTGAACGTGTTGTAAAAGCTTTATCAAACCAGAAAGTACACGTATAATTTTTATTCATAAAAAAGTTTATTTATAAAGAAGAATATGAATAAATAATGTGTATTATTCGAAAGTTCTGAAAGGACCATGGAAGTCGGCTCTTCGTTGTAATCCCCAGGGAAGTTGCAGTGGAAACCACTTTTACTGCAGGGCAACGATAAAATGAACGGACCATTGAAAAGATAACTTACAAATGGAATAAGTGTATGGATGTAAAAAGTCGAATGTTAAAAAATTCTGCTAAATATTTACTTGATATTAAATAAAGAAAAGCTGAGGAGCGTAGATAATCACGTAAGCAATAAAAGCTGTAAAATATAAATACAACGGAAAGAATAATGACAGTAAAAACATGTATTCACACATAAATGACATTATTTACGTACGGCTGACAGAACAGACTATTTAACTTTTGATAATGAGGTATCAAAAGAAGTTAATTACATTAGAGTACGACTTAGCTATTTCACAGATTTGATTTATGCAGTAATGTTTACCGTAATATTAATAAAACTCTGCAGAAACGAACACCACGTACTGAAATTTTCCGCAGTTAGATTGAATACTTTATTGTTGTAATCTTTATAATGTTAATTATTGCGTTATTTTAATGTTATAAAACTGGAAAATATTTAATGAAACATCAATTTTATTAGGTTGGGCAAGTGTCATAATTAATTTAAACACATAGGTTTATAGCAATCTAATTATAATCATCTAATTCTAGATGAAAAAACGAAACGAACATATAGAATACAACTTTCTTGTATGAGGTTCCGTTTTCGAGAAAATTAAATTTAAAAAGTCACTGAGTACTTCCGTACTTCCCGTGCGGTACAATGGTTACTGTACTTCTTAAATACGTTGCTTGAACGCCCATGTGCATTCTCCGCAGGATCGGAGTAACCTTACGAACGTATAAGAAAGCCCGTACTGTTCAAAGGGTTAATTTGAGTTAATTAAGTTTAAAAATTCGCCGAGTATATGCCTGTACTTAAATTAATTCTATTAAGTTCTTTGTTATATTAATATTATATTGTTGATTGTACGAAATTGATTATGTATGATTCTGTGCAAATTCTTAGGATTATGCAGGATTAATTAATGCAATCAGTGATACAATATTAATTAATTAATGCAATGAAAAAGTGAAATGTCTTATGAACACAATTAAGTACGCGCCCGTAATATTACTGCGGTCCATGCTGTGAACGCCCATGGACGTTCAAACATTGCACTCAATAAATATGCCCATCGATCTCCCGCACGGGAAGTAAGAACGTACCCAGCGAACTTTGAAACATAATTTTCTCGAAAACGGAGTCACATACAAAAAAGTGTTATTCTATACTTTCATTTCGTTTTTCCTTCTAAAATCACCTCCTAGTCGGTTGTACCGCTCTTTCCGTTACATCCTGTATAAATATTCGAATAAAATTCACATTACTTTCTGAACATCCGACGTAAAATCCAACCGCGAAAACAAATTGCATAGAAACTGCGTATTTCACTTTTTGCGTATTGTTTTTAACGATATATCTTATCAGGTTCGGTGCCTCATTCACGGTAATATGGAACCCGCCGTATGTTCGTTTGCTTTTCATTATTCTATCTCCTCCCTCTCCCTCGTTCACTTTGTTATCGGGATTCCATTTACAAGCTACTTAACCGTCTAAATTTGAAACAATGAAACATACCGAGCCGACGAGTCCACACACCTTATCGCAGCCAGATTTCGTAAACGCGCAGTCTAATATTTGTTCGGATTAGTTTTGGGTCGTCAGATAAAGCGACCGATCGCATTCGAGTGTTGTGTTTCGTTCGATCGCTGAGCAAACACGGTCGCTTCGAGTATCGTGCACACGGTCGAAGAACGTTGTTTGCTGCAGGTATACTTGCACTCCTAATCAGCTATAGTGAACCACGAGACACACACGAAAAAAATGAAGTTACAATATTATTTTCCAAATGCCTTTTAGCGTAACAGTAACGTACGATACTTAACACATTGCGTATGGGTCACGAGATATCTCGTATATAGCAAACCGAACTTTGTGGCCGGGTTACGAGATATCTCGGTTTAATGTTTTTTCATACGCGCGTATCGACGACTCAAGAAATTAAAAATAAATTGATTTTTTTGTTACGTTACCAAGTCAACGAAGCCTTGCATATTCTTATAACAAATGAGTAGCGAAATAAATATATGTCGAAATTCCGAAAGAGTAGAAAACAATCGGGGTCAGTATTGCCATTACATCGACAAAAATGTGCGGGCCCTGGACGCGCGTTGAGCGAGCAGAGTGCCCTACGCAATGTGTTAACGTTACGGATGAAAAGTTCGTAGAACATTCAACACTATAGAGAATGTTTGTGACAGTATATATGATCTTACACGTATTGTCATTTATTTCATCATATATGGTATGAAATATACCTAGTAAAGTCTAATAGAAGCAGTAAAGAAATGATGAAATTTACTGATATTATTGATTAAAAAAAGGTAGAATTTGTGGTTCTGGATATTTTATATAAACATGTAGAAAGATTGGCATTTACATTTAATGCAGCGTGGCACTCGAAAGTGTTAATTTCACGTATGTAACTCGGCGTGAAGGTCAACTTGTTAATCATTCAATGTAAAAATGTTGGAATATTTTTGGCCATCCACTGTGTGCAAACGATTTTCAATTTGTGTATTTAAATGGCAGACAGATGCAGAAAGCTGTGTGCACTCGTGGAGACTCGTGAATGTTTGTTACCTGTCCCATCGTCAGGTTGCGAGCAGACGGTGATAAGAGTCCCAGTACGAAACGTTCCGTGGCGATGTTCAGTTCGTAACGTGATTCGATCTCTCGGAATACCGTGACAGTGATTTTCTTTCAGTTTCACTATTCCAACCATACAATATCGCGAAAGGTCGGCATTCGCGCGTTTCTGGCTTCTAACTGACTAGTTTGAAGTTAGTCGTAGTTTAGTTCTTCGATGTCATCGATGTCGTTTGGCGGTTCGCGCGTTACTTCTCACAGGACCATCACAGAATAAATATCGTAAAAATTCTGTTTTATAAACACTCTTTCTATATAAATATCACGTAAAAGAGATAAAATTGAAAGAAATTCGTGTCAGTTGATTTCGAACCGTAGATATCTGTATCTCGAGTTAAACACATAACCAATGTAGCTACAATTAAACGAAAATCATATTATAGTTTTAAAACATGACGTGTGTACTGCCAACCTCACAGAGTTTAATTCGAAAGCTAGATGCCATACGTGGCCTCTTCCAAAAATAATGAAACTATATTTCTAAAAGTTTCTCTATGTTACATTTTTAAGGATCAAAGTGATCGCCTTTAAAGTAGTTCCCTCATGATGCTATACATTTTTGGAGCATTCACGTGGTGGGTCACGATCTGTTGAATGTTTTCAATTCTATGAAAGTGACAACATTTAAGATGATTCTCAGTCCTGAGAAATAAAAAAAAGGTCGCAGGGACTTAAATCTGGGGAATAAGGAGGCAACTACAATTTTCTTTGCAGCTAAAACTTCAAATATTGCAGCGTGTGCGGTTGCGTTTGTCCATTTTTGTGACACACTCACCCAAGATAATGTTTACAATCTGATAATTACTCTATATCAATTGAACTGATTAAAATGTATATAACCCGAACACTTTAATAAGATTCATAGATCGCAGCAGTTCACTTGTTTTGTCAGGGCTATCAATCTAACTTATCAAGTAAGCAGTCTCAGTACTTTTGAAACAAACTACATGGTCGTTTGTTAGCCTAAATTTGAAATTTTTTACTCTAAACGACTTGACGGTGTTATTTCGTTCAACTGGCTGCAATTACGCTCAACAACCGCCTTCGAGCTGGTTTATCTAAACGAGTCGACTACCTTGAACGACTCACAGCAGTCCGATATATTTAATTCGCCACAATCTTAATGCTCGAGACTTATCGTCGTCCATTCCTGTGTTTTCCTTCTCTTGTCTCTTCCGGTCGGTTTAATTTGTCTTTAGGTGAAACGATTTTTCACTCGAGTGCAGTTACGTGCGAGTTCTCGTACTCTGCGACACTAATTGTAAGTCGCCCGATCAAACCGAATCTACGCGAGCATCGTTCGCACGAAGAAAAATCTACTTTCAGGAGTGGTCGGGAGAATAATCACTTTTCAATACACATTTTGACTTGTAACATTCAATAGCCCTGTTTTTATAGATTTTCGTGCGCTGAATACGAATCTGCAAACCGTTGGTTTCCATCGCCCTCAGTTTTTGAAAAAATCGATTTAAAAAAAATGCAAATTATTCAAATATGTCCTCTGTTTTAACAGTAAAGGTTGATCATTGTTTAAACATATTTAAGCCTTTGAAATAATTTTATTCAGAAGTGTCTATAGAATCATTTTGCGTCAAAGTAGCTGAATAACGATTACTGTTAAAGCACGAAACAGTTTCGACGTTGAAAGTTAGCATATACTTATAAAATGATGTTTTCTAGAACTGAGGTTGATGGAAAACGAACGATTTGTAGATTCGTATTCAGCGTGCAAAGATCGATAAGAAACGCCCATCGAGTATTACAATTAAAAAGAAAAGTTTAAATTTCTTTAACAGTATAATCGGTGATGATGAGCGATCGCGGATTCTCAAAGGTGATAAACGGATTACTGTGAAGAACATAGAAAAAGAATGGAGAGGTAGCGAGGAAATTGTCAGTTGGCGTCGTTTAAACGGATTGCAGTAGCTTGAGGATCGGTCGTTGCGTATCGGGCTTACGTAAATGGTGGAAAGAGGTGGCCGATTTTCGAGCGCGGAAATGAAACTGCCGGGAACGTCCTGTTCCCGAAGCGTCGGCGACGAGGACGACGGTGCAGCGTGCAGGGGTTGAAACGATTGTCTGGACAGCGGTTCGCGAAAATAGGCGGCTCGGTGTTGCTTGAAATGGACTCGGTGGCGGTCACGGTTCCACTTCGTCAGCCGACGAAAAAAATGAAGAAACGGAAGGAACTCGATGCCCTTGCACCACCGCACACCGTCTCCCGCCGAACTTCCGGAAAACGTAGCTCTCAAGTACGTATCGATTGATCGAACGTACCGTTTTGTCTTGCCATTGTTCACGTCCTCGCCTTTCCGATTCGTCCATCGATTTTTCTAGATGCCTTGTCACAGTGGCGGAAGTAGGTATTCGACAATCATGTTTGAACTACAATCTTAAATTCGTAATGAGTTGCATCAGAATATTCTGTGACAATTTAGTTTTTGAGGAAGGTGTACCTTATTAGGCATAATATCACGTTAAAAAATGCAGCAAACTTCAAGGATATGTGGAGGCATGAAGGTCACTTCCTCGATATTAAATGTAGTTCAGGGTGGGCATGGGCACACTTTGCCCAGCCGGGCGCTTGCCTCCCTTTTCCCACAAACGTCATCCAACAGGCACTAAGCCACGCCTCCTGCAAAAGTTGAACCAATATTTGAGCTCTTAATTTTGAAAATGGTGTAGGTTATTTTACTAGTATGAAAAGAGGTTGATTAGTTAAAATCTGTTGTAAAATAATCATAATGAGGATAATTGATATAAAATATAAATATAAAATAAATTTCTCCATAGTAAACAATAGTATCTTTAGAAACATTAAAGTAGCGAAAAAGTGATTTAAATAAAAATAAAGGGCTCGCTCTGTGCCCATGCCTGCGTTAGACAAACAAAATGACAGTGTAGTTAAGTTCAAGTAATGGAATGACACTTTAGGGAAACTGCATTGGCCTTAAAAACCTAATATTACTTGTCTGTGGTACAGTAATCAAACCAAAGAAGGAAGTCTAAAAGAACGTGTGTCTGAAAATTATTCTTTGCCAGTTTATGAAACATTTTTTAAATTCTTCTATACCAGAATTTGTACAAGAACCAACCATGAATTTAGGATCGAATACTTTTATTCTGCCACTGTGTCTCTTTGCCTTGAGCATCGTATCTTCTTTCACGATCGCGTTTTTACTTTGCAAAAATTTCAAGGCATCGTGAAAGCTTCGGGAAGACTGACGGGCCGAGATCGAGGTGTGTTTCGGTGGAACTTTCCCACAGTCTAATGGAATTGGTGAATTTTTAGGAGTTGCTATCGGATAGCAGCGACGAACGATCGGAATACTGGAACGTATCGACTAGAAATGGCCGCAAATGCAGAGGCAGAAGAAGTCGAGCTTGTCCCGGATTTTTTAAAGCTTGTAGTGCCTTCTTGGCTTGTGCCTCTGTATTAGCAACCGCTAGCTTAATTTGGCTGTTCATCGACGTTCGTCAGCAACTCACTTCTCTACGGACCGAACTGGACCAAGGTATTCGCTTGAAACGCGCCTATTTCCCAACGGCTGCAAACTTGCACTCTGAAAACGTTTAGTTCACTCTTAGAGAATTCTCCTTGATCGAATCGTTGTAAGTTCCAGAATAGAGAAGCGTGTACACGATTTATTACTCGTAAATGCTTATAAGATTATATTGATAGTAGCGCGATGAAGGTAATCTGCTTATAATGCAGCGTTTACCGCATCGTAATCAGCTTATCGAGCAACAAATATTGGATCAAGTGTGCTCTTCGTCTACCAAGCACGGAAACTCTCCTCCGTTGCTCACTTCTCGTAAATCGTTGAATGTAAACAGACTGAATATGAAATGAAAAATATTCTTCCTATTACAGTGATCGCTGGGAGCGAAGGAGTTCCAGACGCTCTGCAGAAATGCCATTCCCTGTCGAGAGATCTCCAGAACAACCAAACAATTATTTTCACCCACTTGTCTGATCTCAAACTTCAAATAAATAATTTCACGACACAGGTAAACGTGTAACGTAGTCGTAGTTGGAGTAGATAGCGTTACATTAGAGCTGTTCTTACGCAATGACAATTTGATTTTCAGTTAGCTGTTATTCAGCGTGATTTGCATCGGGTGGAGGAGTGGTTCAAGGCTGACCCTGAATTGGCCAACGTACCTACAGACTTGAAAGCGCTCTCGAGTAGCGTTGTATCTTTTGGAAGCCAGATACAGGACTTGAGTGCCACGGTAAAAACCTTGAAAGAATCGAATGCGAGGGTGCAAGACGCTCAAACTGTTATGCAGCAGAACATCACCAGTATCAAGGTTTGCGAATTTCCGCTTGATAGCGTTCACGCGCGATAAGCACAAGATTCTGGAGAAATGACTGGCTTTTGTGTTTCAGAATACCGTGACGGATTTATCGAATGTTACACAAAGGCCACAGATGCTAACCACGAACGAGACCAAGATAAAGACTGATGAACTGGATGCAGCGATCTCACGTTTGTCGAACAATCTGGTGCGCGTGAACGAAACGCTATCGAGGGCGGTTCAGTGGGTCGGAGAAGATCAGAAGAAAGATCACGTAAATACGGAAAATGCATAAGGTGCATCGCTTGCGCGAGATGTACTCTAACAACGCGATTTCTTTGCAGGAGACGTTGGTTTTGCTTCAGGAAACCACGCAAAATGTTAGCATGAAAGTGATATCTTTAGAGAGGGAGTGCGTCAAGACCACCGTATTGACGTCTGTTAAAAAGATAAACGATCAGGTATGTACGCACAATGTCTAATCAATTTTTCCTGGAACGCTATTCTAGTCGATTGGAAACCGTAGGTAACCGAAATGCGATCCACGAATGAGGAGCTCAGCGAAAAAATGAAGCAGTTGGAGAAATCGTACGGTAGCCTAAAAAATTCCACAAGTGCGATGCTCGCTGCGATACCTGAAGTTCATGGCGAGAAGCTGAGCAAAGGAAAGGATTTGGAGGACTCGATCGTCGGAGACGCGACCACGGAACACGATCGCGGTGCTCTCGGTAAGTAAAAGTGGATTCGTTCAGCTTTTCGCTCGATTGATTCAAAAAGTATGCGTCCGCTCACACGGACGAAACGACAGTTATTTAACTGGCGCGTGTATGCGCAAACACCTGCGATCGCCAACCGTTTTTCTTTTTATTTTGCAGTCTCGGATGACGTGTCGATAAAAAAGCCTTCGACGGGTAGACCGAAACGTTCGAAGCTAAGTCCATAAAAGTAACTCCGTTCCCGACACCAGACACTGTGTGTATTTGTAAATAATAATAAATTAAGTACACGTTGGAATTCCATGTATATAGAAAGTATAAATATTTATAACCTGGGTCGTGTGATATTCGTGCACGGAATAATTTGCAAGTGAGTTTGTAAGTCGATTGTTCTATTGAAGTGTCTGTGACAATGATGCCCTAGGGAAAGCTATTTATAACGAGCAATAACGTATACGTTGATCTAGTATTGGAAATTAAATACTGTGTATTTGAAATACGTTTCAATTACGATGATGCCAACTTTTTAGGGAATGCTACGGCCATGTAACTACCCGAGTATATACCGGATGATATACCATCGAGAGTACAAAACAGCGTTTAAACTTGTTCTTGCGTTACGAGTAAATTTTAGACGTATTTAACCCGATGTGTCCATGTATAGTTGCAATAAATTTTTCTACTCTTCTACCGTTTCTAGTGCAACGTAGTCCATGAAATTGCCAAACGTTTGGCGACACTTCCAAAACCAGATCTCTGCGAAACTCACAAACCAGTAAATTCGATTTTTAATCGATCTACCGTTTCACCGCGAATCATGTAAACGATTGTAACAAGCAACGGTACGATCAACACGAACCAACAAATTTATTTAATGAATTGAACGAAACGTATGCAAAATAGGGAAACTTTTATTGTAACTTTGAAAATGGTAAAAGAGATATTGAGTTTCAGTCGATTAGGTTTTATGTCGCTACAACGAGATTCACATTTTTTTTAAAAAAGAATTTTATTTCGCGTATAATTGAATTTGACTGTACTGTACTGCATAAACGACCCCTAATTAGCGTCATTATCTTTAGATGCGCTCTAAAATCAGTTGCATTATATAACAAAAAAACATGCACGTTGATTTCATGTGTCTCCTGCTTGAATCTTATGTAATGTTTCGCGTTTAGCCATACAACGGATTATAGCGATTGCGAATATAGTATTATACAAACGAGCGTGTTCGTCCATTCGATTGACAAACGAAAACTAATATTCACAGGGAAAAACGAAAATGAAATGATAATTGTTAACATAAATCGTATAGAAGGGGAGTACATCAAATTTAATAATTTATATAAGAAAAAGTACGTGCAAACTAATGATGGTGGTCGACGTGTCAATAAAGAGTTGATTATTCAATATTTAATCATGCAATTTATTTTTGTATTTCCTTCGTTATTTTATTCATCGCGAATATCGCTACTATTACCCCTTTGCGCTCGAATGGTGCCTTTGAGGTACCATAACATTTACGTTTCGAATTTTCTATATTGTACGAATGGCTCAGAATTGTATTTAATTGCATAAACTCTACAATGTAAATATTTTATAAGGATTCTACTAATGAACCAAGTCCATTCAGAATAAAAGAAGTCCTTTTATTGAAGTCAATTATGCCTGCGTTCCTCAGTTAAGTATGTTAGATGTAAAAGATTTCGAGTGTAAAGAATTAAAGAACAACTGGCTGACAACGTATTATAATTAAATAAAATATAAGGAGTTACGTATGTGTTTTGTAATATACTTGAGTTATTGAGGGATTTATGTAAACATTAAATGTCAAAAGAAAAACAGTGATACACAAACAACATCCTAATCGCCTAAAGGACGGTGACCAACTGACAGCGGAGCCCGGCGGGTTGCCTTATTTATAGATTCTTGGGACAGCGGCGGAGTGGAGGATGTTGCCTCACCCCCACCCTTATATAAAACAGTGGCGCGCGCTGAAAAAAGGGTTACCCGAATGACCTTCGTATGGGACCTATGTGGTTCGTGCGATTGCGCAGCTAATCGCTCACTTGCGTATTCCGCGCATGCGCATACACATCAGTGCGCTCCTGCAGTTTTACATTGAATCGCAACCCGTTATTGTTAACAGATTTACTGTAATTATTGCGAAAGGGTCAATTAACGCACACGCATTTAAATTATCAATTATCAACATATATTGAAATTACTCGTCTAAATTTAGATGTCCGAGTAATATCGTTCAAAATGTAGCGCGACAATTCGAATTCGTTTGAATTGTTTTCAAACAACACTTGGTACTTACAATTTTCCAACGCTTAGGTAGACTGCTTTTGCCCTACTGACTTTTTGAGAAATTAGAACGATAAAAAGTATTGATAATGTGACGAAATTATCCAAATACATACATATATCTGTAGTAATGTTGATAATTTCCGTATAACGCACATGCGTGTCAGTAGCGCTCAGTTAAACGAGCTATAGTTTATTTTAAAATTCTAGCACCTTTTTCAGATTTGCACAGGACATCTCTTCGCTATGAAATGCTCAATTTTACGCTGAAGCGGTCGATGCAAGAAAATCGACTGTGAAAAATGTGAAACGAGATACTGGTCGATTCGATGAAATCGCTCATAGAAATTTTGGATCGGCGCTCCCACCTCCCTGTCTAGGAAAGTATGCGTTGTCCGCGTTTGACATCTGCGCATTTCTCATGCCCGTTCGTAGGAAAAATCAAAACAATCAATATGGCGGACCCGAGCAACGAAGCTGCATCGTCGAGTAGCGTCTCGGAGCAGGCCCCGTCGGCCACTCCGATTCGTGACGATCTCGATAAAATAGAGGAGTTCCTGGAACCAGACAAGAAACGTCGGAAAGTGTCACGGACCGATGGGAAAACCGAGCAGAAGTTGGAGCATCGACTGGGCGGCATCCTCTGCTGCGCAGTTTGTCTCGATTTGCCGAAGGCAGCCGTCTATCAGGTAACTTTTCACCTAATCTTTCATTTAGTTCGTATTATTCGACCCGATACATCGATACCATGCAAATTTACCAATGACCGTTCAATCGTCGACGTTTTGAACTGAACGGTCGAGGGATTTTGCGACGATGTCGTCGGTTCGATCCGACATTTTCAACGGTGAACGACTTCTTTTCGTTCACCACGATACCCATACGTGTGCACCAAGAAAATTTCTTGGACGGAACGTTTTTATTCGTGCTGCCTACACACATCGTGGATCATTCTGCTCTTCTGTCGTTCTCGCTTCTAATCGTTCGTAGTAGGAAATTCTTTGTCATTGAAACATAGCTAAATATATTCTGTGACGAGCGAGGTAAAACGCAGAAGGACATTCTAATGTTTTAGGTCTCATATCGTTTGAATTATTCTAATAAAATAAGCTAGATGAACGACATTGATTGTTTTATCATACAATCGTTTACGAGTAGTTTTTTTTTATGGTATTCTTTGCTGGTTTTGTTTGTTATTAATTAAAAATGTTCATTAACATATTCACTGTCTGTTACATGTGGTATAGAAGATGCTAAATTTAGGTGTCCACTGACCCATATTTCCTTTAAGGTTCTGTTGATAAGGTAGCTGTATTTAAGAAAGAAATATTATTAAAAGAAATGTAATAAAAGTAAAGAACATGGCTATATTAAAGGAGGTACATTGTAACGAAAGGAGGCAATTTGTTTATTAAGAGACACCCATCACTTGTACGGATATATATGAGAGGAATAGTTTACAGGGCTGGACAGTGAACATGTTAATATTACTTTGTTTCTGTATTCAATTCTTTCTCTCTCACTCTGCCCATTTTCTTATCTTCCTTTTCTCTTGGTCATTACAATATACTTTTACATAATTTGTCCTTCCAGTGAGACACTTATTTTTCTAATATTACAGGAAAATTATAATAATAGTTACATTCTGTATTTTTGTTTAAGTATCTGAATTTATTAAAATCTAAATAATGCAGGTCACCAATATCATATTGTCTAAGATAATAATAAAGTAGATACAGGTAGGTAATTGTATGTTTTTTTTTTTTAGTAAAAGTGGAATAAAATGTTTGAGAAGCAGGTGTAAGAAAAGCTGCTTTAAATGCCAAGCTTTATTCGATAGGTTTAGTAAAAAAATTTCAATGAACACTTTTTTTATTATATGTGTATTTTTGAATTCTAGAAATTCCGGCTTATAATACAAACATATTTATTATACATAGTATATTCGGATGAGATTTTGACACATTTAATCTTATGACAAATATATTGTTCAATTGTTTTCCTCTTTATAAAGTTTGTATTGTAACACATGAATCATGTTTAAGATAAATCTGTTTATGCATGCATGTGAAGTAATTCTCGCTGTACTGTACATTTGTGCGAATTCCCACGTTGTACACAAGATGAGTACAGATAATACACTAAAGAGAATTATTGTATGTATGCATGCCCAAGCAATAACCCTATCTTTTAGTAACATTTATTTACAGAATCTCCTCCTCTATTCTTAAATTGGTAGCATTCCGGTTCACCTGTACTATTATATTTAGTTCTTCTTTAAATTTTATTAACAAAACTACGTGTAATCACTCTACGTTCGGTGTCTTCAATAACTGTAAAATAATGAGAAGACTGTTGCGTTAATCGCTGTTATAATAGACAGACGTACCTGTAAGATATTAAAAGTGCCATTGAACGCACGATGTACCATTTCTCTTGATTACACACATGAGGTCCATAGCTGTATTTACGCATTTGTGAACTCTTAGACAACATCTTAACAAAATATTTGGTTTTTATAAGTATGCATAAACAATCTGAATTTTACTTTCATTCTTGGTATTTCAATAAAGTTGATTAGCAATTTAAAGAAACCATTAAAATAACCAAATCTTTATAGTTTTTAGCACATAATATAACAATATTTTTCTACTAAAAGATATTGTGTTTACTTTAAGAAGTAATCCAAATGGAGAAAATACCTGAAAACTAGTTATTAGGAAAAGTTATTGTAGACCCATGCGAAATTGATGTTTATCAATTATATAATTAATAGCGAGAGAGTGAGAGTGAGAGAGAGAAAGCGTATTTTCAGAAAATTTGTACAACATGTATAGCTGAAAAGTATTAAACAAAATAAATATTCTTAAAGGTTATTAGTTAGTTATTTCGCATACGACACCCTTTTTCACTAATTCCCATGCATCATTGTCCTTTTCTCTTCCTTTCTATTATCAATATTGGCAGCATTAACCATGGTTACTTTCCATGATATTCGCATTGTTTTAAACTGACTGGTTTCCTCAAATGATTACTTGAATTATTAATAGTGCTACTACGATTTTGTGTTTCAGGTTAAAAAACATCAAAATCATGGTAATATACATGACATTAGTTTTGTTATTCTAGTTTGGTTAACGTTGTTGCAAGGGTTGTGTATATATGTTAAGAAGATTAGTATGAGAGCTTTTATTTACTGTATTGCATACTTTATGACAAATTTACTTCTGGCAGATATGTAACTTTCAGCCAAGTTAGGATTGTATTTTCAATAAGCCTGAAATGAAGAATGTTAATAATACATGCTGCAACAATGTTCACAGTGTACAAACGGACACTTGATGTGTGCTGGTTGCTTCACTCATGTCCTCGCAGATGCAAGACTGCGAGATGAAATGGCAACATGTCCTAACTGCAGAATTGAAATCAGCAGATCATCACCGTCTCGAAATTTAGCAGTGGAGAAAGCTGTGTCGGAGTTGCCAGCAGAATGTCAATATTGTGCCAAGGAGTTTCCACGAAATTCCTTGGAACGCCATGAGGAGACAATGTGTGAGGAAAGGTATGATTCAACATACAAACATCTATCTCAAGGAACTTGTTATCACTTGACTAAATTTGTATGTTTGTTTTCTATCTGTAGAATATCAAGCTGCAAGTACAGTAGAATCGGGTGTCCGTGGCGTGGACCAAATCATGAACGTCCAGAACATGAAGCATATTGCGTCCATCCGCATCGTACAGGGCTGGACGTAATGGAAGCGTTACGTGACATAGACGCCCGTACACTCGAGGAACGTAGGCTCTATGACAATGTCTTTGATCTTTTGTCCTACGAGAAAATCACATTCAGCGGTCTGTATCCGTTTCTCGTGCATTAACTCGTTCACTGTTCTCAGACCTACATGTGGTTCAAGATAATTTTAACGCTAATCAGGGGTGTGGTTTTTTCTGATTTTTTAAGTTGTAAGTAATGTTCATTTCTTTATATTATTATATGCAATTACTTAAGACCCTGGATCAAAATTGCCCTGAACTATTAATCTCTTAGAAGTCAAACTGATCAACTCGATAAAATAAAATATAAAGAAAATTCGATGTATTGTTGTAGTGTTGCTGAGATACTGAAATTGAGACAGGAAGTGAAATTGATCGGTTTCACATCAGGGGACAGTGAACGTGTTAAGGGCTTGAAAATCCATCTTAACTGTTATGCTTTTCTAACTTAACTCGTCATCAAACAAACAAACTTTGTTTCCTTAGATGTTCACAATTAACGAACTATTTAAAGAGCCAAAACGTGTTGATTGCTTTGTCCATTGGCCCCCGTCATTTTCTAATAAAGGTATAGATGACCAAGGATATGATCTATCTGTAGAATCCCATTATTTATAGATTTACAGATGAAGCCTTACCGTACGGACGAGTTCGTTCATAAACTGTTTTACGAAACCTCCCGTTTTACGGCGTTTAACAATCAGTGGGTTGTAAAGGCGCGGATCAACAACAGTCAACGTGATCCCACACAAAGTTCGGAAAGAGACATGACCTATCAAGTAAGTGGAGTTTTTGAATAGAGTGAAACGAGCGAGAATACCGTTATTACGTTTTTATTATTTTCAGTTGATTTTGAAAACGAAGACAACGTATCCGTTGCCGCTTCATTATTTGATACTGAAAGGACCCTTTGGTGACATGAAGGTACAACCAACAATTCATAAATTTGAATTCAGCGAACAAGAACATGAAAGCCCCTATTTACCTCTACCTTTACCTGACACGGCAGAGTGCAATCGACTTCTTGCTGCAAGGGCTATTAGTTTCAGGTAAGCTCCGCGGGACACATGAGCACAACAAATTTTATTTATTACAGATTCACCGAGAGCGTCTTATCAATAACAAGTATCTTCTTTCAGACTAATAATGTTCCTGGCATCCAAGTAGTTCGACGCAATAATTAATGTTGTCAAGATTTTGTGGTAAAAGAATTATTGACACAACAATTTTTAGATTTAACAGCGATAAGGACATAGACACAGAAGTTTATAATCAATTATAGTAGCGATAACCGTAACGATGATAAGAATAAAGATGCTAATTCTGCTTTAGTCTACACGCATATACATTGGAAAGGTACACTGTGTTAATGCAAGATAGTATGACACGAAAATAGCAAATGATAAGCGGATACTCGAACACTTAGTTTCGTTAAATTTTATTTTCGAAAATTTTCCTGAAACTTTGAATTCGGAGAAGCGAACGATACTTCATGTAGAGTACTGTTGTGAGACAAGTGTATTAAATTGTGTCCATCGATAAGTCGCATGTTGCACAAAAGGATCACATATTCGGGTAATTGTATTTTCAATCAGATATCAATTTAATGCACATGCCTGTCGACAAATTATTACAGATTCTTCTATTTATATATAAATTAAATGTTATCGATGTAAAATCCTGAATCGACACATTGTAATAGAAGAAATTTAAATAAATTTATTATAATTATAACTTGTAGTGTTGCTGCTTAAGCTACGCCATGAGTTGTTCTATCGAGCTCTCTTGCAATTCAGATAGATTAATGAAAGTATTATTGTTACCCTTCGGACCGTTGCTGTTATTAGGTGGGAAAATAAGAGGATTAAGATTGTTTTCTGGAGAACTAAGGCTATGTCTACGATATTTCGGAGTCGGCGGCCGAGGATCCGGTTCTGAGCAACCTTTCAGCCAGTGAGACGTGACTTTCCCTTTTCCTTTTAATTCTACTTCGCCTCTGAGCTCCAGCTCGAACGTTCCAAATTTCTCCAGTATACATTTAGTCGCTTCTGACACATGAACACGCAGCGCTGCATCACACGTAAATTGCAGTATAAACTTCCATCATTCAAAGATTTCATTGATTCCTCGGCGAACGTTACTTACGCAGTCCCGACGACTCCATCCTTGACGCGGTATTCACCGTGTCTCCAAACAGACAATAATGCGGCATCTTTTGACCGACGACTCCGGCACAGACAGGTCCGCTGTGCACTCCAATTCGAACGCTCAGCTGTGCGTTCTGTTTGTGCATTATGGTAAAAGATCGTACAGAATCCAAAATTGCCAGAGCCATCAGGCCGATTTCCCTCGCGTGTTCGTCACCGTTCCTTTCAGGCAAGCCGGATACTACCATGTACGCGTCTCCTATTGTTTCCACCTTACAGCCGTATCAAACGTTAACGAACGTGCACATTTTTGTTTATAGACAATGTGTAATGCATACCTTGTATACGTCATAAAATTCTATGATACGGTCAAAAGTACTATAGAGATCGTTGAGGAAATCCACAACCTCCATCGGGGTGCTCTGCGCGCAGAGGGCGGTGAAGCCAACTATATCACTGAAATAAATGGTCACGCATTCGAATTGCTCCGGCTGTACTATTTCTCCGGCCATTAACTGACACGCCACTTGCCTACAAAGCCAGAAAATGTTCACAACCCCAGTAAAGTGCCTTCGAAGTATTATTTCTCGTGATACTACCTCGGCAGTACTTGGTAGAGGAGTTCTTCGCTTCTACGCTTTTCCAGGCTGAGCTGCTCCGTTTTCTCCTCGACGAGAGCCTCTAGATTGTTCGCATACTGTTCCATACGCCTCAGCAGGTCATCCATTAAATTCTCGCAATAGCCCCTGGAAGATACACAGAATTAATTGTGCGTTGTGTAAATTGGAAATTTGTTATGAACATTACTTCATGATGCCACGTATTGTTCCACGAATCGTATGAAAGGTCGGTCGATCTTCAGACGCCTCGTTCCAACATTTTTCCATCAATGATAGAATATCCGGTGGACAGTCCTTTGGCGTTACTTCTGGTCTGAACGGAGGCGTCTCGCAAGCTGCGACTCGGCTCACGATCTTCCTCCGGAAAGAAAACTCATAAGACGTCCATTTCATGGTATACGTTAAATAGAATTGAGCAAACTAGGAAGCTGTACCTCTTGGGGCGTCATGAAGGCTTTAGCAATTTCGTACGGTCCACCGCGTACTACAATTTCCTCTAGAATAATCGCGAAACTGTAGACATCACCTTTTTGAGTGGCCGTGCTACCAGGTGTCACAGTTAACGGCAGAAGCTCCGGTGCAATCCAAAGCAACTCTGTCGAACGACAATCAGTAGTTATACGAGAACTTTCGAACGGTGCAGTCGTATAATTTCACGTACTGGTATAGTAATTGTCATCCATGATTAAATCGGAAGGCGTGGTCAACGTTTTCAGCCCGAAATCGGATATTTTGAGGACGAAACGACCGTCGATCAAGCAATTGCACGATCGAAGCTTTCCGTGTGCCGACACTTCGCTCGCGTGAAGATAGGACATTCCCTGTAGGAGAAACAGAATTTCTTGTATTCATAGAGTCCTGATGTCTCCATGTATCTATAGATGAAAAAACGAATCGATCTTGTAGCACAATCTCTGCACCTGCTCTACCTTGACGATGTCGTGAATCAAAGACATTCGAAAATTCCAATCTAGCTTGATGGCTTCATTTTCGAGCACGTCCTTCAGTGATCCTCGCGGACAATATTCCGTCAGGATTAAAACCGTCGGCGAGGGAGAGCAGAGGCATGCACCGATGAATCTGAAATCAATGTTACACGATTTGTAATATAGTGTGTCCCAAAAGTCACTGTGCATTTCTATGAAATGGGTTGAATTTTAAAAAATATATTTAGGACTCATCCTTTAAGTCATGTTTTTTAAATTCACCCCATTTCATAGGAACACGCAGTGAGTTTTGAGACACCCTGCATTTATATATGTCTTCTCTTCCAATTGAATGTCATAATACCTGACAGTATTTTCGGATGTAACGTCCCGCACTTGTTTAATCTCCCACAATAATTTTTTCGTCACATCCACCACTTTCTTCTTGGTAATTTTTTTAATGGCTACCCTCTCTCCCTTGTAAATACCAACTGTAGCGAAAACTGTTGCTGGTGGCAGAGATTCGTAGCTGAGTTGTGATCCTCGGCGAATACGTTGCTCCAATCCGAAGTTCTAGCGCAACAGAAACAAGCTTAGCATTTGTATCAAACTTTCCTGAAATATAATGACACTCACGTTCACATCAGATATCGCATGATGTAAGTTGATCTTCGAGGAGAAAGGTTTTCCGATTTCGAGAAGCAATTCCTCGGGTCTGATCCTCCATGACATGTTGTTCAGGTCTGCGGACAATCTTAAATGCCTGCAAAATGCAATGTTATGTCAATGATTCAGTAGAGCTGAATATTAGTGATAGAAAAGGATTACTTGCCGGTACAGAACGCAAGTTGCAGCAACGGCAGCAAGCAAAAACGCAGCGAGGGCTAAACTCGTGTAAGCTACAACCGTGTAGGCCTCGGTTCTCGACGTGCACGCTGGATCGTTTCCCAAAAATCCACACTCTGGAACATCCGCAGGAGGACCCTCTCTGCCTCCTGGCCAGTGGATTTTCTTCCCAGGAACTGGACTGTATTCTCGATTCACTCCCAAGTAATGCGCGACCACCTCGAACCTGTTGATTCCAACAATTACACTGTTCAACACATATTTTGACTAGTAACATTCAATAAGCGATTTTAATTAACTTTTGTAGGCTAAATACGAATCTGCAAATTCTTTGTTTCGATTTTTAAAAAATTCAAATTTTTAACACCAAGGTGTTTTCTGCTTCAACAGTAATAGTTATTCAGTTGTTTTACAAGATATGATTCATGGACACTCCCAAATACAATGATGTACATTATTATTACATTATAAAGACTTGAACATATTTACACGATGATCAAACTGAAAGGACACCAGAAATGCGCCAATTTTTGCGGACATTTTTCAATTTATTTTAAAAATTGAGAATCTAGGAGATAATGTAACTACTTCATGCTATAGAGCAGACCTTTTTCTCCAAGCACCAAGAAAAGTTACAGATCATATTCTGTTGTTAATACAGTCCGAATTTTATTCAACTCATCTTCAAGACTGTAAGTTATAATTGAAGTTTTTTAAACCATCTTTGCCACTGACTTACGTGTTAGCTTGGTTGTGTTTTAATTAGTTACGGTTTGGAGGCAGATAGCCCGATGTTATTTTGCCCCTTTTTAATTTATGGCAGGGCCGAGGGTTTCCTTGGGGCCTCGGGGCTCGATGAATGGTTAATTTCTAAGTCGATGACTAGTGGCTCGAAGTCACATGGCTATGGGGTGACAATAAGTCTGTTTGTGAAAAGAGCCGTGGGATGGTTTTTCAGATGTCAAAAAACTCGACGTCGTATTGCGCTTTAGAAGAGGAGCTTTTAAATTTTTAAAACATATGTAATACTCAATTTATATCTACCAAACTTCTATATAACATTGAAGGGAGATCTGCCTTTACACTAACATTTATACAAACAGGATAGTGGATCATCATTTACAATTAAATTGTTTCATTGCACGCTCTTCAGAACAGCCTCATGACTCATAGAATGACCTAATATGTTCATCTTGACAGTGCTATAAGGCATTACTCTAGAAAAATTGGAAACTGTCATCACAAAATTATTCTTCCAAGTCTCGCGCTTGAGCGGATCAGCTGTCGATTTTCCTACAATAATTACGTCCACTTCAGTGAAACAAACATCACTGAAATTTAATTGACGAAATTCTGAGAGGGTTGCGCATCCCAACTAAATTCCTGTCGCAGCACCCCGGAGAATGGAGCTTGATTAGCATGGCAAACAGTCGAAGGAATGCTCGGCTTAATTGCTGCTGACCTTCCAGTGATAGGATCTAAATCCAGGATACTGTAGTCGGCATCACGGTCTCCATTGTCATCTATCCTCACGTGTCCCGTAATACCAATGAAGTCACGGTCCCACATCCGTCTCGTTATCGATATCCCGTCTCTGATGTCACCTCCTTCGGTCAGAGTTTCATTCAGTGCTATACCCAACAAATATACACCGTCGTAGAAAGCTCCGATGAAGAAGTTCACCTGAAAAGTGGAAGATCAGTGTAATACGTTCATTTTTCACGCTTAGCTTTCAGACTTCATGGTAGAGTGTCTACACAGGATGGTCTACGCAACTGGAATAAGTCATACATATATTTTTAATGCAATTAAAAAAATTGGTTCAAAGATTTCTACATTTTTAGGACCACATTGTCTGCGCAAGTGTAACGTTACATGTGCATTTCACAGTTCCACCATTTTTTTTAATTGGAAACGTATATTTTTTTGCATAAACTAAATTTAAAGTATCTCACGATCTAATAATTTTTCAACCACTTTACCCTAATACTCTTTTACGCAGAATGATCAGAGGGACTGGTTTATGCAAAAAAAATATACATTTCCATATAAAAGGACGGTGGAACTGTAAAATGCACATGCATCGTCACACTTGTGACAAAAATATGGTCCTGTGAATGTGGTCCTCTTTGAACCATTCACCTTTTTCCTTTAACATTTTTTTCCAATTGCAATTAGAGGAGAGGTAAATACAACTAGATAGTTGAAGTTGCGTGGACCATCCTGTAAAACGGACGCTGCACCCTTCCCTTACTTCTTCTCCGTCCGAGAAGGAATAATTGTAGTCCGTCTGTGCTCGTTGCCGCACGGTCTCCGCGAAATCCTGAAACTTCGGGCTGGTTGGTTGCAGCAGGGACACCCTGAGCAGAGATTCGTAAGCTTTTCGAGCAACGGCGTCATCCGAATCGCCGACCTCCCAGTCGTGATCGCCCCAATACGAGCCCTAATTTTCCAATTTCGCAGAAGCTGGTTATCGAACCGTTATCGATGGCTTCGATTCGAAGGGTCGTGGGAATTCGCACGCTTCGAATTCGAAACAGCGCAATATTTCTGTACAGAACGACGGGGATCGTCTCGAGATTCTTTACCTGGAATATTTCAACGTCGAGGAACGCCCAGTCTCCCCTCGTCATTTCCAGATCGTGAGCCGCCAACATAAATTTCCTGACGAGCGTCCCGCGAACGCTGAGGATCAACACTGTCGGGAGAACGCGCCATCAATTTCGACTATGAAACAGGCTTTCGGGAAACTTCATATTCACCTCTCGCGTACATACTGGCGTCGCGCAGATAAAAATGATACGGCTCCTCCTCCGAGTTACCGTCCAGTTCTCTCACGAACTTCAGCAGACCCTCTTTACGGAGACCGTACTCCAAATTCTTCCCGACGGTCCACGAGAACAGGTCCGATCGATCCAATATTAACGCCACGTGCGACCATCCGAACTCCTTGAAGATGCTCGAGAAAACCAGACGCAGTCGGCACTGGCAGTAGGACATTCTCGTCAAGGTCGGGTACTTGCTTTTGTCCTTGAAGATACCCTATTGACAAGTGTATAAATATCGATTAACCATGAACGCAAGGTGTGCTAGGAAAAAGAAGAGCATCTGAATGTCTCTGTTTGGTTCGAAGATGGAAGAATATCTCAGAATGATTTTACAACGGGTCACCTGAAGGTCGAACATGTTGTTATCTGGTTGAATTTGTGCTTTTTCAATTATTTAACCCGATAAGGAAACAATGTTGTTGTGCTAAAAAAAAATATAGATGACCTTGAAATTTTAGTATAAATAATCTGGAGGATACATTTTTTCCATTCATCATTCCATGTTATCCCATAAATAATGTTTTTCATATTATACAAAGCACATTAGAGGAATATAGATGTATTATTCAATTTTATTCAATGAAGAATTTATTACGCATCTGATGAATCGTGAGAGGTATAGTAGAACCCCTTCGAACACCGGCCATCCAGGTGTGTCATCCTTATACTAAATGGAGTTCGAATAATCCAGGTTCTACTGTATGTTCCATTTCGAAGTTTTCAGTAGAAATCGAAACGGACTAGAGAAAGGCTATAGCCGACAATTTTGTTAATTAGATGTAACTTTTACAGAAAAACATCAGGATAATGCTTGAGTAATAAGATCACTACATTGTCCGAACCTTCTTGTAGGTATTAACCATAATGGTTATTTATCCAGTTAGTTCAAAAATTGTTCAACAGACAAACAAGTAAATAATCGTTTGAAATCAGCTTGAAATACATTCTTAGTTCGACAATTTTTTTACGAAGAAAATCTTCCGAGAGACCTACCGAAAATGCCCTTAAAGAATTCATCGCCTTTGGGAATCAGAAATTCTTCCAAATTGGACTAGCACAGTTCGTAGACTCTTAACAAAAGTCTATTAATTCAGACGGTTCTTGTTTCGATTAGAAATTTGTATGTCAAACAAAGTTAACAGCATTCAATCTTTCATATCACGATAGTGAAGGGGTTTCACTTTTACTGTGGAACAATCTAACACCTTTGTAAACGACATTACTCATGGATTGACCGGATATTTCTCCCTGTGAACCGTGTTCTTCCCTCAAGCATTTTTTCCATCTTCAAACCCAACAGAGAAATTTCTTGTGACTTCCATACAGAGCTTTCGTTCTTCCATTTGTTGATTCGTCCCAGAATGCCCGATGTGACGGACAGTTCACCTTCCGAGGGTGGCTTGATGGATCAGAAATATTGCGATTAAATATATCTCGAGTTGTAACGCTATCTAGAAAACAGTCTACTCTTTCCATTTATCAGCATACTTGATCGCCCATTCCTGTAATGATGGGAGTGTTCCAATAGGCGGCGAGCCTTGCGACAGGTTCCAGGGCGAAAGCGCAGGCTGGTCCGATGAATGCGATCACGTTGTCCCGGAAATGCATGTCAGCCGCCAGACCAGGTGCCGTGGCTCCGCTGCATGATGGATAACTGCGAGCAACGGAAGATTCATTTATTAAAACGATGGCAACTGTTAACCCTTTGCACTCCCAGAATTTTTAAAAATGAACCCCCACGCTCCAACACGTCTTGAAGGTGCAGCTTCTGAGAATTCAAAGCGTCGTGTTTCCGACAAAAATGTATGAGGGCATATAATTGAAATTTTATTCAACTTATATCTGAAATGTTGTTCAATATCATTGATAGTTTGGAGGACATTTGCATGGACAGATTAGAATAAAGCACTTTGTATATTGATATTGACTGTGCGGAAAACGCCCTTCTGCGTTCAGTTTGTGTGCTTATTAAGTGATTTTAGCGATCTTCCGCACGCGAAGTATTTGTATGTTATACAAAAAATACAAGTCTTCTCTAAAGAAGCATGAGTTCATTCGGTTGACTTGGTTCAAGTGTACTAAAGCAGTCCATATTGTAATTAATAAATATTCACATGTTAACAGGTGTCAAAACAGTTGAAACATATCTGATTAATAAAAATCCTATTAATACGATTATAGCCGTTGGAAACTTTCATTTAATAAATCATCTACTTCATCTGTTACAACTTAACAAACAACCTCTGATATAACAAGTACTCCAAAGAAAGGTCGTCTTTAACGTGACCTCCGTACAAATATTTGCTTCAAACTACTTCCTCCTCACGAGCGCAGTCTTTTACGGTTCCACGTTCCACGTGTGCTTTCGATCGATTCTTTTTCGGCAACACGATTCTTTTGTCTTCGGAAGAAGAAGGAAGAAGGAGCCGGCTCGAGACAATGGTTATCGAAAGCAAACAATATCACTGAGGAACAAGAGCAAACGGCTTGATGGATGATCACGTTCCGCAGTGTAAACGCTGTACGATCGAATTACTGTGGCAGGCGAAGGAACTGTCCGAATCGGGCGTGATTCGGACCTCCTGAAATCCTAAGTGATTCTGCAGATGCTGCAGATTGAATCCCCCCCCCCGGTCGAATGATCGATAATCGCGGGGTGCAGGGTGCAGCGTCATTCCAAGTGTAAATAACAATTTCGGCTAATGACAGATTAATCGCGTTGGTGAATAGGCAATGATTGGATGCTGACCGATAGGACGTCCAGGGTATTATCGTCTTCGACGACTTTTGCCCCTCGTTCGGACCGAATCAGCGAAACGAATGTGCACGCGCAAACGAAAATTAAAGGTAATATCGTCGGACGACACGAGAAGATCGTCCCCTGTCAACGGGGAGAATTATTTTGTTAAGTTCAGTAGCGGACTCGTTTATTGCGAAAGTTTCAGACCGTCCACTTTCTTGAAATCTGTCGAAGGGAGCTGTCAGGCAGTGTTCTCGGGTTAACGAAGAAGTAACGACAATGAAAAATTATTGTACCGAAGCAGTATATGAGTGAATCTTTCTTTATTTATTTATCGACTCAGTATTTAAACAATCAAATAAATAATTAAATAATATGTAAAACAGCATGCGAATATTATTTAAGCGAGCTATCTGTCGACGTTCTTGCTTAACGAAGAAGTAATTTACGTATTTTGTACTCTAATCGACTCAATATTTACACATTTAAACGAACAATGAGATTATATGAAACACAGCAAATAAGTCTTTTTATAGGCAATGTTTTGATAAACTGAATTATTATTTTCTGTACAGAGTGTGAAAAGAATATATCTCGGCCTTAAGAGGGTCCCCGTCACGATCGATAGAGATTTATAAAAAAAATATGAAATTCAAAGTTGGATTTTTTTTCAGTTCAGAGTATTCTATTTATGGATATTATTTCAATGAGCAACAGAAGAATGCGGACGATCACTCATTTTACTCTAATTTGCTTGGAAGTATAATAAGCATCCGTTTATTGCAAAAAATTAATGGTAACCACTTTTCGGTAACTTGAGAACAGTATCTTATGACTTGCTCTCATTCTGTTCCTTTTTCTCCCTATATACTGCTGCAACAGGTTAGACGTTCAAAAATTAATCCACTGTTCCGTTCGTTGCGAAAACACCGGTTCGTCGATTCGCAATAAACGAACGACTAGCGTAAACCTTGCCGTTCACGCCGTGGATCCGGTGAAAAATTCGGCTTCAGCTACCCTGTCGTTTCATTAAATCGTGAGCGTTTCGCCGGCGAATCTCGCTGGATATCGAAGGCCTGTTTTTTTATGCAAACGTTTGTCCAATTGAATTAATGTAACGACGTGGAAGCAATGCAAACGAGTGGTCAGGAGCGAATCAACTTACGCGGGGTGATCTGCACGCGTATGTAGGACAGACGCGTCCTCCTTTTTTACCCTGAAACTTCTCGTACAAAATAAAAGGAGGACGCAAAATAAGGGGAGCGTGCAGAGGGTGTTTCATGGCATTGCTTAACATCTCAGGTCTTGAAACCTGAAGTCGGGATTCATTACCCGGTAACAAATCTTCGTATACTTCCCCTGATGACTTTTTTGCTGGCGTGAAACAAAGGAATACTATTGTTCCAGTAGTCCCTTCATTGTAATAAGATCCCTATCTCTGCGTGTGTCGGGCCTTCAGGTCTTAAGACTAATTTCTTAACTAATATGGCGATATAATTTCACGGGGGAATTTGGTACATGAAAATCATATAAAATGTTTATACAAAAATGTATCTTATCTGACCCTCTTCACCAGTTATAGACGTTTCTATGTTTTAACATGTTGACTGATTGATTCCGACAATACTTTGAACAAGTTGACAATAAAAAACTTGAAACGACAACCTTGATTCATAGGACGTTATGAAAACATTTACAAGTAGTCCAGAGGGTCAAATATATAAATATTAATTAACTATGAATACAGGATGTGTGACGAATAACAGAACACCTGAATGTCTATGTTAAGTTTGAAGATAGCGTTTGTTCGTTAATTTCGTGTACCATATTCAGCTGTGAATTTATATCCATACATGATAATGTATCACCGTGGTCTTTTTCTTGTACCTTCGCTGAACTTTGCGCAGTTGCACGTTGTGAACTTTCAAAAACTCATTTACTTCGGCCAAGGCCAGGTCGACGGCTGGACCGCATCTTTCGAGGTCGAACGGGCTGTTCAGGTGGGAGGCCATCAGGACACCGACACTGTAGATCCTCGATGAATTTTCATGGGTCACTGTGCAAGCAGAGACACATAGAACTCTACCGTTCGAACAAATTTTCGTGCAGATGTGTTAGAGTGTTTGCATTCCGTCGAGAGTAAAAGTAGATGCGTGTGAAACGTCAGATGGTGTCGGGCGAACGGAATCGCGAATCAAACGAGTAGAAGAAGTCATCGTTGTGTCAGCCGTCGAAACAAATCGTACAGAAACTATGATCATTTCATTCATACGCACTACTGCTCGTGACACCGAAAAAAAAGGGTCGACCGAAGGGAACGCTCGATTCTATTAACACCCTCTGGCACTCTCAGAACGAGCGTTCGAACGAGATTTTTCACGCTCATTCGATGATGATTCGACAAATAAAAATGTAATAATTGAGATAGATCGAGCATCAGCACTGAAGCATGCACTGTATTTTATCGACTAACAATCAGTTCGAATTATTAGTTAAAAATATTCGTTTTACCTGATAAAACATTCGCAAACCACAAAACTTGAAAAAACACTATAATCACGAAGAACTTCCTGCTGCTGAACAACGAGTGTTTGAGTGAAAAGTTCTCCATTGTTTTCCCGCGATTAACAGTCTGAATCGTTAAGTCCGCACAACATGATTTTTACACAAAAGTTGAAGATACTGAAACGATTTGCGCCTGTGAGTTTCTGTTTGTTTTCGGTTTTGTACGCGTACAATTTCTTTTTCTTTTTCTATCGTGCGATCTAATAGCAAAGTTTGCAAAGAGGAACGCGTGACGGAACGCCGGTTAGAACACATCTAAACCTTCCCCGAAGAAGATTCACCCTTATATACGGATTGATATAACGACATTTCTGGCAGGGTATCGCTCGTTTCTTAAACAATTCAAGGCTGTTAGCGCTTCGATATCGAGTGTACAACGTTTTTCCAAGCGAAAATTTAGCGCGAAGGAAAATTCAACATTGTGCAACTAGAATAAACAGCTCAAAACGAATGCATTCGGAAGTTTTGGAACATGCGCTTTGACGGTGGAATCCCACGAACCATCCCCGTTGCATGTACGCATGCTTCGAACTCTGAACGCAGACACCCTCCCGATACTCGATCTCTCGCGCAACAACCACTTCTGTACAATTATTTGGAATGTTGTGTAAACGCACGAAAAATACACGATATTTGTTTGCTTGCATTTATTTCCATTTACTCGACGAGCCCCTATATCTTCCGGACGAATATTCTTTGTCTTCCGAAGCGGCCAGTTCTTCGTCCAGAAGAAGTTCGAAGTTCCCCAACGCGTCCGAAGGCGGACACTTGTTCCATTTTACGCTGAAAACAATTCAATCTGATTCTAGCTGAACAACGGTTCGGTGGAAAGAAGGAAAATGCTTACTCTGGTACACCATCCGGCGGAACGACGATCGAAATTATATTGTCGATTAATTTATACTTCAAAATTCGGTCGTTCACGGTAGTTGAAGTCAGTGACGGCGATGCGTTCACCTAGAAATATAAAATTAATATATTATGAACAGACTGCGGAACTTTATGCAATTTAATATACTTAAATACGTGAAAGATCCACATTCTATGTGCTGGGTGTTCCGTTTAACTGGAAACGGTGGAATATCTCACGAGGGATTGAAGTTATCAAAAAAATATTCTTACGAAAGTTATTTGGTATAGAGGAGGACATTAGGTGGTATAAACAATTTTTCTGTAGGTGTAGCAGCGGGGGAGATATCAAAGTCAAGTTACTTTTTTTAAATGGAACCCCGTATTTTCTTATTCATAATATGGTAGCGTTTGTTGAGACGAATACAACGACCTAACTTGACGCCATTCCGTGCAGTAGAATGTCATAAATTAGATCTGAAGGAGTCAAATCAAGGCAAATCGCTAGCTGAACGCTACGTGGTTGTATCCGCCAACTGTATCGAACGACGCCAAGTAGGCTATGCACTATAAACAAAGATCGAGCTTCTTATCTCCCCTTATGCCTCTTCGACTTAAACTTTGACGGCATCTTACAGCGCATGAAATGGCGAGTAAAATGCAAGTTTCTAGCAGTCAGTTACAGAAATGACTTCAGTGAGTCAAAAAGTCGAACAATTTGTTACAATACTGGCATCTTTTGCGTTAGGATAACACTTATTTAATAACTTCAATCCCCCGTGAGATATTCCACCGTTTCCAGCTAAACGGAACACCCTGTATGTAGTAAATGAAATAAAAAATAAATTTTGTAACGTTTAACGCGGAAAATATAGTTTCGTTTCGGTAACTACAGTAAAATAAATAATATTTAATTCTTAAAAAGTCATAAACATCCGAAGTATAATTATAAAACAAGCTACATTCAATCTAAATATATTCTGTTTTAGCACGGTTATCCTTTTAAGAGAATCTTGGGAGGCCTAGAATAAAGACTAGAGAAAGTGCATCTGTTTTATGTCACTTTTAAGAAACTCGAGGGCGTGCACGTGGCGAGAGCATTGGAAACAGGCACTTGAGAAAGTGAGAACAAGCTGTGAAAGACTATCCTTTTGGCATATTGACCTGTGAAGATACTACAAAAGTTACTTTCGCGACGACCCTCGAATTCCCATAATTTACGGTACAATAGGGGAAGGGAACCTCTATGAGCCACGGTTTCAGATCATTGTCTATGATGATATCGTAGCCATAACACTCGAAGCAATGTCGATCGTTCGCCATGACCGGAGCAACGGCTTTCAAGGAATGTACGATGCACCAAGTGATATTCGCGAACAATTTTTCCGTGACCGCTTTTCCGCGCGTACTCTCCAAGTATAATCTCAAATTGTGTACGCTCCATTTGCCGCCGTGCTTGCTGTTGTACTCCTCCTGCGAACACGCGTGTCTTTTTACCAAATAACATTCGATTTTAATTTCTATTTAGCTAGTACCGCACTTACTCCATGCTTTTGCACGGACACGTTCGTCAGGTGCACGTACATATTGTCCAGTTCTTGTATACTGGTATCGTATTTCACCGTGCAAAAGCGACTGAATCCAAGCTTGAACAGATAAGCTTTTAGAGGACGGAAAGACGTGATGAGGACGTACAAACGCAGATCGAACTTCTTGCCTCCGATCAACAGCGGATTGTCGATGTACCTGTGAAATGTAAATGAACATTTAATTCTGCATCGAGTCGATAGAGTTGCGAATGACCATCGCTTACCGTGATATAACATACGATTCTTTAGTTAAGTTTGGATTAAAGGGATTCTTTGCCTCGCGGGACCATTTCTTTAATTTGCTCAGCTTGTTGATTAAAAATATCCCAGCGCCTTGCGACTTGCCGCACGGCTTCATGATCCACGTGCTCTGCGGCGACTTTCGATACTCTTCCACGAACATGTTGTAATCTGTAAACGTCGTGATTCAACGCGACGATAACGTTGTAAAAAGAACGTTGATCGATAGCAATACTTTGCCTGCTGGTAAAACAAACGTGACGGGGATGAAATCGAGGTACAGATATTTTCCCGGGCCGTCCCCTCTCTCAGCCAGGGGATTTCCCTCGCGTTCCAGTTCTTTTCGATACCGTTTAATATTCTTCACCAGCAAATCCTTTCTTGTCAGTTCGTAATGATTTGGAAAATGATTGATTATTCTACGAAATTGTAAGAACATCGTTTAGATTCCATCGTTTGAAATTTGTGCGATTCTGCAAAGTGCTTACTGCTTATCGTCCATTCTGTACCCTGTTTCCACGCTGAATATGTTCCTGCAGGATTGCGTGACGGCCCTGAAATGATAATTATTTTATTATGTATATTGTAACGAAATCGACCGCCGATATAGGCGAAATTACCAATAAAAATTCCACTCGTCCTCTGGGCCGACCTGGCTCCATCCTCTCTTCTCGAAATTGTGTACTATCACGGATTTGTCCACATCCGTGCAAAATGTGACCTTCGTCTTGTCTGTCCCACTCGCCGACACTCTGAAACGGTATCAAATTACATACTGCATGGGATGTTCAATAAGTAAGGAGAATTTTATTATTCAGTTATTATTACTCGTCGATAATACTGAATTTGTAAGTACATATGATTCTTCTACGTCTATACGAATGTTTCTCCTACAAATAAGTTTTATACATACTTCTGCCATCAAAGAAATGGCCTGAAGTCCTTTAATGCGTTTAGAAAATGTTCTTATACACGATTTCATTGTGTGCGTTCTAAAATCGGTGTCTTAATCATGGGTGCCTATTGTACTCGACAAAATAAACAAAACAATATTTCATGGTCGTTCCAAGGTCAATATACATACCAGACAGGTTGCAATTTAATTATTTGTTAGCTGCAATAATATGATAGCAAAAATATGTCACCACAGTATGTAAGATAAATGTCGATGACCTACAGAGCTCAAAAAAATGACCTTGAGAAAAAAAATTGAATCAAGCGACCACTTAGACAGTTTTTTTTGTATCGTTAAAAGTAACGAAGATAAACGAAACACTCTGTAGATTCTTTCGCTTCGAATTCGTTCCACCTCGTTTTTTGTTTTAATTACCTGCCATAGTTGGTGTACAAATTTAAATTCGCTGGACGTTTGTTCTCCGTAACCGTACCGGACGCCATTCCATCTGTTGAACAAGTTGGATCGATTCCCCGTGGTTACGCGAATTTTAAATGTTTTAGATCAACAAACTACAGCGGAGACATCCGAAATAGACCGTTCAAGGTCATAAGTCCGCTTACAAATTTATATTTTTCAAACACGACATTCAATGTTCATTACATCATATTACGATTTATTTTTTTTTTCTCTTCCTATCATATATTCATTGTGGGGTTCTTTTAACAGAAAAATGGAAACGCTGTGCCATGCACAAGGAAATGACTTTATCAGCGTGTCAAACACTCCATGTATGCCAACTTAATAATTAGACTGCAGATCTTTATGCAATTTAACATATTCAACTTCGTGAAACATGCACATTTTATACAGCAAGTGAAACATAAAACGTACTTTTAAACGTTTAAAGTTCAAAATGCAGTTCTGCCATAGTCTACTTATGATTATGAATTAATTTCACTGTTATTGTTTGATTTTCTAATATCCTCGAATGTTTTAAATCTGAGACCCTCGAGAAGTGCTGGGTAATTCTGCTAGTTTATGTATAAATGTATACTCTGTTATGTGCACAAGCAAATATATGTTTATGTAAACATACATACTAACACTTAAATATTATTTATTCTAATCTAGCTACCGAAATGAAACTATGATAAAACTATATTTTCCGCTTTAAATGTTACACAAATTATTTTTTATTTTGTTTACTGTGCATAAAGATCCGCAATCTAATTATGACCATTTTAAATCAACTATGAATGAATTTTTTCATTCGACAGGAGTAGAATTTTTTGAAGAAGGAATGAAGAATGTCAATGACTAAATGTAACAGTATTTATTTTTGTGCATTGAAGGTGAACTACGGAAAACAACATTTAACACTTTAACGTTAGGGCACGCCATTGGAGGTAGTTGAAACTTACGTTATCTACAAGAACTTCAATTGGCGTTCTATGTGAAATAATCACATTACGATACGTACACATTAAACCGCTTTGGCACTCGCAAAACAGTGCACAAATACAATATTCTAGAAACTATATGGCATCGTACTTAATAATCGTTATCTATAAATCACTGTGAGTTCGGCGAAAGTTAAGGAAAATGTAAGTTATCAGATTGTAAGGTCCTCGCGTGAATTGCAATAAAATAGGTTGCTTCGTCGTGGAGTTATAGAAAATTTCGAATTCACATTTCAGTATAACATGCAGAAATAATAAAGCCCTTTTGATGTATCCTTAAATTTTCAGATCAATGTCTCAATTAATTTAAAAGATCCAATTGGAAGAAAACATTTTCTGCAAATACCCCCCGGTGACATGTCGTTCATAGTAAAAACGCTGTGTCGATAAAGTGTTAATTATGGGATGACCTGGCGAATGACATTTTACCTTCTGATCATGTCTATCGGAATAATTCTCTATCGATTGCAAACTGATCAAAATTGTTCCGCAAACGCTCGTTGTAATTAGTCGTATGATCACAGTCTGAAAGGAACGGGATCTGTCACAAAAATTGGAAACGGAAAATTTAGGTTCAGGGTGAGAACCACTCGACACTCGAGTGTGTTTACTCTGTTGTTCTTTTTTTTCTTCGAGCAACAGGACTCACGTGGCAGAAACGTATCGGCGTCTCGACCGGCAACACGTCTCCGATCGATTGCCTCGTGGATCCAAACTGATCGAAGGCTTGTTCGTTGTTATCTTCTCTTCTGTTGTAATACGTTTCTTTTCTACTTTTTTTCTTTCTAACACTACCACGCGTAATTATTTCGCATAACAAAAATAGTGAAGCGTAATAGAGGGATCAGATACGTAACAGGTCTCGAGGACTCCAAAGAACGCATGTGCTGGAGGAACACGGAAACTGTAATAACATTTGATCAAAGAGCAGATATACAGACCGAGTATACTTAACAGGTACGTTATTCATCGCGGATGATTATGTTTTGAAATTTCTGTTCAATTTCAACTACCAGACAATAAAATTAAGGGGTTATCCTATCGTAACCAGTCTGAGCAGCGGATGTTCTTTGGACTTAAAGTGCGGGAAAAGTAAAGATTCAATTCTTTTGACATTTGGCGGTTTATTCGAACGTATTTTAAACATTATTTATTTAAAATCGTATTAAGAAATATCGATGTTTGAACAAGTGACAGCGATTCTTGTAAAATGTGTCCTTCCGTGCACGGGTGGATGGTGTACACGATTTCGCCGGTTTGATTTTCGTAAAAGAGACAAACGAATTTTTTTATTATACATTCTTTTATACTCTTTATGTTTGATTAATTTTAAGACTTCAAACTGTTTTTTAAATCAATAAAAAAATTGATTTTTTCAAAATTTACGGTAGGATAATCCCTTAAACGATGTACACGGCCGTGCGTTAAGAATCAATCCCGGAAAGACTAGCGTTATTCGGAAATTAAATTCCGCCCGAAACAGCACCGAATGCGTCGCGATCGTAACGAGTGAATCACGTTCACCGGCAGGTATTTGTGTCATGAATTTACGATTCGAAATGCATCCTTCGTTAACGATACGTTTATGAACGCGAGAATGTAGTCTAGAAAGTATCCGGCGAATTGAACCAATTCTTTCTGTGCTCTGATTGTAAAACTGTCCAAAACAAACATTAATTCAAGGTGTTGAGAATAGAAACCAGGTAATGCACGTTAAATGATTTAAGTAGGAGCAGTCAGAATGAATGCCGGTGCAACATATGGAAGAGCAAGTAACATACAGCCTAAAGGAAGAGGAATATCGCACAAAATAATGCCAATGGATAAGTGCGTGTGCAACAGGCCGCATTCATTTGTTCTTTGCAATGTTTGCGGATATTGGACAAAGGGCAGGGTACGTTACTTCTGCCCTGTTCATCCTCAGGTTTGTCTTACGCACTATGTTACAAACGCTGTGTACCTTCTATTTGCTGAAGTTATTATTTGTCTTTTTTGTAATGATTTGTTTTCTAATTTTAGACAGTGTTTTTGTTTGACATTGCACAGTGTCCTCAGTGTAAATCCTTTGGCTTTATGTTGTCAGAGGTTTAAGGGGATTAAAATACTATCATATGCTTATCTGTTAAGTAAAAATGCCTAAGATGTTATACGTTATATTATTTGTTATCTGCATTTTGTATTTTATTTTATTTCATAAGTCTATTTAAAAGCAATGGACCGTTGATTGTATTGCAGGTACAGTTATTAAATTTTATATTAAGTTCCTGTATCTTGTTTAATGTATAATAAAGGACGAATACTGTTTAAGTTAAACAAGTTTTATTTATTTTTCTGCTAGATTCTTAAGTTTAAGATATTCTGAACCAACTGGGTAATCCAGGCATTTTGTTAGGATCTGAAAATTGTTTATATTGATTTTTATATTCTTCCAGTTGTTCATTAACATCTTTTTCATCAGACTTCTTTTCGAACAGATTAGGAAATTTGAATACCTGGTTTTTGGGCTGTAAATGAGAGAAATATGTATTAAGATTAAAACAAATATTTGAATCATGTCATTTAGTGTCAGAAAGTTAATCTTTTCTGCTTACCAAAATAACATAAGCCAGTTTTATGTCATCATCTTTCACTACACACTTTTGTTTGGGACACATTCTTGTCTTCCCAAGAGCAATTCTGGTATTCACATGCACTGGGTGTACATTGTAAATTTTCTCCAAATAATTTTTCACGTCGTATAGTGTCATTTCCATGGAACAGTGAAACTGCACTACATTTTCAGGCTGTTTGTGTACCGATGGAACAAGTTTCAACCAAAAGTTTGGTAGGAAAACTCTGAGCTGAGGGTTTCCTTTTTGATACAAAGGATACCTTAAAGGTTATTCAAAGGGACATCAATTGTTTCAATTTGGTTTAATATATTTTCTATAGTCGTGAAATTCTTACCACCGGGTGGACATTTTACTTTGGACGAGTAGATTTAATATGTTTGTCCTATATACAGGAAATTTGTTTGTTTCAGAACTCAGTGTTCCCAGTAAATTACAAGCAAAACAGTGTTGTAAATACGCTTTTAGGTTACATCGTAACCTCTTCTGTTGAAGAAATTAGATATGTAGATTAATGGTGGAAAAGTATCGATAGTACTATCGGAACTATCGATGGTTTCCGACTATCGAACAAGTATCGATAGTCAATCTCTATTATCGATAGCTTTCGATAGTCGGAAGTCGGAGTTCATATCATTCTTCGTTTATTCGTGTTCGAGTTTGTTCTGGTCTGGTTTGTTCTTCGTTATTCCCTGGTGTAAAATCTGTGTTCTGTGCTCTTTTATATTAATATATGTTACAATTTTACTATTCTTTTGAAGTAAAATGGACAAATTTGTATTAAAAAAACCTGAATATAGATATTTAGATAAATACAATGTAGATGGTAGTGAAATCATGGCTTGGTAGCGCGGATGTTTAAACTTTACAATTAATTCTTTTGAACTAAATATTTGATTAATTAATCACATTTATTTTAACTTGACAACTTGTACAATTGTATCAACTAATAATAATAATGATGCGTCTTTGTTGCACTAACCATAGATATATATTAAAAAAAAGAATAAAACCACAGACGATGTGTGGAATAGACTAATCACCTTATGGGACTTCGTCGAAATCACAAAACATTCAAACCTGAAATAATTATCTCATGAGATTAAAGTCTCATGTGAGACACGAAGTTCCTGTCTCATCGTGGATCTTCACCTTAATGGAATTAAAGGGACTCGAAATTTTATCCGAAGACAAAACGAACAATTATTGCTTAAAATACCAAATGCCTACCAGTGTTTTTGGTTTTAATTCCCACCACTAATAGCGCTGTGATGTAAAACCAGTTCCAATCGATACAGTAGGATGTGACACGAAAATGGTAATGGGTCTCTGGAGCCCCAAATCCGTGTGACGCAAAAATGCATTGTGTGAGTGCAAGAAATTGCCAATTTCAGATCGCTTGCTCGAATCGATGTCGCCGCACGTTATCAAATTTTAAAAAAAACATTTGCAATGAAATTCTTTCGCTCGAGCGAAACAAAAGAAGAGTTCTCCACGATCCGTTGAATATTCAAACTCCGTTCATCGATTTCGTCCATGTCGATCCCAATCGTTGGACTTTGTCGTTTCTTTTGAAACGCTTCTTCGTTCACGCTCGATCGTGGAATCGATAACAGCGCCGCAATCGATTGTCGACTTCGCAGAACATTCAGATTTCAAACCGATTTGACGCTGCAAAAGACGTTCAAGCGAATTTCGGCAATGACCTCTCCCCTTTGCTAAATTGACAAGAATATGCTTCACGACATTGTCCTGAAAACGCGCCAAAGAAGATCCTTCCCACCGTCCTGAAGAAAGTGAACACACCTTCGAGGTTTAGGTAGAAAATTTTCCTCGGATCCATTCATCCGACGAGACTCGTGGTCACAAGATGAGCGGCGAATTGTTACCGGAATGGTTGAACCTGTTCCTGGACGACGTAGAGACCAGTTTATGTCTGCCAATATTGCTCGTCATGGTCCTCTGTACCGCTCAATTTATATTCAATCACACGGTCGACATCGGGTACACGTTTTATCAGAATGTAAAGCAGAAGTCGGACGACGATGACGAAATGGAGGGTGAAAAGGAACAGGGCGAAGACCTGATGAGTAGAATTAAAGGTTGCTGTTAATTTCATATTTTGGTTGGGTTCTCGACGGCGCCACCGTCGACTTCCTAACTCGTCATTTTAGATTTGAAAAAGTCTCAGTAATTACTAGAAGTTTTTGTTAAGAGTAAATAAACTTTTAGCTGCTCTTTCAACTGTATTCTGTAAATTTAGATTTTATATAGCGTAACATACTGATATACTTTTACATTTAATTTACATTAATGACGATTTTTACTATTTATTTTGTATGAAAATTGAAACAAGTTTACGGAATAGCAATCCTTTCTACTCTACGAATTTTTATGTGGGTATTAATAAATCGTGCACCGTATGCTACGGGACACTGTACTGGCCCGAGCACAGATGTTTACTGTACGCTATGATTTTGTTTAATTGGACGATTTATTACGTCAGAGTATCTTATTCAAACCTTTATGTTTTGCCAAGTATCTTGAAATTTCACAATATTCACATAACTGCATAATTGACATAATACACATTACTATATTGGGATATTTAGACCGACTCGTGTTCTGTCACAGTATTCAATTTCTGGAACGTAATTTCACAAAAATGCTTTAAAGCTGAGTCCTGAAATTTTTACGGAATAATCAATATATTAAATACTATTACTACATAAAATTTGAAAGAAATCGGCGTCCTCAATATTTTGTAGTCTATTTGTAAGTTTTCAGCCCCTTAGGTTAGGCAAGGTTGTTTGACCAATGCAGCACCCGAATGTAGGCAACCCGAACAACATATCGAACGCACGTTAATTACTATGTTCTTTATAGGGTTCCTGTGTAACTTGGGTTTCGGTTCTAACACGGGGGACTCGAACACAGAGGAAAACATGACAGCCCAACCGATCAGACCAGCTTCTCGAGAGGAAGAGTGGGATTACTGCGACGAGGACGACGATTGACGACGAAACTCTGTAGAAATATAAATACTCCACGCTTGTGACCGTTAACTCTTGTCAAATAAATGCTAAAATGTAGAGAGATCAATGAAAATCGTGATTCGAGGTAACTTTTGTATTTCGTTTCTCTCGAAACATCAGAATATATCTTACCTTTGGTGTTGTAGAAGAACGACGAGTCGCAATGTCAATGAACGACTGAACGAACGAAAAAGGAGCACAGAACGGAGAGGCGAACGAAACGGATTGCAATCGGGGAATTTGTATTTCTTTTTCGGTCGCGTCTCAAAAGAAAGAGCATACTTTTTGTTTTATTGTGTTGGAGCTTGTTGAGCGTTCAGTTTCGTACAACGGCGACGCGATCAACTTGTTGACACGCTGCAAGGGTGCGAAGCTATAAAGAACCAAGTCCGTTCTGTTTGAATTGATCGTTTTACTTTGTTCTGTCGTTTAATGAAAACTTCATTGTTTCGCCGAGAATGAAGACAGCACGCATACAAATAACGCATTTGAACACTGGTTGAGCCTCGATCGAGCCTCGCGATCGAATCGTCACGGTTTCCGCCTTGAGACATGGTCGCCGGGTGCCATGAAAAATCCCATCGACTGGACTCGGTCCATCACGATGCTGAAACCCCCTGATAGAGTTTCTTGAAATTGCGATCATTCGACGCACTTACATGTATATTACCTTATTCGTGTAACGCTTTGCTTAGGGATTTGTATTAAAATTAAGCGGTATTCAACGTTCGGTTAAACGAGTTCCTTAAAAGTTACGCTAGGTCAGACCATTCGCAGCGGTGCACGTCTCTTTTCTAGATTTTTTTTATATATATAGTATCTGTCTTTTTCTTAAGAATATGAATCGAACCGGCCGTGAGGCGCGTTTTAAGGCTGTGTCTTTCCGTTTCTCTTACTTCGCCTGTTTACCTGCCCTCCGTGTTTCCTGATATACAGGGTGTCACTGAATTTATAGTACAACCGAGAGAAGGTTGATTCTTTCCCCCCAATTAAGTCGAAATTATGAATACATTCTTTTACAAAGCTTTGAAAATCGATTATGTTAAATAACACATTAATTCAAGTAAGTTAAATGTGTGTATTAATTAATTTCATCATCTATGTCAATTCTAAAATCAACTGACAGTTACATCTGATGAGTGATCTGTGATAAAATTTATTGTACTGAATTTTCGTCGCTAAGCGATATTAAAAAATGTATTGCATTATTCTGACTTATTTTACAGTGTAGAATCATCCCCTTCTCGATTGTTCCACCCTACACAAACATCGAAATTCTGTTTCCTTTTTTACAGGTTTTTTTCTCGAGATGAAAACACGTGACAGGTAAAAAGGCGACTTAATCGCGTGATTCGATAGTTCGTACAAAGTGCCAGATCGCTGGCTCTCGTAATCTAGCAACGATAATGGTAAGAAGAAGAGTATCAGCAGCGATAAGAATATTAAGTAGGATTACGGTAACGGTAATTAATTATTTAAACGGTAGAAATCTAGTGTCTTTGTTTCGGCGAACGATATCCAGTCTGCCGAGATTCAAGAACTTTCTGGTCTACGTCGAGACACCTTCGTTGTTCGCGTCGTCTTAGAGCCTCCGAATCTGTACACTGCCTTGAGAAACGCTCGCAAGGCTTTTCAGGCACGCGACACTTCTCTGTACATTCCTAAAACGTCACAAATAGGGAGTATATTTCGTCCGAGTCAACATTCATAGACGTCGATGCGTCTCTTCTCCATGATGAAGGAATTTTCCTATTCTTGAACCTTGAGCTAAAAGTTTGCCGTTGCAGGTTTCTGGCAGAGCGAACCCAACGTACGGAACTGTAAACCCGGCTGCAAGATACAGGGACCAAGATCCTCCCAAGAGTCTCGAGCGGGCAACATCAACATTGATCAATCCAGGACTGCTCTTTCATCCGTGATTGTAGCGTCACATGAAAACGGTGTCGAGGCCGGACACGTTCTTCCTTGTAGGCGTCGAGGTGGCACAGTTCAACCCTTCGTCCTCGAAGGTGACCATTTTCTCTCGACTCCTGGTCGCGGTGGCGGAACATTCCATCAGACGAGGCTGAGTGGAAGGCGGTGGATTGACAAGGGGCGGCGTGATCGCGGAAGATGGTCGTAGAACGGATGATGGAGGCGGTGGCGGGACAGCCATGTCGGTGACCGCTGTTGCGGCCAGGTTGAACTCGCTGACGCTCCTGGGTACGAAGTACTCGAAGTGCAGGGAGCTCTCTTGCTGGCGGTGCTGGTGGTGCTGCTGATGGTGATACTGAGTCGGCGAGAGGCAGCTTCGCCTGAGCGACTGGGCTCGTTGGAACTGTTGCGTCGCGGAATTCCTCACCTCCGAGGGTGTCTTCTTACGCGGCAGAGAATGATGGCCTGGTGATGGTTTTATGTTGGCAGTGTTGGGCGCGTGGGCCAGGAGCTTCCCGTCCCCGGGGCTCCTGGCCGGATGCTGTCAGGATGCTGGCACCATGGACATGGCGATTGCTTCTTCTTCTTGTTCGGACAGTCGCGAGTCGCTGGTGCCCCCTCCATCGTCGAGATCCCCCTTGAGCCCAGCCCTGGTACCTATCGAAGCACAATATCCTGTTGTTCTCTTTGTATTTATTGTAAGGACACCTTCACTTGGCTCATCAGGGATAGAACTTCTCCAGTCTCACACATTGACAAGGGGAGGTTACGACGGGGAGGAACGTTTTTGTATGAAACGGACAAAACTGTAAGTATTGATGAGCGTAAACGAATTTTTGAATACTAGTTGCCAATATATCATCATGAACAATGGTTTGCTTAGCGAAGCAAGCAGTATTGCTGTAGTGTCAGTTTTTGAATAAGAAAAATTAATTTTGTTGTTAGAGGATGCCTGTTCAAGCACCTGACGGTAGGAGGAAATTTCAAAAAGTTGCTCAGAGTACCATGAAGACTCAGTCTCAAATTTCATCAAGCCTGTACGAAAAGCGCTGGATCCGATAGTGACATCCCCTTGTCAGTGTATAAAGCTGAGGAAATTGTTTACTTGACCAACCAAGCGAGAATGTCTCTACAATAGCTTGTTCGGTGTTTACGTTTCGCGTGCTAGTATCATCGATTACGCGTAGGGGTCGTATACAAAGTGGTCGAGATGCCCGAAATCCCCGAAGCGATCAGAACCGCTCACCGAAACGACACGCGACTCTACCAATTCGCATCTGTAGAGACGTGAACGCACGGAAATTGATTTGAAAAGCGGAAACAGGAGAATTGTATCTCGGCCGAATAGATCTAGCGGTTCCCCGTCGAGTGCCTGCATCAGGGATACCTGTACCACCGATAGGTCCGACCACCACCCCCGACGACATGCCGCAGGTTCTACCGAAGACCCTGACCACGCGTACCACCTCCTCCTGGACGAGGTTGAAGCACATGGCAATCAGGCCCATCCCGGCGAGGATGTAGAGGGAGCAGGCGCACAGGCTGAGCTCCTCCAACGTGGTAGACGCTGCGTTCCTCCCAACCGGCATCAGGTCGCCGAATCCAATTGTTCCTAGGCTCGTGAAGCAGAAGTACCCGCCTTCCAGGAGGCTCCAGCCCTCCAGTCGGTTGAACATCACCGCACCTCCGCATATGTAGATCAGCATGATCACCAGGCACAGGCTTATCGGTATCCTGACGGCGGTGGTCTCCACCACGTAGCCAGGCGATGAGCTCGTCGACAGGGACAGGGAGCAAGGATGAAAGTGGCGTTTTCCGTTGCCAGACGTTACGTCCTGAAGGTCAGTGTGTGAATGTGAAATCACGAACGCTTGATGAGACAATATATTGTTACAGAATCATACCTGAAGAGCAGCGGTGGAGCTGGTAGTGGCATGCAGGAGACCCTCGCTTCCACAGTCGAGTAAAATGGCGCTGCTGGTGCCACGGGTACCCAGATCGTCGCAGGAGCTTTCCCTGCTGGCTGCATAATAGTTACCAGATTTCGCGTCGACGTGATTGTCGTATCTGTACGTTTTGCTCATGATCCCTCCCACAGGCGGTGGCGGTGGCGGTGGCTGTTGCTTCCTGGAGCAATTACGAGGCCTGCAGATTCGACTGTACAATCTACGAAAGCTTCTCGCCAGAACATCGCCAACCGTGCTCAGGTAAACCAACATCAGGGGTATCCCCGCCAGGGCATAGACTATCGTGATCAACCGGCCCCAGACCGTCCGAGGTGCTACACTGCCATACCCTGAAACATCGATCAGTTTCAGTTACGTCTTAAATTCACTGTAACCTATCCTTACCGATAGTGGTGATCAACGTGAGGGAGTACAGCAGACTACCGCTGAAGGTCCACCTTCGCTGCGATCGCCTGTCCATTTGATGATCCCTGGATCGAGACACCGGCTCGTACTGCGAGGAAGTTCGCCTGAGACCCCTTGCCAGGTTCTCCTGAAACTCGAATACTTCTCTCGCAGCTAACCGCGTCCAATTCTCTTTGTACAGCACGTTCAGATCCTCCGTGATGCTCCAGAGTCTCTCCACTGTTCGTGCTCGGAGTTCCATGGCCGCATTGTCGTCCTCGAGGCTGGGCACAGCATAGGATCCTCCCTCTGTCTTCGAGCTCCCGGGAACCAGCAAATCGTTCGAACTCGGATCCTGGGTCACCAAAGAGCATGCTCAAAGCAGACATATAGAACATCTGAATGTCTCTGTTAGGATTGAAGATGGTTCAAGCTAGTTTTTAATATTTAAAGTACTGATACTAACGCGGGGAAGGTAAACAAAATACCCAGAATATTGCACTATTTAAGAAAATGTTTATGTGTTTAGAGTCTTGAAAAAATTACGTGGTGGTTTGAAATCCAGCTAAAACTGTAGGTTCCTCCTAACTTAGATATTTCTTTTTATCTTTAAGCCTAACAGATATGTTTAGTCCTCTGAATCCCTCCATACAGGGTGCGTCTGAAATCGTAGTACAACCGAAACAGAGATTATTCTGTGTTCAAAAGCAAGTCGAAAATGAAGAATAAAGTTTTCTGTTCAGCGGCTTGGCTTTCGACAAAATCGACTTAGAATACCAAAGACTTATTATTAGTCAAGTCTTCGATTTTATCGTACTACAATCTCAGATGTATCCTCTGCATGAACTAGATGATCGTTTCAAGGACATGCAGACTCACCGACTTGAGGCCACCCTCGAGGGCCATGAACGCGAACGCGCCAAGGAGGGTGTAGCCCAGTACGAGCACGCAGACCCCGAGGCTAGCCAGGAGACCGGGCGTTTTGGTGGACGTCGCGGTGCTGCAGCTGCAGCAGCAACAGAGCAATTCCGCGCCTCTGACGGAGGCGCTGAGACGCAGCGCTTCGGCGTTCGTGTTCGCGTTCCTTCCCGGACAGCATCTTGGGGCCCTCTGATAGTAGTCGCCGGAGCTCTGCATCGTTTCGCCGTCTTATCAGTTCGTCGCTACCGGCAGCGTCGCCGTGGTCGCTGCAGCTGCAGCTGCAGGTGCAGCGACCGACGCCGCAGCTGCAGCCGCAGGCGTTCGCCTCCTATCGTTCTGCTGCCCTCCCTGGAGCCTCGTCCATCTGCTGCGACGACGTACCTGTCGCACACGTTACCGCCATCCGATTAGCGTCCACGAAATACAGTAGTACACGCATACAAGCAATTCCATGTTAAATCGCACGACATCAGCTACTGTGTGTCGTGGATTTTTGTTTTCATTCGCAGTATGTTTTGGTTCTTTAGAGAAATTAATTTTGGGGAAATTGGAGTATTCTAGAGTAGTTTTTAGAATGATTTCAGGAGTCCGGAAAATTGTCCAAAATGAGCTGACACGTCACCATGTTGCTCTGAATATTTATATTCTAGCTGAAGGGGCAACATGGAATTTCTATTGGTGTAAGTAAATGTCCCTTTTCGTTAGTTTATGTGATAATATTGAAAGTTAAATATTTGGGTTCTGATACGACACTGTCGTCACCCCTCGAATCGCTTTGGAAACAATATTAGTCAAACTCATGAGTCTTTCACTGGAATTGACACGGAGTGCACGTTGCTGCACATATGTCTTTGAAAACATGTACCACGTGCTCCTCTATTGTTTAGCAGTTATAAATGGACTCCAAAAAAGAGTACGTGGGACAGTAAGATAGAAAGTTAGCAGTACGCTACGAAAGATTGACAACGTCCCGTAGGAGGAGATCCGAGAAACACTTGACCTATCCTGGCATTGTAGTTCGTCTATTTAATATGATCACTACTTATAAGTGATTAAAGTCAGGTGATTACGCTCGAGAGAATTCACTTCAAACTATTTCACCACATAACATCCTCATTGAAAAGGATTAGGATTTCTGAAGTCATGAGGACGTGATACCACAGCAGGGATACCGCTACTTTTCAGTAATATCTGCAAGCCAGAGGTTGTAATATCCTTCTAAAGATTCCTATCAATAGACTGCTATCTAGCGCCTAAATTGCTAATTTTAATCAGATTTCCTGGCTTGCTCCCAAGGAAACATCCCATCACAAACGGAGACCTCAGCAATCCTGACACGTGGATCCCAAGAGAAGTCGGATCCGAAATTCTACGGAAGACTCCTCCCAATTTAAGACAGCTCTCGGGTAACGAGATCACCGTGGAACACGTCCGTCGGCAGAAAAGCTCGGCGGTTTCGTGGAATCCTCGTTCGACGGAACGGCGTCGTTAGGATTTTTGCCGGGACCGGAGGAAAAAGAAATAAACTTGGGTAGAAACGCGGGAATTTTCAGCGGCGTAACGAGGAGAACTTTTCTGCCGCGCGAGATTTCGAGGAATCGACTTTAAATAGCGACCTTTGGGAAACGGTAGAAACGCAGCGTGAACTCCCGACTGTTTTCCTGTTGCCGGCGAAGAGGAATCGGACGTCGGGAGCGGACGGTCGGCCGCGTATTTTTCAATTTCCTGCGGGGCCGGTGGGCGGGGGCGGTCCCGTTTGCGAAAGTTAATAATCGGACCGGTCGATTTCCCGAAATAAATGTCCCGTTTTCGCGGCTCTCGAGCGAGCTTTCAAGCGGCGGCTGATAAAGCGATCGTCGCATCGCGGGTACGCGGTCGCCACGCGCAGAAATAGCCACAATCGACCTCCAGCCACGTATCCGCCACCTACACGACGCGAGAAAGTGGCCGTGTGTACTTTATAACAGATGTACCTGCACAATTCTAGCTATCGCAGCCGCGGACCGCGTCGTAAACTACCCTGTCTCCTCTGTTCTCTCTTTCTGCCGTCCTGCGTGTGTCCGTTTCCCGCTCGCGCCAATACGCCCACACGTGTATACACCGCGGCTGCGTGTCTCTTCGGGCCAACGGAGGCCGAACGTTTACACGCACGTTCCAAATAAACGGGGAAATGAGAGTAAGATAGATTCTTGTAGTCCCTTTCGCTTAAGAGTCAATGTACCGCCTTGGAATTTGAGCAACAGTGTCGAGCATCGATTATGTGTTAACCCTTTACGCCCGTCCACTACCGTTCATAAGTATTTGGACACCTTCACATGATCGGAAAGATATGAAGTACATTTGAAGTAAAATTTTTCAATTCAATTTTGGCCGTTATTGTCTCACGCGTTCATCTAGAGGCAATTATCATCGAAGACGGTAATATTTAACGTCAACTGGTATAAATAAAAAGGCTGTACTTAATGGTGGATGAAAGTGAGTCTTGCGGAGGCACCTCGAGCGTGGTGACTCCAAGTGTCTCTATGCTGCGGCTGTTTATTGCAGGGGCCTTTGGGTGATTAAAATACCTAGTTCAGATCCAGGAAGATATGTTTCAAAATTTAACTGTCAGGTTATCTTGAATAGTTAACGCTGTTATTGCACAGCGAGGCGGATACATGAACGAACGAAGTATTTAATCATTTTTGTCCACATGTTGATAAGATTTTTTACATAAAATTCATCTTAATTCTTCTACGCGGCAATAACATTAATTGATGTTAATCCATTTAGAGAAGCTTTCATTAGAATGCGGATATAAATATTTTAATCAGGTTCGACGAAGTGTCCAAATACTTATGGCAGTGTAGTGTCGCTGGGGATAGAGTCCATTCCACAGTCTACTCAGGTACTGTGAGTTAGTCTTGATCTAAATTAAAATGTGAAACAGAATATTCTTTTTGTTAGAAGAAGTGAAGATTGTTTAGTGTGTTTCAATAGGAAAATTAACCCTTTCAGTATTAACGTCCACTATACTCGTCCTCCATGGAACTACTTAGGGGTACTAGCGCTGACTGTAATCGTCTTTGTACTAAAATCATCTACGGCTACTAGCGCCAGCTGTAATCACTCAAAGAAGAAAAATCGCTTAATCACCAAATAGCTTGCCAAGAGTTATGATCCGTTATGTAAATTTTATTTTTTATATTGGAAAAGTCTATGGCCCGTACGGCTGTACGGTAGTATCGATTTTTGTCCGGATGCTGTCGTAGCGAAAGAGTTAAGGGTGGCGGGTTCAATTTTGTTTGTATCATATCTGACCGAAAACCTGTCCCATACATATGTGACAGTTTTCAGAGATATTATACCTGATCGGTGTTAGGATCACTGCAGTCATGGGTTTATACGATCGCTGGGATATTGCAATTTTTTAGAAGCATTTGCGCGACAGAGATGAAAGGCAAGCTTGCTAAATTGAGTGAACAGACGAGCAATGAAGGCTCTAGAAAATGGTCTGTTATTCAGAAATTCGTCAAGTTTCTGTAGACCACATGCGCTTGTAGAGTACCACATTCAATAGCGATTGGAGTATTATAATCCTTCAGTTTAGCTCGTAAGATCGATCAGCGACCCTAAGAGGGCAACCCCTTTAGGTCCAGAGTTCTTGCACCCATCCTTCTGAAAAAGGTGTCTTTCATACTAGACATGGTGAGCGGGAATAGTAAATTTCAAACACTTGGCACAATTGTTATCATACAATTGTATTATCTTTACCACAAATTATTTGTATCATAGCCACGTTGAAATTGTGAGTTACGTAAGTAAGATCACTTGAATCGTTGCGCTGTGCATGTTTGCCCTTTGCTGCTGGAGCTAGAAGTCCATTTCACTGATATGTTTGCTATCAGGCGCCGTGAGTTGATGTTAATTTAAATTAAAGTGTGAAACAGCATCTTGTTTTCTGTAGATTATCTTTGCTGGTTCTGGTAAGCGTTTTAAAAAGCACCGTTCAACACGTGACTCCAGTGTAAAAGATACCATCTTCTTTGGGACTTGTTACCAGCGTTCCTCTATCCTGTCAAGTGAATGCATTTTCGAATAGCAATATCTAAACAGTAGTTTATAATGTGTAATAGTACACGCGAATATCTCAGCGAAAATGTGCTGATAAGCAGAAATGTAATTTAGCAAACTTTTAACTGTAATAACTTTTGAAATAACAGGACTAGGACATAAGTACCGTAGTACTTTTTTGTAGAGATTAAAAAGCTGCGTCGAATAGTCTAGTCAAAACTGTAGGATTCTGTTTAAAAAAAATATGCAATTGAATTTTCCAGGTGCACCAATTCATAAAAATGCATAGTATTATTTCCAGATTATGCATCATTGGATACCATCTAATTTTGACTTATAGCATTTTTATCCCTCTCTAACCGTTTGGAAGATACAGTTTGTCCCAGTTGCGTGGGACACACTGTATACCAGTTAATACCATGTGTATGTACTATCTGTTTAACCTAATATGTTTATCAATACGACTTCATCGCAGTGTATATGCTGGAATGTACCGTAAAACTTTTATTTTAGTTAACAAAATTACAGTTAATATTATAAATGACCAAAATGTAGGTGATACTAAATTTTCGTCGTGGCATGCTTTACAAAAAATAAAATTCCTGAGGGTTTATCTCCCTGAAAGCGTGCACATAAGCAAAGGGTGACGCTTATTTTCATACGCACGTCCTCGTTTCACCCTTCGGTAGCCCTCAGTTAGTTAACGATGCACGCACGTGTGCTCGAAACGTACGAGCATTGGATCGAGATCCTCTCCTATTTGCTTTCATAACCGTTTGAGGGTGGAACACGACAACTTTAACCATCGAGCTTTGCTCAACTAATTTAAAATACACACGCGTGTTTGACAAACCTTGAAAAAAAAGCAATTACTTTGTCACAAACATGAACTTCGAACTCTGTGTTTTCGACGATCGATCGATCGATACGACGAATCCGGTGGCCGCGTCCAGAACATCGAACTCAAATCTTCGCTAATTACTTAAACACTTTATTAAGCTTTTCCATAATAAATGTCGGATTTTTATGTAAATATTTGTATAAGGTTAACTCACTTTAAAATGAAAATTGTTTATCGCAACAAGAACCTTCTGAATTAATAGACTTTTGCACATAGTGTACATTTAAATAAATTTGTGTTTAATTTATTCTTTTACGGGATTCGATGTTTGTGTTTATTTATTAAAATGAAAGCATACTGTTTTATAAGTGCCATTTTATTGTACGTTGCAAGGCGTATTCAATGAACCAAATAACGTGTACGTTTTACCAATTGGTTACATAAAAATACATTAAATAAATACGAATATATTATTCAACTTTATTCGATGCAGATTTCGACTGCGCTTATGGTAGAATATACGAAATGTGCGTATGTACATTATGAATCTTGAATGAAAATCGAGCTGCAATACTAACAATTAAAAAATTAAACATTTATTTAAATTTCGCAAACTGGCACTCGCACCTCTACGTCTCACTCTGTCCCCTCAGGAGTTAGGAGATAATTGGAAACAGGAGCTAATAACGAACACATACATGTACCAGCTCTAAAAATTTCGAAAGTCCATGAGGTGGAACGTTTCGTCGACATCGAATAACGTGCTTTATTAACGGAAAAGAAATCCAACAAGCCTAATAATTCTCGATGAAGACAGAATATTAATTGGGTCGAGTGAAACAAGTAAAAATAGCAAACAGCATCGGTGGGTTTTCTGTTGCGGCTAGTACCAGCAAATGAAGAAAGGAATATTTCGGTCGAAAAATTCGCGCGAAGATCGTACCGGCGAATAGAAGGGAGAGAAGAGCGGAGCGTGACAGGGGTGCGGATGTATAGAGGGGTATCGGTGTATGTGGAGCGTACAAGGGAAAGATAGAAGGATTCGCAGCCGCCCCAGTTGAAGCATTGTACCGTGGTTACCAGAGATAAGGCATGAAATTAAATTCGACGGAATGTGGGTCGTGCTGGCGTCCCTCCTTTCGCGACCACGTCGACGGATACGACGGCACGCTGCCATGTTCTCGGTTATACACCTTCCCACGGATGAATTCACCTCGAATCGAGACGAACGTCGATTGTATCCCGTTCCACCGTAATAAGAAGAAACGTCAGAGATTTCACTACCTGCAACCCTGAAGAAGTTGCAATGGAACACGAAGAAATTCTTGTCGTATTTAAATATCAAATGATGTGATAGGGTAACTGCTCAGTGGTCCCAGTATAAAATAGTTACAGGAGGGATAATTTGAGAGGATTGCATCTTATTATACACGATGGTTCATATTTCACCTTGAATCGAGATGAACGTCGATTGTACCCTGTTTCATAATAAGAAGAAGCGTCAGAGATTCCACCATCTGCAACCTTGGGAAAATCGCAATAGAACACGAAGAAATTGTTGTTTCTAAACGTCAAATGATATGATAGAGAAACTATTCAGTGGCCTTGAACAGTGAATATTACTTGTCTCTATTATCAAATTAGCAACCATGAAGAAGTTTCAATAGGTCACTGACATTTGTCGTCAGAACGATCCCTGACGAATGGGGTAATTTAATTACAGAATGTAACATTCGTGCAATCGCGGTACAGTGTAGTGGAGGTACGAAGTATTGATCGTTCAAGATCATTTCTTCGATCGTCAATTATAGTAATCACAGTCAACACGTTTACATTTTTTTTTTTTATGTAAAAGTGTCTGGACACTCGATATTTCAACTTCAATTTAACAGACTTATGACGAGTTTACATTCACAGATATCTGTATAAATAGAAGATACTACTACAGTGCATATTCTGATTTTTTCTATGCTAAATTAGTTTCAATTTTCCTACTTTATTACAAATGCACTACCCGAAAATTTGCTGGCCTCTGTAGTTTAGAAACGTGGAATGATAGTTAAATTTAATTTGATATGGTAAGAATATTGTTCAATGGTCATCAGCAGTCAATATTACTTGTCTGTGGCATAATCAACAGGTCAGGAATAATTCGAGCGAAATGGATCTAAACAATGATTCATATTTCACTTCGAATTGAGACGAACGTCGATTACACCCCCTTGCATCGCAATAGAAAGAAAATCGTCAGACATTCTCATTCGACAACTCTGAAGACATTCCAACATTCTACGAAGAAATTCCTGTTGTTTCGAGCTGTCTGTCGACAGGAGTCGCAATCCCTCGGGGATAGAGCAACTTAATTGGAATCGATGTTGCATCCACGCAATTGCGCTAGACTAATCAACACGGCGAGAATAATTCGACTGAATTGCATCTAAGCGATTGCTCCCTGGTGAGCCATTAGACAGAGGTGCAGGAACATCGTACAGTAATACTTATTCGATTTACGCGTCAGACCTTTTCTAAATTACGAAAGTACAATATAAATATTTTTTCAATTCCCTAATATACACCTGGGGGCAGCTAGGACCTTAAAGTACTAGATTGTTCGGAAAGTTCGTAACGTTTGCTTACAATTAGTTAGGTAACATGCAGAATATGTTCTTTCGTCCCTTTCATTTTAAACGTTTGCAATAACTGCAATATTCGATCTACACTTGTGAATTTTCGATAAAACAATGTCTGAAGGTTCTTATTCATAGTAGTCTAAATACCAAACAGATAAGTGATGATTATGACGAGTTCCACTGTTTTAACTTCGATTACTGAAGCACCGCATTACTTACGGGATGACCATTGATATTATCATCCTTCGTGCACGATCGCAGCATATTTGTGACCGGTGCGACCATGATCGTTGCTGATTGATTCGAGCGATTCTACCCGAAAGGGAGTTTCGTCCGTTCGAGGAGGAGTCGCAACGCAAAGTTCGCGTTAGAACGATGAAAACGGGCGCACGCGTTTCCATCGAGCCGTGTACGAGCATAAAGGAATTTAATTTATCGAGCAGCTTTGTGCGAGCGGAATTCGAATCGACGAGAACCCCGTGGCTCTCCCCCTCGTTGCGCAAACATTTCATCGAGGATTACACGTCGCGGATACAGCTCGACGACATACCGAAAGGACGTGGGGGATCGATCGTTCGCGCACAGGATAACGAACGACGTCCGATGGATCGACGGCCGTGGAAAAACTGGACAAAGACGGATCGGAAGCGGGAAAAAGGGCAGAGTCGGTCCGAGGAAAGAGATAACGAGCGACAGGATGTCAGAAAGAAGAACCGGCATGCCAGTGTGAAAAAGCGGCTACAAAATGACCCGCAGACCAACGAGGTGGAGAACAAAGGAGTCAAAATTAAGTGGCAGACGAATGGCCGCGGAATAGAATCGGGAGGTTGGGAAAATAGGTCGGTTACTTGTTTTTAAAATTTTATCAGGTCATCCCATGCGTAATGTCGTTCCCTATCTGATAAAACACATGTTAACTAAACGTATTACCCGAGTTTTCTTTGTAGAAATTGTACTGTGCACGTGGTGGAGTGCGAGGGATCTACTTTGTTTAGAATTTTGCGATGAACAGTTGGATTGCCATAGATTCAACTTTAGTGGACAATTATCATGATGGTGTTTATCGTATTCGAAATTAGTGGTACTTATCAACTACTACCTATTTTGGTAGCTCGATAGCTTTTTAGCTGACGAAAACTTCAGTGATACTAATTCGTTGAAATCACCCTAAAATGAATTGTCTTAGAATAATAAAAATTCAGTGTCTTGATAATTAAAAATAAGTAGAATTGTTAATTGCTTACGTTTGATAAAGTCATATTTAAAAACCACATTATGTATGGAATGTTCTGATAGTAGGTAGTATATTATTTCCAGAGCATGTGGGTATAGTCTTGGCGAATAGAAGAGGACGTTGAAGGACACCTCTGTTAAAGCTGTTATATAGGGAGTCTTTCCAATTAAACTTTGACAGGTAAGAAAGAAAACATTTGGATTACTAGACAAGTACTTTTTCAATAACGAGGGATATCACCCAACTGACACACGCCGACTTTTATGCAATTTCGTTATGATATAGATCTCGAAAAAATATTTGACCCGCATTTTTTTATCGGCAAAGGTCCACATTGAAGGGGTCAAAACATTTCAAAAACAGTTTTTCGAGTTCTGTATCATGCCAAAATTGCATAAATATCAGTGTGTGTCAATTGGGTGATGTGCCTTGTAAGCTATACAACTCGCTACCGATCTTTTCTTCCTAAACGTGGGACCCTAAATGGCTACCGCCTACAATTGGGTCAGTCTGACAAAGATAGCATTTCTCGGCCACACACAGACTCAAAATGTAGAAAACACAAAGACTACATGTAATAGCACGAGAGTGAATCCAATTTCTGACTGTAAGGAAGAAGACATTGGGGTGGACTAGACCGGGAATCGAACCCCGGCCCTTCAGCTTGCTGGGTGCTTTTTCACTGAGTTATCCAACCCACTCTCGATTTTCTCTCCCTAAACGTAGGACACTAACTAAATGACTGCCGTTTACAATAGAATATTCTACGACTCAAAATAAGAAGAATATCTTGTATGAACATAGGTTCAGAAAGAGTTTAATACAGAGTTATAGTAAAAGGAGGATGTCTTTTTTGGAAGTCTGTAGAATGACCATTTAGCCGAGGGTCTATAGTTTTAGGTATATGGAATTTTTGGTGTTATTCATTTACACGTTTATTTCTAATAACAATGCATGAAAACTGTATTTGCTTTCTATTCCATGTACAATCATGGAAGATAATTATATAGACAATACCTATGGCATTTTAATATGAAGTGACACTATAAACTGAAGCTAGATCCTAGTACAAGTTTTATTATGATTTAAAGTAATAAATACTAACTGAAAAAACATATTACACACTGTCGTTACGTGGTAATGTATCAACGTTAAATTTCTTCTTGATTTTACCATAGTTAACTCTTTCTCTACTACAGGCTGTTATAGTTGCTCGCCGCGTAACGATCTGTGAGTATTAACAGTAAGGGCGACTGTAGTCTCCCTTCGCGAAATGACCTACAGGTACTACAGTCGCTCAAATAAAGAAAATTGTATGATCACCTGATTTATCGTTAGGCTTAATGGCTTTCAAATTAAATTTCGCATTTAAATTTCGCTTTGTCTTTTGCACTGGATAAATGTATCGCCTGTACAACCGTACCGTAGTGTCGGTTTTTAACTTCAGGCCTACCGTCAGTATAATAAAATACAAGGTTAAGATGTATTGTACGCTGTTCGATATGCAGAATACACTGTCTTCATATTTAGAACTGATCAGTGGGGTTTTACGTCTGCTGCTAACGCAAATAAAAACATCAATTCGCCCCTGAGCTGCCTTCTTTAGCCGTTTCGACCGTACCGCGTAGGTGTACAATAAAAAAGTATGAGAGTAGACAGTGATGAGAGTACAGGGTGCGACATTAGTATAATCGTAGCGCGTAACGAGTTAGCAGAAGGAAGGCAGAAGCCAGGGGTCCTCGTGGCCCTGGCAGCTCGCAATCGATAGCCGGAGCAGAGCTAGAGGCGTGGGAGTCTGCAGCCTCGGCAGCCAGAGAGAGGGACACAAAGAGACGTTGGACCGAATTTCCGGAGCAAGACGAACTCCTCAAGAACTGGAAGAGGAAGGAGAGCCAGGGCCACGCGAAGAAACTTGAATGCCGCTAACTAAAAGCAGCGAACTAGAGCGAAAACGATCTAAGAAGGCTCAGATTCGGTTCCATCTTTGATCCTCCCTAATTTATGTCCATCGAAACATTTTCTTCGGGGCTCCAGTCCCCCAAAGGCTACCGGATCGACCCCTTTGCTGCTACGCGTCATTGTGGCTTCACGATGACCGGCAGGAATGGCCGCCACACTGGCTTCTTTCAACCTTTTTATTGAGAACAATTGGAGAGACGCGGATAGCCGGTGCTGGCCAGTGGCTGAATATTTTATACAGGGTGAACCGCCCAACGTGACCGCCTTAAATTATTCTGTCGTTACCGGACCGATTGAAATTTTTATTTCCCCGTGTAACCTGGTTCAGAGAAGCCTTCAAGATGATTATATTACATTCTTTATAGTTGCTTTTTCTAAAGCTTCCAGATAACCTTCAGTTTTTTTAATTGATATTGGGATGAGTTTGGAAAGCGTCATAAAATATTTTTTAGTGTTTTTTTTAAAGAAATCTTTAGAAACGCTATGCAAAAGGTCAGATATCAGTCAAATATCAATAATGACTAATACTAATCCAGCAACAATGCCGGAAAGTGTACGCTACCGTAGCGTATACCAAATATTTCAATTTCGCTCTGATACTCTTTTTTATTGTTTCCACAGTTCAGATGAAAAAAATACATTTCACACTGTATATTAGAAAGATTGATACATTCAGTATTCTTTGTCGCACACATATGGTTGAAGATAGTTTTGGTAATCTTCTGATATTTTTGTTTTATTTTATATTTTCATTTAATGATAACACTTTGAGAATCAGTGCGTTTTGCACGAAACTTATTGTTGTTTCTAGCATATTCTGCGATATAAGTGAACTGCAGCGATCCCTGATGATAGATGTAAGTATATTATTAGGTCGTTCTATAAGTAGTCGCGTCCACGGACTTACTTATAGCATGTGTACTGCCGTCCAGGAGTTTTAGCACAGTTATTGTTAGTTACAATTAGATTCCTCATGTGTAACCAATTATTTTGGAGGAATTGATAGATACGTCGTTATCACACAAATGTGATGTCAGTTTCGACAGATTTAGTGCATCACACAGACGACACACAGTAGCGAACGTATTAACCAATGACAAAACGGTTCATTGTTTAAAGGCAATTAGGGTGGAAACATTTGCACCATACGTAAATCAGGGATGGCTGAACGTGTTAACCTTTCACCGTCCCCACGTGTGTCTCCCAGATAGCTCATTAGAGCAACGTTAGGTATAAACTGTATTACACTTCCGCACAGAAACGCCTGCATGTGTAAAGATGAATAACTATCTGAATTATTGCAGCGTTTATGTTTTCTCTTTCCTATACAACGTTACTTAATGATTTTATTTATTTTTAGTGCAAGTTAGTGCATTATTGTTCCAGAATGAATCGGTTTTGTCACAGAGAAAGGATTGTAATTTATTGATAAACAACAACGAACACGACAGAAAAATATAAAAGGAGTGAATGCACTGAAAATCCAGCAGCAAACAAAATAAGTTTCTAGATGCACAAATATTTACATAAACGATGTCATACTGATATACAGGGCGAGTCACGCAATTGGGTCGGGCTGTAGCTCTGCATTCATAAAATTGAAATATCCCGTGACATATTCATTTCTCGAATACATTAGCTCCATACTTTTGTCCGCAGAACATTCAGAAGAATCGATTTATGTAATATAAAATATGTGGTTCCATTAAAACAGAAGCACAACCGCACTTTTCTGGTGCATCATCGCACTTACGAAAAAGATACGTTCACCGAAGTATACGCATTCTAATACAACACAACTTTTTTTTCTATCATTAACCAAAACAGAGTTAGAAACCGGCCCAATTGCGTGACCCGCCTCGTATATCACCTATTAATACGATTATCAACAGGACCTGCTGTTCATCGGGTGACACGCGAGGACATCAAACGATTATGTAATCCGCAACAAATTTCGTCGTAGCTGCAACCGTAGAACAACAGTAAACAGCTCGAGAATAATATCCAGAGAGCAGAGAAGTCAGTAAAAAATCCTCACGATTAATTGTCTCGCGACGAAACAATGGTGGGAGATAGGGATCGGGTAATTGAATAGGGTGGGAGGGAAGTAAATAAATCGTTGGCGTTGCAAGGCCCGTAAACGGTAAGGTATTTATAGATATAGCAGGAGAAAGCACAAGAGACACGAGATAAGAAAAGGAAAGGAGAAAAAGAGAAAGAGAGAGAGAGAGAGAGGTAGGGAGAGAAGGTAGCCTTTTTATCCTCGGTGGGAAGAGCTTCTCGTTCGCAAATGAGGCACGAGCGTCGAGATAAGGGTGGAAAAGCCGCGGGCCAGGGTCGAGCGTATACGCGAATAAAGGGCGATCAAACGCGATAAAAACTCCGCTCGTGAACCGATAAGCCCTAATTGAATGTTCCCTCTCGATTTTAGCCGGCCGTAAAACCGGAAACTTTAGACGAGGACCTCCGCGCTACCCGATAAACCTAGTCCTCTCCACGTACTTCGACACACATTTCTCTCCCTTCCCTGTCCAACCTACTTTATGCATGATACGCGTCTCTCTTCGCTGTCCCCTGCATCAGAGATTTTTTTCTTCTTAGAGGCGTCGTCGCTCGCCTCATGCCCATAGAATCAGGAGGGAACGTAATTTTGATTGCGCAGATACCACTGAGAGTAAGAATATTAACGTCGACGGCGTTGCCATGTATCAGCGCTAAGATGGGTGACCGTTTTCAGTGATTCCGTGCCGCTGTTGACACATGGTGCTTCGAAACTGATAAACGTGTAGGTACCCTGGCTAAATGACCAATAGGGTTATGTAAAAAGAAAGAAGAAGGAAGAAAAATATTGGTGTATCGGAGGAGCATAGGAGAGGTCCTTTGGAATCTTGAGAGACGATGATGTTGGATGGCCAACCTTTTGTGAAGCCTTCTAAACAGCACACTTTCTGGAAACAAACTCTACCTCTAGTGATCAAGGATAGAAGCTCTACCTTTAGTCGTCAATGGTGCAGTTCGCCAAGACTCGTCATCACACCATTCTCTTTCCATACAAGGGTATTTAAGGTGACCAAGAATCTGGAATAATAAGTTTTTTGACTTGAAACCGCATTGTGCCTAATTTCTTTCGCGGAATTCAACATCATTGAGAGTAAGAATATCAGTGTCAACGATGTTGCCATTAAGCTACGCTGGCCAAGGTCAGCGCTAAGGTTGGTGACCATTTTGGTGATCGCATGGTGTAAAATTTAGGTCCCCTGGATAATTGACCAATAGGGTTATGTAGGAAGAAGAAGCAAGAATATCGGTGTAATGGAAGAATATAGGAGAGGTCCTCTGGAATCCTAAGAGAGGATGGTATTAGATGGCGATTAGTTTCTGGATGAGCTGGAAACAATTCTAACGAGATGTAGTAGCAACAAGTAGATTAGGCTAACGTAAGGAAACTTCCCACTCTATTTCTTGCCTCAGGTTTCTTTGTTTTGACAATAACTCTTTCATTTACGCGGCTTGTCTACGGCTGTACAGTGAGAAGAAAACGATATTGCTAAAATGAAAATTATGTAGAAATCATGGCAAGAGAGAGCATTAGTTGTTACAATTTATAGATACTTTGTTAGTTGGGTTAAAGGTGGCTCGTAGATAGTTAATATTGACTTCGCTCTGGGTACACCATCTGATCAGTAAAGATATACAGGGTGTCCCATTTTCAGGCGTATATCTTCGAAACTAGTAGTCATCGAAAAACATTTCAGACGAAAGTTAAATGATACCAATAATAGTTTCGAAAATATTTCCATAGAATCAATTAAAGTGGAACATCTCCTGTTATGACTGTTTTAACAAATCTGTCATAACAAATCTGTCATAACAAATTTGATCATGAAACAGCGTTCAAACAACGTCATTGAAGAATTCGTTTCTTCCAAAACATTTTCAAAATAACTACGACATGTCAACCTCAAAATCAGTCATTTTCGTTAAAATATTTTTCGATAGCTTTAACAGTTTCAACGATATTCGCGTAGAATCTAAAGCTCAATATCTCTCAAATCAGATAAGATACACAAAATCTCATGATTCAGTTACTTGAAGAAACCGTACACCCCACTCTACTATTTCTAATTTTTAAATTTTTATTAATTCTTTAGATATCAAGGACACTTTAATTTTCGTGCATCTGTACACAAACTTTCGTCTATCGTGTTAAAACCCCTAATTCATCCCCTTTGTAACAACGCATTATACCCTATCCCATGCAGAACACGTCAGATCGCGATAAACGCGACAGAGGTCGAAAGCCTTCAACTAAATGGGTCGAGAACCAATAGCAGTCGCTTAAAGGACTCTCTACGGTTCTGCCTGGTGGACAAGAGATTCGCGAGGCCTCTTAATTAAAGCTGACCGAACGACGGAGTGCAGTCGGCATTCAGAAAAATCATCCCCGGTGATCTGCCTTGGATCTTCCCCGAGGAACATTCCCATCTACGTGTCTGAACGCGTGGCTGGTCGCGATAACGAGCTCGTAACTATCTGCTGTTCGCGTCTGCTGAATCCCTGCAGACAAATAACGGTAACGTTCTGCCGTGGCTTCGAAACGCCGGTAATCCGGTCTCGTTGTACGTTACTTAACGTCAATTACGCGGAGACGTTGGCAAAAGACGCCTCCGCACCTAAATGGCTGATTCCGCGAAGGTCGAGGCAATGAAGGACGAACCCCGTGTCTGGCTTGAAAACGAGACCGGTGCACGGTTAAGGAGGAAAGTAGCGCGATTACGATCCCTCGATGGCGTCGTTGCAGCTTCTTTTTCCACGGAAAATTTCGTTTTCCCGTCGGGCAGACCAATTCGCCGGAAGACTGGGCGGACGGCGTCGAAGGAAAACGGGGAAGTCCGAGTAGGCGGGCGAAATTTCATTGGAACCTCCTTTCCGTGGCTCGTTCTCCTCCCTTTGGTTTACCTCGAGCTAACTTCACGATTTCAACATCTACTATCGTCCGAATCCTTCTATAGGATGTGATTCGTACGCGTATTCTTCGAAATGAATGATCGAAGTTGCTGCGTACACCTCGCACGCCTAACTTTGGATGAGTGGTTGAGATCGGGATTGAGAGAGTCGAGACACGTTTCACGTTTTGAAAAGTATATTAAACAAAATGTATATGTTGGCGAGTGTTACACTATCGTGTCTCGCTTGGATCTATCTGAATATACAGGAGGAGTCGAATTTTATAATGTTTTTGAATGCCAAGAGCGAATGAATGTGACCAATCACCGTTGAGAGTTACTTGGAAAACATTGTGCATTTATTGTAGGGATTCTTTATTTATATTCATACCAATTTGTCGAATGGCGTGGTCTTTAAAGTCTTTGAAAAGCCTTTAAAATATAACACTTCACGTGTGTTATATTTTAGTATGATTAAGGGAATTAGGAGTGACCTCGGAGCGCTTACTTTCGGCGTCCGTCGTATAGCACTGCAGGGGAAACTTAAACTGGCTTCTCAAGGACAGAACTTTTCCACCCGCATACATAGAAGCACGCCACATGGACAGTTTTCATTTCTGTAAACTGTTTCGATCTTTATTTTTATATTATTTATTATCGTTGTTATTACAAGCAAACAATAAGTGTGCGAGAGTACTTATGAAACAGACAAAGTAATGAGGCACGAGTTGGGGAGAAAAGAGGAAGGGGGTGACAGTAATTAAAAAGAAAGACGAAATGATTATAGCAAGGTATAATTCATCAAAGGATCGATAAATTAAACGATATACAGAAGAAAAATTGTCAAAGTGCTGTGTTTCATTTGATCTTGAGATGCCAATTAAAGTCTACCCTACAATAGCTCCTTGTCTAATCAGGGGTGCTGTTCCTAAACGTTTCTAATTTACTACCTTAGCTTGCAATTTTGTTCATATCATAAGCTCTGTATAGTAACTTGATAAACGCTGGAAAATTTTAACCGTGTTGAACAAACGGCTCCAGAGTTCGGAGTGATAGAGGGTGAGCCATGCAACTGGGACGAGCCATAACTCTTTCTCAGTTGCAAATGTAGAAAAATGCTAGTGAGGAAGTTGAATGGCTCAACGAGTTTTATCTTTCAGTAATTGCACCTTTTTCACACGTGTAACGATGCATCTGCAACATGCAAATGTATCTTCTCTGACAAATGGAGTCTGTATATATTTTTCCGTATACAGGGTGAGTCATTTAATTTCGTTATACTGAATTATTTATAAACTATTTGCTGCATGAGAAACTGTTCCAAACAAAAGTGACCAGTTTTTTCCCGTTTCGCTTGTTTATCGAGATACGAACGTCACCAGCTGTCTCTTAAATGAAATACCCAACATTTCACTTTGCAATTCGCTGAGTAAACAATTATTAGGGCATATGAGGTAACAATGAAATGAGGAGACATTTAGAATTTATTCATTAATATATACACTATTGTTATTAAATCAGCAGGTTGCTAAAAATCGATTATTCATCACACTTATTATCAGAAATTCACTTGGTATGTAAATTCATATAATGAAATCGATTATTCATTTATTCTAAAACGTTTATTATGCAATCGTAAATGAACAATAAGCGCTCATAACGCAAAAGGGATAAGAACACAGTAGAAATGTGAAAAAATCAAATTTCTAAGAATCTTTGAAAAACTAACGATGTTAAAGTTTTTCAGTATCAATAAAACAATTTCCTGTACAGCATAATCTCTGTATAATAATTTCCTGAATTCTTTAGCATTATTTCGCCCGTTTGTGTCGCAACAGCAACGCTACAGCATTTTCTATTTCGTTTTACGAATACTATATCTTTCGAAAGTCCTTCTTTTTCACGCCCTCTATAGATTCCACGAGATTCGATCCGTTCGTTTTATCCATACCCGGTTTTCTCCCCCGTTCTTCTCCTGAGCATTTTATATACTTCCGCTTTGTTTCTTCCTGAGATTAATGACGGTAATTACGGTGGAGAAGCATTTCCTTTCGCGGCGAAACGGCGCTGGAATTATTAAATGCGGTTCGCCTAATAGATGGTGGTTGATTCGCCGCGACATTAGCGAACGTTGCTCTTTAATTTGTTGCTGCTTGCCACAATCGTCCAGAAGAAATCGCGAAACTGATCCGTTCGATATTATCCTTGCATTTCTGAATTTTCATATAGATTCCATGAACCTTTAGCATCACAATCTATAAGGTCATTGAATAAGCAATGTCGTTTCTAAAAATTAACAACTGCAGTTATTCTTAATTATCAAGATACTGAATATTAATTTTAGTGTCCTTGTTTAGCTGCTTTAACAGTTCTGTCAATCCATCTTCAGTAAATTTCTATTGTTTCAAGGCAATTCATTTCAGGTTGATTTCAAGCAATTAGTATCATTGAATTTTTTTTCAGCTAAAAAGCCGTCGAGTTACCAGAATAGGTAGTAGTTGTAGGTACAACTAATTTCGAGTGTGATAAACGCGATCATGATATTTTTTCCAATGAAATCGCATCTTAATTATAAAATTTTTAGCAACAGGTCTTTGCTACGGTAATCCAAACGTTCATCGAAAAATTCTAAACGAAGTAGATCCCTCCATTCCGCCACAAGCATGTTACAATTTTTACAAAACAAACTCGGATAACATATTTATTATTTATTTAACATGTGTTTTGTAAGATAGGAAACGGTATTACTTATGGAATGACCAGATATTTTCAAACGAGTGTCCCTGTTCAGAGTATTTAATTGTTAAGTAGTTTTATGCGCGTAATTATTATAGAGGAGACCAACGTACAGCAACACTTTAAACCTGCAGATAAATTAGAAAATAAGTAAAAGAATACTAATCATAAACTTGTTGTTTTGTCAAGCAATACCAATTACCAATTACAATATTGGCAATTTTATTATGGAACAATGGTTTGATGTTTGAAACCGTTGAAAATATAAACATCAAATTAATAACGCATTAATGAAAATGAATACAAATTGAAACGTAATTCGTACGATGACCAATACATTTTTCTCAAAAACAAATCAAACAAATTTTAAGTGATTAATAAAAGCAAGAATTTTCAGCCGTTTTTGCTGATTCGAAATTGTAGAACCATTGCCACGCTACGCCATTATAATTTATATTGAATTTGTTTTGAAATATTTTAGCATTTTACCAGACAGAGCGTATTGGTACAGTTTGACCCTTTAATTTCGTAAATACTCTATACATAAGGATATGTAACAATAAAGAACATGGCAAAAATAGCAACGCCAATAAATAAATAATTTTTTTTCGTATTTAAAAAATTTATATAACGTGAAACTAGCAAATATTAACATTCGGATGAGAACTAAAAATTAATTTACATTTTTTAAGCATTTCATTATGAAAAAACGGTGTGTAACTTGGAGCTCACTATGGAGTATAATAATTGCATATACATGCAATATATTTATACATATGGAATTCCGTAAAACAGAAATTCAAAGAATTGAATTACGCAAATATTATCGAATATACTCGAAATGTTATCATTATAGCCTGACGTGGAAGTTACAAATCTATATCATGTAAAAATAACAACAAAATTATTATTTCAACGCAATGAAAAGAGAGTCAATTCAATCTACGTATCCCTATAATTATTATACAATCCTTTCCTTGTTTATTGAAACAATAAAAATAAAAACGTCAATATTCACACGAAGTAATCGCTGTCTATCAAGGTCATGATGGACCACAACATTCGAGGCCATAAAACAACATGACACAAAAAGCGATCTATCATTCCGGAACAAGTTTGAACAATACGTACTCTTCCCTTAAAAAAAGGAGTGATGCGACAATAAGATGCTCAAAAAATGAAATAAAATGTAAAAGATACAGATATATGAGTGTGCGACTTCAAAGTTACATAGCATTACAGAGGATTAACATAGAATAATAAATAATAAACGTTACGGAAGTATTTGCCGACCATATTGCCGAAATATTTATTAAACGATCAATGTAAGTCGTTAAAGCGGTCAGCCATTATAATGACATTTCGTTCCAAAGAAACGCGCACAATCAGCAGCAAGCCACGATAATGGCGCGTAGCAGCCAAACGGTTCGGCAACGTAATGGCGCTCAAAGAACTTAGTTTCCCGGAAAACGAGCTTCGATGGACGTAAATTAAAGGGGATCAAAAGGGTGGTAAGAAGTTTTTCGTTCACGACGATAGGATTTCCGGGGACTTCCGCCGTATAAACGCGCCCTTAACTTCTTCTTAACGTGGCTCGTTCGTTCCGCGGGGTTCTCGCGTACACCACGAAGGAAACGGTGGCTTTCGAACGGAAAGAATGGTAGAAACTCGATAACGCCGGGAGAAAAATATTTTCAAACGGCACGGTTCCCTCGCCTTTCGACCGTAACTTTTCTCATTTCCTTCTTGCCGCCGCTATCGAACTCTTCGCGAGAACGCCTCGAAATAATGTCGCGATCGTCTAATTGCTCGATCGATCTTCTCCGGCGGAGTCTCCATCGCGGAGAACGGCGGCGAAAAAGTGGAGAAAGTAAAAATCGCACCTCGCGAGAAGGGACGAAAAATTGTGAAAAGAGTGCCGAGAGATTTCGCGTGAAAAGGGGGTCGAAGTGGAAGAAAAGCTCTCGATTCAGCCGGCGAATTAAAGCGTCGCGTCGGCGAGAATGAAAAATTAAAACGTGGACGCGGGACACGTATTTTTCTCCCGACCGAAAAATTTTCCAAACGCAACCTTCGCCGCCGTTTCGCCTCGAAATCCTGCGAAGCTTTCTCGTTCACGAGGCGAGCGGACAATTTTCAATGAAAAAGCCCTCGCGAACAATACCTTGACGAGGAGTTACGCTTTTCGAGCTGAAAACCGCCAAAATACGGGTATCACCAAAGATCTTTTTTTTATTTTGAGTTATCACCGATTACAGCGACTAAACTTGTTCGGGCTGTTTCAACATGATAAAACTAGGTGCCGTTTTTTTTTAAGAATAGTTTCAGGGAGGTTATACCTCGGTTGAACTTGATCGAACGCTTTCTGTGTCGCGTGGGTCGCACGAGCCCCACGTATCATCATCGATCGTAAGATAATTGTTAATTCTTCTCATATTTCGAATAAAATTAATCTCTTCAGGTTTACTGACGTATTCGTATAGTGGTATCATGCGTGTACACTCCTCTTCTCAGAACTTCTGAATACTTTTGAATTTTCGATTTTTGTTTAATACCTCTAAATTCATATTGAATAAATATCATTATTTTCTGGCTTGAATAAATTTGTTCTTAAAGAGGTTAATGTCGCAATGAGATTACAGAATAAAAAGTATAATATGAAATAGATTAAACAGTTGTAACTATTAATAAATTCAATGTTTTGACATGGAACGTTTTAATTACATAATTTCTTATTCTTACAGAATTCTGAACAATAATATGTGAATAACAATAATAAAGCAACATAGATGTACAATTGAATAGTTAAATATTTTTTTTTCATTATTTATATTGAAAGTAGGATACTGTAACGTGTTTGGTTAGGTATGGCTGGTTTCACTACAGTAGTTGAGGAATCATAGTAAGTTCTGTGCCACAGTGAAAAATTTCGAACCTGGTCCGACACATTAATAGTGAAAATTGTTACAGCTAGCACTGTATGTACATTACAGTGTATGTTTATAAATACACATTCTTAGGAATAAAAATAAGAAATTTAATAGCACAATTGTTACTTCTTATTATTTACTAAATGTTTATGTTACTTGTAATTTACAGAGAATTAGTAATTATATGATTCAATGATATTAGGTGTGCTGATAAATGTAAGCTAGTGTGGCAGTGATTTCTTAAAACTGCATGTTGTTAAAGACAAAAATATTTAACTAGTTTATGGTATAGCTTTTATTTTATATTATCACTATGATGTAAATATTCCTCAAAATTTAATCCTGCTATTTGACTGAATCAATTAATAGTTATATAATACGTGAGCGACTTTTACCCTCCATCTTATTTAATTTTTTATCTTGTTCCTATATTATTTAATTTTCACCCAGCAGCATGCTTTCAACATTTTGCTTAGAAAGAAGAATATTATATTTCAGCTTTTATAAAATGTCTTATGAAAGAAGTCATCGTGCACGGAGTTAATAGAATCCCAAGGAATATGCATAATTAAAAAAAAATTACATTCTCTGCCGGGTCCAGGTGAACAGGACTCAACATGGCGGAGAGAGCTCACGCTAGTCTCGTCCTTTACTCTCAAGACTTAATGTAAGTCTGCTTGGAAGTGGAAAAAACAGGTATATCGCGGTGGAAAACATTAATTAAGTCCTCCTGGCGGTGGCGAACGTAGGAAAAAGGCAGCTTGCACGAAACCAGAGGAAAGCACATCGTAGTTGCGGAGTGTTATTTGAAACGCGTCAGACGATAAGTTTCCAGAAGGAAAATTTCACCGGCTCGAGTACATAAACGCCGCTAATAAAGGCCTCAAAGGACCGAAAAAAGGATCCACCCTTGTTCCCACTTTTTCCGGCTGGATGGGAGAGAAAAAAACGAGAAGCCCATTTACCAGACAACCCTTAGGACTACGAACCCCCTAAAAGTGTCCAGCATCATTTACTTAGCTGACAAAAAATTGGGTAGATGGGAATTCAGATTTTTAGATAAAAGGATCCTGCGAGTGGCTTTTTTTCGTGTGTTTCGCGTGACTCGGTGGATATTGGAAGGAGTAAAGAATGTTAGTTGAATTTCACAGTGGAAACAACCATACCTAACCAGACAAAGTGTAATTTGAGGTTTTTAATATATTGCTTACAACAATTACAGATTCAAGATCTTCAATCATTTTGTATTTAATACTATAACATTCCCAGTTAGTATTTCTTGCATATAGTTTTTGGAATATTACAACGTCCGCTCTGACTGTACACTGTATACAGTACTATAGAACCACGTTTATCCGAAAATTGGATCATCCTCTGTCAGTTGCAAGCTAAAATTATCACTATTTCCACCGTGTACTTAATTTTATACTAAAATAACATCATCTTTTTTATGTGAAACATAGTTACAATATGAGTTATCCTGTTACTAGTCATAAATCGGGTAATCGAAGTTCTTTCGTATTTGTAATTTTTTAATTCGATTTAACACCTTAATGAACAATAAATAATTTAAGTGTACGGTTCCTTAATTACATTGTGCAATAAAGAAAAAATACCTTAAAAATATATTACCAAAACATGGAATGCCGAACGTATTATCATTTTCGGCGGATATAAAATTAATTGATAACATTATTGAATTCTTCCAACTTTACTGCTAATAACTATAGCAGTATCTACGATATCAAATGATCAACAGAAAAGATATTCAATTATTATACTTGAATTTCTAAATCATTATTGCAATGTTAAATCTGTTCAACATTTCACAAGCGACAAAACTTAAACAATACAATTAAAAAGTTGGACAGTCAGTAATCAGTGACCTCTAAAACAGTCAACGTGATAAACGAAAGTGTTGACAGTCGAAGGATCGAAATCTTTCAAGATGGTGGACGAGCAACAGGGTCGTAGCATTTCAATCTTCCGCCGAACGGACGTTCGGACGTTGCGGAAATAGATAAAACTCGTTTCAACGATGAAAATTTCGGAGAAAAAACCGTGGACAGGAGTTGGAAGAAGCGTCCTTGATTCCGAGCGAGCGAACACTCGAAGAGAACTCGAAATGAGAACTTAAAGGCTTTACGTTCGTCGCGTGGAGCCCGCACGAAACCAATTACGCTAAAAGATCCGTTACGTACGGAGAGCTACAAGTTTCCTTGGGAGAAAAAGGCGAATGGAAGGAGATTAAAAAAAGAAAGGGTCGGTGGGAGAAAAGCCGTGGACAGGGTTTCCGTCGGGGCGGGAATAATAACTATAGCCAGCTTCGTCATTATGAATTATCTATGCGGGAGCGGGGCCTGCGCTTTTACATCGAGTAAAAGCAAATTTCACTCACGAATCGACAGACGTCCATCCTGCTGTTCAGGATCGATCTACAGCTTCGTTCATGGAAAATCGAATTCGTTCTGAATTGACGCATCTTTTTTCAAGCGTACGTTGCTTCGAATTCCTCTTTAGATTTTATATAAAAAATTTACGCACCGTAGAAATTGGTGCCACTCTACAGGAATACAGTGAGAAAAGATGATGTGGCGATCTCAAGTGTTGGAATAGTCCTGTTAACTTAAAAAGATTCACCTACTTGTGACAGTAGTAAATAGAAATTGATAGTTCGACATTTTCAGTGAAAAGATAGTAATTTAATGTTGATTTTGCTCTCAGAAGTAATTTTTACGATAAAGAGAAAATTCGTCAACTTCTAGCATTTCCTGAAGATATTGAGATAGTTCAAATTTTGTAATCATGCTTGATTAGTATGCATATAGTTCCATGCTCTCGCTAATAAACCTTTTATGTTGTTGATGTGATATTAAAAATGAATAAACAAGTTCGCCTATACAGAGGATGTTGGAAATAGATGGCTGAACTTTAAAAGCGAATTTTATTGACCTGAAGATTGAAGACAGGTCATTCCAATGTTTGTTCAGAAATGCTTCCGGTTCGAATTATAAACGCTTTTTACAGTGTTCAATTTTGCGGAAATATATAAAAAGTCCGTGCTTCCGTTTCTTTGATTGCGATTATTCTCATGTTTGCTAATAAATAAAAAAATGATAGTACGTGTATGGCGGTATACAGTTGTATTATTAATTACAGAATATTCTTATTATTCCAGAAATACGCACGTGTCTAACGCGTTCATACCAAATTTGAAAAATATGCAACGATGCCAACAGTATTTTTTTTGGGGGAACATTAAGTGTATAGACGTCAAAAAAATATATGAGGACGTAAGTGATAATAACAAATATATTTTCATACTTTAAAGATAAATTTTTTAAGCATTCTTTAAATCGTTGAAGGTTTTTTCAAATTCGGATATATTACTGTTATAATACAAATGCGTTAAAAATAATACAATAACCCTAACTTCGTTCAAGCAGTGTTACTTTGATTTAGGCATCCTTCACGTTCTATGTGTTTAATGAGTGTTTTTTTCATACCCTGCGCAGCGTTATTAAATTTACGAGCTGCAGGTCCGCGGCATAGACTAATTTTGTCTGAATTTATAGAAGAGCTTCATAGCGCTGGAGGGGTTAACATTCATTTTTTTTTTTTAATCGCTAACGAAACTCTCGAAAAGCCACGTCGGCCAAAGTAATTTCCCCGTTGTCCCGCTAACCGTGTTAACAGCCTTCGATGAACGTTTCGTCTTTGTTGGCTCTTCCGGTTCGTTTTACGCCCGTCGATTCGTCAGCGAAACTCGCTTCTATCGAGTGACTTATAGAACCCTATCGAATCGACCGAATACCAGTCGTTTTGTTCGTTTCAATTCCCTCTTCCGACGTCACCGAAAATATTCCTCCGAAAGGGTTAGCTGAATCGAGAAATCCGCGTAGACCCCCGTGCACGTCAAGCTTCAATTTCTAATCCAACGTTCACCGACCCCATTGCGTTCGAATCGACGTGGACTCCCGATAGTCTCCGGTATCAGAAGAAAATCGTGGAATCGATTGGAAAAAAACTTTCTTCCCGAAACTTGCCACTTACCTCGGATCCCGTCTGTACCGTAGCAGCAGTCTTCAACTTCCCACAGTCGGTTCGCGGGGCATGTCGTGCGAAACTTTCCCGGTTGTTCGTCGAATCCGCTCGAATCCGCGGCGATCCCCTCGGCGAAACTTTCACGAACTCGAGGACAAAAATTCCTAGGGCCCTCCGGCCCTGTCTACCTACGCGAGACGTCGCACTCTTCAACCTACACTTCGCGATCCAACCGCTCAAAAATGGCAATCTCCCGGAACGTCGCGAGCTTCCTCGACGTTTACATCGATCTAGGTCCACGAGCTCGTGTCATTTGTTTCTCATCGTCGAGCACCGTTGTTCAGCAGCCGGGTGTCAGCGACGGTTCATCCTCGACGATCTTGAGGGACGATCTTGAGGAACGCACGTCCGATCGGAGAGTCCAGGGTCCACGGGAGCCATCGCGGTAGATCCAGAATTTCACCAGGCAGATCCGATCAGTAGGTTACGAAGGTCTGGTCGCAGCATCCTCACCCGGGTCGCGTGCTCTTCGTGTAGATCAATCAGGCAGTCGAACCTCCGGCAGCGGTCTGTCAGGAACACGAGAGATTTTCGAGTTGCGTACAGCAGACACCGTTCGTGTGATTGAAAATGAATCAGAGTCGAGGCGAGGAGAAACGACGTTCCTCGAGTGCCGTGGAAACTGTCTGCCGTCCATGAAGAGCGTCACCGGCACGGACGCACCCCGTACACGGGGTGCACAGGGCGCAAGATCATTGGTCGAGCGAATTTCTTCGCATGCGCGGCCTCGTGCGGTCCGATCGCCGCATGAAGGAACGCCGCAGCCCCAACAACCCCTCTTTACCACCCCTCTCGCACCCCTACTCCCATCTTTTTCGACACTTCGTCTTCTTCGACGAACGCCAACTCCGAGACGTCGAAGGCCGAGGCCACGCGCCCCAATCGCCTTCTTCGTCAGCTTTCCTCTCGACCTTCTTTTCGGCCACTCGTTCCACGATGTTTTATTAGCGTAGGGGATGGATAGGTCATTATGGAGTTTTTAAGATTTTATGTTTACAGTAAAATACTGATTGTTCCGACTGAGAACGTGAGGTTTTATAAAATCTATTTTCTTCTTCCGTTCTTCGTTGTTTGTGTGAGGCGTACTGAGTATAGAGGGTGCGTCAAAAGTCGTGGTACAATCGAGAAGGGGTGATTCTTCGTATGGCAATAAACCGCAATAATGGAGACAATTTTTTCATATGGTGCTTCGTTTTATTAACTTAGGGGATGTCTCAGTCATTTTGGAGTCTTTACATTTTACGTAGAATAAAATAATAATTGCTGGGACTGAGAACGTGTGGTTATGTGATATAATCTTTGTGCTACGTTGTTGGTATCAGAAACATTGGGTATTCACGATAAAAAGATATTTCAATCCAATCGATGACACTTGTTCCTCACAAGTTCAATCTAATCAAAAAAATACCTGGACCCAAAATATACAGTCTTTATCTTCCAGTTAGGTTTTAAATAAGTCACACTAAATTCAGATTCATATTCTTAAAAATTCAAGGAGGATATAGTCTAACTTTATCTCCTCTCTGACTTATGTTTCAATTCGAGGTCGTTTAAAATTTATTTCAATTATACTTATCGAAACTAAAATTACAAAATTTGCTGTCAGGTAAATTTTACATTCCACTATATTGTAGTAATAATTAAACATCAGACCTAATACAACATTAATCCTTTGAGAGCGAAATATTGTACAGATAAATGCATTCTGTGAACGGAATATTTGCTGCCATACTGCATAGCATGTTTTGTTCTGAACTTTTTGAATAAATTCAAACCCAAAAGCAATATAAAATAAACGGAATCACGAAGATTGAAGTTACAATGGGAATTATAGGATCATAAACTGCACATATCTGGCAAAAAACTTATGAATTTTCGAATGCAAAGCCAAGTAACTTGTAAAATGTATTTGTACGGACATAGACCACGCTGATGACTTTCGAAGGATGCATCCATATCTCTCGAAGGGTTCATACAACATTTTGCACATAAAATTAGCTGTCGAATCCCTTGGTAAAGTATTTGTATTTTCTCCGAGACCATCCTGTATTTCATCCCTTTCAAGAAGACACAATTTTTCACCGTTTATCATCCCTTAGCAAGTTCCTCTTTTCGCGTATATCGTGGCAGCCTCGATCGCCTACCTTCCATTCTCTCATTCTTCCCTGGATATATCGCAACATCCAGTCTCGTATATTTAGAAACGATAAGCTGAATGATTTTATGTCGCCCACGAGTTTTCGGGCCAGCTGCACGCGAACTTTTGTGAGGTGATCGGCGGCATTTTTAAAATCGCCTAAACGAACTTCACGATCGCACGAGATTACAGTACAGTTGAAACTGTCGCGTAAATGCTGGCCGGATCGTAAAATAGCGAGATCCTTTAAACCGTTTGTGAAAGACCGTCCAGAGATTTATCCATCGGTCTAAAGCTTGAGCGCAGTGAATACTGGCGTGTTCAAATATAACTGGGATTGATTTCGTCTTGCCAAACGACCGCACGCAAACCTTTGTTAGGTGCTGTCCTGATGGCATCGGTGACATTTTTAAAATCGCGTGAACGAACGTCACGATCTAACAATAAAAAATATCGCATGAGTGATGGCTGTATGGTAAAATATCGAGATCCTCTTAATTGCCGTTGAAAGAGCGTTCAGATACTGATTCATCGATTTAAATCTCGATCGTGGTGAATTCCAGGGTGTTAAAATGTAGCTGGGGTGGGATCACTGATTTCAATAACGTATTTTTTATTAAATCTAGAAGAAAGATGGGTGGATACGTGTCCGACGTACACATACAATGAAAAAATAGAAACGGTATTGTTGGTGCACACGTTCGATTAATTCTCTGCGTGTAGGTGCGTTTAAATGGCACACCCTGTACACGAGAATTTACTCTGGATCATAAATAAGCCGAGATCCGCCGGTTGGATCAAAGAGAACAAAGGAAATATTGAACTGATAGAGACGGTAACGTATTCTCGAACAGACGATGACGTTATACCTTATAAGTGAGCGAAAGGATAGAATACTATCTCTATCGTACTATAAATTTTTAGATTGGCAACTAAATTCGCGATCTGTTGAATGTCTTCTCCTCAAAATTTTCTCACCTTTACCGTCGCCGAGTCAAAAATTACCAGAAATATAACGAGAGGACATTCAAAATTATTCCAAGAATTTTAATAAATGCTTTCGCACAATACTTTTGACGTCGAATTTACTTGCTAAGACAGTATAAAGATTCCATAAGAATGTGTTCTTGTTTTGTAGTGATCGCCTCCGACACTGCTCGCGTAAATCGAGATTTGGATTTCGTATTCTGATTCTCTATCGATCGAAAGTAAATCTCAGCATCGTCGCTGGTTCGGTAGGTTTTGAAACGGGACAAGATAGCACTTACATATGGCGATGGAGACGTAGGGGATGGCTGGGGTTGCACTCGGTCACCTGTCGCATCGACATATATATTTAATGGTGCGCACGAGAGCTCGCACCTTCGCGAGCACTTCCTCTTGCATCAGGTTGAAGCACATCGCGATCAACGCCATACCTGCAACATCGTCACATTCGGTTATAAAGGTGACACATGAAGAATTCGCGAATGGTGGATCGAAACCCACCTAAAGCTGTGGATCACCCGATTAAATGACTATAGCAGTCGTTTCTGGGTTATGTAGAGGGAAGAAGAAGAATTTGCAAAAAGAATCTATCTCAGAGAAGCTTGCATTAAACCAGTAATGGCCACCGGAGCATGTGGCCTTCCCCCACTCTAGGTCCATTCCCCTCATATGGACTATGATCTCTGACGACGATGGACCAAGGGGGGCGAGGAGCAAACTGGAGGAAACTGTAACGAGGGGAATGGACTTAGAGTGGGGAAAGACCGCACCTCTGGTGGTTATCAGTGTATTAGACCATTCTATTTCGTGGCACGGTGGAAAATTCAGTGCCTGATCAGACACGCGAAAAAGCTTCTGAAAAAAATATGTGCTCTTTTCCACAAACTGTAATAGATGCTGTTAGCATATTTTTGAGGATGTCGAGCTATTCTTCTAATCTTAGAAAGGGTAATTGCTTTCCAAAGTAAAGCTAATGTATTAAATATTGTGGTTTGAATAGTTCTTAATATTTTATAATAGGACTGATACTAAACACTAAGCACTAATACGAATAACAATAATAAGTGATGTGATCAGAAACTAATATGTTACATATCTTCAGTTACAATTTCGAGTCAAAACGGTGAGTACATTTTCAGTTACAATTTCGTCTGATGTGTCATTTAAAATTCAATACATGAAATCTCCCCCGTGGTTAAGTAAATCTGGCAGATGGCAGTACCGACGTGAAATGTACATATACATGGTCAAATATACAAATATTCATCTGTTTGATATTATGTATAAATATTTCTCATTTTACACTATCGTTGTAACGTAAACGTTACTGAAAATTTCATAAGGATCAGTGATTACTTGATGAAATTAAAATCGCTGCGTGCCTGCTTGTCTTTTAAATTTTTGAAAGTCCTTCTACTTATACTTTAAATTTTTCTTATTTTCTTCCTTCCTCTTAGTTTTAGATAAACTACAATAGAACCAGCATCCAACAACTCCAATTTTAGTTCCACGGTTACTTAGTTGATCAATAATTAGTCCTGTCAGGCACACGATTAAACTTCAATTTAACAATACCCTCGCATCTCTGATACGTCTCATGCCGCGTGGAGCGCACTTGCCTCACTCAATGGATTTAATTAAATAAAATAACTTCTAACCCTCCCTATGTTTACAATAAAGCTAATGTCACAATGATAGTAAGCCACAGAAAGTGTTCCATGAAATAATGAATAACGAAATAATTTTGTTTGATCGAAATCTACTTTAAAGTGTCTGACCAGGCACGGAATATTTCACTGCGCCGCAGAACTCGCATCGCACAAATTGTTTATTAAAAATACTGTGGCACACCATGGAAGAAACCAGCAGTTTATTTGATCACCAAACTCAGGGAAGCATAGACGTCCATTTTGATTATGGACACCACGTCTCGAGTAGCCAGGTAATCAACGATGGGTTTCAAAGTATACGTTTCCCATCAGAAGGGCTAGCCCGGCGTGTCGAAGTCGTGGAGTAGAAACATTAAACGTCGAAAGTAATAAAACTCGGTGTGAAGTAGGGGGATAGGGGATGTCGAAGAACTTACCGAGCATCAGATACATGGAACAGAAGATGAAGGACAAATCGAGGCCCTGAGCCGCGTAGATTTTGTCACCCGGAACGATGTCCCCGAAACCTATGGTCGATAAGGAGACGAAGCAGAAGTAAGAACCGTCCAACATGTTCCAGTCCTCCCATTCTGAGAATAGGATCGCTCCGCCCCAAATGTATCTGAAAAGTCGTTCCAAACGAAGAACTTTCAAACCGTAAATTCGTTAAATTATACGTTCTCCGGGTGGAACCGTTTCGATCCACGATTTCCTTCGCTCCGTTTTAATTAACGAACACGATATCGGCGAATGAAGTTGGCAAAGGTATTACGGATCCTCTACGGTCGTCAAATTATGCAAAAAGACACTATGGTGAATCCTGATTAGTTTAAGACAGACCTGTCCACCGAAGGGCCCCTCGAGCGCCTTTTTCGTCCATCATCCGCCATTAGAGGACAAGAATTATAGGAAATGTATAAATGTAATATTATGCGTTTATAATGCGTAACAGTACACGAGAATATCTCAACGAAAATTTGCTGATAAGCAGAAATGTAATTTAGCAAACTTTTAACTGTAATAACTTTTGAACTATCAGGTTTAGAACATAAGTACCTTAGTACTTTTTTGTAGAGATTTAAAAACTGCATCGAATAGTCTAGTCAAAGCTATAGGATTGTATGTAAAAAAAATATGCAATTGCATTTTCCAAGTGCACCAATGCATAAAAATGCATAAAATTATTTCGAGCTTATGCATCATTGGATACCATATAATTTTGACTTATAGCATTTTTGTCCACCTCTAATCGTTTGGAAGATACAGCTTGTCCCATTTGCGTGGGATACCCTGTACTCCTTTTTCACGAGTATAAAGCTACCAGACAAATTTTATCTAATTTAATGTTTCCATAAAATTCTATAAATTTTTAATTCCATGGTTTCTGTACGGTGGAACAGGGACTGGGAGAATTTTCTTCAGGTCTGGTTTAAACTTTCGAGCATAAAGTATGAGTTTTATCGACGCTCACCCAACCATAATGGCGACGCAAAGCGTCAGAGGCACCGTGACGCGTTGCGGATCATAGGTGCTGCTTTCGTCGTCGTCTTCATCATTTTCTTCGCCTTCTTTCACCCCGTCCCCGCTTTCCACGGAGCTTTCTTTGTCCACACTGGACGCGTCAATCTCTTTCCCATGCATGTTGACCATCTGTCGACAAACAACCTCGATCAACTTTCACGTTCAACAACTGAATCCCTGCGAGATTAATACGTTCGCCGTCACGCGACTATGCAGGGTGTCCCCAAAGTTCGGGCACAGAGTGATAACAAGGTAGAAAACGGCCAATTTCATACCTAGCAAGCAACGTTTTATTTTTGGTAGGTTATTCCATGGTAAATGCTGATTTTTGTTCTTATACAATATTGTGGTTCACGATTTGTTTGTGGCCTAATGTTACGTTCACGTTAACATTATGCTAGTGTTAAGTTCGTAAGTAGTTCAAATGCAGAAACGTAATTCTCAACTGATTTTCCTTTATGAATTCAAATTGAGGCTAAGTGCTGGTGAAACCGCGAGGAATATGAATATTATATTTGGTGAGGGATCAGTTGCAGAACATATCGTACAACGCTGATTTGGCAAAATTTTCAATCAAAATTTTTATATCGAAAATATGGAATAGAATTTCGAGGAGAATAATTTCGAAGGCTGATGCATTAATTAAGAACATAATAAAGTGTACGTGTAGCTAATAAATTTTTGAAAGTTACTTTTGTAGTTCTTTGGAGTTATCCTTATATGGCTTAGGAAAATTTTCAGGCTCGTTTCGAGTAATTCCTTTCTCCTGTTTCTTTGTTACTAATGGTAAGAGATCTTGTGGAGTTTTGGGGGAGAGAGAACTTAGGGGATGATTTAGTAATAAATTGCAGACGATGATAGAAAACATTTAGTTTTATAATTTTAAGTGTATTTACTTTGAATCTCTTTAAGGACATATTTATTAAATTTCAATAAAATGATATATATTGAATATAAATTCATAGTTATTCCCCCAAAAAATGAGAGTAACTCCGAAATCTGAGAAAATTAAAGTGGACATAAGTGAGCTTTAGGTAAGTGAAATGAACCCGCCACATATGTGTCAGAACCTCTAAAGAGGTTAAAATCCCAGAAATTCATTTAATTTTACAGTCTAGAGCACACATTTAGGAAGTTGGCACATTTTCAGGGGTTGGTCGGTTCTAAAGATCGCTTTCATCTTTTATTTAACTATACAAGAACGTCCTGCAATAAAAGATACTCACTTGCCAATGATTTTTTCTTATATCCACCCCATCTCGATGCGTTTGTCTGTTCACCATTTCTCGTGGTCTCCTTCGACATCTTAACAGAAAAAAAATAATTTGTATCTATTATAATATTTTTATTGCACGTTTACTGTGTACAATATTTGGAGGTTTGATACCACTAGATACCTTAATGAACGATAAATCATTTAAATAGCAATCTACTTATTAATGGAACATTTACGAGTATGTCTACACGCAACAATTTTCCTTCATTCATAATTAACGTAGCAGTACAGTCTGATCGTTCGAATGTGAAACACCGCGTATAAATGAAAAGGAAGACATACTTGCAGAGACAGCATCGAGCATAGGTCCATTTGAAACTCTTCGCGAGGATGTCGCCGATGTTGCTGAGGTAGAGCAAGAACAGCGGCATGCCTATAATGGCGTACACTATGGTCACCACTTTGCCCCATTTCGTCTTCGGACAAATGTTTCCGTAACCTGCGAACCAAACGTGACGATTCGATTACGCTGACCTGGTCCACTCTGTTCGCCATTGTTCGCCAGAGAAAAACGCGTCGATAATTCCACGTGACGACCAAAAAGTACCGAGGGAACCGCCGTGAAACTTCTAACGGCTCCCGGGGAAATTATACTTCTTCCAAGAGCAGGGTGTTTGATTCGAGGTTGGCCGGAAGCTGAAGAAGATCGAATGGAAGAGGAAGAAGATCGAATGGAAGCTGAACTCTGGATGAGGTGACTTGAAAGCCGGAAACGACACGGTGTGAGAGGTTTTCTAGGACGAGAAGGGCGTTGTAAACATTTTTAATATCCCGACTTCGATATTCACGATCCTTTCTAGCGACGATACCTCGAGTACGATCCATAACTCGCGGAATAAAATCGTCGAAGGGCTGCCACGGCGCCCTCGTAAAAATCGGGGCCACGAAACTCCCTTGGAAAATCATTTTCCGAGGTATTGGAGAAACTTTTGAGCTCGCGCGATCTTTACGATCCTCGCAAACGTCGAACGTCGGGTCTCTAATGTCACGGAGAAACTCATAGTCGATTGAGTAATTAATCCGGCGCACCACTATGCTCCATCGAGGATTCATTTTTTTTTTTTCATATTATTAACCCGTTTTGCGTCGCGTCGAGGGCTTGTCGACTCGATTAAAATGCTTGCTAGTTTTCCAGGAATTGCAAATAAGCATCGTTAATCCTTTCGCTGTTGAGTTCATTACAATCGATCGATAGATGGAATTAATTTCATATTTCCACGGAGGAATTATCTTAGACATTCTATAATTATTATTTTTAATTTTGCACGCTTTCTCTTCAATTCAAACCTTGAATTACTTAAAAGATTTCTTTGAAGACTACTTCAAGCGTCAGAAATTATTTTACAAGTCAACTTAGGACACTGACCGACCAATTTTGGTTATCCCTGCTACAGTAAAAATCAAACACAATTTTCTTACAAATAACCAGCGTCATTTTCGAAGATTTGTTCCTTCGGTGGCTGGAAGCTGTCGTTAATACGCGTTCTCATTATCATAAAAGCAACGATCTTGGCTGTGCTCTTGTCGTAAATGATCGTGCTTCTGAACCGGCACACTGGAACGCAAGCATTGTACGGAATTATCCAGGATAACGGGGCACAGGGCAAAGCGAAATACGCGACCACGGTTCCATAACGTGGAGGAAGGCAGTACGTTGCCGTATGGACAGCCAGGAAGCCGAGAAAGCAACGAGATCGTTCGCGAGGATTGAAGAAATCCCCCGATAACGAAGAAATCTCGGTATTTAATCGGTCCTGACAGTTTCGTATTTCCTTGCTGGATGCAGGAATCGCCTACACATCTGACTGCAGAAATTACTTTTGCTGCGCGACGAGCTTGCGAATCGTACGCGGGGGAGTTCGTTAGGCCGGAAATTAATTAACGGCCGAGCCTCGAAGCCGATCGCTCGACCTCCTGAGATTAACGAAGCTACTCGAGAGGACGTTGATCTTAATTGATCTTCCGATTGACACTGTATCGTCGACGATTAATTATTTTGCCCGCCGAATCTCTTCCACTCCCCGGGATCGCGTCGTAAGATCGAAGGAAATCTTTTTCGTTTCGAATTTTAAAATTCATGGTCAACTTCAGGGTTTGGTGACTTATGGCTTGGCTACTGCGGAGTTCAGATCTGAGTATACGTCAGGTTTTGGATCGTTTCGACAGAGCTGGGTAGTGGAAGCAAACTGACACGTCGACTGGTACAGCAAGGTGTCTCAATAAGAATGTACAATCCGAAGACTGTAGATTCTCTAGGGCAAAACAAATCGAAAGGTTCTGTACTATTTTGCAATCTGCGACTCTGTTTTCGAGATATACTCGATTGAAAATTGAGGATTCTCTGTGTGTAAGTGTAAGATTGCAATTCTACATCGATGCAAAAGGTCAACATTTCGAACATCTTCTGTAATATTAGAATATTTATTTTACTACCATGCTTGACCTTAAATGATCTTTAATGACAGCTTGCGGAAGTCGTCTGAGTAACGAATGAAGATAAAAAAATACGGTATTCCATTTAGCAAAACGTAGTTTGCCTTAAAATCTTCTCTGCGCCTCCACTGGCACAAAAATTATTTGCGTCACATTACACCCCTTCCCATGCCATTAAAGTTTTGTGTACAACATTTTTCAATATCATTACAAATAACATAAATATTCCAGGTGGACAAAGTTACTGCCCTACTCCGTATAGCTCTATTGATTATATAGCCGAGAGACCTACAATTTTAGGTGGATTCCGAACCATCATGTGCCAATATCATTACAGAACCACCAATGAGCTTTTGCATATTGATAGATTATGTTATTACGAATCTCCCTACGTATGGTTTTGAGCATAGATGTAAAATAGTTCAGAAGATACTTAACGTTAAAGTTCTAATAAGCTTTATCTACTCTACTGTAACAGCTGCATTCAAGTACAAGAGCGTAAAGTATTCGACTAGGTACTGGGTTACCATGCAGAGTTTCTTATCGCATTAAATATCTTTTAAACTATTGACCATCTACGCCCAGACCCATTTAATATATGGAGATTCGTAATAGCATGATCTATCAACATGCAGGAGCTCATTAAAATCTGACGACCGCTTCGGCTGCTCTCCTTGTTAGACCTCACCGTGCCCAGAGTAGCTTAACTTCGCCCATCGGACGAGAGCCGGTATTTTCGATTTATTCTTGTATAAGGAGTCATCCCTTCTACGGCTGTCTCACGATCCTATCCGGACTCCGTATATTCGCGACGGCCAAGCAAACCCGTTGTTACATCGATTTTACAGAGGAAATCGATAACACTAAGGGTGGCGAGCGAGTCTCCCAGCAAGTTTGTTACTCGTTACGCAAATTGCGCTGCGTTCGATCGTTTGGGAAAACAGACTCCACGCTAAGCCCGTAAACTTCCGTCGGACCATTATCTTCGCTAAAACTTCGCTCCGGGCCGGAGGATTTTGTTTCCAAAAATATTGCCAAGATCGGTGACCGTGTTAAACGCATAAATTAAACGGCCGGACCAGGCGATTGAGCAATACGCCGTTTCTTCGCCACGGACGGATAGCTCGAACTGTCGTTCCCCTCAGCTTCTAGCAGCGAGGAACGAGTTGTCATCGACTCGCCTGGTGTACGTCCTTCGAAAATGCGGTCAACGACGCTGAATCGGAAATTAATTGACTCGTATACCCGGTGACCCCGAAACATCATCGAGTGAAGGTCGCTGCCGAAGGAAGTCGATTTTGATGAACGTTCTGACAGACGTGTCCCTGACATTCGAGTGCGTGTTATAGAAGGAATATAGCAACGATCGTCTCGTTCTTTTGCATTTGGTACCTTCACTCTGCATGACTCACTTGTATTCACGTTACAATTCTTATACAAAGTTGTATTATAATATACAAATTTCACACGACGTGCTTCTACATTTTAGGAATATTATATACGGTACAATTTTGAAACGTTTTTCCAAACACCGTGTATGTAGACTTTTCCGCCTCACAGGTTCAATAAGCATATTAATAATAGCATATAGGAAAACAAGAACAATGATGGAGGGCAAGGTTCAGCAAGCTAATATTCCGAAAAGTAATCCTCTTATAGATAAACCCTCATTCTATACATAAACCTCAAACTTGAGTTAAGAAGGCATGAAGTGAAAAAAGAATGTTAACGATAGTGTGAAAAATTAAGAGCATCGAACACCATGTTTAAAACAAAGAAAACGTTTGGCAAATCAAAGACTTCTGACAGCAGGTAATTATTATGGACCACATGCGAGTCAGAGAATACTGAACGCGTTGAACCCGGAATACGAAGAAGTTATGTTTTCTTAATTTCTCATCGAACGATGAAAATTTCGAGCTATGTCAAATCCGCGGTTACTCAGACTTATACGCAGAATCATTTCTAGTGAGACAAAGGCCATATAAAAATTCCATTCTACTTTTTCTAACCGGTGTGCGGAGGCTCAATATTTCTTTTTTAGACAAAGGCTCGCACAGAATGAGGGGAGGGTGGTTGAGGGTGAAAGAGAGGGAATTAACGACGCGAACTTTTGGCACGTTAGAGGGGTGTGCACGCGCGACCTTTTAATTAATTCTGGGGGCCCTCTCGTGTGCCCTCACCCCTTCTATCCCTCCTTTACCCGTTCGAGACGAGACCCTGCTATCCACTTTATCTCGACCGTGATTACAGGGCAGCAGCATCAGCCTAAAAGGGTCGGCTAGCCGACAACCGGATCGATTCGCGAGCCGACCCCTTCTCTTCTAACCCCAACGATAACCGCTTCCACCGCGTCAAAATTTGGCTACACACGAATTTACCCATCATCGAGGACGAAATCGAGACGGGTATCGCTTGGGTAGAGTACTCTACAGAGTGAATCAGATACCTTAGATATTGTTATCGTTGTTGTTAGTTTACTTGTTTGTTATTATGTAACAGGATCCGGAGATGTTTGGTATATACATTTGGGAAATTATGCAAACATATCGCTGGGTTTTACTGCAACGCTATACGTTGCTATCTAGGCTCACGTGTTTGATCATATACAGTTTTCCACCTCATTTTCGATTCATTTGCCAGTAATCAACTGTGTAGATAGTGTAGAAAGATCGTATATCAACCGTAGTAGTTGTCAAAAGACTTCTACATAGTCCCAGATACACACGATCAGGTAATATTTTGAATAAACATGACATCATGTTAATCATTCCAGACCTGACGGACCCGCTTCGGAATTAACTACACACAAGAGATCTAAGTACACTGCTCAGGACTTAAATAGTGGACACTCTGGGGACAAGGATCTCGAATACGAACGTCTGAGGAATCCGGAATCGCAATTCTAAACCCCTCAGGGTCGACGGTACGCGTGTCCTAAACCGCCAGGGTGAAGGGACTCGAGACAGGACCACTCCAGGATCGAGGGAGTCAGATTTGAATCCCTCAGGGTCGAGGCAGTCAAGTTCTAACCCCTCAAGGTTGAGGAATCCGAGACAGGACCACTCCAAGATCGACGGACCCAAATCCGAACACCTAAAGGTCGAGGAAGCCAAGTCCTAACCCCCCACGATCTGAGGGATCGGAGACAGGACCACCTTTGGTCCAAGTTCGGACTCGGCTTCCTCGAGTCAGGGTGGTTAGGATCCGGTCCATCGACACTGGGGTTGTTTTGTCTTAGGTCCCTTGACTCTAGGGTGATCTTGTCTTAAGTCCGTTGACTCTGGGGTGGCCCTGACTCGGGTCCTCCTACCCTGGAAGGTTAGAACTTGAGTCCACTGACTCTAAAGGGTTCGGATTCGAATCTCTCGACCCTGGAGGGTTAGGACTCCAATCCTTCAACCCTGATGTGGTATCGATTCCGGTCCATCGACGCCGGGATGGTTTCGACTCTGTTCCCCTGACTCTCAGATGTCCGCACTCGATCCTCTGAATCCAGGGATTCTCCCAATTCGAGTCCCTCGATCCGGAAGACCTCGACAACTTCTCTAGCACTGTAGTACTCAAATCCAGAATGCACGTTTAAAAAATGTACCCCTTTATTGTTGTTTGTCATTTGCTGTTGCATTGCGTCGAAATCAACGCCCATCGTAAAATAAATTCTCTACCTAGAAGTAAGATTTTATAGCATTTATTCGCACAGATTTTCCTATTATTCCACGTTAAAGTGATTCATTGTATCACATAATTGATGACTAATATGTCATTTCCCGTATGATATTTGAAAAGTTCTTTTATATATCACATATTAATATCATAATAAAGTTGTAATCAGTCCACTAACTGTGAAAATAATAACAGTACACAATTTTCGAAGTTTACCTTGTATGTTACAAACTGATCACATTACGTGGGATAAACACAATTCGAAGGTAATCGAACCAATGCTACGGTGAGCGTGTCCACGGTTGATAACAATGATAAGAACGGGAATCATTCAGAAATGTTAATTGTTTGGACAGCCGTCTTCTGCGAGTCGATTCACGTCGGTTATACGAGTTTTCTGGATTATTAATAAATTACAGGCAAATAAAGTGGACGGTCCGCGAACTATCAGGGGCGTTGCGATTAATCTTGATAATTGATTGGCCCACGGCGAAATTACGGGTTCGAGTATAACAAGCACGCCGACCGAGAGATATCGGTTTCCGTACTTTTGGTTAATCGCCAATAATTCCTTGGCACCGCACTAATGTCCTCTATCCGTCAACAAGCATCACTATACACGACGCTGACCGTCAGCTTTCAAGAATCGTCAACGTGTCAGGTCATCCCATAAGTAATGTCGCTCCCAATATTATAAAAAATACTTTAAATACATATGAATATATTATTCGATTTTATCTAATAAAGATTGGACTGTGTACTTGGTGGAATGTCAGAGATGTATATTGTTTTGAATTGTTTAAATTTAGTCTACCACAGTGAAGACCTGTAGCCAACAATTTTGTAAATTAGCCGCAAGTATTATTAATGAAAAATTGTTTATGTTCAACACGTCGAATGCCACAGTGAAAACAGCCATACCTGACCAGACACGATATAATACACTATTTGTAATGTAAATCCTAGAGGACAAAAAATTTACGGGTATTTAGTCGGGTTTTCATGTTCCTACATTAATGTTACAACGTGAAAATTCCTCAGGATTATGCAATAATAAATAGTTATTCAATTAAATTAAATTTGAAGTGCCTCTTGTGCGTATCAGCTACTGCCTATTCAGGTGGCTCGACAATTCTTCAGTTCAAAAAAATTCAACGATACTAATCGGTTGTAATAGACTTCAAATGAATTGTTTCAAAGCTACAGAAATTTACTGAACATCGAGTTGCAGAATTGTTAAGATAGTAGTACAGGAGTAATAAAATTACTGTTTAATGTATTGATAATTAAAAATGAGTGCAGTCGTTGAAGTATTTACGCTTGCAGACGCAGTTAAAAACGACGTAGCTTATGGAGTGACCTGATACATGGGTACATAGTTCCACTGAGAAAAATCTGTGTGTCGTTAGTTCCCGTACGATGCGGTCGTTTTCTGAAACACATGAATAATTAACGGGAACTCGCGGTGGAAAAATCAGTCGAACGAAAACTTGGCTGGCTTATTAATCGCGGCCGCGAACCGCAAATATATGAAAATAACAGACGGAAAGAACGAAACAGTCGGCAGCGCATCGTTTATTCAACGACGAGCCGAGTTTTTTGATGCATCGGCGAATCTCCCCGCGAACCCGCCCTACGTGCACGTCCACACCCCCCGGCGAACACCCCATTTCTGCGTGAAATTTATCCGAAAATACACGGTTAACCGTACGTGAAGTTCGCCAGACGTGGCCGGACGATCCGTCTCGTTCCTACGATACACCTACTCCTTTATTGCCATAGTTCCGCATACATTCGCGACCAGAGAATCCGCGCGTCGCGATCCTCCTATGGAACACGTGACACGGAACACGCCGGAGAGGAAAGAATTCTCGCGTCGCAGGGTTTCGGTGAAACTTTTTCGGGACCGAGGGAAATTTCGCGGGAAACTTCCCGGCAGAGATTAAACCGCCGCGCTCCGCTCGTGAGGGAATTTCTGTCGCTTTCCACCGTTTGCTCATGTAATCTCTTCCCATCTCTAACCATCGCCCACTCGATCGAGGACTCTCCGTTTATCTTCGCCGCGATACCTCGCCAGAGCTTTGTTCCTGCGGGATGAATTATCAGATTTTTTTGGGGGGGGATTATAGTGACTGACCCATTTCTCATCGCCAATTACAATTTTCTGTGCGAAGTTTTCCCGTCTCTGCTCGGCAAGTAGCGAGCTGGATGTAATTGAAACTCGATGTTGTATTGTTTTTTGATAGCACACGTGGGATTCACTTGACGTCCTATTGCACGGTCAACTTATAACTGTCATTTAAATGCAATTAAAATTATTTAAGATCTACACTAATATATTGATGAGGAAGCGTGTGATGGATAATATAGTAATTTGTGATAGACACTCAATTTGTTAATGATAGGATAACGTGAAATATTTGCAAAATTCAAGCAGTATAAAATGGTACTGGAAATGATGGTTCATAACATAGTAAAATTTATAATAAAATTTGTCGGCACAGTGGCTGACAGAACTAGGTACTATAGTTATTCAATGAATTTCAAATTATTCACAAGTTATTTTTTTAATAAGGGAGAGATTATTCTTAAAATTTTCCACGCTAAATATGTAAACCCTTCTCGACTATTTAAATGCATTCAAAATGTTGCGAGATACTCCTACCTCTGTGTTTCTTTATAAAATTAACCCTTTTTTCCAGGGGGTACGTTTTATAGTTACAGTTGGACGCGAAACATTAAATTCTGTCTGCGAAAAACGCTGCTGCACCTCTATATGGTTAAGGGAGTACATAGACTCAAACTGGATTAGGCAGAATTTTATTCGAATAGGTATAATGAAAAAGATTAACGAATCAAGTCGTATTTACCACAAACGAATAAGTTTTTAATGGAAGCAGCATTTATCTGACTAATATCAGAGGGTCAATAATTTTTATTCGGATAATTATTTATTTTGAAATAAATTTTTATTCATTCACTTTTTATTCATCTCGTAATACCATATCTATAGTATACTAAAATTAATATTTATTATTTACGAAAATATACTATGTGATAAATAGATGAACGTTAAATACAGTTTCTACGTTTGATCATATAAATGTTTCTTTAAGAATAAATTACTCGAATGAATAAATAGCCTAATTTGTTATACAAAACGAATAATTTTTATCCAGATGAAATATTCGACTAAAAAAAATTCATTTGTATAATTTTGTTACTTAAATATTTATTCGGACAATTTAAATAATGCTCAAATCTAGACCTCTATAAATTGTACAGTCCACCTTTGACCATTTTTTTGGAAAAACTGTATATGCTATTGGGATATTATTTTTTTCGAAAATTGTACAGGTTAAGAAGTGTATACGGTAAAATTTTCACAGGAGAACATTAAAAAGTGGCGTACAAGAGAAAATAGTTTTTTAGCCGCCTTTGCTTCACGTTAAAAATTAATAAGCACGCATTGTACATGGAATTTTTTGTTAGCTTTGAAGAAGCAACAGTAGCGATACAATCGGAAATTTTATTCATGATATATATTTTTATACAAATTACATACAACTGTTGGCTTTCATTGTATGCGCCCCTTTAAATGTTGCTCGTTTAATATACTGCATTTTCTGTAGCAATCCAAATCTTTAAATAAAATAATTTATCGCGACAGGAAAAGTTCTGCTAAAATATGGAACGCCAAGGAATATTCTGGTTATCAGAAAAGACATCGATCAGAAGCGAAAGAATGGAAGATACACTCACCGATCGTGGTGATTACCGTGAGAGAATAGAGAAAAGCTCCAGCAAAGCTCCATCTCTTGCTCTCGTCGGCCCCGTCGTATCCGTTCTTTATAGCCGTTACCATTTTCCTTTGATAGTTCTCGAGAATTACTCGCACTTTCTCCTTCCAGATTCTCTCGGAGAATACATTTTCCTGAGCAAAGAAACGAACGTAAACAACCCCGTAGGAAACGTTCCTCCTCATCTCCATACCCTTGCACGAAATATCGTGTTGCCCTCCCGTATCCCTATCTGGTGTTAATAATCAAAATTTCGTGCTACAAGCTTAAATCGAGCTTCCTGTTAAAGAGGATAATCTCTAAGAATTTTCGTGGTAAATTATTGCACAGGTTTAACACATTGACTGGTAAACGACGCTAATGAAGTTCAGCTTTGTTTTTAATTGAAATATAAATCATAAAAATGTATAGAATATTATTTTTCTCCGTGACTTTTCATTTTTTCAGTTTTTTGTTTGATATCAACAAATTCGTAATGAATAAATATGATTGCAGAACGAATTAAATCATTTGTCCCTGTTTCAGCTCTCAGCACTCTGTGATAAATTCAATTTGTTCGAATAACTGGATAACAAAATGAAAAAATATTTGATTTCAGGAAATAAAGATAACACTGGATTTTATTCTGGTGCATTTTTCCAATTTTAACATTTTTTAACTCCTTCGAAGAGAATGACTCGATTTTTCACTGCAAAAGGTTAATTCATTCGTACATGAAGAGGTTAAAACACTTTCAACAGGTAAATATCGCTGCCTGTAAGACAGTAAAATCATTATTTATGATTAAACCTAATAGTTTCGCTGTACAGGGTGAGAATTGTGACACGGACGATAAGGCATGCGAAACTGTGCGGACAAGTTAAAATTAGACCCAGCGAGTATCAACAAGGGTAAAAAAGCTTACCTTCGAGGTAAGTTCCCAGAGGGTTACAGCTGTCACGTTTCTCATCCTGATCACGTCTCCGGCTACGTCCATGCTGTTTCTACCCTCGATGTGTGTGAAGAGGAAAGCCCCGGCTATGGTGTATCCGACCACCAGACACACGATCCCCACGTTGCTGAAGAGGAAGGCTATCAACGTTCTGGTCCAGTCCACTATCCTCTCGCCCCACGGTTTCCGTCTTCGTTTTCTTCGCCTTCCGGTTCGACTGCGATAACTTCCACGCTGCCAGTTTCTACCGGTCGACGAACGATCTTCCATCTTTTCTTCCTTGGCGCTTCACGCCACCGCAGTCATTCCAGTCTGTTCTTCGGGGTTTGAGTACCTTCTTTCACCGAACGATCGCACTCTCGTCGAGGTGGTCGAGCGTAAATCTGTCATGTTTCTTCGACCAATCCTCCGCGGTTGACTTCTCTGCGATCACGTGGACCTTGAGGAGGATAATTGAGAGATCAGCAGCGGGTTCCACAGTCAGCCGGGTCAACGAGCTGATCGTGAATTTAACAAACGCATGAGAACGGTACAGGGTGTGTAATTTGAACGTTTCCCGCGCAACGAGTGGACCTTTGTCGGGGGGATGAAAATTTCAGACGCGTGAAATTTTCGTGCGCGACGTTCCGTTGCGAAAATAGAGATCGTTCCAGAACGTTTACTTTTTTATGTTCTTTATGGCTGATACTCGGCGGGAATATGGGACGGGTTTCCTGGTACGGGCAAATTATTCTGTTGGGCGCGAAGGCTGACTTTAGTGGAGTGCTCGGTGTGTACTGAGCGCCACCAAACTTATCCAAATTGCAACAATTTCATGAAAGTAATGTACGTGTACATTGTCCCTCCGAGTTAAATCTTTGTTAACGATGTTTAGATTAAAATGAAAAAAATTAAACGTTCGCGGGCGAATTTATTAAAGCTGGAAGAAGAACTAATTAATTTTGTTTATTGTGAGTTTACAGCTATTGAACGAGGTAAAATAAAATTGGAGGAAATTTAAATGACACCGATTGTGAGAAAAATAATGTGTACGTATGTGGCTATTAAGAGTTATATCTTTGTCAACAATATTTGTATTTAAAAAAGGGCACGTAGTTCGCGAATTTATGAATGCTAGAAAAAATGTGATTACATTTTGTCTTAATTATGTTTCTTTATTATGAATGTGTTATTGGAAGAAACCAAAGATAATTGAGAAGGAGTCATAAAACTTTCAGAAAAGTAATGTATATGTGGAAGCAAGTGGATTAGTTTTGTTTCAATTGCATATGTTCATTACTAATTCACACCTATTGAGTAAGCCAAAATAAAATTGAACTAAAATACAGGAAATTTTCAGAGAAATAGTGTACACCTATGCAAACATTAGAATATCTTTATCAGAAAATTTATATTTAAAAAAAGAATGGACGTTCAGGAACAAATTTATTATTGTCTTAATTATATTTATTGATTGTGAATAAGCTATAACAAATAGACAAAAAGAAATCCGGAAAAAAATTAAAAGAAATAAACGTATATATTTACGGTCAGTATCTCACTGTCAATAAACATTCAGAAACAAATTTATTAATGCTGAAAGCAAATGAATTAATTTCATTTTATCTACATACATTCATTATAAATTCACGTCTACCGAACGAGCAATAAAGATTGAAAAAATTCAGGAGACTTTCAGAAAAATAAGACTTCGTTATCAATATTTATATTACAAAAAGAAACCGTACGTGCACGCGTGTGTCTGTGCCTGAAAAGGTTAACAGTAGTACAGGGAAGAATGCTAAAAAAGGGGGCCACGGGATCGGTGACCCGACGCAATAGCAAAATCACAGAATGCTTTAATGGAAAACGTCGTATCGCGGTTCCTTCTGCTTCCCTGAATTATGTCGTTCGAGTCTGGTATCGACTGGGTCACGGTCCGCGAGGAATCGAAAATCGCTCGGCCGTTTAACGAAATCTATTGTGAGACCTTTTACGACCCCTCTCTATCGAAGAATGAAGAATTTCACGGAAATCGTGCCAACGGTGATCCGATTGATATTCCACGGCCGCGGCTCGAGGCTCGAGCAACGGTCGCCGGTGAAATGGTCCCCGGTTCTGTTCATTCACCGCGTTTTCGAACGTTACCGCACGGATCTTCCTCGTGGTCCTCCCACGATCTAAACATAGATCATAGATCAGCGTCCCCGTGTCTCTGGCAGCGTTAGAGTCGCCGCTAGACGCTCGATCGCGACAGCTCGCCACGTGTTGGCACGTGTTCTGCGCTCCTCGCTGCCCGGTCGCCTTCGTTTCTTCTTGTAAATCATCTGTCCGTCATCGGGGGCTCTGCAGAAAAATCTCGAACTTGAAGAAACCTCCGACGATCGATCTTCGTTCACGAGAATCTCAAAAATTCTTCACGATACCACCAGGAAGAAAAATGAAATTGTTCCGGTTTAGGTGGACAGTGCAGATTTTCGGAGGACACCGTAAATTTCACACTGAATTCTTGGCAAAATTTATTACAGATGGACCGTGCAGATTTTCTCCGTTTGTTTAGAGTTTAGTGATACGGAAGATTGGACTCCTAGAATCACTTTTGGAGTTTCGGATAAAAAGGAAGACGAGCAGCTTCTTCGAAGCTCCCTCGTGTACTGATTCTGTGGCTGTACGTTCGATACAGTGACTGAAAATAGAGCGTCGCTAAAAATAAACGGATCCAAGCTGCCCGTCCCTGACCGCGCCGTGACTTCCTGGACACCCGGTAGACACGGAGATCGTCCAGCAAAGGGGTCTGAAATTGATCACGTGGCGTGGATTTCATTAGGGGCTCCTGTTTCTTGCTTTGTCTGCAAGGGAAATTACGATGGCTGCTTGTTGTTTAACGCTATGGCGATACAATACGACACGGGATTAATTAATTCTGTCATTCCTACCAAACTGCAAACACAGTGGTAGCTCGAGCATTGTGAAAAATCCGGTCCGTCGATTCGCAATAGGCGAATTCGCGTTTGTTTATCGAGCTGAAATAAAAATACAGTTGCGTGTATTTCTCTATAATATTTTATAAAATAATATTTCTCCATCTCTTATCTCGTAAACCATTACTCATTGCAACTGGTTCCTGCTGCATAATTTACGATTCGTACTGAATGTAAAGTATGTCCGGTTTAAGTGTGAACAGTTCATTATTTCTTGGACTATTGGAGATGCGAAAAAAAATTACTTGTATTATTATTTTAAGAAATAGGACGATCATGTTCATTTCTTTAAACGTAACCACATATTTTTGTTATAGTCATTTTAAATAATATGCATTTTTTATGAAGTAGTTCTGAGATAGGTCTATAATAAGCTTGCTCGCTTGGAGCAAAAGGATAGCTCGTGTGGCAGAGAAGGTGCCGGAAGAAATCTTGTTCGTAATATTCGAGTCACGTGTTAAACAGTCTCTTAAAACAGACACGAAGGTGTAAATAAACACAACAGGTCCATGTGTTGGTGATGATTTGAATAGAATACGCTGGAGCGAACATATAAGCTCAATATCTCAGAACTAATTTATAAACATTGCATATCATTAAGGTCATTGAATTCATTTTGTTACGCACAACGAAATGACTGCAATAAAGATATATTTAAAAACAGTGAACATGACCTTCATATTTCTTAAGATAATAATCTAAAAAAAGTTCATATGCACCATCTTTGCCACTTTGGACCAAGCAATTTCTGAGTAACCGAATTTAATGTATGTCCAATAATTTAAAAAATAACGTATTGTTTATGTAGGCATTTAAACCAGACGCGCTGCGTATTATTTATTTAATGTAACTAAGGCTATCAAACCTGCCTAAGACACAGGAATATACATGCTGTTAAGAAAAGGATTCAGAATTTGCAAGATAGATAGTACTCATCAAACGGAATACAAAATGTTTAATAAACATTGGTCGAAAAATCAATATTGCCAGAGGTACAAACAATTTTCTGATTTTCTATCTTTCCGCACTTTTACCTACACAACGTTCATAACAACTGGTTCACTTAAAATTGTTTTCAATGCGAAAATATTAATTATTAGCCTTTGGAACTTCTAATATAATTGTTCAGTCCTAAGAGAATTTGAAACATATCTTATTAACAATGTCAACGAGTTATTCGATCCATGAACTGTCAAATATGTATTGATAAAACTATGTATCAAAGTAAAAGTGTGCAAGCATAACCGTTTGTCTCTATATTCCATCGAGACTGTACTGATAAATGGTAGCACCTAACTGTAAGTCACTCACACGACTTCTAAATCGGACAATATTGATTTGTTGACCTACGTTTACATTTTGGCTCGCAAGCTCTGAGAACTGTTTCCGAACAACCTATATAAATTGTTCCAAAATTGTATGACCGTCCTCACTCTATTCTCAGTCAAAACCTATATAGTACAGCTCAATACACTTTCAGTCCTCGATCTGTCTTCACATAAAATTTCTTATAATTTACGAGCTTGCAATGCTAGGCGGGTGCATATAAAATGTCAGAAACCATCACATTCTCCAGAAATAATTATTGTAAGAGATAGTGAAACAGTTATTGATTAAAGTCTAATTTTAATTACTTAGAACGGACGGCGTTAGAGAGAAAAATAATGAAAGGAATCTGCGAGTGGAATCGTGAATGGGAATGATTGTAAGTGCCATAAGTAGTTGAACAGCGTATAATAAGAAATGAGAATGTAAAGACGTGTTAGTCAATCAAACCGTCTTAATTACTTATTGCGTTTGAAAGTCTTAAATTATTTAACCAAAACAAACACCACTTGATACTATACACTATTGCCAACAATTTTGTAGCCGATACATCCCATTTCTTAAGAACTCCTGAGTCCTGAAACTAGTAAATTCATAATAAAGAAAATAAAAAGGAAAACGTCTGAACTTTTGTATAGTACAGTGATGTTCAACTGATATAACAATACAGTCGAAAACCTTTTATCAAGATTGAATACTGAGAGGAATCGGACATTTCATGCGCACCACCTGATATATTATTCCAAATATACTCGATGCTGTTATTGGTGTTCAGAATCCAACACTTTATTTAGCCTCGTTAACCTGACACTAAAAGAACGACCCGGAGACCGGCAGCAGAGAGAGGAGTGGATCGAGAGTGTCGGTAAATAAAAGAAAATTCGGGCCACGATGGCGTCGAAACTACGCGACGGAAATTTCGCGAGCGTTCCTTGGTATCGAGTGACATCGAGGAGTATCGAGGACGTAGCCCTCGAGCTCGTTGTCGACCTCGTCGTTGTATTCCACCTCGTACACGTCGTAGTCCTCGGCGTCTTCTTCGTCGTCGCTCTCTTTGATGATCCCAAGCCTCTTCGCGACGTTCTTCACGTTGTTGATGACCTCCTCTTGCACCAGATTAAAGCTCATCGCCAGCAAAGCAATTCCAAATAACAGGTACAACGAGCAAACTGCGATGCCTTTGTGCGCGTCGAGCTTGTACGCCGGCACGAAATCACCAAACCCTGAAACACCGTGCATAACTCTCTTACAATTATTAACTACCGACCACGCTCTTCAGCAATGAACACTCAATTTCTAATATTCCTTCTTTTTCTGTCTATCTAAGCCAGTATCAGCTGCTGACGGTCACTTATAGCGGGACGACCTACAGTTTTACGGATTTCGTACCATCATGTGACAGGAGAGACACAGAAGCACTGAAAGTGGTCACTCATCTTAGCGCTGACGTTAGCCGCCTCGTGCTGGGGTAATTTTTTAACTTCTTTAACCTCCTGTCTTACAACATGATAAACTCAAGTAACACTCATGGTTGCTATGAGCGCTAGCGTATGATCTGTGCAGTCGCTAAATGTGGGTTCATAATTTAGGTCATTCCTGTTTGTGCTTTAGCTGTATATCATTTTTTTAAATTTATATCCATAGTAATAGTGCTGAAAAGAAAATCTTGTGCAAGAGACAGCTACTTTTTATATGTTCCGACGCAGAAATTAAATCGTCAACTCTGGCATGCGCAACGATGTGGAAAATCGTAAGGTAAAGAGTTGATATTGCCCAAAACATATTCTTTTTGTTTTATATTGCTTCTTCTTCTGCTTTGACCTATAGTTTTATGGGTTTCGAACGACCATGTGTCAATAGTAACACAGAAGCACTGAAGACGGTCACCCACCTTGAAATTAGCGCTGACAGTAGCGAGCGTTGCTTAACTTCTGCAACCGGAAGAGAGCCGGTGTTTTCAACATGGCAGTGTCATTGACACTAATATTCTTACTTTCAGTGGTATCTACAGAATCGAAATTATGTTTCGCATGAGTCGAACGACGTGCATAGTAGAACCATTGTCAAAATACAGAGAACTGAGACAAGAATCAGAGTAAGAGGCTCCCTGACGTCAGACTAATCTACTTGACCCTACTAATCCCGTCTGTAAAGTTTCCAGCTCATCCTAGATCAAGTCATTCAACGTCATCTTCTCTCAGGATTCCAAAGGACCTCTCCTATATTCCTCCGTTACAGTAATATTCTTACTTCTTCTTCTTCTTTGTTTTATATAACCCTATTGATTATTTAGCCGATGGAGCTACAGTTTTAGATGGACAGGTAAATCCGATTGTAATGAAATTATTACGTTGGTGTAGAGATGCCTAGTGTAGGCTGGTCAAGGGCACCAAATTTCATGTACTGTATCCGAGTCGGCAAAAGAAGTGACTTGAAAGAACCCCACTATCTAACTCAGACCTGTTCACTATCTGCTCCCTAAGCTCTCAATTGAAATCATTGTACAGTAGCGTGGACAAAAAACGGCTAGACCCTATATTGTTATTTGTAATAAACTCAGAAAGCCAAAAAATGTAATACTACGCTTTAAAAATAGAACTTCACAATTATTACTGTTGTATTACACTTTAACTGCTTTAAACTTTCGCTGGTGTATTTCTCAGTTCAGCGAACTTTATGAATTTGTTACTGAAATTTCCGAATCTGCCTGTCTACAGAATAGTCAATATTAACTCTAATTCTCTTTCATTCTCCTCCAAAATATTATACGAATGTTTACAAAATTCCTAGCAATCCTTGCTGTCCAACATCCATCAAACAACTTACCAATGGTGGTCAGTGTAATGAAACAAAAATAAGCGGAATCGAGGAAGGGCCAACGTTCCCAGGCACTGAACAGGAATGCCCCTCCAAAAATGTAGCTGACGACGAGGAACACGCACAACCAGATGGGCACCGGCTTCGTCGGCTGTCTATCCTGATCATCGCAGCTGGTATAGTACTCATAATCCGAATCAAACTCATCCACGTAGTATTGCCTGTGAACAGGATAGCTTGGCAGCGGCATTATATCCGGGGCTAAGGTGTCTCTTCTGTAGGATCGAGCTGAAAGCACGTTCGCATAAACGCACACGAAGAGGACCGATGCGAAGTTGGTGGTAATGATAAAAATACGCTTACCAACGGGGTAGTTGCTTCTGGACCGCCTGGTTCTCGCAACCGGCGGTCTCCTGGCGTTCTCCATTTCCAAGTAAACGGAGGAGGGTCGTAGGGGCGGTGCCATGTTGGTCCTGTAATTGCTGGTAGCGCCTTCGACCGACAGACATCGTCTGGGCAACGACCTCGTTGCCAGCGGAGCTTGTTTTTCATTGCTGTTCGCGTTGTCCGGCTGCCCGGTGTCCCGCAATTTGCTCGGATTGTCTACTGCCATTCATCGAGCTTACGTGCATGCATGGACGGGCATAAACGCGACATACTTACGTCTGTTTCCTGCGGTCGCCTGCCATCGTCGGAGCTCGTCCTCCAGCTCGTCCAGGGCGTATCTGTTGCACAAAACCGCCGAACGATCGTTGTCGTACGGGTCTCGCTTCATCACCAGCCTTCTGTCCAACGACTGCGTCATTTTCGGGCTAGCTGCATGCAATCGTTCGGACGAGTCATGTATTGTTTGGGTTTTAAATCTGAGCTTCTGTATACATATGTATCATTTAGGTGACTTTTGGATACTTTATGGTACGTTAATGCCCTGCTGGCAATATTGGGTAACTGAGAATTTCGGCAGAATTTGTTGATACATGGATGTCTAATGATGATATAGAGTAGCAAATGTATGTTGAGTCAGTTAATGCTTTTTTCAGGGTTATTTAGATTGAACATGGAGTATTTTAATGTGTTAACTGCTGAATCAGATGGACCAGTTCTGTATTGAATTCTCCAGGTGTTTTTAGGTGCATATAATAAAAGGTTCTTAGGTATCATACAAAACCACTAATATGCAACACTAGAAATATGTCAAAATGGCAAACAAGTGACTTATGTCTCTCTCAAAATGATCAGCTCATGTAAAGTCTTATCCATTTGCAAATAAATATATCAACAATTGTAAACTGATTTATTCTGTGTCATGTTTGAAGTTATAGATATTTCCAGAAACATACTTCTGGCCATTCTTGGAGTTGCCATTGGCAAATCAGAGTACCGTGACACCGTTGCAGATTTGAAATTTGGATTTGCAGAGGGTAGATAAGAAGCTGGTCTCTTTTGCTCTGTTTCTTCGTATCGTCGAGCGTTGTACCTCGATTAAAGTAAAACGACAATTAATGTAGTGTAAAATTTGTGGAATAAAACGGTATTGGGATAACGTACTTGTAATCCATGTCAGAGAATGACGATCTGGTCATGCTTTCTGATAAGCCCAGAGCTGAATCTGTGGACCTTTGACTGACCCTGACGGACGGACGAAAATTTCCTCTATTTCCCCCATAACGTCTTAAACAGAATACAGTACATTACCTTTTTAATCTATATACTAGACAGGACACGTAACTGGAATCTCTTCGATAACTATTAACCTTTAGAGCGCTATAGACAAGTAGTACACGTGCCTTCTAGAAGTGATCAGCATGGACTATGAACGCATATGTACGTTTTACAAATTTCTATGTTGTATATTTTTGACATTAGTAAAATCTTCAGTCTTCCTATCAAATACGTATATGCACTTATGGTCCTACAATTGTAACAGAATAATGGTATAATATCTTTAAAATTTTATTTTATAGATCGACAAATAGCACAAGTTGTAAAGTCAGTATATACTTTATTAATATAAAATTTAAATAACAGTTGACGTTACTATCTATTCTGATCGACGTCAAAGGGGCATACAAAAATAATACAAGAAATTGAAAAGTACATCGTATGACTCTTTTCGAATTCTCCAATCTTCATTCGACAATTTTGCATAGCTGTCCAAGTCATTCCAGTCACGTGTCCCTTTACGTATAACGTTTCTGACAATGAGATGAGTAACTACCCTGGCTGTCGAACGGAATACGATCTGACGAAATTTTGTCTCGGTCTTCTTCTCTTCGGTGGCTTGGTGCACACGTAGCAGCAAACCTTCCAGTACAGAAACCTAAAAGAAACCATTGACCAACGTCAGAACAAGTGAGCGCATGCAATGATACAAAGAAAGTCAATTACCTGAAACTCGAGGCCATGATGTCGCCTATATTCGAAAGGCACAGCAACATCAGGGGAATTCCGAGGATGGCGTAAAATATCGTTACCACTTTCCCATTCTTGGTCTTCGGTGCAATGTGTCCGTATCCTAACGAGAAGGTGCCTGATTACCCTTACGTAAACGTCTCTCTTACATAAACTGCAATCGCACTGTGATTTCAGTTGAAACCAACAATTTCAGCTGATCCAAATTCGGACAGATTCCTGCTTCTCTTAAAACCAACACAACCGTGAAGAATTGGAACCAGGTCAAATTTCTATGGTACACAATGTGTCCGTTACAAGTGTGTACACTTCGTTATTTTCTAAATTATTGAAGATACATAAACGTGGTTTATAGGGTAGTTGGTTCAAAGAAGCACGTATGATACAAACAAATTTTTGTTTATGTTATTGCTATCAGTTTTTGTTAAATTGAGACGTACCGATTTTCCATAAATATTTCAGCGAGCTGATTAAGTGGCACCTTTTCTTAAATAATTCTGAGCTATTAGGATTATAAATTTTGTTTCTTGGCACATCAGGATGCGACCCTGTAAGGCAACGGTTCCCAACTTATTTTAATCGTCGAAGCCTTTTCACCTTTATGTACAAATTTTGGAACCCTGACAATTTTTTCCGATTATATATAAATACGGAATATTAGTAACTTTTGAAACTTTATTCACATAAATTTTTCGTACACATAATTTTATTGCAGAACCCCAAATTTTATCGGCTGTACCTTGGGGTTCTGCGGATCACGAGTTGGGAGCCCTTGTTTTAAGGTATCCTCCATATTTGGGTCTGCCGTTCCTTTGCAGGTTCCTTTAATTGTTTCAGGAAGCACCATCTAACACGTGACCTAGTTAAGTGCACAGTGTCATTAACGATACTTTCAGTTTGTACCTGACACAGGATGATCAATTTTCGGATGATCGGTGTTCAGATAATCGACATTCTACCGTATTAGGAAGATTCCTCGAGGCTGAATTCAGTCTCCGTTCATCATGACCTTGAAGACGGATTGTTCGTCCATCGGATTCGTCCAGTCTGGGTCACGGTCACCTGGATTCCGGTTTCGAACAGTTTTTACGATTTGCATGTGCCCACACTTCCGATCTTTGTCACGGTGAACCTTGACGAAAATCGGCTCCTCAAGAAACCCGGGTCGCGAGCCGTGTAGGAAGATGACAGTCAAGATAGACTGTATCCGGCGGATGGGGACGAGGATCGAACACAAAAGGGGGGCGGATGTTCGAGTGGCTAGTCCGATTTCGGAATGCAACTCGGTCACGCGTTCTGAACATTTGTTCGATCGGTTTTTCCTGGTTCCGCAATAAGGTTGCTCCAAACTGTAACCATTCGGTCGCACCCTGTTCACGACGTGACGTAACCAGAAAATGTTGAATCGTAGCATGTGCAATGTTGGATTTTCCCACAGTCGACGCGATGAACGCAATGGAAGACGTTAATTAATTTAAACAAACAACTCAGTATTTAATTGAATAATTTTTAACTCTTCAATAATAATATTAAATAGTAATTATGCGATAGGGTGGTCAGAAACTTTGTCGGGTTATGTTTCCCCACAGTCGACGCGTTGAGCGTAATGGGAAACGTCGATTTAATTTAAATAAATAACCCAATATTAAATTGAATAATTATTAACTCTACGATAACAATATTAAATGGTAATTATGCGATAGGATGATTAGAAACTGTGTTGGGTTACGTTTTCCCACGGTCGACGCGATGAGTGCAATGGACGCCGTTGATTTAATTTAAATAAATAACTCAGTATTGAATGAAATGACTTTTAACTCTTTGACAATAATATTAAACACTAATTATACGATAAGATAGTTGATAACTTGGCTGCTTTACGAGTTGCGTACGAAATAGTCAAATATAGCGTGTCTGACTACGTATGGGAGTTTTTACTGTGCCATTCAGGTCGATAAGATTGCTATAATGAATATATGACCGAAAGAGAAAAACAAAAAGGCATAGTGCAATGTGGCAAAAATTAATGGTTGTCTCTAAAACGTTCCGTGCCGCAGTGGAAACTTTTAATACTAGTCAGACACGCGAAAATCAGTTTTTATAAATACATAACGTTAAAAATGGAAACATTGAATTATCTTGTGATATACTTTTTATTTTGTACTATCATTGTGGCGTTCGTTTTAAGTGAAATACAAAGAATATTAGCATTTATTTAAAATAATCGAATGTGAAGCGTGGGGCGCACTCAACCCACGCAGCACGGAACATGTTATTAATACTTTGAGTGAGAAAGTGAAAAAAGCCATACATGATCGGACACAATGTAACTTGCAGTACATAATATAAACCGTAAAGGAAAAAAAATATGTCAGTACGCAGTCGTAGACTCGAGTTTCTAGATTCTTGTATCTACATAGAGTATGCTCAGGATTTGATAAGAAGCAATAGTTATTAAATGAAATTAGATTTCAATATTTAAAAATATTGAATAGAAGTAATATTATAATAAAAATAGAAGGTCCAGACTGTACAATTCAATATTTACATACTTTTTGTCCTCGACCTTTGAGTTTGAAATGGGATATTATAGCGTGTCTGACCAGGTATGGGAGTTTTCACTGTGGTAGTCGACGTGTTACTGGAAGGTCAATTCGCAGGCGGTGCTATGACCTTGAACGACCCAATCTGAATGTCTAATCTGGTATAGTAAAACATAGGTATACGAATCTCCAAAAGAAATAATGCAAGGTTAGTCCTCACTTGTATTTTTATGGATAAATAAAGAACTCAACGTTAATCGACGAGATCTTCGATTAAAGGAGCGAAACATCAAGAAAATCGAATTATGAACGGCCTCCACTGCCGGAAGAAAAGTGAATTTCCTCGGTGACCAAGAGGAAACCAGCGTTCCCAGTGAAAATGACTTTCGACATTAGATTTTCTTCGTCAGGGACGTTTGATCGTGCCCTTTCCCGAAACAACGTTATACCGAGTAGCAGGAAAAGCGGCGAGAAAACGAGGTTCGAACCAGCTCGCCATTTCCTACGGTTCTATCGACGATTTCGCTTCGAAACTAAGCTCTGATACGATTTCCCGTACCTTTCGATGTTTCTGACGCGAGATATCGCCCCTGACCATCTGATTGCTTTTACACGGAAAACTTTGCTCCTATTGAAAATTTCTCTGAAAAAATTATGTTCCTTGATACAGCGAACGTCTCCCTTAATTAATCAGACCACGCATACTTTATAGTTTATTAAACATAATGTATCTGTAGTGTAATTACTAAATAGATCGTATTTGTCAGGATGCAGCCAATTTGCACATTTTCATGCAAAATTATATTTATTAAAACATGAAACGCCCTCATTAATTAATCAGACCTCATTACATATTTAGTTATTTTATTCGACACAGTACATCAGTACTGTGATTGCTAAATAGATTGCATTTGCCAAGCAGCAGCCCCTTTTTAAATTTTCATGCAATATTATGTTTGCTAGTACTTTTAAAAAAATTATTAATACGGATCAATTAAATGGATTAGCTAAAAACGTATATTTGCATAAACATCCTCGGTCTGTTCATTGCTAATAGTTAGGAAACTGCAAACGAGACATCTTGTACGTTCACATATTATTTTTTCCTTACTTCTAATCATAGAATATACTAGCACAGTTTGATCGAAAAATAGAGCACCCTGTATGTGACGTAGATAAAAATCGATACGTCACACATACTTGACACACGGTAACAAATCGTATCAAAATTCGCATAATATATTCCGGCTGACTCGTAGAAAAGTAGAAGATGGTTAGGATGACTCTCGGATGAGTCATTGATAGAAAAGTGGTCCTAACCGAAGACAATGGTGACGACCTTCGCGTGTCACGTCACCAAGGAATCACGTATTACGCCATTTCTCTGGATTTTATTTCAAGAAGGAGGTCAAAGAACCACCTGCATCGGTCCTGTTTCCCCTCCTCGAGTCTTTGGATTTTCCCAGATCGAAGGACGGGTCTGAGAAACAGCCGTCTTACGGTGTACGTGTAACACACCCACGTGTCTCTGCGTTATGCTGCCTGTTACCTGTCCACGTAACACCTACACACGCGTTCGCCGTCCGTGTGTTTACAACTTTTACTTGTTTCACCAAAAACCATGTGATACAGGGTGTCTGGAAAATTTAGTCTTCTTCAGCCAATGAATCGATTTTGAAAAAACTTCTTCAAGGGCACACTTAATGTTTATTGTAATTTTTACTACCATAATGTGCACAATGGAATGTAAGCTATTTTTAACTACAACTATGGAGTTTCTTAATGTTACTCAAATGTGAACGTTGCTAGACGATATGGAATACTAGCATAATGCATAAGGGGGTAGTAGAGGGGTGAAATGGAGTAAAAAGTGTCAAGATATTGTTGAATATACACATGTATTTAATGAGGTAAACGTTGGTAAAGAAACTGTCAGAAATATGAATTTTGAATATGTTAGTAATGTTATTTATAATTTTGTCAAATGTAAAGTTTTGGCAGATGTAATAACAATGTTTGTGCTTGCATTAAGGGAAAAGCTTCTATTTCCAAACATCTGAAGCTTGGTATCTAAAAGTGAAACGTAAAAAGCCTTTACTGCAGTGGCAAAGAATTCGTTATAAATTCTTGTTCCCAGTATTATTTTATTTAACTCTACCTAAAAATTCATCAGGGAAATGTTTAATCCTTAATAAAAATTGTTTACCATAAGAACTCGTAGTTCTTTTCTAAAATAGTTCTACAAATTTCGGTGCTGCTACAACTTGATTAGCCTTTTTCATTATTAATTTGGGATTAACATAATCTGGTCTTTGAGATCTACACAAATCAGTAACAAATGACCGTGTATTCACCTAATAATATTCGTTGAATAGTAGTTAATATTCCAAAGTGTCGCGCAGTCGGAACATTTTGACCGATATGGTACAAAGGCAAAGATCAAACATGTTTCTCTAACATTGAATCTTGTGAGACGTTCCTGGTTACGAAACGTCTTCAAGGTCGGTCTATTTGTCGACCAAAATTTGTTCAGGCCATAAACGTCACCGTAAAAAAATCCGTTATCGTAAGAACTCATAAACCTATAGAAGAATATTTCTACAATTTTCGATGCTCCTAAAATTTCATTACCCTTCTTCATTAATAATTTACAATTAGAGGCTAATATTATCATTAGATTGCGGATGTTCATGCAATCATAAATTCTTAGAATTCAATATCTTTTACGTTAGTGCAGCCATAGAAACGAAATCTGAAAAAAATTTTATTCTGAGAATGTTTAAAAAAATGAACCTTTCATTTTCTCACAGTTTCCAGGTACTTGGGTATATTAAATTGCATAAACATCCGCAGTCTAGTTATCACACACAATTCAAGCGTGACGTACTTTTTAAGATGAGTAAAAATCAACAACAAATGAAGGTATCCTCAGCTAATAATATTGATTAAATATACTCTGAAACTCCAGAATCTGATACTGTGCAAACACAAAGATCAAATATGTTTATTTAACTTCGAATCTCGCGAGACGTCCACGGTTACGTAACGTCTTCAAGGTCCGCCGGTTTGGTGACCGAAAGTTTTTCAGGTGAGTCGTTAAAGGGTGATTCACCCTGCACGAAAACTGTTGATCCGAGATCGTTATCGAAGGGACCTCGAAGAGAGCCTCGCGGTGCGTTCACCTTCCTACGGTGCATATATAAAGACACGCTTCACTTTCACTCTCATTTAGTCGTGTGCCGGTGATATTCGCCTGTGAAGCTGACCAGCGGCCTCCTTTTATCCGTCTACCGATCAGGCCAAAACTTTGGCTGACTTTCGCGCGTTCTGCTGACCTCCGACGATCGAGCAACATGAAATTTTTCATTCTCGTCGGCTGCGTCAGCTTCGTTGCGGTTAGCTCCGAAAACGATGGGTGGGTTTGGAAGGACAACGAACAGGATGACAAGCTGGGCAAGTCTAGGTGCTGTATTCTTAGTAGCTGATTCTTCTGTTCGTTCTGCGATGTTAACGAATTTTTCGATTTATTCATGTGTTGCCTAATACGGGGCAATCAACGTGTTCTTTAAATAATTACGAATTTTAGTAAAATTTTGAATAGAATTAATATTGTAAGAAAAAGACAAGGTCCAAACTGTGCATTTCAACAGTTACATTATTTTTTCTTCGCGCTTTGTGTTAGAAATAGGATATTATCGTATGTCTGACCAGGTATGGGAGTTTCCACTGTGGCAGTGAACGTGTTAAGTGTTTTAAAATTTAGATATAAAGATTAATTGAATTAAATGAGTCTCGGGTTAGTTTAATACGTTGAATGCCGTAGGGGTCACCGGTGATCGGCACCTCAAATTTAACTTAGTTAAATAATTATTGATTGTCACAAAATTTTGAGAAGACTTCGTACTGAAACAATAATGCAGAAACGGAAGAACACGAATGAGAACTGAATGCTTTTTTTTCTTGACGATTTATACAGGAAATAGTAAATTATATCGTGTCTGACTAGGCATGACTGTTTTTACTGTGGCACTAACAATATGTAGTTAATTTTCCAAACCTACACCCTAACACGTGGGCTACCACAGTGAGGACAGCCATCACTACTCAGACGCTCCATAAACTTCTTTCTTCTACATAAATCGTGAAGGAAATAAATGTTTAAAAATTCACTATTATACAATCATACCTATATTAGTGTTACAATGTTAAATTTGCCCAGAATATAGTAAAACTCAATATTTATTTAATTAAATAAAACTTGATGCGCCGGTCACCGGTGATCTCCATCACAGTCAAGCGTTAACCTGCGTCTTCCTTTTATTTCCAAAAGGTAGCTACCAATAAATAAACAATAATAACCAAGAAGAATGGATTATGCGGTTCAGTTACAGGTACCAGGTACACGAAAACCTGCAAGACGCGAGCAACAACAGACCTTTCACAGGATTTAGACCGCAAAACTCCGGACCTTACGGTCCTAACGGCAGACCCATTGTGCCGGGATATTCTGACAACAAAGGAGTTCTTGTCGGCCCTGGTGGACCAACGGGTATTATAAAAAGGTATCCCCCATTCTTCTCCTTGTTTTCCAACCCAATAATCTTATTTCGACGTCCGTGGTCGAGATTGATCGACTTTTCCATATATACACGTGTCACTTTTAGCGCTGATAACATTCCTTCCACGACCGATTAAAAATTCACAAAGGTGACCTTTCGTGTATTTCTGGCGCTATTTAGGCCACCCTATACCGGAAACATCGACGACGGAGCCTTGGAGTCCGGTTACGTGCCATCTTGGATCAGAGATGACCCTCGATATCAAGAGTTCGACACTTGCAGATGTAGATACAGTTTCAATTGTCCATCCATCGGAGTGAAGTTCGTAAGTAATGATCCACAGAACTGTACGCCCCGTTTTCAGCACTTTACAGTGATATTGCTGATCAATCTGTTCAATTTACTTTCAGGGCTCTTGTTCGAAGGATAAGAAGTACTGCTGTTTCAGTAGCAGGAAGTATCCAGCGTTAGTTTCGGGACAGTATGGGAATGGACAGTATCCTTCTTATCAGGTATTTTATACGCCATGTCGTACCCTCGCTTTAAATGTGACGAAATTAAGAAATTTAAATCTCTTAGAACAAAGGCAAAATTATTTTAAATTATATAATGAAAAAAAATATATTCTTAGAAATATTATCAAATATATTTCTTTGTCGTTTTATACAGTAATCTCGCTCATACAACTCGTTCATTGTAATAACTCGAATATCATGATTTTTGGGTTCTGTCGCTTTTGAAGCAAGGGTGCTGTGTGGTTTGCGGTAAATGTATCGGTGGATCCATAAGTAATTTCGAATTTTGATAAAAAAACAATGATATTGAATTTTAGAACAATGCCCACTGCTTAACCTGCATGTGCTTCAGAACAATTTTTGTTGCTTCTTATCTGATGTTAACGTCAGTAAAAATTTTAGAGGGTGTTTCGTAACAGTATGACAATAATTCGGAAGCTGAATCGACGCACTAAGACGAATAATGTTTGTTGTACATGTCATAGCTTCTGAGTTACAAAGGACGTTAAACGAAGTGCTCAAACTATTGTTTGAAGTAGTCTTAAATGTGCTATATTTTAATTTGAATTATTATTAACCCATTATCCTTGAAATACAAATATATACATATGGTATTCATTTACCATATTCATACATAAAATTTAAAGTATAATTCATAAACAGTACATGAATGTTGTAATTTAAATTCGTCTTAACGTTGATGATCAATTACTGCACAAGTTTCTCTAAGAAAGATATAACACCGCCATATCCATTAATTTTAATGATTTGTGTATCATCTCAAATCTATGTTATTAATTTTAATAATAGAGTTATTCAATTAATTCATATATCTGGTTGCAGATCATTAGTGTCATTAATTTGCATAATGTGTGTATACAAAATAATATTTCAATCATATATTGGAGTAATATTCCTATATAATATAATATTTAAAATGTATATTGAAAGAATATTTCCATACAGTATGCTATTTCAAATGGCCTCAAAAATATATAAATCTATTTTCTATGACTCAGAAATTATGGCCTGTACAAGCTATGCTCATCTAAGATCGTTTACTTATTTTACTGTGTGGATTCAAACCCTGAAGTATTAACATCCACTTATGAAAGACCCCAAGCTATTATATATAAATTTTCATGTGGAAATTGTATATGTCAGATCACTCAAGGGTTTCCATAAAGATTCCTCTAAATCACATGTGCGTCAGGGGTCAGTCAACATGATAATCCGAAACAGAAAAAAACAATATAAATACCACATGAAACTGACAATCATACAGATATACTGTTTAATTATACAAAGAATAAATCTTATTTTAAATATTTAAGAATATCATCAATTTTGTTACTATCACGTGCACGCTTATTTTGGCGTTGACCAATGCGATCCTTTATAACAAAAATTGCAGAACAATGTGTTTCGTGTGTAATTTTAGGGTGGACCGAATAAATATGGACCAGCATCATTCGTGCAGTCGCCAAATTATTATGGGAACCGCAGACCCCCAGGAAACTTCAATTCTGGTAATCGATATCCCCCTGGAAATTATCCCCACACAGGCGGAAACTCTTATCCAAGACCACCTGGTAACCCTTACAATCAAAATTACGATTACGACGACTATGATTTTTACCGATCGTTGAAGAGGAATCAAACGGAAGAGGATTCGAGCGAAGAGAAACCTTAAACTTCTCCTGTACAAAGCTACTTTTTCATTTCGAAGAAATACCAAAGACATTGTATATTCGAGTATTAAGTTATTCCATGAAATTCATAATCAGAGACTATGTAAAAGTGATTGTTAATAAAAAAAGTGGCAACAAGTGATTCCTGTTCTCTCGGGGATACTAAGTGGAAGCTGATGTGATTGAGTCTCGCGTTATTCAGAAACTCGAATAAATAAAACTTATTTGCTGTCAACACACTGATAGTTCACACAGTTCGATTCAACAGCGGTTACTTTATTATAAATAATGACTTCGAGGAGTCCAAGCTCTGTTCAATAGTTAAAGTTCACAAACAGAAATACATTCACCGAGACAAATTAACAAACACTAAAAGAATCAGAGAGTCCAGTAGCGAGTCAAGCCCAGAAACAGTAACAAATCAATAACGAATCAATCCTGTTCCACGCTTTGGATTCCTTAAATATTATATAAAGTAGTGGGCGGCATCTTAAAATGTCCAATGACCTTCTGTAAAAATTTCTATACACCCTCAGAAGATAATATGGTGAGAGAATATGCAAATCATGGGGGTGCTGCACGTGCCTCAAAGCCTTGCAAATTGCCTGACTGCTCCGGTTGGGATGCAGATGGTTTATGATACGTCAATTACTATTGAGAAACCGAAGAAGTTCGAATCTTTGAAACTCTGTGCCTGCATTTTGAAGAATTCGAACATGTGTTATAAATAGCTTAAGTTGAGGGAGTCCAGATATGTCGCGAGCAAATTATAAAAATTGTCAAAAGTAGTAAGAAGTCACTTCCGCACCATAAACTCGATCTCTGTCGGTGGCCATAACAGATGTAGAATTGATAAAATCGTAAAGACTTACCTATTGTCGTAATTACCACGATAGAGTAAAAGAGAGCTCCGGCAAATGTCCATTGAATGTCGTCCTCTCCCTCCCTGCCATCCCATCCTTCCTTTTCCATCATCCACACGAGCTCATTCTCGAAGCCCTGTAAAAAATACGATCAGTTTCATCAGTGGAAGAATTTGCTGTTGTTTAATATGAGTTGTGGATATGGTACTAGACTATAGCTGGGACGTCTAGGAAAGCTGCACAAAGACACTCGTTGCTGATGTTTTCATATATAGCAGTTTGTAGATGTAAAGCCCCTCTGACTGGTCGTCTGACTTTTCCGATTTTGCCTATTTGTTTCTTTCTGGGTTACCGAGTACTCTTATTTTTTCCATGCAACAAGCTACTCACAATAAAGCTTTGTATTTATTACAACTACATCAAAATTGAGCTGTCAAGATTGTCTCTTATGTACTTGCGATGTAGACAAAATATACCGCTCAGAATAATTAGAGAATCACTGTTCCTGGACGACATCAAACAAGCTACTAAATATTAAAAATGAAAGAAATTTATATTGCACATCTAATGTTATCATAATTTAGCATTATGTATAGCACTGTTATTGATAGCATTGGGTATAGCATTGCGTATAGCATCGTGTATTTTCTGTTTAGCATTATACGTAGCAATAGCAATGTATATAGAATTGTGTAAAGCATTCAGTATAGTATTATGCGTAGAATTGTGTATAATATGGTATATTGCATTATGTGTAGCATTGTATATAGCATGGTGTACATATATTAGCATGTAGTCTTACTATTTGATGCTTTATTAATCTGCGGATCATTTAACTACCAGTGACTAGTGCAGCGTAAATAAAGTATCACTTGGAGAACGTTGTTATTTTTAAAATCGAATTGAAAGTGAAAGATAATGGACAAGGTATACTGGGTCTAAATATAGAAATCATTTATCAAATTTAAAAAGGAGAAGCGACCTCGACGTGTCCAGTTTCGAAATCCCCACGATACACATTTCAGAGCTGTAGCGGAGAAGTGACCTTGAACTGCCTTCTCTCAGCGTCCCGACTGTAAATATACCTTCAATTCGCGCAATGCCTTGTCCGTCCAATTTTCACGAATTAGAACATCGACATCTCTGGTGATTTTCCACAGCTGCTCCGCCACGTTCCCTCTTATGTCCTTGATGCTCTTCTTTATCTGCAAAATGTGCATTTCATTAGAATTACCGGCATTTCCAAGCTCTTCATCCTTACAGATGCATCCGATGAAGAATAGTACGGCATGCACAAATGATATTGGTAGCTCAAGGTCACTGAACAGTTTCTCTGCTACGTTATTTAACACGTTAAATGTCCGAGTGAAAAATTCCATATATAGCCTGGCATATGAAAGTAAGTTTCAATAAGTATTTAACGTAACATTAAAAATATAAATAATGAATTATAATATTTTATGACATTCTGTTTATTTTGCACTATTAATGTGACGTCCATTTGAATTGAAGTATAAAGAATATTAACATTTATTTAGGTGGTCATATGACCCATGCGCTACAGACCGTGGAGCGTCGAAGTGAAAAAAGACATACGCTGTCGGACACCCTGTAATTTGTAGAACTTAATATAACGCATAAAGCAACAAAATATTTCAATATGCAGGCCTAAACTTGCGTTCCTAGATTATTATTGTTACGTTACATTTGATCAGAATTTGATAAGAAACAATAGTTATTGAATTAAATTAGATTTGAAATGCCGGTCACTGGTGAATTCAGAGGCAATGAACGTGTTAATTACTTGAATGGAGCTATACTATCACTAAATATTATGAAGCTATTTAGATAACTAATCACATTAATCAGTAATATGAAATGTTATAAAATATGACGGTTGTATCTGCTATAATTTACAATCGATATACATTATTTGCAGTCATTCAATTTCTCGAATCTACTTAGATAATTAACTATATTAACTGGCATATTGAAAATTATAAATATGGTAGCTGTGTGTGCAATAATTTAAAATCGATCCGCATAATTGGCAATCATTCAATTTTTCGAAGCTATATAGGCATCTTATCAAATTAACAAGCACAGAAGAAATTGCAAATACCGTGGCTCTGTCTGCTGTAACTTAAAATCGAAACAGTGACCTTGAACGTTCAATAACTAGCTCCACGGTAGCTACCTCTTTCTCATGGGTCGATTCGAGGGCCTCGAACGCGTATGCACCGATCACGCAATATAAAACAACCAGTGACACCAGTGAAACGTGGGAGAAAACGCATCTGAAGAACTTCCAGAGGAAGCACAGAAATTTGATGCACTTCGATGGCTTCTCGGGCTCGACCATCAGATCGAACGTTTCCTGTCGTGGACGCGGCATCGTCGTTTCCGCTTCGAAGCACGATTTCTTCCTCAAATTTCCTGTGCCTGCCTCTTCATCCTCGCTCTTCAACTTCCTGCCCACTTAACTCGATTTTTCGGTGCCTCTGCCGGCGAGAATCTCAATGATTACACGGGATATGTTTTCTGAATACATATCACTGCCTCAAAGGCTGACTTTACACACTGAGGTAAATAAAAAAAATTGTCATTGCACGTGTCATCGTTTCTCAGTTATACAGAACACCGAATGAAGCATCCACTTCCTTCGTCGCACACCATGTCACGTTTTAGTATTGACTGTCGCACTCGATGGAACAGATTCGATTCATCGAATAAAACAGAGTTCAATATTCCAATAAGTATTCGTTTTATACATTCAATTCGTGCTCTCTCTGCAAGTTAGAAGCACCGCTACTTCCAATTTGCTGTACCTGTCTATTCGTCCTTGATCTTCAAGTTCGTGTCTCCTCCCCCTTATTCTTTTTTATATTTCTACCCTACACGGATTTTGATGTAATAATTATCAATTGTTGTCAGTTGTTGGTAAGAGGCACGTGTATTTGTTCAGGATCATTCGTCATCTGTAGCTTGTCTTCAATTGTTCCATCCGGGTCCACATTGTCACGATGAATCGTCTCGTTGGTAATCGAACAGCGTTGAGGGTCGGAGTTTTGTTTTTATTTCCCGATGAAATTGTTCAAGCTTTTCCAGTTCCCCATGGCGTCGTTCGACAAGAGATCGTCGACGCGATACTACAACGGATACGCAGAACATAGCTGTGCTCGAGACGGTTGTTCCAAATTTATCCTACCTCTGCCACCGTCGAATTTTCGTTTCGAGGCACCGCGATATGTGTGGTACACCTACGGCGAGGCAGCAGGTCCCAAAAACTTCTTAATTGTTGTATTAAACCGGCCATTTGGTTTTCATTCATGATGAAGACGGAAATAAACTGTTTCGACTGTGGAGAAATGAAGCTGGAAATTTTGTTGCGCGAGCAATAGCACGAAATCAAAGTCAGCAGCTTGAAATTTAGGAAGGCCGGGTCATTGATCTGGTTGTTCATAAAAGAAAATAATAATAATAATTCGAGGAGAATTAAATTTTCGAGACGTCGCTTTTTGATAGTTTAGTGTTATACTAATTAATCTTCACGAGAGGTGTGGTTTTCCGTTGAAGACAATCATCTTCATAGTTGAATGCTTTTAATCGTTTCTGCTTGTGTGATTCCACCCTATTTAGGGTTTATAACTCATACTATCAGCCTGAAGATTCCGTATGGCATCGTATCGTATTCCAATTGGAATCATTTAAAATTCGTCACCCTGTGATCTCTTCTTCAACATTTATGAAATGTCTCATTTTCTGAGGACTAGGGAATGATTATACGCAAAAACGTATTTCTTTCACTTGTAAGAAAAATTTCAGGGCAGACAGGGTTAAACGGTGAACACTGTGGAATTTATGAATTTATTATAATATGCTTACTACACTATTTCTGAGTAAGCATGAACGAATGCTTAATGTCTTAATCGATGCAATAGTGTGAAATTAATTACCGAATTAAGGTACAATCACAGTTTATTTCAAACTATTGCCTTGTACATAAGGAAAATTAAAAACAATTATAATACAAAGAAAGATAGTGATAGAGCAGCATAACAATGGCAATACCGTGCGAAGCTCTCATAGAAAAAAGAACAAAAATCTTACAAACAGTACCAACAAATAAATTTTGAAATTGAATATCACCTTTTGCTATATCTAAAGATAGGCAATTTGGAATGCATAAAATCGTGATACATAAGAGGCACCTTTCTGGAGCAAAGTGTTGAAGAACCCAATTTTACATATATGTGGTTGAATATGACCTTGTAAATTTATATCACACACAACAAGAATTAATATCGGTTAATTGTTTGCTTTTTCAAGGCCTTGTACACTATCCTCGCTAATAAAAACGTGAATCTAACACATTTTCTTAATTAACAAATATTTATCAATACTTACTCATTTTTAATAACATTAAATAATCGAGACTGTACATGTTATAAACTTCCAAAATGAAAGTAGAGACAAATTTTTGTATTTTTTTTATGTTAATTATAAAAACAAGGTAACTTTTCGTGTACCCTCAAATGATTACGCATCGTTTGTCTGTAGATACCTAATTAACCGACACTTGGTTGATTTTCTCTGTCGATAATGACAACAAATCTTCTGTTGGTAAGTCAAAGACGATACCGCACGGGTGGCTCTCAACGGATTTTTCTGTAAATAATCGGGACTCTTTCGCTAGATTGCGCCATTTGGGATTTCGCTACTTAGTTCAATGACAAAGTACAGAATGGACCTATCGTCATCGACAAACTACAGAGTTCTGTAGTTACCTTGTCTGTGGTTCTGGGCTTCTGTCAGAGATGGCGACACTTGGAATGTCGGTAGTTAATTCCAGGCTCCCATCAGAGATGGCGCCACATGCGATATCCTTGTAGCGACCAACGCCGTTGGCTCCTGACGCGCCGTCTATGCGTAGTGATAATTAGGTTAGTTACTTTAAGCTAAGGATAGGTACAAGTCTCTAAGTTAGTTAGTCTTGTATTATGTAGTTGGTTTTAAGACTAGTTTTATGATCCGCGTTCAAAATCAAAAAAGAAGCGGGTCACTTACAAGAGAACAGCCTTAGTAAGCGGACGACGTGAACATTAAATAAATAGTGCTGCGATTCTGTTTGTTCAAGACTTACTTCCATTTCCTAACGAACCAAAACCCCAAATCCTTGAGCTCAGTGGCATAGTGGTCCACGTCACAGACCCTCGCATCATAGGTGAAAATGCCTATTTACATACCTCGCTTCTGATACAAATCACTAGGATGAAGTCAAAGCCAAAAGTAGAAACCCGTAGAGGCCTAGAGAATCTCACTACAATGAGTCATTTGGACCAGATTGCTCAATTATATTTATGTAATTTTACTGTTTATTGCAGAGTATACCGTAAAACTGTGATTGTAAAGCATATATCCATAAACAATGTTAAATGAAATCAATGAATCATTAAAAATTCTGAACGTTTCATTGTTCAACAATGCACCTCTCATTTTATGTTATTATAATATACAAATTACCTGCAATTTTATAATATATAACAATTATTTAATCCAACTGAACTTGATGATCCGGTCACGAACGACCCTTATAACTAGACTGCGGACCTTTATGAAACATATTCAAATAGGTGCAAAATGTACATGTTACAAAGTACATCAAACAAAGAATACCTTTTGTAATATTTAAAGCATAAAACCCACTTTTGTTGAGGTTCCAGTTCTTCGCCTATACTAAAACCAAATATATTGATATACGAAGTTATATATTTGCATAAACATCCGCAATCTGCTTATGACAGTCAATGTGTTCTGAAGAGTTTGTCTGCCGAGTGCCACTCTTACAAAGTCATCAAAGTGGACACAGTGATCTGAGAAAGGGTATGAAAACCGAGAACACACGACTTCTGGTAATACTTTATTATTATCCCAACCGACTCTTCTGTGTATTTACATGAAAACGAAAGGTCGATCGACTGAGCTGAGACGCCGATATTTCAGCGTCCGAATCATTTTAGGCACTTGGACGCTCGGTTTCGTTACAAATGTCCGTCGTTCCTCGATCGTAAGTCTCGACTTTGCTCGAGCAGGCCGTCGAGAACGTCCGTCGAAGTTCGAAATCCAGGAAACCGAGCGCAAACGTTCGTTTAGACAGGAAAATACCGTCATCAGTCTGATTTACGATCACTCGGCTCGAGGACGATGATATGCATCGTTACGATAAAATGTCTGATCAATTGACAGAACGCTTAACGCCGCTGCGTGAGCATAAATATTCCTCGTAAAATAATCAGTATGCACGCGGGCGGACATGCTTACAAGTATAATATAGAATATGTCATGGTGCAACGTCAATCGCGCTCTCGCTTCGGGATAAAAACGTGTCGTCGATGACACGATACGTACGATCGTGTCTCGCGTAGAAAGCGATCGAGGTTCACCATGGAAAAATCAGTGGAGCGACTTCGACATCGCTCGACTTAGGATGGAAAACGCATGACGGAAGGAACCAGGGGTCGTTCCACGGATGTACTTCCATTTTTTTCGCAGAAAACAAATTTCTCGAGCGTCCCGTACACGCTTTAAGGCCTGGTGCCAGACGAACGAGTGTTTCCGTTGCGATCTCGCGTTGGTGACGGTGCACGATTCTGCGGATGAGCGGTGCGACACCGCAGCGTCACCAGTGCGTCGACGCAACGTCACCGCGACGCCGACACAGTGTCAACGGAATGCCACCGCATCGTCGACGGAACGTCACCGCAGCAGGGTGAATCGCTAGAAACTGCCAACTAAAATAACTTCTCACTCGATGATGTCCCATAAACGTTAGTCGAAAATCAGTATTATCACGTTCCGTGCCGCGTGGGTCGTATGCGCCCCACGCACCAAATTCGATTATTCAAAATCAATGGTAATAATCTTTGTAGTCCAATTGAAACGAACGCCACAATAATAGTACCAAATGAATGGTATATCATAAGACAATTCAATATTTGTGTTTTTAACGTTATGCATTTATAAAAACTTATTTTCACGCGTCTGACTAGTTATGAAATTTTTCACTGTCGCATGGAACGTGTTAACTGACTTTTAACCCTTTGAGTGCCGTGGACGCATATATGCGTTCTAAAACATCATTCACCGTGTGCTACGAGTCACCGTACTGGCCCAGGCACAGTCGTTCATTGTGTGTTATAAACCTATGTCCTCGGATAAATTATCATCTCAGCTTATATTAATAAAATGTGTATGTTTCGTTACATATTTCGCAGTCTTGGAGCGTTAAAACAATTGAATAATTGGTATTAACCATATTATTATAACGAAATATTCCGTGGAAAACTTCAGCACATAGTGCACGCTTTTTCTCGAAATTTTCAGCCCTCAAAGGGTTAAACAACTTTGTGTTGAAAAAATTATTTATAATTAGAATAATATTGAGTTTTCGACCCATGCTTATTAAACACTTTTTATTTAGTATACTGCAATTTAAAAATTTCAAGGTCTCCATGCAATCTTCAGAAATATGACCCCCATAAAATGTTAAATCCTTATATCATAAGAGCCCTCTGAACTATTTCAATATGTCACTCAACGATTTTTGTTTTAATTGTGCAACGAGTTAAAAGTTATTTTAGATGGCAGAACCTGTAATTGAAAATCTGTCCCTGCTGTATAAGAAACGTCATTTGAGCTTCTCAAAAGCCAAACAAACCAACTGCATAAAGTAAAAAGTAGAAAAAAATATTCATGTACTGTTCTATTGTTACTCAGACACTAATTGTAAAACTGATAAATGTACATAAACTGAAATTGATAACCTTGTCTTTTCAAGGATTGATTTGTCATGTATAAATATAATAATTCGACAATTGCAAAGATCCTATTACAATCCGAACAATGTGTTCTCCAATCGCATTGTATAATCGAAAGATAAACTATGTCCACCATAGTTACGGAATCTTAACGCACAACTGTGCCATAAAAATCGCGGTAGACGGTATCGCGCGCAACTTCTCAAAGCCTGTCCACATGAACGCGATTTATTTCGTGTCGTCTTCCTTCTACGTGACCATACTTAATCGACTCGGCCCGTACATCCGTGGAACGAGAAGCTTTCACGGGCACGAAACACAGTGTGCCCGAACTATTTCCTGCAGCATCCTCCTCCGTGTTATTACCCTAACCAGCTTTCCCCATTATCATCCGATAACGTACAATCGGACCCCATTTAGGGGACCCGACGCAGGAAAAAGAAAGAGTGAAACGCTGCGGAGACCGCGAGTCCTAGTTTTCGAAGGGAATACACCTAAATAATACCTAGCGTAATTGTGCAACTCGATTCAACAACGTCAACTCTCTGTAAATGCATATTCGCTGTGCGTGATCGATCGGATAACAACGTTTGTGGATCGACGAAACAACCCGTGCCATTAAAAACGTTGACTGCCGCGCATTTGATTAAAAAAAGAAACTGCTAATTATAAAAAATTTTAAAATACGTGATTGAAAAATTAAGTATTTTTTACATAATGATTTATATTAAAAATTGCGTATTTTTTATTCAAATACACTGCTTAGACTCTGTAAAACATTAGGTACTTTGAAAGCTCTGCATTCTACTGTACGCGATAGACATTCAATGAAAGTATTGTTAAATTATATATGCAATATTTCCTTAATTCCTGACGCTTGGTAAACTGTTAAAAATTATCCGGAAGCCTGAACCTTTAATTTTTTAAAACAGTGTATTGTGTATTAAGAAACATAACGCCTAATAGACATGTATGTTTATATGTAATTATTTTCAGAGACTTTTCCCTATCTCTTTTTAATAATAAATTAAATCGTTTATTTCAATTTCAATAAATTCCACCAGTCAACGTGTTATTTTTCGGATTTGAATCTGTTTCGAAGGACACACGATGTGGTCCAATCGTTCACGCTACGGCGGAAGAGATTGAAATCCTCCAAAAAAGTTCAACGAAGCCTGCGTGATTTGATCGTAGAACGTAATGGATTCGAAATAACGATCCTCGCAAGCTCCTGTCGATTTCCGCTGGTCGTTATCATGTTCGCCAGCGTTGGCACATCCGAGCCTTGGTTTCGCAAAGTTTTATCGAGGCAATCCCGACCGCGGGGTTGTGCAAGGCGAGCAATTGCGAAGACTCCGCTCGAAACACCCGACATCCCATCGCTTTCGTTTTTTTCCATTTTGACTTCACCGATTTCCAGTCTTCGTCATCGCACCGTCACCCCTGTTTCTCTCAAGTGGCACAAATTGGAAGATTGTAACGCTATCTTATTCTACGGATTACCCTAATCGTTGTCACGCGTACCATTCAATCACCGTACACAGCCTTTTCGCCTTCGAACGCGTCGAAAGGCAAGCGAACGCTTCTCCGCGGCATCTTCAAACGCAAACACGAACGAACCGTGTTAGACGTTCAACGGAGAAGCGAGAGAATCGGCTCCGCGATCGCCTGCTTCGTCGACGTCCTGAAGAGCGGACGTTTCACCTTGAAGCGCTTCAAAGGATCGAGCTGAAGGAAAACGAAGAAAAGGAATCGAGAGGGCTAGCTTGGTCCAAAGAATCCTAGAGTCTCGAGGGTCCTGGTCACCCTCTCGATCAGCTGGTCCTTGTACCGCCAAATCGTCGTGTCCAACACGCTGTTCTCCCTGTACTCCACGCAGGTCTTCTTCAAGGACTTCACACAGTCCGCTCTGTAGTGCTGGAGCTGCGCATCTTCGGTTTCTATCGGGTAGCTGGTGCATCCTGCACCCAGACAAGCCAGCGGGAAGTGATTGTGCAAGGTTACCACCCTCTCCGGATTGTGGAAGCACTTGATGTATTGATTCGGCTTCGTGAAGTTCTTCGACCTGTAGACGTGCTGCAGCATGTGCATGTACCTGTAACCGAACGACCGCTGTTAATAATCTTGTGGTAGGATTGCTGTTAACGGGAAATTTGGCTAGTCATGGGAAGTTTTTGTCGACCCGAACACACAGTGTAGAGGGGTATATACCATAGACGGTATTTTTAGTATGCGCTGTACTCAAAATCGATGAAACATATTCTTGAATGGATAAATCTCGATTTTTCTGTGATAAAAAGATTATTGCAGGGAAAAGACCTTCATGGTCTTTTTCGTTGATTTAAACATACTAAAAATATTAAACACGACGTTCTATTCTGATCGTCTTGTCTTGTGTTAAACTCAACTCGTTTCTTATAAACTGAAATAAATAATTTCTTGTAGGTTTGATACAAGTTTCACAAATTATTAGTTTCTCTATTAACCCTTTACGGTTCAATCTTGCAAAAGGTTTGATGGCGAATGACGTGATATGAAGGCCTACTCAAATTCATCCTGTAAAATGTGTAAATTTCCTTTCATCCTGATGAACTTTTGGCTGCTAAGAAAGGAAGATACACTTTATCGATCATAGTGAAAAATTCTACCTTACAATTCTTCCTTGTCTCATATTTTTCAAAACTATCTAATGCAACTAAATGATATCAGGCAGCGTATTAAACAGGGTGAAGCTCCTAACTTGACGACTTCAAATTACTCGTAAATTACTTTTTGCATGAAGTGTATACATATGAGGAATGAGTCCGTTTCTTGCTACCTTACATATTTATCCAGATATGAAGGTCACCTTTAGATTTTTAAATGGGACGCTCAATATTTTTTCCCGAATTTCGATAAAGTATCAACTGCTGCGTAAAACAGTATTATACCAAATAGGATCTAAATTTAACAGTTACTGAGATATTTGAAAATAGACAGAATATTATTTTATATTTGAAATCACGCTTAATCATCGTGACTATTAATATAATATGCAGAACAGCTGTGTTTACGAATGTAGCTCGTGTTTCTAAACACAGTTGTTGTTAGGTGTTACATATTCTCCAACTGCAAAGGGTTAATAGAATAAATTTACGGAACATTTCTACATATTTTCATCATTCAGTACTGTGAGTCCGCCCATTAGACATTAAGAAGGAGGTGTGACCTTGAGAAGCTCAGTTTCGGCGTCCAAGCGATAGCAGAGTTTATTGAGTTACAATACTACCTAGTTTATTCATGAGACAGTCTCCGCCTAGTAGTTACGTTAGACGCCACGAAAAGCTAAAATTACAGTTTCCTCGCCGATCCAGTAATGGCACGTCAAAGGCGAAATGTCTCGGTGCAATTTATACTACTTTCGAAACGTCGCTCATTTAGTCAAAACGAAGAGTAACGTCATGATTAACACTTTACCGACTGCTATTACTAGCAACCGATCGGCGGGTTACACAATCGTTTAATTCGTAACGCTACAACGATATTACTGAATGAATCATCGGTCACGATTTCTTGTTTAAAAGAATTCATCTACAGCTGTCTCACGCAAATAAACAAGGTCGTATCTTTCAAATGATTGGAGAGCAAACATAGAGTACAGCAAAATTAAGTGGTTCTAGATATTCGACACTGTACTTCTTTTTTAATGGGGCGCTATAATTTTTGGTTGCACTAATCGGTGACATCTTCCACCCCTACAAGAGACTCTAAAAATTCTTGATGCAGAGGTCATTTTAATTTTAAATTTGTAATTTCTGTGAATTAATTTTACACGTGTAATCTGATAGGTAACTATGAACAGAAGCGTACGTATAAAACTGATAATAAACAGGAACTCTGCTTTAGGAACTGAAAATTAAACTCCTAACTTAGTAAGTTTTAGACATATCTTCCTAACAGTTCTTTAACGAAGCCTCATGCGCGAAAGCTTTATTCTATATTTTCAGTTTACTTTCGCATAAGGACAGATTCCCTTGTCGAGTGCCAGTCCTGTAGGAAGAAGCTCGAAGAGACAAGCATCCCGCAATAACAATCATCAGCAACAGTCTGGTTACGCAACTCCTCACGGAGCAGCCACAAAACGATCTCTTCCGCGGAAGATCGGCCAATAACTCTCGTGAAAGTGGGAGCCTTACTCACTTCGGTATGTCCTTGAAGTAGCCATGAGAGTGCAGCAGGTCGTCAAGGAAGTAAACGTTCCTAACATTATACGAAGCTCGCGTTTCATTTCGTATTTTGAACGCCTTCGTTAAAACCCTCTTCATCAGATCCTGCCACGTGGCGTCTCTCACCGGCATGATCACCTCATCCACATCCAACAGAGCTATGTATTCATATTCATACATATGTTTGTACAAACAGTCGTTATAAGGAATCAGTTCGTTCTGCCTCTTGTGATTAGTCTTCTTGGTCAGATACATGTGCTGAAAAGCGGGAACGTTCGGCTGTCCTCCGGGTAAAGTCAAAGGTGTCACGTGCACCTTGCCCAGTTTCTGATAATGGTCTAGAACCTTGGTAACGTTCGGATGCACCTGGAGCTGATAGAAAAAGATCTTGTCCGCTCCCAGCAGAGTGATCAGCTCGATCCACTCGACCAACCTGACCGACAGGTCCTCGTGAAGAAAGTCCAGACCTTTCACGCAGACCGCAAAGTCTTTCTTGCGCTCCGGCTTATTGTAGATCACCCTGAGGTTATTGCTGGGCGTGTCACACGGCTTCTCCACCATCGACACAGAGGCTGGCGGCCCTTTCAGCCAATGAGACTGCGGCACCTTGCAGGCTATCACGTAGGGCTGATAAATGCCCTGCTTGTAGTTACCCCACTTCGGGTACCAGATGTACTTGTACTCCAAGGTTTCGACGATCTTCGGCTCCCTTTCTCCGTCGTACCACAGCTGACAGTGGGTCTTCACCGTCGGCTCGATCCTGTCGATCATCCCAACTATTCTGATCGCTGGACCGATTCGGGACAGCTTCCGACGATCGTAGAAGGCCCCGAAGAATTGGAAGGTCCCGTTGCTCGTCCTCATCGTCTGCCAGTACACGTTGTTGAACTCGATGTCGTAAATAGACGGATACCTCAGGTTGGAGCAGCTGTCGTTGGCCTTGGCCTTGTTTTGACCACCGGCGTACTTGCTGTTCTTGTTCCAGTACGCGAGAGGCAGACTGGGGAGCCTCTGCTCGATCTCCTGGATCAGCTCATCCTCTGTTTTGGCTGGCCTCTTGTCCAACAGAGGCTCCAGGTCGAGGGGATTCTTGGTGGGTCCGCTGACGATCGTGGTCAACGTGGTGAACAGAGCTGAACCGCCGGCTGAATTGGAGAAACTCGAATCTCCCGGAGATCTCTGCAACAGATACCTGGACAGACCCAGGCTGGAGGAGACTCTGTTGTTGATCACGACATCCCGTCGTCTGTAAACGTCGTCCACGACCCCATCCCCGGTTCCGGTGGCCTCCTCAGCCGTTGCAGTCTCTCGAAGGCTGTTCTCCACGTGACGAAACTGCACCGCAGCGATCATCACCAGGCCCCAAGCGAACACGAAGACCAGGGCCCTTTTGGCGCATCTCGAGTTGCCTCTGTTGCAGTTTTGCAACATGTCTGCGGTGTCGTTGATCGTCTAGGTGTATCGACCGAGGTTCAGTCCGGTTTCGCTCACGTGGACAGCCGCGTCTGAAACAGCAGAAGCCGGTTAGGACGAGAGGAAGTCGTGCCGAAGGATGTCGCGGAGATTCAGAGGAGGCAACGTACTATCTTCTACCCTAGCATCATCGCGAAGGAAGACGATAATAAGCGGAAGCGTTTTCCCGGTAGCATTGATGCAAGGACTGAAAGCCAGAGGATTGTAATCAAAGACTTCCTTCGCGTACACGCCAACGAATCGCGGGACACTTCGTTAACGGCGATGGGTGTATGATCTTCGGTGTAATTACGACCCTAGGTCTTTCGAAGGCTTTTCCTGTACGCCGTTAAGCAGCGTTATTACTTATAAAACGACGATCGCTCGTTCAGAACGATATTACCATGAACCAAATCCTCGAGTAGGTTAGCTAATGAGGTCTTCGCTGGATATGCGAGCGATTTGATTAATTTAACGCCGGCCGATTATCCTTGACCGTCCGCGAATGCAAATACTTTTCCATCCGCCAGTGAACTCGTCGGAGCTGCTAGAAAATTCATCCGGAACGAGCGGAGCGTGTCAAGGTGCTGCTATCGGCTTTCACGTCGCTTCGAATTCCGCAGGTTTCAATGATACCGAAATTTTCTGCGTTAGCCACTTTTTTTCGTCGAAAAATCATTTTGACAGTTTCGAAAGCGGATAGAATGCGCGAATACGGTTAGAATGCAAATTCCTGGTCACTATGAAATTTCGAATATGTTAACTATGCCTTGCGATCGGAAGGGTCACGTTCACGGTGCGTTCAACGTTTGCTTCCAGCTGTTTCTGTATCTTTGCATTCAAGTTTAACCCTTTAAGGACTGAGACTTTTGGAGAAAAACGTAAAGTTAAATATTTCATTATAGCCAGGAGTTTGCAAAAAAATGTCCAACAATTTCTTTATTGGTTTATATAAAGAGTATTCATAGCTCGAAACGAAAACATTCATGTAACCCTTTTTTATCTTTAAGGTGACATCTCTAACGTTTGACCACATATGTTTGAAAAACCTGTATAACGATAAATATGGTCGGTAAATACAAGGTTCTACAAATAGAAATAAGCAAACATGTTATACAAATATACACTGCTAAACGCTGTGCTAAAAAGTTAAGAAAATATTAAATGTACAGTGATGTTCTCATGTGAAACAGAGAAAAAATAACCCAATGATATATGCCTAATTTTATGGAGTTATGTTAGGTACGTGAGACCGCTAATGAAAGTCTGCACAAGGAATGAATAATGCATTAATTATAGCGAAACGGAATTAACAATCAATTAGTATATCTTAAAAAACATGTACTACAATTTGCTCTGGTAGATAAGGCAATTTTTACTGTGTCTAACAATAATGTAGGATGACGTCGTTAAAACAGTGAATTCACTGCTGTATGAATTTCATGTTAATTCCATCGTTCTAACTACCTAACACTGTCACGATATTTCACAAAAAGGAAATCATTATTTTCATTCTAACTTTTTACCAAAACATTTATGAGCATACATTTATCCAACATTTTTTCCCTTATTTCTACTTATAGAACTCCATGGTACAATTTGAAAGAATAAACCCTGAGATGCCCTGTCTATCAATTTCAAAGTGTAGAACATCATTGACTTTCAATTCTCTGATCATCATACTAATCCCTTGCCTAAACAACGTCTTAACTCATGTCATAAGAATTTCGTGTACTTCGGAAGAAATACAACACACGAAGTGTCCTCAGTGTTACAAGGAGTCTGTAAGAATGCTCAGGGCGACGGGTCGAGGTTACATTGCTTAACTGCACGAGAAATTGGGATTGGTAGCAGACGGAGGGCGATTATGATCGATAGATCTTGTGGACGATGTGCTCGGCCGAATATCGTTGCACCGAGCCACGCCATGCCACGCCACACCACACGGGACCAGCAGAAACAGAGACGCGCGCACTCGGGATACGTGAAACCGGTTATGCTGATGGCAAACTGTTTTTCACCTTTTGCACCTCCCTCTACCTGGCCGTCGCCCCTCCGTTGTCGGGGCTCGCTATCTGCGATGCTCTTTCGTCTAGCTTCTAAGATACGTCTATAGACTGAGATACCTGGTCCAGAAATAACGAATTTTGCATCTGGGTAACCTTGAGATGGCATAACACACCTCTGACGTCAAGCTTTTGCGGTCCAAACGTGCCTGCCAGGCCCAAGTAGCCAGAAGCATGGACACATTGTCCACGCGTATCTTTCAGGACAATTGAACTTTGGATCAACGTTATCTGCAGGTCGATTTAGCTTTTCTTTCTTCCTGTTTAATCCAGCACCGATTGATGCTGGTCATTTTGTCAGAGGACATTTTTAAAGTTTAAGTTTTTGTATGTCGCTGCTACTATAGAAATGAAACTTGGATAAGACTGTGTTTTGTACTGTGAATGTTTGAAAACTGTATTTTTTATTTTTCATGGCTTTTAATGTGCGTTTCTCAGATATTTGGATATGTTGAACTGCATAAAAATCCGCAGGTTAGTCATCAGCGACATCGAAGCAGTGAAAACGGTCTCCCATTTTAGCTCTAACCGTGTTCAGTATGGTTCTTTTTTTATAATGTTTTTATTGCAAAATATCATTACAAAATACGTATATACAGGATGAACAATCCAACGTGACCAGCTTAAATTATTCTGTTGTTATTAGGCCGACTGAAATTGCTTTTTCCTCGAATAACACAGTCCAGAGAGGCCTTCAGGCTCACCTTCAGTTTTTTGTAGATAAACTTACAATTTTTTACGCCCATCTTCTAGCTAATCTTGCGACGAGTTCGGCAAGTCTTATGGAAATATAAATGTCTTTATGCAGCTGAGGTTTCTTCAAATGCATCCTCTGAAAGGAAGTCTAAAATAATTCGGACCGCAGAATGTTAATGTGTATTCATCAGTTTCCCTAAGTTAACTCTTTCAGAGCCATGGACTTATATGAAACTCTTCGAAACTAAATTGATTGACCTCGCTGTTTGTAAATTTGTTAATTTTGGTCCTTTGCAGCCGGAAAATTTGGCGTCGAACGACGAGGCGTGTCGATATACACGAGATTGTTAAGCAGAGTATGTAAATTTCAAATAAACGTGTTTTACATGATATTTCCATTTCTGCACACGATGCCAAACGATTGGATAACATAATGCCGTGCTTCGATATGAGAAAACACTCGTCAATAGTTTTTAACATTGCCAATACGATCGTTCAGTGATAAGAGAGTTTAGAAAGTGTTCCGCTGACAAGAAATGGCAGACATGCATCAAGAAAAAGAGGAATTGAAGTGAAAGTGCGGGAGAGTAACCCTTTGTTTTCATACTGGTGTGATAAGTCATTCGCATCATTAAGATAGAAAATTGGTTATAATTCAGACAATGTTCCTTTTTCGACCAATGCTTCCTATACATTTTTTATTCAGTTTCATGAATCCTATCTACTCTATAAATCTTGAATTTTTTGTTTAACATCCTGTCTATGTTTTACACGTTTATAACATAGAAATAACTTAACAATTGGCATTCTATATATTTTCAAAATAATAAAAAATCATGCGTTTTAGTATAAACGAAGGTCTTCACTTTTTAAATAAACTATTGATCCTCGTGCAAAGAATTATTAATATTTCTGTTATTTCGGTTTGCATGATCCATAACTGAAGAAGCTGAAAACGACCTGACAGCTTCGAAATTTTAGTGTTTAAAGTCACTTTTCATAAATAGGTCAAACGAGAAACCCCTAATTTTTAAAATTTATTTATTTACTCATCCTAAGCGCGGTTTCATCTGACAGGTAGTCATAGGACTCATCACATCTCTCTGTCAGCTCTAAAAGGTTGAGTCGATACCTGGAATACGTTCAACTTTCCAAATAGTCAATAATTTTCTCGGAGCACGATTTCAATTCTCAAGAATGAGAACTCCCCCTGTTAGACGGTGCACGAGCCCAGAAACGATTACCTCATAATTCATCCTTGAAGACGCTAATTACCGAGGAAAAAAGACGAAACTCAGTTACCCTGAAAGATTTATACAGTCTGCTGCCTGTAAACTTCGCACAGCGACCCTGACGCTCGATTACTCCGTCTTTCTCACGCCATCAATTAAGGGCTTATTCTACTATGATCTGCCAAAAAAGTGATGAATGTTTTTGGGTTAAAAATGATATTTTTCATATTTGGCAGTTTATTCAAAGGTATCTTAAAATTTCTGTATTTAGAATTGTAGTAATAAATATCAATAGTTGAACGAGATACAGCAATTCTCGTGAAACGTGTCTTTCCATGCATGGGTGGATAGCGTATAAGATTTCGTCATTTTGATTTTTGTAAAACAGAGAAATCAATTTTTTTTTATAAACTCTTTTATACTCCCTCTCTTTTGATGGAAGTTTATTTTGTTTCTTTGAAAACTGGTGATGTACAAATTTTCTGACGTTTTTCACAATCTTTCATTAAAAAATTTCTACAATACTCCTGCATATTTTCTGATGAAAAGAAAACTACTGTTTTTCTGATCGCTTGTTTTAAATTTCAAAGCAATGCGTCAATTGTAGCCTGAGATATGTACACCATTTTCAAGTTTGAAAATTTAGCAACATCTAGTGTACACGTAGATACATAAGTCCACTCTAAACGCTCTATCTCAAAAAATGTTTTGAATGTCCACATGGGCTCTTTTGCACAGTAATTTTAAGGCTTCAAACTATTTCTAAGTCAATAAAAAAATTGCCTATTTTTTCTAAATTTTAAGTAGAGTAACTCCTTAACAGAGACTTATTTAATCAGCTTTCGTGATAAACTCGATGCCTACAGCAATTTGTTTGGAACACCATCGAGCATGATTCTACAGTCATGGAATTAGGCACTTCCTCCTTCGAGCCTCTGAATTTCATTTTCTACGTGTCTGTCGTTGATTTCGACACAACTTGGTCACGAGATTAATCCGTCGCACGTTTTAATTGCACGCCATTCCAGCTGAAACTAAATAAATATGCGAGTTGGAACTTAATTGCGTTCCACGAGGCTTCCATGGATCGCAATAAAAACCTGCATCTCGATAAAGAACGTCCTTCTTGCGTCCTTCGCGAATACCTGTTGCCTCTGCTAATAACTGTTTCCACGCTCGCCGATAAATTAATTCGCGATTAATTCGTCGGAGCGATAACGACTCTGTCCTCCTTTTATCCTAGACCCCTGTAGAGAAATATTAATGAGTTACGAGGTGACTCGTTAATACCGTTATAAAAAGTAAAGAGAATCCTCGAATATAGGAATTACGAGAATTAATCATCTCTGATGGAATTATATTCAATATGCGCTTTGTGAAATATCATTTAGCTGTAATTCTGTGAAACCCATAAAGGTATATGGCACATTTGGAGTAGGATCAATTGTGAAAGTCTTCGACTATTAAGATCATTTTTTTTATATGTTTTTAACAGATATTAATCAATTAACCTTACACTGTTGTATGATTTGGCAATGACAAATTTAAAAGTGAGACAACATTTATATATAAAAAGAATATTATATGTATATATGTGGAAGAATACATGTTAATAGTTTGTTGCATATTCCTTAACTTTTATTGTAGCATTTAATTTATAAGGCATTGATTTTGCAAGATAGAACGTAATTTTTTTTGGTTATTATGTAAAACAAAAAGTCTAATTATTTGGTAATAAATAAATACGAAAGTTGTGCTACAAATTCAAGAATACTGTGACGAAATTATAAAACGTGTATTTTGCCATACCGAATATAAAATAAACTTAATTTTTCAAAATAAAACAATTTAAAAAATATAACAAAAGTAAAACTATGTGAAGTAAATTAAAACTAAATGGATTTGATTTTGCAATTTCGGTGAGTGGACTAATAATTTTATCATCAACTGTACTTATGATGTAATGTGCTTAATGCGAAAATATATGTTGGATTTTTTTTAGATGAGTAAGATAAATTTGATGAGTGAAAGTCTAAACCATAAACGTGATAGTACGTGGTGAACAGAATAAATTTGAAAAATACAAACTGAAGTAATTCAAAGATTCCTGAATGTTAAAGGACAATTTAACTCCGAAGAAACTCGCTACAAAACCCTTAAATTGTTACAATTATGTTTAAGCTGCAAACATAATGATCTTTTGTTGACAAATAAAAATATCATTGTATAAAAATATGTAAATTTGCATAAAAATCCAATCTCCCCATTGGTCCGCGTAATCCTTTTGATATGAGCGGCCATTATAGTGGACATTTATATAGCTACCTCTATGTACGAAAATCCAGTATACTGGACAAAAATTAGTATAAAGTAAGGATTTCCTATTTAGAAAAGAATACTACATAACCCTTTTGATACGAACGGCCACTATGCTAGACACCCACATAGCTACCTCTGTGTACGAACATCCACTATAGTGGATACAAACAAGTACACATTAAAAATTCACTATTTAGAAAAGATTACTTAACCCTTCTGATACGATCGGCCACTGTAGTGGATACAAACAAGTATACATTAAAAATTACTATTTAGAAAATATCACTTAACCTTTTTTTATACGTACGACCGCTACGGTGGACATTCGTGTAGACACCTCTGTACACGAACACCCACTATAGTGGACAGAAACAAGTACAAATAAAAGGATAAAGAATTGTTTATTTCCTAATAACGCCCTTTTCCTAATAGCAGGTCCAATATGAAATCGCCTAAATGTCTAAGCCAATTTTTCGTATCATCATTCAGGAGATAATTCGACCAGGAAAATCCTCTGCGGGCGTCGGGAAACTCGTTACATTTTGTCGAAGTTACGAGGTTGCTCGAGGACATTATGGAAAGTCGAGAGGAGAGAGCGACTGATGCTGTTGCTATACATGTCTGCTCCAATTGCGATTTCTCGCTTACGCGTGCTAATTAACCCTAATTGTACGAGGCGGGTGATAGAGAAGACGGAAGCTAGAGGAGAAGAAAGACGGAACGTGGCCGACGATTTCACCCGGTGCAGGATTCTCTCGTCGATCTTCGCGATTCCAGAGCGAGATACCATAATTCTATCGTGGTATGCGATGCATCGTTCGTTTCTGCGCGTGTATGCAGCCGCACGTACGTGTCACGCATGCCTAAGTCCTTTCAACACCGAAAGTTCCGTGTGCTCTCGTAAAACCGCTATTACGTGGACGACACCACCGTGTGTCCCGACCCCCGCCACGATTATGTCAAACTCCGTTAATCGAGACGCTCTCGCGTGTTGCAGAACGATCTTTTCCTTTCACGAGATACTTTTCGGTCACATCAAACTCGTGCGACTCGGTGAATAAACGTTTTTGACAGTACGTAGATGTATTGCGTAACAAATTAAGTAAAGAACTCTCTTCAATTTTTGCAGAGATGTCTGCACCAGATATAACGTCTTCAAGATAACACGTTGCAGTCTGAGGTACTTTTTGTTGTTTCGCTATAATCGGAAAGTACAGATTCAACTTTTATTAAGTCGGTGCATATGAAATTACTGGTCACAGGTAGAGCAATATTTCCTTGGTTTATGGTTGGTATAAAATATGAACTGTTATATGAACTGTGCGTGTTGGTATCATGGAGCAAGCATTTTTCAGTCTTTAAGATAAACTCAGAAAGTTTTGAAGTGAGTAAACGGTTCTGGTGATCCATTTTTGGGAATATGGATCCGCGGCGGATTAGAGCAATTATGTTTTATGAGTGCAAAGGTGCAGTTAGTGCAGCTGAATTAACAGGGCGAATAAATGATCGATGGAGGGAAGGAACCGTCTCTGAAGGGACAGTTAGAAATTGATTCAAAAAATTTCGTTCTGGACTGGACAATTTTGAAAATTAAATTTTGAACGTCTACGGTATTTCGTAGAATCTGACGTTCACCAAACCATTCGAGACCTTTCACAGAAAGTCGAAGTCTGTTTAGTAAAGTTAGAAATTAGTAAAGTTAAAAAACTTAACCAGTGGGTACCACACAAATTGTCGGAGGCAAACAGGCAGAATAAGTTCTGGATCATGTGGTGACGTGTTATGAAAAGTGAATACTATACGACGACAATCGAAGATCTTCATGAAGGTTAAACGCAGGTGAACCTTCACAATCTGCTCCAAAATGAGCTCTTCATCCGAGAAGACTACCATAAATTCTTAACCCTTATGTAGGCAGCCGGATGCAAATGATATGATCAAAATAATAATTGAATGGGTGTCTAGAAGAAAGGCGTATGTTACAAATTTTTCGAAAGGGGATTTCCGTGGAACAAGTGCCAAAAAAACAATGATTTTTATATCCATTTTTGTGTTTGCAGTTAATAAATTACCTTCTCATTGTTAGATTATTATCTATTTTTCAGATTGGAAGAAAAGCGTATGTTACAACAGCTGCTTCTTTAATTGCTACAGTGAGCAATGAATTGTTTTTACGTTTTCCTGTCAATTTTATGAAATGTAACATACGCCCTTCTTTAGACCCCATTCAATTAACTTATTTATGAGTCACATATGCATACAATGACCATACGTCCTTTATTTAAGAGGACAGTCCTTTACTTCACTGCTCTGTCCTTTAGATTCATTTTTCTTCTAAAATGGCCATTTTGTCCTTTATTTTGTGAATTGAAACAGTAAATTGAACATATCATTTAAAAACATTTTAAAAATCGTTGAATTTTGCTTATGTCTGCTTGGATCTAATACCCCCACTGAACAATATGTGGACCAGTGAAAAAAAAAAACAATTAAAAATCAAAACATTGAAAGCATGCATTTATACCAAATGCAACTTTGACAGGAATTGTATACAGTTTTATGAATTTTTAAAGCACGAACCCGCTTTATTAAAAAACGTTCATTCTTGTGAAAAGTATCAAAATTAAATTTTTTTTTCAAACATGAAGCAATTTCTGATTTGTCCTTTATTATCTCCAAAAAAATATGGTCGCCGAACCTATGCATGAGCAACACAACGGTCAAAGGGTTGCGTAACCGACTGACGTGGCGGGGGAACTGCCCGGTGACCTTGAACGGCCAGTATCACCCGCCTCGGCTATACTCTCGAAGCTTTCGCGGGAAGAAGCGACCAGCTGCAGAAAAGTCTGTGCGGACATCATAAATCTTGGTCGGTGCATTCCCATATGTGCAGTCACGTCGCATCTGGTGGCGGTATTCGAAGAAATTCCTCGAAACGCGTCTCGGGACAGCTTCATACGAGCTGAACACGCCGGATGTAACTGTACACGATCGGGGTGACGCATAACGACACATAAATTTACATGCGAATTAGCTTATGAGCCACGAGGATAGCTCGGTAACGCGTTGCTTTAATTTCCGCGATATCTGTACCGTGGGATGAACGTCCCCGCGCGGGATTCCCCCTTCATCGAACGAACGATCAACAGTACCGGTTTTCTGTAAACCCGCCCGTTAATACGAGCCTTTGCAATGCAGATTAATTACGAGCCGTTTCAATTTGCTCGGTATCAGCCAGATAACGTTCCGATGCATCCTGCACGGTTCCAGGCAGCCGCGATTCGCTGCATACAATAAGAATTGTTTCTAGGTTTCCCTAAACGCCACCGTTTCGAGCGTTTACCAGGGAAAAGTTCGATGAATGAAAGCGATACAGTAAGTTGATCTCACGTTCGTTTGAACGGTTTGAGAAACAGACCTTCGCTTCTTCTCCGGATGTAAGCCAGCATGGGCCGCTATGGTCTTTTGCCAGGAAAGCTCCCGATGTGGTCGTCTCTTATATGAGTGAGCTTCTGCATGTTGATGGGTCGTGTTATTACGAAGCTCCCTATATGTGGTTTTGGGTGTAGATGGATAATAGTTTAAAGGATAATGTTAAAGTTCTGATAGGGTTTAGCTACTCTACTGCAACAGCTGTGTTCAAGAAGAGGAGTGTGGAGCAGTTAGCTAGGCGCTTGGTTGCTACGTAGGATTTCTTTTTGCATTAAATGTCTTCTAAACTATTGGTCGCCTATGCCTAAAACCACGTGTAAGGAGATTCATTAAAATCTGAGACAACCACTTCGTGAGCCCTTCTTATTAATCGGGGAACCTACTGTTGAGCATCAATCCTGAAATGAACCCTAGTTTGGTCAGCCCTGTAGCACAATTGTGATCAAATAATCGCACTATCTCTAACACAGATTAATGTGTTAGAGCCACATTTGAAATTGTGCGTTACGTAGGCGAAACTGTTACTTGAATTGTCTTCTATATTCATTTTTCGACCCACGCGTATTAGGACTGTTTCCCTCCATTTCGCAAGTACTATCTGCCCTTCAAGCTGTAAAACCTTTTTTTAACACCGTGTATAATGCTCTGGAAGCAAATAGATCTTTAAAATCAAGCGACGTACCATACCGAAAGTGTACTGTTATGCAGCAGCCAGAGAAACCGCAAAACTAGACACACAATTTGTCTATTTATTACAAATGGTCCGAATAACATCCTGAAACCGGCGCTAGAGCGTAGCGGTTACTGAATGATGATTTTCATGTTAGTTTCTGCACAAAGAGGAGCATAATTTAGTTGTTTGGAAGTACCAGTTGGTTCTAATTCATTCTGCCTCATTTTAGACGTCTTGGTCCACTGGAGAAAGTCTAGATGGTTCTGAATCACTGATGCGGTGTCTCGGTTATCTAGAGATAATCTATACCCTAACAGTACGAGAAATAGAATCTAACTCGTGTCACGTCGGTACAAGTGATCGAAAACTCTTCACCAGGGGTTGTATGTCTCTTCCACCGACTATACAGTACTCTAAAAACGTGTTGGTCTTTAAAATCGTCCGATGCACCCCTGCCAGAAGTTAAGTGTACGACAAATCGGATCTAACACGAATCATGTCAGTACAAGTGATCGTAAATTTGTTTATCAGGGGTTGCGTATCCCCTCTGCGAACTGTACAAACAGTCTGGAAGCGAGGTGATCTTGAAAATCACGCGACGTAACCCTCCCGAAAGTAAGAGTACGACGAATCGGATGAATGAAAACTCGTTTCGTATTCCTCTCGTTCTCGTTCGAACAGCAGTCAGGCCACGTATCGTTAATAATCGCACGCTGGATGTATCGACCAGGCGACTATTTGCGTATGAAACGGGGCTACAGGCGATTAGCTTGTAAGGTATATCGTACAATTAGGAGGGTTACGCGTGAATACTTAGCGGCGGCACGGTGAATGACGAAACGAGGCCGTTGTTCTCTTCCTAAATGGCACTTTAAACTGCCGACTACGTCAGCCATCCATCGTCTACCTAGAACGATCCATTGATGGCTCCAGGGAATTACGTTTACGAAGTCTGAGGTTCAAAGTTTATGGCGGTTCGAAACTCCCCTAAAACTGTAGGTACCAGCTAAATGCCAGTGTCAGTCCATGCTGGGTTACGTACCAAGAAGAAGAAGGGTCGGATATCACGAGCGATCGGATCTTTGATTGACTGAACGATTCCAGAGTAAAAGGTCTACGATCGCTGGATTTTCAACGATATTTTAAGCGGAAAGGAGGCAAATGGCAAGGATAAACGAGAGGTTTACGCGATTAAATGAGAATGTGAGTTTAATAGGCCGTCTGTAGCGAGGCGACCGAGTTTGAAGGGATGTCAGGTTGATGGTTGGCTCGTACAACCGTTAGCGAGGACAGAGGAGACCAAGTCCCCCTTCGAGATTGCTAATTCAACTGGTGATTCGATGATTGTTGACCCTTCTGTGTGAAATGCTTAATGGTCGAGAGTAGATTGGCCAAGCATCTTTGAGCAACATTAATTTTTTAACCCTTTTGCGGAGTTGAAATAATTGTTAGACAGACGTCCATGGGGGTCATTTGACCCGATGTTGAAATTAAATGAAATTAATGTATTCATCTACTAGATTATGATGGAGTTTTATAAATATAAACTAAAGTTAATTTATATATTTATGGAAACAATAACAGAGTGTTTTGGACGTATATAATTTTTGGGTATACACCAAAATGTGTTTATATTTTATAAGTTGTTCACAGATAGGCTGAGGGGATCTCTTAATTTTTATTATTAATTACTATTAATAATTATTAATTTGCTATTAAGTTTTACTATTAATTACTATTAACTTGCTATTAATTGTTACTGTTAATTACTATTAACTTACTATTAATGTTTACTATTTTTTAAAAGAATTGATTATACTTTCCACGGCTCCAATAAGATTGTATTTAATTTTAATTACATTATTTATTACGATCTGATAAAATAAGGTCATAGATCAACGATTTATCGATTTAAATTTTGACGATAATTGCATGTTGTAATTAAGAGTTTAAACTTTAAAGTCTTCGTCGTATCATTGGCATGGCTATAGTAATTGACAATTTCTGCCTTCGAATCTCATTCGTCACAATATTTTTTATCATTGTGCATGGTTAACAAAGTAAGAAACTAATCTTGTATTATTTGTAAATGAAACAGAGTTTTCGCGAAGGAACGAAGGCGAACAAAATAATAAGCGTTCACTTCTGTCAAAACATAAGTAAAACTACCATTAGGGTTAAATTGACCCGAACGGTACCAGTGTAACATACATATTTCACATGAAATAACACCAGAAGTAATTTTACCAGAGGAACACAATTTTCAAGTAATTTTAGTGAAACTCAATAAATTTTATGTAAATTGAATATTTTATTAATGAATTATTAAATATCGAATTTATGTTTCAGCTCAATTTGAGGGGTTAAGTACACGCGAGGGTTAAAATTTGCAGTGTTCATCCCGGGCTGTTCATTGGCATTCGATGATCGTAATTACAAACCTCTGTGAGAAGTTCTACGTACTAATTAACTGTTCGTAGACTTGCACATGATCTACATTTTTTATATGATTATAAATGGGTAAATAGACCGTCCTCAATCATTATACTTAATTAATTTTAATTAACTTCATAGATCTAAAAATCATTAGTAGTAACTATTGCAACAGTAATCCTCTGTCTAGAATCATGTATGATTCTAACAATTTGAATTTCTTCGAAAGATCTATTGCCTCACAATTCAAGCATTGATTTACAATTCGCGGCGAGATTAATTAAACGATAATGAATTTTCAATATAGATGCTACATTTCACTAACTTTTTAATTGGTATGAAATAAAATAATACTATTTAACAATAAGAATGTATAAATATTTATTTTTCAATGTAATAAAGTCTTTGTATGTTACACTTTCAGATCTCAATCTTTTGTTAGTAAATACAACACAATTAAATCTTTTCCTTACGATTCAACTGAATGTACAGCTGCGCGCACAACAAAGACCATTTAATTAAGATTAATCATGTATTTCTCAATCGTGCCATAAAAACATTCTTTGAATGATATAAAAACAGTTAAACAAATCGCCAGCCAGCACGAGCTATTCTCTAAAACTCATAATACAAGACTTCAAAGAGTTGAGCCGGTATAATGGCGTTTCGTCCAGAATTAATGTTTATCAGAAAGCTACCATACTATTACGTAGCAAAGAGATAAATCCCAATTACAAAAGACAATTGAAGGGATCATAACAGAAACGACCCTTGTCAATCTTCGTCTTCTTCCAGGAAAGCAAAAAATACTCCAAAATCTTTAATTCTTGTTCAACAGATTTCAGTTTGTTTTAAACAAAATATTCACCACATTACACAATTGCCATGGGTGTTATCTGTAACTACATCGAAGAAGAACTGTATCCATTGAATCATGAAATTCTGAAACTGCGTTGTCGTCATAAAACTGCGACAAGGGTTGTTTCTGTTATGAACCCCTCAATATTATCTTGGCAAGCTAATTATGTACACATCAAAATTTTTCCTTTTAAATAACCAAATGAATAAAAACTGCAAATGTCGATAAAACATTGATATTCGTGAACTACTGATCCCTGAGCCACGCAATATCGCGAATTCGCGGTTTCGCAATTTTGTAGAGAGGCCTGTTGCTTCACTAAACGTTGAGCACCCATATGTTAATAACAAACTATCCAACGTGTGTTTCGTCGACGGTAAACGACGTTACGAAACGTTGGTCTCATAGATTGCGTCGTCGCTCACCGGGTACACCGTGCATTATATTATAATGCCATCCAGATGATATCTATCTTACGTCACGACGTTAAACCGATGTTTTTACAGTATCTTCGGTGTATCTTACAGTTTCGTAGGAAACCGTCGCGTGCTACCTGAAACGCTGCTATATAAAGAGGTGAGATTTTTCGCCTAATCGTCTTCGAGCAACTATGCTTCTCATAAAAATTCCCTGAAAGCTTCTCCATGCAGTATAATTGGGAGTCATAGTGCAGTCTAACTCTTTGCATTATAATATCTGTTTGTACTCTGTTCTCAGACACATCATGTTTCATCTTTTTATGACGATATTTAAGCGTATGAATATGAAAATGTTTCACAGTATTATTTATGATACTAATCAATTTATGAAATTGATGTTTCTAGACTGAGAATCTTGAGCAGTACAAGATTTGTTGGGTGATTGTTAAATTTAATTTAAAACTATCAGAAACAGGTTTGTCGATTTTGTTTAAGATGTCAGTATGAATAATCTTAATGTAGTCAACTACTTGATTTTTATATGAAAGACTAGTAGTTATGCTATCACTATAAAATAATTTATTAATATATATTTTGCTTTCCTTAAACACCTATGGATTCACATTGAATAAATATAATTATTTTCTAAACTTCTTAAAAGTTTTAATCAATTCATTCCCCAAAAGGTTAATCACTAATATTAATTATGAAGAAAGAAATAATGATGTCCATTGGAGACTTCACGTGTCACCCGTATGTAAGACACGCGATAACTAAAGTATTAATTCGCAATGCCATAGTATCGCTCGACAGGTGAATGGGTTTTATAAAGAACTGATTATTATCAGATCGGCAGTTGCATTTTACAGAGACAAGTTAATTTTCTGGTTTTTCACTTCGAAATTCAAAACTTATCTCGTTGAGAGTTGTATCTACTTACATGAAAAATTTTAAGAAGAATTACATAATGTTATCACGCCAGAGGTGACACTGTGCCACAAATGGTTAATTTTCTTCTTTTTTCACTTCCAAATTCAAAACCTATTGTGTCATTAACAATTGTATCTACTTGCATTGAGAATTTTAAAGAAGAATTAGTGTTATCGCGCGAATTTAAATTAATTTTATTTTTCACTCCGAAATTTGTACCTTGAGAGTTAAGTCTACTTATGTCACAAGTTTTAAATTACATCTGAAAGAATTAATTTCCTCTTTTCGGTTCAAAATTCGAAACCGACCTCATTCAGATTTGTCCAATTATTTGAACAATTTTAAGAAGAATCAATGCTGTCACGTCAGGGGTGGCAGTCCAAACTGCAAAGTATCAATTTTCTTCTCTCCCTTCAAAGTTCGAATACCGTTTCGATGAGAGTTCCGTCTATTTATATCAACTATGCTGCGTGCCTCTTCGCCATCGTATCCTCTTTGTTAAAAAAATTGTAATTGACTAACGAAGAAGTAATCCTCTGGACGTTTCATCGAAATGTCGTAATCGCCGTGGAATTTACGCGCTACTGCGAAATTATACAGATTTCTAGTTAATCGTCGCGATTACCGTGTCTCTCATGCTCTTTTCTCTTCCATTCTCGTCGATAAAAAGTACCCGATGTTTACTCCTCGTGCTCGTCGAGTACCCAGAACCGAAGAATCCGTGAATCGTGAAATTACAAGCACGACGGTTTCGTCCAACATAGTAATAACCGATGTTACAGCGTTGAGAGGAATAGAAAATGTCGAGTACACGAAACATCGCAACAAGAACGATAGACGAAAAGAAATCTGTACATGTGACTAACACGAGAATACAATTAGAGAACACAGTGTAATAATCCCGCCGACGTTCGTGTAACTATAATTTACGAGTTACGACTCGAACGCATTAATTGTACGTAAACGCACCGTGAAAAGAATCGAAATCACCGAGTGATGCCTAATTGCTGGAATTAAAGCTCTTCAGCAAAGGTGTACATGAAAACGGATGAAAAAAAAATGATAGAGTCTATACCACCGCAGCTATGTGCAAGCACTCTGCACGAGATCGAGGAAAATTAATCACAATTAATTTCTCTCAATTGTCATTTCTAAATTCACATAAAGGTCATCATTTCGAAGTATTAATCTTTTTTACAAAGCTCCAGAGAGAAATGATCTTTAAGTGAATTTAAAAATGGGCAAAATTTAAAAGAATTTGACTGGAGGTAATTTTGTTCAATTTTAAATATTATTCTTTCATCAATTATTCAGTCGTTATCTACAAGACTCTGAAAACTGTTGGATTTATAAATCGTTGCTCACCTGATTCTGCAAAAGTCTATCCAATTCCATTTCAAAGTTTTAATAATTTAATGCCTCTCACGATTCCCTCAATTACTTGTATTTATATTTACATCTTCAAACACCTACTATGTATCCTAATTATGTATGTGTAGGAAGATAGTAGAAAATGGCGATGGAAAGATTTCTTTAGAAAAACGATGTATTTTAAAACAAAAGTTTGTTAGTTAATTGAAGATGGAAAAGAAACACCATTTTTATAATCAGAATCTTGTCACGTGTCTTCACTCAATTCTCGCGATATTTTCTTCGTTATCGACCAAATGCTCATGTTTTTTTTATGTGGTTTCGAACGTCACATCGACTGCTGGATCCTTAACCACAAAGTTTAGTTTGAATTTCAACTGTATTGATACGGTTAAATTTTAAATTAATTGTGTTTCTTATGTGGTCCTATGCTGTGAAAGCAGGGTATGTTTTATTTCTTGCTTTCGCCTTTGCGATTCAAATCTTTCGCACTCATACAGCAGGTGATTGATTTTTGGCTGTAGGCTCATGCTTTTTGTTTACTTGCAACCACTTAGCTTCACTCATTCCCTGATTACATGCATGCTTCAAGCTCATTCTTGCGCTTTACACACCCTTTTGCACATTTCACACCTCTGCACACTTCATCGCCAGCATGTATTATTAATCTACTATGTACAAATAATGAAGCACCCACATGTTTAGAACGAAAATTGAAATACACGATGAAACTATGTATTCAAATAAATGAACAATGGAATTCCTGATCCTATGAATCGTGTCATTGTCTCTGCCTACTTGTATGTTAATGACATTGTTCTTTCTCTTTCGTTCCGTATCTGCATTCCACAACAATTTATTTACATATACAGCATTTTGAAGAAAGCGAGCAGACAACCGCTTGAAAAGCATTTTTAACCCTTACTGCGTAAACGTGGGTCTCCCATGTCCGATGGGTTTTTCAGTGAGTAATAGTTCTTAAAAAAATTTGAAGAAATTCATATAGCACCTTCAATCATTATTAATTAAGATTATCACGAAAATTTTCACAAATAATTTTATTTTACTTTTTATTTTGAATTTACGAGAAACCCGTACCTCTCGAACTAGCTCCGATACGAAAGACCCACGTTTACACATTAGAGTTAAAAGAAATTGCTCATAGTTGTGTACAGGCCTGGAGCTCATTGAATATGCATAAATAAATAAATAAATAAATGTTACAAAGGCCGAAGGTTCATCAGCATGGTCCACGGCGATGCGAACAAAAACGACACGAGATTCGATCGAAAAAGAATCAAGTGGTTTTCGATTCAAGTTTAGGTTCCGTCCTATGTGCGTTATTTCGTAAAAAGTTGCCGATCCGGTTGTTCGGTCGTATATAGACGATAAACGCGGATCTATACAGAATCTATAGAGAGACTCGATCGAGGTCACGATCACTTTAACGGTAGTTTTCTGGGGACAATTGCTTCTAACCGTGAAACTATCAACGAAAAGGCTCAACCGGATACGTAATTACGTCAATTTCACGGGATACAGAAAAATTTCGCATTTTGTCCCCGCACGAGATAAATCACACGTGCGGTGGACTGGACGTTGCTGATTCACTCCTCCGTTATGCTTTCGATCGAAAAAACGTACAGAAATTCAGTAGAACCTCGATGGTTCGAACTCTGGCTGTATGAACGTTCGGTTATCTACGTAGCATTAAGGTAAATGAGAATAAACTGCGTGCGTGATCCTGAAATTTCAAAATAACTCCTGAATATGGGGTTGCAAGCAATTTGTGATGTTGCAAAACTGATGAACCGAATTTATGGTTTTTGGAGTAATTATAGGACCGTGTATTTGAACAGTCCTATCATACAGTAAAAGATTCAGTATTTTACAATATTTTTATTTCGTATATGATGTTTATACTGTTCGAATTGCATAATCGAAATTAGACTATCAATACTCCATTCTTAATACTGATTAGAAGAATTAGAGGATCATACACCTAAGTGATTCGTTGTTTAGTATGCTGTCAATTAATTTAAAATGTCCACATGCAGCACAGACCAGAAACATTGAATAAACAGTTTAAAATATTATCAGATCGATTGAAAAATTCTCTAGACCTTTTGTAATAAAATTGAATTTGGTACTATTAAACCTATTTTATTTCTTAATCTTCTGCATATTGTTCATGGTCTATCATGAGTCCAGACGCTGCTGTACCTTGTCTCTTACATTAATTTCATCTTCTGCACAGATTAATCTCTTTCCTTATTCTCAATATGTATTCAAGGTTGATGCAATAAAAACGTATTATTATTTATCACATGAAAGGGTAGTTCTTCGATTATTCGGTCCTCCAATTAGTACGGATACCTAAGATTCTACAGGGTTCTCAAAGACAATATTATACCGCTGAAAACAATTAGAGACATCATTAAAAATATTTATAATTGTTTTGGTAACACTATCGAATTCCAGCACCGTAAAAGAATACTGAATATTCAATGTTACGAGACTTTCATTGAATGTTTACTCTATATAATATTTCAAAATTCACGGTCTTTAACGACTTAATAAATAATTCAAATGATCACCTCTAATTATTTCGAACAGTGTATATTATGTAGAGCCGACGAGCGAAAGGTTCACTTACAAGAAGCATGGAGAGGTGAACGATCGTCAAAACTTCTTCGAAACCGATCCATTCAATCCTTTCCAAAAACGCTCACGGTCGACACCTTTCATTCCGTGCGAGTTTTTCCAGGCAACGCGAGAAAAAGCCTCGTGGACTCGTCAGCGTGCCATCCCACCGAAAGATCGGGCAATTCGAACCGAAACTTCGTCCCCTTCCTCCGTCGGCGTACCGAGGAGTATTATTTGTTACCACAAATATGCGAGGTCGAAAGAAAGAGAGATTCGACGAGAAATTACGAAATTCTTTCGTGGGGATGAGCGCCGAAGGATCGAAGGTGGGCAGCAGCTGTCTCGAACCGGATGCAGCACCCAGAAGAACTTTCTTCTCTCGATTATGCGTGTCAGATATACGTCCAAACAGTTTCACGAAATTTTATCCTCTCCGCCTTGCCTGGTCCTCTGCACTCCGAAATCCTCACAGACTCGCCGGTCTCCCCTTCGACGTCCAAGAATCGGACATTGACTGAACAAGGACACTTCTCATTCTCAAAAATCCTCTTTCACGTCGACACAGTCAGTCTTCTCGAAACTCCAGAATTTCTCGCTGATCGATGACCAAAGAATTTCCGAACGGTCCGATGGACCTCGTGGACCTGTTGCACCGGTCTCTAGAAGTTCAAGCACGCACTCGACACACGAATAATGGAGAACCGAGACGGACGTCCTGTTTATCGCGTCGCAGATGGAAAGAGGGTGGATGAGAAGGGTTGACGGTGTACATGGAGACGGAGATCGAACACAAGTTACACGCAGAAGGTCTCGCGACTAACTGCCGACAGACGCCGGACGAAGTGTTTGAATAGGGGCCGTTCGAGGGTCGAGAGAACGGTGGGGAAATGGCGAGGGAGGGAACGATTGGTCGACTTACGTGGCCCTAACTCGGAGAGGGAGATGCCCGCGGGACCCCATGGACATTGGGAACAGATGGGAAGACACCATAGGGTATATACAGGGTGAGTCACTTTGACTCGGTGCCTGGAAACTTGGTACACCGCCGGCGAAAAGTTTCGGACCACTCCGACACTTGCAAGGAACATGTGAATTGGTTGAAATGAGGTGCTGCATTGTCGCAGATTTATATTTTCTAAGGGATACTGATACATTTTATTGAGGAAAAGTAATCATTGTACTGTGTGCGTTCATTGACATTATTATCATGATCGATCAGTGCGTATGTGCTGAACTCCGTTCACGTTTACAACTGCAATTTCTTTTAAACATTCTGCAGTTACAATTTTAAGTCTCTCATGTGTTCAGTTGATTGAAAGTTTGAAGCAGCAGATAGGATATCCTTCTTCAAATTCTATTGTTTATAATATTTCATGCTTTCCTGCTGCTTTTAGCACTGTTTGTTTGTTTCATTGATTATAGTTTCCTAATGGCCCGCCTGAGCCAGTATAGTGGCTGTTAGCATTTCAGTGTCTTCCACCATGCCTGCACCTTGCACAGACTAATCAACGAAAGGGTTAAACAGAATGATTATAAGGATATCGTTAAGCAGCATGTTTATCGAAAATAAAACCCCTTGTTTGCTTCACCTTTTTTGTAAAACGAGACATCCTCTGAATTAATTTATGTATTATTGTCGAAGAGTCATTATTCCAAGCGGTTCGTAAAATATTCCAGAGCTCTTCTTTTGATTTCGAAAAGTGTTTACATTCCTGTCTAGCTGATCCCAAAGCAGCACAATGGGATCAAAGTTTGACGATTGAGGTGGCGCATCTCATGTTAGATACGATGTAGAGAGACTGATAGAGTATTTAAACGATGGCAGATGACCTTGGAAGACCAACATATCATAGGTCAACGAATTCGGTTCGGAACTGGCTACACGCATTGCTGACCAAAAATATACAGTTCCATTTAAAAAAAGATCGATGACCTTCAAATCTCCAAAAAATGACCTGGAGAAAAAATGTTTCTACCGTTAGATGTGCCCCTTAAAATAGTATAACTATGTCCAAAAGTGTTTTGTCTTACAATCATAAGTAATGGAGATATTTAGGTGTTCCCACTTAAATGCTCCATCCTGCATACTTTATGATTGATATAGTTACTAAAAATATTGAATTCACAGAAAACTCGCTTCAGAAATCCTAACAATCTTAAACAATCTCAAAGCTTGAGATAAAAGCATGCAATAACCTTTGAGAGAAAAATCTGCATAACAAAATAAATAAAATCATATTACACGATCTTTAGCAGCGAGTCCGTAATTTGTACACTAATGATCCAGGCTACCTAAATCTGTGCTCATATATTAAGCTGATGAATAATCATTTACACACGCATATTGCACAATCAACGACAAATTACAGCATAAATAGAAATAATCATTAGCCTGATGACTGCTAAACAGAGATCTTGATGTGACCTTCAGATCCTGAAAACGAGTTAAAAGATTCTGCAATACGGTACCTCGTGAATAAATTTTCGCAAAAAAGTAGCGTCGCCGTTTTTCGGTACCACCAGTTAATGATAGATTCCCGATAAAATAACGACGAAGTGCGATAAACCTGAACGACGAGTCGACTTTTGATTAATCGTTCCTGATAACGCAGTACCGTTCAAAGATGTAATAATTAAACCTAGCCAATTAATATTAATAACCGACGGATGCTCAGGATACGAATGAAAGGAGATACGGTGCGGCAAGGTAAAACATAAAAACCAACAGAGATAAACAGTTATGAAGGAAACAGTAACGGACGATTCGCTGAGAGGAATCTGCGAAATATTTTACCTAACTTTTGCTCGTTTTCTAACAGAGTGTTTAACCGCTATAATTGTACATACCGAGAAAACTGAAGAGAAAAGGAAACGAACGAAGTAAAAATTAATGAAGGAAGTCGAATTTCCTTCCACCGAAGGGTAAGCATATATCTGAATATTTCGCGAATGAAGAAGTAAAGTGGCGTGCAAATATTTCCGGTCACCGAATTCCGTGATGGTACTTTCATCGAGAGAAATTCGAACGAATTTCATGCGACATAAAATTGAAAAATTGTGTCAGAGGGAGGATTAAGTCGAAATCAATGATTCTTCGTCTCGGTTTCAGTATTATTTATAAATCAGAATTTATCAAAAATGTTTTATGGCGTCCTCGGAAGGTAAACTGGCCGGAAGCACTCCATATCTGACTTGGTTGCACTGGATTTTTGGGCGCGAATTTTGAAACGATCTGTAGACGCGTATCAGTCGTACAGCTTCGTTGCGACGTTTCTGTGAAATTTAATTGGACATCCTGTGTTTCGAAGCGGATCGGTGGATCGTGAACGCACCGTGCTGAAATAACGCCTATTCTTGATAGGTTATGTAAAATGTAACGTTCTCCCGCTGAGTCGGTTCCGAAATACTCTGTTCGCGTGCGAAGAAAGCGAAAATGGCTGTCCGGATGTCTTGTTCGCGTTGAAAATTACCTTGAAACTGCATGAACGTTATGCACGACAAACGTTGGTCGGCGGTACGCGGGAGAGCTTTCAATTTTTTTGACCTCGCACCGCTCGACTTGCATGTTCAGCGGATTTCGGGAAAGCTGGCCCGAAAAACGGAGATAAGATTTATTACGGAGGATGCAATGTATCACGACGTACAGCCGTCTGGGTCGAAAGTGTTCCGAGAATGCTCGATTCATGCGAAAAACCGCCAACCATACATAATGACCCATTGAACCGCGCAAGAGATTCTGAAGGGACCCAGCGGTAGCTAAAACTGTACATCATTGTCCAAAAGTTTGGAGTCGCTCTCCTAAACGAACGATTTCTTTAACACTCATAAGCCCCCCGGATGAAAGTTCACCCATTTCCTGTTTTTAGATTCTGTAAAATGTTTGATTTTTCCTTGATTGTGTTGTAATTTGATGGATTTGTTTAAACTATGAAACTATGTTACGTTAATACAAAAGTTAGTTTTCTGTTGGAAAGGTTGAGTTAATCACCTGGCTGGGTCAATGAACATCGTTCCACGCTGCATCCCGCCAATTACACGGACTTGTAAACAGCTAATTTATACATTCTAACACACAGGGTGTGTCCGAAATCTTAGTGCAACCGCACCAGAAGGTCAAAGATGCAGAATAAAATTGTTCACTACGAGGTTTCCTTCTCAAGAAAATTGACTTTGAATATCCATTTTCCGACTTATTTTTAGTCAGACTACCAACCCTGTTTTGGTTGTATTACGATTTTGAATAAACCCTGTGTCCGCCTGTTGTTTTAATTATTTTATCGGTGTAATAAAGACGACAAGGAAGGACGTAGTAAAGTTTGAAATTATTCAACGTATGGATCGTAATCCTAGCAAAAAGTCAAATTAAAAAAATCGATGCACCAATAATTACAGACGGTACATCGACTAAAGGGCCTATTATCTTTTACGAAACTAATTGTAAGCAAGAACAGGAAGCACGTTAGACCATGCTATGATTACCTATCAAGCTTAATCAGAGAAAGGAGATGAGACGATGAAGAGAATGTAGCAACCCGATCGTTACAAAAAACGGCAGACAGTTTTCATAATGTCGATCGAAACGGATTCGGTCGGCTCCCGTGTTCGATCATAAAAATCGAGCTACGGTTCAAGAAAATTTGGGTCGATGGTAAGAGCAAATAAAATTAAGGCCGCGAAAGGCAGCTGCCGCGTGACATTACAGAGCGAGTAACACTTTTGTCTCCGGCACGGCAGCCTGAAGGATGTTATCAAACGGTACAAAATTATTCTATAATCTCTTCTCCTTTGATTGACTCTTTCGGTGCTAACACTTTCGATAATAGACGCAGATACGACGTGAGCTGGACGTTTACTATGATGGAATGCTTGCTGGATAGAATATTTTATGATTTTAACATGTTCGTGAATGGAAAATCGTTCACCGTATGCTACAGTACTGACCACAGTATTGATCTGGATGTTACTGTTTTCTTTTTGCATATTTTAATGCTATTTATTCGGATGAATTGTTACCTCTGCGCGTCTTATTAAAATGTACAGGGTGTCTCGAAACTGGTGGTACAACCGAGAAGAAGGTGATTCGACATGAGAAAATACATCGAAAACGTACAATGGAATTTTGTCACTTGATGTTTTTGAAAATGGTTTTGGAAATTCACTAAGTTCATGAGCACTTGATCACGTTAAGATACTATTATATCTAACGTCCAGGGTACAGAATAAGACTCGATGTTTATTTTTCGAGAACTTGATTTTTTTCATTTAGAAATCGTCGGAAATGTTAGCCATTTTCTTGCGTATACAACCGTTCTCTTTGTATTGAATATTTACGAACGCTTTCTAGCCTTTTAGCTTTTAGCTCTGCAAACGCTAAACCATTTGTTTTTTTAGCTTTTAACGCTCTAAACAATGGTACCATTTTTTTTCAAAATTCATTAGTCACGGCGATACACCTATTTCAAATTTTAGCAAGGCAGAGCTGGCAGATCAAAGTTTCAGAATTTTGACACCCCTTGTCTCCATAAGCAAACATTTTCGAATCGAATGATTGCAAGCTTATGTTTTTCTATAGAAAACCAAAAAATATTAATTGATTTTAAAAACATCTGCAGTCAAAGGTTCACACTTCGACGCCCAGAAACCAAACTGAAACTGTTCTGCAATAAACCAACAGATCCGTTCCAAATTTTTGTCCCTTTCTTCTAATGAGAGCAAAAGATCAATCCTTCGATTCCAACGATTCCGATGTATAAAATAATCCACGAATAATTCATTGCGGCCTAGAAAACGAAACGTCAGAACTTTCCGCAGGACCCAATACAGGAGGAAGGAACGGGACCAAAAAGAATCCGAAGGTCACTGCACAGGATCACTCTCGTAATTACCATATGGTGTGGCGTGGCGTTGTTTTGCAACGAACGAAAGCGAAATCCGAATCGGAGGCGGACGAAGGTGGGCAGAAGTGGCCGAAATCAGGACACGGTGTGTCACGAACGCCAGCCGTAATCGTTTCGACAGATTTCCTCGATATCGGATCGTAATTTTCAGTGTCGTGCTTGCGACAGCACGGAGACGCAATGGAAAACATTCTGCGCTATAAAGAAACGGAAATTACAGAGTAGTCGAAGTATGACTTTCATTTTTGGAATTATGCCATCGATAAAGTCGATGGCTTCCCAATTATCTTCCGTTGGCCGACATCCATCGTGCCGTGCTTTCGGGGTGACAAAACTTATCGAATGTATCACTTATAGTTCGCAAAGATTTCTCTTGCAATAAGGTTTGCTGAACGCTGCTTCCTGGATAATGCGTGTAACGGGAATACATTCAGCGTGTATGCAGAGAAATGAAGTCCTCAGGAGCATCATCTCAGCTCGTTTCTTCGCGTGAGTCTGTAAATCTAGACGTCTCGAATAATATCTTTGCAGACGGCTTTCTGAGGAGAGAAATCGTCCCCTGGGTGCACGAAGAGAGACATCTTGGTACGATGTCGATCTGCAACCTCTTCCTCTCTATAAATAATGACTCGAAAAGGTGCACCGACCAAACTAGCGTTATCTAACGTTCGAGAGTCACGCTGCCAAACGGGGACTCTAAAATATCGCTCGTACGCTCAGGATGGAGATCCACGATGAGATAGAAATTTCATATCTCACATGAGATTTTACATATGCACATGTATATTTTCATTTAGTTGTCGCTGCGATTTTTGTCTGATGAGAGGTAAATCTCATGAAATATCTCATCGTGGATCTCCACCTTTGCACCGACTCAAACAGTTGATCAATTGTTCTATGAAATAACTAGTTTTTGGTTAACAGTTTGACAACCGGAAATATTTTGCGAAAACTGGTTGTCGTTGGCCATTTTTGCGAGATTTCACTTAAGTACCTAAATATTTTCTGCTATTTTGACTATGTTGACTATTTTAGAATTTTACTTGCGTGTGTGCTTGGATATTTGTTTTCTTTATCGTTGACAGGTTCTTTTATTTATTTCAGATGTGAGTGATCGAAATGAATGAAATCACGTATATGTGACAGTGGACATCGAAGCGTTAAGACATTCTACATCGGCAAAATTTCGGCAGTTTCTTTACCTGCTTACGAAAAATGAACGTTGGAATTATTAATTCCAAGTTCTTAGCGATTCCTAAGACAGAAGCCACACTTTCGCTTATTACGTTGTTCGCTCTCATTTTTTTTTCGCGTCGCGTTATTTAGCATTCAGAATCGCGTGATTCGAAATTAATTGAACTTCCGCAGTAATTCGCCTCGCGATGATTCGGTTCGTCTATGGAAGCGAAGCTACGAAATATTGGAAATCATTGAAAATTACGTCATTAACGCTTTCATTGCTGTTGGCGTCTATTGACGCTTGGCAAAATCGCTTGTTGTATGCTGCAGACACTCATAGGCGTTTGACAAAACTGTTCCTCGTATGCTATCGTTTATTATAAGCACTCAATATTCGTTTTAAAATTTCTTGAACAGTCGTTTTTCCTAAATAAATTCTGTACCTTGGTAGAAAAAGGGCCAATGTCCAATTTGCACTTCTCTGGGGAGAAGGTGTAAATTGCCTGTTTTTATTATAATACACATAACACACTGGTCTCTACAGAATGTATCTAACTTTGCTTGTAATAGTGGAAGGATAGTGGTCTTTTTTTCTATGATAACGTCCATGATTTTCATGTGAGATCGAGCATAAAACTCAAGCGCAATAATTTTGGCCCTTTTCCTGCCAAGGTACAGAATTAATTTTTACTTTTTAGTGCGTGAAAAAGTCTTGTATGCGCAGCATTGTTTGCTCGTGCAAGTTCGCCGCGGACAGTGCGTAGTTTTACGTCACATTCGCCTTTTTTTAAATGCCAAAGCTTTTAAATAACAAACAGCAACGCGACAGCAACGATTCTCGTGTATCATACAAAATAATTTTATCCGGAACATCGTGATCTTCGTTCGTTCTTGCCTGGGAACTAGGACGAAATAGTCTGAATCGAGATATCTCGGAGGTCGATTATGAGAGATTAGGAACGATTTCGTTGACGAAAGAAAGGAATAATTCTAAAGCGACGATAATCGTGCGAGGGTCGAGAGAAAAGGAGTAATAGTCGTTTACAGAGGAACGAGGACGTTCAGTCGTGAGAAGATACTCAGGTTCTTCGTGACAGGACGATCCTTGCGGATTATGTTCGATCGAAACCGTAGATAAAACGACTCACACAATCGGCCATGCGCTTAAAAAATTCAGAATGTTACTAAAGTATCGTATTATACCGAATTGTAACGTGAACCTCTTTTTATATTTTGAATGATTCACATAGTCCTTCGCGTGTTCCAAAAAATATAAATATTACTAAAGTCTCTCATGTTTATTTTTATACTTCGTATGATTCAGATAGTCGATCATATGTATCCAAAAAATATAAATATTACTAAAGACTCACGATTGATCAAATTGTAACATGAACCCCTTTTTATAGTTCCTCTGATTCTGTACTGTGCTATGACTAATTGTCTGATAAGGACGCTAAATAACTATATTAAAAAAAAGTAGGATTTATGAACCTACGTGTAGCAGAACTTTTTTCTTCATTTTAAAGGGCTGTCAAATTTTGAAAAAATAGGAAATTTTTTTATTGACTTAAAAATAGTTTGAAATCTCAAAATGAATGTGCAGAAGATCCCATGTGGATATTCGAAACATTTTTCGAGATAGAGCGTTTAGAGTAGACTTATGTGCCTACGCGTACATTAGATGTTGCTAAACTTCAAACTTCAAACGAAGTGTGATATGATATCGAAAATTATGTACATATCTAAGGTTACAATTGAGGGATTGCCTTGAAATTTAAAACACATGTTCAGAAAAACAGTAGTTTCCTTTTGACGGACAATTTTGTTGATAACATTTTTTCTTCAGAAAATACATAAGAATATTATAGAAATTGTTTAATAAAAAACTGAAAAATTTACGAACCTTTTTATTGTCAATTTTCAAAGAAACAAAATAAACATCTGTCAAAGGGGTGAGCGTGTAAAAGAGCTTACAAAAAAAATTGGTTTTTTTGCTTTACGGAAACCAAAATGGCAAAGTCGTCTACATCATCCACCCCTACACGGAATGACACATTTTAGGAGAATCGCTGTATCTCGTTCAAATATTGGTATTTTCTAATACAATTTACAATACAGAATCCTTAAGATACATTACAATAAACTACCAAATATCAACAGAATCGCATTTTTACTTTTTCCGCATTTTAAGCTGAAAGAACATCCACCGTTGAGGCTGCTTACAGTAAGATAATTTCTTAAGAATTTTATTCAAGAAAACAAAACAGAGTTAAACGAGACAGGCAGCTAATTGATGATCGAAAAAAGTCTAGCAATTTAGCCACACCTTAACGACTTGGAGCTACCTGAAATAATGAGCTGTACACTCGCACAATGTTCTTTGATCATCGGAAAACTGAGCTAAGTGAACCTTCCGCCACTTCATTCAAGTTTCGCTGCTATTTCGGGGGCAGTCGCAGAAAAGCGTCTAGCAACAGCGTCTCGATTTTCATTTGGAAGCCTAACTGCACAGCAACGACTGCCTTTATCAGGACTCTTCTCGCAGCTCGAAACGGTTTAGAAGTGCTCGTTGCTTGTGAAAATTACGAGTGAAATTCTTATCGGAGGCTGCGATCAAGAGTCAAACTCGAAAATACGATTCTCGCGATAACGTGAACGTCTCCTATAAGCACATTTCATTTTATTCGATTGTTTTTAAATGAGAAGGCTCCTTTGCGCGTTCAAAGTAGATTGCAGAAAGAGAAAGGAAATGAATGTAAAAGGAATAGAAAGAAAAAATAGTGAACTATATAGATTTGAAGTAGTGTTATGTCGGTGTGTATGTGAACGTCCTTTGTAATTGGATTTTAAATATTATATGTGAAAAAATAGTAGTAACTTTAACAATAAATTCGGGCAATACGATGAACGAGGGACAATTTTATGTCCCAAGTCATTCACTTTTGAAAAATCAGGTGTAATATGTGTAGTCAAGCGTAATAGTATGTGGAATCGGTTCTTTCCAACCAATTAACACAGATCGCAATTGAGGTAGTTTTACTGGCTCCTCAGTCAGTTATGCGAGTACTTTACGGCTGTTATAGCTTCATCAGGACTAAACAGTCACTGTGGAATTCCACAGTGAGCAAAATCTTCCTCGACTGGAACAGTTCCAAAAACCATTCACTATGAAATAAGGTAATACCTTGTATCGTAAATCATTCGAACGCCTGAAATCAAGAAAAGCGAAAGTCTCGAGTCCTACCGGCGATATGAAACTTTTGCTCTTGACACGTTACGGCCAGTGATAACAAATGGAGGTCTACCGGATCGACGAAGCTCGATCGAGGTCTACCGGAATCAAGTAGGTTAATGAAAATCTCATACACGCTTTGCCACCTGAACCGGAAATTTTTACGGACTTTCCATCGGTGCTTTCTTTCAAACGTCCGAAACGACGTGGTGCACTAACGATCCTTAGATCGATCGTGATATCGGATCACTTAAAAAATCTTTGCGTATCTCCCTATGAACTTCATTACACAAATAAACGTACAAAGAAATAAATTTAATCATCAATATAATTTCACTTTTTCTCAACGACTTCTTGCCATCGTGTTACCAATTGAGGGGTTCGTAACAAAACAACCCTTCTCAAAGATTAAGATGACAACACAACGTCACAACGTCATGATTTAATGTGTGCGAATTGCTATCGTGCTGAACCAAACAGTAAACATACCTTGTATCAACAGACACACAGAAACAGCACGTATCTCATCTTTTCCTGTATTGAACTAAGAAAAATAGTATTATCATATCCTGTACATTTCATATATTTGTCATAACTGCGAAACAAAACATTCATAGACTTTTTGTTACATGACATTTCCGTCTTATTTTTACCTATAAAACACACTGGCGTAGTTTGCACATAAAACCTAGAGCAGCCTGTATGCTGATCGTCTGAGTGCTCCTTTGAGAAATGCGTTCAGAAACTTTTGAAATTGCCTGACACAATCGAGGCCTGACGATGGGAGAGAAGACAGAGTTTCGATGGAGGTGGCCAGGTATTATTCAATTATCGTGCAGGCGGTATCGTCTCGGTGGTCGAGGAAAAACGGTAATCTCGCTGGCGGGAAAGTCTGTGCACGCTCTGAATCGAATCGGACGTTGGTATGAGTGGAAAGGACGAGGCTGGGAACGAAAGTGAACCAATTTCTAATCGACCGCGTGTACACGGTCGACAGGTTGAAACGCATCTCGCATCACGGTTCGTGGATCTCGAATCGGTTGAGAAGGAAGGAAAGGGCCGACAGGGTACACTGGAGAACTTGCGAAACCGCTCTAACAAGGTACGTCACGCGATTGACACACGCCGATTCTCATGCAATTTTGAGATGACATAGAATTTGAAAATAATATTCGATACGTATCTTTTTTATCGAGAAACGTCTACATTGGAGAAGTTAAAACAACCTCCAAAATTGGGGTTGAATAAGCTACGGTTCGCAATCGAGGATTTTCAAGATACACAAAAATATCAGGTCCTTTTAGGGCTGTCATATTTGTATAACACATTGACTGCAATGTCACTCATATGTTGGTGATACTTACAAGATTCAATTATTTATTTATTTTGTCAGTTATAGTATTAATAAATGTATCTGACAAGGTCGAATAGAACTCTCTAGGTTCATTCCCCTCATATAGGAGGGATCTGAAACGAATGGACCTAGAGCAGGAGAAAGCCGCAGCTCCGGTGGCCATCAGTCGAATACTTTTTCGAGTTGTATATCATATCAAAATTCCATCAAAATTGGCGTGTGACAATTTTGTAATGTCCCTTGCAAGAAGGAATAACATAGGAATCGGCTAACGGTGAGATGAGGTGCATCGCAAGTATGACGATAAACCGTCATATCTTTTGGAAATGATTATTTAATCAAAATAAACTCCACCTGATTTCATACATTTTCACCAGCAAGTTTGCAAATGATAAATCCCACTTTTTAAAAATTCCTGATATCTGGAATTCATTAACTCGTTAATGGCTGCCTTTTCGTCTAACTCGTTTTGGAAGAGATTTCTGGTTAAAAACGATTGAAATGACAACCGTTTCGGTATAAATTTGAATAATAAGATGCATGTGGCAAATTTCATTCTCAAGCATAACAAATTTATTACCATATTAATATGTTAATCGTATATTAAAACAAATATTCTTATCAATATGAAATACAAATTTTTCAATAAAATTCCTGTTGCGCACATATTCAGCATCTCGCGTACCTGTTCATGGATGAGAAATCACATTTTTCGAAACGATGGCAACAATTCATTCGCTCAATCGTGCCAACCAGATTATCCGACACCTCGGCGTCTCCGGAGACAACAGCGAAACTAACAAGATAATTGTATCACCCTATATGAAAGCCGGTACCGAGCCATTTAAGATCGTTAAGCGAGCATACGAGTGGAGCAAGAAGGAATCCTTGAAACGTTTCGCGACTCGAAGTCGATCCATGCTGAAGTGTTTCAGCTTCTAGGCTCGCTGAATCAGTACCCAGCCACCTTATCATTGCGTGAGCTATAAATTAGTAGGTGAACCCCGTGAATCACGGCGCAACTTCGTAATTCCGTTTCACGCTCACCTCGCGACTTAGTTATTGTTTATATGGACTTCCCATGACGGAGATAATATGTAAATTCGGTGTTAACGACTGCTGTTATTATCGCAGAGACACTGGAATTACACCTCTCAAGGCCGTTTCCTCGTGTACAATACAAATTCTTCCCGTCTAATTTGAGAATGCGATTGAATAAGGAAAGGTTACTTATAAATAGACGGCGGATGTTTATGCAAATATTCATTTCTTGAGTTCAACAAGTTTTTGTTAATACAGTTGAGGAAGTTAAATTATTATGTAACTGTATTTGCTGTTTCATGTGCTTAAAAAATGTACTTTTTAATTCTCTTATGTCAGTTATGGCCACCGGAGCTACGGCATTCCACCCCTCTAGGTCCATTCCTCTCGTTTCAGATCCCTCCTATATGAGGGGAATGGACCTAGAGTGGGGAAAGGCCTAGCTCTGATGGCCACCACTGTCTTATGTTATTGAATGCAGATATTTCGAGTATATAAGTTTGTCACGTTACATAAACGTCCGCAGTCTACTAATAAGTCGCGTGAAAAATCGCGTTTCCATAGAAAAATTATTTCCGTACAATTATACGTAGTAAGAACAATAGCTTCTGGCCTAACTGTCTTTAAACAATCTGTTCAAAGGGAAGAGATCAGACTGTTTTTATAAAGGAACATAAACGTTAACAAAGCACTGTAGTAAGTACGTTGCAATAAATATGTTTGTTTTCATTGTGCTCTTGTAAATCAGGTTTAACTCAAAATTTTTCGAATCTCACCACATACGTACACTTAATCATTCGACGCTCAAACTTTTAAGTGTTAATTATTTTTCCATAGACGACAAGCTGTGTGCAGCGATCTTCTCGAACAGATCCTTAAGGAAAGCGAAAGTTCAGCCCGCGATACGTTCGACGTCACGCAATTATTTTTACACGAATTACCATTCTGGTTTCGTTTAACCTATCTTACAATAACGAGTCACACCCGAGCTGCAGATTATGATCTGTAGGCTGTAAATATGAGTTTCACTCGGACGTGAACTGTTAAAACTTTTATGTTACAGCACCCTTGACTTTCAGAGAAATGTCTACATTAAATTTTACGTACCTCGAATATACTTCCTGTGTCTCTCCTTACAGCATTTGAATAATAAAATTCAGATAATGAGACTATTTGACGATGTAGAGTTTGCGTGACAAAGAGCAACAATAGTTCGCAGGCTTGCGAAACGTCGTTTGTGAAACTTGCTATTAATCTGCTCCATGCGCGCCGTCGCTTTCTCAATGAACGATACGAAATTTTTCGTTTTGAATATCACGTTGCGAGAACAACGCGAGCAATTACGTGAGACCGCCGTCACGGGACCGTAATGACGACCTTTCGTCACGAACGTTAACGAACGCTCTTCATTTTCGATTTCAAACGTTTCAGACATCAAATGAACGGGTCTCGAACGGCCATGGTAAAATTAGACGGCTCGGTAAAACGATTAATTGTACGGCATTATCGTGAACGATGATTAACACGGTTGAATAACAACCATTGTTATTAATCAAATGATCGAAAATGCAGGAGACTGTGCAAGAAAATGATTTGTCTAATTGTTACGACCCAAGTAGGCGAAATAATCCACAAGGAGTAGGCGAAACAATTTAGCAAATTACCAGGTGATCCTTTGGGTAATGTCGTTTCTCGTTTTATAAATACAGCTTAAATAATCTCGAGTTTGTTATTCAAATATTTGATTATACGTGCAATGGAATTCGATAGACCAGTGATGGTCACAGGAGCGCCGGGCTTCCCCCACTCTAGGACCAATCCTCTCATATAGGCTGTGATCAGGGACGACGATGACCGGGAGGGAACGAGAATCGAACTTGTGGGAACTGAAATGAGAAAAATGGACTTAGAGTGGGGGAAGGCCGTAGGTCCTGTAACCATCACTGCGATAATCTTCGTTTTGGATATTTTAACTAAAAATCTTACCATGGTTCCGAAGAGTCGTAGTCAACAATTTGGTAATCAGTTGCAGTTTTAGTGAAAAAATATCATGGTAACGTTTGGGTGACATAATCACTGAATCCTGTGGATATCGTTGCACGTGCAAACGATTATCCATTTAGATAATTTGGTTTTTAGTTGACAAAAGATTTAATAGTACTGACAAGTATGAAGTGAGTTTAGACCTCCAATTATGATTGATAGCAAACTATGACTCACTAAAGAAACTAAATAAATATCGTCGATCCGTCTGTTTCACTTTGCATTAATTTTGTTAACAACTCGTTTTCATTTCATATTTTTGTTCTAACTTTGTAAAAAATCATTTGTGGTCATATGTTTATGTAACACTGTCACCATATTTCTATTTGTAAAATATACTGATACATTTTGGCTGAAAAATAGAACAGCCTGAAAAAAGAGGAATAGAGCTTCACCAAAATTTGTTTCATCATCTATAGATTTTAAAAATGTAGTTTTTATTCCAGTACATATTTTGCATATGTGTTTTGCGCTTCCATGTGTAAAATTGCATAAACAACGGTCCATTTACGACGTTTTGCGATGTGACTTTGTAAAACAAAGCTGGTAGCCGTTGACGTAATACTGTGTACGTTCCCCCCATGTAATATTCATATCTTTTATATTTTTATTTTACTTTTTGAATAGCAACGGTCTGCAAACATCATTCGGACAAACGTCTCAATAAATCTGTAAAAAAATATTCATCTCCCAACTGACATACTTACATTGTGTACAATGAACGAGCTTGTTTTTCTGCTACACTGTACAATCAGCAACATGGCAGCATTTGTTCATGAGTGATTTACGTCAGAAATATTGCGTGCGCTCTAATACGTAGGCGTACTCTGTTTCATACTTCGATTCCCTACCACAGTCTCATTAAATTCGCATAAAGAGACAAATCCTCGAGTCTCAATACTTCAATCGTTACAACAATTGAATTATATTTGCGAAAGGGTCGTACTTCAATTATTCACAGCTCGATTTTATGGTTTTTCAATTATTCAAGCTTCTATTTCGAGAGGTCTCGATCATCAGATATGCAAAAAATACAGGTAGAGGTAACTAATTTTGAAAATGTACCATTGCATGATGAAAAAACTGGTTTATTATTGGTTTATTATGTTAGTCTAGGAGTCCTTAAGAGCTAAAATATTTATACCGCTCGACGGCATCATTCATAAATATATTTTTAATGCATTCTCTCCAGATTTCGATTATCCGAAGGATCTCGATTTAAATAAACCTCCTCAATCCAAATCGAGCACATCAAAATCACGTTTCACAACTTCAATATTTCGTCAATAACGATTTAGAATTTTAAAATAAGCAGCTCCAAACGATAACGGCCAGCTTATAACCGATATATGTTCTTCCTGTTTTAAAATAGACACTCATTGTCAGTCTAAATCATGTCAACCAGAAAATTACGCATTTCCTGCATTCCAACTTTCAGCACTACTTATTACATAAAGATGATAATCAATTTGACAATTAATGAACACATGCGGATCAAGTCGCACCGCATTACCATATCTTACTCAATTATAGCGAACAACGTGTAGTATGAATGCTACAAGCATCACAGTGCTTGCTCCGTGTAATAAATAAATAATCGACGTTACAAGAGTTTCGTGGTTGCTTTGAAATTTGTTTAACGTCCTCTTAACGATCAACACAACTCGGTAAATAGATTTAAGATGTTTACAGGCCGTTTGGTGAAACGTACGGCTCCGTCATACGAGTGGAAACGCCGTTTCGAGGTGTTCAAGAGGAGAGCGTTCGACTGAAACGAAAACGGGAATGCTTGCAGCGTGGCTGGTAAAATAAAATTGCCGGTAAATGGCGTCATGAAACAGTAATTGCTTTCGAGTGTTCTCCGCGCGGGAGCAGCCGACTTTCCACGAGAGATCATTCCGCCGCGGTTGCTCCGAAAAGCGGTTCTCGGACGTAGAACGACCTTGCCTCGCGATTCGTGCTCGCATTACATCCGAGAACACGCTTTCCTGCTCATGCTCCTATAAGACTGCCTCTATATCTCCCTCACGATCTCTTATGTCGAACACTGCCAAATACACCGACGACCGAACGCTTCAATTGGACTAAATGAAAGATGATTGGGGCTAATGAAAGCTTTTGGCAACCATTTTCGAGAATCCTGCTCACCGCATGATAAAATATTTTTTGTTTCCATCTGAACCAAGGAAACAGTAAAAAAACAGTATCCGAGCTGAAAAGAATTTTTTATGATCTTATTAACGTAGGATATCTAACACGCTACGCTACCGTGCACCTTCCGACGTTACTGAGAGATTAGGATTGGTCGTTATTGATGTTTAACTGATGTGTGATCTTTTACATAGCGCTTGTAAACAGTTCTTTAAAATAAGTATTGAAAAGTATTGTATGATGCTTGTCGAGCTCGTCTCAATATTGTTGCAAAATCGCGTGGTTATGAATAACAGTCACCTTTTTATAGTTCTTAACACGTGCTTTTATTTTACAACCTCGTTACATATCTACACTCATCTACTTACGCCTGTCCTCGCACTGCGTGGAGGACACAAAAAAAGAAAAGACAAATTCAATAGTCACCCAGCCGTCGGTGACACGGATATCGCACGTATCTGCAAAACTAGTAACTAATTAAAATATGTTACGATATTTCTATAACTATGATTGAGACATTGAAAACTTCAGAAAAAAGGCGACCGAGAAAAATGTAATATAATCATTTTGAGGGCCTCTCTGAACCATATTATTTGAGGAAACAAAAATTTCGATCGGTCCAGTGATAACAGTATAATTTGGGGCTGTTCACCCTGTATAATAATAACAGGATAAAAATTCTCACTCATTGACAACACCGCACAAATACATGTTTCCTGTTTCTAAATGTTAAGGAACAATCAAACAGCACAGTTATTCGCCCACAATGTAGTTGCTCGTTAAATTTCTTTTTCTTTACACAAACGTGGAGGGTTGGACGAGTGTCAAAGATCGAATAGGTTCCTAATAGCATCCAGCGTTCGCATTGTCAATGAACGTAACGCAAATTGCAACGCGCCTTGTTACGAGCTGTCGGACGCGTTAATCTTAATGGGAATAACGTTCCGAAACGCCGGGGAAATCGATTGACGTGACCGTAAGTCGACCATGACAAATTCGGTTGTCTGATGGCCAGGTAACCGACCGTAACTGTCCCTGGTAAATAGAAAATTTTTCTAATTAAGGTTGGGTTAGAACGATAAGTTCTCCAGCTCGTTAACGCACACTTAACGTGACGAACGTTCAAATTATTTCACGGGCCGATCAAGCCATCGCCAGAGCCTACGACTCGCAAATTTTCTGGTCGTAATGTATGACGATACCATTAACAGTGGTGAGCACTATCTTGTACAGTGTACGTGAATTTAAATGCGATTAGATTTTATATAAATTTATATGGATACTGTTTATGCAGTGTGGAAAATTGAAGGGGTTGCAGGCTAATGTTTTCTAAAATTTTAGAAAATATGAGAGTTTTGTTCTTCTAGGTGAATTCATTAAAGCCGTTTCAAGGACACCTTGGTATTTTTATAGAAACGTACCTTAAAATCGTTATCCACAAAATAAAATAATAATAAAACGTCTATATTGCATCCTGCTGATGTACATAAAATGAAACGTTCAGACAGAAAATATTATTGTTGCAAAAAGTGTATACAGCTATTATTTATCCCAGCATGAGAAATTATAAATATCTTTCATAGACAGTTTTTAACACCTTAATGAGCGATGAATTGTTCAAATCCTCCAATCATTTTAAACAGTGTATACTTGTTCATTTGATAATATAACATGATAACGGTTGATAGACAGCTTTTGTAAATAACAGTAGCAAACAAGCAGACGGAATATTCCGTGATCCGTAGATGATGTGTTTAATACAGATTCAAGACGAGCAGTCCGAATGATCTGTTAACGAAACGATATCGACACATCGTTGCAAACGTGGAATCCTCAAACGGAGAAAGCCACGCTTTCCCCATTCATCTTTCATTTTTCTAATAACCCCTGCCTACGATATTTCCGATATCATCGTCGATTCCGACGAAAGTCAAAGGCGAATTGCGCAATTAATTATCGAACCCGTTGACATTTCGTTAAACCTCAAGCGGCGCGGATAAATTTAAATGTGAACAACTCCGTTACCGTAAATAAATTCATCAACGCGCCACCAAGAATTGTTTGTAAACGCCTTGCGCAACCGAGATCGTAAGAAAGGCAATTTTTTGCTTCACGGCCTTGAACGGGCGTCGATTTGAACCGACGGAGGAGAAGAAAAAAACGGTTCCAGCCACGGGGAATGACGCAGCCTGATTACACATTGACTCATCGCACGAATCCGAATTCCAAGCATCCGAAACCGCATAGCTCGTGTCCAACGAACCGTTCCACGCCAGAAACATCGGATTCAGGTAATCACGACTGTAAATCGTCGACTAGAAGAACCACCGTTTCGCAAGGGACGCCGATACAGCGAAACGGTAACGATACCAGGTCTAACCTCGAGTATTAAGCGTTTCGCAACGACGAAAGGTCACTATGCTGATGCACCAACGATGCCTTCTGCTATACATCCTTTCCCGTGGCCTTTCTCTTTCACCACGATCCTTCTACTTTCTCGTCGACGACGATCGAAACTTCGACGATCGACGAGCCAGAACTTTGACAATTGATCAGACTGTCGGATTCTCTACTGCATCTTTCCTGAAATCGGTATAGTTTTGTGAGGTTCAAGGGCGCAGTCTACAAACTTTCTGTCCAAAGTTCGTACGTAACGTAAAAAAACGAATTAGTCACGGTCCTCCAGGACCTCGCTCTTCCAACGCCTGTTTTAAGGGTAGGACCACCCGCATCAGAAACCTTTTTCCCATAGCGTCACTTCGACACTCGATATTCTCACTTTGTACTGACAACATGTGGTAACAATACGCAATAAACAATAAGATTCTCTTGTACAAGCTGCCTCTAAAAAGAATAGTCTCCTTAGCTTTAGTAGATGCAGATACATGAGTCCTCTAGACGTCATTCCCTCGTCTACGGCTTTCCTCTTTTTTTATTGTTTTATGAATTATATATTGTGCTTGTTTCGATTTTTATTCTATCTGCATTATATGGTATTGCTTGGTTATAATGAGAATCATCCACCCAGTTGCAGAGCGGCCGGGCCTCGACCCTTGACCCTTATCTCTCAACAGTAGACGACACGACACCGAAGCGTCAACCACTTGTTGCGTTTTACATTTTGATATGGATAAAATGAATTTTAATGGAACCCTGACATTTTTCCAGTTAAATTTATTCGCATGACTTTATTCGCATAATTTTCAGTCGGTGTCATTACTCACTGGTGAGTTGCGATAGACAAAGATTTGAGTCGCGATAAACTGGTATTTATTTTAACTGTGAAAACTATAAAAAGTAGAAGTATGAGTGTCGAAATATTTACTTGTCGGAGGTTCAGGGGTACTTGAAGTATCCAGCTGCATAAATAAGAAACCTCACCTTCGTAGATAGCAGTTTTCATAAAAATTCAAATCACCAAACCATTTTCAGCCGCCAAAGAGTGTCCTTTGTTCTTTGCAGAACTGTCCAAACTATTGTCTAAACTATTTCCTAATCATTGACGGCATGCTGCTCAGGTTCACAGCAATCGGTCGAAAGCTAATGTGAACATACTGAGCGGGGTCAACGGTGAACATTTAATTTCGAATGTTCTCAAGGCTTCCCCTGTTGATCCGGGCGTGCGTTACGCTCTCAAAGGCGACCGCGTTGACTCGGTGCACAAAGAGTTAAATCTTGATTCGCAGCTGTAAAAACGGTGTGCACACTGACTCATTGTCAGTCGTGAACGTACAGACAGCGAACACGTGCTCGATATTATGGTCGCGGAACGTTTCCAGCCGGCCGATCGCGAAAAACCGCGACTCGTTCACTTTCTTTCATGCGATCGTGATATCGCGATACCGCAAAGTAGTTGTCCGCCGTGAAACATTTCTCGTCCCGTGTCGAGCCAGCTCGATCAGGAGAGATCCGATCGATCGTCTCGGACGATCTCGTTTCAACGCTTTACGTAAGATCTAACGGGCCTTGTGGAACGCGGCTTCCACCGTCTGCACAGCTCGCCCATCAAAATGGAAATGTACCCTTGCCCAACTGGAGACATTGACTTTCGAGTTTCACCGATCAACCCAGATTTACAGGGTGTCTCTGAAAAATATGCTCTCCTGGATACTTCGACGGCCGCTGTCGCGTATACCTGATCTTAACACCTGTGTAAAATAAATAAATATTTCAAGTAATGTTATAAATACTATTTCGTTCCTTTTGCTTGAGCAATAAACGTATCCAGTTGGATTAAGTGTTGTTCTTTGATTTTGTTACACTTTGTAATGTTTAGGAATGGATTTCGTTCCTATTTCAAGTATATACTAATAAAGTGGAAATTGTAGAATATTCAATATAATTACAATAATGTAAAATGCTTAGTTATTGTAGAATTCTTGCAAAAATGTCCGTAAAATATTAGCAACTGTCAAAATGTTAACAGCGGAGCTCCATTTCTTATCGCGGACTCATCATTCAGCATGGTGACTTCTAAACTCTGTCCACGATTGAACAGTTCATCAACACTTTCTGTACGGATTGCAGTGCCGTTAATGTCAAGATTTTAGACAAACCACGTGTTTTATTATGTTTCTAAGATCTTGTGCTGAATCCTTTGACTTCTATGACAATCCTTACTCTTCGTGGCAGACTTTCTACTAATTTTTTACAATTATCCGGTGAAATGTTCCTCCACTCAGCCTTTGACACAACCACAAGGTCAGCTATGTTCCTTGAACGGCCTTCATATGCATGCTAATGACGCTCCAATTCATCTAACAGATACTTAATAGGTTTGAGATCGGGTCTCTGGGCTGGCCAATCCAACTTTTCGACACCCATGTCCACAAACCACTCTGTCACAACCAAGCAGTACGATATACGTAACACCTAGTTTGCATACCATCTGTCAATGTTTAGATACTAATGCTAGGAAAGTGTACTTCAAAGCTGAATATTCTCTGTGGACAGAATCTTGTTGACGTACTACATGTCATACGGTTTTTTGGACTTTTTTAATGAATTCGAAAACAGACAGTAAGGAAAATGGATGGAGACGAGATTATTGAAGTTGCAATGGGAATTATATTTGCCTGAAAGATTGACGACTTTGCCAGCGCCAGAAATATAAATCGAAGGAATCTATAAGACGTATATACGTGTCCATAGTCCGTGGTGATCAATTCTGGAGGACGCATGTATTCGTACATAGCACCGAGAAGGTTAAAAGTGACAATGTACGGTTAATGTTACTTCTTATTACATAGTTACCTGTCATGACATGTTTTCTTTCTATTTCTTGTTTGTTAATGTACTCATTCTTTCTTTATTTTTTGTAACCTTATTTATTAATCTTGGCTGTCTAATTTTGAATTTCTGCATTATTCAAAGGCGGCGAGTTTTAGAATTTCAAGTCAGTAAATTTCTTAAATGAAAAACTTCCACTAGACCGTCCATCAGAGTGTTGGGAGGACGGTCCTCTATATCACAACAGCAAGAGAAGAGGGTAGATTCAACTGGGTACAACAAGTCTATTGGCTTACAGAAAGAAGAAAACAGAGAGTTAATCCCCGATCTCAGAGTAAATTTCTTAAACGAACTGACCCAAACATAGGAACTACCGATCCATGGTTCAATATCTTTGTTCAAGATTCACGCAAATCAAAGTTGCTAAATTTGTAGTCACGGCTCATAATACAGGTAGCAATTAACCCTTTCGATACTAGTCTCGGCTATAAGCGTCCTCTGCAAAACTACATAGGGGTACTAGCGCCGACTACAGTCGCCGAGAGAAGAAAATTGCTCGTTAGGAGTTATGATTTGTTAAACTAAATTTCTTATATAAATCTTATTTGATTCTTCATATTCGAGAAATATACAGCCCGTGCTGCTGTACGGTATTGTTAATTGTTGACCTAACGATGCCGTTATGAAAGGATTAACTCAACCGAAAGAGAAACGTACCGACAAAAATCAAGCGAATCAGAATCTAATCTCCAACGTTCCTTTCAATTCGAACGCATGGAATCCGATTATGAACGTACGATTCGACGGTCCACGAGCACAGGAACCGGCTGCCGTTCGAAAAATTCTAATAAGCATCTAACGGTCCCGAGTCCTCTCTCGTTAACGCGTATCACCTTCGCGGCCGTACAGCATTACATCTCTCGGACGGTTCGAATTAGATAACAGAATTACAGTGTTTAAACGCTGTTCGCATGATGACCATGAAGCCGCGATAATAACGGACTACATAAAGATTAAAGGCACGATGGATACGAAAACGGTCGTTTCAGTCGGCCGGGCAAAAACGTCGCCGGATGTTCTACTTGCTTCTGCTAATAATCTCGACCGGCACCGATTCCGTTATGCAACTTCGCATCCCGGGGATGCGGCGTCGCCGATCGTTAAATCGCCTCCGTCTTTCGATCGCGATATTCATATTTTAATGCGGTACACCGTACGGCCGCGATCGGACGTCTGCGTATTGAAAAAAAAAAAAGAAAGGAAAACTCAGCGGAAACGTTTCGAACAAAAACCGAATGGCCACGCTTCTCTGTAAGACCGTAATTGCGTGCACGCATGGATGAACTCTCGACGCATCCTACCGTTCAACGGAGAGAGAAAATGTAAATTATCCGGCGAAGTACCGATGCGTTTCGTCGAAATTTCACGTATGACTCGTCGGATTTTACGATTCCGACGATCCGCCGTTACCAGATCATGGCCCGCTCCGCGTGCGGGGGATAATTTGAAAGAAGAAGGAGAAAATCCACGGCCCACCTGACCGCCGCATAAGCACGAAAATTACTTCGAAACGGAATAGCAAGAAGGTTATGCAACGTAATGCGATAATTGCGGTCAATAACGCATACAATAGCGCACGGTCCCGTTATATAATTCTGCATCCTCCGTGGGTCTCGTAACGACAGGAATGCAACGCGTGTGACTCCCTGATGGCCCCTTAATTCATCCGATTAAAATCACCGGAAACCGAGGATCGTTGGTTCAGTGAAACCTGCTCGGTGGTTTGCTGGATGTCGCGAATATTTCACGCAGCACGCGTATCCGTTTGAATCGGAGAAGTAGATGTTGATAAGCGGCGGAGATTATGCAAGGTGTCCCATGAAAGTCGATCCATATCTTTGGATCTGTCAGTGACATCGAGGAACAGTCAAGGGGTGATCTTACTGCAGAATTTTGAGATAATAATAAATTTTTTTTATTGTTTCAAAACAGTTTGAAATGTTAAAATTAATATGCAGAAGGTTCCTTGTTCTAGACAAGATTCTTCTAACAAGTTTGTAAGATAATAATGTTTCTACTCGAACGCCTTAACACTTTTTTCTAGAGAACGTGAATCTTCGATCAATGCATAAAGAAATCTGTAATTCTGCTTAGAAAAACGATGGAGACCTTCATGTTGCCTATATACCTACTTTCATAAACAAATTATTGACGTCACATTATGCTGCCCTCGAAATCATTCAACTTCTGTTTGTAATATTTTTCTATCGTATCAAAATGTATGAAATGTATCTAGTTAAATGGGGCACCCTGTATATCGAGGGTAGGTTAATTATTTCCGTTACTTACTTGCATTCACTCAGCAGTCGATAATATGGAAATTGAGTCGAATAATTGATCCTTTCTGCAATTTACACATGTTCTTGAGAACGATTTCTTTCATGACTAATCACAATTACTGTAAGGAAGTCTACTATGTACATCTCGTCCTGATTTATCGACTTATATATCGAAAAATCGATCAATCTATAAGAAAACATGAACCATTAGTTTAAAAGTGTCCTATATTTGTATCCATCAACCGGCGATATATTTTTTTTTGTTTCATTAAAAGCATAAGATTATTTCCTCTAGAAAGGCATCAGAAGTTATTATTATAATTAATGCAGAAATCGTTCGAAAGATGCATTATCTCCATTTTATAGAGTCTAGATTGCGCTCGTGACGCAATCACGGAAATGATACTTTTCGCTATTGCTGCTAATTGTTCTTATTTATAGCTTTTAGAGCGATAATCCTTCAGGAAGAAACTGGAAGGATTCCACTGATATTAAAAGCGTTTAATCTTATTTGGATTCAGATTAGAACGACTTTAAATGTATCCTTGAATTAATCATTTATCCTCCTACAATGAGTTACCTGAAACTTTAATAAATTTTAGTGTCGCAGAATAGTGCAATGAATTTAAACATTAGATACAAAGTTTAATGATTTTATTGAACACAGCAACATGAAATATATATTTTATTAAAGTTTCTAGTTTCCCTTTATCTGATAGTCTAACAGTTTTTTAATTTTTTCTAGTAATTACAATTTTAATCATTTTATTTCCAACATTATATATTAGAATTAATATTATTGTAATGGGTTGATGCATTAAAACTGCCATTCAGAATTTTTCTTAAACATTATTTGTTCATTGAAAAGTCACAAGACGTGTACTAATGCTAACTAGGAATATTCCGATTAAATAAACCATTTTTCTAGTAATTATAGCATTTTAGTTACACACTAGAGAATTCAGAATTTCCTATGGGTCAACCTAATAAACAAATATATCAATAAACATGCAAAGGACTCTCAGCCCCATGGTGACTCAACTAATTAGAGTACCAACCGATCTATTAGGTACCTCATCAATTGCAATACCTATGTAGATCCTCGTCAGAGATTCATAGTACCCGCACCAACCATCCCAGAATCACGGAATCCAGTATCCGTGTTACCATAATAATAAAAGATCTAAAGTGCAATAGCAACGAAGGCTGCGATCGACCGCAGTGCAATTGAATCGCAATTGATCACCGTCGCAGGCCATTCTGCGTTCCAGGATCGAGCAGCGAACGTGCCGGTCAGCACGAGGTCTTTTAATTTCATTAACGAATCCATGCGTTATCTGCCGACATTCTGTTCGCATTACGCACTCAAAATGGAAATTACGATCGGCACACGCCATCCACGGTCTCTTGCCTGATCGGTCGAGCGCGAAGACACGAATTCTTCTTCTTCGCCGTACGGTATTGACGGTTTAAAGGAATTCGCACACGAATCGATGGATCCCGAATAACGCAACGGATGGACGGACGGACGGTCGTGTCGTGTCGTTTTGGAGGTAGGCACGAACGATGTCTAGGACACGGTGCAGCTGGTTATACAATCGAGTCACGCGGCTAAGCAAGATAGACACGCAGATTTCTCGAGGCTTTCTTAGAGAATCTCGTATGCCCGCGTTACGCAAGTCGCCTCGATATTTGCCCGCGCACCAAACACCGTAAAAAGGTCACCGGCATAATCCCGTGTCCCTGCTCGTCTTCCATTTCGCAATCGCGCAATTTGTGAACGTTTAAGGCGCATCGAGGGCAAACGGACACCCAAGTCGGACAGAATTTAATGAATAATCCTGACGTTTACCGTCATCGTGCGAATCGCGTACACTCGTCAACCTGAATCGCGACGACGAACAGTCCCGCGCCTTAAATCGGCGACACGAAGGTCCCGTGACGAGATAAGAACGCCGATGCTGATCATGAACGAAGAATTTAGAAATTTATACGCTTGCATTCTCGCGTTAGTCCGCGGCGACCATTTTAAGCTTGTTTTATGAGAGAACACAGTCCGTGGAGGTAGCTGCGAGCAACGACACCAATCTAATGTCAAGCGTGCACACGTGGTCCATACACGAGCTGCATTAATCATCCTGCATTTATCTCTCGTTCCGTTTGCTCGCCGTAGTCCGTGTCAACGTTTCACGCGAGATTATCCCTTACACGGTTCTGTAATATTATTCTGCGGTTTTTTTATTCTCCTTCTTCTTCTTACGTGTCTGAGCATTTGAATATACCTGAGTATATTCATGTATTCGAACATATCACAATATTCGAATGTACTCAAGTATTTGAATATACCCGAATATTTAAATATATCTAACTATTTGAACATATACAAATATTATAATGTATTCAAGTATTTGAATATACCAAAATATTCGAATTTACTCAAATATTCGAAGATACCTAAATATTCATATATACCTTACTGTTTGAGTATGCCCAAATATTTCAATATACCCGAATATTTAAATATATCCAACTATTTGAACATATACAAATATTATAATGTATTCAAGTATTTGAATATACCAAAATATTCGAATTTACTCAACTATTCGAAGATACCTAAATATTCATATATACCTTACTGTTTGAGTATGCCCAAATATTTCAATATACCCGAATATTTCAATATATCCAACTATTTGAACATATACAAATATTATTATGTATTCAAGTATTTGAATATACCGAAATATTCGAAGATACCTTACTGTTTGAATATGCTCAAATATTTGAATATATTCGAATATTTAAATATTCCTAACTATTTATACATATTTAAATATTAGAAGACACACAAGTATTCAAATATACCACAATATTCGAATATACACAAATGTTCGAATAAACCAAAATATTCAAACATACCTAACTATTTGAAATTTGAATACACCTAAATATTTGATTATATCTAAATATTAGAATATACCCAAATATTCAAATATACATAACCATTTTAAACGTCCCAAAATATTCGAATATACCTAAATATTTGAATATCCCAAAATATTTAAATATACCAAAATATGTCAGTATGTCCAAATATTAGAACAAACCTAATACTCGAATATACACAAGTATTTGATTATACCCAGATGTTTGAATACACCCAAATATTCAAATATATCTAGCTATTTGAATCCCCAAAAATATTTGAATACGCTCGAATTGTATTCGCAGAATATTCGAATCGTTGAAACGTTAAAATATTCCAATACAAAAAGATTCGACAAGTATGTGAAACCCTACTCAGGATAGCTATGCGGTTATGATCTTGATATAGCACATGGATGCGCAACTTGTAGTCCGCAAAGCGTAAAAATTTCTGTCGAACTCGTTCAAGAAGCGGTTTACATTTCAAATAGCTGAGACTGCAAACAATTCAGGCATACTCCAGCTGGGGTCTGACTAATGTTATATACAACCGTTCCATAGTTTGAGCAACATATCTTTAAAAAATGCAATTTTTCTTTATTTCTCGGCTGGATGCTCAATAAAACTCCCAACGTGAGATCAATGATCCTACTCGTTGAAGGTTCAACGAAACTGTGATCACAGAAGAGTTCTAAGGGCTGTCTTTGCTTTCACGCCAGTTCGCCAGAGAAACGGTCTTCCGTTCGGAGAAAGCAAACATGCTCCAATGCTTCCTGACTGTCCATCTCCGTTACAATATTTTTAGACTTTCTTGCCACCAGAGATTTCTGCTCGTATTTATACCGTACACTTGGCCGAGCAAGATAGCAGCGCCGTCAGATAAGAAACCACCGAACCGGCCCCTGGTGAACTTTTTCATATATTTCTTTCTGTTTCCGATAAGCTGGAAGCAACTGTAACTGGTTCGTCGATGGTTCTCAATGATTCCTCGTCGAAAACGAGCCACGTGAATCGCTCGAGTCGCGTAACGACAGCGTTAGCGAGGCTCATGATAATTCAGCAGCATCTCCGATACCAGCGGGAAACACCCATGAGCAGCATCGCGTTCAAACATAACATTGAAATCGCATGTTCCTGACTACGCTGCTCGAATTCTAATTCGTTTATTATGTCGGAGGAGTCGGCGGTGGCACGTCCGCTCCCTTTTCACTTTCCATCAGGCCGCTCTTATGTCATCGCGGTAGCATCATTGTCTAGATTTCTATCATTAGAGAGCCGTAAGAAAGAGAGCCGGAGCGACGACCAAACGTTTCACGGTTCTCGCCTACGAATTTCCGTGCGATCCGCGAAATATCTTCAGACCATCCGCTCGGTCTCGGCGGTATTTTTACACTTTCTACATCGCGTAAACGCGAGAATTCTCGCATCGGCCGAGATACAGAGAGGATATATACGTTCAACGTTTCTCGTCTGTCTCCGCGAGATGCTGGGTCAATGCCCTATCAAGGTTGCCCATGTGTTCGCGTGTACCAACTTCCTCAACTCGATCATCCACGGTATTTTTTTGTTCATCGCACTTTTCTACTAGCAATCTTGCAGTGGTCTGATCGTTGCATAAGGAAATCGAGATCATCGAACAGCCAAGGCAAGTTACAGAGTAGAGAGTATAATTCTGGTTGAAATAATGGTAGAGAGGCTTCCACGGGGCAAGTATGATTTTTCAAAATTGAGATAAGAGTTATGATATTTATTTAACGAGTTTGAATTGGAATTGAGCGAACTTTCGTTTAAAAATGACTGGAGCGGAGTTGGGGATCGATATACTGTACAGTACAGTTGATTCATTAGAAATCATTGAACTAGAATTGCAGGCCAATACGCATGGTTGAATTCAGAATTAACTATAAATCGTTTTTGTTGTTATAGTGATCGAAGTGGTAAGCGCTATTATACCACCCTAACTTTTCTTGAATTTTCGCTGTTCGATTTGAAAATGACTGAACTACAGATTCAGCTGCAAAGTATTTTTTATGACTAATATGATAAGGCTAAATATAAGGGTAGCTAACCCAACATTTTTGGAATTTTTCAGCTTGATTTAGAAATGGTAGAACAAAAAGTGGAGGCTAATACACATGGTTGATTCGAAACTAATTACTCATTATTTTTGTTTTAATAGTCAAAGGGGTAAGTTTTAATATAACAGTAGTTCTCTAACTTCTTCGAAATTTCTCGAACGTTCAAAAATGATATTCTCACGGCGCTATTTAAACAATCTTTGATCCGAACATTACATAACTTTTCTACTTCCTACTCTTCATGATCCTTATATTATCTTCGTATACTTCACGTACACGTCCTCTCAACAGGCAGAATTGTTGATTACATTCTTTGTTAATGGCATCAAATTTTTATTCTCATCAATAAACAAGTTATTATAAAATGTCTTTTATTCGATAAAATGAAAACATTTCCCCTTTTTTCTCTGCGACAATGATTCTTGCGCACTTATAAACATCACAAGACACTCATAGCGATTTAAACTCGACAACGTTAAAGCCAGACGACCTACATGCCGTGAAGACGACCGAAAATCGTTCCAACACGTTTAATAATTCATAATTGTCTCGATTGTGTGGACTTCCAGCGGTCTTATCCCCGCTTTTCTACGCGCGAATCGTAAAAACTGTCGAGACAGTTCTCTCTCGGCGAAGATTAATGCACGAAAGCATTCGGTGAAACCTCTCGCGAGGAAAGTGTTGCAAATTCTCGCCAGGCAAATTCGCGAGCTCTCTCTCTCTCTCTCTCTTTTTCTCCATGGAGATGAATTCCTCGAGAGACTTGTGCAAAGGATTGTCGTAACGGACGCTTTCATGCAACGACTATCGAAAACGAAGAAGTTAGCATTGAGCACGATGGATAAGGAATTTGGCGCGAACAGAAGTTTGGACGGACGCCAGCTGCGTATCTTGAATCTGCCGCTGACGTTATCGTCCTTCTCGCACGATATTCAGACACGTACTAACTCGCGAAATTCATGACTAATTAGGAAAGGACACACTGCACTCTGTACAGTTGCAATGATGATGATAATATACGATAAAACTCCTGTTTGTTTTTAACACGATAGCTATCACGTGCCGCGAGTGTGTGACGCACTAATTATCGGGAGAGACCGACGTCACATGTGTGTGACTGTAATGAATTTACCGATTTCTTCAAAATAACATGTTATACCAGCGATAGCCACCGGAGCTGCGGCCTTCCCCCACTCTAGGTCCATTCCCCTAGTTTCAGTTCCTTGCAATGTCCGCTCGATGTTCCCCCTCGGTCCATCGTCGTCACAGATCGCAGCCTATATGAGGGGAATGGACCTAGAGTGGAGGAAGTTCGCAGCTCCGATGGTCATCACTGTGTTACACTTACGTACACTGTTTTAGGATACATGACATTTTTGTTAAAGAAGTATGATATTTCACTTGCATCATTGCAAAAATTTGGAAAGAATATTTAAAACAGTTACAAGAGAGTAACAAACTAAAATCATGTACTGGTCTTCCTAATCTCCCTATTTGAACCCAATTGAAAAATACGACAAACCGGCACAGAATCAAAATCTACTTTGTGGAACCACTTGCAAGTGAAATGTCGAAAAATATAATATTACCAGAAATGAGAAATTCACTTATTGGGAATCTTATTGAGAAACTCATAACTAGAATGCCAAAGTTGATGAAAACCGTAATGAAAGAGCGAGCAGGCTGTATTACTGTAATGATTTGATTTTTAATTAAATTCCATGGTGAAATTTGAGATATAGCGTTGAATATACATTCCTTTTTTGGTATAAAGCATGGAACAAAGCAATGTCTGTTCAAATTCTCCAATGACTTCGTAACCTTATTCAGATTTATTTCAAATTTGATAAATGTCCTAATATTTACAGTCGGGTGTCTAAATATGCGATGAGTATCCTATATACAGGGTGGGTCAATAACTTTGTCCACCTGGAATATTTTCGTTATTTTTAATAATATGAGAAATGTTGTACACAAAACATATATGGCATAGAAGAAGACATAATGTAAAGTCAACTTCTTTTTTTTAAGTGGAACGCCATGTTTTGTATCATTAGTGCAATGGCCGTTACTCAGACGACTTCAGCAAGCTATCATTAAAGGCCAAAGATTGCAACTTTTCAGTGATGTGAATGGTCCGCACTTCGAACATCTTCTGTAAATGCAAGTAAGTTTATCTTACCACCGTGTTTGACCTTAAACGACCTTTAATGATAGCTCACTGAAGTCATTTGAGTAACAGCTAACGCACTAAAGATAAAAATACATGGCATTCCATTTAAAAAATGAAGTTGATATTTAAATTTCTTTTATGACTCCACTCACACAAAAAATATTTCCATCACATTATGTCTCCATTCATGCCATACGAATTTTGTATACAACATTCATCCATCTTATTACAAATAACGGAAATATTTCAGGTGGATATAATTATTGTCCAACCCTGTATGTGTGACATGTTTGGAATGCTCAGTTAGTCCCATTAATACATTTTACATTTGTATAATCAAAAAATCTAATTTTATTTAATGGACACAATCAAAAAGGTTTTTCAATTGAACTTTCAATTCAACGCTCACCGTGTGCTGCCGACGCCTATAGGCGTTCGGTGCAATGACACTCTGTGTACTACTGCAACTCGACCGCAAGCAGCATTCGCCTCATTTCTATGTAGCCCGCGGTCAAAGGGTTAAGAATGTGAAAATTAATGCTTTCGACCGTTAACGCGTTAATACGTCTTTTCTTACGGTAAAAACCATCGACGCGGTACTACATCTTTTCAAAAATAGATAGCCTCCAACGTGGTACTGTCAGCCTTTTCATCATGTATTACTTCTGTTTTTTACATGTTTCTATTACTTCGTGGACCAATAATTTGTAACGAATATTAACCAAAATTTCTCAATATTTGCATGCAGAAATGCCTAACTATTCATTAAGATACAGCGCGTATAAAAATGAATATAGGTACTAGCGTATGTTATACCGTCATTCTATACGAACATCAAAGTGTTAAGGTTAACCCTTTCAATATTAAAAATTTTCTGGAGCACAGCACGCGTTAGACTGACTACTTCACTGCTCTAATACGTGTAATGTCTGTACACACTGATATAATAATTAGACTGGGTTTACACAAATATACAATTTATATTCATAAACATTCTTATGGTTCAATGCAAATAAAACAAGTCGACTCCCTGGATACAATTTTTCTCCTGAATCTCGCAAAAATATCCGGATTATATATTGTTATTTCACTAGCTTCCCAAAATGAGTCTGTGTTACATGCTTGGATCTGCTGAAACGCACAAGCACCCGCAGTCTAACAATAATTCATCCGACTACACAGGTCCGTAGAGTAGAAGAAACAGTACTGCACTCGTATCATGGCTGGTAGCACGCATAGCACGTTTTTTTCGGAGCCCATACGTGGACTCGCACGGTTCATTCTGTTTGTCGGAGAGCCGGATGATTGGAAAATGGAAGGTGAGGTCTCAGGGATTCGTTTTCAGGGTATGACGTGCCTCAATGTCGACCCGCGCCACGAGATCTTCGACACTCGCATACCGATCGAGGACAAATCGTGAGGCGAATCGAAGCCGGTCCTTAATGACATTTGCCAGCTCTCGATAGCTGGAACCAGTCGGTTCGAGCTTTCACGAGACTCCAGGCATCTTCGACCGCGGCCCTGATCGCTTCCTCGACAGCCAAAGTCGCAAAAAGGTGGCCATTCGTGACTTCCGCACTTTCATCGCGCTCACCGGACAAACCGACGCGAACGTAGACCTGAACGCAATGGAGGTTGACTTGTAACAGCGAGTCACACTCGTCACGTAGATTATGCTCCATTCGTCAGAAAAACACGACGCAGACTCGTGCTAATTTATAAAAACTGACATGAAGGAAGCTTTTTTGACTGTCGAAGGATAATTAGAGGCTAATCGTATGTTCTGGTGTGTGTTCTTTGTTCATGACTCTCTGCCTGCGACACACACCCAACGAAAATCGCTCGCTGTATGCGAGATAAAAATAACAGAGCAACAACCGTTAATTTTTCTTATTTATTTATTTTATTATGCATTGTCCTGTTACTTTGGTATATGCTTGATTTATTACTTATTCTTATACCGACCCTTATTCATTTGTTATTCATTTTTATGTTCTAACTGAACTCTGTACTTTCATACATCATACAAAACTGACAATCACTTCTTGGAGCCATTATTGCTTGCACTTTGCAACCGCACTCTTTTTTGAATGAAACTATATACTTTTTCTTCCAAGAATCGATTCCTTGAATTATTATGCGTATAAGTGTAGTGATTACATGATCGCAAGGTAAATAGTTTACAAGATATTGGACACCTTTAATAACTTAAAACCTGCTCGAAAGCGGGAACAAGGCCGCAGAGATAAGAGTTATGTATCACTGAGAAAGTCGAAATATCTCCTGAACACATAACACCATTTAATTTTGTCCTGTGACACATGTTTCTATCTCTAACCGTTTCAAAGAGATAGCTACGCCCAGTTACGTGAAACACCCTCTATAGTGTGACAGTCAACGTGTTAATTCGACCATAGAAATAGGCACGCTTTCCGCAACGATCCAGTCGCGTGACAATCGTTTCGCAAATCGTTCGATGAAAAAAATCGATTGACATTCGCGAGACGGAACAGCCCCTAATTTCGAGTATAATTTAACGGACGGTGCATCGCGAGAATGACTTTCGATCGACGGACATGCGTCAGACGTCGATCGGTGGCTCACGCTCCTGGAACGTCCCTCATCAATATCCATAAGTTAAAGGACATCCGTCTTCGCGTACACACGCGGAATAATTTACAACGATCCGCGATAACCACGACAAAATTCTTGCCAACGCGCGCCACGTAACATTGCAGCGAATGTTGTTCCCTTTCATCGGTCACGCTATAAATATCGTGAAAAAAATGAGCATTCTTCGGCGTGAAACGATCATCGTACAACTCAATGAAGCTGGTATGGAAATGACCAGACATCGTTAAAGGAGAAGATAATTATGTGTATGGACAAGGATGGACAATCTTTACGTATGTGTTGCACGTATCGAAACAGAAAAGAAGGTTCATATAGAAATCTCCAGGTCCATAAATGCATCTCTTTCAAGTTACAATTTAACTTATCGTATGATAATGATCATGAACGCTGTAGGAAATATATAAAACAATTTTAAGAAGAGTTTAGCCATTCTGTACAAATTGTCTTAACTAATAATTATCAATACAGATGAATAGATAGAGAAGGGCCTATTGCGTGACTTCTACGGTCATCTGAATTGAATTCTCTGGATTTTTACTCGTGAGGACATTTACAAGCTACCTTGCAACTCCCCACTTGGTCAATCGTTTTGAGACGTCCCGTACTATTTGATAAAATTGTCATGCGACGCTAGACGCAGCATGACCTTCAAAGTTATTTTTTGTTGTCTCGAGTTATTGGAATCACGTGACTATGCTTAACAAACAAAAAATCATACTGCAGATACGTTACCGTAGCTTCTCGTACGAGAATCGGAAATCGATTTTTTCCAGAGGGAGTCTAGAGCGCTATGAATCAACGGAAGCGCTCAAATAAGGAGTCTTTGATTTACTGTTCGTTTTTACCGCGGTTCAAGCAACGTTGCACGCAAGAAATCATTCTAGAAGCCCATTTCATTCGAGTTATATTGAACGGCGAGTTCCGTGGCACCGCGCGCGACTAACGAGGGCTATTATGGACGACACAAAGAAACGAGTCGCGGATCTAAATTGGTTCGGTCGATCGGTTCGCCAGCGCGAGCAACAAAATCGATCAGGCAGACAGGCGATCGCTGAAGAAACGGGTCTGCGCCTACCACGGAAATTGAACACCATTTTGTGTCGCTACAATAGACCAGGATAATTTTCATTGTCAACGAGGATCCTGCGGCTGTACGCGAACGATTTCACTCCTTTTTGCAGCTTTGCGATACTCTTTTTCTAAAATAAATATAAAGTATTATCTTACATTAACATTCGAACTACTACTATATTACATTAAACATCAAGACGAAAAATACAATTTGAAGAGACTTATACAGAAAGTATTTACAAGTAATTAATAACAATCTGCATTAATATTGAAAATATGAAGAATATTATAAAATGAACAAACTTGCTCGTATTGATATTCATACTGAAAGGCTAAAAATTCATTGATCAATTAGATATTTAAGAACAGCGGTTCTTTTTGTTATGTACAGCCACTTTGTCTTCGTTTACAATGAAAACACCAGTCAAGCGGTAACCTTTTGCCACTTACTCCAACAAATTAATCAATCCACTTACCAATTGGACCTGATGGAGCGGTTGATGTCTTCATGCACGCTCACCTGACGAATAACTGTGATTTCTGGCTGGTCAGACAGAACGTGATCGAGGCAGAAGGATCCGTTGATAAGTGACGTGACAATTCACACTTTTTCGCCACCAACTTTTCACGCCTTCAACAAAAGATTAACGCGTTCATGATACGCTGTACAAATGATATTTAACTTAAAGTTCCTACCTAAAATATCTCCAATGTCTTTAATAAATTGCCAATTATCGGTACCAGTTATTCGAAGCACACCAATGAAGCTTAGAAACGCTCCAAAGGTCTGAAACGACAACTTCAATGCTTCTGCAAATTTTCCTAATAAGCGCGCTAACTTCGGTTGGCTACGCATGACTAACCCATTGTAGTCCGCGATTCGTTCCGCATCTACAGCCTCGAAGGACGCGTTTAGTTGAAAAATTATCATTCTACGCTCTAATGCCTCGAAATAAGTAAAATTCAGAGATATTTGTGTAGTTTGGCACGCTACAGCGGTACCAACAAACCGACGAGCCGTTTTCTGGCGCTTTTTTACGAAGTTAAAGGTAGAACTTCGTTGTCTCATTTCAGAATGTCTAGTTACTGTGGTACTAACGCATTTAACACATTAATGCAATTACAAGTTCGAATTTTTTCTCCACGAAGCTGATGTCACGTGAAAAGTGTCCACACATTTCAATTCAAATGTTTGCCGCCAGAATCCGCCGGTACCCCCGCCGCTGAACGACGACGCGTAGTGAGGGTAAAATGACGAGAGGGGCCCCTCACAGCCTGCTTCCCCTTCCAACCATTCTAGACGAATGGACGATATCATTACTTTCGCGGGAAGCGAGCATATTGGTTATCGTTTCAGTCGCGTCCCTGTACCATGGCAACGGCGAACGTGGTGGGGATGGCGTTTGTCTCCCAGGAGACAACTTTGGACATCACTGCCTTAAGCAGCCATTATTGTAACTACGTTTCACCTAAAAATGATAATTTTATTTTAGACTGTAAAATACTTACACACAGTGTCATTAGTGATAATTTTAACTTGTAATTGACACAGGATGAACAATTTTTGGATAATCGAGACTGTACTGTAATTCTTCGAGCTATCGACTGTTCTGTTACTGGCTGTCGATTCCAAATCGAACTTCAAGTTTCTGCCGCGTTTCCAGATGTCGCTTCGTGACGGTCAACTGCCAAACGTGCGGGACAGTGCAGACGCTCGGCGAATTTTGCAATGAGAAGGCGATAACGTGAACGAGGCCGCAAAAATCGTTTTACCACCGAATTTCCAGATCTTTCACGCAACATAACGAATCCCCTTTCACCTGACATATTACAGACACGCGGACTTTACATCGTATCTTATGTAGCGTTAACAGATGTGCCGGATGTGACACACTGCGTAACGAACCTTAAGGTTAAGTGACATTACGCTTTTTTTGTATCGTAATATTGATACATATATACACGCATATAATTTTTTATAAACCGATAAAAGAAAGTCGTCAAGAGAATGCCAGCGCCAAATTCTATCAGCGTAGCTGTAATATGTTCCAGCAATATGAATCGAAGCATGGAAGCCCATGCGTTCTTGAGGTAACTGATCTTCTACGATGATTTCATTGCAATCCGTTCGATGAAAGTTTTATACGCCACAAATTAATTTGTTTTAGTAAAAAGGGATTCAACGTGAAGTCGTTTGGGACCGGGGACAAAGTGAAACTTCCTGGAAACGCCCCCGACCGTCCGAATATTTACGACTTCGGAACCTCTTACGAGGAAATCTACAATGATCTTTTATCCAAAGACAAACAATAGTATCCTAACCACTGTTTGAATAACGAACTCTTCTTTTACAGATTCATTGGAAATGACAAAACTCTTTGAATCATATAATTTCTTTTAAAGTTTATAACAATAATAAGCTGCCGAATGGAAGCACATTTGAAATTCCTTAACAGTAATACTAGCTATACGCAAAATGGCTTACTGCATATGTTGGACAGAAACCGTAGAATAAAACCGAAGCCGGAACGGTTTCAGTTATCCAAGGATAAGTTTGATATCTTGATCACCTGCGAAGAGCGAGTGTACGATCAAGTAATTGAATGCATGGAATCTAGAACCCAGGAGGATAATCAACCTGTACATCTAATTAACATAGATATACAAGATAATCATGAGGAAGCTACGGTTGGGTCGTTTCTCATTTGCGAATTAGTCACTGTGGTACATCTAAAATTGGTTTCTACTAACTGTTTCTAGTACTTTGTTCTTACACTAATTGTAACTATATTGTTGCAGCTAGCTAATAGCGAGGACCTAGATAACGACATAGATGAACTGCTTCACGAATTTGAATCAAAGTTTGCGAGGACGATTCTACACACGGTACTGTTTTATTGAACGAACCGACAGACATCGGGAATTGGGTATTCGTCAACGACTTAACTTATAAAGGAAATTAAATTATAAACTGTAAACGTACCACCACATTTTCTGAATCAGATTATGTGGAGCGAATTCCGGTAGCGACACGTAGGAATTCGGTTCGTGCTTCCTATTTAACGAATCATTACTTTCCGTGGAACATGTTTCAGAGAGATATCCACCGTTGCGTTTTACATTACAATTGCCAACCATGGCGAAACGTAAAAATAAGATCGTTGCATCTGTTCAATAATTCTGAACGCCGGTATAAGAGAAACTAGGAAAATAAAGCCAAGGGATATAAATTATGAAATATTTTAATTTTATAATATATATACACATATAAGTACTACATTACTCTTATTATTCTTATATGTGTATGTATTTCATTGTTAAAATGTATTTGTGGTACATAGAATCGATATGAATCTCTGACAGGCTTGTAGATTCAGAGATTTGTATGTTACAAAATACGATCCGCTGTTATATAGCGAAAAGGCCTTTAATTCACACAGATTAAATGATACACTATCAATATCCTCGAATCAATGTTGATCGAGATGAGCGTACAATCTTCTGCTTTTTTCACGTTTCTTTTTATTTGCATGTTTATTGATCTTTTTCCATGGTTTATCTTCGAGTAATAAACTCTGTGTGGAACCAACTATTGATCCTGAATCGCTGGAAAATTACAATAATTGCTGATTATTATCGAGAACATTCGTATAGACGCTCTATTACTTCTACACAAATGATTATTGTCAATAATTATACAAGAATGACTTTATGGAATAATAAATATACAATAATGTTACGTACTTAGAACCCGCACGGTATAAGCCATGCATTTTTCCAATTACTCCTTTTACGTGTGCATTCGAAGCGTTGTTCCGGAAAAATACTTTATCCACATCTTGGGACGTAGTCTTACTTCCTTTATTTACACTTATCGTCCTAGCTGGCAAATGTTTGTTTACCGAAGCGATTCTTCTTCTTGGAGGGAATGTATGGAACTTTTCTTGCTCTACGGTTGGTGGAGCGACGCAATACAACAGCTTGCCATTTACAAAATCTTTTAAAATGTATCGTGCTGAACGTGGATTGTCTGGTTGCCCATTCTGTGTCATAAAGCCTCTATTGTCTATAACAAAAGAAAAAGTGTGTCAAAAACGAAAGTGTTAACAAATTATCGCATTTTATGATAAGAAAGATATAACAACATACAGCCATAAGCATTTAATATTTCTTCTGCAGTTGGAGGTCGATCAGGATCTTCTCCTTCTAATGGTAGAGGTATCATAACGCCATAAAGGTCTTCTATTATGTGCCTAGGTATTAAAGTACCCAATAATGTGACTGATGGCACATGATCTCGCATTTGATCAATTGGTAATATTCCATTTAAAATCATGTCTGCCTTTGTACAAACAAAACTTGGCATTACTAATCCAGGACAATCACAAAGAAGCAGATCCTTGTCCAAATACAGTGTTTGAAAATGTTTTGTTTTGCCTGGTGTTGCTGACACTGACACTTTTTTGTCCATCAACAAAGCATTAATTGTAGAACTTTTGCCTACATTTGGATATCCTACTAAACCAATTGTTGTGATTCCTTCTGTGTATGTTTTACCTTTGTAAACTGTTTTAAAAAGTAATACTAATTTATCTCTAGTTAATAATTCTGAGGAATTTTCCAGTTTTGTATTGTCTTCCTTTATACTTTGATCATTCGTATCTTCTACTGCAGTTTTTGACATAGACAAATTGCATTCATTGTCGACAGGTTTTGCCTGTTCTTTATTTTCTACTTCAGAATCTTTACTTGTGTGTTCTATATTGGTACTGCTAGTACCATCATCTGCACTTTCATACTCGCTTTCTGAAGCAAACTCTGAATTATATGATGATTCATCACTGTCATCTTGGTCCTCTTCATCACTGTTTTCTTCATCCTCCCTTTCGCTATCTTGTTCATCCTCAGAATTCTCTTCTGGTATCGTTTCCTCCAACTTTTGCTTTTCAGCTGCTAATGTGGCAGAAAAGAATGCAACTTTCACATTCATTTGTGTAAAATAGTTTGCCCATTCTTGTCGTTGCTCCTCTGTTAAAAAATCTGCCTTATTGATTAGTATCATGTTCATCTTATTTGAATCTACCTCTTTCACATAATCTTCCAAATCTTCACAACGGAAGAGCAAAGGATTCCGCGCATCAACAATTTGTACAACCACATCGCTACGCTCTACCACTCTCCACAATTGTCTCCAAAATTCTAGATTCTTTTCATAAGGGGTCAACATCAACTCTTCCGTTTCTTGCAGCAGAGACAATGAACGTCTCCATTCCAAGAATTCTTCTTTCTCTTTACATTGCAATTCGTGAGCCGTGGTGGAGTTGTCCCACTTCGGCCTTCTGGGTATTTTAAGAAGCGCTTTGTTCTTCTGTTGTGACTCCAACACATTTTTTTTCTCATCCTTTGACAATAAACCTATCCCACTTTTTGGATTAACAAATTTTATATTTAGTTTTTCGGCATAGAATTCAGTTCCAGCTAACTCAGCGGTGGACAGAAACTCTTGGAAAGAACTTTCTTCAGTGACAGACTGAAGATTAAGTCGACCCCAGTCGTAACCGTCATTTATTTCGGACGTGTGAAGCTGTTCAAAAATGTAATTTCAAATTGATGAAAATCATTAGGCAAACAATCGTATGTACGCACGTGTATTGAACTGCACGGTAAAAAGGTTATAAATAAAGCCATTACCTTACCATAGACGAATCAGCATTTCTTTTAATCTTCGATGACCCAAAACGGTCTCTGATAAGGGCCTTCCCTAAATTTCCACTCAATGCTTTTCCTTTTTTACCCATTGTAACAAAATCTCTGTCTTCTCAAGAGAACATAACACGAGGTTAATTCGTATCAAAACACGACCACAAATGGTACTATGATTGGTGGAAACGAAACGTCAAAAAATACAATACATGCCTAACAATGAAACTATACGTTAGAACGAAACGTTCTATACTAAAAAAAAAAAATAAATACATACTTTGAATTTCATACGCGATGATTCAGGGTAGATTTAAAATATATATTTATGCATCGTACATTTGAACTATATATATATATATAGCGAATTACGATAAACCTATATCTCTAATGCTTATAAATTAGATCGGGGACAGAGCTTTAATCGAGTAATTCTGCGTCGTATCTCGTTTTATTAATAATAGGTGAATTGTTGCGGTTCACAATTTCTCCAAGACCAGCAACAATTACGAAACGTTCGACATGCTCCACATGCTTTCCGCCGTGATCCCGCGCTCGTCGATTCTCAACTTGGAACAAGAAACATTCTTTCGCAAGGCAGCTTGTGAACAGTGTTTTTTTTCATCGGGGATAATATCGGTATCATTCATTGATTATATATTATATTACAATTTCTGCGGTCTCATACGATTCAACGCACTCGTACGCATTCTGCGCGGGAAGTATTACAAGACGAGGGAGAGGTCGTACGCACTAGCACCACCCCTCTCTATTTAGAAATCTAGCCATCTAATACGGATAATCAGTCGCTCTCTGGAAAAGGATAGCTCTCCGAAACAAAAGTTCCTTGAAAAACAAAATATACTTTCATTCAAGCACGCTGTAACGCCCCACAGTTCGGTTCCTTCGATGGAGAGTAGAAAATGGCTCGCAACGTGTCTGATATGGGTCGTTATTTTACATTGTTCCACCTATACAATTCATCACCAACTGTACAATCTGCACAGAACAACGTTGACCCGTGCAAAACGAACGACAGTCTTTTGCACAAAAACATAGAGACACTCCAGTTTTAAGGATCGTCTCAGTAATTATCTCTTCCTCTGATACCACGCGGTGGATCGCCGTCGCGACCTCTGCCACGATTGTTGTACCCGCTCCTTCCCATATTATTGTCGTTGGGACCCCGATTCATGCCACGGTTCGGTCCTAGCTTATTCCCAAAACTACCGAAGTTCGAATTAAAATTGTTCGCCGGATTTTGACCCGGATTCTGACCTCGAAAGACCGGACCGAAACCCGGTCGGTCGAAGTTCGGTGGGCCGGAATTGGGTCCTCGGAAGTTCGGTAAACCTTGAAAGTTATTACTAAATGGTCCTTGATTCGGTCCGAACGGAGGTAACGGACTCGGTCGAAAGTGTTGGTTCGGTCCGAAATTGCCGTTCGGTGGTCTAAAGTTGGGACCAAAGTTCCCGGGCGGTGGTCCGTTTGGACCAAAGCCGGGATGCATGTTAGGATGATGCATCATATGCATAGGACCGTCTATTCCTTGCATACCAGGATGCAGCGGTTTATTCTGCATAGGATGCTGCGGCATGTTTGGATGTGGCACTAAACTAGGTATCGGAGGGGGCATGTTCGGATTGATGTTCTGCATATTGTGATGACTGGACATGTGAGATATGCTGTTACCTAAGTGAGGCATGTTGTTACTCATACCCGGACCCATGCCCATAGGCAGATTATCGCGTTTCTCGAAATTACTCGAGAAACCGTCCCCTTTTCGAGGACCATCGTTCATGTTCTTCTCATCGTCCCAACGCGAACTACCGTCTCGATCTCTGTCATCGTAAATATCGTTGTCCAAGGGTTTCTTTAACGGGAACCCGTGCGAACTTCTGAAATCTTTGTCGGAGTAATTACTTCTTATATCGTACTCGGAACGCGAGCTAGGCCTGCCGGGTCCGCCGGATATGTTAAATCGTAAGTCCTCGTCTCCGCGATTTCCACTTCTCGCGTTTTCACCGTGCGGAAGCTTCCTGAGATCCTCGTCCTGTCCACCGTGGAAAGAGTTGCTTTCACTGGAGTGCTGGGTCGATTTCCCTCCTGTGTACCTCAAGTCGGTATCACTGGACTGCGAATCCTCCATCATTACCCCGCCAAAAACTGGCTGATGAATCTTGGACGTTCGATCGCTGGCTCCACCGTCGCTCCAACCGATAAGCTGATCGAATTTCCGTTTTCCACCGCGATTCAGGGCTTTAAGCAATTCAGGATTCTGAGCAAACTTGGAACTAGGTAAAGGTGGAGGGAGTTCTATATCGGGGACTTTCGAGTAATCTATGTCTCCATCGTCCTGTAAAAATTCCTCGGATTCATCTACATTGTCCGGCGGGCCCACGACATCCCGTAACTCTTCTATTTCTCCAGAGAACACCAATTTATTTATAGCCTCGTTTCCTTTAGTGATGGCCTCTGCTAGCTTAGAACCGGCTGCAAATTTATAACAATTATAATCGAGAAGTTACACTCGAGTTAAGAAATCGAGAACTTGTCTACACTGCTAAATGATACTTACGTTCAACGGGAATCATTTTCCCGTATAATATTATGCCATTGGGCGTCACATCATTCAGAGGTACTGCTCCCGGAGTAGTTTCAATTAACTGATTTACAAAAGCATTTAGAGCTTCAACTTGCTCCATGTCTTCTGCTTCCATTTCGTTCCACTGCGCCTGGAAATTTCTTGGAATCGGCTTGCTGTACGGAACCTTTTTGCTGGCGAATTTCTTTCCTTCGTCAACAGCATGGTCTAGGTCCAAACCAGGAATTCCTCCACTTTTGTCTTCTGGTTCACCATCAGCGTTGATTCTGTCTTCAGGTCCCATACCAGGTATCACGGCTGCCTCATCGGCTATAGAACAATAAAAGCGTTAATAAATGTTTCCATTAGCTCCTTGAGCAACGGAAATACTTTCTTTATTAATTGCACTGTTTTTTATGTACCTATTTCGTGGTCATCGATGCCAGCAGATCCTGCGGGTAATGTGTTGAGATTGTATTTATCCCGCATCAAATCTCCTGGTCTATTCCGTGTCCAGAATTTTGAAGTGTGATCGTTGCTACCGGAACACAGAATATGTCCTAGAGGGTGCCAAGCTAATGTCCAGACTATGCTGTCGTGTGCTTGTTCTATCGCACCTACCTCTTTGTCGGCTCTAGAAATCGATAATAGTGTATAGAATATGAAAGAAATAAAAGATCAGAAAATACAAAAACATCGTGAGGCATACCCAACGTGCCAGAATAATATAGCTCCGTCACTACCGCCACTACAAAACAGGCCTTCGTGGCTTGGATGCCACGCAACACTCGAAGCCTCCTTTTTGTGACCACGAAAAGTCTGAACTTCTTGGCTTAAATTCCTAAGGTCAAATAACTTGAGCAAGTGATCGCGTGACGCTGTTACCAGCCAATTCCCGTTTTCGTTCCACTTAACATCCATGACCGTTGACTTGTGTGCATGTAAAGTTGCAAGAGACTGTCCTGTCTTTGGGTCCCATAGTTTCACTGGCTGTTGATTATCTTTGCTTCCAGAGATGACTAGACTTTTTTGAGGATGCCAGTGTACGCACTTCACGTCAGCTCCATGACCTAAACAAGAGTTGTGCTAATGTTTGGCCTGACATAGTTTATACTGATATTAAGGATTTGATTGGAAAGTAATACTGTATAACGCGTCGCACTAACATGAAATAGTATGCGATAAACTCTAAATATTGTATACAAAATAATTAATATATACCCCTTAGAATTCGTTCTTCATGACAGCGAAGAAAGTCCCAAATTCTGACAGTTCCATCATCACTGCATGTTGCCAGCTTGTGATCCGTTGGACTGAAACTACCCGCCCAAAAACAAAAGTTATATTTAAACAATACACTGTTACATGCTTGTGAAGCAATTCTTTATTTATAAATGCTCACAATTAAATATTTTCGATAAAATAGATACTATAATGTCATAGAATGTAACACATGTTTTTTTTTTCTTATTATTTTATATTGACACAGTAGACAATAATAAAACGATAAAATATTATAATTAAAGATTAAGTATACGCTGAGCTTTATTAACTTTTACTGAAGTTATCTTCTTACAAGTGCAATATGTTCAAAATAGAAGGAATGAAATGTAAAATATTTATTGAATTCAATTGAAGGACATTCAAGACATATGGTACACCTTACGGACATTATTATAACATGAAGCATACAATGGCTTACATTTATTACTGATTTGTCATTGTTTTTTTTTTATTATTAAATGAGGACTATTGCATGCAATGGTTTTATGTGTGAAACAAGCAGAAAATATGAAAGGTTTGTCTTGTTCTTCATAATTCCATTTTCTACATAAGTTACTCATATATTTGTATATTTACACATGCATTTTTAACAAATCCTATATAAAATGTATATTAAATGAAGTTAATTTTAATCAATCAATGAATACGTATAGCATCACGAATTTTAAAGCTTTATTTAAATAAATTACGGAGAATAAAATGCAATAATAAGTTATTCTATTTATAAAAAACTTCATGTTATTATACACGTAAAATGCACATCATAAGGCACAAAAGGAAACGTAAATGAATTTTATTTCTGCACTATGTACCAATTTTAAAATTTGTTAATATATGATGCTCTATGGAGTACATATAGTAGTTTTTACTCTGAATGCACGTCAAGGAAAAGACAGACATCAGTAATAAAAGGAAGATCTATGTGTAAATATTGTAAATAAACAAAAAACCATCTTCGACAGTCATATCTGGCACTCAAACAAAATTCATTTCTCATTAACAAGAAACTATTGCATTACTATGAAGTTAGAATCTCTCTTTGATGCCACATGACCACCGAGTGATATACCAAGAGTGATATTTTTTTAAAAGATTAACATTTATTGCACAAAAAAAATGTCCGAAGTGTACATGAATTTCATTATATCTCTCTGTTACTCTCTCTCTCTCTCTCATCTGCAAAAGGGCACAAGTGACACAAACTGAAGAAAAAATTCTTTATTGTCAGAACCATGCAATACTGCAATATCTTTATTCAACTTTATTGAAACTTGGACAATGTAAAGGACTCAGGATATTTATTTTTATTATAATTCAATGGGAATCTCGACTAGGTATTGCTGTGTATATTTGTTTTTTTTTTTGGTTTATTCGTAATTCTATAATACACATTTTTGCCCAACAGCCTGACCATATAAACTCCTTAAACCGAGAGCCATAAGGACCTAATTTTATTTTGGAGTAATGTTTCATCTCACCCTAACATTTGTCGCGCATAGTCGTATAAAATAATAAATTCTTACTATCACAATCTAATGGACCATAAACTGACTTAGGTCCCTAAGACTCTAGGAGTACAGATGATAACTTTATATAGACACGCGTACAACACAGTTGGCAGAAAAATGTACACTATCTCTGCATATCAAATTTGAATATGATTATAATCCGTGAAGGTGCAGAGAATATAAAAAAAAAGTTAAAACTTATTATACATGTGACTTAATTCAAGGGGGATCAACACATTTATTTAAACATTTATGTCTTTCCTTATTTCTTTGAACCGTTTTCATAGACAATAAACTTCTTGTATAATATAAAAAAAAATATTCATTTCTACAATAATTTGTAGCAACGCGGATAAAATATTGTATAATATTAAAATTCAATTTTTATCACAGATCGTATATCACAGATACTTTGAAAGATTAAATCATGTGCACATTTCCCATGTGCCTGATACCAGAAAATTTTCAAAACTATCAAAAACTCTGGAATTCACCTGTGTACCCATACAAAAATCACTATTATCATAGCAAGAGTGTCATAAAACCAGAAAAGGAAGAGAATGAGAGTCATGTTCAGTATCTTAACTACAGCAAGGATGGACGGATCATCGATAACAGTGGCGCAAGAGACGTAAGGACTAGTGTGGTGGATGGTATACCTGAGTCCTCTAATCGCTTCTTTGTGCGCCTGAAACATCTTGACGTTGTTCATGTTACTCTGCCAATACTTGACGTAGCCTGCATGATCTCCAGTGACCATCCAGCTCTCGTTGTGTGACCATACCATTGTTCTCACAGGACTATCATGAGCCTACACAGACAAAAGCAATTCTTTTTTTAATTTTTCAAGTAATAAGAATTCTATTACTGCATGAACAATAATTTTAGTTAAACTTTTATTCCAAGACACACAAATACTTAAATAATGAACTATAAAATAACACCAAATGAGGCACTGTATTAATCAATCATTCTACATTGCACAAACTGGATATGTCATCATTATAGTACTATTAATGTACCTGTAAGATAGTTTCAAAATTAAAAGTAAGGCCATTCCACAGGGTAAATTCTCCACTAGATGCACCAGTTACAAGACGTCTACCCTCTGGCGTCCAAGCCATACAGAAGATTGGACAACGCATTTTATTTGTTGCAGTCTTAACAAATCTTGTTGTAACCGCATTTATCGGATTGTCAACATAACTCGGTGGTGGGAGTAAATCAGGATAGTACATTACATCCGGTTGAAGCGCACGTCTGTCCCGATAATCCCTTTGCCATACTCGATTCTAAAAATACAGAATGCATAATATCAGAAATATTCATGATTTAAAAACGACTATCAAGAACATTCTATAATATTTATTAACAATCCTACCTCTAAGCTTTTTATAATGGCAGAGTTATAATCAACAGTTTTTCGCATAACAGATTTCCTAAGCCTTTTTCCATCAAACTCGTCTTGCAAGGTATCTTGACCAGCAGCAACAATTTTGGGTGCATGATACGGCCTGAACGGCTTAAAGAAACCACGTGCTCCATCTCTATGATTGGTATATCGATGCTGGTAGCTCCCGGATGTGTTTATGGTAGTTAAATTAGGAGGAGGAGCCGATAAATTTGGAGCAGCAGGAGGCGGTACCGACATATTAGGCAAACTTATAGCTGGTGGAGGATTTGCAAACTGAGTATTTGCAGACATATCGGTACAGCTTAGAGGATGCTATGGTAACTTCAAATATACAAAATAAAATATAATCTAAACGGATAATACGGGACAAACATATTTGTTGCTTAATATTGCCCAATGTCGCTATGCCTAATCCATTGCAATTAGCAGTCCTGTAAATAAACAAAAAACACATTTCCCATTACAATTCTATTAAACAATCTCAATGATATTCAGCTTTTATTAACTGCACATCAAATATATTTTTAAAATTACTTTTATTAAATTCACATATGGCATGCAGTACACTAGTGGGATATGTAATAACCAAAAAACAGCTTAGAGTCTTCCCAGAACACTTGTAACTTTCATTAAGCCTGTTCAAATGGAGAAACCGCATTAATCTCAATAAGTAATTAACAGTTCCGCGACCGGTTTAATACAAAACTTTCGATAGAAACGCGTATAAACATCGTCCAAACGCAAGAACACAGAAAACGTACTTTCACAATTCATGAAAGTGTCATAATGCAAAATCGTCTATAAGAAATAGTCTATATTTTATTCAGCCACACTGTTGTGCGATTCAACTTCTCCTTCCTCAATTTTATAGCGCGAAATAGAACATTTAATAACACGAAAGAAATACTCAAACCAGTTTCCATCGAAATTAGAACACTGGCAGAAGGTTAGAGAACGGATTTTCCAAAAATGTAAATTGACCTGTCGTGTGCGAGATTTATTCAAATTCTAAACGATCGTCGGTCGAAGCGAAACGCGTTTGCGTAAAGTGATAAACAACCTGCCGATAAATCGTGAGCGAATTCTCTTTGATGCTGTCCCGCTGTGAAAACCCTTCGAATGTACACAACCACTTATTTTCACTGAATCTGCGGAAACGTTCCAGGAACGATCAACGATATGTACGAATCGAAGGGACCATTACTCGAAGATGATATCGAGAACCTTCACGTTCTGCTTTTAATACGGAAATTTAAACGCAACGAGCAAACAGCAAGAAAATTGTGTGTCCGCTGAGGACGCCATTACTCTTCTGGGCGATGACATCCGTTTCATCCACTTCCACTTCCGTCGTCGATTTTTTGGTCAATCGCTGCGGCACTCTATATTAACGATGCATTATCAATACAAATTATAAAATATATATACAAATACTTAAATACACCTTAATTTAACGATTTTTGCGGATAAAACTGCGAAAAGATTGAAATATCGTAGGGATTTTAATGATACGGCGGTCTAGGTATTTTAGTCGTCGAATAGTGAATGTTTATGAATGAACGTTGGTTTTCGCATTTTTTTTCTGTGTTTGCACGATTTTAGGATTTTAAGAGTATCAAGGAGACAGTTTTAAGTGAACTCTATTATTATAGTGATTATTTAATTTCATCATAACAGAAGAGTGGAGTTTTCTTATTGAAAAGAACCACCTGTTTTTGCGACTGAAATTACGTTTTTAGTGTTTCAGCACGTGTAGGGGTGGTTATTTGACTGTTGTAAATAGATATGATTATTGATATACAGGGTGTGTCTACAGTTTCTAGACAAACTTTACCAACATAATTTAGCATTCATGCTGATGATAAAATGTTATACAAATATGAATTTATTGATGTTTTATTTCCATGTTCTGGTTGTTTGAAGTTGCGCATGGAGGTTAGGTTGTACAACAACAAAGTGCGCCGAATCTTGTCTATTCAACGTTTAATTCTATTTTATATGCATTGGTGCATTACTTTTACGTTTAAAAAAATTGGTGTGGTAGAATCGATGTAATAATAATAATAATAATAGTTAATGAAGAGATGTCAATGTTTGTGTAAACTGTTAAACTCAAAAATTTGACATTGCTCTGACACAACAGCACGGTGTAAACAGTGACAGTTTATTATGATTATACATATTTTATTAATTTTAAACGATGTTGTATGAATCCACATTTGTATAACATCTTCATAAGATTTTAGAAATACCTTATACACCTATGTGATTACTGTTATTGTATAGTGTCTTAATGTACACATAATTATGGAACATTATTGTTATGAAAAAATGTTATTGTTTTCAATGTATACGTTTATAATAGCTAAAACTAGATGAAACATATTTCCAATTAAACGATTAAAGATTTGATTGACAGTGACAATAACATTTGTTGGCCTGCGTAAAACATTATTAAATCAAACATTTATGTGTTGCAGCTTTAAAGAAAAATAATACAAAAGTGAATTGTAAGAAAGAATAATATAAGCCATGGGTGAGAAAAGCACTATAACAAAACTTCCTCATCATAAGCAACAAAAATTATGCCATACACGACCACCTTATAGACAAGGAAAAAGATTAACGTCCGTGAAGGTAGCATTGTGGACTTGTATCCTATTCTACATAAAATATGTATACCCATAAACAATAGTTGTATTTTAATCCTATTTCTTCATTAATGCTATTGGTAATAAAGATATTCTGTGATCTATAGAATATCTTGTTGAGAATAATTAATTTTAGTTAATTTCTAATAAGTCGCTGTATCTAATGTTTCTTTCAAAACACACATTTTCTTTATAATGTTTCCTTGACACACTAGCTCTATGTAACAGGTTTATACAATAAACGACGAATCAAAACATTTGATGATATGTGGAGTACCAAAGCTCCAGTTAGGTGAGGAAATAAAGAAGCTTGTTGAACCTTATGGAAATGTGAAGAAAATTCATGTAGTGCCTGAATATCCTACAGAAGAATTTACAGAAGCTTATTATGTACTATATGATCGAATACAAAGTGCAAGGTCTTTATCTTATATATTTTAATAATCAAAGATTATTCCAGTACTTTTACAATGTACATAAAGGATGCAAAGACTTGATTCTATATTTGTGTACTGTATCATGTCACACAGAATAGCAAAACGGTTCATTGACGGTAAAAATTTTTATGGAGGGTTACTGCATGTTTTCTATGTACCTGAATTGGAATCTGTGTCAGAAACTAGAGCTAAACTCCTTCAACGCCGGCGGGAAGTAGCTATACGCATAAAGAGAAATCAACAAGATGCCATCAATCCAAATATTGATAAATTTGTTCCTAAGTATGTTATAAAACTGTTTGTAGCCGATGGTAGTACTTTAAATATTATATAAATGAATTGTTTAACAAGTAAAACGAATATTAAATACCAAATTTGCAGAGAGCAATATCATAGAAAAAAACGAACACCAGCTTTACAACTTACAGAGGAACGTCTAGCTAAACAATATCCTGGAGAAACATTATCTTCTATTTACAATGGCATACCAAAAAATATAGATCCACGACCAGTGTCTGAACCTAGCCTACCTTCAACTTCATATAATTGTCAAGATTATGATTCAGCTGTACCTGTACCATTGCAAGCTCCATACCACCCAAATGAAGGTGTTATTAGAACAGCTGAAGTTAAAGAAAGTACACCAAACTCTGATTATATAAGAAGCAAAAGAAAAAATTACAAGGGACAGTCTCTTGATGGGAACGTTAAAGTGAGAATTGTTAGACCTCAACTTGTAAACACAAGTACTATAGTGAAATGGGATAATTTAGACAAGAATCTATTTAGCAATCCCAAAAAAGTTCGAAATAATATAACTATTAAATTAATACCAAAAAATGAAAATGAGAAAAAGAAAATCGTAATTAAAGATCCAAGGTACGTCAAATGTTACATACTATTTTGGTTATTGAATTATATTAAATTATTATTCATTATTTCTCAGTGTCTCGCAGTTGGTACAACCAAGTGAAAATCTTCAACTTTCAATTCAAGAAGCCAAATCTAAGATACGCACAGCCATGCAAGTTAAGAGCAGTGAAAATGCTTTATGTTAAAACGAGATTCGTAATAAAATAAAGAACATTATCATAAAAACGATTTACTTTATATTCAATAAATATACAAATTGCAATTCATTTACATCTATACTTACAGATACAATTATTTACTTTTACAATAATTCGAATATTCTTATTAAATAATTTTTGTAAGGAAGCAATTCAGTCTTCATTTTTTCATCATCATTTACTAAAAATAATTAAATGATAACCGTGGAATCTGGATCCCATTGCATACCACTTAATTTAGGCTTAACAACATACTTCTTATGTGGTGGTGTATTTTCCTGTAACATTCTGGGCGTTATGCCTTTGCTTCTAAACACCTGTTGTGGAGAATTTGTTGAGTGTGTTTGCATTTGTCCATTATTTGATCTATTCCTAAGGGGAGTTCGAATCTGAAACACAAATATTTACATAGTATTTTGATTTTACTCGAATGTAACGTTTAAATTAATATATACCATTGGGGATTCATTTCCTTTTTTGTCATTAGAATTAAAAGTTTTCTTTTCATCAGTTGCAATTTTGATTTTTGACTTGACAATTTTTGTGTCTCTTCCAGTTACCTCTACCTTCTTTTTATCACCATCAAATTTAGACATTTTTAATGATAATGTATCTTTAGCAATACAACTATCATCATCAAATGTTATCATTATTTCTTCTTTTGGTACTTTTGACATTGTCTTTGGAACAACTTGAACATCATTAGATTCAGTTAACTGTGATGGCTCAGCATTTTCCAATACCAATGAGTCTCTCCATACTTTAATAGTATCATGGTCATTACCATGTACTTCCTTTTTACCAGGTACACCATTGCAACTACTTTCTTCTGAAGTTGTTTTAACTTCGCCTTGGGTACCTACTTGTTCCTCCTCTTCTGCTGAAGAAAATGTTTATTGATCAGTGATTTTGAAATGCATTAATTTTGAAGTTTCAATAAGAACCGTAATTTCCTCACCACTTTCGCAGATTGTTTCATTTGTAGACGATTGACTAGAACATGATGATTCGTTCATCTTATCATCACAATCGGTATTACTTAAATTTAGAGATTTGACCGTACAAGCGGCTAAATCGGGCAAAACCTGTATTTCAGGAACATTAAATTGTGAAGATGTTTCACAATATGAATATCGTGAATAGAAAACATCTGTTTCATAGCTGCCACGTCTGCACAAATTTAACTGAGATCGTGCTTTTAAACGTTGTAGAGATTTTGGCATTAATATGGGAGTTCTATCAAAATCTGCAGCTGGAGATCTAGGATCAAGTCCTAAAATATTGTACCGTTCCTTCTGTATATTTGCAATCAGTTTTTTATCAATTATAGCATCTGTTGGTGATGAATGAATTTCCTCATTTATATCTTCCTAAAAGGATTTTATTAAAATTTATAAGCTAATAGTTTTACTGACAAAGAAATGATTCTGTACAATGATTTAAATAATTTACCACATGTGGAACTTCCGTCTTTATAGACTCTACTAACTGTGGCGTTGAATGTTTTTTCGGAGTTAAACATAACATTACTTTATCTATATCTGTTTCTAAGTATGGTTGCCTTTGTAAATATCTTGGAATCGCTGAAATTACTCTTCTATTTAATCCAACTGGGGTTTGATTGATCTATTAACATTGTATGTTTTATATATTGTTTACATCCGTATGCTTAATAACAATTTGAATATTATAATATGAATTATTTTCAATATACATATGTGGCTTACCTCTATTGGCGTTCTTTCTATACCAGTGGTCACCGATCTGGGATCAATCGGTAATGCTTTTTGTTCTGCTTGCGGTGTCTGCATAACATCTTTCTCATCAACCACATCATCATGTGCTTCTGTTTCTTCATCCTCAATCTCACTTGGAGAGGAGAACAACTTGTTAATGTAATTCCCCATTATCTTCCTTATATCCTTATGTACTTTGTCAATCCACAAATTCAATATTTTGCTTATGAACACGTAACGGAAATAAATGTTCAATAACGCTGCACATGTTTGAAGGAAATTATTCAGATTTCAACGTTCCTTTATTCTCGTATGAAACTTTGAATTAACCTTACCTTGACCAAATAAACGTGATCTTTCGAAGAAACTTTACAAAATTCGTATGAAGCGTCACAATTCGAATCTCCCAACTTGTTTTTTAAAATTAAACTGACCAACTGACGAAGTTCTACCAACACATGATTCAAACAAGGGCTGCCAATGTAAAAACTTTATTACCTGCCTAAAAAAAATAGATAAATTGAATTTTTTTCAGGTAATTATTGAGTAAAATATCGGAATTTTTGTAAAGAATATTAGGCAACGTTTGAACTTTATTTCCATACATATTTATTATTTAAAATTACAAAATGGTGGAGTTATACAACATTGTCTACGGTTCATGCTGTTCATAATTAGCGGTACAGAGCATGGGCGGAAATGCAACCAATCACGCCCAGGCTCATATTTACTTCGCTCCTATCGCATCTCAGCATCGCACCCCTCGTCACTATGTGGACTTTACGTTCTGTCCCTATATTCCTTTGTCCATGGGACAAGGGGATTTCAAGATTAAGTTGTCAGATAATGTTTACAATGAGTTGAAACATATTTAAACGTCACATTAGACAGCTGATTGAAGTCAACAATATTGCAATGTTATAAGAGAATGAATAATAATATGCATCATACTGAAACCGAAGACTGCTCAAGCAAACAATAATAAGATTTCTTAGGTTAACATACTATGAATTGTTGTTGACATTATAAATGTTATAAATAAAATCATTCTGTCAAGAAAGTGTGTTTGTATATTTCAACATATACAAATATGTCGTGCAATAAAAATGTACAAGAAACTCATAAGAACACAATGGTACAATCAGAATCAATTAATTGGGTTTGTCTAGTGTGTGATTGTCGGTACATAAATAAAAAAGAATTTTTTGATCACTTATGTTCGAAAAAGAATGCGAACATTGAGTCAGCGACAGAGCTGACATTTTCTGTCCGTGAAGAATTACGAGATGATTCATCTGAAAATTTAGGAAGACCATTTAAATGCCAACAATGTGATTTAACATTCGACAGAGCCTCTCAGTATGATTATCATCATAGAAGTATACATTTAGGTGAAAAGTCACAGCTCTGTGAAATTTGTGGTAAAGGTTTCTTTAGGAAAGCAGATTTAAGAACACATTTAAACACTCATCTGGGAACAAATGTTAGCATTTGCAAAATCTGTGGAAAGAAATTTAATCATGTATCTAATTTTATTAGACACAGTAGAATACATGCTGGTAATTATATTATTTATGTATATAGCAAAATATTTAACTTAGTGTAAAAATAAAAAATTTCAAGTTGAATTGCCTTAGGGGAAAAGCCATATCCATGTTCTGTTTGCGGTAAACGTTTTAATCAGATTAGTTCCTGGGCAAGGCACAAACGAATTCATGAACGAGTAAATGAAAATGACAGACATCAGTTGCAAAATATTTTTGATAATTGCAATCTAAGGGACAAGGATTATGCAGAAGATAAGAATAAGGTGATTTAGAATTATTGCATTACATTTTCTTTTAAATACAAATATATCTCATTGTCAATATGTAGTTTGTTAAAGGTAACATACCTAATCAACAAAAGGTTGTTAGGAGGCAATATTACTGTAAAATTTGTGGTGAAGGTTTCACTTTCATTTCCCTCTTACGAGAACATGAAAAGTCTCATTCAGAAAGTATAACCACTTTGGAACCTAAAAATATTGAGATGGTAAGAATCATCAGAAAAAAATTTAAGAAACACATTGAAGTTTTTTCTCACTTAGAATTTTCAGAAAACTACTGAGCTTAAGGAGCACAAGATTCATACGAATAATTCTGATATTCTTGAAAATGAAACTAACTTGAAAAGAGTGTTACCATTAGAAACAATCATTTATATCACATCAGAACAGGTAAATTTACTAAATACAATTTCTATGGAAACTTTTTAGTATATAAAGTTTTATAGTGTTTGTATATTACTATGCTACATGTCTTTTAATTTTATACTTTGAAAAAGCTGAAAAAAATCAAACTGGAAAACATGGAAAGTAGCAAGACCAATGCTTCACAAGGACATCTATTAGAATTAAATGAGAAAGTTGAGACTACCTTGCCAAACACTTCTGTAAATGTTACAAATAGGTTTTACAAACCAGATTTGCTAGAGTTTAATGCAAACGACCTTAATATCCAAAAGTATCAAGAAATAAATTCTGTGCAAAATGAAAGAAGTACAGGGGATACAAATGATGTTAACAATATTACAAATTATGATGAATCTATGTCACGTTTAGTACAAACAGAATCAGAATTTTATGAATTCATGGAGCAGTTGGACCAATTCTATGAATTTCTAATCAACTATTTAATTGAAAAATTGCCAAACATTCAATCTGTAAAAGTTTCCGAGACTAAAGACGAAGATACTAATGTTTCGGAAAATGATACAAATATGCGTTCAAATATTAAAAATGTTAATGAAGAAGTTCGTCAAAACATACGAGATGACACACAAAGTGATATAAGTTACACACAATATGAATTACAAGGAGATGAGAGAAACTTTGTTACAAATCATAACTTGTTAGATCCTTATGCTGAGCTCGATAAATATGTTGAAACTAATTTCGAAGTTTTCGAGAGATTAAACTACGACGACAGTTCCGAACGGTTCCTTGAACTTGTTGAAATAACCGGAGTTGGGAATCAAAATTCAAAAATTTCGAGTTACAAGGAAACGGAACAATTTTTACAGTTTCATAATTTTGGTCAAAGCGATTCATTAGAAACAAATGAAAAGAATAATCCTATTAATGACAATGAACACATTCTCTTACCATCTCTTAAAGAAGATACACAATGTGAAATAAATGTAAATAGTGATCAAATGATTAAAAAAGACGAAACAAAATCACAATCTTGTAATGTTAATAGAGAAAGTAGAAAGTCAGAAAATCAACAGCAAAAATTAAAAAAATCTAAAGAATTTTTAGCAAAATATCAATGTAAAGTATGTGATAAATCTTTTTCAACTAGTTATAATTACAAACAACATATAGGCACCCATTTTGCCGACCAACAAACATTTCATTGCAAAGAATGTAAAATGTCCTTTGCTTGGAAATCAACATTGAACAAACACATTGCAAGTAATCATAGACCGGAAGGACCACAAAAGTTTGCATGTGATATATGCAAAAAAGTGTACAGTACTTCTTCACAAGTAAATGTGAGTATATATGAGATAACTTTCTTCCACTAACATTCTACAAAACTAAGTCAAGACATTTTTCTCTATATAGGAGCATGTAAAACGGGATCATTTGAAGCAGCGGAACCACTTTTGTTCCCATTGCGGCAAATCGTTTTTCAAGAAATACGACTTGAAAATACACAACAGAATTCATACGGACGAACGGCCATACGTTTGTCGCGCCTGCGGCAAAAGATTTCATCATCGAAGTCACATTATTCGTCATGAACGTATACATTCTTAGAAAAGTAGTTGATAAAAGAGATTACATTACTTTATCAAATCATCAATGTTTAAAAATAATGCTGATGTTTTACTATACAGTTTATATTGTAACATATGGTACAACAGTGCTGCATATTTTCCCTGATTTTTATCTATTTTGGTAGATCATTTCTTTAATAAAAAAAACGTAAGTCCATTGAAATGCGTTAAGATCCTCACATTTACTTCATTCCTTACACAACGTGCATTCTTATATACCTGCAATGTATCTACATTCTATGTGCATGAGGTGTGTTGTATGTATATATGTACGTGTTTTGCAGTGAAACTATAGCAGTGCGTATGAGACTTGGTTCCAACATGGTCGACGGCATGAGTGACGACGTGGTTAATAACGTGCAAAATCTGAATTTAGAGGGAGAAAAGGCATGAATAGATTTGTATTTCATACAACTTTTATTGTTTTTAACAGTAGCGTTAAAATATGTTGACGAGGTTTCGTATTTCCAGTTATAGAAACATTTACAATGTTTCTAAGCGGACACATGCTTGGGTTGGTTATGAAGTATATTGTTATTACAGTGTCTTTTCATAATGTAATGTCATAAATTTTGACTTTCTCATCTGTCTGTTTCACATTTCACCGCATGAAGGTGGTGTGTATTATTTGTGTTATGACAATGACCACCCATACCGTTAGAATCAATAATCTGATGTAATCCGAGGGTTTCGGCACTAACGAACAATGCTAATTCTATTCGCGTGTTAACCTCGTGTTTTATTAGTTTTGCTAGCATTGCCAAATTTTTTTTAGAGAATACTGATAGTTTTTTTTTTCGTTTATAGATGAGTAAACAGGCGAAGAAAAAGAATGCCGCTACCGATGAAAAAACGGTCTCGGAATTAAAACCTTGGCCAGGTTATATTCAGGTATATTCCACTGTTTATGATTATGTACCATATTGTCTATTTGAACAGTTGAAAGTCTATGATACAGTAAATTATTGTAATGCATTTCTTACATTAGTATATTTTTTAGGATCGTATTGTATTATGGGATAAATTGAAAGCAGAGTACGAAACATCGTTATCTACAAAGTCGGCTACTGACATCAAGATTATGCTTCCTGATGGAAAAGAAGTTGCTGGTCAATCTTGGCGTACAACCCCGTATGATGTAGCAAGAAGTATTAGCCAAGGTCTGGCAGATAATACCGTTATTGCAAAAGTTAATAACAAATTATGGGATTTGGACAGACCCTTGGAATCTGATTGCAAGCTAGAGCTTCTCAAATTTGACCATCCAGATGCTCAGCAAGTCTTTTGGCATTCCAGTGCACACATTTTAGGAGAAGCTATGGAAAGAGTATATGGTGGATGTTTATGTTATGGTCCACCCATAGAAAATGGATTTTATTATGATATGTTCTTAGGTGATAAAGGAATTTCGAATACAGATTTTCCATTCTTGGAGAGTCTTTACAAAAATATAGTTAAAGAGAAACAGCCTTTTGAGAGATTAGAAATGACAAAGGAAGATCTCTTGGAGATGTTTAAATATAATGAATTTAAAAAGCGAATTATTAATGAAAAGGTTCACACTCCTACCACTACGGTCTATAGATGTGGTCCATTGATTGATTTGTGCAGAGGACCCCATATTAGACATACTGGAAAAGTTAAAGCGATTAGAATTACCAAGAATTCCTCTACTTATTGGGAGGGAAATGCCAATGCAGAATCCCTTCAAAGAATTTATGGCATCAGCTTCCCAGACAGCAAACAGTTGAAAGAATGGGAAAAGTTTCAGGAGGAAGCTGCTAAACGAGATCACAGAAAGATAGGGAAGGAGCAAGAACTGTTCTTCTTCCATGAACTTTCTCCAGGATCATGTTTTTTCCAGCCTCGTGGAGCTTATATCTATAATACACTGGTTGAATTTATTCGATGCGAATACAGAAAGAGGGGATTCCAAGAGGTGGTTACACCTAATATTTATAACAGTAAATTATGGCAAACGTCTGGTCATTGGATGCACTATGCAGAGAACATGTTTTCCTTTGATGTTGAAAAGGAAACGTTTGCTCTTAAACCAATGAATTGTCCCGGTCATTGTATGATCTTCGACGTTCGTAATAGATCTTGGCGTGAATTGCCATTAAGAATGGCAGATTTCGGAGTATTACATAGGAATGAAATATCTGGTGCATTGACTGGACTTACCAGAGTAAGGCGTTTCCAGCAAGATGACGCGCATATTTTCTGTTCTCCTGATCAAATTAAAGATGAAATGCTCGGGGCGCTCGACTTTTTGCGGCACGTTTACTCCGTTTTCGGTTTTACATTTAACTTATGCCTATCCACTAGACCCGAAAAGTTCTTAGGAGACCTGTCGATGTGGGATCAAGCTGAAAAAGCATTGGCAGAAAGTTTAGATGCATTTGGTGAACCATGGAAAATCAATCCAGAGGATGGCGCATTTTATGGTCCAAAAATTGATATAACAATTATGGATGCTTTAAAAAGAGCTCATCAATGCGCTACCATTCAGTTAGACTTCCAATTACCAATTAGATTTAACTTATCTTATGTCAAGTGAGTAAACAAAGTCAAATTATTTTTTAATTCAAATCAGAATTCACGACCATTGTTAATCGTTATGAAATTTCAGTGAGGCTGGAGAAAAGACAAGGCCAGTGATAATTCACAGAGCAATTTTGGGTTCTGTGGAAAGAATGATTGCAATTCTCACTGAATCGTATGCTGGAAAGTGGCCGTTCTGGCTGTCTCCGCGTCAAGCGATGGTCATTCCCATAAGTTCTCAGTTCGATGATTATGCGTTACAAGTGAAAGAAAAACTTTGGAGTGCTGGATTTATGTCAGAACTTGATACCGACCCAAGCGACACTTTAAATAAAAAAATACGAAATGCCCAACTGGCACAATTCAATTTTATTCTCGGTAATGAGAAACTATTATATAGTATCATATACATTGCTTAATACAATATCAAATATATAATGATTATTTAAATATATTTTTCAGTTGTGGGAGAAAAGGAACGTAATGCTGGCACTGTAAATGTACGTACCAGAGATAATGTTGTTCATGGAGAGGTCAACGTGGAAGATTTAATCGAAAAGTTCAAAGTATTTAAAGAAAGGAAGGATAAGAATTGCGAGGAAAAGTTTAATTAAGTTTTGCAGACGGGCAGAATATTTATTTATTTGTAGATTGTAACTTCGATGGCTTCGGTTGTAATACAAATCAACAGAATCTGAAATAACATTTTTTAAGCATACCGAAATAGTGCACAATACACTTATTCAAATAAAATATCACGATAGGAAAATCCTGTTACTAGAGGAACTATACTACAGCATAGGATATTTTGCATTTAATTTATTGTCGAAGATTTATACTCCAGTACACTATCAACATAGAGATAAAAGGAATCTGCTTTTGTATCTCAGCTTATGAAGTCATGCATTTTTATAGATGTAATGATCTGATTCAAAAACATTGTCAGAACCTTCTCCTCTGATATGCTATCCTTTTTGTATAAAATTGTAGGTGCTCTTTTCTTCAAAATTAAAAAAAAATATGAAATATATGAATAGTATATTCTGAACCTCTTTTATTGGGCATTTTTATAACAGTGACATTGAGTGTACATTGTAACGTGAAATGTTCATCTCAACGGCTGTGCTTCATATTTCCTTGCAGATAATGTCAATACACGTATTGCTGTAACTGCGTTCAATATCTTTTCAGAATAAATCGTTACTGTAAATTGTACCTTATGTCGACACAAAAAATTGTTTATCTCTTCGGTATCTTTCACAGTAACCATGTAAACCTTTGCAATAAACCAGTACGTTCGATGAAAATTACTTTAAAATATCCCTCCTTAGACCCGTGCGCATGCGCAGACGTTAATAGCAGTATCGTAGTTGCAATTTATATTTGAGAATTTCTCGCTGTCTGTACTGTAGATAAATTTATCTTTTCAATCAAAAAAATTTCAGTTAGCACATGATTAGTAATTAATAAGAAGAATAATTTGAAAAGTAATCGCATTTCGATATACAATTTATTTCAGAGTCCGAAGATACTGCGCATGCGCGCAGGTACGTAGCTCCGTTTCCGGGAAGAAGAAGAAGAAGAAGCGTCGAGCAGAGGTTCGGGCTGTGTTGTGCTGAAAAATGACAGCCGTTACGATATCTCCGGCTGTCCATGGAATTATTCAAGTTGTAAATGAAAGTAACCTATGCAAAATCGAGAGGTACGCGCCACGTTCACAATATCATTTAAATATTCTCTAAACATCGTTCACGGTTTCTACATGGCTGCTATTGATTTTTCTGTAGCTTCCTCAACGACACAGCGTACAGGGAAGCCATTGAAAATTCTTCGAATTACAACAGTAGATTATGCCGGGAACGACGCCTACGAATGCCCTTCCTCGATTCGCAAACAGGTATCATTTGTTATTACTTTGTTTTTTTTTGTAAAATTGTTGTACAGCACAGTCTCGATTATCCGAGTCTCGTTTAACCGAGGTTCCGTATTATCCGAAGTGCTTTGAACTTTATATTGGGTGGCGGCATTGGTTGCAAACAAACAGCAGTAATTGATCTTTTTTTCGAAAGTTTAACCTTTTACAGTCGAGCGGCGACCCTTAATTGTCAGTAGATTTGATGCAATGACTCGACTGGCGACCGATAGGCAACAATGATCGTTTTATAAACACAGATCCTTTGCACTCCAAGGGTGACTCTTATACAATATTAGGCCTTGTATAATTTAAAAATACATGAAATATTGACCCTTTGTACTGAAAGGTTTTTTCATCACAGGGAAGTAGCAACTCAAAGCTTTCTTGCCAAAAAATTGATAAAATTGTTTACAAGTACCATTAAAATAATTAATACATAAATTGATGGACAAAATTATTTTATTTTAATATTTCATGTGTTTTTACATTATAGTCCTGTACGTTAAGTTATACATGATTTACTTTTATGTTATTTGTAAAAAGTTTCATTAACTTTTTAGCTAAAACCTTCTAGTTGCTACTTCCCTATAGCAAAAAAACCTTTGAGTGCAAAGAGTTAACATAAACAGTTCAAGGGTGTGGAAAAATATTGTTAAAGTGGTTAATTAAACTTTCGGTCAAGTCCTATATCAACCTAAATACATGTTCAGTGTTATGGCAATAAAATAACAATTGCATTATATGATTTATGAACTCTGAACAACCCTTCCGCATTATCTGAGTCTTTGATAATTGAGATTGTACTATACTTGTTGTATAATACAACCATGTTGAATCGATTGCCTTTTCAAAGTATTAATTTACTTGTATGTAATTGAAGTAAACATGTAAATAATTAGTCTGTACAAAATTACAGGGGTAGCACAGAATCATTCTGCCCTGTTTATGTCCTCGAGGGAAAGACTGCCAGGTTTATTGCATGGTCAGATATATACATATCCTAGTAAAAGATGGCGGAAAAAACGGCGGCAATATTTGATGCATTATTTGCATCCAAAAAGAGGACCAAGAGGGGATACCGAAGATTGTGGAGAAGTAGAAACTGTAACACATGTAAATGATGATAGCAAAGAGTCAGTTGCTCTTAAAGGTAAATGGATATTGATAATAAATTGTTTATAAGTACAAGAAATACATAATAACAGATGTGATTTAAATTTTTTGTAGATGAGCACAGCAAGGATGCGTGGTACTACGATGAGCAGGACATGTTGGATATGGATACGTATGATGAACCTGACCCTGAAAGTGATTACGATTATGAAGAAAGCTACAGTAGCAAAAGGAAAAGGAGAAAACATCGTGGAGGTGGTCATCATCCTACACGGAATCATCCACCTTCCACAGACAGTCCTGGGGGCAAGCGTGCTAAGGTAAGGTGTAACATATTTTATTATTATTATTATGTATAATACAAATTATAATAATGTTTTATTTTCGTTTTATACCTAGTTGTACAACTATTTCAGTAAATTTTGCAATTCAGTTTCTTTGCATATAGTTTTAGTATTGGTGGATAATCAATTTTTTATCTACTTTTATTAAATAGGGTGGGGGACGTGGGCGCAAAAAAACCAACTATGATGCTGTTGACACTGATAAGCCATTCGTTTGTGACCGTAAGTTTAACCATAGATACAACTACAAATGACCACTTCCTGTTACTAGTTTCATTATGAATATTATTATTATTATTACTATTAGTTCTATCAGTTGTTATTTCCAATAAGAGAAAAGTGCATTACGTTAGAAAATTTGTTAATTTTATTAAATAACTATATTTTTATGATGCCTACGTATTATTTTGCAAAATACGCAAAGGTTACTATACATATAATATATGATGATATGGAAGCTCGAAATAAATTATTAAAGATTTTAGTCTTGGTTACCGCATAATTTTACACTTGGGGATGGTGACTGAAAGTATAATGAACTTCATAATGTGGGAAGGTGCCCTTTTTAGCCTTGTATTAATTTTACGTTGACTTAATACTCTTTGCCGATTGATCAGTAGCGTATTGACTGCTGTTTTCCTTCAAGTTCATAAATCCTTATCGTATAATTTTTGTTCTGTCAAAACCTTGAATTCCATTTCTCTTTTCCCGTTTATCGAAGTATGAAGAGATATGGTATGGTTCTGGATGAAAGGCAAAAACTAATTACACACGTTTAAAATTTTAGCAAAATTTGCGCGTAAATCTTATGCCAAGAGTTACTTTTACATCTTATTATACACATTCAAAGTGTCTTGTCGTATCGTTTAACAAGGAGGCAATGAAGTCCTTACTATCACGTATTTCGCGATAACGATCGTCAATTAGTGTCTGTTGTGTAGTAGTAGTTGATAATTTTTTGTTTATATTGCAACACGTAAAAATTCACGAAGGTAGTTAAAGAAGTACAAGAAGTCAGAAGTAATTATAATGTCGCGGGTGCTCGAACCTTGAAGGAGTATAATAGTCATTACTAGTTTGATCGAACATTTTTCAGACACGAAGTCTATGAATTAACTCGAATGTGCCTGCAATCTGTTTACTTCTTGAAACCACTCCTGTTAGATTAGTCAGAAAATCTAAAGACATTTGGCCTCGAATAGTAAGCCTCGTATCTAAACAAAATTACCACCCACGATATCAGATGTTCAGATCCTTTGTCGAGCTTACGAAACTGGCCAAATATCTTCAGACTGATACTACCTGCCATAATAACAGAGCAAGAATGTAACTGGCTCACACTGTAGCGAGCTCATTCTGTAGGAGTATATACAAGCATCAAGCCTTGCATCGTATTAGTTTTGCTTCTTGGGCTGGAACTCCTTCACTGCTTGTCCACATATAGATTCGTAGGTGGATAGGGATATGTACTGGTGCGGAAGGTGTGCAAATGCTGTCCCTGACCTTGTAAGCTTCTGATCCTCGAACCCTTTAACCGCTGCGTTTCTCTTTATCATCCTCTCTAGACTGATCCCTCTTTAATAGCCAGAAATGGTTGCCTTCTTTGGTTCACGAACACAGGAAAGTTGATACTGGCGATGTTCATGAGATTTCTACGTGGCGGTTAAGCTCCCCCTCGTCCAAACCGACTGGTCTCAACCATAACGATTTCTGTCTCATATCATGGACGTTGCATTGGATGGTTTGTGGGAAAACAGTATTTGCACTTTTGCAGTATGCAGCGCACGGTATAAAACCAGACCTGGTCTGGTGTACCATTACGGTCATTCCCACTCTACTTCCTCCGGTGATCCTGCAAAGGAACTAAGTCCCAGTCCTGCTGAAGTTGAACCTAGGAGCGTTGCAGACACCGCTGCTTCGAACCAGCCAGGTTGGAGCCAAAATCAGCTCAGTTTTCTCACTTTCCTTTAAAGCCATATATCCCTTCGTCTCCTTTGTCTTCACCTCGTTGCCTTTCATCTTTAATCTCTGGTCCCGTTCTTGCAACTGTTCACCCGACAATTCCCCTAACTTTGATGGAACTAAACTACATATATATTTATATATATATTTCTTTTGTTTTCTTACATGTATTGCAAATGCATGCATTGCAAATATAACGTAGAGCGTGATCTCTCTTTTCTTTGTTCATATTTTGTCTTCACTCTCGATATAGTGTTTTTTCAGTGTAACTCTTATGCACAATATTTTTGCGGTTACAAAAATCGTCGAAGTCGCGCGTGATATCATACGGAGAAATATACAAAAAGTCAGTATGATAACGATTTGTATTTCGTATTAGTATTTCTGTGTATATACATTTATATTTATACATCTATATGCTGGAATTCCTGGAGATGTTTTCTTTTCCGATACTTTACGATGTATTGATTTCCAGGAAGAAAAGCAGCAATCGTGGCAAATGTTTTGCAATAGCATGCTTCTGCAATCGCGTTTCAAAGTGTTTTCGTATGTTAAAAAGAAATAGATGTACAGTGTGCCCCAGCTTATCTGTTGCAAGTTCATATTTTCTAAGTTATTGAAGATAGAGAAAATATTTTGTATGGAAGTGGCATAGTATGAGAATTTTTTTTTACATTATTATTTGATGAAATATGAAGGCCAAGTTCGTTTTTTTAAATGGAACTATGTATTTTTGTTCAGATTATTTGATAGTGTTTTTCAAAGGCGAATTTGCTGACCTTTAATGTATACACTCGGTTTCTAGTGGTTTTCGAGATATTGCGCTTACAAATTTACTGATTTTCAACGGAAGAAATTCAGCCGAATAGGAAATACCGGTGGTAGTTTTGTCTGGCACCTGAAGTGCCACGTGTTAGACATTGCCTCTTGAAACAGATAAGAAGAGATCTGCACCAGGAACGGTAGGCCCAAATCTGGACAATTGTTTTCCGCCACAGATGTAGCATTTGCAGTGCTGAGAGAGGTATCGTTGATACTTTACAATGGAAAACTATTGTCTACAGTTTGGGTCTGCCATTCCTGGTGCAGACCCTTCGTATCTGTTTCAAGAGGCAAAGCCTAACACGTGCAACTTAAGACGCGAACAAGACCATTACTGGTATTTCCTATTCGGCCGAATTTCTTCCGTTGAAAATCAGTAAATTTCTAAGCGCAATATCTCCAAAACCACTAAAAATCGGGTGTATACATTAACAGTCAGTGAATTCGTCTTGAAAAGCACTATCAAATGATCTGAACAAAAATATATAGTTCCATTTAAAAAAACGAACTTGACCCTCATGTCTCTTAAAATAATGTAAAAAAAAATCGCCTTCACCAAAGGATGTGTCCCCTCATACCATGCAACTTACGTATCAAATATTTTCTCTATCTTCAATAAATTAGGAAATGTGAGCTTGTAACAGGTAAGCTGGGACACCCTGTATATAAGAGGCGATGCTACGTCCAGCCAAGTTTTTTGATCGGTAGAGTTTCTCATGGCAGCATCCTCTTTGAGTGTTTGGTATGTGTGTGTCCTTTTTACAATGACCATAGATATTCTTATTATCCTTCTTCAGCATGACGATATACTTGTTTGACGAACAGCATTGCTCTAGAATGGCGTGTCTGGGCGACAAACTCACTATTTTCCGTTTGCTCGTTTTGTATTACGCTTCTATTTTCTGAATCTCCTAGAACGATTTTGGCTTCCGATTTTTCCTCTCGATGAGAGCCGCCTGCAGCTTGAAACTAAAGAAGTGCCTGCCGGACACTGGTCCGCCGTGACGCTCGCAAAATGTAGTTCTCTGTCACATTTGTGCCGCTGTTTTGTCTGATCTTGGAACGGATACCTCGGCGTTGTATCTTGGAACGTTGCTCTTTGGTGATGGAATGCATCGAATTGTTGTAAAATGTGCACCTTGTTACGATTACTTATTGTATATCATTGGACTTTTTTCTCATTGTTGTGCCAGTTTTTTTATACAGACTGTGGTGTTTCGAATAATCGATTCCGCTATTCAAGATTTTAAAAAAATTCTTCGAGTTCTACAAAGCTTTCGAGCCTCCGCCATTCAGAAGATGGAACCAAAGAAAAGCTTGAAGATTTTTTTTCAATTATTTAGACGCATCTTCCATTTATCTCTTGCTATGTTACAACTGGGAGCGACAGTGTGAGATTTCTGGGAACACTTTCAAATGGGTCCTGACACCCTTATAAGAAAAGACTCTTACTTTAATTTACTGAATTTCAGACTGTTCCTCCTGTGGGTGTCATGGGTCACTGAAGGACGTTCCCAGAAGGTTCACCGTATCTCTTCCTACGGCCGGGTCGGTGAAAGAAGGAAATTAACCGGGGAAGACACCCCAGAAACTACAGCTCTCACTCTCTGATCTACTCAGATTATTATGGACGCTTTGAACGACTTAATAGAAATATTTTCGTGCAAAGTAGACCCCTGTATAACATGATAGGTTCAAAAAGGGGTACCTAGTACAAACCTGAAGGTTACATTCCAAAAGTTAAGGAGAATAGATCATTTTGTTTTTACAGTTATTGGAAGCTTCATTTTTATTAACTTCATGCGTCGATATTTAATTTTCGGGCACGCGGGGCTTACACATTCATTTGAATCAAAACTGTGAAAAACGAGATCCAACGTAATACGTATTCAGTAGGTTTACCTCTTCACTATATAAAAGTTCTGAATTACAACAATTAAATCGTCTTCGTGCGAAATTGCAGAATGAACCAGTTACCATCATGAACATTCACACCATATAGATTTAAATATTTCTTTACTAAAAAAAAAAGTTCACTTCATTAGAGTCGAGTAGTATTCATCATTACAATTCCACATTTCAAGCGTCAGCCAAGAAGCTCGACGCCTGATGGAACGTCCTCCAAGTTCCTTCTTTCGCCGACCTGGTTCCACCCGTAACATCAGCCAGATACTTCAAATCTATATAACGATAACCGAATCGATTATGACCAGGCATTATCACGGACAAACAGTCGAACCTCTAAATGATTGTCTCTAAGCCAGTGTGCATGGTCATTAGCTTGTGACGCAAAGCGCAACTGGGTATGTGGTCGGTTTGTGATTAGGTGGTACGCGTCGGGGTCGTCAGAACGCAACTTCGTCGAGTACCTCGAGTCCCTCTCCCGCAGCGCCTTCCGCGTCTGCTGCGGGAGCTTCGTCGCAGCCTCCGCCGGCGGCGCAGTCTCAGCAGCCTCCGCAGCCACAGCAACCGGCGCAACCGCAACAACAGCCGCCGCCGCAGCCGCAACAATTGCCTGCGGTGCAGCCGGCGGCGGCGGCGCCGGCCTCGCCGACCATCCCACCGACGAAGGAGGACCACCTGCCCGCGGTCTCGTCGCCTGGAACGGCCGTTCCGTCGCCATCCTCCACGAGAACCGACGGACCGCCCACGCCTGGCGGGAACAGCGAGAAAAAACCGGGCAAGTCCGCGCAACCGTCGCCGTACTGCGACTTCTGTCTGGGCGATGCTAGGGAAAATAAAAAGACCGGCGGCTCCGAGGAGTTGGTCTCGTGCAGTGATTGCGGTCGCTCAGGTAAGCCAGAGGAAAAGATCAAGCGCAAATATACGCGACGAACGAATCACAATTAATTTCCGGTGGCCGCTCGCTCTGCTGTGCTATTATTCATTAATCTCGTATCGTTCGTCGATCGAATCTTCTCAAACGGAGCAGTTTCTCGGTTAAGTCGCTTGTCCGTGCGGTCGTTTCCCGTCTGTATGTCCCCTTACGATCCGCGACTTGTGTTCACAAGGTAACTACCGAGATTATCCTTCTTTCTTGGTTTTTTTCCCCCGTCGATCAGATCATGATGTAGGATTTTATTTTGTTCTTGTTTATTGCAGGGACGCCTTCGGTTGGTCGATCAAGGACACAGAGCTTGTCCAGCCTCGCACGGTAGGACACGACACGCGGAAAGGTGCCACCTTGAGTTGGTCAAGAATTAGAAGGTGACAGATAAAACAAAAAGAAGGCCAGAAAAGGGAGAAACCAGACAAGAGTCAGAGTGGAATCTTTCCATGCGTCTTAGCGTGTGAAGCTGGAGAACTTGCGTCCTTGACCGACCGAGCGATGTCGTCCCCGCAATAGTTATCAGCGATTGGTTGAGTTGTTTCTCGTTAACGCATTCACGACGGCGTGATCTCGAGGAAGATGCCGTTGCACGAACGTTTTTTTTTTCTTACACATTTTTTATTGCAGGTTGACGAGATAAATGAAACAGCCTGTATATATGTACCTATTTAAATGCGCAAAGGGAGTAGAGATAAAAGTTATCGCCGCACGGAGCGATCGAAGATAGATTTTTCACCTGAGGGATTCCGTCGTGAACGTGTTAAACTATGCAATCGACGCTGTTCAGAGTTCGTTTATGGAGTCGTTGTCGGACGCTTTCGACCGTTTTTTTCGTGCCACAAGAGATATTTCGATTCGCCGGAACGAAAACGAATGAGAATGGAACAAATGAGAAATGAAAAGAAATACTATTTTTTGGGTTGAATATAGGACGGTAAAAAAAAGAGAGAGAACTAGTTGCTGTGTGACATACGAAATCATCGAGTTTCTATGGGTGATCGGAACAAAAAAGGTGTGCCCACGTGTGCAATAATTACGAATCAATGATCCGCACGGTTTCAGTGAAACGGTTACGAGCTTTACGTACACTAGTCAAAGGCAAGAGAAGCAAAACATCACTTTGTCAATGGTGCAACTTGTGTCGCATCTGAGTAATAGGAATTTTCGATAATTCCTTTACTGTATAGCACGGATTGAACTGTGATTTATTGTAATTCAATGATTAGTTTTAAGAGACAAATTTTTACGGAACAAAAAGAATGAAATGTACAAAAAAGAAACGAATTCAAACACGGATAATACGAATCGCTCTGGATATTTAACGAAAGGAACAAAAAGGCGTCGACAGAGTAAATAATTGCCGTTTACGAAGTTAGATGAACTTTCAGACGAAAAAGAGAGAAAGAAAAGAAAAGGGAAGAGTACCTACCACGAAATTGTTCAATGAAATTCCTGTTGCACAGTATCACTAGAGCACATATTGAAGAAGATGTGTTTGTGTTCTGTTTGACTACAGTGTAATCGCGTTAATTACGTTGTTGTGTTGGAAATCGGAAGAAAGGCACGCGAAGTTGATCCTTGAAGTCGAGAAGTTTTATGAGAGCTTAACAAACGATACGATATATACATACATCATACATACATATATATCTATATATACATACACACCCAATCCGTAGCACATCCAGCACAGTCGTGAATCGTTTAACGAGAGCAAACAAATGTTTATAGTAAGACCGACAAAGAACACAAAAGATCGACCATGTTTTCGATGTTTCTACCAAGTTTTTCGAGCCTGTAAATATTTTGTACTTTTTTTGCGTTTCTATTTCACGGATTACGATATAACGAACCTAACAGCGCAGCACATATAACGCTAGTTGAAGTATCGTCGTTAAAATACTCGGCAGAATCTTGAATCAGATATATCGTGATCGATTTATGATCACACCACGTTTTTTCTCGTTGTGTTTTTACGCGATCGACGCAGCTTATTCTTCCACGAGCCACGTCTTCGAACGAACGAGACGATCTGTATAAAAAGCAAGTGCTCGATCGCAGCTTCCCGTTGTATAATATTGAATTTTGTTCTCGTTCGAAGAGTGAACAGAATCGACGAAAGACTGTACGTCGATCACGTAAGTCGTTTTCTAGCATTTTTTCAATGATCCTGTATAGACAAAGTCTATTTTCTAACGCAGAGATATTCGACTTACGAGCGTCTCGTAAAATCGTACGGTGACGATTAAAATCGTTCTCGAAAAATTTATGCGCGATCCATTGAATCTCACGTTGTGTCGTTTCGAAGTTTTCACATTCCGCAGAGAACGCTCGCCGCTGTTGAAAAGCTTCCGTTTCGTTTTTCTGGGCATTAAGTAAATCGTTTTCGTCGTGTTAATGATAGTAACTGCCTTTTTACTACTCGAGTCCCGTCATCCAATGGCGGGGGATATTTATTACGTATTTAACGAACAAAGAAAAATGACGTCGAGTGGAGAGAAAAAACGGTGTACGTATTATATAATATAGAGTATAAAAGAGATTATTCTTTTTCATGAGTTTCGAGTTAGGTACGATTTCGACGATACGTCAGGTTGACACGATGTATCCAATATCTCCTCGTAGGATTTTCGATATAGCTTAGTTTTGTACAAGCTTTGATATTCGTATAGATATACCATTCGAATAGAATTAAAGAAACAAAAAAAAAAGAGGACGTCGTATCTGAACGTACGTTACACCTTGTAATACCTTATGAGTTTTTCGTCATCGTCGGAGAAGTCGGAATATCGTAATTTAATTCGCGGTACTCGTTCTGTTTTTCGTTTTTCGTTCAAGTGTTGGACCGAACGCTAACGTTATCATTATCATAGATTTATTATACGACGCGAAGTTGTAACGCAAACGTACGTGCGTACTCGAATATTTGCCCCTTGTTATTATCTTTACGAGTAACACGAGCGATAACAAAGTGGTAGCATTTACTAATTTACGGTGCGTCTAATTACTAGCTGAGATTTAATAGCGTTCTCCGTGCAGAGACAGTTTTCCACGTAGAGGATCTTTAAGTGTTAACGCTTAGTTTAAAGTATTGTTTAATCGTTCTTAGTAATTTTTAACAAGTTTCGAGTCTTACCAAACAAAAAAAAAGGAAAGAGAAGAAATGTGTTATGGCTATCATATAGAGAGTATTTTATAATTTGAACACGGTAGCTGATGCGCAAGAATAAATTCCGAGGTGAATCACTATCCTATCTCGATACCCTTAATATTATCAATAAGAAAAACTCACATGGTATAAAAAAGAGCAAAAGAAGAAAAGTTACAAAAAAAAACATGAAAGCATGCAGATAGTTCCTCCTTGTTATATAAAAAAAAAAAAATCGAAGACTTGTTATTAGGCAATTTTAATTAAGCAATACCCATGAGGCTTACAAATCTAGTATTTAAGTAACGCTAGTTATATATAAATATATATATTATATATATATATTACATATATATATATCAAATGTGATACGTTATGAGTTGCGTGTGTGTGTGCGTGATGATTGCCTGAGTGCAGAATAGAATGAAAGGAACCAGAAATGGTTACGAGAGGGTCAGTGTGAAAGAGCAGAAAAAAAAAGAAAATTTTTGTGAATAAGAGGGAGAGTGTGCTGGTCCGCGACGTTTATATTGTGCTGCGCAAGAAAGAACGTGAACTATTCCAAGGTACGCACCGCTAATTACTTTACCACCTACTATTCCAAATAAAATAAAAACAATAATGTTCAAGAGGCAAACATCAAAAAAATCGCAGATAACATGAAATAAAACATTCTGTGCGGAAACATACAAAACGTTATCATTATTCCGGACGTTTTTAGTGCTGAGGAAGGGTGAAAGTCAGTATTTTAACGCGTTGCTTTTGGCGATCGAATGATCAAAGTTCAATCGAGGCTTTTAATTGTTCGAATTCGAAAAAAAAAGAAACGAATGCTGACGCGATTAAATTAATATTCAAGAAAATAATAATAAATGAGAGAAACGAAAGATAGCTTGGAGTTCACTGTTCTTCGGCACAAGATAAATGTCCTAGCACCTTTCTACTCGTCCAAAAAGAAAACTATCCTGTTCCGTCCCATATGCGTGTTCCATGACCTGACTACGTTCTTGTTATAGGGCATCCGACTTGTTTGCAATTCACAGCGAACATGATCGTTTCTGTTCGCAAGTACAGGTGGCAGTGTATCGAATGCAAATGCTGTTCCATTTGTGGCACCTCTGACAACGATGTGAGTATTCATTATCCCTTTTTTTGCCGGGTTCCTTTTCTTTTCGCACCACGAAACGGTCCGCGTACATTTACTCCAACTATTTTGGTTCCAACTTCGTTTTTTTTTCAGTTCTCTCAGTTTCTATTCTCTTTGGTACCATTTGATATTATTAACATTAAGCATCAAAATAGTTTGAGCGAGATGTACGGAGAATTTTATTCATCTACAGGGTGTCCACGCTAATTAGTATTCTGCGTTGTTGTAGAAACTAACATGACAGATAAATTAATTTTTTAAATTTGCTATGGATTTGGCTGTATGAAGTAATTTTCTTATATATCATGATTGCTGCTGTCAAGACGAATTCAATGATATATGGTACAAAAATTAAAATTGTGCTAAGAAAAAAATTATTTGACATTGACCTAACATTACTCATATACTGTGCATGGTTCTGTTAGTGCAAAGGCTCTCAAATTGGGCTGCTCAGGGTCACTCTCATGTCTGCAGTATTTCTCTTCAAGTGAGGGCAAATTATTAAATAAATGAAAAATAAAGACAGGTAAGATATAGTGTACCAAAATAAAAATTGAAGATTCTGTTAAAACCAAGAAGTAGTTTGCAGTCAGTGGCATGACCTTAAATAGCCAAATCTGGATGTCTGTATAATAGCCAATAGATCTACAATAGGTATGGTGCAGAGTTATATTGTTTGACCTTTCCTCCTGTTGCTCACATACTTTGCAACAGACATGTTTCATCAACTTAGTATTGCCAAATCTGTAACAAATTTCAAAAATTGATCTAGTTTTCTTATTCTTGACAGAAAATAGTAAAACGTTTTCTTCAATTTGTTTTCATACACTTGTCAGTTATCAGAACAACACCGTCAGTTAATCGGACACCTTGTATTTTATTTACGTTTATCATCGAATTGCGTAATTCAGTATCAAGTAGTCTCGTGTTAACTTACTTAGTTTTCCTGAGAAAGACAATTTGGTCAAGTTGAAACTGAGTGAATTGTAGGGCACCTACCGAAAGTGGAAGTCAGTAAATAAAAGTCAGTCGCGATAACAAACCAAAGTTAGGTGTCCGTTGGAAGCTAATTAATTGTTTCGCGAACTAAACTAGGATCAGCTGCTGTTCTGTGACGACTGTGATCGTGGATACCACATGTATTGTCTGTCTCCACCTCTTGCATCTCCTCCCGAGGGCTCCTGGTCTTGCCGTCTATGCATAGCAGAATTTCATCAGCGTGATTAAAAAGTCTTGTCTCGTAGATAAGTGACGGATTTTTATCTATTGCTGTGGTGCAGCGGCCGTTTCCGAATTAGGAGAGTATTCACGGACTCACTTTCCTTAACAAGTATTACGCAGAGACGCGGTTGTATTTCCATTCATTTTCGATTTTTATTTCGCTGGTAAGAAAGTTCATTATAAAATCGGCAGCATTAACTCGTCTCTCTTTTATTTGGATTTCAACTGTAAGATAAAAATAATATTAAAGTATTCGTAGTATATCTTGCGTTAAACATCTCAGGCACTTGGTGATCTCAGAAAAGTAAAAGTGTAAGAACTATGTATTTATAATTTTTAACGAGCTAGCGTTTACCGGTAGATGTGTACAAAGGTGTGTATCGTTAATGGATTGTCTTAACGGTTTTATCGAAAATTTATTTTTTATTCTATTCTTTTTACATGGACACGTAGTATCTTATGGCGATACTACTATCGTAGAAAACGTAGAAATTAGTTTCGAGAATTGCGAACACGGTAAAATACTCTCCTAGTTCTAGGCCTGTCTACTTTTTAGCCATTGACATTCGAAGTTTGGTTGCTTTAAAAATTTCGAAAATGCCTACACTTTAAAGACATTTTGGAGATCTCAAATTTTTCATAAACTCTTAGCTCCTCGCTATTCACTTGGTTCAAACCAAGATTTGTGAAAGAAGCAAAAAAGTAAGATAAAAATTGATATTCTAGGAAATCATGATATTAATAGTATCTGTTTCATAAATAGCGATAAATAGAACACTGTCTGTTTATCTGTACGTATCATGATACTGAAGCTTTTACACTTAATGACACAGCCATTAGTAGCAGTATAACTATGACATACAAAACTCGCGGTACCGCAAAAAAATTATATTCTATATGCCCTTTATTGTTAGCTCAGTATTTTTATATTTTATACATTGAATGTACTTAATTTAAGATACCACGGTGATATTTGGTCCTCATCGATGTAAAACCTTTTCCCCTTTTTTTTTTATTGAGTAATTTTAGACTCGCATAACGATATGGAATTGTGTATTAGGTGTCATGAGAAATTAGTCTATAAACGTTTTTTGAGTTTGACTCGATTAAAACATGGTGAATTTACATTTTATATCGCTTATTTTTAACATACTGTATGCAAATTTGAATAAACATTAGTTTATACAAACTGAATTACTAACTTCAGACAGTCTTATTGTGTGCCATGAATATTTTCCAAGTGCAGGAAGATAACGCATAATGATAGAACTTCTTCGGGTGCTATATTTCAGGGATTAGTTTCCCTTTTGAACACTTTAGGATAACTTTATAGAATCGAAAGTCATGTTTTTGACCAAGGAAAACTATATTCTACATGTAAGATAAATAATATATATTTGCGAAAGTGTAATGTAAGGTATTCATAAGTAATGAACAATACTCAAAAAAAAATATGTTTTTTTTATACAAATAGGATTTACGTGAATCTATGATTATGTGCACTTATCTGATCAAGTATTAAACCTTATTAAATGCGTGTCAATCGATATTCACTAAAATATCAGATAGAGGTTTGCGTTGAAGTTCGGGCACTGTAGCATCTTTTGCTGGATATCCAATTGGCAGTAGTAGAAGAAGCTTTTCATTAGCAGGACGTCCAAGAAGGTTACGGATGGCAGGCCCACAGTTTAAAGGCGTAGAAGTCAGAGTTACCAAACCTGCATACTAGTTTTAAAGTTCATGTACTAAGATCCATAACTATTCATAGGTACACTGTATAAGAAATTATAGTATTATAATGGTATTACCTGTATAGCGGAGATGAGAATACCACATGCGATGGATGTGCTCATTTCATTGTAATAATGTACTTTCTTTTTTCCATTGGGCAGAATTCCATAAGTTTGTTTAAAAATGAGCACCACGCAAGGAGCAATAGTCAAGTATTCTTTAATCCAATTGGTTCTAAGTGGACGCAAGTCTGTTGTCCATTTCGCACCCATTCTTTGTTTATAATTTATTTCTTCCTCCTTCTCAACTATATACCGTATTTGCTCTTTTACATTTTGGTTAAATACCGCTACGAATGTCCATGGTTCTGTATGCGCACCACTAGGCGCAGTGCCTAAAACAGAAACAGATATACATACGTATAAGGAGTTTTGTGAATGTAATTACATAATTGTACCTGCAACTTTTATTAACTCTTGTATGACTTCTTTTGGGACAGGGTCCGGACTGAAAAATCTTATAGTTCTTCTAGTAGCAAGTATTTTATAAAACTCAGATGCTCTACAGAGTAATTCTGCTTCAGAGGGTTTCTTGTACTTGTATGGAATATGTTTCAAATCTTTTGGTAGCGCAGATTCTTCACACTCTTTTAACATTTCTTGAGTAGTATCTAAAACAAGATATTATCACTTCTACAATGTTTGCTTTTTTATTATATTAAGATACATTTTTAATAAATACTTATGGGAACTATTTACTATTGTATAGAATGAAAAGAAATGGATTTGACATAACATTACAATTAAATTAATTCGATGCAACATTACAATTAAATTAATTTGTATTTTAAACAGCAGATATTTTGAGCGACTTTTCCTTTATATAGGTATTCAAATTAAATAGCAATAATATGCGGTATTATTACCTTCAACCTGCTTCAAAGTATTATCAGAGACATGAAAACTTTGTTTATCGTTTTGAATAAAAATGTCATTTTTTTTTGATACATGATAAAATATTTTTAAACAACCGTAGGAAATAATACCGATCAGTACATGGTACCAATATTTCGTCCAAAATGGTAAAAGTTCAGTCAACATTTTTCGACAGATTTAAAATTGGTTAGATAAAGAATGTTCAGAAATACTATTCGATTATTTCAATTACTATTCTTGGCGAAAGGTTAACGATAAAAAGACACTGCGTTAAGATGAGTAGTGGGATACGTGTTGCGATAACTGTTATCACTCTAATGCATGACACATATTCCATTATTCGTATACAAAAGACGAACACTGTATTGTTCATTTCTGTCAATCATTTCCGAAACAACGAACCGTTTAAGTATTTGTATCTTAAAAGCTGTACCATACTATGTCTAGCGAGTTTCTAATTTTTTAAGTGTGAAAGAAAAGAAAGCATTATGGTTCTTACTATACACGATTAATAACGATCGAAATCGTCTTTTGCATCTTTCCTTGTCAAAGAGAAAAAAAATGTCTAAATACATCTTAAGCAATATACATACATAATTATATGGTAACGATTTAATTATTCAGCGTATGAAACTCAGGCTAATTAAAGGAAAAAAATGTTCGAATGAATTCATCGACGCTGGCTTAAGACAATGACTTTTATCAACCTCTTACTATTGTTAAAGACTTGTTATTACAAATAAAGTCACTGTTTACTTTTAATATTAATCATTCATTTCGAACAAACATCGTGATCCATCGTGTATCTATCGAATTGATAATGGGAAAATGATGAAGGCGCTCGTGTTTTCCTTGCGTGCGGAAAATGCGTGATTGTTTTAAGGAGGCTTCACACCGAAAGCGAGCCGCTCAATCGAAGCTGTACTTCATTCAGATTAAGAGCACTTTCACACTGGGCGTTCTTTGCGCCACAAAATAAAATATCCGGTGAGTTTGTTTTCGCGTAGTTTTTATTATTTCGTAAAATTTGACGAAGACGAAGAGAAAGACGTTATTGTGCACATCCAATCAATAGTTGTCACTTATCAAAAAAGCAATTTTATTTCATTTTCGTTTGTCAGAACATACATTTAATATAAGCTAGCAACAATTAAAAATATTAGCAACAAAATACTCATTGACATTAGTATTTCTCTACTTGTAGCGTGTTTCTAGTATCACGAAATATGACCAGTGTGAAAGTGACAAATTGTTGTCCGACAATTTAGTCTTAACGGGTTATCCTCCTGTGACCAGCTTTAAAAGTGGATGTTTTTTGAACTTAAAGTACAGAAAATGTAAAAGTGGAACTTTTTTGCCATTTGACAGTCGATTGCAACGTATCTTCAGCATTCTATATTTAAAATTGTTTTTAAAAATGTCAATATTTGAACAAGATACAGCAATTCTCGTAAAACGTGAAAACGCTATATCTCGAAGAACGTGTTGAATATCCACACTGGACCTTTGCAGATTAATTTTAAGCTTCAAACTATTTTTAAAAAACAATTTACGATTGTTTCAAAATTTTACAGTAGGATAATAGAGCTCAGTAATCGATGCAAAATTTCCCTTTTACCTTGCCTACGACAATATAGTCTCAGTTACTAGGCCTACCCAGTACACGGCTTTCGCACCGAAATGGTTACATTAGTGTAACGTTGCATAATTGAAACCAGTTGTTTGGTTATAAACTTTTGTTAGACTGATAATAGCAATAAACCGATGTCTTTCAACGATTAAAATCTCAAAACAATAAACCAAATTCACCAAGAAGTTACGAAGTCACGTTACTGAATATTACAGATAACATTATTAACCCTTTCGCTACGGCAGCTTCCCGTCAAAAATCGACAATAAACAGAATATTTAATTTAGAAAGCCATATCGCCTAATACGAAAGAAATTCACGTAACTATACGATTTATTTTCTTTAAGCGACTGTAGTCGGCGCTTATACCTATAGATTATTCCGCGAAGACTAGAGTCGGTCTTACTAGCGAAAGGGTTAATTCCAACAAGCTTTTCATAAGATTTAATCCTTACAAACATGTCTATTCCTTAAGTAGTCTCATTTTGCGTGCGTGATGTGGTTTTCGGTCTGGAAGCACCTTTACCGTGATGGCGGTCGGTAAGCGACTCTGCTTTACCGATGCAGCAAGCGAACCAGTCGGCTGCGTGGTGCGGGTGCGCAGTAGCAAAACGTGCGTGTCTCTTCGTTGCCCGTCAACACGAGCGCAAACGAAATCGCTGCCAATCATGTAAAACGCGATGTCAACGTGATTCCCGGTGTGGTTCGTCGATTCTGCTTGAGGATCGAGACGTTCGGTGTCTCGGTGCGTGAACATATTGCGTTTCGATTGCGCGTCAACGGGATATCGTGTATCTCGCGCGTGTCGAAGGAACTCGACGGACGGTGTACATTCTCGCGACGAAACGGGAGGTTCGTCGAGCCGGCCGTTTTTCTCGAAATGCATCTCGATTGAAGAAGATCGGACGGTGACATCGTGCAACATCGAGGTTAAACCAGACAGAGGGGAATGGAGAACGCCATGCAACCACCGCCGCCACCCCCACCCTCTGAAATCCTTCAGAACAGCACGGAACACACGGTCACCCATGTCTTGACATTTGGTACGTTATGCATCTTTCACGTTCTCTTGTCTTTCTCCTTCGCTCCTTCTCTCTCTCTCTCTCTCTGTCTCTATCTCCGTCGCCACGCTTTCACATCGTGACGAATCGCGTATCTTCGATCGTGATAACGGGGAATCGATCGCCCTTTCGAATCATTGATAACACGTTCTTTTTTTCGCAACGCCGCTGCACATGCACCGACGAAAAGTTAGATCGAAGCAAAGACGCGTCGGTGTTTCTCTCTTTAACGAGCTTGATCAGATTCGGATTCTTTCGAGATTACACAACGCTCTCGAACGTTGGAGTTTCTGAACGACTGACACGTCAATGGATTTGTTAGATCGGAACTTGCGATTGAACGTATTCAGGATCTATAACGAGGAGAAATTGTGCTGTCTGATTGTAATGTCAAGTCCCAATTTGTAATGTGTAAGCTACAATTATTACTTTAAGTGTTATGTTACGATAGAATAAGCATGGATTAAGATTGAACATTATTTTGTCATACAGAAATACTGTCGCTACCACCTGTACATCGATCTGATTTCTTCCTAATATTCGTAGTCGTTCGAGGATTATGTAACCCGATTCAAAGATAGATGTGTATATAGAGTTATTTTAAGTTCATTTCTACATCTGACGGCTGATTTCAAATTGACAAGCGTCACATGTATCTTGCCTTTGTAGCGTTGTAAGCTTTCATACGGGAGATTTTCATAGTAGCACGGTAGTTTTGCAGTCTGGTATCTCTGTAAGAATTCGTACGTAGTCTATAGAACAGAAGGAATCTATAGTGAAAGTTTCTAAATTTAGTGGCCCTTGAGGCGGGTAGCCTTTTCAGCGAGCAATATTGTTTATTAGTGATGAAACGGAGCCGTGTGAGTGTGTCGGTGTGGCGTTTATCATGCTTTGGAATAAACGTAATGACCTTTATAATTGAATTTCTGTAATATACATTTATGTATCTGTCGCTTGATTAACTGGCAAATAAATTCCTATTAATGTAAACCGTTCCCTGGTGTTTCAGCCTTGGTCGAAGCATATACATATTATTGATCACTTCAGACAACGTATACGGATTTTCTACTAACCTATTGAATACATATATTCTGTCGCATAGCTTTTCATATTTTTGTTTACGTTAAATGAAATGTAAATTTCCCGTGTCTGTCGGAAATATTTACGCCGCGGGAGCGTAAAAATAACCGAAACGTTATCGTCACGCGTTCGACTAATATCGGACACCCGTAACGTGCATTCTTTCGAAAGAAATCGGTCGAGATTAAAAGTATATCGAGAAATAGAGAAAAACGTGGGAGAGATAATTCGTGCATTGTTTGCGGCAACAGAACTTGTAAATGTATCGTGCACTGTTGCGTAATTGTTACGAAATGTACACATCGGTTCAAGGATAACGGACTCGTAACTTCTTGAAGTTAAAATCGTAATCGCTTTAGATCGTACCGTGTAAAGAAGTCGTAGATGGATTCAAACTTTAAAATCTGGGTGCACGTGAACCACAGGGCACGAAGAAAAGAATTTAAATGAATTTTAATCGAATTATCTCGCTACGATATCCGATTAAAAGGATACTCCGCAGCCCGTGGCAGAATAACAACGCAAAACAACCGACCGTCGATTTATTTAACGACACCATCTTTGCGGGGGGAGAAAAAAAGAAGTTGTACGTGTGTTTACGTTGCAGTGACTGTGCACGCGATTAAGCGTGTATCAACGGGAGGCGATGTGGTTTTATCGATCGACGATTTCGTTTATCGAGAATCGATATTTATTCCTCCGACACGGTTCGTATCGAAACGTATGTAAATCATCCGACGATTTACGTTAATAATTTTTTTTAATCATATTTTTTCAGCACATGTCCATTAAAATACGATGAAATTTCGTTTGTTCTTGTTGGGGAATGTTCACCGTACTTGTATCTTTGTCAACAATATTAGAATTAAAAAACGTGCGATATGTGTGACAGTAGAGACACAGAAGTGTTACCTTTCAAGGTCATTTCCTTGTCTACATGCTTTTTTTATTTTCTTGCTTTAAGAAAATTAAAGATCGTGTTAAAAAACAGGAAGTCAATATGCAGACGGAGTTATGACCTTGAGCGGTTTAATCTGAATATTTGTACTATAGTATCCCGAAGATGTTACTAGTATACTATACTTCTCCTAATAATTGGATTTGTGCCAGCGATGCAGGTGAATCTGCAGTTGTTTCAGCTAAAATAAAAGATTGATTCACATTTTGCATCGAAAACAAATTTACACATATCACTTTCGAAAACGAAGAACTGTTCTGAACACGTTCGAGACCACGTGTCACGTACATGTTATGCATTGATTCTCACGAGAGACCAGCGTCACGTATGTGTGACAGCATCAAATTATGAACTCCTTCAAAATAACCTGTTATCCATACATAAATATGAGATCAGTGTCCCATATGCGTGATATATTATTGAAAATATTCATTCGAGCCTTTTAAGGGGGTATTCCCCTTTGTTGGCCTGTTTTAAAGGTACATTTTCAGAATTTTTTCGAAAAAGACTATACAACATCTGAAATATAGCAGTTTCATTCATATGCATTTACACTATGTACATGAGTTTTTGTACATTGTTATCATCTAAACTATATTATTTATTCATCGGGGAAGTAGACATGTTTAAGATACATTTTGCATGTACTTAATCAGAAAGATACATTTTATTCAATAGACCTATTAAAAATGTAGCGTGGTGGATAGTTTTCTCACTGAACCGTAGCAACGAATGTGTGAATACCTTCTATATTTCTAATGAACTTATTTTTGAAATTTTTGGAATAACATGAGTTTCAGGTGCGGTGCTCGTTGATTCATGAATATTAATAGTAATTAACGTGGCGACCGAAACGATACGATCCTATAGCGATATATGTACGTTCGTACATCGTGAATCATGAATGTTGTTCCCGTTCCTTTAAGGCGCATGCTTCTAACGTGCTGCTGCTTCGAGCTCTGTTCACTCGTTGCCCAACTGCCATGCTCTTTCCTTATCCTTACGACACGAACCAACATTATCTAGGCACTTAAGTAACTCGCGGTAGGGGAGAATATAATTTACAGAGGGGACACGATATTTACGATTCACCGTGTACGCGCGTATCGTTCGAATTTTGTACCACGAGTGTCGGTAAAAATGTTAAGACAATAATAACGAATGTACTCGCGAAATATGTAAGGCTTGACCTTGCCAAGGTCTCCTACTAGACGTTCGAGGAAATGCTCACGCACGTGCGAAACCTACACAGCCGCGCGAAACTATTCGCACGCGCCTTCGGAGTGAATGTTTAAGGTTTAAAAAAATAAAAGTTGCATGGGAAATTTCAAAATATTCTCGTTATCGCGGCAACGTTGCGTCTTCAGTGTGAAAATTCAATTTGAAGAATGTAGACGGGAACGGTGTTTGCAAAAGTATTTCTTGGGAACATCATCTGCGTAAATGTCGGGAAAACGCTTGAAAGTCTAAATAATAACAATACGTTTGTAGTATTGATGGTTCGTTTATGTGAATATTTTTACGGTTTTCGTTGTCGGTATTTCGGAAAAATGTATAAATGTTGTTTACACTATTGAATGTTGTTATCAGCATAAAACTGATATGTTGCGGTTTTGATAAAAGTACTTTGGAAAGAATGTTTGCAACTTTATTTTTTTTCTGTGGAACGATTATTTGATTCAGGTAAAATTGAATACTTTCGTGAGCCACTATATCTGCCTCTTTTCTTCTTTTCATTATTTTTTATTACTGCGTAATTCAAATTTAGTCTATCCATTTTGTTATTTTTCTTTAAATAATTTTTCTTTTCTTCTGTTCTTCCTTTTTATTCTTAATTTATATTTAAGTTCGGCATAATAAACATGTATTATTATTATTAAGGATTACATGAACGCCTATTAATGTCAACTGTAATTTTAGGTGTTTCGAAGATTGAACAATTTTTTCTTTAGTGGATATTAAATGTGATTATTTTCAAATATGGATACAAATAATAACGATGAAGTATAATTATTTATTTTTTAACCAAGAATCACCCTGTGTCAACTTGTACCACGTTTTTCGTTGCCTTCTACTGTATAAATAACTCAATCAACACCCTAAAATGAGTAAAAAATATTATATGAATATAGGTTATGTGTACGAGAGTTTCTGAGTTATAGAAAGTGTTTAAAGCAGTGTTCGATGCGTTCATTTTGCGTGTAACATTTTTATATACTTTTTTTTCGAATCACAAACGAGATTAAATTGCGTAGCGTACACGATCGATTTTAAATGCCCCAGATATAAAAATACGTACATACGATTTGAGTCAGGGTTCGAAGCAGTCATGTGATGCGTCTTGAATATTCTACAATACTTTCCTCCAATACTTGCCACTTATACGATTCAAATTATGTACTTAAATTCTTGCGTGATACTGACATGCACATGTACATTTAGTTCTTTATTAAACATAAATATTGTTGACAACGATATAATGAACACCTTAATAAATAACTACTAAACTAAAAATAGAACTTTCAGTACTTCCTCAACTCTTAATACATCCTTCATTATAATTAATCATTTACGAATAAGATCCTCCAATTTGTCCGAACACTACATTTTCTATAACTCAAAAACCGCAGTGCGTACGACCTACGTTAGCATCGCATTTCTTTGCGTCAGCACGCAGATGCATCGTTCGAACGACGGACATGCATCCATGAAACACCAGTATCGCCAGATCATTTCTGGAAGAGTCCAAGAAAATAATAAAAAGGGGAGAGTTATCGAAACGTCCAGGGGTTTGGCGTGTATCGAGTGAGGCGGTTAATTCGATTCCGTTCGCGAGGAGAAATAGGATTATCTGATATTACGCAACGGAAGGAGAGGGGCACCGAGGACGGTAGATCCGGCACTGGGTGTTGGTCTCCGTCGGTGTTTTCCAAATCAGCTGTTAGCCGCCGGTGAAGGGTGACTCGTGGCGTTCGTAGTGGGGGGGTCGTCAGTCGGCTGCGAGACTTGGCTCGGTGCGCATCGTGTCTCGTGTCCTCTCATCTCATCCTCTCCTCTCGTCTTATATTGCGCACCTCGTCCAGCTATCGTGCACAATATAACCCGTGTATCGTGTTCTTTCCTCGACGGGCGCACCTCCTCCTCCTCCTGTGCAACGTGCAGAGTGAAAGTGGGAAATTTTCGAAAAGCTCGCGCCTCCGTTCGGTTCGAACAAGCACCACGAGAACATCGTTTCGAGTGGCTAGAAAACGTTTCCGTGAGACCGGATCGCGTTTCGTGAAACCATATGCTCCGATAGGATACACCTAGCGGAAGCTACCACGTCCCGTTGAAGTGTTTAAAAATAAATACCAACGCGAAGCCCTTATTCCCCGTTTCGGAAAGGGAGTGGAAAGGCTGCTCGTGGAACACGTGGCAGCCAGCCGAGGAAACCTCGTCGCGTTTTCTGGCTGTTCTTCCTGGAAAGCAAAGACGGATCGGATATTCGCGAAGCTGGCCAAGGCCGAGGCTCGCTCTCCGTGCAAGGTACGCGACTTAAAGTGTGTCAGTAGGATAACGACGGCGATCCGTTTCGTTCGGGCCGACACTTTTGCCCGACTACGCCGCAGGAATTGGAACACGACTGCATAACTAGAGAAAGGGATTGCGAAATGACGAATTAACGCGTTTTCTCGGGTCTCGAATCAGCGAAACCGATCCTCCCGGTGGTGGCTCGTCGGATTGCGTCACGGGAGGGATGATCATCGACGTAAGACGAAAATAAGCAGCGCGATACAACGCACGATATTCCGAGGGAGCGTAGGGAAACTCTTATCGACCGTCCTCTTGGCTTATCTCGTGCGGTCGGCACACGGGACACCGGACGATATACGTGAAAAACACGATTTCACGAGACGGAGCGGAAGGTCAATCCTCGTTTCGAATCCGTGGTGTCTTTGACCTTTGCGCTGTTTACGGTAAACAGAATATTCGAGAGTTTTCCACGCGAAATGCCACACCGTGACGCGTGGGTTTTCCCTCGAACGCATTTCGAGTAATTTTACTTTCATTGTTCGACCAGGCGAATTTTCACGGAAATCCTTTATAAACCCCGTGTAGGTTTTCTTCGGTCTTATTTCGTTCGTTCATGGTTCCATCATTGTCGCAAGCAGTCTGTTTATAGGAATTAAAGGGCCGCCTGCGGCAATTCCAAGAGAAAATATAAGACAATATAAGAAAAAATGGTATGATTCATTGGTCGATTCTTTCTGGAGAAAGGACGGTATGAAGGTGGTTCTAAAATAAAATGCTCAAAATGTAGTATACATTTTTAACACTGAATGACATTTGTTTTATGGACCTGCATACTGCATACTAAATTTTAAATTGAAAAAAATTTATATTCGACATTTAGAATCTTTTATTTATTTATTTATTGATTTATTAACGGGTAATTAGAAGTTTTATTTTATATAACAACGTGAAATCAATGCCAAATAGATTAAAGGCTATAATAACTGCCCCTTCGTCTATTTTAACCATTAGAATGGACTATCGAAAGTATTTTCAAATTGTTATATAATAAATATTTTTATAATCACAACTGTAAATGAGAGTCTTGTACACCATCAATAGCGACTTCGGAACGATAAACCGTTCCTTTCATAACAGAATATTTATAAGTTGTAATTTAATTATTCCTTTATACACCGCGATCAATATCTGCCGTTTACCAGTCGTGCGCTTTTTTCACAAGCAAACAAACACCCGTTTATGGAGGGTTAATCGAGTTATTGCTCCCGTGTGCGGACCGCGATGATGCACAGTCGAAAAGTGCAGTCGAGGAAACGCGCTCTCGTATTACCATTACAAATGCGGTGTATTGTTCGCGATAAGCTGACGGTTAACGAAACAACGTGCGAACGGTTGCTTTAGTTCGGCCCTGGCAAAAATTCCATCGGCTCGAGTGAACGATTCCGGGGAGATTTTCAGATCGTTTTGAGCGTCATCGTTGGTTGTTTGTGTCGATCGACAGAGTAGCCGCGAACGAGGAAGGAAATCGAGGAAAAACGTGGCGGACGATGCAACATCGACGACAGTCGCTCGGTTAACGAGTTGTGCACTGACGTTGCACGTGCACAGCACCGTGCACACCCGACAGCTCGTGACAGTTTCATGCTGAAGAGCCGTGCGTCCAGCACGATGAAGAACCCGGAGCACGAGAGCGGTTACTTCGAGGACGGCAGCGACGTGGAGACGAACGTCGAGGAACAGATCGTCGCCGAGGAGAGGAAGTACGGATCGACTTGTTACGGTCTCACCAAGGCCATTCACAGCCTCGACGTCAGGGACTCCACGGAACCGACCTCCGACGACTACGAGGACAAGCTGAACAGAGGTACGACGATTTCCACTGAAATCATTTGTGACAGGCTGTTTCATAATGTCTGGGCGTTGATTCAAGGGTGAATTTGATGTGAATTTGTGTGAGCTCTAAAATGTCAAACAAATGTGTGTATTATAGATGGATGAAGTATTTGAATTTGTTTTCGGAGGCTGATGAACGTGAATCGATTTTTCATCTTCATTGAAATGAGTGTGGAATTAGGTAAATTATTGGCGTAAATTGAATTATTGAAAGAAGGACAGGTTAAGTTTATTTAAATTTATTTTTATAACGTGTTGTATTGTTCTTCTTAAGTGTGTGGATTATAGAAAATGGTGATGAATGGGTGGTAATAAATTATTATTGTTTTATATGGTATGATAAATCATGCAACATATTGTGTATGATTTCAAGACACAAGCATGCGTTAAAAACTACAAAAACGGTAAAAAGTATCATTCGGGATTAGTGTCAGATTGTACTGAACGATATGTGGGTCAGGGAACTGTGAACGTGTTAAAAAGTAGCTACTGAAATGGTCAGACTTTATATAGTGGTATACGCCAATAACGTGACCGATTATAATCTAAAAATGAATTTTTTTTAGGAATTTATTGCAAACAAAAGAAGTTGAATAAAAACGTAACTGTTGTATAAAAATTTCAAGGTCAACTCCAATTTTTATAATTTTTTTTAAATGAGGAGTTAACCATAATTGTGCTGAATATAAAAGTATTAGTGTAAGGAATTAAATACGAATGCTTCATGAAATATTTCAAATTTTTTGCAGTTTACCTCTTTTTTTAACATTCGTCGTTAAACTGAGTTAATCAAGATGCAACAAAAATAAATTACCATAAACTCAATACAAAAGAAATGTGACTCCACAGTTCTTGAAGTTATTTTCGACAACCATAAGTAATTCTGTGGAGACATTTTGTGACTCCTGTTTTCCATATTTCTTGAATATATTTTCATTAAAAAATACAGCGTTGTTGAGTTCCGTTGGAAAACGTATGCTACAAAAAATCTAAATATTTTATGCATGCTAATCAAAAGAATCTCGATAAGTAAAAAAATTGTGGTTTTATTAAAAAAAAAATATACACAGTTGACCTTAAAATCTCTGAATCCAGAATCATTTAATTCCTTTATTTAACTTCTTTTGTTCGCAATAATTTCCAAAAAAGGAGTTTATTTATAGGTACTAATGGGGTCACCGTGTACATTCGGTGCTCGTCACGGTAATTCATTTCTATTGGGACTCCCCAGCGTGAAATCGACTTTCGTAAGGCATTCTTAGCGGTTCGGGATTCGGTATGAAGCAACGGTACAGTAGCCGTGTCCTTGTAAAGAACAATTATGAGAATTCACACTCGAGGGAGTTTCAGTTAAAAATTCTGATCAACGAGAGACAAACACGGTTCGTGAATTCGATTGTATACTTTCAGCCCGTACGAAACCGCAACGCGGGCAAAGCTTACTGGAAACAACGTAAACGTATTTTGCAAGCGGTACTTGTTGAGTTCGCGATACATCGGTTGTTTTGAAATCTCTGCCCATTGAAAAGTATAATTTCTTCCTTTGTTATTGTTGAAAGGACGATGTTCCTTTATTTTCGGGGTCGCATAGCGATCCCAGTGAATAACCGAGCACGTTCGAAGTGGGTAGACACAATTACTCATAAGCTGGCCCGGCGAATACGTTAAATGCCAGCAATAAACGTGACGAGTTTCGAATCTCTATCGGACAACTAGGTTGTTACAAAAGGTTACACCGTCGTGCTTTCGTCGCAGTATCTCTCGAAGGGATAATGAGTCATGCCCGACGCGCATATAGGGTCCAACACACCCCTTTTCAGGTACGGGAACTCGGACAACGGAGTTGTTGGTATTCCAAGATTTTCCTAGAATGAAACCGATGATTCATGCTTGCCGTTCACTGATTCTCAAACAGCCCATACATCAGACAACACAGTTTCTCTAAAGAATAAAGAAAATTGCGAGAAATCTTCAGATACAATTCGTGTGGCTGTAGGTTAAAAAAATTTCGAAGTATAGAATTACGATTCGACTACTAATTTTAATTCTAATTCATTGTTCACTGATTTTGAAATAGTTTAAACATCAGACGCTATCTTCTCTGAAGAATAAAGAAAATGACGAGAAATTCTCAGGTGCAATTCGTGCGGCCGTAGGTTACAAAAGTATAAAAGTGAACTATCACAATTTAATTATTAATTTTAATTGTGCTTTACAATTTACTGCTTCTCAAATAGATCTAAAGGCAGAGCCTACACTTTCTGAAAAATAAAATTGTGATAGATTTTCAGGTATAATTAGGGCGATAACATGTACAAACAGGTAACAGCGAAGTATTACGATTCGATTGCGTCAAACGATTTTACCAGCTGTTCAAAGACGGAACACACAATATATATTACTGCTTGAGACTCGTTTGAAGTGTCACACTTAAGATTCATTGCATCAGAGCGTACTTGTTCCTAGAAAGACCATTCTCGAAACGTATGCAGAGATCGTCTAGTCTCTAACAATACTCGCAAAAGAACCTCAGTAACTAGAAAATCTGATTTCTGTAATACTTTATACATATCAAATTTTGCTTATCGACTCATTTTCAGGTCTAACAGTTGAAACCATACCTCGACTGTATTAATATCACATGAACCGCACAAAACGGAAGAAATTGTTCGAATAAAAATTTAATGAATTATTAGGCTGCGAATATAATTTAATATATCCAAATTGGTGAATGGTGGACATTTAATAACTCAGCAAAATAAAATTGACGTATTTTGAACATTTCAAGGAACAAATGCAGTCTCGTTGAAGTTTCATTGATTTACCCGCATCAATGTACGGAATATGAGAGTCTAAAAATATATATTTGCATAAACGTCCGCAGTCCAATTATCGTATTCCAACGAAATAAAAATAAATCGTCAGATCAAATTCCTCCACGACGTGGCAGAACTTTTCAGTTACCAAAGTTGGCTCGCCATTTTCGAATAATAAATAGTCGAGGTTAGGCGTGTTCTGGTCGCTAAAGTCGGATGCGCGTGCAAGAAATCCGAGTACTGGCAGCTTTACCGCATTGTGCGGTTTTTCAGCGATTTTTTTCTCGCGGTTTTCTGTACGCGCACTGGGACATCGATCCGGCTAACACGTATCAGCTCCACGCACGCACTTTCTCATCCGCATTCTTCTCCGAACGGTTGATCCCGGAGAAAGAAACACGGAGAGAGGCGGTGCATATAATTGGGTCCAGTTTGCAGGGCCAGTTGTCAGTTGCATCGGGTATCCGAAGGACAGCCGTGCAACGAAAAAGAAACCCGAGCTCCTCGGGGTCCGAATAACGCGCAACTGTTATGTACGAGACCCGTTATCGACCCTCTCGAAAACCTGTCTCTTTTCATTGGTCCCCGTTTTCCTTGTCCGGAGATCGCCCTACGAAAATATACTGCGGAATTAGTAGAACGTTCTGGCAAAAGAGGATCTAAACTGTGAGGTCGTCTCATAACAAATGTCGTTTTTTATTTTATAAATATAGGCTAAACGAACATGGATGTGTTATTCAAACTTGTTTAGTAAATATTTTATTTCGAATGCGATGGAATGCGACAATCTTTGTTTTTGAAGTTTTTAATGGAAATCAGTCTGTAATAACGAAGTCTTTTAGTCAACATTTTTGATAATCAGATGCAAGCTTAGTGAAGAAATATTATGACAACGCTTTGAGTAATGTTATTATCGAATTCTTTAAATCTTGGTGCTACCGTTAACTACCGTCTGTTCAGGTAAGGCGATTATTGCATTCATAAAAAATTGAGTGGTACTTGCTGTATGAAATAATTTTAATTCAAATAATTTGGGTTTAAATGGAAGAATGGAACCACTAAAAGTAATGGTGAATATTTTAATAGTTAGAAGTGATAGTGACTGTTAATCTCTTATAGAGCAGGACGTAGTTATTTCCTCTTTTGTGGTATAGCTACTGTGTTTTTACTGGAAGAGGGTGAAAACGAATATAGGAATGAAATGGTAAGACAAATAGGGCATAGCATGATAGAATGAAAAATTAATAATCGTGTTAAAAGTTGGAAGTGGTTTGCAGGCTGACATATGACCCTGAACAACCTGGGTGTATGTACACATTACTATGTCTTAAATCAACAGATCAATACAGATTACTTATACTAACCGCATGTTCTCTTAAATAATTTAGTATCGTAAAGACTACGTGTTCGTTTAGGATGGAGAACTGATATTTACTTTGAAGTAGCGGATAACAAACGCAATATTATTTGTTTTCATATCTCGATAAAATTCATATTTTTATCTATATCTCAATAGGCAGTGATTTTATAGCATACCATTAGTATGGATTTTTTACTTGTTTCGATGAGTACTATATTTCTTAACAATTAGAGATACCTTTTTGGAAAGATCCCGTATATTATCATACGCTGTCCAGAGTAATTTTCTTTTAAGCAATTTTTTTTTTTAAAGTGAACAGTAAATACAATAATTAATATTTATTATTTATTCGCCCAGAAAAAGTAGCTTCCCGTATACGGACAATCAGTATAGTGGCCTCGAAAACTAGTCGTTAATTGCACATTGTGTACGAAGATTTATAGGTGTATTAATATTCAATTATCGCTCAAGGGAAATTTTTTGTGGACATAAAAATAAATAATACATAGAGTGTTTACTAAGAACAATATAAGAAGTATAACAATATACATAAATAAAAGAAATGTACGATTTTCAATGAAGCGTTCCACAGAGAAAGGACTGAAGTATTTCAATTGATTTCATTTCCTTTAGCTGAGCAATCAAACAGACTTAAAACAAAGCGACTAATTGAGGAAGTAACGAATTAGGAAATGATTTATTTAAACGAATAATGGTTATTCTATAATTAAAAGGTTTTCTTCAGACGACATTCGAAATCCTTGCTGCTTTAAATATTCATTATTATTTATTACGTATTAACAAAAGATTTCGCTCGCTCGAGCAGGTCGTTTGGCTGAAATATTTGAGCGGTTGATAATCGAAGCTATATTCCCTATTCAGAATCTATCATAATTACCCTCAATTTCGCCTTGCAAAAATTCCTCGCAGTGAGAAGGTCAGAATTCACAGTCGTTTGAATAATTATGAATGTCACCGTGCACTTTTAAAGCATTGATTCGGGCGAGAATATCTCGCGGCGGTTGAAAGTGATAAATAAGTAGAGCTTTGTTCCGCAAACATTGCAGAGCGGATGCACATTTCCAGCCTCGTAATAAATTTATAGACATTTCTGGGTAATATTCGGTGGCTCGACAGTACGTGGTGGAAATAAATCGCCGCATTGTGGATTCGCCTGAAACGTACACCCTCGCCCATAAGTCTTAGGACACTTTCTACTTTTGTTGCAAACATGATACGTTACCTGGATTTGCCTAAAAATCTGCACAAATTATTGAGAACAATCGCGAGAGCATAGTGGGCCCGAAATCATGCACTAAGCTGTTCAGTCATCTGATTTGAATCCAGTTAAGGAAATACGGAACGAACTGGACTAAAGAATGTTCTCTGACTCGTGGAATTACCAGCTCTATTTCCTGTATAATTAAATTCTGCGTATGTAAATGTCTTGTGTTCTGTTATTGGACAGTCAGGAAAACTATACCAGCGCCACATTTTTGGACTGACATTCAGTATCGCTGAAACCTGCGATGTCGATGTAATTTTCACATTTGATTTCAAATTTTAGAGTCCAAGATCGTTTTAAAGTTACTCCATAACGTTTGTTTAAATGCATGTTCATGTCAGGTACAACATTCAGTAGGAAAAAAATACGTACGTTCATGTAAAAAAACATGGGTAACCTTGAAAAAAAAAGACAAGAAAAATGGCGTTTATAACACAATTTTTCTTCCATCTTATTCACTCTTTGATATCATTTCAATTACGTACGTAAATTTTCTCGTACCGTCATAGCTAGACAAGAGAACTAGGTGGTCCGTTTTACGTGGCCCACCCTGTATAAAATACAAAACTGCTACCGACAACATAGCTATAATTATATTATAAATACTATTATTACTCTAGCCATGAAGAATTGTTTCTAACTCCGTTAATACTCTGACTGCCATGTCACCCTTATCTCAGTGATGCTTGACTACGAATAGTACTAGAAAAAATATTTACAAATGTGTAATAGAACCAGTAAGCAGCTACAAGGAATTACTAACACCATTGATTCAAAAGAGCATAATTTGTGATTCCTATCGTGTTGTATCAGTCTAGAATGGTGTGTCGTTTTCAGCCCACAAGCGTGTCAGTCAACGTGTTAACCCCTTGCCATACAATTTTTTCAACGATTTCCTGCGACAAGGTTTGCTATTCCAGTTCTAGAGTGCCGTGATGAATGAGGAGCGTCTATCAGCACATGCAGTTCGCTTTTAACAATCCTTTGAAGGTCAATTTGTGCTGTACTGCAAAACTTTAAAGCATTGGCACGAAAGTTGGACTTGTATTGTGTCACGAGTGTGACTCGTTATTGTACGGCAAGGGGTTAATGTTAATCTTTCGCCCCTCGTTCATCAGGACCTGTTTCCTCCAATTCGCGAGTACTATCTACCCTTGAAATCTCGAACCCTTTTTTAAATATCCTGTATAATACTAAACGCCTCGATATCCTGGACCGATGAAACGTGTTTTTTCCCTTGAAACCCGAGGTGCACCTGTTAGACACGTAATACGTTCGCGCATTATGTCATACCCGACTTCGATTATGCCTGGTAAATAATTCGTTCGCACGTTGCGTTAAGTGTGCAGCGTCGGTTGTGTAACATCGGGCAACCGCGCGAGTCTCATCTGCGTCTCGATGCGACGTTAACCGAAATCGATCGAAATCGAAAAGACCGTGTTCCTCCAGCACCTTGCAGCCGTACTCGGCGAGAATATAGCGAATGCAGTTTATTTGGATTCGAACGACGCGATTACCGTGTGCACGCGCCGGAATCTTAATGCGGCTCGGCTCGTTCGATGTCGATTCGATCGAGCGGCTCGAGACGAAAGGAGTCGACGCGAAAATTCGACGGAAAATTATTTTCCGATCGATTGTGCCGGGAAATCCGGTGATTCGAACGGAGAACAATAAATCGTCTTATGTAATTGTCTTTTTCGAATTTGCATACGCGCTTCACGCGGAAATTGTGGACGATCGAGAACGAGTGTACAAGGTGAGTCAGACGTCCTGTCACAGAGTTTAGGAGGTATTACTATGGATACTGCGTCGTTCAAAATTGATAAGAATATTAACCCCTTGACTACGGGTGTTTTGGGAACAAGGCGAACGCTGCATGCGGGCGAGATACAGTAGGACATAGTGAGCTATTGCACTGAACGCCCTTGGGCGTCGGCAGCACGCGGTGAGCGACTTTGTGAAGCGTATACATACGCCCTTTGGAGTCAAAGGGTTAATTTGGTAATAGTAAGGCTTCAGCACATGTTTTTGCGTTATGTAGCTTTCAAGATGTTATTAATTACAGTAAATGAGTTATGGTTGTAACTCTATATTTAGTGTATTAAATATGGCGATGTTGAGAAGTAGAAGAGTATATAGCTGGGAACCTATTATCTTCGTTCAAGATAATTAATGGACAAATTAATAGCCCAGCTTAGTTGGAACTTGTTAAACTGTATGATTTATCTAAATCGTTCAAGAAAGAATTTATGTTTTATTCTTCCATATTCAAGTCGAAATTTGGAGAAAAGTGTCTGTTTAATTTCGTTTTTACGACTGTGGGCATCTTTTTCGTCTCACGTTTACATTTTAATAGTAATCTCTATATGATTATGTATGAAAGTTTGACCAGTAATTTTGCGTGTAAATTTACGTCGAATTTTATTTTACTTACTTTGAATTTTACATTAACAATAACAGAGATCACTTTGAATACTTTTTATGAGATAAAATTGGCTATATCTTAAAAACAAACTGTCTCAGGACCCATATTTGCTAGAACTTTTTCATAATTTTTGTAGAAGAGCGAATATCTATGCTTTGGGACGGATTTTCGGATTTACCCTGTGCAGTGTGTCCCATTTAAATTGATCCACGCGAATATCTTCAAAACTACGAATAATATCGAAGAACGCTTCACATAAAATTTTAATGATTTCGATGGCGACATAACATGATATCAACAGGTTTACTATGCATAAAGGCGCAGCGTAGATGCAAAGGTCACTTTAATTTTTTTAAACGAATCCGTATATTTTGTAATGTTTTTTATACTCTGTAAAAATGTATAAGAGCGATTCCCTTGGTTCTGTGGTTTTGTGGAACCACTAATTTAATAGATCTTTTAATTTTAATCTTTTGAAGTTGTATTCATGTCTTTCAACGCAGAGAAAATTTTTTTAAACAGTACCACATAACCTTTGAAAAATGAAGTTGATCTTCACGTATGTTCGCTACGCTTCCTCCCATAAGAAAACAATTATCACCGCCTTATGTCCCCTCTGGAATTAATCAATTTCTGCCTGAGATGTTCTTCATTATTACTGACAGTTTCGAAGATATTTGCATGGACCGATTGATATGAAACAGCCTGTACACTGCGAAGTATTCGTTCATTCGAAAAGGAATGAAAATGATCGTCGAGATGCTGGAAGCGTTATTAACGAGTACCTTGTTAAAGTATCTCCCTTGGAGTCAATTCAGTTCTCGTTTATTTGTTAACCTTTGCCGCTGTAAACAGGCCGATCAATATTGCCGATTCATCGCTCACGGTTCGTACGTTTGTCCTCGAAGTATCACAGAAAGGTATAATCACGTTTCCGACACGCGTGTGCCGAGTGAAACCTGAAAACGTGTGGCTCGTAGACATGTATCACTGCTAAATCGTCCATTGAGCACCGTGTGCCGCGATGATATTGATTCCTGGCGAATTTATATTTAGACGCGAATTTACCTTGGGATGTGCCGTTTTCGTCCTTCACCATTTTTCTATTCGCGACGTGCTTAGGGATTTCGAAAAAACAGCGTGTTTTTCCGAGCACCTCCCACCATCCGTCTCCGGAGCAAGATTACGTTAATAAAGAAACCCGATCTTTCGATGAGCGATGCGAACGCATCTCCTGTCACGAAATTCCATTGTCCTTTTGGCAGGCGGATGTAATCCAAGATCGAGGAGAAAATGTCCAGCAATTCGATACGCAACATTTGTTGCTCCTCTGAGAAAAATTGTGGCATGCTCTTTCCACCGATCAAGGATTAAGAATTTCCTGAAATTCCACACCTGAGTTTTTGCTATGGGTACCATAAAGACGTCTGAGTTAGACTCGCGTGAGCTGGCCTCTATAAACTTTTAGTAATGTTATTCGGATTTGTTAATAACTGCGCTTCTGATTTATTCAGTAAACCAGATTTACATAATACTACTTGGTTCATACCGTTTGCATAAACTATCATCAGTTTGCATCAGATTCTTCCATTATAAAGTCATTGAAATAAGAATTTAATTATGTTGAACCGCAATGTAAAAAAGTTTCATGTTTCTATTAACAACTGATACAGAAGAGTCAGTTCACCTTCGTGTTTGCAATTTATTTTTTATGACAACGAAAAATACAGAATTTAGTTAGCATATGTGTTAATATTCAAACAACAATTAAGTGCAGTGGCTGGATGTTCAGTATGCAGTAAATAAACATTGAATAACAAAAATACTAGTGATAATTAATACAATTGTTTGTACTCTAGTAGAACCGAAGACATTTAATTTTTATTTGAACAATTTTTTCTATTATTTATAGTCTTTGGTGTTCGGTATTCTTTCAGGGATCAAACTTCCTTACAATCCAGCAACATTTAAAAAAAAAATCAAAACTTTCTACTTATTAATGTTTCCTCACAAGAAAAAAGAATTATAGCATCTGAAAAAGTGAAAATTAATTATACTCCAAAAAGGTATTCATGAATCATAAAGTAGAAAGAAAAAACGCAACCACGTGTGCAGATCCACGCATTGAGCGATCCATTAAAAACCGAAATAAAGGAATGGTAATAATTAAAAAATTTCCGCGATTTCAGCAACTTAAGTGGAAATCTGCTCGTTCATAGTCAGACTCGTTGAGTCGACTGAAGCGCAAACGCAAGCTGAGCTTCGCGCAACAAAGATTTATTCGAAAATACCGGTTTCTTTCTGCACGAAAAATCGCTCCACGTTCCGGAGCACATGCCGAGTTTTCTTAACTTTCCAGATACCGTGCATCATTTCGTTCGACCTCGGTACATCCAGATGATACTTTGAAATGTCTACGTCATTGCACGTATCGCGTAGCTCGTTATCGTTGCCGAGCAAAAAAATAGCGTCACTGACTGAACGTGTGCGTACTTTACACGCTCTTTTATTAACAGATTTAGCGTTAGAGCAGAGTCGAAACAGACGGAGCCACCGTATTGTCCCGTCGTGCGTTCGCCGCGGACCTTTTGAATTATTTTTTTACAGTTGCACGGCGGCCACTCGATATGATGCCCTTCGTGAAAACAGTGAAAATGGGCATGCACGGTCGGTTTACCGTGGCACAACCGTTATTTGATACGGTACTGCCTTACCTTACACGCATTCCGCTCCTCGCCTCGTCGCCAGGTAAATCGTGCACGTGTACTCGTACACGTGCGGGGCAAAGTTTCACCATACGCGCGCAACTATTGCCTTGCTTAATTAAGCCACGCGATAAAAGAACCTGCGCCTCCTCTGCAATGGTGGCAGCGACTCGAAAATCACGATTTTCAGATGATTGAAGTCGCTGCTACTGCTACTCGATTCCAATTTTTCAGTGTCGCTGGGACGGTCAAACCAGGTCGTTCAAGGTCACTTCACTTTTAACATTGATTTAGAGGTCACCAGCAACCGATACCGCGGGTTTAATTGAACCTCTTCAGGGACGAATTTATTGAAGTTGGAGGGAATTATGAATTCTGAATTATTGTAGAAGAATCCTGGGTTTGATTTGATGATACCTGTTCTGCTAAATCGTGTTTTTACATAATTAATTGCACGTGTATTCGTATGATTTCGGTTTTGTTAATACAGATGATTAAAACAGATTTGGAAACATTCAGAAATCTGTAAAAGAAATAAGTCACCCTTATGTGACTGTTATTAATTTTGTATACAATTTTGAGAAACGTTGATATTTGGACAGATTAATAAATATTTTTCTTAATGTGTTATTCGATTTTATCTTATAAAGATTTGACTGTGCACATGGTGAAACGTCAGAGATGTATATTGTTTACAGCAAGAATTTTTTAATAAACATTTGGGCTATCACAGCAAAAACCTAGAGCCAACAATTTTGTGAATTAGGTGGAATTTTTAGTAAAAGGATGTCATGTTGGTGTTTGCGTAATATTATAACTCTGTAAATTTGTACGTATCAGCAACTATTTATTCAGGTGGCTCGACAATTTTTCGATTCATAAAAATTCAATGATACTAACGAGTTACAACAGACTTGTAATGAATCGTTTTGGAACTACAGAAATTTGTTGAAAGTCGAGTTGAAGAACTGTTTTAAAGTAGTGAAATAAAGGTATCAGAATTGCTGTTCAGTGTATCGATAATGAAACTTGAGTGCATTCGTTGAAATATTCACGCTTGAAGCCACATTTACAAACGACGTGACTTTAGGGGCTGACCTGATATTTTAGAAACAGCATAGTAGAACATGTCGTACCACAAATAACCGTTATCACGTTTGCTTCCAACGAATTAAGACAATCCTTAATTTTCGTTTCACTGCATTACGACCTACCTATTTATAGTCAGACTCATCAACCTGAGCCAAGTGTACCGAATACAATTCCGTAAAAATGTATTCCACAACTTCCGCGTATTCAAACACGAGAAATAATCCCGTTCTGTCTTGCACCACTGTGTAGAATATTTTCGTAGAATTTCGATGAGTCGATTTCTGAAATCTTAGAAATGACGGCCTTTTCGTTCGTTCCACCGTTAGACATTTTTATGGTCGATTCCATGGAGTGTCGAATTATGTTAATGAATCGCGAAAACGTTCAGCAGTTCCGTTAGTAGTCTGAACTCGCGGACAGCCAGAAATATTCCTCGGCGGCGTTAATCCGTCGTCGAAGGTGTAGTTAGGAAAGTCTAAACCATAAGTCTTAGGACACTTACTGTGTCTGTTACATAAACATATTATTTTACTGGTATTACTCCAAAATTCCGTAGAAATTATTTGAAACAATTGCAAAAGAATAATGAAATAAATATCATACACTGCTCCTTTGACTTCAACTCAGGATAATCTGGAATCAGCTGGTTCGAAAAATACATACGACAAACTACTTGTAACTGGTATGGAACGAAATATTACCAGAAATTATTGAGAAACGCAGAGCTGGAATGCCAAAATTAGTAAAAGCCGTAATGAAGAAGCAAGGAGACTGTATCAGTAAACAGAAAATTTGATTTTTAATTCTGCACGTCGGTAGAAAAAGAGCCAATGTCCAAAATTGTTGCTTTCCAGTTTTATGTACCATTCACATCAAAATCATGAACTTCATCATAAAAGAAAGAGTCACTGTTCTTCCATTATTACAAGCAAAGTTAAATATATTCTCGAGAGGCCAATGTGTTATGTGTATTACTATAAAAAGGTACCAATGCGCACCTTTTCCCAAAAAATTGCAAATTGTGCATTGGTTCTTTTTCTATCAAGCTACAGGCTTAATTTTCTTGGTAAGATTTGTCACATAATATTGAATATACAAATTTCCTTTGTGACGTAAAGCATGGAACAGGATAACGTGCGTTCGAATGTTTCGATGATTCCTTAACTAGCTTCAGATTTGGTTCCAATTTGATAAGTGTCTTAATACTTATGAACGGGGGTGTATGTGCTCCGAAACGTTGACTTCTGGCAAACAAAAATGGACGCGCGTGCGTCCACCTTTGAACCTACAGCTCTGCTCGAGATAAGCGATCATTTTTCTACGCTCCTTGTCGTGTGTCAATTAACACGATACGTTCGATATTGTTACTTAACCGCGACGAATGAAACGACGGAGCTCTCTTTTTGTGTCGTCTCCGTGCAATGAGATAACGTCTGCACCGGTAGGAATTTCTGTTTACAGAATAATAATCAAAATAAACAATTGCGTCTGCGTGGAAGGACGAACGTGTGTTTTATGTATAGTTATTTAATTATACAGTCGTATTAACCGCAAGGTCGCTGGAAACCACTTTGTATCATTGTCATGCGAAGCAGTTTTATGCACATAGTTGAATATAATATTCAATAATTAATTTACATGAACTCCTTGAGCGCGATAGAGCGATACATTGCGTTTCATTTTACTTCTGTAGAATTTTTCAAGGATAGTTTTTATTTTATCAGCAACAAACGTCGTTTAATATGTTACTGGTACTGAATATAAATTTTATTAAGGTTATTTGAGAATTGGAATCGTGCATTTGTGTTTCAAATAATCTGGTATTTCCAAATATATACCTCCGTCCATAAATATTAGGACATTTATTGAATTTTAAATAAATTTGTGCTATGAAATAAGTGGAGGATTCAGAAGCATATTCTGAAATCCAAATATTATACCGTAAAAAAAATATAACTACATTCAATGCTATATCACAAATATCATCATAGACATTAATTACATTAATCAAATTTACTTTTCAAGTTTCTAAATAGTTTCTGGTAATACCTGATCACATTCCTGTAGCAAACAACTCTAAAAGTCAGATTTCGATTTTCAGCAGGTTCATCAAATTTTTCAATCGATTTCATTCCAGATTTTCTTAGTTGGATTCAGATCGGGTAATTCGGAGATCCAACCCATGATTTTTATTTCATTATTCTCTTATGACAGTTCTAAATAATTATTGCAGACATTTGTAGCAGCCTAGGAAAAATATTGTATTTTCAACAGAAATAGCAAGGGTCCTAAAACTTATAGACGGCAGTGTACGTGAAAATGGCACTAAAATGTAGTTCAAAAAATTACAATAAGTTTACAATATAAATTAAATTCTGACACGTAAATCAGTACTTTTTAACACGTCTCTGTACAACGATACATTAGAGTTATACTGTCTTCTTCCATGGTAGATTAATATAACATCCATACTATCATTGTAACATCAACTTTGCTCAAAATTTAATGAAGATTAACGGTTACTTAATGGAATCGAATCTGATGCTTGGTTCGTGGAAAAAAAGTAACTTTTTCAGGCATTCTCGTTGAAAAATTCGCTGTTGGAATGTTACAAAAAATCTGTTCTCTTCGTCGTTGTCTTAAATAAATAACTATGGGGGCAGAGGGAAAGGGGAAGTATACACAGAGATATTAAATGCACGTGAGGTTGCCTTTCGTCGACGAAAGAAAGTAGTCGGTCCCGTTACGAAATAGCGAGTGAATGCCGACTATCTGGGTCAGACAAAAGCGGAACTTCCGCGACCACTCGAGGCCTGACGAACCGTTTAACCCGCCATCGTGTTAATTTTTATCTGAATCACGCTAAACACTGCCGATCGTTTCCATTCTTCCTCCGATAAATCGTCGAATTGCATGTAATTTACTCAATAATGTGGTACTTGGTAAACACACTACCCGTTCAGGACGTTATTCATCTTTAGAGTTAGATTTCTTAACAGTTTCATATCGCCCATTCGACGTTTTAATTATTATAATTTACGGTTGAGATATGATACAATAAGTATATATAAAGATAGTCTTTATGGTGGTTCGAAACCCACATAACACTGTAGGGTCTCCGGCTAAATGAGCATAGCTGTCGATGCTGAAAGACGAAGAAAAAGATAGTTCTTTAGTGGTAGAAATAAAGTATAAGGTGTAACATTTTAATATTTTTAAGAAGTCTGATATTACTAAATCATTCTTCGTACTTTTCTATACACGTTTAATAAGTTGATAAATTTTTTACGTTTTTGTTCAATGGTAGGTTTAGACGAATTATAGAATTTATATAATGGTCAGTTTTTCTTTTAACCTTTTGACTGTTAGATGCTACCGTTATGGCTTGTCCTGTATTTTTCTCGACTGTGAGATTAGGGCAGTTACGTACTTTACATAATGGTTAATTTTCTTTTTTAACCAAACAGCTGTACCGTGCCGTTATTATGGGTGTTCATGTACTTTTGTCGAATCGCGAGGTTGGGATAATTACAAAGTTTACATAATGGTTAATATTCTTTTTTATCGTTTGTCTGCTACTCGCCATTGTAGTGGCTTCCAGCGTACTTAAATTCAACCATGAGGTTAAGGTAATTATGAGGTCCCCAATGATTAATTTCATTTTTTACCGTTTGGCTGCTACACTCCACTACAGTGGCGGATCGTACATTTTAATCAAATGTGGCATTAGGGTAATTACATACCTTACATCACGTTTAACTCTTCTTTTTTTAAGCAGATGCTAATGCTGCTACGTGCTGCTGTTATAGCTTGTGGTGTATTTTTGTTCAACCGTGAGGTTAGGGAGTTACAGACTTTACATAATGATGAATTTTCTTTTTTTATCCAGATGGCTGCCACGCGCCTCTGTAGTGGCTCGTGCACTTCTCTTCAACTGTGAGGTTAGAATGATTACATACTTTATATAATGACTTTTTTCAACCAGTTGGCTGCCACGCGCAACTATAGATAGTGGGTAACCACGAATAAAGCCACTGGGACGATACGCCACTGTAGTGACTCATCTCTCACGTTATGAGAGCCACTGGGAGTAGCTTGTGTTAGTCGGCAGTTTGTTTAACCTTAATTACACTGTATAATGAATATTCAGACAATATGACCAACGAATGCTTTTACAAATCAGTTATTAATTTACTCTGTACTCAACTTAGCCACAGTTGAAGGGTTACATAAATGGAAACAAGAACAATGCGTTTGACCGTTTCTGAGCGATTAATGAAAATTGGTAACAACAAAATCGACACAATAACACGATTGGACCATAGAAACGAGAAGAAATCGTTCGAAGTATCCTCGATGTCTTCACTTTCATTCTCGAAAACTCAGGCATTTTCCCAGTACGAGCTTTCTCTATATTCGATGATCGACGAACCGTGACACTGACGACCGAAGCTCCGAGAATAATTAGGATAAAAGGCTCGTCAAAAAGTATGCTCACCGAACGAGGAAACATTCCTCGCGTCTCCTCTATATTTAGCTCCGTTGATTTCAATTTCAGAAGGTCGTTTCGCGATTTCGAGGATTCGTCGTCCCGACTTCTCTAAATCGAGATGTTTACTCGGATCAAGCGTTTCGAATCTCTGCAACTCTCCACGGAGCACATAATTGCAAGAGTGTTGACATGATTTTCGGTTGCAATTTAATTAGTCCTTCGATACAAAAAATAACCAATTTGTTAACACGTTCAGTGTCACACCGTATTAGCTGAAAGCGACAAGATTTATCAATATATATAAACAATAACTCTAACCTCAAACTGTATCCCTTTTAATATATAATTTTAATAGTTTTCATAGTCTTTTCATAGGTCTATTAGATTTTATCAAAAATAGTAGTACTGTTGATAATTAAATAAATAATGTTTGTATCTGTGTGTCACTCATACATGAGTAACATGCCGCAATGCCGATGAATTATTAATCCTCATTTCTTTAGCAATCTCTTCTGCTGATTTGTTTCTAATAAATTACGAATGAAGTATGTAGTCATCAATTTCACTTAAACAGCCATATCTTGGTTTGTCGCATAGATCAAAATTCGTCTGAATTTATCGAACCATCACTTCATAGTAGTTTCAGGTAGATCAAGTTCTTCGTATGCTTCTCGAATAGTTTTTATGGTAATCGAAACATTAGAACCTCTTCGAAATTCGTATAACATAACATACCGAAAATGTATCTTTTCCACGCTCGTGTTCAATAATTCTTTTTGCGATAAAATCAATCGAAGCAACCTAATTCTGTTCTTAAGAAACAACTAAAGGTATACCCTTCCCAATGGTATTACACACTGCTTAAAATAATTGGAGGATCATATACTTAAATGACTTATTGTTTATTAAAGTGTCAGACAGTGTAAACGCTTCAAGTATTACGTACAATAAATATGAAATGATAATGGTAAAATATAACAGATACCTTTTATTATTGATGCTCGACGGATCGTTCAAAATGATAAAACCCCAGAATCTCTAAATTTGAGCAGTATACAGTGTGTCCGCGATAACTGTGGATACTCCTTTATTTCCTAACGTTTTAGAGACACAAAAAATTGTTTATATAAAAATTGCGTGGTAGGAAGAGGCAAATTGTTGGGCGAAGACGAATTTGTTTATACATTATTATTTTCAGAGATACGAAGTTTGAATTGAACTTTGATTGAATTCATTAACCTTTAACGTATACCCAAGACTCCGACTGGTTTTCAAGATATTCGGTTTACAAATTTCATTATAAACATAACCATTTCTAATAATGTTATTCCACTGCTGCAGAAGCAACGATACCTCTCAGAAGTGTGTCGAAACTTTTGCGATCAGCCGGTATTATAAATTTCCTATCAATTCTGGCGAAAAAAAAATAAAAATAGCCGTTTCGCGGATGAGTAAATTTGTTCGGCAGACTCAGAGGTTTCATCCGACCAGGTTTGAAAGGATTTCTCGGAACAAAGGAGAGGGTACGTTCAGACGGCTGGCCCGGGAGACCGAGAGAGATAGAAGGTGCTTTTACAAAAGTAAAAGGTGAAACTGCAAAAGAGTCTGCTTTGCACGCGCGTGAAAGACTATTTCGAGTTTTATCGCGAACTTTCAGCAAACGGTCTCGCGTTTTAGACACGTGGAGTGGCCGTAACCTAATCTCGGACGATATCAAGCGAAATAAACTTTTTCCCGTGACACGTTCGCTGGGAGCAGCGTTAATTCGATCCCACAGAAGCTCAGTGTATACTATGTATATCGAATGTAATTAATAGTCGCGCGTTTTGCGTGACGTAACGACACGTTGCTTCATCTTTTCAACATCGAACACATCTCGTTGCCCAACCGGGCGTACTTGAAGCCTCTAACGATACGTCGAATTCGTAGGGGTGTGTTCACTTTGAATATTCATTGGCAGCTGTTATCGGTCGAATCGATACGCTGTTTGTTCTGTCTGTTTGCCTGCCGACGAAACTGTTTCTTCCACGATCTATTGACACCGGGAAGCTCGCGCGATTCTTAACTTTCGAGTCTTCTTTCGATGGTAACCTTTTCAGCTCGGAGACATTCAATAGCATGCATCAGACCATCCCATTAGTAACATAGTTTTCGAATGCGACTTGAACCGTAAATAATTCAACGATTGCACTCCGTTTTAATCATCGATACATTGAACAGTAATTTTGGTATCTTTATTTCGATTTTCTACAAATTTTTGCAGTTTTAAAACGATTCGAGAATTGTTTGTATAGATGGTACGTACAAGTTTTCAGTGTGATAATGTTACTCGAATGTCAGCATCACATTTTTTCATCGAAAATTGTATCTAATTTATAAAAGTGTTGGCTGTAGGTCTTTGATGCGACAGTCTAAATTTTGACTGAGAAATTCGAAACAATATACTCTCTCTGACATTCCACCACGTATACAGTCCAATATATTCATATTTATTTAAAGTATGTTTTATAAGATAGGGAACGACATTACGTATTTGATGATCTGATGCTACACAGAGTGTTCAAAAAAGAGGTCTCAGACTTTGAGTGCTTATAGTACTCACCGAGTTGAGTAAAAAGTGTCTAATCAACATAGGTCTTAAAATCAATCCTTTTTATATTTTTTTTTTAAACTTACGCTCGTAAATATAAAAGCTGATTTTACATCGAAAGGATTGATTTTGGGAGCTATGTTGATTAGACGTTTTTTACACTACTCGCTGGGTACTATAAGCATTTAAAGTCTTAGCTCCATCTTTTTGAACACCCTGTGTGTTCTATCTTACAAAGATTTTATTGTAGAGACACTAAATATTATCATTTCAAGGTTACTTGTTCAGATATAAATTATAGTAGATACAGCCAACGCATTTATAATTTTTCATGTGGTTATTGGTGTGACAAGAACTTCTATATTGTCACTGCTATAAGACGATCGTATTTCTAAGAAAATTTTATTTTCGTGCATGACGATGGAATAAGCAGGAGAAAATAGTGAACAAAAGGTCGCAGATTGATCACCCCAAATTTTGATCTATATTCCATAGGAAAATTGTGGCATGAACGAGGCAACGAAACAGGTAAAAGACGTCTAAAATTAGAAGCACACCTGTGCACCTTTGTAGTCTACAAATGGAATGACACCACGACAGAATTAATCGAACAATTGTTTTGCTACAATGCTAAATTTAGTAAAGGCTGTAATCTAACAACTGGGAGTGGGATATATTGATGAAAAGGGGGTTTAAATACCTTATATTGTCTTGACAAGGTTTCTAACATATTAGATTGTTTTTAACGCTTTATATAAGTATTGTAAGGTTCATTACGAAATTTAGTAAGTGTTCTTAGAAGCCTGCGCTGAAAATACTTCATTGTTTTAATACCCTTTGTGGCAGTTATGTTATTTCAGCGTTGCGAAACTGGAATATATTAATAACGACTCCATGCAGTGTCTGTATGTGAAGTGATGTTCATTCAGGATTTATACATTCATTTAAATTCTTTGTCCAATGAGCTGTATTATGTAATATCAATTGTACTCTATATGCGTACATATTTCTTGTCTATCAAATTCCACAGATAAGTAAGCATTCTTATAAGATACGGCGCTGCAATAATGTGACCTAATAGAACGAACAATTTTTCTAAAGCACGTATACTGGGTGTTAAAAGAAGTATTCAAGACCTACAGGGTGAAAAGTACGCAATAGACTAAACAAAAAATCTCTAATCAATATAGTAGACTAAAAATATTTTTTTAACCATGTAACATAATAATAAAACAAATGTACAGTGTGCTAAAAAAAAATGTTTGGTCTTTAGAGGATATACAGCAGACAAAACAAGAGTTTAAACAATTTTATACCCCCGAAATTATTCATAAAATTGTTTATAGCTCAAATAATATTAGTTGGTATTTTTTATTCATTTCGAACAGTAATATATACTCTATAAATCCAGAATACTTTTCTCCTAACATCCTCTAGTAGCCCGTAGCACATGTTGCACGATTCCACGCAACTCCCATATGGTTTCATAGCGGCCGGTTAGGAGACACCCACGCGGAGGGAAGAAATCGGAGCCGGAGAATATGATAAGGAGTCAAAATCGATCGGATGCACGAAAATTCTCGACAAAATTCGTTTCACGAAAACCACGAAAGCTCGAGGAACGAGCAAGTGGGTCATAAGACATTCGAATCGACGGTACACGCGTGTAATCTAGATACACGAAGAGAAGAGGTGTGTACGGGTGCGTGTCGGTGATACCCGAGTTTGCTCGTGGTCGCTTTTACTACCTTGACATGGATTCTCGGCTGGCAGTCAGGGCCGGGGACACTCGAGAAGGACCCCCGTCGTGTTCGTTTTCACGTGGAAAGCCCCCAGAGACGTCCAGATGAAAATTCGACCGCCAGTTTTCCGTTACGTCGTCATTTATTCTCGTTCCAAAAGGACGCAGTTGCTCCAGAATCGTTACCAGTCTGTCCACACCTAGATTTAGATGGCTTTGTGACAGTATTCTTTTGAAATGAAAATTGAACTACTAGTTTTCCTCTATGTCGTCATTTATTCTTGCTTTATAAGGACGCAGTTGCTCCAGAATTGTTACTAATCTTGTCACGCCTCGATTTAGGATGGTTTTCTATCATTTTTTTTTAATGAAAATTGGACTACTAGTTTTTCTTTACGTCTTCATTTATTCTCGCCACAAAAGGACGCAGTTGCTCCAAAATCGTTGCGAGTCCTTTAACAACTCCCTTTAGATTGATGGTATAATAGCATACTATTGTACCTCCCTTATCTTTTTTATTCTTCAACCCCTTTTGTTTTCTCTCTTTCCTTCTGCTCGTTTAATCTGTATTCAAGGTTGGTACAACGGAGATTTATTATTATTTCAACCTTTTAGCCACTGCAGTGTCTACGGAATAATGTTTGCTGAGACAACGGCGGCTCATTTTTTTTATTAATTTACATTGGTACACTTTACTGCTTTTATTTAACAGACATTTTATTTGATACTTAATTTGTATACTTTTAAAGGTATCTTCCTTGAACTATGGTTGAATACTAATTTGATTTTCTATTTTCGTGTATTACTCTGAATGAGTGGACAATACAATCAGGCCATTATAGTGGCCGTTCGCATACGGGAGGTTACTTTACTCAGGTTTTATAGGTAGACTTTTCAAAGTTAAAAATTAATTCTGTAGAGAACTTTTCGTTTTATATATTTATTTTCAAATGCAAGTAACTTGTGAAACACTCACAGTCGCTGACGTAATATTACGTTTTCCTGTAAGGTACAGCCAGTTACCGATGACGCACTGATTACGTCTTTTCCGCGTTGCAAGGGATCGATGATTAAAACCCCATTTACACAATGTCTGCTTTCATTTATTTTTGCAGTGAAAAATGCAATTTATGAATTCCAAAAGCTCCTTGAATCTGAATATTTCCCGAGTACATGAATGTAGCATTTTTTTCTCCGTTGAATTTATTGAAAGTTTAAATGAAAATGGTTACGAGCGGGGTATTTTGAAATGAATTTTCTAGTTTTTCTCCTCGTTTTAATGACAGTTTTATGCGTGTACTGTAATTACAGATTGTGACAGGATTAACACGACTCTCATTATTTATGCACGCTCTCATAGGGTGACATGAAAAATTCAGTTTTATTTGATCCAAGTAAATCCAAAAAACTTCAATGTTTCAGAAAACTAACATCAGTATTTGACACTATGAAGCTTTGTAAATTCATCGCACACTAGATTTTTTTATTTAATTCTCCTCATCTCCCTAATTTTTTTAATATTTTTTACTCTGTGTGTACCGCCTGCCATAATTTCGATAAATCCGTTTTTATAGCAGAAGATCATGCCTCATTTACAAAATAAAATAATTTACATTCGAAAACTTGCGGCAAGTTTAAGCAGATGTTCTCCGAAAAAAACACTCCATTCTGCACTAATGAATAATAATATTATGTTGGTTCATAAGACGCAATGTTTTTTTTATATCACACCGCATTGGCTGAAATTAACGGTACACCTGTAATAATATTGTTGTAATAACATGTGATCATAAAATTGTGTTACAGTCCTGGTTCCGGTCCAATTATGGTATGAAATGAAATAAATAAAAAACCATTATAAAAGTATGGTGTAGGTAGGTAACGAAACTGAAACATGTAAATATCGTGTCGGTTGATTATAAACTCTAGAAAATTTAAGACAGTGTGACTCACCAGTGGATCGGGCAGTTTTTCAAAAACATAAACTCTGACCCACTCGTGGACCATTCAGGTCGAACTCGTTAATTTACCGCCACGTCCACGTTGGCCACGTGTTACGCAAGTTTCGCTCGAACGCGACACGGATACAATGTTCAAACGCGGATTTCAGTCGTCAAAATTTCTCTGATCACGTAACGAAGCGAAAGAGGGAAAAAGTTACGTGAAACGCGGACAAACCGGCGGCGAGGAGCGAAAAAGTGAAAGTGCCGGTTCGGTTGCCGAAAAGATTCGAATCCGGCGTCGACCTGAGCCCTCGATTAATCAAGCTTTCGCGTTTTTCCACGATTCGATGACTCGAACGTGTCGGAACGACCCATTTATCGGGCAAAAAATCTCGATCTCGAAACGTCCGTTTCGATTGAACGATTTTAACGCTCGATTAGGATTTAAAATCATTTTTTGGTTCGAGATAGTATGCAGAAGGGAGATCATTCAAGCGAATATCCGGTAGGTTTAATTTTTTAGATGCAATTTTGACAATTTTCCTCCGTGTAATTTATATCGAATTCAATGGAAAAAATAGACTGAGAATTTTTTTATATAATTTTATTATCTGGTAATTATAAATAGGTTATAAACTTTATACCATAATTTGTTAAATATTTCTTGTGCAGTATGTACACATAAATTCAGCTCGATAACATTATCTTTGTTGAAGCTTCAATTATAATTGTTTCAATATACGGGTATCAACCATTTTGTTTGATGAAACTTTTAAATGCAATGCTGAAAAATTCAAGTTAATATATCTTTTAAATTAATCAATTTTCGACACGAGTGCTTTAATACTTTTTTGCAGAGAATAAAAAAATGAATGCCAAAATTTTGTGTCTACATTTTTAAAGCTATAGCTTGGCCCAGTTGCGCGGCTCGTCTTGGATTAAAAAAAAAGAAGTAGGTTTGTTACACATCAATAAATGTCCTTAAACGGCCTAATTTGAGTGTCTATCTATACTGTAGTGCCTTAACTTAAATTTTCATAGCTTCCATAAATGAACGATCAACAATATGAAATATTTATATTGAACTCTTTCTGTCTAGCAAAATGTATTAATAAATTTAATTTATTGAAGTTCATTATCATGTTGTATTAAACTCACAAAATGACATGGCGTAAAGTGGGAGATCCTTTCGACTGGTTGACAACGTGTTGCGAGTCACACAATTTTTTATAAATTATTAACCCTTTGCACTCGAAAAATTTCCAATGGACAATAATATAATATATTAGTAACAGGTAATGAAATAATTAATTCTGCGGCGATAGTAGCTTACACAATTATAATTTTTAAATAGCAATATTTAAATATTTAGAACTGTCAGATTTATTATCGGACTGTGGATGTTTATGCAATGTAGCACACCCAAATATTTGGAAACGCACATGTAAAACCATGAGAAAATAAACAGTTCTTGAAACATTTACAGAACAGAATTCATTTTTGTTATAGTTTAATTTCTGTAACTGCATTCACATAAATATAAAACTCAGTCGTGTCGCTGAGAGAATGATATCCTAAATTTATTCTTATTTTTATAACAAATGAAAACAGCATGGCGCCGTAGCAGAGTCTGTCGAGTGCAAATGGTTAATACTGCATTTAAATCGGCGCAAAAAATCACGTTATTGATTTTAACGATAATTTTTCTCAAGCAGTCAGGCTCGTCGCAATAAAAAGGGCACGTAGACGATCCCTCTCGAAGAATTACCCCTCGTTGGGCCGTCCGGGGAGGTAGAAAAATAAAAAAGGCTCCTCGAAACAGGATCCAAAATTACTCGTCTCGTTTCTTGTTTGCCCCTTTGCCCGGCGTTTTAAATACAGCTGCACTCACGTTGCATATTTACGCGTGCACTCGCCCGCACACCTGCTGATATTAGCGGCCACCGCAGGTGCATCTACCATTGCGCACGACACCTCGAATAACAGACATTCCACGCGATATTTCACGATCTTGCCACACCGAGAGACGAATGACAAATCCGCCAATAGTGTCTGTCCCTCTTTCGGGAATTTTTGCAATGACCGAAGTGCACTTACGGGGGAGTATCCGCTTATTCTTAACCTCTTTCGAGGGTATACGTTGGGATTTTTGTTTTAAAAAACTAAACGAAATATATTTATGAAACTTTACAGATTTATTTGTATATGTTTGTGCTATATTCATGAATTTTTGTACATTGTTATCGTGTAAACTGTAGTAATTATTTATTGGGGAACTGGACGGGTCGAAAAAATTAGATCACATGAGAAATACCACTGAAGTGATCTGAAATGGAAAACTAAAAAAAATTCTTAATTATTAGATTGATCGGAAAATTTTGTTTTATTTTGTAATCAAATGTGAATTTGTTATGATTGAAAAGAATTTATATTTTAATTTCTTATGTATTGCCCATGATTCTAAGACTGCCTTCTATGTGTCAGGCAGTTATTTATATCTCTCGAAAAAATAATAAAACAGTTGTTTCCTATCAGCCTAATAAAATACTAGTAAAAAATCGACGTTCATGTTTCAAATTGTTACCATTTTGTCAAAACCACTTTTTTTCCGGTTTGCGTAGTACAGGCGCCAGTTGCATTCATACTAATTAATAATCTTGTGAGCTTTTCATTTTAGATGACTTCCGCAGCAGTTATCGTGCGAGCCATCCGAAAAAGAATTTTTCAACCTGTCTACTTCCCCGCTGAATAATTATTGTAGTTTAAATCATAACAGTCTATAAAAATTCATGAACGTAGTACAAACGTACATGAATAAATCTGCGAAGTTTCATAAGGATATATTATTTAGTTTTTCCGTAAAAACTTCTGAAAATGTACCCTCAAAATACGCCGAGAAAGGAGAATACTAACCCCCTAACGCGATCGCTCGTCATTCTCAAGGTGTCATGGAGTTTCTATTTTCAACCTTGTCGCTATTTCTTTCCTCGTTTCAGAGAAAGACGACGCGGTACCGGATACTCGGGAATCGATTGTTCTTACGTTTCGTCGATCCGAGGCTTGTAAAGAGGCTGATAGGATATTCGGTCGAACATCGTTTCGCAATCCCCTTCGTCGACCTTGTCTGGGTTCTACGGAATCGCCAGCCTTCGGATATCGATTTCGAACTCGAGAAATCGCAGACTCCGGTATGATAATGCGATCGAGGCGATTACAGGTCGATACGGGCGACGTTGACCGTGAAAACGTCTGACAGAACTCTGTGGAGTGTTTAATAAATAATAAATAATGATACGGTCCGTGGTACATAACTGTTCTACATTTATTCTATTTACAATGAATTTCTTAATTTCGTTTTTAAAGAATTAGCAATGACACATGCCGATTTTTGTGAAAATACTCGACACTTACATATTTCTTCCACTTGAATCGGTGAAAACAGTCATTACCGTTCGTATTTGAAAACCTATTTAATCGAATATTTCGGAAAATATTGGGTGTAAAAAAAACTCATAATGCAAATTGTGTATTTCTTGAATAACGAATACAGCTTTGTAAGCAGATCTCTGTAAAATTTAAGTGTTACAATAGTATGTTAAATATTACCATTTTGCGAGTTTTCTTTGTAAAATGTTGATCCCATTTCATGAAAAAACATATATTAAAAAATGGTGAAGATTCACAACTGTTTGCGATTGACACGATGTTTTGGAAAAATATTCTTGAAATAAGATTCGTTCCAGAAATATACAAATTAAAATTTCTCTGCTTATCTAAGTGCATATATTTATAGAGATAAAGAATCTATATCTGAAGTTATTTTTGTTATGCAGAAAAATAATACTGTCTTGTAAACATCGTTCGTCGTGTGAAAACGTGGTTGGTCGAATATCCAAAAAATTCGATCATACTATATCGAATATAATTTCAATAAACTTAACTATCAGCGTGTCATCAATTAGTTCAAGTAATCAAGGTTCTATTAAATTTCATTTTACCTTAAATTTTCATATATTTGTACACACAGAAGAATAAATATTGAAACCAACTTTCGATAATTTGCGTTACTTGTACACATACATATAAACGAAAATTATTCGATTTCGAAATCGGGGGTCCAGAAATTTTCGCACGCCGCTATACGAATTGACCACCAGTTCTGGACCTGACTGTAGCGGCCGTTCGCGTACGAGAGATAGCTCTTTCAGAGCGATCAGTCTTCACAGCGAAAGGGTTAGAAATCATGTAACAATGACGTTTTAATTGTTTCTACTGGTATTTCCACCGTCATAAAAAGCAGCGAGCAACTTTCATCCGGTTATCGAAATACTGTTAACCGAACTTTCTATTTAAATGCCTTCGGCCAGACTTTCAATCGTCCGAACTTTCGTTGAACGTGTACTTTCGAATATCCTAGAGACCAATAATCGATAAACTATCTCGTGCAATCGATTAACAGCGGGAAGCTTTTCGCTTTTTGAAAAGCATCAGGAACATCCAGGAGACCAGCTCGATCGTTGTTTAATCGCGAAAATCAAATACTTCCGTGTCGATAACGACGATGAAGCGTGTCGGTACGATGTTAAAAATAATCATATCGATATACACTAAAGATTGTGCTAATTTTCTTTTTTTTATAAAATTACACGTGTCGGGGATTCCTATAACCATGAACAATATTTGTAAACACTTTAACACACGTTTGGTGAAATAATTATTTATTTGTCTGCGTTGATGACAATTAATTGTTTTTTAATTCGCTTGAATGTGTGACCGGATGTTTGACAACGCGAGGTCACGGCAGTTGGGTCGCCAATTTTATTGAAATTGTATTTGGTGAATCTACAAGGAAAATTAGTGTACACTTGTACGAGTGTTTATGCTAATACGCGTTATTTACATCGATGTTTAACCTTAAACATTAGGAGAGCTCACAGTGCTGTCGTAATTACGGAATTATTTTTCATGATCGAGACTCATCCATGTCGCAGTGTTTTTTTTAAATATATTCCTCATTATCGTTGAATTTTATATTGAAATAAATTATTGTGACAAATACATTTTACTACCATTATTACAAAAAAAATCACAATTGGAATGCTGATACATATATTATAAAAGCAACTGTACTTCAACCATAGAAATTATTCCTCTCCATTGTCAAATTTATGACGTTCATATTTTTTTCACAAAGTGTAAGTTTTATTAGAAAATTACAGAATGCTGTTGAAGGTTTAAACGGTTTTCTTTCATTATTATAGTAGCCACTTTCTTTTGAACGAATGCACCGTTGTTGCACAACGAGTCCTTGAAACACTCGTTTCGAGAGGATTTTGCCTGAATTAAGGTAACGGTCCCACAGAATGCGATGTAAACGCGAAAAAGTGGCTTAATGATTGTAGCAGACATGACTCAAGGGAGCAGCAGTAATGAAATAAAACTTCGAGATCGACAAACGCACGACTTTCTTATCGACTCCCACGATTAACTTTCTGCTCTAATTAATCCACGTTTTGTGCTCCTCTCAAATCAGTACATCTCGTTACAAAAAGCTGGGCCCTCCTTTTTCAGCGACTATTTTGGAACACGATTTCGCGTTAATTTTGTTTATCGGTGATGGCACGTTTTTTGTTTTAAAAACATTGTGCAATTATCTTTGTCCAAGGCTCTTTCGTAATTGCCTGTGCTAAATGTAGTTTCTTTGATAAGGTTCAAGGGCTTTAGTTAAATTGTTTCAGACGTCCATTTCGTGAGATACGTGAATCTAATCGATTTAATTTATTGAAATATGTGGGGTTCCTTATTTGATCAGTATTAATAATATTTATTTATGTTTATTGTAGATCAGAATGGAGAATGTATGCAGAAGAAAAAAATAAAGATGTAGATATATATACCTACGAGATTTCATTAAATTAAATCCTAGATTTATTTATAAAATGCTTCTAATTTTAAGAATCGAAAATATAGAATATTAAATAGAAATTAAGAATAAAATATTTACAAATAAAAATGTTGAAATTAATCAAATGTGGGACTTCAGAAATATTACAATTTCTCCAGCATATGATCGATTGCATGATTCACTATAGTAAGGTTAATAATACATTATCTGATAAGAGTCTGCAGATAGAATTAACAAAGAATGTACAAATACAAAACATGTAATAAGATGTGAAAATAAAATAAAGTGAGAGGTTGTTTATTGAAATTAGACTTTATATAATAATTTAAAAAAGAGTTTGAACTAAGATATAACCTATTATTTAAAACGTTCCCTGCCGCGGTAGAAAATCCCGTAACTAGACAGACGACAAAGAAATGGCTATTTATTAATGCACGTGGTTGATTGCACAAATATTTATCTATTTGATATTACATTTTCTGTTTCTGCTATCATTTCAACGTGAATGTTGAACAAAATTTCATAAGGGTTAGTAGTTATGTGGTCAAATTAAAATTGACGCGTGTACCGAAAACGGTACACGTGGCAGGGAGCTTGTTAACGAACGAATGCCAGTGAAAGGAACAGCGTAAAAAGGAATCGATTTCAAATACTGAGTACGGCGTATGAATAAGTTCACTAGCTTTATTTGTATGAAGGTCGATCGACCTCCGTTTTTAAAAATATTCCAGACAGTTTGATGAAGTAATTGTCATAATTTTGTCGATTGCAGTAAACCTGGCAGACAGCGGAGGCCAGAGAGTAGACATGACGCATTTCGATCTGCTGAAGGTCCTTGGAACTGGAGGTACGTGAATGAAATCCTTTAAATGTCCTTAAATCCATAATGCAACCGCAAATGAAGCTTCCCAGCTTCAATTTTGAATAATACATTCGGTCCGCTACGCGAATAAATCAATATTTTAATTACCATAAATAATGCTGCTGGCATAGCGTTAAAAAGTTGCAAAACAATTTTTAATTACCATAAGTAATGTTACTGACACGGTGTTAAACACTTTTCACGCCGAAGAGACTGCATAACTGCTCTTCAGAGTGCTTATTATCGATTATAACACTCCCGTTGTAACATACAATGTTTCTCGTAAATAGAATATCCTCGACGCTCGATTCACGCCTTTTCAGTCTCCATTTATAGCAATCTCATTAAATTTCCAAAGGCTCAGGGAGATGCGCGTTATTGAAATTTTTATCGATGCTTAACATGTTCACTGGCTACAGCTTAACTTAATCGAACCACTGGTGATTTTCATAACATTCTGAGACAGATTCGTATTATAATGAGGATACAATATATCGTGGATATGATGGAATAATTAATCTCTGCACGATCGAATTTAATAAACTTGAGAAGATTATATTTATTTAACACGAATTCATAGTTCTTAAAGAAAAATTGTTAAATTTCAGAAGACTCAGAGGAGTTGAAAAAACTCTAAATGTGCCAAAATATGCATAGGAACCTATTACTTGGTCTAATATATTTTCCATAATTATTTCAGGTCATCCCATAAATCATTTTTAAATGTGACGTCAAATAATTAAGTAAATAATTCAATAATTTCACTCATTTTTAATTATGGATAGTGTCCTCATTCCAGTACTTTCACAATTCTTTAACTGGATTTTCAACAAACGTCTATAGTTTCAAAATTTATTGCAACCAATTAGTATCGTTGAATTGTTTATCAACCGAAAAATCGTCGAGCTATCTGAGTAGGTAATAGTTGATACGTATAATAAATTTTCAGTAGCTCCAACGCCGACATGACATTTTCTCTTTGCTATAAACAATATACATCTTTGACGTTTCACCACGTGCAGTGAAACTTTTATCAGATCCAGTCGAATAATATATTTATACTTATTTAAAGTATGTTTTATAAAATATTACTTATGGGATGACCTGATACTGGAAATAGTCTTTTTGAATAACGTCATCAGGTCGTGTTAATCAACCCGCTAGATTTCACAGATTCATGCTCGCCGATCGTTAATTCGTCTAACATCAGTTATTTAACACATTGACTGCCACGTTGTTAGCTGTAAATTTCAAAATTCCTACATTTTTATACAGAACGAATATACCCCTAAATAATATGCATTCTCATCAATAATATTAATAAATTTTATAATTTTTCTATCGGTTCCGTTAGACCTGTTCAGACGTATTTATTAATGCTACACAGGATCAAACGAGTGATGTTTGAATCGAAGTGTTACCCATGTATGGGTGACATGGCAGTCAATGTATTAAGGTGCAGATCCACGATGAGATATTTTACGAGATTTTCCTTTCATGAGACTTAACATATACATACATAGTTGTTGCTCAAGTTTTTATCTTATGCGAAGAAAATCTCATAAAATATCTCATCGTGGATCTGCTCCTTTAAAAATAAAATGTATTTCATGATAATCAACGCTCTAGGAGCTGGTACACGAGATAAGAGTAGAAAAACTTCTGTGCAGCTTACGGAAAGGTGTTCCTGGTGCGAAAGAGAACCGGGACCGATGCTGGCCGTCTTTACGCCATGAAAGTCCTGAAGAAAGCGTCCATCGTGCAAAAGAAGAAGACGACGGAGCATACGAAGACGGAGAGACAAGTTCTGGAGGCCGTTCGAGACAGTCCTTTTTTAGTTACGTTACATTACGCCTTTCAGACGGACGCGAAGCTCCACTTAATTTTAGGTAAAGCATTATCCCATTCGCACGGTTTCGCCAACAAAAAAAACTGACTTATCCTCGATCGTTCGTTCCGCCGACTATTCTGTTGACGCGTCTCAGCAACGTAGATAAACCGAGGAAGAAAGAGAATATCGTATCTGAAGTTCTAGAAACTTTTTGTTCGGCGTACCGTGTTTTCGATCGGCTATTTTAAGACTTTGCGAAGATGATTCGCGCTCGAACACAAATACAGGGCGTTCCAGGGATCGTGATATTGGCCCGTTGCTGATAAAATGACCAATCTTTAACCCTTTCATGTGCTCAGAAATATTTACGCAAAAGATTCACTCATTTTCGCTTTACGCTTCAATTAATGTTAGAAGTTCATTATACTATGTTTCATTGGAAATTAGTTAAACTTATTCAGTTTATTATGTTATATGTTGCAGTTACTACATATGTAAATAACATTTTTATGTTCACCATATACAGCCGCGTCCATAACTCATGGAATTAAATTTTAATCAACTGCATGAGTTGATTAACAAAGCAAATATTCTTCTATATTTTGGAGTTACTTTTTCATGTACAGTCACCTCATTTCCGATTGCACCGCCGTTACCAGGACGTCCTGTATAATGTGTACATAGTCTGACCTGGCTAACTCGAGTGTATCGAAGAGTGTATCGTAGCATCGACATGGTTTAAACAACGAAGAACTTTGCGTTTTCAGATTATGTCAGCGGCGGCGAGTTGTTTACGCATCTGTATCAACGTGAACACTTCACCGAGGACGAAGTGCGGATTTATATCGGAGAGGTTATTTTGGCGCTGGAACATCTACACAAAGTAAATTTTTCTGCTTCTTATTTATTTGGTTACTCTAAACCGGACGGACCTTTTAGGTAAACAGTTATGGCTGTTGCTGATAGCTTCCAAAATTTTGTTTATTTGTTAAAAGACAACACAGATTTATGAAAAACAGATGAACCTGCGTATACATATTGTTACGTGCCAGATTATAAATTCTATTTATTGGATCAGCGTGGTTAAATCGGAGAAAAATTATATTTATTCGATGGTATCAAAGTTGTTGAATAAAAAAAAAAATACACGCGCGTGTATGAGTTAGGCCTCATACCTTTGTGAAAAATATTTAAATAAAAAAAAAGGAGATAAAGATACATGTCTAGTTACAAAAATATTTGAACAGGGTAAATGAATAAAATATACAATTAGATTGATTATATGTTAAGATAGTGGAATATAGATGTAAAGTAACAAAATGGAGGCACAATATATAGGTACGAGCATATTAACAATATAATTGATTACAATATTAAAGCTTGTTCAAATACATCCATAACTGACTATGTGTGTCAATGTCTCTGAAGAACTTGAAGAAAGAACAGTTTCTAAGTTTTCCAGTTGGTGTATTAAAATCAATTAGTACTAAAATCGTAAAACGTGTACCGTAATAATTTTCAATACAGAATTCAAGTCTAAAAGATACCTCCTTTTCTCTAAAACTCGTTTCTACCATTCGACGAGTTCTACCAGCCTGCAAAGTTAATACTCACAGTTCAGGAACACACCTGCGTTATACGTGTAACAATTGATATACAGGCTGTCCCAAAAAAGGTGCATGCATACAGCGAATACCCTATTCTCAATTGCTCGTACCTCGAAAACGAAATCGCAGATTACAAAATGGTAAAGGACCGTTCGATATGTTTTGCCACGGAGAATCTGCAGTTTTCGGATTATGCAACCTTTTTGGGACATCCTGCACACTGCTATCGGACGAAATTAACGTGACGAAATTTTCTGTTTCAGCTGGGCATCATTTACAGGGACATCAAGCTGGAGAATATTTTATTAGACAGGGAAGGGCATATCGTGTTAACAGATTTCGGGCTGAGCAAAGAGTTCCTGCCACACGAAAGGGACAGCAATGCTCGTGCTTACTCCTTTTGCGGAACTATCGAGTACATGGCACCGGAAGTGGTACGAGGGGGCTCAGCGGGCCACGATATTGTGAGTCAGGATGAATTTACGTCACGATTTGTTCCCTTCGTTCTTGGAACACCGTTATCGCGTTCGAAATATATTTATCGTCCATTCCACTTTCCAGTACCTGTATTTTTGTAGCCTGAGCCATGTCAAAAGACGATCATCATTCATAGAACGTTTGCCTGTACGCTATTCGGTTGACACGTTGACTGCCAGAGTGAAAACTCCCATGCCTGGTCAGACATTCTATTAGATTCTTGAGAAATAAATGGCCAATCATCCAGTGGCCATTAAATGGTCTAGAATAGTTGTATGATCTACCCCAAGTTCTAGCATATGCTCACGAGATGATTTTCTTGGATTGTCTTCAATTATCGTTCTTAAAACGTATCTATCTACTGTTGGTCTGCGTCCTCGGACTTGTTGATTCAAGAGGCACGTGTTACCTGAACAAAATTTCAAAACCAACGAAGTGTTGCGCGTTCACTAGCTTATCGTTGCCACAAGCCTTCTGTATATTTCGGGTAGCTTCTGCAGCGTTATGCCCCAGTTTGAACTCGTGAAGCAACACTCTTCGTAAATCGCGGTTGCTCATACTCGAAGAAAATGTACGAACTTAAGCTTCTACAAACAATTTAGCAAAGTAACGCAGGCACCCTATATTGTGGAGACTAAAATTTATCGCTATGTAAAAAGAATTGAAGGAAGACAACAACTGTTGCCTCAGTAACACAGTGAAGTCAGGCATCTTTAAATTGGCCATTTATTTCTCATCGACCTCACATAATATTCCATTTCATATATAAATTAGACAGAAAAAAATATATGATTGTTCAATTGCACTGTCTTAGCCCTCTATACTTATTATGATATTAATTCCATTTAAAATTGTAATAAAGTTAGTATTTAATTAAATAAAATTCAATGCATCGATCATCAGTGACCCCTACGGCAGTCAACGTGTTAACGTTTGTACACGCGCAGGAATTAACTCCTTGCGTTGGGATAACGTTTCGCAAGATAAAGATGTTAGACACGTCTTTTGTGTACGGGATGAGTCGTTTTGACTTCGCACCTTAAACGATTTCTTTAGTTTTGATGTTAAAAGAAACGACTACGATGAGTACTCATACTTTTTAAAATTAGTAGGGGACCTAACTTTTGTTCTTGGTACACTGTATTTTTTTCTGACAGTCGTGTGGTTAATGCAAAGAGGAATTTAATGGTTTACAGTTTTATGAAGTTGAATATTTAAATAGAATGTACGTGATTTTCTGAGTTCTTCAAGTTGTTTAGTAATGGATGATTTTTTGATGGCGTTATCTATAACATAGCACAGTATCCTCTTTCATGTAGAATAACAAGAAGATCGTGTGCACTGTACACACTTATTACAATAATTTAACTATCTTCCTATCTACCATCAAGAATTTACCCATCTTTTACATCTAGGAACTCGTGATATCGTACAGTTACAGTGTAAATATTCAGGTTAGAGGTCATCCGAATAAATTTCTCTTTGCATCCGCTACAAGACTCTCTACAGAAAATACGATATTCCACTTAAACAAATCCGGGTGACCCTGAAATCTGAAAATATGTGAGACTTAAAAATAAATTTTAAATATCCGATGCACTCCGTTAAACAGAACACACTTTATTTTATATATTTGTCTGCAATACCCAAACTGAAACAGTTATTTAAGGTGTCAAGTTCTAGTGACTCACCCCAGATGAACTATTAGTAAAATGTTCACCCAAGCAGGCGTATGCTATGGTCAGTTATGCAATAGTTGTGGAGATAATCAAATCATAACGTATACGTTTGGTATCTTCAAATTCTAATTTAAACAAATGATTATTATGATTGAAAATTCAAAATTAAATTGCCAATGCAAGAGGTGAGCATAGTCTGTGGTCTATTAAAATCTTGCTTTCGGTTCTTATCAATGAAACAGAAATTACAGTTGTACCTATCTGTTAGACCAAGTAATCCGAAACGTTCCAAACGCAATGAAGGGACGGAATACCGCGTGAAAGGTCTGATCGAATCGACTGATTTTCAGGCCGTGGACTGGTGGAGCGTGGGCGTGCTCACGTACGAATTGCTGACCGGCGCGTCGCCTTTTACGGTCGAAGGCGAGAAGAACACGCAGCAGGACATCTCCCGAAGAATACTGAAAACGGACCCACCGATCCCCAGCCACCTGAACCCAATGGTTCGGGACTTCATTCTGCGTCTCCTGGTAAAAGATCCACGACAGAGGCTCGGTGGTGGTCCGGGCGACGCGAAAGAGCTGAAAGAGCACCCGTTCTTCAGGAAAGCTCCACCTCCCTTCAGCTGGGATGCTTTGGAGAAACGACAGATCCCTCCGCCCTTCGTTCCTCGTATCACCCACGAGCTGGACACCAGCAACTTCTCGGACGAGTTCACCAAGATGATCGCCGCAGACAGTCCAGCTGTCGTTCCACCTAATTACGACAAAATTTTCAGGGGCTACTCGTACGTGGCACCCTCTATACTCTTCGGAGACAACGCAGTCAGTAAAGACATCTTGAAGGAAGCCGCAAAGGCCAGTTCGGAATGCCAACGACCATCTGCGTCTGACGTACTGGCGGCCAGGTTCGAGGAATCCACGTTCTTCCAGACGTACGAGCTGGATCCTCGCGAGGAAGCCCTAGGGGATGGGAGTTTCTCCGTATGTCGCAAGTGCAGGCACAGGAAAACGTTGGAAGAGTACGCGGTGAAGATCGTCAGTCGCAGGATCGACTGTGGCAGGGAGGCCAGCCTGCTACGAACCTGCCAAGGTCACCCGAACGTAGTCAAACTGATCGAGGTACACCAGGACAGAGCACACACGTACCTGGTGATGGAGCTGCTCTCCGGAGGGGAACTCCTTCGACGACCTCGACCCTTCACGGAGCAGCAAGCAAGCAGAATAATGCGTCAGCTCGCGTCAGCGGTTCGTTTCATGCACTCCAGAGGCGTGGTGCACAGAGACCTGAAGCCTGAGAACATAGTGTTCGCCCACAAGGGCGAGGATTCATCTGTGAAGATCGTGGACTTTGGTTTCGCGAGGATAAAACGAGGCTGCGAGCCTTTGCACACGCCGTGCTTTACACTTCCATACGCTGCTCCCGAGGTGGTGGCCAGACAGGGTTACGATCAGAGTTGCGATCTATGGAGTCTAGGAGCCATTCTGTACTCGATGCTGTCAGGCAAACCGCCGTTTAGAACCGGATCACCCGACCTGGCTACCAGAATTCGAGCAGGAGAAATTGATTTTGACGGAGACGCCTGGAGCCACGTGTCCTGCCTGGCCAAGCAGGTGGCGAAGGGTCTGTTGACCGTCGATCCGAACAAAAGACTGACGGCGAGCGCGCTTGCCAATCATCCTTGGCTACTGGAGTCCAGTGCGCCTGTGGAAACGGTCGCGCTGGACTTCAACACGAACACGTGTTTCCTGGAGAAACCGGAGGGCTTCCGGCTGAGAGAGGTGGACGGAGCCCGACTAGCTCAGAGACGAAAGCTGCACAAACGATCCACCTCCAGTTCAGTGTCCTCGTCAGCGTCCACCACCTCCTCCAGCCCGTCGGTGCAGCTGCTTCGACCACCCAGCGCAGCCACGAACCCCGTCGCTTCTGCCTCGCCAGCTCAGCCCAGCGCTTTCGACTTCGGCGAGGACAAGGTGAACGAGTATCTCAGCTCGTTGTCGTCTTCCTCGGACTCGAACTCGCCGAGGATCATGCAACAGGACGGCCCGAAGAAGCGACGCAAGCGCGAGGACGAGGAGGATGAGGCAACAAAATCGAAGAGGCACAAGAGACACGCGGACAGTGAGATTTGTAAAACAAGGACTGGTCCCGTGACGAGGGCTAGGAAAAGAAAGTTGGAGGAGGAGAGTGTGGTTAGTTTGACGGAGTCGCCCGAGTCCTCGCACGCGGATCTGAGGGACCTACACAGAAAACACAAGACCGGGAAACGACCGAAACGGCTCGCCACCATCATAGTCGAATAGATTGAGCCGCTCATTATCGATTCAACGATTTCCCGTTTCGTGTCCTATGCATTTCACGTGATGTAACATTGCTGCCTTCGAAGCTCGCGCGCCGAGCATACATTGCGTCATTCCTATTTCCGGAACACTGCCCAGCGAATCCTCTTTTGAACTTTGTGCGCATTCTTTGACCTTTTCTTTCATGCAACGACCAAGTATTTCCGTTTCCTGAGCTCGTCCGTTTGGCTGGTTTTCTATCCGAGAAACTGGGTAATCTGTTACTGGATAAATACATACCTCTTAGGCGTGGGATACAGCCTACAGAGTTCTTGCGCATTCAGTTTGAAATGGGATCTCTGGATGACACGTTCCTCGTCGCAATCTTTAAATTATTCTAGATACGTTTAATTTTATGCCATGCTTAGGGTTACACGTATTATCGATCGGAGCTGTGAAAAATAGTATTTCAAGTAGAAAATAAACGCCAGCCCGCGTTGCCTTTCTCTTATACACAGCTCAACATACTGGGTGTCCCAGGATTTTTCGAAGTAGGCCGACATATTTTAATACCAGAGGCAAGGGGGAAATGCTGTGTTATCACGTAACCATAAATGCTTTATTGAAAAGTTGTTATTAATGCATTCATTAAAGTGAAACAATGTTATATTGTGACAAGAATAGCCTACTTCTTGGGATGAAACAGTAACAATAGGTGATTAATAATTCATTTCAATTATTCAATATAGATTTTTAAATAGATTAGATGAATATACTGCTCAACGAAATTAGGTGTCCAGATTTCTAGATGATCTTGGAAAATGTACCAAGCGTCACACATGTAAGGAATATTGCTCATTCAATATTCTAATATTTTCAGTCTGTTTATTATGTATAGTATGTACATATTTTGTTCTAAGTTGCTTGTTTCTGTTTATAGAACATACTGGTAACTAATTAACCAAAAAAAAAAAAAGAAAAGTGGGACGCCCTGTACTTTGCTTCAGAAACCAATAGGTGAGGATGTTACAGTATTACATGTTGGTTTCTACGACTCAGTTTCAGTATTGATTAACAATAAAATCAACACGGAATTTAACACAGAAGTTTATCAAGCCGGAGGTGCGATCGAGCAAGGATAATCGTGTTCTGCTCCCATTATTTTCTATCGCGAATACTATGTTTCCTCAGCTCTCGGTACTGTGTATGTACATACGTCGTCGTTGTTAATTTTAATGTACTCGTTGCGGGGAACATCAGACGTTGCGACGCGGTCCGATCTCGACGGAGTCGTGTTCCCGTTAACCGCAACGATGGAAGATCAAACCGAGCGTTAACTTCTCGTTAAATACTTCTTTTTTCTTTTTATTTTTGTCACGTTGTCTGTGATCAACTGAACGTCGTCGAAGTGCTTCATCGTTTATTCGAGCGTTCCGGACGTCCGAACAATCGCCTTCTACTCTTTCCCTTATCTTTCCAAGACGTCAGAAGAGGAAAACATAATAATAATAATAATAATAGTAGTAAGAATAACGGTGGGAAGAATGAAGGAGCAGGGGTGAACGCGCGAGCGAACTCCAAAGTGAGAAAGGAGGAGAGATTTTGTAAAATTCCAAATACATAGCAAATGTGCCTCAGATACTCACCGCGACGGTGTGAGTGGAAGAAAGACAATTGAGTTAGGAGTACGTTTCGAGAACGGCGAAGAAAACTTATTTATTTAAACGAAAACTAGCAGAGAGGAGGTGTAAGTACGCGGGGATGGATGATCGTCCTCCGCGCAAGATAACGACTTTACAGACTAATCGAAGCGGTTCCGTTTACGAGCATATATCGAACGCTATTCTTATACATTGATTTTTAGTCCTGAATCTTTATAAAAATATTATATATATATATATACATATATATACTTATACACGACGGACACGAAAACAAGAAAAAAAATCGTATACATGTGTATATTGTAGGGTGTTAGAGGTTAGGGTCGAAGTGTCTAATCGAGTATTATGTGTTTTTCGCAATTTCTTCGTTTCGTACGGATTCTACGTGTTACTTCTCGAACAAAGACGAAGCGTCGAAACGTTGTGTGAACGGACGATACAGAGAGGGAACGTGTGTCTTTCCGGGGAGATTTATTTGCGAGTTTCGTGATTGAGGATCGTGGGATCGTGGGTAGATTTATTTTCGTAGGATTTTTTAGTGCGACGCCTTAACTCCTCGCTGCTTCGGAAGCTTCGGAATTCTAGTCTGAGGAACAGTCTGGCGTGGAACCCGTTCGAAATTTCGTGATTCTCGTTTCCGCAATAAATGATTTCAAGGTCAGGCGCAGGGAGGAGTTAAAGCTTCCATAGATGCGAGAATGTGAAAGAAAGAACGATAAGATGGAGATGAGAACTGAGGGAAAAGCGACTCGTCGAACGAGTGATGTTACTGTCCGACCACTTACTCTGGAGACTCGGAGGCGTGGCATAGGGAGACCTTATTACAGTGACAACCGTTAACTGACGCATTTCTGTTGATAAATTGCTGATACATTCATCAGGAAAATGTAAACAAAGATTTCTTAGTGATTTAAACTTGAAACTTTTTTATAAATTTTGTTATATATACGTCATCACAGATACAGAGGATTTGAAAATAAGGATTTATAAAATCGTGCTAGAGAAGAAAGATATAAAATTTAAAATTTCATTATCTTCTTTTAATGGCGATTTCAAGGTTAACTTGTTCTCTGCAAATGGAATGGCATATTTTCTTGTGAATATTTAAAATTTCATTATCTTATCTCAAGTCTTATTTCAAGTGCCATTTCAAACAAGTTAAGATCACATCATTGGGGGTCACTACATTTTTTTGTACTTATGATTTAAAGAAAACAAGATTATCTTCAAGTGACCGTTTGAAGGAATTAGTAAATGTGTTTTTTATGCCATCCGAGTGGGCAGAAGAAATTGTTGCTCTGATGAATTAGTTCAATTTCAGTGTTCTTAAACCGTCTATAGGTGTAAAAATAAATATTTACAAGTTCTTGGTTAAAATATGTAAAAAGACGGAACTGAAAATTTGTCAACGCTTAATAAGCCCCGCCTTCGGGACTCAAGACTATGTCGTCGGACTGTACTTGGTTACAAGTTTGCAACGCGTTCCATGGACGATTTGAGGGAAAAGAGTGTGAGATTAAGCGGCGGAGAAGACTGAAAAAGGTTGTATACAGACTCAGGGAACAGAGAGACGCAACCGAGAAACTCTACAGGGTGATGCGGGAGAAGATATCAATTTTTTTGGAGAACTCTGGAAACTAATTCTAAATGAAAAGCACATGCAAATGTGTGCTGCTCAAATTAATTAGAGAATCGTATACTTAAATAATTCGTTGCTTAGCAAAATGTGAAGTACTTTAAAACCTTCATACGCTAACTATAACAGAACTACAGTAAACATTTTACTGTAACAACTATACAATAGTTCTCATTGTTTCTCAGGTATGCCCAATGTTATTTAAAAATCAGATTTTCTAATTAATTCTAGCAGTGTATTTAACCCTCAATGATCATCAGAATACAAATAGCTGAATTTTACTTCTCTTTTTATTTAAAATTAGGTTTAGAATTTATCGACATTTTCTCCGGGATCACTCTGTTCAATCGATTACGAGGATAAGCGTTCGACGGAAACGCGTGCTTCTACCAAAGACGACCGAAGCAAGCAAAGTTGCTCTGCAAAGACCAAAAAACACTAAAAAAAAAAGAAACAAATATAATGAAACTACTGCGCTTACCTTTTCGAGAGAGCGTGCGAAAACGTTTACTGAATCGTGATTTTCAGGCGTGTAACAGTTATCGTACATGAAGAAATATTTAATGAAAAAAAAAACGGAACAGATATAAGAAAAAAAGAATTCTATATATAAATATATATATATTTAATATAAGACTATATTAGAAAATCATATTTCTTTAATAAGAGGATATTTCTATTTAGGATCGTAAAAAGTCATTGAGTCTTTATAAGTTGAATCAGTTGGCGCCTCGATGAAAGGAGATGCTGATTTCTTTTTTTTTTTCTATAGATACATATATAAATATATATATCACTGTTACGTTATTAATGAGAAAAGAAGTCCTTCAAGAGTTACATGCACACGTATACGAGCGTGTATTTGCGCGTGTATATTTATACAGGAGGTCGTGAGAGTCTAGTGCATTCTTTTGCCGATTCGAATCAATCGAACGAGACCATATCACATCGATTCGAGTGTTTAAGTTTCACGAGGTACACGTGTAGAGCGTTTCTTCCGGTTCGAACGACGAGGAAGCAAACACCGAAAGGAGGGAGTATTCATCGAAGGAAACGTGTGTTCTCGCCGCGTTATAATTTAGTCCGAATTTATTATTCATCCACACGAATTAATGAAATTGTGCGATAGACTTTTGAGGCGTCCTACATGCATATATTATATATAGTTATATACGAATTCAAGCTTGTACCATACGATAAAGAGTGCTGTTCTGTTGCTATAAGTACGTAAGAGAGACGAAATACCTTTGTTACTACTGGTTGTTAAATATATCATAACATAATATTTATTTACATAACGGATTTTCATTGTCGCTTTAATTACCTTGAACCGTATGATTTTAGACATTCTTTTATGTGGTATATTTTCATAAATGTACCCTATATTTGTATAGTTTTCTTTTTTGTTTGTATGTATCAATAATTGTTCGGGTATTTTTTTAATCAGTTTTTAGAGGATACAATATTATTATTGAATAACGAGAATTTCAATACACATTTGCAATAAGTTTAATTTTTCTTTATTTATATGTTAATTAAATATAAATTTTTGTATCGATATTGTGCAGTGTCAAATGATGATTATATTACTTTCGATAATTTTACGTCTATAAAGAAAATTTTGAGAGAAAAAAAAGATAATCGATCCTGCCAGGATTCGAACCTGGAATCTTCTGATCCGTAGTCAGACGCGTTATCCGTTGCGCCACAGGACCGCATTGATAACGTTTTTAATTTTCTTCTACTTATACAGTAAATCAGATACAACGATTTAATGAATTTTTTAACATACTTCATTTTAAAAAAAGTCTTATTAATTAATTTATAATTGGAAAGCTACACAGAAGAGACTTTTTTTTTATTTTTTTAGAAAGCTGGAGTACAGAATTTTGTCTGTAAGATCACTACATGCATACTAAACACAATTTCAATATTTATGTACTATTTCTTATTTATAAAGAAATATTCAGGTACAAAGTGAAATAATTAGGTAGTTAGTTCAACAAACATGTAACGTAAATGCATAAAACAAAATGGAGATTGGAAATAATAAGAGTAAGATAATAGCATCCGCAAAATGTGTATAAAAATTTTTAACTTTATTCTGTAATTTGAAAATTAAATTTAAATGCATTCTGTACAGTATCAACAGGATCTTCAATTAGATCTGAAAGTGTATTGCTACTTGAATGTTGTTTCTCCTTCTGTTTGCCGCAAGAGGCTTTCTTGAAAAATACACATTTTTTGTTTTGTGCAGGAGTTTGTACAAATTTCATGGAGGATGTGGTTTTGCTAAGCTTTTGCTCATCCAGAGCCATTTTTTCTCTATAGTTTCCTAACGTATTCCTCATTATTTGCCTTTTTTTGATCAAAGGTGCTGTGTTGCTCTTCAAAATACTTATATTCTTGCTTAGGTCGTGCACTTGCTTTTCTGGAAGTTTTCCAGTGGCCAGGCACATTTCTAATTGTTGGATACACCAGCATAACTCTAATTCAAATTGATCTTCTGCTTCCTGGGTTAAACCACTCGATGTATCTGTATTTGCAGTTGCTGAATTTGTTCCTTTCGGTGGTTCTGTGGCCTTTTTGATCGTTGTTTTTTTGGTAGCCTGAAATTACTGTAATTTATTGAGGGCTGAACATTCTTACTGGCTTCAATGGCTATAAAATGCAATAGAACATCGATAGGAGAATGAAACATTTTAGATAATCGATTCAGACGACTCGTCGTTCTACTGCACAGGTTAGGTTCTAGAGCACACGTGTTCGTTATTAAACCAATAACAAATTAAAAGAATACATAATTAATATACCGGTTTAGGTTTTGGTGGCATTGTTTATTATACTTAATCTGAAATAGTTTAATTATTCCTCTGATTAACAATGTTTTCTTGGTTATGTTCAAGTTCTGTCAGTGTTTATACATATTATTGGTCATTGTTACATCCATAGACGAAATATAAGGTAGACCACTCACGCAATGTATTTTTGAATCATACGCTCCAGGGCTCTAGAGCCATCGACAAACTACAGAATAGATCTATCATTCAACGTATTTTTGTGTCACGTTCGCGAGCCCTCTTACCATTTTTGTGTCACATCCTACCATATCGATCGTGACTGACTTTACATCACAGCGCCATTGGTGGTAGGAATCAAAATCAAAAACACTGATAGACACTTGTTATTTCATTTTGTCTTCAAATACAATTTTGAATCCCTTTAATTCCATTAAGGTGGAGACCCGACCCACGATAAGACAAAAATTTCGTGTCTCGCATGAGACTTTAATGTCATTAGACAATTATTTCAATGTGTTTCCACTATTGGGCAAATTTTGATGTCATCCTTCATTAACTCACATCTCACATGAAAATTTTGTCTCGTTTAACCCTTCGGCGGGCGCGTAGCAGTATTTTATGCAGCATTTTTACTTGTTTACAGATTTCATTGCAATTCTTAGTTGTACACCAGTGTCCATAGAGATGTGTTTGATAGACTATTATAGGAAACACGTAATACAAAAATCGTAGCTATTTAAGTACTGTATCAGTAGTAATTGACGAAGATGTTACACAGTTTCTGTCACAATATCGACCACCGGCTGAGGCATGAATCAACCGATAGCTTATTTGACGGTGTCACATATGCACTTCGCATAAAAATAATAGAACAACAGTTGTTTATGATCGATGTCACCAATTTGTATGCAAAAAGCATAATCATAACACAGTTCATTGCAATAATTGCTTGCAACCCCCTAATTATTGAACTATATTAGTAACTTTGTGTTTGCGGCATAAAATGCTGCAGCACGCCCGCCCATGAGATTTGACAAAGCGCGCCCGCGGGGCGGTTAAACAAATTTGAATTTTTTATTGTTTCCACGATGCATCAAAATATCTTGTAGTAAATGCATTTAAAAAACAAAGAAGACAATCAGTAGTTTGTGCTTACTTAAACTTCTTGTCCAATGCTCAGCTTTTCTATTTAAATCTTTGTTCTCACATGTTTGTTCCATGTTTCTAAAAAGCAAATGATATGATTGATATAAAAATTCATTTAATTTAATTGTATACTCAAAATGATTTCAAACAAGAAATAGTAATATATTAATAATAGTAGAGTTTGTTGTACCATATAAAAATACTACTAATAATAGCGTCTTGTATGTTGGAAATCGGTCCAGGGTGTCAGGATAAAATTAAGAAACACATCCCATGACGGTTCTGGGTAAGTGCTGAGTGGTCCAAAACAGTCCTCTTACCAGAAGGCATACTCGCCTTCCCCACTCCGTGGCCAGATCCTTTAGGAACAATGTCTCTTTTCTTGGGAAATCAGCAGTACGACGTCGGGTCACCTGCCACCCTTAAAACTCTCTCTCATGCGTCTTTCAAACAAACAGACTATGACACCCGATAGCCATACGACTTCGAGTCAATGGCTAACGTCTGGTGCCCACCCATCAAGCCATACTCTCAACATACGGACACAAGCAGTCCTCAAGCCAGTCATAAATAAGGCAAAGGCAGAATAGCGTCGGGCTAACTACCATCGACCCTTCTTAAAATTCGGCGACGCTAACATGTATTCGACTTAATATGGTACGTATAATTAAATTAACAATACACATATATAAATACTACGAACACAAAATAAAATCACACGAGATAAATATATCACGAAACAACAAGAAAACTCACGTGCTATTGGTGAGTTGAAAAACGAATCATAACACAAAGGACGGCAAGGGGTGGCAGATGTAAGCGCTGTGCGTATACCGATCACGTCATTCTTTTTCGTATACCGCTGAACCCTCCAATGCGCGCGATCGAATTTCCACTCAGCGTTCACTCCAGGAAAACAACTCCGATTGGATTTCAAGTTTCCCCACTACACGACGGAACTGCTATGCTCGCATATAAATACGGCACAGCGCAATGTCCAGAGTCAGTCTTCCGCCGGCTGCCTCCTGATCCTGATCCTCCTCTTCATCCTCTTCCTTCTCATGTTCCTACACCACCTCCTCCTCCTGCTTCTCCTGATCGTCCTCTTCCTTCTCCTGATCCTTCAACACCAACTCCTCCTGATCGTCCTCTTCCTTCTCCTGATCCTCCTCTTCCTTCTCCTGATCCTCGACCAACACCCCCTCCTCCTGCTTCTCCTGATCGTCCTCTTCCTTTTCTCCTGCTTATCCTGATCATTCTCTTCCAACACCTCCTTCCGATCCTTTTCCTAATCCTCCCGATCCATATCCGCATCCTTACCGTCATCCTCCCGACGCCCATCCTCGTCATGATCCTCCCAATCCCTATCCCCATCTTTACCCTTATCCTCCTGACGCCCATCCTTGTCATGATCCTCCCAATCCCGATCCCCGTCCTTACCCTCGTTCTCCCCATCCTTGCCCGCACCCTTCCGATCATATCCTTACCATCCTGATCCTCATACTCTCCCTCATTTCCGCGACACTCTCTCCACGCCGCCCACCGACTCTCTAAGTCTCTTCTGTCAGCAGGGCTCCCGCGGTCTCTTGATATCCTTGGTCTCTGTCGCTCACAATGAGATTTCGATCTTTATCGATTTTTAACGTTTTCTACCAGTTTCTATCACTCATATTTTTGTCTCCATTGGTCTCTATCGTTCTGCATCGCTTATACTTCTATCTCCGTCGACCTCTATCGCTAATATATGGTTCTTTTCGGCCCCTATCGTTCTTCAACTTTCCTTATCGTTTCCTTATCGTTTGCTATCATTCCCTATCGGTTATTATCGGTCCCTATCGTTCCCCATCGTGCCCTATTGTTCTCTATCGGCCTCTCCTGTTTTATAACGGTTTTTGTCGTCCTTTATCGATCTCTATCGTTCCCTATCGGTCTCTGTCTCTCATTCATCTCATCATCTCTATTGGTGTCTACTGTTCGCTATCGGTATCTATCGTTTTCTATCGGTACCTATTGCCCATATCTCTGTCCCCTATCTATTGCACATATTTCGGTTTCTACCGTTCCCAAGCAGTTCCTGTCTCACATATTTCGGTTTCTATCGTTCTCAAACAGTTTCTGTCGTATATATTTCGGTGCCAATCGTTCTGTACAGTACTCTGTCGATCTCTAGCGGTATCAATGGCACATATTTCGGTTTACATCGTTCCCAAACAGTTTCTGTCGTATATATTTCGGTCTCAATCGTTCTGTACGGTACTCCGTCGATCTGTAGCGGTATCAATGGCACATATTTCGGTTTCTATCGTTCTCAAACAGTTTCTGCCGCACATATTTCGGTCTCAGTCATTCTGTACAGTCCTCTGTCGATCTTTAGCGGCATCTATGGCACATATTTCGGTTTCTGTCGTTCATAAACAGTTTCAGTCGCACATATTTCGGTGCCAATCGTTCTGTACAGTACTCTGTCGATCTCTAGCGGTATCTATGGTACATATTTCGGTTTCTATCGTTCTCAAACAGTTTCTGTCGCACATATTTCGGTCTCAGTCATTCTGTACAGTCCTCTGTCGATCTTTAGCGGCATCTATGGCACATATTTCGGTTTATATCGTTCCCAAACAGTTTCTGTCGTATATATTTCGGTCTCAATCGTTCTGTACAGTACTCTGTCGATCTCTAGCGATATCTATGGCATATATTTCAGTTTCTGTCGCTCAAACTTCAGTCTCTATCGGTATCTATCGTTAATATTTCAATCTCTATTGGTCTGTATCGTTAATATTTCCGCCTATATAGACATTTATCGGTCTCTACTGCCAATATTTCGGTATCTATCGTTCTCTACCGTTCTCTGACGATCTCTAGCTGTATCTATAGCATATATTTCAGTTTCTATCATCCCCAAACAGTTTCTGTCGCTCAAATTTCAGTTTCTATCCGTATCTATCATTAATATTTCAATCCCTATTGGTCTGTATCGTTAATATTTCTGCCTATATCGGCATTTATCGGTGTCTACCACTAATTTTTCGGTCTCCATCGTTCTATACCGTTCTCTGTCGATCTCTGGCGGTATCTGTGGCACATATTTCGGTTTCTATCGTTCCCAAACAGTTTCTGTCGCACATACTCCGGTCACAATCGTTCTGTACAGTACTCTGTCGATCTGTAGCAGTATCTATCGCACATATTTCGGTTTCTATCGTTCATAAACAGTTTCTATCGCTTAAATTGCGGTCTCTATCGTTCTGTAGTGTCCTGTAACGATCTCTATCGTCCTCTATTGATATCCATTGGGATCAAATACTTCCAAAAATGAATTTCTGCTCTCAGATACTCAGGAAAATTAAATACTTTAAAATCAGGTACTTGCAAAAATGAACATTTGCATACTTCGAAAAACTAATTATTTTAAAATCAGGTACCTCCAAAAATGATTTTTTGCACTCAGGTACAGCGAAAAATGAAACATTCTTAAAATCAGGTACTTTCAAAAATGATTTTTTTGCAGTCAGGTACTCCGAAACATGAAATATTCTAAAAATCAGGTACCTTCAAAAATGATTTTTTTTGCACTCAGGTACTCCGAAAAATGAAATATTTAAAAATCAGGTACTTCCAAAAATGAGTTTTTGTATTTAGGTACTCCGAAAAATGAAATATTTAAAAATCAGGTACTCCCAAAAATGAGTTTTTGTATTTAGGTACTCCGAAAAATGAAATATTTAAAAATCAGGTACTTCGAAAAATTAATTATCGGGGTACCTGAATCAAAAATTCATGTTTGAAAGTACCCGAATATAAAATATTTCTTTTTTCAGAGTACCTGATTGTCTGAATTTCAAGATATATCGATAATCGAAGTTCGATATACATCGAGATATATCGATAATCGAAGTTCGATATATATCGATAATCGAACTTCGAGATATATCGATAATCGAACTTCGAGATATATCGATAATCGAACTTCGAGATATATCGATAATCGAACTTCGAGATATATCGATAATCGAATTTCGAGATATATCGATGATCGAAGTTCGAGATATATCGATAATCGAACTTCGATATATATCGATGATCGAAGTTCGAGATATATCGATAATCGAACTTCGAGATATATCGATAATCGAATTTCGAGATATATCGATAATCGAACTTCGAGATATATCGATAATCGAACTTCGAGATATATCGATGATCGAACTTCGAGATATATCGATGATCGAACTTCGAGATATATCGATGATCGAACTTCGAGATATATCGATAATCGAACTTCGAGATATATCGATAATCGAACTTCGAGATATATCGATAATCGAATTTCGAGATATATCGATAATCGAACTTCGAGATATATCGATGATCGAACTTCGAGATATATCGATAATCGAACTTCGAGATATATCGATAATCGAAGTTCGATATATATCGATGATCGAACTTCGAGATATATCGATAATCGAACTTCGAGATATATCGATAATCGAACTTCGAGATATATCGATAATCGAACTTCGAGATATATCGATAATCGAACTTCGAGATATATCGATAATCGAACTTCGAGATATATCGATAATCGAACTTCGAGATATATCGATAATCGAACTTCGAGATATATCGATAATCGAACTTCGAGATATATCGATAATCGAATTTCGAGATATATCGATAATCGAACTTCGAGATATATCGATGATCGAACTTCGAGATATATCGATAATCGAACTTCGAGATATATCGATAATCGAACTTCGAGATATATCGATAATCGAACTTCGAGATATATCGATAATCGAACTTCGAGATATATCGATAATCGAATTTCGAGATATATCGATAATCGAACTTCGAGATATATCGATGATCGAACTTCGAGATATATCGATAATCGAACTTCGAGATATATCGATAATCGAAGTTCGATATATATCGATGATCGAACTTCGAGATATATCGATAATCGAACTTCGAGATATATCGATAATCGAACTTCGAGATATATCGATAATCGAACTTCGAGATATATCGATAATCGAACTTCGAGATATATCGATAATCGAACTTCGAGATATATCGATAATCGAACTTCGAGATATATCGATAATCGAACTTCGAGATATATCGATAATCGAATTTCGAGATATATCGATAATCGAACTTCGAGATATATCGATGATCGAACTTCGAGATATATCGATAATCGAACTTCGAGATATATCGATAATCGAAGTTCGATATATATCGATGATCGAACTTCGAGATATATCGATAATCGAACTTCGAGATATATCGATAATCGAACTTCGAGATATATCGATAATCGAACTTCGAGATATATCGATAATCGAACTTCGAGATATATCGATAATCGAACTTCGAGATATATCGATAATCGAAGTTCGAGATATATCGCCCTGTAGGACGAAAGAGTTTAAAATATTATCGATAGAGACCGAAATTTGTGCGATAAGAACTGTTTGTGAAACGTTAGATGCTGAAATATGTACAATAAATATCGACAGGGACCGATACAAGCTGAAATATGAGCGGTAGAGATTGGTAGTGACTGATAGTGAACGATTGAGCACGATAGGAAGCGATTGGGAACGATAGCGAACGATTGAGCACGATAGGAAGCGATTGGGAACGATAGGGCACGATAGGGAACGATATGAACCGAAATATTAGCGATAGAGACCGAAATATAAGCGATGCAGAACGCTAGAGACCGATCGGGACAGAAATACGGAGCGATAGAGACCGATGGATCAGAAATATAAGCGATAGAGACCGATGGATCAGGAATATAAGCGATAGAGACCGATAAGGACAGAAATATGAGCGATACAGAACGATAAAGACCAATGGAGACAGAAATATGAGCGACGGACACAGATAGGTAACGATAGATACCGATAGGGAATGGTAGAGATCGACCGGAAACGGTAGAGATCCATTGGGAACGGTAGAGATCGGTATGGAACGGCACAGCCCAATAGGAAACGGGAGAGATCGAAATATTAGCGATAAAGAGCGACAGAGATCGAAATATAAGAGATGCAAAACAATAGAGGCCAATGGGGACCGAAATATGAGCGATAGAGACCGATAGGGAACGATAGAGATGGATAACGAACGATAAATACCGTTAGGAAACAGTAGTGACCGATAAAGAACGATAAGGAACGATGGGGAACTGCAGGAATGATAGGGTACGATAGAAACCGATAAGGAACAAAATATTGGCAGCAGAGACAGACAGAGATCGATATATGTAGCGATGCAATATGGTAGAGACCAATGGGGACAAAAAATGAGCGATAGAAACCGATAGAGGACGTTAGAGACTGACATAGATCGATAAAGATCGAAATCTGATTATGAGCGACAGGGAGATCGAGGATTCCAAGAGACCGCGAATACCCTACTGACAGAGGAAATTTAAAGAGTCGGTGGGTGGCGGCGAGACAGTGTTGCTGGGATGTTGGAGAGAAGAGTAAGAGGATGACGATCCTGGATATACGTTAGGATGATGATAAGGATAAGGATGGGAATCGGGAGGATAAGGACGAGGATGGGGAGGGTAAGGGTAAGCATCGTTAGGATGATGACAAAGATAAGGACGGGGATCGGAAGGATAAGGACGAGGATGAGAGTCGGGAGGGTTACGATGAAGATCGGAAGAATGAGGCTGAGGCTGAGGATCAGGAGGATGAAGGTAAGGATGGTGATGAGGATTGGAAGGATATGGGTAAGGATGAGGATAGGTATTGGAGGTATATGGATAAGGATGAGGATAAGGTTCGGGAAGAGGTACTCGAGGAGGAGGTAGTGGAGGAGTATGAGCAGGATGATCAGAAGAAGGAAGAGGATAAAGAGGATGAAGAGGACGAAGAGGAGGTAGAGGAGGAAGACGAGGATCAGGATCAGGAGGCAGCCGGCGGAAGACTGACTCTGGACATTGCGCTGTGCTGTATTTATATGCGAGCTTAGCAGTTCTGCCGCGTAGTGAAGGAACTCGAAAGCCAATCAGAGTTGTTTGCCTGGAGTAAACGCTGAGTGCAAATTCGGCCCCGCGCATTGGTGGGTTCAGTTGTATACGCGGTAGTGCCTATGTCTGCCACCACTTCGTTTTACAACTCACCAATAACACGTGAGTTTTCTTGTTGTTTCGTAATTTATTTATTTCGTGTGGATTGTAGGACAAATAATAAGAGCAGGAAGAGAGAATTGTTCCTTCGGAGGTTACAGTTATAATTCTTCGCTGTTTTGTTGGTCGGCCACTTATATACAGTTTTCCGACCGCACGACCGACGATTTTCTAAAATCTTATTGGTTCGGGGCTACTGATTAAATCCTATTGGTTCGGAGGTACGAACACTTTTTCGACGGGAGTTGCTCGCGGTCCCGCGAGCCGAGACGAAACAAAAGACGATGCACCGAACAACGTAAGCCGTGTCGGCGCGTTTGTCGGCCTACAGGATTTATTTTATGGTTCGTAGTATTAATATACATGTATGTGTATTGTTAATCTATTTATAAGTACCATATTAACTTAAATGTAAGATGCTATTATTATTATTATTTTCATATGGCACACCAGAATCTACTATTATTAATAAAATATACAAATAAAATATATTACATACTATTATTTGTTTGAAATCATTTTGAATAAACAATTAAATTAAACGAATTTTCATATCAATCATATTATTTCCTTTTTAGAAACATAGAACAAACATGTGAGCACAAAGATTTAAATAGAAAAGCTGTGCATTGTACAATAAATTTAAGTAAGCACAGGCTACTGTTTGTCAGCTTTGTTTTTTAAATGCCATGTCTCAAACTTAAGTAAGAACAAATCTTTCAAAATGAGAACCGACTTGGGAAGAAATCATTCATTACTACAAGGTATTTGGGTGCATCGTGGAAATAATAAAAACTTCAAACCTGTTTAAGCGGGACAAAATTTTCACATGAGACGTGAAGTAATGAGAGACGACATCAAAATTTGTCCTATAGTGGAATCACGTCGTGAAATACTTGTGTGATGACATTAAAGTCTCATGCGAGACACGAAACTTCTGTCTTGTCGTGGATCTCCGTTTAATGGAATTAGAGAGATTCAATATTTTATTCGAAGACAAAATGAAATAACAAGTGTCTATCCATCGATAAAGTATCATACTTTGTTGTCTCTGTCAAAATGATTTTCGCGTAAAGGATCTCATGCCGTTTCTCGCTGTGTCAGAAAAGTCGAGAATCGGGATACACGAGATGCAGGGCTTGGTGTCCCGTGCCACTTGACGAGGACCCTGCCATAAATTAGGAAGGGGCCAAGCCTGCATGTTCCAGAACTCCTTAGCAAGATGATTTTTCACGAGGAAAAGCCTCTAAAATTGTAGCGAGCGTTGCAAGAGAATAAATATACTTTTTGTATTTAAATTTGGCATTAATTATATATTTTGTACTTCACGTTTATCTTACATGTGCTTTCCTTCCTTCTTGCTCTCCTAATTTTATCAAATTCATGACTTACGTACGGCAAAAACTTTTTTCACTCGTGCTTTAAAAATTAAAGTAATTGCTCCCTTATATCTTGGAATGATGAAAACAGTGTCATCAGGTCTGTCGTTTTGACCTTACTATTTATGTATTTAAGAAGTAATCACATATGTATTTAACTTTTAACCTCTTTCGTTATAATTTTTGTTACATTATACGTGCATAAGGAAGAAAAAGGGAAGAAAATATACACTAACTCATTACAAGTTCAATAATTCTTAAAAGAAAAATTATTAGATCGATGAATGTCAGAGTTCCTAAACTCCTTCATCTTCATTAAAGTTACCAGCGTAATAAGATGTATTTCAGTATTTAGAATATATTTTATTATAATATAGGGTTAAATCGTTTTCCTTGTTTAGGAGCCGAGTACGAATTTAGCGACGTTACCGTGTTTGGTGTTTGGATTGTATTTGATTCTCAAAATCACCACTCCTGGACGCAGAGAGAGCAAGAAAACCTGTGGTTTTTCGAGAAGTCGGTATTTCAGTCCATGTATCACAAAGTCCCATAAGACGATAGGTCTATTCTGTAGTTTGTCGATGGTTCAACGAAGGCAAGCTTTGAACGGGACTAAATAACCTTAAACTACCTTGAAAGACCAAAGTGTTATAGGATAATGAATTCGTCTCGGAATAGACTACACGTCTACCTAAATAAAAATATATAGTTCCGCATAAAAGAACAAAGGACACCTTGAAATCTCGGAAGCATGCCTACCTACAGAAGATTTATCCTCACACGAGATAAATATATCACGAAACAAGAAAATTCACGCTCTCTCGCCATCTTTTGCCAGGATCTGGAACTAAACAACGACGTGACGCCCGTAGCGCCCTTGGCGGATTTTTCTGTAAGTAATCGGGTCCTTTTTGCTAGATGGCGCCACTTGGAATACTGCAACTTGGTTCCGAACTTTTATCAGAGATTGCGCCAGTTGCATGGCAGTTACTTAGTTCTGGACTGCTGTCGGAGATGGCGCCACTTGCGTTATGGAAAGCCGTTCACAGTGTGCTACTGACGCCCATAGGCGTTTCCGTGTTCGCTTCGTTTCTAAGTGCATACAAAGACCGCGCCACATACGGTATCGGGTGGGTCGAACGCTGCGTGCGGCCGGGCTGTGGTAGCACGTAGCGAGCTATTGCAGCGAACGCCTATGGGCGTCAGCAGTACATGGTGAACGGTTTTGTAAAGCCAGTTCCAATCGATACAGTAGGATGTGACACGACAATGTTAAAGGGTCCTAGTATACCCGAGACGTGTGACACAAAAATATGTTGGATGAGTAGTCTATTCTATACCATACAGAAGTTTCTGTAGTTTGTCGATGTCTATACCTCTTCTGTGGTCTATTTTGTATCTCGTCTGAGGCTACAACTTTGCCGACAATGTACATGGACAGTCGCTCAGTTAAAAACTTGAACATTCGACTGCTAGATGGAGGAGCGTATCGTGTTAAGGGCGCGAAATTTATTCGAATTAATTTAAGGGTTCGATACGCTCAAAGAAGGTTGAGTTTAAGGTCGAAATACTTATAAAACGGAAAAGTAAATTGTTTTCTTTTTGTCATCGCTGGAAATAGATCCGAACGGTTATAAACGCGACAGGAAATTTATATCTTTCGACCTATTGCGTAAATTTAGAAAATTGCTTCCAAATGACGCTCGTGCAACGTCGATCATTTGTCAAAATATTCAGATCGTTTTATTTTTACCATAATAGCTTCCCCAGAAATGCCGAGTCCGATTTAGAATGCGCTGCAACTTATTTATAGAACCTTGGTCTCTATTTTATTACACGCAACGGGTACGATACGAAGGTCGTATAATAAAAAGATGTATTAGAATGAGAAAGCAGCGGGTCGAAAATAAACGTCGACCGTGGATTTGTAATTATCAAAAATATTATTACTGAAAATACATCGATTTACAAACAACACAAACACGGGCACATAATGGATCTAAGCGAAGAGACTACTTTCAAGTTAATAACGTACGATAATTTTAACAATTACACAATAAATAATATCACATCGTCGAGATTTAAGTGTCACCTGAAAGAAATCGCATACGATTCGTCTATACTAAATATTCAGGGCGATGGTGCTCTATGGCACTTAAACAAGATTAACAATTCTTCGTTTGTTATTTATCGTATGTACAATTTCGTGTTAGGAAGATATAGGATGTACAATGGGTTCTTTGACATATTTTCACCTTATAAGGTCGAACAAATTTCATCATTCACGTGATACATCTCGTACGCATTAACTATGAACGATACCTTTCGTACTATAATTTATCTACTTTTTTGGAGTTCATTCAAATTCCACAAAATTGACCCTCGAAATATTTGAATCGATAAATTAAATAAACTTATAATAGAGAACCTGACAAGTATATAAACTGCTCAAATTAATCAGAAGTTCAAAATAATTTATGAAATCGTTGAATACCATGAGAGTTCCAAATAGTATATACGGTCGACATTGAATGAAAATGTTACAATATTAGTTACTCGCTGTTTGGTTTATTACTGATATTTATCAAAGTGCGCAGAATTATTGAAAATCATAGAGCTCCAATTGTTTTGAGCAGTCCGTTTCAGATAAGATATTTATGGTTGTAAGGCAAATGGACATAAGCCATAAGTTTCTACCGTTGAAATATTGCCATTTAAAATTTTACTGTTTTATTTTTTATTATTGTAGTACAGAACTACAGTATAAATATATCTTTCATTTACACTTGCAATAAGTGTGGAATAATCCTTGGACTTCTTATTTTCTTTTCTCCAAAAAACATAAATACTATGTAATATACCTGAATAAAATCGTATAAACGCAAAGTTTTTTAAAAAATGATTTATGTGACTTTGCCTTACAACCAGACATGTTCTTCTCTTCCCTATCCATGGTCTACGAATTACAATATTTCCACAAAAAGTTGTACGGATTGTACATACTAATTCCGAAAGCTAATGATCTATAACTTATGCAGGGTCAAATCAATTATTTATAGAATATTTACAGACGTTGGAGATAATCTTATTATCGTTTCACCACGCAGATGTCAAAGACGAAGTACATTTGCAAATATCGAATGCTTTCCTCGTCTATTATCAAGAATCGAACGGTTGGAAGGGTCTAAAAAGGGTTGTCATGTAAAAGATCGAGATCACGTGAAAATTTATACGTGAAAAATGTAATTAATAAGGATCAGTCTTCTTGACGTTCGGAGCAGCCGGATAAAACTGTGAACGCAAACTCTGCGGAGCTCGTGATCCTCCACGATTCGTCCGGATTAACGCGTTCCGTTTCGCGACGCGTCCTCCTTTTATCGATGGTCCAATCAAAAATTAAACAGAACGACACAGTCGCGTTTGAACGAATGCCTGCGAGTACAAAGGTAGAAAGTTTTACAAAGAACTTCTATTTCCGTATCGAGCGACATTAAACGGGCTGTTTGACGTATCTCGAGCTCGCAAACTGTATTGTGCGACGACTTAGTCCTGAGAGCGGGAGGCGGGGCTTATCGAACCATCCGAGCGATATTTACACTCGATGTGGACCATATGACATTTCATTTTCTGCAGCATTTTATTTCATTTCTTTCGGGGTAAATAAGACAATAAATAAAAGATTTGGAGGAACGAATTAGCGATATACAGGACGTTTCACATGTGCCAATGCTTCACAGGTTTAATCAATATGGTAAAGTATGTAGAAAAATGTTATGTGGGTGTTGGTCGTGAATGTTATTGTTTCTGAGTTGCACAGGCCGTCCTAACACAATAAAGAAATAAGAGTTAGTAAACGTGGGTCGAAAAATCAATAGCTTCAGAGACGTAAGGGAAAGTTTGATTCCATTGTAGCAGGTGTTCACTCAAATTTTTCTTTATGCTCTGTAATTGTTGATTTTTCAATCTATGTTTATTGAATTTTTTGTGTTAATATTGTTGAGTACTATGCTTAAAATTAAGACCATCAATGTTATAACTCTATGTATATTTATACAATAATTGACAAACGTAGGTTTAAGGGTTTCAATAGATATGCAGGGTGTCTCAATCGGAACTGATCACCTAATTATTTTTCATGACGCGAAAAAATGTTTCAGAAATAATTTGAATGATTTCAAGGGACAACACAGCTGCCGTGAAATATACTTTTTTTTTCATACGGTATGGTTTTATAATTTTCAAGATCTGTGAAAAATATTTTATTTTTCTGTATTAAAGAAGTACATGTCGTTTTGCATCATGTAATGAGAGTTGATGTGCATTCAACCGAGTTTAATAATGTGATCTTCAGACGTCATTCGAAGCTACTTAAATATAATTAACTTAATAACTACTTAATAGTTAAATTACATCTGAAACATTGTTTCGTACAGAGTAGAACCTCGGTTATTCGAACACTGATCATTCGATATCAGTTGCATGGTAAAATAATCAAATTAGTGATACTGTGTACTGAATTTTATATCACATATTTATACGAAACATAGTTAAAATCTGAGGCACCCTGTTAGCGAGTACAGTTCGAATAATCGAGGTCCTACAGTAGTAGTAGAAAATGAACACATAATTACATGTTCCTTTCCTAGTGAAGCACCCAGTATTATAAATAGACTACGGATGTTCCTGCAAATATATATTTCAATGCTTCTTTTCTTAAATATACTTGAAGAAATGAAATCTTTTCAAAACTGTATTTTATCCTCTAAATATTATGAAAACTTACTTTTCATTTGTCTCTGGTGATTAAATCTGCATCCTTTGCTTGTACACATACAAAACTGCCTAAACATCCACAGTCTACTTACAACTGTTATCCAGCGTCACATTCATGTAATCAAATTGAGGTTAGTTTCTGCACCTACCAAACCAACTACAAAACTTCTGTATCTACTAACCCGTCCGTCTGGCGTACAGCACCTCAACAATTATCAAGAAGAACATTTCTATAAGTCCTGGTCAGTGCAGTAAGCTCTCCAGTTACCCACGCCACGTCCTCTAAAGACTAAATCGTCGTACTGTACCACAGCGAAGAAACCTCTCAAACCGGCCGCTGATCGTTCGCCTCATGAACGTTCCACAGGGTCATCGAGAACTCTTCTCGACGAAGATCCGTGTTATCGAGGACACGGTTTTCCGGCAGGCTGTAGCTATTTCTTCCAGCGAGTTTCAGGGACTTCAAGCCGGGGAACCACTTTAAAAGTCGCCACCACTTCTTGCCGGAACCGTCCACGCTCACGGCCGCGTATTTCGTCGGATTCTTTGATCTTCTCGTCTCTCCGTTCGTTTTATCGCCAAAACGTCGCGCAGCCTCCTTCGGGAGACTCTCCAGTTTGATCTCGTCGTTGCTCGAACGACCTTCGAAGTTTTTTCGAACCTCCTCGGCGTCCACGGCCTGCATCAACGACGTCGTCTGTTTGGGGCTGTCGTCCCGACCGGAATTTCCGGAACAGTCCGTGCTCTCGTGAACGATGCCAGTCCCACCCGTTCCGACCGTTCGGGAACCATAAGCGCCCACAGCTCTTTGCTGGGATCGGGACAAACTGGAGTACGACCTTTGCTCCGTCCGAATCGCCAGACCTGGGATCCTGCAGCTCCTCGAGAGTGTTTCCTGTGAAAACAGAATAACCGTTCGAGAGTAACTGTTGATGCGTGGGCGGGCAAATCGATCACCCTGTTGCCATATACCAAGAGGGTTTCGTGGCTAAAAGTAGAAAAGGTGCGATTGGGACCCGTGCTCCTTCGAAAGTACCAGGCTTAAAGTATAACGACTGATGAGTGGAATAGAAATTCCTTCTGCTACTTGGAATTTTTGGAATGGTGTTGGAGTAATTTAGCAGAAACTTACAAGGGATATCACCCAATTGATACACGCTGATTTTTATGCAATTTTAACATGATAGAACTCGAAAATATTTCATTAAAAGATGTAGCAGATTCTTCAGTCCGAACTTTAAGAGCGGTTTTCACTTCTTCAACGTGGATGTTAAAAATACGTATCGAATATTTTTTCAAGTTCTATATCATGAAAAAATTGCATAAAATTTGCGGTATCTACATTGGGTGATGTCTCTTGTTAGTATATTTAGAAATGCATTTCCCTTCATTGTCAATATGTTTATTCTTCATTTTAATTTCCATAATCATTTATCAATTCTATTTCCCATTAATACTCTAAATAAAAAGTACCCAATCCTTGTTATTTGTATCTTGAAATCAAATAAAGATATATAAATATCTTGTGTCTCTTGATTCACTTGGTACAAGTTCGCATAAGGTAGTGGAATAATTCGAACAACCAAAAAGGGATTAAGTTAAACAAATAATAAAAATCGACGCTCAAAAATATCTATGTACAAATCCTTAACTCTTTGAACTCCTTCGTCGAGTGTGACTCGACATCGATTCTATTCACAGGTACTCCCATGTCGAGTCTGACTCGACATTTTTAAATTGCCAGTTTAAATATTTATTATATTTCGCAATATTTTTTTTCACCACAAATATCAGATCTTAGCAAAGTTCCAATGCTATTTTCAATATAATTAGTAAACAGAACTGCTTAAATTGGTTCCTATCAACCAACTGCCTTTAGAAGTACATTTCAAATAAAACACTTAAAATAATAGGGAGTTATTGAAAAGAAAATTAAATAAAAATTAGGAGTTCAAAGGGTTAGTGTTTTAATATTTGTTTATATTCATCAGTCGCTAGATTTTAAGGTCAATTCCATCAGGAAAGTCCGTGGTCCCAATCGCGACCTCTTCTTGCAAGCTTCGTGTAACAGCCACCTCGAATTACAGTTCCGGAGGACTCACCATAAACGCCACGCGAAATTTGTTCGACATGATGTTGTAGAGAATCGGGTTAATCGTCGTAGACACATAGTAGAGAACACCGGATATATAGGTCATGAGAAGGTAAAGGAATTCTATCCATTTGCTGTTCGACGTGATGTGATCCGAGTTCGTCCCGTAAATGGCGATCAGTCGTTGCAAGTGAAACGGTGCCCAGCAAATGAAAAACGCGATCACCACCGCCACTGTAACAAATTTCCGTGTCAATTAGTATTCTGACCAATTTCACGTAAAAAACACAATGTTAACCCGCTATAACCGGAATTTTTCTGCATATGACGAAAATGATACGTCAGCTAAATAATAATGATAAATGAAAAAATTCGTATCGGGGAATATAAACGTAATAATAAACGAAGACTCTTTGGTAGCGGTATACTTGTAGAATATAATTGTACATAGTGGTGAATAAACAAAATAAGACGTCAAAAGTATAGACATGTAGGTATGTAATCGTCGAGGGTTCAACCTTTTCACCATCCATTAAATATTTGCCATTTTTTTTAATATTTCCTTAATATGATTTAATAAGATTTATTAAGGTTGTTGAAATGGAAACATTATGCTAATCGATTGCAACAAACTTAAAATGAATTATTTTAAAAGTATAGAAATTTGTTGAAAATCGAGTTGAAGAACTCTTAATGTACTAGAACAAGAATACCAAAATTAATGCACAATGTATCGATAATTAAAAATGAGTACAATCGTTAAATTATTCACGCAATTATATTAATGTACAAGGTGTACGTAGACTTTTCTGACTGACGTTTCACTTTGTCTAAGTTCGTTAATAATTAAGTATCTTTCTCAGAGATTTCTAAATTCTTTTCAATTGTTTGTTTAATACCTATGAACTCATATCATTCTTCAGGCTGCAATTCGTCCCTGAAGAGGTTAAAGTTCGTCTATACTTCAACTTATATAGAAAAACATTGTAGTGCATTTAACATTAGCCATTCTAGAATCAACCGAGCAACTATTATTCAAGCGTTGAAGTCACGTCAACGACACAATATTAATGGCATCCAGTGCAGAGAGTCACGGACGAAAATTTCTAGCATGCGAATCAACACGTATCTTTTTACTACACAAGAATCAAGAAATCGCTTTAGGTCATGCATGGAGGTTCAAGGTCGCCATTTCGAACACTTGCAAAATATCTGATAAATTTGTGAATTACCAAAGTGTCCGACCTGTTCGATGGAATAAATTATTCTTCTTTGTAACTGACTTTTAACGTCACTGTGCGTTTTTTAAAACACTATATTAGAAGATAAGTAATAAAATAAGCTTCGCATATTTTTACTGTATATTTGGAGACATTGGTATGAGTGAAATCAAGTTTTCCAGAAAACAACAAGTGTTCCGATGCTTTTGAGTGTTAGTCCAAAGTATTGTACAATACATATGAAACTGAACTGAATTTTCCATTCGAGGTAACTGTTTCGTTTTCTTTTTCAGGCTCCGAAGGATTGGCCCCAGGAGTGTCGAACTCGTATTTGGAAATGCTTTTCGAATTCATCGGGGGGATGGAATGAATGTAGACAGCGTGTTTCGAAACTTTTGACACTGTCGAGATTTCTAAGACTCTTCAAGCTTGAATAATATTAAACTCCTCAGCCAATAAACGTGTTCCAAACTTACGAACGAACGTCAGATGCGTTTTATAGGCGGAGACACAGACTGCATTCGATTCTCGATGCTTTCAGAACAAATTCATTATGATTCTCGTCTGGAACGGTTTAAGGGGCCTTTCACACCAAAAAACGATGAAGTTAGCCATACAGTGGAACCTCGATTGTCCGTACAGCGGTGATCCGAAAATCTTTCCTCTTTCATGTTAATTACTAGACTGCGAATGTTTATGCAAATATTCAATTTTAAATATCAATATTTTTTGTTTTAATGTAGTTGAAGAAATAGAACTTCGACAAAATTGTATTTTATGTTACAAAACGTACTTTTTATTTTACTCGCTTTGTAACATGTACATTTTGCACATAGCTGAATATGTTAAATTGCATAAAGATCAGCAGTCTATTAATTACAAACTAAAATTATCAGTAGTGACACTGTGTTCTCAATTTTATTCCACCGTGTACTTTTATGTTTTAAAACAAAAGCATAATTTTTATGCGAAACATAGTTACAACGCGAGTCAGTCATATTGTTGCTATTATAATTACAGTTCTCATAATTGAGGTTTTTCTGTATTGAGCTGTTTACATTCTCGGGCACTTTGAACTTTCGAGAATATAACCCTGAAAGAATTTTTAGAAATTTGAAAAATTCGCGTTGCTATGTACGTTTAAGGTTAACGTGATTTTTTTATGATAGCTTTTAAGGGTTAATTAAACGAATTCTTGCACGCAGGTGACCCCCTTCTGGGGGGGGGGGGGGGTTACATGCGGTACATTTGACACAAAAAGAATACTGTATTTTACCGAAAACAAAAACTGCATGCATTGTTCAAAGTACGAATAATAGTCGACCCAAGTTTCATTTCAATAGCTCTGATAGTTTTCTTGCACAAAATTCCCCTAAAAACAGCTCATTTTCGGCCGTCTCAAAGTGAACGCTTTCTTATTAATGAGCTACCCCCGCGAAGTTTTTTTCCTGCATGCAATCGCATTAAGGCGAATGACATACGGCGAAGAGCTGTAGGTGATCGCATTCGTGCAATGGAAACTACGATAATTACCGGTTCCGAAAGGGAAGATTTACGGTACGGAAAATGTTCCCTTAATTGCTTCGTCAATTACGTTACCTGCTTATCGCTCACCTGCGTCCTAAAAGTTTCCCCACAATTAGAACACTGGAGGGATCTGTGCATCGCGTATGAGGTATGATTGAGCTATTATTAATTCTGTTTGTGTTTTTAACGATGCCTCCAAGCAGTCGAAACTGAAACGATAAATAGACTGCGGATGTTTATGCAATTTCATATATTTAAATAGGTGAATGGTGGGCATCTAATAACTTAGAATAGGTACATATGTCTGCTTGATTGCTTCGTTAATTGCGTAATCTTAAGCCCTGCCTTTGAATCGATCGGACGCGCTTAGAATTCGCGTAAATACTTCTCTCTAACTTCGCGGAATTTCATTATGAAATTTCTGATGGTTCTCTAATTAGTCGGAGGGTTCCGACACTTCTCTAACTCAATTAGTGTACTAATAACACCAGATTTGGTCGACGGAAGGACAGTTTTTTTTAAAGACACGAAGAAAATTACAGACTTCCTGGAATTCCAGGGGACTGTATATTAATAAATTCAGTGTTCTCTGGCTCTCGTTCAGGATAATCCTGATGTTATTAAAAGTTATTATGTAACTTCGTTTTCTATATTTTATATAATTTAATTTATAATGAATTTAGAATTTCTAGTCGAAATGATTTTCAAACATTTTATTTACACTGCAAGTGAAATTTCATATGCAAGGTGTCTCAAAAATAGATGGTCGAATTTTAGAAGCGTGTTCTAGTCATTGTCAGCTTAGGGATAAAAAAGATCGTGCAAACAGTTTGCCAGAAATACTTCTTTTTTCGAGATATAAACACATTTTGTTTCTTTCCCTTTTTTTGGAGCAATGCATGTCTAACATCGAAGTCTCAGAAATTTTCGAAAATGTTAAAGAATACCTGTAGTATTTCGAATTTTATCTTACAACACAGCAATACAAAGAAGCTTCATCTTTTGACAGCCAGCGTCACGTATACGTGACTTGATAGAAACGAACGAACATATTTTACCCTGACCAAAACCGCGAGTCTAAGCATTGATAAATTGCAAATTCTTAAAATATTAAAGTAATAAATAGTTTGAAAATCCTAATTTAAATAGTCTTGCTAAAACCATTTGTAGGAAGTGGTCTCCATATAAATTTTGTAATTGTAAAAATGTTAAGATTTCACTGATCGAGCAATCATGTCTATAGCATAAGCAATTCTTTCGTATTTCTCACTGACCAGAAGGTCGATATGTGAAAAGCGTACGAAAAATATAAAAAACTTGCGACAATTTCGTGCGAAGTGGAGACTATGGTGTCAAGGGGTTTCACGTAAATAAGGTGGAAAGCGTGCTTCGGAAAACTTTTCCAACGAGCTCGTCAAAGCGAAAAGTATCGTCGATACGGGAGATTTATGGGGAGGGGACGCTCGAACGAACTTTCGATCCAATATCCGTTACTTTTTCCTCGATTCATAAGAATTCCAGTAGAGAATTCCGCTATCAGGATGTTGTATTCCGAAAAAAGGCAGGATATCTGGAATTTCGGTGGTGCAGTCGCATGAACGAATCGTGTCGAGACGAGATATCGTCAAGGTTCAACCCTTGTTCGATGCTAAATTTCCACGAGTCACGCGATCCTACGTCGAAACGATCTAATTGTAAGATAAGAAAAATGTATGTGGAATGTAATACATGATGTCTCAAAAATAATTGCGTATTTGCATGAAATCGGGTGAATTTTATAAAAATTACTTAAGCATGATATTACAATAAAAACGGAGCTATGGAATTTTTCCATGATACTTGGAGGAACATTCTTTGAAGTGCAATACGGGAATTAGTTGGAGAATGTCGTGTGTGGCAAAAAATAGAAAAATTGGTTGGGAGGTCTTTTTTAACAAGAAATCAGTTTAGTCGCATTTTCATGTTCTTCTGACTAATAAATCAGCGAAATGATATTTTTAATAATTTGTTTATCATTATTCTTACAACTTGTTTTGATTAATTCATGTGTAGATGCTGAAAGGTATCGAAGGGAGCGGAAATTCTTTGTTACGGAGTGTTAAAAAAGGATTCAAGATTTGGGGAGCATATAATACTTCTAAAGAGGAGCAAAAAATGTCTAATGAATGTAAGCCTTGAAATTAGTCCTTTAAGTGTTGTGAGCTCTTAAAAGTGTTTCATGTAGTCCTGCTCTACATGCGGAGAACGCCCATGAGCATTCAAGTCGTATACTTGTTAAGTGTTTAAGTTTAGTAGCATTTCGCACGTGACGTAGTTCGTTTAGTCGCGCAAGGCACTGCGTATGTATAACAAATACGTTGCCAATAATAAATTTGCATTATATTCATTTATTATTAAATCGGATATAATTTTAAAATATCATAGTTCATCAAGTCTACATGCACTGTGCAACAAAACACCTATATGGCAGAAGTTCAAGGTCACGAAGTCAGTGCAAAATTCTAACTTTCAAAACGATCGTTACTTTCCCTCCTAACGTACTATACTTCACACTTCCTCTTGTATCATTCGTGTATTCATTTTCACACATATAAAATGAAAAAAAAGAAGCTTCATTGCTCATGAAGAAATGACCTTGAACGCTCTAATTTCTTCGCCACAACTACACTCGTTTGTATACAAAGCTCTCAAAAATCTTATTTTCTTCGACACTATGCGCATAATTGTTCCATGTACTCGCTTTCGCATAAGTGAACTACAAATCACGAAACCGCACTATTTTAATTGCGCGTCATTAGCAAAATCGTACGGCGCATTCTTTCCAGCGAATTGGGTCTGTGAAACATTTTTTCTCCGATCGACGAGGCCGTCCGGGGAAGCAAATGATCATTACTTTTTTTTGGTCGTTTTAAATCGTCGCTCTTCGACCGCCGCTAATTGAACGACGTGATTATGCGAACGGGATAGGTGATTCACACGCGGCGCGTAAATAGGCGTCGACGGACACGCGTGTGCGTCGCAGCAAAAAAAAAAGGAATTAGAAAAAGAAGATGGGAATACCGAGCTTATTATATTCATTATGCAAAGCAATTTTCTTCGAATCAACTAGGTTTCTTGCGACGATAAAGTTACACGAAGCAAAGGAAGTGCGCGCGAAAAATGCAGAGGAATACACGAAGGTCGAACGCGGAGAAATTATGTCGCCTGCTACGAAGAATACGTTAATGAATGAATTAATTATGAAAGCAGAGTAATGCGGATGCTCTGGATCGACGTACAGTCTGTAACACAAGAGAGTGTACGCCATATCTATTAAAAAAGAAAGCAATTTAATGTACAAAATGTTTACATAGCTTAAAACTATATTTGAAATACTAGTACGTTCTTATTTATCTCTAGTGCAGGCTTCGGGCCTTTTTTAACCCGCCGCGTCTTCATTTATTTAAACAACATTGGCCATTATGTAAAAACTATAATAAAATTATTATTAATGCGTTTGTCTTTCTTTTTTTTTTGATATTATATCGAAAGCGCATTTTGTAGGTACATATGATGTTATACACAATGTCCTCGGGTCTTTCTCGACCCAGCATAAACGAACATTATAGAATGATAGAAATTAATTATACTTAAGCCCTGTAAAGTAATGCGAATAAATAATACAAAATGACTAGCATACTTTTAACCTCTTAGCTGCGGTACCGCTTTTTAAAAGTGTGTATCTACGTTGTCAAACACAGAGTATGTGCAGCTGCTGTAAAATTGAATTAAATTATAAGGAAATAGCACTTGTCTTCTTTTGAAAAATCAATAATTTTATTGTTTAAATTTATTTATATTTAAATAGCGAATGGTAATTACTTTTCTTGCACGACGAGTATAAGACGTTAATAATACCAAAAAAGAAAACAATTAAATTGTTGGCGTGCAAACCCAGGTACCACACAGGTACCTCGTCTCACTCTGTTTGCATCCAGTGTAGGACCTTTTATCAATTATATAAAACTTGTTACAAATAAATAATTTAGGCATAATATATTGTTTTTCTACCATTAAAGTTATTATAGTAGACGCGACTAGTTGTTTCTATGTTTCCTTGGGCCTCTCAGTATATTATGAAGTTGAAAATATGAGTTCCATACAATGGGGTCATTTTTGATCCAAAGACCTTGAGTATGTAGTCGAACGGAAGAACGCAGTAGGGTTGATAGTGAATCCAGTCGCCTCTGTTGGCGATTATAGCTTGGCAACGTCTTGGTATACCACCCACCTAATTTTCTGCACATGATGCTGCTAATGATCGCCAGATCTTTCGAATATGTTGTTTTCTACTTGTTTTCGGTGTCGAGTGTTCTCTTTATGCTCTGCTTCTTATACGGAGAGCCTAATCTATGCGCGAAAGTGAGCAAATTCAACGCACGGTTAAACACCCCATCAAGGTGCGTGTTCAGGGTTGCTTTAATCTGATTGGGGTCTGCACTATGTGCATATTCACAGGAGATTTAATTGCACAGAAAATGCTGATATTATACCAAAGCGGTTTCCTGACATCTACTAATGACTGGTTTGAAAGAAATAATGATGAATGGATGCATCAGGAGGATAATGATCCAAAAAACACCGAAGTCGAGTGTGCGCTACTTGGAGGACGGTAAAGGGCATCGTTACGATGGATTGGTTATCTCAATCGCCAGATGCAAATCTAATAACAAATATTTGGGTAATTAGGTAGCGAAAGCTTCGAGGAATACGTAATAATAATTCAAAGAATTTAGTACAACATATTCGAAAGATCATTAGCTGCTTCGTATCTAGAAAATTTGGTGGGAAGCATGCCAGGACGTTGCGAAACTATAATCGCCAACGGAGGAGATTGGATTCATTATTAACCCTTCGAGGAGTAGGGAGAAAATACAGAAAAGAGGCAAAACAAATGAGTGACAGGCTGACGGGTGGAGAAGGTTTGCGACGTGGAAAAATGTTGGTATCATTCAGTTGGTCTTAGAAAAAGTATTAATCAGGAGGCTAGCACGTTGCATTACAAACTGTACGTAACTTTTTCGTCGTATATTGAACAAAACATACGAATCCACTGATAATGTGTGCAATTACCGCAAGGTCAGGAACGTGTGGCTGACAGTTTTTTTTACATTTCACATGGCAATTACCGTGAAGCTGTCATTAATTTTAAACGACTAAGTAAATGCATCGACGATCGCTTATCGAGAGATGGTTTTTTTTTACGCTAATTACCTTCTCCGCATACCATTTCGATCGAGGTGCATTAATGCACTTTGTTTACGACTGGACTGCCTTGCGCTCAGTCTGGACCTAAATGGAATGTCTGGTGCACCGTGACCACTTCCGCCTGAGTTTGTCAGCTTTTCACGAATGTCAATTTTTCATTCCATTGGTGAAATGGTTCCTGGTTGCTCTGCAACTGTGGTAGGGATACGAAGAATTGGGTGTTCAAGGTCAGCTTTTTCATGACAAAATATAGTTAGCCAGTTTATTTCGCTGGCTAAAAGACGTCCTTTATACTGTATAGCAAACAAAATTTTTAATTCTGTATATCGATGAGAGGAAGAATGCAACTACGAAATTTTAAATGGAGGACTGGGTAAGTTTGTAAATATTTAGAAACCTTTATTCATCTGAATATCTTCTATTCGAAGCACTTACACAGTGCTGAAGTGTCCTTTGCAATAATTTTATGTACGTGGAAAAATTAATTATGTTGAAAACAACACTATAGTAGAGACACAGAGAATTGGTCGTTCAAGGCCTCCACTTTAATCGCAAATTATACTCGACATGAGTACAACATTTACAATTTTCCATGTACTTTTTAATGTGACAAATCATTGAAATAGTTTCGATAATTTTAATGACAGTAAAGTTAAGTTTAAGTGGGTAACTCGTATGAGAAGTAAATTGTTTAGTGGCTCTGAACGGCTAATGTAACCCATCTCTGGTATAATTAACGTCCTCCTCAATGTTATCAAATTCAAATGTTCTTGACAAGAATACAACGATCATTATTATGAATAAATATTTATTCAACATTCTGGTTCTTTAACACGTGGAGCGTCACGTGTACCACTGGTGACCTATTTTAATTTATTTAAATAACTGATTACCTCGACGAAATTTTGAGTTACATTTATGCTACGATAATGTTACAAAATAAGTAGTATATTATGCAATAAATAAATATTTATGTATTGAACGACACAGGTTAAAAAAAGGTATTTTCGCGTGTCTGACTAGTGACAGGATTTTCCACTTCGGCGCTCAACATGTTACTAGCTTCAAGACTGGAAATTACAAACTAATGTAAAATGAACTGAAACATGAAATGTTTATTTATAATCAACAACAATACTTCCTGAAATTAAAAATCCACATAGTATAGTGAACTAAAAAAGATTGAACCAAACATAAAAATTCAGCGAAATAAAAATGAAACGAAGCGATACAGAATTCAGTAAGAGGTCAATGTAATGAACAATTGTCATTATTTAGCCACATTAAATAAACACAGGGGAAACAAAATTAAATAATTTATTTGAACGCCAATAAAGTCATTTTTGAGGAGGTTAAAAATAGTTTCTATAATGAATGCTTTGGGCAGAATCAAATTCCAATTTAAACACATTCAATAAATGAACAATTTATTATTGAAGAGACATTTGTCCATTTTTTAAAATTGGTTAAAATAATATTTATTCGGATTTTTCATTCGGAACAGATAGAAAATATCAAAAGACACTTTTGATGTTTTCTGGGGTCCCATAATCCGAAGTTTGGGTTACCTACAACAATTCAAACGCATAACTTAATTTTAAACAAAACATGGACATATACGCTTTCAATAATAAACGATTCAAACACAGACGGAAGAAAAATAAATAATTTATTAACACGGCAATAAAATCATTCCTGAAGAGGATAAATATATTTTCTGTAATGAATGCTTTGAACAGAATCAAATTCCAGGTAGTACAATCTGATCTTGATAATCTGTGAATCGCTTTATGATCTTTTTATGGTAATGAATACACTTATTTATCAGGGGAGTCGAGATTGTCGCTGCGGCTTCCTCGAACGTCGAATTTTTCGCCTCTGTCATTGAGTGGTCGGTAAACGGTGTTCTGATAATGAATGCACCGTTCGATACCCGGTTTAATCATCGAGATATTGTGCTGGTGCACGGCCTATCGTAATATCACTGCCAGTAATGCAAGGTTTCAGAAGCAGAACCACTACGATCGGTAATAACCATTCATCAAAATTCACACGTTGCTCGTAATGTTCCGTTCATTTTTATTGCTTCTCCGTACGAATTCCGTTTCACGAGACGTTCGATAAGTAGCTACTCAGAATTTTCGTTGAAACACGCGACTTTTAAGAATTATTCATGGAAAATTTTGGGTAATTTAACACGTCGTGTGCCAGAGTGAAAACATCCATACCTACTCCGACACTATATAATCTACTATTTTTTATATAAATCGTAAAGAAAAACAAGATTTGAGTACTGAATCGTGTTCTTCTGTTCCTATATTATTGTCTCAGTATGAAGTTTGCTCAGAATTATGTGACAATCAATAATTATTTACTTAAATTATTCAATAATTTATTATTAAATTACATATTTCCTATATTGATGCAGTGACATAAATGAAATTTCAACAAGCCTGCATTTGCATTCTGAAACGTTTAAAATACGTAATTATTATTTTGCTAAATTATTCAGTGTCCATCTATATGTATTAAATTGCATAAGCATGCGCAGTCTACTAATGAGTGTACAACTCGACGTTGTACTAAAAAGTTTCAGTCAGAAGATACGAACCTCTCCAGATAAATTTGTAGAAGCAATGAATAATGATCAGTTAATTGTACACGCCAAGCTGTACGAGTTATTGCACACAAACTAGAAGTGCACCATTCAATAATTCCTCAGCATCTACGGGCTATCAGAAAAAGAGAAAAAAGTTGATAAATGAGTTCCAGAGGAGATGATAGCCATTCATAAACAGCTGGGTATCGTGACGCGCAAATAACAGTCCAGAAACTTCAACAATTCTAATACAAAATCCCTGCACACCATTGTTGTTTTCTAGATCTCTTACCAACTGTTACATTTTTAAGCGAGAAAAAAATGCGACTATAAAACAGCAGTAAAAAATATATTTTAATGCAGTAAGATGGAGATTGTTTTACACTGATACACATCTGTAAGTTGCACTTATTAATGAATTTAATTAAATTTTTTAAATATTATCGATAAAGATGTAAGATCAAATAGTACACATACATGTACACGTATACAATTTTTCCAGATATTTCCGAATATTTTCCAATTTTTTTCTCTGACACATCTATCAATTCATATTCAATAACTGAATGAATTTAAATTATTCCTTCAGGATTAATAGATTCAACAATTAGTCCAACAGTCAACAGTCGTTTTCGATGTGTAAATCTAAAAACAAATCTCTTTAAACCTGTCGAAACGAGTGGAAAGATTTCCTTTTGAAAAATTTCGATACAGATATCACCGGATAATTGATTAGACAAAAAGAAAACGGCGGATAATGAGCGTTCTGTGACCTTGACACGAGTGTGACAATTATAACGACGTTGTTGCGTATCGCAATTTAAGGGAAGCTTGCTGGTCACATCGGTGAAAAAGCGGCGAAATTCACGTTAACGAGTCGATTCATAAGATAATTGTTCGCTGGTGATCGTGTACCTTGCTATTTTACTAATTGTAAGTAAAGCAATTACTAGTTATCGATATACTGCATCCTCAAGGCTTCCGTACAAGTACGGTACTTTGGAAAATTGTCTACAGCAGACTCTAATGATGGCACGAGCCTGGTATTTCCTATCTAAAAAGTATAACTCTATTATTCTTTTTAAAATAATTACTAGAACTGCCTTTCAAAAGGGTTCCTTAACACGTTCTCTACCGTGTGTCACGTACTTACAGTACCCAGCCACTTCATTATGGACACACTCAATTTTAAACGTCCGCTACATTCTCAGCAAAATATTCGGGCTGTGTGAACTTTGGTAAGTATAAGTTTTGCACCGTTATGTTGTTTGGAATGTTGCTAATGACATGAACTGAGTTTCGTGTACGTGAAATCATTTCATCGCTGAATTTTGTGTGCTAAAACAGAACATCTCTCTTTAATTTTGGCCTGGAAATTCTTCTGCTTTCAAACCGATTAAAAGCATATGGTTCATCCTAACACGTCTAGTTTACCAAAGATCCAATCCCAGTAAATATGTCGTTATGCAAAATATTCAGGAAGTGTGGCGTGGTGCACTGGAAATAAAGCAGTGCACAGACGGCTGAATTTCAAGTATGCCCCCAAGAATCGAGACCACTATCAGTAGCCATGGATGACACACAAGATATTACAAATTGTTGTGTCGCTTGAATAAAATTGGGAAACAGAGATTTCGAGCTTTTCATTGATAACCATAACGTTACATTTCATACAAGCAAAAACTATGAATAAGCACCTAAAGTTGAAATTTGTAGAAAATATTGGGTGCCCATAATGGAGTGGCAGGGTACTGTATAAAACAATTTTTGATACAATCAATATTTATGAACTGCAGCACTTGTATATAAAATTAGAAAACTTTTTACACTTAATTATTACATTATTAAAAACAACTGGTAGCGTTCTGAAATACACATCTTCCGATTCTCCTTTAGTACAGCAAATATCACATTTATGTATACAAAATGAATATTTACAAATCCACCAATTTGTCAATATTACACTAATAAGTATAAAAATCCAACAATATTCGTACCCTTCAGTGTTGGCGCAACAAGTGAAATTTTCTCCAAATTTCCAGGAAAAGCGTATCGAAGAAAATTCACAGGAACATCAGATAGTACCATCGGGGAGCCGTTTCGGCTCATCGCAAATGGTATTGTTAGGGGAAGTAACAAGATAATTCTTCTTCTTCGACGGGTCCTCAGATTCGACGATAAATCAGCCGACGAATCGTCGTATCTTTTGGTTCGACGCATGCAGAATACGTCCCTATCCGGATGAAATACCAGGAGATATTTCACGCCTATCAAGATTCATGCTATCGTATGGCCATCGTTTCAATTTAACTTTCATTCGACCGGAAAATTCGATTCCCGTGCGATCCCTTCGAAGCAGCCGTGACGCTCTATCGCCGATCCGAATCGACTATAAAACGCTGATAATGGCGGCGATCGTTACGCAACGCGTAATCATATTTTCTAATCGTGTAAACGTGACACAGGTCGAGGTTGACAGGTGTGATTTATGCCGATGATTCGATATGATTTCAATGGAAAGAGAGTTCAAAGAGTGTCGCGACGATACCCGATGAAACAAACACGTGAGTTAACGAGACGCGCAGTTCCATCGGACGTGAAATGAGATCGTTTGGATTATAATGCCGAGCAGTTTAACGCGATACACATGTCAGACCGATTACAATCATTATTTTTCCCGACGAACTGATGCGTTTGAACAATCACGCAGGTATGTGTACACCGTGCTCCCTGACGCGCCTCATGCCTGCATCATGATGCGCCATAAATCACGGCATCATCATGGAGCAAATCGTCTCTGCATGTCACAGGTCGAGCAGATAAATTACAGCCGTATATGAGTGATTCTGTGCTGATTGTGTGTTGATACGTGATTTTTATGATATTTTGTTGAACACGTGGTGCTCTCCGAGTAGAGCAGAATGAGTTTTTTGAGTTGTGGATGGAGGATGTTTGGGGTCAATTTTCTGTTGCAGATCATAGGTCGACAGGGGTTGGAGACATCAACGTGGAAGAAAGCCATTTTCTTCGTCAGGATTTCGAGTTTCATTTAAAAAATACAAACGTCTGGAAGAAACTTCTAAACTTGTGCAGGGAACGTTCTCTTGTTGCAAATATTAAACAATCTAAAAGTAGATACTGTTCTGCGTTGAAATTTTTTCTGATGACACCCTGTACTGTCTTTTAATTAACCCTGAATAATCGGGGTGGAGAGTGGAGTACATTCTGAATTATGAAATTTTATTTTTATGAACACGTGGTTCCGGCGTGCTCTTATTCGTTGCAAAGGACCGAGTCGGTTGTTTTCTTGATGTAGGTTTCTCGTTTGTTTTATTTAAGATAGTGTTGTGTGACAGATAAGAGAACAAGAGACTGAATCAAATGTACATTGTAAATGTATCAATTATTCATTGAATCCGAAACTTAAGCATTCTTGTGTAATTACATTTGAAACATCGAACGACTTCGCACAAAAGTTAGACGAGATGTAATTTCTCAAAAACGTGACTTCACATTTCAATACAGTTATCTGCACATGGAATGCAATTAATGTGTAAATTTGAATTGAAATTAGTTAGTCAAGGAAGTCTGCTTCGCTAGACGTGTTAAAATGAGACCCTCCGAGTAGAATTGTAACTGTATCATACGTATAAAATATCCACAAAGTCCTGGTAGTCTTAAAATGTGTTTTCTAAATAAATAACACGATTTGATTTCGCTCCCGTATGTAATTTATGTGATAAATTTTTAAGTACTGTCCAGGACTTTGTGGACACCCTGTATATATATAATAGTGGCAAAGTGGCAACTTTCAAAAGGTGTTTTAGAACACTGAAGTTATTTAACCCTGTGAATGCGATAAGCCCCTATAGGTGCTTGACAAACCCACTCATCGCGTACTGTCGACGCCGATAGGCGTTCGTCGCAATGGCTCACTCAATACTACTGCAGTTGAGCCGCACGCATCGTTCGCCTTGTTTCCAAGTAGCCCACAGTCAAAGGGTTAAAGGTACCAAACATACGTTTACAGAGTAAGGGTTAATAATAACAGTATTTATTCTGATCACTCGGCATTGCTAAATGCATCGGTCAAATCTGTATATGGAAATTTCTAGGTGTCCCCATGAAAATGTGCGATGAAAAATAAATATTTATAACTCGAAAATTTCCACAGCGATGCTCATATGACAGATGCTCATTTTTAAAACGACTAAAACATGCTTCGGTATGTTGTCCTATTTCAGGATGGTCCTCTATAGACATTTCATATTCCTTCATTGTCTTTTAAAAAAAAATCCCTCGATGTTTCAGCGGAATAAAGAATGAACTCGGTTGATCCTTGTACAGACATGGAAGTTTTTTCTTCTAGGTAATATTTTATCAACGTAAGTATGCACATCGACGCACAGGGACTACTACCAGATTTTAAGGTGAATCCAATTATGTCCACTAGCGAAAAAGGTGTCGAAGTGTTTATGCGGTATTCCCATCGTAACGAATTTCATGTATTTCATTGACTTTACATCGTAGCGGAAGTCTTATAACGAAGATCATGGTCAACGCGACTTCAATTTTCGCACGTTCTACGATTTCCAATCGATTAAAATTTTAAATCTAACGCTTCGGGCTACGCAGTGCGCCGTTCGTTAATTATTGTCGTTTCTTCGAAACCAGACTGCAATCGATGGAATACATAAATTTTCCTTTGTAAATGCAAGTCGGGTGTCTACAAATGGTTTAAAATGTTTCATATAAGTGCTGTTCCTATCTTGGCGCTGAGCAGCTTTTTAAAGTTTGAATATTGTGTAATTTTTTTAAGTAAGAATATTGTACCATTTTCTTTAAATGGAAATATTGTGCAATTTTTTAAAATTCGAATACTTCGTAATTTTCTTAAATTAACACACTGTACAACTTTTTTAAATTTGTATATTATGTATTTTTCTTAGGCTAGCGGATAGCACAATTTTTTTTTAAAGTTCAAATATTGTGCAAATTTTTAAATTAAAATATTAATTAATTTGTTCAAATATAAATAGTGTGCATTTCTTTTAATTTTAACGTTGTATAACTTAATACTATCCTAATCCTGTGTAATTTTTTCTCCAACAAGAAAAAGAGAAATATCGACACACGCTTAACAGATGTTATATCTGCTTCACGCTGAATACATATAACTGAAAAGAAAACTTAAATCATTTAATTTCTAAGTATTATAATTCGTTCCTGAAAAGGTTGACACGTACATTCCTGGTGTCCCTGGTGTCAGTTTTAATACGTTGGCTGTCACAGTGGAAACAGCCATTCCTAATCCGATACGACATAAATTGCAGGTTTTATTGTAAATCTCAGAGAAAGGAAATGTTTAAGTACTTAATCGTATTCATGCCTTTCTATGTTAATTTTGCAATGTAAAATTCCTTGAGAATATTGCCAAAATCAATAATTATTTAATTAATACGTCGATTACCCAATACGAGTTAACTCATAGTAGGCAGTCAACGTGTTAATCAATTACGTATGCACTCTTATAACGTTTTAACAAAATATTTATAATTGAAAAATAATATGGAACAAGAAGTGATTATCAAATATTCAAATATTTCTGTGTAACCTCAATGATACACGTTCGTAAAAAATTGTTTTTATTTTTCTGATTAGTTTACGGGATTACTATAGAACGTGTATACGCGTTGACATATACACATAGAAAAAATTTCTAACTCTATAGAAACTGTTAAGTGTTAATCCCTTCTAACTGATTCTGTTTGACAGTTTCTAATTTGTAACCTGGTATTTTTTAGTGTTGTAACCTTGCAACATCGTCGTAAATTTCTAAAATAATTCCATTCGCAGCGGGATGGCGTCTCCGAAACCCGTGCACCGCACGAATATTAATAAGTGGGCCTTTAATACTGTTTTGGCCGTTGACTCGATGCAAAACATAGTCGTCGATAGTTCATATTTTGTTGTCTGTTTACGTAGAAAAATGAGAGGAATATTCCACTTCTCGAAGTCGCAGAATTAACGCAACACATCAGTACTTGTACACATTCAATCGCCCGAGTCAGTTTTCTAGATATGACGAAGAAAGTTTCGAAAAATCGAAATAAATCTTCGCCAAACATTCACCATCTTGCTCCCAATATTTCTGAAATTGTTTAAGAATCTGCATTTCGCTTGCAGTCTAACAAATGGCAAATTATCTTGAATTCAGCGAAGAAAATTCGAAGTTGAAGTTTAGACTTCCGATTACAGGCTATTGTCTGACTTCTTGAATTAATTTGAAAAAATAGCAATAATTTCTACGGACTTTCTACTGCCATATGGGCGTTTCAAAAAGTTTGAAAAATTGTGGAGCGTTGTAAAAAAATACGGAAAATGGTTTATAACGTTGGCATCTGGTACTCGAAGAGACTTGTCGAAAGTTTTATTTTGTGTCGCGACATTCTCGAGGTTTTTTATATTTCTTGAAAGCACATTTTGTAAGCGAATCTCCAAGGAAGAGCACAGTATTTTTTGTTATATAAAATATCTGCTGCAAGTGTGTAAAACATGATCAAAGCTCAATATCACATATTTTTTACACGTCATTAACATTCTAATTATGGTTTGTGATTTATTTTTTCAATGGTACTAAAGTTAGGGTATTTTTATAAAGCATACATTTTATAGGGGAAGGTTCACAGAGGTGTATAATATAGTTGTTTAAACAAGAATCCGCGGTAGATGTGCATAAATCAATAATAAATTTTTATGATCAAAAACAGAGAATGACCTGCAATTTGAGTGATGTTAAATTTTTACCGACATTTATGCGAATTTGCTGTAAATATTGTTTCAATGAAAATATTGAGTTATTCCATGGTCCATTCCCTTTCAAATATGCTAATCAAAAAAATAAAAACATCACCAAAACATCGAATAAAACAATGAAATTCATAACCTACGCCGTACGATGTCAGACGCGTGTCGTAAATAACAGATATTTAACATTGACTCCATTTTTTTTGTGTGTATAATTACAGTAGATTTATTATCTCAGCAAAAAGTGTATCCTTCGTTGAATCTTTGTTTGTAAGAAGCGCTGTTCAAAGTTTTTTTTATTCTTGGAGACTCCTCTTTTTATACAGGAAGATTCATGAAGTTCCTCGTGACAGCACGAGTCCGGAAGTTAAAGGAATAGCTTGAAATTTTCCAATTTAATGATAATTCTAAATGTTCTATGCACATTATAAACGACATTTCTTCTGCTTTAAAATGAGTGCAAGAACAATGCTGTGCCTTTAACGGTTGCACAATCATTAAACTAGAAATGCAGGGGTATCAAACCCTATTTTCCTCGATGTTTAAAAATTACAAAACCTCTAAAAAAGACTGTGACAACAGTTATACATCCTTTCACATGAAACATCCCATATACTTGTATACTATAATGAATTGAATTACCTCCCAATAAAACCAATCGTTCGGTAGACGAGATGTCAACGAAATACAAATTGAGAACATTCCGATAACTCAGGCGTTCCACGGTCACCACAAATTGATCACTATTATCTTCGAACCTCAAGTACAATTACTCTAGCAATTACTCTAAAGGATCCACTACTATAATAAATAAAAAAAAAAACTACCCACCTAGCATTTTGAGCACCCTCCTGGATGACCTTCCAGGGTGATGTCTGCAGCTTCCAGTGCTGTTTCTCCCGTGGCTTCTCTTCATCATGTTAGACTTCCTCAGCTTCAGCCCGATCAGTGCGTACAGCACAGTAATGAGACACATGGGCACCACGAAGAACAGAAAGGTGGACAGCTCGAAGGAGTGTTTCAGAAGAATCCTTTTAACGGTGCACATCACTATATCCGGACTGGAATTGTGCCGGATGATACCGAATTGAAGCGCCTGGGGCAGAGCAAAGGACAGAGCCACCAGCCAAACGATCAAAATCAGTTTGACGGCTCTGGACAGCTTGGACATGGTCTGTGACAGGAATGGATGGCAGATGGCGACGTATCTCTCCACTGTAAAGGCTGCTATGGTGAGCACCGAGGCGTTCGTCGAGGTTTCCGCAGCCAGGCCTCGAAGTATGCAGAAACCTTCGCCGAAAATGTACGGATATTTGCACCAGACCATATAGATTTCCGCTGGCAGGCCAGACACCAGCAGCAACAGGTCCGAGACCGCCAGGCTGAACAGGTAGTAGTTTGTTGCTGTGTGCATAGACTTGTTGCGCGCGATAACAATGCACGTGCTGATGTTCCCTATCGTGCCAGTTACGAAGATGGACATGTACATGATCGTGACTGGCACCACGATGTACAATGGATCCCTGCGAGGATAGGGAGCCAGGTACGGATTCTCGAAGGGATCAACATCCTGGCTGTTGTTTCCGTAATTCAAGAAATCGTAATCCTGGTACGATAGGGTTGACGATAAGGCTCCTGTGTCGTCCATTGTCTATGGATCACTCCACACGGTACCTCGATCTCCCCTTTAGCAAGCACATCCTTCTCGATCGTCCTTAATCGCCCGTTGATTAAGCTATCGATTGTTTCTGTTTAAGGGAGCAAGGCTGACAGAGGGGCACCTCAAGGTCGCATTTCGAGGGATTATTTCGAATGGATAACTCGTGTCACGGGTGACGAGTTGTTTCGAACGGTCCATTTAAGGGCTAGGTACTGGCTACCGGTTTTTCTCGCAGGATTGGTGAAATCCTCTTGCTCTCCGTTAGGGTGAACGGGTACTGTTTGTTTTTGGGCTGGAGATGAAAACTCGCGAGGTGATGCCGGTCAGAAGATCAGTGTCCAAAGTTACGTCTGCTACCAGCTTCTCTCTGATCAAGCAACGAGATCCTTTTTATCACTAGGACAAATGTCTTATAGCTTGTTTAATGGTTCAGTTGACTCTCGATGGAAATTTGGGTGTAAACGAAAAGCTGCGAGGCAATAGCACAGAGTGTTAAGTTTGGTTGCCGATTTTTCTCCACGGATTGGCCAAACTTTCTTCTTTCGTTAGGGTAGATGCCTCATAGTTTATTTTTGTGTTGAATCAGTTCGTCAATTATATTTAAATGCAGATGAAAACTTGCGAGGTCCGTTGAAGAACACAGCACTAAGCGTTAGGTTCCATCATCGATTTTTTTTCCACAAAATGATAAAGCCGTCATCTTTCACTAGGGTAAATATGTTACAGTTTATTTGTATATTGAATAGGTTGTTTTTGATGGAAATTGACTTGGAAATTCACGTGTACCGCTGGAAATAATATCATCCAGAGTTTGGTCTGACTACTGGATTTTTCTCACAAAATAATCAAATCCCTTCTGTCACTACAATAAATGTTTAATAAATTGTTTTTATGCCCAGGACGATGCCAAGCAATGGGAACTCGGTTATAGACGAAAACTCCAAATGCATCTTCTATTGGAGAACATCCAGCGGTTAATCTACCATTTTTTTTGTTTAAATCGCCGAAATCCTTTTCTTTCGGTCTATCCACCGATTTTCTTTTTTTTTCAAAACATCGAAACGTTTCTGTTTTCACAATGGTAAATATTTAATATATTTATTGTGTTCCGTCGATTTTCACGAAATTTGGAAGCTGACGAAAGCTCATGAGACAAATTCCACTGGAGAATATCCAGAGGTCTATCCACCGATTTTTTTTTTTCAAAACGTCGAAACGTGTTTTTTCACAATGGTAGACATTTAATATTTTTTATTGTGTTCAATCGATTTTCACGAAATTTAGAAGGTGACGAGAACTCGCGAGACAGCGTCCATCCAGATCGACCGAAGGATGATCGAAGCGTCGAATCTGAGGACGAAAGACGAACCGGCGCGGACGCCGCGCGAATCATGACTGTCGACGCCGACGAACTGACAAGAGCGAGCATAAGCGTCGATTCTGCGCACCGTCACCAAAACATCCTGCTGCTCTGTGCCCGCCACAATTTTGCTCGAATTGCCAATAATTACAGCGGATAATTTTTTTCATTTTCGGATAATTCGTCGTTGACGAACGCGTCTTTGTTCGATCAAGTCGTTCAGGGCAACAGACGAAATGGACACCCTCTGGAATAGTAATAATTATTATTATTACGCCGTCTTTATTGCACGATACAATCAGTACGAATTACAGTAAAAACGGTGTGTGAATAGAGAAAGAAATAAATGGTACTGTTAAGCCTGTCCAATTGTTAATACTCGTTGAAACGAAAGAGGGATGTTCTCATTGAGACTATTTTTTGTATAATTGTATTTGTTGAAAATTATTATTACGTTCTATTTGTTGATATTATTGACATGTCTATGGTTGATTAATATAGCTTCATAGTTTTCTTATGATTTGAAGTCGTTGGTTCTTATGATATTAGTTATATGTATTTAACTATCTATATGATGTGTGTGGGTGTCATAAATTTGGTATATATCATTAAGTGTATGTTGTAATAAATTTAAGGTAAGACTTTCTGAAATTTGAGGCTTGAGCGTGATACTACGGTTGAGAAGATAAAAAAAAATATTGTAAGAAATAAAATAACATTATTCCGATCATATGAATAGAATAATTTATTCATATAGAATGTGCGAATTCGCATGTAGGCGTGAATATTGGGGAGAATGAGTTAGTATTCTGTCGTCCAGGGGGATATAAAGATCTCTTTTCAGTATAAATTATAAATATCGAATGAAAATGTAAATAGTAGAGGAAATTTTTAAGGGAACTATAACATATTATTGAACAATTACTTGTGCAGACACGTATGAACGCGTTAAATGCATAGTGAAAACGGACAAACATAGTCAGACACTTCGAAATATCTTGGTTTAACTGTAAACGATGAAGGGGAACAAATTTGTAACTACACAATATTAATGCTGCTGAAAATTTGGTAAGAGTCAGTAATTATTTAACGATATAGAAATTAGATCTTCTATGCTAATCAAAAAGTATTTCTTTATCTAATTAAAGGAATTATAGAAACTTAATGTAAATTCTAATATATGAACTAGTTATACGTAGAAATTAATAAAATATTTAATAAATTCATATGTTAAATACATATTACTATTTTATCAGAAGGGCCCTTTAAATATTTCCACATTGAAAGCAATGGATAATTGTTATTTCAGTGAATCACCTGGCTGACGCAATTTCGTTTGGATAATTATTTCAGATGAATATTTATTCGAAATTATTTCAGTATCTTCTGTTGATATCTAGTATTTTTCTTGGGTGGCTTCTCATCGGACCTCTGGTCATTTATTTCCGCTTCCCTCGTCGCGATGCTCGAATGCTTGCCTCCAAATAGCAGCCAGTTTCTTCATTTCCTTCCGCGGAAGAAAAATTCCACGTCTCCGTGAAAAAACGAACAAATACGACAAATAAATTATTATTTATCCTCAGTTTGCAAGGGAAAGATATTCCTTTTTTAATCTTGTCGTTTTGCTATGGTTGAGCTTATATCAAATTCACGTGAGATATGCCGAAGTTCCTGCGAATAAACAAGGCTCATTTACATGACAATTAATATTAACCTTGTATTCCGTTCACTTGCAAACGTTATTCTGTAGAATGAATTAAAACAGTTGAATCGTTTCGGTCTATTATTGTATTGGTTTGTTGGTTGGTTGTCATGGCGATGGCGATGGCGATGACGATACGTCGATAACGTTGACGATATAACGATAATGATGACGACATCACAATAACTATGACGATAACGGTGACGATACGATGACATGACGACGACGATGACAATGTCAATATCGATGGTGGTGACGTGCGAGAATTTTTTTACAATAGAACCTGCATAATGCTGAGTACTTAATAACTGACATCCTACATGTTCCAGAATAAAGTTATTTCAATGTTGTAAAGTTGCAGAATATTACAACACCTGAGTTCATAGCAATATATTATGCTTCTGTATTCCCACTTTTAATCACGCTGCTTCTCCTTTTTCTAGTCCAATGTACTCACTTTTTTTACATATTTATATCAGGGGCTTTCTCCCCAATTAAAGAAAGAAACAAATGTATATCAAAACTTTTTCAATAAAAAAAATTAAAAATTGGTATAAAATGGCGCTTCGAAAGGATAAACAGTAAAAGGATAAAAGCGAACCGTATAAATATGGTGGTAAGTTCTAGACGCCAGAAGGACAACCCAGCCTCCCAAATCGAGTTGGTGAGACATCGATTACCATCTTCTATTTGGTTTCCAAATCGAGTCCTGTAATCCAAACAGATTAGTCCGCCTCTCTTGTGTCTCAATTTTCACAGTAGTCCTCCCCACTCAGTCTCTTAAAAGCAACCGTTCCTGAAATCGTTAAATCAAGTACATTGAACAAGATATACTGTTTCGTCCAAAACAGTGCGACGTCGCAACCTCTATTTGGAAGAGACTCTGCAGCCAACTCAATGCGCTACAGCTGATTCAGTGAAGCATTAGGTTAGTGGAAAATAAATAGCCAACTTCTGTACTTTCTCCATGACCTTTAAGTGGTCAGGAATAGTTGCATGATCTACCCCAAGTTCTAATGCGAACTTAGGAGATGATTTTCTTCCAAGCTCTTGAATTACTGTTCTTAAAACTTTCCTATCTACTGTTGGTTTGCGTCCTGACCCATGGATGCGTATGCATCTGGGTGTTCCAGGCAGAGCAGGCTGTTGTAGGATAAATTTGATAAGGTTTGGCGAAAGGTAATAAAGAAGTTTCTCGATTATTAAAAGGAGGATTTAGAAAACGCTACATCCATTAACACATTGAACTCGGATGATATCAGATGTCCCCATACCGGGTCGACCCGCCGGACCGCCGATGTCTTGAGACATCATATGCCTCATTAACGACGCTCGATCATTTCTCGACTTGGGTAGCTTAGGTTCGAGTTTGGCTGACTTACATCCGTGAATCCTACTTCAGTATTGTTTTAGCTGCTACCAGCTGTCATTCCTAATATTGTTTTACTGTAAAACCAGTTCTGTACCATTTTTCAGGGTAAATAAGTAATGTAAACGCGATAAAAAAGAGTTTGTCAGGTCCACAAGGGTAACTTTGAAAAATGTCTGGGGCTAAAAGGGTTAACTTAATGAGTTTACTTCTACATTACAGCATGGTTATTCTCCTGTGTCTAACAGAACTGAACACATATCACGAATCCCAGCTCGATGTTACCACTTCTTCTACCTTATCCTCGAGCTTACCTACTCGTCTGTAACGTTAATTAACAGCGACAAGTCTTTGAAAATTATTCACATTAACGGCGTAGGTCTGTGCTCTAGGTCATCGGAGTAGCGAAGCAATGAAGAATAATTACGAAGACACGGGCATCTGTAAAAATACTCTTCCGATGCAATGCAATCAGGCGTGCTATATAATTTTCTAATTGCAACGGCAAACCGACTGGTTCGCGCGAGATAAATATTAATGAATCCGCTCATGATCGTCAGGGACGGTTGTGAATTAAGAACAGGCGGCTGGACTGAAATTGAACGGTTCAGGAGTCGCGCGATCATTTCGGACAGTCCGCGTGACCTTGAACCGAGGAAACGAGGCCCTCGAAGACATTCAACGTCGATGCAAACCTCGACGACCAGGTCGCTTCGTTTCACGCGCGGAACGACCCTCTCCGCTTCTCCTTCGCCTCCCTCTTCGAGAGACTTTTCCACCGTTGTCGTGGGAAAAAGTGCGGAAAGGTTTTTCCGCGAGACCAGCTCCTGTTCAGAAGTGTCGGATTCGCTTCGCCTCGTTTCACCGGTCGATGGCGAAGTTTTCGGAGCTTCTACGAGGCTTCTCCAGTTAAACTGGGTTGTGTCTTAACGAATCGTTTGCCAGCTCGGATTTCTGGGTACGCAGGGTGCTGAGAAAATGGCTGGAAGTTTCTGCTGCGTGGAACGGTGTTGACTTTCTGTTTATGTGAGATTTGAAGAAGTTTGTGTACGAGATTTAGAACTACACCGGGATTATTTGTGCGAATGTACACCTGGTTCGTAAGTATTAGGGCAATTACCAAATTTGAAATAAATTTGGATGACAGTATGAAATTATTGGAGAATTGAAACAGACGCATATTCAATAGTCTTACAAATCTTACCATGAAAATTAATTAAAAATCAAATCGTTACAGCAATACAGTGCCCCTGTTCCTTTATTACGATTTTCAACTTTAGTATTGTAGTCGGGTGGTTCAAAATAAGTTTCTCATTTTTAATGATATTGCATTTTATGTCATTTCACTTGCATGTGACTTTACTAGGCAGATTTTGATTTTGAGCTGGTTTATCGTATTTTTCGACCCAGTTCATTCCAGATTTTTTCAATTGGATTCAAATCGGGAAATTGGGAAGGTCAGTGTATCTTGCATTCTAGAATATGCTGAATTGCACAAACATCCATTGTCTAATTATTACAAACGATATCTATCGGTGATTGATCTGATCGTTTTCTGTCGTGTCATTCGAATGAAAGTAGATGTACTGAAAAGGGCATGCAACTCTGTAACAACGATAAATGTAGAGGGTTTCTCTGAAAATGGGCTGTGTACACTTGGAAGAGTTTTTACAGGTATCCAATATGGGTGATAGGGACGAACAAAAACAAATTATCACGCTTAGGAGGCAAAAAATCCAATTTAACTCTTTCTACCAGTGCTGAAATCCAGACTGTGTACTCTGTTGAAGGACATATCTTCACCCGTAAAACTGTTTCCCAATTTTAAAACAATTTTTAATTTTCGGGCCAATATAATGTATTTTCTTTGTCTTCCCCTTTCATTAATATGTAATAATAATATTTTATTTCAAACTTGAATACATGAGTATCTATACACAAACATATCTGTACACGAATAAATGTTCTATGGAGCATTTGACACTGCCTATCGCGCTCAATAAAGTTCAAAATGTTGACATCAAATGTGATTCTTTTAAATAATTACAAATCCTCTTAATATTCCAACTAGAATGTCACAATGTCAGTACAAAGTATTCTGTAAAATAATTCAATGCCATCCATTCATAAAACCTTATGCACTTATACAAATATAATTCATATTTACAAAAATTCACTTCCATAAAACAGATTAAGTATGAAATTTTTTATTGTGGCATGAACTCGTTCAAACCTTCAGAGTATGTTATCAACAAGTGTCAAAAAAATTCTTCAGTAACCATGGGGCAACATCGCCATCCATATTTCAACTATCAGTCGACAGGAATCGGTTGACATTTTATATTGCAACTGAGCGTACCTCGCAATTAACGTTCCTTAATTACAAACATCGTTAACTCATGTATATTGGTTGTCAGTGGTATCCAATTTCGGTGTTGCAGTGGTTTCTGAAGCCATTTCCATGGTAATCGAACAGCAAAGCAGAAATGATGCCGGTCGAGAATCTTTCCATGGAATTCGGATACGAGTTTAATTAGGTCTCCACAAACATGTACTCGCCTCCTTTACCCAAACATCTCGAATCATCGGCCGCATTCCTCGTTAAACTACCCCAGGGCTTCTGTTTCACTTTGCTTGTTACAGAAAAACATTTCAACGGATCGTCCAATGTAAACGGAAACTTAAAATTGCTATATTTGTGCAAACATCGAGAGAAATATTTAGAAGCCATTTTGAGTGTCTGAAGACGTTGCTGGCTCTTGAGGATGACGTGCGTATGCTTTCAGTTTATTTATACAGACCATTGAAAAGTTAAAATTGATAAATTTCTATAAACACCGAAATAGAAATTTTTGAACGATTTGGAATGTCTGACCACTTTGCCGGTCTTCTGGAATAATGTGCGCATGCGCAAAGCTTATCTGTGCACATAAAAATGTTTCATTAAATTGTTCGAGTCAAACGATAATTAAAATTGCAAAATTGTTATAAAGTCTGAAATAAACATTTCGAAACGAATTTGTGTATCCTATTTACGCGTGGCTGAGGGGACGTAAACGTGTTAATATGTAACAAATTAACAAACATAATTATTAGAATCACTAAAAACAATGATCAGTCAGTACTTCTCATGATAATGCGAAATATCAATGTGTGATTAAAGAACAGTCAAATCAAGAGCTACACAACTACACGTGTAAGATTCAAATATTTGAATTAAATTTTTTCAAAAACAAAGCCATAAATAAACAAAATATTTATTCTATATTGTAAAATTTTATTGCACACTCTAGATTTGCATACTGAAATACAAGTGAAGCAGAAACATAAGCGAGGCAGAAATATACTGCAAATAAGGAAATGGCCTTGAGCGGCCTACTTCAAGTGTCCCTGTAATAACTTCAATTTACCAGAAGACTTAATATTACTTTAACATTTCTCCCCGAAAAGATATATTAATCAACGGACGTTCAATGAGACATACCTGAACTATCGGTCTAATTGGATTCAAGAAGTAACACGACGTACAGTTACTTTTTTATTCGCTAAGAAAGTAATTCGCATAATCGACACGATGGCGGCGCACCGTATCAAACGAATCAATTTATTTACAAGCAGTCGGCAAACTGGTTTGCATATTGAACAAACGATATCGATGTTGCTTTACAACGACTGCGGGATCGAGGTGGACGTTCCTTGGAATTGCTTTCCTTCGAAGAAACTACGAATCATTGCGTGAGATCCGGTCACGTGAATTTAATTAATTTTTCCACGGAAAAGCCGGGATCCGCTTTCTTGATATGCATACAGAGCGTTACGCTTGAAAAATGCATTATGCAAATGGCGTACAAACAAAATCGATCGTACATTTCAACCTTTAATTCGTTTGAAACATTCTGTTATTATTATTATTATTTATTACCACAAGGCGGGACTCTGTAATATAGTGATTAGACCGCTGATGTTTATGCAATTTAACATACCCAAATATCTGAAAGACGCTCATTTAAAACCGTTATAAAATAAAAAGTAGATTTTGAAACATGTACAGAACAAAATACAGTTTTGTCAAAGTTTCATTTTTATAACCACATTAATACAAAAAATATTGAACTTTAGAAATGTATATTTGTATAAACATCTGCAGTTTAATAATGAAAGAGTACACATAAGTAATATTACTATGTGACAATAACCATTTAAAATAATATCGATGACCTTGATGTTACCTTCAGCGTGCTATTGAGAATGAATTCTTTTATATCACCATATTTGCCCCACTTAAACAGTAAAATACTCTGGCATCTTCTCTCAGACACTCCATTTTATCCTAAAAGCTAACAAAGACAGATGTCATGTTCCTCGTAACTCACCCTGTACAGAAATCGCTTGCAAGATCACAAATAACTTATACAGTTACGTACACACAGAAGGTAGTAACACTAAATAATTTTAGTTGGGGACAAAAGTTAAAATCATTGTGTTTAAATGTCTCGAAAATTCCGGCGACACATGCGGAAGTCGTACGAAAGGCAATCATCCGAATTTGAAACTTCAGTAGACCAAACGCTTTGAAACGTCGAATTTCATTTCGCCCCTGTCATCTGTATGCAGGAAAATCGTGTCTCCGCGTAGAAACTGCCACGAAATGATCGAATATATTTGGCTAAACTTCTTGTAGCCGAACTTTCTGCCACGAAGACGAAGCGGGGCTCGGAAACTTCCTGAAAAGTTTCCTTTATCGATCATCAGAACGGGAGTATCGGTTCCTGGATTTTCCGTATGAAAGGTATTCCCATCAAAGCTATTTTGAAAAGAAAAACTGCAGGTTTTTGTAATGAAATATTATTTATTCACAAGCACGTCCAACGATTTATATTAAAGTGTACCACGCATTTATACACTGATACGTTGAAACGCTGTTTTGTAACCGAGATCATACATGGTATTGTACAAAGGAGGATGCCTCGAGTTATCGATAATCCGTACGTATGGCCTTGATGACCGAATCATGCCCCATTCAGTCTTGAATTAAGTGTAAGCATTTCATTCAGGACTAAAATATCGTCGCCTGTTTATTCATAGTAACGCCCACGAGTGTTTGGCCCAGAAACTTCTACCTGAAAATGGCCAATACGTAATATGATTCTCGCAGATTCCGCTATCTATATTCAGCGATAATTTAGTTAAATTAAGGTTCTTTATGTTCTACGATTTTTTCAAAGATACTTTCATGCTTTTATAATTTAATCTTCCGGTACGTTGAATGTAGCGTACCTAAGGTTTCATACTTTTTGAAAGAGGTTCCATTGAGCACAGTGAATAATTAATATTGAGGTACAGATTATTATGTTTAATATCGTTAGGAAATGTAAAAATAATGATTAATGGAATGTCAGTTTTGTATGGGATGTGAAGTTTGGGTTAGGTGTTTGAAGAGGGGTTCAGATGAACATACGTAAATTGATCTTACAGTAATATCATGTAGGATTTCTGTTTGCCTCATCAAGATCTACGATATGATAAAAGAATAATGAAAACATCAGTACCTAGTAAGACATTATACAATGTATTGTTTTTAATATAAATTACAAAAGAAAAATATATTTAATTATTCTATTATACATTTAAGTTTCTATACTATTGTTGCAATGTTAAATTCGCTTCGAATTTTGTAAATATCGATAGTTATTTACTGACGTGGGGTCATAGATGATTAGCGAATGAAATTTAATTTAATTAAATAATTGGTAATGACCAGCGCGTCAAATTTAATTTAATTAAATAGTCACTAATTATCAGAGCCTCAAATTGAATTTGATTAAATAAATACACATTTGTATAACATTTGGAACAGGATTAATGTTGTTGTGTGTCGTGTCCGTTCGCGGAGGATTTAAAATTTTTTGCTTTTACGAGAATCTGAACCATACTCCCGGAATACAAGTTCTGGATAAATAAATTTAATAAAATCCTAATTTTCAGAGTTATGACAAACGGAGAAGCGAAGTTGACTGTAAAGAAAGTTTGCAAATTGTGGCGCATTTTTGGATCTGATTGGCTGAAGGACGCACCCAAACTTGAGGGTAAAAGAACAAAAGATTCAAGGAATAGGACGGTTCTCGGAAATAAATATTGTTGAAAATTTTGGAAACAGGGCAACGTAAGAAGGTCCAGAACGAAGTCAAGGCTATGTGATATGAAGTATATCGGTGCATCAGGCTTGCTAGGTCACTTTTACGAGGGTTGTGTAACACGTGGTTCTTCTTAACCCTTTTCTTTAGGCTGCTCCAAATTCTGCTTTATAGAAATTATAAACGTGAGCGAATGTGCATGCTGTACGCAAACGAAGGAGTTGAAGGCGTAAGGATTGTACTGCTACGAAGAAGAGGTATTTATGTTTATCACATTCTGTTAGATAGTGTGGTAATGTGATAGTTCGTTCTAGACTAGAAGCAGATCTCAATCAAGTCAAATTGTCACAAAAAACACACCCTTACACAGCAGAACCTATGTACAGACTGACCTCGGTCGTTCTAAGTAACATGAATCTTCGTGACATCGTAAAGCGGATGCGATTTTGCGAAATACCCTTCCATGTAACATTACAAACGTTAAAAAGGTTTATGTCAGTTTTGCCATAATGATGCCATTCTAAGTACGTCCAGATTAGAATGTTCAAAGTCACATTCCAATCAGTAAAACTACTTTCCACTCTTAATAGGATCTCCAATTTTTTTTTTAAGAAAAAAGAACATTCACTGCAGACAAAGAAGTGACCTCAAACAGTCTGATCCAGTGATGGCCAGCGGAGCTGCGGCCTTCCCCCACTATAGGTTCATTTCCCTCATATAGGCTGTGAGACCTAAAGTGGGGCAAGGCCGTAGCTCCGATGGCCATCACTGTTCTAATCACATAACAATAGTGTAAACAATGGAATAATGGAATTGTACTGTGCTCAATTATTCCTCTTAATCCTTCTAGAACAATATATTCGTTTGCATATCCCATTATGAAACATGGGTCTTCGAGGTTTTACAGAAATTATAAGGAGATCGATGAGAGGATTATGAAGTTCTTCTTCAAGGTTTTCAATTTACCTGGAAATGGCTGGATACGCCGTAATAAGGAAACACTCCACCGAGGATGTATCGATAGTAGCCGTTGTGTCTGATGCGATATTCACCCTGTTTCACGTCCTCCGGGACTTGCCACGTAATGGTCACTTGACTCGCTCCGAGAACCACCGATGTCCTCTTCCACTCGAATCTGTATCGATGATACGAAATGGATATCGCTATTACTCTGCCTCGACGTTCAGACATTCGCTGATCGATACTTCGTAGCTCATTTTAACTTGTCTTTATATACGTATTTCATGAGGTTTTTATGTGACGGATCAATCTTTTCATGCATCACGAACAAGGATCAAGTGAAGAAAAGAATCTTAATTCTTTTTTGGACTTTCAAGGAGACCATGAGGTCTAAAGGTCACCAGTTTTGATCCAACTTAACACAATGATAGTATTCTATATATAGATTGTTATATGAAAATTATAATCTCCAACTCTGAGGAATTTTCAAGAATTGAAGGTTAAAGAGGAGGCTGTCAGACCTTGAGGTCACTGATTTCGTTTAAATTTTATATAATTGTAGTATTCCATGTAGAGTTTATTGTATCAAAATTACATATACGCTCCAACTCTGAAGAACTGTTGAAAAATTGTATTTCAAAAGTTGAAAGTTAAGGCGGCTGTCAGACAATGAAGTCACTGATGAGTCCTATCATTTTAACAGAACAATTTATACTTGAAATAATACTGTTATGTAAAATTAGATCGAAATTGATGACCTTAAAGATTCGTAGTCACCTTGTTAATTCTTTTACGAAATAAGCTTTCTGTCCGTGGAATTCTTCTGACGGATAATCGAATTTGCTCATTTGATATTGATCGATTCGATACTGACGTGCACGCGAACACGTTTCATGCTATCACATCGAATATGACTTGCAAATGCACCAAAAATTTACGTACTTTGTTTCCCAGCTGGCATCAGTGGCGACGGGGATCCACACCTCGTCGTCCGTTAACCTTTCAACCGTTAAAAACGTGTTTTCGGTCATCAGGTTGTTGCGCGGGTGTCCGGAGATCTGTCGAAAAGAACATAAACCAATAGTTAACCCATTAGCCTTGAAATAACAGATGTTATGACAGACACAGAATTGAGACGATTTTTTAGGTAGTCGTATTGGAAAACCAGCATACAACCCTCAATAGCAGTTCTTCGTAATTTCCACTTTGTTTTCTCAAAGCCATAGACACTAATAAATATTTTTAAATGGGAACTGGAACTCTCGACCATATGAGTCGTGCTGAGCCCCATTCAGGGTTCACGTGTTTTGAGATTTAAAGAAAAATCTTAAGAAGCTTGTTTTCTCCAAACAGCTGGGTACGTCTCTGCCTAGACTACGTACACTCAAATTCCACTCAAAAGAAGGGATGAAAGTCCATTTAAAAAGCATATTTATGACTGCAGTTTCATACTAGAGTTCCAAACTTTGTACGTGTACTCTTATTTCGTATTTTGCATTCTTAAATAAAGGTTAAGTTCTGCTATACTTCAATGTACTTTTCTGTCCCACTATCCTAGTTTCCAGGGCAAATTTCTTCAATGAATTGATACAAAAACAGAGACAATCGATACGCGACTCAACATCTCTTTCTAAAAGTTACGAGAATCAGGACTCATAAATTTCTACTTGCGTCTCATAATATCGTGCAGATAGTTTCAGTTCCAACGAATTAAAAACATAGTATATAGTCTCACTAATTATTCTGATGTCTGTAAACTTTTTGTAGTTGATGCAGATTTCATCTGAACGCGTGACACAGAGCAAAAAACAATTTAATGACCGCTGATAATTTACGTGTCGCGCGATTTGCAGTCATTAACCGGTCGAAACGATCGTTTCGATGTAATTTACGACGACTTAACTTCCACTTGAGCTGCATCATTCAAAGGCATCGAGTTTCACGATATCGAGCAGCCTCGAATTCAGCCAAACGACTGGCATAAATCGTCGAACGCGTCGTAACATACATACAGCCAGCTACATAGATTTCGGTGGTCGAATTTTTAAGACGAACCATAAAACTGCAGGCAGAATATATCATCAAAGATTTCAATACTGAAGGCACCGCTGATCGGATTGAAAAAATATTAAAACGAAAGAATGTCAAAGCAGTATTCTAAGGGCAGACTAAGAAGAGCCAAATACCATATTCATGCGGAAAAGTCTACATCAGGGAAACTGGAAAGAGCATGAGTACACGAATCAAGGAACATGAGAGATGTACCAGACTAGAGTACATATGTACAGTCAGCTGCAACGGATCATCCATTGTCTGAGCCAAGTGCAAGGGTTACTTCCCCAAAAATACAGGGAAAGAATAGAAATGATGAAAAAGTCTAACAATTTCCACAGAGATACCGGTTATCACCTTAACCCCATCTAGAGCACCCACTATTCGATTTTTTAATTTAACACCTGACCAATTGGAAACTGATTGACATGGTTTGCACAGAAGCCTCAAACAGTATTAACTGTAACATTTCAGTAGTTCAAACGGAATCGAAAATTAATTCCGACGTACGGTAATGGGTTTATGCAGCTACGGTGTGTTTCCATCGCAATACGAGCCTGATGTTTACGGCTTCGTGGCTTCCATTTCGAATCGAAATGACTGAATGGTCCAAGCGATGCAGTTACATACAAAATGGAGTTGCACAACCTGCACGCAATCTATTCGAACTAAGCTTGCGTAACGCTGTTTTAGAATTCGCGAGGTCAGACCTGGGTCATGGCTGTCCCTTCCAACAACCTGGACACGATTCATCGAAGAAAACTTGAAAGTTACAGTTACGTTTCTTCTTAAGGATACTTACGAACACCGCAGTAATGATGTTACCAGGCGAGACGAGTTTCGGCGGCTGTTTTATGCAGTCGCCGAAATTTCGTCCCCATTTCGGAGTGTCGTACAGAACGGGCGGTACAAAACTGAGGAGATTCTTCTTCCTTAGGTCTGGAGGCGTTGGTCCAGGCTCTATGTCCTTTTTCTAAAATCACATTCCACTCTATTCTTATGTCTGTTCCAAAAATGTGAGATTTTTCAGTGAAGTATGATTTATAGTGGTCATACTCACGAGAATGGCGGCTGTCACGAGTTCCTGATATTGTTTCAGATAAATTGTGAGCGTGTGAGGTCCGAATATGGTCGATGCACCCTCGTACCTTTGTATCTAAACAGTTCAAGTAAATTACAAGGGTGAGTAATCATGGTGATCTGATAGATGTCGAGCTAGTAGACAGGGTGGTTTATTATTATTCAGTGCCTTAAGTAACTGGTGTAATTTTAATAATTCAGTGCCTTAAGTAACTGCTGTAGTTTTAATAATTCAGTGCCTTAAGTAACTGGTGTAGTTTTAATAATTCAGAAAACTTCTTTAAGAAATGTATGTTCCATTGAATGTGGCGTATAGTATAATTAGCGTGAATTCTTTGTAAGTTTAAAATATTTTTAAAGATTTCAATGGTCACCTTGATTTTTTTAATGGAGCAGACTTATTTTCTGCACCTGTTGCAGTTGGTGTGAAGGGAAATGATCTACAAGGTTTACGACCTTGAGATGACTGAGCACGAATATTCTAAATGAAATTACATGATTTTCTAAATTCCTCGAACTATTCGTTAACAAGTGAATTGAAGTAATAAAACAAAAATAAGACCATTATTTTTAGTTTAGACGCGTATGACGATAAGCATAGGATGTCATACTCCATTAAACGTAGTGTCATCCAAAATTGACTTACTTCACTTACATCTGAGAACTGAATCGATGATTTCAAGGTCATGAAATAGTAAATTAAAAAACGTGCAAAAAATATTACGCCTCACTTAAAAAAATTACGGTGACCTTCAAACATTAAAATACGAGACATACAAAAAAATTCCCATTATTTGAACGGAACATACTGTTCTTCATGCATTTTTCTGTAACGTCAAAAATGAAGCAGTCATTTCAGTGGCGGAACCACAGTGACTCACCCCAACGTAAAATCGTTACAGGAAATCGTAATGGAGATGATTATTGTTTTAAATGGATGTTGTTAAGAAGATTGGAAATGTTCGGAATCGGCCGGTGTGGAGGCAAAGTAATAGGCGAATGATCTACGATTTACTTGATATTCCTCCGGCGTGCTGATGTAACCGCTGTAAGTGTTGCAAAGACCGGCGACTATAACGGAGGTTTCGTTGTCGGACGCATCGTTCATGACCGTTTTGATAGCCTCTCGCAATCTTCTTCCGGACATTGTTGTGAATTCCCCCGGCACACCGGCGATCAGCACGTTGCCGATCAACGCGACCTGCGTTGCCACGATCTTCGGCTGCCACTCGTACGGGAGAGTCATCTGCAAGCAGCTTTCATTGTCTCTATCGCACTGAAATCGACTTCTAACCGAACAAAACTATCAGTAATAAAAAGAATAAAATTCCTGTTTAAATTTCTAATAGATAGACGAGTCTCATTTCTATTGATAGAGAGAAAATAAGCAGTGCGATCACAAAAGAGTTCTGTCATTCAAGTGGCACTTAGCATATGGTATTCGATAGATAACATGCCATTATAATGGTCCGTAGCACGTACCTCTCGATAGGGTACACACTTCTACAGTGGTTTTTAGCACACGAGGCTCGACAGGATGCATGCTATTTAAATACCTTTTAGTGTATAGCAACAGATAAGATACATGAAACTGGCTCTTAGCACATGGTACTTGAGATAGGACGAACCACTAAAGTGCCTCATAGTGTACGGGGACCGAGAGAGCATGTGACACTAACGTGGCTCTTAGCATACGGGAATTCGTATTGCACATGCCACTAAAGTGGTTCTTCGGCATGATCTTTCGTATCACTGCTACACCTTCACCCATAAAAAAAATTATAGCTACCACATTATGGCCCCTTGTAAGGTATGCCACTTTTATCTAAAACGCTTTTTGATATCTCTAACGTTTTGAATATATTCTCGTGGATCGATTAAAATGGAATTATTCATATTTATACTTTATATTTGTTAAGAAAGTACCGTGTTCTTTTTGAAAAAACTTACGCGTCCTGTGGCAAGTAAAATTGGCTTCGCGCCATGGCACTTTATGTCCTCTTTCGTCGGAGCGGCTAACAAGTTTCTGACCACGTTCCATAACGGGTTCGAGGTGGTTGTGCCCTGCTCGAACGAGAACACGCCTGGTCCATCAGTTGTTCCGGCTGCGAAACTGTACCCCATAGCCGGTTCGCATCCGTGAACCTATTCAAATGGATAGAAAAATCGATGAAGGTTCAAAGAAAATATTTTCTGATTCTACTTAAGCTAGCAATTGAATTTTATCGGCTCTCAGACTTTGGATAACAGGTGTGCTCCGCGCACTATTAATTATTATTATGCTAAGGTACATGCTAAATCAACCATTTTACTATTTTAGATACAATAAACATTACATGGCAAATTATATCAATTGTTTATGCGACTGGAAAGTATTCAATGAAGAATATACCAGATGTATTCTGTAGCAATCAATAAACCCTCCCTACGTGTTCAACAGGTCATTTTAACCTGTTAACTGGGGAATATGAGTGAACTCGTCCTGGAAAAATTACTCTGCCATAAGCGATACGAGTTGTAATTGCTTATAGAGTCTTTGTTGGCAAGTATCTTATTATTGATCGGAATTGGATGATACACAATTCGTCATTTAAAAATGTATTCCTGTGATGGGCAAAGTACCTTTCTTCGTTTTTTTTCAATTTACATTGAAGCTGTAACTGTTTCTGAAAAAACAATCTAGTTAATAGGTTAAATAAAAAATGTCGTATCCACTGTGTATTCAAGTTTGACGATCAATGCTATTTAATAATGAACACACTTAAATAAAACATTCATGCAATAACTCAAACGCCTGTAGAGTTACATACACAGTGTACAATAAACACACCCCTTAAAACAAATTTACCTGTACCTAGATATTTGTAGTTCTGTAATTTTTAAAATATCTGTCGACCAAGCTGCTGCTTCGAATATTGCAATCATTCAAATTCAATTTGCAGGAAAACATGTACACTAATATTGCAAAACATTTTTCTGAAGCTGTAGTGTACCCAAACTCGTACACAGGTTCGCAGTTTCGGATAATCTGTATTTCGTAAGGAAAAATACTCAATAGCCAGGTTCTTGCAGCACATGCATTGACCAGAAGGGAGCAGATTGACAGGAAGTACATTCTAACTCGAGCCTGGGGGTTGTAAATCTGCCACTGCAGGCTACCTTCTCGAAGGTTAACGCGAGCCTACAGAATTTACTTTTCAACCTCCCTTTCACTGCATTCAGCGAATAAGAAAATTCCAATCGTCCCCAAAATAGACAAACAGACCAACAGAAATAGGGCATACTTTCCCTTAGACGAAGTACAGAACATCAAGACAGAATAACTTCGAATCAATATTTGCGAGCGTAAGACCTCTCCTGTATTTTTAAGTAAATATTTTCCTACACAGATAACTTCGATACAAATTTTAGTACATTTCAGAATCCAACTGCAGTCGCAGTGGACATTATTGCTTGAATCCATGCAAAAGTGTTATTGCGCTGGGGTGTGCCTTGACACAACATATTAATCAAACACGATGGAATAACAATTTATTTATAACTTTGCACAATGGCTATCAAGATTCTAAGGACTCAATGTAAATGTCTCTGCTCTCGACAGAAGTTCAAGAGAGACTTTGTTAATTATTTGATTGCGAACAGTGCCTAAAGGCATCCAATGCTAACTGCTCACTAGGCGTGAACGCCCTTAGGCGCTCTTCATTTGCTAAACACAAACGTCACGAAATAATCAGCATTATCGTTGCTACATTAATTTTTATTTTAAGTAGAAAATAATCAACAGAAAACGAATTTGGTTGATTTACTCTCGTTAATAAGGAACGTGTGATGCGTGATACGCCGCCTCTGCGTTACACACAGGGAGTATCTTGCTTCCGAGTGTTAAAGGGTTAAATCAATATTCGCGGTCGTCCTTTAACGAGCGCAAGCTTCGGGTCGAGCTTGTGTGGCCTAAATATAGTGAAACATGTTGCGATGCACGCATGGAATCGTAGGATTCATGATGCAGGTTACAATGTGCGTAGGTTGGTATCGGTGTATTGGAGTCGGAGGAGGGTTGCATCGATGCAGGAATCAGAATACCGTCCTGACTGATGAGCAAGGCTCGATTCTGATGCAGATTTCGTGTAGAGCATAGCATCGATACTGAGTATAATTTGTTTATGCCAATTGTATAATAGCCGATTGTACATAATATTTATAGAATAAATCAGTGTTTATGGAATAGTAAAAGTCAAGAGTATCAGACAGAAAGAAATTTGTTTTTCTCAATTAACTATTATGGTCTACAACTATTTTTGCCCGTTTATTTAGGTCTTTAATTTTTTATTTCTTATATAACACTGGTATTGGAAAATAGCCGGGCATTTTTAAGAATGTGTGTAGCATCAGATCACAAACTGTCAGGAATCAGTAATGTAGAGACGAGCTGAAACCAATGCAAATTCATCAAACCTAGGAGTCGATGTGTGAATCGCAACATGTTTCATTGTGTGTAGGCAGTTTTAAGCGGTTTGACGTTATACACGGTGCTGCAAAAGTATTCATAGTACCCAAAGACTGAATGCACAGATCAAAAAGAGGTTCCGTAATTACCGTTTCCATTTGTTTGGTGGTTTGGTTGTAGAATTCGGCTTTCTGTTCCACCATGTTCACGTAGCGGTGCAGCACCCTGAGGGGTCCGATCACTTCCTTGGCGTTGCCATCTTGCCACAGACGCTGCAATCACACCGTGCAACGGCACATGAATATAGAATTCAGATGGGAACAAACAACGCAACGCGCGTCGTGTGCGTGTACACGTGTGTATAATACGCATGGAAACGCATCCGCCGTCGTGGATGGAAACCGTTCCTCCCGTTTCTGCTTTATCATGTTAATACCCCCTTCTCGAAGTCGACGGAGGCTCCGCTGACCACGCAAAGGGCCGTCACGGTCAAAGAGCATGCGAATGTATGTTAATTATCGTGTTCTTGCGTCCAAGACGCTCTATTCTCCGAGTAAAAGCAAATTGCGCGATCGGGGGTTCATTTAAATAACAAAAACAATATACACCGCACGAGTTTCTTCGCGTATTCGTTGATCGCTTAAGAGATTATCCTATTGTAAAGCTACACGTTTATTGTTTCAAAAAATAGTTTAAAGTTTTAAAATGAGTGTGTAAAAGGTTCTATGTGGATACTGAAAGGATCCCTCGAGATATTTAGAGCGGACTTATGCACACTGTCGTTTAGAAGTATTAGGATAGGTTTCAAATTTGAGATAAACCTGAACATGTTATAAAATCATTGTAGGATTTGAATATACACAGTTCTGTGATGCGTTAGACCACCAGGCTTATCTACATACATATATTACTATATCAAAATATTCACTATGGAAGTTAATTGAAAATCATGATTACTGCTTTTACGAAATTTGGTATTCTGGCTATTAAGATACAATACTTATATAGGTCTAACAAACAGAAATTGAGACAAAACTCTACAGCATTAAAAAAATCATGCTCTGAAAACTATTCATACTGGCACATTCGAAGCACACAAAATGACTTCGTTTACATTATTAATTAGTTTGATCTATTACATTCTTAATCTACCCATTTATATACGTAACTATTAAAGTTAAGGGTGTGCTTAATTCAATATAAAACAGTAGAGGAATAAAAATTAGGTGAAATATCACATATTTCAGAAAAGTTGCAAGTGTGTTAATACTTACGGATGGCAGTGTACCTACACATAGGTGAACATTGCTAAATTATAAATGAGTATTTTTCGAAACTACGTTTTTCATGGTGGTCAATATATGAATGAAATGAAAGACAAATATTGAATTGTGTGGCATGACAAAAATAAAAGATGTCACGTGTGGAAAATGTCTAATTGTCCTGACAATAGTCTAAGTCTTAGAGTCTAAGACTTAGACTATTAGATTAAACTTAGACTTTAGAAGTTTAGGGTTAGCCTGTATGGTGGCTAGGTTTTCCATCAGCACTGTGCTGAACCTCGCTATTTTACGATTCTTTGATTTTTACTGAATATATACAAAATTATAAAATGTATCGATTACAAGTTGTACTACACCATCGAAGAGAAATTTTAATATTTACCTCAATAGTTGACGTATATATAAGATTAACACGTAATTGCTACAGTAGAAAATACAACACTAATTACGCACAGAATAAATCTCAAAGGGAAATAGTATTCAACTACTTTATCGTGTACTCGTTTTTATATGTTATAATGACAATATTAATCATGCTTCAAATTATGCAAGCAGCAATAGTGATTTAACACGTTGAACGCCACAGTAAAAACGGCCATACCTAATCAGATACGATATAATTTACAATTTTTTATATAAATCGTAAAGAAAAAAAAGATTTGAGTACTCAGTGGTGTTCTTCTGTTCCTACATTATTGTTTCAGTATGAAGTTTGTTTAGCATTTTGTGACAATCAATAATTATTCAATTAAATTAAGTTTGAGGTGTCGGTCACCGGTGACCACCATGGCGTTCAACGTGTTAAATAAATTAAATCTAACATATCGGTCATCGCTGATTATCATGACATTCAACAGGTTAATCCAACCAAATTTTCCATACAAAATGTATTACTAAACCGCGGGTGATTATGAAATTTAACATATTCATATACTTGAAACATGTACAATCAATTACATAAAATAACTAAAAAGGACACTTTTTAAGCATACGAAGCACGAAATATAGTTACGTCAAAATTTAATTTCGTCGACTATATTAACCCTCTATAACGCCATGTGACTTGGAAGTTACATACCTATATATCTATATTTTTCAAGTTTCATTTCGTTTATTTATCACTGTGTACAATTATATTCCACAACTATACTGCCACCAAGGAGTCTGTTCGCTTATTATTATGAGTAAATCTCCCGATTCTAACTTTATCATTTATATTTCTTATTTACTTAATGCATCATTGTCGATATACGCAAACAAATTTCGTGTATAGAGGGTTAACATAAGAATATTTGAACTCTGACAATGTATATTTGCGTAAATATCCGCAATCTACATATTACTCACGCGGGAATTCTAAACAATCGGAAAAATTTCTCCAGATCTCGATCGTCGTGCAAAATTTGTTTTTCTGTTCGATTAAACATTGACTGTTACCGGATATCGAGGCGATCTTGACATTAATGGCCGCCGTTTCCTCAGCGTGGTTCTAAGCGACCTCCGTGTCACCGAGGTCAATCGTTAGGATGATTAAGCTTCCTTGGTCGGGTGTTCTTGACCGCGCGGGAGATTGCAAACGCGTACGTCTTCAGCCTCGCTCGCACGCACGTACTGCTACGTTTCAGTGTGTTGCCGGCGACCGAGGGAAAGTGGCGGAAGGTAAGGTTGCGTGTGCACGGAGATGAGATCTCAGATAGAAAACGACACGGTGTACGTGGATGAACGGAGAGATAGAAGCGTTCAGAGGGGGATCGAGAACGGGAGAAGTGGAGGACGGTTGAAACGGAAAGTGATTTTAGACGGAGAACAGGGTTGAAAGGAAAACGACACTAGCCAGAACCGGGCAGTGGTGTGAAATTAAATTCACCTGGGGCGTCGACACAACTACAGTTAAATATTTTTATATTCTGATATAGGAAAATAATCAGGCAGTAGTAAAAAATCGGTCTGAAGCGACGACGAAAATGTAAATTTATTTCAATATTTAAATATACGAATATTATTGTGTATACGAGTACGGATAAAAAGCGAATATTAATATTATTAGACCGTGGATGTTTTTAAATGTTCAACTACATGTTCCTATATTTTTATATTGTTACGCAGATAAAAACTCAGGCAGTAGTATAAAATTAAATTAATCTGGAGCATCGACAAAACTATACTTAAGTCCACAAACGTAGGAATATTATTGTATGCATTCTTAAAAAGTGAATACTAACATTAGTACACTGCGGCTGGTTCTGCAAATATCCATCTACAAGCTTCAATATTTTTATATTCTAATGTAGAATAAGTAAAGGATGATACGTTAGGAAAGACCTGTTTGTCCAAGTGAAATTTTAAAAATGTAGTTTTCATTCCACTTGCTTCGCATAATACGTAAATTTTGAGTGTCTGAATATGATAAAGAGCATGAATATCCGGAGTCGAATTGTTGGACTAGTTTTAAGTTGTTTATGCAAATTAGGTGTATCGAATCTATTCACATATTATGTTGTATGTTTCATAGTAATCTATACAGGATGTCTTAAGTTGTGACACAAAATTTGTAGCTATATTATACAGGTCAGAACTGATGACAACTTTTAATACACGATAGCTCCAAAACCATACATTTTATAAATATAATTATTTACTTGAAGCATTTAATTTCAGAACAAATATTATTACTATTATTATTACGGCAAATATTACGAAATATTTCGAGTAAAATAGAATCAGTTCACAATATAATTGATGTGAAAATTAATATTTGTCATAAAAAGACCAATGGTTTAAGACTCTTATTTATTAGAATTTTGTATTACTTTCGACGCACAGAATACGCCTGCTAATTTCTCGATAGGACTTTATTTAGATTTACACTCTGCATACAGTACATGTTCAGGGGTTCCCCTTCACATTCATTCAATAAATAATAATAATATTAACATCTCTAAAGTATATTTTGTTTGGTACATTCGTCAAATATTTGTTGATAGTCCCTGAAGTATAACTACGTAGATTTTTCTCTTAACTAGATATTGGAAGCAACTGTCTGACAATGGGCGGTCAAATCTACTGATATCAACATTCGAATTTTCCCCGAGGATTTCTTGCAAGTAACTCCAAGATATTAACCACGCCGTCTAATAGCAAATAGCAAATGATCGATCACTGCGTTTCGTTCCAGAGGGCTGGTAAGTTAATGAACACCATCAAAGCACGCATCAAAATATCGATAATTGCTCGATATCCGTCAGGGGCAGAGTTCACCGGAAGCTCCCTATTAATCGAAGCTGTCCGCGATATGATAGAGCGATCTGATTCGCTGCAACTTTCGTGGCAAGAACTTTTTAATTAAATCAAATCTACAGCGCACAGATATACATATAATCTTTGAAACCGATCGATTTCCATCGCCGCTGCGAATATTGCAGGAGAAACAATATATTGCAGTGGTAAAGATGTCTCGAAATTCAATTTCAATCAACGGGGATACGGGGAATTAATATTTGCGATGCAACGCGTGCCAACGGTTTTCATATTCGCTAATGAATTTCATATTTCCATGTATCTGCAAATGGTAACGAGCAATACAAAATAATTAATACAGACGGAAACCCTAAATTAGTACGTAAAATATGCGAGCATGTTCCATACGAAGAATCTAAGAAAAAATTGTTATGTACATTGGTTAATCATACTTCTTGTTTTCGAGATTAAGTGATTTTTAATTGCAGCATGGATAATTGATATTCAAATTGGCTACTGTTAGTTAACCCTTTCACTGGTATCAGCGCCTATATGCAAAGCTGCTCAACATGCACTGTCGACGCCCATAAGCGTTCGGTGCAATGGCTCATTATGCACTGCTACAGTCCAGCCGTATGCAACATTCGCCTCATTTCCAAACAGTCTATAGTCAATAATTGTTTTACATACTTCAAAATAATCTATATATTTCCAACTATGTCGGCATGTACTTTAAATATTTTACCGTAATTCTTCAACATTTTTAACTGTATCTTCTTATACGTAACTATTTCGAAATTCATAATTTGACTTCGGATCTTCATGCAATTTAATATTTCCAAGCTCGTGAAGAACGCATTTTATAGAGCAACCGAAACAAAAACTGTATTTTTACACATTTACTCAAAATGCAGTTCTGCTACAGCTGTGTTTCAGCAGCTGTATTGAAATTAAAAATATTCCAGCTTGAAACTGTATAGTTGCATCAAAATCCGCAGTCTACTCACAATCGATTCATTTCGAAAACAGGATGCAACTCACAACAGTCGAGACTTGTTTTTTAAAATTTACAGACGTCGAACGGTCTGTAATTTACGTGACACCATTTTAGAATCAGCCTGTAATTGCTTCTCTGTGTTTTTAGCGCTCGACGCCGTAATTGAGCAGCGATTACAATGGTCCCCCGTTAAACATCGATCTTCCGCGCGAACGGGTTTTCATCACGTCGAGGACGGTTAATTACACGGATGCATTTTTCCGCGAATCCGTGGTGCATCTGTAATGAAGTGGGAGCACGCGAGTTCCTACGTTCACACGCGCGTTACAGTTATAATCGTAGGCTGATTCAACTCTTCCTTCGATCGACATTGAACTATTTACCGATATCCTGTTCACCGTACGTCTACCATAGCAACAGTCATAGTTCTAGGAAGTTGCGGTTCCCTGCACGCGACGAAAGCGGTCCAGGTGCCAGAACTAGTCCCTACGGACGAGATCGGGTTACATAAAAATGGATGGATTTTTCACACGGAATAACCGTTAGTTATAAACATCAGTGATGCAGGAAGAAGTCTATTGTAAGGACGAGATCAATATCAAATTTGATTAGAATATTTTGTAGAGGCTGCACTAACGTTCAATGAGGAGTGGATAGGTTTTGTATGTATTAGAATAGGCGTCGATCTTCAGAAAATGATAAAGTTCAATGTAATGCAAGAGTGAAGTGAATTCGTTGCGTAGGTGCCTGATTGATTAGGTCCTGAATATATGGCAAAATAAAAAACTGTTTATTACGACCTGCTGGACACTGTGACATTTTAGTGTTGGGGTACTAAGTTTGTGAAAGTCCAATAATAAAGTTCAGTGTAATGCAGTAAGCGTTGATCTCTGAACTCTTTATTGTTTCTCGAGTGAGATGTGTATTATGTTTTCGCTCGCTTAACCGACGAAAAGTTATCTCAGCTGAGTGTTTTAAGCTTTTTCGTTAAGACCGGGTCAAAGGCCTTTTCTGTTATGCTGTTTAGACTTTTCGTGTCGGCTCGACAACTTCACGTCACAGTGAGCCTTTGCCAGCTTTAACTTGGCTGCTTCTTTCTGTCGCGTTTCAATTTATGGCCGCTACAATTTCAAAAACACTGCATGCACGATTGTTTCAGATGGAATAGCCGTTATTTATAAACGTACTCCACGTTTCGCCCATATAAATTTCTACGTAGGGAGTAATCTGCGTAAATTGAGCGCAGAATACCCTAGAATAGGACTTTGTTACTACATTTGTCACTACTGTCCAGTTGAAATTTGGAAACATTAGGACGAGTCACAAATAGCTTGCATAGATATATAACAGATCTTTTTCTTTTCAAAAATTCAAATAGTTTACCTGGACCACTGATTTTGCTTCATATTTGAAAGTAAGACTCCTTAAAACAGTGATGGCCAACGGAGCAGCGGCCTTTCCCCACTCTAGGTCCATTCCCCTCGTTTCAGTTCGCTTCTCGTCCCCCTCAGACCATCATTGTCTCAGATCACCGCCTATATGAGGGGAATGGGCCTACAGTGGGGGAAGACCGCAGTTCCGGTGGCCATCACTGCCCTAAAACGTAGGCATGCTACAAATGCAACAATAATCATCCTTTAACAAATCGTCAATAACTTTCAGAGGACAAATCAGAAGTTATTTATGACTCATCGCAATAGTTATCGCGTCGCTGAAAGGATTTTCTGGCCAAAGACGCAATGATCGGGACCGATTTGATCCCACGAGGGAAAAGAGTGTCTGGTGGCTCGATATAAGGCGCTTGTGCAAGGGTCGATTAGCGGTAGGGCGTCGACGAGAAAACGTGGAGACACGAAAAAGATACGGATAGAGAGGAGAGGAGAGGAGAGGACAGGATAAGAAGAGGAGAGCGAGAGAGAGAGGAAAAAATGGAACGAGTCGGGCATCCACGTGTTTACACGTTCCTGTTCCCACGTCTCTTGAGGCAGGACTTTGCAATCGCTTTACTATCTCGCCTCATTATACCCGCTTATCTCGAATCTCCCCAGACACGATTCTGCTTCCGCGCATGAAAATCCTTTGCCCGCGAACGCGTCTCGCATGTAACCACCGTGCATACGCGCGTTTAGAGGACTTTTCAGACGATCTGTTCAGTTTCTGCGATTTGACTTTGGATTAGTTGAACCGTTTCACTGTTGCATGCCAGTATAGTGGCTCGAGCATATAAAACGCATTACGTGTGTCGAGAGATAGTAAAGCGACTAAAAGGTGTTGTGATCGCCGTACTGAAAGACGTTGGGATGACGTACACTCAGTGCGTTTATTGTGCTAAAAGCCATTATATTGGACGCGTTATGTACTGTGCTGAAAGCCAGTCTAGTGGTTAGAACACGTAATAAACGTTAAGAGTCAGTGAAGTGGCTCGATGCGTCGTGACCACTGTGCTAAAGGATATATGATGGCCTACAGGCATCATGGTTACTGTGCTGAGAGCCACTTTAGTGACAGAGCAGTTTTATGTGTGTTATGAATTCAGATTTCGACTGAATTTAATTTCTTTCGTTACTCATGCCTGTATTTAATTAGAGTTCAATTTTATAATTTCCAATGACCTCCTCCAATAAATGGAAATGCCTGCTTAAAAGAACACCAAGCGTAGAAGATAATGTAACCTATGCAGGAATGAGTTTCATGAAATTGATAGAGTGATTCATTTTCTCAATTGTCCCTATTCTATATATAACGCAACATGACATTCATTTATCATACCAACAGATTCTTCTCTTTCTTCTTGGGGAAATTCCTGGTGAAGTAATTATTCATCATAGTGTCCGCTGTATCTTCACCCACACCTCAATGAAAAGAGAAGCTAAACGTGCGTCGAAGAGATCGGAACAAATCCGAGAAAAATAGAAACCAATTGGACCCTTTGCTTCCATCTTAATTCGACTCGATACTCGGGTAGCGGTGCGGGAGAAAAGGGATATCGAAATGTCAGAAAGTTGCAAGCGTGAACAACTCGATACGGCTGTTGCTCGGCTCGGGGATCGGTTGGATGTCACGCGATACCCTCGATGAAAACCGCGATTCGATTCTGCCAGACGGGTTGGCCGATCTCGAGTGGGAAAGCTCGATCGAACGAGGTTAGGACCGACTAGTTTACGATTCTTCCCAGGAAACGGCACACCCACTTGCACCTCGCGAGTCACGAGACACGATTCACGATTCATGCACGGAGCTCGCAAGGACGACATCGTTTTCTTCCTCGAACGACTGCAACCAGTTTTTTCCTTACCCTCGTGAATCACGCCGCCGCGCCGCGCCGCGCCGCTCTGTGCGAACTTTTCACACGCGGGAACGTTCGGCGTTGGGCAAATACTCTTAGATAGCTTCTTGAAAATGGGATTAGAAAAATTTGTAACTCGTTTACGACTGTACAGGCTGCGACGTAACGCGTGCTACCCGCTTCGGGCGTATTTTCTTTTTATTTGAGCATTTGGAACCTGGGGGAAATTCACTTGTGCTATACAGAGATACGGTGACTCATGAAATTGATCAAATGAATGTATTATTTGATGTTTCGTTTATTTAACACTTTTTTCAGGACGTTGTTATTGGAGCAGGGTCACAGTATGTGTAAAAAAGTATATTTGTAACAGGATTCAATTTGTACTAAGTCAGCAGTACCGGAATTAAGAAAGAAGAATACTTATGAATACACCCCCTGCTCATAAGTATTAGGATACCTGCTGATCTCACACAAAAGGTGATATTTGATCCAGATTATAGAACTCACTAGTTTTATAAGTATTTATGATTTTGTTGCGAATGATGCATAATACTTGAATGCAGTAATTTTGGACACTGGTCCTTTTTCTACCAACGTAGAGATAAAATTCCACAATATGAACATTTTGTTATTATTCTAAAATCGATCTGTTCAGGCGCAATAACAATAAGTGGTCTGCAACTGAGATGTCTGGGCAGTCGAATAACACGACGCTAATATAACAAAATAAGAATTTGGGTTCTCCTTGTTGAAGTCCACCCCCCCAGGTAATGGAAGGCAACTTATTGTTAGATAGACGACGAACGCCCTACGCGCTGATTGTCCACATCAACAGAAACCTAGTTTCATAAAATTACAAAATTCGGAAAACAAACGTCTAAAGAAGCGACCATCCACGGTGTCCGAAATTCCAAAACTTGTACGACGCAGTAAACCAACGTAAACCACGAACAACTCTCATCGATGAAGCTGAACTACTCACACGACATTAATTGTGACTGTCAGTGTGCTCATGAGCATCTTCGCATTATCGTGAAGAACAGTACGCAGCAGCATCCTTGAACTAGGTCCTGCATACTGAACCCTGCATTTCGAGAGATCGTAGCCAGTGAGAAAATTGGAAAGTCGTAGCTCGTAATCAGTTCAGAATAAAGTTATGTCGCACCAGACCTGGTATTGCAAAGAAGGAACCAGCTTTTCGTCTGCACCTGGACTTAGCCCGGACAGGCGTCGAGAGAACCGGGAAAAGAAAGTATGTAATTTTTACGACCTCGGAATTCGTCGATTTCCCTCTTCTCTCTGTTACCGCTCGTGAATCATCCGGAAGTTGCGCGGTCCTCGTATCACCGCGTCTCTCGAGTGGCCACAAAATTGCTCGTAAATTCGTCCGTTGCAAAATCGTATCGTCGGAGTTAGATTGCGAACTAGCCCGGTCTTCACGAGCCAGTTTCGAGTTTTGCCCGTTAAAACGCGCGAACCATGGCCCCCTTTCGCCGCCCGTTTGCGTAACCCTTCAATTATCTTTTAATTAGATGCGAGAAAAGCGGCGGCGCAACAATGTCCACTTTCGAGAGTTTAGAAATCTTCGGTTACCGAAACTGCCTGCTTTTCAGCCGGTCGAGCGTGTCGAGAAGCGTCTAGTAACTACGGACGCTGTTTTTCTTCGGTTTTCACCGGTGTTAATGATATGTGCAAGGTGTACCAGGAGTTAACCGAACAACTTTTCTAGCATGCTTGCTAGGTCATTCCAAATCAAACAGGTCATATACATTACGGGTCACGGTTCATTCATTCTTGGGGTAAGCATTGTCGAGACACGCGAAGAATTGGTGCAAGCTGCAGTGACACACGAAACTGATCACATCAATGCGTTATTTCTGAACTCTTTTATTCTTTTAACATTTCCTCGGACTACTATTATTTCAAACAAGGTCACAGCATCTATAACAAATTACATTTCAAATACACCGATAAAGTTTGCAGTCTGTCAGTTAGTCTGCGTATACACTGGTAAGTTACTTGTACCAGTAACTCTAGATGACCTTGTATATTTGAGCTTGTATATTCGGAACGACCTACCAAACGTGCTGGAAAAGTTCAGTTAACCCCTGGGACACCTGTATGCATGCATAGCGATAAATATCTGTGCACGCTTCATCAGCTTCAGCGAGGCTGTCATTGTTTGGTCAAAGCGTTTGGCCCTTCACTGCGGATGAGGGAGGTCCTCGAATAAAAGTTTGCCGGGTCTCAGCCTCTGAACGTGTAGGAAGTATTTACAGCTACTGCAGCCAAATATTGCACACTTAAATGGGAAAACATTCTTACGTGCTATTATGCGACTCCATGGATCGCTTTCTGTTGAGTGATTGACCGAATGCCACCGTTCGGTGAACTTATGACATAAACACGCGAATCGTTCCGTATCGGATACTGATAACATAAATGTACCTTAAGAAGTATTCTGTGTTTCTTTCAATAAATGAACTTTTACCGTTACTGATTGCGCTTTTATTTCCCGTTTACGATCCCCGTCAGGCAATAACCAGTCTGTAGCCAGGAGGAATTGGCTCGACGGAAAAAAGGAAATGAACCGGAAGAAGAAAAACGCACAGAGGATGGCTGGCTTCTAGTTGCGACACGGTTATTCAAGCGAAGTTTCACTCTCGTTCCGAGCGGAATGTGTGCGTGAAATCGAAATGCAGCCGCGTTAACTATTCGCAGTTTCGTTCCATCGTCCTACTGCTCCAGAATGACAAGCGCATCTGTTCCTCGGTTGGCCGGCGACTCTGGTCTTCCCTGTTTGCCCGTCTGTCGGAGTTTCGCTGGAAATTTTCGTTCCTGCTCGTTTCCGCGGTATTACGCTGCGAAACTGCGCCACCAGACGCAACGTAACGTCTGCTAATCGTTGCCGGCGATCTTCTCCTTTCATTCGGTGTCCCATTGAATACGCTCGTTCCAACGGTGTCGAAAGTTGAACGGAATATTTTCCGCGTCCGCGCGACCGTCCTGACCACCGTTTTCAAAACTCTCCGCAGCTCGACGGACGCTTCTTTCTTCGCGATCACCTGAAGATCGGTCAACGCTTTGACGAGCCTGTCAGGCAGTTATTCTAAGTTTTTGGGCGAGACGAATGTCACAGTCTGTTTAACGTAGACGGTATTATTTTAATACTGTTTACGTAATTATAATAAAAATTGCGGAAAATTGTTATTATTACTTAATTTACGACGCGATTCTGTTAATAAGAAGTTTAGTCGTCGTCGTTGTTTATAATCGGCTGATGTCTCTGAGGCGTGATGATGAGGCACAACGACCTTGTCTCTCGAACGAGTTGCTTCATTTTGTATATTGTACTTCTACGAAGTTTTGTTTTCATACATGCTCTAACAGTTTCAATTGGATTGGCATTTGGCGATTCTAAGGGCTAGTTCAAGACATTACTGTCATTTTCAGTTTTCCACTGTTTGCAACGACGACTTCGATGTTTGAAGTCGTTGTCTTCTTGTAAAATCCAAATTTACGGTGGTCAACAATGAAAGAGGAAACGCTACTGTAAATTTTGTTATAACGCCTCGTACAGTAAAGGTCGCCTTTCTTTCTTGGAAAAATTCCAGGAAATCAGGTTTCAGCACGAAACGCTTCGGTGTCTACGTTTATTTTAAACAAACTGTACTTCAAATTATATCCTTTTTAATCAATGATGTTAGTAACTTTCGTAATTCTTTTGCTGGTTTTATTAGATCTTATTCAGAATTTATTTGACATGTTCCGTACCGCAGTGGAAAATTCCATAACTAGTCAGACATGCAGAAATAAGTTCGTATAAATATAAACATTGAATTATCTTATGACGTACTTTTTATTTTGTACTATCATTGTGGAGTTTGTTTTAATTGAAATGTAAAGAATATTAATATTTAGTAAGAATAATCGAATTTGATGTGTGGGGCGTATACGACCCACATTGCACGGAACGTGTTAACTGAATAACTACTAATCGATCATAAAATTACTGATTATGAAACTAATTATTATAAAACTGTTTATTAAACGATGTGTGACGATTGTTCGACTAAATAGTTAAATATTTTTTCCTTTGTAGCTTGTATTTAAAACACAGCATTACAGCATGTCTGACCAGGTATAGCAGTTTTCACTGTGGCTATCGATGTGTCGATAGTGTAATTATATACATGATCAAATGAAAAATGACTGAGTTTAAGTTCTATTGTCCTGAATCATAAATAAACTTCCGATTTGTCTTGTTAAATTCACTGGTTAATTTATTAAAAATTATTTATTGCTGTTTCCGCAGCAGAATAAAAGGAATCGATTGCTGTTATTCACTATTATGATTCCGCACACAGCGAATGATTTTCAATAGAAGTCTACCGCAGGCGAAGGGTTAATACTCTGTTCGTTGCTCTCCTCCTGTCACGCCTCTGTCAATCGGATCTGCTACCGCGTGACGCAACTCATTGTTTACGAGCGGCATTTCAATACAATCGTGTGAGAACTTCTGTGCTACGGAACGTGGGGAAGAAATGTCTCGGAGTATCCTTGGCACACCCCGATGTACACACGTACCAGTCCCAAGCGTTTTCAGAGACCTCGGCTCGAGTGAGGCCACTTTCGGCCACCGAGAAACCTAATTCGTTCTCGATTTCCCAAGGTCTTCTTCTTATTCTCCTGTTTATGTATCCCAGCATCGACTGCTATGGTCATTTAGCTGAGAGGCCTACAGTTTCAGGTGGTTTTCGAACCACCATGTGTCAACAGCAACAAAAGCAGTGAGGACCATCATTCATTTTAGCTCTGACCGTACCCAGTCACTTAACTTCGACGATATCCACTAACCGGGTGAGCTGTTGATGATTAATGAGCTCTTGCATGTTGATACATCATGTTATTACGAATCTTCCTATGTATGATTTTGGGCGTGCACAGTCGGTATTTGAAAAGATAATTTTCCATATTACCATTCAAACGTATAATTTGTATTTTGTACTACTGTATCGATGTCAATGATTTTGGGGATTCTATAAAGAATAACAGTTATCTGGTAAAATTAAACTACTATATAGCTCGGGTCACAGGTTATTCCTACGGCATTCAACGTGTTAAACATCGACTGTTGCTTCGGTTGGAAGATATGACGGTGGTCTCACACAAATCTTATGTCGTGTGCAACGTTTTGCAGATTGAGGTAGATTAAAGTTGTTATATTCTGTGTAACGCATTGCACGTTCAGTTAGATTGAAGTTGTGCCAAGAGTCGTTGGAGTTGTGTGATGTCGTTTGAGATGTAGGTTTTTGGACTGGCCAGTGTTTTTGATTTTCTCGCTTCTCTTATACAATTTTTGATAGCTACGAAATCACACTAATAGCCAATCACAGTTTTAGGAGTTATCCATTCCAGAGATATAGTGTCTCAGGAAATTGATCAAATATTTTTACTGTTCTTCTTCCTTCATTCGATTACAACTGATTCGCTACACATTTTGGAGGCATATTTAAAATTCAGTTTTATTACATATATCGTAGCCTTGCTGGAATTAACAGTACCCCGGAGAATTGCTGTATAAAAGAATTTTGAAATAATGTATTCGTTTGCTCAGTTTCGTGAGTCGCTGTGCTTCTGCGACGCCGGTCAAGGGAGTTAGACGACGGACGCGTGGTTTATGAGATTATAATACATCAATTGCTGTTAGACTGGACCAGCTAAGGTCTTACGTTTTAATTAAATTTCGCAATCTCCAATATCCAAACAATAGCGAACAGCTATGTCTCTATCGTAAACTCAGTGCAATTTACTGTGTTTGTTCTAGTTTTGTCTTGAATTTACTTATTGCAGGAAGTCATATAAAAATTTGTACAACGTTTACATTTGCTCAATAAACATTGCATTACAAAACTAAATTATTAAAGAAACTCGTGGTCTGTATAGCAGGATTCTCAAAATTACAGTCTTTCATTTAAACAAGGTTTACATACGTACTCATACTCCTTTTTCTCTTCTTAGATCACATAAACGAAAGGATCGTGTCATATAAAAAAACGTCAGGCAAAACAGCTATCATTTTCAGAAAGAAAAAACTTGACAACGTTGACTGTGTTTGCTTTTCCATGCCTTTGAGCATGTCATCGATTACTTAATTGCAGTGCCTTTTTCACTGCACGACACGGAAATTCGTAGAAATTCAAAAGCGACGGTGGACCGGAAATCGGTAGCACGAAGTAGATAAAGCGTACCGTGGGAGTGTGCAGCCTTCTTTTCGCGATCCTTAGTGTATCGTTAGTGACATTTCGAGTTTGCCAAGTATACTAATCGAGGGACGCGACGACACACGGTGAACGTTCGAGCATTAGCGAACCGTTCGTCCGTTGTTGGCATTACGGTCACGAGCCAACCTTTCACGGTTTCGCGGCTGTTAGAATCGTAACAAAGTTCTGGGCCTCTTCCAGCTTTGAAGTCGTATCGCTCGGAGTTTCTTTCGGAAGGAAAATAACGAAGGAGATGCTTTCACTTCTTTTAAATATCGTTCCGTGAAAAGCATTCGGCTGAATGGTCGCGGACGTAACTGCGAAATTACTTCTACGTCCGTGTTTTTATGGTTGTGTCTCATTGCGACACGGACACAGGAATGTTTGTGAGACGATTTTTTGTTATTTAGAATTTTATTTCATGGGATACTGCTTCGTTTATGATCCCATTGTGAGAGGAAAATTAGTAGACTGAGGGGTGCACTCAAAATAGCTATAACTAATAGTCACATTATGTTTCATTGTTTTATGTGTGATTTAAAATTCCACTTTTTCATTGGCAATTTATGTAACGGATACGTAGACTTCTTCTTTTTATGTTCATTACCTAATTTTATGCGTTACTTCTACAGAGTTAAACGGTCCGATATTAACACAGTGAAAGGAATGTCACTAGGGAAAAGAAATTTATTTTTTATTTTTCAGTTATCTTGTAGAAAATCACTGTTTGTAATAATTATTTAAAATCTTACAGGGTATCTTGTATATAAAATTCTTAAATAATTGTGATGCTGTTACGTCCAATATTAGTTTTTTTTATCATTTACTGTTCACTATTTCTACTACTGGTTCTTGTGTGTATTTTGGTTTACTTCGTTGATTTCTGTTCACTAAAAAATTATTATTCAATAAACAGAAATAGCATTCGATAAAGTTTCGACTTCTTTCCTCCATTTCGCGAGTGCTATCTATTCTTTATGTCTCGAACCCTTTTTATTAAACATCCTGTAGAATAAGATTGTAACCGAAATTATAAAAGCGTTTCGAGGTGTTAAAAGAATGTCTCCCCATCGCGTTTGCCCGCGGAATAGTCCGAGTAACAGGTACTCTTCCTTAATGACCCTTTCACGCTGTCTGACCATGGGTATTATCTACTTTAACTGGCCGTAAAGCACGTCTTCGCCTCGGCAAGGTCCTCCTTCAGGATCGAACCGTTTCCAACTGTTCCGCTTCAACGACAAAAAGGACACCTACACTTTGTGGGCCATTTAAAAAATTCTGTAATAGGATTAGGTCATAATTTGGCAATGGCAACTCTATTATCGTTTTCGGGTGCTTTTGATCCAGGAGAAAGATCTTCAAGGATATCGTTGCGAATAACGCCCACTATTTGTCGACCATTTAACAAATTATGTGATGGGATTAACCCAGAATTTGATAATAGCAATTCTATGACTGCTTTTGTTGTATTGTAATTTTTTGGAGCTTTTCAGTTCTTCAAAGACGATGTCACGAATAAGGTTTACTTCCTATTGACTATTTAGAAAATTCTCTAGTGGGACTGATTCATAATTGCCAATGACGATGTTATTATAATTTTTTGGTGCTCCTATTTCATGAGTCAGCTCTGAAAGAATGGTGTAACAAATGAAGCTAACTCTTTGTTGACCATTCTAACAATTCTCCAATAAAATTAGTTCAGTTCTGGTGCTCCTGATTCGTGAGATAACTCATCAAGGATGCTGTAACAAATAATGCTCACTCTTTATTGGCCATTTCTAAAATTTTATAATTGGATTGACTCAGAATTTTGTAATAGCACCTCTATCAATATTTTTTGCCTATTGTAATTTTTTGGTGGTCTACTCCGTTAGATAGCTCTTCAAGGTTGATGTAACAAATAAGGCTTACTATTTGGTATTCACTTAAAAAATGTTCTTATTACATTAACCGAGCATTCGATAATAACAATAATATTATTATTTGTACTGTATTATATTTCGTAGGTACTTTTAATCCGTGAGACAGCATCGCAGAAATAGGGTAACAAATAAGATTTACTTTTTGCTGATTTAATCAATTTTCTACTAGGATTAGCCTAGAATTTGGCAACAGCAACTTCATTACAATTTTTTGGTGCTTGTAATGCACGTAACAGCTCTCAGAAGCTGTTAGCCATTTTCAGAATTCTGTAACGGGATTAACACAGAATTTGACAATAACAATTTTATTCTTGTTTCGGTGCTCTTAAACCACGAGACAGCTTTTCAAGGATGTCGCGAACAGCCGCAGCCGTCATCTTTTCGAACGAATTTAAACAAGGGCAAGAAGGATGTGTATCTTTATGGCTGCTCGCGGAAAAATTGCAGAGATTTTAATCCGTACGTTCGCGTAGTTGTTACTGTTTTCAGTGAATTTTTATCTTAATTCAGGCATCATTCCGCGGGATGAGAACCGGAATACTAAGTCCTTTCTACGCCGTTCCTTTGAAACCTTATCGCGCAGTCCTTTTGTCGGATCCAAGGATTAATCATGACAGAGAGCACGCGGAAGGTTATTAATCAAGATCACGTGACCTAAGCTGCAAATGACAATCTCAGCTGAATGAAAATATGTTTTGACTCTTATAGTTTCGTTTCATTATTAAACTGTGGATGTTTGTGCAATGTCGAGTACCAAATATATAAACCGGATTCATTTGAAGAGAAAAAATGCAGAAAGTAGAGATCAATGAAATAGATATAGCAAAATAGATAACAAATGAATCAAAACAATAAAATAATAACGAAATATAAATATAAAGACAACTTTGAAATTTTCAAAAAACTACCAAATTCTCGGAGTCCCGCATTTTTGTCTATATTGATGTATAAAATATATTATAATCAATATGCTAATAAAAGAAGAAATAATTATACAATAAAACTAAATTTCCAAATGGTGATTATTAAAATTGACAAAAAAATTATTAGACCACCCCTTTTAATTAACGAGATATTGAACATTAATTTTAGTACCCCTGTTCCACTGTTTAAACAGTTCTCTGATTACATCTCCAACAAATTTCCAAGTAATTTCAAATTAGTTTCAAACGATCGGTATCATCGAATATTTAATTAACCAAGCAATTGTGAAGCCATCTAAATACGTAGCAATTGATGTATCAAGTTTCGAGAACGCGATGAGTAAGTTACTTTTAACTGCACACTACTCATTAAACGTTGCCACAATATTTTTTCCACTAAAGTGCGATCTAACCACACGTTTTCGCTATAATACAACTTTCATCGAAAAATTTTAATCCACGCGTGTCTTCAACATTCCACCAAATACACAGTTCAATTTTTATCGAACAAAATTAAATAAAACAATCATATTTAGTTAACGAACGTTCTATAAGTTAGAAACTACATTACTTACGGGATCACTCGACGTAATCGCAGAAACGTCTAACTGAGAAACTGTCGGCGATGAAACGAATTCAGCACAGAGGAGCAGGGAGGTCGTTAATCGAGAACGGTCTAGGTGAGAAAGTTTGCGAAATCGACGGATCTCTTTAGAGAAGTGTCGCCTGGACGGCCATACTTTAGAACGTAACGAGGTCCTTTTTTCGAGAAACCTAATCGGCGCGCACGCAAGAAAACGTCCACGTAACTGCCGTTGTAAGAAAGCGGCAATATCGTGGCCATTGCCAAAACGCGCCATTATTTAGCCTTCGATCAGGAATTATTTCTCCGTCGTTCGATGTTTTGCATCGTTTTTGCTCGATGATTTGTCCATTCGCGTGCTCGAATTGCTTAATCCGAGCCACAGATCCTCGGAGAAAAAGGGAAAAGATCTTCGGTTTCCCGTATCGTTCGATCTTGACCGACATAGTTGGACGCAATAAACGAGCGAAATCGTCGTTTTTAATGTCCCTTTTGCATAACGTCCATATGAATTCACCTAATACGCAACAGAACGGTGTCATTTGTTCAGCCAGACAAACGAGCCTTGTCTACGACATCGTTGCGTCAGGTGCCGGCGAAAAGAACCACGCCTTTGTCGTCATTCGCAGCTTTTTTTTCATTTGAAATAAAATGGAGACGACTATACGCACGAAGCTTTGGGAAAAAGAATATTTTACCTGGAAACTGTTCATTAGATTCAATTTAATTAAATGAATACTAAGTATTACCAAATTTTTAGTAACCTCAATGTTGCAGTGGTGGTATAAAATGAGAACACATAGTTAAATAAATATCAGTCAAATTAGCCATGTTGGCAGTGAGACTTTAGAAAGAAATGTGACTCATGTATTAGAGTTTATTGAATTACTTCATTATTGTAATGTGTATACTGTCAATTGTTAAGTTATTTTAAAATTATAATAAAGTTATCAGTATTATAAATTTGCAGTATGTTTAACGAAATTTGAATATTTTAATGAGTCAGTTGAAGTAACAATTGGGCCGAATACACAGGCTTATGTTGTATGGCAAACAGCTGCGTTCTAACCGATATTGTGGTTCGTAGCACATAATGCATGATTTTTCTAAATCCATATATATGGGTTCATCAGGCTGAAAGGGTTAAATAAGACAAATAAGAAAGGTTTTTAAATACTTTATGGTGGATTCTTATTTCAATTTATGTAAACAAAATTAATAATATAGTTTAGAGTGGTATTTTCAATATTAAATTAATAGAAGTAAATGCGGTAAAAATTTTGTGGAAATTAAAGTGAATATTTGAAAACAATTAAGTGAGTAAAAGAACTGTTTGATATGGGTGATCGAAATTTTATTTTTAAAATGTATATCGTGTCAATTTTTAACTTATTTCAGTGTTGTAAAATTGCAACGTATTGGAACAATATTTGTTTCAGACACACTGATGTAAGAATTCGTTCGAAAACAAATTCATGGTGCAAAACAAGCTCCAAAATACACTTTAGAGTGCCTGGCCAGGTACGGAATTTTTCACTGGCAGGGAGAAGGTTTACGAGTATGCGGGATTGTATCATTTGGTATTCTACATTTTGTACGGAAGCTGTCACATATATACGACGTGTTTCCAGTTGACGGAAGATAAATTTCCAAATTTTTGTAATATGGAAATATGTAAAAATATAGTTTTGAAGTAACAGACAATTTATATATTTTCTCATATTAATACAGTCTTGCCCAAGTAGTATCAATAAGTAATATTTCGAACAAAATGCCTAACAATGGTTATTTCATTAAATTAACAATTAAATAAAATCACTGCTGGATTAACATCAAGTGTATACAAAACTGTAACATCTACATTTTTTATTGTAACTATCAAACATGGAATGCAAAATATACCTGCAATCTAATTACTAAACATTTTACGTGTATTTTAATGTAATTATGAAATATCATCTTTAATAATTAAAATAAAAATTATAAATGCCATAATTTCAGCAAACGCCTATTTCCCTCGACAAAAAATAGAAAATCGTGCGATTAATGGGAGATTAATGCGTGAAACGCACGAAGTATGAAGCGTTAAAGTGTGAAACGTCTAAGGGAAAACAAAACGGAATAAAATTCTAATGTAATTATGAAACATCATACTTAGACTGTACTGTAATTACTCAACACTCCATTTCTAATAATTATTAGAAAAATTATAGATACCACAATTTCCGTAAACACCCATTTTTCTCAATGAAAACAGAAAATCGTGCAGTTAATGGCAGATTAATGGGTGAAGCGCACGAGAATGAAGTGTTGAAGTGTGAAACGTCGACAGAAACGAAACGGAGGGAAAAAATTGCGATATTCGTCTGATTTCACACGTACTTAAGAGGAATGAGGCAAAGGGTCTGGCATCATTAACGTCGAGGGAATTATTTAGCCCGGTTTTGCGATTGCACTCGACTGCAACGTAACTGCAACGTACAAAGGTGTACCATTATCTATGCACAGGAGCATACAGGCGAGCTTTGTTCCGACTCTCCTAAATATTACGTCACTTCCTAAGCCAACGGAGCCAACCACGCCTTCGCTTTCTTGCCAAATTAATTTCTTCTTTCCCTGGTGCCAGCTGTACATGACACGGATCCTTGCATGATAAAAAAGAAACGCAAAGGATTCATGAAAGACTTTAATAGTACATGCTGTTTTAAACCCTTTGAGCACTGGCAACTTTACAAAAGAAACCTGCTGAATCATGTGCTAAAATTTTTCGCGGTATGCTGACTATTTCCTGATTGTGTTATAAAATTGCAACACATTTAACGATATGTAAATAAAAAATGAACACACAGGAATATCTTACGATAAACAGCTGCCTCTAAGCCAATATAGTGACCCACAGCACGTGAAAAACGATTTTCCGAAACTTAAACGTGGGTTTAGCGAGGTGAAAGGGTTGAATAAAGTAACTAACAATTAGAGAAACTCTTGGACTCTTCGTAGGGAGTTCTTATTTCAATTAATTAAATCCTACAACAGGGAAGGATATTTAGACAATTCAATCAAAATTAATAATATAGTTGAGAGCAGTCTTATGGACCTTGAAATAATAAAAGTCAATGTGTAAAAATTTTGTAAAAAATAAATTGAATATTTGAAAAAAATGTAATGAGTGTAAGAATTGTTCGAGGCTGATTATTAAAGTTTGAAGCTGTGAAATTATAATTATTTCCAGTGTTTGATCTCTATAAAATGCACTTAAAAAATAACAAAGCTAACTGATCCTTGAAAATACGAAAAGAATATACAGAAAACGATACTTCGTGCTGAACAATTTTACACAATAGTCATTAATACAACGTCACCGATAGATATGCTATTGACAAGTTGGAGTGCTTTTCAACCCCTCGTTCAACTCACACGCTACCAACAAGCAATTTATGACAATGAAGCTATATACATGCCAGCAAATAATATGTTCGAAAGATTCCGTCGATTTCAATGCAGTAGAATATACTTGAAATTCTTATGCTAAACAAGGAAGATAAAGGTAAATTCAGAATACTACTATTGTGCATGGAACGAGAGCATCTGAAAGTATATACGTGTATAAGATTTTTTATTTATCTTAGAATCAGTTCTTGAAGTATCAAGTATCGTGTAAGAATTGTTCGACATTGGTTATCAAAATTTTAACCCGTAAAATTATAATTACCCCGAGTGTTTAAAGTCTATAAAATGCAAGTAAACTTCTTTCGCATCGTTATGGGTTTTTACGAGTTACGAATGAGTCATGATTGAACTGCAGATGTTTATGCAACTATAACATATAAAAATATGCAAAATATATGCAATCATCACTGATGAATTATTTGTTTTGCAGTGAGATCGATATACAGGATAAGTGCATGAGTATGATACGAGAAAATTATTAACAACTTATTTGTCAATTGTTTTATGGCCTGTGGCGGTCAGGCAACCGAATATGCGAGAAGCATGTCCAAAATATGTGTTATGTAAAATAAAAAATATATTTTTACAACCGTCAAATGGCAAAACGAATTTCTGTCTAGGTCCTACTACTTTACCTGTTTTCTATAAGAATATGTATTTTCATAAACACCCGCACTCTAGTCATGATTATCAACTTTTGATCTAATTTTCGTTATCATTTTGCTTGGTAAGGCTGGTGTTCTTTCGTTGCGAAGAAATCAGTATGTGGACAAACGTCCTTGTCTCTTCAGCCCGTGGCTGTTCGAAAAAGTACAATTGTACCGGCCATAGTATTAATAGGGGATGTTTACGCAATTCCATAGATTCATATACTTGTCTCAATCCCCTCAGTACAAGATTTTTCATTGGGTTGAGTCATCTATAACTTCCGATTCGTCCCGTTAAATTTATTAGTTAATTTATTAAAAGATAATTTCTCGCTGCTTCTACAGCATATTCGAGTTTCAGGGATGATTACCTTCTAATATGAGTACAAATTAATAGTCTAGATGAACCATTTGATTTTTAAGAAGGACAATATTGATTGTTCTGCAATCGAGTGTTCATGCAATTTAACATATTCAAATCAACTTTTCATCCAACTTTCGTTATCACTCTCTTTCGTAAGACAGGTGTCCTTTCGTTGCGAAGGAGTCGGCACGTGGACGTCCTCGCCTCCTCAGGAAAAGACAGAGGAAACCAAGAAGCCAAGAAGGATCGCATCTGGAGGAGGTGGACGCGGACAAACGTCCTCCTCTCTTCAGGAAAAAACAGAAGAAACGTAGAAAAGGGAGGGATTGCATCCGAAGGAGAAGGAGAGCTTTTGCCCGGAACGGAATCGTCGAGCTGGTGGGAGATAGATATAAGACCATCGTCCCGGTATAACGACTATCAGTGAGTATCGCGCTGTTTCGCATACAGTGAACGGAAAACACCCTCGATTTCGAGCAACATGTTGAAGGTACGATGGCCGACAAAGTAACAAAAGTATCTGAGTCTCGTGTGCGTGCGTGGGATGTTCGAACGACTTCTCGTCTCGCCTTGCAACCCTCCGCGTTGGACTTTTCTTTTGGAACTTTTCTCATTGGCCTCACGGTATTCTTCTAATTCTTCGTGACGCCTCTGTACGACGAGGACTTTTCCTTCTTCCGTGGTGGACGTTGCGTCACCGGGTATTTGGATACGCGAGGAAATTCGTGTTTCTTCCTGATTGCTCGGTAAACACTACAGCTCGTTCCCGAAGAACGAATTCGCCGTAGCTGGATGTTGCCTCGATAAATAATTGGAGAATTATTCGTTGGTTTTGAGTTGAACTCGATTCGCTGACTCGACCCCTTTGGCTTCCGAATTGCTTTGTTTTGAGTTTGAAACTTGCCGCGCTATGGATTCTTGTCCATCGATTGTAATTTAGAGAAAAATAGAGCGGTCAGGGGGTACTGTTTGCTTACCGTTGAAATTTTGTATACTGAATTGGAATTTAGAGAATAGCAGAGAGATTGGAGGTTATTAAGATTTGCTTACTATGGAACTTTTGTCTATTGATTCTGATTTGGATAAAAGTAGAGATGTCGAAGAATGTTGATATTTGTTTGCTATCGAATTTTTGTCTATTAATTGTAGTTTAGAGAAAAACAGAAAAGTCGAAAGATGTTCATATTTGTTTGCTATGGAATTGTAGTTCTTCAATTGTAATTTGGAGAACAATATGCATGTCGAAAGACGTTAAAATTTCTATAGTACGAAATCAAAAATTGTTTACCAATTTTAATTTAGAAAAAAATAGAGACGTCGAGGGATGTAAAAATTTGTTTGCTATGGAATTTTTATCCATCTGTTACAATTTACCGAAAAATAGAGATGTCGGAGGGTGTTGAAATTTATTTACTACGAAATTTCTGTCTGGAAATTTTACTTTAAAGAAAAATTGAGATGTCATCGAATTTTTGTCCATCGATCACAATGTACAGAAATATAAAAAATTCGTCGATTTTTGTGTCAGTTAGAATTAAAGAAAAAATAGGGAAGTCAGAGGATATTGAAGTGTGTTCGCTGCAGAATTTATATCTATCCGTTGCAATATACAGGAAAATAAAGAAGTCTATCGATTGCAATTTAGAAAAAAACAGGGAGGTCCGCAGATTGTAGTGGCGTGAAGAACTTCTCCTTTTGTTGGACAGACAATACGGGAGTGGATCGGTGGATGAATAGAATCTCGTTCGCGGTTTGTCAGGCGAAGCTCACGGAAGAGTATCATGGATTCTGACCACCTCGGTGGATTCGGTGTTAGTTTACGTAGCAAGGTCGGCGAGAAAGTGAAAAAAGGACATTTTTCACGGGCGAGGATGAAACGCGAGAAACTTTCTCGACGCGTTCGATGACTTTCGCGTTCCAAGTCTTCCCGTGGCTGTTCGAAAAAGAACAATGGGACTGGCCACAATATTAACAGAGGATATTTACGCAATTCCATACGTTCGTATCATTGTCTCGATCCCCTCAGTTCGAAATTTTTCAAGTGAAAACTCTGCGTTAAAACAACGACGGTGGACTTCATTTACTCATGTATATTATTGTACTTTGTACTGCCTGTTCTGTCTTATTGTTAGCAAACTCTTCATTTATTATTCACTGTTGTGCTCTTAGAAGAATGAGTTGTGGTTCTTTACTATGAATTTCTGAAACGATACTGAATTTTGGAATGTTGTTTGCAACGAACACTTCTTGAGACAACTACATTGGCATTTCGTATGCTAGGAGCTACTTTTTCAGGGTGAATATATAGGGTGAGCGTAGCGACTGCCACAGATTATAGCTTAGTTTTAAACAAAAATAGGAGAAAAAAGAGAAGAGAAGAATGTTGCATCTATCTTCCTAGAACAAGATTTTTTACAAAGTCTAATTACACTTTCTATTAAGGGAATTATATGATTTATTTACATAAATTGATTCCTTAAGACATTTTACATATAAAAGGTATTAAGTAAGCACACTCATAATTCAATGTTTTATGAAATATGAAAACGTGAAGAAATAGTAATTTTCCAATATGAAATATGGGTTATCTCATAAACTATTGATCTTTCGATTATTTTACCTAATACCTTTTACACGAAAATAATTCTAGGAATCAATTTATTTAAAAAAATCATACGGTTACACTTAAAAAGAGTGCACTTCCATTTTGCAAAAAAATCGTGACAGAGGAATGAGCTCATTAAACGATGCAAAGCTTTCTTCATTCATTTCTCTCTACTTTTTCTTACAATAGATTTATTGTCGGATCTTATTAGTCAACAAATTCACCTTGTATATACGCTCTGAAAAAGCATCTTACAAGTGAACAACATTGTTAGAATGGATAGCATAGCGGTTTTCATAGCGAAGAGGTTAATCCTTTCCTGTTTAATAGTGAATAATTAGAAGCCATTATTTGCGCATACGCCTATATCAAATTACTACCATCAAGTATAGTGACTCTTGTCAATAATATACAATTTTCAATATGAAAAGTACTAATAAAAATCACAGAGGGATTAGAGAATCTTCTTGCTGAATATTACAGATATTGTTATTAATTCTGACTGACAGTGACTTTTATCGATAATATATAATTTTCATTCTGATAAGTGTTAAAAAAAATCACCGAAGGGTTAGAGATCGCCTTGCAGAAAATTACAAATATTGTTATCGATTCTAATGAGTTTCAGGCAAGATTTAATTCGTACTTTGTATATGAAGAATCTTCATCAAAACTTCCCGCCTTTTCTTCACGACTTCTCGTAGGCCATAACGCTCCCAATGCATCATCTTCGCCCCATAAAACCGTAAGAAACGAAGGATCGTTATTACCAAAGTTGCCTTTACATCTTTCGTATTATCCGACAAAATGCTTGCCGTAATCTTCTTCGGTTTACGAGCCTGTCGTAGTCTTGATATACTACTATTTCGTGCTCGACATGTTTAAAAAAAACATCGTAGGTAATCTCTGTTAACGGGACATCATTTCTTCATCGAATCCCTTTACTTCGCAATTTACCTTCTCTAAAGAGCTTTTACAGTTTCACCAAGTCATCTTCATGGCTATTGAAAAAATCCTATGTTCCAGTCATTAATTTTACAAATCATGTCAAGGGTAAATAGGAATATATTAACATGTTCGCTGTCTCCTGGTCTACATATTATTTGGTACAATTTTCCGCTAATTTTGGACGATCCTTTTTTGTGTTTTCTGTGTTCTTATACAGATAACTGCGTTTTTAAATTATTGTACAGAGCGTGGCAGTAACGGTAATGCAATTGCATGGGGAGTGATTTCGTATAAATAAATTGTATTATAATATGTAAAATTCATGTAGGAGGGTTTGTTGTTGAGAAAATCGATTTTTTAAATACTTTACAGTACGCGAAATGAAATAGTAAATCAGTTCGCAACAATTTTGTTAAATAAAATTAACAGTGTATTCTCAGGAGATTAAAAATGTCCATGAAATGTCCAGAGTACAGAAGTAGATAAGAAAACGAAGTTGCAGATTGAACAATTATAAAAGACTTTTCAATTTGTTTTGCCACGGAGAATCTACTGTTTTCGGATTGTACAATCTTTTCAGGACATCCTGTATGTTTGTTTTATGCCTTACAATTTTTCTGACGATTCCACGTGATAAAGTTTACGATTCAAATCTTCGAGTGTCCTGATAAATGATGAACGTCTATCAGAACACAACCTTCTGAAAGTCAAAGGTCTCATACTGCAAACTTTTAAAGAATTAGTACTCAAGTGGGGGTCGTACTTGTAACATATACATCATATCCTGTATCACGAGTGTGACTCATTATTGTGGGGCAGAGGGTTAATATTTTTACTTTTCTCTGTCCAATAAAGTTTCTCCGGAAAAGTTCCGTGGAATTTTCATTTCTGTCTGTTACATCTCGGGTTTTCGCACGATTTCGTTTTACATAAAAAAATTACAAGAGCCCAGATGGATTTTTCGAGCAAAACTTCGGCTGATTGACAAGAAGCTAATCCACTAAACGGGACAATTTTCTATAAATAAATTACCAATACAGGTAGCTTATGAAATTGCAGTTTAGAAGTTCCTCTCTAAATTCTGTCTAACTTGAAAAAGGATAGCGAATTTCTCGATTGCATCTCATGCATGAGGATCATTAATGATTGGTGGAACGCTGATTGATAGGAAACTTTTTTCTTTTTCAATTGGTGCTTCACCCTGTCGATATTAACAGGAGAACATACCGAAATGTCCGTCTTCGATTTTGATGAAACTTCGTAGACTTATTAAGCAGGTGAAAATAAGCGACGCATATTTTTTTTATCTACTGAGCTGCCAGTTCAAGGGTGAACTGATTGACAGTGGTGATTTCACCCCTTAAAGTTGCAGCTCAGCAGATAAAAAAAGATGTGTGTCGCTTATTTTCACCTGTTTAATAAGTCTTCCCCTGTAAATCACCCACTCGAGGATTCCTAGAACTGTAAAAAAATAAATTCTAAGACTGTCCTCAAGTATTTTCGGGCTATCTGTTCAAGGATGGCGGTTTATGACCCTCTCTAACAATGTCTAGATCAGGATACCTCAACCGTATAAGATCCGCGTTCAACATCCCCCAAGCCTTAGGGCCTAAGTGTATTCTTCTCCCCTTTTTATGCTATAATTTTGACTGCTGACGTAACATTGTCGTTTCAAGAAGTCTCTGACGATTGAAACGTGTTAATCGATCGGTAGAATTAAGTCCAGTGCACTTTCAGATTGTGTGCCTCCTTTGTGCAACGGTTGCGTGGTGCAACGCCGTTGTTTTAAGCGGTTACAACGGAGGTCACGGAATCTCGTACACCGATTACGAGGGTCTCGAAGGATACGGAGGAGCCAGTGAATACGAAGGACATGCAGTGCTACCAACGGTAGCAGTTCCGGTGCACGCGGTTTCCGCCGCGCCGGTGCACGTCGCTGCAACGCTCGATCACGTCAATCACGCTTACGCTAATCACCATGCCGATCACGATCACGATTACTATGTAAGTGTTCTACAACGTAATTTGAGCTAATTTTCACGTATACTTGTCGTTTTATTTGTACCTTGGAATTTTAAGTAATTCTATTTTACGCGAGAAGATTTTGAGACTGGGTTGTCATTTGTGAGGCACTGTGTTTAATTGTCTTTGTACTTGGAATGTATACTATGAATGTGATTGGATACTGTAAGTGAATGTAAATTGTCGATATTTGTTTGAACATCAGAGAACCTCGTGCAGACTGTAATAGTTCAGTGAATTTATGAATCCGAGGAATGTGTGAAAGATGTAGCATAGAAGGCACAAAATTGATAATACGTAGTAAGAGAATAATTCTGCATGGAAAATATAAGTGAAGATTGTAGGATGACTATGTATTTTTTCGAGGAGCTCAATTTTAAAAAGAAGAAATTGAATTTGAAGATTTGACAGGTGCACTTGGAAAAACATAATACGAAGTGCCTAAAAATACATCGCACACCTTTGTAGGGGTTGTTCTATATGAAAAAGAAATCGAAAGTGAACAATAATTTTTTTTCTCGTAAGTAGCTCCATTTTTTAAACAATCAAATTTGAAGATTTGGCAGATGCGTGTGGAAAAATACAAGTAGAGTAAAAATAAGTGAAACCAAAGAATAACTTCTTTATCGTAAGAAGCTTTGTATTTTAGAAAATCGAATTTAAAACTATTAATCACCTTTAAAATGTAATTTAAAATAGGACAAGAGCTTGTTAATAATTATATTTGATTCGTCTGGAAATCGTTGAATATTTTAGAACATAGATACATATTATTTTCTTGCAATCTGCACTATTCACTTGCAATCATATTTCTCGAAAACGAAACTTTTTTCGAATAAATTTATTTCACGAATTCAAAATATTTTTTTATGTAGAACCACTCTCCTGTATGTTACGTTATCCGTTTTGGAACACCGTGTATGTGTAATCTGTTCATTTACTTTCTATGAATATTAATGTGATAACTGCCATGGCAGTGGCCAGTGACGCGCACTTCAAATATAATGCAATGAGGTAACTATCAAATTTCAAGCAATTCTGAGCAGCTTCAATTTTACAATAGTACCACAAAATAGAAAGTATACAATGGAATAATTAAACACTATTCTCCTTAACGAATTACATAAAAGGAATACAGTATATTATAATGTGGTGTTCTAAGTACGGAAGCTTTCACTATAGCATTAAATTTATTTAGGAGTCCATAAATCCTGATAATTTTAACATCAATTCTTCATATTAAGAAGAATATTATTCGTTGATCACCGAATAATGTAGTAAAAGTGAAGTTGCATCTGAAATTACGTTTGACTCGATTTTGGTCTCTGACAAATGGTCTAGAGATTGTATACAGGGTGTGACTTCGTTTCGAATCGCGTCACCTGTATGTTAATTGAAATTCCTGTCTGCGAAAAGTGTCGCCCGGCATAAAGAACCGCTTCCGCGACGTATATCTTATTGTCATAGTCGTTTCCGCGACGCTCATTGTCGTCGCTTTCTCGCGACGGCAGCTCGTTACGACCGCTTTAACTATCTCCGTGTGCTCATTACGTAGAACTCCACTTATGAAATTTTCACGCGCGCCAAGTCGAGGATGTTTTGTCGTCTTAGATCTTTATTGTCGTATTAAATAATTTAACAATAGGTACGAAGGATTAATATGGAAAGGCGACTTAACTGGTCAGTTGGAAATACTACATGAATGGACAAGACGAGTTAACTCGTCGTTCGGAAGTACTTTAATAATCGAGAAGACGAGTTAACTTATCTTTTGAAAATACTTCAGCAATGGGAAAAGCGAGTTAAGTCATCATTTGAAAATACTTTAGCAATACGCAGGACGAGTTAAGTCGTCCTGTGAAAGTTCTTCTGCAATAGGAAACGCGAATTAACCCGTAACCTGTGAATATTACAAAAATAACAAATGTTAACAGAAAGAATTAAACTCACAGTCAGTCAATTCTTAAGATCGTACTTCACGAAAGAAGAAAATAAATTAAACGAATATAGACAAATCTAAAGTGACAAAATTCTAAAGCATGCTCATCTTGAAAGTACTTCTCAGCTCAAGCAACATATGACTCAATACAGTATCCATCAACAATTTGTTGCCTTCCATTTTGCCGTCGTGCGAACTAACCACCAACACAGTTAATAACTGCAGCCAAGCCTTCCACATTCTTCACTGTATATGTAGGAGACCTTGACGCTCGAAAAGCGACCCGGTTAACAGATCAAATTATATTACCTCGAATTACTCTCAATTATCGGCGGACACGGTGATGATTCATCAATTTCGTACGAATTACTCCAATCGAAAAAATTCGATTACCGTCGATTGAGTCGCTTCGTTGCTCTGTTCCAGGCGCCTCCGAAGTACACCTTCAATTACGGTGTGCACGACCCTCACACGGGAGACGTGAAAACTCAGCACGAGGTCCGCGACGGCGACGTCGTTCACGGGTCCTACAGCGTGAACGAACCCGACGGCAGCGTCCGAATCGTCGAGTACACGGCCGACGATCATAATGGTTTCAATGCTGTCGTGAAGAAAGTCGGCCCTGCGATTCACCCTAAGCCGATATCAGTCGCTAAATACGTGTCGCCGGCATACTACAACAGCTACGACTACGACAAGCACTATTAACCGCGTAGGTGTTATTATTTCTCTTTTATTCAACTTCAAACAGGGTCGTCGTGCGAAAAATTGTATTTGAACGATTCACCGTGGCGGTCGACGAGAGCAAGCGAAGGGTGAATGAAGGATCGATGTACCTATACTGGATTTATCGATCTTGATCCTTTCATTGCGACGGACGAGGAACATGGATACGTCGATAGTGCTGAGCACATCGAACTCGACACATACATCCGTGAATTTATTTCGCGCTCTTGCCTGTATGTATGCTTGAAAATACAAAGTATTTGTTTTTATAGATGTTGAGATTGTAATTTCATGCTTTCCACACCTTCTTTAATTCGAGATTTAAACGAGTATGGTTGGAATGGTAGAAAGTTCGAGTGAACGAGGAATAAATAAGATTGTGACAAGGGCTTTCAAACAGACGAGTTCTTTTGGAAATGATTTCTGTGGTTGTTGAACTTTTTAGATTTAGGTCAGTGAACTTATTAAACAGCTTTGTTACTGAAGTGGCTTTTGGCACAGTGAGCATAACAGTGGCTCATTAAAGAAATCGAATATGAGTTATTAAAATGGCTGCTGGTGTAACTTGGATACGATTGGGTACGCGTCATTAAAGTGACTCTTAGCACAGCAGACTTACAGTGCTTGGGCCAACGTGCTGGCTCTCCACAGGGAGAGGATTGAATCGCTGCTCCAATCTTAAAGAATTCATTTAGGAATCGATCGTCCGCGCGTCGAAACTTCGAATTAAATGCGAAATTAAAATTGAAAATTATTCGAAATAAATTTTCGACAAGTACAGAAGCTGATTTTTGTAAACGACTTCTCAGAAAATTACCACAGGACGCTCTCTTCAAGCTAGATAAAAGATACGTTTGGTTACAAGTTAAAACAAGTTCATATTTGACATACGTTTATCGAAATCACATTTTTTATTTGTCTGCCCCGATTTCTTCACAGCAGTATTTATTTATTTACTACGTAAACACTCTGCGTATTTTGCAATCGATAAGAACACCTGTTGAACGATCTGCGACAAAAAAGATGGCAGCGAACGACAGCCTTTAATTGAATTTTTCAAGCATTCAGGTGTCCGGAAATTAAATGAACGCAGCTGACTATCGTATTTCACCGAGGAAACGCTTTGCATAAAGCGAGCTTCCGGTCCCCCGGAAGCATCTTCGCGCAAGGCGAGACGTTCATAAAGCGAATATGTAAACGAGCCTTTACTGTTCGTTAACGGGTAGAAAGCGGCGGATCGCTTCGGGGAAAAAACCGCTTTCCTATAATGTGTGTACTTGAAAATTGCTGAAAATCATAGCGAATGTACTTTCGATTTCATTTCTCGAATTTGCTGCGAATCAACGAACATATTCATAAAAATTCCCACCAAACAAAAAAAAAATAAAAACAAAAACACAAGGCGTCAAGGGTGCAACTTAAACAACTGAGGGGTTCACAACAGACTCCTTGTCAAAGTTTACGATGAGAACACAACTTTGAAATTTTATCATTTAATTGCATACAGTTTTTTTGCGATATAATTACAGATAACCTCACAGCAATTATGTAATGTGATGAATATTGTGTTAAAAAAAATTGAATCCTATTGGACAAAAGTTAAAGATAAAATTAAAAACGAGTTGGAGCTGCATCGTGCGTAAACCGCAGTTCCAATCTTTCACTAAGAGGTGTATTTTCTAAAAACTTCGTTAACGTATTTGTCAAAGTAATATCATAGCCGGTTTGGTTAAATAACAGGTCCTAACAGTTGATCGTCTAATGTCTATCCGTTCAAGAAAAACCGATGTTGGCCATTTGTTTCACTGATTGCGTAAGGGTTTTCTGCCCACATGTGCTTATCATGAAAATTAGTAATACCATTTCTTGTAAACGCAGCTTCCAAAAGAACCAAAACGGAGAATTATTTATAACACCAAAAATATTAATTTTTCAATCCATGTTTGCTGGAACCTTTTAAAGCCCTGAACCCTCCCTTCAAACACCCTGTATATTTTGTGTAAATAAGAAAGCTTGTACCCAATAAAACCGATCGAAAACACTTTTCCTTTGATTCCAAACGAACGGGATTGCACGTTGCAATTACACTCTCAGGTAATTAATAACTAAATGGAATCGTGTGGAACGTGCAAATGCACGTTGTCCTTTACCGCGAAGGGAAAAAACACGCTGCATCGGGCATAGTGAAGGTACGAGTGGGAGGAATGTTTAAGAACGTTGACGTCGTTTACAATGGCTCGTTAGAGCCTTGGCGAGCGTCTTAATGAACTTAGGGAAGCGTTCGGCGAGAGTCGTGTCTTCTGCCAAGGTTTCCATTTCTGTAAACAATTCAACGAAATGGGAAAGAGATCGTAAGGGGCGAGACGACTCATCAAGATCGAATCTGCTCTCCATTTCTTTTATCTTGTACAGCAGTAATAACGTTACCGTGCCTCGTGCATCTCTATAACGCTGGAACCTGACTTCTCTACGTAATTTTATGAGAACATTTCCTGTGAGATAAAGAGAATATTCCTCTGTCTAATTTTCTTTGTTGGAAGGCGGTAACGCGGTTACCGCGGTTTATTCCGTTTTTAATTAATCTCGTATTCACGATACCGTGCACGATACAGCGCACCACGGTCCGACGAGTGCAGAACGTTTATTTCATTCGTCTTGATTATCATCTTACACCTCGGTGCCCGTGATTTTCCTCACCTAACCTTCGCGATGTGGTTCTTTACGCTGTTCAGCCACAGTGTGATTCGTTAACAAGCACCGTGAGTATTCTAATTGCAGCTTTTCCACCGGAGGAAGTGTACTAAAATGGATGCGTTTCAAATTTAATTAACCGCCCGCTTTCTTGGGAGGTCTTTATCACTGATGAGAAATAAAGTTCAATAATAACTCCTAAGTATGCCTCGAGTCTGTAGCTAATAGTACTTCATTATTTTATTAGTTCATATTTAACCGTAAATAATAAAGTACATTATTAATAATTAACCGTACAAAGATCACCAAGCTTCTGAATAATTTTACGTAATCCTGTAAATACATACAGGATGTTCCAGCTTATCTGTTAGAAGCTCGTATTTTCTAACTTATTAAAGATACAAAAAATGTTTTATGTGGAATTTGTATGAAAGGAAGGGGCACATCTTTTGGCGAAGACGATTTTTTTCACATTATTATTTTAAGAGATATGAAGGACAAGTTCGTTTTTTTAAATGAAACTATGTAATCTTGTTCAGATCTTTTGATAGTGCTTTTCAAGACGAATTCACGGATCTTTAATGTATACACCCGATTTTAACTGGTTTTCGATATATTCCGCTTTCAAGTTTACTGATTTTCAACGAAAGAAATCGTAGAATATAATATTTGTATTCAATATTCATTGTTCAGTGCATGGTTATTTTAAAGTGACTAAAATCATGTTAAATAACAAATCATTTATGTGGTCCCCTAAGCATTTTGAGCAGTCTGTCTTGCAGTACAATGAGTTCTATTATGCTCGTGTTATTAGTTTCAACTCGCCTCAGTTTATCCTGCAGGAGTAAATGAATCCACCATACCGAGCACAATAGCGCAGCTGAAATAATAGACAGCGCGCAGCTTTAATAGAGAATGTCGATATATCTCGCTTCTTTCGGCGGAATAACGATGCAATTACTAGTCATACCGCACCGTGGCGTGTTTAACCCATCAACCCTGAAAATTGCCGTCGTTACGCTCAAATGTCACACTATAAATGCAACATACGCCGCGAACTCGCGACTCAATTAATCGCAGTTCAAAAATTCAAAGCATCGATCACCAAAAAAAGAAATTATAAACTCGTTTCAGTGAGTCGTTCCATCTAGTAATGTCGTTTTTAAATATGACTTCATGGACCGTAAACAAATTAACGACTGCAGTTATTTTTAATTATCGAGATAGTGAATATGTACTGTTTAGTGTCCTTGTTCAACTATTTCAAATTTTTATTGTTTTAAGACAATTCGCTTCAGGTTTATTTCAACCGATCAGTACCATTGAATTTTTTGTCTAAGAAGCTGTCGAGCTATCAAATTAGATTGAAGCTGGTAAGTACAACTAATTTTGAGTGTGACAAACGTCTTCATGACGCTTTTCAACTAAAATTGCATCTTATTTACAAAATTGTTAGCAACAGGTCTTTGTTATGCTGATCCAAGCTTTCCACCACACGCACAGTTTAATTTTTACAAAACAAAATCGGATAATATACAGGATGCGTTACCTAACTCGACCGTCTCAAATTATTTATAACATTAAAGTTATATGAGAAAATGTTTCAAACGAAAATTATCTCAGTAACTAATGCCTTGTGAATCCATAAGAATTAATAGTTTTTTTACTCAGCGTTCAATACTATTTCGAATTGCAGGGTCAAATGTTACACATTCCATTTAAAAGACTCTAGATGTTGGATTGAAAAATATTTTCTCATATAACAAACAGTTTGCAACTAATTTAAGCTGATCGAGTTAAGTGACACATCCTGTATTAATATTTATTTCACATACCTGACGACCTGATAATTGCCGGTCTCATTATGCAACCTCGGATGGAAGTTTTCAGGAAAAGCTGACGCCGTTCATCATTTATCACTCATTAATTCGTTTTCTTATAAGAAAGGGAGAGGGAGGATTCATTTTCCCGTAACCATTGAATTTCCACGGCAAAAAGGTTCTCAGTCACCGTTTCGCATTCTATTCAAGATTTTTCCCATTACGAGTGACAGACGAATTTACAATGGGATCGCATCGAGTGATAACGCGTATATGAGAAACGAGGGGATAAAGGTTACAAGGTTCCCCATTAACGTGCTCAAACCGATAAAAAAACGAACATGTTTTATGGTAATTGACGCTCGTGTACAATAATTTTGGAATGAACGGAATTTCTGAAGTCGATGAATCCATTGTTTTTGTGCAACATAATTACTCCCGAAGCGAGCAAACCACTCGCTGTAACCAAAACGGAAAACTGTTTTATAACTTTGAAAATATTAATTTTTCGACCCACGTACATTAAAACCGTCTTTTTCCTTTTAAGTATTCGGACATCCTCACATTATCGGAAAAATATAAAATATATTGCAGGTAACACTGTTTTTGCCTCGCGCGTTTATATAGAGTCAACAATTTTTTAAGAATAATAAGGTATAAATAAAAAGATAATATTTAAAAGCGGACGAAAATTAGTCTTGCGAAGGCACTCGAATATGACTCCAAGTGTCTGTACACTGCGTCTGTTTATTGCAGGACTTATTGGATATTAAAATATCTAATTTGAATTCAAGAAGATGCGTTAAAAAAATAACTATCAAACTACCATGAATAGTTACACTCTTTTATTGCACAGCGAACCAGATATATGGACGAACGAAATATTTAACAATTTTCGTCCATTTGTTGATAAGATTTTTAACATGCAATTCATCCTAGTTTTTTACATTCAAATAACATTAATTGATGTTAATCTATAGAGAGAGGTTTTCATTAGAATAAGGATATAAACATTTTAGCCAGGTGCCATCAAGTGTCCAAATACTTATGGCCTCTAGTGTACTATGTATAAAAAATGACTCACCCAGGATTCCTTGAAGATCTTGTTGGCGATGATGCTGGTGCTCTCGTACATATCCCTTCCGGGGCCGGAGGCGAAGCACATTTCTTTTTTCCCTGGACAAGTATACTGTTCGGAGCAGTTCTTCCCCGAGAATTCGCATTTTGGACCGCGCGTGTTCGGCGAAACGTCCCCTAAATTGCTGGAGGCGAACGCGGCGACGAATGGACCCTGTCACCAATGAATACTGGTTACGAAACTCGATCGGAATGGTATACTTCAAAGTGCTTTCACAGTTACACGTTTATTTTGTTTCAAGCCTTTGGCTACTACGCGCCACTATAGTAGCGTCACGCTGTTTGAGCCGTTTAATGCAAAACTGGCGTGAGTCAATTTTTTGCCTATTTAGTTTAACCATGTATCTTTTATGTATCTTGATTTTCGGGGGAAAACGGCATTATTATCTTAAGTTATAACTTTACAGTGGCTTACATAAACAGATGTAACATTCTTTGATATTATTGCATTTTACAGAACTTTTACTTCATCCCTCATTATCCAGTAATCAACCCTTTTGACTTACGCCACTTTTGCATTAAACGGTTCATTTACAAGTGATCGTTTAGGATGACACGTCACTGGAGAGTGTACCAAACTGAACTGCGTATTTTAATGACATCGGGTGAATTTTGAAAAAATTGCTGAAGTATACTGTTACTGGTTTATGTTTAAGCAAAATAAAATATATTTAATAAAAATCGGTGAGAACTTTATGTCATAAAACTGTTTAATACAATATGTGCTCCGTTCGTGTTCCTGTAGATTTTAAATTATTAATAAAAGTGTAGTTTACAAATCATTTAATTGTTTACATTAACGAAGCAGTGAAAGGGTGATTTAATATATGCAGAGAAAATCGAGTTGATTGATACGTGAAAGAAATGTTATTCTACAGTTTGAGTAAATGTTTATTTCATATTCACGAAAGTCAACAGTTACGCTGCGTTTAATCAGCTGCTTGAGTGTTTAAATGATCAAGAAATTAAATGGAATATTGATATCCGATATTGAACGGATTCAATTGCCACCGAAAACACGTCTGTTCCGTTTCACATTTCCAGAAACACCGAACGACGTATTTCCCCGAGCAATGTTTATTTGTATTTTAGAGGTTTTTACCGGCAGCTCGGTAACTGTGTGGGTTTAACCATCCCTAATTACTTCTGTATCGTAACACGTTTTCTGATTTAGTGTCCTGTAGCATGATCGAAGACGAATGTTAAGACTTTGAAGATCAAACTTTTGGAGCCTTTGATGATCAAAATTTATTCGCTGGTTTTTGGCTATCCTTTAGATCCCAGCTACGAAAAGAAATGTCCATAACGCGGTATAATAACTTAATATTTAATTTGAATTATTGTTACTTTCTTCTTTTCAGTTTTGTTTCGCTTTTTAATTTTGTATTGATCACAATACAGAGATGGTGACATTTAGTTAATAAATATACCTCTTTCTATATACGTTGCAAATTAGATCAGGACACCCTACAGACATTGTTGTTGTTATCACAGAGTCTCTATTATTTCTGTCACTAACTTACGGCTTCATTATTTTTGATTTGAAGTCAATATACAGAGAATAGGGACTCACGTGGCCAACCATGGAACCGTCATTCATCGTTTTCTCGAATAGAACCGAAGCATAACCAACGTTATCACTGGACACTAAGTGATTGGTGTTGTTCATGCTGGTTGGATGCACGGGGAACCAGTTGATGACACCAAGAGGTTTATCATCTGCTCCAATAAACTGCATTTGTGTCAGAATCTTGTCCACGTTATCCTTGTACCTAAATAAATTCAAAATTACTTTCGTCCTCGCCGACAAAATATCTGTACTTGCTATCGTAGACACATTCAGAGTTGGCCTTTCAAGGTCATATTTCATATTCAATCGTATTGAAGGTAACTTCTGCCTACAAAATGGCTTTCGACTTTTAACACGATTTGTAATTTCCGTTCTAACCCACTGTATTCGGTTTTCTTTTTCATTTATATAGAGTGTTAAAAAAGGAGTTCAAGATTTTGGAAGCATATAATACTTGCAAAGAGGAACCAAAACTGTCTAATGAATGTAGGTCCTAAAATTAACCCTTTAAATGTTATGAGTACTTCAAAGTGCTCTATACTATATTGCTCTAGGCGCTAGAGTCTAACACGTATGGAAATATCCATTGACGTTCATATAGTACGCTAATTAAGCAAGTTTAGCGATTTTTCGCACGAGACGTAGGACTACGTGGAAGTTTTGTGCCCATAACGCTCAAAGGGTTAATTTTAGAATGTACAATTATGAGATAACATTTTGTTTCTCCTTGCAAGTATTATATCCTTCCGAAATCTTCAATTTCTCCTTTAACACCTTGTATACGCATTTTCTTAGACATGAACTGAACGATGAAACAAGAAAATGGCCTTGAGGAACCTAATTGTGTGTCTACAGTAGCTACTCATATCTACTCACTTGTCCTTTTCAGACTGAGGATTGTTAAGGTACGCTGAAGGACTTCTGTTAATGTTAGCACCATGGACCTCTCCGTGTGTGACGAAAATTCGTCCTGGCACCACAGAGTTATGAGCTCGTTCGATACTCTGAAAAAGTAATTCTGGATTAGAGTAGATCTGCACACAGATTTATAATGAATTATTTATGGTTTATTTACTATTTAGCCTCTGTGTGTTTTATAATGCTTCAATGAACTTTCAGTGACTATAATTATATGTGCAAAGGTGGAGCAATAAAATCAAATATAATTATAGTATGATTAAGTAAATTAGGTTTGCCAAAGACATTTCTCCACAATCTTCTCAACTAACGTATGGTATACGCAAAGATTTTAATGTAATACTTGCCTTTTTTCAACAACCAAACAAGAAGTCAACAAATTTGATAGAGTTACATTGAGAACATATTGTTACATGTTGCATAAAAATAAAGTTGAAATTTCAATTTCAGTCGAAATAACTGAAGATGATAAATTGTTTCGGTGTTTTCTTTACTTTACAACATGGCAACATTCATTCGCATAATCAGTTTCGCTGCTCTATCAATCGCCTCAGCGAATGGTTAACACTAGGTTTACGGGACGCGTCATTTTGACGCATTTCGAATTTCACGAATGTGCGGAATAAATGTAATGTTGTATAATGTTAAATATCATAAATTTTATATAAATTTATAATATCACATAGGTTCATTTATAAGTTAATAGTGTATAATATATTGTTTTTAAATAAAATAAGTTGTTTTGAAGAAAATGTGCGGTGTCGTTTACGCGTCAATTTGACGCGTGTCCGCAGAGATAGGTATATAAGAAATGTCCGTAAACCTAGTGTTAAAGGAGATGTATCCTTGACTGACGCAATCTAGATATTTCCATACTACTCAAATGCAATCATTCTCGTTTCTCAAGTAAAAAAAAGAAGTCTACAGCCTCTGAAATGATTAATCACCTTTGTTATTCCCGAGACAATAGCGTTGAACGTTTCTTTGACAAAGCCAAAGGTGGTGATATCGAACAGCATGTCCAACATGAACCCACCGGGTGCAGAATGCGTGTGAGTGCCACTGATCATCAGATTTCGGTCCGTGTACATGCTGCCAAACTGCATCTGAAGATTCTCCACCACCTGTCAACAACAGCAAAAAGCTTTATCCCTCTGTATTCAACGAAGATCCTAAGAATTCATTAAAATGAGAAATCGATGGAGTTCTGAGACCTACGGTCGATTTATTCGAGCAGCGAATGTTTAACAAGGGAGTCTCTTCAAGTACAGCGTTGATATTTAAATAAAATCTTGCATACTGATAGAGCTTGGAATTCTGAAGCATTCTATGTATCATTTAACATTAAAATTTTCATGCTTTGTAGTATAACCGCAATTTATAAATAAGACATAAAATAATTTTTCAACTTGTCTACTTCTATGGAGAATAATTACTATACTTTAAATGATAACAATGTACAAAAATCCATGAATGTAGTATAAATGTATATGAATAAATCTGCAAAATTTCTTAAAGATATGTCGTTTAGTTTTTTCAACAAAAATTTTCCCTAAAATGTACCCTCCAAACAGGCCTAGAAAGGAGAATACTCCTTAAAGGTCGGTTCACACACGACCGTACCATATTCGAACAGTCAGTGACTCTGGCTCACACATGTCCGTATCGATCGCCTTCAGTGTTGAACCAATCCGCAGATTTGAACTCGTAACAGAGAATGGATTTCGATATGCAAGAGTTAACGATAATAGCATTATTGTCCCTGAATTTCGATAATGCGCACTTCCATCCGTGAAGTGTTTATCTTGAAAATGCGTTTCGGCATAACAGTGAGTCACTGTTCACTGCTGTCGGTATCCGTAAAAATATAGTCGTCGATGACTGGTACCCCACGGACACAGATACGAATGAATCAGCATTGATACGTTTGTAGATCGATGTAAACAATCACATTAAAATACATTAAACATACATACTACTGTAAACAGGATGCTGATCGAATATTGCAGTTATTATAAACGTTTAAAATAAACGGAACGAAAGAGCATATTCTGCATGTTATATCATATGAGTTTAATAATGGAAATAATGATTTTCGAGTTAGAAAGTATAGCCTTAAAGATGAACCGAGTGCCAGGCAGCGTGAAAAATTCGATGAGACTTTTCACGGGTTACTGTTCAACAAAATCCAATCATATCTGTTCAAGAATCAGCCTAAAAGTTCAATACGACTCATTCTATGATTTAATGTCACCAAAACCGTATTAAAAAGGTTTGCAAAGTTGTGCGTACCGAAAAGAACCGCATTACTTATGGAATGATCAGATATAATGTAGTAAAGACTTTGATAAGTACCCCAGAATTATTTCAGACTTTTTGAAAGCCTACCAGAACAGTCAAAAAATTATGTTCGGACATAAACAGCCCAGTTTGCCTACGGAGTGTAAAAAATATTCTTGCCTAGGGAGGATTAGATGTCGGCGTTGCACTTGGCGGTTTCTCTGCGAGTGAATGACATTTCCAAGCGCAAGCATGAATGAAACAGATAGAAAGAAAAGAAACGAGAGGATTACCGCTTTTCGAACGCCGTTTCCTATCATCGCGCTGTCCACGCTGACGAACACGAACCTCTCCTCGCCATCGTCTATGATGAACGCGCGGGAGAACGTTCGAAGATGGAGTCCTGATCCTTTCTGATCGATCTTCGCGTAGCCCATCTGCAAAACAAACAATCTGTTTGGATGTCGCCACGTGGGAGGTCTTCATTCTCACTCCAACTGGAGGATATAACTATTCTGTCTATTCGTAACCGATGCGCTCTCCAACACTCGCGAAAACTTTGTCCACGAGTCGATGAAGAGGTTTCACGGTGAACAAGGTGACTATGTAACTACTGCTCGACTTCACTGACAAGATTATCAAAGTCAGCAGCTTCTTTTCTAATTAGACTTTGTAAAGTGGCAGTGCATGCATGGTATAGTGAACTTTTAATAATATCGTCGCCAATGTTCATTCCTATTTGAGGAAATGGAATTGAAATTTTTGATGTGGTGTTGTTACATAAGGTAACATACAGTGTGTCTGTGAATAGCCATTGTACTGTCCGATCACTTAATCTTCAGATTTGAAGCCTGGAGTCATTTGGCAGCGATAAAGAACAATGATAGAGCATTGACAATTTTGGAATTCGCAGACCACCTTATTTTATATAGCCCCCATGCAATTAGCGTTTCATCTACAGAGTTCAGTATTTTATCAGTTGAAAAAACAGTTTAGGAACGATACTCACGAAAACAATTTCAGCAGTGGGGCCAGTGGTGTCTGCTCTGCCCACGCCGATGCTGTAAGATGCAGCTGTGGGATGATATAAACTGCATGAGAGCCATAACGCGAGCAATCCAAGGATCCGCGAGCGCGTGGACTTCGTTGTCTCCATTCAGCTTTCTGCGTCGCCACACCGTTCGTTCTGAAATCAAAGAATTAACTGTCTCTGCTATCCAGTTCCTCGCACGTTTTGGTATCGTCAGCCGTCGAGAGATAAGACTTTGGAAGGTCGACGAAGACCTTGGGAAATTTTCATTTGGGTGCAGCCCCCTCGATAACTCGATAAAACACATTTTCACGGGACTGTTTGCAATGATTTGCATGATAAGAATAATAATTATCGATCTCCTTTTGTTAATTGTAGTTAAACAGAAAGATGGAGATTCGCCGACACGAGGAGCTTGAAATTCGGGGAAATGATTGCGGATGAATGGTACTAATTTTTACGGGCTCCGTTTTGGGTTCATTTACTGTTAAGAAAATAAGTAAGCCATCAGTTATGTAATCTGTTTGGTTGTATTCATCTTCTAAGGAAACGTTCAAAATAATAGGTAATAAATTAGAAAATAAGCGCAAAAGCATATTGAATTATGCGCGGCCCATAAAAAAACAAAGTCAAAGTTGCTATATTTGAATATTTTGTGAGGTACCTCTGTATATGGGTGAATGATTTACTTACTACCATACTTGCTGCCAAAATTAGAATGTCCTACGTGCTTTGTAGGGGTTTAGAAACAGTTTAATGTATTTGTCTTGACTGCTTTTCGTATGGGTTTTAATGATAAAACCTCATTTTTGTCGGATGTTTCGAAATGTCAATTATGATCATTGAGCTATGAAGGGCAGAATAGTAGGTGAACGCATATAAAAATGAAGTTTCAGATGGAACGAATAAATTTAGGCTGGATCTAGCGTTACGAGCTACGATCGGCGAGTAATTCATTGCCGACAGAGTTTCCATGGCATACGAGAGTTTCCTCTTTTGGAAATTCCGATACGACAGTGTGGAAGGTTCTAAAGCCATTTTCGACGGGTATTACGGCTACCTGGAATGTGTCAGAGTAAGAATGCCTATTAGATGTCCCTGCGACCACGCTCTCTGACTTTTTTCAAGGATAAGAGGATCGTGAAAGTATAATGCCTCGAAGTGTCGTACATCGAACACCACTAGGGTTCAGTATTTCTTCTAGCTTCGAACAGAATGTGTTCTGTATCTCCAAATTTTGTTACGGTGGCAGGACATTTTATTCGAAATTTTTCTAGGATTTTTATGTGAATTACTTTAAGAAGCCAGAATCGTAGCATATCGTTGGCAATGCTGTTAGTGTAATACTTTGGGTATTATACTATCCATATACAGGTCACACGTATACTCTACTACGAGTAACATTAGACAATTATACCTTTGATTCATTGTTTAGTCTGACATCAACTACTACAGTGAAGGCGCTCGAATTAGCTCCATCAAGGTCATTACTTGATGTGTAGTGAGACTTCTCCTTTATATAGACATTTAGAATAGATACACTCATCATTTATATTATACATATAGAACATTTGAATTTATGAACTATTTTTGATTCCTTTAACATTTTGACTGCTATGTCATCCATACGTGGGATAATCGAACTTCGACATATCGATAATCGAACTTCGAGATATCGATAATCGAACTTCGATATATCTATATTCGAACTTTGATATATCGATATCTCGAAGTTCGGGATATAGATAATCGAACTTCGATATATCGATAATCGAACTTCGGTGTATCGATAATCGAACTCCGATATATCGATAATCGAACTTCGGTGTATCGATAATCGAACTCCGATATATCGATAATCGAACTTCGAGATATCGATAATCGAACTTCGAGATATCGATAATCGAACTTCGAGATATCGATCATCGAAAATTCGATTATTCACTGGTTGATATTAGCAGTGGATTCATGTTTAAAAACACAAACGCGTAGTTTATAATGCGTAATAGTACACGAGAATATCTCAACGAAAATGTGCTGATAAGCAGAAATGTAATTTAGTAAACTTTTAACTGTAATAACTTTTGAATTGACTGGTTTATGGCATAAATATCTTAGTACTTTTTTTCTAGAGATTAAAAAACTCCATCGAATAGTCCAGTCAAAACTATACGATTCTATTTAAAAAAAAATGCAATTGCATTTGCCGGGTGCCCCAATACATACAAATGCATAAAATTATTTCCAGATTATGCATCATTTGATACCATCTAATTTTGACTTACAGCATTTTTAGTCATCTCTAACCGTTTAAAAGATACAGCTTGTCCCAGTTGCGTGGGACATCCTGTATAGTGTGGTAGTTAACGCGTTAAAAAGACCAATAAATTATGAATACCATTGTTATCAATGAACATGTCTCGTAAGTTCGTCCTTGTCTGATGAGTTTGACAGATAGTAAAAAGTTCAAATCAATAATAAGCAGTCTTACAATTACTATAACGTTGCAAATGAAATAAAGTGATGAATTGTTCTCGATCCTCGGGTCGTAAAAGATCAGTTCTGTACGATCAATCTTCAGTCTAACAACTATCGTCTGCTTCTTTCCTTTTAAATCTTTCGTGGAAAACTCCTCTTCAAAGTTTCTTCGAGCTTGCAAAGAAAATCGTCCGTCTCCGTTAAACTCGTTCCGTGATTTCAGGAAACTTTTTTCCACATTTTCCTAGGATTTCTCTGTAAATTATTTCTTGGAGCATCGTCAGGGACATAGTCAACGCCACGTGCGTTACAAACAGAGACGATTTCCCACGTGAATTCGCAGGAGGCACAAACGCGTGAGTAACTATCGTTGCAGTCCCTCGTGCATGCAAATGCACCTGTTCGTTCGAGTGCATCCGAGTGACACGGTGGCATCGTGACGATCGCCGGTTGCATGCGCAGAATTCAACGCGGGCCACCGTGAAACTTGGCCGTTTCGCGGTTTTACAATACTAAACACTTCGGGGACCTCTTCAAAATTGTACATTCTCTGTGGACAGAATCCATGATCGATTCATCGAAAAAAATTATAATTATTAGACTGTGGGTGTTTATTTATTTTTTTATTAATATTATTAACAGGACAGATCCTTTTGTATGAAAATGTAATACATTTACAGTGTGCATGTCTTTCATTGTGAGAACTAAGACTTACAATCAGCATTGTATAGTAAAAAAGTCAACCTTGTAGCAATATAAATTAGGAAGATTGGAAATGCGTATTTCTCATTGTCAGTGAAGGTTTGAAGAATATTTTTTTATTTGCTGATCCCCCAAATGTAGGAGTAAGGTAAATTGCACGACGACCTACAGCGTAATAATTATATTCACTGTGACCTATATATTAGATCAGTCGATTTCTCATTATAATCTTAAGGCTTGAAACAACCCTCATCAAAGTTGACGATGACAACACAACTTCATGATTTAACTGGATACAGTTCTTCCTCAATATAATTACGCATAACACCCAAATCAGTTGAACCTGTACTCTAATGAATATTTTGTTAAAAAAAAAAATTGAAATCTATTGAACAAAGTCGAAAGATGCTAGAGTATTATTTGCTCGTCTGAAAAAAGAAAAAAATTGACAAGAATCGTTTTCCTTATCAACTCCTCAATCGTCATCGAATGCATCGCACGTGCTAGAATTCAAAGAATTAACTTGCAGATTGGAAAAATGAATTTTCTTTTGTTTTTCTATTTCGAAGCTCCAGATCGAAGAGTCGAACGAAGTACACGGTTCGTCGTGACACATTTCGCGATAACTGTATTAGAAGGGGTCCTGAGGGGAGAAGGGAGGGTCGAAATCGCACATGACGTTTGTCTGGAATAATTTTGCGTAAGCAGACTGTAACGTGATCGGATTACGTGGCTGTCGATTCACGATACAGTCCATATAAGTGTCTCGGACCAGCCTCGCTCACGTGACACCTGCAAGCTCTCGTTTAATAGTATCGTCTGTCACACAGAGGAATGTTCATTGTCTCCGGCTTAACGTGCATTTTTTATGAAACCGAACGCTCCGATGCATCCGATGCACCGGGAACTTTTCCTTTCCATTCGCTCGAACTTGGATGCAACAGATTGAGACTGTCACTAATTATAAGAATTACTGAACTGGCAACTAAATTGCTGGAATTTCAAAATTTTGTACGTAAGAAGGTTGTTTAAGAGCCCTTAAGATAACAATTTTTAAATAAATTTTCAATCAAATTAATGATCATGATTTTTTAGCGAAGAAGTTTGAATGGTAGCTCATTTAATTGTTGGTCTAATATTCGTCAATCTGAGAGATCTCTGTGTTTTATAATCTACCGGTGAATGATCGAATGTAACTTGATTACGTTTTGAATTAATGAGTACGATAATATAGTCACCAGCATAGCTTGCACTTGAAAAATTTAGTCAAGAACATAAAAGAGAATTTTATTAAATACTTTTGACCTGCATTTTGGTAACTAAACAAATTATTAATTATGAGTATTGGTTTCCTCGTCAACGTTGCTGTAGTAATATAATCATATCTTTTGTTTAACAACATGGGTAAGACAGCAGTCCTTCCTGGCCTGTCAGACTGATCAGTGGTATTTCTAATTAAATATATTTTTCATATAGTATGTACATTTATAATAATTCTAAAAATCTTTAAATCAAAGAAAGTATTGAGGTCGTAACGTGAAAACTAAAAGAAATTGAAATTGTAAGTGTTCACATGCATTGAAGTTTCGTGTATTCACCACTGAAGGTTTCTCAAAATTCATATGCAAATCTTTCGGAGTTGGGTCACTTTCGTATTACATAATTTCAGCTTCTTGCACTTGTCATTAAATTATATACAAAGTAACGAAAATGGAAATACAATATCCTATTTACTGAAATAAAAATGTCCTTGAAATTTCAGAAAATAATGAAAAAAATTTTTGTTGTAAATTTTTATTGTAGATTATTTCTTTTGTTCTCAGCGTCCTATTAGGTATCACGTGTTCACATACAAATTATTAACTCGTTCATAGTCCGTTGAACGCTAATTTTTATTCAGGCATTCATTTAAGAAATAAATAGTACATAATTGTGACACGATACTATAATTTATTATAAAAAAAGAAATTTATATCAGATAAACGTTGCATAGCATTATGGTAGTCTCGAACAGAAGTGAATATGTAAATTATATAAAGTTCAATGAAAATGATGGTATTCCAAAAATTACAAGCGTTGTATTATATAATACACTGTTGGAAAGAGTTACAGCATCGTGTGGTTAAATAACACTCAGTTCTGTAAAGCATCAAACACGACAAAAGCTCTACATACAATACACAATAGACACTCATTGAAGCTATTGTAATATTATACGTACAACACTTCTGTTATGTCTGATTTCTAATAAATTGTCAAAAATTATCAGGAAACCAAATCATCTAACTATCCCGAGCAGTACATTATAACTGTCTCAAAAAGAAAAGTTAAAAATAAAATACACTCTTGTGTTGAGTGTTAAGGAAAACTATTTAGAACGAAATAAAATATACTCGTCTAATTAAATAAAAAATGTCCAATAAAGAAGGGTAAAAAAAAATTAATATTATCTGAATTATGAACAATGTTATACCGAGCACATCGTTTTAGATAATTACTTAGAACTCTGACCATTTTCACTTTTTCCTTTAGATACATGTTCATTAACCTGTTTCTTTTCAATTTGTACCATCAACCCTGTAAATGCTAAAATCCTTTTGACACCCTCTATGAGTTACGCAATCCAAACAGAAAAATCTTTTCATCTCCCCTGTTATGAATTAATCGAATGGCTAATGAACGCAGTAATAAACGAAGCCATGAACTGTTCATTGAGAGCAGATCGCAACAAGGATGCACTCACCAAAAAGAGAAGTATGGACGCAGCCAGTCGAATCCTTTTAAAAGGAGCGATCAAGGAACAAGAGCACGATCGATCTCGACGCACGATTATCCAGAAACTGCGCCACGTTTCTTCCGTTCTGATTCATCGTTTGAACTTAATTCGAATGCTTTTCAACCGCATATCCGCCGGTTGCATCTGCGGCTCTCTACCAATGCAAATATATTTCTTCACGTCCGCGTGTGCGCACACGTGCTTGCAGCTTTCTGTGAATATTTCACGTAAATAGGGCGAACTCTGAGGGTCCAGCAGCTTCGTAAATTCCCTTTGGATGATCTGATGGCTCTTTGCGACCCACTGCACCACTTCTACAGTGAAACTGCAAGGCTGTCGACAGACTGTCCCGGTTCACGTGGATTCTGAGGTATTAGAAGACTCTCTGTGGCATTGTTACGAATTTTTAATTTCGATCCACAGGGTTTCTGAGGGTCCGGAAATCGGTTTCGAGCTCTGAAGAAAGTCAATATCGATTTTTACGACGTGCAGAGGAACACGAAGCCAGATCGACTGAAAGATGGAACGTCGACTGGATGCTGGAGGATGTCAGGCGACTTTCACTTTTGTGTGAGACTCATTTTGGGAGATACCCTGTGTACTCAGTCAAAATTTCGTTGGACACTTGCTGTACTTTTTTCACAGACTCTGTAAGGAACTAACGATCATTTATGAAGATTTTAAATACTACAAATGTCTAACATTGAATATGTTAATACGTTTACTGCTGCGACAGCGATGACTGAAGCATCAAATTTAAATTAATTAAATAGGTACTAATTTTGTAAAATTTGGTACGGTATTAATATTGCAATAATAAATAAAGTACTGATTACAGGATAGAATTAGTATATATTTTCTCCTATGCCGTATTATACTTGAAACAGGATATCATGTACTAGTTTATTAATTCTACTGATACACTAGAGTGAATTAATTTTAGTTTCAAAACATGTTTTTATCTCTTATAGTATATCATTAATTTTGTTATGATAATATTAGCTTGTACTTAATTGTAAAATAAAACCAACATTTATACGATGGAATGGTGAAACATTTTCCATTTATGACATACTTAAACCTTCTATTGTATTTCGATCTATATGATTTTTTTATTTATAATTCTATTGGGAATATATTTGCTAACTCAATTTACTATAATGAAACTTTATGTCCAGAAAAAAATCTGAATTTATTATAACAGATTTATCTATTTTTTGTTATTGAGTCTGTACAGCCCGAACACAATTAGCGTAAGCACTTATGTACACAATAGAAGGTTCAAAACAGTATATTATAACGTGTCTGACTAGGTACGACACTTTTCACACGGACGAAAGACGTAAAATAAATTTCAAACCACTCGACAACTGCCAGCAACAACAGAAATTGCCTAACGAACACAGATCGATCAACTTCATTCGACAACAACAAATTTCATACAACACAAACGTCGGCCGGATTAGAAGGATCAGACGTCAACAATACATCTGACAGAAAAACACAGCGTATTACATAAAACGGCTGTAGATTCAGCTGAATCGTCGTTATCGTTGCAGCAGGCCCTTATCTCCCATGAAGAAATCGCGCAAACATTCTGCTTAAACATTGACGAACTACACCTTTCAAAAACAGCACTGTTCACCGAATAAACTCATTGAATACTGAGGTCACTGATAACGAGCGACACGAACGAACATATCGTCCATCGGCTAATTAACGAGAACGGAAGACAGAAAACAGAGATCGGACCGAGTGGAAACACTTTGACGCGCAAAGAATGAGTAATGATAAAACAAAAAATGGGGAAATTTTGAACGTTCGATCGAACGGTTGGCGTACGCGCGCGAGATCGTTCGATCGATCGATCGACACGCGAGGAGAATGGAATGATAACAGCTGGTCAGCAGCTCGTCACGGCGACACTCCGTCCGAGCATCAAATACGCTCGGACTATGCTGCTGTCGTTTGAGAAGGGGAAACGGAAACGATCCTACGGCTATTCTCATGCTGCACTATGCCTCTCTTTCTCTTTTTTCTTCTCTGTCCTCTATGAGCACGCCTCCCTCTGCTCCGTTTCTCTTTCTTTCTTTCTTTCTGTTCCTTCTCTTTGGAGGAACGGCCGCTCGGGATTCATAGAGAGCAAGTAGCTCGTTAAGTGACTCTGCTTCTCTGCCCACTATCTGTTACTATGATTACACAGGAATTAGCGTGTGCCGAAAGCGAAGCAGACGAAATGATTCTCAAGGATTTGGGAAATTATTGTTGGAGGCTCTCACGCAATCTATGTTGCAGGAGGTCCATGGTTATCCGAACTGCAGTTGCTCCTAGTAACAGGATGACTCACATTGTAACTATGTTTCGCATAAAAATGGTAATTTTATTTTAGAATGTAAAATACTTGATGGGATGAAGTTGAATAGGAAGTGTAGCTGATGATCACTTTAACTTGTGACTGATGTAAGGTGACCAATTTTTGGGAGACCCATTGGTTCGGATAATCGAGGTTCTACCGCGCTTTGATTACAGGCTTGTATAATTTTGTTATACGAGAAAAATGAAGACTTCAGAAGAACTGACAGTTTCAAATGTTAATATTAGGGAGAATTGAGTAATCTTTAATACAGCAAAATTTCATAATAATTGTGTTATAAATAGTTACTCAGATTGTGTACAAATCTTCCCAATACTATTCTCCCATCAATATTTATGTGCATCGACCTCAGTTCTGCAGTTTTGTAGCTCATGCAAAAATTGAGCGTTCTAATTTTCATAATCTCGAGCTGATCTTCAACTATACATGAAAGTGTACAATTTTTTATACTCATCAGTCTAGTTGTGACTGAATACATTCTTAACATTATGAAGCAGGTTAAATATTCAAGAGACGTCCTCAATTTCATAACATTTGCACGTCTATTTTCAATTTTCAAAGAAATAATTGCTTTTCACCACAGCGTTAGGGTCAACAGAACAAATCCCTGTTAATAGTTGTATAGAATCTGTCTGAATCTTTCAAATAATAAACTTTTATTCAATCAACATTTTGGTTAATCTACGCCTATTCTTTAGTTTTATGTTGCATGCAAAAGATGGACGTTCTAATTTGTGTAATCTCAAGTTCATCTTGGTGGCTCCTACGAGATCAGACAGTTGAATATTTATCAAATCCCCAAAATTTGTAATTACAAAGAATATTTATTAGTAATTAAAATGACTTGTGTAATAGAATAATATATCCTATATCTACTGTACAACCTAAAACTTTGACTGCCATGTCACCCATATATGGGTGACATAACGTTTCAATCATTACGTATTTGATAATGTGTAGCATTAATAAATATATCTAAGAAAGCCTAATGGAACCAATAGGAAAATTATGAAAGTTACTAATACCATTGATTAAGAATGTACTTTTTTGTGGTATAATCATTCTGTATAAAAATGTAGAAAGTTTACAATTTTCAGCTAATGCTGCGTGAAAGTCAGTGTGTTAATAGTACCAGCAGGAGCTATAAATAACACTAGCACTATTAATTAAACAGAGCATGATTTATACTTTTAAAGTATACTCCAAAATCACAAGCTTCGTTCAATTTATATGAAGATACTACTTATTCCATATTAAAGAGATGTCAGAGCTTCAGATTAAAGATAATCCTGCATCGTAAAATTTCGAAAGCTTCACTCTCAACTAATTAACTTCGCCTCAGGCATTACATTTCATAAGAACTGATTGCATTTCAAGAGGACTATTCATAAGCAGATATTTTTTTGTAGATTTTGAACCTGTGTACACGTTAAAATAAACATTACACCGCCTTTCATTGGTTGTTACACCTTATAAAATTAAATTATGGATTTTCATGTAAATAATCATATTTATACATACATATTTCTGTTCGTTATTACAATTAGACTAATTGGGATTTGTTAAAAATTTCATTACATAATTTAGAAATTTTAACAAGGTAATATTTATTTCCACTGTGTTAAATTGCATAAATATCTAGTCTCCTTATAATATACTATAAAATTTTTAAAAAACTCATTACTCGTATGTCTCGACATTTTACAATTTTACAAGAGATTTATCCTTCTTACGAATATTCATTGAAACTTCACAGTCTTACGATAACAATATAGCTTAGCTCGAAGCAAAGTTGGAAAGTCGGCTTTGCCATGTCTGACAGAAAAGAAAAAGGAATGCAAGGTTTTCCTACTCGACGAACAGTGACGGTATTGCGCAATTATTTTCGAAGTACCATGGATATTACATCCCTTTACATAACCGAAGTGTAAAGCTTGTCTTGATACAAGCACCGCGAATACTCTTAACACGAAACAACATTTTTGAGGAACATTGCATAAGAATTACGTGATACCGTGTTTTACGAAGCGGGTGCAGTCAACGCGAGTATAAACAACTAATTTTATTACACTTAATGAATTGATTAACATTCATCGAGGAAGCTTCCTCGGCGATCTCATTTGCTTCAATTAAAGGGTTATTGTGATGCGCTCTGGTACTAATGTAATTTGCATTAATTTCTTGAAAATTAAATCGATCGATCATCATTACACGAAATATGTGTGGAGTGATTCGGAAAAAAAATCGAAAAATTCTGACCTATATCAAACTCGCAAAAAACAAGAAACCTTACGAACAGTCTGAATAATCTTACGCACGAATGCACAGAAATTTAATTTTTTATTTTGAATTAACTATTTGTCTCTTCATTATATTGATTTTTTACATCAAGGGACGAATTAAGTTGAAAATATGTAGGATGGTTGAGAATTAAGAAACATATTGATTTTATTTAAAAAAATATATGCAAATAAAAGAGGTAACATTTCAATTTTATCCAACATTGCAATTTACGAATAACACTTAAATTTTTTGAAACATATATTCCTGTTTAAATAAACGCTTGTATGATTTAAATTTACCGCTCTACAGCCATGTCAAATTTTTCTTTAGTAGATATGTATGTTTCCCTTATGTATAATGTGTACCTTTTTTTTATAAAAGTAATAAAGGCAAGCACGTGTACGCAAACACTAAGAACAAAGACATGTGGCAAAATCATTTGTTTTTTAAAGCATTCGTCTAAGCTCCCATAAATATCTCGCAATTACTTTGTATGAGACACCGTATTAGCATGAAAGGCAAGGTAAGTACAGAAGTGTGCCACCATAAAAACAATCTAAAAAACAGTGTGATGATGGAAGATATTAGTGCAAAGTGCAAGGTACATACATCAGTGTGCCGTTATAAACCTAATTCAAAGATCAATACGGTAACAAAAAGGGAGAAAAAGAAGATAAACAGCGTCCTTGAAGTGCATTTCACGCAAATCGTTGCATCGTACGCTCTCCATCAACGAAACCGTTCAAAATTCCCAATAAGCTATTGAGATTCACAGCGAAGTGTTTTGCAAGAACGTGAAGCGTTTCTAAAAGATTAAAAGATATCATGATTATGGAAATCGAGGCGAAACAGCCTCGAACGTTTTGAATCTGTTGAAATGCAGAGACGACGTTTAGATAATAAAGAGGATATTTTCGTTGCCCCTGGTTCACCTTGGCTTCGATACGTCGCTCGTACATCAGCTTTTTTCTGGATGATTTGAAATTCTTATAGAATCTCTTGTAATTTTCGCACAAACGACCGTTGCGCTACAACCTGGTAACCTTTCAGACCTCGAAACACGTTCAAATTTATTGCAAAGTTCTGCTTACATTCGAAGTTCAATTGTCAGGTCATCCTGTAAGTACTGTCGTTATTCAATAGAGCTTCAATTAACAACTGCAGTTAGTTTTAATTATCAAGAGAGTGAATGCTAGTTTTAGAGGACTTGCTCGATTACTTCAACGAAAAACAATTCATTTCGGGGAAAAAGAATTTTTTGTCAGCTAAAAAGCTGTCGAACTACCGAAATAGGAGTGTGACAGTCGCCATCATGAGATTTTTTCATTAAAAGTGCATTTTATTAAGAAAATTGTTAGCAAGAGGTCTTTGTTACGGCAATCCAAATTTTTAAAAAATTCTAAACAAAGATCACTCACATTCCACCACATGTACAGTATTATTTTTACAAAACAAAATCGGATAATATATTTATATTTATTTAATATATATTTTAAAAAATAGGGAAAGATATTCCTTATGGGATGACCTGATATTTATTCAGAATCATTAAATAGATCAATTGCAGATTCTAAGATTTTAAGTTTCGTTAATTTTTATCACACCTTGTATATCTGACTATGTTTCACTTTTTAGACCCTGTAATTGTACTTGAAACATTTTTAAACTGATCGACTCATTAGAATATACAGGGTGTTCCATAATTTTCTGGGTCAACTGTGTCAGTATGTTCCATCAGTTGAAAGTAAGCTAAAGATGTTATATGAACGTGTGACTATAAATGCTTCGTTAAAAAGTTACACAAGATATATACAATACAAATTACTATGTTATAACTTAATGGTTGTTGAACAATATTTAATCTACTTGTAGAGCTATATTGAACAATTGAAGTCTATAGATCTATAATATTACTCATCTATTTTCAAAATATCTATTTGTTTTATTTTTGACAATATGAACTTGATATTACTGGAAGAGTGAATGTACTATTGTACAAATTTCCTGGCAATTCTGTTCCATTTTAATGCACCAGCCAAATATCATTGAACTCTTCCTAACTCGTCCCACATAGAAACATTTCTCAACACGTTGACTGCTATGTGGATCACTGGTCACCAACACATTAAATTTTATTTAATTAAATAATAATTTTGACAATATTCTGAGCGAGTTTCACATTACAACACTAACATATAGACACATGTACACGACTGAACACTTAAACATTCTTTTTCTCTATGATTCGTAATAAAACAGCAGTTTATGCCATGTCTGATCAGGAGTGGCTGTATCCACTGCGGCAGTCAACGGGTTAACTATACATTTCGTAGTTTCGATAGAAATATTCATGTATATTCACATAAAATTTTCCTCCTCCCCAGAAGTAGCGTACATTACAAAATATACTGACACCCTATATAAATTCTGCAATTATACTTTCACTTTTAAAACTGAAGCCTACCGAGTGCCTAACCGAACACAATCAGCGGCGATCCGTTGACGAAACAATTTTATAAATAAACATTCGTCGATCGCTTACCGATGTCATTAGACACGTTGCAAAACGGTCCAACCATTTAAGTCGTCCTCTTCCAAATTTCGATCCTTCGAACATAAAAAAAACCGGTTCCACTTTCTTCGTAACCACATATACTCAGAACACTTTCTTCTGGTCAATTTCCGTCATTGCCCTGCAGCTGCTCCGTATTGTTCTCACGTCACGTCGTCTTGAATGACAGAATCCAGTTGAAGAGAGAACAGGCGAGGAACTGCGAACTCCGATTGCCTTGCACAAAATCGCATCATTCATCACACGTGCCCTATTCCACCACGACACATCGTACAACACCGTAACGTCAGCTTCCTAGCCTCTGCAGACCTGGTGCAACGTCGATAGATCGCGGGATCATTAACAGGCTAATCTTCCAAGATTTGACTAGAGCAGTCTATTAACTGGGGAGGAAAATCACTTCACAGAGTCTTGAAACGTAAGCAGTTCGACAGCCTTGAAAGTTTCGCTTTTCTGGGTCGCGTTGGATTAGCATAGCTCAATTACCGTGAAAGAACCCGATTGCGGGCTCGAAGATCGACTATGATGGGTTTGAAACGATTATAGGTCAAGAGGCGACTTTTTAGAACTTTTTTTCCTGTTTTGCGAGGTAACTTGAATGTAAAGAAACGAACTGTTGAATGATCTAGGAGAACGTGGTGGAGCTAACGTTAGAACACGGACTGTCACTTTCATCGATTGCCGGCCCGGCCAGTTGCAAGAGAAAGTAAACGAACACTATTGCGCAATGTTTCACGTCACGGAGGTTCAGGTTGTTTTCTACGTAACGAGATTGGTCCGAAGGTATGGTAATTTTGTATTTTGTTACCTTGCTACCGGTGACATTGAACGTTTAACTCGATAATTAGTTTATTCAGGACGGTTTGAAAGTAACACGACCGCCGTGCTGGCCACTGGGGACCGACACGCTAGGCCTAGTTTACCCTGGTAGAGTAAATGGAACAGTATACAGGCGCTAGTAGCTTGTCTTTTTACTCCACTGTACCATTTTTACGTCGGGCCTAGTTTACATTGGTAGAGTGCATGGGGTGATATACTGGTGCTAGTAGCTTGTCTATTTACTCTACTATATCATTCTTACATTAAGTTTAGTGTACATTGGCAGAGTAATGGGATAGTATACTGGCGCCAGTAGTTTGCCTACTTATCCCACTATTTCAATTTTATACCATGCCTAGCTTACATTGATAAAGTAAATGGGATGGTATACTTGTACTACTAGCTTGTCTACTTACTCTACTATACCATTTTTACGTTAGGCCTAGTTCACATTGGTAGAGCCCATGGAATGGTACACTGGCGCTAGTAGCTTGTCTACTTACTCTACTGTACCATTTTACATTAAGTTTAGTGTACATTGGCAGAGTAAATGAGATAGTATACTGGTGCTAGTAACTTGCCTACTTACACTACTATGTCAATTTTACGTTGGTAGAGTAAATAAGATAGTATACTGGCGCTAGTACCTTATCTACCTACTCTACCATACCATTTCTACATTAAGTTTAGGTACATTGGTAGAGTAAGTGAGATAGTATACTGGCGCCAGTAGTTTGACTACTTACTCTACTATTTCAATTTTACACTAAGCCTAGCTTACATTGGCAGAAAAAATAGGAGAGTAAGTGAAGCAAGTAGAATAAATCTGTTTACTATATTAATTAATATAGTACTTTATTATAAGTGTATAATAAAGATAATATAGTTATCGGATTTATGCTACTAGCAAGCATTATTTTTACTCTCACAGTAGTTCAGGTTCAAGTTTATTGTGTTTCTTTGGAGTCTCACTACAAACAATGGCATTGCAAGAATAGTTTTTCTTATATTGCTCAATGAACCAGTCATTTTCTTCTTCTTCTTTCTTCCGTGTAACTCTGCATAGACTGTTATGATCTTTCAGCCGGGGGACCTACTGTTTCAGGTTAATTCCGAACCACTATGTGGCAATAGCAACACAGAAACATTGAAGGCGGTCACCCATCCCGATCATTGATCCGTGATCATTGTAGCTTAACTTTGGCGATCGAACGAGAACTCCAGTTACTCTACCAATGTAAACTAGGTCTTACAATTACTTTAGTGCTCTACCAACTAATTAGCTAATCCTTTACAAGAGTATAGTAAACGGATTTATGCTACTGGCCTTACTATACCAATGTATACTAGGTCTCAATCTCAATTGAAACACCTTCGAAGTTTTTCGCAATTCTAATGCCCGATGCAAATTTTTCTCTTACAATCGCAATACAAAGTATCGAGTGCACTATTGAATAATGCAAGATATAGGATTCTAAGCGATTTGTGGAAAAAAAGAAGAGTATAGAATGTGGTGAAGCAGTCAATCTCTACAAGGTCGAGTTTATTGAAGCTGGAAGAAATAAATTGAAAGAAATGAATTTCGTTTTACTTATATTTATGCGATGTGATAAGAATATGAGAGCTATCGATCATACGAGATTTCTTTTTTCCTTGGTGGGAAATTTTATGCTGAATGTGGATTCCGCATAATGTTCGCGATACCTTTGTCAACGTTATTTGAATTTCAAAACAGAACTAAACGTACATGTGTCAGTATACCAGAAGAGACTAATATAGGGCAATCGAAAATCAGTGATACTATTGAAAAGAAGTTGATTCAAAATAAGTTGAATCCGTAGAATTCATATTTTCTTATGAAGCTTCGTATTTGAGAAAAGAAATGGATTTAATAATTAATTAAGGACGTAGACCATTAAACGTTGGTAAGATTGATTTTCAGATATAAAAGAAAGTATAATAATATACGTAATAGTATAGTACATCTACAAAGAAATATATATTAAAATATGAAAGAAGCAACTGAGAAAAATTAACTAATTTATTGAAATAATTGAATATCTGCATTCTTAACAATATAGACTTATAAATAATACTCATACTTATATGGCGTATTAGATATGGTTATATATATGGTTGTAGTTTGTAAATCAGATGCAAATATCCAATAAACAATTGCAGAAGATTATAAATATAATACTCCGTAGTATATTAGATCCTGAAAGAATACACTTAAAAAAAATTCGTTTCATTTCGCTCAAAATAGAATTACCAACTTCGTTTCATCGAAGTAGCATTCCAACTTTGCATGTAACTTTGTCATCGGCTAATGGGATGGAGTCGGTGTACCATGATAGAAAGATATTTTTCGAACCGATACATCACGTTGACGCGAGCTCAAGGAAAGTCTCGTTAAGATAAAAAGATAAGAAGAGTTGTTTGAAAACGCAATATGTGTAAACAGAAATTAAAAGAAAAACGTAGCACCTTAACGAGGAAGCGTTTCTATGTATTTTCATGGACGCACCGATAAGCGAATGATCAAATATAGATCTTGCTCTCTCGAGTGAGTACTCATTGCACCGTGAAGATAAAGTATCAACGTTATTATTATTTGCGATGACTCAAGATCAACTTTATAGGCACTGTTAATATTTAAAATTTAATACACATTAAGTATTATAATTGAGAAACTTCCGTACTTCATATGTCAGTTTCTTTTAATGTATTTATTTCCTATGTACTGTAAATTTAATTTGTATTATTACCACCAATTATGATACTATGTTAATTAATGGTAACAATTAGACTGCGGATTTTTATGCGAATACTATGTTCTTAGACTTCAGTATTTTTTATCTCCGTGTAGCTGATGAAACGTGACTATGGCAGAACTGTGTTATGTGGTTTAAATATTTAAAATTCCATTTTTTATTTCACTTAGTCTATAAAATGCGCATTCTTCAAAAACTTGGATATGTTATATCGCATAAAGTCTGATAATAATAATAATGCACAGGAATATAGTATTATTATTATTATTATTAAACTGGGGATGTTTACGAAAATATTACATGTTTAAACTTCAATATTGTTTATTTCTACATAAATAAAGAAATGGCAATATGGCATCACTGTGTTCGGCATTTAAATGTTTAAAAATTGCATTTTTTATTTCAGTAATTTTAAATTGCATAAACATCTGCAGTTTAATTATTATTCAAAGTTTAGCGTTACGTAGTTTATACAGGGCATTAGTGACTGTATATAAAATATAATCACTGTAATGTGCTTGATTAATAAACAACAGATTTTCATGTAAATATGTATTTCTCGACATGGATATTTTTATTCTTCAGTATAAACAGGCGAATGAAGTTTTGCCAAAATTTACTTTGTCTCACAGAAACTTTAACAAAGTGTTTGTATTTCAGTTAATTTATATAATAAGCATCTCTCACGTAACGACATGTGTTGAATTGCATAAATACCCACACTCTATTTGTTATTAACATATCGTTAAAGATTCCAAGGTATTCACGGAATTTAATCGTGTTTTCTCAATGTGATCCTAATGTGATTTTGTGAATGAAATTATCCTTGATGTATGCTTTTATCTTGATCGTATTTCTGATACTCAATGATTATATGTTTAACTGACAAACACATTTTTCAATACATCTGTTAATGAATCAGTATAGGGTACACTGCATTCATTGTCGTTATTATAAATTGCCAATTACACTTTAATTATATACTAGTTTTCAGTTCATTGAAATTGGGGACTGATTTGTTATTACTTTTAATATTTTCATTATTGACCCTGTGACTATTATCGGCGTCTATAGGCACTTGACAAAGCCGCTCACCGCGTACTGTCGACGCCCATGGGCGTTCGGTGCAATGGATTATCGTGTACTGCCGCAGCCTCACCGCACGCAACGTTCGCCTCGTTTCCACGTAGCCCATAGTCAGGGGATTAAATGTGTGAATGTCGATCATTGAAACTTTTCCACTGTAAGCTATGCGACGATTTTGCACATTCCGATGGTCTGCGTGCACGCAACAATTGGCGGAAAAAAGTCGACGACACCAGGGATCCTGTTTCGCTTGAAATGTGTCAGAAACACGGAGAATCGGTGTGTTTTTAATCGCTGGTAAGCATCTATTTCAATTTGCGAAACAAAAAAGATTTCACAATGGAAAAAATATGAAACTACCTTTTTAAGTTAAATTCTGGTCGAAGAAGAATTTATGTATATTATTAACATCGGTTCATTTCATTCCTTACCTTCACCACTCGCTTTTGTTTAAACGTACGTGTATTCTACTATAAAAAAGTAGATTTTTACTGCAGTCTCAAATTTTATAAAATAGCGCATTACTTAAAACTACAATCAATTTTCAAAGAAACAAAGTAAGCCTTTATCAAAAGGCAGGGGTATAAAGGAGTTCATTTTTACGAGTTCTATCTTACGAAGACCAAAATGGCGAAATCGTGCACACTATCCACCCTGTGGTCGGAAAACACATTTTACGAAAACCACTGTATCTCGTTGAAACATTGACACTTTTTAATACAATTTGAAATATAGAAAGCTTAAGATGCGGTCCAATAATCTGCGAAATAACAAAGAAATTGCATTTTCATTTTTCTTACATTTTAAGTCCAAAGACATCCACCTTTGAAGCTGGTCGCAGTAGGATAACCCCTAACTGCAAAGGGTAATCTTCCCAAAAAAATGCATATGTCATAAATAAAAATTCTTTTCGTAAAATGCTCGATTGTTTTACAAAAATAAAACAGGTGACACTGCATACTGAATGATTCGAAAGGGTCATTCACTCGTTAGTCGATGATGAAATCTCTGAAGCTCGATTCTGTCGTATATTGCTGACGCTGGTTCCATGCAAACTCTGGTCGATTCTATATCGAATCGCCGGTTATTTCATGCCGGTGACATCGAGTGCACGGATCACTGGCGAGAACAACCTTTCCTGTCACGTTTTGAGACGGTTTTTCTGATCGACGGATATCCACGGACCATCGAATGGCAACGATCCACTAGGCAAACACGCCTTGAGAGCTTGCGAACGTGAGTATCGCTTCCTTCGTGTTCTTTCATCGAACCAATGCACCGAAAAAGATACCATAAACGACGAGAAACACAGGATTTATAAAGAAGAAAAAAATAACATTGCTACTCTCACATGTCCTGATTCTCACAACACTTAGTACAGGATATTTAGGCTACATATACTGCAGTGCCATTAATATCTGGACCCTAACTTCGCCCGACCCGAAGGGATAAACGACCTCCGCCATTAATTCATTTATCATACTTTTTCATGCTTCGTATGATGCTTCATTAACGTCTTCTTTTCTATGTGACACCTCCAGGTTTTGTCCAAACTCACATAATTTCAAATTTATTATTCTCTGTCAAATTAAACGATTCGTATTAATTATTGCGTAAATTGAGGATGACTGCATATTAAACCTTTAAAAAGCAATTTTTAATAATGAATAATAAGCTTGCGTATTAAAGGATTGTACGAAGTTAATGAAGCATCATACGAAGCATGAGAAAATGTGATAAATATATTAGCGGCGAAGGTTGTTTATCCTTTCGGATGGAGCGAAAGGATAACAAAGATTTTCGAGTCGTGCAATATTTATGACAGCCCCGGATGCTCGTGAATCATATATTCGAAACGCTTTAACGCCCTGTCACGTCTATTCTTTCTCGTTGCAGGTTTTCCACGAATCCCTCCGCCATGGATACCGAATACAAGATGTCGTCCTCGAAATTGGAAAATATACCGATAATCGACGCCCAGTGTTGCGTGAATCTGACACCGGCGAGAACTGGTACGATTATTTATTAGTATTTCTCATTGATGTCACCCGCTCGTTTGCTATTATTTAATTGAAATTTCAGCTGTTCCGGTCGACTCGATACGGAGGAAAAATCTGAGCGTATGCGGCCACTGGAGTTTTGTTAAACGGTGTAATTTAATGTTCTGGGTGCAGCTTCTGTTCGCCGTTTCAGTTTTTAGCTTTTCGGCGTCCGTGATATATTGGTCCGTCACGTCAGGTTAGTAAACAATCAATATTTTATTGCATTTCTTGCACTATACTTCAAATGAAGACGAAGGCATTAATTCTATTTAGAGAATTAAAGAAAAATTTTTTTCACTATAGATTTTGAAACATATTTGCTTTTTTTAAATTATTAATATTACTTCATCCGTCACTTCAGTATAATAAGCAATCAATATTTTATTCTACTTATTTTAAATCGAGAGCTGTGGCGGATATTAAGACACTTTGAGAAAAATTTACAGGAATGACGTGAAATACTTTTTAGTACTTATTTTAACATGCATGTACTGTCTCTTTTTAATTTTTATTACAATATAGTTATAGCTGAAATTTTAATTTTTAGTAACTTTTAATGTTTTTTGCAATTTGTCATCCCGATTGCCAGACAAGTTACTAATTCTTTGAATGCCGTGGACGCACGTGCACGTCCGACTAATTTCGTCTGCTTCTACTCTCGACGCAAACGAAACCAATTAACTCCTTCAGGGATGAATTTATGAAAGTTGAAAAAAGTTATATTTCTTCAATATACATTTACAGCCTGTGCATAAAATAAATAGAAAAGAAGATCTGAGAAATCTTCGTGAATAATAATTAAACTTTTAAAAATTGAACACTACATTGAGAATTAAATTTGAAAAAGCTGAAGAGACTAACACATTTAACATATACACTTACGTTCTCGTAAATATTTTAATAAGAAGACAATAAAAATAATTTACGCCAATCATGCATTAACAACAGTAAACAAACAAAAAAATTGTTCAACAAGTCATTCAATACGCACGATGTATACGATATAACACAAAATTCGAAAAAAAAGTATTCAGCTGAAAAATATTTCACAGTCACAGAATTGCTAAATATTAATAACAAAAATCGCATTTAATAAAGACCTACAAATATTTGTTCAACAGATTACTTCCACCTAGCCAAGCAATCAAATAAAATCGATCATCAAGGCTCTTCAATCACCAACGAATCACATTCAGAAAATCCTGGAAAAGAGTTCAACGACAGAAACTGGTACCAATTATGGTTCAACGATCCTCAGCTGGATCTGAGTCCCGAAATGCGTTCGGTTTTCATACAACTCTCTAAGAGTCGTTCAAAACGCGAAGCTGGTGCCGTTCCCTGCAGCCAAAGCGCAGAGCACTGCAAGACGGTGATCAACTCCATGATGAGCATCGTCAGCATCGTCAACAGCAGCATGCATCATCTTCAGTCTCTTGTAAAAGACTTCTCGGGCGATCAGAATAGTTCAAAATCAAAATTCATGGAGCTGATCGAATGTTTACAGTGCAAAAACGATTCTATCGCGTTCAACGATCAATCGGGCGCAGGAAAGGCCGTGAACGATTATCCAATCGTCTATGAACACTCTGATCATGCTCAAATACAAAACAACGTGAACGTCGTTACGAATTTGTTGAGCGACGACCAGAAAAAAGAGAATTCCAGTGTGAACGTCAATGACCAGGTGAATTTTAAGGTACAGGATAATGAAGATGGTCTTCAGGATTCGAAGGTACCAATCTTCGACGATCATGAAGACACGAGGGGGACCACGAAGCAGCCAGAGACCACGGAGCATCATTCAGGGTTCACGGAAGCGGAGAGAGTTAATGGATCGACCGATGCATCCACGATTAAACCGGAAGAGACCAAAGGAATCGATACCGACGAGATTACCCTGAAGATATCAACGATCAAACCAGACGGAGACAACGTGACGGAAATCGTGAACGGCACGGTGCATCCTTCGGTACATCCTTCGGTTCAAGGTCACGCGGAACAGAATGTGCCGGAAGCCACAAACGGTAAATGCATTATTTATAACACTCTCGACAGTGTGTCGTTGGATTTTGCTAAGTGGTCCGGAAAGTTCGTGCCATTTTCAAATTTAAGAATAAAGGTCAATGTTTTATTGACTTTTTATATTTTTATAATATTTAAATTAATGTTCACTTCTTTTTATTTTAGTATCAATTTTTCTTTATTTTAAGGATAAAGTATATAGTCACCTCCTTTTATTATGTTTGTAATTTTTATTATGTATGTAAATAATCCTTAGTATTGTATGAAACTCGTTCAATGATATTGTTGTTTATTGCGATCACTGTGAAATTATTTGATGAGAGAACCTATTAATACTCAAAATTATCACCCGGCATTTTTGCTTTCAGACACAACCAGTCCCAAAAATTCGAACCTGAACAACAATTTAAAAAGCAGAGTGATGATAAACGATCGCTTCCAGCGTGTAGGGAAGGCAGATCTTGCTCAGAACATGATCCCCACGGCGGAAACCATAAAATCGACTCAACAATTACAATTAACACCGACCATGTCCTGGATGCCCTATCAGGTCTGCTTCTACGGGCCCCAGGCGAACGGTGCTGGAAAACAAGCTGGCCCAGGTCCAGTAATGTTCCCTATATCGTCTCCAGGAGCTAATTACCCAGTGTCCATGCCGCGGCAAAGACCAGGTTTCCAGAGTTCAGGAAATCAGGCACCTAACTATGTTCAGGTTCAAGCACAGTCGGTACAGTTCTTCCCTATGCAACCTTATCCTGAACAAAAAGCGGGTCCCACGGGACCTGGAACGAATCTTCCCGTATTCCCTGGACATCAGTCGTCTCCCAGCGGTGGAGCAAGCGGTTCGGGCAAACCACCATATTATTGTACTTATATTCCTGCTCCCACATTCCAGTTCCCAGCTATCCCTGGAGTCTCTGAGTATCAGAGGTCCGCAGATTCTGAAAAAGAAGCTGAGACCAAGGATGTTGCCAAGAATGAAGAATCTGACGGTCAAGGGTCGTATTCAGGTGAGAAATGATACAGTGGCATCTCGATTATCCCAACACCGGTCATCCTATGTCAGTTACAAGCTGAAGTTATCATTAGTCACTTTGTGTATTTAATTTTATATCAATATGTATTTTACGTTCTAAAATGAAATGAACAGTTTGAGGCGAAACTTAGAATATGAGTCATCCTGTTATTGATGACAGTTCGGATAATTAAAATATTACTGCATTCAGATGTGGATGAGATGTTGCGCCAGGTTAAGACCTGGCATCAAGTGCTTCTGTTTGGTAATGGGGAGTTAGTGAAGGATCATTTTGGCTTTTGTTGTGTCAGGTCCCTCTGGAGTGTGCCCTTCCAAAACGATTCGCTGTGGTGACGGTAAAGGATGTATTCTGAGGACGCAGTGGTGTGATGGACAAGTCGATTGCAGCGATGCAAGCGATGAGACGACGTGCTCGTGCAGAGATCGAATATCCCAGGAGAGACTTTGCGACGGATACTTCGATTGCCCGCATGGGGAGGATGAACTTGGTTGCCTGGGTAAGTAGATCGATCATGTGACACTATTGCTTTTCCAACGTGACCAAATATTTGAATAATTTAAGAAACTGCGTTTTACCCACCTACAAGATGTTAAAAAAAGAGTTGGAAACTTACGCGACATATGCGAGTCGTAAAATTTTGACAAAAATTACTAGATAACATAGGTTGAAGAATTCAATTCGACAAAGTTATATTCGGTTTTGTATTCTGTCTGCAATATTAACACGTTGAACGCCACGGTGGTCACCGGTGACCGACACCTCAAATTTAATTTAATTGAATAATTATTGATTATCGCAAAACACTGAGCAAACTTCATACTGAAACAATAGTATAGGAACAGAAGAACATGACTGAGTACTCAAATCTGTTTTCTCTTTACGATTTATATGAACAAAAATCAATTATATGGTGTCTGATTGGGTATGGCCGTTTTTACTGAGGCGTTCAGCGTGTTAACACCTTGACTGCTGCAGTGAAAACTCCCATACCTGGTCAGACGTACTATAATATCCCGTTTCAAACACAAATCACGAAGGTAATAATTATATAACTATTCAGTTGCAGAGCGTTGACCTTCTATTTTTATTATAATATTAATTTCATTCAGAATTGTATTAGAAGCAGTAATTATTTAATTAAATAAAATTTGACGTGTCGGTCACCGGTGACCAAAAGCGTATAAAAAGATCAATACCCAATAGAAAATTGTTAGTAAGTGATTTGAACAAAGGCGTTATTTAAAAAGTATACTACTCTGTCATATAAAAATGGAAGATTTGTATAGAAGTTAAGAAAGAAATTTTAGAATATTTTTTTAAATCCCCTAAGAGGAATATTTAATATAATTCTATATAATTCTAATTAAAATATATTATTACATTTAGTTTTATATAATTCTAATTAATTCGTTCTTAATTCTAATAGAGATCTATTTTCTGACCCATGTCATTTAAATATACTTCACACAACTTTTTGATCGTGAGTATCAAGCATCCAATTAATCGTGAATCATATTTTTAACACCCCGTAGATGTCTAACACAATGATATCGATAATTTTCATTTGACAGAGATTGTATTTCGATTACTACACGCGTGCAGTATGATAGAATCCTATTTCATCGATCGAGCAGGAGAAAACTAAACTCCCAACCCATTTTGTTAAAAATACCTAAAATACGTATAAAGTGTGATTAATAAAAATAATTGAAGGTTTACAATGCCGGTGCACAGATTATATGGTAAAATAAAGTGTACTGTAAATATAATTCGCATTGAATTCGCAGGAACGTCGCGTACGATTTACACAAGATGGCACCAGATACTGTGCCTTCACTTTCCAAGTCGAAACTATATTATCAGTGGAACAATAGAGGCTTCACGAGCGCGTTATATAAATTCTGAAAGATTCTGTGTATTTGTAAATCTGTTCTTGTTTTATTTTGCGGTCCTATGTCACGTCTGAGGTGACATTACTGTTATTGCTAATAAATGTTAAGTCAGGTTGAAGTGTCGTTTATTTAGGTTTATAATTAAATTGAACCTGACGGCAACTTATTAATGAAATAAAGATTTAGAAATATCTTAAGGACAATAAATTAGAATTTTTAATTTTTTGTTTGTATGTTCAAGGTTGCTCGAAAACGTACTTCAGCTGTAACGATTGGCACAGAAGATATTCGTCTGATAATTGCGTACCATTTTCTCAAAGGTGCGACGGTATCAGACAATGCCTCAATGGAAAAGACGAAATGGACTGTAACATGCTCATGCCAACATACATGAAAGGAAAAAATGTGAGCAACCCTTTGTGCACGTACAATCCTTTTCTATAAATAATTGTTCATTGTAATTAAAATATTTCAGCTATATTTTGTTCAATGTAGCACTACTTGCAGTACCTCCCATAAATAATTTCTGAATTTCAATTTTCAACTATAATAATATCATGTCCATCAGGTATTTACAATTGGCTACACTGAAGGATACCTACACAAAAATTATAAAGGCCAATGGTACCCTGTGTGCACGGCTGCCGATTCTTGGGCCAGGGATGCTTGCGCCTCCGAAATTGGTTCTCAGGCAATGTACGTAACCAAAATTTTAAGCTCTTCATGACTTCTTTTCTCACAATTATTATTCTGAGAAATTTCTGTCAAATTACTCCAACGTTCCTTCAGCATTATACTTCACCAGGGCTTTAACAACACTACTATAATGATATAGCAGGATCTTGATTATTCAAACTGTTTTCTTTATCGTCTTTATAATATATATTATGCTGGCAATACAAATATAATTATCTGTGAACCACAAGGTTCAGTAACGATATCATCAGACAGAACTTATGCTCGACGGGATGTAGATTTGAAGGATTCATTTGCTAAGCTAATCACCATCACAGTATACACTATATATTATAAAGTATATCGAAATTATCACCTACTGCAATACGCTATACAAAAACCAACAGCATGCCTACCCAAAGCTTGGTCTCGAAAAACAGAAAATATACAAACATTCTTGAAACATCGTTTCTGCTATATCATCGACATTATAATTAGACATCATAAGCAGTGTGATAAACTAATAATATTTGATAATACTTTACATGTTTCACCAAATACTCCATTATCACCTCACAAATAGAAAATCAAAGTTCTACCGTATAATCAGCCCGTGTCATTAATAATACAAATGTACAATCACAAAAATTTGGCAACTTCCGAATTCCCGTCTCTCAGCATAAAAGATTTCAAAATGTTCAAATTGCAGCGGGGAACCTGAAATAAAAATTCAAACGATACCGGACAACGTTTATTATGGTCCCTATCTGGCGGACGTGGATGGCCAGATGAAACTGATTCCATCGTGCATGAACACGGCGGTGTACGTTAAATGTCCACGACTTCCTTGCGGCACGAGGATGCTTTCGCGTCAGGACAGTTTACGACCGTTCGTCTTGGAAAACGAGGGACAGAATGCTTTGCGAGGTTTAAAGAAGCATGACAGCAAGAGCACCAGCATGGAGAACGAAATTGTTGGCTCGGAATTGCGTGTTGTCGGTGGACGCGCGAGTGAACCGAAAGCTTGGCCATTTTTGGTGGCCATTTACAGGGACGGTAATTTTTACTGCGGCGGTATCATCCTGGATGAACTGTGGGTCCTCACAGCCGCTCACTGTCTTGACGGGTAAGGATTCAGCGAAAATAATTTCTTTTTGTAGTTCTATATGTCGTTCCTAAAGTAAGTGACATTTGAAATGATGATTGGACTATTAATTTTTTCGAATAATGATAGCAGACTTACCCTGCTTGTGATCTAGAATATATTGTTTTTAAAGTTTCTTCCAAGGTCAAGTTGTTTCTTTTTAATGAAATGGTGTACATTTCTATTAACATTTTGTTAGATAGAAAAGACTAACTCAACACCTTCTGTGATGTTACTTTGCTGTATACAATTATTGAAATAATAAAAAAAAGTAATTTATAAAATTCCAATCATAAATATTATCTACTAGAAACTTTTTATTCCAATATTTTGTTTATTAAATAAGTCAATTATATTGATTAATAAAATTAATCCAATTACTCTTTCACATACTGAAAGAACTAAATAATATACAATTATTCAGTCATTGTTATTTATTATTTTAATTGGTTACACAATTCAATTTTAAAAATTAAAAATTTGTTTAACAACTTACAAATTCAATTGTTTAATCTTCATACATGTCAATATGAGACTGAATTTTTTAAGTGGCACTAGATATTCATTTTAATACAGTTTGATTGAATGATCTGTTGCAGTGTGATTTTTAACAGACCTTTGAGACAAACACTATATAAGAACCCATCAAATCACATCATTGAATTCCTTTTAATAACTCTTGCCACGTATGCTGAAATAAATATACAGTGCAATTAGTAGATTTCGTTTTGAAATTTTCAAGAGTGTTGTGTACGCCAAAATTTGACTTCTAAAAACTCAACACTATTTTTCTTTACTAAAATTACAGATACAAGAGTCACTACTACGAGATCCAGGCAGGAATGCTTCGAAGATTTTCATTTTCACCGATGTCGCAGACGAGAAAAGCAAGGTACACGATAATGCATCCACAGTACAGTGGCCAGGACATGAAGAATGACATTGGAATGATCATGCTGGATGAACCTCTGCGTTTCAATCGATGGGTGAGACCAGTCTGTCTACCAGGACCCGATATACTGGGCCCTCTGTGGAGACTGAAACCGGAAACGAATTCCACTTGTATAGCAATCGGTTGGGGAGCTACGAGGGAGCATGGACCAGATCGTAAGACGCTTTTTCGGTAATCAAAAAAATCACAACGAATACTATGTAATATTTTACAGCTGACCACTTGAGAGAAGTAGAGGTGCCGATATTGGAAAAGTGCAAGCAGGAAGCCGATCGGAATGAGGCGTCCATTTGCGCGGGATATCCTCAAGGAGGTCGCGATGCCTGTCAAGGAGACAGCGGTGGACCTCTGATGTGCAGGTGCGTGCTAATTAACCTACTTTTTAGTTATTAACCCTTTGACTGCGGACTACTTGGAAACGAAACGAACGCTGCGTGCGGGCGAGTTGCGGTAGTACGTAATGAGCCATTGCACCGAACGCCTATCGGCGTCGACAGTACACCGTGAGTGGCTTTGTCAAGCGTTTATAGGCGCTGAAAGCAGTCAAAGGGTTAAGTAGCCTCAGTGTTCTAAAACACCTTTGGAAACTAAATTTTCGAGGATGATATTGCTAGGATTTCTAAGCTTTGGTACCCTTTAGAAAGAATGTCTTAGTGATTTTGAAAATAATAAAATAACCCGGTAAAATGAACAGAAACGTGGGACACCTACTGAACTCTTATATTTATGGAACACCTTCGTTCTATTTTTAATTTATCAGATGATGAGTTAAAAGAATTGTGGTTGATCATCAATGATTGAGGGTGTGATACATTCTAGGTGTCCTTAACTATAAGGAGACTGATTTGAAATTTTTTATATAAGGCAATTCTAAATGAACAACGTTTTGATAAATATAGGGTAAACAGAATCTCTATGATTGGGAATATGCTACATAATAACCGTGCAAACATAAATATACAATCATCAGGTTTTCAGACTCTGATGAATCAATCTGCAATTCTGCAGGAAAGTCGAAACATTCTTCCAAGTAGTTACTGCAAAAGATCATGACGCTTAACGCTATTGACTGACATGATTTTTATTCTCTAGAAACGGAGAACTTTCTGTTTATACTCGTGTCTACTGCTCCGTTTCATACAACAAAATTATTCAATAAAAATAAGCTCCATTATGTTATTTATTATCCAATAATTTTGCAGCTTATATATTCCATTCTTCTTAATTTTCTGATTTCTGCAATTGATAAACTCTTTAATGGCTATTTGTAATTGAAACTCATTTTGGAAGATATTTCCATTTAAAGAAAATGATTTAAATATTTAAATAAATGACAACAGCTACAACCTATTCAGCTGACTCGACAAGTTTTTAATTGCCAAACAATTACAACACTAATGAACTTCAAATGCATGGTTCAATGTATCGTTAATTAAAAGTTAGTGCAATCGTTGAATCATCTCCGTTTGAAGTCACGTGTAAAAACGACGTTACTTATCGGATGACCTGATATTTAGTATACTGCATTCTTCCGCAGACATCCGTATTCAGAATCGCAGTGGTACGTCGCCGGTATAGTGAGTCACGGAGAAGGTTGTGGCCGTCCGAATGAACCCGGAGCTTATGCGAAAGTCAGCTACTTCCAGGAATGGATCAAAGAAGTTTCCAGTGAGTCACAGAACCCACTATTTTATTAAAAACTGAACCAACGAGTCAACAAGCAACGAATTACCATCTACCCAATTTTTAGGTGGTCAAGGGGCACCTCCTCTGAAACGGACACCCTTAGAAGTATGTCCAGGATTCAGTTGTGAAGGAGGCTTAGGAAAATGTCTGCCCATCGAGGCACGTTGCAACAGAATAGTAGATTGCTTGGACGGTGAAGATGAAATCAATTGTCTTGGTCACCTCATTTATCCTGAGTACAGACAACTGGATGATTCTAAGCTTGACTCTGAACCGGTGAAACCTAGGGCAAACAACAGTTCTAGCTTGTCTGAGAAATTGATCAACAATGGTAGGGTTTACGTGAATTTTGATCGAAAATATACATTATAATATTATTGTTTTTTAAATTGCTACGTGTATTTTTAGCTACTATAGTTCCTATTGCTACTAATTATTCACTGTCTTCGAATGACCAAATTAATGAGATTGATTCTAATGATGCTGATGGGATGAATATGACAACACAAGAGTTCATTGAGACTAGCACTGATTCGTTAACAACAGTTACAGTTTCTGTCAAGATATTTACATGCACAAGGTAAATATTCTTTTGCAAGAAAATAATCAACAACTTGGATAGATTGTTTACATGGTTCTGGTATCGATAGATTGCTTCAGAGCATTTCTATCGATAAGAGATGCGATAGAGTGGTAGATTGCGAGGATGGCACCGACGAGGTTAATTGCACCTGCAAAGATTTCTTGTCAACCTCAAAACCAAACGCCATTTGCGATGGATTCCTGGACTGTGACGACAAAACGGATGAGGAGGATTGTGGTAAATAATTATTAATATCTCCACTTCTTTACAGAGTACCCAGAAAAATGATCGTTAAAATTTTTCAGAATTTTGTGGTCCTGATGAATTTTTCTGCAGGGGAAGCAAAAGTTGCATCCCATCCTCCAAAAAGTGCGATGGAACATTCGACTGCGAGTTCAAGGAGGACGAACTCGATTGCTGTGAGCTCTCTAATTTCATTTTATTATTATACGACTAGACAGCCTCTAATAATAGTGCACAGATACATAATATTTATGAAATTAGGTGACTCCTCAAATTTCTTCTAAATAGCTTGTTAGATACACGTGAATATGAGATGAGTGTCACTCTGTATGACTTACTATTTAGAATACTCATACTGAGCATAATCAATGATGTAACGACACATTCTATTAAACAGAACCACTAAAATGTAGCGTCCCAATTTCTAATTTTAAACAATTTTATTATTATACAATTAGACTACCTGCGCCAACAGTGGTCGGATAAATACCAACTCAATGTACACGTTAGAAAATGGTATGAAATTAGAAAAATGAACCGCAACTGAATATACAAGTCAGGCTGTAAAAATCTATTTAGGCGCTAGATTACTTCAAGTGTGTTTTAAGGAAGCTGACGGAATGCCTGAATGCATTTCTGAGGCTAGAATGAAGATTTTGAAATTTAATAGACGAGATGTAAACGGGAGATGAAGCAGAGCCTTGAACTCAGCGAGCTAGTAAGAAAGTTATTTTATTCTATTTTTAGTCACGTTGACTAATGGACGATACGTGTACCTGGACGCGGATGGTCGACCGTTCTTGAACATGCATGGGGTTCTAACTCGATACGTCAAGGGAAAATGGCAACCTACGTGTCACCGTGCCAGAATACATCAAAATCAATCCACCGCCGTGCTTATCGGTCAGAACATGTGCGAGTACTTCGGATTCGCGTAAGTCCAGCCTTTCCTTCCTACCAGACGTCATTCAAATCTATTCTGAAGTCGTATGAACTTCATACGAACACAGAAGTCAATTTTCGTCCGTCGACACAATCAAATATTGCAGATTTAAATAATTATTAATCTTCATAAAATTTCGATTGACCTCAGAGCCAAAATAGTGGTAGAAAATAATAAGTATACAATCTTTTATTCTGAACAATCTGTATTCAAAAAAGCATTTTAGAATGTGTCTGGTCAGGTATGGCGATTTTCACTGTGGCAGTCGACATGTTAGAGCATGTCACAGGCGGTTATGAGTATACTACAGATCTTTATGCAGTTTAACATACTTAAATACGTGGAACATGCGCATTCTACGCAATAAGTAAGATAAGAGATGAATTTCGCAATATTTAAAGCGGAGAATATAGTTTTAACATAGTTTCATTTTGGCAATCATATTAAAATGAATAATATTCAAGTCTTCAAATGTATATTTACATACGTATTCGCAATTTACTTATTAATCACCCACAGAATACGTGGTGAAGCTAATGACTGGACTGCGGATTTTTATGAAATTTTACATATCCATACATCTGAAAAACGCACATTTGAAATAGTAAAAAAAATAAAAAGTACATTTTCTAAACATTCACAGAACAAAATACAGTTTTACCAAAGGTTTAATTCTATAACACCAATAATATAAAAATGTATATTGGCATAAATGTCCGCAATGTACTAATAACATGTCGCAACAGGACACCTTGTGTACTTATACAAACTAGTTTTCAGGCTGTCTGTGCTAATTAACGAAATGTTCATTGGAACACAGGAAGAATTAATTGCTTTTTCTGTTCGCAGGAACCTGCAATCGTCAGAGGAAGTCGCCGTACGAGATTCAGAGCTGGAGACAATAGACTTTAACCAGGAAAACCAGTCTCTAGACGAAGATTCATCAGCATTGTCCCCGAACGATGACGATAAGACCTGTTCTGGTTTGTACATTCGCTGCAGACCGGTTTTGAGTGGCACCGTGAACACACAGCTGGCTGTCGATCCCACTACCGGAAGTCGTGTCTACCTGTGGCCGTGGCTGGCCGCCATCTTCGTCGACGGAAGCTACCGTTGCTCTGCGATACTGTTGGATCGAGACTGGCTTCTATCCGCCTCGAAATGCGTCGAAAATGTCAGGCAAGTGACTGTAACTTCTCCTTCGAGCCTGTCGCCGTTAACACGTTCGCTAACACGTGTCACGTATGTGTGCCGCGTCAGTTTTTAATAGATATGTCACGTACGTATGGCAGGAACGATTCTAGCCAACTCGACGGTTAGACAGACTATAGCAATGGTGAACAGACAAATAATAAATGGAAGTATATTTTAGGAAATTTTATGAAATTAGAAGATTCTAATTGTGAGATGAACGTCAGATATGTATGACACATTATTTGGAATATTCAGTCGATTCTTGTAATAAATTTTACCAGAGCATTAAAAATGTAGATCTGCACTAGCGAACGTGTGAGACTCTTCAGGGCGAATTAATCGAAGTTGAAGAATATTATATTATTTTTTGGAATTTATTATAGCTGGCAGACATACAATTAGATTTTTTCAGTTTTTCCTGAAGAATTTCGTGGTTATTATTTGTTCTAATCAAACGTAGATGTGTCGGTCACTATTCTTGAAGAGGTTAAACTGTGAAATATTTGTATTGTTTTTTATAAGAATTATGAGAGTTTTTTCTATTGTTTTTTGATTTTTAATTATGTGATTTGTAACTTGTAGGTTAGACCAGAATTACACGACAGCAGTGTTGGGTTATGGGCCGTTATATCGATACGTGGACGGTCCTCATCAGCAGATATCGATCGTGGATGAGGTACAGCCTGTGAACAATTCCTTGTCGGTACTGTTGCACCTGAAGAATGGAATGAACGTCACGAGACACGTGCGCCCTCTGTTCCTTGAGAAGACGTGAGTACTTGCTCGATCGGTTTTTTAACATTTTGCATGGTTTTTTGAAACTTGTGCATGGAGTACTATGATTGTGTAAAATTTGATTGAAATGGAAGACCTAAATAACGCATAGGCCCTTTGTAAGACATTTCTACAGTTTTCGGAGCTCCCATAATTTAATATCACTATTAAATTTTTTCATCAATAAACCAGAATTAAAATGGAATTTTGTTGCATAGTATTAAAAGATAACCGAGTTTTTAAAATATATAATAGAATCACTAGTTGTTACTATTACTGTATTTGTTTCTTGCATATGTTATCTGTCACTGGTATACTAAAGTCGATGCTATATTAATTATTTATCGAACGTTTTCAGGATATATTTGCCAGGGATAAACGATACGTGCGTGGCAGTGGGAACGGATAAAAATTATGAGACGACATCGATCTTTTTGAGGCCCATTTTGCAAAATTGCCAGACTTGCCAAAGATGCTTCGTCAACACTTCAATTTCCGAGTGCTCGGTATGACTCTTTTAAATTATTTTTACACATCTACCACCTTTTCTATAACATTCTATCAATTTTGATACTAATATAAGTTCTTTAATCGTGACGAAGTTGCAATTTGAACACACGGATGAAGAACAATTGTAGCTACAAATTCCAAAACAGCACAAGTTCTCTTTTTGACACTATATGAGTTATTGGTGTGACTATTTCAAGCAATGACATTCAAATGACGTTCAAACCAACACAAAAATGCATAAACAATATTCCCAAGAAAAATACAAAAATTATCTAATGGAGAAGTAAAAAAAATGCGCAAAAAGACTGTTTTTTCTCAAAATGTTGGTTGGTCAATTTGTCGGATTTTGGAATTGAAGGCTTCTATTTCCAAAGACCATGACACATTCAGAAGCCTCAATTAAAAACAAATTTTTATAATCGTTCCAATCAAATTAAAGTTTGCTGTTTTCTTTTTCTAGAACAATCAATCCGATTGGACCGGAACGATATTCTGTCACGGCAAAAAAGGATGGTACCCTGCAGCCTCGTTTCAGGATAAAAATGGCCCCTGCAGCTTTAAAAACATTCAAACATTAACCAGCATCGATCACATAAATCCATACTTAATGGAGGCTATAGGTAAAATATTGCGTTGAGTCCATAAATGATTTCCGATTTGTCTTGAGTCATAAATAACTTCCGATTTCTTCAAAGTCAACGAAATTTCCCTCTTCATGGGCGTTTTCCAAAGAGCGACCGCAAAATCAGTGGAAATTTCGCCTGTTTTTGGGTCCGCGAATTCGAAACTAAATTGTGTGCCAAATGATAGGTTATGATGAGATATTAATACCAGAAAATTTGAGGGATTATTTTGGATCATTGGTCACGAATTTAAAGTCAGGTTTCGAAAATTCAAATAATCCACATTTTTGTACATTACATTAATTCGCCTTTCTATTATGGACACACTTTATTAGGTTGAACTACTCTTATGTTTGATCCATCGCCCATTTTTTAAATGTATCCTTTAACTTTCTCGCTATTTTTCGAATTGTGCGTTATTTCTCTTGGCTATCTAAAAAACCTGACGTGATGGAGCAAAGCTATCTATGAATTCGGATTCGGTCAATCATACTCAACCATGTTCTTCTGTCCCTACATTATTGTTTCAGTATGAAGTTTGCTCAGAATTTTGACACAGGCAATTATTTAATTAAATTAAAGTTGAGATGTCGGTCACCGGTGACACCCATAGCATTTCACGAGTTAATTTTGTGAGTCACTGTATTATGTATCGGAAGTTATTTATGCTATATATTCAGCTCAATGCACGATCCCCTACAGTATTAAAAAAGGGGCACAAATTACGAGTTCTGCTGTAAAATATTATATAAATTAAATTAGAGAGCACGAGATTGTCTCTCGGAGCAAAGTGCGACGGTTTTCGATGCACCCTTGGGCAATGCATTTCGCATAAACGAGTCTGCGACGGAGTTCCGGATTGTCGAGACCACGCAGACGAGGATCCGAAATATTGCGAACAAATTCAAGAAACTTGCGAGAACAGCGTGGATGGTTGCAGTGAGTATCTTCTCTCAACTGTACTAGAAATTAATGAAACATTTTGCAAATTCCATACGTAAAATGTGTAATGCATGGATTCGTAGACTGTAAAAAATCGGAGCTGCGCTGCAGAAACGGCAGATGCGTGGACAAAAGTGCATTCTGCGATGGAAACATCGATTGCAGCGACGAATCTGACGAACCTCCGGTATGCACCTGTGCGGAATACCTGAAATTGACTGCACCGCAGAAGCTGTGCGACGGGGTGCGACATTGTCTGGACAAAACCGACGAATCTCCTGAAATGTGCCCTTGCGGGGAGAACAGCTTCAGATGCAGAACGTAAAAACATGTTATTTATAATAATTTCGTCAGAAAATAAAAATTTGTTCGTTGATGAATGATGAGAAAATTGACGGTGTCCTAAAACTACGTAGAAATGCAAAAATATTTAATTGGAAGAGTTAACTTCGTTCACTTTGATGTATTTATGTATTTTTAATTATATTGATAGTTTATGTATGTTCTTTATTGATATTGGGACTTCACAAGTTTTTGGAGAATTCTTATGAAAATCGGTTAAATAAAACAAAGCGCTGTTAGTTCTCTATTAGGATTAGAAATTAGCAGCAATTTGCAAAGTCTTTATAAAGATTGTTTAAATAAATGAAAGCGTGTAGAAATATTTTTGCTTTATAGATTCAGCGGCAACAATACTTGCATTCCTCAAGATTTCGTTTGCGATGGGGACAAAGACTGTATAGATGGCGAAGACGAGGGAATTTGTAGAATGTTAAAACAATCTTCAAATGACAGGTAAATATTGTATTTCTCTTAAATGGATACAAAGAGTCGTTTTTATCAATTAAAAATCGAGGTGATTTTTTATTAGTGACAAACTGTGTTATTCATAGATTCAACAAATAACAAGTATATCACTGTAGGCTTTTATTCTTAAGAATGTTTATTTAAAATGACAGTTTAATATTAGACACATGCTAGATTCGAGAGTTTTCAGAAATTATAACAAAGTATTCAGATTGATATCTCTATATAAATTTACATTTTTGTCGATTTGTTGAATAGATTGGTTAATAAAAAAGCAGGATCTTAGTATTTTGTGTAAAATAACAGCAGTTTATTACGTGCAAGCAAATTAGACCATTTGAAAATTGATATATTTCCTTGAAGTAGAATTTCACAGAATGATGAACAATCTTCTGCATCAGCCTAATGTATACTGAACAAGAATTACTTGGAATGTAAATTCGAGATCATGATAATGCAAAAATATGTTCTTTACAGTTCTGGAACGGGAGAATTAATTCAGCGAAACTATGGCGTTTGGCACACAGAGTGTCTGTCAAATTCCGTCACATCGAAGGAAGAGGTTTCAAAGTTGTGCAGAACAATGGGATATTTGTCTGGGGATGTTTATAATACTACTCAAGTCATTGACGAAGCCATAGAACCAAAACGAGATGAATTTTACATGGTTAAAATAAACAGTTGGACATGGATGACACTGAGGGACGATAAACCATTGATAACTTTGATGAAACCGGAAAAAACTTGTTATCGAGCTTTTATCAGCTGCGTCTAACAAGTTTCTACTCAAAATTAATTTTATACTGTAGAACAGTTTAGGTAATTTATAAATTTCGATATATTATTTAATATTTATTTAGTACAAGTTACCTCAGATTATTGTATTATACTATAATATTTAAATAAAAAGTTTAAAATTTATTGTAAAATTACTTCCTCTGTTATGTATTTCGTATTTAGAAACAAGTTATTGAAATTATTTATTTAGTACAGCTAACGACAGAGCATCAAATTAAAATACAATTTTTAAATAAAAGTTGTGAAATTTATTGCAAGGTATAATTATTTAAATTATTTAGTACAGTTTATCACAGAGCGTTATATTAACATATAATTTTAAAATACAAATTGTGAAATTTATTGCAGTTTATTTCATACTTATTAACAATGTATTGATATTATTTATTTAGTACAATTAGCCTCAGAGTATTGTATCAAAGTATAAATTTTACATAAAAATTTGAAATTTATTGCAACAGTGTATCGAAGACTACTTCCTCTGCAAATTGTTTCATATTTATTAACAACTGATTGAAATTATGTATTCGAAAAAAATTCTCCCAGAGTAATAAGTTAGAATATTATTGTACTTTTAAATAAAAGTTGTATGATTTATTGCAAGGGTATAATTACTTCCCTGTCAACAAAATTCGAAAAAGTGAGAAGTCATCGAATTTACAAGCACGCTTACTCTCGTAAAACCTTATCAACGGAGTAATTAAGCTGACATAACGCACTTAAACTTGTTATCGGTTCGTATCAGTCACGTATTTGAGTTCTATCAGCAGAAATTGCTCTGGTGTCGATTAAAAATCACAAAGACTAAATCTCTACAAATCATCCACACAATTTTAAAATGTTTCTAAATAATAAAATAATTCCAAATAACTGCAGTAAGTCCATCATGCTGAAAGGACACCTGAGATCAGCTCTAATAACCAGTCGAAGACACTTACCGGTGCAAATAATTACTTTATAATTAAATCTCGGCAGAGATAGCTCGATAAGGCTCTAGATAGCGGTATCAGTAAACAACAGCTAGCAAAATCGCGAGTCCCGCGTTGGAAATCTCTAATGGATAGAGTCTGTGTCACGTTCGAGATAGCCGTACAGATTAGTCATTCGAAGAATGTGAATGGACAGGCGTTTTCAATCGATTCGCCAGGAGGAGCCGTTTACCTTCAACGGCTGCGACCCCATTTGCAACATTCTTCATACCCCTTCTCCGTGGCTCCCTTAGCTCAGCTTCGAAAGTGTCCCGCACTGATTCAATACTTTTGCCTCCACTTGAGTACCGTTCCTTTTTTTTTAATCTCCACGAAGACACACGGTGACGTAACTGCATAGTAGAGATCACTAGCTCGTTCTGATTGAAATTAAATTTGATTTCACTGATTACTCAATACTGAGGTCCTAATAGGCTGCAGCTGGCTACGTTCACGTTTTATTCTCTAACAGATTGATGGGTCGTGTAAACACTGTAAACCATCAACCGTGCACAGAAAACATTTTACGAGATTTGCTGTATTGCATTTGAAAGTTGATATTTTCTAATATAATTTTATAGTAAATATAGAATGCTTAAGATACGTTACGATAAATAGCCAAATTTCAAAAGAAACGCATTTTTACTTTCTCCAAAGGCCTGAGGATGTATTGATACCGATGTGTTTTTGCAATCAGTTTTTAATTGGTCAGCTAATCAATGAAAAGCGGGAGGAGGGTGCTCTAGGTACGGCTAAGGTAACAATCCGTATCCCTATTGATGTTGTTAGGGTTTTTCATTATTTCTGTTGTCGCCCTGTATTTTCGGCGAAAGTAACCGTTGCATTTGACTAGGATCTTAGTTCTGTTGAACAGAATCTTACGTCCTGTGATAAAAAACGTGGATCAAACACTTTGGGGGCTTGTAGTACTCACCCAGAGGTGAAAAAATGTCTGATCAACATAGGTCCAAAAATCAATCCTTGTATTAGTATAAGCCCTTAAAGTCTTGAACCCTTCTTTTATCATCCTGTACATACCCTAATCTGGTACACCTCTCATGTTCCTCGAGTCGTGTGTACAGGCTCCTCCCAGATTCTTCAATGTACGCTTTTCCGCATGAACATGCTATTTTGTAGACTTCCGATGTTGAAAGATGGGAATAAGTCTCCTTAAGAGAGATGAGGATATGGCTAATTCTACTTTAAACTTTGAATACTGTTCTAATATTGGTTCGTTTTAGTATTCTTCCAATCTGGTCAGTGGTGTCTTCAATATATGGGAGTAGGACCATGTTGTTTCTATGTTTGTCGATGTTGTGGATGATCGTTGTCTTGTTTCCAGCATTCTTTGTACTATGCGTTTAATTTTCTATGTTGTCTAAGGTGTAATGTACTAGCTTCATGACTGATACTGTATTTAGGACCTTTCTTCGCGCGACAACCTGTGACTCATTTATTTTAGCTCCTTTCTGTATTTCCTCCCTGCTTGAAGGAACTCCGGGTGAATCAGAAATCCCTTTAAAAAGCTAGGTACCCACGTTGTACGAGCTGACTGTGTTGCATTTGCTCAGTACTGTGGTAGCTTTGTTAGAACGAACTTCTGTCAAGTTTAGAATAGAACCTCTTCGTCAAAACTTGGCAGTTTGAATATTATCCTGCGTGATCGCCAGCCCATTGCTGAGGAAAAGAATAGGCAGCGATGCAACCGCGAAGATGGCCGCCGGCCAGGCAACAGCGATCGCCGCTGAACTTTTCTTCCGATGGTTCGTGCAGCAAGACGGCGATTATGTAATCAACGCCGCGTACTATGAGTACGTGTAATTTCGTTCCGAGAAGTACCGTTGACTCTGCTCGCTTCACCGCCTAAGGTGCCTCGTTTCCTTCTGTAGAGAGGCGCGTCCGTGATATACCGTGAACGTGTGCGCGAACACCAAGAGACATCGAAGGAGAGTAATACACGCCATGAAGAAATCTTTTTTCCCCGTGCACGCGTCCTTAGAGAATCTTTTCGTCAGGGGTTCGAAGGTTGAAGACTTCGAGAGGATTTTGAAAATAATTCGAGACGCGATGACGAACAGTCTGAGCTCGCCAATGATGTCTCTGAGCTGTGAGGAGGCTTCGAGAGGATTTTGAAAACAATTCGAGAAGCGATGACGAACACTCTGAGAGGTGAACCATTGGAAGGATGGTTCAAAGGGAGATAGACGAAATGTAGGTTTCGTAATTTATGACTGGACAGAGTGTTGAACGTCGATATTAATTTAACCCTTTCATTACTAACGTTGACTATAGTTGTCCTCCAACGTTGTGAGTACAAGTTACTTAACAATGACTGGATGTTTAACCCTTTGAACTCCTAATTTTTTTTACTTTTCTTTTCAATAACTCCCTATTATTTTAAGTGTTTTGTTTGAAATGTACTTCAAAAGACAGTCGGTCGATAGGAACCAATTAGATACAAACAATCATGTACCTGAACACTTCAACGACTTTTTTTTGTGACAAAAAGGGTCATATACATGTAATATTGCCTATCTAGGTAAAAAAAAAAATATTGCGAAATATAATACATATTTAAACTGGCAATTTAAAAATGTCAACTGTCACTCAACATAGGAGTACCTGTGAATAAAATCGATGTCGAGTCGCACTCGACAAAGGAGTTCAAAGGGTTAACACTGACTGTCATGTTAGCCATGTATGACTGACACTTACATTCAACCATTATTTGTTTGATTAAAAAAGTTTAATAGAACCAGTTTACATAGTTATGAAATTTACTAATAGCATAGATTGAAAAGGGTATTGTTAAAGGTTATATTCATTTTGTATAAAAATTTAGAAAGTCTGTCATTTCAAGATACAGCGTGGCAGTCAAAGTGTTAACCCTTTGACTGTAGCACAGTTCCAATGAAACCGTTTGCTGTGCGAAATAATAATAGCTGAGCAGCAACGTTCCATTTATTTTATTTTTCATTTTATTCTGCTTTGTTCTTTTGTCTTCGTAAACGCTTCATTTGTTATTTATTTATATCCTACTGACTTATTCATTTATTATATATTTTTATGTTCTAACGCAGCTCTGGATGTTCGTATATTATTCGAAACTGATGGCCAGTTCTTGAAGCCATTACAGTGGCCGTTCGCATGTGAGACCCTACTTTTCCAGGGCGTACATATGAGCCTTACACAGCCACAGGGTTACAAGAAGTGTGACAGAGTTTGGAGATGACAAGAATATTTTGTATATATTGTTTTAAAGGATCCGACCAGGGAGTGGGAAATGCAATGATGTCTTTTAGGAAGATTAGCATGAGAAACACCATGGTACTTAACCCAGAATCAAGAAACGAGTTTTCTAATTTACATTCCGACCGTTCTGTTAGTTTCTAACATGTCTGAGGTGACCAGGGTACCTTCATGACATTTAATTTTTTTAATTTTGAATTGAACTAGTCTTTACTGCTATTCGTCACTTGTGATTTTCTTTTGACGTGTCCGTTGGTCAAGCATGTCGTTGCTTAACTAAAGTTTCTAATATGAACGAGAGTAATTTGGTTCGTTGCGTGAAATCAGTGTCTGCTTTCCTGTTTAATTAACATGCGATTTTCTTGCTGCTTAGAACAATTAGTTACGTTCCGTGTTGGAAACCGGTAACTTCCCTCCCTTCAGAGGTCCTGAAGTCTTGTCGGTACCCTTCTGTGAACAAGTCTTCCAATCCATCGTCTTATGGTTAGTTTTTCATGGTAGCGCGTGTCAGAGTTGTCTATCCGACTGCTTCGGTACTGTGATGAATTAAAATCATTTGTCAAGGAGTATAATTAGCTTTTAGCAAAACTCTGAAGATCGAATGAGTTATGATACACTGTTTTTAAGAATCAACAGGTTCATTGTCGCCTGATTTTCATACAATTCATATGAGCCTATCAGAAACCGAATTGGTCAGACAGTAAATTTGAAAAATGTAGGTCCAGACAGAGGCTCATGCAATGACATGACTATATAAATAGTTTGAGGACACTAACAGGAGTTAAGAACGAAAAAAAGGGGCAAAAAAAGTGTCACGCGGGATTAGCATAACAGTTGTCCTGGTCCACATGTGAGTCAGGGGACAGTGAACGTATAAACTCCTCAAGGAAACTGCACATACGTGTACGGTTTATTTTTTCACTTCAGTGACTGTTGACAAGGAACGTCTAACTAAATTTCATCAGAGCTTTCTGAATTTTTAATAATCACACTACCGGTCAGAAGTTTGGAATCACTATGCTCATTAAAAGAAACCGGATCTTTTTAACAAAAAATGAACGTCTTTAGAATATACGCTCTTAAAACAAGACATACTCTTCTTAACATGTGGCATATTTGCAGTAAGTAAGTACAAAATTTATCAGGAAATTCTACTTTCTTAAAAATCGCCAAGTCATTCGAAACTTTAGACCGGTACTGTACATATATCATAAGCATAAATTCATACTGACTAACAATTTATTTTCGAACACTAAAAAAATCGTTCCTTGGACAACTAATAGTAGACACTCTATCTATAACATACAAACCAGAATCTCACAAATGCGACTGTTGATCATAATTCAAGAGGTTAAATAAATAAAAATAAAAGTGACCAGCTCATGGCACTTTACACTGAACGAAATGATATCGATGTTAACTCGAGATGCAGACGTTTACGGATGGTTAGCCTCTGCTTTCACTTGTTATCGATACGAAATAAGTTTGATTTCGATTTTTCTGCGACACGATGGACGATCTCCGCGCAGGCTAGGAAGTTTCCGTTCACGGCTGGCAGCTTTCCGGCTGGGGGGCTCGGTCGCTGGAGGAAAGCTCTCGTGAAAAGCTGACTTACCTATATTCATCGGCAACGTGAAATCGTTCACGATGCGTGAAGGCAGCGAGCATCGGCAGGGAGCAGTCGATACCGTTACACTTGGCAGCTTCCTGCCTCTCGGACTATGCCCTCCATCCCTCTCCTCTCCTCTCTGCATACTTACGCCGCCTTTTCGGTGTCGTCATTGTCACCTACTCCTTCGACTCTATACCGTAATCTCTGTTAGAGCTGGCCGATGGCGAACGCTCCGTGCATGCGCGACCACGGAATTCCTCGCGCCTACCTTCGTCGACGACTGAAAAGCCTGTTCCATAAGGCCTTCGATCATCAACATCTATCAGACACTTTTTTAGACGAGAATACCGGAGGTGTAGGAAAGTACCTCTTTGGAGCGGAGATTTATAGAATTGAGTTGCTTTACGAGTTTTTTCAATGAATAGAGGCGTCACAGCTTGAGCATTCAGGTACTGGGATATTCTGATGTAGATTTTACAAGGTCTCCGATCATCAACACCTATCAGACGCTTTTTGTTTGGTCGTGAATGCCAAAGGTTTGAGAAGGTATATTTTGTAATTGTTTTACGAGTTTTTCAATGATTAAAGGCGTCGGAGTTTGAGTATTCAGGTACTGGAGTACTGTGATAGAGATTTCATTAGGTCTTCGATCATCAACATCTATCAGACAGTCTTACAGAGTAAGGAAGTACCTCTTTGGAGCCAAGATTTATAGAATTTAGTTGTTTCACAACTTTTTTAATGGGTAAAGGCGTCACAGTTTGAGTATTCAGGTACTGCGATATTTTGATGTAGATTTTATACGGTTTTCGATCATCAACACCTATCAGACGCTTTTTGTTTGGTCGTGAATACCAAAGGTTTGAGAAGGAATGTTTTTTCGAAGTGAAAACTGATAGATTTTAATTGTTCTACGACTTTTTAGGTACTAGAGCACTGTGATAGAGATTTCATGAGGCTTTCGATGATCAACATCTATCAGACATTCTTTTTGTTCGAGAATACCGAAGTTTTGACATGGTCAATTTCTTCGAAATGAAAACTGATAAAATTCAGTTTCTTTTCGATTTTATTAATGACTCTATGCATCAGAATTTGAATATTTATATAGTGAAACATCATGAAAGTATTTCATAAGGCTTTCGTTCATCAACACCTATCAGACACTCTTCTTGTTTGTGAATATCAGAGGTTTGGGAAAGTACATTTCATCAAAGAGAAAATTAATAGAATCGAGTTGCTTCAGGATTTCTTTAATGACTAAAGGCGTCCGAGTTTAAGCATTCAAGTACTGGAACGTAGTTCTAGATGAAGAATCTATCAACGAGTATGATTTGATATCTATGATTATGCGATAGGCAAAGAAGCAGTAATAGAGGGAGTCGTGGAACTGATATTCAAGTGAGGTTCACATTTGTAATAGATGTAATAGATAAATCTGCGTTAGGGGTAGTATTACAGTTCATATTACATGCTACAAGCTGAATAGAATTTAAATAATACTTCATCTACTTTGCTTTCGTGTATAGTTTTTAAATTCTATGTTTAGTTAACATTCAACATATTATTACTCTATTTTACAGATGGAAGATGTACATGTAATGTTATAATGTTAAGTACAGTTCCACGCAGGGATCCATGAACAAAGGGATGAACCTATCATCGATTAAAATGTACCCAATATATCCATTAAACTTTCATATAATTTCCAGCTCAATTCTTGCTCACTTTATTTTTTATTACCCTACAATTCTTCAAGAACAAATACAATTTATATCTCATTAACAATCTAAAAACTTGGAACAAGAAACCAACATCCCTTGCAGACTTTTCGATGTATTCTACGCACAAAAGAAGATACTCCAACACCGATTAGAAGAAATCTCGACGAGCCTCCGTTATGCAGGAATGAAGGAAGTGTAAGGATGACGTCACCTAACTCTCCAGCTGTCAAGCTATGCGAGTAATCACGGTAATTTGAAAGCCAACGCCTGCTCGACGCAAGAATGCGAGATTTTTACTTTTCTTCCGTCAAACTGTGCCTCCACCAGTTCAATCGAAATCAATCGAATGCAATCGGAACGGAACAGTAGAATTTCCTAAGGGAAACTCGTCTATGCGACGGACATAGATAATGCGATTTTTGATGCGGCCCGATGTTTCATGCAGAAACGTCGAGCGTTTAATAACTCCGTGCGAGTCGAATGGGAATATATTCACTCAGCGTAGCGACCAGATTTCACACTGTATGCAGGGTAAGCAACGATTACCATATTTTCTCCTAATCACTTGGAGAGCGTTCTTTATCCAGTTCTTCATTCAATGGTACTCGAACGACACTGAAGTGCATACACAAAGTTTCTGTAGTACGCTACCGCAAGCTTGAAATATTTTGTGTTTATACAATGTATGAAACGAGTGTTTAAATCTCATATCAATTTCATTATATAGGGTGTTCTGAATTTTTTCATGATCACATATAAAACACCAAACTCATCATCTTTCAGGAAGTCGCTCTTGTTTCGTCAGTCTCTCCATTTATGGATTATGACTAAGATGAATTTCAGACTCACTGATTTCCTTTTTTACCTCTTCATTCTACAGTAAATACTCTTCACCTAAGGACCAGTTATATCGCCCATGTGGGAGACCTCACGACACACGCACATACAGACACATATATATTGTATCTGCTTCTCTATGTCTATATCTACAACAGCTTTGAAGGGATTCAATTATTGGAAGATGTGAAGCCTGTAATACTGTGACGAATTAAAATGAAATGGCAAGATCGTGTCTATCAATGGGCAATATCATGAAGAAGGGGGTTCTCTATTCTATATTTTTATCTGTTGAGTTGAGTCATAAATAACTCCCGACACGTAACAGATTTTCTGCTTTCTAAAAATTGAAATCGTTCATCTGGGCCGGTGATTTTTGCTTCATATTTGAAGGTGAGAATCCCAAAAGTACAGCCATGCTGCAGAAGCAACAATGATCATCCTGTAATAAATCATCAATATATTTAAGAAGATAAATCAGACGTTATTTATGACTCAATGCAGTAATTCTTAAACCGAATTTGCTGAATAACCTTTTTTTATCTAGAAGCTTGTTTCTCGATAAAAAAGGATTGTGAAGGTCTGCAGAGTGTAGAACCATTGGACAGAATTAAGAAGTTGAACAAAAATAAAAAATGAGTTGTTATTTAAATTTTCTGTTATTTACAATTAAATTCAGAAAGGATAGATGGAAGGTGTTCATGTAGAATAACTCCGTTATGTGTCGTACTACCACTTTTTAGACACCCTATATTTTTTTGAATGCACCTAGAATGAAGGAAGGCCACAGCTCCGGTGGCGATCACTGGGTTCATCCAACGACTACATTTCCACCTAAAAAATATTTGGTAGGCAGTAATAATCACAAACAGGAAAGGTTAGATTTAAGTTCTCTTTTATATCACGTATTTGAATTTTTACTAACACATTGAATGCTGTGGGGATCACCGGTGGCCGGCACTTCGAATTTAATTTAATTAAATAATATGATTGTCATAAAATTCTATGCAAATTTCATACTGAAATAATAATAGAGGAACAGAACAACACAATTCAGTACTCAAATCCTTTTCTTCTTCACGATTTATGTAAAAAATATTAGATTCTGTCGTGTCTGACTAGGTATGGTTGGTTTCACTGTGGCACTCCATTTTTCCATTGTATCAATTGTTATCTGACTTCATGCGTATTGTAAATGATTCCACGAGTCAAGTTCAGATTTTGAACAGACCTCTCGGATTTTCCGATTTAATTCGTCCCATTTGTAATGAGCCAAATGCAATAAATGGGAAAACTAATTATATAAATAGTAAATATAAGTACCTAAATTTACAATTTCATTTTCAAAACTCGATTTTTTGACATTTCTAGACCAGGAAACCCCGTTAAATGGGAGACACGTGTTGCACGAGCGGTTCCGTTGACGAATTTCCATCGTTTCACTTGTGCAAGGATTCCCATGCATCCGATTTCGTTCGTCCGGCATTCCACGGCGAAACGAGGCGCACATGCTCGAGCATGTTACACGGGGATAAAGAGGTCGTCGTAAATGCCCCGACGTTAATTTGCCAGGAGTTTTGTAGGACACGGACGGAAGGTGAGACGAAGGAAGAGACAACCGGAGGAGCGGCTCTCTCGCACAGCCTTGTACATCAAGGTAGTACACGTTACACTACGACACGTACACCTGCGGCTGGACAACACCGTCGAACGGTTTCTCGCGAGGGTCGACGTCCTGCCAAAACTCGCCTAATCGTGTCACTGGTTAACCTAGCTTCAACCACCAGATCATCTCTTCCTCAGGCTCATTTTCATATAATCTTTTCCCAGTGAATTTTTTAATAAAATTTAAGTACACTTTTTGGGAAGCTTCTTTTGTGCCTCTGGGGCAAGGTTCAGCGTTTATTATAGTTGGTGGAAATTGTCCAATCTTTTTCGATTATGTTCATTTGATGTGAAGAAAATTAGAAATGTATGGTATAGTCAGGGTGTCGAAAAAAGGGTTCAGGAGTTTAAGGGGAGATAGTACGCGCGACATGAAGGAAAATGGGTAGAAAAATTAGTATTATTGTTGTTATAAACAAGTTTTCGGTTTGGTTAAAGCAGGAGACTTGCTTGCCTCTGGTACTCTGGCGTGGTTTGAAAAGAACGGATTATAATTTCTTCTCCCAATAGAAGAAAAAGAAGAAGACTTCGTTAAGTAAACTTTGTAGAGTGAAGTTGCGTTCTGCAAACTTCAAAGTTTACAGAATTCAAAAGTTTCCAGAACAGACGCTTCACGTCTTCGTACCACAGAGTTGCATGCTTTAACCAAAACGAGAATTGTTTGTAACTCTGACAATATTAATTTTCTGACCCATGTTTGCTAGGCAATTAATGCTTTTTAAACCCTCGTCTATAGTATAAATAATCCTTTATTTACAACGGGCCGTTAAAAAATATCCTCAGAATTATTTGATTCTCCCAGTGACTCAAGCCACGATGACTTAAGCTAAAATCTTTATCAGATCGAGATTGTAGTGATATCATAGCGGTAACGAGGACCACCATGATGCTTTTGTAATCCAACCTCCATGTAGCAAGTGGTGGACTACTTAAGAAAGAGTCAAACAAATACAGTGACCTCGGTTTAAATTATTTTTCTTTCAAATTGAAGTAGTCTGAAAATGCAAAAATTGAAAAACTCAGTTGTGTATTAATTTCATTTCATAAATAAATATACAGAGTGAGTCGCGTAATCTGTGACAAAACAATATCTTAATAACAAGTGAAAATGTTGCAAAAATTCTTGATATTTGTTTAATGCTGAAAAGAAGGAAGTATCATTTTTTACAGATACTTTAAGTTAAAACACGTTGGGTACCACACTGTATACTGAAGACTGAAAGCGACACTACTTTTTAGATGTTGATGTAATATGAAAGTAAACTCAAATTATGCCCTTCTTAATTGACAATGTTACTAATTCTTTGTAATGTTTTGGAGGTTTTGCTGTATGTTTCTATATGTTTAACTAATACTATTCCTGTTCAAGTACACAACAACTGAATTGAAGTGTCACCCATATTTGGGTGACACAGCAATCAAAGTGTTAAAGAAATAATGCTTTTTTTTAGATCTTAAGGTAACCTCGAATTTTTATTTTAATTAAAACATGCAATTCTAATATATCTTCTGCGTTGATTAAACTTGTCTACAGACTATCATTGTTGCAAGCACTTTTATAATAAATATTTCAAAATCGAGAGGCTGTAAAACTGCATTCGAAGAATTTATTGTGTCTAAAACCCCTAAAGTTATGTCAATAGAATAAAGGCATTTGTAACCGTTTGACAAAAGTTATCTCGATTCAAATGCACAACACTTCGATTAGTAAAATTATTTTGTTAGACAAGTTGAAGCTAGTATGCATTTGGTCCTACGAAATCGGACATTTCATATGTTATAAACTAATAAAATAAATCTCATTCTACACTAGCGATAGAAGATTATTGCAAACGGGAAGTGGAATTCTTCAGCAGGTCAATGTCCCCAAAAATTACTGATTGTAACTCATTACGACTTCAAACCGCGCCTTTCGCGCCTAATATAACGCCAGACGTAGCAATGAATTATTAATGCTCCATAATGGAAGACAATTACTAGGAAGAAAAGCTCGTTGCGAGTAGAGAAGAAACCTAACCGATCTGGAAAACATTCGAACAAAATCCAATAAATGTCTTGCAACAACTTCAATAACCTTATTCCTTCAAATATTTAAAATTCTTTAAACAATGCATAAAACATAGTTTTCATTTCAATAATTTTGTCGCGGAAAATTTGACCATTCGCGGTATTTTAAAATTGCCAAATCTCGTTACACCTTTTGCTGTGACAGGCTGCAACACTTTCTAAATGTGACACAACAACGCTCTGAGTATTTATTTATTTATAAGCATTGTCTAAGGGGTATCGAAGTCAATTACTGGATGGTGGTCTAATTGTGCATGTCCCATTCGAAGCGAAACATTCAATGATTTAGAAAGTGTAACGAGATTCGAAGCACAAAATGAAAGGCATTTGTCTCGATTGCTGGCAAACAGAAATCACTGAAAAGGTAAACAGTTTTTTCTAATTATCATAGGCATTCCATGCTACATTTACCAAGTACTTTTTACCGCTTAACAAAAAATTAACCGTCCTATTTAACACTGTACACACTCGAATCTGTTCGGGTCACTGCGAAGAAAAACCTGTGGAAAGAGCGAGTCTGAAGAAAGCTAAACCACGATTAGGACAGGTGAACGAACCACCGAATGTGCTTGACTCTAACCTTGAACAAGTTAGCGAGCCTCGATTATCATACTTAATGATTTTCGTACCTCGAAATTCTGAGCAGGTTCTGTACACTCACTGTACATTGTAATTTTCTTATTGCGACATGAGGATGTTTAGGGGTTCATAATTAACAGGTTGACTGCCGTGGGGGTCACCTATGACCGGCTCCTCTAATTTTATTAAATTAAATAACTAATGACTTATATACAATTTTAAACAGTATTATTATGATAACAGTAATATAAGGTAACTACTGTACGTTCAAATTATAAAATATTTTTGTCCTACGTGACTTATACTTAAAATAGTGAATTATAATGTGTCTGACAACGTGTGGTAGTTGCCACTGTGGCGTTCAATGTGTTAATTAACTCCTTTGCACTCGAAGGACGCCATATTACTTTCGTCTAGTTTGAAGGTAATAGTAGATATAGGCATTGAAATATTTGACATAATAACTTGTAATTATAAATATTTAATATGCAAACTTTGAAATATGTTGGTAATAGACATTAAAATATTTAATAACTAGACTGTGGCTGTTGTTAAAAAATTAAATATATAATTAATATACAGTAGGTACTCACATAATGGTCACTAAATATGTACATAATAAATATTCACAGTCCAATTGTTACATATTTCAGTGACCAATGACAACATATTTCTTCCCTGAAAAAAGTTTGTTCAATGCATAGAATTAGAATTGAAGTAGATAATTAACAGATAGAATACACAAAGTAAAAGACATTTTCGTACCTGAAAATTTTATATTATCTACGTAGGAAACGCATCGTTTCCGTTGTTTTTATCGCTGACTTTTCTACGCTACTACCAACAATAAAGATAAATACCTTAATAATCGTCGAGGCTGCTTATCTCCTTTCCCATGCAGGATGTTTTCATCTTGACGTCTAGGCCTGAAATAAAGTAGCAAACATGAGTCATGAGATTTAATAATAAAAATTTCAGACCATGACGCAAGACACACGGAAACAAAGAAGTAAAATATCGCTGTATAAAATTTTCCTCACAACAAATAATGAATCAGGCAATAGTATAAATCCCACTGCATATACGGGGTGTCTTCAAAGTCCAGTCACTAAATTTTGAAGCGTATTGTAAGTACAAATGAACATAACAGCAATATTGATAAACTAAAAAGAAAATTACAATTATTTATTTATTTGATACATACACACAAAGTTCCTAACGAGATTCTTTAACGTTCATTATTATTCAGTATGTTCCATAATTGATCATACAACCGAGAAGGTGATTTTACATGAAAAAACACATCTAAAATGTAAAATAAAATTTGTTCACAGAATGCTTTGTTTTCGAGAAAAATAACTGAAAATTCATTAGGTACGCGTGCAATTAAGTATATTTGAACTAATCAGACTTTTCAAAGCTATTTTCCGGGAAAACAAAGGATTCTACGAACAAATTTCGTTCTACATTTTCGATATATTTTTTCATGCAGAATCACCTTGTAGGTTGCACCGCAAATTACGAAACACCCTGTATAACAATGACCATGAAGGAACATCGTCAGAAACTCTACAAGGCCGATATTTATCAGAACTCTTTTCTTTACGTCGACTTGTAAAGCGCAGCTACAACATCTGTGACAGGACATTGGAGTCACCCTGCGATTCTGCCTCGATCTTTTGCAGAATTCGTGGAGAATCGTTCGATTCCGACAGAAGAAAGTCGGGAAAGTGCGTAATTGAACGACGACGCATACCGAAGTCTTGCAATAAGAGCATTGATGCAAATCGACCATTCTTTTTCATTCAAAAACACCTCTAGATCATCGATAACACATAAATTCATATCTGTGACTGTTACTTCTTATGCACTTCTGCGAAATTCACTTCGAACCCATAAAATGGCGAGTCGGAGCGAAGGTAGCTGAGAGATTGGGTGACGAAACGGAAATGGGACGAGAAAACGCGGTGACGCGATGGAAAAGCGAGTCTGTTGACGATCCGCGGGCTTTTCCAGATTGTTGAACAACCTAAGGATGATGGTTTCGTTTTATTTATAAACAGGAGGACGGAGATTCGCGTGCGCGCAACAAGTTGCCGGGTTGAACGCCTCCCGAGTGCAACAGACCCGACGCTAACGGAATGCACCTCGTATGCACTCCTTTCTCGCAAAATGTGTCCACAACCTGTGTTCGACTTCCTTTCGATCTTGCTCTCGAGAATCGACACCTCGAACCTTCATTAATTTGTTTACCATTTACGTATACAATTGTTCTTATACCTGGAGTTAACTGCAAGGTCAGTGCATGTTGAGCGTGGCTTTTTGAAAGATAGAAGTAGTCGGTGTTTGAAGTGTCTATGGTATTTGAAATATTTGATTTTCATCGAAATGGTATAACAAACTCGACTAATTGTTGTAAAAACTCTAAAATAATCATACAAGAATTATTTTAACCCTCATCCGTCCCACATTTTCCCAACTTAATTTGTCTCTAAAAATGATCAGTTCTTTTCAAGATCTTCGCTCAACCAGAAGTGTTATCAAATTTGTAGGTGTATTCTCTATTCCAAAACCAAGGATAAGGTTGCAGTGTATGAAAGTTCACGAATAGTCTGTTTTTGAGAAATAGTTACATTTACTTGCAGCCGTACATTATAATAAATGTTCAAAGTTATAAGTCTTTAACGTAGATGATTTATTTTCCTAATGAACATCTAAGTAATTTAAAAAATACTGTTTTGCTATAAGATTCAGGCATCAAGACGGTGCTATTAATACTATTTTTTTATTATGAATAACGTTAGTAAGTATTTTTAAGACGGTCTGATAGAATCAGTAAGAAAGTTCTCTGAATATAAGTAAGATTGACTAACAGCGAGATAATTTAAAATTACAATCATTTCGCGTGATAGATTGAACAGTATGCTGCTTTTAGCAAACGCAACGCGTTAATAGGTTAAGTTTAGAAAAAGTCAGGGTACACAGAGTTCTTCTTGCATAACGCGCGAAAAAAAAAGTGTTACGTTGTAATTGGAACGTATAGAAAAAGAATGGCGCTGAACCTTGACGGACGTAACTCGATCGCTATTTTTTCTCACATGCAGATCAACTGTCTTCTGATATCTGATGACATTGTTGGTGAGATCCAAAAGCTTAACCTCCATTATTTCCAAGGACAACGACGATAACATTTCACAAAACGATCCTCATAACAAATACTATCATGTAATTACAAAAATTACAATAATAAAAGTACAATTGGTACTCCACGATATTTGAAATATTTCCTTTCTCCCTTCCAAGTAGAACTAATACACTCTGAAGTAAATTAAATTACATATTATGTATCACTGGCACACTACCGTCGATAAGTATTCAGACACCTAACAAATTCAGATAAATGGCATATTAAAATTATAATTAGACTGCGTATCTTTATGCAAATATACATTATTAGACTTCAATATTTGTTATATCTACATAGCTGACGAAAAGCAACTGTGGCAGAATTGCATTGTGGGTCGAAATGTTTGAAAGTACATTTTTTGATTCACTGACTCTATAATATGTGCAATCTTCATAAATTTAGATATGGTATTAATTGCATAAATATCCGCCGTCTAGTTATAATAATCTAACTGTTTTTTAAGAAAATGAATCTTAGTTAAACATTATTTATTAATAAATATTGCTTTGCTGTTCAAGAATAACATAATATTTGTAACATAAAATAATAAACCAAAAGAAAAACTATATTAATAAAATATTTGAGTGATATCTGCAAATATAAGTGTCCAAATACTTTTGAACAGTAGCGTACATCTATTTTACGTATTTATCACCTATCACCATAATTTCGTCGAAATAAAATCGAATAATTAGTCTTTAAAATAAAAACGAACGCTGATCTCGCCTCCACAAAATCGTAGTCAGCTAGCAAGAATTCTCTCCACCGAACTTCAATCTCGTATCACTTATAAATCGAATGCAAACTGGGTCTCGAGGTATACAAGCGACTGGGCTGGTGTCTAAGGCAGCGAGGAATTCCAATAAAACATAATCAGCACATTATCTTGCCGCCTGGAAGCGGTTCGATCGCGGTAAATAGGTGTGTTCGCGTTTTCGAGGGAGACATCGACGCTCGCATAAGAAAGGTCGTCCGGTGAGATCGACGCGTGGTCGAACAGCTCCGCACGATTAACAGTTTCTTTTTCTCGCGGAGCTGAATGAAAGTTGCGCTCTCGAGCGAGTTGCTCGCGATATAGTTTCGCCTGAATGATATAGAACCGCCATCGTTGCATCCTGCCTCGAGAGCAAGATCATAAATCGCCCGAGGCGGCTCGCGCGCAACTTTAACCCGACCGATTAATTTCTGTACCCTCTAACAGGATACCTTAACAGTTGCTTGAAATATTAAGATGCCTAGTCCGCGACTAATTGCATAACGGGTGTACGAGGGATTTTTCCCGCGCGGAATAATCGAGCACGTGTTTCCACGGACGCGCTCGATGATGCGCGAAGATCCGCTTAACCCCCTCGTTGAGAAGGTCACACCGAGTCCCAGTTTCCTTTTTTTTTTGCGCTACTTCGATCGTAACGGGACGATCTTCCGTGATTTTGAATATTTAATTAATAGCGTGGATGCACTCGCGTCGGTGCATCGGCTCTTTGAATTACCACGGAGAAAATTCAGAGAAATAAGAATTCAACTTGTCTAATTCGTAAGTTTCGATAGCCTCACTGTTTTTCTATGGGAAATGAATTTTGTGGATGAATACATATACTATTAATTATGAGTGAAATATTAGGTCATTCTATAAGTAGTTGCGTTTTTAAACATGACTTCGTCTAATGTGAACAAATTAACAACTGCAGTTACTTTTAATTATCAGATAGCGAATATTAATTTTAGTGTCTTTGTTGAATTACTTCGACAGTTGTTTGATTCCACCTTTACCAGATTTCTACTCTTTTATGAAAATTCATTTCAGGTTGATTTCAATTGGTTAGAATGACTGATTTTGTTGTCAGCTAAAAAGTTGAGCCATCAAAATACGTAATAGTCGACACAACCAATTTCGAGTGTAATAAACGCCATCATAATTTATTTATTTATTCAAATATATACGGAGAAATACTCCCATTGTCACAATGGATATTGCAGGGATAAGTCGCAAGAAGAGGTAGGTGGGACATAGGCAGCGTAAAATAGAAAGAAAGTTCTACCGAATTTGATTTTGACGTATAAGTCCTCAACAATATGATTTGATGGGAATAATTGTACACTATACATGTTATTTCTGACTGCAATTAGTACTCTACCGCCCTTGGAAAAGCGTTCGGATTGAGAAGACTTTTAAAATACTTCTTTCATGACGTATGGAAGAATCCATACCTTGAATTTTTTCTTCAACAGAATTTATTTTATTAACTAGCGATGTGACAATGTTTCTCTACTAAAATTCACATTTTTAAACTCACCTTCAAACAAAAATAAGTAATAGTTACAGTAACTTTTTATTATCAAGACACTGGACATTATTTTAATTATCCTGGTTTACCATTTAAATCGATCTTCGATTTCATCCTCAAAATGTTTCTGCCTTTTCAGCCGTAAAATTCATTTTAAGCTGATACCAAATGATTAGAATTGTAGAAGTTTATTATAGACTAGAAAAACTATTAAACTATCTAAGTAAACAGTAACCAAATTCGAGGTATGTATGCGTTGATTATAATATTCAAATGTATTTATCATGTTTTGCCATTAAAATTGCATTGTACTGACAAAGTTGCTGTATGCAGATGATTGCTATTGTAACTTCATTTTCAAGGTGGTAAATATTTTGTTGTCTTCAAGTATTCAAGCATTTTCTTGGATGACAACGGAACATCTGAACGTACCAACAACTCCTTATGAAACAGAAATTGCAGAACATTCGATAAAAACGATAATATATAAATAGTTTATAAATAAGGAATCTTCCAAAAACATCCAACACGAAGTAGTGTTTACATACAATTTGTTACCACCAAACTTACAATCTCTCTGATGACTGAAAGAAGAAAAGCACACAAAATAGAGTATCGAAAACTGCAGGTAAAATTTCAAGCAAAAATGTGACCTTGAACCCAGTTTAGATGTCTTTGCTACATTTCAGGCAACAAGGAATCCCAAACAAATCCGAACATCACTATTTCCAGCCAAAATCAATCCACAACCCAGGATCTTGTCGCAGCACATGGACATGTCGTTCGAGAAATCCGAAAACTCCTCTGATCAACTCACGGAAACGTTATCCTGCGCTATTCCTTTTTCTCCTTTCAGTCGTCGAAAGAATCCCGTTCGATACGCAATATCGAAACGCATCTCGGATGCAACCGGGTTCGGTTCCACGCGATAAACAAACAAGGAGTCAAGTGAGCTCGGGCGTCTTCGTTGACGCCACGACTCCTGCCGAACGGGTCTCCTCCACCTTTTGCTCGCGCGCCTACGTTCACGTCTGCTTCCTTTCCTCTCTCTCTCTGTCTCTCCTCTCCTCTCCCGAGGAGAAGTTACTCAGGTAACTCGCGCCGTTCACCTGGAGAGAGAGAGAACCGGGTTCTTCAGTCTCGAACCGGTGGGCCGGAGGGAAGGAGCTCCGTGACCCTGAATCTCGTCTTCGACTTCACGTTCATCCTTTTTTTCACTCGCCTCCACGGGATTTCGGTTCGATTTCCACATGCAGAACGGTGATCCCACGTTTCGGACACGTTGAATCTCGATTGGTGTTTCCAGAGGTTCTCCTGGTTTCGTGAGAATCGATTGTGCAGTGAATTGTCGACTCGCGGGGAGACCTTCAGTGTTGTACATGTACCCGGGACGAGGATCACGCCGTGGAACGTAGGAGCAACAAACTAAGTAAGTCTCTTAGGGCGAGAAAGAAAATAAGAATCGACGCACATGTTCGCAGAAAGTCCGTCGAGCAGCTGCTCTCACCTGGATGCACCTTTCTATCGCGAAATTAATATTCCATGTGAAACTCCTGGCTGGTCTCGAAAGAGCGGCCTGCTCGCCTCTCATCGTTTCATTGAACTTGAAACGAGACGTTCAGGCAGATTCTAATCCGAGTGAAATGTTGCAAATGAAAGTTAGAAGGCTCTTAAAGGACCGCTCGACGTCCAGAGTGGAAAGGATGTCCAATTTGTCCAGGCTTTCCAGCTGCATAATTAGGATTCGAACGATCAGAGTCGTTACGGGTAATTAGGCTGTCGACGGAACGGGAGGAAATATTTTCACGGAGTTTCCTTTTGTCCTGTTTCGAGCGATGCCGAACGGTACTCTCTTCCCTTTGGCTTCTTCCACATCGCGATTTTCGTTCTGCTCAGTGAACTGTCGCGTACATCGATGCGTGCGGGCCGAGCCGTAGAAACGGAAGTCTCAGTTTCATAGATCCGACCGAGGACTCTTAACTTCAAACAATTTCCAACGAACTTTCGGTTTTAACGTTCTAATTTAGTCTCTCGGAGAGGTGCACCATAAAATTCGCCGCGGAGAGGAATAAATTTCGCGAGAATGGCGGAATTTATCGAAGAGAAAGCTCCGTACCTCGGATAACGAAATCTCCGAGTGCCCAAGGCGATCCACGTGATCCCGCGGCGGAGTATGAAATTCGAGAAAATTGCTCGGCGATCAGCCCGCAGAAGGAACGATCCGTATCTATTCGGAAATTAGATTAAGGCTCGTTTCTGCATATTCGCCGTGCACGGATATCGATAAATTTTTCGACGAGCTCCCCGGCGAACGATAAACAAGAGAAAACGGCTGCACGAGCAACAAGACTGGCAAATTGCATCGGAATTCCGTGGCTCGGTCCGACTAGTTCTGCTTTTTCTCGGGTCAGACGTGGGCACTGGGCTACCATTATGCGGACGTGGTAACAAGAAAGATAGGATTATGCTGGTTTTAGGTTAGGTTGATAGGTAGGTAGGCAGGCAGGTAGGAAAGTCGTGTAGGTGGATCAGTAATGCAAGCTTGTACAGAACAGCCTAGGGTCCTGATCCCATTTATTACTGTTTTGTTCGAGCGTTTACCACTAGCCTCCACAGGTTTCCAATCTCTGAAAGGTCGCATATCCAGCGCATAGTCTGTTCGCCTTTTCGTGCGAAGGTTCATTTGAAATGTGTCGAAATTCTGTGTACGGCGAGCGTGGATCGTGACTTCACAACAAATTCACGCGAATCGAGGCATCGACTTGGTTGAAGTACCGTTACCTTCTGTCAAGCACGCCTTCTGCCATCGGCCTGAGGAATTCCGAACGTGTAACAAATTTTGACGGATGAAGGAAACCTTCTGACGAGATTTCTTAGGGTTGGTTTGGTACAGTCTTTCCCAACGTGGGGCGTACGCCCCACAGGGGGCAATTAGAAGATCATGTTGCATTCGTCACCTTCATCAGCGACATAGTAAAAAAATCACCATTGTTTTTTATGCTAGCAGGCGTTTCGTTTTATTTGACGTATCTATTTAAATTATACTATTTCAGAACTTGGTTATCTATTATGCTAGGGGGCATCCAAATCTTTGAGGCGTTGAGGTGGGGCATGATCCAAAAAAGGTTGAGAAATACTGGTTTAGTAAATGAAGTTTGAAATGAATTTTTAGTAATGTGAAAATAAGATATACTGCAATGAAAGGATTTGGATGGGATCTATAATTCTTTTTTATATTTTGACATATGTCTTTGGATTTTAGGTTGTCATGAGTATGCAATTTATCGTATCCGAATATGCGAAAGATACAAGAACATTTTTCAAATATTTAAGAGATAAAGTACAGTTTTGTCGACGTTTAATTTTTTCAACTGTATAAAGGGGAGAAATATTAAATTTTAAACATCCACGATCTAGTTGTGAATTTTTTAAATCAACGTTGAAGAGTCGAATTGCTCAGAAAATTTTATACGCCACTGCATACCTTCGTGGATAATTTAAAAATGATCTATTTAGTGGAAATCTTATGTAAAGATACTTATACTAGCTGTGGTCTGAAATAAATTACAAAATATGCAAGAACGAAATAGAAAGGAAGAAAAGTACAATATTGAAAGCCATGACAGGGTCATGCCATTGTGTCTGTATATGTATGCTTCATAAATAACTGTACAGAATTGTCAGTAGTTTCAGACAATCTGTTAAATATCTGTAAAGAATATTATAAATATCAGTAGTTAAACGTTATCGTACTGCAGAATGGGTTCTTTCCAACTAATTACTACGGATTGCAAATTACGCGCGTTTTCATGCATCTCAGTCAGCTATGCAAATACATCTCAGCCGTTATAGCTTCATCAAACTTAAACGATTTCAAACGGAACAATTATCCTTCAATTCCATCGCAGTGATTAAACGTTTCTTTCGGTAGGACAGTTTGAAAACAAATTGGAGAAACTCGGCTAATTACACAGTCGCGCCTATATAATTGTATCCAAGTTGTTCCTTTTCAGCTGTAATGGGTGCACAACTTCAAATATTTGTATTTTAATAAATTTTTTTATTTGATCTGCAACACAAAGGTTTGGACTATCTCTTCATACTTTGATACTCCTTATCTAAAAAAATCTTGGCATAAATATGACATGTTCCCTTCTAATTGCAAATACCGCAGCATTAATCGAGTTTTCCCTATTTATTATGAGATTTATCTTAGTATGGGATTTATTTCCCTGTTAACAAATTAATAATTTTATTTCCGAGCAGCACAGTACAGAGTAACCCTGTGAATGTAGTTTCTTATTGCATGGACCAACTTCCTCGTTGCAAATAATAATTGCAGAGCTAGTAGCTGAACATTTTTCACGGCACACAGCTGTTTCACGGAACCGTGCAGCCATGACCACGCCCTGCGTGCTACTGCCATGCTATTCAGACTATCTATCAGACCTAACCGCGTATCGTAAATTCGTACACGCCAAGTATTTCAAACTCGACTCGATCTCTCGATCCGGTACACCTTCGCGTAATTCACCCATTCGTGACCGAATTTATTATTTTTAATAATTTGTAGTTGACCTACTGGTCACCGTGTCTTTAACGAATGCTAAATATAGATCAACTGATGTTTTCTGTCAACTTTTCGCATTTTTTTTTAAGAATCCTGAGGAACGTATCAGAAGTTTCTAAATGGACAGACTGTCACGTAGAGATATTTTTATTAATTTTTATAAACTGTAACTGATAAATATGAATAGTTATTTATCCCTTATGCGGGCACCCGGGTACAAATGTACCCGGGCATTCATCTTCGAACAACAAATTTGAGGGGTTTCTGTTAAAATTTTGTCAAATCCTTTTAAATCCCTATTATTGGGATCTTCCTACGTCGATGTAACTTTGCTCTATGGAAATCGATTGAAAAATTTTTAAATACAGAGACGATTTGTAAATGTAGAAAGAGGAGACAAAGTTGTGTGCTCATATAAGAGTTATTATGAAATCTTTTGAAGCTGGGATGCACACACAAGTGGACCTTGCAGTGACTGCGTATTATGCTAGTCCGTGTTCGTTTTTGTATCTTCATTTTTCCTTGACAAACTACAAAACGCGGAAGTGTATTTGCGTATGAAAGATTTCAGCAAAATGCTTTTTGAAAGAAGAAATTTTATATTCTGTAAAATTGTAACTAAAAGCACCACCTGAAGCGGTGTCTAGCAGTAGAGTCGTAAAAATACATAAAAGTATTATTCAAATAAAAATAAATGTACGAAAGCAACCATTTACCTTTATTACGCTTTCAGAAAAATCAAAAAGGAGCCAAATGATGACTTACGTTACCCAATAAGTAACGTTGCTTTCAAATGTGACTTCGAGCGTAAATAATTTAACAATTACACTCACTCTTAATTGTCGATATACTGAATATTAACCCATTAGCTGGCAGCTTTCATTTTTCGAAAATTTGTATGTAATTCTGTAGAATTTAGTTGCCTTTGAACGAATTTAATAGTATGGAATACACAGGATCTTCATATGGGGCTCAAGTCAGTGAACGGGTTAATTTTAGTATCTTTATTCCTTTATTTTAGCAGTTCCTAACTAGATTATCAACAAATCTGATCACGAAAGGGTTAATGAAGATAGCAGGTATCCGCGGCTCGGTAGAAGTTCGAAGGCTGTGCACGTTACGAAATACCTGTGCAAGATAAAATTGCAATGCGGTCAAACCGCATCGCGTCGCAATTCCCGGCACACCCTATATAATGGTATTCGGCTAGGCCACTTACGTTTCAGTCCTCCGTACCGATGTTTCTTTATCGCAAGGCACGTGGTTGTGCCAGCCGTTCTGTCGGTCGATGAAACGGGAGAAATGTGAAAGTCGACCCTCGAATGGCTGGTTATTGTGGAAATTAAAAATTCTTGTGAGTATCAGGCTCGATAGACAATTTTGTTGCCACGGAGCACTGCTCGACCTCCCTTTTCTATTTAAAATTATTAATGGTGGAGTCAATTAACCGGCTCACCTGGAGCGAGTTAATTAGGAAAGGATCGTCAACCCTCAGCGAATAAATCAAATTATGTCGCATGTAATATGTTTATACGATTGTGAAATTGTGTGATTTATATTTAGAAAGGGTTGATTGATAGACACTGGACAAATGTCAGCGTTTAAATATAATCTTTTGTGAAGTGTTGTATAATGAGAACATTATTTGTGTGTTAATAATAAATGATTCAGTCGTGTTTAAATGTTTTAAGGAATGTCACAAGAAATTACTCTTCGGCGTTAAAATTATTAAAAATGAAGAAAATGAATAAATTTTCTTTAAATATATTGAGTTTGGAGTGATAAAATAAACAATTGAAAAAAAAATCAGAAATCTCTGAGAAAAATAATATATATGTTTATGGACATTTAATGGTAATTCTTTGATAATAATTCTTGAATAAAAAAACTAAACATATACATAAATGTTAATTTGAAGAAGTTATTCGAATAAGAACGTATTCATGCCCCCTTATCGAACTTCAAAATTCGAAATTTCCGGTTTGTACATTGTCTTTAACTTTTAGCATACTCTGTGTGACTCTTTACTTCTTTTATGCCATTCGCCAGTTTTTCCTCAAGATGCTAGGAACTTTCTCTCCATTCTTCAAACCTTGTTGACATTTGTTCTTCAGTTTGCGTATAAGATTAGGCGCAGTTTATGAGCAGGTTAGGCTTTAAATCAATAGTGTACTGAACCCCGACCATTCACCACAACGCTTGGTGTATTTATCCACTTGCTACTATCGACAAGCTTCTTAACTTATGATAAAAAATAACAATGCATTCAGAACAAACATTAAAAGAGGAATCATTTGTAACTCGGACAATATAAGTTCTGCATCCACGATCATTCGATATATTTTATTCAATTCACTAAATACTATCAACCTTTTAAATCCTGAATATTTTATTTGAATACCCTTTATGTAATGGAATACGTAACGGGACCCTGTTGAACAACTTCATAAATAAGAAAATGAACTAAAATCAGAGAACATTAAATTACTAAAAATGGAAAACCGAATCAGATACATTTTCATAAATATGTATTACTCTAAAATGAAGCCAGTGGACACTGACCAGCCTGTAATTCCAGATCCGATTAATTAGATATAAGATATAGGGACACTGGTATTGTGTCTAATATATCGGTGTTGGGTCATAGATAACTTGCGATTGCTCATGATTTATTACAGGATGATTATTCTTGTTTCTGCAGCATGTCTACGTTTTAGCGGTCTTACCTTCAAATATGAAGCAAAAATCAGTAACTCAGATGAACTATTTAAATTTTTAAAAAGAAAAAAGTCAGTTTTGTGTCGGAAGTTACTTATAACTCAACCTAACATTTCCAAATATAATTCAATTTAAGCTGTTCTACAACTGATGTATCAACTTTTCCACTACAAGTCATTATCTTTTCTCTTCCAATGAACGTTAAAAATCGAGACTGCAATGTGCACGCAGCGAGGGCAGGACGCAGGTAGAGTAGGTGTGCATTTCAGGTTCTCTTGTGGGAAATGGCAAGGTGAAGGAAGTTTGAGGAGACTCCTCTTTGTGAGAAGGACCCCTCGTGTGGCTCTATCCTTGGCTGGCTGCCATAGACTCTCGCACACGACAATGCACCCGGTCTTTTCAACGTTCGTGCATTTAATTTCACCTCGTGATCGGCGTGCATTCAAAGCGAACGCGTACCTTCCTCGTTAGAAGCAATTTATCCCCGACGAGGGCAAACAGACCGACTCCTCGAATTCCTCGTCGAAACTCGGAGAATCGAACGTTCTACGTGACAACTCTTCGGTGGATAAAAACGACAGACAGCCGCTGTAAAAATAGTAAAAATTTGAATTCGATTGAATCCAGGATAAAGGAATGCAACGAGAGAGTGCAACGCGCTCGAGCAAGAATTGTGCAAGCGCGTTCCAGGTCTCTCATTCTTCTAACTGCAGGACAGTCGATTTCCTTGCAAACTATAGTCCAGTTTCTAATGCACTTATTAACCGCTTGCAACATGTTGTACAGAATAGCCATGTACAGTGACTGACGAAATTAATTCTCGTACGGTCTTCGGGTTCTTTTAATCCATCACGTTTTTATATATTTAAAAATCTTTCGCAATGATGAGAATATGATACATGCGATTGGTTAACTCTATTTTCCTTAGTCTTCTGATTATATTATAAAGTTGAAAATATTTCCATAATCATGCTTCTTCCTCAATTTAGGCGCGGTTGACCAATTACAATATGCACAGGCACATGTGAAAAGGTGGAAATCTACGATGTGATATTTGACTTCGTGTATAATACAATGAAATGTTTTGTACTTCGAAACTGCCTGATTTGATACATATGAATTTGGTTATAAATATAATGAAACAAGTATCACTGTAAACTTTTACTTAGCCGTACCATTCAATAACTATTTCAGTAATTATTAATAATAACAGATATGGACCTCATACTGTTTTATGAACCTTCTTCAAAACATCTCTAAAATTCCACATGAAGAGTATATAAGCAAGAATTCTGATTTGTCTGATGATCGTGCTTCCATCATTAATATCCTAACTCCATATTTGGATGGTGAGTCTAAAAAAGTGTTCCATAAATCATAAGGATCTGTCTGTAGTAAGGGGTACAGTTAGCACATGATGTGCCATACATTACGTACACCAGTTTTTCCATTAAACAAAGACTTCAATAATGTCAACAATTTTTTTCAATATTTTTTCCATAAAAGGTGTACCTTCTTACACTTAATACATTTTTCTTAGTCAAAATAAAAAAATCATGCAGTGAGGGGTTAATTAAATGGTCTGATCAGGACAGACTAAATTTCTCCCTGATCTCACAGAGGTGTGCGCTATGACTTTGTAAGACCATTACTTTTGAGGTCTCCTATAACTGTGCAAAAGTTTCGGCCAAATCGGTGTTCCGAGGGTCGTGCTTTCCCCTTATCAGTTGAATCCTTTCCCATTAAATTAGATTAATTGGATAATCGCTCGGAGGATGCGACAGATTGATTCTCGCTGAAATTGTCGACGTTCTACACGGACTATATTAGGTGGATTTCGACACCGTCCGGTACAGACGGTTGATTAGCCTCTACCGTTAACGCATTAACATTCAACCGATTAATCCGACGGGTTCGACGGACTGACGATCATCGTCGTTCCCAATTCCAGCCGCTGTCCCGTGCGATACGGCCAAAGAAATATTTTCACATGTTCACGACTGCCGTAAGGAATGTACCGTTCGTTGGTCGAACGCACATGGCGAGATCGATAAGAGAGTACCCGTTGGAAATTTCAGGGTCGAGGTTCGTGTCGCTTTTTATCATTCCTCGTATAATTATCTGCGTTTCCCACGAAACGTCTAAACTTGATACTGCCGCGGAAAAAGATTGAACACCTCTGGCCCACGTAATTGGACGACTATGGCGTAAAGGAGGGTACTCGATGAACCTTGACAAGATTTGATAGGTCTAACCTAACGTATGTGTACTAAGGTAAATGACCTGATTACTGGGTATGTCTTATTGACACTTATGATGTATGCGTATTATTAATGGCACTGAAGCTTTTACTTAAAATTAGGTCAATTGCACTTATGAAATGAATGTTTAGGAAAGATACATGCTGAAAATTACTGTCTGTCAGGTATCCCATTCACCGACCATCTGTGTCTCTATTATCGTTCATCTGTTTGTCTTCGTACAAACTGTATTTTAATTATTACAGACTGATTAAAAATAATTAGGTTTACATATTATTGACTTGAGTCATAAATATCTTCTGACTTGTCTTCTTCAATTTATTGATGATTTATTATAGGATAATTATTGTTGCTTCTGCAGCATGTCTACGTTTTAATAATTCTCATCTTCAAATATGAAGCAAAAATCAATAGGCGAGATAAACTATTTGAATTTTTAGAAAGAGAAACGTCTGTTATGTGTCTGAACTTATTTAAAGAGAGCTATTAATAGATGATGTTACACACAGCGTTAGGATACACATTTTTTTCTTACAAAGGGTGGTCCACGCAACTGGAACAAGTCACACCTCTTTTCTGATTAAAATTAGAAAAAGATGTTAAAAGAAAAAGGTGAATGCTTCAAAGACAACTACAGTTACAAGACCATATTTTTTATACAAATATAATAATGCACAATCATTAGTTGATCATGTGCGGCATTAATAAGTACATCTAATGGAACCAATAGAAAGACTAAGAAGGTTACTAATATTATTGATTAAAAAGCGTGCCATTTTGGGGTACGTACTTTCCGTATGAAAAAGGTAGAAAGTGGGCAACCAGTGTTAAACAAAAATTAAAAAAAAAACGATCATAAGCGTGTTGAATTGCATTTTAATGATGCCCCACAAGAACCCCGTTGGTATTCTAATCCAACGTCACGAAGCGTGCCATTAGGCGAGCCTGTTTTTGTTAATGCTAACCAGCCGAGTGGCATCGGTACCGTTAGATAGTGCAAAAAGAACTTGGACGACGCGATTAAGAGCGCATCGTTGATAACCGGAAATTAGATCATATCCTGATGACGTGGACGATCACGGCGAAGCACCTGTTAGCCCACGGAAGGACACGTGTGTGCACTTATTACGCTGTTACGGTAACATCGCGGTGTAATTAGGCCAACGTTGTTCCATTCACTGAAACGTCAGTGCAAAATTCACACGACGAGGTATTCAAATCCGTACTTATACCTCGAGCATAAATACATATTACTTCGTTAATATCTAGGCAGAGAGTCGCTCTGAAAGACGCGATTCGTAATTATGAATTAAAAAATCTCTTCCTAGCATTTTATGGCAATTTTTCCGTAATTTTTCAATGTCGCCCCGTTCTAACTAGGCAGTTGAGTGAGAAAATTTATTTATAATTTCTGATTGGGGAAGGGCAGTTTAGAAATTGCTTTGTTCTGTGTTGTGTGGTGAATAATTGGTTCTGCGGTAAAATGAGACGTGAGATGAAAATTTGTCGTATGAGGCTTTGATAAAAATAATATTTAAACAGAGTGTCGCTTTGAAAGACTAGATTCGTTATTATGAATTAAAGAGTCACTTCCTAGCATTCCATGGTAATTCTTTATAATTTTTCAATGCTGCCCTTTTGTAAATAGGCGCCTGAATGAGAAAATTCATTTATAATGTCTGATTGGCAAAAAGGTGGTTCGGAAATTGTTTTCTTTTGTATTAGACGATTCAGTGATATTTTCTGTGGTAAACTGATATATCGATACGTAAGCGGATGTGTACATCGATAGGGTTCGCCAATATCCGCAACGAAAGTGAATAAACGTCTTCCTTTTGTCGGTTGTTCGTTCACCCGTGGGAGAATGAAATTGAGATCTATTCGTTCATTCATTCATCCCTGCACAAACAGATCTGCAGACGCATGAAATAATTTCAAGTCTTAAGCACTGTATAAGACTATTAAAAGCTTCAATGGCAATTCAGTTACAAATATGACGCTGTACGTCATCCTAAATTAATAATAATAATAAAAATAAACGAAGTATAGACACAGATCCAAAGAAATGTGTAAAGATGCATATACATATTTATAAATAACTAGCATGTCGTGGATACGACTTCGTCCGCAATTTTTTTGTGTATAAAATTCGAAATATTGTGTTTTTTTCCTTGTACCTTGTAACCGAGAGAATTCTCTTTCGAGCTCGCGGGCGCGGAGGTTTGCCACCTAGCGGTTGTGCGTGAACTATGCCCCCATGAACGGCTCGCCAGCACGCCGATAAAGATAGTTTCATGTTTTTTTTTCTCAATATATTATTTACTTCGCGATAAAATATAGGTTATGACACTCCGGAAAATGTAAAGAAGCTATTCTAAAAATTTCATAACAATCGGTTTAGCAGTTTTTGAGAATTTTGCGAACATACAAACAAACTCTGTCGCTTTATTATAATCGTAAGATAAATAAAGAATCGGAGTTTACTAGATCAAGATAAATGCTTATATAATATAAAGAATACTAAAGAACAAACGTAGAGAATATTCTGTATATAATTAGAATGAAGCAGTAATGAACTGTCGTTCAAAAAGTGCACACAAGAAAGAGAAGTAAATAAAAGTGCACGTTGTTATCCGTAAGAGGTTACATAAAACTAACCACGAGGACATCTTCGTGCCTCGAATCGATACGAAGCCTATTGTATCGATTACCAATTTTGTCCGAGAGCGGAAATCAACGTGAAAGTCCATCTATGGCGCCGGAAACCATTGTTCGACGATAGTAACCGGTACTTCGTCCCGTGACAACCGTATTCGTAAAGTTCGACGACATTTCTACGTCCGTTTCAAGGTTTATACAGTCCAGAAAACAGTTTTGTACCGGCTAGATTCTTATCGAAGCACAATTTACTATCTTTCTTCTGTGGTGAATCTACTACATTCAGCTACGTACGGTTGGTAACGAAAATATGCAGGTTTAGAATATTTTAATACTTATTAATGGTAACGTTATTTAGTATAATTTAAAGAATATAATATAATAAGTTACTTGACATACACAGTAATGTGCAAAAGTTTTCGGACAGTTTGACTTCCAATTGCGTTTTCAACAATTTATGATAAATGCAAATTTATAAATATTCTTAAAAATGATAGGAGGGATCATAGACTGCGACTATGTCTTCTCTTTGGCTTATTTTTCAATCTAATCTTGTTTCATATTCATTTTAATTATACGTACTTTTCTAAGGGGAGACTGGAATATTTGTTGTCCGACAATTTTTGCACGCCACTGTGTAATATAATTCAGTATCATTTTAAACACGTTTCAAACAAATACTTGAGCAGCTGAATCACTATACATGGACACTGTATAATAATGTTTGACTCATCTTCTTACTGGGGTTTGAATATTTTTGTGTCAACATATTACGTATTGATTGTTCTGTAATGTTTACAAATTAGTTGAATATATTCTATGTATGATAGCTATACTAAATGACTTAACCCTGGATAAAAGAACAAACACGTGTCCTTTAAAACTGCCTAACGTATGCAATAACGAAGTCCAACATAGACAGTCTACTACAAAGAGAAATATAATTTGTTTAAACATTTAGTCAATAATTTGTTACATTCGACCAGAAAAATACACAAGCAAATTGTTTATGTCAATCATGGAAGATTTTTAAGTTAACTTCAAGTCAGTAAAAAGTAGACACAATAAATCACATTCTCTAATTATCTGATTTTTCAAGTGACGAGTTTGAAACTAATTTTTCTGACTCGAGAAGACGTAGCCACTCAAATTAAATTCCAAGCATAGAAAATTTAATAACGGTACACAATTTTATCTAGGTATACAGTTGCATGTAAACTAGAATATTATAATTAACAAACTTCCTTAAGAACGTTCCATATAAACGTATCAAAGTGTAACAGATTGTAGTCGATTTAAACCGCGTCGGACTGAAGAAACGCATTAGAGGGAAAGTGTGCAAGAAACCCTTATTAACAGCAATTAAATCGATGATTTACCGGGTTACGTTGCCGATACACTTTCACAATTAAAAGCGCGCGACGTCGTATAATAAGTCGATGAAAAACGAACGACGAGGCATTGAAAATCGAAATTCTTTTTACACGAAATCGTACGGCGATCAGACAGGCGGATATGAGTTTTTGTCTCGCGCGAGCGATAGGATTCTTCGAGCGATCATCTGTTAAATCGAAGGCTAGGCTCGTTAACACGGTACATTAATTCACGCTGATGCAACAGCTGTTAAAATTATATCGCCTAGGATCCAGTTAGAAAGTATGTTTCCAGTATCATCGTAATTACCGTTTTACCAGCACTTCCTGGTTACGTTGAAACCGTTATTTGGCACAGTGTCTAGCGGAGATAAATTTCCCCGCAGGATGTAGATAGGATGAACCTGCGAGTTGCCGTTCGATCGATAACTATCGCGCGACCAGCGGTTGGCAGAAATCGTTGAGGCAGTGAGTTGTCTGAAGCTTCAGACTTTTCTTGCCATTTAAATATTCTGCACGATGAACAATGTTACGAACATGTGAGTTGATAAGGATACCAGTGTTAATATAGAATTTGGTGGGTGGATTGGGCCTGTTGAATTGAAATGTTTACCACAGTGAACAATTTTATACAGACTGTAATATACTGACATTGACTTTTACAAGTACACATGTGAACCTGCAAGGATTGGTTCATTTGAATTAAAATATTTATCACACAGAAAAATTTGATATTGACTATAATATACTCAAATTGACTTTTACAAGTATGTGAACCGCCAAGGATACTATATAGTATTAATTTAGAATTTGGTGGGTGGACTGCGTTATAGGAATTTAAATGTTTATCACAGTAAAAAATTCTATATGTAGTACGATAGACTCAAACTGAATTCAAAATTATTTGTGTTACATGTAAAAGACTTCCAATGCAAAGGATTAATTATAGCACGAATTAGGGCTCATCCTGTACAGACGGAACAGCTCACAAAGAACGGTTAAAACCTATAAATTATTCGTTACAAAAATATAAGTATACTACTCAATACAGTATTCCTTGATTCCATATTAATAAATTATTCAGCCCCGCTATTGTTTCTTATTACATGGCATACTTTCCGATAGATCGCTGCATAATTCAGACCTAACGTGCTCCGTATCGTTTGAATACACCATGTTAATGATTCTCCACAGAGTATCCCACGCAACTGTATTTTAAAACCGCTGACAGATAGAAGAAAGTATTATAAAACTGAACAGTTTCAGACGTACTGCGTTCTTATAAAAACTTGAATCCTTCTTCACTTCTTACAGGCTGAAAAAATGATTAGAAAATCACATCTAAAAATTCGTGGCATGGGAACGATTTGAAAGGAGTTACAAAACCGTCGTTCACAAATGGCTATGTTTTTTCGTTGATTTCGCAAACGAGAGTCCCTGTGCGTGGAACCGTACGAAGCAGCCACAACAGTCTCATGAAATTATTCGAAGCCTCGTTCTACGTGCACGTAGCCAGGTCGAATCAACGGCTTGGGAGTTTCTGCACGGTTTTTACACGCGCCGTTTCGTGGCGACCAGGAAATCCGAATACTTTCTAGTACTGACCTACACAGAGGCTGAAAGATGCAGGAGGATCGTTCCGCGATTTCCTCGACGTTTTTTTCGCGTGCAGCTCGTGACGGAGCGGCGAGCAACGACGATTAACGTGCTCTGTTAATGAACCGTGGGCAACCGTTTCTCGCGTTCAACGCCTTACCCGCGATTTAATTAGCTTTTACTTCGTTCCTCATTGCGCGTCTCCAGTTCAGTATCGTTACAAAATCTCCTCACTACGTTACGGAATCCTCTTCTCCCGAACCCACCTGTTATTTCTCCTTGATTTCCACTCTCGCGCCAGGAGCAGGTTGACTGCCCTGGCGGTCACCGATGACCGATGACGTCTCAGAGAAAATTCAAAATCGACGGAATTTCGCCCCTTATGGATCTTTTTTAAATTTTGTATATTTGGAGATCTATAGAGTCATCACTGAGTTATCAATTTTTCGCTGAGAAGTGCCTTTTTAACCTAGCCAATACATGCTAAGAATTTATATCCGTTAGGGCTAAGTGTCTGTGATCGAAACTATTTTCAGCTTCTTTTTCATTCATCTGCTAAAGACACATACTTATCTATAAAACAGTAATGGCATCACTTAAAATAGTTACCGCGATCTAACTGTGAATGAAGTTAATTTGAATTTAATTAACTATTTAAACGACTATGCAAGTTATGTACAACTCAATATCTCGCCTGTTGATTGTTTCCTTTTTCCAATAACCGCCCGTGCTTACCGGGTTATCCAGTTTTACCTGCATGATCTAGTAGCAGTCGTTGATTAATTACATTAAAATTGCAATAATAATACAAAATAACATATATATGATCGAATATTTAAATATTGTTTTTCCTCCGCGATTTCCATTCAAAGCAGGAAATTACAGCGTGCCCTACTGAGTATATCGGTTTTCTCTACAGGACTTAACGTATTATCGATCAATTTCTGCGCTCTCTTCTTTACTCATTCTTTCGAATCATCTACTAACGGTTCGTCATACAAATCGAGGCCTCTGCACAGGAAAGAATACCTACAAATTCTCCATGGCAACAGCGCGTAGAAGAAGGTGGTCTTAATTTGCTATACTCCAATTACCGCGTTCAGTTAACACGTAATACGCACACTTCTCCGCGATCGTCTTTTTCGAATAGTACAGAAGTAGGTGATTCTGCGTGAAAAAGTACGTCAATAACGTGGAATCAAGTTGTAACGTACGAGGCTTCGGTTCTGAGAAAATTGAATTCGAGTACTGGTGGTGTACATGGTGCTATTGATAAGTATTACAACAATCCTGTCACTGTCATAAATATAAATGCTATTATTTTGTTACGAGATGTAAATTTTCATTTCTAGCAGTCTATAAAAATATATATCTCAGTATTATAAAGTACATCGTTCGTTTCTTTCATTTGACGAGTTTGGGATAGCTGGTTGCTCTCAAATCCTCTAATTTATTTATTTAATTGATCCAGCCATTTGAATGAAATTAATAATAAGAATATAAATTTATTAATGATGGGCAGTTTGAAGTACACGTACAATACCGTTTTTAAGTATTCGAACGTTCCTTCTAGTGAATTGATAGAACAAGTATTTATACATTCCTTTATGTAAATGCTGATGCAAGTAGAAGAAACACAAAAAAAGTTATATTTTTTGCTAACAAAAAGTGCCATATTTCAATGATTGCAAATTTACATCTGGTATTATACCGTAAATGGTGTCTACTATCAGGTTATGCTGTAAGTATATAACATCGTCTCCTATCTTATAAATATACATTATATACGTGAATAATTACAATAGCTTAGATTACAACAATGTACAAAAATTCATGAATGTAGTATAAAAAAGCTTCAGAAGTAGCGCGAAATAGCAGTTTTCATTGATTTACTGGACGATCCATACGGAAACACGTTAATTTATGCATATTTCATGCAAAATCGCTTATTTTTCGGTAGAAATAACACGAAATAGCAGTTTTCATTGATTTAGTCGACGAATCGTGCTGATATACGCAAATTTATGCATATTTCATGCAAAAATGTTCTTTTTCGTCAAAAAAAGCGCGAAATAGCAGTTTTCATTAAAACATTATTCTTTCATGAAGATGTTTAGTTATTTCCAAAAAAAATCCAAAATATACCAAGAAAGGAGAATACCCCCTTAATGGTCAACAAAAATTCTATTTTACTGTGTACTATAGCGATAGAAAAATATTGAAAAGAACTGTAACCAATCCAGAATATTCAGAGTTAGAACTTGCTATCCAACGAATTCTGAACGATGATGTACGGTCGAAGAGGAGGGGCACGGAATATCGATGATGGATCCTCGGGAACACCGTTATGCTGATTCAGAATGGCCGATAATCGAATAGTGACGAGGTGAAGGTGGCACGTAGAAACACTTATCTCGCATACCAGATTTCCTGCGAGTATAATCGTAACGTTGGCGTGGCCAGCTTAGAAGACGCTGACTTCCTGTCGATTGCAGCTAACGGGTCTTCCGGCCCGTTCGACCGATCACTCGCTCGATCGCCGCGCTTTTCTTTCGCCACGTTGCATTCAACGAGAGTACGAGCATCGAACATCCCCGTTTGTGTCGAATAATCAACGCTCTCCTGCAAATGACTCCGTGATCGAGCGATTAGGAGAACGACCTAATTATACCCTTTGAAATGGAATCGAGACGCTGCATGCAATACCGTTACCGTTATCGAGCTGTTCGACGTTTCACATGTAATTGAAGCTTCTAATGATTCGTATGTATGAACGACGTGATGAAAGATGCTTTCCACGCCTGTCATCGAAATCAAATGATGCTTTTCTCAATGGAACATGTTTTGCAGAGTTTCTTTCTGCTTGCATGTATGTAACTATAATTTATGAATTCAGGGATAGATTCAGTGACAGAGTTTATGAATGAATTTTGAAGTATTTCTTTCTTCTGTGTTGTTCATTAATTATGGATGATAATGACTTTGTAATGAGGTGGTATCTCGACCATATTATCAAAAGATTGTTTGTAGAATATGAGAAATAGTTGAATTAACTGCTGAATAGCACCAATCATGAGGTTTTTATAGATATTAGCTATTATAGTGATATTTCGTCTCATGCTGTCGGTTCTTTCATGCGAAGACACTGCAGTAGCATGTGGCAGCCGTAGGATTGATAGCACCATCAGTTCTAGCTTGGAATTTTAAGCTGAGAACGCCTTCCAGCAGACTACGGCCTTCCCCCACTCTAGGGTCATTCCCCTCGTTTCAGTTCCCTACAGTTCGCTCCTCTTTCTCCGACGATTCATCATAGTCCCAGATCACAGCCTATATGAGGGGAATGGACCTAAAGTGGGGGGAAATCACAGCTCCGATGACCAACACTGCTTTAACCAGTCATCTCAACAAATCTCAAGCTTAAATTACCTGATATTAACAAACTATGATCCTGGTGTATTCTATTTATTTATTCAACGAACACCTGAATCGAAATTAGCCCAACTTGTCTTTCACGAGTCTGTAGACACGTTGAATTACGTCTGATAGACAAAAATCGCTGATAGAATTTCTTCTTCTTTATACGTAATTCAGTACTGCTTCAGAACCACCATGTATCAACCGTAATATAGAACCTCTGAAAACAGTCACCAGTGTTTTGTTAGCATTGACCGTGTCCAGAGTAGCTTAACTTTTCTACTACAAGCTACTTCGAAAGAAGGCGAACGCTGCGTGCGGCCAAGCTGCACCAGCACACAGTAAGCCACTGCACCGAACGCCCATGTGCGTCGACAGTACACTGTAAGCAGCTTTGTCAAACGTCTACAGACACCGATAGCAATCAAAGGGTTACCTTCACCGATCGGACAAGAGCTTGTGCTTCTACCGGCAACTTTGTTGATGACAGAGTTTCTTTTTAACGATGGTGGACCGATTATGCAGGCCGCTGCACCGAGAAAGAACAATGAAGCGTTGCACAAAGTCGAGCACGTACAACGTCGATGAACTCTCCGTCGCGAAATAATAAACTTTCCCGATTCTTGGGACGTTTCCACGCCGTGGCCGGTGGATGCATACACACCTGTGCACCTATGCACACATGTGCACAGGCTGCAGCTCGTCGCTGCACCATGCACTTCCCACGAGTTTCAGCTCGTCCGACGGTTGCGTCACTTCGTATCCTTGCAATTAGCTGCAACTCCTCGTGCAAACGTGCGTATACGTGTGCGCAGCACGTGCAATCGACGTTCCGTATGCACCCGCAAGGGAACTTTCCAAGAATCGACTATCTGTGACTTGTTTTATCAGGTCATCCCTTAAGTAACGTCGTTCTCTATACCAGAATTAATTGATATGCCAGTTTTTACATATAATTAGGGTTCTCTTACCTACCTGACACTGTTTTTTCCTAATTTTCTCATACGTTCATGTCCTTCTAAATAATGTATTGTACTAAAATTTATATATTTTACAAACAAGGAGTATTAACCAAGTGTTTTCTCCCCATTTTTATGAAACTTGGATAAGATGTAGTAGTCAAAAAACTATTCAATACGTATTTGTTTAGCGACAAGGGTTCGTATTTGGGGGTGAAAATAGCCCTTAAAGTCGAGGGTGGAAAACCTATTTGTCGAAATATCTAAAACACTATTCGTGGTAAAATAAAAGGGTAAATTGGTGAGTCGTGTATTTTTAAATATTGAATTTATCCACTTAAACAGTTTCTGTAAAGGTCGAGTATAGCTATTTGCACCGTGGAAGTGGTGTTGATGGTAGGTTTGTAAGGTTTGCCTAAAAACGTCATCCGTGACGTCCATCACGAAATTAACCCCTGAGACTATAAATTAACCTCTTTTCTGCGTTGACAACGGTGCACAGTGCAACGTCATTAAATAATAAATCGATGTCTGCGGTGATTTATCACGGTTCTCAGTTACGCGGCAAGGTATGCCACTGCTGTGCCACAATTCAGCCGCAGAAACCGTAAGGAATTTTATGGGAACCGGTGTATATCCTATACATAGTAGACCGATGTTATCTTCCGCATATTTTCCATTCGACGATAAGCTTCGTCGAGTCGCACATAAATGTTAGAGTCGACAATCAGCTTCACAATTACACTGGGTGGTTCTAATACGAACCAGACTGATTTTTTCACGAAAATGCTTTATTACACAAACTCATTGACAAGTAGAATTCAAAATACTCTCTATTTGATTCATTATAAATTTTCCAAGGTACTGAGAATTTTTTTATGGCTTCTTCAGAGAAGGTTTTTGATTTTGTGCGAATAGGAAAAATGACTAATGCGTGTAATGCAATAACTGTATACTACAAAAATTGTATATCATCTGAAAGATCCATTTTTTTACTATTTTTTAATGAAAAGTATTAGTTCATTTAATTTTTTGTGAAACGTCTATTGTGGACGGAGCGAAAAATTGATGACAGTCATGTAAATCTTTAAATGGGCAAAATTAAAAAAAACTAGAAGGCGAAGGACATTTTCGATTTTGAATAAGGCCCTTTGGATGTTTCATTTATGTTCAAACGACTTAGCAACTCAACTTTCTGTCATTTCTTTAACTATTGAGTCCCATCTTCGCCGAATGTGATTACCATGATTGCGTAACGATCTTTGCTGCTGCGTTGAAACTGTTTTACTTTCTCTAATTATTCCCTCGTTTCTCAGGCTACTGTGTCCTCAAATTGCAAGCATTCTTAGACGCATACAACAAGATTAAAAAATCAGTGTACGCTTAATAGTTAGAAAATTCATACGGTAGCTATAACACGTTAGTCAAATCGGATTTTGTTTATTTTAATAGTAGCTGCAGTTCATTGTTACGAACATTAGACTTCCAGGTACGACTTCAAAGTTCTGCAATTTCGCTTTGACTTTTCAATTAACAAATATACTACTCTATAGACCGCCAATATTATATGTTATAATATAATATAATTATACTGTTGAATTACATTACATTATTTAATAAACATCTTAATTTTAGCAGAGACAGTTCATTCGAATTGTTCCAATAAATTATGAATATCACAGTGAATAGTGTCCTTCACCCATTTTAAAAATCGTCATTCTTTTTCAGAATTAGGAAATTTGTTTTCTATTTTACATATTGCTGATTCATAGTGGATATTGTGACTAATATTTTCAACCTTCACTATGTACAATACGTTTCCAAAAAAGAATGGCGAAACTTCAGAAGCGTATAATACTTTCATAGAGGAAGAAAAAATATATAATTACCAAAGTTCTTAAAATTAACCCTTTAGATGTTACAAGCCCTTAAAAGTGCTTCATATATTGACACCACTCGTGCGGAGGATGCTTCTGAGCGTTCAAGTACACTTATTAACCAAGTTTAACAACCTTCCACACGAGACGTACGGTTTCGAATCAAGCCACTTACGATAACCATTCGTCACATTTTAAGTATCCACGTAGAACATTCAAAGGGTTCATTTTAGGAGCTGTGTTGATTAAATACGTTTTATTCATACTCGAAAATACTGTATGCTCCTAAAGTTTAACCACTCTTTTTAGAACCATGCTACATAATTAAAAAACAAGATTCGGAGCTTTTGTTTGTTGTTTCTTAACTTTTCGCCGTACAAACAAGTAACTTAACCGCTTCTTTCTGTTTCAGGAATATGCTGATAAGAGAATTGGCGGCCGTGTGGGTCGCCGTCCTCTTGTGCCATCTTCAGCTAACGGAGTCTCAGGTGAGCGCCCAATTATTATTCATCGTGAACCTTATTGCCCAACCATACTCCCCTGCATCGATAGCTTCACGTTCCTCAGACTGTATCTTGTACTCTAACCCAACCGACGATCATCAGGGTTTTTGCAGAAAGCCTTTTCAGAATGGTCGCGAAACAGCTGAAAGCCGCACGGTATGCAAATAGCTCGGGCTTGCATCGCTATAGCAGGGTATTCCGACGACCTTGTGGTGACGCATCGATGAAAATACCTCGACGATCAAAATTCTCCACGGTTCGCGAGAAATTCTGCATGCTCTTCAGATTCAAACGCGCTGCTCCTCTGAACCCTCAAGATCTTAAGCTTCGAGAGCAAAAAGGAGCATAGAGTTTATACTATAGTTCTTTAACTGTGGTGAGCTTGAAATGAAAATATGGTCGTTCGTTATTTGCATCTACGATCAGTATAACGATTGTGGTTGAGACTAGTGGTTGTATCCATTTTTATAAGTGAAACTTATTATTCTGCTTGGAGGATCGACATTTCATTGTTAACATTAGTATTATTTTGGATGGAGTCTGCTCCGAGATTGATAGATCACCTTTACTTTAACCACCTCAGGGACGAGTTTATTAAAGTTCAGACAGGAGATTCAACTTCTTTTCATTTATATTCAACATGGACCAGCTATTCGTAGCTTTGAATATAAAAGGAAAATTTGAAAAAAATATCAGACATCTGTGAGAAAAGTAATGTACACACGTGTGGCTATTAGATATTACATATTTCTAACAATATTTAAATTACAAAAAAATCTACATGTTGATATGAGTCTGTGTCCCTAAACAAGTTGTATAAAATTATACATTTCAGTTTACCAACCCTGTGAATAGACAGCTTCAATTATCTAAGATACTAACAATAGGGTTATTCAAAATTAAATTTCAATAAAATACTTTATTGAAGCTTATACAGCTTCCGTAACGAACAAAATTCACCTTAGAATGAACCTGAATATTACCTATAAAATGCCTCCCATCAAGCACAGTGAGTTTCATCTGAAACATTCTTTAACACATTCTATCGTCTCCAACATAATCACATAGCAAAATCAGCCTCTTAACAGTTCATTAAACTTTCACAAACATCTCACACAAATTGACTGTAATGTATCTTATATGTATTCTTCATTTTCCAATCTATTAACAAAAATTTCTTTCATAAATACAACAATAACTTCTTTCTCTCGGGCATATTGATCTGTTAAAGAATTAAAATGGAACACCGTGTGTACCTGGATCGCAGCTAGATGACTCAGTGTGATCATTCGAGATCCAAGAGGCTCACGCGACGACAATTTAAGTCGAGAAACGGAAAACGGCCGGTAGGGGGTCGAGAATTCTCGTTCTTGGGCAGGAGATAAGAGGGTTGCCTAGATTTCTTGAGAAATTGAACCGTGGATTATGAAGTAATTGGCATGTCGGCTCCACGGGAGTTAACCAATGGCTGCCTCGTGTACACGGGACCTGGATGTGTGAGGTGAAAGTGAATTTCAGCAAGTTCGCGTACACGCGCCGTGTGCCTTATCCGACGAACGAACGAACGAACGAACGAACGATCTTACGATTCGAGCAGTTACAACACTTTTGCTATAGGAAGCGAGACGTTGAAGAAATCGTACAATTGCTAAACTAACCCCGAGCTTAGGTTCTACGTACTCCTCGACCTCCCGACGTGCGAACGAGAAATCATTCATAAAAGAAGAACAATGCCATTGTTGGTCAACTGCTTTGTTTCTCGTCTATTTCTACTCTAATTCAATAAGTTTGTTAGATTATGGTTGCATTTTGAGTACGACGCCTAGAAGATGTTTATTTATGGGTGATTTCAAAATTTTATTTAAGTTTGGAATGTTTCTCATGGGATAAAGTGTAGAGACGTTTTGAAAGGCGAGAATGGGAGTAAAGGTGATTTCACACAGAAAATTGCGATGCTGCAGGTATAGCTTAGATTGTTAGGTTTAGAGTGAGGTAACTACATAATGATAGTATTATTGTTTGTGTGGTTTAATGTACTTTAATGGGGGTTATACGGCTTCGGTATATAAGAGAAGACGAATATTTTAATGTAGAAAAAGAAGCAGATGTAATGTAACGTCGTTGGTCAACTGTGTTTAATATTCTTATTGCATTAAAATACAAACAATAATTGGACCAAAAATTCGTTCTGTCTTAAAGAAAGTATTCAAAAGGAATGAACGAGATTTGAGGCCATCTAGACAGCGTATGAACGTAACATAGCAACTTATGCCGTCTATTAGAATGAGCTATTATAAGAATAATTATTAAAATCGTCTTCAATGAATTAGAAAAATAAATTTGAAGAGTACATAAAAAAGAATTCATGTTTCTGTTTTATGAAAACCAAAATGGCGAAATCGTGTACATTGTGCACCCATGCACGGAAAGGCACGTTTCACGAGAATTGCTGTATCTCGTTCAAGTATCAACATTTTTCAATGCAATTTTAAATACAGAAAGCTCAATATACGTTCCAATAAACGCTGAAATCTCACAAGAATCACATTTTTACTGTTTCTGCATTTGAAGCCCAAAAGAACGTCCATCCTTCAGGCTACTCAGAGTACTATAATCTCTTAAAAGAAGACAACGCGTCATAATACTTGAGTGTATCAGAAAAAGTAATAAACGTTGACAAGAGAAAAATATAAATTCCAAGCATGCAACGTTCGATTCGAAACGATCCTAATGGCGTGTCTCGAGGAATTTCTGGCGACCGCTTTTCAAGCGTTTCCTGTACCTCCTTGCAGCTCCTGCAAGAATGCAGTCACCGTTATGTCACTGATATTCTGGTACAGGCTCGAACCCGATGAAAAGGAGCCTCGAGAACCCGTCGTCGTCTTCCACGTACGAATCGCGAAACAGTTTCCACAGAAGATACGCGCAAAACCGAGATCCCCCGGTAGATTGCTTCTTCACTTTCTCCTCGGGGAATAAACAATGTGCGGCTGCATCACCTCCGACACGTTGGATCCGCGTCATTTGATGATTAGACCATAGATCCTTCGGACTATGCTTTCATTTCCCTGAAACGGAAAAGCTGTTGGGTTGAGTCATAAATAACTTCCAACGTGTAACAGAGTTTCTTATTCCTAAAAGTCATATAGTTTATCCGGGATACTGATTTTTGCTTCGTGTTTGAACGTGAGAATTCTTAAAACGTAGACATGCTGCAGAAGCAACAATAATTTTCGTCAAATTTAAGAAGACGAATGGGAAGTTGTTTATGACTAAACCTAATACACTACTGGCGAAAAGTTTGGAATCACTTGTTGTTTTGTACAAAAATCGAAGGTCCTGCTAAATTTTGTACTGAGTCATTGTTAATATGCCAGATGTTGACAAAATAGTGTATTTTGAGAACGTTTAATTTAAAGGCGTTCATTTTTGCTTAAAGAGATCCTGTTTCTCTTAATTCACGCGGGGATTCCAAACTTTCGGTCGGTAGTGTACTTTCTTCGTCGCCATTTATTATATTGTACCATGTGATCCTATAAGTAATGTCGTTTCTTATGTTATAAAACATACTTGAAATAAGTATGAATGTATTATTCAGTCAGAGATGTATATTATTTAGAATTTGGCAATTGAAATTTGGAATATCACAAAAAGACCTGTAGTCAACAATCTTGTAAATTGGGCGCATTTTTTGGTGAAAAATATCATGGTAGCGTTTGAATAACTGAAAATTTTTCAGACGTGTCAGGTACTACCTGCTCAGGTGGCTCCACAAGTTTTTAGTTGATAAACAATTCAATAATACTAATCGGTTGCAACAAACTTAAAATAAACTGTTTTGAAACCATAGAAATTTGCTGAAAATCAAGTTGAAGAACTGTCCAAATAATGTAACAAGAATACCAAAATTAATGATCAATTAATTGAGAAATAAAAATGAGTGCAGTTGTTGAATTACTTACGCTAAGAAGTTACATTTGAAAACGACGTTACTTATGGAATGACCTGATATATTACGATTGTCATCCTTTTATGTAATCCTCGTAACTCGGTTCATTTAGCTTTCCCGCGCAATTCTTTGGTACGTACATAGCTCCCACGCGCAGCAGTTTCGGTATTTCGTCATTGGTTCGCTAATTGCTAGATCGAGCGCGCGTTAATGATTCTTTTTGTCGGCGAAATCCGTGCCACGAATGCAAAACTATTAGGTCTTGCTTGTTTTTGTGTTAGAATTAACGAGAACGAGTTAAAAGCTTTTTTAACCCTTTCGAAATTTATTATACGTTGTAGAATGTAGATTGTTAACTGTTCAGTTATTTATATTACAAGAAACTGGCAAATGATCAACTACTAATTGTAACTGAACGTGAGTTCGTGGTGTAAGTTACAAAGTTTTGATCGATTCATCGACACTAGTCTTATTTTTTCTAATCATAACATGTATTATTAACATCTTCCGAAAAGAATTTATTACAGTTGGAAGAATATAATTAAATTTTGTTTAATTATATTTTTTCAACAAAATGCATAACATTTCCCACAAAAAGAAAATGAACAAATTCAGAAATCTCTGTAGACAGATACCAATTTAAAAAAAATTAAACGTACACATATATGTGTATTAATACGAATGAAAAGGTTAATTACTACGAATCTAATTTAAATTCACACATGTGTAATAAGATTATACTTAATGTCGTTTTAACTTAGAGAAGCCGCAGCTACGACTTTATTATAATACTAATTTTTATGTTATTCCTTGCTTATTGAAAATTATTAAAATATTGTATTTCCAAAGACTTTAATCAATTCAACACTTTAAAAACAGTCTTATTCGACACGAATACGTATTCACAGTCCACAATAAAAATTTTCTTTGAATTTTCACGCGGGTACACAGCGCTGAAGGAACTATCTAACATCAACCGAGCCGAAGGTGCGCAGGTGATTTTTTCCAAGCGATCTATTCACGTCTGTTCGGTGAAATAAATTATAGCTCGAATACGCAGACCTTTCTGAGCTCCCACGCTATAGACCGTTTCTAATGCGTTCCTTTTCCACTTTGTTGCAGGTTCCTAGCACGAATGTCTTCACCTGTCCGAACGGTGAGTAACTTGCTGCCTTTTTCCAGCTTTTCTATAGTCACTGGCGCAGGTAGCCGTTAACCTGAAGCTTTTACCTTGAAAAGGTCGCACCTGGTGGCCGTGTACCTGGTCAGGTAGTCCTCGAAGCGTTCGGACCGAGGTCACGCCTTAAAATGGTCCAGCGTTGCCTGTCACTGGGGACAGTGTAACAGAGCCCGTCGATTTGTTTCGTGAAACATATTTCTTCGAGCCGCGGAGAAAAATCTCGAAACACAAAGCACGTACGGTGAATAAATCAGACAAGAGGGACAACGGGGATAAGAGTTCGGCCGTTCGTAACGTTGCTCCACTTTTCCTCGGTGCAATTAAGTAGGTTGCACGTACCAGTATGAAGCTACTTGATCGTTAACCGTGTTCTGTCGCGTGTGGATGAAACGTTTCGAGTCTTCCCGGAAGAAATCGCGAGAAGAGTTCCTCTACGTCCGAACAACCGTGAGCCGAACGCTCCATTATCCGAACGTCCTGTTATACAAGCAATTCACAATATAATGGCGATCAACAGAAATGTCGATTGTAAGAAAACGTGTTATCCAGAAGATTTAATTGGATTTTATAGAAATTCCCTGGTCAGGTTAATTAGATAGCCGCACAGTTAAATGATTTATTGTTCATTGAATATTCTGGTATATAAACAATTCATAATATAATGTCGTTTGTAAGAAAACGTATTATCCAAAAGGTTCAAGTGGATTTTGTAGAAATACCCTGGTTGGACTAATTAGATTTAATTATTGTCCAGTGAGGTGTTGAATAATATGAAAGTTCTAAATACCAGCACAGAGATGCTTAAGTGAAAGTTGTATAAAATGTATTAATCAATGCAACTCTTCATAGTTTATGAGGTATTATGGCGTCCTTGCTGGAACTCCATTGGCTTAGAAGACATTTTCATTCTAATGTTGTCGAGTGTTGAATAAATGAAAGTTGTGTAAAACGTATTAATTAATGGAACTCTTCATACTTTATGAGAAAGTATCATGGCGTTTGTATTGCAATTCCAGTGGTTAAGAAGATATTTTATTTCTGTTGTCGATAGACTACGAATGTTTATGCAAATATACATTTTTAGAGTTCAATATTTTTTAGGTTAATGCAGTTACAGAAATGAAACCTTGGACAAAACTGTATTTTGTTCTGTAAATATTTAAAAAATGTACTCTATTTTTTCACGGTTTTAAATTTGCGTTTTCAGATTTTTGGGTACATTAAATTGCAACACACCAGAGATTATCAGTCGATCACATATAAATTGCTTTTTACAGATTGCTGCTATTCAGTCGGCAGCGTAAAATTACATTTTCAATAGCTTGATACAAACAGAAGAATAATGAATTGATAGTCTCATTTTCCTCTGATTTCTCTAATGTAAAGGAATTTTCATGCGATTGCTGGTTACACACGCTCGTTAAAACTTCATTAACAGCTTCCTACCATAATATCGCACATATATTTTACAGCAATTTCTGTAAATAATACTGTTTTACATTCATGAATTTTTTATGGCCACACACTATGTTGTCTGCAGCACAGAGCTGGCTATTATGTTTCAACAAGAATTTCAAATATATCTACCACTATATGCACAGTCTACTGCATTTACGCGGATGTAATGAACTACTTCTGAACCTAATTGCTGTTTTAAGTTGATTAGTACATTAAAAGATAAATATTTCCACTAATAAACAAATTCAAGTTGATCATGTTATGTGTCTGTTAATTAATAAAATCGGACAGACATACGAGGAACGTTAAAGTTAATCAAAACTAACACTTCGACTGCCATGTGTGGGTGACACTTACAATTAGATTAAATCATTATTTGATCACTATATCACTATATATTGACTATAGTAAATATATGTAATAAAATCGAACAGAATCAGTGAAAAATTATGAAAGTTACTAATATTACTGATGAAAGCGGATAGAATTTCAAGTTATATTCATTATATATAAAAATTTAGAAAATCTGTCATTTTCAGCTAATAAAGCGTGCCACCCAGTGTTAAAATACTAGGCTTTGTAACTGATCCATTAACAATTCTAAACAATTTGAAACAAATTAGTATCATCTCTTTATTATATCGAACATCGAGTCTTTCTCTGTCTTTCGAAAACACTTTTTAACATCTCACTGAAGACCTTGAAAACCCATTCAATCTTCGAAGGTCCGAACAGTTAACTCATAAAAAATCCAATGTCCATCGAAAACCTGAAACCAGTTTAATTCCCGCTCCGAATGCTGGAGCCGAAAAGAATTCTCGAAGGCCAAGAACTGGAAGTTCGCGGAATAATTCCGAAATATCTCCTTGAAAGCGTGAACGACCCTCGGATGCACCCGACCTCGGAAGCGATCACGCCCTAATGGTGGAAGCCCTTCAGGATGTTTCATCTTCGGCACCTGGCCCGAAATTCTCGACCCGCTACAAAATAATAGTCGGCCGAGGATCGGGCAGGTAGGCAGGCGAGGAAGACCAAGAAACGAGACGGCATTCCTAAACCGTGAATCCTTCTCCCTCTTTTCCTGCCTCTTCGTGGTCGAGGCGCATCCTAAAAATACACCACGTTGGATTCGCGTCACGGTTATCCACCTTCCACGAGGAAACTCGACCGAGAACACCGGAGAACGGGATTCCAAAAAGTGGAGCATCCGGCAGCGCGGTCGTCCTTCTCAGATCACTCGATCATCCGTCCTCCATGGAATGTACATATATATGTATGTCTCATATGAGGTGGATGAATCTGTCGAAATGCAGACGACACAGTCAGGAAGGATTAGCATCTTCAGGTCTGACAAGGAAAGAGCACGACCTTCGGAACACCTATTTGGTCTAGCAAGGAACATCACCCAATTGACACACTTCGATTTTGTTGAAACTTGGTACACAGACAAAACATTTGAAAATATGTTACACGTATTTTTTTTTTATCTGTGGATATTTATGTTTAGGGGTGAAACTTCCCTTCAAAGTTGCGGATGAGAACCTTTCAAACCGAATAACTTAAAAACTAACAAACATAAAAAAATGGTACACACAAAAATAGACTGCATTTTTATGAGGAATAATATGACGCAAGAGAAATTTGAGCAAATTTATAGACGGCGCCACAGTAGCCAAAAAATCACATTTCTTGTGGATACAAACATTAATATCTGTTGACAAAAAAAAGCACCTGTCAAATATTTTCGAATGTTTTACCTATATGCCGAGTTTCATCAAAATCGACGCGTGTCAATTCGGTGACGTTCCATATAAGTCTAAACTTTAAACAATTACAGGAGACTCTCAAAGTAATAATTTTGTGAAGTCATAGCGCAATGCTCTTCGTAATATGGTCAAAAGACTTTAAACGTGATTTTCTCCCATATTTCGGAGAGGTGCGCACTATAACTTAGAAAAATGATTACTTTCATGGTCCCCTATAATTGTGCAAAGATTAAACCAAATAGGTATTCCGAAGGTTGTGCGCTGTCCTTCTGAGACTTTCGATTGTGGTCGCACAGCATGACGGTGGACACGTGGCAGAATATTTTTATTGTAACGAGCGTTGATTGTGGCAAAAAGAATAATAATAGTATTTATAAGTAGAGCAATGAACATACATACAGTACAAGAAAAGAAGAATAAAATACTTAAACTAGATTAAAGGCTTTAATAATAGAACACGCGCCATCTAAACAATGAATACAAGTAGACTGCGGATGTTTCTGCAATTTAATATGTCTAAATTGGAGCATGATGGAAATTTAATAACTTAGCAAAATAAAAATTATGGATTGGAAGGAGCAAATGCAATCTTGTTGAAGTTCCATTTATTTAACTGTATCAACTATTATTATTCCACACACAGCGAATGATTTTTATTGGGAATATACTGCAGTCAAAGGGTTAAGTCTAATTCCTTCCACTGTGAAATCTATATATTAATCGTAAGCAGGTCTTTGACAGTTATTTTGAAAGGTTGAAGATTGTTACAATTTTATAATGCGGGAATATTGTTAAAGTATGTAATCATATGAATTTTGAACTGAAAGATAATTAAAAATCGAAGAAAGAAGTACTGAGAAAATAGAAAGAGCAGATATGAAGTATTCATATAGGTATCTCTTACGTTAATGTGTTTAATATTTATTTATTTTTAAACAACCAGTATTTATCAATATTACGTATATACTTGTCTGTCATATCGTGATTGGATAATTTATACTCAAATCGTATGTTTTGGTTCTCTTTACTGATATCCCTGACGTACTTTATCGATTTTTCCCAAGTCTTTTTGGTGCAGCGATACAAAAGGGTTATTTTCGTTATTTTATAGTTCTCCGCTATCTAGGTAGGTAAACGATTCAGGTTGGATGTAGGCTGTCTGTTTGATTTTTTCGGAGTAAAACGGGTTCGGGTACATTGAAATGCGACAGAGTATGGCTTGCAAAGGACCTTGTTTAATACTCTACAATTCTGATTCTTTTGAAACTTTACTGGTTTCTAAAGGTGTCTGATCCTTTTCCTCTGACACTGGAATTATCAGATGATCCCATAAGTAATGTCGCTTCGTCGCCTACGTCAGATACACACAGATATATTATTCATGTGATGAACGTATGCAAACTTCACAATACGCCTTTGAAAGAGCATTCCTCCTGTGGTCTAAATCGAACACTCGAAGAATTCAGATCTATATCCTCTGTGCTGAAAAACGATACAAAATGAACACAAGAGAAATTCTTACGTTTTTTTAACTGTTTCTACTTGTAAGATTAGTCTCGTTTAGATCGTTGTACAGGCTCATAAGAATTTTGTTTGAAGCCAGTGTATTTTGTGAAATACACTAACACAATAATTCTCACACATTCTGGGTATTCATCCTAATTGTCTGCAAGATTATTAAAATGCTTGCGAATCTTTATACCTTGTCAAGTCACAGAAAAATGAATTCCCTGTAAGAAATTGATCTTGATAGACCTATGTTATGTTCATTTTCTTTCAAACTATCCTGGTTCATAGAACTTCATAATCTTCCTATAGTTTCAGAATGTACTAGATCACATTCTGTCTACTTTTGTAAAGTACAAAACAAACCGCAAAAAGATTCAAAAGTATAAAGTCATAACGTTTCGATAACCTACTTCTTTAATGTAACTGATAGAACGTTAATGCGCAGCCGTAACAATTTATGGCCGAAGTACCGTTCAACCTACGGGAGATACAACGAAAACCATGGACTCCTGTCCAGAAAACTGTAGACCATTTGAAACTACGAAAGGGTTAACGATATCTCGTCGAATCGTTCTCAGAGCCGGTTCCGTTAAGCTCTGGCACGCGGAATGGAATTTTTCAACCATTGGATGCTTCCCGGTGAAAAATTCCAAGGGGACGCTTGAAAAATCACAAGAATGAAAATGATGCATCCGTCGATTTTTCCGGAGCATCGAACGATACGGAGTCTTTGCGGAGAGTTGCATGAGGTAATGTCGACATGAAATATTCCGTGTATGTTAGCTGGGACGAGAAATGCTAATAGGCGTGAGGAGAACAGCACACGCGGTACGAGCATGGCCGTTTGACCTTTTAAAAGAAAGGAAGGCCAGCATCATGTCTTTCGTGGCGAGTCCACGCAAACTGCATCGAGAAATCGTCGAACTATCGATGGTATCAACACGAACGCGGAAAAAGCAGCTTCATCCATCATTAACGAATGAAATATGTAAGGAAATTATATGAGCCACACTGCGTACCTGGACTTTCAGCACATTCCTCAGTTTTACTATTCAAGCAACGGTGGAATAATTTTTTCTAATTTTTATTTTATACAGTTGATATGGAGTTGGGTCCATAAAGGTTCTATAATAAAGAGATCGCCCAGGATAGAGTAGAACGCGTTTAGTCGTAACACTTTTGATTTTAAACTGCCCGAAGAACCATAAAACAAGTAGGATAGTCGGCGAGGTGGTTCGCGTCGATCTCACGTGGCACCAATCGATTTCTCGGTAACGTGGTACCAGTTTGATGGACATCCGTGAACCACTCAGCCGAAGAATAGAATCGTAAGCATTTTTCTACACTTTTCTCTGAAGAATCGCAGGAAATTTTGTAAAATTCTGGAAAAACTTTTGTACGTCCCTCAGGTACTTCGAGTCCAATGGTAAATGAGTACTTGAATTGCAAATGTTTACTATGATCGCATCACAGAGTGGTGATGCTAACGAAAGTGAACAAAAAAAGCTTAATGAACATGGGTCCTTAAATTAACCTTTTGAGTGTTTTAAAACCTGGAGCATTCGTATATTGGTACACTCTGTGCGGAGAACGCCTATGGGCGTTCAGGGAATGCACTTATTAAATAAGCTCATAAGTCTTCCGCACGTGACGTAACGTGATTCTCGCGGACGTATAGATCATATGACTCATATAAATCCAGTTATATATGAATTCTAATATAATATGATTTACGTAAATTCATATGAATAATAAAGTTATTCAATCTGTTAGAGAGCTTACACTACGTAAGATCACATGTCTCGGGCAGAAGATCAATAACCGTATTCATTAAACACTTACCTGAACGCCGATGGGCGTTTCTCGCACGGAGGGTAAGAACCTACCTAAGAGGACCTATAGCCCTCAAAGGATTAATTTTAGGACTCTCGCTGACTAAACACTTTCTACTTCTTTTTGAAGCTCTAACTCCCTGTTAAGGTTGGGTTTCATCCCCTGCTGTATCTTGCCTCTTGTACCAACCGTATGATTGTTAACTTGTTAGCTGTACACAAGGAGCGTGTAATAAAGACGAATCATCACTACTGTTGCATGACACGAAATGATTTCCGTAAAAATTTGGTTACGAGTGCAAAAATACGCGCCAAGCGAAAACGATGTCCGAATCGGAACGGTCAACATCGTTCAGCACGAGGAGACGTTTCACTCGTCTCTGTTACAATGTTTCCAATTTACCCGGCGACCTACCTTTGACTCTGTGTGTGCATCGCACTAAAAACGATCGAGGTCGTTGTGTCCGTCACTGTCTGTACAGGTCACCGGTTAACCGCGTTTCCTGCATCGGAGACACATCAGAAGCTTCACCTGTTGCGAATCGATCAGCCACGCGACTGCTACCCCACCTGCGCGCTAAACCTCCCCTATTGTCCGAGTCGCTCGAAATCGATCTATCCGTTTAAAAGAACGTTCACCGTTTAATCTCGAGTTCTTCGGTTAGACAACTAAGCACGTGCATAACCGACCGATGAGATAAAACAAGAATGCGTCGTTTGTTTCGCAGGATGGGAACTGAGAGGCATACACTGTTACAAATTCTTCAACATCAGGCACTCCTGGGAAAAAGCGGCGGAACTATGCAGAAGGTAAGTGGTTCATTCGTCGATAGTTTGTTCCTGCTATTGCATTGCTGTTCACTTTTATTATAGCTTGATTAGTTTGATTAACAAGTGGATTGCTATTAGATATTGGTTCGGTACCTTCGCCTATGGGTTATGGGGATCAATTGCAGTTTTGGTTAGGTTATAAAACCACCATGTACCAATAGCAGAGAGGAGTGTTAAGGTCTAAGGTTTCCACTTTGAAATCAACTGTTATTATGAGGAAACTAGCTCTGATGCATTTTGGGGACCTAAAACAGCCATAACAACAAAGATAGGGGTATGCAGTCCTCGCAGGGAAAACATAGATCAGACAATTGGGCTTGACAGAATAATGTGGTGGAAGAATGGGTATCGTCGGTGTAAGAAACATAGCAGCATCGTAAACTAGGCAAAATGTAAAACAGACACGTGTGAAGTTTCAGAAGAAGTGATAAAAGAGAACAGGGTCTTAAGAATCTTACAAGTTAGCTGTTAGTCCTTATCCGGGGTCATGTGTTCCAATTCTGAATCAGTTCTTCTTTTCCCTATTGCAGAATATACTTACAATAATTTCTTACACCGACTATACCTACTAAATCAAATCAAATGATCCTCACTAATGTTTGTACTAGTCTCTAACGAAAGTTGCAGACATTATACTGCTATTTTGAATACAAAACAAAAGTACAAACTAACAGTATCAGTACAAGGTCCATGTTTCTATGTTATCCCAAGAGTAGACCTGCATGAAGACTGCTTATTACTACATATTTCAAAATAATTTCTCGTTTAATTTAATATTTGCACGGACTTAGTAATCACCCAATTGGCCAACGTTTGTCTGCCAAAATGTACCCTGAATGCGTAACGAAAGACAGTATTCACAGAAAACGTGGAATGCTCTAATAGTATAGGATTATTACACGGTAGAGTGGAGCAAAGAATCGACGAATTGACTCTCGATTACAGGTACGGCAGCGAGTTGATGGTGGTGGAGTCGTACAGCGAAAACAACATGTCTGCGAGCATGATTGGCCGGCATTTGGATCGTTACTGGTTGGGCCTGGCCTCTCTAGACGATTTACGAACCAACACGCTCGAATCGGCTGCAGGAATGCTCGTCTCCCAATACGCCGGTTTGTAAAATCATGTTTCGCTCCACTGAGACGTCTGAATCCTATTTTTCGGTTGCAGCTTGCTCAGTACGACTTTATGGCGCCATATTCGAATCTCGTGGAACTGTCTCGGCTTTAATCGTAGATTCATGGAAGATATTGTCTATAAATGTGCTAATGCTCTAGTGTGCATCGTCCGGTTTCCATCGGGGTCACGGAAACGCGGAACTGCAACGTATACGGCACCAAGACACACTTTTCCCACAACAATGCACAGATACCGTCCCAGTCCGTCTGCCCCGGTGCAAGTTGCAATTTACTCGTCTGCAGCGTTACATATTTACATAACACATTTCTTTCACTTTGCCTTTCCGTGATCCATTGAAAACCAACTTCCTCGATATTCTTTTGAAGGAAAATGTTTTTTAATACAGTGACGACTGTTCGAAGGCTTTAGAAATTGATCTAAGCATAATTTGTAGAGAGTCTGAGAACACATTGATAAGTGATACTGTGATTGAGGGCTGGCTGATAAATGGTACAATATCTGAGGACTCTGTAGCAATTGATATGGGGTTTGAGAATTCATTGATAACTAACACAAGATTTCAGGATTCTCTGGAGATTGATACAGGATCCAAAAAGTCAGTGACAATTGTCACACAGTCTGAAGGCGCCTGAAATCAACTGAGACAGGTCAAATTCCTGAAACAATGGTTAATTGTAAAGCACCCCAAAAAATATCAGACGTCTGACAACAATGTTCCTTGCAGTTAAACTTTTAGGAGGATCAGTTGACAAGGTTCTGAGTACACACAGATAACTACTGATAACCATCATGAACAGTTATGTACGTCCTGATGAAGTTATCTACATCGTTAAAGAAACTTTGAAAACAGAATTTCTAGAACACTTTGTACCCTCGAATTCCTGAAACAATCGTCACTGTAAAGCACCCTAAAAGAATTTCAGACGTCTGACGATACCATTTCAGTTTATCTGAAATCTTCGATGTGACTACGAACGGAAATAATTTTGTTACTCACGGAATCGTGGTATTCAGGTTTCTGGGCGTCGAAGCAGCCGAATCCGCAATCAGGTGAATGCGTGGACGTCGCATTGACGGACGACCGACAAACGTGGGAATTAACCACGTGTGAATCATTGCTTCCTTTCATGTGCCGTGCCAACGCCTGCCCCGCTGGTAAATTACCACACGCGTGACGCAAATCTAATCGGTCGCGTGACCCCCACGTTTACGATAAATCTGTGTTCAGGTTCGTTTCACTGCTCGAATGGAAAATGCGTGAACTCGGCGTTCAAGTGCGACAAACAGGATGACTGCGGTGATTTTTCGGATGAAATCGACTGTCCGACGAATTGTCAGTTCTACATGGCCAGCAGCGGGGATGTTGTCGAGAGTCCTAATTATCCTCACAAATATGCACCCCTTAGCAACTGCAAGTGGACCTTGGAGGGCCCTCAAGGTCACAACATCCTCTTACAGGTACACACGTCCTGCGCTATGAATTTATTAATCCACTGCGTTGGTAACCACGTTTTGTAGGCGTTTACCTTTCGCATGGCAAAGATTTCAAATGTTATTCATGAAATTATAATGAAAAACGAAGAACAGTGGTAATCGTCAAACAATTTTAATTCTATTGTACTGAACTTCAGTATATCACAAATGATGATGATGAGATAACAAATATGTTCGACCTTTTCAAATATTTGCGAGGCCGAAAATTAAGGGTCAACGAAATGGTTTGACCTTGAAACAGTTACATAACCTCTGCATAAATCAATCTAACTCAATCTAATCTGAATAATGAAGAACTAGTTTAAGTAAAAGTTAAGAGACTGTTTGGATCCAAGTATGACCTGGTTAGGTTAGGTTAAACAATCCTGAAGAACACTTTAAAAGTTTCCGTAGACAGAAGTACGATTCCTATCTACAACTCTGGAGTTAGCTTCTACGTCCTTGGAAGTTCAATGAATCCTACATAATCTTTTCCCTACAGTTTCAAGAATTCGAAACGGAGAAGAGCTTCGACATAGTGCAAATCCTGGTCGGTGGTAGAACCGAGGAGAAATCTGTAAATCTCGCGACCCTATCCGGCAAGCAGGAGCTCAGCAACAAGTTGTTCGTATCGGCCTCGAATTTCATGATCATTAAATTCAGTACGGACTCGTCGGTAGAAAGGAAAGGTTTCCGTGCTTCTTGGAAGACCGAACCACAAACCTGTGGAGGGATACTTCGAGCCACTCCTCAAGGACAGGTGTTAACGTCTCCAGGATATCCTCAGAATTATCCAGGAGGCTTAGAATGTTTATACATACTTCAAGCTCAACCTGGTCGTATTATGTCTCTGGAGGTGTGTAAATCATCCTGAACTACCACGAAGGAGTGTTTAGAGAGTTCTATACATGATCTCCCTTTCAGATCGAAGATTTGGACCTCGAGATGAATAGGGACTACATTCTCATCAGAGACGGGGATTCACCAATGAGCAGACCGATTGCTAGGTTGACAGGAAAATCTGAAGACAATCCTACGGTCATAATGTCCACTGGAAACAGTTTGTATTTGTACCTCAAGACGAGCTTAGGTGACTCCAGACGAGGCTTCAGCATTCGATATACCCAAGGTTGCAAAGCTACCATCATAGCCAGAAATGGAACGGTGCAATCGCCTTCATTCGGGCTGAATGACTACCCTAACAATCAGGAATGCTTGTACAAAGTGAAGAACCCGCATGGAGGACCACTGTCCTTGAAATTCGTGAACTTCAATGTCCACAAGACCGATTACGTGCAGGTACCTGTGACATTGCAGCTTGAAAATTCCAAATCACATTAATTCATCGTTCTGAATACTAATTTATGAATGTGTTGGCTAGATATATGATGGTTCAAACACCAATGGCCTCCGTTTGCATCCTGGAAACGGATTCACCTCGAACACCACGCCAAAAATTACTCTAACAGCCGAAAGCGGAGAGATGCTCGTTCGATTCACATCCGACGCCCTGCACAGTAGCTCTGGGTGGCAAGCAGAGTTCTCAGCTGGTAATTTCATATTTATTAAAGTAAACAAATCAGCTGGGCGTAACCAGATGCTGACAATAAAATGTTTAAACATTCACAGACTGTCCCCAACTGCAATCGGGCGAAGGTGCCCTAGCATCGAACCGAGACACAGCTTTTGGTACAACAGTCACGTTCTCCTGTCCCCTGGGACAAGAATTTGCAACTGGCAAGAGCAAACTCACCACGGAGTGTCTGCCAGGTGGAAACTGGTCCGTCACGTACATCCCCAAGTGTCAGGAAGTCTATTGTGGGCCAGTGCCTCAAATTGACAATGGTTTCTCCATTGGATCATCGAATGTCACTTATAAAGGCTTGGCTACTTATCAATGTTATGCTGGATTTGCGTTCCCATCTGGACGTCCTACCGAGAAGATTTCGTGTCTGGCTGATGGTAGATGGGAGAAGAAACCCTCTTGCTTGGGTAGGTTTAGTTAAAAACACCCCAGTGTCTCCTGAAAAATGCCTAATCTCAAAATGAAACTCATCTTCTGCTTTTACAGCCTCTCAGTGCGCTCCACTTCCGGAGGCTCCTCACTCGAACATAACTATCCTAAACGGAGGTGGCCGTAGCTATGGCACCATCGTCAGGTTCGAATGTGAACCAGGATACGTCAGAAGTGGACATCCAGTCATCCTCTGCATGAGCAATGGAACCTGGTCCGACCAAGTGCCCACATGTTCCCGTAAGTACCTGTTTGCATTGAGGACAATGGATTGTAACATGTTTCACAATGTCTATCGATGGTTCCCCTTTACGTAGGAGCAAGATGTCCTATACTACCCACGATCAAGAACGGCTTCGTAGTCGACATGACTAGGGAGTACTTTTATGGCGATGATGCTAGAGTTCAATGCAACAGGGGATACAAACTCTCTGGGTCAAACATTATACAGTGTGGGCCCAATCAACGGTTCGACAATGTTCCCACTTGCGAAGGTATGTCTTACAAGCTTTATACCACAGAGATAATCTCTTTTTTATTTAACAATTTAATATTTTAGATATAAATGAGTGCGCATCCAGCCAATGTGACTTGGCTTCCACCGAGTGTATTAACAATCCTGGTGCATTCACTTGCAAGTGCAAACCAGGATTCGCTCCCACTATGGAATGCAGGCCTATTGGAGATCTAGGATTGATCAATGGTGGAATCTCTGATGAGTCGATCACCGTTTCAAGCTCTGAGAACGGATATACCAAAACTGTAAGTGAAAATTAAAATGCATGTATAATTTGATTTGAATTTCATCTAATGAACCCTATCTTTGACACTAAGGGTGTTCGTTTGAACAATGGTGATGGTTGGTGCGGAAACAACATCGAACCAGGCACAAACTGGGTGATGATCGACATGAAAGCTCCTACAATCATTCGAGGATTCAGAACTCAAGTAGTCGCCCGAGTGGATGGCAACATAGCCTACACTTCAGCAGTCCGAATTCAATATACAGACGATCTGACGGATGCTTTCAAGGATTACACAAATCCTGATGGTACCCCAGTAGAATTCAGGATCCTGGAGGCAACTCTCTCTGTCCTGAATTTGCCAATGCCCATAGAAGCTCGATACATCAGGTTCAGGGTACAAGACTACGTGGGTGCACCTTGTTTGAAGCTCGAAATAATGGGATGCACTCGTCTGGAGTGTACGGACATAAACGAATGCGCCATGAAGAATGGCGGATGTCATCAGAAATGTATCAACAATCCTGGTAGCTACGCCTGTATGTGCAACACCGGTTTCGAGTTGTACAAAGGCAACGGTACAGCAGGTTTCAACATCGAGAAGTACGAAACCGGTGAACGAGACGGAGATCTGTATCAGAAGAACAAAACCTGTGTGCCTGTCATGTGTCCACTTATATCTGCACCAGAAAATGGAAAACTTTTGTCGACTAAGGTATGAGTGCATTTCTCGAAATTACATGATTTGTAGTGCCGCAAAGAATATCAATTTTTCGTTGTAATTGCAGCAACAGCATCATTTTGGTGACCTAGTGAGATTCCAGTGCAATTTCGGGTATGTGTTGGCTGGTTCCTCAGCTGTGATCTGTACGTCCAGCGGAGCTTGGAATGGATCGACTCCAGAATGTCAATGTGAGCAATCAATTCCAAAAATTCCAAAGAAATTTATATTTAAAGAAGTCTGTCGGTAATAATAATGCTTTTTAATGTCACCGCAGATGCCAAGTGCGTATCTCTACCAGACGACAAAAATGAGGGCCTGTCAGTCCTCCGTAACGACGAAGCAAGCGTTCTAGTCCCCTTCAAACAAAATGTAACTCTAAAATGTGGAAGCAACGGACGATACCTAAGAAACACAGCCACTTCAGCATTCCGACAGTGTGCCTACGATCCTAAACCAGGTCTACCAGACTATTGGCTCTCAGGATCACAGCCAGCATGTCCTCGAGCTGATTGTGGCAAGCCTATACCAACTCCTGGCGCCGCGTATGGTCAATACTTGGACACAAAGTATCAATCATCCTTCTTCTTCGGATGTCAGGACACGTTCAAACTTGCTGGTCAAACGAATCGCCATGATAATGTGGTCAGATGTCAAGCTAACGCTGTTTGGGACTTTGGCAACCTTCGATGCGAAGGACCAGTTTGCGAGGACCCTGGAAGACCCAGCGATGGCTACCAAATAGCCAGGAGCTACGAACAAGGATCAGAGGTTCAGTTTGGTTGTAGCAGACCTGGATACATCCTCATCAACCCCAGACCCATAGTTTGCGTCCGAGAACCGGAATGTAAGGTCGTAAAGCCCTTGGGACTTGCTTCTGGACGTATACCAGACTCTGCTATCAATGCAACTTCTGAAAGACCTAACTACGAGGCCAAGAACGTTCGTCTGAACTCTGTGACCGGTTGGTGTGGCAAAGAAGAGCCTTTCACCTACGTTAGTGTTGATTTGGGTCAGGTTTACAGAGTTAAGGCTATGTTGGTTAAGGGTGTAGTGACCAACGACGTTGTCGGAAGGCCTACCGAGATCAGATTCTTCTACAAACAAGCAGAAACTGAAAACTATGTGGTATATTTCCCTAATTTCAATCTAACAATGAGGGACCCTGGAAATTACGGCGAATTAGCCATGATCACCCTGCCTAAGTACGTCCAAGCACGCTTTGTGATTCTGGGAATCGTCAGCTACATGGACAATGCTTGCCTGAAATTTGAATTAATGGGTTGTGAAGAACCCGTTGCAGAACCACTGTTGGGTTACGATTATGGATTCTCTCCCTGTGTGGACAATGAACCTCCAGTGTTCCAGAACTGTCCTCAGCAGCCGATAGTTGTTCAAAAGGGAGCTGATGGAGGTCTGTTACCTGTGAACTTCACCGAACCAACAGCTATAGATAACAGTGGCAGCATAGCTCGTGTCGAGGTCAAACCTCACAGCTTCAAGACACCTCTTCGTGTATTCGAGGACACGGTGGTGAAGTACGTGGCCTTCGATTATGATGGAAACGTCGCTATTTGTGAAATTAACATCACTGTACCCGGTGAGTATTCAATCTTCTTCCCTATTTGATCAATTTTCAGAGATCTTTACGTTTGTCTTTTGATTTTACAGACGTGACACCGCCCAAACTCAGCTGTCCACAAAGCTATGTCATCGAGCTGATCGACAAACAGGAGAGCTATTCGGTGAACTTCAACGACACTCGAAGAAGAATCAACGCGACCGACGCTTCAGGTCCTGTGAAGATCACGTTCGTTCCAGAGAGAGCTCTCATCCCCATAGGAGGTTTCGAAAACGTGACCGTTTACGCGACAGATTCCAGCGGCAACCGCGCGTCCTGTCACTTCCAGGTTTCTGTGCAAGCGACACCTTGTGTCGACTGGGAGTTAAAGCCTCCAGCTAACGGAGGATTGAAATGTGTTCCTGGTGACAAAGGATTACAGTGCATAGCCACCTGCAAGAACGGTTTCAGATTCACCGATGGCGCACCTGTCAAAACGTTCAGCTGCGACGTTATCAAGCACTGGTCTCCCAGTTCTGTCGTTCCTGACTGTGTCTCAGAAAGTAGGCTTTCTTGTCTTTGTTTCTAATCCTTCTCAAGATAGAACAAACATTTGCATATGTTATATTTTTCAGATACTCAACAGGCGAACTATCACGTCGTAGCTGCAGTAACTTATCGTGCCAATGGCGCAGTTTCGAGGTCCTGTCTGCCACAATATCAAGATCTTATGTCTCAATACTACATGAACTTGAACACAATCCTGACCCAACGATGCTCTGCTGTCAACGTGAACATGAATGTGTCGTTTGTGAGATCTGTGCCTTATTTGCTCGAGGAAAATGTCCTGAAGGCTAGTATTACAAATAGAATTGTAAAAAATATCCCAATGACGAAGAAATAAATGTGTACTTGTGAATTTCAGATGGACTTCATCCTCGTCATCGTTCCTGCGATACGTCAGCCACAACTGTACGATCTCTGCGGTTCGACTTTGAATCTTATCTTCGATTTATCTGTCCCCTCCACCAGTGCAGTTATAGAGCCTCTATTAAACGTGTCTTCCATTGGAAACCAGTGTCCACCTCTTCGAGCCTTGAAATCATCTATCACCAGAGGCTTCACGTGCAGTATCGGTGAAGTCTTGAACATGGACACAAATGACGTTCCTCGTTGTCGTGAGTAGACATTCTCAATTCAAATATAAACTCTTCAGATCTCCCTGGACAATATCATATGTACTGTTTTCGATTACAGTGCATTGTCCGGCGGGTTCGTTCGCGGGAGAGAAGCAGGAGCAGTGTACGTCATGCCCAAAGGGCTTCTACCAAAACAGTGATCGTCAGGGATCATGTCTGAGGTGTCCATTCGACACATACACTCGAGAGGAAGGTTCCAAGAGCATAGACGATTGTATACCAGTCTGTGGCTATGGAACATACTCACCAACTGGCTTGGTACCCTGTCTAGAGTGTCCCAGAAACAGCTATACAGGGGAACCACCCGTTGGAGGTTACAAGGACTGTCAAACCTGTCCAGCTGGAACGTTTACCTATCAACCAGCAGCACCAGGTCGCGATAGATGCAGAGCAAAGTGTTCTCCCGGCATGTACTCTGACACAGGACTAGCTCCTTGCGCTAAGTGTCCAAAGGACTTCTTCCAGCCACAACACGGAGCCACCACTTGCATGGAATGTCCAACAAACATGTACACTGATGGTCCAGGTGCTGTTGGACGCGAAGAGTGCAAGCCCGTGCAGTGCACTGACAGTGTTTGCCAACATGGAGGACTGTGTGTGCCAATGGGACATGGTGTTCAATGTTTATGTCCGGCTGGATTCTCTGGGAGACGCTGCGAGATCGACATCGATGAGTGTGCCTCTCAACCTTGCTATAATGGAGCTACCTGCATCGATTTGCCTCAAGGCTACAGGTGTCAGTGTGCCAATGGATACTCCGGCATTAATTGTCAGGAAGAGAAGTCGGATTGTTCGAATGATACTTGTCCTGAGCGAGCTATGTGCAAGGATGAACCTGGGTTCAACAACTACACGTGCCTGTGCAGGTCTGGATACACTGGAGTCGATTGTGACATCACTGTAAGTCTATTACACTTTCTAACAGACTTGTCAAATTTACTTTTGCCCAATCTTAAATTTAAAATCAGAATGTCCTCTTGAAAATTAAAAATTCAAATTGCTATATTTCAAGTGTCCCAATTTAATAATGGACCACACTGGCTTAAAATACCTAGGTAAAATGATCCCTAAGTACAATATTGCTCCTCTATAAAATGAACTTTCGATTACAGATAAATCCTTGCACAGCGAGCGGAAATCCTTGCAACAACGGTGCAACGTGCGTGGCTCTTCAACAAGGTCGCTACAAATGTGATTGTCTCCCAGGCTGGGAAGGTCAGAGCTGCGAGATCAACACAGACGACTGTGCAGAGAAGCCTTGTCTCCTAGGAGCCAACTGTACCGACCTAGTGGCCGATTTCACCTGTGATTGTCCTCCAGGATTCGCCGGCAAGCGCTGTCACGAGAAGATAGACCTGTGCTCAGGTAATCCTTGCTTGAACGGAATCTGCGTAGACAATCTCTTCAGCCACGAGTGCGTCTGTCACCCTGGGTGGACTGGAGCTGCTTGTGAAACGAACATCAATGAATGTGCCAGCAAACCTTGTCGAAACAACGGTCAATGTATCGATCAGATCGACGGATTCACTTGCACCTGTGAGCCAGGGTACACTGGCAAACAGTGCCAACATACTATCGACGATTGCGCATCAGATCCTTGTCAGAACGGAGGTACCTGCGTAGATCAATTAGAAGGATTCGTCTGCAAGTGCAGACCAGGATTCGTTGGCCTACAATGTGAAGCTGAACTGGACGAATGTCTCAGTGATCCCTGCAGTCCTGTTGGAACCGATCGTTGTGTGGATCTTGACAATACGTTCGTGTGTCACTGTAGAGAAGGTTATACAGGTGCATCCTGTGAAATCAACATCGATGACTGCGCCTCCGGTCCTTGTCTGAACGGTGCCACGTGTAGGGACGAAGTTGGTGGCTTCAAGTGTATGTGTCCTGATGGCTGGACTGGTGTCCACTGCGAGATTGACGTTGGAATGTGCCAGAATCACCCTTGTCAGAACGATGCTAACTGCGTTGATTTGTTCATGGATTACTTCTGTGTGTAAGTATCTCTAAGAGCATGTGATTTATTTGTTAACAACGATATGAAAAATGTATTAATTGTGGGATGTTGTGGACTAGATGTCCTTCAGGAACTGATGGAAAACAGTGCGAAACTGCACCAGAGAGATGCATAGGAAATCCTTGTATGCACAATGGACGTTGCCAAGATTTTGGATCTGGTCTGAACTGCACATGTCCAGATGATTATACTGGAATTGGGTGTCAGTATGAATATGACGCTTGCCAAGCTGGTGCTTGCAAGAACGGCGCAACTTGCGTCGATGATGGACCTGGATTTACTTGCATCTGTCCTCCAGGATATACAGGTATTTTTACGAAAAGTTTGTGAAACTATACGATTCATTTTAAACATAAAATATACGGATATTTTGAATTATTGCATAGGAAAAACTTGTGAAGACGATATAATCGACTGCAAGGAGAATTCGTGTCCTCCATCAGCAGCTTGCATCGATCTTACTGGAAAATTCTTCTGCCAATGTCCATTCAATTTAACTGGTGACGATTGCAGGAAATGTAAGTCCACATCGTACGTTTCTTCAATAATTAATTCAGGATTCCTTGAGTGAGTTTTAATTCTATTTTTCAGCTATCCAAGTGGACTATGACTTGTACTTTAGCGATCCAGCACGTAGCAGCGCAGCTCAGGTGATTCCATTCTTCACTAGCGCAAGAAAGAGCCTAACCATCGCCATGTGGGTACAGTACACCCAAAAAGATGAAGCTGGAATATTCTTTACCCTCTATGCCGTCAGGTAGATACTCTGTCCCCATTAAACCATGAACATTGTTAGATTCTACAGTTCTAACATGTAAATACTTTCTTCCCTTCAGCTCGCCTCACATTGCATCGAACCGCAGACTGATGATCCAAGCTCACAGCAACGGTGTTCAGGTTTCCCTGTTCCACGATTTACAAGATGTCTACCTACCATTCAGAGAATACGCCACAATAAACGATGGCCAATGGCACCATGTTGCCGTAGTTTGGAACGGTGAAAACGGCGGTGAATTGATACTGATCACAGAAGGTCTGATTGCTAGTAAAACAGAAGGATATGGAAGCGGTAGAGCACTACCGGCCTAGTGAGTCACGTCATAAACCTTTCCAACCATTTATCTCATCAGTACTACTTTAACAAGAATTTGTTTCAGTGCCTGGGCCGTCTTAGGAAAACCTCAAAGCGAAAACTCAAAGGGCTACACTGAATCCGGATTCCAAGGTCACCTGACTAAGGTTCAAATCTGGAGTCGAGCGTTGCACGTGACCAATGAGATCCAGAAGCAAGTTCGCGACTGTCGCACCGAACCAGTTCTCTATCAAGGTCTAGTGTTGACTTGGACTGGATACGATGAAACTATGGGTGGCGTGGAAAGAGTGGTGCCATCCCACTGTGGACAAAGAGTGTGTCCACCTGGCTACGGTGGCACCAAGTGCCAGCAATTAGAGGCAGATAAGATTTCACCCAAGGTGGAACACTGCCCTGGAGACCTTTGGGTGATTGCCAAGAACGGTTCTTCTATTGTCACGTGGGACGAACCTCGTTTCTTGGACAACGTGGGTATCGTAAAGGTCCAGGAGAAGAATGGACACAAGTCTGGACAAACGTTGATGTGGGGTACCTACGACATCAGCTACGTGGCCTACGATCAGGCTGGAAACTCTGCTAGTTGTAACTTCAAGGTGTATGTCCTGTGTAAGTGATCAGTTCCTTTTTTTTTAATTCTCCAGAACTTAGATTCGAATTTATTTTATTTTGTTTCGTCTCTTTTTTTTAGCTGACTTCTGTCCTGAACTGGCTGACCCTGTCGGAGGTACCCAGCAATGCAAAGACTGGGGTTCTGGTGGTCAGTTCAAGGTTTGCGAGATCTTCTGCAACCCTGGCCTTCGATTCTCTCAAGAAGTGCCTAAGTTCTACACTTGTGGAGCTGAAGGTTTCTGGAGACCTACGAACGATCCTTCCCTTCCATTGGTTTACCCTGCCTGCACGAGTAAGTATTTTGGCCCTGTTTTCTTCATAATAGATTCTATCCTTATTTCAACATCGTGATTTTATTTTCTATGGTCTTGAAGGCGCCACACCCGCTCAACGTGTATTCAGAATCAAGATGAACTTCCCTACGTCGGTTCTCTGCAACGAAGCTGGCCAAGGTGTCCTTAAGAAGAAGGTTCGAGATGCTGTGAACTCATTAAACAGGGACTGGAACTTCTGCTCGTACTCCTTTGAAGGTATGTTCTCATCACCACTTACAAATCACTTGTTGCTCCAAATGATTATATTTTAAAATACTTCGTGTTGTCTTTAGGAACTCGCGAGTGCAAAGACCTGGACATCGACGTTCAATGCGACCATCGTGCACGCACTACAAGAGAAACGAGCGAAGAAGATGGCGGCACCTACATTATTTCCGCGGTAGTCCCAGCAGAACCGTAAGTATCTCTGATTACTTTTTCTTGAGATGCATACGCTTTGTTTTTCATTTGAACTATTCCGTTTCCTTCGAGGGGAAATCGTTTAGTTTAGCTATCTAGTGCAATAATATTAGTGCAATCAGCTGCAGCGAAGCTTCGATCAGACTGTATCAGGAGAAGCAAATTAGTACATTTTGTTACTTGTGTTGTATCGTAGAACGAGACAAGCTCGGCAAGGCAGCGATACCTACGAGGTGGAGATCTCGTTCCCGGCGATAAAGTAAGGACAGCTCGATTTACGTCACGTGCGAAACGTATCATTTTGTACATGTGTTCTCGTCATTCGGTGCTCGGTGTTGCCCGACGTCATCTCACATTCTTCAAAAATTCATTCGAGACACGAACATACCATTTCGTGAAGGCAATGCATGCAGGATCCACGGAGAAAAGGAAACGCGTTACTGCAGAAAGTCCGAATCGATGAAAGTAACGAAGAATTTTCTCCGTGTCCATGAAAACAGGACGGACATTCGGCAAGGTCGATTTTAATAAGTTGTCGCTTCTAACAACGCCGGACATATGAATGATTCATGATCGTTGACAACTGTTAAGTCGACTGTAATTGACTTACAGATATAGAAGCCTGGTATGCACGTTGTTACTAACTGTTCACACATGACAGACTAGTGTAAATGGGACACAATCATGCGGGTACTTAACTAGGTACCAGAGAATCGATAGTAATAACAACGTAACTCGAACGGTGTAACATTTGACTCGATACCAAGCTGTTCGGTTGGAAACCATTTTACAAGTACTTATGAACATTGAAATTTTGTACAAACTTTTCTTTTCTCAATACCGAGCAGCTTAGGTTCCCAATAACAAAACATTAAAAACGACACTGGACATCACACACGTAATGTACTAGAGTTCCAGGATGTCTAAACATTAAGTAGGTACATAATGTATTAATAGGTGTCGATACGGTTGTGTATTACGCGGTTTAACCTGCGACACACAACACTACTGACGAGGATCCAATGGAAAGGCTGCCTGACCTATCTTCGCCTAAAGATAACGGCTGTATATACTTGCGCATACTCTCCTTCACCTATCGCTCAAACAAACAACCTACCAATTCACAGTTCGTTAACAATCTTCTGTCTTTTATAGCGACCCGATTTTGAACGCGAACTCAAACGAGAGAGCGACCGTTCAAACTCTACTGGAGAGACTGATCCTGGAGGAAGATCAATTCGATGTTCATGACATTCTACCGAACACTGTACCTGACCCAGCCTCCCTCATACTCGAATCTGATTACGATTGTCCTGTTGGGCAAGTGGTCATGGCACCTGATTGCGGTGAGTATTTAAAAAAGTCTTTATGAAATAAAAATTCGACCTGCTATGTTCCAAACATTCAGCAGACTCCAAACTAAAGGACAGTAGCTTAAGATTCATGTCGTCCAATCCCAGGACTTTAAGAATTTCAGTAGAATTTGTACCTACTTTAGATATCTCAAGAGTATCTCAGTAGAGCTTACGAATGTTCTAACTCGGATACTTAGGATCTGAGAATATTCAAATGTAGATATTTGGGCTTGATGGAGTCTGAACTAGAGTACTTTGTACCTCAGATGATTCCAAGCCAAATATCTGATGCTTGAGAGAATCCAAAGTGGGATATATAGGACTTGAAAGAGTCCAAACTCTCCTGCCTGTGTACATGTAGCAAATGTGATCAATAAAAGTCCGGCGCCCACGTCCTTACAACGCTGTCCTTCTATTTGGATTCTCTCAACAGATATACATCAACTAACTTGATTCCCGCCTTAATTACAGTGCCCTGCGCCGTGGGTACGTACTACGACGAAGAGACGAAGCAGTGTCTGTCATGTCCAGTCGGCAACTACCAAAGCGAGTCGGGTCAACTGAAGTGCAGTTCCTGTCCCGTGATAGCAGGTCGTCCTAGCGTGACGGTGGGTCCAGGCGCCCGAAGTGCAGCCGACTGTAAGGAACGTTGTCCAGCTGGAAAGTACTATGACGACACGGCTGGACTGTGTCGAAGCTGTGGTCACGGATTCTATCAACCGGATGAAGGTAGCTTCTCGTGTCTGCTGTGTGGCCTTGGAAAGACAACCAGAACAGCCGAGGCGGTGTCTCGGGAGGAATGCAGGGACGAATGCGGATCTGGACAGCAATTAGCCGTCGAAGGAAAATGCGAGCCATGCCCAAGAGGAAGTTATCGCACTCAGGGTGTTCAGGCTGCCTGTCAGGCGTGTCCTGTCGGCAGGACGACACCTAATATGGGATCCGCTGCGATCGAGGAATGCTCTCTTCCAGTCTGTGAGCCGGGAACGTACTTGAATGGAACTCTTAACGAATGCATGGAGTGCAAGAAGGGAACCTATCAATCGGAACCTCAACAGACCTTCTGCATACCCTGTCCTCCGAATACTAGCACCAAAGGAACAACAGCGGTAAGTTTCTTTAAAACTATGATTCCCTTGTTTGTCGATGAAGATTTCTTGCTACTTAGACCGGTTTCCTTAAGACGTTGGAAATTCCATGAAAGCTACTGCTATCTAGGGGTTTATTCCGTGGCTACTCCACTCTACCTCCACTATGCTAAACTAGAAACTGGTGAAAGAAGTAAAATTTGCTTTTCTGTCAACAGACAAGCAAAGCTGATTGTACGAACCCATGCGAGACCAGCGACGCGGAGATGCACTGCGATGCGAACGCGTACTGCCTCCTGATACCGGAAACGAGCGACTTCAAGTGCGAATGCAAACCAGGGTACAATGGAACTGGTACAGAATGTACTGACGTATGCATGGGATACTGTGACAACGAGGGAGTCTGTTTGAAGGACTCTCGGGGGCAGCCTTCGTGCAGATGCAGCGGAAGCTTCACCGGCAAACGTTGCACAGAAAAGTCTGAGTTCTTCTACATCACCGGTGGCATCGCTGGAGGTGTTATTCTTATCATCTTCGTCGTCTTATTAGTTTGGATGATCTGTGTCAGGTTAGTCTAGCTCTTGCAACTCATTTACACGTTACAATCGCTTGGAAGCTTGAAGTAGGAACATTTTGGAGTTTGAAATAATGAAACTGTTTCCACAGAGCTTCGAGGAAGAAGGAACCCAAGAAGATGCTGACACCTGCAACCGATCAGAACGGTTCACAGGTGAATTTCTATTACGGTGCACCCACGCCGTACGCGGAATCCATCGCGCCGTCTCATCACAGCACTTATGCTCATTACTACGACGACGAAGAAGATGGTTGGGAGATGCCCAACTTTTATAACGAGACTTACATGAAAGGTCGGTGTGAAGAATATAAAGATGTTATGTTGGCAGAATAGGGTGCGTTTTACGAGGTACGGGTTTAACGAGACTGTTTTTCTTACAGAGAGTCTGCACAATGGTAAAATGAACAGTCTGGCTCGCTCGAACGCAAGCATTTATGGCACGAAAGACGATCTTTACGATAGACTGAAGCGTCACGCGTATCCTGGCAAGAAAGGTTGGTACGTCAACCGAACGCAATAAAATATACTGCTTCAAACAATTAGAGGCTCAGTAATAATCTAATAAATATTAGTAATGAAGAAATATTATAATATTTTCATTGCTGTTTATAGAAATACAGTATTTAGATCTTTATTTATGTCTGTAATCCTCTAATTATTTTGGGCGGTGAATTTAATCAATCAACGGAGTAATGTTGTTTCTTATCTTAAATAAACATTTACAATTTTTTAGGTGAAGATTAGAAGGATATTAAAGTAATGAAAAAGAACATTATCAAGAACTTAAGATATATAATGATATTGAATCAAGTGTAGATGCCAAAGAAGCTAGGTTCATCTGTTTATTGTAAATTGTTACAGGAATTGTTTATTGTGATATTGCAGTCCTATGAGCTTGAAATATGCCCCATCACTGAATCCTGAAAATGCACAAAAAAGACAATACCTTAGTTCAGTACGAACATCATTGCAATACACAAATTCCAAATTTGACTCCAGGAACACTGTATAATATCTATGATATAATGAAAGTGGAATACTTTATCTTAAATCTTTTGAACAAAATCACACATAAATGAAACAAATTAATAAAACAAAAGATATCAGAGAAATGTTCATTTTTTATCAATCAGAAGGGGTTACGTTTCAGTTGCGTCACATTTTATTCCGCAAGATAACAGAAACGACAAAACTTACGAAATGATTCGATGCTTCCCCAAAGAACCAATATATTAATAAATTTCATCATTTTTTTTTCAGACAAAAGCGACAGTGATAGCGAGGGCCAGTGACCGTAGCAATCAACCGTTTTACCAGTGTAAAGAATAAAAGAAATGATGTCCCTGACAGTCAACCAGGGGAACGTTGCTCCGATTCAATTATTTATTTTTCCCTGAGATTGCGCACGGGTAGCGTGCGATCGGAGGTTCGTGGATAATTATCGAAGTGGTTACCGGGTCCATGGAATCTCTCGGCGTACGCTGACACGTGTACAATAGGAAGCAGCGTCCCGTTAATCGACGATGAAGTCTTTTTTATTTTCCCCGAGTCCTGGAACGACGATCTATCGTCACGTAGGATCGTTGTTTCGGCACCCATCGACGTCGATTAACCCCGACCGACTCGAAATTGAACGACACGCGAGATCGAGCGACAGAAACGATAAAAGACTATACGCGTGTGGTTGTAATTTTTTGTAATTTAAATACCACCTAGACGTTTAAGGACTCTTATTTTATTTTGGAAATTAACTCCTACGTTTTAACGAGGTGCGAACGAGAGGAAAGTGTGTGCATGTATGTTAATATGCAATTCTATACGTAAGCGAATTTATATTTTGTTACTATACATGATAGATTATGCATCACGGTGTAAAATAATTGTTCGATCAGGCGCGCCGGCGTGGACGCGATTCGATCGACGGTCGAACGTTTCGAATTTCAAGAATCGTTCATATCGACTGGCAGTGCGGCCCGAAACGGAAATCAAAAAAAAAAATCGTGAACGATTCGACGTGATCGCGAGTGTACATTGGACTGTATCTACCACGCTGTTCTCCACTTGTATTGTAAAAAAAAACTTTAACAAACAGTTGTTTTTTATTAATAAAATGTATTTCGATAATATACTGCTCGACCCAGTGTTTTAGATAAGATACTCGAGCAGACCTCGTAATCCCACCTACCTTGATAAATTGTTATTTAATTTCGATACTCTTGGATCGATCGTTATTAGAATAACCCTGTACATTTTCTTCTCGAATTTAATATCGTTGTTTGTATCGTTGTTAATTTTTGAAGATACGAATTTCTTGGTATTTTCTACACGGTCCTCGAAGAATTCATTTAAATCGTAATCAATATTTTTGTCACTTTCCGAATCGGAGTGGACAGAGTCAGTGTCCTCGGTTTCCGAATCTGAATCGTCGGAGCTGATAAAATAGTCTGACTCCTCGGAATCTTCTGATTCTATCAATAAAAGATTAATTAAACGAATGAAATTATCGAACGGAGTAAAAATGATTATGTACCTTTTGTACGACTGTTTGTCATGAGTTCTAGTAATTGCTGAAGAAATGAATTATTTATTAATTCCATTAATTTTTTGTAATCACAATGATCATTATTACCTCAGCTCGTTGTGTAAAATCTGCATCATCATTTCGCTGCATTATGAATTCTTTTATGAAGATAGTAATGTAAGTTTCTGGAGGACTATTTTATCGGTGATTATTTGTATATTTCTGTTGACTGTCCAGCCATTTTTGTTTTTATTATTTTTTGTGGGTTAGTGAATTAAGATTGAACGTGCCATGTTGAAAACGTCTGATGAATGCAGTCGTTCGCTGTTTCGATTTCGCACACATCGATATCGACGTTCACAGATGTTCTGGCGCGCTAAAAATAAACCGGCTCCGGAAAATAAATCACTCCGTTCGGAGTCGCAAAATTTCTATTGTGAGACTACGTTTCATCGTACAGGGCCCCTGAGATATTACGGAAATTCTTTTCATGCGGAATCGGAGTATCCAATTTAAGTACACAGAGATAGTCATTTTTTTTCCTGAGTATTACTTGGTGATTAAAAAATAAATTACCAACCTCGACATAACAACCCAGACGATTTAAATTGAACATAATTGCAGTAATCTGCTGGTTTTACAATAAGATGATTTTGAAACGTATCTGGCACCATCAACTCCATCTAGCAACACCTGACATTCAATGCCTCGCGAAATCGATGCGCTCCAACGATAACGTTGCGCGTTTCATCAATAGCGCCGCAAATTCTGACATAAATAACATTCCACAAAAACGAGTCGCATTTTTCTCTAATCACCCTGCTGTCACGTAATCCCATTGTTCCGTCGTCCTTGCAACAAACCTACCTCTCTGAATCACATAATCTACTACACATCATTAGAAAGATACTGATCAAAAAATTCATTTGACCAAACCAATTCGAACTGAACTCTCAAGACTGAACGGTCGATTAATAATCCCAATAAAATTTGGACAGTCAATCAATCGGATACAGGAGCAAGGAAACCGGTGTAACTGGATTGCAATGCGTAAAAAGAGGGAAAAAGGGATTATCGACTGGAACGTCTCGAGTTCTGCATGTGACGTGTCAGTTTTCTTGCGACTGCAGCCTCCTGGTGCAGTGATTGGCGGAAAGTGAGCTCACAGGCGTCCGATTGGCCGAACGTGACGTATGACGGAGGAGTGGGTTTAAGCTCGACCAACGTAGTCCCGTGACGTGGTTTAATCCGGCGCTAGCGACGTTCCAGTTCGCACTTCGCGGAGAAGGTTCACCGAGACGTCGTGGTGTGTTCAACTTAGTGCTTCTGTCGTCGGAAACCTAGCGAACCCTGTCGAGATCGTGAACCTGTCGAACATATATATTTTCAAGCAGATCCGAGTGGAAGGTATAACACCGATCATCGTCTCAGGGAGGGTAAGTTTTAAATACTTTCGGCCGACTTTTCCTCTTCGCGTTAGTCAGACAATTATATAACCGGGAGATATCGTGTTAATGCTTTGAACATTTACACTGCGCAACGTAGCGCGGATCGATCAAACGTTCGCCGCCGACTATATCTCGGGCCTACACGAAATATTGCGTTCCAGAAGGTTCTGTGTCGCGTTATATGTGACGTGTCTGACGGACGATCGACGTTTCTGCGCAACTTAGCGCGGTCGCGGGTCGTTCGATCAGCGGTCGCCGGTTTGCGAAAATTCAGTCACATGCGGTCGGTACGGCGCATTACGTAACGAGGTTAGTCGAATGCCAACGTAAAATTAACGTTTTCGAAACGATTATGTGCCCGTTCTTTGGTCGATAAGAAACGTTGTCGAGCGGTAGTGTAATTTCGATAAAACGCGCTCGTTACGTTCGACGTTTCGCTGGCTAACGTTCAGTAACGTGATCGACGGTGCCGCGAAAACGCTCTCGAACAGCTTCGATGAGATATCAGAACATGAATTCGTATTGTTCGGCAAGATTGTATATACATGTAAAATTGAGTGTTATAGACTGGTGCGCTCCAAACACGAATTAGTTTCGTGAATATCTGCTCCGTTTATCTAAATTTATCCGACGTATATATAGAACGTGTTTTTCAATAAACGCTTTTATCTCCTTAAATTTCGTGCGTCGGCTAGAGCTAGCACGCTGTATTGGTGTCGTCTCTGTAAGGCGCAAGACATTATCTTCCTCCAAATACATTAACGCCGTTATCATGATAAATTAGCATTCTTTTCATTGCTCGGTAATCAGTTTGATAGGGCGCGATTAATGATACTTTTTTTTATCTGCGTGTTTATAATTTCAGTGCCAGGAAATAATTCTTTATTCCGCACCTTCGATCTATACGAAACGAACATACACAGCGTGTTAGAAGAGTAGGTAATACTTGCAAAGAAGAATAAAAGTGCTTAATCAATATAGGTCGAAAAATTAAACTTAGAAACTCGATATATTATGATCCTACGTCATGTGCGGAAAATTTTCATTCCGCTTGATAAATACGTTCACCGAACGCACATGGGCGTTCTCCGCACAGACTGTGGGAATATACGAGTTATCTATAAGAACCCATAACTCTCAAAGGGTTGATTTTAAGTCCTATGTCGATTGAACGTATTTTGTTCCTTTAATTCTTATTAACACTTCCTATGTATTACAAATTGTCAGATGTTTAAAATTATTTTTGCTTCGCAGGTTTTAAAAATCCCTCCTATTTACGAACGCCCAACGACCAGCAACATTTCATTTGAGAAGAGAGGCGTGTATACCGTAAGTGTCCCGTCGCCAGTCGCCAATGAAGTATCTGGACCCGGGGATGCTGTGAAAAATTGTTAAAGAGATGACATTCCAGGTATCCAAGCCATGCAACCGTCAGCCGCGTCTGTCATCTGCTTCTCATGGCGTGAGATTGTGGCCACCAGAGGAAGAATCATCAAAAATGGATACAGTTCCTTTGCTAACGCCGACCATGGAGTCGGTTTTGCTAAAAGAGCCGTGGGTGTTCCCACAGCCAAAAGCGAATACAACCAGAGAAGAGGACAGAGCAGCATCCTCCACGTGGGAGGAGAACTTTCAGGATTTAAGCGGTTGGTGCATGGACACGTTCCAGGGCCAATGCGATTTTCATACAGGTGAATCACCTGTCTTTAAACTATCAGGTTGGTACAAATTAATGCAATACTTTCACAGCATCGCCAAGAGATCGTTGTTCCAGACTGACCCTGATGTCCTATTACTATTCACAGTATAAACTATCACCTTGAGTTAGCACGTCTGACCGAAAATTACAGTGTTTTGTATCATATTAACCAACAGAATCTCACAAATATTACAATCACATTCATGGAGATATAATGGAAATATTTAATCTGTTGTTGGATTATTTTTGGTGGACGAGGAATCCATTTATGAAAATCTCTGAAAACTCTGGGGTTTCTGAAACTGGTGTAGATAACACACGATCTCTCAACGAAGCATCACCGTACTGCCAAAAAACCGTCCCTGCAATTCTACAATGTTGTACACGTTTCAGGTACGAAATACGAGGGTAACAGTGTTTTGTCTTCAGAACAGGGGGTATTGAAGGATTTGATGAGTGTAACAGATGAAGAAAAGTGGAGCATGAAAATGAACACTGCTGAGACAGTCGAACATTCAAACACCAATCGTCAGAACTTACAATCCACCTCGGAAGGAGTTAGAAAATGCGAGGAAGAAGATAGTGTCGCGCAAACAAACACGTCGAACCTGTGGTTGAAGGTACCGAAAAGAACGGCAACCGCAACAAGTACGACGTCGTGGAGCAAACAGAGTAACACAGACGTTAGTGCATCATTCCAAAGCAGATATCAGATGGGGGACATGGAATTGGATGATGCTTGTCCGACCTCGTTCGATTCGGCCGAAGGTCAGCGTGAAACGTGGGACGTGCTACGTACCGTCGAAACCACCGGGTCGGATTCATTCGACTTGTTGTCATACCTTTGCGATGTGAGTTGATACATATATGCAGCATAACACGAAAACTTTCAAAGCATCACCTACTGCTCCACGGTTTAATCTTTGGGCCCTGAAGGATAGAATCATTAAACGGCGACAGAGCACTTCTTCATTCGCGTTTCGTTCCTATCATTGCGTGGTATACGCGATAGATAGCACTCAACAAACTGACGACAAAATGTCGAAAAATGTTTTAAACGCAAAGTTGTATACTGCTTTGTATAGTAGTCATTTTTCGATACTCGTTTATCAGACCCTTTTCATTCAGATTAATGAGCACTGTCTACTCCATAAGTCATAAATACTTATTTTTCATACTGTGTATAGTAGTTACTCGTTCATTACGAAAATTCTGGTCCGGCCACTTGCAATAATCGACTCAGTCAGTCAGTTTCCGAATCTATGACTATCTATTAGTAATACCAGTAAGACACTGTATTCAAGTTCCCGAAGAAGTGGTGATCATTAGTTTTTGGCAATAGGCAGATATTACTTCATCAATTGAACCCTACAACATCAGAAGATTGTTCTGAGCACTTCTAAGAGAATTCGCAGTAAACGAGTCACTACAGTATTCCCTCAAATCTTCGGCAAACTTCAAACAGTAGAACAATACGGTATAGAGTAGCTCGGCATACTGCAGTACAGTCGCGGCCACCGATATTCTGAGGTCGTAAAATCAGTCAGGCGTCAAAGTACATGAAATCTGATCGCCGAAACAACAGTTTCGGCGATAAATGGGGAGATAAGGACCTGAAACTCCGGCCAGTGCCGTACAAAGAAATGTTAGTAGGGTGTCAATGTACTTTAGCTTCGCAGTTAAAATGAATTTTATGGAATACCAATGGTTATTTGCATATAGGAAAAAATTCTAAATAATCCAAATAATAATTAAGATTTGTTGATTTACGAATGTCATTGATCCTAAGGCATCGCTCTTTTATTGTACGCTGCCCGAAAACAGAACGCAGTACACGCCCTAAGTGCCGCGACATCAATCGGCACCGCTTCTTGATACTTTAATTTACGACCTCAGAATATCGTGGCCGCTACTATATATACATACCGGTACTGTATATACCATTCGGAACCGAGAACTGCAGTTTGGCGAGCAGGGACCAGTTTTCATCACCCTCTCGAACACAATATTTGCAAGCGTAGCTCGAGAAGCGATACTCTGGGAGGGGGAGAGTTAGAACATCGGCGACGTTTCAGTCGGCCGCCGCCAAACAGTTTTTTCGTTGACGCAAACGAGTTACCGTATAACGAAAAATAAAATATTTCTATTTTTTATAATACATTCATGAAAATACTATAAATGAATAGGTGAGTTTTTTCAATGAAAATGAGTGCAGACACGATGTCATTCGGTTCATTTGCTATTTTAAAATTTTGCATAAGGTAAAATTCGATAGTTGGAATGTCTCTGATAACAAATAGTCCGAATGAGTTCATGTTTGGAGTCATTTTAATTGGAAAAGCTTCATCTATCTATTAATAATATTCTCATGTGTGTACAATGAAAAACAAAAAATTTTCTAATTCCGTATATTGAACGACTCACACTTTATACTAAGTATGAAGTATCAGATTTCTCAAAAGACAGCCGGGTCAGACAGCCGGGGAACTCTGTATATCCCTACCATATCTCAATTACACTGGAGCCACGCATCTCCGGGCCCAAGACTGAACCGTCGAGCAATATATCAACGCGATTTCCACCGAGTACAAATCCTTTACAGGCTAATCCTTCATATTCCAGGATGAAATGCGATCACCAGAGGGTAGTGTGTCAACAGATTCGTCCGTGGTATCGAAACCCTGGTCACCGAGCAAAACGACGAATTCACAGTCGTACGTTAGGATAAAAACAGAAACGAACGATGTGAACGTTCAAGAGTGCGCTGAGAGTCGGACAACATCAACCGTGACATCTTCTATCGAGGCACCCGTTGTATCCTCACGAAGATCTGATAGGGTGAGGACATCGATTACAACAAGCAAAATCGAGAAACCGTACAGTAGAACAAGACGAGAGAAAGCTGGAAGGAAGCGTTACATCATCGATTCCGATTCGGAAGATCGACCGTTCGTTTCACATTACCGCGAGTCTAGGGAAAAGAACAACGAAGCTTCCCGAAAATCTCGGATGAACAAGAAAGCGAAAGAGACGGAGATGGTGCAGAAGGCGATCGAGCTGGATAGGGATAACAGGATATTGAAAATGAAAGTCGAGGAACTCGAGAAACTCGTAACATCGATGCGCAGTGCGTTATTGAAATCAGCTCTAAAGAAAGAGTCTTAGAGGAACGTTTATTTCCATTGTTCTGTTTTTTTTTTCACTTTAGCGTTCGTCGTACTGCACACCTCGTGTGACGACTTTGTTGTACTTTTCGTTTACTTGTTATTTTTTTTGTAAGCGGTACATGTTTTCGTGGTATGAAACGCTCGAATTCACACCATATACCACACAGCATCATCATATTGCCAAAATGATTTTTACGTAAACCGCGTTACGTTTAGTCAATGTTGATTACGGCATAGAGTTTTGGAAGATCTTTTGATGGAAAGGTTTAATATTAACATTTTCTCTAAATGTTCGTTGCACAACGTTTGTGTTGATCTGAGAACGTTCTATGTTTTTCTAATGCTATGTATGAAATATATTACGTTATTGTTTGTTATGAACGACGATAAAACTGAGGGTACAAAAATGGTTAAAAAAAAAGAAACGACGGATAAACTTTCAAAACGTATCCTTTTGAGTGTTTGTCAAGAACAAGATTACATAATCATATTTTGTTCAGCCTTGTATTGTACCTGATAAAAAAAAGTATATAGAGGTCGGGACAAGATAAACTATTGATCGGTGAAACTATAATTTTTTACTGGCGTGGGCACAATAGCGGCATGATGTACAATAATCTTAGAAAAAGTAACAATAAAGAATTTGTTTCGAAATTTACCTTGTAGCAGAGAGAATTATTTTTGTAGACATTCACATCGTACGAAAACATAACCTATAGCGTACTTGAACACGAGATTTGCACGTATTAAATTATAAACGAGCGCATTTATCGAAGTTTAATTCCAGAGTTACTTGTTTATGAATGGATCACAGCAGTGATTTCTACGCGTACACTTATCAAAGAATACTATTTTCAACAATAAAAGACACAGCATTACCGATGAACTGCTGGAAACAATGATCCAGTGACTTACGCACTTCACTCCCATTCACACATATGAACAAATTATTCACACGCGTGCAACACACATTTTCGCACATAGAACGCTTCTTGAAATTGTATATCTTATGGCAACGTTTTGTTCTCGCTTAAAAATTATTGGAAACGTTTGAAAATATTGCAGAATTTTCTCCGACGATTTTTAGGTCTTCAAATGTTAATCTTATTTACAAAGCGTTTTTAGAAACGTAAGAATCAGCGTTATGTATGCGTACGTGTAAATGTATATTTTAACTATGCATAGATCTTACCTATCAGAAATATATTTTTCCAGGCATTATTTTTTATTTACCTTTGTATTTCTTGTAAATATCTATCGATATATTTTTGTCTTGTCCGTTATCAGAGTACAGAAATTATATTTATCGAATGTTTATCATCATATGTATGTATCACGAATTTAACGGATGTAATAATTTATTAATAAATGTAATTGCATCTGTTGAGTGTTGGTATTAATAACCTAATCCTCTTTTTATACGAAATAATAGCTTGTACAGGCTGAGAAAATCCAAGTCGAAGGACAGAACTTTGGAACGTTTGAAACTTCGCGCCATTGGAGAGTCCGTAAGAATCCAAGATGAACGCCGTCGATAGAGATCATTTGAAACCGCCATTTTCAACTGTGTATTACTACTTTAATTAGTAATCGAATTGCAAATATAATAGAATTCAAGTAATACGATGTTAATTTAATTCCTAAATACATGCTTGGATTCAGACAATAGTAAGTTTTAGGTTTATGTATAAAAAGCAAGGGAGTTAAATGTCGCACCCTTTTTGATTTGATTCTTATACAATATATTTGTATAAATTGTTTAACGTTTGAACTACGCTATTAAACAAACTTGTGGACAAACGGCCATACCAGAAGATCATCAAACGTCCCATCAGACTCACTTGTCAGTTCTCGAAGAAGTTTAAAAAGAGTACTCATTGTGAAAGTCACAATGCTACATAGAACACTCACGCGATACACTAATCGAAAAAGTATAATTTGACAAAGAGAGAATGCTTGAAGCGAGCAATATTTTTGCAAAAATTGCTTACGGAAGCGCGAGCGCGATATGCAGTTTAAACGTTAATCCGCCATTGAATAACATACAGAACTTCAAGATGGACGTCGTCCAAAGATTCAAGTTAATGTTACGATTTTTAAATAGATATTATAATTGATATTATAAATCCAATCACAAAAAGAAACAAAATGTGAATAATACAAAACTAATTAAATACTTGAAGATGATCTTAACTTAGAAGGTTCACGATTTCGTATTCATATTTAATAAATAATACTACAAGAATTCGCGCGTTTCTTTATTTATCACTCACGCAACCCACTTATACAATAAAATACTTCACCGAAATCGCGAGGAAGAACGAATGATAAAACAATTCTACTCACAGTTATAATAATGAAACAAGATAGCAGAAAGTAAAGTCCATACAGAATCTCCTAAATGTGTCACTGAAGTCCACTTCCACAATAGTAGAAATATCGACAAACACAAACTTCCGTGACACATTCTCTCGCAAAGTGAAAACACAACACATCAACAATACCTTGACAGCTTGCAGAAGGTTTGGAGCAAGAAATATTTTCGGAGAAGTCGACAGGAGTGAAATGACCTGTGAGCGCCGTTCAAACTCTAGTCCGCCGATGGGTGGTGGTGGGAATAGCGGCGTATGCGCGCGCATCCGTTTGGGCGCTGTGGTAACAGGTGGTGGCGCGCGATTGGTCGACGCCGGCGGCTAGGGTAGGTTCGGCGGGGCAGCACGTGCAAGCGTCCCCGCATTAACGCGATAGACGTGAACGCGCGCGGATCTCCCGTTCCGTCGTTTTGACTCGTTACGACGTTACCGATCGAAGGTCACCGAGCGCGAAACCTTCCCCATTGGTGGACCGATAGGTGTTGGCCTATCGATCCCGGTCACAGTGTCCCGATTTCCCGCATGTCCCGTCGCCGTCTCGATTGCTAACAGTGCGTCGTATGGTACAGTGCGCTTCCCGTTCGATCACAGTGCTGTGCCCTTACCGTTACTCTCCTGACACTTGTGCGATTCTGTTCCGTGAAATATCTCACTGAAATACGCGAATCTCGAATCGTTTGGTAAGTGTGTCCTCTCTCCCTCGAATTTAATGTTGTTACCGGGATCGAGTGCACGTGCACGCGCTGCACAGAGCAAGTCGGTCACGTCGAGCCGGCGCTCCGTTCCATCTGGTGCACTTCGATCGGATTCGATTCGTTATCGTGCTGACAAATGACCCCTTTCCAGCATCGCGATCGAACCGCCTGTCATTTTTATAAAATTCGTTTATCAGATCGCTTATCGTCGCCGTCTCTATGAAATTGTTTCCGTATAAAAGTTTGTCGATCGAAACTCCTTTTACGCTGGCGGTATCCTTCGATGTAGCACATGCGTTAACGTTTTCCACGAATTCTTTGAATAGAAATTGCTTTGACGTGTCGTTCTATGGAGGACTGGTGAATGTGAGCGTTAATGAAGATACCGGCTGTGCTGGCTGGCTAGAATGCGGGTAGAGAAATGAGTTACACTCGGCTTGAAAAACGTTGTTTCCCGTTGTAAGGTCGGTTCACCGGAATCGCGTCGAGATAAACGGCGCGTCATCTCGTTGATTGTATGAAATGTTCCAAGCAATCGCACAGCGCGATTTGACTTTTCACTGATCGATATAAATTCGGTCTAATGTATTCCGAGATCCATCTATCACACACACACACACCGTAATTTACGCCTTTGCATCGCGTTAGTTTCATTGAACTGGGATTTCCACAATTTGCTATCGCGCGCCTCCTTCGATGTAAACATTACTTCAAGGCTAGAAATTAACTCATGGGCCCAGATTTATGCGAAGCGTAATCAAACGAACGAGATATCGGGTCTACCGATAGGAATTTCGCGAGATTTATGTGACTTCTTGAATTTTCAAGACACGCTGTATGTTCGATGTGTATTTTCAAAATTCGCATGATTCATTTCGGGACAGATAATATCTTTGCACGATGACTCGCCCGTGAATTCGAGTCGTTAACAACCGATTGTGTGTGGCGTATCGATAGCTCGGTCAGGAAAGCAATCGACCGTGGGTCGTTCGCAACAAAAGGTTGCATTTGTCCGGGGTCATAAAAACAATTTAGGTACGCCGTGAGGTAGATCCTATAGAGGCATTCTTCGTGTTTCAAACGGTAATCGCAATTTATCTACCTCTGCGCGATGACTACCATAATCCAGCCATAGTTACTCCAAAGCAAAGCCTTAATCCTCTTTATCTGGGAGGTTCGTTAAAAAATGCACTTGTTGGAACGCACGTGCGTGATCGATAGAGGTCAATACAATTCTGATTCTTTCTTTTCACGGCTATTTTTACTATGCAGGTCCTGCAAATGTTTTTGTACGCCATCACGATCGATAGCTGTGTTTTCATTCGATTTTCCTTGGTAATACCGGTTCCGATTGATACAGAGGATCACGTGGAATCTTCACGGCGAAAGGTCGGTCGCGCGAAAGGCTGATTTGCATGAAAGTGATAGCTTCGGCGTTCCGTGCGAAATCGCCGCACGGTTTATCAAAAAATTTCTGCGATAACGCTAAACTGCTCGAGTATACTGCTTAGCTCGGATGTTTGCTTCATTTACGTTATACGTTTTTATTCTTTCGGGTCATAGACACCTGATTCGTTGAGGAATGCACTTTCAGGGAGACAATTGCAAATGTATAATATATACAGTCTATGTATAGTAATGAAATATTACAGATAATTTTCATTTCGGGTTATATAGATCCGAGAACAGCAAGTTTTTTACTTAACGTTTGCCCTATACAGTATTTGGAATGTTTTTATATTATTTCACGCTTTAAGAAATAATTCTCTAATTGTTTTGAGCAGTGTATTCTCGCAAAAGTTCGCGAATTAACATCGAGGAGACCTCTAATACCCGCAGCTGCTGATAATTGTCGATATTGTGCAAACACAACATGCAAATACTGAGCGTTAAACCGTAACACAACCCAGGAGCTCGTCGTTTTATTTCCTGAATTTCTTGGTTTCTCTTAAGCACGAATTTTATTCATATTTTTCATTTTTATATTTCGTGTTCTGTTTTGCACTGAAGTGTCTTCACGTTCGTACAAATGGAGCGTTTAACCCGTTCAGACAAGTCCATTGATCTCGTTACTGCAATGCAGTTGTGCATCGTGCTCCAATGTAGAACAACAGAAGGTATTAAATGCCAAACGGTGTTCGTCCATAACGTAATTTGCATTCTATCGGTCGCTGGTTCTTCTAATGCGGCGCACACTTGAAAAAGTAAGAAGAAAAATACTGAGACAACGTGCGATCGCGTGCAGGTTTCGATCATAACGTGTAATTTCGAACGCGAGCTCACCAAGATTGATTATTCAAGTTTAAACACACGTTTAGCCGTCAAAGAGAGATGTAGTATATTTCGCTGTCTTTCCTGCGGAAAACGGATTTAAACAAACAGAAAAAAATAGCCACCGGCATTGACCTATAAAGCTAGGAGTTCTCGGAAGAGTAAAATGAACGATGGCTAGTACACGATCTATGAAGATGTTTTTTTCAAATATTTTCTCCAGGTTTTATGAAAAAACATGTTCTTTAAATCGTGCTTTCGAGATTAGGTGTACAGATTTCTCGCAAATTTTCAAAATTCTTCTGAGTCATTGTACATGACCTTATACCGTTAGCTTGTTTGTATGATTTTTAAAACTTTATTTCTTCTTTATTGTAAAAAAAAACGAGTATAATTTTTGTGAATAATCAGTTTTTAATCAACTGGTATTTTTTTTAAACGTTAAGTTTACAGAATCCACTTTGTGACTAACTGTATGTATATATCTAGTGTAATAAACAGTTTTTTTTATTTTTTATTATTCATTGGCGAGGACTTCTGAATTTTCACAATCCATAATTTTCTTTTAATTTCGCGGTGTACACTTCTTAACAAGTTCAATTAAAGAAGAGTCGAATGTCAATACTGCAATTTTAGATAATAATATTACGTTTATATTCTAAATTGTATTACAAGAAATAGTATTTTTGTATAGTGTTACTATTATTTCGTACAAACTTTCTCTTTTCGTTCATTACTTACTGTTAGTATCAAGTTATCTTTTCAATTACATTCAGAAAAATATTAAGATAACCAGCCTGTGTGTCGTTATATTTTAAATATGACCAAAGTTAGACTTGACACGTTAGAAACAAAAATTGCAACGAGAGAACGCAGTAATGTACATGCAGCAGATTTTTTGAAACGTAGAAAATCAATATCTTGATACAATATAATTTCCCACAATTAGTAAAAGAAAAACTGTAATAGTTTTTCTATAATACAGTAATCTTTCAAAACTGAAATCTCACTACAAGAAGAGTTAAGAGGTCTGGGTGCCCCTGAATTTTAACATATTGACTGCCTTAGAAGGCACAGGTAACGGGCGCTTCAAATTTTATTTAATTAAATAACTATTGACTTTTACTATATTCTTAGCAAATGTAATATTGCAGCACTAATATAGGCACACATGTACGGTACTGAATGCTTGAATATTTGTTCCCTTTGCGATTTATATAGAAAAGAGAAATTTATGTTGTGTCTGACCAGGAATGGCTGGTTTCACTGTGTCGGTCAACGTGTTAACGGCACGGAAGACCGTGCATCGCGAAACATTTCCCTCGCGAGCGAGTTTTTCGTCTGAAAGTAGCGTTCCTTTCAGAATAAATCGATCCTTGGCGGAAAACAATGGATCCTTGTGGAGAGATCGTGTCCGTGCGCCTCTGATACTCTCGGTCCTCGATGGGCAGATACTACGATCGATCGACTGGCAACGGAACCACTAGGAAAGATCGAGGAAGCTTAGGATCATGGAATTCTACGACGTGGGAACCAGCGACCTTAGGGAATTGTGGGAGTCTTACCTCTCTGAACCGGTGAGTCTCTCTTATTCTTCGTCTGTGCTACGTTTCTCTTACGTGAGCTCTATTCTTGACGAGAAAGTGCTCGTTTTCGATCACCAACGAAAGGAAAGCACGCTCGCGCGTAGGAAAAATAGGTGGGTGGGAACAACAATGTGTTTTTTTCGCGTTTCCTGCTCGTAGGATGAGATCCTCATTGTCGAAACACCGTGCCGTGTAATTATGCTCGCCTTCTACAAATGAACGCCGCCCGATCTGATACGCTAATGCTCGAAAAGCGTTGATTAAAAATTAATTAAGAGTTACACGGATATTTTGGACTAAATTTATAAATTGAGTTTTTACTAAAAGTTCAACGAATTTATCCTTTGATTTTTTTTCTATGGATCTGTGCTTTCTGTTTAGAAATTTGTAGGTTCAGATAATGCGAGCCACGACGTTACATATATCTTGTGATAAAGGGTTCATTCGCGTTAATTACAATATTACATTTTTTTATTCATTGATTTTGTACATATAGAAATTGAGAGCGACGTGTGAAAATTTCTGGTCAGAAAAATTTTACACTACATTTTTTATACACTGTATAGAGGACTATAGAAACTGTAATTAGTATTATTTATTTAATTATAATATTACATAGTCAATGAATTATGTTTACGATTTTTCGTGTATTTAACTGCAGAAGTTCTAAACTTCAGTGCCAAAGATTTCAGGCTTGTTTGTTTAACAGAAGAGAAGAACAGTATATTACATACGTATATTAATAAATTTAAAATAAGTGTTTACAGGCATAACAAGCGTACAACGACGAGGAATAGATTTAATTAAACATTTAATATAGTCAGGAGAAAGTTTGCTCCATTTTTTAATTAGAAAATACCGCAGGCTGAATAGCAGAGAGTCAAAGTGTCGTTCAAAATTAACATAATCTCATAACTTTGGAACGGTTGAAAAAAGAAAGAACGCTACAAAATTAGAGCTTTCAAATGGCATTTCTTTATTGTAGCAGGAAGGCTATAATGGTCTCATTATGCAATTATTTTGAACGTAAAAATGGGAGGATGTATTGCACAAGATTTATTTAAAATAAATATTGCTATTGTGAAAGCCTGTTCTCATTAAAATATTCATGTTTTATGCTCGATGGGATTGAGATGGAACGATTGCGATGGCCATATTGTTTTCAACATACCTTCGTGTTTCTTTTTCTCACGGTGTATCAAACCGATTTCGTTACAAATTGGTGCAGGTCCCGATTTTATATTTATTTCAACTTTTATATGCACAACGGAGTTCAAATTACTTCTAGCTGCGATGATTGAATTGTGTAATATAATTTAAATATGAATGACGCGGCTGCACAGGAAACATTGTTTATCATACATATTCTTGCAATTCATGTCTGTATGCCGTGGCATAGAATAGGTATAATAGTCATTACAGAGTTTTGATGAATTTTTAGGTCTATTCCCCTGTTTGAGGATAAAGTCATCATGAATCAGTTGAAATCTGAATGATATATTTTTCTGTATTCTTTTTAGCATACTGCAGACTGACACTATTTTTTAAGAAAACTTTCCTACGACCCAGTGAAATTTAAAATTACTTTACTTAACTTAAATGCTAAACACAAAATGTGTAGATAGGCTTTGTCTTGAATTTAACAAAACAGAAAATATCTCCACCCAATGATCCTCTTCCCTGTGAAACCATTTGTTCATGGGAACGCACAAAAATCTGAAAAAAAAAAAGAAAAACAAACAAACAATTGTATCGAAACATTTGCGTGCCAGTACGCGTCTCTTTTTATCGCACGAATCATAGAAAGTTTTTTAGAGCATCAATTTCGTGATACTATTCTACTAATGGAATATCGTATAATTTTTTCTCGCGCGATACCATTATGTAACTCCGGTGGCGTATCTACGGCAATTATTTTTTTTAAACAAGTTCGTGAGTATAGAAGCTGTTTCATTACAGTTCAGTTACGCTTTGCAAACACGATGAAAGGAATATTCTAGCCGTGGCAGAAGTCTGCGGCGGTATTCATCGGTTATAATGTGCCGTTCAACGGGACAACTTTAGTGTTTCGGTGTAGTGCCTCTACACACATATTAGTGTCGGTTTATTCACCTGTATAAATAACGCTGAGTCGCTGTGAACCGCGCATTTGCATTTTTTTTACGAGCAAGGAAGTAGAGAAGTTGCGGGACACTTATTTTCAGGTTTTTAGCAATTCCTTGCTAAATTTATACCGTGAATGCCAAAGATCACCTCAATCTCTTTATGCTCTCGTGTATTGATTTTTTTCTGCAAAAATTTCGAAACTTAATTTCAATTTTATTAGCGATTTTATTGAATCGATATCATTTTATAATTTTATTACCGTTTCCCCAAGAATCCACTCGGGTTTTATAGTTTGTTATACTCCATTTAGTTTATGTATGAATTTGTAAGTTTAATTTCAACCTCATTAGCGATTTTATTGTTTAATGTTGTTAGCGATTTTATTCTTTCAATATTACTTTCAAATTTTATTAGGAATTTTATTCTTCCGATATTATTTTTTAATTTCATGAGTGGCTCTATTCTTTCGATATCGTCTTTCAATTAAGCCTTTGTGTGAGAAGAATCTTCTCTGTTCTTTATGCTCTGTTATACTCCATTTTTCTCTGCAAAGACTTTCAAGCTTAGTTTTGATTTTATTTTTTAATTAAACCTTTGAACGTGAAAGGTCTTTCGGTTTTTCATTTCCTGTTATATTGAATTTCTTCTTCACAAATTGTCCAGCTTAGTTACGATTTTATTATCAATAAATGTGGTCCAGTCTAATGTTTATTATATTATAATTATATGAAATACAAATTTCGTCGTGCACCGTGTGCTTGTGCATAAAACCTGATATTTTTAGCATTCCACCAATTAAGGAAACCACTGCTATTGTTAGCTGCTATTCATAAAATATTGACATGCAGTCATTCATAGAAAAAATACAAATATTTGCCTAATACATTCATCTCGATTTCCTTGCGTCATTATCGCATTTACAGCTGCATTAGTTACTGTTCGTTGTCACAGTATTCTCCTTAAGCCGATAATCGCATTACGGTTTACTAATTACTACTTAGCGACCCCTGTGGAATTCTCATCGAATATTCATCGCATAATTTCCTTACCACTTGACCCGTCGTCCCCTTTTACGATCACTTTTAACGATGGTGTTTTCTCAAGTACGAAACTCGCCGCACGCTTACAAAATTTCTCTTAATATACTCATCATTCCGTAACAATGAAGACATCTCCCCGTCGATCATTACCTTGTTCTTCAAAATGATGCTTAAAAATCATGTGGAATAAGAAAAACAAACTGTTTATATATAATTACGATCTTATCAACCGTATCACGCAATCTAGGCGAATAATAGAAAGAGGGGTGCACCGTTCGACGGAATTATGTAAGCGACAAAGAGGAAGAATGAGAAGAGAAAAAGAAAAAAAAATCGCAACAGATGAATACGATGGGTGTATTTTTTGCACACGCCATTCGGAAGCGTCGTTATAAAAATAACCGGTCGATGTAATTGCGTGTCGTTAATATGCGAGAGGCCTGCGACAAATTCTCGTTGCTAACTGGCTTCCAGTTACGAATCTCCTCTTGGTAATAGAAACTGAAAGGCAATCTGTGCCTCTGTAGACTAACGTAGCGATGGCTCGTCATATTTGGGGGAGGGGGTCAATCCCCTTTTACTCAATTACGTCATCTCTCCAGACTGTATTGTACAGAGGCGAACGTGTATATACACTTTCCAGCCAGCGAAGTCGTTAAACTTAACGGTGATTGCCGGAGGAAAAGTCCGCGAGGATCGTTGTTCTGTGAACAACGCCGAACCGACGTCTAGGAGCTATGCTCCGAAGGTCACTGGACACAGAGATATCGTTTTTAAAGAAAGTAGAAAGTATCCGGTGTGCAATGAACGAACAAAAATTATAGACTTGTTAAAGTTTAAAATAAGTTGTTCTTTGAGCAACGCTTGTTTGTTGGCTAGGAACTGTGCTCGAAGGTCACTGAACACAGAATTATCATTTTTAAAAAACATAGAAAAATATCCAGTGTGTAATGAACGAAGGATAATTACAGACTAATTACATTTTTAAATAAATTGTTTTGTAAAAAATGTTTATTTGATGGCTGTGAATTATGTTCGAAGGCTACTGAATACAGATATAAACCTTGTTAATCATTTGCAAGAAAGATAGAAAGTATCGAGTGTGCACTGGACGAACAAAAATTATAGATTTGTTAAATTTTAAAATAAGTCGTTTTGTGAACAACGCTTATTTGACGGCTAGGAACTACGCTCGAAGATCTGTGAACATAGGTATAAACCTTGTAAATCATTTTTCAAGAAAATAGAAAATATCCAATGTTTAATGGACGAAGGATAATTATAGACTTGGTCAATTTTTAAATAAGTTGCTCTGTGCACGACGCTTATTCGAAGGCTAGGAACTGTTCTCGAAGGTCACTGAACGCAGATGTAAACCTTGTAGATCGTTGGCAAAAAAGTAGAAAATGTCTAGTGTGCAATGAACGAACGAAAATTGTGGACTCGTTACTATCGTCTCAAATTTAATTAAATATCTGCTAGCTCACATGAAATTTGACATAGCAATAATATTACAATAGTAGTACAAAATAACAACTATATAATTAAGTAGTTAAGTATTGTTGTCTTCTGCGATTTATATTGAAAATAAGGCGTTGTATAATTAGTCTACCCTACAACTTAGAATATAGATTTTTCATTTCTCATCAGTAGTGACATATTTTTTAATTACACACTCATTCTACCTATAAATTAGTAGCTCTTATAAGTATATGCAGCAGAGAACAATCTTTTATGGTATTTCCAGAATTTTCTATTAATAGTCCATAGGATTTGTTTACTTTCTTGGAGAATAATATATAACTATTATAGATCCATATCTTGTAAATACAAAAAGCTTCTACATGGACTTTTCCAATCCTTAGATTCGTGTAACAAACTCTTCGAAAATTAAAGAAACATTTACTTGGTCCTTCATGAGCAAAATTTAAGAATTTGTTGGAATATGCGCATGAATGTACAAGGGGCATATGTTTTCATCGAATTTTATAATAAAACACCCAATACTTCCTGAAGGCCTACCCAGTTTTTTCGCTGTTGATAACGCTCCCGGACGGTCACGATAAATCGAAAGTAAATTTCGCCTGGAATAAATCAAACATCGTTCCCCCTATTTTTGGTATTGCCAGTTCTCGAAGTCGCTATTTTTAACTGTAGCTTGTGCAACCGACGTCTCTGACGATTTGAAACGATGTGGGATGTATCGCATGTACCAAATTGCAGTAAAACTAGGGTACGAGCCGCCAAGGACTGCACAGATTAAAGTAATAGCGACAACAATATCGTCGTTTATCTGCATCGTTCGAGACACACCGGAGATCCGCTGCTTTTGCAGAGTAAAAGTAATGTTTGACGAAGATTAAAAAAAGATTAAGTACATATACTAAGTCCATCAATTAACGTCTATCTTCCCGCCATTTTCTAGCGATAATAAAGACACTTACAGATAGGAAAATATGTTCATAGCCACCACGAATTTTTTTAAAAAATGTTTCGTACCTTCTTGTCAGTCATCTCCTATTTTATTTGAAAACATGTTCGTAGTAATTTTTATTTTTGTATTAGACTACTACGTTGCAGGAAGATTTAATGTTTCCGCACAGAAATAAATGATGACTTATTCAATTAATATCCAAATATTGTCCATTGCAAATATATCATGTTCAAATAAAATCCAGAGGTGATTGTCCAGAGTACAATTCGGGATTGAATGATGGATAAATCATGCGAACTTGCAACGAGTGTTCTTGTACAGATGCGTGCGTCATATAAATTTAGTAATTGCCGATTGAGTATCTAATCTAATTAGGCTAGCGATAACGAGGAGCGTAGTGTCATGTTCTGTCAGCGATGAGCTATATGAACAATGCCGTGGTTGGCTAGTTTTCGGTGCAAAAGCCGGAAGTACCCGTATACCGAGAGACCGGAAACATAATGCAGGAAGTAGGTTGCAAACACTTTCTGATATAGTAGAACGTCTAACATCCAAATTTTTTATTATGTGAATAGAATGACTCCTCCTTCAGCATAGTTATACAAAATAAAGATTTAAATGCTTCAAAAAGGCCATTACAGGGTCACTGAAATTATACTCCTCAAGGTCAAATCCTTTTTTTTTCAATTTTTGGCAAGCGAATTTTATTTTTCGATTTACTACATTAAAAATTGAACATTGCTTGTATGGTGTGTTTCAGAGCTATGTAGGTCAAGACATACTATGTGTAAGTTCCTTATACAACGAAAATACAACTGTTTACAATAACGTACAACAAAGGTTAGAATAAAATTTTGATTATCTGAACAATGTCGTATGATAAGATAACACAAATACTCAAATCAGTTATAAACGAGAGTCATCATTAGCCTATTATTTTGAATTTATTGCCACACTTTGTATTGTACTTTACACAGTAAAATAAAGTATTTATTATATAATGAGAGTCGTTCGACTGTTTGAAAAATTTTATTATACAATTGTACTATCACCAATTGCTTCCAGTATTGCCTACTGCATTTTCAAACGATTCGAAAGCTTGTTAAAACGTTTACATAAGTATACCGATATATCGATAATCGAACTTCGATATATCGATAATCGAACTTCGAGATATCGATAATCGAACTTCGATATATCGATAATCGAACTTCGAGATATCGATAATCGAAATTCGAGATATCGATAATCGAACTTCGATATATCGACAATCGAACTTCGAGATATCGATAATCGAACTTCGATATATCGACAATCGAACTTCGAGATATCGATAATCGAACTTCGAGATATCGATAATCGAAATTCGATATATCGATAATCGAACTTCGATATATGGATAATCGAACTAACAGGTTTAGGACATAAGTATGTTAGTACTTTTTTGTAGAGATTAAAACACTGCATCGAATAGTCTAGTCAAAACTATAGGATTCTATTTAAAAAAAATATGCAATTGCATTTCCAAGGGGCACCAGTGCATAAAAATGCGTAAAGTCATTTCCAGATTATGCATCATTGGATACCATCTAAGTTTGACTCATAGCATTTTTATCTATCTCTAACCGTTTGAAAGATACAGCTTGTCCCAGTTGCTTGGGACACCCTGTATAATAAAGGCTCTACTATACACCTGAAATCATTAATGAAAAACTCGAAACTTTTTGCAAACGTTTACGTAATTAAATTTAATCCATTCTACATTCTTTCACACATCGTGCTAATCTTAAAGAAGACCTAGAAGGTCCTTTCTTCGTTATTGCTACAACACCTCATATATTAAAGATGCCACTGTACTCATGAAGTCATTCATAAACAATTCAAAACCTTATTTAACTGTTGCGTAATCGAATCGTGCCGTTCATTCTCGTGTCTTTTTTTTTTGGTCGTTGACTCCTTGGATCGCGGTTGTTGAATCAACGTAGCACGTACGTAGCTCGAAGGTAACGATGAAGATCGCGAATGAACGCGGTCGGTCGCGTTCATTCAGTAGTGGTTCTGTTGTTTTCCTGTGTTCTTTTTTACGCCGGTCTCGCTTCCTTGGTCTCGGTGTCACGCATCAGTACGAAACGTAGCAACAAATTGGAAAGGATGCGAAGGTTGTTCGCGTGGAGGAGTTCACTGTACCGTGGCCCCTGGAATACCTTCTCAGATCTAGATATCGTGGATCTCCACGGCTTTTCCTCGAAAGTCGAACGACTCGCTTTGCATACACCCGTTTCGCCTTCATTATCTATTCCGTGCGTCGTGTTCCTTCAGCCAAGAAAGCAGAAAGATAAATCGCCACGCGTGTTCCTCGGGGACAATCTTTACCGGTTAATAGTTTCAGCTTGGATCGTAAATATTGACCTTAAAATTGACGCAAAAACCGAGCACCAGTGCAAACAACCGGCCTCGAACTACTCGTCGAGTTTTTTTTTCTTTTTTCGAATATTCGACGAATATTATTCGAATATTTTGTGCATTGATCACGTGTTTGAATATTCGTGGTAATCGAGTAATATTACGTAGATCAAGTTCTTTCAGGTTTGTCGTTCTTTTTTTTTGTTTTCATGTAACATATTAGGTACAATTTGTATTTTGGTAATGGAAAATTAATGTGTTTGAATTGTTCGGCTGTAAGCAGTTTGTTTCTGTAGTTATTATGTTTGAGCTGCAGAAAAGTTTCGCTGATTTTGTCACAGAAGAAAATTTATTTTCATTTACTTTTCTGTAATTTAGGGGATCTGTGTGGTGTTCAACCCTCTGGTTCGAAAATTGTCGAGGTGTTCAGAATTACCTAAAAAATATAAATCCTACGTATAAAATATCCGTAATGAATATTTCTATGTTTGAATAATAATATTTAAATACGTAAATATTCGCAGTTTATTCGTTACATTCGAATACCTATGAATTATTCGAATAGTCTCAGCCCTAGTCTGAACACGTTGTTTCTTTTTCTACTTCTTCCTTCCTCGTGGAGGACCGTTACCTTAGCTGCTCCGACATGCTTACTCGCGCACGTGCAGTTGCAAAACTGACAATTTTTAGTTCTTCGTCAGTTCTGCACAGTTGTTGCTGCTATTTACATTATAAATAGTCAGGAACATTCTTGCAAGGACGTGACGAAGATAACTATGACTGTCCGTGCAGATAAGTGTTGTGTGAACAATTTTTCGTTTGCAACCTTAAAATATTGTGGTTGTCGATTTTGACCTTGCGAATTTGTACGATTTTAAAGGCTGCAAGGGATCAAATTGAAGTGTTCTGGCGTTGTTCTAATTCTGTGAAACGTTCAATTGATCAAAATGTCAGTCATATTTTTCAGTGAATATTTTCAGGCGTATTTACACACATGAGTACGTTTCTTTTTGCTTTCTTAACTTTAAATATTGTTTAGTTTTATACCAAATTTTAACATCCCTTACTTTTTTATAAATATTTCTAAAATTGTTCGATTTTTTATTTTCTCTTTGATATCCACGAATATTTTTTTAAATATTTATTTTCAATTCCTATAAATGCGTCCCCAAAGAGGTTGAACTAAAAAATAAAATGATATACTTGCGAAGTAATTTGTATTAAGCAAAACTCACGATGAAGTAGGTTATATTTTATCCAGAATAATCATATCATGTGTTTTCAATGATAGATCATTTTATTAAAAATAAAATAGTTTACTAGGCTACAAATTTATAGGGGTTTAATTAGTCTAGCTGCTCGTTTTCGTTACGAACGTGTTAATTAACGAGTTGTTGATTTTCATAATCAACACCTGTTGCGAATGGGTCGACAAATGTATATTTATTTACGCATCAATGCACGAACACTTCGTTCATTTTATCAGACACGTGCATAGGCTGAAAGTTGTGTCATGTTATAATAATAATGCCAACATTCAAATTTTTTTAGTATTCATTTGTCATCAAATTTCTGGCAGTATATTGTTGACATGTCATTGCAAATTGAACATTGGTATTGTATTTTGACGCGAAGGTTTACTAGAGGAAAGTGTATTTTAATTAACTATTTAATGTCGTATGAACTGCTGCATCTGTTATTGAATAAATAGCCAAATTGTATCTATATTAAATCTTTATGCTAACCAATTTTATGAAACAACTGAAAGTATTTATTAAAAATATTGATAAGGGTGAAGCACCCATATTTTGCATTTGTATCTTAAATTAGATTCTAAATAATTTGTTACAAAACTTTGAAGAATCAAGACGGTGCTTCATGGACGCTTGTTATAAATAAGTTCAATAGCCCATATTGCAATTAATAATTATCTATGTCTGTCTAGTATCACCTGTCTACTGATCTACCGTCAGTACAGTCTTGAATAATAGTTAATTAAAATTAAATATTATTTGGTGTATCTCATATTTGAAATACTACCATATTGATTCACCTTCATTAAACGTTTGCTCCAAATACGTCATTTAATTGAATTATACGGCGCTTCGGTCCGATTACGCCATTTTTCTCTATAATTTTTTTTATCAGTCAAGCACTATCAGAGGAAACAGATAAAACAATCTATGATTGCACGTAGACTAGGGCTCGTTGAATGAGCTACGGAGAATTATAAATTTCGTTGCAATTTATAGTAACAGTTCCGAGACACGAGCGCGCGAGCGTACGGTTAAAAATGGTAGAAAAATGCTCGAAACGTTTACGGAGTGAAACGAAAGGTGCATCGAAAGGCCGAGGGAGTGATAAATTCTACTTTCTCGCTTTTCACTCGACGCGAAATTACCATGATAAATCATGAACCGGCTGCTTGTTAATTCCACGGCCAGAGTTGCACAAAGGATCTCGTGAGATTCCTGAATTTGTTAAGTTAAAATTCTTTTGGGCGCTTCAACTCGTTCTGATGTGATCTTGGAGAATATAATATTGATTTCACACGAAACAACCGCAGCTTCCGGTCCAGGGCCATTTATTTGGTCATTTATATGGTACTCTGATCTGTAACATATAATTTACATTGTTCATGGTCTTCAGTTTTTAAAATTATCGTAGCTTCAACATTGAAAACATTTATTTTAATATATAGGTTTATTATAATCTAAGTCGTTAATAGAATACTATTTAATTTATTTTGTATGATACCCATGGCCTTTATTTTTAAGAAAATCGTTGTTTATAAATTACAACCATCTGTTTGTTCATTTAAATCAGTCGTGGCCACCGGAGCTGCGGCCTTCCCCGACTCTAGGTCCATTTCCCTCGTTTCAGTTCCCTCCTCGTTCCACTTCGGTCCATCATCGTCACAGATCACAGTCTATATGAGGGAAATGGACTAAAACACCGTAGCTCCGGTGGTCATCACAGTTTTCTATAATATGATGCTATATATCTTCTCCCTTTTTGTCGTGGCCTTTATTTTGTAAAACATTGTCGCCTCAAAATTAAGGCCATTTATGTATTTATATGGAATTACGCCTTGCAATGTACATGATTACAGTTCACTTAACTTTCAAAATGCAAATTGCGTATTGATCGACACTGTTCGTGATCTCGATTCTCAAGAAAACCGTAGCTTCAAAGATAAGACCATTTATTTATTTATATGGAAAGATATCCTATTATACGTACGATCACAGTGTAATTAGTTTATAAAATATGATTACCTACATAATCTTTTATATATTGTTCATCACGTTTATTTTACGCAAGAAAATTGTGAAAATTCTAGTTGCAATTGTTTAACTCAGACTCAGCTAAATTTGTTAAAAATACAGTCAACAATTTAGCCGAACGATGGGAAAAAATGTACAAGAAAATGAAAATATTGTAAATCATTAAACTTATTTCCTCGTATCGATAATTCCTCAATAAAATCCATCAGAAATGTGCAAATATTTACGAAATGACCTAACAGATTATCTACACTGTACAGATAAATGAAATCGTTTATTTAGAAATTTATATATTCGTGAATTTTGCAATCATTAGCATAAACTTTCCTCAGTCGATGAGGATGGAAAAGAGATAAATTACATCATACACCGAATCCACGAGTGACCGGGCTGTCAAAGAATTTAATGTCCGATATTTTTAGACATTAATGTCGAACTGGATCTTGGTACGATTATACGATACGCTTTCTGTAATCGAAGATACAAGCGATAAATTATCAAACACCGAGGAGGGGCACGACACAGGCTGATAAAAAATAAGACATCTTTCTACACCTGTACAGTGAACTAATCGTTGCAAATTATTTTATGTAATCGTTTAATTACCGCTGAGATTTTCTACTGGCTTTACAATTTTTAACACTGTTACAAAAATTTAGGTGTCCCGTGCTTAAGCAGTCGATTATACAGTCAGAAATTCAGTATTTATCGTACCTTGCTCCAATACATGACATATACACCATTTAGGTTGTACAATTGAGATAAAAGTATTATTTAATTAAATGTTCAAGACCTCCTTCGTTTTTAATATATTCTCCATTGTTGAAAATTGAACAGCTTTGTGTGAGTATCTAAAGATTTGTAAATTTGAATTTTAAATTCCAACGTAGTTTGTTAGCGCCTGTTGGCATGTAATTATGAATCATATGCTGTGAAACGCTAATATTGCAAATTCTCATTACGTGGTACGTAATTGGTAGCTGCGATTAATGTGAATTTATAATTTTTAGGAGTACAGTGTAGAGCGTAATATAAAGTACTTGAAATGGTTCACGAATATCTTGAACAGGAAATATTGTAACTGATAGAAATTAGGGTTATTGTTTTGTTAGTATTAGAAAATATCGTAAAGAGAATTTTTGCTTTATTTAAACAATGGAGATCATCTGCTTCTTCCTCCGAGAAAATTTAGTACACGAAGTTTTGTGCTGCCTGTTTCTTCTTACAGCAAAATTGTGTTGGCAGATATTTGTATTTTCTTAAATAATTGGAATTGTTTCTGCTTGCTAGAAAATTTCGTAAATAAATTGTCGCTTGAACTACTGGCGCTACTTATTTCTGGTTGTTCGATTTCTCTTTGTATAAACAAGCTACTTCCTTTTTGAACAATTTTTCTTTCTTGCCGACACTTGTACCTGCCTCCTATTTTTAAAAAATATTGCACACGAATTTCCATGTCTTCTCAACAATTGGAGCTGTTTGTATTTTACTTTATATGTTATATTTTCTATGTTATCTGTTTTTATTGTACTTTGTATTTTATTGCTAAAGAATGTTGTCGACAAATTTTGATCTGGCTTAAACAATTGATGCAGCAAAAAATATTCTTTTCTCTTCAATAATTCAAACTGCCAATCTGCTATTGCTACAAAATTTCGTAGTTGAATATCTTTTTTTTTATTTCAACAATTAGAATTCCAGATATTTTGTCGCTACAAAGAAAAGTCGGCAACAAATTGCCGTTCTTTTAAAACAATTCGAACCAGTTTCTTTTTCAAGCAGGGGCGTATTTATCGAGCCTGTAAAGCGAACGTGAGCAATGAACGGTGCAGGTATACGACTGCGATAAAAGTGGAGGTCGCAAACGGTCCAACATGAAATTACGTACGTGTGTATGTATACACGCACGCATGCCAACCGATAACGACTTATCAGCACACGGCTTCCATCGAACCGCTCGACTTTTCCATTTTCCTTTCCATTAACCCTTATTCGACCCCCGCAGTTTTTCCTCCCCCTTCTCTAACACCCATCGATGGCTCTACCATGATTTTCGACTCCCCCTTCAGAATTTCATCGTCAGCCGAATATTGGCCCGTTATTATTATGATAACAGTGCGATCTGCATACTTCGACAAAATTTTCCCTCTCGAGAAACGAATCAACTTTCTAAACATTCTTAATTTAAACAAAAATGTATTTGTTTGGAATGGTTTCATAAATTTGTATCTTGTTGAACGCGTAAAACAAAATACGATAGCAGATAATTTTTACAGGACAATTGTCGCTTATCGTTATACTTTGGAAACATATTGCGGTCTTTTTGTGTAACATTATCGACGTTTCGTGACGAACGAGCAACTCGAGCATTAATAGTCTTCTTTACACTGTTCAGTATACGTAGTCTGTTCGAAAAGTAATGAGACTACATTTCGAAAAGTTTTTCTATGTTACGTTTTTAAGAATTAAAGCGATCGCCCTCGAAGCAGTTTCCTTGTTAACAAACTGAAACATTAAAATAAAGAGCAACTCTGTTTTTAATCGTTGTGAAAAAAATTAATAAAAAGGGGATTGATGCGAAGAATGTTGCAGTGTCTTGTACTCGAGTAAATTTGATTAAAAGACCAACATTTTTTACGGAACCCACTTTGGCGGACACTGCTTCAGAGCAGTCATTTGATCGATCACGGTCTTTTAAATATTTTCAGTAGTATGGAGGTGACAAGCCTTAAAATGGTTTTCAATTTTCAGGAATAGGAAGAATTTGTAGCTAAATATTCGTTGACAAATACTGCAGTGTGGGCAGGTGCGTTTGTTCATTTTCATGACCCACTCACCCAAGATAATGTTATTTATCTGATAATTATTCTATATCAACTAAACTGATTAAGATGTGTATAACCTGATCACTTTATTAATCAATCTGAGTTGTAATTACTTGTGGAACATACCACGTAATTCTTGTCGATCGATCGAATACTAAGCTTCTTTTCCTGTCGATCGAAACTATGGAAAATTACAGAGATCGGATATTAAAAAATTTTTACATTCCACCAGAGGTGTTGGATCAATGCGGGAAACGGAAATTGTCAGCACACAACTCTGAATCTATTCAGCGAGGAATGGATTTATAAAACCGTGTCGTATTTCCGCTCGTTTTCATGCGGAATGTTTCCCGCGCTTCGACCAAATTCGAACACTGAACTGACATAATCTTCACGTGAATTCGAGGCTTCCTTTTCCCTTGTAAGTCGTGCTCAAAGCCGAAGGGTAAATCGTCGTTAAGAAGTTGATCGGCTTACAGAGCATCTTCGTGGAAAATGTATTTTCCAATGTACACTGTCGTCCAAAAGTTTGGGCATTCTTTTCGAAATTTTAACTAGTGTCAGGTGATGCCACAAGTAACATCATTTTTAAATATCATTTAAAACGCAAATAATTGAACAGTTGCACTCATTTTTAGTTATCGATTCGATGAACATTAATTTTGGTGTCCTTGTTTCAGTAATTTAACGGTTCTTCAATTCGATCTTTAATAAATTTCTACTGTTTTAAAATGGCTTACTTTATGCTCTTCCAAAGGGTACAAATCGAGGACTGTGCAAACTTTTCCTTCTCCAAATATACAGCTGAGTACAGTTCTTCAGAGTACTTCATTATTCTCAATCATTTTTAATGCTGCATCAAATATCAGAAATGAACAAAATGTTGAATATCCAATCTTACATTTTCATTCAATGTTCACTCTGTACATTATATAGAAGATTCATACTATTCAATATTTTAATTACCAATGAACTATTTCAGTGTGTGGTCCTCTAATTATTTTCACCAGTGTATAAGTGTCCCGGACTGAAAATAATGTTCCACTCATACTTTTTTATGGTGCCTTTATTGTATCTACAAATTACATATGTACAATAATTAATATATTTATTATACATAGTGTTTGAACGTACACCAATATTCCAACCGTTGGAATACATGATTCTTTAAAACGGTCATCCTTTAATATGTCTCGAAGAGATAGGTGCTACAATTTGAAGGTAATAATCTGTAAAGAGACTACTATCATTGTGTAAAGTTTGATAAAAATCAGTGACTTGAAGCCTAGTCTGTTTGTCAGTCTGACTATGAGGAAATTCGTATGGCAGCACAAAGTCGGGCGTAAACCCGAAACTTTTGGACGATGGTGTAGTCGCGTAATCGTTCGTCGACTACCTGTTGAATCGACCGAACTTCTGACACACAGACGAGGGTAGGAGGAAGCGTTGCCGTGTGTCGGAGGGAAACATCGAGGCGTAAATAATTCTCAAAGGTACGTGAGAACTCGGACTGAATTCCAGAGAGCTCGCGGGTAGAACGAGCCAACGGTGACTTGCATTCAACCGATACGATCAACCTGTTCTACACGTCTACGATTTTTCGGGAAGGGTCTACCTGCCTCTCCCGGCTGCCCCGCCGGAAAAATACACCTGCACACCCCGTCCGAGCAGTTAGACCGGGTGCAGGATTTTTTCATCGGCTGATGAATCTTCTCGCTTCCAGTTCTGATGAATTCGTTGCAACGATCTATTAGATCGTTTCATAAGACATGTCGTTTCTAAATATGACATTACCGAACGTAAATAAATTACCAACTGCAGTTGTTTTTAATTGTTGGGATACTGAACATTAATTTTAGTGTCATTGCTCAACTAATTCATGAAATTTCTGTTGTTTTCACCTTCATGTGTATCTTGTGACAATTTGACACAGTTTTTCTCACAAAAATGCGATACATGTATAAAGGCAGTATGCCTTGCATGTCGCTTTATTCTTGGTGAACTTATTCTGATGCACTGTTTGATTATATTCATTTTTTATTATTGTGTCAATTCGACACGAAGGGACAAATCAAGTTGGGAAACGAGGGATGGTTAAGATAATTCATTTCAGGTTGATTTCAACAGTCTATTTAACGAATTACAAAAATAGTAGTGAAACTTGGGAGTATATAGTAGCTTCAAAAAGGAGCCAGAAATGTGTAATCGTCATAGGTCCTAAAATTAACTCTTTAAATATTATGTACACTTGAAGGTGCTTCATGTATTCCACAGTCCTGTACGGAGAACGCCTATAGGCGTTCAACCGGGGTACTTATTACCTACATTTAGCGACATTCCGCACGTGATTTGAGATTATCGTGTAAACTTTTGTGCTAAAAATGGGCACTTTCTTCAAAACCTTACTTCACATGCAAAAGGCCCATAAAGTTGCTTAATATACATTTATCTGGACACCTTTAGGCGTAGGAATATATGAAGTGTTTTAGGTGCCCGTAACTTTTGAAGAGTTAATAATAGAACTTATGTTGAATGGATAATTTTTATGCCTCTTTGAAGATACTATACGTTCGTAAAGTTTGACTACCCTTTTTAGAAACTTCTTGCACATTATAAATAAAATTTTTCCATTGTATTACTATTGTCACTACGTTCCTCTTTCAAACTTAAGAATAAATAAAAATCCATACACAATAAACATGTTTGTTTGACTCCAAACATAAAACAGGCCCTCTGCCAAGTCCCTACACCAGCTGTTTACTAGACATCAGCTCGTGCATATAAATAAATAACGACAATTAATAACACTGCAAGTAAAGAAACACTTCCGTCCACACAGACTAACATTCAAACTGACATGAAAACAAAAACATTAATATCCTGCAGTTCTAATTTATCATGTTCCCTAAAGATAACCATTCTTTATTTTATCACTCATTTTGAGACGTTCTGTACGAAGCAGGGGAGTAAAAATCGAGTGACTGGGACGAAGCGTGATTTCCGGCACAGACATGGAAGGCACAAATTTTTTTTTTTCTCGTAGCGTTTCAAGGTTTCTAGAGTTTCTCGGCTTTCCTGGGATAGTCGAGGAAGAGCGGTGTCTGTTAGGGGATAGGAGGGAGCAGGTTTTGAAACGAGTCGTACGCCGGTAAAGAGAGACCTGTCGTCGTCTTCAACGTCGTCGTCGGCTACGTCGTCGTAGAGGGGAGGAAGTCCAAGTGACGGGACGGTTTCGAGGACGTTCACCTTTTTTCGTGACTTCATCGAGCCTGGTACACGCTGGTAAAAGTGACTTCTGCCAACTAGAATCCTATAGGTTGCTCCTCTCTCTGCTGTCTCCACTGATCTTTTATACAGGGTGAGTCACTGGAAACTGCCATCTGAAATAACCTTTGTTTCGCTGCTACTACAAAGGAGTGTGTACGATGGAATTTGTTGTGTTCGAAGGGACTCGCTTCATGGAAATCATTTTTTTTATTATACATTTTGTGTTTTGGAGAATTTCTAGGGGATCTTGAATTTTTAGGACACCTTGTATTTGTTTTACTGTAGTGTGATAGCAGGCAAAGAAGAAAATTTAAGGATATTTTAGAATGATTTTAACTCTTATTATATGAACGAAAAATATATAGCAATGGCACGGTTTTTAATTTGTAAATTTGACGGAACAGACATGTGAGAGTGTGTCATTGGAGCTGAGGTAAATTTAGAACCCTCTTACTCGAATAATATTTTTTTATCTGTAATCACACTGTAGTAAAATAATTATACGTTGCTATTTAACAAGTTGAATCAGGCTGAAAATTTTGAGAATATAAGATATATAAAATAAAATGTATTTCCGTCATATGAGCATTCCGAGCACAACAAATTTTATTATACATATTCTTTCTTAATATTCATGAATCAAAACTTATTTGAAATGCTAATTTCTAGTGAGTCACTTTGTATGGTTAGAAATGCTCAAACATGAGTCTCTTGGCACGCAATGTTTGATAAGTCCTAAATGCTCAGAAATCTGTATTGACGACCACTTAAACGAGTAAAAGTGACGAGTCTTACGAAAAGATTTCGAAACTCGAAGTATTCCATGATTAAAAATTCTGTGATCGTAGAAATGTCCAGTAGATGCTCCCGCGTGTTATTCAATCCCATGTAGTTCAACAGTTTATATAACCCTGAAGAATATATAATCGTTCAACTAGTTTATTTATTATGCAACAACCGAATCTTATATCAGAGCATAGTCTATGAGAGAAATAAATACAAAAAAACCGGCATTATAATGGAAACTGTAAGCACCGTAGCTTAAAGATTTCTAATCCTTTCGACCCTATGAGTCCATATATGGGTTTTGAAAAGTCGTAATTCATGTGCTATGGAGCACTATACTGGTCCTGGTGCAGCTATTTATTGTACGGTCTAAATCAATTTATTCGAACGAATTATTACGTCATCGTTGTTGATTAAAATGCATATATTTCGGTAAACATTTTGTAGTTTCACAACAGGAAAGTATCAGTGTCTCATCTTACATAAATAAATATGAATACATAATTCTGTTCAATTTAGTGGCGTGTAAAAAGTGTAATTCATTAACAAATTTATTTTTATTACTTGAAATAAGTATTGAATTGAATTTGTACTACATTGTAGAAAATCCCAGGATACAGCGTGCACTATGTAATTTTATTTTAAACTTTTAAAGAATTTAAGCTTCGTCTGGTTTTCAAAACTGTTTTAGTTTTAAAATTTTTTCAAAATGATTCGAAACTCCTGGATTCGCTTGAAAATTTACAAATATATCCCAGTTCTATCACTGCTCGATGGCCATTGGCAATAGATACATGGACACGTCCGATCTGAAGGCTAACTATAGTCAAAGAAAAGTCAGAGTATGCTACTAGACCTTAGAATCGAGTGACCGCTTAATCGAAGCATTTGATCGCATGAGAATGCACAATTTGTCTGTTTTCCACTTACCTCGAATAAACGGGGTCAGTATTATACACGATAGCCTGAAAAGTAGAAAGGAACGAACAAAATCCTGAATTTCGTAATTCTCCATCTTGCAGAGAAATTCAGAATAGATTGTTCAAGGTCAGTTCGTTTGCCAGATCTTTTAATTGAAACACAATTGCAAATTTTCATTTCTGTACAGCTGCAATGAATAAAGAAGTTTTACTGCACATTAAGGTATGACCTCAATCGGCCTGATTTGAGTGTCTCCACTATGATTACGATCTAGCAAGTTAGTTTAAGGATCAACGTAAACGCACGGTCCGTGTGTATCTTCCAGAGCTATTGAAATTTAAATTAACTTTATTTGCAGATCATGTTGCCGTACCATCTCAAAGTGCACCAATATTATTTTATAAAAAATGAATGTTTGCATGTGGCTCAGGTTTTTTCAGGCGAATTCGCCAAAAATATCAAGTCGTCCCACAAGTAATGTCGTTTTTAAATATGACTTCATCGAATGTATACAGATTAACACCTGCAGTTATTTTTAATCATCATGACACTGAATATTAATTTCGATGTCCTTGTTCCACTTCTTCAACAAATTTCTATTGCCTTAAGAGAATTCATTTTAGGTTGATTGCAATTGCGATCTTCATTTAGTATCGTTCAATTTTTTAAAATGGCGCGCTGTAAATCTTCTGATGAGGAAGAACTTTCTGAATTGTATGCAGATACTTTCTCTGATTGCCCGGGTTTCTCTGATTGGCATGTATAGTGGTGAGTCAGAATATTATAGTTTATCAGGGGGTAGTTTCGATACTGATACAAGTCCTGATAGTGAAAGTGGTTTTACTACTGCACATAGGTAACTACTGTACAGCCAATCATATTCGAAATAAGTATAAACATACATATGTACATCGAAGTTATCGAAAGTTATTTAGAGTTGTACATTTTAATATTCAGTTATTAAAATGGCCGGTGACACACGTTAGTTTTTACATAAAACAGCCGGTCAACAATATGTTAATATTGTCGAACTAATTAAATTTTATACTTCATATGCTTAAAAAATGTACCTTTTATTTCTCTTATGTTATTGAATGTACATGTATGAAGTACATGAATATGTGATATTGTTTCAAAACCCGTAGTCTACTTATCACTTTTATGCGAAATTTAGTTGCAACGTAAGTCAAACTGTTACGAATTATAGTTCCTATAATCAAGGCCTACTGCTGCACATTGAAATTGATTGTTAAATCGAGCGGAAAGATAAGTTTTATTAAACACTGGCCAGGTCGGTTCGCGATGATTGTTTTCCCGTTGGAAACAGGGAATACCAGTTTTCAGGGGCGTATCCTTGCCGAGGAAACTTTGGGCGTATCTTAAGGGGCGTGTGTTCTGTTTTTCTTCTTTTCCCTCTTTCCCACGGTGGTAACATCGATAATATAATTAATGTACGAGGTGGAGCATATCGATTGCTGGTTATGCCTCGGTCGTAGTGGTTTTCGAGCAACCGTGAACGTGACCGGAACGTATATCGACTTTTTATGTGAACACTATGGTCGTGGAGAATATATGCTCTGAGGCGAATCGATGATGCTTCGTTCGAAGATAAAAAGTTTTTCGAATGTTCAAATCGTGTCGTTTCGCACCCATGCGGTTCCTTACTGGATGTTTTGCAATCACTGAATCACCGTACAGTGTTATTGCAGCTGAACAACGCTTCCTTGAGACGCGAGTTCGAACGATTACTGGTATTTTCAAAATTTTTCTGGTTACTCTGAACTTCCATTCTCTGCGATTGACTTCTTCCAGAGCGAGTTTATTATAATTGGATTATGATTGGATTTATTCTTTATGAATGCGTAACTGTTCACGTGAGTCGACTGTCATGTTAAACAAATAAATTTTGTTATCCAGTACATTAGTCGTTATACGAGCCATCCACAAACGAAACTAGTGTAGCTCCACAAAATGAAGAGTACAGAGAATCGATGTACTATTGCAATTTTGGATACTGAAATCGAGAAATTTACACTACGTGAGTTTGGACAATTCAGCTTCCGGGCGGCTCATGTTTTTATCAATAATATTTGAATGGAAAGAAAAGTAAACGCTCGCACGTGTGTCAGTATCCTTGAAGAAGCGAAGGAGGAAGTTGGGCGGTACTTTCAAATGGGAAATATGTTCGTACTTATTTAAAGTATTTTTATAAAATATTACTCGATTTTATCTGATGAAGATTTGACTCTGCACGTGGTGGAATGTCAGAGATGCATATTGTTTTGAATTTTTCAATAAAAAAATGGATTATCACAGCAAAGACCTGTCGCCAACAATTTTGTAAATTAGACACAATTTTAGGTGAAAAGATGTCATGCTAGCGTTTGAATAACTGAAAACTTGTTCTACGTATCAGTTACTACCAGTTTAAGTATCTTGACGATTTTTTACTTGACAAACAATTCACTGATACTAATTGTTTGCAACAGACTGAACCCTGGTGCGATCTTCGGGCCATTTTAGACCCATCGTGTCTTCATTTATTTAAAAAACTTTCACAATGATGACATTATAATGCACGTGACTGGCTATTTCTGTTTCCTTAATCCTCACATTATGTTATAAAGTTGAAAATATAAGTTCCATATGTTCAGGACATTTTTGCCCCAAAAATCTTGAGGGTACAGTCGAACGGAAGAACGTACTAGGGTTAAAATGCATTATTTTAAATGTATAGACATTTGTTGAAAATCGAGTTGAAGAGCTGTTAAACTATTGGAACAAGGATCCTAGTATAATTATAAATATCTAAAATAATTAAAAATGACTGGAATTGTTGAATTATTTACAGTTGAAGTTGCATTCAATACAATACAATTGTTTTGCTATTGATTGATGTCCGGTACTGTCTAGAGGATTTATTCGACTGTATTGTCGCAATGTCTGAAAGGAATTCGTTGGTGAGCATAGTTTTCTATGGCTTCGCGAAGGCAGTGACACGGCTATTGTCGAACCAGCGAAATAGCTGCCGAAGAAAATTGCTGAGCTACGACACCGTTTGCTCTTCCACTTCCCGTGTGGCTCTTCAGCGAATTAATACCGACGGCGCAGCAACAATCAGCACGACAACAATTACTTTCTCGCTGCGAATTCGACAGAAGTCGCTCTTCTTCGCTCTCGCTCAGCAGATTGACTCGTGCAGTTCTCGGAAATGTTTGCATAAAATATTTTTGGCGATGATACTTCAGACTGTTTGCTCCTTATCAAAACAATTAAGACGCCAATGAAGATTTTAAAAATTTATCATATTAATTTGTGTACTTCAAGATGTACAAAATATGTACTCGCGAATTGTTGATCAGTGAAATCGATGCGCATCATATGGTTTTCTGCTAAAAGTTTCTGTATTTGTCAGTAATCTTTTTATTTTTGATTGAATCGTATTTAGATCACAGTATATACACAAGAATTCCACAAATTACAGTCGTGTTCCCGGAAACGGAAAATGCAAACGTATAATACAGACGTGCATTGTTCGAATAAACTTTCAGTTGAGATTGTCCGTCGATTTTTTTATATCGATAAAATTGAAATTCAATGATGTGCTATGTTTGAAAATGTTTCGAAGTTAATGAAACTCATTTCGAATATTTTATTAGGACCTACAAAATCCTTCAACTTTTCTATTTTCCTCAAACTATCGTGGTCTAGTTCATTACAAATGATCTGAATTCTAGAATTACTACTATAATGCTTCGGAGTTATTACCTAAAAAATTATCGATGGCCTTGACAACTTGAAGAGGTGAAAATTGAAGGTGAAAACTGCAAATTAAAATATTCGTTCTTCTACACCAAAAATCTTTGTTAGCAACATATTGGAGATATTTAAATAGACAAAATAAATATTTTTCACGCAGTATACAACATTTTCATCTTATATTTAATCGTGGAAAATTCTTTAGGAAACCTTTTTAACACATTTTATCTTAATGATTTCTTAACCATTTCATTAAATTTATATGTTCTAAATAGAAACTGAATTACCACGGTATTAATCTAAAAATTGCCGTTTTCCTGACGAAAACAGGGTCACATTGACTGTAATGGGCAACACGTGACCAATAATCAGATCACTTTTTTCAGTATCAACAGGAAAGTCATTACTTGCCTATCGACATAATGTCAATTATATAACTAGTATTTTCTACGCTTATTAGTTTCTAATCATATGCAGGATATTTATAACTCGTACAACATCGACTTTCCGACATATGTGTACCAGATATTTTTTATTCAGTTTGCTGACTACCTGTATATACACTGTAAATCCTGAATACTTGTTCTAAATACCTTGTATATTATGTGTACAGTGGCGATCAAAGTTTCTGGACACTTCACTCTGTGCCTGTACTCTGAAAACTTCGTGACGAATTTAAATTCACAAACATCATTAAAAGTAATAGTAAGAATCATAAATCACTCCTCTATCACCTCTATGATTTATTATTCTATTTTCAGTCGCGTAGAACTTGGAACAACTTTACGTCTTCAAAATACGGTTAAAAGATTTGCTGTTTGAAAATGTTTACACTCCAATGTGTACACATATTAACACATAATCAAACAAATAAATAACATTACAAAGACTCTACATAATTCCACAAAATCTAACTTATTGTTAGAATAAATTGTCCAACAGAACTAGCATTCCAAAGACCGAGAGGATATTACAAAATTATTATACGAAACGATAAAAGATTAAATTTCTTCAGTTCAAATGAAAGTCAGGGAAACAATCTAAGGAGTCAGAACATCCTTTAAATAGAAAAAAGTGTTTGGCTTTGTCTTGGTCCCTTATCGCTTCGAGGAGGAGGTAGAAAACGGTCCGTTACCGGCACGCTTCCGGCGGAAGTGAAACGTGGAAGGCGCGAGATAAGTGGCGATGCTTTGACCGAAGCATAACGGAAAAGCGACAGAGGGGTAAAAGCTACGAAGAGAGGAAAGAGAGAGAGAGAGGCGGAGAAAGATAGGGAGAAAAGGAAGAGTCGTGTCGCGACCTTGGACTCGAGTTCCGCATTGCTGAAGCGCAACAGATCTCGCGAATCCGCTCGTATCAGTTTCCAGCTCGCCACGGCGTCCCGTTGTCGTTCTTCGATTCGTGCTTTCCGCAAAATCCCGCCTCTGACGGCTTTCTTCTTTCTTTCTTCTTCATTTCGACGGAAACCCCCTGGAACAGTTAGAATACGGTGACAATGGGGAACCATGGTCCCAGGTTGCTGCTTACGCTAATTGTCCGAGGCGAATAATCGCCCGCCCTCGGGAAATCGCCGCCATTGTGCTCTCTCCGCTAGAGAAACGAACCGTAACCAGAATGAAGGTACGAAGGAGTCGTAAATATACTTTGAAATTTTTAAACTGGTTTAAAAAAAGGACGGCGTGCGTGAGAAGTTTGTGTCACATTTTAACTCTCAGTTAGTGTGGTGACATGTCGGTGACGTCACTGGTATCTTGGAGTCATACATGACCCGTTGTAGGGATAGTGAAGAGTATTTTTACTATAACTATCATTACCAATTGTATAGAATACGTATAAAGAAGAGACAATGAAATTTTTCCAAAAACTTCAATATTTTTATTAATTATGAAGAAAACTAAAATGGCTAGCAACCAGGAAACAAGCAATTGGAAAAGTTGTGGGTCAGGTGTGTCCCAACGATACTAATTGAGGGTTAAGAGTGTGTGGTGTTGAAAGAAACAAGAAACAAATATGAAGTTGTGGCTGTTGAGTGAAAAACGAAACTTGCAGTGATAGACCGAAATAGACTTACGTCAGAAACGATAAAATAATGAATTACTCGAATGATAAAATTAGCACAGACAGTGTAGGAAGTATATTGATTAAATAATGATTTACTTTATCAGTTTCAATTGAAATTTTAATTGGACAATCGTACTTCATGCGCTACGAGCTTCTACATTGGTCCGGTCCAATTGTTTATTTTATACTATGAAACTGTGTACTCGGTCGAATTATTGCATTATTTGTTAAAATGAATACATTCGTTAAACATCTTGTTTCACAACAGCGACGTATCATTCTCTTATCTTGTGTAAATAAACATGAATATACTATTCAATTTAGTTTAATGGAGTGTACAAAGTGTAATTTATTAACAAATTGTTTCAATAAAAATTGCTCTGTTACAGGAAAAAACTACAGCGAATAATTTTGTTAATTAAGTATAGCTTTGTGGATAAATATTATGCTAATGTTTGACTGACACACTCATCATATTAGCTGAATTTTCTCACGTCTGTTAATAAGAGACTATTCGTGTGTAATTGAGAAATACACTGCTTCAAACAATTAGTGGATGAGGTTTCTCAATAATTTATAACAATCTACGAAATACTAGAAATAGAAACAATATTGGACATAATATAACACTGAAATATGTCCAATAAATGTCTGTTACATGCATCATGTAAAGCTTTCAAAGTATTTGATGCTTTCAACAGCTATATGTCATTTAACTGTGAGATCCTCCAATTACTTTGACCTGTATATTATGTTGGCGAAAAATTATTGACAAGGATTGATTGAAATCAGTTCTAAATGATTTTTGCGACCTAAAACTGTAGGAACATTTTAGAATCGGTGTCAAAGCATAATTTAAGAGGCAAGGCATGACTATTAAAGAGTTATGGTCAGCATCTCGATAACTAAAACTGACTATAATAGTTCAACCATTTTTTTTAATTTAGCTTGAAAAACGACATTATTCATGGGATGACCTAATAATTCGATAATTCGCAGCACAGGTATTATAATAAGCAAGAAACAATCAAATGATGAGTCTCTGGAATGATAAAATTAGTATAACTAGTATAAGGGTTATATTGAAAAAGCAGCGATTTACATTACCAGTTTCAATTAAAATTTCTAACGTACCTATCAGCTGGATCTTTAATTTACTCCGATACACCCAACAAGGCCTTGGACGGTCACACTCTCCCAAACTCCCCATAGATCAAAACCGTCTCGCCTTCAGGACCAGTTCCAATGAAACCACACAGTCAAGATTCCACAGTTTCGAGAAAAAAGATCACCCTCAAAGTATTCGGGGACCCAGTGTGACGCAGAGAAAAGAATTAACGTGAAACCACGGGTGGACCCTGGGAACGAGGAAGAGGAAAACAGGCAGAAACCTCGACCTTCGGTTCCAGTTCCGCATTGCTCGACGGCAAAAGGGCCCGTCGGATCGCGTGGCCCTGAGGAATAAGGGCGAAACGGGTCGCCCGGCTGCACGACCTTCAACTTGGCCGGTCGCCCTTCTCCTTCGACGCGTATGCGAGTTTAGAATCGGGGTCCTTGACACCTTCGCTCGAGACAACTGGCAGCCATTGACAGCCTCGAACGTTGCTCCCCGTCCATTGATTCGCACCGGTTCTAGCCGCGTGCTTGGCAACTAAGCGCGACCATCGAACCTTTCTAATCTCGTGGAAGCTGCTCGTCGACGCTCCTTTCCTTCGTAGGATGATAGAAACCGCACGGAAAAAAACCCACCGGCCCAGGAAAAATTCCTAACCTGCCCATTCACCGAAACGACGGAAAAGGATTCTGGGAACCGGCGTTTCAAAGATCTGGAGCCCGATGGTGATTAGAAAATGCCTCTCTGGAACGGCAGAGTCATTGTGTTATAATTGTTAGACCGTATTTGGTGTTTCGTGGAAGTTTGATATTGAATTTCTTTTGGTGGCTGTGCAGGTCGAGTCGATACAGTGGTAGCTGAGTTGCTTTTGTTGTGATATTTGGATGAGGAATGTTTTTTAAGATTTCGAGGTCACCTTGATTTCTTTAGTGGGTGTGGTAGTGTTTTCTTGTAGCTGATGTGGAGAGGAATTGAATGACTGATTAAGGTTTGTGAGCTTGAAATTACTTTCGACTTGTATATTTATATTGAAAATTAATGGAAAACATATATAAATGTGATACCACAAGGTAGTAACCTCTTCAAGGGCGAATTTATTACAGTTGCAGGACATGATTTAATTTGTTGTTCAAGTTGTGAGTTCATATTTATTGAGCAAAAAGGCAAAACATTGACAAAATACAATAAAATTACTCAACGGTAATTTAATTTATAAAAAAGTCGAAGTAGACGTATACGTACGTGTTGCTGAAGAGACTAAAAATAATGCATTCAACAATTCACTTATCTTCTTGTATACTTTCAGTATAAATATTCAGGCAAAAGGTCACATCAGATCACAAAATTGTAGGTCATGAATTTCTCCACGACCAATTTAAAAAAAGATGACCTTGAAATTTACAACAAAATTCACATCAATTATTCGATGCGCTCTATTGAACAGAACATACTTCCGAAGCTGTGTAAACTTCGAGAATTGTAGAACTAAACTTAAGGTGCTAAGTTATAGTGACTCACCCGGTACGTTCTGCACTTTCTACCCACACTAGGTAGCTCAGCAGCATCAATATTGAATAGCAGTGGTTTCAGAAATGCTGCGCCCAGGATTGATTCTTGAAGAATCTCGACAAAGATCATCGCTGATTTAAACCCCTGCTTTATGGTTTCATTAATCGCCAAGTGCAGTAGAATTAACTACTTAAGTGTCCAAATACTCCAACTTTAATTATCCATGGTTAAATTTGCTTTTGATCATCCTCTGATGGACAGAGAAGCCCTTCATCTCAATTCTTATAAAGTACCACACGTCTGCGTCTTGTCTCTACCACATGGAGCATAATCTACACCGTATGACTCACTGTCATATCTCAACGAGTTAATCTCTGTCGCGGTATTTTTCCGAACCTACAGGACAAGAAAAAATAAACGAATTAAAGATGAAAAACTTGTTTTGTTGCAGGCGCTCGGGCAGGACGTTTTATTGGGCGGCAAGGAGGAAGAATGGGGCAACGTGTTATGCGTCCGAGACAAATCCTCTCTGGGAGTGGTGTTGAGGGATCGTCTGATGACGGACGCTGCTCTCGGAGGTCCACGACCGATCAAATCGGAACATAGCTATAGTCTGTTGGCGTCCAGTCCTCCTCCGAGCCCAGCGACACCAGGTGCCAACCCTCACACACCAAATTCTGGATCGTCCGCCGACACGGTCGCCGCAACCCTCTCCAACACCAGTTCCTCCATCGACTCCAGCAACCTGGACCACCACAAATCCTTGGACATTCGTAGTAGAATCGACGGTAAGGCCACAGAGACATCCCGTCCAGGTCACGTAACACCCTACGTCATGGAGAGGGTCTTAATGCATCGGAAGCTTCGCATCTTTAGAGATTGTCAGGATGTGCAGGGTGTTTCATTAATGTTCATTCTTGAGGAGCTGAATCTTCGTATTAATATTGAAGGAGATACTCGGAGTTTCTACTTTCGAACTATAGACTGCGTAATTGAATATTTCTTTTGCTGTATGATGTGTATTAATAGGTACTCTTCTGTAGTGAAAGATTCTATCCCTAGCCCCGCGTATGTAAAATGAATTTTTATAGACGTATAATTTGAAAAATAAAAATGTTTTAATATTATATGGAAATCTTTTAATTTTATGTTATCAGTCAGACTTTAATTTTATTTGGAATATAATGAGGGTTAGGGGTTATTTGATTATATGACCTATGGGGCACTGTCTGATTATTTAGCTATGGCAATTTTCAATGTGACACTGGTCGGTGTAATACCTTCTAAAACTTGAATATTCATACAGCATCATTCCCTTATTTTGATTCGTAGATTCAGACCCTGAAGTATCGATATGTATGAAACATCCTGTATAACAGAAAGATATAGTGTTACACGGTGGGACAGTAATGCTCGCGATTCGAGGGGAATGCCACTGTCTGTTCGTTTAGACGTGCGAATGTCGTCGATCCATTACCTGAAGACGATACCACACGCTGTGTGCGTTGGAGCCACGATAACAGGATCTGATTACCGCTGTCGTGCATTACGTTTAGCAGAGCTTTCATTGTACGCCGTATGCTTTTCAAATAAAACACCCACTCCCTCAGAAGCGTAAAATCTTCCATAGAATTTCGAAGCGCCAATATGTACCCTGAAAACGAAGTGAAATCGCTTTTATTTCAGACATGGAAGAGGAGTGTTTCCCGGCGATCTCGCTGAACACCGCATCGGGACGGGGTGACCTGTCGTCGACGTCGTCGTCATCGTCTACCTCAACTATTATCCTAAAGAGAAACGACAATCTAGTACCTGAAGACGTAGAGTGCACCGAGATCAAAGGGGAGCCGCTCAGCGCGCCCAGTAGTCCCTCGGAATCCTGTCAAACGACGATAGTCGACGGCAAGAGCACGATAACCATGGTGTTCCCTCAGAGCCTTCATTTCGCCAAGAATCACCTGTCGCAGACCAGCGACAGCGAGGAGGACGACGAAGAGTACTATCAGGTAGCCTGTTATTTCCTTATCCACGTTCCTGGAAGCCTCCGCTCTATTATTTGGCGGGAAACACGCAGAGACGAGACTAGAGTCGCCAAGGTCATTTCTCTGCTAATTGCATACAGGCACAGTGAAAAGGCAGCGGCTAAATTGCATTTTGTTTCTTTTTGAAAGCTTGAAGATTTGGAGACTAATGTAGAGAGACCAAGGTTACGACGCGAGGCCACCTTTTAACGTTTGCAGATTTTCCGGATGGTCAGTCATTTGAGAATTTTAGAAAAGTTGAAGTACTGATTGTTAATACTACCTGAGGTTTCAGATTTTGGACCATGTCATAGTGGATGAGTGTCTCCACAGTTTGTCAACAGCTTCATCAAGATTCGATGATGCGTTCATAACGTTTTGCAGCTGAATCATACGACAGAGCCAAAACTTGAAAACCTTGAACAGTATTATATGATTAAAAATGCAATTTGGATGATGCTTTGCCTGTGGCTTGTCTCAATTTATGTGTTTGAAAACTAGAATTGTGTAAAAACATGAGTTGTCTGTGACTATCAGTGTCTATGAAAGTGGTTGTTGACAAAAAGAGCATAGTGTCAATGCCCCTGTTGCACTTTGAGTCTTCTGAAGCTCCTCTACAAATACAGTTATGTCTTATAACTTAGGTTTAATACACTTCTAAATTGTTAGCATAAGTAATTAGAAGAGATTTGAAATGGCTTGACACCTACTTTAAATGTTTACCACCTTGCGCCAGCTAGGAGTCTTCTGGTGCCGGAGTTATGTACATATCTAGAAGTCTTTAAGAGCTGAAATTATATACTTAGAAGTTTGCCACAGCTAAAGTTGTATTTGCCTATCAGAGAATTGTAGTACCTGAAGACCTTGAAGAATCCCATCTGTGTCCCTACAGTACTTTGAACCTCCTAAACGTCGTTTAAACCTAAAATTATGTACCTGACAAAGGATTGAGATAGCCCACCACCATGAATGACTCCATTTCTGTGTCCCTATGGCGCTATAAGCCTCTTACAAATCTTCTAAAGCTAAAAGTAATATCTATCAGACAACCGATGTGGCTTCGAAGAACAGTATATTCGATATCCCTACAACACCTTGCTACTTCTAGAGTTTTTCTACAGCTAAAATTATGTATCTATCAAAGAATTAAGATGACTCATTCACGAGCCCTGTCTTTGACATCCCTATATCACCTTGTACCTTCTCCAAGTATTCTCGATCCACAGATATGTATCTATCACAGAATCACGTTAGCTTTTACCCTGATGGCCCAAGATCAATGTCCCTGAAGTAACTTGAGACCTCTAGGGGACTCCTACAGGTCTCCTCGATCTAAAGATACGAACCTATCAGAGAATCAAGTTAGCTCATTACCCTGATTACCCAATATCAATGTCCCTGAAGTAACTTAAGATCTCTACAGCTGATGAATCCTCCAAATACATTTGGAAACATTTTTTTTGCCAGAGTATGGAGGTGGAGGAGTACGACAGAGCGGTTTGCGAGGGGGAGGAGGTGAATTTACACACGTCCAGGCAAGGTTTACCGCCGACACCACCCAGCAGTGCAAGCTCCGACAGCGAGGGCACCGCTTCCGCTTCCTGCTCGCCGGAACGCCGAGATTCCCAGAGCTCCACGCACGCACAGAATCTCAGGGGCTTGCTGACGCCCAGGCTCTACGTCACCAACGCCACGCACACCACCAGACAACCGATTCATACACCCTTGATTTCCTGTCAGCCGGTGAGCCTCACCACCACCAACATCACTTACCCCGAGGAAACGATACAAGGGGTATCCTCCCTTCTCGACATGTTTCCAGGGTATACTTTGGGAATTTTTTTTGAAAAAATAAACAACACACCTTTATGAAACTTCGCAGGTTCATTCATATACGTTTATGCTACATTCGTGAATTTCTGTATACTGTTATCATTTATATTATAGCAATTGAGGGGTGTATAATAAAAAGAAGCGTTGTGAAAGTTTAGGATGATAACAATCTACAAAAATTCACAAATGCAGTATAAGCGTATGTGAATAAACCTGCACTTTCATAAAGGTAAGCTGTTTATTTTTTTTCAAACAATATTTCGGAAGTATACCCTGAAAACAGGTTGAGGAGGGAGAATATCCTCTTAAAATACGTCTATAACGAGAAATCGATTTCGCAGAAGGGATCCACGGGGGTTCTTACGCTCACCGAGGAGGAAAAGAGGACCTTGATAGCAGAAGGTTATCCAGTGCCCACGAAACTTCCGCTGACCAAGCAGGAAGAGAAATCCCTGAAGAAGGTCCGCAGGAAAATTAAGAACAAGGTACAGTCGCAGAGTTCAAATGGTCGAATCTCAAGCATTGTGGAATCTTGGTTATTCAAACCACGTGGTAAGGTGAAACGAATAAGACTCTTAATTGCAGAGCTCAAAATTGGTAAAAATGGGTTGATTGTACATACATATGAAACATATTAGGTAGAATCTTTCGTTTTTTAAAGTATGTGTGCAAATTTTGTTTTTTCGTGGCTAGTGAAAGAGACAGGCGTACTAGATTTATTTATATTGACTCGATTGTATTTGATGAAGGTATAATAGAAGATGATGATAAATGATTCGTGTCAAAGTATCGACTGATTTATGTAATACGATAAATCGAATAATATATTTTCTTCAGTTCTGTGTTTAAGTTATTATGTCTGAATGGAATTTATTGTCTGTGACTCTGTCCATTAAATTTTTTCTTGAAAATGATATTCACTTCGCTAATTATAACAGCTACAATTACCATTCATTTATTCAAATTTTAAAAAAACATCTATGAACAACATTCCTACGCATTCTGAAGCACGTACAGTTTCAGAAGCAGTTATCAGATGGTTTGAAGCATAACAGGAAAGTAATTCCATGGAACAACTAACTTTAAAGCAGATATACAATTCATCAGTTTATATATATAGAAAATTAATAGAAGACAATAGTTATGGAATTATAGAAAACAATAAAGAGTACAGTTGCACAAAAATCTAAAGCCTAATAAAAAATCATAAGTGTTCATATTTAATGTAGTTATATATATAATGTGAGTCACTCCATTATCCTGCCACTGATTAGTTCGAATAATCGAAATCCCGCTCTACTGTCCTTCTGACACCCGATGCTGAAGATCTGGACCAATCTTTTCCAGATATCCGCTCAAGAGTCGCGGCGAAAGAAGAAAGAATACATGGACGGTCTGGAGAGACGAGTGACCATGCTGACGAACGAGAATTCTTCGTACAGAGATAGATTAACGGCCCTGGAGGACACGAATCGCGAGCTGCTGAAGGAACTGCAACGTCTGCAGACGATGCTGCAACTGCAGAACTCCTAGATCTCGTTCGCGTCGCGTTCGAACGTGAACCGAAGACTCGAGGACGAGGAAGGATGTTTTGCAAATGTTTCTGTGAAGACTGGAGACCCAGGGGTCTCTCAAAACTATTCAAACAGTGTTCCTGATGGTCGAACGTCGAATTAGGACCGTTCTATCCGTTTGATTCCCTCGGTGCAATACGCCTGGCGCGGACGATCGGTGCTCGATCGATCTCTCTTTCGCTCCGAGTCAGAGAAAGAAAGCACGAACGTCTTAGGAGATGAGCCTAATGTTTTCCAGGGAACAGTGCAATTCCTTTACATTCCTGTGTAAAGTCTTCCTTGCGTAGAAGCTGATCGAGTAAGTATTTTAGAACGACCAATTTTTACCTAAGATTAGCCGCAGATTCCTCGGACCGTCTTCCCGGATCGATGAGGAATCGAAAATGCGTATGCTCGGTGTAGAGTGTTTCGCCAGGAGTGCCTTCGACCGACGGTTTCATTTTCTTTGGATTTTTTATTTTCTTCATTGGCACGGTGAATGAGCTACTTTTAATTCACTTCGAGTGCATTTTATACGAGAGAATTCGATATTAATTGTAAGGATGATCGCCAATCAAACCGCATCGAACTGCATTCGAAACGCATTTGACTTTCTTAGTACGACGTCTAACATGTAATTTCGCATCTGCGTGAACGAAGAGACGTTTTGCCTGACGACGAGTTAGGATGAAAGTTAGCTGTTAAGCGCGCGCGCGCGAAGTACAGTGTTCCACGGTTGGCTGGAGGAGCCTTTGGGTCCGAGAACAACCAGCGAACCGAGGTAGGTCAAGTTGTCATCGCCTTCTCGAGCTACGCTCGCAAATATTGTGTTCGAGGCGATGAGAACTTGTCCTACCTCGGTTGGCTGGAAGTTCTCGGTCCCGAATGCTCTTACAGTCAACCGTACAACACTGTAGTTCACGTTAATTATTGTATATGAAGTATTTAACGAGCGTTTTAAGCGAAAATCGTGTTAGTCTGGACGCTCGTTGATATTTATTCGCTGAAAGCGATGATGGTCCTTCGATTCGTCCGTAAGTCTCGGTGTACACTCCATGGGTGTCCGTGAGATAGCGTGTACAATTTCGACGGCGTCTCGCCGACGATGAAGCTGTGTTTCGTGTGCGTACATTTAGAAAAAAAAAAGAAGGATGGAGATACGCGTTTCATCAGAGAGAATATTTTAACTAGAGCGAATTTAGCTTAGGAATAATTGTCGCATGAGTTTCACGCATGAACCTGTACATTCGTTTCCAGAAATCTTGTTTTAACGTGCAATGATGATTTGAAAAAGTGTATAAATCGCGCCACAGTAGGATTATTTTATAGAATTACGATATACAGTCGCTTTGAGTTCGGAGGTCGATGCGGTCGACCTTTCACTCTGATGGCTCTTTAGGTGCAATACGTCGTGTGTTCATCTGTCGCAAAAGGTCGTCTCGAAACGATGCCATTTTGAACAACGCTTTGACTGTCGCCTGTATGTGACACGCGTGTACTTCAGCGTGAATTTTTTATGTGCTTCATCGGGAATTATATTTTTGTGGAGACGCTCAAATCTGTCGTTTCAAGGTCATTTCTTCGTTCATATTATAATTATTCTTTTCTCTGTACGGTGATGATACGATGGTATATTTTTTCAAATATAAAGTCTCGGATGAATAAAATTTATTCTGCACTTCCGGTTTGTCTAGAAATACTTGTTAAAAATCAATTGTTATGTGTTCATTTCATATACATATAAAAATATGTATGCAATTAATAATAAATAAGTATATGACAGACTTATAAGGTACAGTGCATTAGAACGAAAACTGAAAACAATGTTTTGAAAGGTGAATTTGAAAAGTATATTTTTGAAGGTGGGGTACGACCTTGAACGGCCTAAAAATAATGTCTCTACAGTATAAAATGTTTTTGACAAGGTTTAACAGAACCAGTAAAAAAAGGGCTTTAGAAAGTATGAGCAACATCGATTAGAATGTAATTTGAAATTACCCATAGAGTTTACCCAAGAATTTTGTTTGAAAGCGTACAGTGGCAGTCAGTGTGGTCAACGATCGATAAATTCATGGACGTCGGTCCTGTTCAATTAATCATTCTGTTATAAAATAACCATTCAGCGAAACGCAACATTTTGTAAACCGACGCGAACGAATATTTTTGTCATCTCGAGACTCGTCGCGAAAATTCCAGGGACCATTCGATGAATCGTGTTTCGTCCTCATTCCACTCTTTAACTCTCAACTGGTATAGTCCGGTTCAGATCGCTGCTACACACATATTTTCTGTTTATGTTCGTGTTTCTCCAGCCAGAGACATTTTTAAAACTTTTTTACGCAATGATGCAGTTTATTTTTTGGCGTAAAAATACTATTATTACAGTCAATGCATTGCAAATATACGATAAAAAATACTGTGAGTTTTTGTTTCTACTTCGCTATGGCAGACAAAAAGGATAAAACCATGCCACTTACGTGACACAAATCCACTACACCAGTTGAGGGTTACAATTTCAAAGATTCCAATCTTGCGAATACGTCAGAACGTGGACACGTTTTCGATCACGTTTCCCGACTATGGAAATCCGCGACAAGCCGTTCCGTGTCCGTCTAATCGTACGATCACCTGTCACCCGGAAAAGTTTTTCCTTCTGGCTTCGATGAATCGATCGGTGCGATTGTATTCCATGGGAATCTTCAATCGTGTTATCAGCTCGACCGGAAGCACACGCGGTCAGCAGACCCGTACGATGAACCGGCACAAAGACTTTTTTGTTGAATGAGAAAACGAGTTCTCGGTGGAAATAGTTTTGGATGAAACGTTGAACTGATAAAGTGCTATCTGTATCACTAAGAAGTGTTAAGTGGTGCTGAAAAACGTAGAAAGAGCCTTTTGTTTCGTGTTGCAGAGATACGGGAGCTCGAATGAATCGAAAAAGAGTAGATTAACCAATTAACCCAATGATGGTGACGGGAGCTGCGGCCTTCCCCCACTCTAAGTCCATTCCCCTCGGTCCAGTTCCCTCCACGTCCCCCCTCGGTTCATCGTCGTCCCTGATCACAGCCTATATGAGAGGAATGGATCTAGAGTGGGGGAAAGCCGGAGCTCTCGTGGCCATCACTGAATTAACCATTCGAAGCAAATGCCGGACGAAGTGCATCTTGGAAAATATTTCGGTATAAACAGAAAATGAATCCAGCTCTTGGGGATCCTGTTATGATAAGACACTGGCTTCGAATAGGTTAAGATAACCCGGTCGCACGAGTATAGTAAAACTACGCATACACGTATAGCTGATGCGAACGAGGAAGTGCGTGGAGAAACGCTGACTCTGCGTCTGTCGATTACGTTTGCACTGGTATATTTCCTTAAAGCATGATATCTCGAGGATGTCTTTAAAGATGATGCTTCTTTCTGTGCTCCGATGTGAGTCTAATGGTATCGATATTGAGACCATTAGGATCAATATTGAATATGATATGATTGTTAACCCCTTAATAACAACGAGTCACATGTATGAGGCAAATTATGGTCTATATGTTACAAATATGAATTCCACTCGAATATAAATTTTCAAAAATGTTCTATTACAACATCCTTGACTTTCAAAGGATTGATTAAAGCAAATAGTTAGTATTAACAAATATTCTTTCTGTGTCTCGCTCTTGTTAGAGCACTTGAATAATAAATTTCAGAGAGCCATGAAGGAAATCGTAAGGCAAGGGGTTAACTCGGAAGAATTCTTGTGAGCGTTTCTTGCACGTGTTACCGCATACTGATTCGTTTTTGGAATCGAAATAGTTAATGTCACACCTGACCCGAACTGAACTTTTTTTTCGATTAGGTACAAAACATTGTACCAGCTATTGAATTCTACTTATACCCCACTAAATAAATGATGTCCATATTCTAATTTTGCTTAAAAATATTTTTAAAGATACTGCATAAAATTAAAAATCTTTTATGATCAGTAAAATATGTTTTACTTAAATAAATAAAATTGTAACCTCATGTAGTTCCTCTTGCGTCAAACAAAGGAAAATGTAATGAAGTATGAATATTCTATCATATCCAAGAGATTGAATAATAAGATGAACTAAAAATCGCAGGAAATAAAAAAACTTTAATATTCTTTAACGTTTCGTCCAAACTATGTCACCAACAAACTCGTGCATTCATCGTGAAACGAAATGGCTGCTGCGAAACGGATTGTGTTTCTGTACAAAATGCCAATATAACAACAATTTTACCGAGAACAGAGAGAGAGAGAGAGAGAGAGAGAGAGAAGAAGAGAGTTTAATATATTCTATAAATAAAGCTTTATAAATGGTTATATATATAGAGAGAGATAGATATATATATATATATATATATACATAAGATATTTCTTATATAAACAGATAATATATGTATACACATACACACTCTACGAAAAAAACATCGAGAGGAAGAGAGAGAATGGTGCGTGCATTTGTTTCAGCCGCTGTTTCGCGGCTAACTCCATTTTATCACGAAAGAAACTTATCACTCGTAATTCATTCACTTACATTCGTGTCTTGCATATGTATAATTCGCGTGTGTATATTTATCCAGCGGAGTCTTTATGTGTATATGTGAAGAGCATAGATGTTTGTAGTTGTGCGACGGTTAATCCTATTATCTGTAAGCGTAAGTGTTGACAGTGTGCAGCGGCCACGTGGTCGGTGGTGCACGTGATCCGCTTCAATCTTCGAGTGTTGTACGACAAGGAATAAACACGTGTGACTTAACATACCCATTCTTTTTTCCTTTGAGATGTGAAACTCTGAAAAACCTGTCGATTCTATTGGAAATCTCACGGATCAGTATTAATTGTTTTCTATTTTTAGATTGATTGAAATAATTAGAGGACCCCACCCTTAAGTTATTTAGTCGTCGTTGGGGTATTAAATATTACCAAGGTATCAAATTTTGCACACAGTGAACTTTAAATGAAAATAATATTTGTTCGTTTAAATCAGTGATGGCCACAAGAGCTGTGACCTTCCCCCACTGTAGGTCCATTCCCCTCATATAGACTGTGATCTAGGACGACGATGCACCGAGGGGGAACGAGGAGCGAACTGGAGGAAACTGAAACGAGAGGAATGGACCTAGAGTGGTATCACTGGTTTACATAATATTCATGTGAAATAAATGAACATATCTATCACTGATTACAAATAAATACCCAAATGTTTAGAATGTGGAAATTGTAAAATATTCAATATAAGGAGAACAAGGTAGGATGTTTCGTTACTTGTAGATTCTTGTAAAAATAGCTAACAATAATTAGTTGACGCAGAATTTTTACGACAGTTAAAGTGTTAAATATATAATATTTATTTTCAAAATGATTAAAAATTTTGAGCCCCTGTTTGGAGCAGGATATTTAGAAGTTAGGTACAGCCACGATAATTGTTTCGATTGTTGTAGAGTTATCAGGTTTTTAGATCAAACTTCCTAGGCATCCTCTCAGTGTGATTGAACCGACGTAGACGAAGACGATTTACGCTTTAATTACGCGAACGATCCTATTAAAGGGCGTCTAAGGTTCCTCGAGGACGTCGCTTCGATTTCTTCTCATTTTGCTCGTTTGAACTTTAGATGCCAGCCATTTCACCGCCTAATTGAGTCTGCGAGGGCCACTTTCCACATTTTGACACGACAAAGTTCTCCGTGTAATTTTATTTCGGAAATTCGCGACACACCAGGATCTTCGCGCATACTTACACTTTATAAAGAAAATGTACATCCTTTAACTCATTCCTGGGTGGGTTATGGGTGATCCAAGCATCAATTTTAATTTAATCAAATAACTACTAACTAATACAAAATTTTCTGTCTCATTGACGTAATAATTATCGTGCAAAATAATACAATTACCGAACAGAAATTAATAACAGAATTACTCGCGCTGTAACTAGATTTCGCATAAAAGAGATAATTTTATTTTATAAATGAAAATATATAATGGTATAAAATTAAGCACAGATTGTTATTAGTGATAATTTTAGCTGGTTACTGGCACAGAATGAGCAATGTTTGGATGATCCGAGTTCGGATAATCGAGGTTCTACTATACTTAAAAATGAATAAGGTGTATCACATAATATTATCCCTTGAATTATATCTGTTATTTTCGATGATACGAAAAGTATGTATTCTATTCAAAAGAACATTGATGACGTTGAAATTTCCAAAACGAAATACCCAGGGAAAAATTCTGATTCATCATTACATTTAAAATCGATCGACATATTTTCGATGATCGAATTATGTGAAACCCCCTGCGTATTTATAAAAATTTCTTTTAAGATGTCTCACTAATCACAGAATTTTCTACTTCAGTACATCTTAACTTTTTGTTCTGAAGGAAAGAAATTGACAAGCATCGACTATTTATTAGCCGTTTAATCATTCTCAGAGAGTCAAAATACTGTAGCAGTTCCTTCGAAGTTGCAGATAGAATGTCATTGTTTCACTGATCGATATCGACTTCCACTTCCTCGATACGATCTTCCACTTTGTCTCGTAGGGTGGCAAGACTGAGAGGAGCCTCCATGTCCAACATTTTCTCCTCCTCTTTTCGTCGTCTCTTCGAACGGTACAAAGGATTCTCGAACCTACCGCCGGAACCGTCCTTGTTCTCCGGTTCCTCCTTCTCCAGCCTTTGTTCGCCGCTACTCGACATGTCCGCGATCTGCACGTTACCCTCGGGAATATTCTCGAAACGAGCGAAACCGAATGGTTTGCCCTCCTGAGACTTGTCCACCCGAATTCCATCTCGGATCGAGGAGAAAATCTCCGTGCAGCTCGACAGAATGCTGTAAAACAGAAATTTTTCATGACATTCTATGGTATGTTCGACTTAACTCTTTGAGTCTAGCCGTGGTAGCATTACCAGAGCATTTAAATGAAAAGTAAAGTCGTATTGTTTCTTGTAACACGTATAACGATCCTTGATAATCTCTAAATTAAAATATTTTATCTAGAAAATTGGCAGAGATATAATTTTTGTCTTAACACTTAAAGATATACAGGCAGTTTCAATACTGGAACGTTTAAGCTTTAGAGTAAGAAGCAGGAGGCAGCTGAGAACTCCATGTGGCCGATGTTTATTTAAAAGTGACAAGTATTATGGTAGGTATGCTTTATTTGCAAAAGTTTATTATTTCTATTATTAGAAAATTATTTCCAAGTGAGGATGTACTTAAATTAATTGTTCATTTTCTTATTGTATTACTGACTCTATTTAAATGGTTCTGCATGATCCTATGCTAAAAGACTAAAACCATTGTACCTTTAGGACATGTTAGCTACATTTCATACATTTTTTACATCCTCTAAAAAGTAATGTGCCAAAAGCCATTTTCAATAACTTGTACGTAAATATGAATGCTAATTATTAGAATAATATGGAAGCAACACTATGCAATAGTGAGTCAATAATTGAACATTAATTAATTAATACAACGATAAACATTTCATAGTTTTCTATTTGTCAAAAATATTTACTCAGACTATTCATGTTGAAACAAATAATGAATAAATTTATGTGTGACATAGTATACTTGACATGGCTGTCAAAGTAATATAAATAATCAAATTGTTCAACGGTTCTGAACAAAATATTTTCCAATTCACCAAGTATTTTATTTAATTTTCAATATTTAAGATATTTAAAGTATATTTTTAAAGTTAGCCACAGCAACTCATTTTCCAAAATCTGTAAAGCTTGAAACACAAGTATACTCAATCATCATCACTGACTCAAACTCAATGTTACATCGTATAGTAACTTACAATCAGTAACTCGTTCGCGTTATCAAGACAGAAAATTGTACATGCCTCGTACAATATCTATTTTCCAACCTATATTTACTAGACACCTTTCATTCAATTTGATAAGTACTATCAGTATTTTTGTAACATAATCGTATTTTATATAACAACCAAAGCTAACAATGTAATCTACATTTTTTATTTGCTATAGACCATGATCCCGTTCAATAGCAATAGTACAATTTTCTGTGGTGAAAATCAGGTTGAAAATGTCACGTCTAGCTAGCGTCGCGAACTATAATAAACCGTTCGACTCTATTGCGGAGCTAGAGCTAATTAAACGTTACGAGCAGCGAATAGAAAGGGTCTCACACAGGGAAACACGGAGACGAAGAAATTACCGTACAGGCCGACTGTAAAACGGTATACTGTAAATGGAAGCGAGTTTGTTGGCCACCATGCCACTATTTTGCAAATTGAAACGCTTCCGTCCCTGTTTATACTCCATTTATCTTTTCTTTATCCTTTCATTTCGAAAACTGCCACGTTTCATCCCTTTCGAAACAACCCCTTTCGATTTCTTCTGTTCAGTCGTCGTATTTCGACAGTTTCTCCGCGTGTGCTTCTCCGTTTCTCACTGCAGGCAAATAACCGGAAGTGGCGAAGTTCGACGTTCTCCGGTTGCAGTTGGACTCGGTATAGGCGCAACTGTAATTCGGTTCACTGTATACGCGTTAGCACCGACACGTTCTCCTGGCAAGAATTTAACGAAAATTTCTACGCTCGTGCAAATTCACCTCTACGTTTCATTATGCGAGCTCAAGGAAGTTTACGATAATTTCTCTGTTTGCTATGATTCTTTTGACAGATTACTGCCCACAGAAATTTTGATATTCATATATGAATGCACCCGTTCACAAAATTCGACGCAGTAAAAGAATTCGTTCATACTGATCTAAAATTTTAACTTGCTTTAAATGAATATGTATGGACGTGTATTCACCATGTTACGTATACATTTTTACAAGTTTATTGAAATTATTAGAGCAAAGCAGAAAAAAAAATATTTACAGAAGTATTTGTCAACCAATCCTGTTTTTCAACAATTCATCATGTATTGTTGAAAAGAAAAATTCGAGGGCAAATGTATGTATACACGAAGTTCGCTTAAAGTGATCTTAAAAAATGTTACGATAAAAGTAACCATGATGACGATTTTCGTTGATAGCCAAAGCGTTCGAGTACTTACGAACAGTATTATTATCACTTTGAGTGGCTATGACCATTGAATTCGTCTGGGTGTGAAATTACTTACGCATATTAATAAATATGTATAATAGTTCCATTTAACAAAAAGGTCATGACTTCGAAATGTCCTTGATATCTTCACGTACAAAAAATTAAAAAGTATGTCCCCTAAAATAGTTCAATTTTTCCTAACAACATTTTTTCGAATCACCAATATTTTCGAAAATATTCAATTGTCACGCATTACGTGCCTCACCCTGTATATTTTAATTATTTTCTGAAATGTATGGAACATGTTATAGGTCTGTGCAAATGGAAAACTGAATAATTTTTCTCAGAATTTGTATAAGAAAATTTGTTGATTGAGCTTTAAGAGATGTTCAGAATGGGTTAAGGAAATATTTTCTATCGATCGTTAGGGAGATACATCCGAGCGAGAAGTTAATTTCGCGGACTTCCGGCGTGCTGAGTATAAAACGGAAGAGGCACACGAGAGAGCAGCCACTTGCAAACTGCGTTTCGTGTTTCATATTCCGTGTAATTACTTTTTCCAACGCGTTCTCTCTCTCTCTCTCTCTCTTTCTCTCTTTCTCTCTCTCTCTCTCTGTCTGTCTTTCGCTATTTTTTTCCGTCTCCATGTACCGATGCATCGACTGCCACGTGTCGGTCGAATAAGGGTCAAACGGGTGGAAAGCTTCATCGCGAGTTTCCCCACTTTCCCGGAACATTTTACACTTCTCCTTTTTTATGGTTACTTGAACTTTCTGCTTCTCCATTTTTCATGGCTGTTTCATTCATGGAACAGAGGACTTTTTAATTGGTTCTTGATAATCGAACTGTCTAAACAAATTAGAAATAAATCCAGGATTTTTAAACTGCCATTAACATAGCATGTACTATGGAGATTTATGTAATTTATCGGATTCAAGTATGGTAAATATACTGATTTTTATCAATTATAGAAAGGAAATATATAACCTTACAAGCTTTTTAGGAAAGAGGAAGTAGTTTGCTATGTTTCGTTTCTCTGTCTACGTTAAGACATACAAATATTAAACAGCGATAGGAATATAAAATCACTGTTTCTGAGTCGAATAATATAGTCACTCATCAAATTGATCAAATGATTATGGTATTTCAAAATTCTTTTACTTGACACTTTCGCAGGGTATTCTGATTCCAATGAGTCACTTGTACTTGCGTGAAGGAAGGAAGGTAATTGTAAAAATATTTGATTAATTTCGTCGGTCACTGTATGCCGCCAGGAAACACTGCGTGTTAAATTTGTTTTCGTTTGCCATGACTTCAATCTGTCAGCACCATTTTGTACCAATAAAAATGTTCTCGAAATTTGTAGAATAGCAAGTGTATTAATTTAAAATGAAAATAGAATCGTTAATTAATTCACACTAATTTGACTTACTATCTGGGAGAGTATCCAAAGTAAAGAAAGGCCAGGAAGAGGAGGACAAGAATGATTAACGGCGTTCCAAAGAGAGATACAAGAGCAACAGCAAGACGATTATCTTGCAAGGCTGCTCCTGCAATTTCCGTGGCCTCCACTTCGATTCCCGTACCTGTTACAAAAATACAACATAAAAATTGTTACAACGATCACACGAGATGATGAAGTTGAAGCTAACAAAGTTCGAAGTGTTCCTACTTCACACGATACTTATAGAAATGAAAAGTGATGTAGAATGTTTTCCGAGACCTCCGAGACACCTTCAGAAAAATGCTCGAGTTCAAGATATAATAAGAACGATGGAAAGTAATAACGAAATCGAGTCTCAGAGTTCGCGAAGTGCGAAGTTTTTCCTGAAAGGGAAAAAATCCTTCCATTCGGGCTCGTTGACGCGGAAGCCATGGCGGCCTATTGTTCTTCGTTTATTGGAAAGCACAATAACTTTCATCATTAGTCGCGGACTTATTGGAGAACTCTGCTGCAGCTCTACGAATCCATAAAAATACATCAGAAACAGAGTTGAAAACTTCGGTGGGTTTCCAATATTAAATATCTTTAATATGTTTAATTCAAACGCTGCGGATAGAATCGATTTAAAAAAATGGAGTCACTGAAATGTGGAAATAAAATTCTATGAAGTCACATGTACAGAGTGGGTTTAAATTTAGTTATAGATTTAAGAAACTCATGATTCTACACCTCAAAGTAAGTTAAATTACTATTATTATTCTAATTACTTAATTAATTTTAGAAATTTCTGTTCCATATATTTTGTTTACTTGAAAAACAAATTTTAAAGTTGAACCGCATTGGACATACGCCTGTCCGAAATTTAGTGCAACCGATTTCGTTATACACTGCTATAAACTACACATATTTCTCAGTGTACCTAATGCAACATTAACCCTTGTATACTAAATTTATCTATCAATAAACTTATGAAGTGAAACATATAAAAAATATGAATTCTTCTCAGTACCGAATTGTACTGCTCAAAAGGATAAAGGAATCACACACTTTAACATGTTGAATGTCGCAGTGGAAACTACCACACCTGGTCAGACACGTTAGAATCCACTGTTTTAAGTACAAATCGCGAAAAAATAATATATTTTATAATTTTAACGTAGAGTAGTTACCTTACATTATTATTATCATAATAATACTGTTTAAAATTGTATATGAATTATTAATTATTTAATTTCATAAAATTAGAGGCGCCGGTCATCGGTGAGCTCCACGGCAGTCAGCATTTTAAATGATTTATTGTTCCTTAAGATATCAAAATACTGTACACAGTAAATATTCAATAAAAAAGTTATTATATTAGATTCAAAGTATTTTTATTTCATTGCTGATATTTGACAGTTTATTGAAAATTATTGAAAACCCTGAACCTCTAATTTTTTTCAGCAGTGTACTTATTTTTCACCAATACAAGCTGATACTTCCTATTTTATAATTTCGATTTATTTTGAGGCACATGATCAACCTGTTAGCAGTTGTATCAGAAATCTTAAACTATCATGTATAAAATGGAGAATTTTAAGGTTCGAGTAAAGGAGATCTGGAATTTTACTTAGCAAAGAGGTCTTCAAGTCTTCCATCGCTTTCAGGACATCGATACCAGAATACTCTGGTTTTTCCTTTATCAGAACCTCGACTGCTCCTGTCCAGGTTCGTCTGACATGCCAGGCGATTTTTTCTTTATATCCTTCCAAAGCTTCGTTCGCTGCTATCCGAACCACCGGCAAGGATGCTTTGCTCGATAAAGAGACTCGACCGCCGCAGTAGTGGCAACAGTGACCTTCCACCTGAAGTATTTCGAAATTTGTGTCTCACGATATGCATATTTAGTTTACAGGAATAATCGTTTGAGAGTTAACAATTTTCTTTTGTATAATAATTTAGCGTTGCATCATCTACAAGGTGATTAACGATGTGGCAATGAAAGAAAAAGAGTTTAGTGATTTTTATTAGTCAGATACACTTATTAAATTTGTCATAACAATTTGTTAAGTAACTGAGTCTCTTTTAGACATAGTAACGATTTGCCAATCCTATCATTATTATCCTATATTAATTGTACACTTCAAAATAAGTCAAAATAGTAGAATAAACATTTTGAAAGACCCTTGTGTTTGCGATAAAGAAATTTGAAAATCAATGCATAGGCTGGACTGAAATTCAGTGTAGTGAATTTTATTATAAACCATGATTATCTCACTTCGTAGACGATACAATATTATGGTTTCTTTACTATGAAAATTAATTATGAATTTACGTTTAAACTGAGACAAGCCTCCAAATTAATTTTTTAAATATTTAATTACACACGCGTGTGCTTTATTTTTTTCTCGTTTTTACTCGAAAGGAAAGCCTTACCGGAACAAAATATATTCCACAATTTTAATTTATTTTATGATACAGAATCAACCATCTCTATCATGAGCTTTCGGTCACCCTCTATATTAAAACAAACCTTGACTCTAAAATTAAATATTGCATACAAAACACCCGTACAAGCTTCTTAAATATTGTTTATTTATTGTACCGACCATCAAAGGAAATTCGCAAGGGGTGAATCCACATTTCGGTCTCTGAATGGCGCAAATTTCCTCCAAATAATCCCCATTCGGATCATCTTGACAAGGACACTTTTCACAACTGTACTCTGCATATCTGTGCAATCATCCGATGCAATTGAATTATCATTATTCATACTATGTGACAATGAATATAAATTTCTAGCGATAACTCACTTCACTGTAAGCAACCCTTTGGCAAATTCTCTTTGATTCTCCACGTCGTACCACTGCCAGGATGTATAGGGATGTTTCCGATCAGATGTTCTGATCGACCTCACTTGGATGTCCTTCATGGGTAGGAGAACGCTAAAGGTACGTCTCGTTTCCGGTAACACTATATCATCCTGACGACACGGAACTTGTTCCAGATGCGGTGCAGCCACGGAACTTCCGTTCCAATTCACCGGATCGGCCCAGAAAAAATGGCCCTCCCTCAGCCACTGACTAATTCTTTCCTTGGACTTCTCTGATTCGCTCAACTGTGCAAATAAATCATTCCTTTCGTCGATTTATTTTTATTACAACTATATAGCGTAACTTAGCTGGCGAAAATTCTGCAGGGGTGCAGTTGGCATTCAAAAACGATACAATAAGACCACGCATCATTTGTTTATTAATATACTAATTCATTATTAGGTTAGAGTCAAACGCTGATTTTAATTATAAAATTAGATTGAATTCTGAACTATTTTTAGCTTTTATTAACTCTCAACTGGTATAGCACGGGTCAGATTTTTGTATTTTTCCCGCCAGAGGCATTTTTAAAAGCTTTTTTATGTAATGATAAAGTTAATTTTTTTGGTGTGAGAATATTTTTATTGTAGTCAGTAGATTGCAAACATATGGTAAAAAATATTGTGAGTTTTTATTTTTACTTCTCTATGATAGACAAAAATGATACAAATTTAGGTCACTTTGACTCGTACCATACCACTTATGTGACATAAATCCATCATACCAGTTGAGGGTTAATACTAGAAGCACAATGAGTTAAATTTAATTTAAATTAAACTTGAATTTATCTTAAATTAAACATTGACTAAATTATAATATAGTAACCCATTTAATTTCAGATATTAAGTGTGTCTTTTTTTTTCAGATTTCAGTTGATTTTTATTTATATGTGTCGTCCCTTAGTTTGGATAAAAACATGGCATTGTTCGAATAGTTGTAGAGGATATTCCAAGCTTATATGACCTCACTGTATTCTTTTTAAATATTTAATCCAACCCTGAAGTGACCTACACTCTGTATTTCCAAGCGAAAATTATCGTAAGCATCTAGGATGACACATAGGTGCCACTGAAAAATTACTCTTCGGTTTTCATGTTTATCCATTCGCGATATTACTCGTTAATCCCGTTTCCAAGAACGGAGAGCCAGATTTACGTTTTTCCTCTCGATTGCGATTTAATTCAATCCCCGAAGTAATTTGTCCCGTCGATGTTTTTCAGAATTGTGTCGTGGGTTATTAAAAGTTGATTTCCACGGAGACATATCGAGAAATTATAACATACTACGCTGCTCAGCTAAAGTGAAACGTCCATGTTAGGTCGTTCAAAGCCACATCCCCACCTGCAAATCCACTTTCAATACGCTTTTCACCTGATTTCATTTGTTTTATATTATTGTGAATTGGTGTGGGTTTGCTAAAATACAATTGTCTGGGTCTATCAAATAATATAGATTTTGAAGTATGATTGTAAATAGAATTCATAATACCTTTATGTTTCATAGAATTCGTAGTTTAGATTAGGTTTGTAGCAACACACTGCTGAACTTTGTCATTTGAAGCAATTTTATCATTTGTATTGACTACTGTTTTTTTTTATTATGAGTATGCATTCAGGGTTAGTACAGCATACAAAATCATTATTAAAATGTAAAAAATATGCTTCATTCGGAAATATGAATCAAATAAAATTTTACATCTCCATTATTTTCTATCAGATTTTTTACTTTGAAACAGAATAATAAAATGTAGAATAAAATGAAATAGATAAAATCAAATGTCCTATTCAAATTTAATTGAGTATCGCATTTCCAATATACGAGGTACCTGATAATAAATTAATAATTACTATAGCTTCTGCTACTTCTCATTCATTTTGATAATCGTACACATGACACTGTCATTTCGGAGATGACTCCAGTCTTTTAGGAAGCTTGATGTCCCATTAAATTAATTACGAAACTGAGAAACTGTACCGCAGTTTGAGGAAATTGAACCTTGATGTTCCTAATCTAAGTGCTTCTGCAGTAGCATGCTGTATACGTACTTCAAGAGTTCCATCCCTGGATAAGACCAGCGATCCAGATCTGGCCAAATCGATCCCAGACAGCCTCAGGTGTTCGGATTTCGCTAATCCCACAGCGTGTCTAGTCTCCAATGGAAAAACAACACGGCTGTCAATCTCTGGCTCTCGATTATTCACCCAGTTCTTCACTGTCCCCCATTCCAAGTTTGGGAGCCAGTATTTTTCAATAGCGAACGAAATTCTTGCGAAAAATATAATAAATAATAAAACGTAACAATTGGAACTCTTCATGGCTCGGGGAGACCTCACTGCGTAATATAAACAAACAACCGACACTTATTTTAAATTTATAAAACCGGAACGTTCTATCTCGTCATTTTTCAGTGATACAAAAATCAGGAACCTTCTCAAATGTTTCGTGGGATGTTTAATAAACTTTTACAAACAGAAACGGTTTTGTAGAGGAACGATTGGAAACTGCGGCGAATAATCGAAATCGAAGGGGGCGTAGCTGATACGTGGCTGTCTATAACAGACTCTCGTTACTTATCGGGATCGATTATGTTTCACTGATTTCTGGGCTCAGAAAAAATTATGATAGCCAGGGAAAATGTCGACCAACATCTTCCAGCAGTCTGCGAGTCTGTCAGATGAAAATCTCAGGATTTAAGGTTTGAATGATTACTCAATGCTTCTGGAGAACATTTATTCGATAAACTCTTAAACATAAATCGAAATTGAAATTTCCGCAAGCGACAGGTGGATGCTTACAAGACTGATGCTATTTATCTGTGTTCACTTTATCACTCTTCTCAAATCTTCCGGTTCATGATCGCAAATTGTACTCCTATTTCAGTCGTCCTGGCTTACGTCCGAAGGTTCTACTCTAACCGTAGCTAACCTTAACACGTGGACTGCCACACCTACTCAGACACATTGTAATATTATATTTTAAATATACACTAACTTACGAAATTGATCGAACATTTCTATAGTTATTTTTTTATCTTAATCCCAGGTTCAATTGAGTGACCATCAATTCTTCAGGTTTCTTTAATACTAGAACTGCCAGAGCAGTCAAAATGTTCACTTCGAATTGACGTTGAACTGTAGTAAAAAATACAGATAAACATTGTTTCCTTGAATTATGTGTATTATGAAAAATTTGTTAGTTTGACTGCTTCGGTAGAAACAGGTATGTCTTAACACATTTCATTAAATAATTATCAGCCCTGATGAAATTTGAGTAACATTTACGTTACAGTGGCAGTGGAAATAAGAAGTGTAAATTCAAACAGATAAATATTTGTACACTTAGCCACATGTATTAACCCCTTATAGCACAGAAAGTAAAGACAAACAATTATTCCTCGAATTTGTGTGCATTATAGGATCCCTGAAATGTTTGAGAAACAAAAAATTTGGAATCTGTGACATCTTCGTGCGTTAAATGTGGTGGTAGACACGAACCTTGTGGTAGAATATTATATCAAGAACTATGGCAGCTATATTCTTTTAAACGAAGTAGTACATTATTGTACCACTATCCTATAAAGGGTTGATAAAGATCTGCATGTCTGATAAAGATTTCCACGTGTCTGTCTAGTTACAGAATTTTTCTCTGTGGCATGAAACGTATGATCGTTGACAGTTCTAGTATTAAAATGTGATTTGTTACAGACACAGTAATCTCGTTTCAAATAACAGAGGCCTGAAAAGTTATTAAATAAAAGAAGATTCAAGTAACGTACACGTTCGATCAACTTCGTGAGTCACTGTAAATCACAAAGAGAGAAAGATTCAACCATTTGATCTTACAGTTGCCGCCTTATATCATTATTACAATATTAATTCAACAATAAATCGTGTAAGAATTATTAGTTGTCTAATTAAATTCAATTCGAGGCGACCTTCGCGGCAGTCAACGTGTCAGCAAATATCAGGTCATCCTATATGTTGTAATATCATTTCTAAATATGACTTTATCAAACGCAAACAATGTTATTTTTAATTGTCAAAATTGTTTAACTACGTCAACAACTTTCTATTGTTTTTAGACAATTCATTACAGGTTGATGTCAGTCAATTAGTATCATTGACTTTGATGTCAGTTAAGAAGCCGTAGAGCTACCAAAATAGGTGATAGCTGATAAATACAATTAATTTCAAGTGTAATAATCGCGATCATGACATTTTTCCACTAAAATTCCGTAAAATAGTATTCGCTATGGTAATCCAAATTTTCATCGAAAAATTCGGAACAAAATCGACATTATGCCAAAAGAATAGTATGAGCTAAAACTTAAAAGGGAACTTTTCCAACCATAAAAGAAATACGTCAATTGCTCCAATTCCTCAAAGAAGAAAAACCTTGCTCCTTGCTTCAAAAGTGACGCAACTCAAAAAATTAAATGTCTTAGAATAAAAGGAAAAACTATTTTAAAAAGCTACCGATCAAATGATATCATTCAAAAGAATATATTCTTACAACCAGAAACATAATTAAACAACCAACTCATTCATGGTAATGGAAATAGAATCTCGCTTATGCGATCCTATTTTAATCCTTTAAGCCTTGAAAATTTTGGGAAAAAGTCTTCACCGTGTGCTGATATTTCTCAACGTAAAATACGTGTATTTCCACTACCATTACATATACGTAGTCAATTATTCATTTGTTTCATTGTTTTAAAACTACAAACTACGTAAGGAAACATACATACTTAAATAAGACCAACTGAGGTGATAATTCATCCAAATATTAAATCGAACGAGTAGGTACATTCTTCGTACTTAATTTTGAAATTAAACAAAAACAGAAAGCTGAAAGTGTAAAGAATTTAACTGAAGACTTCTGTTCTTGTAGTCAAATATTGCAATCCAATTTTTCTTTATGTTACCATATATTATATCTACATTTTACATGTAAATAATAAACATTGTATACATACACATTTTATTTTATTTGCAAGCTATAAACGAAATTTGGCATATATTTTCGGACTAACTCCCGGTTAAGAGGGACTCTACTGTAATTTGAAAATCACTATTTTTAAGTCAGGCTACTTTTGAAGCAAGTACAACACATGTCGTATAAGCTAGGGAACTACATTGCCTATAGGATGACCCGATACCTACACCGCAAAGTAAAATCAGGGAGACGCTCAGGACAGGATGATGGAAGAAATCATGGCGGTCGACACGGTGCGTTCACGTTTCGTCGAGGATAGAACAGATGACGGTAGGAGTCGTTGAAACTTCAAAACGTACTTTATTGTTGCGTTATTGTGATATTTCGTCTGACAATAAAAGTCCGCGACATCGAAGTAGAGCTACGGTCGTTCGCGCGAGCTACTCTCACGATGGATCGAAGCGGAACGAGCAGAGCCTCCTCTTCGTTCCAGGATCCTATTGCAACGCGTCCTCCTCGTCCTCTGACATCCTTTTGCCGAGACCGAAGTGATACCGTTGGCTCAGAACGTCGTTAGGTCTTTTTCCGGTCCCGATGGATTCGACAGGCGATAAATGCACCGCCCTCTTCCCCAAACCGAAGCTGTACGGCTGTATGCTGCGCTTCTCCTCGAGGAAGTCGTCCAGGTTCTCCTGCGAGTGCAACGTCAGACCGTCCACCGGGAGATAGTCCAGATTCATTCTGATCGGGTAATCCGGATTCTCGTTTCGCTTGCCCAAACCGAAGCTGTACTGTTTCGTCCTCTTACCCAGGCCGAACGAGTACTGACGTCCTCTCTGTTGGGCAGACACAAGAGGAAATTAGTGTTTTTTTTTTTTTATTGAAACGGTGTACAGGGTGAGCCACGCAGTTAGGTTGAGTTGTATCTCGAGGTTGGTTAACACTTTGACTGCCATGTCACCCATATGGGTGTGATGCTTAAATTCAGCTGTTATTTATCCGACTACGAATAGTATTAGTAAAAATATCTGAAAAGGTCTAACAGAACCACTAAAACACTATAAAGTTACTCGTATTATTGATTGCAAATTACATAATTTGTATTACTCTCACGGTGTATCAAAGTTTAGAAAGGTGTGGCGTTCTCAGTCTATATGCTGTGACAGTCAACGTTAACTTAATCGTTGCTGCTTAAGCTAAGTTAATCGTCGCTGTTTCGTACAAAATATTACAATTGATACTATCATGAATCTTACGTATTTTTGTAATCGATACAGGAGCTTGAAGAGTATTAAGATTCCATACTTTGCTAACCTACTTCTGTAATATACTGTTCACTTTAAACGTTCAGAGCAGGCAAGTACAAACATCTTATCTGACCTTGTTTCGAAGTTCCAGCTCCTTTTCAGTGTTTCAATTGTCCTGATTTCAAGATGAAGCATCGTAAGAAGTTCCACTCACTTATTTACAATGCATACTTTACTGACCGTTAAATAACACCTGAACGTACTTTGATATACGATGACTAAATAATTTCTTAATGCTTCAGAAGTTCAGTGACAGGGTAATGATTAGATAATACGTTTGCATTTTTTTAAAACAATTGAGTAATTTAAAAAAACATGTACCAGAACAAGTAAATCAGATAGGACGAGAATTTTTGTTCAGAAATCAAATAATGCATATAGAGGCTTGTACTTTATTGAAGACAGAAGTGTAACTAACAAATGATTCTATCCATTTTTTTTAACTACTTTTGTACACTGGAAATCTGCTTCATCTTGTGAAACATCCTATATAGACACTTCTATTCAAAATTGTATTCACTATTTCTGTACCACATAAATGGATGCTTAGCCCTTTAAAAAATCATTCTGCATATGCGGAATAATAATAATTAAGCAACAACGGTCAATCTCTTTTATTCATTCTTCTTATTCTTATTTATTATGTTTTGTTTCTTTTGTCCTAGCAAAAGTATCGTTTAATATTTATTTCTAAGGTCTCAATAACTATTCATTAGTTATTTTTATCTTCTAACATGACTCTGAGTTTTTATACATTAACCGAAACTGACAAGTAATTCTCAAAGCCACTATACTGACCGTTCGCACATAAAACTCTACTTTTCCAGGCCGTATATATACACTTTCTTAGTCAAAAGATTAAAGGGTATCAAAATTAAGACAGGCCTAATTAAGTATCCAAAGCACTCAAGTCTCATAACAGATCGAAAACAAGGATTATAAAAATCCTCTGAAACTGAATGATGACATAATACAACATCTTTAAAGCTTCATGTTCGTTTGAGAATTATGTTTGTAATATACCATAATCTGCTTTACGAGAGTGATTCTCTGTTATAAGCGCAGAAGTTCAATCCGGAAGTCTTGAAGAAGGCTACCCTTGGCTGGAGCTTACCTTGTCCTCGCTGTTGTCGATCCATCGCTTCCCAATGCCAAAGTTGTAGATAGGCAGCCTCTTGTACTCCGAGACGTACGTGTACGCCCTCTTTTCAGGAGCTGATTCGCCAAAAGCCACGGGATTCACCATCGAATTATAATGTTGGAGATTCAACGAAGAGCTAGGCGTCTCTTCCATAGCCACGGCGAATGGTCCCAACACTGCCATGACGCAAATAATGCCGACACCGGATGTTATCAAGCTGGTTCTCGTCCTCATTTCCGATGTTCTTCTGACTCTGGACAGAAAGGAACACATTCGAATGCAAATACTGCGGGATGAAGCCGGTAAATCGTCAGAAAGATTGTGAGATTAAAATCGAGGCAATTTGTTTCGTCGAGCTTTGATCGAGTTTGAAAGTTCGCGATGAAATCATGAACAGGGAGCTCCGTGAAAATTGCTGGAAAGCAATCAGAATTATGGAAGCAATTCTGATCTGGCGTGAGCTCCTCTGTTCCTTCCACTCGAATCGAAACGAGAAGAATGTTATGGAGAAAGCTGGAAGGGTTAACAGCGAGATAAGGAAGGGGTTAAAAATTTGTGGAGCTCACAATATTTATGAAGAGGAACGGATAATGTCCAATCAATATAATCAGTCACACATGCTGCCACAATTTGTCACAGAACGCCAGTGGGCGATCAATTTGTGTACTTAATTTGTAAGTTTTACAATCTTCTGCACGTGACGTACTATTACCGTATAAACTTCTGATTGTAAACAAAATATGCTCCAGAAGCATCAAACTCCTTTCTTATACATCTTGTATCGTAAATAGTGCTATGGAATAGATTTTGAGATACATTGTATAGAAGAACTAAATAACTTATTATGGCCAAGATACTTTGTTTCACTGGTCAATTTTATACTAATTTTGATAAAGTTGGGACGAAAATGGAATTCCTGAAAAAGGAGAGTGTTAATGTGTAAGTAGGATATTTTATGATTTTTGTTTCACAGTGGAGGAAATATGGTTGTAATAACAAATAAATATACTTGTAATAATAAATAAATTAAATGCTGTTTGTGACGAGAAGTTAACTAGGGTATAGGTTGCAAGATTTAGTGGTTTATAAACTTATGTTCAAGATGTAACAAAGTAAAATCCATAATGACTTAAATATGAAAACTATACGTTTTACAATTTCATTAAATATTGATAATGAATATGTACGAACTGACCTAAAATGGTTGGTTGCATTCTAAATGAAAGGAACTCTGCTATGACCCGTATCTCGGTGCAAGAATGTCCTAGGATGCCTAAGTTAATTACGTTCAAGCAATGAAATTTAGTCCGCCGAGGCAGTCAAATTTCAAAATGTTTCTAAGAGCTTCGTGATAACGCCAGCACAAATTTTACTCTACACTTTTTGTCTGTAATAATTTTTTACATGATGTCACATTCCTCTCGTCTGTACTACCAATTATTAATCATCCTGTAAGGTTGTTATTGATTGTTAGCCATCCGATTATTAATCATCCTGTTGTTGTATAATACCTTTCTTATCCTTACAGTTGCTATAGAAATAACTGTTTTGTTATTTAGTATTAAATTGAGTACACCTTAAACAATTCTGTTCGAACCCATCACACCTCCCCAAAACCATTTTAAATACAGTAATGTGTCAAAGTATTAGAGCACGTAGTCACTCTTGGGAGTGAAGGGTTTAAGCTGCATCAGACATTTCCCTGAAGATCGACAGTCAACACGAGAGATAAATATTCAATCCACAAGTTGTAGCAAATCCAACACAATCCAATTCGAACAGGTTAATCTGACTCTGAATCATAAATCAGTGGCTGAATTTACAACGTGGAGGCCCACGCACGATTAAACGTTCATGTGTGGAGGTACCGGTGAAACCGCAATCCCATGGTCGCCGGACATCAATGCTTCATGCGAAAATCCGGTAAATGGCGGTACTCCTTCGTCCCATTTGGTCAGAGGATCCTCAGAGCAATAGCACGGATCGCGTGGGCCGAAGTTCGCGTTACACCTATCAGGTACGCTTGAATTTTGACGATGAAAGTAACGAAATGACCCTGCAACGAGTTTCGAGCGACTTTGTCTAAAATTCGCGAAATTTTCAGCCACTACGTTTCGCCGGGGGTGTTTCATTTCTACGAGAGGCCGTGGAAATGAAATCGCCGTTAAAGTGGCAATTTCGTAGGGCAACACGAGAATTCTGCGTTCGTTCGTTTAATTCGTGGGATCTGAGATAGCTGGTTGCTCTGAAATTCTTCTATTTGTTTGTTCAGTAGCTCTAGACAAATTGATGTTGGAGAACCATTAAAACTGTATGCAATTAAAAATAATAAGACTGGAGTGTGGTTACAATTTGTTGTTGTTCAAACAATTAAAAACGATTGTTTACAAATAGAATTTATAACAAAATTATATTAAATTTATTTTATTTGTAATAAAAATAAACTTAACGAAGGGTTTAAGGCCTTAGGAATATGTGGTTTTCACAAAACGGAACAACAAATGCTGAATACGTATCAAAATGAATCGAGTGCCACGATCACTTCTAAGCATTCGATGCATTCAATCTGACCGTGCGGAGAACGCGTATGAGCGTTCAAAGAACACAGTCATTCCGAAAGCTAATGAGTTTCCCGCACATGATCTACGGTACTAATATCGCCTATCCTTTTTCATCATGTTTACCTTCTTATTTTTCGAAATCCTGACTATTACTATATTATTCATCCACATGCCGTACTTGAAGGCTATGCAACGCAGTCAGAATCACCACAAATGTTCCCAAATAGTATCAAAATAAATTAACGCATTGATTAGCACAGTGAAAACTTTCATACCTGGTCAGACATTCTATAATATCCCATTTCAAACACAAATCACGAAGAAAAAAGTATGTATCTATTAAATTGCACAGTCTTTACCTTCTATTGCTACTATAACATGAATTCTATTCACAATTTCAATAAAATTAGTATTTATTTAATTAAATAAAACTCAATGCGCCGGCCACAGGAGACCCTCACGGCAGTCAACGCGTTAAAAAAATATTCTGTTGTCAAAGTTTTGGGGCAAAGTCACTCGTGGAAAGTTACAGAAAAGAATCTGTAAAAATTTAGCAGACTCTTAGAATGAATTTATTCGTCACCACAGGCGCTGGAGGTCGATGTCGCGGCATTAATTTATTTTTTAATTATACCGGGACTCGTATTTTTATTTTGGAAGCAATATCAATCCGCAGTAACTTCGTTCGCGTTAATCCGCCAGAGTAAATTTAAGTTTGCTCGACGGCTAACTCCGTTCACCTAGCTTTCCCGGATTTTCCTACGGCTGGTTGGGAATTTTCCTCGCGGAGATCAGGCCGGTTTTTCATAAAAGTGCAAATCTCCTTCGACGACGCGGTCACTTCTTTTGAATAAGCATTATCACGACCCTTTATCAAACTTTCCGGGGGCGAACGTAACGCCGTGAAAATTCGAGGCCACTGAACCGAGAGACGTGTCGTGAAATGCTGAGAAGGGCTTCCGTATGTTGAGAAAGGAAGCAGAATGATCCTGTCGAATCTTTCGAAGCTTATCTGATGGGTTTTTGGCGCATCAATCACGCCACCATTTATAGCACACCGAACGTATTTCGAAAACACACATTAACTGCTACGATCGAATTTTTTTTTAATTTATGATGTGCGAGATTTTTGTAGAAAATATTTTAGAATCCTTTCACATCATACGGCGATATTTATAATTATTCGAAACGCAAAAAAATTTTTTTGAGATTACTCAGGTGTTCAAAATGGTTGTCTGTATTCTGATAACATCTGCCAAATTCATAATAGATGCACATTTAATATTTTAAACACTTACAGGATTAAATACAGTTTTGTTAAAATTTTATTACTTTGGCGGGATCAACATGACAAATATTGAGTTCATAAGACGTATTCTTGCATAAATGTTAATAATTATTTAAATGCAGATAACTATTATTTGGATGGGGATATGTCGGACCTAGGAAAATTTTCATTCATCTCTGTCGTTCAACCCCAACCTATTTCGAAACCTGTCTGCATTTATCGATGCCTTACAAGTTCTAGAAACCTATTGTCTCCAATAATCGATCCAGTATAGTCCAGGTCTTATAGACTCGTGGCTGCAGAACACGTGATTTTATCCAATCGATAAAACTCATGGAATAATTTCTGCAGAAGTCAAAATAAAAATATAACAAGAATCGATATTTAACACGCGGAGCACCGCAGTGGAAAATCCCGCAACAAGTCAGACACGCGAAAATCCCTTTTTATTAACATGTATCGTCGAATATATAAATATTCATTTATTTGATAATATACTTCCTATTTTGTACTATCATTGTAATATAGATGTAAGCCAAAATTTCGTTGGAGTAATCAGTTATTTCACAAAATTAAAATTGGTATATACGTGGGTCATCGGTGGTACAAGTGCCACTCAACGTGTTAAAAATTGTATGCACCGAACGTTATATAAATATGTCTCTAACTCTGGGAAGATTCATTCCTTTTACCTAATAGAATTTTTAGTTCCCCAATTGAATGAGTAGAAAGCTGTGTCTGCATTAAAATCCTTTTTTAAAACATCCCGTAGATCCTCTAATCTCACGTCTTCTCGAGTCATTTAATTCCGTTCCAGAGGTTCAGCTGAGACGTTAAACATCTTTGTCGCGGATCTTTCCCAAAGAGGTAATCTTCTCTAAAAAATAACCTCCCACCAGGGAAGTTCTTTAATCCCCGGAAACTCGTAAAGGACTTTAAGACACCTTAATCTCGAGTTTCAAGCTCTCGAGGACCTTGTTTCCGGATCACGGTGTTTATCACGGTGGCGCACGAATTTTTTCCCGACGACCTTTGTCAACGTTTAATTAATAACGACGAACGGTTGCGTGGGAACTCGTTGTTTTCACGGGCGAGCGAAACGCGAGCTTGGGGCTGTCGGAAAATCGAACTTCATAACCGTAAAAAAAAGCAACGCGACCGATCGAATAAATTTGATTACTCGCTCGAGCGAAATTAGCGTAGCATGAAAATTTTATTACCGTTTCTCGATACTTGTCCAATTTTCAGCGCCACGAAGTTTTACTATTTCCTGCGATTCTCTCCGATTTTTCAATCCCTCTGACGTAGCCTGTTTTTCCGCAGAATGGCAAATAAAATAAATCTGCATTTTAGTTATTTGCAGCCGGCAGAATGGAAGTTCGAGTGGGCACGTACAGTTACGATTGTACGTTATGTGTAGGCAGATACAGTAACAATTATACGTCATACATAGGCGGATACGGTGACGATTATGCGTCATACATAGGAAGATACAGTGACGATTACACATCATCCATGGGGTTGGGTTTTTGTAAAATTTGTTCGCAATACACTTTACAGTCCACCGTTCTACCAACTGAGCTGTCGAAAGGATATTTTCATTAAATTTTATAACAGCATCGAGTGCTAAATCTTGCCTATTTGTCGTAATCTACAATATTGTACAGGTACGTATATGTATCTGTATAAATATACTGAAGTTTTTCCTGTCACTGTCACGTGCACATTTGTATGTATAAGGATTAGTCTCGTCAAGGTGAATAAATAAAAAAGAAAATTGTTAGAAAGTTTGACAGTTTTATAGGTAATAAATCAATTGGTTAACGATATGACAGCAGTACTGTGTTTGATACAAGTGTATTAAGTTAACACCCGATTTGAATCACGTGTTTCTATAGGAAATCGATATAGAAAAAAATTCAAATTCATCAATCGAAGCGCGTTGCGTGAGGAATTAAAAAATACGATCTCGGATAAAAATAAATTGAAACAATCATGCTGTGCAACGTTGAAAATTTTCAAAGGGTCAATTGAATTATCCCCGTCAGTAGCTTCGATATTTTATAATTCTTCCATATCGATCAAACACACGCCACCAGGCCCCTCCTCGATGCTTGTTTGCATAATTCTGCACACGCCTGTAATAATCTACTTCGTTACGCAGAATATCGTGAGTGTGTTCGTCAGAATTCGACCCATTTATCGTGAATCGACACGACAGAAATCGTGCCGGGAAATGCGACGACGACAAAGGAGCCCGTCGACGAAATCCGCCCTTCTGATTCGTTTTTGCTTTCAGTGATCCAAATTAGCGAAATTGGGCGAACGGTGCGTGTCTTTCGTTGCTAACAATAAGTCATTGGGAAAGTACTTTTCGATATTCCGTATTTTACTTTTCTAATAAGCTTGTTATGTAGGGTGATGCGAGGAAATTAGAAACACTTTATCACCTCATTCTAGATGCAGGTAATTCTAAGTGGAAAATGTCATGCCAGTAGCTATAGAGCTAATTTTCAATGAATACTGTGGAATTTAGATTAGGTTTATGGTAGTACAGATGTTGCACCTGTTGCAGTAATTTCATCATTAGTGATTGCTTCCGTTTGTTTTATTCTGAATATATTAGGTGCAATATTAACTTCATATTGTTTAGTAATTTATTATCAAACTGAAATTTGTTTGAATTCAGGAATATTAACAATTATTTGTAATCGAATTGGTGTGTATATGTATTATTATTATCAGATATGGATAGACTGCGGATTTCGATGCAATATATATTTTAATACTTCTTAGAACTGATTCTTTTGGTATAAATGTTTTAAACTACATTTTTCGTTTCAGTTACTGTATAAAATGTGCATTCTTCACAAACTTGGGTAGATTCTGTTAAATTGTATATAATCCGCAGTCTAGATATGAGTATGTCTTCATTATCAAAAATTCAAAATTGAGCTAGACGTGTTTCTTAATTTGTTAAGTGGGGAAGAGGAGTCAACTTGTCCTGTGAAAATTCTTCATCAAAAGTTGTGCTTCATACACCGTTTACGCTTTCACCTACAAAAAAACTATTCACATCAAATTACATTCCCTTTGAAATCAAACAAAGTTTGTCTGAATCATTTTCTTTTATCCCTAAAAGTAGATGAGTTATTCAGACGTACTATCTTAAATAGTCCTCACCCTGTATTCCACCGCTTCAATATACTAAACAAAGTTCAGACTTCAGGTGTATTACCGTAACCGCAAAAGAAATGAATTTTCCGTCAAAGCCGATCTCGACGTCGTCTGCTCTTCCTCAGGAAATGGAAATTCATTCTTCTACACATTGAACGACGTTTCAAACGTCACAAACGTTTTCCATTCCGCAGGAAGACAACCGTAGCTAGAGTTCTGCGCTCCCAGGTCGCAGTGTGAAATTTTTCACAGCCGGGTTCACCGATCCGTCAGCGGAGCAATCTCATTAAGAAGAAAAAGAAGGAGGGCGTCGCGTCGGTCGGCAAGGGTCAACAGCTGGACAGGAAAATAAGAGACGGCTTAAAATTTAATTAGCGACGGGGGTTAGCCGGAGGCACGACGGAGGGTGCGTTAATCTCATTTCCGGCCTCGAGGAGTGGACGATATAGAGTCTCGTCGATGACTCGGAAACTTCGACATCCTGCCACGATCGGGAAAGCCTCGTCCTACTCCTTTTTCTCTCTCGGATCAGCTCGCCGCACTTCCACGTTTGCGAACTCCGCGATTCGCATGATTTAACAGCCGGTTCTTGGAAGCTTCGCGGGGAAACGTCCTCACGACACGATTTCCCTCTTTCCTCCACGCTCCGGTGATCCCGAAAAAATCGCCCAGCGATTTTACAATCGAATCGCCAACGTCACCCACGCGGTCGCCATTCTTCAGCCCCTGATCTGGCTCACTGGCTCGCTAACGCTCTTGTTGTTGATGCTGATGTTTTTTCGCATTTTCCTGATCGTTTTTATCGTGCGAGAGTTTACTAAGAAAAATTGTCTTTTGCAGGATGGAAAATTGTACGAAGGGTGTGATGACATGTTCATCGATTAAGGGAATTTTCTACTTTGAAACGTAGAAAAGTCGATCTTTTATTGCCTTTTCTAAAAGTATGAACCTTAAGGAATATTGTGTTGAAATATTTTGTTGGAATCCGTAAAAATAACAGTTCTGGGCATGTAAATTGGATAGCGCGTGATCCTGTAGAACGGGCTGACTGATAGACTATAATAAAGTAATTATTTTAATAAACAGTAGAAACACCACGAATATATTTACAGAAGAAGAAACAGGAAAGGAAGAAGTTAAGAAATGGATGATAACAGTATTTAAGAATTTGTAAATAACTGAACATATTTTATGAATGAACAAGTACATAAGCAAAATTGGGTGAACGTTTAACACACTTATATTGTTATATTTAATAGAACGTTCGAAAGCAACAAGGAAGCCAGAAAGTTTAATATTATACATAAATTTGTACTAAGAATTATTTATTAGAACAATTTTTTCGTTTAAAATAATTCAGTGGTAACATTAATCTCTTCAAAAACAAATTTATTAAATCTGCGAGAAATAGTTCCATTTTTTTCAGTTATACTTATTCATTCCGAATGCACAGCTATTAAGTAAAGATGAAAACTGAACAAATGTGGACGTGCTTGAGAAAAATAATGTGCACATACTTATGTCATGATTGGAATATACGCATATTTCTGCCAACAATATTTACATTTAAAACAAAACTAAACATTCACGTACATGTCAGTAGCCTTGGAGAGGTTAACGACGCCTGATTCTAGACAAAAAGCAGGGTGAGTCACACAACTATGAAGTTCAATTTCCTAAACAAAACCATACGAAACCAATCGGTTTCAAATTTTTTTTATAAATGGGTCTTTATTTTAATATAGTTATGAATTGATAATGAAGTGCGCCTCTTAAACCCTATTTAACTTACATAACAAATTACTCTTCAGTTGATCAACAGAAGAGTTCGAAACGTCTTTTCCACGCAGGATTTAAGCAATTACCTCTATTACTGGTAACATTGTTTGAACGTTTTGTTATAGCAATGGCTTCCATGCATTGGTTAAATCTCTTCGTTAAGCTGGTTTATCGAGGTTCGTTCGCTGGAGCTGCGAACGAAACGAGAAACAAAAAGGGGGTGGTTCGGTGGTGAACTGTAGGCAGGCACCCCTTTCGAGTTACAGCTTTTATCATCGATCTTATTGGAAACCTGTGAACAGGTACTCGTTGGCCCGGAAATCAGATTAACGTCACTTCTCGATATTCCTCCCTCGGGAGAAGGGAAACTCGCACCCTGGCGTGAAATTAAACCTCGTTAATCCAACGTATCCTTGCTTCAATCGTTACGACGCTCTCCTAACTTTCGTATGAATCGATGTAGTTATTATAAAGTCTTATGTTCGATTTCCACAAGATCTGTCGTCGTTAAGCGACGCTTCGGTGATGAACACAACGTGCAAATGGGGTGATCAAAGTTTTGAGTATGAGTTTTACGTTATATATTTAGCTGACGAGGGGAAGTATTGAGCTGGATGAACGGTTTTTTAACGTTTTGAGTGTGGAGTATCTGTAGGCTGAGTGTTTTTGGACATACTGTGTGCCACATTGCTTTTTTTGTCGTTTTTATTACACAGAAATTATAAATACTGTTAGTACATACAGATGAATCTATTTATCGATTAATCATTGATCGTTTCTAGTATATAAGGTATACGCGTTGCGACGCTGATGTAAAAATCTGATTGTGTTTTGTTTTGTACGAAGGTGTCCGAAATCCTTCGATCTTTTCCTCTTCTTCTCAAAATAGTCGTGGAGGACTCATGCATGGCATGTAACATGTAGAAATATAACGTATAAACCACATTAAGTAACAAATAGAAACGTATTTATATAGTTACTGACCAAAAGTATAAATAAATATATAATTACATAATTATAATCTTTCTAGTGAAATAATTTTTAACTATTTGAATGAATTTTTTAGAAACCAGGACAAAGTAAATGGAATCTTGATTATTGCTATTACGAGGGAATTATAGGATGATAATGAAGTAGAAAAATTAATAATTTCTTTCTTCTCAATAACAAAAGAATCGACATGTACTAGAGAAGCTTCTTTTCGTGATTGAGGGAACAAAAACAAATCTTTGTGCTACATTATTATCCTATAATTTCCTTGTAACAATATTAATCAGGATTCCATTCATTTTATCCTGGTTTTTGCCGTTCATTCGACATCTGCGCAAAAAGAGTGTCAAACATTTTTCACAAAAGACAATTTACATTTTTGTACATTACTGTAGTATTATGCAAAGCTTCTTGATTATGTTCATCTTTACAACAGACTACTATACGATGCGTTTATATTCAAACAACTGACCTAAGCCGTATAGGAATGAGTTAATATTCAACCTGTAAAAGCAAAGACACGAATAAATAAATTATTTTGCAAACGGCGAAAGTATTAGGTTGACAACTAAATTTTTTTCTTTGAAAACTCGCTCAATTCCATTGTCATGGATTGAAAAAATAATAAAAATCATGACAATAGGTTATTGATTTGAATGGAGATTGTTTTTATTAAAAAATGTTATTGGATTTCACTGCACTAAATTGTTATTTGATTTTAATGAACGTTTTCATGTCAAAGGTTTCGAAATTTGCGAATTTATTTGTCAATCTGATATAAATCAAAGGAAATTTCGAAACGCTTCTATGTATAATATTCTAGTCAGGTAGTATATTTTGATTAATCATTGAACACTCAAAGGATTAATCAAAATAAAGTGTCTGATAGGTATAAACGAACTCTAAAATATAAAAATTTTCTGGTCAATCTTCCTGAGAAATAGTACATGTTAAATTATATAAATTTGTAATCACCAGATGAACTTAATTCTTTAAGAAATTTTATACCTTGATCCTCAATGCTAATGACTTATAGATGCTTGAAGGAAGCAGAAAACTTTCGATTTATTCACATGCTATTTTATAAGCTTACAAACTGTGCTAAATAACTTTTTGATGTTTATGCGAATGCATAGTTTTACAGAAAATAGGTAAAGAAATGGAATCTAAATAGAAATTTGTTCAACCATTAGACGGTTCTAAAAAATATTTTTTATTTTGCATGTTTTGCATATTTTATACATATTTCTCGCATATTTCATGCATGCTGAATAGCATTAATATTGTAACAAAAATAGAAGTTCAAGGCTGTGCAATTCAATAGTTACATATTTTTTTCTGCGTGATTTGAGTTTGAAATGAAATATTATGTTGTGTCTGACCAGCTATGGCAGCTTCCACTGTGAAATGCTACGTGTTAATACTTTTCTCGTGTTCCTTTTTGGTTTTTCAAGTCACAGATGCTCATGTATTTTTCGTGTACATCTATGTCGCTGCGAAATAAGTAATGCAGTGAAGATTGCATATATTTTGCATATTCTTATGTACTATAATTGCATAAACATTCTCAGTCTTGTTATTGGATTAATTTTTATTAATGCACTAAACACATTCCGCAATCATTAATTTTTACTAATACATCAAAGACATTCTTTAGTCAATAATTATAAATATAATCATTCCAATACAATACTTCAATCTGAACACCTTTTCGACACACTTTACGCAGCTTATCGATGATCGAGACCTCTTCCTGTCGGAGTATATTATTCCTGACTGGAGATTACTCAGCGCAGAGCATCGAAGAAGCCGTGTTCTCCACTTAATTCAATTAAACTTTCGTCACGAGCTTCCGATCGTTTCATCTCCACGAACTTCCGTGAAAGCATCGTCATCAAGCTCATCCTGGATAGGAAATTAAAAACACGACCCTCCGACGTTTCGAACCTCTTCAACAGGGCCCACGCAGCGAATCGAAACGTTATAGCGTTTTTAGGGTGGTTTCTACAGGGGGCTGAGAAAACGTTCATAGTATCTTTGATAAAGTTTACGCGGCTCCGTTAGAGCCGAAGAGCGTGAAGGTGCTCGAAAAAAGTGACAAGGAGTCATGAAGTCCCATAAAGATCACGTCGACGAATTTCACGCACCATGAGAGATTTCCAATAATCGTAGTCTTCTATCGTTTTATGAGAACGAAGGCAGTATCGTTACTGTAAAATATAACGTCTGTGTCGAAGTAGAATGAATTTATCAGCTTTCAAGGAAATTTTTGCACTTGAAAAGTGACTGAAGTGGTTTCATGTTTTTTTCAGTAATCGTTAACGATAATTAACACGTTGAATGTTGTGGCGGTCACCGGTGACCGACATCTCAAATTTAATTTAATTAAATAATTATTGATTGTTGCAAAATTCTGAGCAAACTTCATACTGGAACAATAATGTAGGAACAAAAGAATACTATTGAGTACTCACATTTTTTTTCTCGGCATTTATATAAGAAATAGTAAATTATATCGTGTTTGATTAAGCATGGCTGTTTTTACTGTTGTACTCAACGTATTAAATACTCTGGATTAGGTTTCATAATTTCTAGATTATTCGTGTATTTGCACATCTGTTTCATTTTTGCAAAAGTAATATTGTGAATGTTTATACAATAAAGGCGAACAAAAGAAGCACCATACAGGTAAGTATTATTTAAAATTGATTGTTTGGTATTATTTTAATATTTGGATTTAGAATATTCAGATAAGGAAGTTTAAATAAATATTAATTTATAGAGCTAAATGTTAGTTCATAAAATCGCAGATAAATTCACGTTTAAATTGACAATTTTTAACGGCGACTGGCTCCTCAAAATTTGATTTTTAGTTAAATTTTGATTAGTATTAATGTTGTAAAAATAATATAACGTAACTGTACAATGAAATAGCGAATATATTTATAACAGAATATAATAGCGTGTCTGACTAGGTACGGCAGATTGGTACAGTAAAAAGTATAAGTTTCAGTTAAAAGAACTCAACGCGACAGGTTTAATAGAATTTTATTTCTTGCTATACGATTTTTTTAAAGGCTGTCAAGTCTCTGAGACTCGTTATACAGGAAATATAATAGTATTCTATTCTGTAAATGTGAATCTTTTGAACATACATGTAATGGTAATTTAATATAAAGCCGGAATTTCATTATGAAGCTTGAGATTCTTTTAATGAACAAGGAGAAGGCATTACGAACCAAAGGAAAATAATAAAAATTAGAGTTATTTTCGCGGCAAGTAAAATATTATACCCCGTATTCCGATGTGATATAATTCTTTAATACAGAAATTTTTTTAAAATAACATTCCAATTTTGTAATAATTTATTTTAATGTAGTTTGGGAAGCAGGATTACAAAAACTATTTCTTTTGTTTTATATTTTTAGGATCATACTTTTTTCATTCAGTTACTCGCATAATTGATCGTGTGTTTCAAAATAGTTAAATATTCATAAGGTTTCATGTTTGATAAAATCTAGAGTGTTTTTCAAACATTCCTGAATGAAACGAGCAACTTTTTAAATATATCAGTAGTATTTTCAAAATTATACAGTTTTTGTAAAGAAATACTTTAGAAAACTCCCTATATTTCTTTCGCCTGTTATATTTCAATTCCCTTGCTATAAGGACAATTAACTGTTGCTTCTTTAATTTCATTGGAATTCTAAACAGAGTTGAGCATTATTCGAATTGCATCGAACAAGTATTCATCTAAAATAATTATACGATCAAATTCTTCTTAGTTAAATCTTTTGTCAAGATAATAATTGTTTATTATACACAACAAGTGATTCTATTTATTCTAATAATAATTCTAAAAGAACAATTGCGCCATAAAACGTAACAGCCGTATTTCGTAACAATTTATCCAACATTGATCATGAGAATTCTCCTGAAAAATCTCAAATGATTATTATACGTTCCGTGGCGAAGTGGAAAATCCCGCGCCTAGTCAGACACGTGCAAATAGTTTCCTGTTACTACATCCAACTGGTTAAATGTACAAACATTTACCTATTTGATATTAAACGTACTATTTATATTTTATTGTAACGCGTTACTCACAATTCCGTAAGGATTTACAGTTATTTAATCAAATTAAATTTGTTGCGTGTTCCACCGTTGGCGCAACGTATTAACTCGGTGCCTGCTGCAGTGAAAATAGCCATACCTAGTCAGCCATATTAAAATATCCAGTGTCAAATATAACCAGCAAAAAGAAGATATTTAACTATTTGTTCGCTTAGTTGTCACCCTATATTGTTACTAATACACTAGTCTTACTTAACATTTTGTATCAATCAACAATTATTTAATTAAATTCAATTTAATACACCATTCATGGTGTCATTCATTCATGTCAGTCCAATTTTCACAATAGAACCACCAAGATAGTCAAAATAACTGGTTTGCACATTTACTATGTACGATCTATTTTTGACAACTATTACCTTTACTTCGACGCTGAATAAAGCTAAACAGAAATATAAATAAACATTGTTTCCTTGAATTACGTATTTTTTCTAAAACGTGTCATTTTGATCGGTTCGCTGAAATAGGTGCACTTTAATCGTTGGTAGAGCCAGTGTTAAATCGCTGAAATCGACTGAAAGAAACCTGTTTATCCGAACAAATCAGTGAAAACAGTGGAAACCCGGATTATTTATATCGCCGTGGGAGGCTGATTAGCCTAGTTTCCGTTTTCATTCGCGGGATAACGCCGTGGCGGACGTAATAGCACGTGTTATATGCGCGCGCGAGGGCCGGCTTATAAGGCAGAAAGAAAAGCGTTGTAATAACGCTGCTCTAATAACCTCGCTTGATCCTCCTGATTCTTCTTTTTCTTTGTACACGTGTGTGCGTGTGTCCGTGTGCGTTAACAGTCGGTCAGCAGAGTCGTTGAAAAAGATTTCAGGAGAGACACGCGTCGCCGGCAATAACTCCTCGAAGTCTCTTTCGCTCGGCAATTTTCTGCCCCCAATTTGCCGAACACGAGGCGTCAATTACACCGACCCAACCCCTCGATATATTTAACCGTGCGATTTATCGCCCCGTGACGAGTCTCCTCGGCATTTCGAGTGTCACGCGGTAGTTTGTCTAGGGCTTTTCGTGTTTGGACTTCTCGGTCGCGAGCGAGTTCACTTGTTCCTTAACCGTTGTTTGTATTGGTCGTTTCGTTGATCAACCGGACCGGAAATGAAGGTGGCAAATAATGAAATAGAAGCCGGAGGAGTTCGGCTTCCCTTCTGGAAGCTTCATTAACTCGTTCTCGTCGCGTGTTCTTTTCGGAGGACGGTGTTTTGTGATATTATACTCATTGACAGCTATTGTCGGCTTGAGGCATTGTCTGCTGTTTTATGTACAGTTGGGTAAGCATAGTGGGTTTTCTGTATGTTGCTTGAGGGGACACGCGTTAGATTAAGTTTTTGTAATAGCGTGTTTGATGGAAAGGAAAAGGATCATTTAAATTTTAAATAAATCTTTCATATTTGAAACTTTGCTTATGAAATTTGGAACATACCTCGTGATTAATTTAGGTTTGGATAGATGTAGTGAGGTTTTTGAATGCTGCTCGAGGGAACACACGTTTGCTTAATGTTTTGCAACTTCTACAATAACGTGTTTGGAAGGAACGAAAAGGGACCAATTAAATTTGAATTACTGTTTCGTATTTGAAATTAGTTCATGAAATTAGAACATACGTTTGCAGCAGTCGTTCCTGCCTGAGCAGACAGACGAAGAATCTTATGTGAGCTGCGATCTCAAAAGACTGAGAAATTCTGAGTTAGGTTTGATAAGGGTTAGGTTTCAACGTCTACGCTAAACCACACCATTTATAAAATTATTTGTACACCTGTATCTAATTATATTATTATGTATTCATATATAATCACGTATTTCCTTTTTCATTTTTTCTCTTGAATCGTAAGTTTGTGAATTTTTCCATAACAAAGACTATTATAAATAATTTGTTGCATCAAGTCGTAGTCGAATTTTGTGTGTTCCAGTGAAAAATTTCGTATCAAATGCACTGCATGAATTCGAATTTTTAAGCAATTAACACAATTATTAATGTCAAAGGTATGAATATTTATTTATTCCATCTATTATATCAGCGTGAAGTTAATATTATTCAAACCGTAATGAGAGTTACAAATTATTTCATTTATGTGATTGATAATATGACTATACTGTGACGTAATTTAAATTTTGTTGAATAATAAAACATTGGAATTAATAAACGACGTAGTAGGAGTCGATTATACTTGTTTGACTAATTGACTCATTCTACTGTTTGCTATTCGTCTGATGCTACTTTTAACGCATCGAGCGTCGCAGTGGAAACAGCCATAACCACTACTTGCAAAACTCATTATAATATTATATTATTTTTAACCTCCTGTTCTTCGACTTTTATTATTATTATTATTATTACACTGAAATTTATTTTAAAATGATAGCATTAGATTCTATAATTTCTATTTTTTTATTAGCGCTAACAAGTAAAATCTGCACATTGATAATCAATATGCGTTTGAAGAAAGAAAGTACTCGAATTATGCTTTTTGTATCACTTAAGTCACACTAAAAATTCTTTTGAACATCATAACTTTCTCTTCTTGTTTAGAATTTTGGCGATTAATTAGAATCTATTTCGTATTGAATATATTTTTCATTGAATATAGTATTGACTGTTAATTCACTACGACCTAGCCAAATGCTTGTCTGGCCTTAACATGATCTCTTCTATTTTCCTAATTTATTAATTTCATACATGGTTTCTATAAAATATGCAAAACAAAAGTTTCTTTATAGCAGTGGCAATATGAGATGATATAAACTAACGATCGCAGAAGAAAACACTAAACACAAAACACAGAGGGTCAACCATATGAATACTGCTCCTAATCAATGATAGACGCTTTTTATCACCCTACTGACTGATATTTCCCTTATCACCGTGACAATAGAAAAACGTACCTTCCAGACTCATCGTTGTCTACCAGAATACCACAGATTTTACACGAATTCTCGTCACATTCCGCAACGGGAAATGTATTCCACAAATTACACTAATTAAACAGCGGATTTCAACAGCGCCGCGTAATTACATACTTCGTATTCGTTTTTCAAGCGAGGCTCGTCACGAACGCCCTTTAAAATTCGTCCAAGCGCCGCTATATTTCCCGATCACGTTCAATTAACTTCCAACTAATATACAGAGTGTCTCGACCGGCTGAAGTTTCATAACAGGGCGAACGCAAGATTATTTCTCCTGAAGGAACGAACGTTCGGGAAAGCCTGGCGTGCGAGTGAAAATGATTTCGCGAGGATCTCGCGTGACACGCAGCTGACGGACTTTGTCGACGCGAAACTTTCGCGAATACCGAAAGTTTGTTGTCGTAAACGGAGAACACAGCTTGCAGACTTGTAACGCGAACGATCGCTCGATTGAATCTCGAAAGTCAATGGCTGGGCATCTTAAGAATCTATTAGCCGCTGGAAAATTAATTTCCGGTCTAATGAAGCTGGCAAACAAAACCGTAGGACTTTTAACCCTCATAAAAGTTCCTTAGAAGGAGTTACACAAAAGATCCTCATGAGTGATATGTCACCCACTTTCGTTTTACCCTTAAATTAATGTTACTAGTTCATTATGTTTCATTGAGAATTAGTTAAATTTATTCAAATTATTATGTTACATTTTGCAGTTGCTACATGTGTAAATGAACCTTGATTTTTTTAAGAGACAGTATTAGATTGTCTATCAGTATACGCTTGCATGTTTCAAGCGAAACTTGTTTTAAACTTGTATCTAGAAACAGAAAATGGGTGAATCTTTACCCCAGGAGCGTATGAGGGTTAACAAAGTTTGACTGAAACGAAGAATGTGAACATTTAAAAAATCAGACCCAAAAAGCTGGTCACGAGATTCCTCGTTTTTAAGGAAATTAATTTGTCTTGTATAATGTGAAGAAAAAATCTTTGATTGTATGATTTACTTTAGTAAATATTTATAGCATGCATTTGAATTTTTTTAGTGAATGATTATTTTTTAAATTCCAGTTGGGAAGATTAATTTTTATAGATGCTGTTATCAATACGCTGTAATGGTTTAGCATTTATGGGTAAGGTTCATTACAGATTGCTGCAATAAAACCTGACCTTAAAATAATAATAATAATAAACAAGCAAATACAGTTTGCAATAAATTATTCACAATATACTGAGTTCGAAACAATTTAAGTATATTTTTATGACGGACGAACTGACCACAGGCTCAAAAATGACACAGTCATCATGAAGTGAAGGTTAAATTAACACCAAGCCAACGAATATGTTAAAATCTGCGATCGCGGCGGCCTTTCCAATTTTCCGCGACGACACGAAAATATTTGCTCGGCATGTTCATCGACCGATACGGAGCGCGCATTTGAAAATTGGAATTAGCTTTGGGAAAAACATCGGTGCACCGGTATAATGAACAATGACGGTATTTGCAGAAGCGAGCACGATCCCGTTCCCGTGGAATTGTAAAATACGCGGAGGGGCTCTGTCAGTGAAACTCGTTCTCTTATACAATTTTCAATTATAATCCGTCGGATCTCGGTGCCTCAAAGCCCTTAATTAATTTCTCGAACGTGAAGGCGAATCCTTTATGTTCATTAAGGAAATTAATGGTCTCCGTTCGAAAGGAATAATTATACGACCGCGTAATTAAACCGAAATTTTTCTTTGTGTTTCAAAGTTTCCTTTGAAATCGGAAGGCGAGGCTAATATTCTTACTTATGCTAAGTAACCAGCTGCCCAAAAACCAAAGGAACGTTTAAAGAGAAACGGTAAGTCACTGAGAGAAATAAACAGTTTCTTTTTCTCATCTGTGAGGAACAGAGAGCTCACCTGTTGCGTAAAAGGAGCAAATGCCGTGTTGGAAGCTGCGTGAAAAGTAACAAGCTTATTGTTTTGAAATATTTTGAAATTGAGAAACTTTCAGTTGAGAAAAATGTAGAAGAAACGTTGGAGTTCTTTTATGCAGAAGAAATATTAAAAGTGTACAGAACTTTTTGATCTACAAACAACTATTTAAAGTGGATTAATTATTTCGATGTGTGATAAGCTATTAAAAGCGTATTTAATTCTTTGATGTACAGAAAGTATTGAAAATTTCCTGTACGTTTTAATGTATAAAACTCGATTCAGGAAAATTTAAAAAATTCTCCAAATGAAATCCAAAATCAATGTTGGAGTGGATCGATAAAAATGATTGAGGAAATTCAATCTAAATCGGGATACATTTGACGAAAAGGGTTCAAATAAGATATTCGTGCCGCGTTCTTATTTGTAATGTGGAAAATCTCGAAATAGATCGAATATGGAAATCGGGAGATTTTCATGAAAGAAACTGCTCACCAAAAAACCCATAATAGAAGCAAATTTCATATCATTTTCAAGTTGTTACTCTAACTAATTTCAAAATAAATTAAAAGGTTATACAAACTGTCGAATAGAGTGTGACGACCCTTTTTTATCCATTTCGATCATGATTTATTCATTGGAAATACCCTCAATTCTGTGGATCTCGGAATGAATAAATCAAATGTAAAAATTTTGGTTTTGAACTATCAATTTCCTTCTTTTTCGTAAAAAAGATATAATAGGAATAAGTTGCATATTACCCTCAAACTATTATGGAAAATAATTTCCAAATAAATTAAAAAATTATCTAATTTGTCGAGTGGAATTTTCGAACCACTCTATCCTTATCATTCATAATGCATGAACTCGATATAATTTCCGATGAACTTGGTTTTACCCCGAAATTGGAGAATATCGAAACGAACAGACCAAACAGAAATTTTACGATTGTTCTGTTTCGCATTAAAAAATATCGCCTGCATGTTTAAATAATTATTACAGACGCAAATTGTGAATTATCCATGAACCACGGTGTGAATTAATTTAAAAATTATTTAACTGAATATTCAGACCATTTCTTGTTACTTTCATTCATAATTCATGAACTCGATATAATTTCCGATGAACTTGGTTTTACTCCGAAATTGGAGGATATCTAAATGAGTGCACCAAACAGAAATGTTACGATTGTTCTCTTTCGTATTGAAAAGTACCGCATACATGTTTAAATAATTGATACAGAAAAACATTGTGTATCGTCGATAAACCACTGTGTACATTGACTTCAAAATTATTATACTGGATATGTAGACCATTTCTTGTTAATTTCATTCATAATTCAGACGAAAGAAATTCGAACGAACTAATTTTTGCACCTAAATTGTAGGATGTCCATACGAGTGAAGTAAATATGGAAATCACTGTACTATACTATCTCTTATAAAAAGAAAATTGTTTACATATCAAAAAATCGTAGCAGAAGCAAATTATGTATTATTCTTAAGCCACTATGGTAATTAATTTCGAATTAAATTTAAAAAATACCTACATTTCGCAAATTATATTTAAAAAATATCTCAATTTCCCACTAGAAGTAAGTTGCAACAGACTAATTTTTGTTCTTAAGTTCGAAGTATCTTGAGACGATTTCATCGAGTCGCATAATTCTACTGTTTCTTTCGGAGGAAAATCTGCTTACACATTAAAAGAGTCGTCATAGAAAAAAATTGCATATGTCACTTGGACCATCCTGACAATTAATTTCAAAATATGTTTAAAAGTTTCAAAATTTTAGAACATCCACAGTTCACTCAAAATAAATTCCGGCGAACTCATTGTTATCATTACATCGTTATGATCTCACAAAGAAATATATCGATTGTGAAAATCGAATATATTTTACTTTATGGGACAAAAGCTACTTACATGTTAAAAATACCGTAAATTATTATAGTTATAGTAAAAAGATTGTACATGTCTCCTAAATCACCGTAATGAATAATCTCAAAATAAATTAAAAAATTACAAAATCTGTTAATTCTGTCGCGTATAGTATCCAAACCACTTTTTAATATTGCCTTACACGATTCACTCAAAACAAAATCGAACAAACCCATTTTTACCCGTAATTCGTAGTATTTCAAAATTGACATATCAAGCATAAAAATTATACTATAACTTCTCGACAAAATCTGTTAACGTATTAAAAGAACCTTTACAGAAACAATTTCAGAAACCAAAACAAAGTACAAAATTACAAAATCTGCTTATTTTGTCGCGTATAATGTTCAAACCACTTTTTAATACACGATTCACTCGAAATAAATTCGAACAGACCCATTTTTACCCCTAAATCGTAGTATTTCGATATTAACGAATCAAACATAAAAACTATACTCTAGCTTCTCGAAACAATCTACTATCGTATTAAAAGAACCTTCACAGAAACAAATTCTGTATGATCCCCAAATCATCATGGCAACAAAACCAAAACAAATTTAAAAATTTCCCAAGTCCATCAAGCAAAACAACCAGACCACTGTTATCCACAATGTATTCACTAAAAATTCATTCCAACGGGCTCGTACCCATAAACGAAAATTTCACGAAACAGACAGATCGAACATGAAAATCTCGACGTTTCCGCGGCCGATTCCGGTGTTTTTGCTGAAAGTACGCAAGCAGCAAGAAGCAGCTCACCTGTTGCTGGCCGAAGGTAGCCGAGAAGTAGTTGGTCCTGCGGAAATAGAAGGACGCCGGGGCGGTTGTCGCGAACGTGAACTCGACTCGATGGAAATTTCTCACGTGACTGGAAGGTGTTTGAAGGTCTGAAGGAGTCTGACTGTTGGTCGACGCCGGGCACCGCGACTTTGCTGTCTACGCGAGAATGGCGATCAGAGCATCGCGACGCCACCCTTTATACGTGTGTAAGCAGCCCGTGTCCGTGGGATCGCGTCTCCGTGTGCGTGCGTGTTCACCCTCTCTCCCTCTCGCTCTCTTTCGTTTTCTCACCCCGTTCTTCTTCCACCTGCTGCCAGCTGTCTCTTTCCCGCCACCTTCGCTACCCGTTTGCGCATACGCGCGACACACCAACCACGATCGGCATTCAATTCTCTTCGTCACTTTTCGACGAACATTCGAAACATTTTCCATATCTCTCACCTTCTTATCTAGCCTGCAGACTGCCGGACAACACCGTACGTATTTATATATGTTCGTTATTTTTAAATCAGAAGAATGGATTGATAGGCTGAATGTTTGGAGCGTCCGTTGATATGGGATTCACGAAATTTGTTGGGGATTTTTTAAATTTTCGTAGTAGGTTCTGTGTGATACCATTCAAAAGGCGGTGACATGTTTTTTGTAGGAAGTGATAAACGTATATACTATCGGATACAAGTTTGGAATCACCATGTGAATTGAGAGAGACAGGATCTTTTTAACAAAAATTAACGTCTTTAAAGGAACTGAGGAAGTTTTATTTGTTCAAAAACTAATAAATAACAGTCGTTTTATTTTGTACCATTTTCTTCAGTGGGATAGGTATTTTTTTTTAATCATCCTTTCGTTGAAAGAGCTGCACTTACTTTTAATTATTTGAAACAGGACATTTTAATCTGTCTGGTCAGATATGGCAGTTTCCACTGTGGCATTCAACGTGTTAACGATGGGTCAGTACAAAATTTATCAGGACATTCGATTTTGGTACAAATCAGCATGTGGTCCCAAACTTTTGGCCGGCAGTGTACATAGGACAAAAGGATTTCTGTGTACACATATGGGTTTGAGAATGTAAACGATCGCTGGAAAGTTAAAGTTTTAATAAAGTTTCGGCCGGATCTTCTCTATTTTTTTGTAAATTTGCCACTTCGTATTTATCGAGGATTTTAACAAGTGGAGGATGAATACATGATGTCGAAAAAACTTTTTTACTTCTGATGATAAATGGTTGAAAAGTTTGGGTACTAATGATTGCTTTAGGAGGATCGTCTGGTCAAACATCGCGGCCAAGTTTGCATTGTAAAACAAACAAATGGTAATCGCCCTACCCCCACTCTGCGTGCATTCCTTTCACGTAATAAGAAAATAGAGATATGATCCCCAGATAGAACTGACCTCATACATAAAAAAATTGTTCTTACTACGTCACTGTCTCTTGAAAACCCGTATTTACCAACAATCACCGATGATTCCGACGATATAATCAGACCACAAGCTACGCGAGGGGAATGGACGCAGAGTGAGGGTAGGCTGGAGCCAGGCCTTGCTCCGGATGGCCATCTCTGGTTTAAATCCATAGAATAACACTATAAATATTATGCCAGCACTTCGAACTCATCCTGTATATCAACTATCACATTGTAACCTAAGTGAATTTTGTAGCATTCTACAACCGTGTCTCACCTTTGCACCGTAACCAATTTATTTAATATTCTTATAATTAAACCTCTTCCATCCAATCGTATACTTTACTATAACCTTCAACCGCTTCAAGGTAGAACAGTGTACTTTGGAAACATTATAAGGGATATTCGAAAAAAGATTCGTTTCGTCTCGAGTTCATCGTCGTTCTCGAGGGTGCTCAAGAACCTCTTGACACGCGAATATGCATTGCCATAGTCCATTATTCTTTTTTTTCGTCAGCCCACGCGCGCCCTGTTTTTTTCGTTTCCTGTGTCTCTTCCCTGGAAACGGGCAACAGGTTCTCCCGTACCCGGCATTCTCAGGGCATTCGCAGTCCGAGGAACATCGTAATCTGTCGTGAATGAACAGCAAACAGCGTCGAACGACGGTGACATCGTTTTACGGGGGTCATCTTGAAACTGCGCAGCCGCTAAATCGAGGCAGAAAAATCGCGAGAGAAAAATCCCGGTACTACGGGGGACTTCTGAAATATTCCAGCTGACACGTATCCGTTTTGCCGGGAACAGAACGTCACGGCTCGTGTAACTCGCGTTGCTATCATAATCTTCGTTCGCGTTCAAGAAAAATTTGGAACGATGCGCGTGCTGCACACAATGCCCGTTCCATGGAAACGCGTCCATGAATATTTAAAGAGTGTAATCGTGAAACGTATGCGAAAAATGATACGTCCGCGATAGAACGACTTTTTCCCTTTTTGTCCCGGTGAAATTTCCAATTTCAGGAAACGCTTCGGATTGTTGTCCCGGTTGTTCGCGCAGACGGATTCGAAAAATCATCGGAGATTTACACTGCCGTCCGTAAATATTAGGACACTCTTCAGATTTGGGATAAACCTGGAAATGTTATGAAATTATTGGAAGGTTCTAGTACAAACTGCTATTTTCTATATTTCAGACCACTAGGGTTATATACACTACCGCTCATGGAAGTACAGACACTTGAAAATTATAAAAAAAATAAATATATAAATTGTTTAACACAAAATAATTTTGTTTACAGTCAGTTTTACAGTTTACAAAACATAAATTTAACGAATTATGCAAAAAAAAATTAAGTAATGTTCAAGCAGAAACAAATTAGGAACTTCTAAATCTAAATTCTAAAACTTTTTAATGGAGTGTCCATACTTCCATGACCGGTAGTGTACTTATATTACTATATTAGAATATTTACTATGGAAATTAATTGAAAATCATATTGTAGAATGTGAAAGTATTTTAACACGTCGACTGACGTGGTGGTCACCGGTGACCAGCTTCCAATTTTATTTAATCGAATAACTATTGATTTTTATTGCAACATGCAACACTAATATAAGTGAGCATGTACAGTACTGAATAGTTAAAAAATTTGTTTCCTTTACAATTTACATAAAAAAGAGAAATTGATGTCGTGTCTGACCAGCGATGACTGTTTTCACTGCGCCAGTCAAAGTGTCAACCCTCTATAATCGAAGTTCTTTATAAATGATAGAGTTTGTATCGCGGGATATGAACATAATAATAAACGAATAGACTCCATGGTGGCAGCCTGGTCGTAGAATATAATTGCACATAGTGATAAATAAACGAAATATGACTTATAAAATCTATACAGGTAAATTCCAAGTCACGTGGCGTTATAGAGGATTACTGTGTGACTGACAAGGAATATTACGCAATGATACACACCGATTATGTTGCAATTTTAAAATGATGTAGCACTCGAAAAAATATTCAACACATATTTCTTTTATCAGCAATGATCCATTCTGAAGAAGTGAAAACAGCCCTTCCAGTTGGGGTTGTAAACTATATTCTGTCGAATATCTCAGAAACTATTTGCTATAGAGAAAAAGATTAAACGTACGACTTGTGTATTTTTGAATACAGCTTTACTGAATTATATAATTCCTTAACTACAGCTTTAGTATTATACATTCAAGAAATTAATCACTGAAAAGTATCCATATTGACACGTTCAAAGTCTACGAAATGACTTCGTTTACATCTTTAATTAATCTCATCTATTACACTGTCAATCTACCGATTTATGTACCGAGTTATTAAAGCTAAGGGTGTGTTTAATTTAATATAAAACAGCAGACGTATAAAGTTTAGCAAAAATATCTCATATTCGACAGAAGTTGCAGGAGTCCTAATACTTATGGACGGCAATGTATGCTACGCGTCGCGCGGGAAACTTAATTGCAATTCGCCATCGAAGGGAAAGCACGAACTATTATGCATTAAAACCTCGTACGCATTAATGCGACGCGAAGTGTATCTTGCAGCGCAAAGTGAACGGGGAAACTTTTTCCATAAGCCTCGACTAACTAATATATCGAAGGAAAACGGGTCCGGAAATCTTTCAGGACGTCGTCGTCTCGCCGCAATGATTTACAGGGTGTCCGGAAAAGAACTGCGGGGTTTCTAACGCAACGATCTTCTATTTAGATCACCATTCAACGGTGTTTTGTAACACATATGTTAAGTAATTATAAATGTATTCGAAAATGCAGAATTTGGTTCAATTATTCTGTGTAATAATATTAATATCTGCAGTGTAATAATAAATATATTTGTTAAAGTATGTACAATTATAAATTTTTGTCGTTTACAATATCGTTTGAATATTAGCCTAACCCTGAAATACAGGAGAGAAATTAAAAGAGAACATTCTTTATTACTCAGTGTAGTCTTCGTGTATTTAAACAGATTTATTGCAGCGCATTATTAACATTTCTGTCTGTTTATGAAAATAAATTGAACTCTTCCCGTCTACTTACGGTTTAAAGGCAATTAGGTCTGAAACTTCTGGAACTCATTACATAATTATGGTTGGAATTCTAAATACAGTGTGTCTAGTTTGAACTTATATATTTCGTTATTTGTTGCAGAACTTCGTATACAAAAGAAAGTGTTTATATAAAACTTATTTAATTTACAAAGGGGCATATGATGGCGAAGTAATTTTTGTAAATCATTATTCTCACATATTTCAAAAAGTCTCATTTTTTTTACAATTACATGCTGCATGTATTTATATAGTTTATTTTACCACTTTGCAGAGAATTTCATTCAACCACAACAATGTATAATTATGTACACAGGAATGCACGCAACTATGACAGCTCAAACTGTATTCTCTGAGAGAATAACTTTAATTGAACTAACATCACACGTTGGGGGGAAACTGAATTTTTAATTACACATATCTGAGCAACAAATACAATTATTCGCTAAATAGCAGATTCTGGTGGTACAGCAAACATGTCGAAATTTTCAGGCACATAAATAGTCTAAAAGGATGAAATGAGATTGTCTGTTACCATTACTTACATAAATATTTATGGAATTTATGCGAAGCTTATTGCACTGCCAAGAATTTCATTTAGGAACACAAATTGAATTAAATTTTATGTCCGAATCGAGATGGAAAGAGGTGTACCTTGATTCTTGATAAGAATATTTGTTCCCCTGGAAAACAATTTGTAAAGAATGCTTAACTCGTTATCGTTTAATTAGAATCGACGATTTCGATGGAGAATGATTGTTGTCGACTTCTCCAACTAAAATTGCCGAAGATTAAGCTTACATTTCCGTCGTAGTATCGTCTCGAGAACTTTGAAATCCATAACAGGGGTCGAGGAGGGTCAAGGAACTCTCGAATAACGCCACGAAACTTCGACGGGATTATGTTAATGGCGGCAGAACTCATCTCCTTTGAATTTTGACTTTTATTAGGCTCATATACATGAAATTTCATTTTTAAAATAATGAAACTACGTATTCTAATGACTTGTCTGTTGCCCTGTAATTCGAGTTTCATACCTTATATTAGGTTAGCTTCACATGAGAAAAAGTATACTTTATAATCTCAATTTCTTTTGAATTTCAGTTCACACGGCATAGTGTCTATTATTTAACTCAACTCAAGTTGCATGCCTTTAAAATTTCATCGATAAAACCTCATTTGTTGTGCACAGACCAAAATAACCCTCTACGCTACAGAATCATTTTTAAATCCATTTTGAGCGAAGATTAAGTAGAAACAAGTCTCTTGGTATTGTCATGATACAAAAGCCCGTTATATTTATCAGCCAATATTGCAAGTAAAATTACACAATGTCTAACTAATTTTTATTAAAAAAAAATAGAAGAATAATTCATCACGAAAATCACTTAATATTTCTTTATATTTGTCCTTAATAAATTCTCTTCAGGTCACAGAATATTTGGTTGAATTATTTACAATAACTTCCCATAGTACAGACATCCAGATTAGGCTGTTCAAGGTCATAACTCCACCTATAAACTGACATCTCACTTTTTATTACGATGAGTGAATTTTCGTTAAATTATAATACATATTACTTGTTTCTCTCTTTCAGTCATACATTCCCAATAGCATTCACAAAATAATAAAGAAGAAGCTGTACCATAAACAAGGAAATGATCACGAAACGCCTAATCTGCCTCTACCAGAGTAATTCATTTCACACGTTCCGCGCCACAGTGAAAAACCCAGTACCTAGTCAGACGCGCCAAAATAGATTTTTATAAAACACACAATTAAACTCGCAAGTATTTAATTATTTTATGGAACATGTTGGTGGCATACCATCGCGGTGACATTAATTTTACGAATAGCATAACGAGGATTAAAGCTTATTATATTTAATCAAATTCGGTGCGTGGGACGTGCGCGACCCACGTTAAACAGAACGTGTTAAGGCGCAGTAACAAACGAATGCGACGTAGTTGCATGAATAATAATGTAGTATAATTACAAATCATTGAACAGCTTATCGTAAAAAGTGTGGATCATTAGCGATCATTTTCTTTGATGCGGTCAGGGAAAACTATTCGCAAATAAACTGTTAAAATAGGACGAGAGACCTTACGTGCCCACCTACTAAAATGGCAGAATCGCAAAGGCTTGCGCGTAGGTTGGCGAAGGAAAGTTTGCTCGTAAGCAGATAGTCGATAGTCAAAGTTAAATCCGCGAACTGCTACGATCCCGGAAGCTGCGTGCCATCAGCCACGTGTTTCCTGGTCACGCGATTTTCCGGTGCCCTCGTAAACGCTGGAAGCTCGTAAACGTTTCCACATCGCGAAAAGACGAAGCAAATCCGTGTGATCAGCGTTTGCATGACGTGCTTCGCAGAGAACCATCCACATAAACCCCTCAACTTTGTTTAAATAAAATATTCTAACATCCGCTCCCGAATCTGACGTCTGAATGGGACGTCGTATTTAAAAATAATCGATGAATAGGAAATGAACGTCATCGCATAGAGATAGAAATTTATTTGGTTATTGAACGAGATATTTCTTGTAATATATAGTGTGCAATTTTTCTGAAACTATGTATAGGGTGTTCCAAAAATCAATGCGTATTTCTATAGAATGGGCAGATTTAAAAAAGAAACGATTTAATGACGTCGTTGCGGGTACCATTCTTGGGCAGAACATGCATTAATTAACACTTTCAACATCTGCTTCAGCATTTCATTTGCAACATTTTTCGTGGTCCTGAAAATTTCAAATTGTTGAGTTTCGTTGTGGAACAGATTTTGTATAATTTTAGGGGTTTTCCCTGTACTGCCTCCTGTCACAGTGAAAACGGTCATCACTGGCCAGACGCGGCATATATTTTTCTTTTCCATGTAAATCGAGGAGGAAAAGAAGGTTTAAGTATTCAGTATTGTACATGCGTACCTATATTAGGGTTGCAATGTGAAAGTTGCTTAGAATATAATAAAAATCAATAGTTATTTAATTAGTTATGAGTGACCATCATGTCAGTCAATGTGTTAATGTACTCACTACGTTCTAAGTTGATAATTTTTCTGTGCAGAATCTTTAATTTTATGAAGCATCCATGCAAAAAATTCAAAGATGTCACATCCGGAGAACACACTGTTCCACGTCTAATCAACAGATTCGGAAAGAGCCTGTTATTGTATTCTTGAAAAATTTGGGCATAATGACATGGTATCCTTTCATGTTGAAACAATACAGTGTTGAGAACACTATAGAACTTTTCCCGAATTTTATTAAATTTCATTCCTCTCATGCTGGACCTTACAGAAAAAATTCGTTCTTCTGTATTCATCATGATTTGTGGGTCTGAAAAGAAATGATTAAAAAATTAAAAATTCTGTATAAAAATAGATCAATAATCATGCTGCATCAGACAATAATCCTGCCGTTAAGTACTTTTTCTTCAAATGCACCTCATTTTCATTTTTTTAATTAACAAACTATACTATTGTACCATCAGCATGAATTTAATAATAGTCTATAATTACAGACCCATCGATATTTTTGAATGGTTCTTTTTCTCAGAACGTGTTCTATAATCTCCTGTAGTTTGTTTAAACATAAAAATGTCCAAACTAATAAAATCTACCCGAGCCAGATGTCCCAGCGGAGTCGTATTTGAAAGTCGATGACTGAAAAAATGGAGGCGGTGAATTAAAACGATTGCACGTCATCGTCGACAGCCAGACAATCAAATCGATCGGAGAACAAACAAACAAGCGCGGTCGAGGGGTTGCGGCCAGGCGACGCGATTTAAAAAAAGGTAAAAAACCGTGAAAACAACGAGGACGCGTATTGTTCCGGCGGCTTACCAACGTCGATGAGGTTCAATCAGAAAGGTAATGTCGCGAGGAAAAGCCGTACAAAGGTGTATCGCTCGCACACGGAAGACCGATACGAAGCGAAACTCAATTTCTCGCGGAATGCATCGCGAACGGACGATGTGAAACTTATTGCACGCGTGGAAAAATATGTTGAGGGAAAAGGGTCAACGAATATGTATAAAGTGTCTTGAAGTGTGATGACTTGTAGATACAAAATTTATAGGCTAGTAAAACTCATCGAAAGAAAGAAAAAGGTCCTGGTGAACACGTGTTTAAAAATGAATCGTTTCAGAAATGTTCAGTTTTTTTAATTGTAAATCAATCTGTAGACTATTTTAGACCTGAATATATTCATAAATACTGATTTTAGCCAAAATTGGTTTAGATGAATATTACATAGTTTTGAAGGGAAGAAGTATCGCACTGTTTATTTTTATTGCATTTATTGTAGTTCCCAAAATTTCAAGGTTGCCTTCAGTTTTTTAAATGGAACACCCTATAAATTTGTACGAAAATGGAAAAAGCGTTAAATTCTGAAATGTGTGCACTACAAGCTCTGTTCAATGCTAATTATTATACAGGGTGCAGGGCATGACTGTAATCACATCAATTACTTCATAAATGTTGCTGTACTCACAAAATGGTTTAGGCGACTTTTGTATAGTTATGAAAAGGGCAAAGTAATACACTGTTCAATTTTTTTCTGTTACGGTAGAACTTCGAGTACTTGAAAATTGATTATCCTACGTCAATTACAAGCTACACTAGGAATTAAGTCTACAGTATCACTAGTGACGTTACTATATATTCTATGATCTACAATAAGATTATTATATCTTTACCCAAAACATAGTTACAATATTAGTCATCCTGTTGCTACTTATAGTTCGCATAATCGAGGTTCCACTGACTTTTGCTTTTCTAGATTTCAATATAAATAGCCTGTAAAGTTCCATACTTATAATTCAAAAATGTCCTACATTTTATTATGCAATGAACCGCGGGCGTCTCGTGCTCCGAATTCCCTGGAAAATTCGTCTGACATTTTCAGCTTCCTGATATTTTCATGGACTCTGGTTTATTCACTTTTCGCTACACCCATCTTCGGAAACTTCATCGCTTCTTCTCTAAATACAAATTACGAGCATTTTTTAAAATCGTTTTGCTATGAACGACGGGGCTTCAGTCTTTTTCGCGAGCGTTTATTTCTGAACTTTACTCTTTAAAATGTTTTTTTGTATATGATTATTAATTAGGCGTCTACAATTTTGTTAAAATTATTCTGAACGATCCAGAGCAACGAACAGAAAATGAAAATTACGACATAGACATGATTCTTTTATGGAAACACGCTCGAAATGGTATGGCTAATGATTGTAAACGAAACCTGAAGTATTAGAAATGTTTCGTCAGGAATTTTGATAAAAAATATATTTTTTATTTGAATCGAAGATATTGATGGAAGGTGGAAAAAAGTCTAACGAAATTCTGCTTTAGATTCAATATTCCTGGGTTATAAAAAAGGTGAATGCTCAGAGTGTAGCGCACATTGATGAGCTAATTCAAATTTGGACTATTATAAACATGACAGATATTATGACATCGGAAGAAGATGTACGTCTACGACATGGGTTACTCGTATAGAGGTATCGAAACTAGTTTCTTCAAGGTCGCTTCTCCTTCTCAATTTTAACTTTAACAAATTTTATTTTTCGCTTTCATAGCAATTCTCAAAATAACAGGACGCTGAAAGTGGAACTGCGCCTACAATATTTTAGTGATACAAATTAACGGAAAGTCAGTCTTGAAGGGCCCAGTTTTAGTATTTCTGAAATACTCTTACTTATACTATTTAATTAGTCTTACCAATTTATTAATTGTAAGAGCTACAGTCCCTAAGTAGAACAAGTAAAGAGGCATGAACCAAGCTTGCATTCCCATCTCCTTGGAATGTATAAATTGAAAATTTTCGGGGGCCAGATGCCGATGGCCACCCTAATTCCACTCAAAACGGCGTTGTTTGGTTTCCTCGCCGCCTATGACGCACTCGAAAGTAAAAATCCATGTACTCCTCATCGAATAGGGGTACGATAAGTTTGCCAGCGGTCGATTACGTTATCACTAATAACGGGAAAATTATACGAGGGTGCGGAACCGCGTGGCGGGAGATTAGAAAGCTGGTGTCGCTTTCAGCGTGACGAAAATGACATTACACAATTAATCGGATCACGGAATCGCCCTTTTCCTCCCTTCGGCCATTCGATTGACAGAAATGAACAATAACACGGTTATGAGCTCGATTAATTCGCAATAAACTGTTAATTGCAATTGTCTCTGTAACGCGTCGACTTTCATTTGTTCGGCCACGTTGCATCATCGATAATAGGCGCCGATCATATCGAATAAAATTTTCGATTTTATCGCCGCTGGCGGGAAGGTCGGCTGAATTCCACACGATGGAAAGTAAATATTTCTCGTGGCTCGAGTCGAGCGTGCTTGAACCCAGGATTTAAGGAACAATGTGGAGCATGGATCCTGAATTCTCTCCCGGGCCACCCGGTATAACCACCGGAGGATTCTAGACGCGACGGGGTGGCTCCGCCGCCCTTCAAAATAAATTTATTTAGGCGTACAAACGTGATCGCGACACGTTTGCCGCGACTTTTGCATCACAATGCGTCAATGGGTTTTTGCTGAGCGGGTGGCGTCGCGGGCGGCTCTTCAAAGAAATTTCAGCGCTGACTTTCGAACGTAGGAGGCGAAATATCCTTTTCGGAGGGTCCTCCAGCCGGACGATCGCGAGATTCATTGTTCTGGGGTTGATACAATGGAGGGCTCTGATTATTAAGATGGGTATTAATGAGGGTCAACTTTTTTTTGGTTGAAGCAACCTTCTGTGTGTAAGTATAAATTAGATTTGATACGACTGTAACGATAGAATTTGAGAGTAAGCTCCTGAAATGAATGGCAGAAAATGTGCTTAAATGTGATACGGTTGAAAAGAAGGGTTTATAACTTCCTGCTCTTTTAATTATGAATGATGTATATACTAACAATAAGGACAAAAGAGACTTCTATGAGACAGAAGCCTGTGAGAAACGAACTGAATAAAGTTTGGATAATAATATTGCAAAGTATTTTTATAACGCTGTTGCTACGTATATTTTTGTGGAGTTCAGTTTTATGTGAATAGATTTTATTAAGTAAGTATTTTAGTATAGACACTGGGTCCTCAAATATTGAAATAATAGAGTCTGTGTTAATATTCTAAATAGCATAGACGCAACAAGATGCAAACGATAAATGTATGTGCTTTGAAGAAAAAGAGTGTCGGTGAAGTTTTCCTCTGAAATTATGGCTGAAATATTTGCCAATATTGCCACATATAAAAGAGGCAATTAAATGTTCTGGTCGTGGTGAAACACCAAATATTTCTGTGTAAAATTCAGCAGTTAAATGTCGAAATATTGGAATGAGAATAGACTCTACCATATTGTTTCTAAGTGTCCGAATTAATGCGAAATGCCCCAAAATTTGTGTCGTGTGCTCTTGCATGAACTCCACGAACACCGACTATGAATCTATGCTCTGTCCACTGAATTTAGTGGCTCTTGAGATTTATTTTTTATACACTTCGTACACAAAGTGCTGCGTGGTCACATCACCTGCTCAGATATTTTGGCAATATCCTTGTTTAATGTTCCTCCTCGTAGTTTACGTCATCATGAACCTTTATCTATTATAATCCACCGTACTTTATATGGAAAATACAGCTGCATTAATAGAGTGTGTACACTAGCCAATAATTTAGATAACTCCATTGATCTTGTCGATGACTCAGCGAATGTAATTAAACTAGTACCATGCAAAAGTGAGTCGAAGACCTTACAACTTATACAGGATTCAGCTGTAATTGTGGTTCAATCGTAAAAGGGCTGACTCCTCATATAAAAGTAAGTCGAAAGTGTAAAATGAAGTTTTTTCTTATGAGGCTTTGTTCTCGAGAAAATTACTTTTGAATATTCAATGAATACACGTACGCTGATATCGACTAAAATTTTAGGTAAAGTTATGGTAATGTAAAATAAAATAAATAATCCTCAAATCAATGAACATATATACAAAACGGACGCGTAGAATAATTTGGACCGCGAAGCGCCAGTTTAATTTCGGTTCGGTGGTGGAGGAGCGTGAGAACGGGCCGGATTAAAATCCGAGAATCGATAGGAAGTTATCGTAGAGTATACGAAAGAGAGATTGTCCGATAACGATACGGGTTTTATTGCATATGGGTCGTGAGGATGGCACGCGTTCGGTCGAGTAGGCTGCGATACGTGACGATAGCTCGATGTCCAAGCAAGTGTTGCTTCACACGAGGCTCATCCGGACACGTCGCTGGAAAACGAACTAATGACCATCTCGATATCAACGCTATTAGCTCGACGGATTCAGATCGCACGGCTGTCGTCGACTTTTTCCTCTTACTCGAAAGGGAGCCGACATCGAGCGATTGTAAATCACCTGTCGTCCGCATTCACGCGATTTCGCGTCTAATAACGCGGCGATCGATGGGAAATAAAGTCGAGAGGCTGACAGAGGCCCCGAAGACCTCTGTACTTGCTTAATCTTCGAGACTGAATGAATAACTCGCCCACGAAACGTTATTTTTGTCGCGTCGCCCTGTAAGTAACGTCGCTTCGTCATCTACGTCAAACGAACGTAGATATATTGTTTATGCAAACTCTACGATGTGCTTTTAACACTTTGACTGCCATGTCACCCATATGCGGGTGACACTTAAATTCAGTTGTTATTTATCTGTCTATGAATAGTACTAGTAAAAATATTTAAAAAAGTTTAAGAGAACCAGTAAACAATTATAGAGAATTACTAACATCATTGAATAATCAGGGCATAGTTTGACATTACTTTCATGTTACATCAAAGTCTAGAGAAGTGTGTCTTGAAAACAGCCATGCCTAATCAGACACGATATAATTGACTATTATTTGTGTAAACAAGGAGACTGGTCAGTGGCCCTGAACTGTCAATATAACTTGTCTCTACCATCCCTCAAGGTTCACGACTGACCGAATTGCCAATAACTCACGATTTCAGTTATTTTAATCATGAACCTGAAGATAATCGACTCTTAAAGAATTCTCAACTACTTTCTGAAAGTATGATCCCTCGAACGTCTTCTGCGATTCGAAAGAACGAGGCAGTAGTTCTTTTCTAAAAAAAAAAGCTTCCAAAGTTCTTCTGGCAGATGATACTGCGGAGGCATCCGCAGTTGTGCACAGGCGCTCATTTTTTGCAGGTGACGCGCGTTTGTTCTCATAGAAGGCACCGGTAGAAATAAAGGAGCAGGTGGTTGTGGAACTTAACAAATGAATTCCACCGGCTGGCAGAGAACGCGAGATCGCGGCGTATGTCTGTCAACTAAACTTAATGAATTTGTGTTTCGCGTGTGTCTCCACCGAACCGTCGCGGAACACTGCACGCTTGGAACTGATTGGACCAGTTTATTTCAACAAGTAACAATGCCTCCACTTCGCGTGGAACTTCGCATAGAAATGAGGTATAACGAGATTTTCTACTATTTACAAACTATACAGAAATTGTCAGCGCCCGTCATCGAGAAATTAACACCGGTGTCCGACGTTCCTAGCGTTTTGGCTTGTGATCTCCGCCGGTCCCGTCGTCGCCCTTCCGGTACGTCCATTTTTTCCCTTTGTGCGAGCTGTGTTTCTTTCCCTGCGCGTCTTCGTGCTCGTAACGATCATCCTCACCCTCGCTGATCTTGTGTCCTTTGTCCTCGTGATGATGCCCGCCCTTCTCGTACTTCGAAGCCTTGCCGTACTTGTCTTCGTGGTCGTCTTCGTCGTGGTGGCTCGACTTCTCGTGACCACCCTTCATCATTTCGTGTTCCTCGTAGTACTCGCCGTCTTTCTCCAGCTCACCGTCTTCGCTGAACTCGTCGAAGAACTCGGTTCGCTTCTCGAACTCGTCCTGAAAGGCATGTTGTCTTTCAATGGTTTCTAGAGATTTTATTATTCGATTGTTAGCAGGCTGTGGATGTTCATGCAATTTAACATATCGACGCAGGTAAAAAATGCATATTTAATAATGCGAGGAAAATGAAAAGCATACCTTTTGAACACTTAAAACGGTTACAATATTTAGTTGCATCAACTGCATTAACAGAACGAATGTTGAACTCTAAAAGTGTAAATTTGCATAAACATCCACAATTTAGTTATTGGTGTGGTACAGTTTAATGCGTCGACTGTCAAAGTGGAATATACCGTACCTGGACAGACGCGTTATAGTATCTTGTTTTAAAAACAAATCAGAAAGGAAACAAATATTTGAGTATTTGATTGTACAGTCCGTTACCTTATACTGTTATTATAATATAATTTGTGCGAAAAACTGTATAAGATTTGGTAGTTATTTAATTAGATAAAATTTATGACGCCGGTCATTGGTGACTCTTGTGACAGTCAATGTGTTAACACGCTCTCGCAGTGAAAAAGTCCGCAATTAGTCAGACACGTGACGACTACTTTTTGTAAATATGTTTCGTTGAAGATGCAAATGTATAGTGTACTACATTAAAAACTGAGTACGTGGATGTCTTATTTTTTATGATAAAGAGAAGTGTTTTAGATATAATTGAAATGATATCAAAGAAAGGTGCAATGAAAGAAATATCTACCTTACAACGCTGTCGTTTGTTAGATTTTAAGGATAACGATATTACATTAGTAAAAATTTGAAAGTAAATATTAGTGTCTGAAACCTAGGACAAATAATTAAAAAATTGTGAAACTTAAAAGTACAAAAATTAATCAGAGTAGAATGGTAAGCATTTAATAAAATTCTAAAAATTGATTTATAGTATTTCTAACGTTCTGGCAATGAACTGTAAAGGAAATTAGTGAGAGACTTGAAATATTAATCAGAATAAAACGATAAGAATTTAATGATATCTTAAAACTCTGATGATAGTATTCATAATATCAAGTCAGTGAGAAGTTATAGAAATTAATGAAAATAAAATGTAATAGTAAATATGTAATAAAATTCTATTTATAACAATAAGCTATTAAATAAACGAGCTAAAAATAATAGATATCAGAGTGACGAAAACGTAAATGTTTAATAATGGCTCACCCTCGATCAATTGCTCATTCTTGACCTTACCTTCTTGTGTACAGAGTGTTGACCTTTCGTGCTGTAACCCTTTTGGTGTTCACCCTTCTCACCGAATTCCGCCTGCTTCTGCTCCTTCTCTCCCTGCTCACGGTCTTCGTGATATTCACCGTCCTCTTTCTCACCCTTCTCCTTACCATCTTTCTCGTCGTAGGACTTGTTGTGACGTTCCTTGTCGTGGTGACCCTTATTGGCTTTCTCGTGCTCGTGCCAGCTCTTGTAGCCCTAACGGAAAACACGGACATCGTGCAAATTAAACCCTGTATAACCAACCCCATATCTTTCGATCTCGTTATCATTAAAATGATAGACTGAGCGACGCTAGCCTTCAAATTGACGTGAAAATTCAAGAGATCCAATTAAACGCACCTTGTGTCCCTTGTCACCCTCAGTTTCTTTGTGTCCTTCCTGGCGCGCAGTACCCTCGCCATGTTCAAATTTACCATCGCCTCCATTTTCTTTGCCACTTCCTGCACTGTCCTTCGAATCCTGATGACTATGTTGAGAACTCGCACCTTGAACATCCTTTTCATCATATTTCTCTTTGTCGTGCTGGTGATCGCCATGTGGACCATCTGAAGAACTTCCATCAGCATTCTGTTCATACTGATAACCACGCTCACCATGATCTTCACCCTGGTGACCTTCCTCAGATGTTCCCTGAATTTCATACTTTCCTCCCTCTAACCCCGATTCTTCACTCCCCTGATTCGTAGCTTCAGCCACTCCATCAATCTCACTTTTCTGTTCTTTATCATTCGTTTCAACATCTCTCTCCTTCAGCATCGGTTGAGGAGCTATAGAGTACTCCGTACTTGCCTCAAAATATTGAACAGGCGACAAGGTCGATATCACTGGAGGATAAAAGACCAGGCTGTCTGAATAGGGACTAGGCGACGTATAGGGTTGCACAGACACACCAGAGCTACCTGAATGAAGGGTAACAACAGGTGATTTGATGTTTTGGTAGATTTCTATGCTCGATGGAGTCGTGGAGACATCTAAACTGTTTCCATATGCAGATTGTGGAGCTTCCGTTTTTGGACTTCTATCCTCTTCAGGATCTTCCTGGATAATAGCTCTCTCTGCACTAATTTCTGAAGATACCTCCGAATTTTCGTACTCTGACTTCGGTTCCTTCGTAACTGGACCTCTGTTCACCGTTCTTTCGTACAATTTCCGGTTGAAACTTGCCAGAGCACTTCTGTTGGGTTCTTCGACGCTTTTCAAACCATTCGGATGAGGATTTCTATTATTAGACCCTCGACTCCCACCCGAAGCCACACCTTCCTCCAACTTTTCCAATGTACCTTCCTGGTTTGCTATTGTAGTCTGCGAGTGTCTGGAGAATGGCCTCGGTGCAACATCGTGTTTAGACGAGAATCCTGATCGTCTGGACTTCCTTGCTTCAGGATTTACCGAGCTACGAATCCTCACAGCACTGCTGCCTTCGTTGCTGCCTTGACCAGTTGTATCCTGCGAACTGGAAGATTTGTCAGCAATTCGTTTGCGAATTTTCCTTCTTCTAGGTGTTTTGGTGGAGTATAAAGTATCTGAAGGAGTAGTAGTAACAACAGAATCGACGGTGTATTTTGATTTTCTTGTGTCACTCGATACGGGAGCATAGACTCTATGCAGAGGAGATGATCTTGAAGGTGTGTTTTCAAGTTTGCTGGCCTCGGTTGAGGACACTTTAGGATACTGTGGCCGAAATCTTGGTTTAGTTGCTTTGGTAGGTACAGGGTACACGTACTCTACGGTTTCTCCTAGTTTCAACTTCTTCGTGGTGAGCGACGGATTTGCTTCATCTTGAAGCGATTTTTGAATTTCGTGCGAACGTGAGAAATATTTCGGAGTCACCACCGTTGTTGGAGCATAATAAATATTTTTGGGCTGCACAGTTCTTGGGACTTCGTAGTAAATAGTTCCTGGGCTGGGGGCTGGACGGTCCAAGTTTTCGCTCCTGAACACTGGAGAATCTGAAATATTCACATTTTTAAGTTTTTTAAACATTTAGATGGACTATCCACCTGCCTTACGGTTTATTAATCGCTCAACAAGCGATTGTTAATTATTTCAGGCTACCAATGATTTGAGAAATTAAAATATCTAGCCAGTACATGAAATCAATCTTTTGCAATAATTTAGAAACAACAGAAACTGTACCAGAAAATTTTTAGGAATTACTGTAAAACTTGCACTTTTTCTTGGAACACGTACTTAGAAAATAATCTATGCCACTTATATGATCCATGGACATAATATAAGTTGTTATGTCACTCAAATGAATTTTAATTACCGCTAGAAGGTCCCACGATCCTTCGTTTCTTCTTCGTATTAATTTTTTGTGGCTCATATTCAATGAACGACAGAGCATCGATGTTCTCCAAATTTTCAATGTCATCCGTCGTAATTATCACAGTTTCCGATTGATCCACTTGTTGATCGAGATTGTCGCTGTTTGGAACGACTCCTTGTCGCTGTGTGTTTGATAAAATAGCGTTGTTAATCCTTACAGGTTCAGAGACCAAATGTTCGGCTGCGGATCCTTGGCTGTCCTCTTGGTTCACGGTGATTTTTTCATTCGAGACGGTTTGTTTCGTTCTAAAAGCTAATGCTCTCTTCAATTTTGCGAGTTGACCGTTCACTGATACTGACTCTGTCGTCTGTGGAAGATAAATCAATTCAAAATGACGGAAGCACCGAAAAAAATTGTTTAGGTGAATTACAATTGCAGTTATAAATTTTTGAACTCCTTTAAGAAGACCTGAGAAAGTTGAAATATAATAGAAATTTATTTTTTTAGTAATTAAGACAGTTTTTAACTTCTTTCGATTCTTTTGAGGGAACTGCTTAAGAGCTGGTTTAAATAAATAATTTCTGACATCAAATTGATGTCTTCTTTTCTGTTAGTATATTCTTCCGTATTCTTTTCTATTTCTTTTCGTAAATATGCTTTTGTATTATTAATATATTTGAGTATGTGATAAAGGATCATTTATTGTTTAATTGATGTAAATATTTCTATCATTACGAAAGATGCGATTTAAAATTGTTTTTAAAAAATTGATTCATAAAGAATTAAGTACCACAAATGCTATTAGTTTTAACATATACAAAATTAATTAGCAGCCTTAGTTAAACTGTTTTCTGTTCCTAATAACAATAGTAATTTATATAATATTAAATTGTTATATAAAAAAATGGGGAGCTCCGTGTGTGTGTTACTTTTAATTAATAAATATATGTTCCAGTACAAATAGCACAGAGAAATTCTCATATGTACGCCATATTAAAATATACTATCGATAATATAAATCATTTTGAGAAAAAATACTGATCTGTGGTATTTAACTATATATTATTTTACATTGTAATCGCAATGTCAATGTGTCTCTAGATCTTATAAAAATTAGAAATCATGCGATTAAATTAAGTTTGAATCGCCAATCACTATTCTGCTCCGGAGAAGTCAATATGTTAAATAAAATGCAGAACTGTTTCAGGGTACTGTCTCATTGAGTCACTGTACTTGCATAAACATTCGCAGCTTAATTACCTACACCAACGTCAGTTTTTAAAATACTTCTATATATTGGTGAACAAAACGAAATTCTCTAGATAAATTAAAATTGCAGTAAAAAATTGTTAGGGCCGTTTTAGGAGGAGCTACGCACTTTTTCTGAACCCAAAGAGATCTGACAAGTAGGATACCGGTAGAATTTGGTGTTAGATGAAAATCAGATTACCAAGTAGAGAAGTATAAGCAGCAGAGTGGCTGCTGGGACTCGACGGGTTCGCATGGCTCGTCGAGAGGTGACGACGAAGACTGAGCTGAAATTCCGTGTTGTCCAGGCAATTATATCGGCCAGTTTCTCGTCTGAGAAAACCGTTCGCGAATGATATGACAATTTCACAGCGATTAGGGAGCCGAGCTGGCCGAAATAGCTAACCGATTCACGTCGATCTCGGTGTTCTATTGATCTCTCGATCCGGCTTCCTCCTTTCTCCGCCGGTTGCACAAGATCGTCAAGCTCCGACAAATCGATCGCTAAGCATCCCAAAGTTTCAGCAGGTCGATCGACGATTGCGCAATCATCCGATTCTATTCTTTTGTTACCGTGACGCAACGGACAATGGCTCAATTACTATAGACCGGCGAGTGTCGTGCATTGATCCAAATCAGAGTTGGGCATTATTCAAATAAATTTGTATTTAGATGATTATTTGAATAATATTGTTTCTTAGTCGAATTATTCGTTATTCGTGTTACTCATTATGCACGTTATTCATAGTATTCGATTTTCTAAGTACTTTTTCATTGCAGTACAGTAGAACCTAGATTATCGAACACCTATTACCCGAAAATTGATCATCCTATGGCAGTTGTAAGTAGACTGCGGATGTTTATGGAAATTTACAGTTTTAGATATCAATATTTCTTGTTTAAATGCAGTTGAAGAAATAGTTATTCGACAAAATTGTATTCTACGCTTTAAATGTTATAAAATGTTTCTTTTATTTCACTTATTTTATCACATGTACATCTTGCGCGTATTTGAATGTGTTAAATTGCATAAAAATCCACAGTGTAGGTATGAGCTACAGTTATTTCTAGTGACACTGTATAATTCTAGTGACACTGTAACAATATTGCGTGCAATAATTGATGAGCGTATGATAGTGGGCTGTTTTTGAAAAATTCAGTCATAATCTGCACATTAAATAATATTGGAATTGTTTGAATAATTACGGAAGATACTGCATTTGTACATTAACACTTTCGCAGCCGTTGAAATAATACTAGGCTTGCCATGAGCTACAGCTGGCTGGCAATGACGAACTATTACGTCCTTTCACAATTTGGGGGGAATGATGACGTAAAATGCTATTTTGGCTGTGTGACACAGACTGTACACCTACAATGTACCTTCCAATTAATTTTTCATGTCAAACGTACAGTTAATTAATTTTAATACTCCCTGAATATAATATAAAATTAGCATTTCTGTATGTAATTTATAACATACAAATTTGTTGGATATTTTAAAACAAATTGTCTGGTTTGTATTCGTATTCATGATAATCAGCTTTAGAAGTCATTTTGTTATGTACATAATAAGACCTGATGGCCAACGTATTAATTTCAATGTAATGCAAACATGAATAAATTATCATGAAACACCGATCAAAATTCATATTAAGACGATAGTATAAAATAAGAAAAATGATGTTCGATATTGAGATATTTGTAGGATTCGTTATATAACATCTATAAAATCCTATTTCGCCATGTCTGACCAAGTACGGAATTTTCCACTGTGCCATGGAACACGCTGGAACTCACTCAAACTCATAAGTACACCTTAACCATAATCCCAATCATATCAAAAACCTCCATATACTCCTACTAGAAAATTCCAATTGTATTATGCAGCCTCAGTGAAAGCGATTACACATTTTTGCAACAAACACCACACACCTTAATCCGATCGCGATCTTCTTTCCCTACCGAAATAATCACACGTGTTTTTCGCCAGTTGATTTATCGGTAAAAATAATTCCAGTAACTTCGATAAATTCACCGAAAGCGTGTAGCATTCTTTTCTGAAGGTCCAGTAAAAACAGTGGTTCTATTAAGGTTAAATTTTATTTAATGAATGAGTCTAGTCAAGCAATTAGTTTTTGTAATTCTAAAAAGCAATATTTCTAAATTTGTCACTAATTCGAAAGGTGAGTGCATAAGTAGGTTTATTTAATTATTCGACGTTTATAATGTTCAGATTGCGTTTGTTTATGCAAACTTACACGTTTAGAGTTCCATTTTTTTTCTGTTAATGTAGTTGATGAAACGAAGCATTGACCAAATTGCGTTATGATCTTTAAATGTTGTATAAAAGTATGCCTTTTATTTTCTTTGCGTTTTTAAATGCACATTGTTTACGTAGTTCGATACGTTAAATTGTATAAACATACGCAGTAGAATAATGATCCAGTGAGTGAAAAGAACCTAGGCTACAGTTCACTATTCGACAGGAAGTCCTGTAAAATATTGGCGGATCTTAGAAATCGATTGGCATCAATTATGCTCTGAAGTTGATTAAAAATTAAAGTCAATGTCAACGTATGTCAATTTTATGTGTAATTACTTTCAGATTATTAACAGGACATCGCGTCATCTGACACATATCCCGTATTACGTTATCGTGTTTATTTTAGTTAATATTTTCTGTTATTATATGTATGTACCTACATTAATTGTGACTGTCGGTTTACAGCAAAATAAAGAATATTGTAACAAATTCTAACTCTATTTCAATCTTATTATTATGCTTTGAGTCAAAAATATTTTTAAATAACTCTTCTATTTCCTAGCGAAATGATCACACGTGTTTCTCGCGAGTTGCTTCACCGGTGAAAATAATTTCAGTAACTTCGTCAAATAAACCAAAAAGGGCGCAGTATTCTTTTCTGAAGGTCCAGTTAAAAGGGTCGTTTAATTTCGTCGAGTTCTCCGATTCGTCCCGGTTCTTTATTCAGCGATCAAATTTCGAAAAGGCTCATCGTCTCGCGGCCGAATTTCCACGGCGTTTTTCCCGCGGCATCGTTGCGCAATGGCGGGTAATTCGCCGGTGAGCAAAGGAAATTTGCCGGCACGGTGATCCTCGTTGCATAACGCGATTCCCATGTGTTCTCGTGCGTGAAATCGCAGAAACGAACATATCGGGACCCTGGACCGATCGAATCGTAGCGTTACGTTCCTTATTCGATTATCGAGACGCGAGAAATGAACGACAGTTTGCGGTTTCGACGGAAAAGAACTCGCCGAAACGCAGCAACCTCGAAGTTTATTAAAACCCCGCGGGAAAAACGGCCGTCGCTATAACTTTCTAACAGGTTACGTAGAAAAATTTTAATTAAAAAGGGAAAAAAGGGGAGAACCATTTGATTTCTCCTTTGGAGTCGCTTTTAAAGAATTTCGACGATTTTAGCAGGCCGTCCGGAAAGATCGTGACGTTTCCAAGCTTCAAAATCAAATTCAATATTTCTTTTATGAGTATTTTCGTTTGAAGCATACACACAGTCGATCAGACAAATTTTAGAACCCTAATACATTTTCAAATGTTGTGCTGCGTATTTTAATTAAATATACAGAGACTAAAAAATACATTATGATATGTTACAGAAATGGACAACCTTCGAGAGAATTTTATTAATAACAAACCTCATACCTTTTATGAAGATTATATTTTCAAAGTGCTTAAGAAATAAAAAGGACTGCAGAAGAACGTAGATGACTATATCTATTTTTAAAATAAATAAATTAACAGAAAATATTTGATTTCGTTCGTATCCTGAATAATAATAATTCTCTGAGAAATCGAGATTTCTAGTCCTTTATGCTAATCGAACTAAATAATTATACTCGGTTGAGACACGCTTCGAATCGTTCGTCGGTCTGTCGCATCGTCATTTTGCAACAACGTTGCAAATTCCCGTAGAAGAAACTTGAGGTTCCGCAAACTTCACGGTTCTCTTGCGTTGATTTTCCAGCGATATTCTGGTATTACGGTGGAATTATATGAAACGACAACTGCGAACGCGGATCGGGAGGGAATAATTGCCGGGGACGTGCCACGCGTACGTGTGATAGTAATTACACGATTGATTTCAATCGAATTAGAGTCCTCGCTGCCGTCCAATTACCAGCGTCAATTATTTATGAAATCAAATGAAATTTCGATGCGGCTGCCTTGAGATCGAACTGAAATTTTCGCGTTGAATAAAATTTACTCGTGACATCGTTTGAAACCTTCCGAAGGACGAATATACGTTTTTCAAACGTTGATTGTTAGCAAATAGGATGTATTTATGTATAATCTTCATTGATTACGACCATTAAATTACTTTATAATTTTTTAGGAAATCTATTAACACTAATGAGATTATATGGTAAAACAGTTGTACATTAAAGTATAATTTTAATTACAATGGGCCCGCGGTGTTAGAGGGAAAAATGTTTGAAGGAATGTGTGAATGGAATCATTGTAAATAGGAATACCTAAGTGAAAGTGTTGTAATTAATTAATCATTGTGTTACTGAAAGTGTAACAGTAAAGACATAATATTTATTCTTGGCGTCATAATTAATTACATTATTAGACAGCCTTAAAATACCTACTCGAACACTTTAAAATAGGTTTTTACAAATGCACATTGTTAAAACATTGACTGCCATGTTTAATAATTAAATAGCTACCACATCTTATTAAGTATTAAGCAGAATTGATGTTATAATACCAGCATAAGGTAACAACTGCATGATTAAATAGTGAAATATTTGTTTCGCTTGTAATTTGTATTTAGAGCAGTACATTATGGTGTGTCTGCCACATACGGCAGCTTTCACTGTGGCAAACAGTGTGTTAATGACACCTGTATGGAAATATTTGAACGTGTGCTGCTTATTTTATACTATCAATAGCATCCAGAAACCTCAAAAAAATTTTATTTTCTCTTCTCCTTTTTAATTTTTATTTCACTGTATTTTGTATTTGTCCTATGCAATTTTGTCTTCTTTATTGTATTCTTCATACATCTAACTTTGACGGATATCATAATAAATTATTTTTAATATTCTGTGTCTATATAAATACTTTGCGTCTTCTACTTTGTATTTCCCATCTTCATGTTACTAAAGAATTATCCATTAAATAAACAAATAAACGTGATTCCTCTCAAGTGTTAATCACCCTCAGTAATGGTTTAATTAAATTAAAACAGATGCGTGCGTCTCACTGAATTACGTGACATGGAACGTACGAAATTAATATAATATTAATGAACATTATTACTACAAATTTACATTTTATGAAACTCTGTAACTGTAACAAAATTTCTGCAAAAATGACAGTAGCATTTTCCATAAAATTCTAAGTTTTCACGGATAAAATTCCTCCGTTCAGTACGCTTCAATGTATTTTAAATTTTGATCAATTTTAATATATTAAAAATTCGAAACGGATCGCCGGTCCCATGTCCCGCAGCTCGCGTGGGAGTATAAGATTCCGTGGGAGACGAAAGAAAAAAAACGTGAATCCAGAATTAGTTCTACCGGTTATCTGGTTAGTGGGGGAAGAAAATTCTCCTAGCTACCCCTCACCGAGGCATTCTGACGTTTTTCCTCCTACGACGTACGCTATTACCCTGCAAACAGTCTCCCTTAACCGTCTCAGGGCGCAATCTTGCCAAGCTCATCCTAGAAATTTTATTCGATTCACTGCGAGGACGAGTGACCTCATTACACGACCACCGTCATCTTCGTCTTCCCTTTAACTTCTTCGTGAGATTGCTCAAAATCTTTGTTAAATGACGTTTAAAATTTCGAGGTCCCCACTTGCCTGTCAGACATAAGTGATGCACTTAGGACGTTCACATGTGACCCACGTCAGCTTTCTAGGTCCATTGAAATTTAGATCAATGATATTTACACATTTTATCGATTTCTTCTAAGTGAAACAATGACGGTGTTGCATGAAAATAATTAATTGTACGTAGCTACAAATTCTTCAGCTGAATTCGTCGAAAGAAAGTTAAAGATAATTAGGCCCACCAATGGTGAATAAAATTATGCGTAAGAAACTGCTTGACAAATAGATTCGACGTGGTGAACGCTGATTTAACATTCGATTTTGCTGGAATTTGCGATTCGTCAATTACTGTCGGATTACTTTGTGCTGGGAAATTCCTTGACATGTTGAGAATTCAGTAGTGTATCCACTTACAGGAATAATTAGAAATAATAACGTAGGTACTTGTTTTTAATTATTTGTTATTCTTTGGATGGTGGAAACTATTGAAGCATGAAAATATAAATCTGCGTGTACATTCAAAGTTTATTCTTGCAATAATTTGTGTATATACGTAAGTTCAGAAGTAAATTTGTAAGTACAATATCTCGAAAACCACTTGATAAAAGATACATGTAGTAGGTTACTGAATTCACCTTAAAACGCACTATTAAATGTTAAAAAAGAATTATATATAGTTCTACTTAAACAAAACGAACTTGGCATCCATATCTATGAAATTAATAAAATAACAAAAGTTCATCTCCGCTAATAAAATTGTTGCCCCGTTTCATGCAATTCTCGTATAAACAATTTTGTTGTATCTTCAATACTCTAACAAATAAGGTAACCGTATCCACCAGCGCGAACGTCTCGTATATGGTTGGTCCAGTACCATAACTGGATAACTAAAAATCTATTGTCTTGAGATAACCACATCAATTGTTTCTTTGCTACCATTCTACTGTCTATTCTCCCTATCTAATTTTGCAATTATCCAACAGGTGTCTAGAATCACCATTTAATTTATCCACTTCTAGCATTCAAAAGCTTGCTACTTGAACAATCTACTGGATGTAGATAATTCGAAACCGCTAAAACTCAAGTTATCCAGTTACAGTACTGAACCCACGATACGAAAATGCACGCGTCACCGGGTGCCTGTTCAAATTTTCTCCAGAAAAGGATCCGTTCGAAACTGTAGTCGTAAAGTGATCCAAACGAAGAAACTGATGAAATATCCTCGATCATGCCAGCCGATCATGCGAGAAGTCTCTCTTTGGCCGGCTATTCGGCGTGAAAAGTGAAAATGTTGGCGTGAAATTGGCTACGGTCCGCTACCTCTCCTATTGTCTCGGGACTATGAATACACGTTGTGCATTATGGTCTGTATACGATATCGACTGGCGAAATTGCGAGTCTTCGTTTCTCCCGGCAGGAAGCCAGACGTCGTCTCGAACTTCTTGGTCGCGCTCGAGTATCGACTTTTCACCGCGGAGGAGGACATTTAATTACCATTCATCGAACCCGTGAAATTCAGGCATGCCTGACGCGATCATCGTTCCAAGAAAATTTCGAAAACGACACAGAACGCTTGGGAGGTTTCGGGTGTTCATGAGAAATGACTGCTAGTTCGTACTGCTGGTGCAGCAGGACCTTGATTATACGAACTACAATTAGTAGTTGACTCACGCTGTAACTATGTTTTGCATAAAAATGATAATTTTATTTTAGAACGTAGAATAGACAGTAGTACAAAGTTAGATACGCAGTGTCAATAATGATAATTTTGGCTTGTGACCGTAGCATGACCAATGTTAGGGTAACTGAAGTTCTGCTGTAATTTTGTTTCTTCCTGAACTAATGTGTGCGCCAGGCGATGGATACGATTTAACTCTGCCTCTTCTTCTTCTTTGTATATAATCCAGCATCGACTCCAATGGTTGTTCAGCCGAGTGATCTACAGTTTTAGGTGGATTTCGAACCACTATGTGTCAACAGCAACACAAGAATTGGAGACGGCCACCTATCTCAGTGCTGACCGTGCTCAGAGTAGCTTAATTTTGCCGATCGGACGAAACCTAATGTTTCTTACGTGACAACTCTGTTGACCTAACTCCACCTTTTTCGGATTGTCCGTCAGTGCTTCCCACTCTCCACAAGAAACCTGACTGACTAATTTTCTGCATCGACATTAGCGAATCAGATAATTAGTAGAATCACGACGTCCCTTCTATTGCATAATTAGCGCGGTTCTGTAAAAACAGGGATGCGATGATACTTAGGACATGTTTCTATTGACTTCTACCATATTCTGAGAAAATTTAACATTGCTACACTAATGCAGGAACAGGTGTACAATGACTATATTTAATACATAAACTTTTTCCTTTACGATTTATATGCAACAGAAAAATGTATATCATGTCTGACCAGCGACGGCTGTTTTCACTGTGGCAGTCAACGTATTCAGGTTGATTAGATGAGGTTTTTAGAATTTTTTTTTACAGAACTACACAATATATCTTTATGAAACTTTACAGATTTATCCAAATACTTGTATGCTATATTCACGATTTTTTTACGTTGTTTTCATATAAACTGTAGGAATTATTCACCGGGAATGTAGACAGGTTGAAAAAAGTCTCTTTAGATGACTCGAACGATAATTGCCACTGAAGTCATCTGAAATGAAAAACTGAAAGAAACTGTTTATTCATACTATAACTATGCGTGCGGATAGCTAGAGCGACAAAGTCTACATCAAAATTCATTCCACAGAATCTCAAATGATTGCAGTATTTATTCTATACATGTGACCGCGACTAATAAAGCGTAAACAATGTATTATTGTTAATACCCAGCTCATGAGGTATCGAAAATGTCAGAGCTGAAAATATTAAAACCAGCTTAAAAGTCTTTGTTATCCCACCAACCAGCGAATATAGTTAGATCGTTCATCCAAGTGAGGATAAAAAATTTATTCCCCGAAGTATATTTTTCTGAATGGAAATTAAAAGCGATAAAAAACCTACGTTTGAAACGATTTCGCGGTTTCACTGTAAAAGGTGGTGTCTCGTGATAGAAATATTGTCGCGGCTGCAATTAGAACGTAAAATCTTGGCGGGGACCGGATTACAAAGCTACAAAGGGATCTCTCGAATGATAGAGACGTGGATGGATGATTTTTTTAATAATAATGACAACGTGAGAATTACGTTGGACACTGTTCCGTCGGCGTTCCGCACGAAGACCGCGCTTATTAAGGCCATTAGCTCGAACAGTCAACGAACAGATACAATTTCACACAGCTGCATTCTCTACAGGATGTCTCACAATAAGTGCCGTGTGAAGTAACGTCCAAATTAATAATTTCTTCGATCAGTGGAATTGAAATATGTTTCATCTGCTTTTTATGTACAATTGACTGACATAAAAAGTAAATTTAAAAAGTATTTGTAAATGTTATTTGAACGTGAAATTGTTCTTTTTTAATAAAATAACATTCTTTTTAATATGTTTTGATAAAAAATGTCAGATTCAATGAATCCCTATTATATGATCTTGAGATAACTGAAGGTCGAAGGTTCATCTTTGAAGATTAAATGCGTGAATGTCCAAAGATAAATGCAGTTTGAAATAGCGCCTAAAGGATTAATTGTTTCGAAAAATAGTATAGGATATGTTTTGTCTATATTTTATGTTACTATTGGATGGGACCAATCTAACAAATGTAATTTTTTTAACTTGCAGAAACCCAGTTTTGTCACCTATATTAAAACACTGAAATTATCAAAGTTTATAAATACAAATTTATACAAAGGTCCACAATTAATTTTGTAACAAATTTTTGGATACACATCAGTTCATAGAGCACAATGATATAAACTTACATGTATAGAGGTCCATCGTACTGATAGAGTTAATCTTAATTAATTACTAAAATTGACTTTGTAATCAATTTCTACGAGGCTACTCTACCGAAAATGAATGAAAATTCAATGACAGCCACGTTCTTGTTAAAGGAAAAAATTGATTCATTTAAATATACAAGTATATACACACTTTCATTGATATGTACAGAAGTATACAAATACTTTCAGTGACCACTGCTTGCAAACCACTTTTTCCCTGTGTCGTGTCCACCCTTTTTCCCGTATCTCTTGTCGAATCGGTGATGATTATCGTGACCTTCGTCAACCTTGCGACCCTTCTGGTTACGATGATGATGACCCTCCTCGTGCTTCTTCTTCTTCCCGTGATGATGCTGAAAAGTTGCAATATTTTCTGACGTCTCGGTTTTATCTCTTTTAATATAGAAATACGTCAATCGTCTACAACCCTCTATCACTCTGAACAAGGTTAACTGCAACACATCTTTATATAAACTTATTTCATTTTTTTTAAAGACTACATACATCTCTTAAGTATTTTTCACATAACAAGCTACTTTTTATTTGTACTTAAATTTAAAACATAATTTACGAATAAATAGACACAAGGTGCACCAGTGAAGTGGAACATTTTCAAAATGCAATTATTAACTGAACTGTTATTTTAACATAAATTTGTTAATATATTTTTGTTAGATATAATATGCCATTTTACTTTTTAAAACTAACAAGATCAGATGAATGCGTGGATCGAAATGGTGATCACCTGTCAAGTGTTATTTTTAAAAAATAAAATGGCATATTATATCTAACAAAAGTACATAAAGAAATTCATGTTAAAATAAAAATTCATTTAATAATTGCGTTTTGAAAATTTCCCACTTCACTGGTGCACCCTGTATAAAGACACTCATTTAATTTACACAGCTAATATATAAACAATCGAGAAAAAGTCATGCAGTTTCAATTCGACGAGACAATTTATTATTTGTTAGACGAACCTCGCGACGAGCAGAGTCCAGATGGCCCTTCTTCTCGTGTCCACCCTTTTTGCCCTCGTGCTCGTGATGATAGCCCCCGTGTCTCTCGTGCTCCCCGTCTTCGTGGTACTCATCGAAAAAATCATGCTTCTTCTCGTACTCGTCCTGAAGCATATCGAACATTTCCGTCAACCGAAATCCATCGAGTAATTTTTAATTAAATCCCGTACGATAACTGCGTCTGATGTACGGAAAATTGAGTCTCCAAGTTGTTAGTAAGTTGAACGTGAACGGGACAGGTCGGTGGAAGCCGAGGAAAAGTACGCCGGAGGCTGTCCACGATAATCGAGCAGCCTCTTCGATTAATTACTCGTTTAATTCAATCAGGAAAGCGATTCTTGAGCTCGCGGCCGGTGTACTTGGAGGACAAACCTTCTTGAAGACGCTGTGCTCGCCCTTCGTGCTGTAGCCCTTCTGATGCTTTCCTTCTTCGTCGAATTTAGCGGCCTTCGCTCCTTCCTCGCCGTTGTGACTCTCGTCGTAGTGGTCTGCTTCTTCGTGCTTCTTTTCTTTCTCCCCTTTCTTCTCGTTGTACAGCTTCTTGTGCTCCTCCTTGTCGTGGTGGCCCTTCTCACCTTTGTCGTACTCGTGGAACACCTTGTAGCCCTGTTTTAAATAATCAGCAGACAGACTTTTGTATTGTCCTATCAGTATAGAGGGTGTTGCATTTCAATCTGTTTACTCGAATGTTAAGAATATTGTTACCTTAAAGCTTGAAAATTTCATATCTAATGTATCAAATAAGAATTACTTTTTAAGGGAACATAATGTTCAAGATATAAATATTTATTTATTTTGTGACACGCTTCTGTTTTATACTACGATTGTAGTATAATTTTCTTCAATTTGTCGTAAGTTTTGTAAAATTCAGATCAACGACAATATTGGCAATACCGATTGTCCTGTATAATTGAATAAATTTTGCAAATAGGGAGTCTGCAGAAAATCGTACATCAACCCTCATAGCACCGTGCAGGATACAGGTGTATTCCACAACATATTTGTTTTGACATAACTTCATAACACTCGCGAAATAAAATGATTTGTAATAAGCGTAATGGATAAAATTTGCTTTTCAGTATTTTAATTATTTAATCTGTTAATGTCTTAATTCTAAATAAATTTACATACACACTCTTTAGCCCAGAAATGCACAAAAAAGAAATGGGGTAATTCTGTACCCCGCAGGGTGTCTAACGTAATCTTTAGAGCATTGCCCTGCGAGGATTAATTGTAATTAATTGTATCCGACAGTTGCAGCGGGTTCAAGAGGAAAGTTCGCGACAAAATTGGACAAAGATGACGGGGGTGGTGGTAATTTCGAGGAGTTGCAGCGGGTCGTCTCCGGGGTGAGTAAGGAGTTCACAAACGAATTAATTGGCCGGTAGGGTTGGCCGCCCCTTCGAATAAAAGTGAAAAGCAATATCAGAAGCGTCCGGTGTGTAGCGGCACAAAAGGGAGTGGCGAAATACCGTGTCGTTACAAAGAATATTTTCCCGGTGAAGAAAGGAGCGTCGTTCGCCGTTGCAAGGATGTCGTTCGCGCAAAAACGACCGTATAATAAATAATCCCCAGGAGCCGTGGACGCTAATATTACGGCCGATAAAAAGGGAAAGAGTCGACGAGGAGGACGTCGACAATGACGAGCATGTGCACGTCGATACCTCGACCAAGAAAGAAAAAGAAGGAAAAGTGAAAATACTCTTGATAAAACGGCTTTGACATTTCTCAACAACGTTCAAACTTTTGTAGATATGAATTCAGTGAAATAGAATGCTTGTCACTAATATTACAAATTGTTTTGAAAGTAAATGTAATGTATTAAATTACAGTTAATAAAATAAATGATATCATTGAAAGTACCTTGTCACCCTTATCTTCCTCTACAGCATGATGATCCTCCTCGTACTCTGTCCCACCTCCCTTCTCCTCCTGTTTGCTTTCACCTATTCAGATTAATTGCAAATGAAACTTTCCATTTCTTGCAGTCGAGTCTTGAAGAAATCATCACGAAAACAAGTATGAAGTCGTCAATTTAGATATCTACTGACTCAGTAACAAAACAGAATAGAATAAAGATACACTAATACACTTTTCATTATATCCGTGTATCTAACTATAAGTTGCCCCATAAATTACATCCATGTTTTTAGAAACACCGTGTATACGAATACGTGCCTGCATGTTCGCTGGCAGATGCTTCAAGGTCCTCCGTCGGCCGATAATTAACAGGACGCCCTCTGGTCTTCTTATTAGCCAAAGAATCGTCGACAAAAATCATCAAAAGTATGAACAGACCGGCGAACATTGTTTTCTGTTCGAACGACACCATTTTGGTACTTAAGAGATCGCGGAAAGTCTAGAAATTTAAGAGCAACATCCAGTTCGCAGGAGGAACGAAACTGGACACTGAAGTTCCCGTAGAATCGAGGCAGAGATTTATTGGCGGTTTGGTTCCTTTTCCTTTCCGCTCCGGATCCGACAATCGGGTTTTTCCTCGCGGAAGAAAGTTTCCGCTTCCGAGCGTTCAAAGACGAAGCGGAAAAAGACGCTTCTTTGCGATCTGCTTTCACTCGATCCGCACAGTCTCTCCGTATTAATATCTGATCGTGAGAACGTGATTTGTTCTGACCTAAGTGGAAGCCCTCCAACTTCAGGACATTCGAATTGGAAACCTTCATTATCCAAGGAATACAGATCAGGAACCACCGAACTTCAAGAAGGTCAACGTAAAACCCACCAAGCTGAATGAAGCCTACTGAGGCTTCTTTGACAAACTCAAACAGAAGTCGACAACCTGGAAACAATGCAAATTAGAAACCCCAAAATTGCAAAGGACCCAAGTATGAACCCCACAACCTGTAGGATAGGTTCAGAAACCCCCAAACCTCCAGAAGGTCAATATACAATTCTTCAAACTCAAAGGAGCCTAATTAGGATCTCCAGACTTCGAAACGATTAGTTGAGAAGAGACAACTCGTTCTGTCAGAATTGACTTTTAATCGTTCATGAAGTAATTGATGAAGTATACTTTATCGTGTTAATCGAGAAGACGATTTAACATATCCTTTGAAAATTCCTCTCTGTCGGGCAGGGGCAGTTAACTCGGTTTCATTGATTGTTAGCTATAAACAATAGGCGGTTCTAGACAATACATGGCCCAGTTAATATGTTACACGTCAAATTACTTCTACTTACTTTCTCCATAGTTTCAATAGTTGATTGGAATCAGTTTACCGCAATTCAAGTGATCTTTTTGTAAGTAACTGAGAATTTCAACGTAGCTCTAACATATTAATTTGTGTTGGAGATAGTACAACTGTTCGATAACAATTGGATCACAGAAGCATCGGAAATACCCAATTCCTTTCAAGATCAACGCTTTATAAAAATGAGTGTCCTCTTCAGAATTTCAACGCAGCTCTAACAATTAATTTGCAACTAATTTATTGGAGATAGTACAACTGTTCGATAACAATTAGATCACGAGAGCATCCAAAATACTTGGTTCCTTTGAAGTTGACGTTCTAGAAACTCAAGTGTTCTCTTGGTACCAAGTGGCATCGTCTTCTTACGTTTAAACTATTAAGCTAGGAGGTTCTGACGCGAGAAGAACTTCACGAAGCGGATAAAGAACTTCGATGTTTTTATTAACACGACGTTACATTACAATGCAACGTTTTTATCTGTCGCCGTACGTTCACACTGTTCCTTATCGTTCTCGCGATTCGAGGACGGTCGTGTTATTTCTGCGTCGGCGAATCGAGTTACAGGCTGTTGACATTTTACAGTTTCCTTTAGTCAGCACCGCTCAGCCACTTATTTTTCTTTCGTTCAACGTTCCTCCACTAACTTTCAAACATCCCTCCGCTGTTTACAAACTCCCTTCGCCCAGCGGCAAATGTAACTTGCATAGTTCCTTATAATAATGTACCTCGAGCACCTGCTTCCCGTCTGAAGATCAGTCCAGCAGTGTGCCATGGAATTGAAAATATTAATATTCTATTGACATTATTGTAGTGATTCAATTAAGTAATTTTTCAGGTCCGACTAGCGTTAGAGGATTCAAGAAACTTATTAGATAATTAAGTGTTAATATTCTGTTAGCATGATTACAGTGATCCAGTTAAGTGGTTCTTCACGTTCAACTAACTGTGGAAGATGTAAGAAACGTGTCACAAAATTAAAAGTGTTAATATAATTGTAGCAATTCAATTAAGTGGCTCTTCGGGTTCGAGTAACTGCGAAATATACAAGAAACATATTCCAAAATTAAAACTGTTAATATTTTATTATTATTGTACCAATTCGATCAAACGGATTTCAGGTTCGACTTATGTTAGAAGATGTTAGAAACTTGTCACACAATAAAAAGTATTAGTATTATTGTAGCAATCCAACTAATTGTAAGTAATTCTTCAGGCTCGAGTAACTTCAGGAAATGCAAGAAACATATCCCACAATTAAAATTATTTATATTCTATTAATATTATTGTAGCAATTTGATTAAGTCACTCTTTCAATCGGTCTAACAATAAGTTTAGAAAATGTAAGAAACGTATCCCAAAATTAAAAATATTAATATTCTATCACTATTGTTATAACGATTCAATTAATTCAGGTTCGACCAACATTAGAAAATGCAAGAAACGAATAAAAAAGTGCAAGTCTGCCATCACTGATGCATCCTCGTGGATGCAGCCTCCATGCAAACATCGGATGCAACGAGAGCCACACTGGATGAAGCCGCAGTGCAAACAGCCGACTCGCTTTTTTTTTCTAGCCCTCCAGTCTCGTCCATCCGGCTATCTTCCTCTTCTTCATGGTTGGAACATTTTAATACGAGGCCAGCTTAATGAATTTCACAGTCGTGACTATGTCAGTTGCGTGGTTAATCGTCCTTAATACTGTTTGGCCGCTTTGACGTCTTTGCCGCCAAGATGCTGCGCGATTTCTTTCGCGAGTCTTATCGGGATATCAGTATGAGGATATAAACGGTCGACTGTCCTAGCTGTACAAGAAATTGCACGCTCTGTAGCACTTATTTATGTGTTAGTTTATAATACAAGAATTGCAAGACATGTGAGACAGTGTCAGATGAGATAATTGAATTTGTATTAATGAGACTTTTGACATTTTATTGACATATTATAGTGTGTCTGACCAGGTCTGGGAGTTTCCACTGTCGTAGTCAACGTGCTAAAATTTCTTAATTATGGGATATTAACGCGTTGACTGCCGTTGGGATCACCTGTGACTGGCGTTTGAAATTTTGTTATTAAATAACTAGCAGTTCTTACGCAATTTTTTGACAAGACTGATATTGTAATAATCATATAAAATCGCAGCTATACGTTTCAATTGTAAATTTTTTTTTCCTTCGCAGTTTATATTTAAAGCAGGATATTGGTAGTTTTCACTGTTGGAAGCCTTACCAGATGAACAGTTGATCCGAAACTACTTTATACGTCAAATTAATATGCAACTGTTGATTAAATGTTGCTTCTGCGGTTCCTTGCCCCCTACATCCATAAGACGAACGCACATCAAGATCGATCGTGGAAAACCAACGAGCTGGCAAACTCGTAACTTTTAGGAGCTATTCGAGAGGACACAATCCCTGTAAAAAAATCGCCTGGAAGGATATCTCGAACGATCCTTCTGCCTCGAGTTATAACGGTAAAGGACGTCTGACGATTCGTCCATTCGAACGGATAATCCGACGACGTTACGTCCATGTCTGTTACGTTCGTTGGATCAGATTCCCGGATCTCGGTGGATTAATAAAATTAGCTTTAACCTCTTCGGAGTTATCGACAGCTTTTTGAAAAGATGATCGTAAACTTTGTTGCCTTATAGTACTCATCGAATTGAATAAAATATGCGAAGCCAATTGTTAGATCGGCAAATTGGTCCGATTAATGATACCTATGAATTCCTACTGAATAAACATAACAAAGCTGAAAATTAGGCAACTCTATAACAAAAATACTCAACCTTATGAAACGACCTACTAAAAAAGTTTTTTTAATTCACAGTAGCCTCGTCTAAACTTCAGTAAAATTTTCCAATTTGTTTGGTAACATCTCCGAATTCGTATTGAAAAGATATGCCTTAATGAATTTCAATCAATTTGTACCTGATGAGGTCACCGAGCAATTCTACTCTCTGAACACAGGTATAGACTGATAATCAAAGCAGCTGATGATCAAACAAGTACCATAAGGCTAAAAGCATTCTGCCACAGATTCCTAAACAAAGCAACACGAAGAGATCTTCATTTCCATTGTGTGCAGCCGCTCTTCAGCGGTCGAGTACATTCCATCCAGCCCTCACGTGGCTAACGAGATATCGATAAGCAAATTAGTCCGTAGTGTGTGTACCACAGCACCTTAAACGACAGGGCAAATAAACAGGGTCTCGGTTAATGCTCGTAATTCGATTTCCATCATCCGCTATATAAGCTGTGCAGTTGTTCCAGCTCTGTTTAGCTGGAGACTTCCCTACGTTCGCGGTTCTCCGGAGCTTCCATCGATGACCGCGTCCCTTTTTCTAAACGATTTCCCCTTTCTGACCTTTCGCGTCAAATTTTCTCTCTGCTACCATCGAAGTTAAACCTCCGTTTATACGTGGACCTCGTACAATCTTTGCAAACACGGTCTGGATGAGTGTCAGTGGTCTAGAAGTCTTCATTGTCTATCAGTCGCCAGCGAAGATTTTGAGAGGCTAGCAGGACGTCTAAAATCCAGAGAAAATGGGGTGTGAGAAGACTGAGAAGGAAGTGGAGACTCAGTCCAGTGAAACTGAGACCTACGTGATCCAGCTGCCCAGGCCTCTGAACATTGAGGAAAAGAAGTACCTGCTGGCTGTGGAACGAGGCGACCTAGCCAACGTGAAGAGGTTCATTCAATCTGCTTTCAAAGGAGACGTGAATGTGAGTGTCGAAGATGACTGAAGGTGACTTCAGGGATGACCAAGGGGTCTAACTTTTAGGGAAAGCCTTTGGACATCAACTGCGTGGACAGCCTGGGTCGAGGTGCTCTGTCGCTCGCGATAGAAGCAGAGAATCTAGAAATGGTGGAGTTGCTTGTGGTGATGGCCGTAGAATCCAAGGATGCTCTTCTTCTTGCGATTGATCAGGAGTTCGTCGAGGCTGTTGAGCTGCTGCTGGAACACGAGGAACTCGTCACGGCGACTGCCGTGCCTGAAGACAAAAGTGAGAGACTAAATCTGAGGTGTAAACAGCTTGCCAATTTGAAGACTGGTTTTGTAAATGTTTCGTTCGCAGATGTGAAAGAGGTCACTCATAGTTGGCAGAAGATCGATCCAGCTTCAGCCAGGTATCCTCCGGAGATAACACCCTTGATCTTGGCTGCCCAGAGGAATAATTATGAGATTTTGAAGTTGTTGCTGGATCGAGGAGCTACTTTGCCTATGCCTCATGATATTAGGTGCGGGTGCGCCGATTGTCTTCGATCTACGACTGGTGAGTTTTCTTCATGGAGTATGAACACGTTGACTGCCATTGTACAGCATGCCATACGTAGCACGACACATTACAATCTCCTACTCTTAAATAAATCATCATATATGACTAAATGATAGCAGTCAATGCCCGTTATACCAAGGAAACAATCATTATAGCAGAGAATAATTAATTACTCGATCACCCAGTTAAGGATTATAATTAGTTATTCAATCAACAAATCCGATGTGAGTAAAAATCAATAAGTATCATGCGATATGACGGAATATGTATCAATTATTTATTAAAATGAAAAAGTAACTTTGAGGAGCCTAGTTTCTGTGTCAGCAATAATTAGATATGATCTTTGCCCTAAATTTCACAATCAGTGATGTCCTCCATTTTCACACATCAAAACTGATTATCTTTAAACGATCCTAACACTGATATTGCCATTTCGTTCTTGGAGTTTAATGTCTTTATTGTACAATAAAATAAAAAGACGACAATTTTAGAGGAAAGAGGAAATGAATGTAGATAAATAAAGATCAGACGAATTATATAAACCTGACTTTAAATACTTACACTAACAATGAATAGGTACATAACCGAAACTAAAGGAAGCATAAAAGAAAATGATAGAGAACGAATTTATTACATTCGAATACTTCATTATGACTTCAGTCAATCCATAACTAATTCACCTTTCTACATTGTTGCTGCAATTTCTTACTTATGGTTTTAGTTATGGATTCTTGTAACACTTGTATTGTACAATGTCTCCTTTCTTTCAACCAACATCTCCTGCATATGAACAAATATTCTTCTGGCTATAATTTGATTGCGTAGGTGATCCTCTGAGGCTGTCGTCGACCAGAATTTCCGAGTACAAGGCACTAGCAAGTCCAAGCTTGATAGCCCTAAGCTCTCCGGATCCTCTGCTAACAGCTTTCCAACTTAGCTGGGAGCTTCGAGATCTGACGATCACCGAACCTGAAAGTCGGGGCGAATATTTGAAGCTGCGACACCAAGTAGAAAAGTAAGTATATTTTTACATTAAACAAATTTTGAAACTCTATTAAATTAAAAGTCGATTCGTATATACAGGGCGAGACTGAAATAGGCAGCTTCTTTTACTCTCATTACAGTGGACTATATCTTTCGATATTCTTCATTTCCTTTTCTTTGCACCGATGAACTCCACGCAGCAGCCGCCACTTCTTAATTTATTCATTAGAGATAAATTAAAACATTGTTGCATTTATCTCGGGCGTGACGAGATAACTCGTTCCTCGCCACCCGCACAAGGGACTCTTTTAGTCGAGAAATAACCCAATTAACAGATTAAACATTTAACTCTTGCTCTGTCCTAAGTAACTAACTCGTTTATCAATGTTTACTGTGCATGTCTATACAACTTGTTCCCATTATGAAATAAAATAATAAAATTCCCGGACCGATTTAGTATTCAGCCACGGCATATTTCCTGAGAGTATACAAATAAATATTGATTAAGTTGTTTACTGAGACAAAAGACCAGCATGAAATATAGTGACTCATATTATTTAAACATATTTTAGGGTACTGTTATTTGAAAAATTATTACATTATCTGTGAGAAATTATATTTTAAATACGCCTGCAAAATTTGTAGACCACCCTACTTACTATAAGAAGTACTCATTGCTATAAGAAATATTTGATCAGTTTCGTGAGGCAATGTATAAATGAAGAAAAATCGCCTGTCCCAGCGATTGTTGCACACAACAAATGATATACAGTTGAAACGTTTCGTAGTGAAAAATAATTAAGGTGACTAGAACATGCTCTCGAAGATAATTAAGGTGATTAGAACATGCTCTCAAAGATAGTTAAGGTGACTAGAGCATGCTCTCAGAGATATAATAGTTAACGTGACTAGAACGTGCTCTCAAAGATAGTTAAGGTGACTAGAACATGCTGTCAAAGGTAGTTAAGGCGACTAGAACATACTCTGAAACACAGTTAAGGTGACTAGAATATGCTCTCAAAGATAGTTAAGGTGACTAGAACATGCTGTCAAAGGTAGTTAAGGCGACTACAACATGCTCTCAAAGATAGTTAAGGTGACTAGGGCATGCTCTCAGAGATATAATAGTTAACGTGACTATGCTCTCAAAGATAGTTAAGGTGACTAGAACATGCTCACAAAGGTAGTTAAGGTGACCAGAACATGCTCTCAAAGATAGCCGCCTACTTCAGACTCACCCTGTATAAACAATACTAAACGTTCGAATCCCATCAGATTCGCGGTTGATCTGCTGCAACAAGTGCGAACCACCACGGAGCTGCATACGATCCTCAACTATGACCCGGACGACGAGAACCACTTGACGAAGAAGCAGCTGGCCAGATTGGAGCTGGCCATTCAGTATAAACAGAAAACTTTTGTCGCCCATTCCCACGTGCAGCAACTGTTGGCGGCGATCTGGTGAGTCCGTTAGGAAGTTCTCAAAAGTTATTGGAGAAGCAAATTGAGAAACCTTGACCAGAGAGATTGAACTTTGCCTCGTTTGACAATCGAAGGTACGACGGTTTGCCCGGTTTTCGTCGCATGTCCACGTGGCAGAGGTGCGGAATTCTGGTAAAAACTGCCCTGATGTTCCCGTTCTACTGCCTGACGTACCTATTCGCGCCGGAGTCGAAAACTGGACAACTGATGCGAAAGCCCTTCGTCAAGTTCCTCGTTCACGCATCTTCTTATCTGTTCTTCTTATGTAAGACTTCAGAAATGTACTTTCTTTATTGAATTTGGCGAATGATCTATGGAATACTGAAAAATCACGGTCTGAGCTACCCTGACTGATTTTTCTGAACAGTTTACTAGCAAGGCTAGATTATATGACTTTATAGAGTGTGTGTGAATATTTTTATTATTTTCTACGGACCACTTCATGTCACAGACTCCGAAGACGCTGTGTTATCTAAGTTGACAGCAAGAATCATTGAAAGATGAAAGAAATACGAAACGCGATGTCCAGTCAGACTCGACATAGGTCTGCAGAGTTATAGTCGTTTATAAATTTTGAATTCCTTCAATTTTTTGAGGAACGGCACTTCCACTCCCCTTTGTCCGCTTCTTAGCATAGTGGAAAATTGAAAATGGGAATTGAGAACAACCATATAGGTGTACGAACGAGTAAAATATTGAAAAGAGTCCATGACGAGGGGGATTGGGAAGGACAGCCAACGTTGTAGCCTTTTTCGGATGAAATAATGTCGAACCAGACTGGACATAGGACTGCAAAGGGCTAATGAACATCCTGTGTAAATCATAATGGTGGTTGCAGTTATCCTCATGTTGGTGTCCCAACGGGCAGAAGTGGAGATAGTGCGAATTTTTGGCAGCGAGGAGAGGAAAAGGGACTTAGATGCTGAGCTGGCTAAACAAAGAGGCACTGCCCCGTCGTTTTTAGAGGGTATCGTTGTCTTATACGTTCTTGGATTTATTTGGCAAGAAATGAGAGAGGTACTGGACATTGTTTACGTATTGCTAATATTAAATTGTGTAAACAACCGCAGTCTAGTGATAAAACATGTAAACACTTTCGAGAAATGGAATGACACTGAAATGAAATGGAAATGACACAACACGAAAACTGTACAATGGCCTTGAACGGCTAATACACTCGCTACTATAATTTATAGTAGCGAGTAGTAGTCTTTGTAGTTTTGTTGGAGTATTAAGTCCACCTTAATAGTACTAAAAAGATAAAAAAAGCATGCAATCAAGTATTATTACAACCGAATTTCAAGGCCTACGTAGACGGTCTGAAGGCCTACCTCCGCGACATGTGGAACTTCATCGACTTCACGAGAAACTTTCTTTACATCGCCACGGCTGTGCTGAGAGTCGTAGCCTATCTTCAGCAAAAAGCTGAGATACGTCAGGATCCAATGGCTGCTTTGATACCAAGGGAAACATGGAGCGATTTCGATCCTCAGCTGATAGCGGAAGGTCTCTTTGCAGCTGCCAACATCTTCAGCGCGTTGAAACTGATTCATTTGTTCAGTATCAATCCCCATCTTGGTCCTCTTCAGGTACTACTACTTGGAATTTATAGGTTCAGTCGTCAATACAGTATTGGCTCATTTATTGAGAAAGATTAGGTTTCATTTAGTGCGACAGATTCTGTTGGTCACTGTTGAAGACATCCAAGCACTATCCAAATGAATTCTTTTTTATTTCTCTATCAACATTTAAATAAATAATGAGATTATAGTAAAGAAGCAAAGGAGTTTTTACATGATAGGCAGTATTTGAATATGAAATTCATTATTATTATTATTTATAGCAGAAATTCACAAACTATTATTATTTGTACAGAGTGTAGAAAAATATATGTCGCGGTTTTCAGATATAGTTAAACTTTTGACTTTATTCTGCTCGTGAATATTATTTTTATTGATAACAAAAAAATTCTGTCGGTCGTTCATTACAAAATTAAATATTATCTTCAGCAACTCCAGACAACAGTATCTAACATCTTACTCACATACGAAAATCGGTCGATTCGTACATAGGAAATCATCTGTCCGAGTTTTTCGCTATAAACGAACCGCGTCTGTAATTCCTTACGCGAGACACCTACTTTTTCATTTTAAAAACTCAAACTCTTAATCTAAGCTATTGCTTCTTATTTACATTAGTAGATAATCATCCCTGAAATTCAGGCATGCTATAGAGGCAACAAGAAATCATCCAATAAATTTAAGAAGATGAATTGAAATTTATTTATGACTCAGTGAAATAGAATTTCTCGAAATGCACAGCTCGGCCTTGACCAGTCGAGCTTTAATCAGCAAAGTAACCTGTTCGGACCAGATATCGCTCGGCAGGATGGTGATAGACATCGTCAAGTTCTTTTTCATCTACACCCTGGTGCTATTCGCGTTCGCGTGTGGTCTGAACCAGCTGCTCTGGTATTTCGCCGAATTGGAGAGGAGGAAATGCTACATCGGCTTCGGGGATGCATCCTGGGACGCAGCCAGCGAGGCTTGCATCAGATGGAGAAGGTGGGTGGCGTAATTTCATCAGCGGATGTCCGTCCACGACTCTTCTGAATTCTTTTTCTCGTTTCTGCAGGTTCAGCAATCTCTTCGAGTCCTGCCAGAGTCTCTTCTGGGCCAGTTTCGGTGGCATTGGTATAGAAACCTTCGAACTCACCGGTACAGCCAAATATTTCTCGCAGAAAAAGCGTCATGGAAACAATTTTCGAACCTTTTTGCTTATTCTTCAGGAATCAAATCGTACACTCGGTTTTGGGGCTTGCTGATGTTCGGCTCCTACTCCGTAATCAACGTGATCGTCCTTCTGAACCTCCTGATAGCTATGATGAGCAACAGCTACGCGGTGATAGAGGTACCAAATGCTGACGATTATGCAATAATTGTTCATACTACATCAAGCGTTCTCCATATGATGAATTGACTGTTTCTGACAGGAACGAGCAGACAAGGAGTGGAAATTCGCTAGGACAAAGCTATGGATGAGCTACTTCGAAGAAGGAGGTACACTACCGCCTCCCTTCAACATCTTCCCTGCGCCTAAGCTGTTCTTCAGGCTGTGTGGCTTGCAGAAGAAGGACGTCAACAGACAAAGAAGCGATCGAAGACCAGAACACGATTATAAGTAATGATCAAACTTGGCAGATGACTCGTTGGGCCCTGAAGAACTCGGTAAATAGAAGCGATAACAGATTGAACGTTTTCGTTCTTCATGGTACAGGTATGGAGCTGTAATGAGGGCTCTAATATGGCGGTACGTCGTGAATGCACACTCAGAACATGAAATGGATCCCGTTACAGAAGATGATGTTCACGAGCTGAAGTCAGACTTGTCTTCGTGGCGCTGTGAACTGCTCGACATCCTCAGGAGAAATGGTTATGACATCGCTGGCGCGGATACCAAAGAGAGAAGTAAATGAAAAAAAAGAAACGAAGCTCACATCTGAAGAGATAAGAATTTGTTAATCGATTCAAATGGTGGATAGCTGTCCTAGGGAAGAAGATGAAGGTCTGGGAGCGTCAGTTGATGAAGGACTTCCACGTGGCATCTCCTGTCTCGAACACCGAGCTCGAAGTTCAAGAAGAATCTCTTGAGCAACCCTCTGAAGGCGAAGACAACATCGCCAGGTGGAAGCGGGTCGCTAAGTTGGCTGTAGAGAAGTCTGCGAATCGCCGCTGGTGTCAGGTACATCTTGAACTCTTCCTTCGACGTTCCTGAAGAAAAACACTACCAATATTACACTTCTAGGTGGTGGAGAGCGCCGTGAAAAGTTCGCAGATTGGAAAGAGCAACAGCGAAGCCTCTCTTCAGAGTCAAGTGAGCCTGAAGAGAGCTATGGAGGAAGCTCAGCGGCTGACCAACAGAAGTCCTTTGCCACCTGTGTCACCTGTTGAACTTCCTGAAAGCACTGCTTCCACGATCATGCATGTTCTGCAGGATATCGTTGAAACTGATAACAACTTGCAGACGTTCACTGATTACCCAACGCCAAAACTTGTTGTATCTTCAGAACCTGACACATATGTGATTAAGGTAAATACTGACAGCGAAGATATTATGGTTAGTCTTATTAAGGTTCAATGTTCATCAATGCAATCAATAATGCAGCAGTATCGTCATTATTCAGTCAGCTGTCTGAATTCATTCGTAATCGTCCGGCAGCTAAGCCATTTGAGGTCACACCCTTAACTGTTTCCATAAAACGCTGAAGAAACTTCAGAAGTACAGTTCCTGCAACAAATCGAAGTCTGATGTATCAAACCATGAAAGCTTCTTGAAATACTTTCAATGCGTATTGCAAATATTCCCGCGTTCTCTTTCGAGGAAATTATTATTTTCTTTTATAGCCGAAGCCCGTAACGTCCATGGACTACGTCGACGAGAAACCTGCTAAAATTCCACCATTGGTACCGCTTCGTACTCCGCCGCGAATTGTCAAAAGGAAGTCTGCGAACTCTTCAACGACTGCCTTCCAACAATCGACTGGTATAATGTTCGAATTTTTATTTATTTCAAGCTTTATACCAAGCGACTATTAACGATTGCACTTTGTGTAAGAAATATTACACGTCCATTGCGTTACCCTTTATAGTAGACTACTGTGCTATTTATTTATACTCAACGAATCGTTAAATAAAAAATAGCGTGAGCCATACGCGGTTCACCGGATTATGAACACGTTAATGCTTAAAAATTCGAATTTTTCTTTGGATTGGTTTTTACAGATACAACGGCAACGATGCCAAGTCATGCCATGAATAGTCTTAAAACTTCTCCAGGAAGAGTGGTGAACCAATCTAATCCGGACTCCATGTTGTCCCCGCCCACACCTGCGGAAAGATCGATCAAATCTCGATTAAAGCCAATAAGTCCCAAGAAAATGAACATAGGAATGTCAAGCACGCCAGAAGACAAAGAGAAACTCGTGAACATTATGCCAAAGTCGCCACGATTCTCAACGAGTAGATCGCCGCGAAAAGGAGGCTGGTTGTAAAACTATAAATCGATACTGAATTGCTTCAATTGGACCAGATAGTTGAAGGAAACTCGTAAACCTGGTTGTTGATTACGCGATGTCAGTGAAGACTTATTCATTTTTTTATTATTCGGTGTAAATCGTTAGTACAGGGACCTGAAGACATAGTTACGCTGAAACAATCTTTGTATGTCGCACGAAAGAAATAAATGGGCATTAACAGGAAGGTCATCGAGTGTTCATTCTTTATTCCTTAAAAAATATGTATCAGAAGAATCGATCTTTAATTAAATAAACTAAAGGCTTACAGCTACGGTATCGTGTGTGCATGTTTATATATTTTTTCATTTATTGATACATAGGTATCGTATCGTCGTTGAACGTAGGCGGCGCATCGATTGTACCGCACCACACCGGGCAACTGAAATATAAATGGCGCGTGAAGGAATGCGGGCGTACATTGTAGAAAATATACATTTAATACCATGATGATAAAATCAAGGTTCCCGTGGAATTGACAGAAAATGGCGGTGACCATTTTTAAAGTGTCCGATCAAAGACTTCGTTTCTCCAAGAACGAATTCGATTACGTTACACTTGCCCGAAATAATTCGAATACTGAGAATAGATGAGGTACGTTACAAACTAATTGTTCTAAGCAGCTTGCACGACTTTGCTCTGTGGACCTTTTTGCGCGGAATTAATTTTATCTCCTAACGACAACGCCATGCCTTGACTCTTCGCTCTGATACGAATATGGCCGACCACCGGCGCGTCTGGTTTGTTCAGTGGTTTCTCGATAGACATATTAGCCAGTGCATCTTCTCCAAATATCGATTTCGCATACATGTTCGCCGCCATAAATCCACATTGTCCGGAAAGTGCCTGAAATAGAACGATTACAGTTAGATAAAGTAATAAATGTATTTTTTCAGATGATGCGAAGTAAGTAGCACCTTTTCTGGGGTCAGACAACGCATGTTTGTAGACTTTAACAAGTGAGCAAGATACTCCCTTAGGTCTGATAAGGTTGTGTTCACGGACACCTTGTTCTCCCATTCGAATTCTGCCCACATTTGTCGGAACTCAGCGTCCGTGCATGTGGCAGGTACGATGTAATCCATAATATCAATGTGTATATCGTTCAAGACGACAACGCTTCTATCAGATCCGGCACCAGATACATCGTACACTGTGAACAAATTAATAAATATCCTTATCTCATAGTTTGATAGATTGTGAAACAAATTCAATAACGTATACTATGGTGATCAATGCTTTCTGTATTATAGTACCTATGTTTCCAAATATTATGCCATTCTCAGTGGACGCCACTTTCACATTGGCTTTAATGCTAGCGAAGTCTCTTGGAGCCAAGACGATAGGTTGTGGCCTCTCCACGAGCTTCAAGTCACCCATGGTTGCTAACTCCAGAGTACAGTTCTGCAAAGTGTCTTCGGTCTGATTAACGATGAGTACATCGAGCACGATGTCGTATTGGTTGACGTGGACCAGAGCTTCCGCGTACACTGGATCTGAAAAGCCTGTCAGTTGAGTAACTTTGCTCAAAGCGCTAGGAGTTGGTGCATCTCCTGATGCTCCAGGTCTTCCAGCAACGGCAGCGCTCAAGCTCTGTTCGAACATGTCGCCAGCGCCTCCGGTTAGATCGTTTCCACGGCTCAGCTGCAGGAACTGTATCGCGTCGTCTACCTGGACGATGCTACCTGGCTTCTCCTTCGCCTGTACGAATCAGGAAAAGTTCGTACAGGGCGACTATCGAATGTATCAAAGAAACTATGTTCAATAAATTTTACCTTTTGATTCTGGGAATCTTCTTCCACTTTCGCAGCCAGCATCCTACCCAGAGCATCACGGCATCCTTCAGTGAACACCTTCTGAACGAGAGGCGTTGGACAAGCCAAGGATCTCAGGCACAAGGATAATCGTTCAGCGTCATCGTGGGTCATCGCCTTCGCGGGAAGACCGGATCGTCCTAACTGCAATACGCTGGACATCACGAGCATAGCTTCAGCCTGCATGCGATTGCTTTTCTGCATATCACTTTCTAGACCCTTGTAACGAAGAGCCAGCTTGGCCAAGGTCGTGGCCAAAGACGCACCGATGAAGAAGTCTCCCTCCATCATGTACTGAACTAGGACCGGTCGTTTCTCTTCCTTTTTGCCTATAGCAATACAATCACAATAAGATAGCCAGTATTTGGTATTGGCGTCGTGTCTAAAATATTAGAAGAGACAATTACGAGATGATGTTGCGCTGAATGCACTTTGAGTAGCATACGTTCCGTCAGATGTAACCAGTTGGGCAGGTGTAGCTTGGGCGGTTCCATCATCCGATTTCTCCCCAGCTTGCCGTTTATTCTCTGCTTCGAGTAATGGCAATTCCCCTAAGGCAGCTCGTATGCGACTCATTACAGCTTCTATGTCTTCCTTGGACGTAGCATATTCACCAAGAATCCACAATGCTGCTCTGTGCACTTTCACCGACCTTATATGTGGAAATACCTATATGGAGAATACAAGATTGAATTAATCTGTTCAACATACCAAAATCAATATCAATTGTTAGAGAAACTTACTTCAAGGAGTTTCTCAACAATGAGTGGTCTGAGGTTCTCGAATCGCTGAATGGCTTCGCGAACGAACACCAGAACGTCCGTAGCTGCAGCCTCGTTGTTCTCCGAGAGGAAATCTGTTAGCACTGGAATAACTGTAGCCGCTACGTCTGAGAATTTAATGGAGCAAGTGTGCAACGTTCGTACAAGAAGCTGTCGATATCTGCCAGCGTCTTCGTGTTCTCCACCAGCTGTTCTGAGTACTTCTTTCTTCAAAAGTTGGACCATCTCTTCGATCGTGCGGGTGGTCACCAGGTCCATCGCCAAGGCCAGTGTTTTAGTTCTGACCTCCAGTGCTGGAGAACCTAGATCATACATACAACTGGTTTTAGTAACATTCATATGGTTTCAATATTTTATTTGGTCTTAGATATATACCTAGAACTCGAAGTACATCCATGACCAAATCTTGAAGAACTCTTTCATAAACGGGGCTGTCTTTCATCGCGATTAATCGATCGAGCACGATCAGTTTGACATTATTGTCACTTTCTTTGACGACGAGTTCGATATAGCAAGAGGCTGCGGCTTTTATTGCTGTAGGAGCATTAGAAAGTGTCACCAAAGTTCCAGCTGCTTCATAACGAACGGCTGCGCTCGGTGAATTTAACAAACTGTAAATGCATCTGATGAAACGTGCTCTTTCTGATGGATTCGCGAGGCAAACCTGTGAAAATAGATGCACATTTAAATGCCAAATTAATCAAGCTAATCAATAATTGAATACTTTACAAAGTATACGCACCTTGTAAATTAATTCAACAATAACAAGCTGCAGTATGTCTCCAAAGCTGGGTACTTGATCCAAGCAAGCTGCTAAATAAGCTAGTGCTTTGCTTTGATCAGCATGTAGCAGCATCAAAAATGCATTTCTTCTGCAAGACATGTCTTGCTCTCCTTCTAAATACTTTGCTATTAATTCAGGAGCATCCGGTATAAGAAACTCAAAGTTTCTGTAGATTGTGGAGATAGCTAAAACAGCATTACGCCTGACGTAAGAATGTCTGTGTTCCAAACAAGAAATAATTGCAGGCATCAGTGGTTCCAACAGTTCCGGTTCCTTCAATTTACATAAAAATCTGAAACAAAATAAAAACATTCTTGCAATTTTATCTCACTTGACAAAACAATGTATTTGTTAGATCAGTACCTTAAAGTAGAGCCTCTGACAAATTCATTTGGGTGCTGCAAGTCCTTTCTGTACGCATCGCAGACTAAAATCATTTCCTGGAGCAGTTTGCCATCTGGAGAAGTCTTGGGAACAATCTCCCAGAATATCAGCAGAAATTTTTTAACTGCGTGATCTTGTAGAGGCAGTACAAATCTGATGATGGTCATCAGAAGCCCTGGCAGCCGTTCTCCACTGAGGATCATAAGAATAGTCTTCTTGAGGGCTTCGATCTTTGTATGAAGATCGCCCTTCTCCAGATCCTGTTTCAATTGGAGCTCATTCGATGGCTCCATATCGGTTGGAAGGTTTACTAGAGTATAACAAGGTTGTTCTGTGACGGTGCTCATTTTTCTTGCTGTATTTCACTTTCTAGAGAAAATCGTATTTTACAATCTGCAAGAGCAAATCAATTTATTAAATATTTGTTAGAGAAGTTCAATTATGCAGGGTGACTCCAAAAATTTTAAAAAGCTAGTTATCTTTTAACTAGAGATAGAAGAAAATATACATACAACAAAATGTAAAAAAAAACATGTTCGACATTAGATAGTTACAATTATATTTGATTAGTTACAAACGGTACTGCGGCGAACGTGTTACAAGTAGTTGCTCAGAAAACAAACGAAAAGTGAGGTTAGGTCGCCTGTAAGTGTGTTTCGTGTCGTGGAGTGCTCCGTATGGATGTTGATTGTTATCAACGCACCTGATCACGATAATATCGTTTGAAAACGGAGGATAACGATGAGTTTCGATCGGTCAATTGACATTTATACAAATCCGCAACAAGGGAAACAGCATACGTGTCAAACCCCTATGTATGTGCATCAGGGGACTACTGAAACCGGCAGAGAGCGCCACCGTCTACACCTCCACGTAGATCGATCTGATATCTTCGATTTTCTCCAGTTGTTTGTTCTATTAAACATTCGTTAAACAATACTAATTTCTAAACATAACACGGTCAATTCTCTAATTCGCACACAAGTTTCAATACTTTAAAATAAAAGCTACGAATAATGTATATATTTCGAATGAAATGCTAAGCAGTGACAGATGTAATCAATAAACAATGCAGGCCAGGATTTATGAATGTAAAATTGATGTACCGGTGGTGTAATCAGGCACACGTGATTCCTTACGGAAAAATAAGTAAAAAGTATGGAATAATACTTTTTTTTTGCCTGAAGCTTCGTTTTCGAGAATGTGGAGTCAAATATTTGCCGATAATACAAGTAGTTGTGACAATTTTTACTTTCTTAAAAAATTCTTTACATGTAGTTATTTAAGAGATAAAACAGTACCTATGATTTCTTTAGTGTACATTTTATAATACTTCGATTTTAAAATGACCAATGTTTACGTATAATAGAACAGCAGAAATTTGTAAAAGTTCATTTAAAGAGGTACCTACATGTAGATGGGCTGAGGCAGGCAATTATTTTATATTTTAGAAAAGTATGCTACTTCAGGAATAATTTTTCAGTATTCTACATATTACAATTCTCATAATTAACGAAAATTTATGTAACAAACTTCAAACACTATTTTTTCGAAATCTATTAAATTGATTATTTTCAAATGTTGAAGGGTTATTCTACGTGACCATATACTGCCAAGTACGCACTGGATATCTCGTAACTTCTTATATACTTATTATTACAAAAAAAAGGGTAAAATTTTCGTGAAGAATCACAATTTCGATTTCACGTGGTTACCCAGACTTCCAAGCACAAAATTTACAAAATCTAGCTTGTAGTTAATTATAATAATCTTCCACCTAGCCCAGCTTAATGCTATATATAACTAATTCAAATATCAATTTAGTTTCGTTACTGTCAATTAATCCCTGCGAACAAAATTATGCCAATGACAGGCCACTCCAACGAAAGAAACATTCAGCACAATTTTCTGAATCTCCATCATCTTTTAATGTTATTTATCTGTAACATTAATATATTATACATACACATTTTAATATGTACAATACAATAAAAAAATATGCCAATAACGCTTACAACTGAAAAAAAATTTGAAAAATAGACTTTTCGGTTCATTTAGGTGCACTTGCCTCATTAATTACGCTTCACCTAATCGTACAATTACTTGCACTGCCTGATCCGCTCATCGGTGCGCCGGGCATCACGTACTGGCTTACGTAGTCCGTTATCAAACATCCGAATATTTCTCAGCATAAAAACCGCACGTACGCAAATATAACAGAAATTGTGAAAATTCATGCGACAACAACGCGGCGGAAACAATAAACGGACCTTCGTTGGTCGAGGACCGCGAGAGTAAATATACACGGGCTATCGATCGCGCAGCGGATACCATTAAACAATTCTATCAATGTATTACTTACAGGATAAATGATCTTAATTAATAGAATACTTGAACCGGAGCACTACTGACCCAGAAAACCGGCTGAACTAAATAGACCTTAACTGAGTTTCAAGAAGCAAATAACTTGTTCAAGAATTCCTTCGGCCACGGGTTGCACGCATCGGCAATATCAAAAGTAATCTCATCGAATGACAAAGAGAGATGACAGAGCTGCCGAATCGAAAACGAAACGAGTGTCATACTTCGCGCGTTAGCTCAAAACTAGAATTATTCCTGCACGTGTCTCGCATCGTTGCACTGTCAGTTGTTTAGAATATTATCGAAGCAATTACGTTGTTTTGCAGGCACGTACATTTTTCTCGTACCGAATTTTTGCGTGCCGCCGCTATCGAGGCCGCGATAAACTCTGATCTATTGTATATAACGTACGATCTGATCACGATCGACACGTAAATTTTTACTGTTACGTAACCGAGCAACATTGTTGCGTCCCGCGATCATTACACGCTTCACTTTCTGCCACGTCAGTCGGAATTTGAGTGTGTTTTCTGGTCTCTGATTGCAATATAGCAGAGGCGCGAAATATTGCCAGTTCAAGGTCACTATCTGGATAGTTAATTGGGATGGACGTCACCATTGCATGTGCTTGTTAATATGATAATTAGATCACGGGTGTTTATGCTAATATTCATTTACAAACACTGACGTTTATACAGTCACTCAGGAAATTGATCAAATGAATACGATAACTTAAAATTTTGTTACTTGACACTTTCACAGGTATTGTTATTAACAGCAAGGCAACTATATCTGTAATAAAATACATTTCAAGTACGCCTGCATGAGTTCTAGTCAGTTGTACTTGCGCGAAGGAAGAAAAGTAATTGTAGAAATAACTGATGAATTTCGTATGTTACTGAATATTTTAATATACACAAGGAAATTGTGCTTCGGTAAACATATTTCAAACGGACGTCTTTCGAATTGACCCCTTGCGGTCCACCCGTGTTTTCTAGAAATAAATAAGCATAAAAATGAATCCAAATATATTGTCCACGTGTATATTCGAGGACAATTGTCATTCAAATTCACATTAACACTGACTGCCACTCTCCATTAGCTGAAAATGCCAAAGGTTTTACATTCTTACATAGAATGAATATACTCTCAAATAATAGGCTTATTCATCAGTAGTATCAATAAATTTCATAATGTTTAGATATACTTATTAGTGCTACACATCAGAGATGGCCATCCGGAGCGAGATCTGACTCTGCTCTACCCCCACTCTGCGTCCATTCCCCTCGCGTAATAAGAAAGTAAAGATGTAATCTCTACATAAAACTAATGTTATGTACAAAAAAATAATTATTCTTATTGCACAACTCTTTCTTGTGGAACTGTACTTAATGACAATTACCGATGTTTTCTACGCCATATTCAGACCACTATTTACGCGAGGGGAATGGAGGCAGAGTGGGGGTAGGCTGGAGCTAGGCCTAGCTCCGGATGGACATCTCTGCTACACATGATCAAAGAAGTAGTGATAGTAATTGAATCGAAGTGTCACCTATACATAGGTAGTATGGCAGTCAAAGTGTTAACTACAGATCATGTTACCTGTTCTAAGCACAGCAGGTATTGTCTTATAGAAAATTAAATGTTTCTATGTGGTTGAAGTTTCATGGAGTGAGTCCATTAGAAGGAATATGTTAACCCTTGACTAGTCACGTAGGGTCAACATGACCCTGTTCATTTTGTTTTAGTTGTGCTTACTGTGTTCATCGTTTTCGGTTTATCCGTATTCAAAGTCTTTTAACTTTAATTTAATTACAGGGTCTGATTGACCCAGAATCCTCTTTTATGTAACAAAAGTAGCACGCAACGAAATGGGGGTTAATAATAGTTTGGACCGCAGAAGGTCGATCATTTCATGGTGCAGCCCGCGGCATCCAGAGCAGAGGGGTGTGATTTTATATGAAATTCCAAGCTGATGAAGCGTGTCGACGTTGAAATTAGCGATTAGTAGCTCGCGCCGTCCTGTCGGCTAATTGGAAGCGTCTCGACGCGACGCCGAAGCCAATCTACAATTGCCGCCCGTCTCTGTCTTGCCTACTTTTTTCGATTAACTCTCATTGCACCGGCCATTGCATCGTCTGCCGTTGCACACAAAGGGGTCAGCCACGCGTTCAGACCGCTTCGATCCTCTCCTTCGTTCCTAGGCCGATCATCTCGCTCTCTCTTGTGGTTTCACGGAGTTGAGATAATCATCGGAATCGTCGTTATTCAGCCAAAGAGCTTCGCGGCTTGTGTGCGGCGCCTTTGCTGTCTTTTGCCGTTCGATCGACCGCTGATGAGCTTTTCTATCCACCATAGTAATTACCTGGCGAATATAAACATTCCGCTGCGAATAATCAGTGGATTGCTTGATCTACCGAAGTCCGTTTCAATCTTCCATTTAATGTAACTAATGGATGATTTAATTTGATTAAACTATATGCTATCAATTCACTTGTCCTTGATTGCAATTTTGAGTCCCAATTCGTCAGACTTTATAAATTTCAGACATTTTCCTTACGTGTCTGCTGTGTATAACAAGTTTGCTTGTAGTACAGCGTGTCCCATGATAAGTGGTGAACGATTGAAATACCGCTTAAATTACAGGCGTAATAATTATTAAATACTGGTATGAGATGAAGCTTTCGGATTTTTGTTGCGTATAGATTAATGGTTGCATATCGTTTTATAATGTTCTTTGCATAGAGTGTAATAACATAAAAAGAATTTTATAGTGGTTTTAGGGAGAATTCAGAATTATAAAAAATCTTTCATAATATTTCTTTTACGTCAAATTAAATAGCATAAGAATTATTTTGTAATGTATTTTACGTAGAATCTAATGATATAACAATTGTTTTGTAGTATTTTTACGGATTTAAATAGCATGGCAATTCTTTTATAATACTTTTTTTTTATTATATTATAATATTTCTTATGTAGAATATAATAGCATAAAAGTTATTGTATAATGCATCTTACGTAGAACTTCATGACATAACAATTATTTTATAGTATTTTGTACGTAGAAATAAATGGCAGGATTATTTTATGGTTTCTTTCACGAAGAGCTGAGTATCATAAAAATTGGATATCAATTTTATAATAATTTTATCAAATACTTACATACCCCTATAATATTTGAAAAAATATTGACTTTAATCGGGTGGTATAAAATAAGCAGTATATTATCCGATAGGTACATATTCGTACCCTGAACGATACATACTCGTAAAAAGCTATTTTTGTGTGTCCGACTAGTAACGGAATTTTTCACTGAGGCACGGAGGAACGTGTTGATCCTCTTATAAACGGATTCCTGTATGCTTATGAAAAAAAGTATTACACAACAGGTAAATGGCAAACATTCTTCGCGAGGTATGAATTTAATAATTTAATTTCAATGCATAAATGTTTTATCATACAAACGAAATATGTTTGTAACTATGAAGACATGATAAGTGATGATGATATATACAGTATTTTATCACTTAAAATTTAATATATAAACGACTGCATTCGTTATGTTCATTTTTTATCTTTTTTTTTATGTAAATTATTAGGTTTCACTTGCTTATTTAATCTTCAGTAAACAATGTTTATTACAGTTTTTAAATTATACTCTTACTGCGCTTCACATTTGTGTTTTGAGTATAATCTTTACAGCCTCATATATGAAAGGTTGGACAACAGTCATGCATGTAATATTTTATATTTTATGTTACTTATTTATAAATATATATTTCTTTCAAAAGACATAATACACTACAGGAGCAATTCTGATTGTTGCGTTTATATTTTTACTTTTTTGTACATTATTGCATTCAACCCCTTTTATTTGCTGATCAATAAACACTTATTATTAGTATTAAATTCCACATTCTCCGTGGCTCACTTTAGCGAAAGCTGGAACAACAATTAAGCACGTCATATTTTCGACATGCATTTTATTTTACTTGTGTATAAATATGCACATTTTCAGAATTTCATAATACACTACATAAGTAACACAAATTGTTATATTTATATTTTTCATTCTTCTATAAATTATCACGTTCCACCCCTTTTATTTCCTGTTCAATACACAGTTATTTATTATTATTATTAAATTCCTCTACCTTCGTGGCTCACCTTTACATTTTAAGAATATTTCTCGCAGCCTCAAACATAAAAGCTTGAACAACAATATAAGCGTCTTCTACTTAATATTGAATTTTATTTGACTTATATACAAATGTATATTTTCAAAACTGGATGACAAACTACAAAAGTAACTCGAATTGTTATATTTAAATTTTTTATTTTTCTACAAATCATCGCGTTGAACCCCTTTTATTCGTTGTTGAACACACAGTTGTTACTATTAATATCATTATTAAATTCCACTATCCCCGTGGCAAGCTTGCACGTCCATTCGCCTCCGATCGCGCATTAATTTCACCATCACCTGCCCCGGCTTCCTCTTCAGCATTCTCTCGATAAGGTACGATATCATCGGGCACGCTCGGAACGCGCACGGCTTGTAAACAAAACCGATTGCGCGATCGGGCCCGCGACACGTTCCCATGGATAACGACCGGATAAAAAGTGCGAAGGACTCCGGTGGACGAGTTGAGTAACGCAAGGACCGATCGATCGGGCAACGTCTTGTCATTAGTCGCGAGCATTTGCAGAGCAATGATGCGTCGAACGATCCGCGTCGCGATCATCGCCGCGCTCATCCATATCTGTCTCGGGGACAAGAGGATGGAGGTGTTGAAGTGCCGTCGTATCGTCATGGAGATCGCGATGAACAACTGCAAGGGACCGAGGATCAAGCGGGAGGCTCCAAGGATCGATCTCGCCCAGCTGGATCGAGAATTGTCGAAGGTGGCGGGCGTCGGTGAGTCTCGATGCCGGTTTCGTCGTCGCAGAATCGCCTGGCGATCGAATTTCGCATGGAAAGCTTTTTAAAACTCTAGCCTCGACGTCTGTACGCTGTAAACTGTAGAAACATAAAAATCTAACGATGGTTGTATACACGGAGAAATTTTACGATCATCGCGAGATCGTGTTCAGTTTATTTTAAACCGATCTAGCCAGACGCGATCGCCATGGAGGAAAAAAAGCTTAGCGCGCCAGGAATCCATGCGAGCAGGATTTTTTCCCGTGTACCGAAGGTTAGTGAATGTAAGTGATTTGCCTTTCAGACGAGTCGCAAGCGTCAGACCATGCGACCGACACGAAGCAAGAAAAGCGACAGTTTCTTCCGGAATTCATGCCTGGTATGAGACCTGGATATGGAGGTTACGGTCCTCCGGGACTCGAAGTGGATTCTGACCACTTCCAGGAGACGGAATTGTCTCTTCCGGGATTGACTTTCGAGAATGAGAAATCTGACACGTTCCACGAAAGCATCAGACCCCCTGGATCATTCTATCCCATGGGTTATCGATCAGCGGGCGCGATCACTGCTGTGAGGTCTCCTGTGAGTAACATTTTTTTACGTTGGTGCTGCGGAATATCGGAAGTATCGTATTTGCATTGAATTTTTTAATAGATGTAATTGCGTTTTTCAGGAAACCGGAGACCTACTCGGTTTCGAGTTGAGCTCGGAGGACCTTAAAGAGTTCTACGACGAACTTGCCGATAGGATGCCTAGGAAGTCGAAGGATTATGACAAGATAATGTTCCTCAACAATGCCGTGAAGTGTTGTCAAAATTTGAAGGCCTGTCGCGAGGATCCCAAACAAATTCCGTGCATGGGATTTTGACGAGAAATTAACAATTCGATGTACATAAACTTTAAGAAATCTGTAAATAAATATTACAAAATACTCCTGTAGCGTTTGTCGCATTCCCATCAAGTAACATGAATATTGTTGTTACTTATAGATTATTAGCAAACAATTTGGAAGCAGTAGCATTTTTACGAATTTTAAGTATGAATTTTGCAACAGATTTGTTAATTAAAATTACAACTACATTGTTTTGAAGCGATGCTTTTGCATAAATAATAATTAAACAGTAATTATTTACGAATAGGTTACATTTCATACAGGACGTCGCAGCATGTCTCTTCAGCAAATTAAAATTAGTAGTTAGACTTTATTGAAAAAGTATAAATCTTTTCTACCGACCGAATACTTTAAAACACTATAATAATTTATTGTTATAAATATATTCTAACATAATCTATTGTCAGTCAGATTTCTTTCTAGTAAGATTTGCAAATAATCTATTGATATCACACCCCAGACTTCTAATCAAAGTTTCCTAACTTCATTGTATTGAAACTCAATTAAATCCAATTCGCTTCAGCTTAATGAGAGAAAAATCCAGAACTGCAGTCAGTGGCGATGTCATTAATTGAAGGCAGCCATATTTTTTTCATTTTATAAAGTTTTGTATACTTTCGCTGCTTACTTACCATTGTTATCCTGTTGGAATATAAAATTTCATCCTCTGAACTGTATGAACTGTATTCCAGAACAAATACTCCTTTAAAATGGATAAATAATATTCTTCTTTCTTTTATAATTCTTAACTTCGTTCATTTTATAAAATCGTCAACTGCATTACCGATAAAACAGTCCCAAAAAATAATTTCCCACTTCGCACGTTGACTGCTACAGTGAAAATGACCGTACCTGGTCAGACAACGCGTTTGATTCATTTTTCAAGACTTTCAACAGACGTTATCGTGTTAAAAAAATTGCAAGAAAATGACAGGTGTCTTATGAAGTAGGTCAGTATCTTTTTTCTTAAAACTGTGTGTTTAAAAAATATTACATAATGTGTCTGATTACATACTGCCATTTTCACTTCAACAAGTGTTGAATACGCATTCTAAAGAATACAGATATTGAACTAGTCAAATGTTCACCCTATTCTACTACTATTATTTTAACATTGAGATCGGTCGAAATTTTAAAAGAATCATCAATGATTTAATTTGACAATATTAGCGATAGTGAACGCGTGAACGGTAACCAAACATTTTTCGTTCCTTTCTTCTTCAATTTGTCAAGGAGCAAATACTGAACGTTCGAAGACAATAAAATCAAAAAAAGATTCGTCTAACTATGTGCAGTCTTCGATTATTTAATCCTCATATGAAGGGTAAGAGAAAAGGACAGGGTTTAATCATTTTCATTCTGCAATGTTCAACAAGAAAAAAAAATTAAAATAATGTAAAAGAATTATATTTTCACTCATTTTTTTTCTGTCGCCTAATTAGAGTATAACTTCATGACATAAAAATACAATTCCATTCATTGAACCTTGTTTCTTTACTGATGCACTAAAGTATTAAGAATTGATTTCTCAATGAAGCTGTTTTGTGACATTCCCTGTTTTTTCCCCTTACCCTTCATATCGTTTTCGCTTAACGTATTCAATTTTGCACCGCGTTCCCTCGAACACGAAACTCTTCCGAAACTATCAGTCGGTAACGTAGATCCGCTGTGAAGGAACACCTGTTCCAGTTCACTTGTTGATATCACATTTATTCGCACAGAGTATCCGTGTTTGCGTCTACCTTACCACCTGGCGCGCTCTTATCGTCACATTTACGGCATCGCGATCTCCCGTAAACAGCCGCGGCACGCGAGCGAAGAAAACGTGAAAACTTCCCGCTTCCGGCGAAAGAGTCCTTGAATCATCCATTATTTCGAACGTGGCATTATCTGTAGCTGAAAGTGCTCTCGCACGGAGAGACGATGTCCCGTAGTGGGTTTGCTACCATCATCCAATTTACAAGCGAACCGTGTGCAGCGGTTAATGGCTGTCGGAATAATGGGCCGGTTGCAGGTAGTGATGGGATCGAAACGAGCTGGCGGGTTTCCAATCAAACGGCACGGCCGAAAAGAAGCAAAAGGAAACGGAACACGATCAGATGCTGGTAAACGAGTCCTTTTCGCGGCGATTTTTACGACCGCGTCGCGTGTGCGTTCCCCGATCGTAAAATTTATTTCTGGTCGCCGCGGCCCAACAGGAAGGCTTCGCGAATCTTATTTCCGGCGGTTACCACGACCATCGGGCCGAGCGGATTTTCAAAGGTCGAACCGCTCCGCGACAGGCGGATTCGGAATCGGGAGTGTTCGTCCGGTTAAATTCGACGCGGAACGAATCCACCTAAATTAGACTCGCGCCGGCTCTATCGAGCCGAAGACACGAAGATTCCACTCCCGATTTAACTCGCTGTTCGCGTGTATGGTTTCACACGTTGCCCTCAACGTGACCGGCTAATGATTCAATTCTGCCGGAGGATGCTGAGAAACCGATGATCTTTTTTCCTTCGAACGAGCGGGAGGCTCTCTTCGCGAGCGAACTCGTCCGACGGAGATCAGACGATAACGAGAATTCACAGGGAGCTTCTCGGAGTTCGTTGATGCTGCGACGGAAAAGACGTCGCAACTTTGATCCCATCGCTATCTGCAAGCTCTCCGTTACGCAAGAATCGCCACGTGTCCGGTGCGAATCACCGATGCCGAGGACAGGAAGAGAAAACAAGGCTAGTTGCTGTTCAATCGATATAAATACTCGTTTATCCTTAATAGGCTTGGTGTACAGGCTACGGCGAATGTTCGAAAGCGAGTACGATGCAAAAAAATAAAATAAAATACATACAATTCACATATACATCGTCGTTTTATACATATACGTCTATATATGTACAAAATAAAATTAATCGAGGCCCAGTTCGACCGGTCTCGATTTCTACGTTTCATTTTTCAATTCGACGTTTGAACGAACGTTTAAATTAAAATATACAAAGCTGGCGGTTCTGTTTCGTTCAAACCTCGAGACGCGGTTGCCCGATGCTTCTTACGTCGTCCTCAGTGACTAGTTCGTTCGACCAACTAATTAATTTATTCGGATTTAATACTAGTGAGATCATTGTTTGACAAGAGAGCGAAGAAGTCGTCCGGCAACCGGCTGCGCTTACTTAATGGCTATACACGTTTACAAAATATAAAAAGTGAACAAAAGAATATACAGATGTATTATATACAACACTCGATTGTTTCCTTTAAGTCTTTCTCTAGGAGATCGCGCGACTAATATCAGGACCGGACCGGCCGAATTTCATTCGCCGATCGGTTCCTGTCGCAATAATCCGACGCAACACGCTCGTGCGACTCGTCCAGCACGATGAAAAACTCGTGGCCGCTCGTTCCCGGTGTGTTGCCACCGGCTTCCATCACGTCCGTGATCGAGCTACTTCCGCCGAGCACGATCGATGGATCTGTTCCAGAGCGTTTCCATCCGAGCGAATCGTTCGTCACGAGTTTTCTCCCTTCTCGGGGACGGAGAGGACGATCGAACGACGAACTTGTTCGTCCCACGTAAATACAACGACCAATTATCACTCTTGTTATTGAGACTAGACATCTTACTGATTATTTGCATCCACTGTCCACAATTCTCGTGGTCTACCATTCTCTTCTGTTATTTCGCTCCTTCCATCCGTCCGTGTTTGTGAAATATATATATAGACGCGGCAGGAAGGAATCGTAAATCTTCCTACTAATTCGTTGTCCAAGAGAACGGTGAACCCTTGCTCGATGACACCGGCGCCGAGCTTAAAGCTTCGTTTCTCGACCATTTGTCGGCTAATGTTTTTTCTAATATCTGTAACAAGAAGAGAGCAATCTAGGTTAGACCTAATTGTTGTTTTTTTATTGATACTGAGGGGTGTGTTTAAAATGAGGAATTACTGATGTATGTAAGCTACCGCAGGTACGTCGAAATTTGGTCCTTCAAGGTCACTTCTATTTTACTTGGACACATTATAATGTACCGAAGACAAAGATCTATTTTCACTGAATAGATAATGGCAGTTTTATAGTTCGACGAGAAGTAAAGAAAAATTAAATGGAGGAAGTGACCTTGAAGAGTCTGGTCTTGGTGTCCCTGTAATAGCTTTTTTGAATGGTGGTCGTTCAAAGCTTTTCGTTAGGGAAACTGGTATCTCAAGCTTCACGGTGATTTCTTAGCTTGACAAACACTTTAAAAAAATCCTTTCGTTATTTCATACTATTTCGATTATACCCTTTCGAAATTTTCAAGTGAAATTTTACGGAGTGGTAGTGCCATGCCCGTATCATTTGACGTGATTAACATTTTCGACGCTATGGCAATTTATAGAAAGGTTCATCCTTCAAACTAAAAATAAATTCAATGAATAATTGCTGTCATGTCTGAAGACTCGAAAGACAAGCTTTGAACGACCGTGACACTGACAGACCCCGATGGCCTCCGAATTTTACGAACCCTCCGCGTGACGCCAGGGTGGTCGAAGCGTTGAAAATAATCCAAACGTTCCCGAATGGAACGAGATCACAGGAAGGAACGCGAATTCCAAGCATCCCCGTACGTCGACATGCAACGAAAAGGAAAAGCAAGGTTCCAGACAGGCGTGAAGCGCCGGCGTGCTACGACCGCGAGAGAAAATAGTAGGAGGATGAGCCTGAAGCATCGAGGCAAGCAGGAAGGTGTATGATTAACATGACAGAAGGAGCAGGATTGACGGTGGGTGGTGTATGTAGTTTCGAAGAAAAGCACCTTGCCAAGACGACGACGCCGCTGTCGTCGATGCCTGCATCCGCAATGGCCGCGGTGCTTTTTCATGGCCATCTTTCCATCGCAGCCGCCGTCATCGTCCCGATCCGTGTTTGCACCCTTCTTTCGTGACCCCTTCAACCCGTGGATCCTACACTTTACCGTGCCGGTGACGTAGTCGACATCCGATCTCGGTCTCTCCTCCGACGACATTCCCGGCGGCTCGGACAGATACGGCCGTAAATTTACTATCCAGACCGGCTCATCTCTGAAAAAACGCAAACGGTACTCTGATAAGCACAAAAGCTGACAGGCGAACACACTTTTCGCGGGATTCAAGCGGTGTTTCTTAACCCTTTCTGGCCAAAATGCATCACCACAACACCACCCAGGTGGACAACCTTCGAGCATCCAAGGGAAAAAGAAACGTTATATGTACTATAGGTCTTGGTTGTGGGAACGATGAAACAGGAGGCTACCATGATCAGACAATTCCAATTTAGTAAATTTCTGATTAGACTCTGTGGTGACCACCATATTATAGAAGAGTATAATAGTTTCTTTAAATAACCTCTCATGCGGAAAGGTGTACTAGGAGCACCCCGAAAAATTGATAACAGGTAGACCAAGACCTATACTATGTATAACATTTCCGGTTCAGAACAATCTACCAGAGATATTGAAAAGGGTTGTCTAATTTACAAAAATCTATGTCACGTAAAATGTACTCTTCTTTACGGCTACGGTCGCAATGGCGGAAGAGGAGGTTAGCCAGGAAACACATGCAAGTAGAAGCAGACACGGAGCAGACAGGGGCATGCAAACTCGCGCTAGCGACCGGGGATCGTTATCTACGGTGGAACAAGTGCTTGTTGACATTCTCGCGGTCAGTTGTTTGCGGTGACCAAATATTTGATTCTGGTTGATTCGCTTGGTTCACGTGTGTGCCGTGTATATTCGCGTATCTCGTGTAAACAACGCAGATACAGCTCGGGCCGCGAAATCAACACGACTGGTCGAAAACACGCGGGGAATCGGTCCGCGTGCTCGAGATGACCGGGACCGTGGATAGAAAGGAGGATGAAAAGAAGAAGGAGAAGAAGATGAAGAGTGACCAAAGAGATAGCGAGATCGTCCTAGTACTTCGGACTAACCTTCCTGCCTCCGAGGCCACTCTTCCACTGTGGCAACCGTGAACTTTAGGAAAAGCAACAAGAGATTATCGGCGAAGCGGCTGATAAAGTTAGCCGGTTGCCCGCTTCTCCCGCTCGTTCCGGTTTTCTGTCCGCGGCCACGCATCGCTCGGCTAATAACACGGCCGTTCTGGTGCAAATCACCTACTATCGAAAGAGGTAAAGTCCATTCCCGTCGACTGCCCTGTATCGAGAGAAGCGACAGCGACGGAATAACAACTTGTTGATCTCGGCCTGGCATATATATCGATGAACCGTCGAGGTTCGAGGAACGATCGCCGAGGTAACGCGTAAATAGCCGTTCACACCGCGGTGAACTTTCTCGGGTCGAAAAACGATTCGCGATTATGCAACGCGACTGTTTTGACAGGCCAGTCCGTCCCGTCCGGCCCGTTAATCTCGCGGGCGTAATTGCAACGACGAATGTCGGAAAAAACCCGGGATCGCCAACGCGAATCACGGCAGAGACCTTTGCATAATGGAGATAAGTGGATCGGTCCCCTCGAGACGTTCACCAGACAATTCCGTGGCACCGTGGTCGGGGCTCGATTTATTGGAAAAAGTTAACGGAGCCAGAGGTAAGTGACCATAAATCGGCAACCGGAATAACGTTGACCTTTCGATTGCACCTCGTCCCCCGAGTGTCAGACGGAAAAATATAATGGTTCACTGACAACGTCGCGTCGTGGAAAACAATCGATCGCTACGCAGAAGGAGAGAGACCGAGAGAGAAGCTCTCTATTAATAACTGCCGTTGGCGAAGAGAATAGCAGGCTGCGGACGTGCGGCATGGCGTGCAAGCGAACGCGGAAAAGGACGGGAAAGTCGTGCGGGCGAAAAACCAAAGATAAAAAGGAGAAACTAACATCCACTCACACGGCGTCCGTGGAACTGGAAAGCTCCTGGACAGGTCTGCAGTACTGTTCCAGCTGCTTGTACGAGCACTCATGGTAGCAACACTCCTCGGCTAGTCCAGGGTCCATCGAGTCCTGAGCGTCTTCCTCGTCGCTGTAGGAGAACGGCTCGTTGTATCCTCGGTCCTTGCACGTCAGACGCAGAGCGTCGCTGAGACTCCTCGAGCACAACCTTAGCAATGATCTCCTGTACGGGACGCCGGCTACGCTGTCCAGCAACGTCAGTGCCAACAGACCCACCAGGACCATCATCCTCGTTTTGCTTCGACGGCACGTCATCGCGCTTCTCGTCATTCTGCCACTGCCACCGATAGCTAATCCCCGTTACCGCTGTATGCCTCGAATCAATGTCCTTCGACGCACGAGATTCTCAGTTTCTTGGAACGATCACGGTCGAGTCGCGAACTGCGGCATTCTCCGGCTGACCGCCACGTGTGCTGTCGTTCTCAGTCCTTCGCCTGGCTACGAAGCTGATTTCGGGCGATCCCTGCGTTCTCCAAGGATCGTTTCGACTCTGAAGAAGCTCCCGAATCGGTCGGTGTCTTAAATATCGTGTTTGATCGTTGGTGAACGGAGTTGTCCGGTTGTTTCAGCCGGATATGAGGTTGGTTCCAGTCGGACAAGTTCGTGTTACTGTTGTGAATGGAAAATGGTGATCGCGAGATGGTTTCTGAAGAGACCTCCGTTGGTACCGAGTTGCTCGGTGCCACTGGTGCCGGCTCGCCTTGCCACGCGGTTCTTGTTCCAGATTTCACGGATTAGAGGAGAGGAACGATAAGAAGTTTGATCCAGAGAGGGGAAAGATCGCTGAAGGAGTAGGTGGAAGAGGAAGATCAGAAGAGAAAGAGGAGGGGGAGGTCATGCTGGCTGCTGGTGGTAGACGGACTCGTGTGTACTCCACAGTACATAGAGAGAAGGGGTCGATGGAGCGAGATCGCTCGATCTCTCTCTCGTTTTCTCGGTGCAGAAGAACCGAACCAATCGGATCTAGGAACTCTCATGGAGACCGCTCTCCTCGTCGGCTATTGTGCTTCATTCCGTCTATTTCTAATTCTTTCTGTCGACTAGTTCCCCGAGTGGTTCACGTTGATTCTGCGATCGAAGAGGACCGTCGTGCGGCAGTGAGTAAGAATTTGGATAGACGATTGATCACCGACCGTAGAAAACAAAGGGTGTCCGTTATCGGTGCCGGTCGATTAATCATAGCGCCTATTTTGTCTCGACACGATAAATTCCGCGTATTTTTGAACAGATACAGCGGGACGTTCGACCTCCTACCCTCGTTTCTTTCTGCCGATCGTACCAGTTCCGATATCTTTCGGGCTCTCTCTCTTTCTCTCTCACTGCCTCTCTATTCGTAGAGTTCATCGCGCGTTGCAAACGATTACCGCATCTCCGTACCCGATAACACTCAGTTTTTCCACTCTCCGTTCAGTGTCCAGGTAGAGATTTCTCTGTCAACCATTCACGAGATATTGCCACGTTCGCTGGGTCATTCATATTTCTCCGGTGGTCGGACGGACGCAAGATCCTCGGCATCGGTTTACCAGCCATCAGCACGTATCGATTTTTTCGCAATCCAAGCTGAAACGATTCAGAAGCTCTCGCGGCGAAGCAGGGACCATCGACATCTCCGTTCATTTTCTTCCTAGATGCTCTAGAACTTTCTAGATTTTCGCCTCGCGGTTATCAGTGGCCCGCCACGAGACGTTGCCCCGCGTTGCGGACGAAAACGCACCACGTGCGACCGTCGACACATCGAATCTCTGCCGTCACGTTCGACCGTCAGCGAACGCTCCACGTGTACACCGATAGTAAATTCCGCGGCACGTGATCGCGATTTACAAGCGAATTCCCGAGATTTTTTCCGAGGCGAAGGAACGACGCCAAGGACGCTGCGAGTGACACGTGTCTCCATTCAGAGACGATTCCGTTTTCGCGGGGCGGGACGTTTTCCACGGCTGCACGTGTGTACGTGCGTCCGTGTGCGAGGTGGAAGTGGTCATTTGCGTAATTGACGATTTACCGTCGCGAGAATTTTCATTGGTTATCGCGATCGACGAGCGCTACAGCCCGCGCGACGCTCCGCATCCTTTCGATCGTCGACTCTGATAACGATCTCCGTCGCTGAATTTTCAGATCAGATAATCCCTGTCTCTCGACTTCAATTGCAATCCGCTCTGAGAATTTTTGCTTTTTTCTCGTCCCTTTTGGGTCGAACGACAACTGGTTGACGACGAAAAAGAAATTCGTCCAGCCACCTGGAGAAAGCGTGACGTTGGGTATCATTGTCCTTAATACAGTTCTCATTCTCCATAAATACCAGCGGTCGTTATTTAACGTTCAGAGCGCAGGAGAAACAACGGACAGGGATTCCTTGATGCGATTGACCTATGGCGGCGGGACCCACGACGCCGGCGTATGTCGATTAGAGAATCGAGACGAAACTGCATCGTCTGCTCGATTATCTGACCGCTGAACGGTAGGGATGGGCTCGTATTTCGACTGTTCACCAGCGGTTTTTCGTCTCGGACTCGTCCACTGACCGCGTAATTGCAAGGCCAAGAAACCCGACTCGTACTTCGCACCCGAAGTGCTCTTATTTTTAGACGGGAATTATCGGTGCATGGGAATCAAATGTCAGAAGTGTAATGATATGAAAGAAGAAAGGGCTTTGCCCTCGAGGTGCTTTGATTATGCCGCACGCGAACCCGTTGCCCGACTTAGAGCTGTCTAAATTGCTATACGATTGCTCGACGATTATTAGAGATAAATGTTTTAATATTGGAACTGTTGCTGTAGGTCTCTGGGAGTGTAACAGATAGGGTTCATTTTATTGATACTACTATATTATTACTCGTCGATTCTAAAATGTTAGAAATATATTGCTACAGATGCAGGAAGGACAATCTTAACAGTTGAGATGACTTGATTCTGATGTAAGAGGATATGCTGTCATGAGGGCCTGGAAGCTTAAAAATAAGTTCAGGGTTGTCCACAATTTAAATGAATATATGGTTGCTTGTTAATGATAAAGAATGTATTGATACAGTACCAGAAGAAGGAAACCTGTTGAAGTTGCTCAACGCGTTCACTGTTCGCTGACCTACATATGGCGGACGACAATTTTTCCCTTAAGCCCTATGTAACTCTTGTTTAATCTGTCTTAGCTTATAACTAATGTTCGTGTCATGAAGTGTTTTAATTTATTAATACTAAAACGGTGTTATCATACAGTTTTGCAAGCTTCCCAAACGGTATTGCTAATAAAGTAGGAGAAAACGAAAGAAGAAACCTAACAGTTGAGCGCCACAGTGAAAACAGACATACCTAATCAGACACGATACGATTTACTATTTTTTATATAAATCGTAAAAAAGAAAAAGATTGGAGTACTCAGACCTGTTCTTCTGTTCCTAAATTATGATTTCCGTATGAAGTTTGATCAGAATTTTGCGACAGTCAGTAATTATTTAATTAAATTAAATTTGTAGTGTCGGTCACCGGTGACCGCCGCGGCGTTCAACGCGTTAAGGTACCTTAATTGTCGTTTTAAGGAATATATTGCCATAGAGTCCCTTAGAGCCGAACAAATAGAGTCAAGATTCTCTAAATTGCTATGTCGTTACGTATTAATAATTAATTATCGAAACATGTTCATACAGTAGTAAGAAAGTATAGCCTTAACACTCAAAGTTACTTAATTCCCCTGTGAGATGAGACATTGTGCCATATAGTCCTTGAAAGCTCAACAAACATGTATATGTATCTTATCACCAGTCAAATATAAAATATCGAGCAGGTACTCACACAGGTAGTAAAGGACTAACAATTGACATACCTTAACTGGCATGCAAGGGAAATCATGCCATATGCCTCCAGGAGCACACCAAACGGGGTTACGTTTATCCAAGCTGCTGTATTATCACCTGACAATTATCAAACATACAAAAAGTCCTGATGTACGAGTAGATAAAGAAGAAGAGGTCTACCAGTTGAGGTGCCATAATTTCGAAACAATATGCCCTCAGGAGGTTGGCAAACGAAATCAACCTTGTCCAAGGTGCTATATTATCACCTGACAATTAACGAACGTCAAAGCAATCTTGATATACGAACAGGAAAAGACTTCTCAGTTGAGGTGCCTTCATTTCGATCCTATATGCCCCCGGGAGCTTTGCAAACGGAGTTAAGTTTCTTCGAGGTGCTATATTATCACCTAACAATTAACAAACGTCAAAAATGTCTTGATATACGAACAGAAAAAGACTTATCAACTGAGATGCCTTAATTTCGTTATCATATGCCACAAGCAGCTTCGTGAACGGACTTTAACTAACAATAATTCTTGATACGCAAGTGGAGAAAGAAGAGGAGGCCTATCATCCGAGGTGCCTTAATTTCGATGCCATATGCCCCCGGGAGCGTAGCAAACGGGGTTAAGTTCGTTCAAGTTACCATATCATTGCCTGTCGATCATCCCTTATCTGTTTTGCACTGTCAAATTTTTCCGTGTCGAACGCGGTCGTGCAGCTGGCCGAATCTAGGTCCGATTCGCTAGGATATCACGTGCACGTTGTTGATTGCACTTTGAAATCGGGGCTACGGACTCGCGGGGGGCGATATCTGTTTGCAAACCTATCGATCGAACCAACATAAAACGCCTGTGCACAGACCTGGATCTCCTATGCGGATCACGGAGCGAGCCCGTTGATTATGCCACGTTTGTATTATCTACGAGAAGCTCTAACAGAATATTCGCGTACAATACACGAATTTTGTGCTAATTGATCACCATCGTCTCCGTGCCTTTCTCAAACCCTATTCCAAAGCGTTGATCTCTATCTTGAATTTGTTAAAAACACAGCACTGCTTAAAGATTCATAAAAGAACTAATAAAATTACAAATCACCTGCGTACGTCGATTTGATTGATAATTTTTAAATTATTTAAACTAGTTATATTCTTCTCTGATAAAGTCTGGCAAAAATTTTTACAAAAAAGCACTGAACAATCAAAGTGGTAATAACATTTATTTATTTATTAAAATATTTATTTTATTGTTAAATTGTAATGGTATTTAATTTTTGTATCAATTCTGAATAAAAAATTCATTTCAGAACAGAGTGTGTGTAATTTTTTCTCATTTACTTAATACACGTATAATATGAAATGTTATTTATTCAAATGTACATTTTTTTAAATAACATTTCAGTGATAATTTATTGGTTGAATTAGGGAAATTGCCGTGGTTATTTACTGTCATTTATATCCTGTATTTTCCCCGGCCGTTGTCAGCGCGGCTTCACAATTTTGGTCTGGCCATGTACGTACCCGTACTACTTCTCACTGATACCGCGCTGTTCCAGGAACAAAGCAAAAATACTCGTTTTTCCAACTGTTTCATTCAAAGAGACATCACATATTTCCATGATTACAATGTACATGGTTTTTTAAATTTTCCGCGTGAAAATTTTCATAAAAAATGACGAAAATTCCGAGGTAGCCAACGCAACTCGAACATCGCCACGGCGAGGGCGATGCTTTCGCGTGTTTACTTCCTTCTTTCGGCCTTGATCCAGAGAATGCGAAAAACATCGGTGGAAAATGGAACGCAACACGATTATAAGAAATGTAAACAAGTACAAGGTTCGCCGTACAATTTTCAATCCTTCGAGACAAGCCATTGTACTGAAATTTCCCGAGTGTCTTCCTCGGAGCTTGCGGTTCACCTGCAACTATATCCTCCTAACAAATAGTATCTTCCAAATTTTAATCTGTCCATCAATTGGAGGCTTCAAAAATTCAAATATTATATTAATATATTATTCTATATGACTCTAATCGATTATTCACATTCCAATTACTAATCTCGATGGAACTCGGGTCACAGCACCGTTCAACATGCTTCATCTCGAAGACGAAGCAACTCGAGGTTAATTTTATTAGATATTTCAACGAAGAGGTGGCAGTGAGAAGGAAGGCGAGCAGTACGAGGTCAAAGGTCGGCTCGTGTGCGACCTGAGCCCGATATGACGATCGAGGAAATAATAATTGACTTATTTTATCATAAACATTAGCCGCCGATCGCTGGTGGCTCTCTTGTCTTCTTTTTCTTCAATTCGATCGCGAAAATATCGAATTTCTTGATTCATCACAATCTTCAAGATGGCCTGGTTTTGATTCACTGATAATTTGTATTACATAAATAATCCAGATTGCTTATCGAACGATTAGTTTAGTTGTTGATTGTTAACGAAAGCTTTGAATCGAGAATTTTTTCGCCCACTCCACTCGACGACTATGGTGGCGAATAAAGGTCGATCCGATTAATGAGATATCGGCCTGTGATCGACCATTACGGGAATGTTCACCCTTTAAATGACCGATCAAGGTAACGTGAAGGAACTCTCGACGTCGTGTCATTTGCATCCGCTTGTTATGAACGCCGGCGTTTTGTCGGTCATAAAACTCTTTCAGACAAATAAGCAGGAATCATTGGAACTTTCATCAATTGAAATATCGCCTACTATTTTTAGCGCCACCTTAACAGAAGACATTACAATTTTTTCAATACAGTGAAATTAAGCAGCACAGCATAATTCTTAGAATTTTGAAGAATCTCAAGCCCAGCTACTAAATCTCGATATTGCAATTCTTTGTGGTATTTTAACATTTTTTGGTTCCACAATATTATGTTTGATGATGATGATTTTAAAATTGTTTCTAGTCTTAAATACTGCAAATTTTTTAATACCATCAAATTTTGTTTAGCAATCTAATTTTTTCGGATTTTGGAGGATTTCAAGATCAGCTATTATGTCCAAATGTTGAAATTTTGCATAATATTTTAGAATTACTTCTGGTTTAAAATATTGCAAAATTTGTAAGTATTATTAAAATTTTTTAATACTCTGTTCAACTATTTAATTCATAGTATGTTAGAAAATTTTAAGTTTAGCTATTAAATTACGATACTTTCAACTATGATAAATATAAATACTCATAAATATTCTCAAATTATTTTAATTCGTAACATGATGTTCGTTAGTCTAATTTTTAAGGTGTTAGAAGACATCAAATTTAAATAATAAATCACAAAACTTTTACTCAATATTTTAGTATCTAATGGCAAAATATTGCAAATTTGTTTATACCATAAAATTATGCTCCACAGTGTATTTTCTAGAATTTTAAGAAATTTTGAGCTAATCTATCACAATATGTCACTGTAATTTTACATACTTACGATGATATGTAAATTGTAATAGGAGGCATTGTTATAGCTGTGTAAAATGGATAATATTAATAGTGAAAATCGAAATATACTGAGAATATATAAAAGTGAACAGTTTTTTATTTAAAAAAGAACAGATGAAGAAAGACAACGAATAAATGAGTTAAAAATACGCAAATAATTAAAAAATAGTGTAATAAATAAATAAGAAGGAGGGAACAAAATATTGCAAACATTCTTACGAAATTATGGTAGAATGTTAGAGGATTTCAAGATCAACTATTAAAGTTCGATAAGCAAGGTATTTCCAGAAGATTCTCCACGTGTATGCAAATGACGTAAGTATGATGAACCCGTGCAGCATGTAATTACGATCCTTTCGACTTATTTATACGAAAGTGTTACACGTGCAGTCCAACATTAACTGCATCACGATAATAACACGGCCATGGTTTTCAGGCATGTGCACTTAATATTGACTCAATTTCCATGTGCCCTGTGTGCAAATTGTCCCTGCGATTAAACTAGGCAGCTAAAATTTCAAATGCGACCAGACAAGTTTCAATTGAAAAAATTATTCATGAAACTTGATACATCACGATCAACAGGGTCCGAGAATTCTCGCAGACACGCGACAGAGTATTATTTTGTTTAACAATTTACATATTGTATAATTTATATATTAAAATTAATTTAATGTACATATTACTATATATATGTATATTAATAAAAATGTAATATTTTATGTTTATTATATTATCTATCTTCAATTATTAAGGGAACATATTATTATTTTTCTGTACGGAATATAATCTGTTTCATGTAATAATATGAATTACTTTGAGTATATGTAACTTTATTTTCTATTTCAATTATGAAATATGAAAAAACTTTTGCACCTACCTAAGTAACCTCAACCTAATTAACTTCTGCAATTCAGACACAACTTTTAAACGGGTATTTTTCATAGTTCAACCATTGCGCCCTCGCATCGCAAAATATTTTTTAGGTCATCCTGTAAATTTCACGATCGTTTTACTTCTTGTTCAATTAATCGATCGAGGTCTAAGACGAAGCTATCAGCTTCGCGGGGTCTTTATCCTTTAACCGAAACGATCGCCGGACAAGAAATTGGACTGTAAATTAGGCTTGTTCAATTCCCTTCAAAAAGCCCGGAGCAGAAAAAATTTACAAGTTCTCAATTATCGAAGGATTTATTATAGCCGAGCCGATGCACGCACACGTGGGATCGATAATTGCGTGATCGTTCATCCTCGCGCTCTCACAAACTTTGTCTTATGTAATTGCAATCAAGTAATGGAGGTCTGGGTTTCCGGTTCATAAATACGTCGCCGGGTTGGGCTGCAACGGGTTTTGCTCAGAAGAAATTGACACGACCACAAGTTGTTGAAGTATGATTTCTGAAACATTTCATTGAAGAATTATACGAAGCATTTCGACATCTTCGTTTTTAAATTTCGACACTTTTGCAGCTCATTACACATCGACCCTTTACTGCATAGACTTGTTTACCTGTAGCTTTTTATAACTGGGCTACGTACGAAGGTAGGATTCTTATACTTATTCAGTATGAATTAAACTTAATGCAATAATGTACTTGCACTGAATACATTTTCTTTTTACCAACATATTACGCAATTAGAAAAATTCTTTTGGTAAGACATTAAAATGATACAGTGACGTAGTAATGACAGTTGCTTCTATAAATATTAACTTTACTAGTTGATTGAATTTGGAAAATAGAACGTTGGACGCTTCAAGAAATTTTTCCTATATTATTATTTTTTTTGGAGAAACAGTCAGTGAAAATTTGGAAGTGTACTGATTCTAAACTTGTGTCTGGTAGGATAGGTATGTTTCCCCTTAAAACACAGTAAGACTTGTTAGTGAACTCTTTTGAGCGCCATGGAGAGCCAGGTAATCTTTTGTATAATTTTTTTTGCAAAAATTTTCAAGCTTACTTTTGATTCTATTAGCATTGAATGAAATTCAATATATTATTGAATTTCCTCCACGCACGTGAGGTAAGAAACAAAGAAAAAAATATCTCCACAACTAACAGTTTTGAATGCACAACAGTGCATTATTAAAACTTACAATATTACTTAAACAAAAATTTGCAATATATGTCCTAGATTAATATCTTTTTAGCAGAATCACCGTAATACGTTTTTATTCAAAAGGAAGAACTGCATCGATTAGCTTGCTGCAAGAATTTATGGTTCTACAATTATATTTCTATTTGGAATATTTATACTAAAATAATTTTTCATCATTGACATCTACATGGTCTATATGCATCTAACAATTAGTAGCATTCGTACAAATGTGAAGTTTATGCTAAAAACCACTTTAGTGGCATGACTGCCGAACTTCATGTGCTAACAAATATTTTTCGATATCACTGACAGTTTCGAAAATATTCGCGCAGAATTATTAAAATAAAATATTCATAAAATAAACTGCGAATATCTATGCAATTATACCATATCGAAATATGCAAAATATATGCAGTCTTCATTGATGAATCATTTGTTTTGCGCCGAGATAGACATACACGAAAAACGCGTGAGTACCTGTTACTTGGAAGACCAAAAAGAAACACGAAAAAGCTATAACAACTTATATGTCAATTATTTTATGACTTGATTCTGAATGTTGTGTTGACAATATGCAAAAAATATGCAATATCCACAAAACATGCATCATACAAAATATCCAAAATAAAAAACATATTTTTAGAACCAAATTTCTGTTTAGGTCCCATTCCTTTACCTATTATCTATAAAAACATACATTGGCATAAACATCCACAGTCTAACAGCCACCTATCATCTTTCACATGCGTCTGCGAGTATCGTCCAACGCTGATAGTTCAAATTCATCAAACACCGTCTCTCAGCGTCACTTACAAATGAATCAGTCCTAATAGCTCGGTCAGCCCTAATTCTCTATCGATCCTGCCAACAGATCATACTCAACAAGTTCATAAGTCCTACGGATCGAAGTTGCTTCTGTTTTCCAACAAAACCGGCAATCGGAGGCCACACGAATGCTGCGCGTCACCGATTGCGACACGTGTGAGCTGCAGATTGACGTGTCCGGCTGTCTGTCAAATGACATCACACGTAGCACGTCGTCGGCCAGGGAAATCAAAAGAAAAACAGAAAACGGAAGATCGACGAACGGGAGCCACGCGCCGATTCCTGCTCGTTGCGATCGACTCGCTCGTTTACACGATATCCAGAAACGATATCATCGAATCGTCCGGCACGGCTCCTCTGTCCGTCGACGACCGTCGACGCGACGCTCTCGGCAGCGGCGCTTGAAATCGGTCGAGCTCGTCTCGCCGCTTAACAGGGGTAATTGCCTAAAACGTTTATTCGAAGTTTACCCTACATATTCAATTTAGATCGTTAGTTCTCGCTGGCCGGAACACGGTGCGCCGGTTTATCGCGTGCACTGCGATTTTATTGCACCGCTGCATCGCGGGAGGTGCAACCAGCCTGCCATCGGATCATCCTTCGTTCGCCAGTCGTTGGTCCATGTCGCGTGGGTCGCACCTCGAACGACCATGTCCACCTTGATTTTCAGAATACATTTTGGACGGTGTGAAACGATTTCGGAATTACTGGTTCGTTATAAATTGCATAATTATTCTATGGTCTGTGTTTTTGAATTTAGGTCACGAGTACTACGCACGACTCCTGCGTACTCTTTCAGCTGTTACTTATTCGACCACGAATAATGTTAGAAAATACTCTTACACAGGGTCATTCTAGCAACTGGGCCGGACTATAGATCTGTTGTAAGTGTAAATAGAACAAAATGATAGAGGAGAATTTTGCACGATTTTTTTTTTAATTGAACTGTGCGAACTTTTTTGCATAAATAATGACCTGGAGTTATTCTGTGTGTAAAAAAATGTATAAGTACTGCCATTGTAAACTCAATAGTTTACAAGACGTTCATTATTTAATTTAAGAAAAGTACTATTGCTATAACTGTGTACTCAAATGTTCCATTGTATTGCAAATAATAGCATTAAATATCTCGTAAAGTACTGACTTTTTAATGACTATATTTAATACATTTCAAACATAGAATGACTTAAGAATTTTATTAAAGTAAAAAAATCATAGTTCAGTTTAAAAAAAAAATGCAATTTCACGTTTCAAGTATAGCGATGTACCTGTGAAAAAATCATGTCATATTAAATCATTGCTTGTTAAAATATGTAAAGTTTCCCTATGTCATCTGTTTCTATTTGTAGTTACAATAAAGCTATAGCCCGGCCAGTTATTAGAATCATCCTGTATCATTCAATAAAACTGTTCCAATATGAAATGATACAACCTGTCCCAAAATGGTTGTACAATCCGAAAACTGTAGATTCTCCACGTCAAAACAAATCGAAAAATCCTGTACCATTTTGCAATCTGCGGCTTCGTTTTTTAGATATAAGCGCTTGAAAATTTCAACCTTTTTGGGACATTCTGTGCGTATTTTATATCAAACTCTGGAAAGTGTAACGTTTTCAGTAAATTCAGTATTTTCCTATGTCAAAAAAGTAACATTCCTATCCTAATAAAATTTGTCTATCATGTTTATTCCTGCAAAAATTCACAAAATTGTAATTTGATGTGCGACAAGTTGCTTTCTATCTCAGGACATATATCATAATCTCGTTTCTTTATTTATAGTAGCAATCACGGTGTAAAACGAGCCGCGCTCACTATAGGTCAGACTCAACAGGTTAATAGCAGGGTTTACACTAATCGAATGGGACGGTGCTCGAGCGAGCCGAGAGGAGCGATTGGCGAAAATAATTCTGCTTAGTGATCTAATTCACCTATTGCCTCGTTCGGTTAAATGATCAAACGTGATTGCGCTGGCGGAGCACTGACACGTTCAACGTTCGATCTCACTGAACGTGAATACATATTTCGTAATTAATCGGCCGTGTATTCGAGACGATGTGACATAATTATGATGGACACCATGGCGGAAGCGGTCGATTCGATGATGTAACCGTTCACCGAGATTCGACTTTTTAAAATCCCTCTTTCACGTTTCATTGCTTTAAATGGGCTGACACGGCGCGAGTGCAATATTTCATCGAGTTACGGCCCATGCTCAACTTAATGCCCGACTATTACAATGTAGCACTATCTAATTCAGCCGATCATTAGTCTTAATGCAGGCTAGAACAATGCTTGACCGACACCGGCCCAAATTGCAATTGGCTGGTGGCCTTCAATCGGCCACCCTGAAAAAAAAAAGTCCCCGTCTCGTCTGGCCCACGAATCTAATTGTAAACGTCTGGCTGGTACATTGATCGCTCAACCTAAGATTATTGATCTAGATTCTTTGAATCGGTCCGTCTGGAAGTAGGCTTCGGTGCAGGTGGTCAGTGCACTAAACGGCCGTCGTTGAACCGCATTTCGAGTTTCCAATTTGAAAGCTCGACCTGTAACAGCGATTCGAATTGCAGTCGAATTGGCCCGACGATCTGAGCTTCCTGAATTGAAGGGGGACGTCGAGAAGAGGCCCGCAACACGTGGAAGAAGTAGGTCTCGTCGAGGATCAATCCTAATCTATGTTACCCGTACTTACCTCATTGTCGTTGACTGATCATGCACCTTGTTCATGCACATCCCCCCGTTGCACCGTGCTTGCATTAATGCACGCGGCCCCACTGTCGGCTCACGTTGCTCCCTACTCAAAGATCCACGAACCGTATTGCCATGATTGCTCGTAGTAATTGGCAGACACGCGAATCCAGCGAGAAAACTCTGACACGGGACGGTGATTTTTCGTCCGTAGACCTTGCGTTTTATTCGTCGCCGACGGGTCCTCATTTAGATCCCTCGAAAGCTAAGTGGAAGTATCGGTAACTAACCTGTGAATATAATTTGTTCCCGAATGTCACGCGCAACATATATAAGACTGGATTAAAAATAATCTTGAGTGACTACTGTAGGGGCAGAGACTGGGCAGTTCTAGGTCATAATCTACTCTTAATTTTGTTAAACGTTCTTTATTATGCATTCTGTCATATGATGTCTATTATTTTTTTTCCGTTGGCATTTTCAAAGTGACAAGACCGTAACGTCAGCACTCAGCATGTATCTTGTTTCAGTTTGTCTGTGTAAATGACAAACAACCTTCAAATGTGTACTTTCACAATAATTCCCTCAACAAGTACGCTCCTTTGAAGTTCGGCATTTCTATGGATACACTGTCTGAAGGTAGATTTTATGGAGCTTGCGTCCTCTGAATGTATACCCACTAGAAGCTAGACCCCTCTGGAAGAAAAAGGATCCTTTCGAGATGGGCCATCTATAACTAGGACTCTGTGAAGATAAGTGTTTCTAAAGCTAGTCTCCTCTTAATATTGGACCGTCGAAAGCTGGGTCTGCCACGAGGTAGGTCCGTCAGAAGCAGGCTCCTCTGAATCTGGAATCCTGTGAAGTTTGGTGCCTCTGTAGCTAGGACTCTGTGAAAAACAGGATCTTCCGACGCTGGTTAGATTCGATGAAGCATAATACAGATAGATTTCCGTCTGAGAGTCTTGTCGTTTCGAGAAATAGCATTAATTAACCATTCGAGAGTCTTTACAAGCATTAACTTTGCGTGACAGTTAGCAGAAAGCACAAAATTTTATTAAAAGCTATACGAATTTACACTGAGAATACAAAACGATTAATTTATTGGAATGTATTGTCATCTGCTCGTATCGAGAGCATGAAGATGGTAGACGCACTCCAGTCATGGGAAATGTATTCATAACTTCGAGGGTGTTATAACATCGTCGATTGGAAGAACAGGAGGAAAGGAGATACAGCTAGTCCGACTCAGACCCCTTCCTCGTTTCTACGTGGCCAAGGAATGTCTCGATAGGGCGCGATACGAATTGCTCATAGGGAGGGAGCACACACTGCGGCCCGAGTATAAAAATACAATTATACGCATACAATCGGCGTTGAACGTTTGTTTTGCTGATTTACGCCGTCGAGGTCCAAGTTCAGACGCCACCATCGACCTGGCTGTGTCGATGGAACAAGAGGCACTGGTGTCGACGACTCCCTTATCGTGATACCGGTCAGAAAACATTCATGTTACGCCTGGTTAGTCAGCGGATGACTGACTGTTGTCAGACGATGACTCCCATAGGTAAAAGACCCAAGACTGAGACGCAATTCTCTATGGGCAGTCAGCAGTCCGGTGAAGGGACATGTGACCGACACAAAACGGAATATTATTAAAATTCGTGAACTTTGAAGCGACCGGCACATGGATGCACCGCGGGACCTTCTTAAAATCCCTGATTCAATTGTTGGATCGATGTAAACACCGATCAAAACAATGCTTGCATAATTGCCGTAAACGTTCGTGAACAACACACCCTGAACGTTGCTCTCCGGACATGTGCATTCGGCGTGCAATTGCGCGAGTTATGCAAACGCTGCGTTACAAACATAACAGAATCGGCTGTCGATCCTTCCTGGTCGTCCCTCGATTTGTTAAATCGATGATTCACAACGAAGCCGAGCTGTCGGTGGTCTTTCTCGAGATCCCAAAACACTGCTGCGACCGTGACACTTTGGGTAACAGACATACTCCACCAGAATAGGTTACGTCAAGCAATTGTTTTAGATTTTTGTGGGATAGCAACATATTTCAGAGATGGCTAAATTCATCAAATACATCATTCTTAACAAGATCGACCTTTCAGAGGGGTTTCATGACACTTTCAGGGCTGACGTTTTGGGTAGCAGACACGCTCCATCAGCATATGCAGGATCATGTACCCTGTGAATTCGTCGCATGGATCATCCATGACATATCAGAGTTGTCAGACAATTTTCAGGCTCTCATTTAATCTAACCTAAAGCTAAAACTTTGGGTAACAAACATTCTAATGGAATTGTGATGTACTTGATGATAAGACTCAATAATTGATAGCAAAATGATGCTATCAAAGATTTCATATCTTCTACCCCAACCATACCCAGCACTAGGATCTACGGTAACATCTGCATACCTTGAACAGACCAGTTAGATCCGTACAACCAAGTATAATAATTCATTATTTTACATTTTTATTTCCCCGTAATGTATTTAAGGGAGCCCTAAATTCCTCAAAACGATATTCATAGCAAAATCAGTCTGTTAAAATGTTTTTAGGCACTCAGGTAACCCTTTCAGCACTGACTTTGGGTAACAGTCACACTCAGCACGCCAAGACAGACCATATACTTTCTTATTTTAGATTCTTATGGAGTTGCAAGATATTTATGAAGCATATGTTTACAACACGCTGATGTAATAAGCCAAGCGCCTATGCAACTTCATATCGTAAGCCGTCTGATCCAAGTGTATGGTACTCAGCTGACAATGACCATTCTCTCTTCGAAGGGATGAATGCTCACATAAATCGTTTCCAGAACGTTTTCCTGATGAAAATATTCCGAATGTTACACAGCCAGTCGATCGTTGTCATTGTTCTATATTTAGCTATAACTTTACCCCAACTTTACTATTGTTCGTATGTATCAGGACACTTGCAACTTTTGTCAGATATATGATATTTTACCTAATTTTTATACTTCTGCTGTTTTATATTAGATCAAGTTTACCCTTAGTCTTAATAATTCGTTATATAAATGGGTAGACTAACAGTCTAATATGAAATTAATTAAAACTGTAAACGAAGTCATTTTGTAGGCTACGGATACTTTTCAGTGCTTGTTTGTTTAAATGCAGTAAAGTTGCATGTTTATTAATCTTATATAAGTATTTTCTCTAACAATAGAAACGCTGATAGCCAGAATGCCAGAATTAGTGAAAGCAGTGGTCATAGACTGAGAGGTGTATCGACAAAGATGGGATATGATTTTTAATTAATTTCTAAAATTAATATTGTAATGTAGTGATGTACGTACACAACGCTGGTGGTCTAAAATGTATTAGAGGACAGTATCTATTCGAATCCTGCAATGAATTCATAACATTTCCAGATATATCTCAAATTTGATGACTGTCCTAATATTTATGGACGGTAGTGTATATTAGCAATATATATATATATATATATATATACATATATCGTGGTGTCAGTCTCGGATAAACACGAGAGATATTTCAGTAAAGTGCATGAGACATCGGGTGGAGAGAGAAACGCGGTTTCTCCCGCTATCTTGGACGTTCACATCAGCTCAGAGGTCGATCAATTGAAAATAGAGGAAAAAAGGAGAACGTGAGCGGGCGCCATTAATGGTCCCTGGTTTATAATTGAAACAGCAATCTTTATTGTTGCCAATTATACTCGCCTGGTTGAATAGTTTTTTTTCTCGCGAGTCTGCCGTTTATTAATAAAGCCAGTACGCGGGCTGATCAACAATCCTTTTCCTATCGACGAAGGAATCGTGTCAAGTCACGAAGAATACCCCGGTGGATCAAAGGAGACACCAGATCGGATTCGAGGGACCATGGTTTCCGTGAAAACCATCCCGAGCTGGTTTGGAACGCGCGTCCACGTCCTTGCTGCCAAGAGCGCTCGGTATCTCTCCAGAGAACGCTACGCAAATACGAGATACCAGAATCGTAAATTCTCTATCAATGCATCCCAATGGATCATAAAAATCAGAGACACAGAGATTTAATTGAAGTTTTATAACAGTTGTGGTAGTATTCCATGTGAACGACTATCTCCCGACACGCTCGGGATCCGTTGCAGATTCTTCGTGACGATGAATAGCGACGGGATCAAGTTCAATCTGTACTCACGAAGACGACACCATTCGATACCTAAGTATCGTTTTATTGGAGTCGAGCAATCCTACGAAAATATATAATTCTGTACAACATTGGTGGTCGCCGTCGTTTTAGAGTATCGAATGATTTTCTTTTGCTAATTCTTTTTTATTAGTAACGTAAGCTGTTTTTATCGATGGCGATACACGATCGCTCATTATTCACAGAAATTAATTTTTTATATTAGCGAATACAGTGTATGATAAATTTTGGATGCATCGTTGGATGCTTCTTTCCTTTAATGTAAAATAAAACGTTGCACAGACGATTAGAATTCGTGTACCGAAAATGCTTGGTGAGTCAAGACTCAGCGAAAAAAGAAATCGTTTACATCAGTCGTTTTATCGTCTTGGATTGCATCCTTGATGAAACAGATGGCTAAACATTGTAGAAAATGAGTGACACGATTTTATATAATTACTACAGTCTCAAGTAAATATTAATTAATATTTGTGACATAAACACGGTCATTACTTTTGTATACATCTGATATATTAAACCCAAAACCCCCCCCCACACAAACATAAAAAAAAACAAAATCCTTACAACAGAGAAAGAAATAGGACTTGAAAAATCAATACGTTCACCAGTTTAGCAATACTATTTTCAGTTACAAAATTGTTACGTAATGTGCGATTATGTAACAAAAAACTGTCATACGATAAGTGCATTACCGGTTCGATAAAAATGCAGAGCTGCATAATAATGCTAAGCTACGCGACAATCGTGGTACCCTCGTAGCAGACTCTTGTTTTTACGACGCTATTTTATATTTCTGCAATATGAATTATGCGCAGAAAAGCGTGCTATGTGAGTAATACAAAATACCCTGGAAGTAGCTGCGCAGAGTTTGAACATGTTTGAACAGACAGCGATTGTATTTATATAATGAATATTTGTGCTGGAAAACCGTTAGTTCAGCAAGTATTTTAATTTGTATTCTGTAAAATACTATCTGTGGTTTCGGACGCATCGACATTTAAATTAAAGTATCTCCAAAATTAACCATTTTTTAGCAGAAATATTTGAACACTTTTCTATTCAGAATAGAGAGCTACATCGATTAATGCATTAAAAAATACATAGTTGTATTAAAACAAAAACGAAGATGGTTTTCTTATCTTCCCTGTGCCACCACCCATAAAGGAATAATTGACACTACATTATGTCGACCTTGAAATCATTCAACTTTTGTCTGAAACATTTTTCGATATCCCTAATAGTTTCGAGGATATTCGCGTGGAAATTTTGAAATGGGTCACGCTACATGTGTAATATTATTATTTTGCAAGGTATTTATACGGTTCTAAAGAATGTTAAAAAACGAGGCCGCAAATGTACAAGATTTGTAAAATAATTTCAACTAATATTTGCACAAGGAATCGGTTGCATCGCGAGGTTTACCACACCCTGTACAGTAGTACAATTATATAGGTACGTCGCAGGAATCATCCAAATGAAGAACATTTCAATCCGATTTAACTATATTAAAAAGATAATATTATTGTAGAGAACACCTAAATCAGACAGTACTGAAATCGACTGACTTTTGCATGTAGTGTATCACTCCATTCTCGGCTGCACCACAAATTTTACCACTCCCTGTATAGTAATAGAATTAAATAAATAGCAATAACAATCCAAATGTGGAACACTACAATTCTAGTTAAGTACATTAACAAATCAAATTAGTGTAAAGACTCCCAAATTAGGCCATGCTGAAATCGGCTGTCTTCATGAGAAATTCTATGGTACCACGATTTTTGCTGCAGCCTGTATAACGATAGATTTCATTATATCGTCGACTCCTTCCCTTAGATCGTTATGAAACCGATTTCCACTGACCGGGAGACGAGTTTTATGGGGATTCGCGGCGGCGATAAACGTCGAGTAAATAGAGGCGCACAATCGGCGTACTTTTTACCGGAAAAGTCGCGGACGATCGACGGAACAAACGATTAGTTGTTTACTAATTTGGATCGCGGATTATCGACACCTCAATGAGTCAGCCGCCAGTCATAACAGAATCTCGCGATTCGAACGGGCCGCGAAGAATTCCACGAGCGCTTCTCGATATACAATAAATACATGTCCATTTTATCTGTCCATGCAGGAGCTAACGAAATTATTACATTTTTGAAAGGAGATTCACTGCAGAATTTAAAAATACAGACAAATTAAGAACGCTTTATTGTTACCTACCTTTTCCAGTGGTCCCTATGTTGTGATAAATATTAGGTTCGTAAGTAAATTCGCGACTACGGAAACTTTTTATATAAGAACGTCCATTTAAATTCTTAAATTAACAATTTTTATTTAAAGTTACTTCTATTCGAATCAATAATATGTTGCTACAGGTTTGGTAGTTTCTTTATTCAACGACTGTAGAATTGAGTAAATTTAGTTGTGAGTCTAACATAAACTTTTACTTAAAGAAATGCAAAACTTTTTTAAATGGTGTCCATGAATTTGTTTATCGAATAACCATTAACGACTAATTATGAATCAATCGTGCGTGCGTTAGGGGTAAAGAGTTTGAAAAACAGATGAACCGTGCCTGATTCAGCAATTACTGTTTCTATACAAAATACTCAGTGGGCACGTTGTAAATTCTCCAATTCTCGAAAAATCAATTTTAATACACCAGGAGAACGTATTAGATCTTTTATTTCTTTCCAGGTTATGCACGTCCTACACCATCAAAGATTAAAGTTCTCAAAGTCTGGTAGTGTCCCTGCCAATCGCAGAGAGCTCCACACAATTAATTTTGGCTCTCATGCTGTACAAAAGTTCGCACATCCTCTACATAAATCAGAAGGCTATCGATTTATAAATAAATAAAACGTATTTCTCATAATTTTCTCGAGTTCGTTTCGCCAGACAATCGTACGGTTCACGTTTGATTATGCGACCTCCGGTGACTTCGTAATCACGCGCGAAGAATCGTTACGAAAAAATTGTCCGATTGTTCACGATCGATAAGCATAAGGGCCACTAGAATCGTAAACATTGTGGTGATAATAGTGTATCTCGGTTCGATCAATGTTTTCGTGGCTCTCGGGTCCAGCGGAGATTCGTTACATCGTTTATGTAATCTATCTGCTGGACCTCCGGCCGAATTTTACGAGTCACGGAAAAAAAGGAAGGTTGAGACTCAATTAACCCTTTCGCTGCGGGCGCAGTGTATGAGCGTCTTCTGGAAGTGGCCTTCCACGTGCCTATACCACACATGTGAACCCTTTATTCCGAGAGTGGCTCCAGTCCCTTTTTTCTCTGTTGGCATATTGAAGGTTTTGCACTTTAATGTTTCTAAAAATACTGTTGCCTGCTATGCAGATATTTCTTTTATATTTGTCGTCTTAACTGCATATCATTATCCTCATTATATTGTTTACAGATTCCAACGAGTCAATAACGTGACTCAAGCTATTTCTTCATTGATATCACTACACTGCGGATGTTTATGCGATTTAATATGCACGAATTTGTGAATGATGGACATTTAATAACTTAGAAAATGAAAATTACATGTTTGGAGCATTTCGAGGAACAAACTCAGTCTTGTTGAGATTTCATTTATTTAACTGCATTAACGTAGGAAATATGGAAGTCTATAAATGTAGACTTGCATAAACATCCACAGTCCACATATCGCTATTTGTTCCAGTCCAGGATGCAACTGGTTTTACAATTACAAAGAAGAAATGATTCGACTTGCTGAACAAGCTCCTTTTGTTCGTAATGTTGTTGTTCGAAGTACTTTTCCTTATAGACATAATGAGAGGCTCGTATGGATAAAACGCATAGAAGACCGATCTTTCAACTTTATCGACTATTAAACATATTTTTTTTAATAGGTCCTTAGAATTGATATCGTTGTTATTGAAACAATATCGTTACGATTATTGTTTTCATTTCACTGTAACTGTAGAAATACATATATTGTAATAAGTATTATTCTATTCATCGATGCTCCTATATTTTTATATTAATTGTTATTTTATATTGTGCCTGCACACATACTGTCTGTTATTTAATCTCGTATCTTAGTAAATAGTAAATGTTAAATCTATAATTTCCCAATGTTATATTTATTTGCATATACCACCGTAGCTGCCAGTAGGCCAGTTGCACAAAGCACTTAAATTTTCCATGCGGTCCTGGATCAGACCCATCGAGCACGATGGTGAAAGGGTTAAAATATTCTTCATGGAATCCCTTTGAGGGGATTATTTTTACTGTTTGCCTTGCTTTTCATAATTTTATCCTACTTTACGCGACTGTAAATTTCGTTTACGATCGCGTATAAAATGGCTGTCACCCTCATAAACTGAACCTCCGCCGAGCCGTCTTAACTGCGTCCTCGGTTCTTCTGCAAAAATAATTGCGAAATATCTTGGCAATCCTTTACTTCCTTGGAACACAATGAAAAATATATACAATACATAAAAACGCAGATCTACCTGCTCTCGTTTTAAATCGGACAGGATCATTTTACTCTGTTCGCATGCAAGAACGATGAACAAAAAGACATCAATCACCATAAATTTCCGACCGAACCCTTTCCCTTCCTCTCGACGGCGTCAAATAGTTCCCGAACAAATCGTTCGCGTGCACCCAGATAACAAACACGAGGAGCTTTCGAAATAATGTCTAAGTAAAGACGTTATAACTTCCGTGCGACAGTAACTGATTTACTGCGGATGGTTTTTTCGTTGATCGGAAACGGATCCATGGCACCGTGACGAGATATCTGGATGCTGCACTTGATCCACGGTACGAAAACAAAAACTCGACTCTTTCTCTCCTCTTGAATCGATTGATCCCAGGGAATCCCGTGTTATCTTATCCGGTCTTCTTGTAAGTGAGACGAGAAACAAGGGCGAGGGGGGACACGTTGGGGGGTCGCTCCCTTAGGGAGCGTTGTCCAGTTTTATAATCGGCCCGGTAAAACACTAGAGAGCACATTTTTTCGGCACCGGGGGCAATGATAACTGATAAGGGCGCGAGTTACACGGCTGATAACCTCACGGAACTCGCATGAGGTCACCGGAGAACGGCACGCTTTTCTCCTACACGGCCGACTTTGTGGCGTCTATATTTAGATTATCAATGGGCAGCTGCTGATCTACCAGGAAACACGGGCCTGTTTAGGAGAAATGGTCCACGGATTCCTGGAAATCGTACCAGCTCGATGATGACTCCCGTTTTTACGTGATCCCCGAAGGTTCGCCAAATTAAGCACCCGTGACGAAGGTCGTCGGTGGAACCGGATGAGTCTGCTCGCGACATCCTCTTCGGGGACCAGTTTCATTCAGAGACTCCGGAACGGGACTGGTATGGATCTAAAATGAAATTGGACACCCTGTCGAGGGACTAGACGCCAGGTACCGTAGAAGTTGTGACTTCAATCGTTTTGGTTCATACAGTATTCATCAGTATGCTGTCTTGTCGATAAACGCTTTATATAAAAAATTGTACTTATTGGAAGATTATAGATACACGATCACATGTTAGCTTCTGGCGGTTGTCGATAATAATCATGTATATTTTTGGTCTTCAATATTTTTTTGTTTTGATGCAGGTGACGCAATGGAACTTTGACATAACTTTTATTTCGCTTACTTTATACACTGTGTATTTTTAAGGAATCTGAATATGTTAAATTGCATAAAGGTCGAAGACTATGCGGACCATTTGATAGTTGTGGACTGTAGTTCAAGATCGCATAGAGAATGTTAAATTAACAAGTTGGGCTATTTTATAAGTGACATCGAAGATACTAATAGCTTGTGGATGCTTTTGGAATGCAGGAGGATCGTAAAAATTCCGATTATCGAGCGAGGTCACGTGTATGCTCGAATACAATAAATATATATTGATAAGGAGACGAAAAAGGACCACGAGAGAGGAGAAGATAATTCAGTGTGCATCGGACAAAAATAAAATGCGAATGGACTCGTTGGAACATCTCAACGTCTCTCGAAAGCGAAACAAACCGGGCAAAATGTACAATAGAAAATTTTCCTCCGATAATTCCATCAATCTTCTAACGCCCCAAGATATCACCACGAAAAATGCATTCTTTCCTTGCGAATCCTCTTATCGTTTCAAACGCAATCGCAGTAGGGTAAATGTTATTCATTCGCAGTATTTTCCATCCTCTTTAAAAAAAAAAGGTTAAAGGACATGCAAGTGACCCTCGACTATAAACATCGCACTATATCTGGCAGGGGATGCGAACCTAAAGGGTTGATTATCTATAGAACTAAAATGCTGGAGCAATCATAAAATTTTACGTTAATCTGTGGATCCTATAATTATTTCCAGCTGTAGAAAAATATTATTTAAGCTACAGAACTTGAAGACAATTCACAAATATTCACACGGGTTCGGGATGTACATTCTGTTAAGGGATTAATTATTCATGAAATTGACAGGCTTCCATGTAAATTTAGGAGTTCTCGAGCACTGTGGAGATTTAGAAAATTCTCTTCCAGGGTACAGTAGAAGAGGTTAAAGAAATATCATAAAAAAGTTAAAGAAGTTGAGGAAACATTGCAAACGAGTTACAGACGCATCGCAAAAATCGGAAAACTCTATGAAATGCTTAATATTCCATAGAACTATCATCTCTTAGAATTATCAAATTCCACGCGGATCTGAAGGTTCTCTGAAGCTCCAGAAGGCTATCGCCGGAGATACAACACCTGGAGAGTGTTCGACCGTGGTGGGTCGCATCTACAGGAGGAAAAGTCCGTCGAACCGGAGGGACCGCGCAGGGAAATCGAGGCAAAACGGAGTGAGTCAGAGTCGCTGTATCAGCGGCGCACTTAGAGTGCAACGCGTAACGAGCCGATAAAAGAACCTCTCTCGGCTGTGCTCTTACATAAAAGCAATAACAACCCGTAGAGACGCGTGCCGGGCTCCTATCGACCCATAAGCTAGTCGCCTGCAACCGCCACGAGATTCGGTTTTATTCCATCCAGGCGCACCGAGAGCCGTGAATTGCGAAACGGTCATTAAAAGATTGACCCAACGACACTGATACGAAGCATCATGATTAGGACGTGTAACGACCTTTGTAGTTCGCGTTCCTGGCGCCACGAACTCGCATGGAATTCGAGTGAAGCACTCTGAGATTTTTCTACGACCGATAACGCCGCACCAGAGTTCCGATAACTATTTTAACAGAATTATTACAACCGGACCGAGACGTTCCGCCGCAGCACCCTGGGTGCGAGCACTCGGCTGAGAGTTCATCAAGGAAAGGACAAATGTCATCGATCGTTTGTTTACCAGCGAAAAAGAGGGTAGCTCGATGGATGCATGCATAATAAAGGTGTCCATTAAATATCACCGGGTACAAGAGAGGGTTCATAATCGATGAAGCAACCAGGAGGGTTGCCAGTGACCGTTCAGTCATGGAGAGGTTCAGTCCACCGGCTGCTTCGTTGAGGAAGAGAATCAGCCCTCCCATAGCGTGGAACCTCGGTCTGACCAGCAAGGAACCGAGACTGATTAAAGTAATCTTACTGGGCCATCAGGGTGTCGGTAAAACTGGTGAGAATGAAAGATCGTCGAGTCTCAGTTGATTCAGAGTCAGAAGATTGCCACTGTCTTCTTATGTTACAGCTCTGGCTGTACGGTTTGCGACCAAACGGTTCATCGGCGAATACGACTGCACCACAGAAAGGATTTACAAGGTGGACAATTATTTAGAAGCTTCCTGGGAGATCACCGATCCACCGGGGTACCAAGCCCCTCCGACTGAACTGAAACTACGATGGGCAGACGCCATTGTTCTGGTCTACTCCGTATCCGATCGCGTCAGCTTTGATGAAACTTCTCGTCTTCGGTGAGAAGAATCAGCATTCTTTTTAATTGATACAAATTGCAATCGTTATCATCAGAGTAGAATATGTTCATACGCTGACACTATCATCATTGCCATATCTATTATTGCTTATGTTGACCTTTTCACGTTGACATTATGTGATAGTAGGTTACTTTCCTTTCTTGCCCACGTGCTTTATATTAAATTTGATTTCTGTTTGCTTATGAGTATTATGTGTTTTCTATATTTATTTCACGATTTATTGTTTATACTATGTTGATAATTAATGTTTGTCTCTATACTTATTTTTCGAATTTATATTAAATTCATGCAAGGACGGTTACTCGTTTACATTTAGTAAAAAAGTAACTAAATTATTAGATCGAGTCATAAGTAGACAGCGGAAATATTTTTATGTTTTGATATAGATAACATATACATCAATGAAGACGCAAAGATTGTATTTATTATTAGACTGCGGATGGTTATGCAAATATATGTACAATTTTAGACTCTCATATTTTCTATGTTAATGCAGTTAAGTAAATGAAATTTCAACAAGACTGCATCTGCTCCATGAAGTATTCAAAATATGTCATTTTGATTTTGCTGAGTTATTAAATGTCCATCATGGACCAATTTGGATATATTAAATTGCATAAACATCCGCGATTTGTTTATTAATTTCCCAATCTTTCCAAATGAGTCTGTTTCGAAAATGCAGATGTAATTCCCAATTTACCCTCTTATGATACGCTATCTTCTAACACGAAGCGAAACTGAATAGCCTGCATAAAAAATTTGAATTATTAGAAAAACGTAGCTCTTTTGTATCGAAGCTTCAATACTTTTTCCATGACTTCTGCTTGTAGTTTTTTAGTGTCGCACGCGCGAAAAGGGCGAAAAATACCACCAGTTGTGGTCCTGATAGCTAATAAGACAGACGTCTCCTACACCCCCGGCGAAAGGGTGGTTTCCGTGTCAGAAGGGAGGCAAAGGGCCGAAGAAATCGAGGCTCACGCGTTCCACGAGATCTCCGTCCGAGAATCCGTCGAGCAGGTAATTTTCCTCAAGTTCATTATCATTATCATTATTATTCCATTACCATACATTTATCGCTCGACTGAGCAAAATGTCCTTCGTTTACATTAGGTGCGTGCGAAAATACAAACTCTGCGTCAAAGGCTTTATCTCGCGAAGAGACGTAGTGCTACGTCAACAGGCTGCTTTCAGGGGCAAAACGTAGCTCTACGTCAGCATTAATCATCGTGAACAAGGGGTGTTATGTAAGGGTCACACGACGATTTTTGTAATATTTGAATGCGACGTATTACTCATTGTTTTTTATCAGCAAACGTCCATATTAACGTCTGCAGGGGTTAGTTTATTGAAATTGAAAAGCAATAGTATAATTTTCCTTTCATACAGAAATTGAAAATTCTGGAAATTCTAAAAAACCGTGTACATATGGTTATTAGGTTTTAAAATTTATTCTCAGCAGTATTTAAATTTAATCTCATCGGGAATGACTTTATTAAAGTCGAATAAAAATTATATTTATATTTTACGCCATATAAAGGCTTAGCTATTAAAAGACGACTGCAAGATTAAATAAAATTAGAAATTTCTGAGAAAACTAACACACACACATGTGTATGTGGTAATTATGCGGTATATCAGCCTCGATAATGTTTGAATTAAAAATAAATGTAAACGTACAGATATACATATGTCTGTATTCCTGAAGAGATTAAAAGAAGTAATTATACACATTATTAATAGTGTTAATCATCAGTAATAATATCGATCATTTCCGAAATATTCCATCGAATACGTTTACAGCCCCAATATTGACGGCTGTGTTCACCCCATCGGTGTGAACGTTTGCTTAACACGTTGACCGCCACAGTGAAAACAGCCGTGCCTAATCAGACACGACATAGTTTACTATTTTTTAGATAAAGCGTAAAGAAAAGAAAGATTTGAATACTCAATCGTGTTCTTATATTTCCACATTATTGTTTCAGTATGAAGTTTGCTCAGAATTTTGACACTCAATAATTATTTAACTAAATTAAATTTGAGGTGTCGGTAGCCGGTGACCGCCACGGCGTTCAACGTGTTAAATAATTTTTCGAGTAACAGATCATATCGAAATGTGACATTCTCGAGGGTGACATCCCTCGTGAGAACGACCAGGAATCCACTCGAGGTTATTTTTCGTTCGCACCGCGGAAACAGGGTTATTTCGCGAACGGCCGGCTGGTTTCGCGTCGACCTAATCGCGAGCGTGGTTATTTTTCTAAACGATTGTTTACTCCTCCGGTTTCCCGGAGGATCATGGCGTTTACGCGTGATCGGAGCGTCGTAAACAAAATCTGTATCGCGCCGAGAGTTTGGTCGCGCTGATTACGAAGCGTCGTCGTCGCGCTATCGTTCCGTTTATCGGTATCGTAACGGGGCCGCAATTAAAAATTTGTTTCACAATTAATTACCCGTGCCGTAATCGAAAGTTCGACGGCGGCTGCACTTATCTGCGAGCGCCTACGCTCTGCAACCGCCGCGGTTTCTAATCTTTACGCGATCTTCCCGGTCCGGCCGCCGGTTTATCCTAAAAAAGCGCCGGATCACGTGAATGATCCCGTCCGGCGAAAGGAGGAGACGATCGAAATTTATGAACGGGAGATTGTTTCGCGAGCACGGTCGTAAAAACGGCGCAGATAATCCGCGCGACTCCTTAACACGGAGACGAATATTTGTCATGGTGGCTGAATAGATAATCCCGGCGGGTTATGTAACGATAGCGGTAACCGGTCCGATTATTTTTATTCGACAGGTCATGGCCGTTTTCACCGACATCTTCAAACTGTTGACGGAATTGCCGGGCAATTCGGGACAGCAGACGAATTCCTTCAGGGTGAGAGCATCCACCGACGGCACTCTGAACGCACTTCGACGACCTTCGCCGGTTCCCCTGAAACGGAGATTCAGCATCTCCGTCCGAGGAACGCTGCACTGAGCGTGGAAAGAACGCGACCGACTTTCGTGGTCTGAATTCGCGTGTTATATACTCGGGACGGCGAAAGAAGGGACGCGACCCGGGGACCGAGGGCCCTCGCATACTTCTAACGTCTTGGACGATCGAAACGAAGTGTGATAGTAGAGACCGGCAAGTTTGGCCGCTCAAGGTCGTAAAGTGGAGAAAAAGACTTCTAACTTTTAAAGCGATTGTTACTTTTGCAACTGACGTATTATATTGTACTTTATGCATTTTATTATATTATTCATATGTACGTTTTAGCATACATACAATGATAAAGACGCTGTATGTGAGGAAATGACCTCGAGCAGCCTAACTTGAGTGTCTCTAGAAGATTAAAAATACTTCGATTTTATTATTATGGGTCGTGGTATCTTCTAAATTCCAATATTTATTTGCTAATTGATTTTTTAGTACGTATGTACTACCGCTCAGAAGTGCCTGTCCATCGTTAGTTATAGGGTATATTGAGAGTACGTTCTGTACCCAACAGATATTGATTTTTGAGATTGCTAGAGTACAGTGAATGTGATAACAATACACTTGTTTTTTATAATTTATAAATCTTGATTTTTATAATTTTTCCAAGGCTATGAAAGATGGTTACACGTATCAAGGGTAGATGTTGATACTGATCGTAGTTCGATGGGTTTAACATCAATATTTTGAGATGGTCATTAGATGATTCCTCTAATGGAACAAAATAATGAAACTTCACTGATTTCGTATTTACAAAAAGTTAAATCAATGTAAGTGACATGAGTTTAATGAAAATAACACATATTTTATCCGTATGAAGAAGTATAACTGGTCGAATATTTTTCAGCGGTAGGGTATGATTTATTAACAAAAGTTTAACTTCATTAAAGTTGAACAGTACTCGTGAGAACTTGCGATATGCTCGATCCCGTCACTGCGACTCTAAACGTCCAAGAAACCTATTGTAGAGATATTCAAATTCGGCCCTTCAAGATCAGATCACTGCCTGCAAAACGATTTCTCACTCTCAATTAATTTATTTATTCATTTGCACATACTTGAAGGGAAATAAAGAAGAAGTTATATTGGTGGTGATGTTGAGTGGGCTAGTGTGAATACCTCTACAATAGCTAAGAGAATTGTCCTCAGCAGGTCAGAGGTCACCTAAGTTTTTTCTTTCGCCTGCTCGAATATAATTATTCTTCCCCGTTGTTGGTCGTTATTAATTTCCAAGATAGTTATTTAAAAGGGCAACCTTTTAAATTGTTTCTTAGCTCTAAATGTTTCTGAGAGGTCAGAATAAGCTCCCAGAGTGAAGTTTGTACGAAACAGTATTTATTCAAAGTTTCTGTCACAATCTGTGCGGAGGTAACAATAAAGATGGTACTTAAAGTGAAAGGTCAACCGTGTCTTATTGCCATGGCGAGGGCCTTAGGATTTTCATCCTGGATCGCTGATCTGCACAGTGCTACCGTGTTCGAGGCACTCTTACCAACTGTAAAAATATTCGAATAATATTATGTGTATATTGTAAATATCTATATTTGAAGATGGCCATTGTGGATATCATCTAAAAAAGAAAAAATCCCATGAGACACGTAATTGTATATCCTAAGGAATCAGGGAGCTAAATCTTTCTTGCTTTAACGAAGAAACTAGTTTATACTTCAGTTTTACTTAACATCAGTCTCTGTCTGACTTCAATTCTAATTTTTGAAGAAAAGCATCAAACACACTTGCATTTTTCATAATATTCCTATTATTGTTCAGCTAAATAATTATGCTCTCCTGATGCCTCAGGATGTAGAGATTTCTGTCCTGTGAAATTTTTTCTTTCCCAGGTGAACACATTTGAAAAATACCCATTTTCTCATCATCCTTTCTTCGTACCTCTCAGTTTAGCTGCACGCTGAACCCCAAGATTCAGTTCTTTCAAATTTTTCGTGAGTTCTCGGTAACTTTTCATCCTAATTTCATGTTCCCTGATCAGGTCCATGTTTACATTCTTCAGCTGAACCAGCCTTTTTCTCATCTCATCGATGTTCTCGAGAATCCTAGCATCCTCCAAGCGAATTATGATATTCTTCAGCACTGAGGTCTCGCTGGCTGCCTCTGCCTGCAGCTTCGCGTCGATTTCTTTCAATTCTGTTACAACAAAATTTCTTTTTACTCACAAAGCACAATTTTATGTCATTCTGAGTTACCTTTCACCCTCTCCAACGCGTTCAACAGCTTCTTCTCTTCCGTTGGAAACGAAACCTCGGAGGACAGCTCCCTGAGTCCCAGGTACAGCGCCAAAGATTGAATGATGTCACCAGCGAACGTGGAATCCTCTGTTTGAATGTTTATCTTGCCAGTCGAGTCCGCTGTGAAGCAATGAACACTATTGTCTCTCATTCCTCGAAGCCACATCTCGATGCATCCACTATTTGGACCATCCTCGTTCACTTCGTACTCTTCAGGAAGAATGAGACTCTGGTTCAGCCAGAGAGCTATCCTTTGAGGTCTTTCTGCAAGCTGAATTCGTAAGCTGTAACATTTAACATTTGTGCGAACTAAGCTATTGTGTACCTCAGCCACGACGCCATTTTTCGAAAAATCCTCCGACAGATGTCCAGGTCGCTCTATGACCTCGTACATGCAAAACCTTGGCAACTGACGTGTCATCTCGAACACCTGAAAGTTTCAAAAATATTTATATTGAATTGCTTCTCCAGCAAATTATTACCTGCAAGGTAAGTTTTGAAGGGTCTTGTAGGAAACTATACATTATAAAAATGATTTAAATATCCTGATACGTGTAGATAAGAAAGAGAATCTGTTCACAATGATTAAGTATTGGTTGAACAGTGGTACCGAAATTAGAGTAATGAGGAATCTACAATGCATAGAAAGATGTTAATCCTTCGTATAACTGTCAAGAAACACTAACATTCTCTCCAAAGTAAAATATATGTATAGCATAATTTAACCATCCTAACTCAATTTAGCGGAGGTGACTTCGACGTTCGCAGATTTAAACTCTACTTTGCCCTAGCTGAAGATCTGCAGACAATGATTTTTTTCAGACGGAGGAAAAATTTTACCTGTAACAAATCTGCACCAGCTGGACCAACGCAAACCTTCACGTGCATGTCCACAGGAGCATTCTTCGGGGGTCGTAGCTCGATTTCGAGTTCCCCTCTGGCTCTGTTCGGATGCACGACCAGAGTCTCGCCCTCGAACACGCCCTCGGTGAACACCACCGCGCAGTGAATCTACTTGTCGCAAATTGCATCGTTATAAAGAAAAACGACGCTCCTGGAGAAATTGTCAAATTTCTAACTCGCGGAGTTACCAGAAGTCCAGGTCCAGATGCAAGGGCAACACGCGCTGCACCCCTCGCCGTCATTAAACTGACTGCTAATTTCGTTCCGTGGTACATGTTCGGTACGGACGCGGCTCTTTGTCGAAGTTCCATCTGCAATAGTTGTTTTTTCGCCAACAATTCGCGCATCGCCTCACCTGGTTCCGGAGTGTCCATCGTCGAACCGGGACCATAGCCTCGAACTGAATATCGCTAATAATTATCACACGCTTCGAGGGAATATTTGATCGCGAAATTTGAAATTTCGTGCAGAGAAGCTCGAAGCCTTCGTACCTTCGCCGTTTGTCGAGATCACGACCAGGTCGGGTTTACCGATTCGCCTGTAATCGGCTTCCACGATTCCGGCCACCCCCGCGGATAATTGAATTTTAAAAATTACTTCGCCGGTGTTCACCGACCTTGCGTCTACTTTTCCATTATTCCAGCCTGTTATGACTTCCAGAGCACCGTCCCCGTTCACGTCGAAGCTCCGCGTCACCACCACCCTGTGCTTCGACTGAAAAATTCATCAAATCGAACCCTGGTTCACCACGAATTCCACGTTTGTATCGATACACGGAGTGCCATTCGAAACTTTCCACACGAATATCTTCGAAAGTATTGGCAACATCGAAACATATTTCAGATGAAAGTTGAATGATTTTGAAGGGGGACATAATGTGGAGTCAACAGTTTCCTATGGGTGAAGGCATAAACAAAATTGTTTCGATGTTGGAAGCTGCGAGTAAAATATCTGTCGAACTAACAATTTTTCAGCAGAAACACTAATATTTTTTTATACAGAAGAAACAACTGCAGTGAGGAAACTATTACAAAAATTCATGGCTCTATTAAAAGGATTATTCCCTATGTTAGCAACCACGAATATTATTTTACAAAATTAAAGTAAAATGTTTTTTAAACTAACAGTTCTTCGATACCAGGACACTAATACTATTTTATGGAAAATGAAGAGCTACGTCGTATAGTATATTGAAATATACAAGATTCTACTTGAAAAAAAAAGCAAAGATAAAATTATGGATTCTACTTAGTATCCTCTTTGAAATCAACTTGTGTCTAAAGTGTTTTCCGATATCACTAATAGTTTCGAAGATATTCGCGAGCAAAGATTAAAATGGGACACCCTGCACACTTGTAGAAGTAGTCTTTCTTTTACGCTTCATATATTTTGCAAATCACAAGTTGACCTTGAACTTTTCGATATGATACTATAAGATGTATTTTATTTTAGCGTAGCGTTACGAAGGGTAAAAGCATGAATTCAATGGCCTTATTACAATGTGAGCATCAGAAGAAAAGATAAAGTCAAATAAAGCACATTGCTGTAGTGTTGAGCCTTTATGTAAACAAGACTAACAATCTTGCACATTTTTGTGTATTCGGGTCACTTAAAGATCACATTATGATACCTCGTTTGAATTCGTTTCTTATCTTCGAGCGCTCTGTCGAAGAATAAACACAGAGCGCCATCTGAGTTACTGTAAGTTACCTTGGTGTCTTGGAGAACGTAAAGCTGATACAAAATAAATTTTTACCGTTTTTTTGGATGATCCTGTAAATTAATTGAACTTACTTTAACACGCCAGAGTCTCTGCGCCATTTCGTAGACACCCAGTGTCCCATTTCCCACCGAATAAACGAATTTCCTGTTAGGCAGGCCTGTTAAGGTGGTAACAGGTGCCGTTTCTTTCGCCTCCCATAGTACACTGTCCTCTTTGTGCACCTTTATCTCGAAATCTTCCGTGCCTGTGATCAGCTGGATGTTTAAACAAACTATAGAATAATTCCTGATGATTCAAACCACGCATTGTAGAATTTTTTAAATAATCTTTACCTCATTCTCATCGTCCCCATCGAAATCAAACACGGATAGAGTACTGACGACTCCCCCTACAACCGTCCAAAATATTTCCGTCCCCTGAGAATCCAAAATGGTCACCGAACAATTGCCCCCAACGATGGCAACCTGATTTGCTAGCCATCCTAATTTCCCAATTGTCAGGCATCTCGCGCCGTCTGACACCTGATCACGAAAACATGTGAAAATTCATTGCGATAGAAAAACATTTGGCAAGGGTTACAGTACCTCTTTATAGAAAATATCAGCGTTGTCTTCTACGTGATAGGCAAGAAGATGAGTCGATGTTCCGATCAGGAGAACATCCCTTTCGTCGTCGTTCAGTCGACCGACGCACAGGGCTGTGATCTGACGATGCAAATAATAATTAATGAATGATTCTAGGTTTCTTAAGAGAAGAATACATTTAAACATCGTGGCACGATTCATTTGGGGCCTATTTCGAATTTTCAAACTGATGGTACCTCGGTGCCAATTTGTAGTTCCGCGAGTTCTCCGCTCCAAGATAACTTTCTATCGGATTGCTCGTGATCCTGACCATTTATTTGCGGCTGCTTGTGTGGGCTGTGTACCAAAACGTTGCCACCGTATGTAACAGCCGCTAAACAGGCATGGGACCCATCGAATTTCCCGCAAGCGACCAGACCAGATTCAACATGTTTCTGAATATTCAGCGAGAACGCTGCCATTTTAAGGCCACCCTGCCACGTTACACATATTTTAATGTACAGTGCTAACACACTGTGGACTACTCATTGGTCGCTGGATTATTGATCTTTTCCCGTTACACCTGTGAACTTTACCTGCCCTATCGAACTACACGCGAATTAATACTGCACAGGTGGAGCGGTTACTTCATGAAGAGAAACAAAATTCATACAATACCGTATTAATACAGCCTTGCACGAATTCTTCGAGCTCTTTAATGTTCCTTTGTTTGACCTTTTTATGCTATGTAATAATGCAATGAAAATAAGATAGTGTAGCCTATGATCTCTTCTTGTTGAAAAGGAACAAGGATGTATCGAAAGGGGACTTAATTAAATCATAGAATTTATTTAAGAGATGTTACAATTATAGTTATTACAGACGTAATTACGAAAGTACATTGAATGTTTATAAATAAACGTTTCCTGCACAAACACACTTGGAGACATAATGCACACACGGTACAATTTGTATCAGTGTCTTTGGGCACTGCCACCTCCTGCTCCAGCCGCTTCAGGATTCGTTGCGGATGACAGGACAACAAAGATCAAGGCAGGAACAATGTACATCCACTAGAACGCAAAAGTAATAATACATAACATGTATAAAATTACAAATTTTGTTTAAAGAAAAGAACTTACATATCTTTCAAGGAAAGATCTATTGTCTTTGCCTTCTCCCCTCTCTCTTGCTTCCCTCTCACGCTCTAGCTTCTGAATATAAGGAGCAGTGTATGGAGTTGGTCCACCATCGGTATACTTAACAATAACATTGGTTGTCCACATGTTTGTGAAAGGACTCTCCGTACTGCAGGAACCACGAGACGAGAGATTCACAACTATTGGCTCTGCTGCACTATCCAGCCATATTGTTATGATATCTTCCAAATCGGATCCAAGAAGATAACACTATAAAATATGATAAGACCATAAACATTGCAAGAACATAATAAGCGTATGAAAGTATAAGAATATAGTTACCGCAGGTGTAAAAGTTAATAGTGTTATCTCATTGCCTGACGAAGTACGAGCCACTGCTTTGAGTCTGTACGTGCCATTGTTCCTGGCAAGATTCTTCAGCTCGTTTATCTGAGGCGGCAGCAACCCATTTTGCCCAACAACTGATGCACCACTGCGTACACTGGACACAGTGATGTTTCCACGTTCTATAAAAATGGGTTCTGGATCATCATTAAACGCATGCCATAATCTTAATTGTAGCCATCCATCGTAATCCAGCTCACTCTGAAATGACGTTACAACGTAGCAAATTACTACAAATCAACGTAGACGGTAAGTGTTGTACTAACCCCATAAACCGATGACACGGTCACCAACAAACTTATACAAAAGTATATTGCGTTCATTTTTACAATTCTTTACCCTGTATGACGCAGACACGAAGTTAAGTCGATGTCATTTCACAATAACAAACTGGTCTACGATTTATTTATCAAACAATGCCAACGAAATGTGCAGCTCTTCGCACTGCGGCATCAATGATTTCAAATCAACGTGTCAACATTCGAGAGACTTAACTATTTATGTTTTTGTGTATTTAATCATCAGGTTTCATCGATTTTTTGAGAATTATGAAAAATTGTTATGCTTTATTATTTTCAAATTATTTAAAAAAAATTCATCGGCCGTCAACTAGGGCGATGCACAAAAGTGTATCAGCTAACTACATCTTCTTCGAATTTTTATTGGCCGCTTTCTAGTGAATATTTGTTACCCAGGTGTAGTACTACGCGACTTCTACCAATCGTCGTGCGTCACACTACCTGTGCAATGTAGTGTATAGTGTGACCACGCCCACAGAATTTTCCTGGTGATTTTTATTCACATTAGATATAGTAAATTAGCGATAACTCATTGAAAACACTACTAGCATAGCGATTGCAGCGCCACAACTTGTATTTATGTTGTATTGAATTAATATAGGTAAGTAATTATGAAAGCATTTGATCAATTTCGTGAATCCCTCTATGTGTGAAAACAGTTTTTCAGTTATGAATATTATGAAAACTAATAAGCGCCCTAGATTAACAGATGTTAACCTATGAAGTGCATTGCGCATTGCTATAGCTGAATTTGAATGAGATATTCTGGATCTTCTCAACAATAAATAACATTGTAGTTAGTCTCTTAAATATCAAACAGACCCGAATAAGTAAGTGTATCTGATGTTCGCTGAGATTCTATATGACAAATGATGTATATCAAAGGAGAGGTATAATCTTAGTCTATTCTATAGCTCTTCTGTGATTAGTATTAACCCTTCGTCACTGTCACCTACAGGCGCTTAACAAATCCGCCCACCATGTACTGTTGACGCCCATAAGCGTTTACTGCAATACGTTGCTACGTGCTACCACAGCCCGGCCGCACGCAGCGTTCAATCCGCTCGGTACCATATGTAGCGCCATCTCTGTCAAAAGGTCGGAACTAAGTAGCGGCGGGACACTGCAACTTGCGTCATCTGTGTCAAAAGGCCGGAACTAAGTAGCGGCAGGAGGGTGGAATTGGCGCTATCTTTGATAGAAGCCCGGAACTATGTAGCGGCGGCGTAACTGGTGCCATCTGCTGCCGGCAACTGGAACTATACAACGACTTGACATTCGTAGCGCCCCTAGCGGATTTTTCTGTAAATAATCGAGTCCTTAACGCTAGATGGCGCCACATTGAACGCCGCTACTTAGTTACAGGCTTTTATCAGAGATGGCGCCAGTTGTCCCTTTCCACCGCAACTTGGTTCCGAGCCTCTTGTAGAGGTGGCGCTAGTTGCGCTGTAGCTACTTAGTTCCAGACTTCTTACAGAGATGGTGCTATTTGCGATATAAAAAGCCGTTCACCGTGTGCTGCTGACGCCCATAGGCGTTCGCGTGTTCGTTTCCAAGTACATAGACCGCCGCCGAAGCGTTAATAATAAATAAAATATAATTTTAACACATTCTTCAGGTAACATATATTAGGTATTGTATTTTATTAATAAGTTCTACATATTCTTAAGTTTCTGTAGTATTGTTTAGGTAATAATTGATACATTTTGTAAGTTTAAATTAGGGCAGTTTAAAAATGTCTAGATTCTTAAGCGAACATTAGGATTAAGCTTATTGTGCTACGATAAATTGTAAAAACTTGCTGAAATTCACTGTAAGTTTCAATAGTTATTTAAATAAACAAAAGTTAATCGGACAAATTGTATTATTATTTATTACTTTATAAGTTCCAATTTTCCTCTTCCCTTAATTTCTCTTTTGAACGCAGTTAAATCGTAGAAAAACCCGAGAAATACTAAGTTCTGAAGTCAGCACTGCGTACAGAAATCCGTGAAATTAATTTGTAGGAATTCCTGGTCTGTGCCATAGAACCTCGCATCATAGATGGGAATACCGTTCTTCATAGTGCCTCTCGGGAGGCAAAAATGGGGTTGACAAGTATTGCGTTTGCCGGTGTACTACCGCTACAGAATGCGTATCACAGGTTGTGTTGAATACAGTGATGTTGCTCAGAAACTGTAAAATAGCAAAATACAGGGGAAGTGTGACAATTAAACAGTGAACAGTGATCACATAACTAATAACTACTTACAGAAACATTATATTCACCTAATAACTGCAATAACAGTGCAGCACAATTGATCACAGTAAGTTCAGTTAGTAGTGCATACAATTATTTATTCAAGTACAACAACTGCTTTAAGAAAACTTGTTGATTCATGTGTTTCTCTTCTTATTGCAGATGGATGACAAGGATCCGACTACCTTCATTAAAATGATAAAAGATTTAAGATCAGGATCAGAATCCTACCGCAAAAGCACTACTAATAGCATGTCTTTGAGGTTATCAGGTACTGCGTATACACCCCCAATGTTTACTGACCCAGAGACTTATATTTCACCTAAGAGACCCAGGCTCGATGAATCCTATACTTCAACTTTGAATAGAAGCGAAACAGAAGCTGCTCCAGGCAGTCCATGGGAATGGAGGAGACTGAAAGGAGAAGTAATATATTTTAATAGTTGTTGTGTATATATCTTTAATAATTGAATGTAGTCTAAAATTCATATTTGTTTGAATAGGTTGTATCATTGAGAACAAGGCTGTCTCATCAGGAGACTGCTGTGCAACAGCTTCACAAAATACGCAGACAAATGGAAGAGGTGTTTGAGAAGGAGAAAGGTATTTTAGAAATGCAAGTGGAGCAGGAGAAACAAACTATCAAGCAGTTGGAAGTGAGGCTTGATATCGCACGCAGACAAATCCAGGATGCACGTGATGCACAGGCTGCTGCAGAAAAGGAGCTGTTTCAGGTAAGGAGACTAATTATGTTTAATTGTTTTAAATGCATTGTCTTTGCACATGTTCATACCTAACATGTGAAATATATTATGTACACATACATCTACAAGTATATCATTTGTGAAACATATTATATACAGGTCAAGACAAGTTTGGAGCAAAAGGAAGTAATGTTAATGAATGAGAATGCAAAGTTATTAGATGACATTAAACACAATTCTAGCCAAGAAACTGTATCTGTGTCAAAGGATGCTGTGGATACATCCGAAGCACAGTTGAAATTAGAGGAAGCAGAAACAAGAATAACACATTTAGAGGAGAAACTGAAGGAGTATCAAGCAAAACAACAACAATTAGAAGTACAAAACGTTGAATTACAAAATATGAAGATAAAGGTTGAGAGGTTAGAATCTGAAAGGGCACTGTGGCAAGAGGGAAAGATGCTAACTGCTAGAGCAGCGAAAGCAAACGACCTTGAAAAGGAGCTTCACACAGCTAAAGAGACCATTGGCACGTTGAGGGAATCTGTTAGGGGGAAATTACTTTTGGAGGAACAAATGGCGAACGTAATGAAACGGTATGATAAGTCAAATCGTTATAATTGGTGCCGAGACAATATTTATTAAGAATATTCTTACAGATTAGAACACACAGAAAAAGTGGAACAACAGGTAGCGACGTTGGAGGCGGAAAAAACAGAACTCTCGTTGCGTCTGGCGGAATACGAATCGATCGGCATCGGCGAAGGTCCTTCAGCCTTGAAACGTGAATTGAATCGACTGCAGCAAGCCGAACTGGTTTTGAAATCGGAGGAAGGACAATTAAGGTCGAAATTGGACGCCGCATTACGAGGATCTCAAAGTCTATCGAAAACTTATGAGGAGGCCAAGAAATTGGCTACTGACGTAACACTCTCGAAAGAGAAATTGAACAAATTAGCGAGTAGGTTGCAGAAGAAGATGATCCTCGTTACGCGAGAAAGGGATAGTTACAGACAGCAGCTAGATTTATATGAAAAAGAGATCACGGTAGACAGCAACAGCGCTATAACAGAGAGGATCCCAGCACTGGAACGCACTATAGATGCTTATAGGTAACTGTATGATTTCTTTAGAGTTCTCAGCGCGATATTAGTACTATTACTGAAGGTATTCGTTATTCCAGAGAATTGATTGCCAAGTTGGAAACTGATTTACAAGCAGCAGAGGGTTACAATCAAGCAGACGAGTGCAGTAAGTTGAAACAAGAGATCGAAAGATTGAAGGGTGAATTAGAGCATCGAGCATTGAAAGGCGATTTCAATTGCAACGCGAGAGTGTTGCACTTTACCATGAATCCTGCTGCAATAGCAGAACAGCAAGCCGAAGAGAAACAAAAAGCTTTGCTGCGTGAAGTGGAAGAACTGAGGGCCATAGTTGCTCAAGGCGGAGCTAATACAACTGCATCCTCCCTTCAGACGCAAGGTAATTATATCTCATCGATGTTTTATAAATAGTTTATTCATGTAATTATTCTTTTTGCGTGCAGAATTAGCGGAGCTCAAGCAGACTCATGAAATCAAGATAGCTCGTCTGAAAGAAGCTTTCAAAGCATCCTCGCAAGAGTATCGGCAAGCCTGTTATCAGTTATTCGGTTGGAGAGTGGATAGAGCAAAGGAAGGTCGATACAAACTGTCGAGCCAATACGCAGAATCACCAGAGGACTTTCTGTTCTTCCAAATCGGCGAAGATGGCGTGGATCTTTTGGAAACTCCATTTTCTGCAACCCTTGGAACCTTAGTGGAGCAACACTTGCAGCGGCAACACAGCGTCCCCATGTTTCTTAACGCCGTGCAATCGGAGCTGTTCAGTCAACAAACCATGAACGTCATGAGTTGATCCTCCTAATCATCAAAGCTGAATAAATTTTTATATTGTGTGTAGGTAGTAATCGTGTTCGAATAATGTGGAAATCTCGACGTATTAGCGCCCTCTAGGTAGAACTAATAAACTGCCATATTGTTTTATACTGACGCCGACTATTTTTCCTTCCACTTCACATTCTATTTGCCCGTTGCAGGGATTTTCTAAGTAATTAACCGAGCAGCCTAATTTTCGCGTCACGCGTTAGTCGCTCACGCCCTTTCGAATATTTGAATGAAACACCAATTACGCTCAATGGTGCGAGGCTAATTTCGAGACTGCACTATCATTATTCGCTTTACTTATTACAGAAATCCGACTGAATTGCGCCACCGTCCGGTAAAATAATTAGTAATAACGCGGCAACTGTAATAACACGGTGTACTGGTACGATCATTAAGGTCCTTTAACTATCTCGTTTGCAATATAATATGATTAACCACCGTGAAGCGCACGGACAGAGAACCTTTCTGTACTGTAATTCTTTTGCATTTCAATGAGAACTCTTTCAATTTTCATTTAAAATATCCGCCAGGGTTTTTTTTATGAGAAATTTGCAGTTGGACAAAGGAGCAACATGTTCCATTTAAAAAAACGTTTAACACAAGTTTGATTGTCTTAAATGAATGCTAATATTCTTTATATTCCCATTAGAACGAAAGCCACAATGATACTACAAAATAAAAAGTATATCATAAGATAATTCAGTGTTTGTATCTTTAACATTATGTATTGTTGTAACCTTATTTTTATGTGTCTGACTAGTTACGGAATTTTCCACTTCGGCATGGAATGTATACCAATAAAAAACGAACTTCACGAAAAATTTATTCTTATGATTATATTTGTCCCCATAAACAGTATATAACTTTTTCCTCGAATTTATTATTTACTTGTATTCTAAAAAAATGACAGAAATACTTTGGGTGATACAGTAATAATGTAAACATTTTACTTGTACATTAGAACCAGAAAATTACTCAAAAATTCTGTAAAAGGTACGAAGAACGTATAGTTTATATTGCTGAAGGGGAGTTGGGGGTAAGTATCGAGTGGAACCGTCAGATAAAAATTACTTCAGCTACGACTGCTATTTTTTTTACGGTCTCTATCTAACTTCACCGTCCCGTCTCACCGCGCTCTTCCCTGTTTGCCGAGAAAACTGTGTTCAGAGTACCGTGGAGCAATTGTTACTGTTGGAAGTGAATAGTAACCCGGCGGTTTGACCACTGCGGGAATCCACCACTTAACGCGAGAAACAGTATCGTGCTACCTATAACTTGGGGGATTTCCAGCAGAAACTTCGAGCTACTGTCTGTGTTCCGAATAGGTCGACTCAAGATAGACGGTTGTTAATCTCGCGTCCAATTTCATTTCAGCACACACAGCAGCCGAGGGGAAAGTTTCGCGAAAAAATCGCTTTGTTAACGTGCACGGACTACGCCGTGCATCTGGCTCGCTCCTCCGGGCTTCTCGCAAAATCACCTCCATTAAGCAACAGCGAAACGGAATTATTATTCGACCGAGGAGGACTCGGCTTTATGACTAACAGTTATTTAAACGAATGGAACGCATTAATCGCGCGTACGCTGCGATTACCTGAGTTTCGCCGGATGTTTCGTCGAGGAACACGCGCTGGAAGGGGTTGGAAGTGTCTGCTGCTAGAAGGGCAAGCGAATCGTCCATCTCAATTATGTCGTAATTTTTCGAACGACTCGTCGACGAAAGGTCGGGTTCGACGAGCGGGGGAAACTTTTCGAATTCTTTCGATGGCGAGAGAAGCCAGGACGATGGAACGTTGCGGTGGCAAGGATCGCCTGGATCGTTCCTTCGCTCCCTGGGGATCCGTTACCGGTCTCTCCGTAACCCTACGTGTCTGGAAAAGGGGCTGGATTCCCCGAAGACCGATTCCAATTGCATTGTCCGCCGAGAAACCGAGGGCGGTAGTCTTCATTAGCGACTGAGTCACCCGCCGGAACTTATGAGACCCGTTATTGAACGTGTAGATACACATGTACTCACGTACGTGCCACGTGTATTTATTATCCCACGTGCACCGCTAAATAATCGAATAGAAACATATATAGGTGTACATCCGTGCAACGGAGAACATCGTTTAATTATTCAACGACGTGGGTCCACGCGACGGATCTTTACGTGCTGTTTACGCGGAAACGGTCCTTGTCAATTTCTGCTGTAACTCTTTCTGGATGTGGACCGTGCACCAGAGATGCACAGCATGATGATTTAATATGGCTACGACGTGATTTGAATAAAATAGAGAACTCTGTTAATAAAACGGTGAAATTTGATTACTGAAATATTTATTAAATTATATACAGGGTGGTCCATGCAACTGGGCTAAGCTGCAGCTTCAGAACGGTAGAAGATACAGAGAAATTTCATTGAATGGTACATCGTGCAAATATTTTAAGATCGGCTTTATTTTTTTTTTAATCGTAACTATATCTTTTTGTGCGCCAATGGATTAGTTTAAAAGATAATTTAACTTCAGTTTTTTCAACATTGTATTTGGTTCTGTGTACGCTTGAACAGATACGAACAGATATGTATACAGAAACATTGATTGTCACGGTCATTTCATCCGGGGGACCTACAGATTTAGGTGGATTCTTAACCACGATGTGTCAACAGCAACGCAGAAGAACTGAAGACGTTCATCTTATTGTTAGCGCTGACCGTGGCCAGAGTAGCTTACCTTCAACCTGTTGTTTTTTAACTAAATTTATTTATTTCAGTATATCTGTACATTGCAATTATAAATTCTGTGCAACAAACTCACTAATAATCTATTACAATAATATTGAAACTTATTGGCCGGCTCAAAGGCATCTCTAATTGTAAGTTAACAAAAATTTGTCAAATTGGGTACAGATTTTTACCCGATTGTCTCACGTTGTCTAGTTACAAACTACTTAATTAACTCTTACGATATCAAAGTGTCAGGAAAGGTAGACTTCAACCGTTGTTTTCTACGAGGCAACATTTACGTTGATACGCGGAGAACAGCGCGTTCCGTGTGCGCGAGGGTAGCCAGATTTCGTCGGAACCACAATGATTCAATGTACACCGGTTCACAATTACATCCAACGATAGATCACGGCAGCTTTGTTTTTCTCCGGCAACGGAGGACACCGATTAAATAAATTCCTTCGCCCGTAGGAAAGAAGGGAGAACACGTAGACAGGGTCGCACGTGCGCGTCGCGAGCGCGTGCACACGTACACACGTCGGTGGAACAGAAACTGGGGACGTTTTGTAAGTACGTGCACAGGGACCGGTGAAACTAGTGGATGACCAGAAGCATTTTCGGGGTGGCCTCTCTGTGTTCGTTGGCTGACGACAGGAACTCGATAGAATGGCGCCAGCTGCGAAGGGACTCGACTCGACGGCAACTCCCGCGCCGAAACTCCATTATCCTTAATTATAATCGCGTTTAATCGCAAACTCATCCAGCTCCCTTCCATATGCGACGCCGCATCCGCGTACCGCGCCCTTAACTCGGCCCCGTCGAACACAGGGCCTTCTCTTATCAATCTGGAATCAGCCGGCTGCTTTTCCTCGAGCTTCACGCCGGAAAGCTTCTTTGCCCCGCGACCATGGTTATTGCATTACGCTTAACGCTAACGCGAATACAACCGCGCGCTAAATAGGCGGTCACGTGTCCTCTCGCTGTAGCGAGAAATTATACTGTTTAGAGAAATCGTTAGTGCAAATTGATAGCTGCGTGGCGACGACCGCATTCTCTGTGCTGAAATCCGCTTTGCGTTTAGGCTAGAATTTTGTTACGCTCGAGGAACCAACTGTTTCCTTTTAATTAAAGGGGAGAAATGTTGCAGCATTTGATCGACTGAAAGTTGAAGCTATGGTAGTCAGAATGAATGTATCATTACTTTGAAGAGCAGAGTTATGTATTCAGCAACTTTGAAAAACACAGTTCACTTAGATAGAGAAACTCTGCAGACGCACGTCATTATCAGCGTGTCTTTAGATCCTGATGAAACTCGCTGCAATGCTGGCGATACGTCTGAACATAACTCCGTAAGGACACGGCTTACACTTGAAAACCTTTCGCAACTGTCGTCATAACTTGAACAAAATTACATACTTAAGAATTTGAATAATTCTCTTGAAATACTACATTTTATAATCTTTTATGTATTTGAAGTAACTAAGCAGGTGAGTGTACAAGTACTCAATGAATCTTTAACCCGTTGACTATGGAAGACGAATTAATTCGTCTGGTGAACATCGCTCCGCCCTAAACAAGGTTGCAATTTGAAGAAGACGATTTAACATGTCACTTGAGAATGTCTTTGCAATTTACTGGAGACAATTTACCTCGTATTTATTCACTTTAACTACAAACAATAGCTGCTAAACAAAGAATGACTCAGTTAGCAGGTTAACACGTTTCTGACACAGTGAAAACAGACACCACTAGTCAGACGCGACATAACTTTCCCTTTTCTATATAAATCGTAAAGGAAAAAAATGTTTAAGTATTCAGTACTGTAAATGTGTACTTATATGAGTGTTGCAATGTTAAATTTGCTCAGAGTATCGTAAAAATCAATAGTTATTTAATTAAATAAAGTTTGATGCGTCGATGATTGGTGGCCACCATGGCAGTCAACGTGTTGAAGTCCCTTTTTTTGAAGACAGAGCCTCACATGAACAAAAATTATTCAACAATTTCCCTTCATTTTTGCACGCGGAGTCCCCTTTTCTTTGTTTTACCCAAAATTTCGCTATTCCTTGTAGAATAAATTATAATTTCCTGTCGTTAAAAGCACTCTTTGTGTCTGTCGGACAGACGTCAAATTCCTGCTAACATCCAAAGTTGAAAAATGTCACATATTTCACGAACCTGTTTGAAATCTTCCTATTTGCAAGCCTCAGCGGTAGCTTTCACAGAAAGTTTGCAATGGCAGGGCTCGCGTGAACGCGTAATTAATGTTTAATAATTCTCCCGGCTGGTTGGTAGCGCGCTGGAACGCCAAACGCAAATTTCTGAATCCCTCAGCGAGGGGTATTCCCCATGAGAATTACCGTGCCGCGTTATTACGTTTTTCCCAGCGAGCATATTCCTTCGATATTAGGGTTCTACGTCACTTAGCGTAGACGGTAATTATTGCAGGCTGTAATATACCGGAACGTACGATTCGTTTCATCGACCACCCATCTGGCGTGGATGGAAGAGTAATCGTGAGGATTAATAAAAGAAACGTCGAAAACGAGAGTCGTCCAGGGATCGAACGGGACGACGGCAGAATTTTCAGTTGGTTAATGGAATTTTTAACTATTCATCGGACGCTGTGGACCGCCGTGCGTTTCGTTTGGAAAAGCGAGAGCGCACCGGAAGTCGGTAAGTGCAAATTGCACGAGCAGAGGCAAGGGGTGTACCAGGAGATCGAGAGAAGGTGAAAGAGAGAGAGAGAGAGAGAAAGAGAGGGAGAGCGTACGAACTATTCGAAAGGAATGAAACTTAAGTCATTGTCACGGAGGAAGTAGAACTCAAAGAAACTCTAAAGGATCGAGCAAGGAGGGGTGGAATGAAGGGGTAAATGAAGCTCCCTATTTGCAAAGTTCGGGTCGTCGCGGAAAGAGAGCAAGATAAGCTGAAACTTTCATACTCCGGCAATGTGTATGTCCTCCGTTCTAATGATCCCGTGCTCGAAAATTTTATTGATTTATTTTTCTGCCTTTCGGGAAAAGTTGCCGAAGATAGAAGTCGATGGAGAACGCGCATTCATTGGATCTACCGGAAAGTTCAGTCCGCTCGTATGTCTGAAACATTTGTTACGGATAAGACGGCAATATAATGTTCCTTACGATCTATGACCCCCTGTCATTTTTCGGGCAAAGTTTCAACTGTCTTTTTGTACAATTCGCTGGACTTTGAAGACGGATTTGTCTCATTTTGTTTCGTGGAGTGCTGACAGGCCGGTATCAATATACCTGTCTTACGCAGTGTTTCACGAGCTTTCAGGTGGTGTACCTCAAATTTTCCTATCTGTTACAGGGAAGCCAGAAATTGCAGATTTCTGAGGAGGTCCGAGTACCTGTCTCGTATATTAGGTGTCTAAATTAGTATTTTGTTCAATTTCGCCCCAGCAGTATTGCAATCGTCATATTGTTATGTAGATATTCAAATTAAACAACACAAAGTCACTGTTTCGCCTGTAATATAATTTCTGCTGTTTTAAATTTCTATTTGTAAAAGTGAATGCACGAATATTAGTGTCGAAAAGAAATTATCTTGAACTGCTTGTTTCAGTTATCCTAAAAATAGTCTTAATTCTTATTTTAACAGATACAAGTTTCTATCCATGTTATCGAATTAGAAACTGCACTTAATAATTACTGGTGAACTACTAAAATTAATAAATATTCTTTGCACCAATTCTATTCATTCGAATGGTTCTCGTACACTCTGTGCATCATAACAATATCCATTAAAACCGAAAGATATACCACAGAATCCGAACGAAACCCAAATACCTCGACCTCGCGAGTCTCCTTCGGACTAAACCGGCTTGACGGTGCACAGGCCATCCTCTTAGGTTTTCAGTCTCATAGCAATCTTCGTTTCGCGTAAATATCTTGTTTGAAGGAAACGAAGCGGAAAGGGAGAAAGAACGGAGTGTCTCCTTCGGCTTCGAAATTTAATTCCTCTCGAGTCCTCCGCGCCGCCTGCCTCGAAAAACGCCGCTGAAAGGGATTCAATTAAAAGAATCGCCGATGCGTGTTGCCGCATTATCGATCTTCGAATTCCGGCCGTTTCGCTCGGTTAAAACTACCGCATTAATGTCGCCGTAATTCAATTAATTAACCGCAGCTATTACACACGTTCGCGAGCGTGTCAAGCGTTCCACCGTTGCCGAATGATTATTTCCAGTTCTGTGCTCGAACCGCGGCCGAATAAACGGCGAAAATTAAATCTCGTCGAGGAAAAAGGAAAGCCGCGGACCACGGTGTCAGAGAGGAAAGAAACAGGGGCGGCGGCGGGGGTGGAAGAAAGTATTTAGGAAATATAGAGGTAAAATATTTCGAAGTAATTGGCGAAGTAATTACGGGCAACTTTCGTCGGTACGAAAAGCACTAACGAGACAACGTTAACGTGGTCTTGCTAAGTGCCGCAGCTAAAACCACACCCCCTCTAATATTCCCTTTTTCTCCAGTTTTTTCACTGCACCCTGCAAGTAGATCATGCGAGTGATCCCACTATTCACGTACAGGCTGCCTCACGAACCGTGCTACCACCCGCGAGGCTGTTGTTTCACCCGAAACAACGAAACGTGATTTCATACTACAGGTGTAGAGTGGTCACCTTGAAAAGAATCCGGTATTCCGGACGTTGTCGTCGTATGATACAATTGGGCACAGGGGAAGAAGGCGGAAGGAATGTTGGTCTTTTTACGAAAATCAGATTACGGTCCGATCTTTTAGAGAATCACTGATTTTTCAAAGTACGTAGGGCTCCACAGCACGGAAACGCAGCATCAGTGAAAAAGTGGTTAAATATTTTTTATATGAACTGGTAGATAGTAATTATTTAGATTCTTACATAATTTTGTTTTGTGGGAACAAACCACCGCCGCTTATAGATATAAAAGATAATATGAATGGATGATAGATATAACTTTTTACTTTAATTGTTATTTATCCCCCAATATCAGTGTTACGGCTTGCATATCAGCTGTGCGCTAGTGTACTGCTTATTGTGTAAAATACGGTTCATCAATATGAAACTAATAATATGTTCTCAAGCAACAATGAAGATCACGTAGAACGCAACAGGTATCGCTGATGAGATGTTAGACACTGTAAACACTATATATCGTTAAGTGAAGCTATCAATGCATGTCATCAGCCCTGTAGACACATGTAAAGTGACTTCCAACAATTTCGGGAACTTAGAAGATCAGAGGGGAACAAGGAGCAATAAAAAACCACCCTCCTACCACACATTATTAACACGTTGACAGCCACAGTGAGAACAGCCATCTGTAGTCAGACACCATATAAATTCCTCTTTTCTATATGAGTCGTAAAGGAAAAAAATGTGTAATTACTCAATATTATACACAACCTCCTATATTAGTGTTGCAATATTACAATTTGTTCAGATTATAATAAAAATCAATAGATATTTAATTAAGTAAAACTTCGAGCGCCGGTTGCCAGTGACCACCATGGTACTCAACTTGTTAATATTATTTAAATGTACTGTTCACGAAATTAAGCAGGCACAAAAATTTCAGTTTATTTAGTATATTTTTGAGTACGCGGAAAGATGAAAGTCTCCGTCGCATGGTCTGCATCAGAAGCAAAAAAATTTATGTTACATATAGAATGAATTAGTTTTTCCTTTGAGACGCAGGATTCACGAAGCGCTTTAAAGGACGCATTTGCAATTAAAGGATTTCTCTGTCGGCGAAAAAATTCTCATTAACATTTTTCTCAGGTTTTCCGTGTACGAAAACGAAGCTTCTCCTTTGCGTGCTGGTTTATCGGATTGAAAATTCCTACCTACAGGAAATTCGTTAAAAAAACTCGCGGTATGGTGAAGGGAAGGAAATTACCTCGACGATTAATTCATTTATGCAAACATCTTTCCTCTGCTGGGAGCCACGCTACTGAAACAACACAGCTTTCCTTTCGATCCGTATCGTTTTTCACGATCAAAAAAAGAAATAATAAAAAGGAAGGTTAAGAACGGCGACACGTGGAAGAAATTTTCAAATAAACGATGGGAACGTGTAATGAATGGCAGTTAGCTGCCGGGTAACGTTATAAATAATAGAAAGCCGGGATAAGTTTCTGTGCTCTTAGCGTGTTGCGGTCCCTCGCGTAAAGGAGGCCGCAGGATAAGAGGCTGCTTTTAAGGACATAAAATACCTAGACACGTAAGAATACCTGCGCGCCTCCATCTTACACATGTGACCGTGCTACTTACCCTCTCCACAACGCTACTTTTCTCTTCCCAGGAGAATTTCGTAAGTGGATCACCGAGGGGCCATTCGATCGGAGAATCGATCGAATCGATCGTTCGCCGAACCTACGGCCGCCGGCGCCATCTTATTAAATGCAAGCCGCTTCGCAATTCCAGGATAGTCTTTCAAACATGCACTAAACCGCTATATTTCTTAGAAGAAATAGTTTAATCAAAATAGGCTTGACTTGATCTTACACGTGTATGTATATCAAGAATTTTGGGACTGATGAACCTCATTTTTGTGAAGATTCCTCATTTTTGGAATTAATGAATTCTTTCCAATTACTGTCTTTATTTCTTGCTCGCTTTGGCAGATTTTTCTGTTTAATCATGTCACTATGGCAGTGCCTGGTAAAAAATCGATAACACCTTACAGTCGAACGGGTTGTATATTTTTTCCATATGAAGAATAAAATTTGATCATGTTTATAAGTATCAACATAATATTTAGGGCTATAGACAGACAATGGAAGTGGAACCTTGTAGATTCAAAAATGGATGAAGGGACTCATTTACTTGTTACATAATTAGACGTTTGGCCCAAGGCTACAATTACACTCGGGTTGGTGGGAATCGGAGATATACAAGGGTTCATCATCCGGTATTACGTCGTTTCATGAGCTTATGCTACGTTGATCATCAATTTCGAGAGATGGATGATGGTCAAGTTTGTTTTTCTTTGTATGTAACTCCCTTATTAACTGCTATCGAAACTAATCAATAGCATCGATTTAATGAGGATGTCTGTCAGGCAAATAGAAGCTTAAGTGGACGCCACCGCAATGGATCACATACAATTTGTATACATAATTATACAATTATAAAGTAAAATGCAGTTTGAAATTCCTCCTGGAGGATTTGGACCCGTGCGCAAAAAGGTACGCTTCGTAGCAACTTAGTGCCTAGCCGACTGTTTCATGCTCTCACATAAACTCAGTTGTTACAGTGGAGTAGATAAACCTTATCAAAACTTTAACATTAAATTTCTCGTAAACTATAAACCGTCTACGCTTAAAACCATATATCAATACCTGCGGTATCTCAATATCTACCTGCGTGCAAAAGGTCTTCGATTAACTCGCGCTACATCGACAGATCTCTCCTTGGAGTGCAAGAAAATTGTAGATAGAAAAGAGGAAACTAATTAGCGTACTGTGGTGGACCAGTAGACAATAATTGCTAGTTGAACTTGCAGTCTACGCAGAACTAAACAAAGTAGGGGTGCGTCAGAACAAAGCATTTGATTTCAAGAGCTTGCGTGACCTTGAAGTGCAGGTCCAATCAGTCTCCACAGTAGTCAGCCAAGGCTAAATAACCCTGTCACGTGCGTGAGTAAGATGTCCCCAGACAACGCAACGTTTCTACTGAAACTTAGAACAGAATTATGATACGTATCCATTTTCGTAATCTTGACGTGGAACTGTTCAGAGTGGGGACAACAAAATGGCCGAAAGGAGCAGCGACACGTGGATATAACGGTGGACGGTGCGCTGCGACGCCTCTTAGTTCGCATGATTTTTTCAAGGGCACTTTGTGCGGCCAGGCATTCCAGCAAATCGTTCCTCCGGCAATTGCACGCCGCAAAGAGCACACAATGCCTTGAAAGCAGACGCATCAGAAATTCTTCGGGGCCATTTTTCGAGATCCCAATAATATTTCAGGCTTCTCCTCTAAAAGCACCACTCTCTCACTCTCTCCCTCACACACTCTCTGTCTTATCTCTCTCACGACCTCCTTTCACTTCCAACAAGTTCGTCGGGTGTTTCGCAGAGGCTGAATAACCAACGGGTAACGACGTATGTAAGGAGGAGGACTCGCGCTCGTAAAGCCCACGATATTAGTTTGATGTTTTACAAGGAAACATACTTCCCGTCTTATGATGAAATTATGCCCGAACCCCTGGCAGCCATCAGCGTTTCTTAATTAAACACCGCCTGCCTGGTCGTGTTTCGCGGAAGGGGAGGCGGAAGAAAAAACCGTCGATTCGTTGGCCTAGCGAACGCGTTAACGAACCTCCGGCAACACGCCCACTACCTTTCGTCGGTCACTTTTCCTCGTTTTCCGGAAAATTGCGGCCTGTCGACCCGCTGCGAGGCCTGTGCAACGCGTAAATTGTTCGTAGGAGGAATTCTAATTCTACTGTTTCACTTTAATTTTCTCATTAACCTGTTAATTGGGGAAGACGAGTTGACTCGTGAAAATTCTTCCGTTATAAACAAGGCGCCTGTTAGTCGGCTTCAGAGTGTTTATTAATGAATATTTAAATCCGTTCATTGGAGAAGACGATTTAATGTATAATTTGAAAATGTTTCTGCAGTGGACAAGGCGATTTGCAATTTCTTTATTTTTAATTACAAATAATAGGTATTTGTGGATAAGGAATCACCCAGTTAACGGGTTAAATTACAACCCTCTGAAATTAGAAATAATTTAGTAAAAACATAGCAAGTGTTAGACGTAGAGAAAATTTCAGGAATATTGGAAGATTCTGATATCATCAGATTATGTTGAAACTTCGACAGTCGCTACGTTAACGTCGTCGATATTCGGTTAATTAACGTTGATTCAATGAGAAAGCTTTAACTATCGACGTGGAAAAATGTCTGTTTGTACATTTATAATTTTTCATTACAAATTTTTAATGCTTTCTGTCATTCTCGGTACGTCATATTCGAATGTGAAGCCGTCAGATTTTTCTGTGACGTTCGATTCTATGAAGAAGTTGCAGTGTCATCGTTGAGCGATCGGTGTTTTTCAAATTTCTCTCCGGATTTATTTGATGGAGGAACGGTTTCAGATGATAACATTCGACTTCGCCCCCTTTTTACGTGAAAAGCTCTTTTATATCGAAGTCACTTTTGACAGGGGAGCCAAGGTCAATTTAATAGAGCGTAACAAATTGTCCTAGCAACTTTATCGAACTGTCGTTCCACCCAATGCATGTTCACGGGGCTCGTGTATTAATCTTGAAACTGCCGGCAATATCGATCAACTGTTTTGTCTCATTTCACGTGAATCTCTATTGAAAACATTATCGTCTCTCGCAGGATTTTTGGGTTTACCAGCGCCCATAAATTTGTATCTAGCAAAGCAGAATCCTTTTACACTGAAGCTTATTTGCTTTTCCAATATTAACCACGCACCGCAGGGATTTCCATTAGGTTTGCTTGATGTAATAATACTTTAATCGAAACTGTAAATGTGGCAAATGACAATTCATGACACAGCCATTGTTTCATTTCACATTGACCAATTGGATAACCTCCTACACAGTCGGCAGAAAGTGTTTGCAAGCATAAAAATGTAATTAAAAATATTTTTTAAAAGCAATGGCATATTTTTTATATAATATTTGATAATTAATCAAATTCACATGTTCGATTATACAAATTGACGGCGATAAAGGTTGAAATTAAATGGATGTCGCTTGTAAAATTACAATAAATTATAGTTTAACCCGGGATATTCTGTTTTCTTCTGAATTTATTAAAAATTGTTGTATCTTTTAACATACTACCAGAATAATACATAAAAATGTTGGGGAATGGTAATGTTTCTGTACATAATCAATTTATTAAGAATTCTGGTATCCGTCAATCCGTTGTGTGTCACAGTGAAAACAGACATGCCCAGCCAGACACGCTACAATATTCTATTTAAGTATAAATGACAAAGAAAAGAATGTTTAACTACTCTAACATGTATTTGTTATTTTATATTATTGTTACAATATCAATATTGACTGGAAAAGTGCAATTATTTCCAATTGTTTAAATAAATTATTTGAGTCATCGATGACCTGTGACAAGCAACCTGATAAAACATCATCAGACTAACCAAAATAATTCTTAAAAATCTGTTTACATGTACAAAATTAAAATTTCCTCCGTATTAGCAATAGATATAAGAATCCCCTTTATTGCATTTTTCTCAAGTTAGTAACAATTCTGGTATCTTTGAATATATCAACAGGCCTATTAAAATAAATTCTAAAAAATTTTCTACCTACACAAACATGCCACTCGTCTCTGTATAAATTAATAATAAATGGAAGAATTTTCGATTCGTATTTCTTTCTCAATTTATTAAAAATTCTTATGTCCCTTAGAACTACAACAGACCAATAAAAATGATTCTAAAAACTCTTTCATGCACACAAGTTAAGACTGTCTATCTGCAATAAAAAATAGAACAATTCTCGTTGTCGTATTTTCTTTCAATTTACTAAAAATTTCAGTTCACCCAACTTACTTCTTATATCTCGCGAAATATAGTCAGGTCGATCAAAATAAATTCTTAAAACTTTCCTATAGCCACAAGAATGGAAATCTTCCCTATAAAATCAGTGAACAGAAGAATTTTCATTATCGTATTTTTCCTCAATATTCTAAAAATCTGAATTTACTCAATTTACTTTTGGCATCCCTAAAAAATATTGCCAAACCAATGAGAAAAGTTTCCAAAGACAACCAGTGCCCATAGAAGCGAAAGTTTCCTCCGTATGCTCAATAATCAAAGTAATTGACGTGGCCAACTGTTACTGGTGTCTGGAAAGGAGAATCGGGGTGTCCAGCAACGAAACAGTAATTCATATTCACGGCGATGGGGAACGGACATTTTGCGTGCCGCAACACCATACCGTGTTAATGGTCGCGGCCATAACTTTCCTCCGTTTTGATTAGTGAACCTCCTAACGCTCGTTATCTATTGCTTCCGTCCATTGGCCGTTCGCCTTTTCACGGACACATTGTTTCGCCGGCGGTGTAACCGTACGACCTCCGAGGCGAATGATAAGAGAAAGATAGGGACCGACGAACGAGCCCACCGGAAATTATGGTTTTTCGTAAAACTCTCGCGAGATTGCGCCCGGAGAGACTCCACTTAACGATACTTTACGTGTCCTGCCCGATTTAGTTTGCCCTAACTTCCTACATACCCCCTTCCTCTTTTTCTCTTATCAGCCTCCACGCTTCCTTTTTACGTTTGCTTCGACGTCCACCCCTCGAATTCTTCCCCTGGCCGCTCGAAACTGTTTTTATTTCGTTTTCAGACAACAGTAGAAAAATCCTGAAAATTCTGGAACGTCGAGGATAGAGTGACAGAGTTCCAACGGATGTTTATTTAATCGCATCACGTAGTTTGGAACAATTTCTTTTGTTTTTAGTATTCTCTGTGTTTTCACGAGTTCTCCGTTTTTTTACGGTTGGGGAAGGATCGATTATAGAGGTTGACTTTCCTCTGGCCGAAACGAACGGTCACGATCCCCTTAAAACACCTTTTTAACCAGCCCCCGCGTTCTCCCCTTCGAGGCCATGCATCACAGTTAACACACGATATCGCCGTGAATCGTTTCCAATCAATTTCAGAGCAATCTAAAAGCTGCTCTCTAATTCAGCCCACGCGGTTTCTCTCCTCATCATTTCCCCGACTCCTCCACCTATACACTATCGTTCAAAAGTTTTCAACCTCTTCAGGAACACTGACACGTACGTGCACCTTAGTTTGTTTTATTTCAAAAATTGTTGGTGAAAAACCTTAACGCGTTGGCTGCCACAAGGATCACCAGTGACCAGGTGCTTCAAATTTTGTTTCTTCAACTAACTACGGATTTTTATTATATTTTGAGTAAATTTAACGTTGCAACACTAATGTAAGTATGCATACAGAATATTTAAACAGTTTTTTCTTCGCGATTTGTATTGAAAAGAGAAATGTATACTGCGTCTGACTAGCAATGGATATTTCTACTATGGCATTCAACGTGTTAACATTCATGTCTAGATTATGTTTTTCAGAGAAGTGTTTATAACTTTTCGTTTTCCGCCTATTAACATTGAATTCATATTTGAATTAATATAATTGAAACGAATTGTGTCATACGTTTCCAACTTAAATGAGTTAATCCCTGAAAATTGTAACCAGAGAAAGGATGAGATTTATGTTCGAGTCGCTGATCCTCGCCATTTACATAATTATAATTACTTTGTGAATGTAACTTGTATGACATTCGCATTAAAAAAGGTGATTAACAAGTTGCTGGCGTGGTGGTCATCGGTGACCGACACCTCAAATTTTGGTACATTAAATAACCAATAATTCTGATAAAATTTTGGGTTAATGTTAATATTACAATAATAATATAAAGTGATACGTTCAAATAGTAAAACAATCTTTTCCACCACGGTTTATATTTAATACGTTCCCTGCCACGTGTACCGTTTTCGGTACACTCATAAATTTTAATTTGATCACGTAACTACCAACCCTTATGAAATTTTGAGTAACATTCACGTTAAAATGATAGTAGAAATCGAAAGTGCACTATCAAATAAATCAATATTTGTACAATCAACAACGTGTATTAATAAATAGCAATTTTCGTATGACAGTTTCCATTGCAGCATTTAACGTGTTAAGAATTATCTCGTTTAGGTCGAGTAATGTATTTTTAGATGTTGAAAAATTTGACGAATGGGTACAGTGAATTATAAAACCTGATTTTTTATTCCTTGTGCCGTAAGGTTCATTAATTTACCTCTAGCGATTTAATAATTATGAATTTATTAGTAGTATAATTTTTCAAGCGTTCCTAATACCACCCTTTCCTCTTCTCTAAGAAACAGGAGATTAATTTACATTCTTCGTTCAAAATTAGACAACAACTTATTTCTTACATCTATTATTTCATTTTTACTTTTATCCTATTGAATTATTTCAGTATATTTCCTGTACATATCTACGCTCTCTTTGTACATGTACGTTTCATGAATGACATCTGCCTTCATAATTACATTCAAACATTTTCTGTTCTCTTTCTGTACTACTGCCTTTGTGTATGAACGACCAAACCTCGCAAATTATAAATTACATTTCTTATATGAAACTTAAACACAATAAATCTCTTTTGTGCTCCCGTAATAAAGTTTACGTCAAACTTAAACATTTTATACGTTTCCTACAGTTCAAAAGTCACGTTGAAACAGTGATTAGCCATTCATTCTATCGCGTTACGTCATTTCTGTAGAAATTGGCAAACAAAAGGGGCAGAATTTTCGAGGAAACCCGAACGAAGCTCTCCTTTCCGTCTCATCGACGTTTCCGTTAGAAATTTATGTAACTTTCTTCTCGCCATTTTGCTTTACGAAAGCCTGTGTACGCATCGATTCGATTTTTACGAAGATTCTTTCGTAGCAAGGAGTAAATAACGTGGTCATGTTGAAACTTTTGGTGGTCAGTATAAAAGGAAATGGAGGGGTCGACGAAGTGGCCAGCGTAATCACACGTATCTCGAAAGACAGGACGAGTTCGAGGGATCGTCTCGAAGCGTAAGGGTCGACCATCACGCGATCCACTTCCTCTGCGGAAACCCTTTAACGGTTTAGATCATGCGAGTTTCGCGGAAACGCCAAGGTGTTTCGTAGGTAGTCCTCTTTAATGTGTTCTCCGTTCGTAGCAGATCGTCCATTAATACATTTCCCCATGGGTCATCCATGCATCATTTATAATTTCATCAAATATTAGGTCGGTGCACATGAAATTTCCAGGTTTTTATGTTAACGATTAAATTGCTATACTTTTTAGAAGAAATCATGTAATTAGAATCAGCTTCGATAGATTCGATGAATTTTTATCAATAATTTTACAGCTGATGAATTCTAGTTTCTTTTTAACTGCTGATTTTTGGAATTGAGAAATTTTTCAATGACTGTTTTTACTTGTCGCTCGTTTTGTAAAATTCTTCTGTTTAATACTTAAAACGATGCGAAATTCACTCCGATTTATGTCAACTTTGATCTAGTTTTAAAAATCTCATTTTTTATCAAACTGAGCGGTACTTTTATCCATATTTTTGCTGAATAAAATAAATATGTTTCTGAAATGTTTTGTATAATTTAGATTTTTTAAATTATATGGATTTTGTAAATAAATATGTGAGAGAGTACTTGATCTACTTAACGTATTACTTCTTCCCATACTTCATTGAATAAAATGAGTAGAATTCTGAAATCTTTTGGATTACGTAGACTCTAAAAATTATCCAGTTTATATAAAATTGTTTCGGCCTGCCCGATTAATAGCTGGATTTTCTACTGTGGTACAGAGTTCGAACATGTTCTGTGTCACAGTGAAAAATTCAGTAGCTACATAATCATACGAAAACGGCTTCTGATAAATATACAGCGTTGAAGATATAAATATTCAATTCTTTAATGATATACTTCTTATTCTGTGCTATTGTTGTAGCATTAATGTTACTGAAAATATTATAAGTAGACTGCATTTAAATATGCAATTCAGCATATTTAAATATGTGGAAGATGCACATTCCACACAGTGAATAAAATAAGAAATAAATTTTGTAACTACATTAAAATAAATATTATTTAAGTCTCAGACTGTATGTTTGCATAAACATCCTCAGTTTACTTATAAGGGTTCGATAATAATTTAATTTGTCTAAGTAACTGATGCGTCTTATGAAATTTCGAAAAGCACTTACATTGTTACAATAATATAAAATACATGTTATACGTTTGAGTGGTTAAAAACTTTTTTACTTCAGGATTTATATTCAAAACAACAAATTATAAAGTGTCTGACCAGATGTGGCAGTTTTCACTGCGGTACTAACGTGTTAATGTGTAATAATATCCAACAGTTTCTGGCCTGATCGTCTTTATACAATGGGCTGAAAAGAAGACTTCATACAATTTTTATGGAGGAATGAAAGTGTTAATAAAGTGCCGTGATAAATGTGTTTAAATACAGGAAGACTATATTGATAAATAAAAAAGTTTTTTTACTGTTTCTTCTGCCAGACAGTGTTAGGCCAGCAATTTCTGAAACGTGCTACGTTCACAGTACGATGAATCAGATGTAGGTGAGGTTAGTGTTTTACACAGGTGTTCATCGAGTAAGTAAATAATAAGTATTAAATAATGGTACAATAGTCTAGTATAAAGAAGTATGTGATGAATAGCCTAGTATTATAATAATCTTAAGAAAGTAGAGTCTTTTCGAAAAGGTGAACAACGAGCGTATTTATTATTTAACCTACACAAACACAACTGGATGAATCTCAGTGTAAGAATGATCATCTGTGTGTCTGCCCTGGGAATAGTGATAACAGACAATAAAGTAGAAATAGGTAAAGCTTTAGTTTCATAATCGGAAATCAAGGTATAGTAAAGCTATCAAAATGGCTTTTGTAGCATTATTATTCTTCATATTTTTATATTTTTCATTTTTATTCAAATACACATTAATTTTTCAGTGATTTGAATATTTCCTAAACATATTCAGTATTAGATATTTTTCAACGTAAGTATAAAGCTTATTGCATGAATAAAATTCCTCATAAAAATTATAATTTTTAAGAGGAATATATAAAATTATTTGATGGTGTCTGTGTGAAATTTGATGATACTTAATGGGAAATTAATTATTTCAATGGATTTCATAACCGTGTCTTATTGCCTCTGTTCGAGAATCGTCTTGCAATGATAAAACACGAATCGTGCATTCGACTTCCAATACGTCGGTCTAATGCGGAACTGATATCCGTCAACAGAGTTTAATAACGTTCACCGGTGCCTGGAATTTCACTCGTTGAAAGATTTTCCGATTGAAAAGCCGCGAGAATCGTGGCAAATTCCGCCGCGGAATACACCGCCATGTACGCGCGACTTCAAACCAGCTATTTTTCATTCAATCTTTCCCTGATTGATATTCGTAATGTAACGCCAAATAAAACGCTTAATGAGAAAATTCTGACAGCGACAAACATAGGAAAAATAAATTAAAAACATGCAGAGTACGTATATTTCAGTTGTCGATACAACCACCAGGTGAATATCGAATTTTCACATAAAAGTAATTGTTATTACATTATTATTAAAATAAACAATTACGAGTAGAAAATAACTTTTCCATAATTCCGATTATTTCAATCAACACGTTGAATGCCACGGCGGTCACCAGTGACCGGCACTTCAAATACAGTTTAATTAAATAACTATTAATAAATAACTATTTATTATTACACAATCCTGAGCAATTTTCACGTTGTAACATTAATTTCAGAACATAAAAACACGACTGTATACCCGAATATTTTTTTTCTTTAGGATTTACATTAAAAGAAGTATATGACATTGCGTCTGACCAACTACGGCTGTTTTCACTGTGGCGAACAATCACCGTGTTAAAAACAATCCTTCTTTATTTATTATTCAATGTACATGTCTTATCTGATTTATAATTTAAACTAAAATGTCCTATCGAACTTATTGCTTTGTTACCTCACATTTTATTCCTTTTTATTACATGTTCTAGATTTAATTAAATTCCTTTTTCTATTATCTATAAAAATTCCTTTTTCTACTATCTATAAAATTGTTCTTTGTTACCTCATAACGAATATTCGCCTTACAATCGACTGATTAAAATCGAATGATGATAATCTAAATGATACAAATCTTCCAATTCTTCAAGGAAAGTACAAAAAAATTGTTCATCATTAATCATTGATAATCCCTCTTCAATTTTGATATTTAGTTTCGTATCTTTTTTCGTGTATGATTTTTCATTCATTTGCTAATTATTCTAATTATTCTAATCTCTTTCCCAATTGGACCACCAATGACAGGACACATTGAATTTCCCTTGTACTTTTCCTTCCTCCTTTCTCACATTATTGACATTCCTCGCGAGAGACTTCCCCGGAAGAACTCTCTGAATCCCCCAGAAGATCCTGAAAGTTGCTCCGCAGCAAGGATCATCGGTACTTTCAAAGAGTTTTCAATCACAGCCAGCGGAGAACAGCGTTCTGCAGCTAAACGAGCAGAATCTCCGACGGAAGTTGATGTGTAGCCTAGGCAGAGAAAGCGACAGAGTCCTGCTGTAATCACTTCGAAGTGGGCTGTTCCAGCGGAGGAGCCGGTGTGTGGAAGGCGTTTGCTTTCCTCGGCATTCTCGGGCCGCCGAAGGCATCGTTCATCCCCCCGCGAGCACACCCCCGGGGGAGTTTACGTATGCCGGACGCAGTTCCTCGCCGATTCATCAAACGGTCCTCCTCTCCTTATCGTTCCTCGCCACTTAAGAAAAGAGCTCCATAACCCCGCCGGAGAAGAAAGAATCGGGGTTGCACGGGGGGGTTGGAAGGGGTTGAAGACGACCTCGAAGGAGGTGTCTACGTGAGAGTAGCCGGAGATTGGAGTCTGTCACTAAGCCAACTATCGGCTCGCCTCTCACGTGTTTCGTCCTCGATGCTAGACACTCTGTCCGTGCTGAACCCTACCTCCTTCTCTTTCTCTACCCATCCTTCGATCTGTCTCTCCTTCTTCCACCTTGCTCTTCATCCCCTTCTTCTTTCCGGCTACATAGAAAATTGCCGTGGAGACGTGGAACGCGCTGAAACTTGTCCAGATAGAACGAGACCATCGACACGAGAGCTTATTGCCTAACGGCGGCTCTTTTTCTGCTAGCACCGTTTGCTTTCGACGTGTCTCTCCGTGCCCTAGAAACTCCCGCAGAGATTTCAACTTTCTGCCGGGTTCCAGCAATTATTGTGAACGTGTCGGAGGGGGTACCTGGTGTCTGCTTTCGGAACGTGACGACAAATCGTTATTATTTAAACATTCTAGACGGTGGATAGATAATGCTCTGAGCTACTGTACAGGACATAAGGAAAGTAATGATCATGGCTCCCAGGGGTGAATTTACGCGTCATGATCGGGGGACATTATTTACTTTTTAGTTTAATTGACTTTATAAATCTGTGTACCAGTGTTATTATTATCTTAATCTGTTAAAGCAAGCAGAAGGAGAGTTTTATAGCACTATAGAGGACACACCTTGCTCTCAAACAAAGGATTTTTTTAATTCTACTCCTCGTGATCAAGGGTTGTTACTGATCAGCGTCTGCTGGTTTCAGAAGCAGAGCAAACTCGACCATAGAGTCAACTTGTAATAGCATTGTCACCTGGTCTAACAATCCATTCATATAGCTCGGACTAGTATAGTCGAAATAAGTAGTATCGCGGTTAAAACGTGTTTTTTCTTTTCTCACGAGAGGGTGGTTTTTAGAGATAATCCTTTCGATAGTGTCGGTATACTGCATGCAAAAGCTCTGAAATTCGAATAATCCTTGCGATTAAAGACGAGTTAAGAGCATACGCTTTATTATCCTGATCTTACAATTTTTTTATTATTATTATTGTTGCTATGGCTATTTTTAAACCTTTTAAATTTATAATATCTCAGTTAGAAGAATTATCACAACCATTAAGTTACTTACTGTTGCTTCTACTGTTAGAACAATTCCTTAACATTTGTATCTTTAAGGGATCCAAGCGTAGGCCAGTGAATAAAGGGATGAAATTCATTCAGATTGTTATAAAGTTAATAAAAATTATTACAAAACTCGTTAAAGCTAAAAAAACTGTATTATTGAAAATTAATGGAAACATTGTGCAAAATTCAGCCAATGAATATTTCTTGTTATGGATAAATGAAAAAAAATACAAAACTTTAAGAAATTGATTAAGTTAGCACTAACCATGCAAAATGTTTATTTTTTTGTATTTCTTAGTGTTCATGACAATAAATAACGATTAATATGAAATCTGTTGTTATGGGTTCACTTATGCTCTTTATTGTATGTATATACACCTACGACCGGACCCTCAGTATCCCACGTCTGAGGAACGAGCCTGCTAGGTAGCCTTGCCGACGAGTCCACTAGCAACCCCCGGACGAAACGCTCTTTCCCCTTTCTTCCTTCCTCTCTTCTCGCAATTTCCTCCACAGCGTACCCGCCACAATTACTTCTTTTTCGATTTTACTTCGCTTTCAATTTTTCTCTTAAGCTTGCCAAGTTTTCCACAACCGTCTCACCTTTTCGATACCCAGCGAATGTCTCAACGAACGATCCAAGGTGGCTCGAAGTTTTTGATGAAGAGTAATGCATAGGATGCGCACCGGGCGTCGCACGATTATAGTCACCGTGCGGCTTCGGGGGTTGTGAATGCTGGAAACAGCGTTCACTTTCAGGGTTTGCACTGCCCCCCAGGGTACATATTGTCAGTTCTAATGTCAGTGCTCGCAACTTGTAGACTCTGTAATTTCCGGCTGCCACTCGACCTGTTCTTATTTCCCGTCACGTTCGCCAACCGCCGTCGCTTTTCTCGCCAGCCCTCACTCGTCCTTCTGGTGTAATGGAGCCGAGGAACAGATAATTACCCCCTTGGCCCTCTTTGGCCCGAAAGAATTGCACCGTCCGCCTCCTCGCCTCCCCGGAGAATTCCGGCGAGCTGTTTTCCGTTTCTCGAGGCCGACGAAATGGAAACCCAGAACGCACCTCGCATCCCGTAATTTTGAACAGAAGAATCTTCGACCCCCTCTACGTGCGGCTTTTTAATAATTAACACGCTCGTACCACGTTTGAAAGGAATTTAATATGGTTCTTTCGGGTGTCCTTTCTCTCGGCTGGTTAACAATGGAACAGCAGCGGGAATTAATTAATTTTCATGGTGTTTCACGTTAATTCCGTGCATGTTTTCTATTCTGCCGACGGCGGAGCCAGAAAACTGCAGCCAATCGGCGAATCGGCAGAAACTCATGAACTCCCTCGAAACGCGCGGCCGTACTTTTGAACGAAAAAATACGGCCATTCTGGTGGGCGAAAATATTCATTTTTTTTTTCATAACGATTCATGGGAAAAAGTGAGATGCTTCATTAATACCCGCACGTATGGTTTCGAGTATAGGCCAGGACAAATATAATCGAGTTGTCGAGAAGCCGGATGAAAAACGATCCGGCAGGTCGGAACAATAGCTGGCAACGTGCGAACGTAAAATGTATCGAGAGCTGGAGAATTCCTTGCGAAAAGGATCTGTTATTGAAATATAAATATTTTATTGTTCCTTTGAGGCTATCCGCAGCGCCTTTCGCGAACTCGCGAGAAATTTTTTAAATAATTCAACGGTTTATCGAACGAATGAACGGACGCCGTCGGGCGTAAGACATTTATGACACTTCCATTTGGGAATATTGATGAACCTGTCGACGTGGTTCCATTTGTGCATCGGCAGACTCGTCAGCCTCTATAAATTTACTCGTGGCCACTACCCCCGAAATTTTGTATCATTTCGCATCGTACAGCTGGCAACGTAAACCGTTAATTCGTACTCGCCCGACAATAAAATAGAAGTCTTCAAAATTATCCTATTTTTTCTACACCATCTTCAATTTTTTCAGAACCGCTTCTTACAGTATGTTTCTTACCTTAAATTTTCTTTCTATAGTTAATTTGTTGTTCATCATTTAATAACCAACGGAAAGTGTGTCAAAAGAAAGTAATATCAGGATTATGTGATTTTAGTACGCTTTCAATACAGAGAAGAAACGTTTATGCAATTTTCACATCAGTAATATTTATGGCGAAGAAACTTTGAACATGGAAAATTGACATGTTATTCTCCTCGTACAAGTTCATTATCCGCTTGAATTATTTATTCCAACGAGTTTTTCCTGCATGTGGAGTACAAAAGTATTTTATTTGGCTCGTTTATTTCGTTTCAATATCGATTTGACGATAGATAGACAGCTATAGGGTTCTGCATAAAAAAAATGGAAGGTGATGTTGATACGTACGCGGTTCCATGAACCACATATGGATCCGACTATTTTCGTATAACATGAAAACGCAATAAACAACTGATGCATCATGTTACAATGCTCTCAATAAGCTTCGATATTTACTTCGATATGCCTTTATGGCTTCTTTCGAAGAGTAAATTTATTAATACGATAAGCACCACGTGTACCACCGGTGACCCACGTACCATTTTTTATTTCGTCAAATAACTGACAACCCCAGCGAAATTTTAAGTTACGTCTATGTTACAATGATAGTACAAAATAAGAAGTATATTATCAAATAAACAAATATTTATATATCAGCGATACATTTTAATAAAAACGTATTTTCGCATGTCTGAGTAGTAGCGGAATTTTCCACTGCGGCGCTCAACGTGTTAATTAAATAATTATTGATTTTGACAATATTCTCAGCGAATTTTATATTGCAAGATTATCATAGAAAGGCACGTATACGATTGAACACTTAAACATTTTCTTTCTCTGTGATTTACAATCAAAACAGCAATTTATGTCGTGTCTGGTCAGGAATGGCTGTATCCACTGTGGCAGCCAACCTGTTAAAAACCTAGAACTATGGTCGGTAATAAGATGTTGATGCGACCTTAAATTAAATATGAAAAAAAAATTCTGATCGGGACGGTAACATCTAAATAATAAGGGTTACGATAACAATTATGCTGTACATTGTCAGAATTCAGTAAAATATCACAGTTAACGATGAATTCGTTTTCCCTAGCGTTGAATAGAACCCACGGATTCTAATTCGTGAAAATCGGCGAAATTCACGCGACAGCCTCGGTTTAAACCTGCAATCTTGATAGGTCGACGAATTCCCCCTCGGCTTCTGGACATTCTCAGCTTGCGTTAATTGCGAACTTGCAATTAACTCGAGAGGGGCCCTTCTCGCGTTTTTTTCGTCCCGTTTCTGCGAAATTTCCACGGCCGAGAACTCGCAGGCCACCGCGTACGGCTTCAGCGCGAGACGTTGATTATTTCTGCAGCCTCCGCGCGCGCTCGCGGTTGTTCCTTTTCTCGACGCGGGAATAAAACGTTGGAAATTCGGGGATCGAACGCGAGATATCGAACGCTCCTCCGGTTCGAGGGAAATCGCGGGCTCTCGATAAGGCGGTTAGCATAAAACAACCGCTTTATCGGGATTGGCAACCCCCCGCCGCCCCCGCGGCTCCTTTTCCCCGGCAAAAATTTGTAATCTGCCCAATAAAAATGAAGCATGCCCCCTTTCGCGGGACGATCGGTGAAATATGGGCCAATAATGCGATCGTCTATCATGTCACGGCGTTGCATTGATACGACGTATCTGCCGGCGTGATAGAGCGCAGACGAGAAACGAATTTCCCCGGTAATCGTTCAACAAATTTCCCGTTTCACGGCCGGGCCCGTATAATTTATTCGAATTTCACCGCACCTGGAAATCTTCATTCTCGTCTTCGGAATCTTCCCTCCTCACGCTCTATCGACAAGCTATCGACACGGCCATTTCGCCGGCGCGTTTCGCAGGAGCAGATTGCGGAACAAGCGTTGAACGTTTTCAAACGCGTCGAGCGGAGACTGATTTCAATTTTACAACCTCCGGATGACAAATTTGAAATTTACGTTGTCAGCTGTCACAGAAGCGGTAGTCTACGATAGGGAAATTTGGTATGATTTCATATTTTTTTCAATGGACATTGAACCACCTATTGGTTGTTGTTAGGGTAGGTAGTAAGGAATTTAGTTGATTTATGGCATGATCGACTGACGTTGCAACACATAGTACAAGCATTATTCAATCGGATGTGAAAAACAGTAATTAACGCTCTGATGGTCGCTGTCATGTATACGTGATTATATTCATTCGAATAACGCCAGTGCGAATCAAACAAATATTTTAAATAATATAATAAATATATAAAGCACTAATAAAGTAAATTTTGTAGAATATTCAATACAAAGACAATAATGTGAAATGTTTAGTTACTTGAGAATTCTTGCAAAAATATAGAATAATAATTACTGTTCGCAAAATGTCCGGGATTCATGGCTGGATTGCCTAACTGGTCTACTCGTCCTACCTGAAAGGGTAAATCAACCCTCCCCTTTAAAAATGTTTAAACTGAATAAACTTATATTAATATTTACCGTATGAGCCGCTCGGAAGCCAAATTGATCAACTCCATAAAATGAGAAGTACAGAAAACTGTAAATGTTATAAACATTCATGTACTCGGGTAATGAAATTGAGAAATTTACTAAAAATGTGGCTGATTTGTTTGGATTCTGAGCGGCTCATATATGGCTTCAAAATACGTAAAAAAATCATAAAAATAAAACAATAGAAAATCTGCTGTTTTGAGGAGAAAATGGGTTTTGTAACTCCGCAACGAACGTGTTAAGTTTATTTTCGGGTTTTTGTCCATTTCATGCGTTCCCAGTGCCATAATTACTGATACAGTCTATAGTATCTTTTGATACAGGATCTCTTGGTGTCCCAAAAAAGTTGAGCAATCCGAAAACTGTACATTCTTCATAGCAAAACAAATCCAAAAATCCTTTATAATTTTGCAATCTGTATCGTTGTTTTCGAGATATAAGCAACTAAAAAAATTGCGTATTCCCTGTCTGTGCGTGCACGTTTCTGCGTGTGTGACTGAGCGATTAGCTCACTGGTTATTTGAAAGAAGCATGAGAGAGTTTAAGGGTGGCAGGCTACGTGACGTCGTACTGCTAGTTTTCCAAGAAAAGGGACATTGTTCCTAAAGGCTTGCGGAGTGGGGAAGTCGAGTATGCCTTCTGGTAAGAGGACTGTTTTGGACCACTCAGCACTTACCCCAGAATCGTCAAGGAACAAGTTTCTTTGTTTTTATCCTGACCCCACGATTAATTTCTAACAGACATTAGCCCCGCTTCAGGGGTTCACGGGAAACACAGTTAACAGTTATAATAATTCTATCGCAGATAACCCTAAGGAAAAATTTACACAGCATACGATCAGATCGCATTACCGTCGCCGCGGAGATTTCAATAAAAAGGAAATAGGGTGGCAGTTTCGCTTTTAGCTGTTAGCCGAGCGTTTCCCAGCGGGCATTGTCTTCTTTTCCTATTCGCGGTTCCCCAGACCAGGAAACATCTAATTACTTTCTCGCTTTCCACGTCGCGTCGCGCTTTTCCTTCGTCGCCTCGTTGAATTTTCATGCTTCCTCCCGCCCCACCCTTTCTCTCTCACCCTGCACGCATTCATGACTATCTCTTCCTTCTCCCCGTTACGCGTTATTGCTTCAATCATTCCGCGCCGCTGATTATCTCCGGGAGCTGTGCACTCACTCTCTCGGATTTTATTAAAATGCCGTCGCAATTGCATTTGCATATTTCTTGCCATCGTCCCTTTCTTTGCTTTCGCATAATTCTCAGCGTTTCTCTCATTCTCTCTCTGTCCCTCTCTCCCCTTTCGCCATCGTGTTATTTACTTCTCGTTACTTCGTCCTACCCCGTAGCTTCTCGCCAAGCCGACAAAGTTTCCTGTGGAATTTTCTAAATTCGGCTCTCATCTCTTGCCTGTCCGCCCAAGTATTATCAGCCCCTCTTCCCTTTCAGGATCATTTCGTATTCTTGTGGTTTTGTGTCTTCATTTTCGTTATACTCCACTTTGCTCTTCTAGTTAGCTGGCTCTTCTGGTTGCCTTTAATGTGTTCCTTTTTGAGTGGGTCGTATGTTAGCCGCATTAAGATTTTTATTTCGGTGTAATGTTTTTAGTATTATATGAAGTATTGCTATTCAAATATTTCTGATTGGTTAGTGTACAGATGTGTGCGTTGGTTTAAAGAGCATTGCGGGTGTTACAGTTTTTTTCTGGATGATAATGATATTTTTCAGGGTTGTATTATGAGGCGTGTGTTATACGTACACTGTGAAGTTCTTATGCAGTTTAACATATCCAAGCTTGTAAAGAATGCACATATAGTAAGTGAAATAAAAACTGTATTTTTAAACATTTCAATCCTGAATATAGTTTATGACGTAGTTACGTTTGACAGCTACGAGGAAATAGAAAATATTGTAGTCTAAGAATGTATGTTTGCATAAAAATCCACACTCTAGTTATAAGTAATTTAATCAGCTACTAGATTTGGTAACGTAAAATTTGACAACTTTCTATTATTAGGACATTTTTTTATTCTCTCGCATTTTCTGAATAAAACGGCTTGTTCTTGCGTTCATGTCTTTTAGGATTATCGAATTCTTTTCGAAGAAAGACGGTACAGAGGCTTCCTGCTGATCGATGCTGCAAGAGACACGATACAGTAGCTCGTAATTTGCGTTTTACCTTGTTCACATATTTTAGTGCCCCGGAACATGTTTGAAAAGGCTCTCAGAAAAATATATCCTATCGTTCTGGCGATTTCATAATAAAATAATCCTCTTAAACATTTGTGTCTTGAATAACTTTCTTGAGTTTCAAACTAAGAAAAAAGTCAGTGCAGAAGGTAATATAGTTGTATTGTTATAAATCTATTTTGAAATATATCAACTAAAAACGACGAATTGCTTAATTTTTTTTATAGTCATACGAAGTTCATTAAAAATCGTCATAAACATGTTACAGTGAAATTTGCAAAATATAGCTTTACAAATTTAACATAGATCAATAAAAAATATTTCGTGTCCTCAAAGGATGCTAAGAGAGTTTCTATAACTTCAGAGGCACTTCATAAAATTTCGAAAAATACGGATGAGATTGTAATAAAATAACTGTGAAGATAAGAATATTAAGAAGAAACAGAAAGTAAGAATAATAATGAAACTGCGAGAAAATACAGAGAATTTTAATATAATAATAAAATATTGATCAAAAAATAGTCTTGAGTGCACAATACTTCGCACAACCTTGAAGAACACTTCCTCTTCATGAACTCGAATGAACTACAGTTACGGAACCTAAAGAAACATATCCATTTATTTCTTTCTGTTTCATAAATCTGCACCGTTTATCAAAAATTCCAATGAAAAGCTTTACAATCACGTGTCTAACAGAAGTCCAAGATCGCAGCTGCAGAGTCTTTTTTTTCACGCCATAACTACTTGACTTCCCGCTCCCGGGATTACTCGTAGTTAACGTGCATTGACAAACGTCGACGCGACATTTTCCATTACGAGAAATCGCCTTGGGTACGGGTAGGAGCGGCGACAAAAGAACGTCCCGCGGAATAAAAAGGTAAAACGAGAACTGACTTCAGTTATCAGAAGGGGAACAGCTTTCTGTTCTCCGTTGGCAGTCCCGTAAAAAATAAGTATTGCAATCTTCATCGTGCAAGCGACAGGTTGTCTATAAATCTGTCCAGCGCCGTCGAACGCCGGAGAATCCTTTCGCCCTCGGAAAATAACGGATAAAGGGTGAAGAAAAGGATGCATCCTCCCCCTGGTCGCCTTAATACTGTTATTGCATCGACTTCCGGATTTTCAGGCTCTTCGTTGCCGTCGAGTACGCTCCGCATATCCAGCCATGATGGGATCGAGAAACAGGCAATTATGTCGCGATGGTCCTCAGAAAACTATCCTCTCTACCCTTCGATGAACCGCTCGCGAGCTATGCTTTCACCCTGAAGAGTGTCTCCTCCTTGGGATGTTCACAGAAATTGAACTCGAGGCGTTGTATCATCTTCGAGTCAGCCTGTTGCATTATCAAAGACTATCTAGAGCAGAGACGGCCATCCGGGGCGCGGCCCCTGTCGGCCTACTCCTACCCTGCATCCGTTCCGCTCACGTAGGTTTTGGCATTGACGAAATATAGGATAAGCCAGTCACGCAATGCATTTTAACATTTGTATTGGCATATGGGAGGGTATTACGCAAAATTATGTTCGCTTTACCATGTCACGTTTGATTCGTCTTAGAACGACTTAGTTCAGCCTGTACAGAGATATTGCTGGGTAAGGGTATCTCCCTTGTAACAATTTGACTTGGTTGAGATCTGCTTCTCGTCTAGTATGAAGTGTCATATGACCACCCAATCATGCAACAGAGAACGGTACGCATAGAGATCGGGATAGGGATAGGAATAGGGATAGGGACAGGGACAGGGACAGGGACAGGGACAGGGATAGGGATAGGGATAGGGATAGGGATAGGGATAGGGATAGGGATAGGGATAGGGATAGGGATAGGGATAGGGATAGGGATAGGGATAGGGATAGGGATAGGGATAGGGATAGGGATAGGGATAGGAACAGAGATAGGAACAGGGATAGGAACAGGGATAGGGATACGGATAGGGACAGGAACAGGGACAGGGGTAGGGATAGGGATAGGGATAGGAACAGGGATAGGGAAGTTAAAGAGGATGAGGATGAGGATGATGAGATGGTGGAGGGTGAAGAGGATCATGGATGATGAGGAGAAGCGACATGAATTGGAGGAGGAGTAGTTGGAGAGGCTGCGGGCGACAGACTCACTCTGAATTTTTCGTGGTGCCCTATTTAAAGGAAAGTTGTCGTGGTGTGGGGGACTCTGATAACCAATCAGAGTTGTTTTACCTGAAATAAACGCTGAGCGGAAATTCGGCCTCGCCTGTTGGTGGGTTCACCTGAATATGGAAAATAATGGCATAAGCGGTATACTTGGGGTACGTACTTCTGCCGCTCCTTGCCTTCTTTTATATTATGATTCTTTTTACCGCAAGCGGGGTATGCGAACTTTTTGTAATGACTCTCACGGTCGTTATACTCCATTGTCCGTGATATGCCTTACTTCAACAAGTAAATAAAGTAAATTTTTTACTAAAGGGTAAATCACAATATTCACTTTTAATGCATGGAACATACAATAACAATATATGTATTCTGTAGATACAAGCTTTCCCGCGTAGAAATTTCCACCACCAATGCTATACATGCTTGATTAGCGTAGGTGCAGTTCCACGATGAGATATTTCACGAGATATGTATGCTACAAAAAGTCATTCAGGAAACTGTTTGTTGCTCATACAATTTTGAGTTTATTTTAGTAACGTTATCATTTGTTTCTTACGTATACCATAATTGTATCATACTCCCCTTATCAGTGACTTAAAACTATATTGTACTAAAGGGTCTAATTACTCATGAATGTATGAATAAATAAATCAGATAAAACGTCACGTTATTCCCAGAATAACCTGATGTACAGCTGTGCATAGTAGGTTTTATAGTCGTTTCTTTGGTCGCGAATTAAATAGCGACAAGTTCAGTGAAAAACGCGACGGCGAAAGATTCCATCTCTGTGACGCTTTAATTAGTGAGAACGGTTTACCTTATTACTTTTCACGAAGCTTTGTTTAAGCCAGTTTCCTCTTTTTTTTTGTTGCGGCGTTCCGCGGTACTCAATTCATTATCACCGGGAAAACACGGGAAAACACGAACAACAACATTTGAAATTCCATTAATTCACAGTTCGCCGCGAAACGAGGATCGTTTTTAAAATAATTAGAATACAGAACGCACAGGGTGTTCTCGAACAAAAGGACATTATTACAGAGACGTACATGTGGCCATTCAAGGTCATAGTCCGTTCGTAAATTGTATAGCGTTTATTACATCGTACTAGGATTGGGTACGTTTTATTTGAAATAACAATAACAAATAAAATTGATGATTAATTACCGAAATTAACGTAAGAGATAAAGTTATCGCACACAAAGGACAATGAAAATAAATTTGGAAACCCTACTTGATACATATACCAAATGTATTGGGTATATTATTTTAGAGTTACTTTTTTTAGAGATGTTTTCGGATAACTTGTTTGGAAGGTATTTTGTTATTTAAAATAATAGTAGAAAATAACAAATAATGATTTCTTACCAAAATATAAAATTTGTTGGACAGTATAGTTTGTGAGCTATTAAGAAGTACAAATTTAAGTAAAACAAATTCTCCACCAGTTAGATAGAAATAGACTTTGAAATTTCTACAAATCCTGGACGAAGAAAAAAATTCACTTAATCTCATTTCAGTAACATAAATCGATTAACAAACGAATTATTGCTGACTTTCAGAAACATGGCTCTCCTGAAAAAGTGGTATTTTTCATTCATTTTGACTCATTTTCACAGGATCTAAAAAAGCAACTATTAAATCACTGAACATACTGAGTAAAGTAATTTGGACATTAATACCTATATTTGGAGAAAAAATATCACAAAAATATCACATAATTTTCTTTCTATAAAGTTTATAAAAAAATCATGTATTAAATTCATTTAGCACTGTTAATAGAGTATGTACTTAGCAAAAACTTAATTGAAATCGCTTCATTGGTCCGGTAGAACATTGGTTATGAAGTTCGGCAATTTTCCATATGGATGGAGCTCGATTATGGACTCCTTTAACGCGTGATCTACCGCAAGAACTTCCCGAACACGAGGTACACATTTTCAGAAAATTTCAGATTGCGAATATTTAATCATTTCATCTAAACTGAACGACTAATGAAACACGAAGATTCTGTTTTTGGAAAGAAATGATAATTATGTCCAGATTTAGAAGTAGTCACTCCAAAATAACACATGAACATTTATTTAAAAATACAGAACCACCTTTCTGTCACCTTTGCAATTAGGAAATTTCGATAAGAGATATAATGTACGAGTGCACGAGATTCCAAATTCAAAGGCAGAAGTATAAGTTAAGGCCAAACTCGGACCTGACGTTACAGGTTCACATAAAAAGTACCCTACATCAGCGATGGGCACCCGAGCTGCGGCCTTCCCCCACTATAGGTCCATTCCCCTCGTTTCAGTTCCCTTCAGTTCGCTCCCCGTGCCTCTTCAGTCCATTTTCGTCCCGGATCACAGCCTGTATGAGGGGAATGGACCTAGAGTGGGGGAAAGCCGCGGTTCCAGTGGCTATCACTGCCCTACATTATCTAAAACATACCAACCTCTACTACAAAATCTAACTACCCCAAACGTAAAAGATAATCAAGCTAAGTTCGTCGTTTATGACCCAGCAGTTGATACGACATAAAGCGCGAAGATAGACAAACAAATTCTATTTTTCCATTGGTTCAGACGATGTCGCAGTGAAACATACATAATTTTATATGCCGTATAATCTTCGAACACTTTCCCGAATTACCGTTTCCTTTCCCCCAAGCGGATTCGCGTCAGTTTCACTGACGGTTCTCATTGATTTTCAATCGGGAAGTTGGCGGAACTTGCGGAGCAAGTAGAACAAGGAACGACAAGTCAGACGCGAATAGTAAGAGCAGAATAATCACAGATTCCGGAGGAAATGCGATCCGGCTGCTCTAAAACTCCCTGTGTGTATACAGCCCCGCTCAAAAGTCTTAGAACATCTGCGGGTTTGATTAAAATTATAGTATCTGGTGCAGATTACGAACTTTGCAATACATTTACAAAATAATACAAATATATGCAGATGCTCAGTGTTGTATGATGTAAGAAGGCTTAAATTGATAATCTAATTATCTGAATTAGTTACAAATGTATTCGTAGTCCTTCATGGTATGTCTTGGACCCTTTTCCGTTAATTCACAAAGATGTAATTGTTTCGGCAATTATGGAACACTCTGGAACGAGAAAGGAAGAATGTAACAGAAGAAAGTTTAGAAAAATTGATCGTACAAATTCCACGGATAATGGAGAATATAATAAAGAAACGTGGTCGATACTTGGATAAAACAAAAATTAAAAATAGATAGTTTCTTACTTTTTAGTGTGATTTTTAATATATCAGCACAGAGTACTTTCTTTAACGTAGAAAGCTTCACATGAGATAAAATACCTTCACATCAATAAACGATCACCTAGTCTTTTCTAGACTTGAATGCAACTATGACGACTGTCCTGAGACTTTTGAGCGGGAGTGTACATGGAGAAAAGAACGCAGCCCACGGTTTGCTACCCGAACAAAACTATTTTTCCCCTCTAGTTTCAACCAACTCTGAACGCGATTTGGTAAATAATCGGTTGGTCATTTTAGTATTCCAAGAGTGTCGCGTGCTCTCGAGCGAGAAGTTCTCGCTCAAGGAATGCCTTTCTCGGTGGGAAAGAAAGGAAGAAAGGAGAAGGTGCAACAGAAGCAGCGGAGGAGTTAATTATCTGTTCATCGTACTCGGAGAACGACGAACGTTCCGCGAGATCGGCGTGTTCGACGCGGGATTTAATCAGCAAGTTTATTAATTACCCGACGTCTTCGAATTATGCTTGCCGCGTCGTATTTAATAAGAACTTTACGAAGGATAAATGTTTATTCAGCATCGCTGCTTGGGGACGAGATCGTCTAACCTCTAATAGCTACCCGGAATACTCATCGCGATATCGGTTAATCCGTTTAAACATTTCTACGCCGTTGCAGTATACGTGGCGTTAAAAAATGCTTACGAGTTAAGGAGTGGATTGTGCTGATCAGTGTGAATGAAAAATGTCCGGAGAATCTAGGCTGGAATGTCAATATTGTACGAGTTCTTAACAATTTTTTGAATAATTGTTTAATTAAAAAATTGGTTAGAGGTTTAAGTGGATATTGGGAACCCTGAGCTGTTAATAGCAAATGGAATATCTTCTTCGCTGATCATTTAACACGTTCGGAGTTCCATGAGCCACGTGTGATTCAGATCCAATTTTAACTAATTGTAAGTCATCCATTTAGAGAACGAGCACATAGTTTTTAGAGTATAACAATATAGTGGTCTGTTACAAACAAGAATATAATGAATTAATATTATGCAGGGTGAGTCAGTATAACTTATCACCTCGAATAAGAAAATATATGTCCTGTTTAATGGAGCACATAGATTAACACCTAGAGTGCCACGTCACCCATATTGGGGTGACACAAAAATTCAATCATTATTTATTCGATCATGTATGGTATTAATGAATACACTTACTGAGGTTTAATAGTAGCAGTAAAAAAATTATGAAAGTTGTTGATGTTATTGATTAAAAGAGGTACAATTTATAGTTATATTAATTTTGTACAAAAATTTTGAATATTTCTCATTTTCAGCTGGTGCGGCGTGGCACTCTAAGTGTTAATTCATATGAATTTTTCATAAGTCTCATAGTTCTTCAATATTCCAAGGTCATCTGAAGGTCATAAAATAGTGAGTCATCGAATTTGTTTTTACATCAGCTACATCAGTATATACTATATAAACAAAAATATCATGTTTCGTTTAAAAAAGGTGAGCTGATCTTGAAACCTTAAAAAAAGTGAAACAAAAAATTAATTTTATTTAATAAATGTGACCTTTGCAGCAAAATAAAAATTACATATTTTAAACACTTCAAAGAGCTAACGCAGGCATGTTGAAATTTCATTTATTTAACTGCGTTAACGTAGACAACATGGGAGTCTGAAAATGTATATTTCCATGAACATCCGCAGTCTAATAGTCGCACGATCTCATAACTTCTTTCTGCATGCTCCGAGTGAACAGCGAACGCGTTAAACTTGGCTGACGTAACCTAGAATTTTTCAACGAACAGCAGACGGATGCTCGCTCGTTCGATCCCGTTCTCTCCCCCATTGTCACGTCGTTTCGTCCGATTCCGGGTTTATCTTTCCGACTGAAAAATTGCCATCCGGCGTCAGAAGTACTCGAAAGTCATCGGGAATGATCCAGCGAGCAAGAAGCAAGGGTTCCGATAACCCGCGGCGTAACTCTCTATCTTCCACGCTCGTTCGTGTGCACGGTACCTTTCTCTCTTCTCTCTCTCGCTCTCTCCCTCTTTCCCTCCGTTGATCTCTCTCGTTCGTGTGACATAGTGGAAGGGATGTTCTGGAGGTCCATACCATTTCTCCAGAGATATCTACAGGCAGGCAGCGTCGATATAACCGAGCTCTCCTTCGCAACTCTGATCGACAAAGTTCCTACCGGCAGCGCCGCGAGCACACAGACACGAAAGTTAGCGCAACCCTCGAACCTTCCTTGTTCCTTGCCCTTCGTGCCCGTCTTCTCATCCCCGTCGCTCGCCAGCATCCCTTCCCCTGTCTCTGATTCCTTCCAATGCGAAGAACACGGCTCCGTACACCTACGTTGGGAGCAAGTTCCACGAAGATGGGCCAACTTTGATAAGATACCAGTTTACCCTCCTCCCCGATTGATTATCTACCTTGCTCCCCATCCGTGGATTCCGATGAGGGATCCCACGTACCATTTTACGTCCGCGAACAATGGGGAGCGGCCTCGACATCTGACCACAGACGACTGAGCCTCGAGATTAGGCTGATCGTAGAGGCTGGTCATTGCTGAGAGTAAACATCGGGAACTTTTGTGTTAACCTGGTTTCTTGGCTGCTTGGACGTTCGAAACAGGCGAAGATCGTATAACCGGGATACGATCCAGTTTATGAGCTGGTTTGAAAGGAGGCAGAACATGAGTGGAATTTTTCACGATGGCTGCAGGAGTATTATTCTAACAAGAGTCCAACGATACTGGGTTGTCCTAAATTGGATTCTATGATATTTGTTGGATTTTAAATTGGGTGTTACTATCCTAGGAGGATTTGAACTCGTGTACTCCCAACATTGGAGGGTATCAACTCAGGATTTGAGATAGTAATACGTTGGATGTCCCAAATAAGGAGGACACCAACTTGAGAGGCTTTCAATTCCGATACCCTAATTTTGGAGGGTTATAAATGGGCTCCCTTTAACTTTGAAGTGCTCCAACTCGAGTTGCTCCTGCTAAGGAGAGTTCCAAATCGGATCTTACAACTTAGGAGTGTTCCAATTCAAATCCTTTATAACTTGGAAGTGCTTTAAGTCGGATCTTCCGACTTCGGAGGGTTGCAACTCAGATTCCTAATTTTGGAGAATTACAAATCGGATACTTTCAACTTTGCAGTGCACCGATTCAGATCTACCCTGTTCAGGAGACTTGTAATTATAATCTCCCATGTTGAGAGGACACCAACTCGGATCTTCCCTACTTGAGACGGTTCTACCTCGAATCTCACAAATTGAGAGGGTTCCAACTCGAATCTCCCAACTTCACTGAGTTACAACTCCGATCTCCCAACTTGACTGGGTTTTAACTTGAATCTCTCAACTTGACTGGGTTCCAAGTCGAATCTCCCAACTTGATAGGCCCAACCTTCAGCCCACCCAAGTTGAAGAGGTTGAAACTCCAGTCCCCCAAATTTTTGAAAGTTTCATCTCGAGAGTGTCCAAATTCAAATTCTCCAACTTGAAAGTTTTCAACTTGGGTCCCACGACCTTTGGAGAGTTTCAGCTTCTGTCCCACCCGAACTTGAGGAGATCCCAACTCGGTTCCACGAGTGCAGGATGACATCCTTGGGATTCAACAACCTTAATATATAATTAAGTTGAATCCTATGAACTCGTCGTTATAAAATTTCCTTAAAAACCTACTATTGCGACTTCCATGATTTCAAAGGTATCATTCTAATATAAAGGTCTCTGGAATCCAATAAAATCATGTTCACTAATACAACAGAAGAAATTGTACAAATGTAGTTCCTTGTACTTATTGTATGAATGTATTGTATGAATATGTATAACTTATTGTATGAATGAAGCATTCTTGCCAAGCAACACTTGTTGGCAAACGATAAGCAGCTTCAAATTCACGTAACCATAACACAAATCGAACATCTCGAACCACAGAGATCTGCTCAGTTCGACTAATTTCTAGTGTCAATAAGACAGACACTCAGCCAGACAATCTTCTCAGGACTATGCAGATCCAATAGCAAGGATGTAGGGTAATAATCTTAAAGTAAGGATCAATATTTCAGCGCATAGTGTTTCGCATCCAAGATACATGTAAATGGAGGCGGCTTCTCCTATTTCAAGCCAACAAGAGCCGAGCTCCAGCCACGCCTTTTGCCGCGCTAGTCATAGAGATGCTCGTATTAATCTTCCGAAGAGTCAACGCATTCCTCGACGTACTTGAACCTCATAAACTCGATCGATCGCCGTGAAAGCGAAACAGAAAATTCGCTCCGCATCCACGGAGCGTTTCTTCGAATTCACGCGGGAGTAGATCCAATTAAAAACGAAAATCAGGGGAGTTGGACGGAAACGCGATTAACGCGCTTTCACGGGACGGGGAATTTCGTGTTTCATCGCGACGACAGCGCGAACCGGCCTGTAACTCTCCGTGACGTCGAACGGATTAACATTAACGGAAAACAGAGTTAATAGGAAGTCGGAGGAAACTCTGGGACGAAGAGAACGGAAGGACTCGGCGCACTTCGCTCGAGGCCAGACCTGATTAAGGCCGAGGCGGTTATTTGAAAAATCGCACTCGTTAACCATGCGACCGTCGAGCGAACGAAATGAAAAAAAAAAAACGTCGAAGGAAACGTTTAAGCAACTTATCGAATAAATTAACGAACCGGCCGTGGCGCGGCGGCTGCACGAGAGAGACTTCTTGTTCCCGGGAGCGGCTGCAGCCTACGGGTTCCTCGTTATCGGAGCTTTTGGCGGTGCAAAAGCCGCGTTTAACGTGGCAACTTGACATCGTTTTCGCCCCCAGGCAAATTACATCGAGCTTGGACAGGTTTTAAAACGTGAACCGTACGAATGTACGTGGATATTGTTGCGTTTGTACGGCTGTACGCGCTGCAGCGATTGCGGAGCCTGGTGCCCTCGAACGGTCGTCGAAACTCGAAGCTTCGAAATTTATCGTTTGAAATAACATTACGTTGGTGAATTTATGTTGCTTCGTTCAACCGTGCCCCGCACGCCGAAATCTGTTTCGGATTAGGACCATGACACGTTCGCCAAGAGTCTGCTATTTTTACGAAACATTTGTATTGGGTTGAGTCATAAATAACTTCCGATTTGTCTTCTAAAATTTATGGGGGTCTTTGTTCATAGAAGATCGTGGTTGCTTTTGTAGCATGTATAATTGACAGAGATGCTTCACTTCTAATATGACACAATATTTTGTAACTGGGATAAGTAATTTGAATTTTTGAAAAATAGGAAATCTATTATACAATGAAAGTTATTTATGACTGAACGTAATATATAGGACAGTAAAATGATTGCTGTTAGAATCACTTGTCAGCAGTGGTGGAATTGATCTGCTGCTGAATTCGATATTAAAGCACACAATAAAATGTACCAAACGCATCAAAAGTTTATGTGGGTTCTGTCGTTTGAAATGAGCAACCTCGAACGTACAATATTATCATCACGGATTCGTTCACTATATACCGCCTTCGTAGATAGATTTCATATTTAAGGAGGCTCAATGAAACCAAATCAAGAAGAAGGAAGAACAGGGCGATAAAAGCACATAAAAGGGCGATAGAGTTTAGCAAAATAACGACGGTCTTTCGGCATTAGTATTTGCCACTGACCTAGTTAGGTCATTTAGCGAATTAGATGTATGATAGTAGGACGTGAGAGGATCGCTCATTGGCAATCCTTCAGAGGTACAAAGACAAAGAATTTGACGGCTTTAAAGATGATGCACTCAGAAGTTGCGTCGCAATAACAGGTCAGTCAAAAACGGCACTTTTTTTGCAGGGTTAACTACTCAAAGGTGATGGAAAAAGGTATTTATCAAAGACATTTTAATCATTTCGAGTGTCATTGTACAATGATGAACAACGTTATCGTTTCATATCGAGTTCGAGTCAGTGAGGTTCATGAAAGTACGAAACTTTGGTCTTTATTCATTATTATTCCCGGGTATCTTGTACACGAACGAATGAAATCCCTTCCGCGGACAGACCACTTACTCAACGTCCAACTCGTTGCGACCTGTCCTTGTTTCCTTAATATTCGCCGCTTCCTTTTTCTTCTCGCCCAAATACTCCCGAGCGTAATACCCCGAGGGATTATTCCACAATTTTCTCATCGTCGCCACTGTCTCTCCTCCCGCCGAGGAACACCATAAACGATGCCCCGGCGAAATTAAAAGCATCGACCGCATACGAAAAGAAGAAAATCCTCGAAAATGCTACTTATTGGGTTCAATTATTCAAAAGTTCAGTACGTTTTATGACTGAAAGGGTTTTCCAATCTTAGGTATGGCACGAGCAGGTCACAAACGATTGCTACAGCATTATCAGTCTCCTAAAAGACTTATGCTATGCAGAGAGTTCATACTAACGACTGTCACAATTTTTTAGCAGACATCGATGAATGTGTATCGACTGCACCTACAATGCGAGACAGAGACAATTCATGGCGTCCCTATTGCGTATACAAAAATTTTGAGGATACCATCGTAAAGCCTGTGAAATTCCACGCAAGATAGGTACATTGGTACCTTGGAAAGGGCACTTCTTGAAGCAGAATACAAACAATTGTCGGACGAGTTGCGGTAATAATGTTAGAGTGAACAGTCTAATAGCTGTATTGCCATATTTTCACAAACCTAATACTACCATCTGTATAGCGATAAACTGGGACTCTGATACAACCCTTTAGTACTACAATAAGTGGGTGGAACTAAGCTCTGTAGAGTAATTCAGCCTTTTCGCCAAATTTCATATTCATAGATATAATTATAGACACTTCTAAAAAAATCGACATTATCGAAGCGGCTGTAAAAATTATTCTACTATGCTTTAAGGAATCTAAATTTTCAAATGTCCAAGATTTCAACGCTAGACAAGGTGCTTGAAATTTTTAGACACTTCTCGAATATTGTGGTCTGAGAAGGTGGTCTAAATAAACCATACCAAAATGTTCATAATTAGAAAAACTGAGAATGTCTTGCACACTAGAAAACCTATAGTTTTGCCTGGCAGGCGGTTTTAAAAAGTAAGATCGAGTCTTAAGGTACGTCAATAGGTTTTGGAAATTCGCAAATCTTGAAATTCACAAGAACCGTTTCTCAATTTTCCATGTTCTCGTACGCTTCCAAAAGCCGAAGTCGTATCCAAGCGGACCCGGAGAGGCATTACGAAATCCGCAAAGCTGAAAACGGCGTCGATGGGCGCACGTAGGAATTATTCCTATCCGGGAGCGGAGGCGGAAACGCGTGGAATTTTCGGGCCGGTTGGCGCAAAATAACCGCGAACGTTCGAGCGTGAAGCTCGGCAAACACGGGACGCGCGAAAGCGGTGCGCTGGCGGCGTGCTTAAATAAGCCGGAGCTTGAAAATTCCGGCAAACGAGAACGTGCGAGCTTTGCGGATACGGGGCAAGTGACTTGCGAAAATTTCCGGGACGCGACTCGAATCCGCGGCGCCTCGCAGCCACGGACCTTCGGGGACTTCCGAAATCCGCGAGAACAAACTGCTTCGGAGACAATGAAATAAAAGACGAAGTTAAGGATGTAGAAGCGGAGTGTCGCCGCACAAAGAGTCAAAGGGACGGAAGGAGTTAGCGAGATCGAGGGGACGTTATTTGGAAAAATTGGAACGCCACATGGATCGACGTTCATCGGGTGCTCTTTGCCATCGAGACCTCCTCAAAGAACACCCTGGATTCAAAGAAGTTAAAGAACCCCCGCTCTTTGCGACCGAGTCAAAGGGAAAGGATCATCAACGATCGCAGAGAAGAAGGAGCTGCAGTTACAACGCGGAATTTCCGCTGGATCGAAAATCCACGAAATCACTGTCTCTCCCCGCTGTTTCTCGGTGAAAGCGGGTCGCGTGCCAAATTTGACGGGTACGGATCAGAGTTCATCGAACACTCTTTACGATCATGACTCGTTGACTTCTGAAAGCACGAGGGGAGAGAAGCTTCCCGAGTCGATTCACGGCAAATTAAGTACGGCGGAGGGAGGGTAAAAATTAATCCCCAGGCGATGAAGATCAGGCGAGTCGATATGGTTTTCACGGGTCAGATCGTCGAAAAGGGCAGAGAACGCGAGAAATGTGGGGTGGGGGAAGAAAAGGCTGGGTCAAAGGGTGGGGCACATCCGGAAGATAGGCAGCATTAAATATAAACAGCCAGAGGGAACCACCACCCCATCCCTTTTCTCGGTCTCGACGTCCCCGTGGAATTTCTTATGGGGTAACTTTTCTGCTCGCTCGGGAGACAAGTTTTCTCTTTCGTGTTCCATCTTCTTTAAGCTCCGATAACGTCGCTGTATGCAGCCATTTTGGTTATAAACTCAACTTGATAGACTGTATGTCCAACAAATAACAAAAGTAAATTTATTTTAAGCCTCTGAATGCTTTGGACGCGTACAGGGTTAGGCGATTAAAAGGTTGAAGTTGCCACAAAGGTCATGTTAAGGTTATCGATGTTTTTTTAAACGACAGCATGGATATTTTATTTAATGTCGTTATAGCCAACGTGAATATGATTCAATAATTTATAATTTCGTTTCTAAATGTAAATCTCCTCTTTGACGCCTCGCCCTATACACGTATGCATTTGACAAATGTTTTTAATGTTTATCTATTTTCTATACTAACAAAATCGTCAAATTTTATGTTAAAGTGTGTGCTTATGAATCAATAATTCCCAGTGTAATGTCAGTATCTTAAATAATATTTAAGATCTCAAAAGGATACTCGAGGCGATCCAAAAGAAGACGCGAAAGAATTCTGCATACTTCAAATAAAATAAGTTAATTTTGCTAATATACTTTGTTGTTTATTTTATGTGCACAGTGATACACATTTTTGGACGCACTATATGGTAAGCCGTGCATTTCTAGCGGAAAAATCCGAGATTTGCTGGTTCTCGCAAGGATGGTAAAGTTTCATATGGAAATCTGGGCTTTAATCCCGAAACTCCGGTCCGTTGTGCGAATTAAGCTGGTTATTTGTACCTTAATTGTATATTCTGTCGAGCTATAGTTTACAGAAGGTTTATATCAGTTCCTTAGCAGAATTGAATGAAGTTCTGATCTTTCGAAAATGGAAAAAGGGATGCGTCGGCGATGTTGATTCACCGTTTGATCGATTGCCAAAGCTACAGGTCGATTCGATTCGGAAATATTTCAGCAGCCGGGTAATCTGATCAACTGCGAGCCGACATGTTCTCCATAATATAGAGTTCGGATTAGATTTTCTGATTATCGTGTTTGCCATCTGAATTACTCGGATATCCACAGATGGAATTCGGAGGACCGTATTCACTTTTTGTCGGGTTTTCGGGAGCGTCTTCGAAAGCCACGGATCCAAAATTGATTGTCTTCTAAATGTTTCAAACACGTATATCGTTTAACAGATTCAATTCGATTTCTTTCATTGCGTTTCATGCAGGACCGTTTCTTCGCGATTTTCTGTTCATACTGCGTGGGTCGCCAGCGCCCCACATTGTCGAGTCTATTATATTGATCAAAATAATTGGACGTTGAGGATCTTTGAGAATAATTATTGTAAATATCAGCAATAAAAACTATTGCCTGCCAAATATTATAATATTTTTGACCAACATTATCTGTGTACAGTATTTCATGCTTTCGTACTACTTAACACTTTAATAGATTATAAATTATATAAATATGTAGTTACCTAATTAGTTCGGGCAATGTAGTTTAATCACTAAAAATTATCATGAATAATTATCAAAACACAGCAAATATTTGAATTTTAACAAATAAAAAATAATTTCTTCTGATGAGATTGCACATGTTTGGTCAAATATAACGTTCCTCCACTTAAATATTTTTATACTTTAATGAGAATCTGAGAATCATTAAATCTGTCTCTGGAAGATTTCATGAAACCACATTTTATTTCTCGAATTCTTAAAATGGAGTTGCTTTACACATGCATATCTAATAAACTGCACGAACATTTTCAATCTAATTATGACAGTGTTTAGTATAATAGCAAAAATATCAGACGCCCCGAATAGAAGATTCAACGTTAATGGACCACCCTCGAGGAAAAAATTGCAAGGAGTCTAACGGTTAATACTGCTTGAGGCTTCCGGGTGTAAGCCGTGTTTAGAAGGAAAATATTCCGTTCGTTTCGCCAGCATTGCTGCTACAGTAGGACCTCTATTATCCAAACTTTAATTAGTATCAAAATGACTCACATTCAAACTATATTTTACGTACAAATTTCCATTTTGTATGAGAATGTAAAATACATAATGGTATAAAAGTAATGATAATGTTAACTTGTACTTAACAAAAGATGACCAATCTTAGGATGATCAGTGTTTGGATACTCAAGGTTCTACTGTGGCTTCATGAAGAGTCTCATGACACACTAATACGGATGCACCTCAAGCTGTTCACTCTCTTCAAAGTTCCCATGATTATGTTCAGCTGACCAATTGAAAACAGATCATTGATCACTTGACCATGTAAAAACTGATTGATTCATCAATCTTCCAAAACATGAACATGGGTACCTCAAAAAGAGTGAACACTGTGGTGCACATCACTATCAGTGAGTCCTCAGACTCCTGGTCAAAGCTATCAGCAATGCCGTCGAAAAGTTGGGAATATTTTCCATCTGGACACGGCTTACGCCTGGAAGCCTCAAACGGTATTAACTGTAACAAACCGTGCGGTGAAGCCCTGAAACCTCCGCGAAGAGTGCAGAAACGTTCACAGAACAATTTCGCAGCGCTTCGCTCGATCGTTTAACAGCTTTCAACAAAATACACGCTCGCGATAAAACACCATGGCGCACGTGCGCGTCGTTCCTGTATCTCGGATTTTATTATCGGCATTCAACGTTTGTTTACGCTTTCTTCGCGTCCAATTCCGCGGCTTTTTCTCGCGACGCGACTCGCGTCGGGGAAACACGACTGCCACTTTACCGTGCGCAAAAAAAGCCCGACCGAACTTTCTATTATGTTTCACCAACTGCGCATTGTTGCTCGCGTGTTCCACCACCCTTATCCGCACCCCCAACCTCTCCTCCGTCGTGGCAATTTATACGCGTACCTCGTGGAGCGAGTTCGAGAGCTTTCCACCCCTCGTTTCCCTGTCATCGTTTCCATAAAACATCGTCGTTGCCTCACTGTAATCTTCGTCCTAGACTTTCAGCCTTTTTCGAATCGCGAACGAGCCTTCGATTCAGCTCGACGATGAGGAGACCGGAGGGAAGAGCATCGACGATGAATTTTGCAAGGGATCGTTAATTTTTTAGCGAAGTTTCAACGTATAAAGGGAGTTGGTTCGGAAGGAGAATTAATTCCACGGGACGTCTTAGCTGACGAGCCTTCCGGGAAATGCTTCAATGTGCTTCCACGACGGGACACGCCGTCTGGAATTTCGATTCGAACCGCGGGGTAGATTTCGAATGTCCCAATTGCGGGTGGAAGTTTGAATTTTATTGTCTTGCATACTTTGTCAGGCCAACTGATGCACTGGTTGTTACCTGTAGTTGGAACTGTATCATAGTTTTGTTTTGTTAGCTGTAATAATAAAAGTTGGAGCTGTATTATAGTTTTCTTTTGTTAGCTGTAATAATACAAGTTGGAGCTGTATCATAGTTTTGTTTTATGTAATTTTGTGACACAAATTGGTAACTTTTAACGTGTTTACTGTAATATAAGAATTGATGACTTCATCCTTTGAGTCCGATGACCCTATCTATGTGTTTCAAAAAATCAGTCATCGTGTGCGATGGACCACTACCAACGTACCAACATACCAACGTAAGTTTAACTACCTTAAGGTTATATTTGTTAAATTCTGTATAACATTACTTTGTACATAAAACGCTGCTTAACAGTAGATATACTAACGATTAACGTGCACCTATTTCATGGAAGCGATCAAACTGACACGTGTTAGAAAAAGTATGTAATTCAAGGAAACAATCTGTATTTATATTTTTCTTTAGCTTCGTTCAGCGTTAGTTCAAACTAAACATAACAGTCGTCAAAAGTAAATCGTACATAGTAAAATTGCAAACCTGTCACTTTGACTGCCTTGGTAGTTCTATGCAGTGTTAAAAAGAAGAAGGTTCCCATCTGAATACCGAAGTTAAGCTACAATGGCCACGGAGCAGCGCTAGGATGTGTCAACGTCTCCAGTGCAACTGCGCCGCTGTTGACACATGGTGGTTGGGAATTCCTCTAAAACTGTAGGTCCTCCGGCAAAATGGCCATAGAAGTCGATGCCGGGTTACACGAAAGAAGAAAAAGAATAAGAAGCAAACTGATCGACGATCGTTCGCGTGCACGATCGATTCTCCCCGGTCCTCGTGATTCAGTCACTGTTTGCACCAGTTCGGATGCATTACACCGTTGTTGGCTTGTTTCGCCAGGGCTCCGTCTGGCATCCGGCCTCTCCGTGTACCTGCAGAATTTACCGAGGAGCAGCCTCGGATTGCGCAACACACAGAGGGAGTAGAATAAAGTCACCGGTGCAAGCTCTTCCTCGGGGCCGGCCCTCTTCCGCCATTTAACCCTTCGCTGCGAGCATTTTACCTCGGGGTCATAAGCATTTACTGCGCTCCGCCACTTTATACGGAGAGCGAAGGGTTTCAAGGAGGACTCGCACGTAAAATACGGTAAATGGAACACGGGAAAGAATGCATCCCCCTCCCTCCCGCCGCGTGATCTCTGATTCCAGCCCCTCGTTCCGTAAATAAGTCTCCTTTGCATAATTAAGGGAAACGACCATGCCGAACCGTCTAATCTCCGACACTTCCGCGGCCAGAAACGGCCTGGATCATTCGACGCTCTCTCCTTTGCTTCGATAATACTTCAGCATCGTGCAACCAGGGTGCCTGTATTTTGGCTTCATCACGGTCGACACGGTGACTTCAGTGGCACGGAAACCTCTGTCTAGAGTTCTCGTTCTGTTTTCACTACGTTACACATGTTACCCAAACGTACACCGCTGTACATAAGTTTTAGGATACTTGACATTTCTGTTAAAGAAATACGATACTTTACCTGTCTTATGGAAGAAATCTGCAACAAATATTTAAAACAGTTACAAGAGAATAATAAAATAGGAATCGTTTACTAGTCTTCCTAATCATGCGGTTTGAACCCACTTGAGAACATCTGGAATGAACTAAATCGAAAAATATGACAAATCCGCAGAAAATCAAGACCTGCCTCATGGAAACATTTGCAAGTGAAGTGGGAGAAAATATAATATGACCAGAAATGAGAAACTTATTGATAAACTCATAATTAAAATGCCAAAGTTGGAGAAGGCCGTAATGAAGGAGGAAAGAGCTGTATTACTGAAATGATTTGATGTTTAATTAATTTCCATGACGAGATTTGTGATATAGTATTAAATACACATTTCATTTGTATTATAAAGTACGGAATAGAGCAATGTAGGTTCGATTTCTCCAATGATTTCATAAATTTGTTTAGATTTATTTCGATAAGATTCCTAATACTTACGAACGTACTTCCTAGCTCAACATTTTTTCAACGATCTTTGGCACTGGCTAACCCTAATAGTTGGTCCATACAGCATACATCTCAGACATGTTTTTTACAATTACAGTCGTATTATTTCCCTTATTAAATTGATATAACGTAACATGCTGAATATGTTCTTTTGTGCCGTCCACTTTAAACGTTTCCAATAACCGCAATATTTTATCGATACTCGTGTACTTGCGATACAACATTGTCTGAAGGTTCTTATTTACAGTAGCGTACATACCAAACATATATGCGATGATCGTAACGAGTTTCACTGTTTTAAATTTATTGTTAGCTTTCGAAAAACCACATTACTTATGGGATGACGTAATACTTAACATTAATACTTTATATTGCTACAGAACGTAAATTACACGTACAGTATTTGAACTCTGCATCCAGATTAAACAAATCAATCCTCTGAGAAGTTGCAGTACAAGAAAATGAAACACTAAATTAGAAAGAAAAACTAAAAGCACCTCGTCTAAGACATTATTGAAACAATTATACACAGTGCTGTATTATTTTAAAACTTGCACGTCTGAAGCCCGAGTCTCCTGTCGAATCGTCTCCACAAAATGAAACGATGCTAACGAGCAAGGTACAAGAGAATTTCTGCGTCTCGATTTACTGTAGCCATGGTTATCCAGTTTGCCAGGTATAAAACGGATTCCGGAAAATTTAGGTCATCGCTATTAGGTTCGTCGCGGTGGAGTAGAAACGCCTGAGGAGGATTCGAATGCAAAGGGTTAAGGAAAATCTCGCGCTGCGAGGAAAAGGAGCGAGGGGTGGCTGGAAAGATTTCCACGGAATTCGAAGGACGCCGCGAGCTATCGAGAAGGCTTCCAGCCGATTTTTATCAATTCCTCGCTCACGAGCGTCGATATATCGGGGGAAATGGAAACGCTTCGCGGAGTCGCGTGCTTCAATCACTTAAAGTGTTCCACGGCCGTGGATCGAGAGTAAATTGTAGCCGCTACCGTGTGGATTGTAATTTATTAAACGCGTGTAATGTCTCTACTGAAAAACGGCTGGATGTTTCGAGGAAACTAATGAAAAGGAAGCTTCAATTTCAGACCACGAAACTGTAACGCGGGCAAGAAGATTGTTGAACGCCGATGTTACAGGGGTGAATCGTCTAAGCGTCACGCGATTTGATGAAATTTGACATGTAATATATTTTTTTTACCTCTATACGTCCAGAGCGAGGAAAAATAGCTGTTCAAGTTGGCGCTGAAAAATTCGTACGTCAGAAACTATTCGGTATAGAAATAAAATGTTGATACTTTGACAGCCGAAAATATCTCATAAAATCTAGATGAATTAGCTATCTTTTGCAACACTTTCTAAGTGTCAAGACATTCTAAATTATTCTGTTTGTATCAAATGTTTTATAAGTGCTCCGGTATTTATTTTATATAAATGAGATATGTGCTGATTTACTTGACTTATGTGTAAGCGTTATGCGAGTAAACGAAATTACGTAGCCGTGATAACAGCCGTCAAAATATTAACACGGAAATTATGTATTATTATGTTTCATTATAGTATTGAACAGTTTTAAGAAAATAATTAATGTGGCTAGTGTATTCAAAATTACCACTTTTTGCTAAATTGTCTAGTAAAATATTGATCCATTTCCAAAAGTTTCAGTGTATAGGACTAGCACAAAGATTACGGGTATTTTAAAATTTTTCGTTTCAGGTCAGCTGGGCTGCCCGTGAGCATTTCCCGAACACCAGGCTGGAGCATCTGGGCTACCCGTGTTCGAATGCACATGACCAGAGAAACTGTACATTTTTATTATATTTAGACGGTTGCACTAAGTGAGTAATTTTTCAAACACCGTATTGTATCAAAATTTCATTATCGTCTGAAAATATTCTCGAATACTCGGTATTCATTTTTAGAAGAGCTCCAAATCGCTCAGAAACTGATTTAAATATTCTAAGCTGCGTGAAAAGTTAATTCAACGTTCCTAAAAGTTTTAGAGGCATCCACGTTGACTTGGACGGGCGTCACCAGAAATTATTTGCTTTTTAAGTCCATTCTTCTCAGCGGGGTACTTGAAATGAGCAAAATAACTTCGGTGAAAATTAAACAATAGGAAAACAATCCGAGAGTCGCATAGCTTGGCACGATAAAAATTTCAACGGGACGAGATACGACCTTATCTCGTGAAGGACAAAACGGAGCCACGGGGTTCCTTCAGCTCAAATATTCATGCGCTTCGAGCTTCCTGGATCCGTATTTTAATCGGCCCAAGCATTTTTCACCGTATCTGCTACCTTGTCTAATAAAACACTCGAGTCCTGTACATTTTTAACCGCCGTATCCTAGCCAGCTGAGAAATATTTCAAATAAAAGTCCGCACTACAATTATGACATAATATAACTTCAATTACTGAAACCTTAGTCAGTGAACTACAGATGGAAACGAAACTTGGAATAATATCTACACTTTTGATTTGTCTTTTCTTTTCATGTAGAACTACTATTCCCTTTCTTGTATGATACTATTTAGTTTTGGAAAACCTCTACACGATGACAGTGGCGGAAGAAAAAGTGTGTCGAGAGAAAAATTTTGGCAGCCTTGAATCGACAGCTGCCCGTATCTTAGGAATAAAACAGGAAGTAGAAGTTGGAGCAAGAATCTTGGCAGTGATAGCTTTGTATCTTTTAAGGAGGAGACTACATTGTATCAGCGTTTCATACGTTGAGTGAATAAAATCTAGGCAGCTTCGAGCAGTCGAATGTTTTGTCAAGTTTCAACCGATTTATTTATACTATTCTTGTTATGCCCGCGGGTGGGGATGTGGAAATCACGACACGTGAACAGCTTACGCGTAGATGTATTGTTACAAACGATATACGTTGTAACTACTGGTATTCTCGAAGCCCTCGAGCCAATGACTGTCACACGCGCGTATACGCACACATGCCTGTCGATGCAAACTATGTTCCTAAAACTATCGAAGCCCTGAAACGTTAAAAACTTGTTAGAACCTTCAAAGATGGCCTTAATTGCCTTCCTTTACAAAACCAAAAATGACAACGAAAACTTAACTATGGCAATGATAGAAGAAACTTTTTTCAAGTCTGTAAAAAAATAATAATTAAAACGACCGATAGAAAAACGGAAGTATGAAAAGAACTGAGTGATTCTGTGAACTGAGAAAATCTTAAATGTTTTAATATAAGAAAGGTTGACGTAGGTTTCTGGAAGGAGCGTGGAACTTAATAATTTCTAATGCGCTGGAACAACGTATGTAACAAAGGATGTTACCATAATCGTGATCGGTTATTCTCACAGGAATAGCGAGCTTGCGAGACCAGTCGCAGAAACTTGCATTGTACACGTTCAATGTGGTTTCTGATACCTACATAAAGTTTACTCTGCGTCTTCCTCTATAAAGATATGAAAATTGAACACAAAACGTTTGCAACTTCAGTCAAGTTATTTTTTTTATAAAAGCACTCATGCACAGCCACATCTGAATATTTATTGGTAGATTTCGTGGTTTTGCAAGTTCAGATCAACGCGTTCACAATCCTACGAGCCACGTGTGGACCAGGTTAGCTTTGACTGAGGCCTTTCTTAATTATACAAGATGGTTCAGCTTAGGCGCTACAATTTGTTTTCTAGACAAATAAGTAATAAATAAATATGTGATAGTACTACTGTAATCTATTATAAACCAGAACATTATTATTAAAAATAAGCGCTACATGCTCCTACAGTAATCTAAAAAAATGTAAATTGTTAATTCTGGAATGCATTCATCGTTCCCTTCAGGAAAATGTCCACACCGTAAACGTATTAACACGTTCCGCGCTGCAGTGAAAAATTCCGTACCGAGTCAGACAGATTAAAATGTTCTTTGGATGTCTATCAATAAAGCGACAAATATTTTATTTCCTTATGGAATACCTCGTATTTAATATTATCACTGTAATATTAATTCTGCTCAGTATTTAATACAGGTTACCACTTATTTAACAGCGTAATTGCTACGCGAGTCACTGACGATGAACGAACTTTCACCGGAATTTATGATACCCTTTCTTCATTTACTTAAAACTATAAATCATTGACATTTCAATAGACCGTTCAGCCGCTGTTTCAGTGAACTCTGTCGCATAGCCTCGCCTGTAAAAACGCGAGATCTTCCTTTCACCGGGACATAAAACGTCTTTCCCCTCCGTTAATTCAAAAAATAAAATTATCTTGGCTTCATTAACAAATTCACGAAACAGGATTTCCTCCCCATTTCCGTTTGGCGTCTCTCTGTGAACGCTGGCAACTCCAAACATCCGAGATGAACACGGCAAAGATCAAAAGCGACGGGAATCGTGAAATTCGCGTGATTCGTCGCGCTCATCCCTTTCAACCGCGTTCACTTGTGGGGCGACGGGGGTGGACGCGGGACCGGAAAGAATTCGCGACAGCTCGCGACCCCGCGGAGACTCGTTCAATCATTCATAAAATACGCGTTTTAGAGAGATCTTTCCTTCTCGGTTTAAATATTCAGCGCATCCGTTCCCCCTTCCTTTGGACTTTCTCTGTCATCCGGCTACAATCAACCCTGCCACGACTGTCAACGCCGCTTTTACGCCCGCATCTTCTAAAGATCTTCGAGGCCGCATTCGAGAACGTTACGCCGGCGAATTCTTTGGAACTCGTTCATCCTGCTGTTCCTCGATCGGCGACAGAAGTGATTCTTCGCGATTTCTTGCTCCGCTCGCGATTCAAGGGTTGACAGACGCTGAAGATGTAGCGAATATTATCAGTAGACGGAGGATATTTATGCAATTTAATATTGGATTGAGGCACAAATAGCTTCCGATTTGTCTTCTTAAATTTATTGATGATTTATTACAGGATTATTATTGTTGATTCTGTAGCGTGTCTATGTTTCAGGGATTTTTACCTTTGAATATGGAGCAAAAATCCATAACCGAGGTGGATTATCTGAGTTTTTATAAAGAAGAAAATTTGTTATAGGTCAGAAGTTATTTATGATTCAACTCAATATATTCAAATTGGCGAATGATGCACATTTAGTAATGCAACAAAATAAAAACTATATGCATCCCCTCGTTTCAGTTCCCCGCAGTTCGCTTCCCGATCCCCTTCGATCCATCGTCGTCCTAGATGACAGCCTGTATAAGGGGAATGGACCCAGAGTCAGGGAAGGTCGCAGCTCTAGTGGCCATCACTGGAGTAGACGAGCAGTAATTTAAAAGATATTCAATGTTAAAGTGCAAATAGGGTTTCTCTATACTACTATAATAGCTGCTTTCAAATACAAAAACGTGGAGCAGTCTGCTGGGCGCTAGATTGCTACGTAGAATTTTTACATTAAATATCTTTTAAACTATTGACCGTCTACGCGCGACACCTACATAGGAAGATTCATAATAACATGATCTATCAACATTCAAGAATTCATTAAACTCTAAGGTGACTACTTCGGGAGTTCTCCTTGTAAGCGAGAGTGAATGTAACTAATCATTGCTCGGGTTACTTGGAAGAACTCTGCATCTGCATTGTAGCGTGTAAATAATATTTCTTTTATTTGAAATACGTTTTTATACATATGTTTGTTTCTTGACACTTGTCATTGATAGTACCAATAATTCTTATGCAATTCCTAAAGCCCAAACTGTTTAAAAAAGCTTCTCAAACCAGCCTTTCCGCCAGCTATTCACATGCTCCCCTTAAAATAGGGAAAACGTTTCAGATGAAATTGGTCCAGCTTGTAAATCATCTCATAGACCGTGCAGAGTGTGCTACTGTCTATTACATCGGCTAATCCCCTCATTTTTCACAAATATTACACGCCCACGCTCTGCTCTCCGTATCCAGTGATCAAGTATTAAATTCCTGCACCTAAAGGCAGCCTAAAATTCTCGTTTCGCGGGAAGAGGTGGATCAAATCTCGACGATGGTCCAGCGAATTTAAATTCAACCGCGGATATTATAGACAACGAGAAAGAGAGAGAGAGAGAGTGAAAGAGGGAGAGACTATAGAAAGTTTCTAGCGTGAGAGTGGGGTGTTAGGGGGCGAGTTTCGTTGGAAGCTGGTCCGTTTGCCAATATCGATGCAAATTTTTTGTATCTCGCATGGTTGGCTGGATGTCGCGTGTGCGGATACTGGCTGGGAAACGTCGCGTTGAGTGACACTTTCCTCGAAGGGAAATTAATAATACGTCTCGCTTAATGCCAACACCTCGAGAAACGCGCGGCGTCGGAACGACGTGGAAATATATTACGACGGGCGGTACGGAACGTCATCGTACGGAATATTCGGCCGTCGCTTGATTCCGCGGCACAATTTCCATGCAAATTTTCGCGTTTCGCCGCCGCTGGATTTAACCTACTCCCCTAAGTGTCCCGAAAAAAGGAAAAACGATACACCCGGAAGATCTCTTTAAAGCTCTTTGTTTACAAGGCTGCGGTGTCCATCTCGTCTGCGGGGTATGACGGATGATTTTTCAGGGTTAACTCTTTACCAGAAAAGACAGGGTTTATACTAGGGGTACCGTTTTCATCTTTCCACACGAGTATCTTTGAAACTATCAGTGGCGTTGAAAGGTATTTCAGACAACGGCTGAATGATTTTAACACTTTGACGGAAGCTGTCACGCACATGTGATTTCACTTGCTTGTATAACGTTCATATAAAATAAATAAATGAGCATACCTATCTGTAATCAGGAATAAATGCCCGAGTATTTGCAAAATCAGAATGGTAGAATATTCTGTATAAAATATGTCACATATAATATTTGTCATTTAACACGTTGAGCGCCGCAGTGGAAAATCCTGCAACTAGTCAGACACGAGAAAATACCTTTTCATTAACATGCATCGTTAAATATATAAATATTTGTTTATCTGATGATATACTTCTTATTTTGTAGTATCATTGTAACATAAATGTAATTCAAAATTTCGTTGGGGTAATCAGTTATTTGATGAAATTAAAATTGGTACCTGGGTCACCGGTGGTACACATGGCGCTCAACTTGTTAAAGAGTCTCGCAAAAAATAGCCAATGGTAACTAATTTTTTCAAAATATTTGTGGTTGTCAAATTGTTAAGCTGACCATGGCGTGGTGTGAATGGGTTCTTCATGGGTGGAGGCTTAGCCGAACTATTATTTTTTTTTAGTAGATACATATATTTTTGTATACGTTATTTGGTGCAGTTCCTCATTTTCTGTAAAAAGTATTAGGACGTTTGTGTCGGAAAAGCATTATTTTAGGAAATATTGTGATTTGAATTTTGTAAAATATTTATAGAGTAGAATCTCGATTATCCGAACTGTATCTAGTAGTAGGATGACTAAAGTTGTTAGTATGTTTCGCATGAAAATAATTTGATTTTAGAATATCGAACATACAGTGTTATAAAATTAAGTACAGAGTGTCGTTAATGGTAACTATACCTAGTAATTGACGTACGATGACCGACTTTTGGATGACTGATGATCGGATAATGTCGGTTATACTGCATTAATATTGTATGAATGCCTGTCCCGGACAGACCACACTGTATACAATCATACATACGCATACAATAACATAAAGAGAATAAACATGTGGAAGCTGTATAAGGTAAATAATAATTAATACTAGATACACAGCACGTATGGAAATGACTAAATACAGGTTCAAATATAAGTGGCATGATAATTACACGAAACCCGTACTGGCAGAGCCTTTGTAACTATTAATTATACTATTTAATCTGCCATATTAATTAAACTACATAAACATTTATAAACAAATAACATCTTCAATAAGCTACTTCGAATTTAAAACAATAGTAATTCAGGCTTCCTTTGAATATTTACAAATTGTATAGCAAAAAGATGAGATAAGTGTTTTATACTATAAATTGAGTATTTCGTGCAGGATGATCCGCCAAAAATGGGGAATTTTTATAAATTTGGAGAACAAAATTAACGAGGTAAAAGCTGCATTGTTGAAAATTAAGAGCAGTTCAATATTTTATATGTCATAACCTACAGATGACCACGAACTTAAAATTTCTGCATTTTGTATGCAGACTAAGGCACTTACCTTCGTCTTAAATAACCTTCAAATTACAAATCGAATGAAAAATTGTTATATAAAATAGCTACATGATTTCGAGGGGTATCATCTGTTTCTATAGATAGAAGCATAAAGAAGATATTAAGGTCAACTTCGTTTCCTAAACAGAATCATATATTTATTAATATACTAATCAATACAGCTCTTCATTCACTAGAACCTTTGTAGTAAACATTTTTTATACAGCATATAAACTTATTCTTAGACATTGATCAAGGCTGTTAATAAATAAATAAATAATTCATAACATCGATATTACAATACAGACACTACCAGTTTACACTTCGAGGTCACTTCTCATTTATTTAATCCCAAAACTCATGCGAGGACCCACCTTGGAGGCCATATCACTCTAAAAACAGGAATGATCGTGAAGAACAATAGCCATCGCGTGCTAGAAATCAAAGTAAACAGTATCTAACAAAATGAAGAGGGGAAAGTGACCTTTGGGTGCCTAATCTCTGTGTGCCTACGGTAGTGGGTGATATTACCCCATGCGGGCGCAGTGTATGAAGACACAAGTGACGAGAATCGAAGGTGAGCCTCGAGAGAGTATTCGAGATTGAAAATCGATTGCAGGAGCAGCGGTGCCTTGAAGAATTCGAGGAATGGCAGTGGAGTCAGGCGTGAGAAAATGCGTGGAACGAGTGGGTCCGGAGAATTCTTAAACAGTTTCGTGTAGCCGTAAAGCAAGTCATTGGAACTTCAACCAAAGGTAACTTCTCAAAAGATTCAGAACTTGCGATTCTGATGGTACTTCTCAATTAGTACCGATTGATGGAGATGTTTCCCTGTATCAAAAGCACGTGTAAATACATGAGTACCGAATGGAGTCAAATTCTAAATGATACCAATTCAAAAGGGTCGATCATTTATAATTACAGTCGAACATTGATGTTTGAAAATTTTCGCCGTATAATAAATGCGATATTGTAGGAGTCAATGACCGGAGCAGGCCGATCATATGGCTAAGGCCGTGAAAAACCGCGAGAAGCGAGGGCAACAAACTCGGAAGGCCGAATTTGTTGACAACAGACAAGTGACGAGCGTAACTATGCGAATGCGAGCAACGGGTGCGAGAGACAAAGAGCGTGGTAGAGTGAGAGAGAGCGAGTTGAGGAGAGAAAGAGAGAGAGAGAGAGTGGAGCGGATGTACATAAGGTGCGAGAAAAGGTGGAGCGGCATCATTTTTGTAAGCAAGCGACTGAATAAGCGTAATCGGCGACAAAAGCGTTTTTCTAATTATATTCCGTTTTCGGAGATCTAGTATTTTTTAAATAACCCGTTTCACTCCTATCCTACAACATATTATATTATAATACAAAGGCAGTCTGTTCTAAATATTAGGTCGTCCGGAAAATTCATGCTGCTTTCGAGCTTAAAAATGAAGTTCAATATTTTCCATTAATCCTTTTATTTTAAAAATAAACATACTCGCCTTCTGGTCCTAGTACTTTGTCCCATTTTAATGTGACTTGAAAGTGCCACTCTAATAAAACATTTGCAATTTATTGTTAAAAACATGTATGTCCTGTCGTGCAATATCATGATGATTGGAATTCGTAATAATTTTATCGTCACTATGGTAAATAATTCGTCATATTGTCCAAACATTGTCCAATAACATCATTACTTATCTCTATTGCTGCGAAATTATTATTATAAAAAAAATATCTTTAAATAGACACTTCCTGAGAACATGTGAAATAGTGTTCTAATAATAAACCTTAAACATTTTATGAAAAATGTATTCTCATAATCAGGTTACCTAACGAATAAAAAGAAGTGCTAGAATAGGAGGTGGCACTACATCTATATTTAAAACAAAGAAGTTTATTTTACCATTAGTAGAAAATATTTATTCGAATCCTTTCCATCAAAGTCTCCTGAACTTTTGGTGCGACTTGGTAATTAAATTTATACTTTAATCAATAACTGTTTCAGCGTCTCTTACGAGAGGAAACGATCGAGGATAGCGGAGGCACGCAATTAGGCGGCTCGGTTGCAATTGTTTCCGAGCGAAGTGCAATCTGCAAAGGAGTCCGAGTGGACGAGGGGTGGTCGAAACGTCTCGAGAGGCGAGGGTTGATTATCGAGGAGGTATGAGGTGACCGAAGGATACATCCAGGGATCGAGTATGGCCCCGCAGGAAATTGCTATGCTGGTGGTGGCTTCCGGGTGATTGGCAGTGGCTACCACGGCATTCCTAATCGCCGTTCCACAACGTTCGCGGTTCGTTGCTTTCGCCCCGTTTTTTCCCTCCTTCTCTCTGCTTTTCTACCTATCTGCCGTTTTCTCGAGCTCGTGAATGGATAATGTTTATTCGTCGATAATAACACGGCTTTTCTAAGCGGCGTGCCGATCCCGTAAGCCGATTAAACGGAGTGGATCGACGCGATTAATCGCTGCACCGTCTAGCAAAAACTGCTCAAGCTTTTCCGTTTCCAGCTCGATCATAATCGAAAGCGGATTCGATCTTCCTGATTAATCTTTCAACGATCATGAATATTTAAACATATCGATGCCGTGAGCCTGTACAGCGTGCGATCATATTTCTGATACAGCTGGGAAAAAGGTTGCTATCTTGGGAGAGAATAAGTTGGAAGTGTGCAAGCATTTTCTCGTATGAGAAAATGTTGAAAGTCGGTTGTATAGTAGACTGGGTACTATGATAATTTTTAATTCTCATAGGACCGTGTTCTAAAATTTACGTTAAACACTGTGCAGGGTACAGACTTACCCCATATCTTGTTTGTGCATTTCTGAGCTAAAGAGTATGCATGGAAATTTACTTAAATAAATAGACTTAGACTTAAACCAGTATTAAATAATTACAACACTGAAAAGCAGATTTTATGCATTATGTCAAAATATATGTTGTGGGGTACACCCCGTACTCTGCACGGTTCTATGAGGGTTGAAGCTATCGAGCACAACAGAGTATCAAAAATATTTTGAAGTAATATTGACAAGCATCCACATAATTGTAGACCATGTATCAATCTCAGGAATTACCTATTTAATAAATAAAAAATGAATTTCAGCAGTGATAATTGCGTAAATTGTTTACACAAACACAGATGTTTAGTATATGTATTTATAAAGCCATAAGCATATTACTAAACTACCGTAATAAACGTGTTGAAATACAGGAAGACTCCATCGATTCTTAAAAAAGATTTTACAAATTTTTCTCCTGTGAATCAGGTTTGGGATTGGGCCAGAAAATTTTGCATATCACTGCATAACTTTTCTGCAACCTTCGAGTTCTTCTGAAGAATCTTCCTCGCACTACAGCGAGTAATGGACCTACGAGCAACTTCCCGAAGTACCCTTAAACTTACTTTCATCCCCAAAATTCTTTGTACCTCCATGTTGAGGGGGTTGTACAAACGCCAAAACGTTAAAAATCCGTTCGAACGGCAAAGGAAGAAACCGAAAGGACTTTTGGAGGTGAAAATCGAGTTTGGGGGTAGCAAAGGTCCCGTCAGGGCAGGGAAGCACGCGAGCAACCCTCGTCAACTCGGATCTGGCAGGAACACACGTATGACTTACGTGCTTCTCTCGTCGCTGCTAACGAGGCACCCGTGGCTTCGCGGATTATCGCGTGTCTGTTTGCATTATTGCTGCACCACCGCCACCCCTAACCCACCCCCCGGTTAGTCTTGGTACCACCTCCTGTCACGCCCCCGTCATTAATTTTCATGCCGGGCGGACGATGCGTCGCGTTCGCTAGAATTTACGGGGTAACTCGTCCTCCAGGACCTGGGGCAGGGGTTGGAGGGGGTTGGAGCGTCTCCGAGGAGAGCCCAGGAACGATTAATTTTTCAGGCTAACACGTGCCACGATATTTCGGCCCGGACTAACACCGCCGACCTTATTCTTGAGATAGTCATTGACGGTGTTTTATTTCGGGGATGTTTCACCGGTTATGGTCTTACTAACCAATGACAAATTGTAGTTACACCAAGGCAACGATTAAATGATCTGTTTTTAACCTATGTAATTTTTTGGAAGAGATATCTTGCGATTCGCTGTTGTTTATTTAGCGACTTGGACGAGATATGTCGCGTGTCTTTTTATTGTACTACTTAACAATGCTATAGTAGGATATTTTATAATCGAGTATTATCAATAAGAGAAGAAGAAAAACCGTATACACAGTTTAGAAAAATTGTTTGTTTTATATTTCTTATTTTTTTCGTTCTTTTATAAGACGTCCAAAAAACTGGATGGGCAACAATCAGTTCGTGGGATATGTCGCCCCTGGATGCGAAAGGGTTAAACCTGATTGCTCTAATATCATTGCGACGGTGTACATGACAGAAGACCATAGATTAATTCAATAGAAACGTCAGTGGAATCCAGAGACATTAAATGTTATTCGTAGGACACTTTTTAGTGTATTTATCACTGTATAAATGTTTTTTTATGCCTGTGAAAATATAAGTTTCACGATGAGTAAATGGCGAATGCTGATCGTGAGATATACAGTGGCGTGCAAACGTTTCCAAGCAACTTTCCAATATTATTTAAAAAGTTTCTGATTAATCCAGGTGTGTTAATGATGCTAACATTTAGATGAGGAATCAAACTCTGATTTCAACTCCTCTCCAACATAATTTTCACTTCTGTGTCGTATAAAGTTAAACATATTTAGCGCCCGTGAACTTTTGCATGCTACTAAATTAATAATTCGATTTCTGTGTGTAAACATTTTATCATGAAAACAATGTTAACCCTCTGAAGTCGCAATGACAGATTTCTATTGACACAGAAATATATCACAGTTTCGGTTAATCTATGTTATAGAAAACCGCAAAATAAAATTATTTCTAGTATGTAATAATACATAAGGAGATGAATGGATTTTCGGTTACAATTACTGCACAATTTTTATTTTCCTTCTGAAAACAATAGAAAGAGAAACTATCACCATGAACGCAAGAAGAAAGTGCGATCAGCCAACAGTCTATTTGATGGCAGTGTACTAGCAAAATGCTGGAGTACAAGACCTAAACAACCGACATAACACTTAAAAAATGCAAAATATGTAGGTAGTAACTTCCAAGTCACACTGACGTTATAAATTTATCAAAAGAATTCAGACTTCAGCGGAGGAGGTTAATAGACTATCAGGGAAGAATTTACATAGGAATTATCCCCGTTATGAAATCACCTGACATTATGTAATGAAAATTCCAAGATCCGCGAGACATCCTGTCGAGACTTAAAATCCCCGAAGAGAATGTTCGAGATACTTCGCCTGTTTCTGCGCAGTCCGTCCGTTATACGGTTACTTAGAAATTTACAATTCTTTTAATGGCTGACATGGAGGGACGTTCACTATCATTATTATCAAGCTTTACGTTCAATCGACGTTACTGCCGCCGTTCGACAGCGTTCACGATGCCGCCGGCACTGTAGTTTCGCAATGAGGCAAATAGTTCGCCGACGAGTTATGTTATCGAGGCTCGATTTCGACGCGTAGGGCTGCCGCTTTTAAGAGGGCGGTTTTATAGGTATTTTTACTAGGCGATTCGACAGGCCACGGTGATATTATGTAGCGCGTTATGGGAGAGATAAATAAGAGGGCACTCACGTTCATGTCTCGTAAAACGTTTATATTTAGATTAAGGGCGGGGCAATTTTCTTTCTTACAGAAAAAAAAGGAAAATGGAACATTCCTTCTTATCGAACGACTGCAATTACGTTCCCGATGCAATTTAGAAGACGCGGCTTCAGCGGGCGTTTAAAAGATTGAACGGCGCGGTAGCGGGGTGAGGGTGGTTCGGTGATCGATGAAAATTTCAGAGAGACCGGACTCGGGGCGAAAAATACCGAGACGTCGCGGAGTATAATAGATTACTGGAAAAGTATGTTACTGTTCCAGAGATATGGTAACGTATAGACCTCTGGACGTTAGAGGATCCTTAGCCGGGCTTCCTCTTTTTCCAAGGACCATTACTTCCATCGGCTATAGCCACTTCCACGCGCTTAACACTTTTTCCGCTTTTTGCGGGGCTTCCTGGCAACCGCGCGGAGAAGGAAGACGCCCGAAAGAACTACAGAAGACTCCACTCGTGCTCTCCATTAATTTGCGGCCTCCGTTTTCGTCCCTTCTCCGACCGAGACAAAAGCCGTGCACTCGAAACCCAAACGATCGTTTCTGATCACGTCGAAATTTCGATTCTCGTCCGCGTCTCGGGCTCGAGACCGCCCCGGGAAACGCGCACTTCGATTTTTCGCGCGCCCGATTTTCCTGCGAACTCGAAGTTCACGCGATATATATTTCCTCTCCGGCATCGGGAATTCGTGAAAGGAACGATCTACCTTTTTCTGAGAAGTTTCCCGGCTTTGAACGATGGATACAGCGCTCGATCCGCGTGAAAACGCGAGGAATAAAGTTCCAAGCGATCGTGCATTTTCTCGCATCGTTAAGAATGCAATTTTTACAACGGAACGATTCTTTTCGGAGTTTCGACGATCTCCGGGCTGCGAGAACTCGATATTTCATTTCCGTTCGAGGATTATTCGATCAGGAAACAACTGAGTGTGGAACGGTGTTTGAAGAACATTCAGGTTTTGGCGATAATATAAAATAAGGGCGGGGAGTGTTTATAGAATTGTTTTGTTTTACATTCTTTTCTCTGTCGTACTGGCGGTGGAATTTTTAATGTATAATAAAAATATCTATAATCTTTAGAAGAAGTTCTCAAGCCATAGTCAAATTCGCAAGAGTTTCAGACATGTAATTTGCTTTTGAATACATTTTAAAAGTATGAAGGGTATGGTAACAGTTCCCTTTTTGTATACAAATTTAGATTTTGCAAATTGGCAGATTATAACCATTTTAGTTCTACAATTTCCTACTTCCGTGTAATAATGTTCTCTTGCACTCCAAACTTCCTAAAATCGGAGATTAACATGTAGATTACTATAGTGAATTCAGACATATTTGTGCAGACACAGTACAATATGCTACTTTTAATACAAATCATTAACGGAAGCAACTTAGTAATTTACTGGTAATATTCATTACGGTTAGATTTGTCAACAAAGTACTAGTTATCTGAATAAATGAAATTTACAAAGTACTTTCGAATCTTAAGAAACATTTTTACAGAATTAAAAACCATTTACCCCTTGCCATGTGATTATTTGCTAACTTTGCAATGGCGACGAATTTTTAAATGATTTCGTGTGGAAATATTCCTCCACTTATAGACTTTCAGGCATAGTTCACACTTTTTCATTCAAAAACAAAATTATATGCAAGAAAAGTTCTTGAAAAGTATGCCTTTTTTACCCATCCCTGAGATATGTAGCCCCTAAAGGATACTTGCAAGTAAAGTTACTTGCTCATTTTCGTTTTATGCTGTAATTCTACGATTTCTGTTAATAAAAAATATTTGTTAAATTACACAGAGAAAAGTACATGCTCAAACACAAGTAAAAGCTCAACTTTACTATGAAAAACAGGTCGTAATACTTGTACTTTGAAATTAGACCAGAACTATAATAAACTGGCAAAATAAACAAATTTAGGAATGTCAATAGACTGTGTACATAAGATACATAATATGTATAACTATCTATAACAACAATACTATTAATAAGAACACACGATTTCATTTAAATATCCCAGCTCGTTACCCAGGTGTTAGGAAGTTCCATGTCACAGTAGTAAATCCTGTGACTAGCCAGACATTGCAAACTAGCGTTTCATAAACACGTACCTTCAAAAATACAAATATTTATCTACATAATAATATACTCCATACTCTATACAATCATCCAATACCGTTCCTCCAAATTTTATCGAACCCAGTATCTATTTCTCAAAACTGAAACTGATTCACGGCTCTCAAGACCCTCAAGGATCAGAACATACTGAACAGAAGCACGTATCAACACCCCAATACAATAAACGCAAGCACAAAAGAAATTCATCCCTCGGATCAGGCATCCGTGAACACCAGTCTCCAGCATTGCCTCCGTAGCATAATTCCCGCGGAAGCGGTCGTCCAAGGGAATCGAGGAGCGTACATAGGAAGAAACAGCAAAGTCTCGGGGAACTCGGTTCCGAGTGGAACGATAAAGTAGCAGGAGTCGCGCGGCGTAACGGCAGCGCGGAAGATCAAAATCAAGGAGCGGCGGGGGTTCGTGTCGGATCGTCTCAGGGCCGTATCTCAAAGGGCGGCAAATCGGGGCATTAGAATGCTCGGAAGGAGCGCGGCGACCGAGATTCGTCCGGCAGGATGTTTCCTTTCGTTCACGCCGGCGGAATAACACCGGCCGTAATCCGGCATACAAAGAAGCCGCGCGGCGCGGCGGCGGGCGGTTCAATTCGGAGTGAACCGTATCCTTTGTGGAAAACAGAGTCGTTACTTCTCTCTCGAAGCGGCGGCTGGTATCATAGTTCCGCGAGGACGTCGAGCTGATCAGTATGCGGAAGGTGAAACGGAAGATGTAGCTCCGGTCCTTCCTCTCTGTCTCTCTGTCTGTGTATCCTCCGCGTGGGCGTCGAGCTCTTTCCGGTCCGGGTGGGGTGAGTTTAAAATTTCCCGAGGGAGATGGAGGGACGGTAGGGGCGGCAGAGGGGTAGATGGACCGATGATGGGGCAGAGGGAGGAGGAGGGATCGGGTCAGAGCCTCGGGAACAGAGGAACGATGAAAAACGACGAAACTCGCGATACGTGCGTGACTCTCGAAGCCCGGCGAATCCTCGTCCGCGCCACGTGAACTCTGAAACAATTACGCAGCCATTCATAGGGATTTCATGTATGTACCAAGGGTGGAACGGTGTCCATTTATCTCGCGGACTCTTTCGAGACTACGACCAATCTGTCTGGCCGCCTGGATTATTAACCCCTTAATGTACGCCCCTATCGCGGAGGGAACAAGGATGCGCTCGTTGTCGAGGATCATTGTTGGGTTAACGCATTCAGCCCGGATGATGTCAGAATACCTCATATCGAACGCCTAATGTCTTAAGATATCATGTGCCTCATTAACGGTCGGCCATTTCTAAACTGGGGTGGATCAGGTTCGGGTTTGGTTGATTTATATGCGTGAATCATGCTTCAGTATTGTTTTAGTTACTACCAGGTGTCGTTCGGAATATTTAATTCATTATAGTACGTGTTTTATATTATTTTTTGAGGACAAATAAGTAATGAAAACACGATAAAAAATTGGTTGATTTTCAGGGGCAGCTTTGAGAAATGTCTCGGGCTGAATGTGTTGACACATTGACTGCCCAGGGAGTTACCGGTAATCCGCGGCGTAAATTGTATTTATTTAAACAACTGTTGATATTTACTATATTCTGAACAAATTTAACTTTGAAACAGTAATATAGGAACGCATGTAGAACACTCAATATTTAAATGTTTGTTTCCTTTATGATTTATATAGAAAATACAAGGTTTTGTTGTGTCTGACCAGCGATGGCTGTTTTCACTGTAGCACTGAACGTATTAAGACGATGGAATGAGTATTATACAGTCTGGTTGGAGTCTGTCGGGCATTATGATGATTGAAGTTAATATTGAATTTGATGGTAAATCAAACAAGACATGAATTACAAACTAGAACAGTTAATTAATAATTGTACTACGGGGGCGTCCGAAATATCCGGTTGCTTTCAGTCAACGCTCAGCAGTTAGTAAATAATTACATAGCATCGGTTGTTCAATATTTTTTAAACCAAATGTTAAAGCGCCCTCATCTCGATAACCATTGAGAATCAGACTCATGACGACATGACCCTTTGCATACAAAATCGGCTTTAGAATCTACTGGTAGAGTGCATACATTTTCTATTGAAATATCCTGTATATCGAAGTAGATGGTAAACCTAGAATAATTTGAAAAACGAGATCCAAAGGAATCCTCATTCAATTCACAAAATCGTTTAACAATCCTTCTCCAAATTCCTATTATGGTAAAAATATTCAATACATCAATAAAATTAGAGGGAAAAAATTGCAACAATACCCTCGAACCATACTCTCACGCAGAAAAACACTCAGACATCCCATGCTTGAAGAAAAAATCATAACAGAATCATACGTTAGGATACTGACGCTTTATCAACTATACAGAAAAATGTGAAAAACCATCGCTAAGTAAACAAACTTACAGACCTTCTAAACCAGTAACACTGATAAAAACAAAAATATTCTCGTAAAAACATGCGAGGGATCTCAGAGCGATCTCGACGTTTCGATTAAAACGGGAAGAAAGAACATTATTGTCATGCGAGATACACCGTCGACTTTTATCAAAGAGACTTTAGCCCGAGGGCGAAGAAGTTTCGTGGATTTAGTGGCGGCGTGGCTGAGGAAACAGAGGAGCAGGACGTTTGCGTTAATCGGTGCCGGAATGTTCGCGTTCCATTCGGCCCGAGCTACGATTGTGCATACGAACTTCTCTAATTCGATCGGAAACTACCCGGCGACGTTTTCGGAAACAGGATTTACCCTAACTGCCGGGACCTCCTGACAGAAAAAAAAAATTCATCGACTCGCGCGACTGGAAAAGAGAGTTCACCAACTAGACAGAGGATTCGATTACAGTTTTTGTCCTCGCGGCCGTTACCTTTCCCTCTCTGTTCCGGTTTCGTTCTACCGGCTACGTTTCTCACAAATTTCAAGTGAAAAACGTGATCGAAAAAGAACTGGTCACGGTGTGGCAAGGCATTCATCGAAAAGTTCTAATTGCTGCCGGAAAACCTTTGTTTATCAAACAAAGTTGATCGATCCTTTAACACGTTCCCCGCCACGTGTGCCATTTTCGGATGACACTGAACTTTTCGTTCAGGCCAAGCGATATTCTTGTCATTAACAGATGAAGTACAGTAAAATAATTGTTTCTTTATATTCGCACAATATTCACTGTACTAATAAATAAATTTCCTCCATGCAAAGAACCACGAAATAGATTTAGAAATAGAACTACATGTAAATAGATAATTTCTACACATTTATCAAACTTCATACCGAAAACAGTATATGTGCCCTGAAAATGGCAGTCTCTCAAAAATTGGTTAGGTAGGTTGCAACATTCCTTCTTCATCAATTATCCTTAATTCAGTCTGGCTCGTGTGAGACGTATCCTTTTGGAAGAATATTCTGACGCTTCGTCAGCATTACAGCTAGATTCATCAGGAGTCTGAGACATTGATTCTGAAGAGTGTTATGGTTGCTGACTATTTAACTTATGATCAGCTGAACAACTGAAATGAGTGTGATAAAATTGTGTAATATTCAACATAGAAAGAAATATTCAATATAAATGCTAAACGATAATTAATCTTCGCAAAATATTTGTGGGCTCAAAGTATTAACAGGTTGCATGTCACAGTGAAAACTGCCATACCAAGTCAGACGCATTATAATCTACCGTCTTAAGTATAAATCGCGAGGGAAAAAAGTAGTTTATTATTTGAACGTATGGTACTTATTTTATATTATTATTATTATAGTAATAATGTTCAAAATTGTATAAAAAGTACAAGATTTTTTTATATAACTCATAATCGACAATATTTTACGAATCATTGTCCACATACACTACCGACCATAATTACTCGAACGATACAAAGTTTGCGTCCAATTTAAGGGCGAATATGTACACAAAATTGGTTTAAAATTATCTAAAAAAAATTGTATATGGCAGATAATGTTAAATGCGTTATATTAGAATTCAATAATTAAGATTTTATTAACAAACCATTTTGGAATAATAAGTATTAATCATAGTAACTGCCATGATGATTTTTCTTGATGGACCGTGTTCGATTAATTATTGACGGTACTATTCGACGAGAGTTCAAAATTTGAAAAATCCTTGCGTGTGGAAGGAGAAACGACCGATTTCGAATCAACTCCTCTGCGACACGGCTTCGTGGACTCGGCTCGTACAATTACTCGTATTCTCTTCGTTCCCCATCGAATTTCCGTAAATCGATTTCCACGCCGTATGTAATTTCCACGCAAGAATTTTCGAGGGTAACGTATCGCCGTACGGTGGAACGTGAGCGGAATCGGAGAATTTTCAATGTTGGACTACTTGGCAGCGGTTGGCTTCGAGTTATTTAGTCGGATGGGGAAACGGAAGAAACCGGGTATCGCGGAAAATCTCGAGCACTTTCGAACGTATCCGGCGTCGGAATTACTCGTCGTCGTCGTCGTCGTCGCGGAGACGACGTAGGAGGCCGCGGGAAAAGAAGGAGAAACGGAAGATATCCGGATGAATCCGGAAAGAGCACGGAAACGCGGAAAATTGGAACGACGTAAGCGCGTCGAGGATTCAGCGGCTGAATCGAAGAAGAAGAAGGACAGAAGCATCCACTGGGTGAAAGAAGAACATCATTGGGGTCACTGGTATCCGTGGAAGCCTAATCGACGCTGCAGAGAGTAATTAAACGCATCCTTGAAGATTTTAATTACGATTCACGAGGCCCTCGCGAAGATAACTTTGAAATATCGTGTTTCCAGGTATAAAACGGAAGCGCGCTTTGATTCACGGCGAATTTATTCATTTCGACGAACAATAGAGACTTCCTTCCACATACTGGACACGCGGAATTTTCCATTTTCACGAACGCGTTCAGCCTGAACATTTTCAACATGCTTCTCAATTATTTTTCATGTACTGTCTGTTCTTCGTTGTATTTATTCGTATATACGATCTCCCCTGTTGACTGTTTATTGTAAGAGGAGCGGTATATGAAATTCAGAGATACATCTACACATGGCAAAGAGAAGACATAGCAAAGTGTTCACCTGAATAATAGAACTCACTGTAACGAATGAAAAAGGCGTAATAAACGTTGGGCTACCTTGTAGTTGTTTTTATATGTTCAGCATTTTATTTTATGAGTGAAGTTCTTCCTTTTGTGCACCGCAGAATCTCTGGGACTGGATTTTAGAATATTTTGTTACATTGACCCAACCTCCAGTCTGAGGATTTTGATTAATATATAGTCGTCCAGACTGCAATGCAGTAATGTATAGCACAAATACGCGTATTTAATTTTAATTTTAGAACTACATCAGCTCGTATATGAGTAAGGGGGAAATATTAATACACAGTACAAATAATAAAAAACGTTAAAATAAAATCGTAAAGAAATACGAAAAAATAATAAAACTAGTATGAAAAGTGTAGTACAAATAATAGAAACAGTACATAAAACGTTGGAGTGTTTTATTTTACAGAACAGAAAATCAAGTATGCAATTAGCTGATGAAATCAAAAACTCAATATTTCAAAAATAATTTATTTGCACAATCGTTTTAGACATTTCACAGATTGCAGAAGAAATACAATAATTTCATTTCAGCAATGACCGATCCAGAATCCTAAAAAAAGTCACTTTCTATTAAGAACTGTCTTCAAATTATTTATTAAAACAACAGAATGTCAAAAGTCTTGCATGCAAAGTACACATGCTATATGTTTTACCCAATATTTTATGTGTTTCATGGTGATAACAATAACGTGTATTAGTGAATACAACAATTCGAAGGTGTCATCTACATTTACATCTAGATTTCCTTCTTTCTACAACTTTGCTTTCTTCTACAGAGATTTCATTTACTTCTCTCCGTGACTGCTAAACCTTTCTTGTTACGCCAAAGTATATAGAGTTATAACAGAAAATGCCCGTGGACAATCCAGCTGAGTTAGCTCAGGGCTCGCGGGCAGCCCAGTTGACCCGATTAAAGTAATACGACGTCATTTCTAAAGCACTGTGAAAACCTCGTGACAGCTCTCTGTAATTGTTCACTAATCGCGAAGATACGTAACTAACATTGTCTGGTGAAACGCACGAGGACGTCAAAAGCGAGCAAGTCAGCTGCTATAAACAAAATACACTCATTCCTTCATTTATGCGGTACTTTTTTTACACTGTAAATTATCCCTGTATTTGCGTGGTACTTTTTATACGCGGTATTAATTTGTGCGATCTCATTTTACGCGGTCAGAAAACATGTTTTGCTATAATCTTTCATTGGATTTATTACATATCAGAGAGACGCAAATTCTTACTTAAACGTACTAATTACATAACTCTGACCTTGAGAAGGTTGATTGCTTTGAATTATAGTATAGATTCAGTCACGGAATAAAACTTATTTTGGTTTTCTGAAATATCATTATGTTATTGTTAACGTATACGAAATAAATATTTGTATAACTTATACCGGTTTTTCTTATCAATGTTTGTTTTTCGTGCCAGCAGACTCTATTTACGCGATTTTCATGCTCATAAAAAGAATCCACGTGGAACGGACAATCCGCGTAAATGGAGGGATGAGTGTAGAGAACTGTTTATAACCCCGACAATATTAATTTTTTATCCATGTTTATTAGGACTTTTTTCTTCCATTCGGCGAGTATTAGCTGCCTTTAGAGACCTGAACCCTTTTTGTAACACCTGTGTATAGAATTTTATTACTTAAATCTGTATGATTGTTTTGAAGCATCCTGCACAGGTTCCACAGTATGTGAAAAGCGCCGATTACATCGCTCTAAAGCAATATTTATAATCTATCCTAATCCGAATGTCTATGAATGAAACGCAAACACCCAACGTCTGTTCCATTTAACCTCGAAAAACATCGTTACCGCCGCGGAAGATCGACGACGCAATTAATTCGGTTGACCAATTAACGCGATTTACGTTTGCCCGGCGGAGAACGAGGAAACACGCCCAAGAAGGTATACAGGCGGAGAGAAGAAAAGTGTGTCGTTGGAATGAATATTCGTGTATTTATTTTACGCTCCATATCGTGTAATTTGATTCTCTCCGCCCCGCGGGCTTCGTTTCTCCGGTTTCGATTTTTCTCGTTCGGCGTCCACACTCTCGTTCGTCCACGTTGTTTTTGTATTTCTCCCGTCACCGGCGATATTTGCTTCCTCTCTCGCCGTTTCGCTCCTTTCCACGGAGCGCCTTTATTTTTCTCGCGGAAAATTGGAAAGGCGTTAAAATAATAGCAGCACGTGCGCACGGCTGATGGATCGGATCAAAAATTGTCCGGGGCGAGAAGAAGAATGCCGTGTCGAGCTTAGAGCGCTCGTTCGTCAAAGTCGCCGGCTGTACGTCGAAATTTGCGAAATCCACCGTCCTAGAAGAATTCTACGTCCTCGAGGCTCCATGTTTTCTGCACTCTCGGCGATAAAAATCGTAACAGGGGCGGGGAGGATATTAAAAAAGACTGCAGACAATTAAATTCCACGGTTTCCAGTTTTTTGCCGTACTTTAATACGATGATACGGCGAGCGGCGTTTCTCGGATATCGTGCGAAAAACCGAATAAAGAATACACTCGAAAAAACACGAACATACTAACGATAGAATTAACTTTATTTATCAGCGTGGGCAACAGGTTGTTTCTGCACGGTTCCTCATAAATGCGTTCCTCGTTCATTCGTTATCAGTGCCTCGTTACCTATCGTGCGATTTCGTTATTAATCAAAAATCCATACGAATATTTTTCCCTGCGAAATGCCGGGCCATTTCGTTCAGTACAACGGGATCTCGATTTTCCGAATTAACGAGTGGATGACCGAATAATCGAATTTTTCGGAGAATGGAGGATTTTGTTTTGACTGTGTTCCGCGTGACGCGGTACGGTTTGTTATGTGATGTTACGTGTACAGAATGTACCTGTTTCTTTCGACCGAACTATATCGAAATTTTTTGCGAATTGAGGTAACAACAACTGTTGTGCGACCACAAAAGCTTTATGAAAAAGTTGTAACATAAATAGAGGAAAATTTAATGTTAAAGGAATGCTAATAATTTCTGTTTGAATTACTTGAATTGTAACATTCGAAAACCGATACATGGTAGTCAGAAGCCTCTGTGAAAAGCTTTTTAAATAGAAAATGATATACAGATTACTTCGATACATTAATCGGCAGAATGTTCTTACCACTGTGGTGGTTAATTTGATGGAAAGACATTTTAATAGTAATATTAGGAAATTCTATTTATTAATTATTATTCACAAATGATACATTATGTATAAAACGCATTTCTATGCAAGTGGTTACACAGGTGTCTGCCCACTTAGCATAGTTGCAAAACTTTATTTATTTTGTGTTCATCATTTTTAAATGCCAATTTATAATCCTGCAAATGTATTCTTCTATTTGAAGCATATTTTATTTATTAACAAGTAATTGGATCCTTTACTTTTTATAACAGCCAGACAAATTGGGCCCAAACTTGTAAAATGGATGATTAATAGAATAAAAGTTAAAGGGCATGTAAGAAAGTAGTACAGTTTATTTCTTGGTATTAATAGCATAATGCTTCGGTAAGACTTATTTTGCAGTGGATGACTAAAATATTTATTTCTAAACCACCGTAAAAATGTTGATCTGCTTTCCTATTGTTATATAAAATAGTAAAGTAGATTTATAAATATTTGTTACAAACGGAGTTTGAATTATTACTAACATTCCAAACTTATAACTTGACATAATATTTTCTCGATATTCACGGTAACCGAATACATACGTTTAGACTGTACATACTTGTGCAAACTAAAGAACTGGAATTTTATTAAAACTGCACTTTCCACATCGAATCTTACAAAACATATATTTCACTTCACTTACATTTAAAAATTGACCCAGTTCCGTGTATTTATATATTACATGGTTAATACCATAAAAATCCGCCGTTTATTTACCCACTGTACATCAGATCATTTGAAAATGTGCAAAACAGCATGACGTGACTGGAATAACTGACGTTTCACATGCGTCGCTAGGGAAATGTTTCTTTCAACCATTTTTCCATCAGTATTTTTAACCAACCTCTAATGGAACGGTCTCCTTTCTTTTTAAAACGTCGCAGCGCATGAAAGCGTGATTCGTGGATCTACATTTGTCGTCGGCTGCCGTACGCTAATTCCGCTCCGGCTTCAAAATATTTAATCCTTTGAGAACGATGAGCCCATATATTCGGCCCGAAAAATCATCCCCCGTGTGCTGCGGACCCCTGTACCGGTCCGAGTTAAAATATATTCGAAAGGCAGAATGAATGTTTTTTATACGGGGCTTCGCTTTGGAGAAAGTTGATTTTGAAAATTCTATACAAACGCATGACTAATTGTAAGGGTTGGTTCGCTGTTTGTGTATACATTTGCACCATTAGTCAATGTAAATACATAAATTTAATATTTAAATATAAACCCCCTTGCCATACGATTTATTTTCATACAAGTATGCCCACTCAAACTGTTTAATTTTTGAAAAATGAACTGCACGCAATTGTTATAAGGGAGACTGACGTATTTATTGCACTGCTTTAAGTCTGTAGATAAACTGGATGTCGAGTTAAAGAATGATAATGAAAAACTTGTTGGTTTGTCGACTGACTCGCTTAATATCGTTGTCTACGATAAACGAATAAATTGCAGAATATTTAAAATACTGTGATTGGTCTGGCCCGTCCGCCTGTTCACAAATGTATAATAACGAAAGGAATTGTATAATTGGGTCAGTATATTCTTTGATAGAATGAATAGAGTGATCCACTCAGTTCCAACCTCTTTTCTCATTGTAATTAGAGAGAAATGTTAGAGGAAAAAGGTGAATGGTGGCTTTAACATTTTTCTCTAATTGCAATCAGAAAAGAGGTATTACTTGTTCCCATTGCGTGGATCGCTCTGTATTGTAAGAAAAGTTACTCTACCTGTGCTTGAAACCTTGTTAGTTTCAAGCCTCTACTCTCAATTTTATGAGTAGCTGTACCTATTCACAGAGAACCACCGAATCAATCCTTGCAAGTTGTAAATGACACAAATAACTTGTAAGTTAAGTGCACGCATGGTTAAAGATTTTCTCGAAAATCTATATTTTTCATTCATTTTTGCATAAGGAATCATTTTCATGCCCGATTGTACCATCATTGCGGCCACTCCCCGTGTAATATGACTCGTAATACTTCAGAATATTTACGGTGACAAAGTTTGCTCTCTCCAGGTCTTACAATTAGTAAACCTTACAGGAGACCTCATGTCGATTTTGATAAATGCCTGATCTAAATGTGGTGCTTGAAAAAAATTTTCGACTTTATTTCAATCATATTATCCCTTTTATCGTTGACCATCTTCAGACATTGTGTACAACTGTTGATACATGGTAGTTCAGAATTCATCTAAAAATGTAGCTCTGGGTTACACAGAAAGAAGAAGGAAGAAAAGGACGAAATTCAATGACCTTAACAGGGCTCGAAGGGTTAAGCGGAATCGTCTCGTGATTTTTTGTCGCGTTGATGAGACGCGTCGAGAAATCTTTATGACGCCGCTGGTGGTCTTCCCCGCGTTCGTAAACTTCGTAACAACGCTTTATCAGGACGGCTTTTAATCATCGTACCAGACTCCTTCCGGACACCCGTTAGATAACAGCCAGATCTGCGACAAACGCGCGAGTAAGCCACGGAAAATGGCGGAAAATACCGCTCCGCCCGATAAGCTCGCAGCACTCATACGTCAAAAAAAATGTATATATCATAACTATATGTCACACGGGAATATAATATACACCGTGCGGCCCCGCTCTGGGCCATGAACCTCGATTCGGCTTGTTACACGGCTTTAAAAGCATCTACTGCGGTTTATTGCTACGCATTGCACAGGACACGGTCGAATGCGCAGTTATTTCTTCCAAATTTTGATGGCTTATCTTGAATTTTTATTTCGAGTCAGCAGATTTTCTCTAAATGTTCGACAGAAGTACAGCGGGGCTGTGATTATTCAAACACCGATTATAAGGAGGATCGATAGTCCAAAGAGCAGTCGAATGATATTATAAATTTTGATTTGAAAAAAGAATGGAATATATTACTGTCGGATGTAACAGTTAATATAAATGATAATAAGGTGTCTGCTGCGGGTTGCATTAAAGAAATTTTAACGAGTTTGAATAATACACGCGATTGCAAAAATTGGAATGAAGACACACAATACATGTTGGTGTATCTTCTAGAAAACTTAGATATGCTCCTTTCTTTCGGAAGTCAAACAATATCGAATTATATTTGGAGAAATTAATTGATCCAATCGTATCATTATCCTGCAAATATTTCCTGAAGTACAATTAATTACTTCTCCACGAATCTGGATACCCTCAATCGACCACTAATTTCCGCATTTCGATTAATACCATAATTAACATTGTGGTATCAATTAAAACGATTAATCAATACCATAATTCATAATACCATCGCTATTGTTGATTGTGTCTTATGTACACATAAATAAATAAGAAGTAAATGTAATGAATTTAATATTAATTTTCTTAATTATTCTTATCAGTGAAAAGGAAAGAAAATGTGTTAAATCAGTGTCTTTAAACATTATATACTCGTTACACCCTCTGAACATATAAAAAATTTAATTTCATACGTAAAAATGAGGGTGAATTTAATTTGAATGATTTAATCATATAAATCAACTATTGGTGATCGCAGAAACATTATACCATAACCGACATAATTTTAACAACGTGCTTCTTATAAGAAAATTTGATACAATCAAAACAATTAATTAACACTTCGGGAATATTTACGAATATTCATAGAAAAAGATGTTCAATTACAGAGAAGTTCATAAAGAAAATTAGGAAAAAATACCACATGTACTATCATCTTTAACACGTTCCCTGCCACAGTAGAAAATTCCGTGACTAGACAGACACTCGAAAATGGCTATTTATTACTACATGTGGTTGACTGTCAAATATTTATCTACTTGACATTACAGTTTCTATTTCTACTCATCATTTTAACGTGAATGTTGCTCAAAGTTTTATAAGGGCTGGTAATTATGTGATTTTCTCTAAAACGAAGGAACAAACTAAAAAAAATGTATTTTACATTTTTTATTTGTTTTTTCACGCAGAATCGTCTCCTGTTCGGTCCCACTATTTCGAGGCACTCTGTACAACATTTCCCTCACTTCTATTTGTAGAATTCTAATATTTATATCACGTAACGAAGAACATACCCAACGACATGTACATCATTATATAAACTATATAACTGGTCATGCGATACCTAATTATTACACTTGCGTCGACCGATTACACGATACCGTAACTTCGCTAAGCGATCCTACCGTTAAAAGTACCTGTATCGATGCATCTCGAGCTAAATACACGTATCCGGTGCATCTCGTCGTATATAATCGTCCTATCGAATGCAGAGCGAACCGGCGCTCCCCGTAGAAATCCCTCCTCGACCGTATTTCATTCTGTCCTCTCCATCATTAATCAGTCGCATCACGTGCGTTGTCCCGGCCCCGATCCCTATGATATTTATTCTTCTCAGCGTGTTTAGCAATAAACAACGTCGAACCGTGGCGCGGATCCGTCGAGATTAAAACGCGCGCGACGCGACGCGTCGCGTCGCGTCGCGTCGTCCCTTTCCTTTTCACCTGATCGCGTTACATGCCCCGACGAATTCCCCATCGGCGCGATTTACCGAACGCGCGTCGGTTATTATTCGGCGAACAGGCGAAAGAACCGTGAAATTCGCCCGCGTTCGAATCTCTCGGGTTCATTTCCGCCCCCCAAAAAACAAAACAAAATGGTTATTTTCGCGGGTCTCGATCGGAATGAAAATGGTAACCGGCGGGAATAAAAAAGACGATCGAAACAGCTGGTGAACGGGGTTCAGCGAGTCGTAGCGATCGCGACGCTTCGATGACACCGATGACATCGATGTGTCCATGGTTTTAACAGCTTCCGCAACAGTTACGCTCCGAATAAATTGGACACGATGATGGGATAAAACGTTTTTACCGCCGCTTCTGGTCTCGGTTTTATAAATATTTGTGCCGCCCGCTGGATTACATTTCGTCTCGTGGTCGAACGTTGAAAAGCGAAAAAGTTTGATAGCTGGGTGATAGCGGTGATCCTTTTTGCACGAATTTCGATATGTGATCGGATAATAATTGTCGATGATTTTGGAGATCGAGGCAGGGTGTCCTAAGCTTGGGTATTCAACTGGTCCGGGCAGAATTTTGGGAATGCAACGTGGATCATTAGACCAGAGGTTCGAAGTTGTATTATCCTGGGCTCGTGAGGGATAGTTCGAAACATGTTGTCTCTCAGGACATAATTTGGCCCATTTTACAATTTAGACATAGTTTTGAACATTTTTGAAACTAATCCAGAACACAATTGGAGTGTGTGGTATTGCTGAATTGGATTACTCTGGACTTGAGATATTCAATTTGAATTATTGTAGACTCAACAGACTTTGTTTGAACTTATTTTGGCCCTCGAGATCGAATTTCGAGCACCCTATAACTAAAACTAATTGTTGAAAATTCTTTAAACTATCCAAGGCCATTATAGACCCTTGCAGTACCTCAATCAGGTCACTCTAGACTTGAAGGACGCAATTTGAATTATCCTGCTCTCGAAAGACCCAACTTGAATTATTCTACAACCAAGGTACTTTAATCGGTGCACACTGAAATCAAGAAACATAACTGGGACCATCCTACCCTCTAGGAACGCAGTTTACTTCATTCTAGAAATTCCAAATAATTTTGACAATTTTTCAAGACTAATCTAGACTATAACTGGCATATGTCGTACCTGAGCTGTGTAACTCAGGACTGGAGGTATCTGACACGAAACGGTACACTCAAGAGAATCTATTTGAAATATTCTACAGCCGAGGTGTCTGAATCTACTTCGAATTCTAATGACCCAGCTCGATTCAATTAAGGTCCTAGAAACCCAATTTGAAGTACCTATTGAGAATGCCCACAACAACTAGCACTACCATAGACCCTTGTAGTACCTCAGTCGGATAACATTGGACCTAGGGTATACAATTTGGATTCTCCTATGCTCAAGATATGCAACTAGGACTGTGACAAAGTATCAGACTTGGAGCATCCAAGGATAATGGGAACCGTGGTCAGACCCTCTTACGCCTAGGGTACCTGAGCTGGTTCCATTCCGAAGATCAAGAGATTCTAATTGAAGCTTAGATCTCGCGTCATCCGACTCGAATACCTTCAATTTACCCGATTTGGACGTACATTCTACTTGCATTACAGTGCTCTGAACTAGTTCGGCATAACGCGTATGTTACGCTTCTACCTCTGCACCGAGGAGATGTAACCTTGAGCAGCTCAGTCTGGAGGACAGGTTGGGTTAACGTTTCCAAGCATGAAAGAAGACAAGGGAACAGAGAGGCAGTACCGCGAGGGGACGATTAATAATTCGCTGGAAGATGTTCCAAGGAAGAAAGGGAAAGCCGTGTTCCGTGGAACATTAATTTCCCGGGCGAATGAAAATATACAGGCACGGGACGAACCGAAAAAAGAACGGAGAGGGAAAAACTACGATAAAATAAATAACGAAAGGGAAGGATGGCGGCGATGGGAGGAGGAGGTGAAGTCAGCTTTGGCGGCTGTCTAATATAGAAGATATATGAAGTCAGGAGCGTAGAAAAGCTGGAAACGTGCCGGCTGTGACGATCGCTGCACCAGCATAGTGTGCCACGTAAAACGAGTGGGTGGAACCCCGGTTTCTGGGGGTTGGCTGACTGCCGGGGCCTGTGGCCTATCGTTTATTAATTAACCGACTTAATTAATAATTCAATAACCGCCACCGCCATCCCACTTCCCGGCACGTCCCTTCCTGCCTTGTCGTCTCCCACCTTTTCGCGCCGATATATACCGAACAACGCGTAAACCAGACCTTCCCTCGAAACTTCCACGAATAAACCCTTCGCTTCACTGCGCCGATATCCAGCCGGTCGAAACTTCACCCGAGTCTACATCGTTCGCATTTTCTGAAACAACACGAAATCGAGCGTGGCCTGTCCGTATCTTCCGCAGGGTAGCCTTCAATGCGGGAGGATCAGGAACCGTTCGTTACCTTACAGGTTTGGGTAAAATACTTTACTTATTCATACGTGCGTGTCAGTCTGGTCGCCAAATATGCAAATGACATCGATCAAGGGGACCGTTGGGGAACTTATGAAAAAAGCATGGACGTCTGAGTCACACCGTCAGATGAGTAAAATATAAGAGAGTATCTAGGAGAAATAATAATGGGTTTTAGTTTACTGTTATAGTTTGTAATTAAGATGCCTAGACAGACCAACAAAATTCTTCGTCTTTGAAACAGTGTGTCCTACTCGATATAGAGATAATTAATTCAAAATACAGCCGGCATCTACGTAGACTGTACTGTTTCTCAAAGGAGCAGCTTCCGTGTTTGGGCGGAGGTAGTAGACAACGGTAGTTAGAAGGAAACAAATATTTACCTCCGTTAAAGTTGTCTCACAATTAATAACGATAATACTCATCCGTGCTTGGAGCGGTTGTTAGACCGGCTGACTGGAAAATCGTTCAATTGCCCGTTCAATGGCGCCTGCATACCGACTTGTATATGGATTCATGCAAATACGTGTTTGTATTAAGTGCACACGGACAAAAGACGGTGTGCAGGCTTCATCAGCCGCTATCAGGTTCGACCGTTTCCCGATTTGATTGCGTAAGAACGCTCGAAATCAATTTCAGTTTTAACGAGCAGGAGCATTGTTCGAGATCTCGAGAAGGGGAAACAATGGGACGAGCATCCAAGAGCAGAAAACTCGGCAAACATGTGCAACAGGAAGCTTTTCCTCTGATACGCGTGTTCGATCCTCGAGAACGTTCACTCGAAGTCAAACTCTCTCACGAGAACATTGACTTTCGTTTATCCGAGCGGAGCACGCGTGCATCGGAGTCGCTTGAAAGTTTTAGGGTGGATTTTAGAGGATTCGACGAACGTAAAACGCTCAAATGCGACTCGGTGTCCGTTTTGGAAAAATCTCTGCGAACGCTGACAAGCTGTGGACGATGCGACACGGTGTAAATGCATAAGAATATAGCGGTGAAGGATGAAAAGCTCAAAATGTTGTCGAGGACAAAATTACATTAATGAGTTGTGGAGGGATCATGAACGGAGAGTCACTAAAACATAGCACCGTCAATTACTGCTTTAGTTTTATTGTTACAAATTCACCATTTAAGGGAAGTATGTTATTAATATTTCAATGTTACACGTATGTACAAAGATCTTCGTTTAAGGTGCAGTGCTAGGAGTGTGCAAGGAAAGTGTAGTCACTGTAAGCTACCAAGCTGCTGCAAACTTCCTAAGGAATCTGTATCAGATGGATTTCATGACCAACATCACGTAGGAAGTTATCAATGCGTAGTAGTGCCAGCTAAACCACAGATTGAACTAAACTAAACTAGTTTAGTCCAGGCTCAGGTCGAATTCCGAAGTGTAGACCAAGACTAGAGGAAGTACATGTTGAAGTCCAAGATCAAGATTAAGTATAAATCAGGCTCTCGGGCCGTATAAACTGCTTCGATCAAATTTTGACTGAATCCAGGTTCTGGTTCTAGGGTCTAATCTAGATCTACACCATGTCTACATTAACCTTAGGTCCAAATTCCAGGTCTCATACACGTGTATATCAGGGACAGAGGTCCTAGAGGTCTAGCCAAGTCTAAATCCGAGCCAGGTTGAGATTTCAGGTTTGGTCCAGGTTTAGATCATAGCCAGGTCCAAATTACAGGTCATTGGAACTAGCCTAGGTCTAGGCAAGTCTACATCAGGACCAGGCCAAGGTTTCAGGTCTGATCCAGGTCTTGTGAAGTCTAGATCAGGGATTGGTCCAAGGTTTCAAGTCTGATGCAGGTCCAGCCAAGTCTAAATAAATGACTGGTCCACGGTTTCAGGTCTGATCCTGGTCTAGTCAAGCCTAGATCAGGGATTGGTCCGTGTCTACACTAACAAGTCTAATAATAAGGTCCAGATATAATCCAGGTCTGGAGCAAGTTTAGTAACAAATTGCGAGGCGAGGTACGGCTCTGATTAAGGACTAAGTTCGTGGTCTTCAATTAGACTGATGAAATTTCAGGTTGTCATTATCTCTACGCTCTTTGAACTAAATCCAGCAGTCTACTCATTTATAAAAACGTATCTCCGTGAAATCTAATGTAAATCCGATAGAATGTTTTCTAAAAAGTGTTCTGAAGAGTGCAAGACTTTTACATACGTACATGTTCACCCACACAAAATTAGCAAACACCAACGCGACTAAAATCACACTCTGTCCACTAGACATTTTTCACATCTCCTGTCTCGTAACATATCTGAAGATCGCGCCAAGTGTTCCGTGCGATGATCGAGCGACAAGTTGATCGAATTGTGTATGACGCGCGTGTGTGTGACAGTGACGTAGAAACTGGAACACAGAGATCACGAGGGTTGGCGTGACACGTGGTTGGCGTAAACCGCGGCCTCGTGGGTCGTCTGCAAACGTATAAACGCGTATAATATAACAGGCCGCGGGCTGTGAATACAGCCTCTATATCGTTCGAATGACGTTTTCGCGCGAAACAGTTCGGAAGGGACAGAAAGCGAGATTTTGAAAAATAGCTGACGGCCAGAACAATGGTCGACGTCTGTTTTTCGCGCAGATTCCAAGCTATTTGTCCATCCCCGTTCAACCTCGTAAATTGATGTCGACGGACAGCCTACACGCTCTCTTATTATACCCGTTTTCAATGAATCGAACATCCCGTTAAGAATCATCAAAATCCCTCGTTACCCTCTGTATTCTCGTAATTAGAAAACAGAATTGTACGTTTCATCGTTACGGGCGATTTATGCTAATGGACGCGCGATTCCACGTGACACATGGACTGCATAGCCTCGAAACTGCTGGTTCACGACCGGTAACAAACGGAATTAAAAATGAGGGGCGATTGATGCAGGATACAGTAATCTTTTCCGGCGCGCGAAAGCTCCTTTGAGTTTTGATTTCGAATTCAAATTAGAGCGACGTGTATTGCGTTATGGCTGGAAGTCGCATGAAACGGCCATTCGAAACAGCGACGAGTGTACTCGGTTCATGGAAAATACGTATATACCTTCCATCGCATACACGTCGATGAAATGCCATTTCATGGAAACTCTAAGCTGCTTTCCGGAGGGTAGAACGCTCGTACGATATTCTCGAAACGGCAATCCATCGCACCCCTATTCATTTAAACGTACTTGATTTATGTACTCGATCCGCGAGCTTCAACGATTGATGTCAGATTAACGATCATTCAAACAATCATAAATAATTGTGTGAAAAATAATACAGAGTGTCCACGAAACCCTGAACAGTCTGTAAAAGCTTTTTAGGCATAAATTACATGTGATAACGACATCAAATATCTCATGTTATTTGACACACTGTGATTTTGGATCGAATTTTGCTGATGGGAGTCTATATGGTATATACGATATTTCATGATAACAAATGTTTATGCACCGCCATACTTTTTGAAATTCTTTTTAGTACCATGTTCTGACATTCCTTACTCCTTTTTAGTTTGTCATGGATCTGCTGCACAGATATAACAAAATTTTGCTTGACCGCAAGATTTGGAAATAGGAGAGTAGAGTAAAATAGCTTTTGTTAGAAAAGTATTTAATTCATTAAAGGATATCTTATGATTTCAGCTAACACTTTGTAAAAAATTTCAATTACTGGGTCGAGTTATAAATAACTTCCGATTTGTCTTTAATTTTGTCTATTAACGATTTATTACAGGGTGATTATTGTTAGCATGTCTACGTTTTAGGGATTCTTGCCTTTAAAAACACAGCAAAAATCAGTAGCGCAAGTAAACACGTTTAATTTTTTATAAAGAAAAATATCTGGCGTGTCTGAAATTATTTATAACTCAACCTAATAAATTCATATTCATTCTTCCTTCAAACGTTTGTAATTTTTTATTTGTTTTGCAATCTTATCGTGCTTAGAGTTATGAAATTTACTGTTCAAAATGCAAACAATTCACATTTGTCTACTTTTATTTTGCTAGTCTCGTTTCATTTCTCCATTACTACACACAATTAATTATTTTGCAAGACCCAGTCCATTGTATCTTGCCTTTGCACTACTGTTTAATAATTTATAAATGCTTCCACGTGTTTCCAAACAGTCCAGTGAAGACGTTGAATAAACAAAAGTCACGTGTAGAATTATAAACCATTCTCTATCGCGCCACAAAACCACTGAAGTAAATTACTCGGGAATTTCCGGCAGTGTCCATGAATTTTCGATGTATGAAAACGGTTAAACAGGCTGAAGGGCGTAAATCGATCGCTGTTGAATATTTCTTTGCCGATAATAAAATTCTCCGTTCGTTTTCGCTGGATCCACGGGAAAATTCGTTGGCGGGACGGTGAACGGGAGTAAGCAACGCAATTATTCGGCTGTTACATTTTCATGAAAGTTCGTCCGTCGAAAGGCGTGTATCGATCGTGTTTCTTTGGGGCCGCGCGAGACGACGGACAGAACGGAAGCGATCGTTCACCGATTCCTCCTGGAATATCCACGCGTACGGTCATTACCGATAAAGTACGGCTAATAAAAATCAAGCCAACTCTGATCCGCAGTTCCGCCGCTCCGAAACTTCCAAATGGGAAAACTCGCCATTAAACTGGACGATAGGTCTGTCTGGCCGGACGAGCGGAGCCAAAAAAAAAATAAAATAAAATCCCGCGAACTTTCGAAATCCCTCGAAATCGATGGGTGTCCGTTGTCTCTCTAGCTTTTACGCGGCTTTGCAAATAACGTAATGCGTTTTGCGAAAAGGGTCAGGGGGGTGACGGTATAGGGTGTCACCGAACGAAAAGTCGCCAGCTTTGGATCTGACAGAGAATGGAAAACTGACTGAAGATGTTTCGGTGAATTTAAATTCAATTATTATAGTGTTCGACCAGTATGAGTGTCAAGTAAATTTTGTGTTAAGTTGTAGGTTTAAAAAATTAATAATAATAATCGAAAAATCGTTTTCAAGAAATATTAATTGGCTCACTTTTAGTGTTTATAAGATCGTATAAAAACAAATGTCTTCGATCGTTAATATATTTTACATTCAATTTTAACACTCTGTTGCATGCCTCTTAATTTTTACTATAGCTCTTAATGTAAGTTGTTGGGATTTATTTAGTTTTAACGCTCGGTTGTAATTTGTAGGCTTATTATATAAACTCGTATTTTTAAATGTTAAGCATAAAATTAATTAGAAATAAAAAAGTTTTGCAATTGCAATAAGTGGTCGAATACTTTCCCTTAAGTAATTACTTTTCTAAAATATATCCAGCACACATTTTTACCTAGAAAGCCAAGGAAAGCATTGTAAACAAAATTCATAAACATTCTTCACTTGCAACGATGCTAATATACTACGAAAACTTGTTCACAATATTTTCCACCTTCTTATAGAAATTTTTAATATCTTAGCAATGCTTCTACTACCTTAGAAGTCAATTGTCTGGTATCAGTTAATGTATAGACTTGATCTTTCACTTCCCATGAACATACAAATCTAAAGATGTTTCAGTTTGTGATCCCTGCGATCAACCTACTTATTTGAAGCCTAAATTTTCCTTTACAATAACAGTATTTTTTCAACAACGCGTTTCTTTAGGAATAGTTTTTTAATGAAACATTTGAGAAATTTATTGGAACTTCTTTTCTTATGACGTGTATTTTCTGTCATATTACAAGTTACTGTTCCTTCATTTCGGGACATCCTGTACAGCGTTAACAGGAACGGATCCACCGAACGAACTTCAGCTCCGGGGTACGCGAACGATCAGCTTAATAATTAAAACCAAGCCACGGTCGGGGAACAGAGTGACTTTCAAGCACGCGAGACCTTCCCTTTCGTTCAAAGTTAAAAACTGGAGAGGAACGTCCACGAGGGATCAATTTGCGGAACGAATGAACCACCGAACGAACCACCAGCTAGCGGAAAAACAGACATTATCCGGGGTGTAGCATAATTTTTCTGGTAATGCGAAAGGGAGGTTGTTCCTCGCGAACAAACCCTCCGAAAATGTGGGGTGAAATTTTTTGGACGACCTCTCGTTTTCGAGAAAAACTGGCCTGAAAATCGGTCGAGTGCGGCTGCACTTGGCACTGGAGCCTCCGTGGTTCTCAACCGAATTTTTCGAAATTCATCGGTGATATAGCTGAAAAATTACTCAGTGGCTTAAGAGTATGACAGGGTAAGTTCGAAGTTACGACATAAAATGTAGGAGCATTATTTTTACCGCAGAACTAACAAATATGCAATCAGCGTGGACCTTAAAAATAACATTGTCTGAGAGATAGTTTAATTACAGAAAAAATATTCTTATTAGAAGTATTATAATAAATATTACAAGTGTTCCATGGAAGAAGGTTACACGCAGTTGTTGATCAAATTCTGTCGCAATAAATTGTACTTTTCCTGTCAAATTTACAATATTGTCTGTTATGTTATAACAAGACTGCTAAACTGAATATACACTTTTAAGCTTCAGTATTTTGTTATTTTAATACAAGTGAATAAATGCGACCTGAAAGAAATGCATTTAACCTTTCAGTGTTCAAGAACTAAAATTTTTATTTCATTTACTTTATCAAGCATACATTTTCCATGTGTTTGGATATTTTAAATTGCATAATCATACGCAGCATAGTTATAAACACTAGTTGGCGGTATTTCAAAGACAAATAATTTTATGACCATGGCCATCAAAGTTTTTCTAATACTTTTTAGCTCCAGAATGCACCTAAACATTTTAACAAACTGATTGCATAAACATTCACATGCTAATTATAAATAAAAGTGGCTATAATTAAAATACAAATATACTTCAGACCCACGCTCACTGAAGCTTTTTTATTAGATTTGTGATTGTAGATCGCATTTGAAAATGTTAACATACTGACCTACACCTCTTTCAGACTCCAAAGAACAATCAATTTTTCTTAGCTTTTTCTTTAGTAATATTGAAAAATGTCGTTGATAATGGATTTTCAGAGTCGATTTTCTCGAGGACGTAGTCTCGAGCACGGAAAATTCATCTGGAAATTCCGACTCATTGCAGAATGAAGAATCGGTTTCCTTTCCCTTCGTGTGTTGCACCGTGAAGGTGTTTCGCCCCGGAATGGGATAGTACGTCAAGTTACAGTTGGACAGTTCGAGAAACGAGGAAAAAGGATACGCGCTTAAAGATCGCGTCCGACGCGGGAAACTTTCTTCGATAAATAACAATTTACGCGGAAGGATTTACTCGACGGTTCCGTGGAGAATTTTCAAAATAAACGCGGAAGCGCTAACGCGATATTTCGAGAATCCTCGACCGTGTGAACGACTTTGACGAACATTCTACAATCTGCGAACAATGGTCGGAGGATTATCGAAATTAACGCAAAGTGCATTGACAAACCAGACTGGCGAGAAATATTCTCGTCGAAATGAGAAGCACAATGGCGGTCATTAACCCCTTCAGGGATACCAGCACACACGTGTACTTGCGTTTCCTGCTTTTACATTTAAATAGGTATTTGTATTTTTTATTTTGTTCAGTATTATTCAACGACAAAACTTTGTAATATACATAGATAAAATGCGTAAAACTATGGTTTTTGACTATATACCGCCCGTAGAATGTGTCGAATTGTACTGATATTAATGGACGAGTCAAAAGAATTAAATCTGGTACTTTTAATAATGAGATAATAATAGTATGATGAATCAATATTTTTATATTTTTTGGATATGCTGTTTTTCTTTCGATACGTATGAATTTATATTGTGTAAATATAATTGAAGAAATACTTGAATAATTTCTTCTGAGTTCGATGAGCTTATTCCTGAAGAGTCTAAACAATAATAGTATTTTCGAAATTCGTTATAGTTTTTATTTAGCCGGAACATCGACCTTTTCGCATCATCCACGCTTCTTCCTCTAGGTATGAAGTCCCTTTTCGAAGATAAAACGATTACGAAGTCTCAGTTATTCAATTTGTGTCTCTGCAAATATTATAGGTGAATTTAAAGAATTACATCACGAAATGAAATTTTGTATTATTTCTGTTGTGAGTTTAGGCAGGTAAATGAGAATTCATGAGATTTTTTAAACATTCCTACAGAATGTTGAATAACCTGTTTCATTCAAGTGTCTGACAATAAATATAAATCTCAAATGGTGCTTCAAACGAATGATTAATGAGATCAAGGGTCTCGTGAAGGTTTTGATGAGCCAGAGAAGAGTTTGAAGTGAAGTTAAATTGTTCAGAACTCACAATGCGAGAAAAAACAATAAATAAAATCATGATATTTTGAAAAATATATGACCAACTTCAAACGTACATTTGTTCCAAATTAATTTGAAGCCCAAAACTTTCATTATTCACCTGTGCTTTTGTTCTCTCATATTGCAACTGTAAAAGTAAAATTTACACAGAACTTTCAAAGTACGTAAAATTTGCATGCACACTGCTCAAAACAATTGGATGCTCAGGATTTCAATAATTTTAAACAATCCATCAAATATCAGGAATGAAACAGAAATAATTTGTGTGTAATACAATAATAATTTGATTGGATAAAAAAATATTGTTACATATTGCAGGCCAGACACGAGGAACGTGTGTCACTATAAACGTACGTTGGAATGGACGTTAATTCCTTATCGACGTTTTTATGCTAGAACGCACGTCAACACGTGTCTATGCACGTTTACCATTATAGTGTGGTTAGTCGCAGGAGCGCACCGTCAGACGTCTGTTCTGTAATCACCGATCTCCTTGTCGAATATATTACTCACAAAAATGGAAAATAATGTGGACGAACTGATAATTAATTATTAATAGCAATAATAATTAATGAAATACTAACCGTTAACTTCTGACATTCAGTCTTTGGACACTAATATGGACACAGAGTCTGTCAGGCTCCGATTAAAACGTATTGTTATTAAATTTGTATTAGAAAATGTTTCACAGTTATGCAAAGAAGATTTTAAAAATCACAAAGAAAGAAAGGCGCGTTTCTTTTTTAATTTTTAATACAGGGATGTCTGAGTCTGTCATACTCCGATTGAAACGCATTATTATTAAACTTGTATTAGAAAATGTTTCACAGTTACGTAAAGAAGATTTTAAAAATCACAAAGAAATGAAGACGTGTTTTTATTTATAATTTTGAATATATCCGTATCTGATTCTGCCAGACCCCGCGTCAAAATGCTACCATCTCATTTGCACCCATACGTTCTCCAATTCCTTTTGGTACCGGTACTTTAACTCTCAGGTACAAGTCACTTTAACTCTCCTGTGTCCCCAGCCTAAAAAGTCCGCCGTCAAAACAGTCTGCTCATGCGAGCGCTCCTGAATTCCTTTCCTTCCTTTGTAATTTTCCTCCATGAGCGTACGTAACAAATAGAAGAAACACACGTACATACGTCAGACGCGGAAAAGTAATTCGCGCGAAGGTAACGCAGATTGATCTGTCCCGCGTGGTCCATTAGCCGCGGCTACAGGGCTTTTCAGATTAGACACGAGCTCCGGTGTGTTTCACGGCGAAGAAAACAAGCTTTGCGGGAGGGTGTTCCATCCGTCGGATGATCCGAAACGTGGAAAGGGAAGGAGAAAGCTGAAACCGGAGGGTGGTGATTCCATCGGGTCAGCTCGGTGGACGAACTCGATCCGAATAAACGAGCTCGTGAGAGGAGAAACGCTGGATCACTCACGTCGCCTTAAAACCTCCTCGACACCGTGACACATTCTCCACACCCTCTGTGTCCATGTGTAAGCGTTTATGTGCGTGTGTGCTTGTGTGTGTGTGGTGTGATAACGATCTACTCGTGAAAACGACTGCTCGAAATCGTACGGACGGCTTTACGAGGCCGTCGTTTTTTTCCCGCCAGCAGAGAAAAAGTTCTCGTTCGAAATCTGAGAGTTTCGGTTCGCAGGTTTAACGCGTCGCGAGCAATCGCACGAATTTCTGCCCTTTTTTTTTACACCGTACACACGGCCTCGGGCTCTAAACGTTTCTCGGGCGCATGGAAATTGCTTCAGAGGTTAAAAGAGATCTGAAAACGTTTTGTTAGCGAGCTTCTTTGCGCGGAAACGCGCGGCTAAAGAGTTGAAAGCGTACAAAGTGCTTCTTTGAAGCACCGATCGCAGCCTGAGTGGCGGGGGTACAACAATGGCGGGCAGAAAATGCGGAACAAATGTTAATATAGGAAGACCGTATATTGTATGAGCTGGCTGGTTAAGTGTATAATGGTAACGATGTAGAGGTGTTTAAAATGAACTTGATGTTGTTCGAATGAGCTCGTAGATGGTTATGTGGAACGCGAGTCGTTGAAGTAATTCATGAGCTTATTTAAGCGATGCTGAAAAGCGTTTAAAGAGTTTAGATGAGAAGCAGAGCTGTCCGAAATGAATCTGACACGTCTCTAGGGAATTTACTCGAAATTTGATAAAATATGAGACATCGAAGAAGTTGACAAGTTTTCGTAAAATGTCGATAACACATTGTATAGATTTCTACAACATTCAGGAAGATTTACAAGTGTTTAAACTGGTCTTGAAGTGGCTCAAATATGTTTGCAGAAGATTAGATGGAGTATGAAACATCGAGAAAGGCAGCACCTACCTGTCCTGTATCCATAACATGTATGTTTTTTTTTTATAGAATTCACGAGCATATAGAGACGTTCAAAGTGAACTTCAGTAGCTCAAAGGATGTTATAAAAGGTTTCAAAAAATGTGAGTCGTCGACAGAGCACATTTTTGTACTAATTCTGAAATTAGAACATTTTATATATTTGTTTGTAGTGTCTAAAAACACACAGAGACCTTCCGCTTCATCTAGATTCCTTTTAGCGTAAAAATACCAATTTTCCTATCGCATTGAGAAACATGAGCTTTACTGCAGGAACTGAAGTGTTACTACGAAATTTGAGATATTGCTGAACTAGGGAATCATGAAGCTCCAAATAAGCCAAAGTAGACATTCTACACCTCAAGGGAAATTAATTGGAAGCAGTTAAATTGAAGGTAAGAAGCTTGATTTCTGACAAAGAGATCCTTAAAAATACATTAAGTACGTATTAATTTGAAGTGGTTGAGAAAATTAATTCTCTCACCTACTTTGATTCAGGAATTGAAGTATTAAATTTAATTATTCTGAATTGCACTTTAGTGTACGCGTATTCCATTCATCTCCAACTTTCTTTTCTTTTAAATTGAAGTTTGATTAAGGAATATGTATAAATACATACTTCGCATGAACAAAATGAATCACATGATCTGGATTTATTTTAAAGCTTAAAATCAACCCCTTTTCACTTATATCACAACTTGTGGTCCATTCTGTACACACAGTAATTGTACCATGTACCTGTTAGTATGATATAAGTGCGTGTCTCTTTTGAACCGGGAGGCATTCGTTTCAAAGAGATTATGTGAAAGAGATTTACCAGCACCATTGATAATTGCCTGACGTCGTTCACGAAAAAAGCTACCCGAAAAATACATATTACAAATTCAATTATAGATACTTTGTCAGGGACATATTGATAACCCCTAAATTCAGGAATAAAATACATTATGTACCTAATCTATCATTTCTGCTCTTTACATTCACAACTCAATTAAAATGGCTCATTACTAACCGGAGACCAACACGTCAAACTCGATCCAATCAAATAAATATTATTACTCCATAAAATTTTAAAGAATTCAGACAACACAAACCCGCAATTAAATTAAATAATACTCACTTTAATAATTCGTATAGAAAACATCATATTATATGCACCCCCAATGCGACAGTTTCCACAGGGGCAGAAAACGCGTGAATATCGCATCATCGAGGTTATTAACATTAAAGAATATCATCCAGTCATCACAATTCGCAAGTTTTCCACGGTCGACATTCCCACCGAATCACAAACACGTTACGCTGAAATAATAATTCAGGGACGCGAGCGTTGAAATAGTTTCACGCTAAACACTCTATGGGGGGGCGGGCAGAAATTGAATTCCGCTGAACATCAGCGGCGTCGTAGCGCAATTATTAACCGGGGAAACGTGACGCTAACGATGCGATGAATAATGTTGACCGTGTCTGTTCACCTGAAACGGGACGTTTTTACGACGTCGGCTATCACCGATTATCCGAAAGCGAATTATCCCGTCGATTCTGCCGCGCGTTCGTTAACGCGAGTTTTCCCTTTCAACCGCCACCGCCGCCGCCCCCACGCTGAAAAAGGAAAAGAAGCACGTAAATAAGCAAACAAAAAAGGGGGACGCGAAAACAGGTATGGTGATTCGGGAGCGTTCAAGGCGACAGAATAAAATAAGCTCCGGGACACTTGAATATCGATTACAACCGTCGATTAATATTCATCGACGGGGATGAATTCTCGTCGGCGACGTGTGCGCGTGGGGGCCGCGTTGAATTTTAAATCGGCGATTATAAATTAAGCGACGCGGTCGTACGCGAGTATCGACTCTGTTCCATCGATTTCATTGGTGTTTTGCTCGATTCGATTCCTGTTTTCAACTTCTTCGTTCTACCCAAGGAGGTGTACCACGTGCTTTTTGCTCCGCCCGCCATTTGCACCGGCTGGAAAAACAGGAAACCCGACGAAAAAGCAGAAACACCGGTGGAAAATAGAAAAATTCTGTCATACGCGAAAGAGAATGGTATCAGATTGTATGAAAATTTGAATGATTAACATTAACCCATATTTGGTTGTAAAACTTAAATTCAGTTGTTGTTTATCTGAACATGAATATTATTAGTAAAATATTTAAGAAGATCCAACAATAGCTATAAATAATTACTGAGATTATTAATTAAGGAGAGTATAATTTCAGACTACTTTCATGTTGTATCGAAAGCTAGAAAGGTATGTCATTTTCAGCCTGCACACTATGGCAGTTACATTTTAATATATTCAGAAATAATCATTAGAATGGTCAGATTCCAGAGAGATCATGCAAATACTATTTGCTTCTCTTACACTGATCGATGTCTTTAAAAAATATTATCCAGTTTTTATATTTTTATACATCAATATATTAATTGTTTTGATTCCAAATCTATTTTGTTTCGAGTTTTTCGATGAAAGTTTGGATTACCACAGAAAAGAACTATTGCCAAGAATTTTGTAAATAAGATGAAATTTTAGTGGAATAATATCATGATGGCGTTTGTTAGACTCGAAATTAATCGCGCTCATCAACTACTACCTACCTACTTCGGTAGTTCGACAGTTTCTTAGTTCAAAAAATTCAATAATACTGCTTGGTTAAAATCCAACCGAAATGAATTGCCTTGAAACAATAAAAATTTGTTGAACACCAAAATTAATCCGCGTTATATAAGTCACATAGGTTATATAAATATGGGTAATGCAAGCATATAGTAACACACATTTATTTAAAAAATTGGACTTTAAACACAGCTTAATTGACACTGTGTACATCATAAAGCAATTATCATTAATTACAAGAACTTCGCTACTTTGTGAAAATGTAAACTTATGCACCATGTTACACGAGTCCTTTTTATCGTATTATACGAACACTGCTATAATTTTTCCGCCGTGTCATACGAATCCATGTTACATGAACCCATGTTATCCGGAGATCTACTGTATTCAGCATAATAATAATTAAAAATAACTGCAGTCGTTACTTTGTTTACGTTTGATGAAGTCATATTTAACATTTTCATTACGTCAACGTCGTAAAATATAAAGATCGTATATTTTTCCAATATAAAAAGTAAAATAAAATTGACATAACAAATTTAATTGAACAAATCATAAACTCTTAACCAGCAATCGGGCGATTAAGTGACTTTTCTTCTCTCAGCGATTACAGCTAGGGGTAGTAGCCGTAGATCATTTAGGTAAAGATGACTATGGTCGACGTTAGGAGCGAAAGGGTTAAAAACAGTGCTTTTGGAATGACCAAATGCAAGGGAACGATATGATTGTGTTGTTAAGCGAATTCAGTGACTGTCGAGCCGGCGGAATAAGCCGGGGATTATTAGTCTAATTGCGAAACAAGAGAAACAATTTTATCGGGCCCGATTATCATCGAGGTCGGTTAATTAATTATTAATTTCACTCGGCAATTGTTCTTCCGAAAGAGGGGCAATTACTTTCGTAACGCGAAATAATAAAATGTACTTTACGAATTGCGTTTCGTGGTGCCCGCGGGCTAACAATGACCGCCGGGATATAATTCGAATAACAATATGATAATAACGCAACAATGCATCGTGGGACATTTATACCGGAACGCACCATAAAACATTCGTTCCTGGTGTATTAACGTTTGTTCAGCGTTTTCTGCCTCCATTGTTATTACACCCCCTATCTACGCGATCAGTGCTTCGAAGGAACACCCTGTCCGTTTTTAACTCTTTAGTTAAATGGTTTTCTGCATTCGAAATGTTATACACGGTCTGCAGAAAGTTATGGGGTATTTCGACAGTTACATGTCAAGATTGATCAAAATCAATCAAACAATTGACAGTTGACGACTATCGATCAAAGCGTTGAGAACACGTATCATTTTGGGATTTCAACTACTATTTTCGGGTGAAGGAACGTTTATTTGTTGGGCAGTTCAATATATTTTGAAAATTAGGTTGGGTTGAACGATATGCAACATTATTAACTTTTGTATGGGAAGAATAGTTGGATGAACTAGACCGAGAATCGAACCCGAGAGCTTCCGCTTTCCGGTCGGGTGCTCTCCCACTAAGCTATCCAACCCACTGCGAATTCAATCTCCCTAAACGCAACACACTAAATGGCTGCCGCCTCCGCTTTTAATTCGAATTTTTTAATGAAGTTAATCCAAGTGTGGTAGCATAGACAATTCAAGAAATATTTTACAAAGGGATCTTATGCTCTTCAATTTTTATCTGATATTACACAATGGTAGTGCTCTACATAAAGATTATTGTAATCACGTTATGGGACCCATCTCTTTATCATGTTTTAGGAATTACATTATAAAATTTGAATATATCTTTTCACTGACATTTATCGAAGTTGCAGGATACTTGTGACGTAATTTTTCAAAAAAGCTTACCGAGATACGCCGTACGATTTTATTATAACATTTTCTTTAGTCAGTATTTCAATACTGCCATTGTGTCAAATTTGATCGAAATTGGAAACCCTCGTAGTCCCTTTGTAAAACATTTTTACAATTTTCGGTGCAGCTCTACTTTGATTAACTTTTTCTTAATAAGAATATAGAACTACATGCTGATATTGTTGCATACCACTCAAGCATAACCGAATTTTGAGATATGTAGGAATCAAAACACGTGAACGTGTTTTCATCTAATGATATTAGTTGAATATTAGTTAAAATTCAAAAATGTCTTGTAATCTCAAACTTTTGATCGGTAGATAGCTTCTATAAATTTAGTAATACTATAGATAACAATATTTGAATATTTAACAGCTGTGTGAGAAGTAGGACACTTTCCAAGAAAATTTTCATCACTTTCTACGTTAATGAAATCGAATTATCAAGCAGTCCTTGCTTTATTTTAACGCCCTGGGACGGAAAGTTTCAAATTTGATTTTCTCGTAAACGAAATTATCTAAGAAAAGAAATTTTTCTATATTTTCCGCTTATATTTTAAGATTTCCTGTTTTGCGACACCCTGCAAATCACTTTATTATTCCTTTAGTAAAAATTCTTTAGAATATAATTAACACACTTTGATTAGATTACTGTATATACAATTCAATAGCGCAAAGAAAATAAGCAACATATTTTTTGCGTTTAGATAGATGTTGCGGTTCTTTAACTACACTAAAAAAACAAATATTCTACTATAAAAATATATATTTGCAATAACATTCACAGTCCACTTACTAGAATCAAGAATAATTTTCTAAGCAACTAAAATACCGACTAGAAGAAAGTTACATGGTACCACTTAAACAAGTAAAGGAAACCCTAGATCTTTTACTGAAGAGGGAGTGTTTTGGCAATTTTGACTATTGCAATTTGTTGCACATTCAGCGCTGACTAATTGTAAGTTTTGTCCACATCTTTTCGTCAGATCATCGGACGCGTATGAAAAAACTCTTGGCGACCGTTACGATGAACACACGGGATAATGAATCGGGCCATGCAAGAGGGAAGGAATGACACTTTTTTCTCCGGGGAATAAAACGCGTAATAAAATCGCGCGGTGTGCGCGAAAGAACGCGATTAAAGCGAAGCGCTCGCATCAGTGGCGTGCAGCGTTTTTAATTTTTATTTGGATAAGCAGCGTGAAGCGACGAGAATGTTAAACAACGTTCCCGATGAGAGATTCTGATTTTAATTATGGCCGGGTAAGTTCGCGCTGATATTGTACGCCGCCACTCTGTCATCCAGTTATCCGTGGCCGCTGAACGAAGCTAATTGAAAAATTCTCCCCAGCATTCTTTTGAAGGAAATGGCATTAACCGGGTTGCACGTAGCCGGAGATTCTGAAAAAGCTCCGGCGGAGTTCCCCAGGAACCAGGTTAACGGGACTAAATCAAGGGACGCGTTGCTATTTGCACCGTCGAACCTCTTAATGGATCCACTCGTTCGCAATCCTGCCAATTGTCGTCATTGTCCCTGGCGGACAGTAGGTTGTGCCTTGAAAACGGCTGCAGAAGCAAGTTGAAAGTGCATTAGAAAATTTACATGCTTCTAAGATTGTGGAAAGTGAATTGAAGATTCAGTGGAAGTATATGCATAGACTTTGCGAGGGGTCCTAGCTGATAGAAAAATTGATAGGAAGAATAATTCAAGGGCTGTATAAATGATAGAGGACATTTATTAATTGCAATAGAAAGTTGAAGCGCTTCTAAGATCACCTAAAGTGAACTACAGATTCCATAGAAATATATAGACAAATTTGTAAAGCGTTGTGGCAGATAGAACGATAGATATAGAAAATAAATGAGTAATTATAGGAATTAATAAAACAAACTGCTATGTGCTTTAAAAAACCGAAATATTTCTACGGCTACTGAAAATGAATTGAAGATTTAGTAGAAATATGGAGATAAATTTCTAAAGGGTTCTGGCTGATAGAACGATCGATATAATGAATAATTAAATATCTGTCGTGTATCACTGAACAAATAACAATGGATGATTAAAAATTCAATCTATGGACTGGCTGATTTCCGATTCCTATGAATAATCGACGACCCACTGCGTGAGTTCGGCACACGGCCGTATCAGATACACGTTCTATTACAGATTATCGACTTTGTGTTCCTACGTGACTTGATTAATCGTTCCGCCTGTATATTTAATTCCTTGGCGCAATCGATAGTGATTCGTGCCGCTGGGAGCAGAACAATTAACCGTGAAGCAATATACCCGAATGAACGTGGTATGAATCCCTCAAGAACTATACAATTCGAATGAACTACAAATTGGACGGGTTTCTTGCTACAGAAGCATTGTTTCAGGAGCACCATGGATCCGAAACGAGCCTACAGAATTTTTAATTATTGAACCATGTGTTTAAATTAAATATAAATTTTTTAATTTTCTATTCAAGGCAAATTTAAAGAACTTCTCAAATTGCTCAAAGTTAATATCACGTTAAACGAAGTTCTCTTACAATTAGATGAACCTATAAGGAACTTGAATAAATAATGAATAATTTTCCTAAGACTTAAGGGAATCAAGAAGTGCTCTAACTGAGTGTGTAATCGATCAAATGAGGTCACAGGATGATACTAAAGGTTTCTAAAGAAATTAAGAATTCTGTACATTTTCTACCAAGAAGGAAAATGTATCCAGTGCTCGTTAAGGCTCAACAAATTTCACACACGGCTCATATGAGCACATGAAACATTCAATTTCAAGCAGACACAAAAGAATCACTATTTAAGAATTGTAAACAAATTGTAAAAGTTTAAATAGGTATTTATGGGGTCAGGTTACTCTTACACAATTAAACATGTCCAGAAACCGTCTAAAGTATATTTGAGACCACTCAAACTGATTGGTGTTTACAGAAGGTTCAATGACTTGCCAGTCACGAAGCAATTTAGTTAATCCAGTTAAGTGAACCCGCAATGACTCCAAAGAACTCAGACAAAAGTAGAGCTGCTGAAAATGAATGCGAGATAACTCAAATGAGTTTACATAAGTCAGAACAGTAATTAAAAAAAAGAACCAATCGGATCATCTGCTGTGTATCGACAACATCCAGGTAAGTTCAAAGCAAAGCAAAGCAGCCCGAATGATCCTGCATCCCTCTTAAATTACACCGTCGAAGAGGAGCACTGTCTCCTCGGGAGCGTACACATCATCTCGTACGCGACTTCATCGTCGTCTCAAAGGATCGTGAACTTGCTTAAAGCCATCTCGCGGGTTCGAGCGTACCTCTTAGACTGCACGCTCGATCCCCGACTTATTACTCGCATTAATTGGTTTATGAATCGGGCGGGCCGCGGAGCACGTGGCGCGATCGACGACAGGGTGCTGCACGGAGGGGGCAGGAGGCTGCCGAGTGATGGTGTGGGGCGGAAAGAAAGCGCGTTCGGGGCAAAACAAGAAACACGCACGACAGAGAAACCCACGGATGAGGCGGTGGAATGAGCGTGGTGGCTGGGTGGTGGAGGGGGGGAAGGGAGATCGAGAGAAAGGGCGAACACGTCGACGAAGAGAGCGCGACGGGTTCAGAGTGTGGAGGAGCATGCGCGGGTGGGAGTGGCACCTTATTCGTCGTGCAGCTCCCGCCAAGGCTTTCTGTCAACTACGAACTCTCGACGGAAAAGGTTCCCGGGTCGCCGTCGTCGCGCGAAATCTTCGCGGGCCGTCCCTTTTTTTTCCAAAACACGCGTCACGCAGTTTTTGAAAGTGAACCGTGCACCCGATGGAATGCTCCGTGAAACATCGCCGCGCGATTCGTTAGCCGGAATCGTTCCGTTACAACCGACCGACGCAACAATTTGTTGTTCGCGGTGGCACAGTGATAGGAGACTGGTCTGAGGATTATCTCCAGGATTACGACGAAATCGAAACGAACAACGAGCTTCGATACGAATTGTTTGGTGAATTTTCTGGTGAACGTGTGCTGTTCTTTTTTGTTTGTTTTTGAATTTGTTCAAAGGAAGCCGCTGTGATCGGCGAAGTGACGCGGGTGAGACAGGGTATGAGATATCGTGAATGACAGTTGAGCATCGCGACGGGTGTCACGTGGAGTGCGGGTGGCACGTGGCAGTGTCACATTCGAATACGTTTAAAAGCGACTGTGAAACCGGTGTCGCTGATCGGCCCGAGGAATATCAATTCCTTGTTAGGGAGCTGATTAAAATACAGCAGACCGGTCGGAATAAGAATTCGGCGTCTCCGATAATTAAGCCGAAAGAGTGGGTACGCGGAGGCCGCAAATCAACGAAATGATTTGAGATTCACGCGGGTGGCGAAGGAGGACCGATACACCGCTGCCGTTCGCCAGTGAGATAATTAATTTGGATACTAATTAGTCGCTGAGCTGCGAGGACAAATGCGCGAGAGTTGGTTCGTTCGGCAGATTTGCTGATTAAACTCGTCGCCGGATGACCCGGAAGGATCTCGCTGAAAGGGCGGGCTAATGAGAGGCGAGGGAGAAGAGAACCACCGGGAAAGATTCTCGCGAGAACGTTCCTGTACCATCGAGAATTTCCCACGTTGAAGAATGCCACGGGGTTGGCGAGAACATTTCGCCTGAAAGGGATGAAAAGAGTAGCGGCCGCCTAGTACCGATGAGGGGAAATGTGAAACACTCTTTCAGAAAAGAGGAAGCATCGGAACTCAGTGAGAATTAGTGCGCCGATTCGGGTCCCAAATGTCGAGGGAATGATGAAGCAGTCCATGGCCTGGAGTGCCATTTCGATCGGCGATTCCAGTTGTACGGCGTGTCTGACTAAAATGCGACTGATTCTACTTGTGCTGTGCTCCCTGCTGAGAACAGGTGAGACGCCACGTTCGCTTTACGTCTCCTCGGAGATCCTTCGGTGACTTGAGCGTGAATCATCGTCGAGATGGCGGGCCGGCTCGTTAACGTTTCAATCTTTAATTTCTGCCGGAAGTGGCGCGCGTCAACAGCCGGGATAATTGCAGCTTTTTCACGGAGTTTCGCCTATTTACGCGGCCCCGTTTTTCAATCATCGTTTTTCCACTGCTTAATCGCCGCAACCAGACCGAGCCGGTCTGGAGAACTTCTACGTCGCGTTTACCGTGAATTACGCGGTGTACAGGGTATTAAGAGCTCAGAAATTAATTCCGATGACGTAAGTCCTCGACTCAACTCCCTCAGATTAATACGCGAATCTCTGAACCGAGATCTGTGCGAATTACTCGGTTTAGCATGTAGAAAATTGTTAATTCGCCCTGTTGACGATGTTTGGGAAGTTAAGCTGCAGAAGCACGCTGACGAAAACTTTCAATGGCTTACGAAATTCTAAGCAACAGTTTTTAAACTGCTTGTAAAGTCTCTGTTCGAAAAGATTCAGAGATAGTCGACATGAACACGCAGTGGCGCAAATGAGTTTGCGTAAGCTTCGATGTAATGTAATTTCATAAAGGAACCTACATGTTCCTGTACAGAGTCCATAATACCTCGAATATGTTCTTGAACGATTTAGAGATGTTCAGAATGAGTTTGAATTAGCTCAAATGAGACTTCAGATGGTTTAATGAAGTCTAAATCGTTGAAGGTGCTAATTCACCTCTGTACTGAGTTTACATCTTAAAAGATACTCCTTGGAGGTTCTAAAAAGAACCAAAGAAGTACAAAATGTACGCACAGTAGCTCAAATGAGTTTGTAGAAAGATTAATTAAATATAAATCGGCAAAGCAGCCACTGCACTTCTGTATAATATTCATAACATCTCAATGATGTTTTTAATAAGATCAAAGAAATTTGGAGATGCGACAGATGAATTTGAAAATTACTCAAGCTACCAGAAGATCACTAAATAACCAACTGACTTTTACACCGAGTCTGAACATTTGGAATGTACCCTGTCGGAGTCTAAAAAGATCTCAGAAAGTTCGAAACGAAGCTGAAGCACCTCGAATAAATTTACGAAAATTACAATAAAATATGAATCTTCGAACAAGTTTACAAGTTTAGTTTCGATAGCGTGCCAACGACACTCGAAAGCGTTCAAAATTAACTAAAAGCAGCTCGAGGTAGCCCACCAGGATATAATCCTCCTACTTGAAGCGATCGAAAAGTGGAACGATCTCTTTAGGTGTACGATCGTCAAGTTTTGATAGATTACCCACGAAGTTTTGATGGATAGTTAGAAAACATTCTGCAGAGTCTCGGTGACAGTTGTAAACGGAGTAATCGGGGCTTCCGATGCTTTAACGGTGCGCCGCGCGAATGACGGGTTCGCAATTTTCATTCCGGGGCTGAGGTTCGTTTCGCATCGAATATGAATGCAAATACGACCGAATCGTGTAGTACTCGCGAGGGTAATTGAAACGGTGTGTAATGAATGTTTCAGCGATTGGAATTTTTAATAAAATTCTGTCAATTTCCAACGCGCAATTGATTTATTTTCAGCGCGACGAAATGCGTTTCGGACATTCTCATTCCGCTACGAATTCAAACTTTGCTCCTTGGTAACCGCCGCCTGTCACGATTCAGTCTTGGTTCATAATAGGGACCAACAGGCTGAAGGAAAATTTCCTGAAATTACTGAATCAAAGTATGTAATTAAGGCCGTAATAATCGGTCTATTGTCGAAAAATTCTACCGGTCTCTGTAGAACATATGCACTTCCATTGTTCTACGTTCTGCAAGCGGGTCAAATGAGGTCTTCTGCACCGATTTCAATGAAATTTTCCAGATTCATTTCAAGTAACTTCTTATTACTCGAATGAGTCATATTGGGGAAAGTAGAAATGCTTAAACTACACCTTCTATGATCATTCACGGTAGATGTCACTATGATAGACGGCGTTTTCTATGGAAGCACTTAAACTATACATATTTTATTATATGAATTATTAATAAATCATTCCATACACTGAAGCATGGCCGTCTATCTACAACGAAACATTGTTTATATTTGCGCATGTTAATTGGCACGGATGTCTGTACTCCACAAAGATGGCGCAACTTTCAGCGTTCCCTTCTGTACGGCCGACGGGTCTCTGAACATTCAGACAATATGACACGCCCTGTTATATAAATTGTTGTGTCTTTCTAACGAATTATAATTTCAAGTTGCAATTGTCACTACTGCGTTTAGTTTAGACGGGTCAATAAAGTGGTTATTTGTTTACCTAAAAGTAATTTTCGACATCGACCATTATCCAGGATTTGTAGGTCGGTGCAATACTAGTAATTAATTTACCCAAATATATAACAGTAGCAATAATACAAATAAATATAACACTATACACACGTTGTTAATTTACCCAAAATGAAAAGCACAGTTTAAATGAACTTCTTCGTTCCTTGAAGTACTACCGAATACATTCTACAATATGTAGATTTTGCTACTACACCTATTAGGTATGAAGACGTTTCACCGGGATATGACCTTGAGCCCAGTCTGAATACCTCCATCAATGAAAATACAAAATACATTACCCTGGATGTCGACAACATAACATTACTTCTATCACGAAGAATCGCTAGAATCATGCTCGAATGCTATCGATCTGTCGACATTACAAATCAGTGATTCAAAAATTTATTTTGTCGTAAAATTCTTATACAATATTTGAAAAATTGCGGAACCCATACCTGTATTAAAGGACAACTTGCGCCACCCTAATTTTAATAAGACATTAAATGAAACAAAAATTATTTTAAAAAACATAATAAATGAAACATTAACCGCTTGGGTTGAATTTAATCGACGATTCCGTGGGTCATTAGCGTGTATTTCACACGCAAAACCGTTATCAAAATGAAAAGGTCAGACTTTTTAGCTCGAAGTAGTTATCACGTATGAGAAACGTTATTCCAACCCAAGTGGTTAAAATAAAAAACAATTCGGAATTGTGGAAAAAAAAATTAATAAAAATAAGATTAACGCGAAGAACGTTGCTGCAGCGTGGACTCCAGAAAATTCAATTAAAAGACACCTTATCTCGGGGAGCCCACTTTGGAGAACGCTGTTCTAGGTCTATAAAAAATGTTTTTTCTCAAAGTGATCCGTTTTTGCACTCTCAGTGCCACGGAGCAGTTCAAAATCCAGAAATTAGGGAAAATGAAGGAAAAGCTTTCGAAAGGGTCGCGTGTGGGGTTGACGGCTGGCGCGCGCGCGCGCGCGCACGCTGGATATTCTAATGGGCGGGCCATGGACGCATTTAGTCGAATGGGTTAAAACTGCGGTTGTTTGCGGTGCACTTCAATCGAATTGGCTGCCGTTTGCATAATCTCCGTCCGCCTTCGCGTGCACGCCTGCATTCGTCTGCATTCGTGCAGCTTCTTTCGGCGTCTTCCCTTTTTCCTCGTCAGCCCATCGCCTCCTCTTCTCGCCTGCGACGACGATGAAAACGTTTCGCGGTTCCATCCAGTCCTCTCCGGAACTCTGTTTACGAGCAGATGCATCCTGATTTATTCCAGCCGCGCCTCCAACGAATCATCGATTTCCCGATCGCGGCGAGATCGTTTCCGCACTCCGTTCCGCAACACTAAATCATAGATAGCGGGAAGAGAGCCTCTCCGAGGAAAGTGTACGCCCTTTCTTCGACCCCGTACCTTTCTTCGTGCGCTGTCGATCGACTACCGAAGACCGTCCGATCAGAATACGAAGCAATTTGAAGAGATTCGTCTGCTAGTGAGAAATAAATCACAGTTCATAGTGAAGGAGTCTATGTTTATTTCGAGTGCGTAACAACACTGTTTCAAACGTGGGTTTAGCCGATTAACCCTTGTGTAAGCAACCCAAAGTGTTCACGACTTTTGAGCAACCAGATACCCCAAGCGTCCTGTTCTAATATGTCAGATATACGGCAATAATTTTATGTACCTACTTTCTGGATACCCTTAGCTTTTCCTTCCTATGATAGACTAAGTACTGTTTGAAAGAAAATACAGAAATGGGTACCCGGTTACCCATACAAGGTCTAAGTTTTACTGGAGGTAGTATGAGGGCCATTCAATAAGTCAAGAGTCAAACGGCCGTAGTTTACGAAATATATAAATAAGAAGTTCGATACTTTCAAAACTATAAGATGTCGCCCCTGCCATCAATTTGAAACAACTGTCTGACAATTATTAGAACAATAAAAGAAAATTAAGCTGGGAGGTTCTGCCACATCCGTCTTATAATCCAGACCCCCTTGCACCAGACTTCTGTTTATTTAGCCTCCTCAAGGAGTCATCACGTGGAGTAAACTTTCAGAGCTACGAGGAAGTGAAAATAAATGTTCAAAACTGGCTCATACTTCAAGACAAAGAATTCTTTTCTGCAGGCATAAAGAAAGTAATAGAGCGATGGGACAAGTGTGCAATTGTAGCAGGAGATAATATCGAAAAATAGGTAAATTGTTAGACTCGTTGGATAAACCGTGTTAAAACAACAGCCGTTTGTCTCTCTACTTATTGAATGACCCTCGTACAATTGGTCGTTATCAATTCTGCTACCGGAACGTCCAGTAATTTGCAATTCTGTCAGGATTGACGCTCAACATTTATAACAGCCACGCTTTTTTATTCCGTGTGTGCTAAAATGAATGTACGGACTAAAAAAAAGACGTATAAAGTATAGTATGTTGAAGAAACGTAGCATTTGTTTTAGAATTTAGAAGTCATTTTGCATGGCCACTTTATGAGTTTGAGCAGCTTATTCTGCTGGTCTCTGCTATAACAGGTTGGCCAGTGGGGTTGCATGTTAGGTCATGTATTAAATATTAGGGATATATTGATTGAAGTTAGATGGAAGGTTAATCTATACCGCGAATTTCCACGCAGGGATATTATGAACACAGAGATTAGATACTTGAAGGTCAGTTTTTTTTCTTAAGTATGTCACATGGCTCTTCAGTTTGTGTTCTAGCCTATAACGCTCAATGTGGGATCTCACAAGGGACATTACCCAATCGACACGCGTCGATTTTTATGGAACTTTGATATGACACAGAACTCGAAAACATATTTGACACATTTTTTTTTATCCCCAATCATCCATGTTGAAGTGGTGAAAATGTTCATCAAAGTTGGAGCTGAAGAAGCTATTAAAATATTTATACGAAACAACTCCCAGTTCCATAGTGAAGCCAATTTTATGTTTTCATGAATTGATGATTGTTCATACGAGGCGCTTGAAAATATAACTGCACAGAAATGGTTTATAATTGAACGTTGCTGCAAGAATTTCAATAAAAAATGATGATTACATGATGAGTACGTAACAAGACTATTTGCTCATGGAATATCCAAAAATAAACGCTCAAAGAACGTGTGCCTTCGCTGAAAAATAAAGTTACTTTAATTTCAGACTTCTGAACCCAAACGCTAAAGAAACCACTTCTAATTAAATCGTTCTGGGACAAATCCCATTAAAACGACGTTTATTAACTACAAAAAATGACGCTGCTATTTTCGAAATTTTAACCGCAAGTGCGGAAATACGATTTATGATTGTATTATGGCTGCACGAGTCTCATTAAAAAAATACGATTCTACGTTAAAAAATAAAGTTACTTTCAATTTAGAAATCCGAGTCTCAAACACGAAGTAAGGGCTTGTGATTGAATAGTTGTTGCACAAATTACATTAAAAATGCGCCTCTGCGCTGAAAAGTGGGGCCACATTACCTTTAGAAATCTGAGCCACAAACGTGCAAAAACGATTTATAATTAAATTATCGGTACACGAGTCCCATTATAAATGCCTTTCTTCATTGAATAATGAAGTTACTTTAATGTTGTAAATCGCAGCCTTAAACGTGAAGGAAAGGCTTATAATAAAATTGTCACTGCACGAGTTCCATTATAAATGCACTTCTTCGTTAAAAAAATGGAGTTACTTAAACTTTAGCGATCTGAGCCATAAACGTGTAAAAACAATTTATAATCGAATTGTTGCTGCACGAGTCCCATTTTAAATACGTTTCTTCGTTAAGAAAAATCGAGTTACTTAAAGATTACAGAAACCTCAGCTACAAAGATGAAAAATCTATTTCTAACTGAAATGTAACAATCAAATCGTTGTTGCACGAGTCACGTAAAAAACTATCAGCCGATGCCGAAGGTACGTTTGTTCACTGAACATCCAGAGAGGCGTTAAGGCTGAAACTCTGTTCGCCTTTTACGCGACCCCGAAGCCTGATTTTCTTTCGTAATTAAGCCGGTAATGAGTTCAATAATGAGTTTTGAAATTTATTCGTCAACTGCACGGACTGCCACCGCTTCAGGCGACGCATTAAATCCTTCTCCGTAAATTGATTTCGTTCGAGAGTTCACGCCCTTCCCTCTCGTGTACACTTTTACGAAACCCGGTATAACAACGATCTTTGTCCACCTTGATTCGGTGTTTCCTGACGAACAATCGAAACTAATTTATGAGTAAAACGACCATCGTTTCGGTGCTTCATAGAACATTTTTTGATTGAATTGACAAGACCACCGTGTATTCCGCCATTTATTTTGCACTATTCTATAAATTTGTACGTTTGCAATCACTCACGAAATTGATCGAACGAATGCGGTATTTCAAAATTCTTTTACTTGATATTTTCACAGGGTATTGTTATTTGTAGCAAGGCTACCATATCTGTAATAGAACGCATTTCAAGTACGTCTTTACAAGTTCTAGTCAGTCGTACTTGGATGAAGAGAGAAAAGTAATTATAAAAATATTTCATTAATTTCGTGAGTCACTGTATACATTGTATATATTTAGCACTGAAGCGAGTGGTTCAAATGCTTCGGAAGGTATTCATATATAGAGCGCTTTAAAATTTATGATGAATGTCAGGTTTAGACATAGTTCAGATTATTTTTTATCAGTCTAGACTTTTAAATTTTCTCAACCATTTAAGAAAGGATTTTTGCAGTTTGTTGACGATGGAGCACTGAATTATTATTATGTATAACATGTTCTTCTCAGACAACCGGAAGTATGTCAAAACTCGTGGCGTTTGTTACGCTGAACACCGTGTGTATACCTCTTTGAACAATTCATATTCTATACTTATCGTAAACCAAGAAACCATTGCACTAGCTGCGACAGGCCATTTCATATGCACCAACCCAATAATATTTCCTCGCATAATTCCTGTCGGATAAAGACGACGAGAAGAGAAATCGTGGAGAGGTCGGTGGAGAAGGATGGAAAGTCCAAGCGAGCGATTATTTCGCGAACGTGGCTGCAGAAGCAGCTCCCAGAAGTCTTCCATCGAAACGGAAGATGTTTATTTTGCGAAAGCTGCATTCCCCGTTTTGCGAATCTGCTGACCCGGCCGTCTCGGCTCGCTAATTTCGCCTCCCGTCGGCCGATCGTCGAGCTAACGTTTGCCAGACAATTTTTCTTCCCCGCGTTATCCTCCGTCGATGTTCTCGAAGGAATCGCTCGGAGCCATCTCCCCCTCGGCGGGCAGAGGGGGTTGATTAGAGAAAGCTGACCCACGGATTCGCGACAGAACGCGATCAATCACCTTCTAGTAATCTGCCGGCTCGCTGCCAGGTAAATGGGGCTGCTCTTTCGTCGACGGGCTCGGTATAGAACGGCAAGAAACCTTAGGGGGATTAAAAGCGCGGGAATGACGGACGCGGGAATCATTGGAGGCAAAGCCTGAAATAACGAGGCTTTCGCGAAATTGATCATTAAGGCGAAGCTCCGGCGAACGATTCGGCTTCTAGTTTCGCTCGAGTCTACTGCGTCCGCCTTTCAGAGCGTTCAAAGATCCGCTTTCTTCCAGCAACTCGGTGTACACGGTCAGGTAGAATTTCTACGAGAAAACGAATCGATCAGCTGGCTCGCCCTTGTCTAAAGGCTGGGTAGAATTAACCGACGCGAAGAATTTTCACCGGGAGACGTGTAAAATAATTTTGGATTGGGTACTCCCGTTGATAAGTTTCCTTTGAGAGGTGAGATGACTTTAAATGGAGATGAGTTATTATTAAATGTGCCGGTGATATTTCGGTGTTTTCGATCGATAACACAAAGTAAGTGAAAAATTAATTTTTCTGGATTTATGACTTATTTCAATCTCATAATTACTGGCACAAATCACAAAACTATCATCCCTGTAACAGTTATATTATTATCTCTTTTTCTGCTGGAGCTAATTGTACTCACTTCAGAATCTGAAATCACACGAAGAAGAAAAATATATACTGTTTCATATATGAAAACCCAAGGTAACCCTCATATCTCTTAAGCGACACCTAACCCAATCTTAAGCAAAAATCCTCTTTAAACACTGTACATTTATTCGAAAAATATTCCGTTAGGCAGTATAGTGTTCAAAATAATTAAAGTGATAACTAGACTACGGATGGTTATGCAATTTAGCATGTTCAAATGTCTAAAACACGCACATTATAATCTTGAAAAAAATAAAAAGTACATTTTTTAAATATTCTCAGAACAAAACATAGTTTTCTCAAAGTTTAATTTCTGTTGAGGCGCAATGATAACTACTGGCCTGTAAATGATTATGAGATTCCTGGATAGTCAAATAACTTGCTGCTAAAGAAAGGCTTGTAATTTTTATCATTTCAACGATTAGGACCAAACATCTGTGGCTAATGTTCTTCTAATGAGCGATGCACTGCGCGCTAAGTGGTCGCGCCCAGATACCAAAGCAGGTATATACTCGCCAATTCCACAAATAAGCAGGTTCTAAAACCGTGGCATCATAACTGTGCCTCTAACAAAATTCAACTGCACACCTATGAAGATTCTCCTATAGTCAAGATATGGCTGTGGATCCTCTTGCCCGCTTTCACTCTCTCCATCCTTTGAGACTCCACTCTGGAGTTTAACAAGCTCTAATGTCCTCAAGATTGCAAGTTTTTAAAAAATTTCATCTGCATCCACATCCTTGCTGTGACTTCTACTTTGACTATAATCATGTTACATAAAGTTCAGTCTATTTATTTTAGAGTATAAAGAGGCATTTACTCCAGGAGATTCTACAACATTTTCAGGGTAAACCCAGGCTCTGCCTGCACAAGCAAAAAAATAAGCAGATTCTAAAACCAACAGTTTACCAAAGCGGAGCTCCACTCTGTCCAAAAGTACAACACGTATCTAAGTCTATAACTCTCGTGGAAGTCAATAAACCGACGCAAACACGAGCAACTCTCTTGAATCAATTAAACCTACTCACACGAAGTTAAGTCTGACTGTGAGTGTACTCGTGGCCATCTTCCCATTTGTGGTGAAGAACACGGTATGCAACAACTTCTATAACTATGTAATGCACTACCCCTGACTACTACTTCATCTAAAACCAATTGAATCATACACCAACATTTTCCCACATCGCCTGTGACTCATTTGGTTTGGCCCTTTTCTCTACAGTGTCCCACGCTTGACTGGAAGAACATTCGGGACCGAGAACTGTCAGTCAACCGTGGAACACTGTATTTTCTCCCTACTTTAAGAAACTCCGCATGAATCAGAAATCTCTTTGAAAACCTAGGTAACCACACTGTATGAGTTCACTGTACTGCGTTAGCTCAGTATTGCAATAGCTGTCAGAACGAACTTCTGTCAAGTTTACAATAAAACCTTTTTGTGAAAACTTGGCAGTCTGAATATTGTCCTGTGTAATCGCCAGTCCATTACAGCTGTATTAACGTAAAAGATATTAAACTCCAACAATATATACTTGCATAAATGTCTGTACTCTAGTGATAACTGTTACTAAACCACCCTTGTATGCAAACTTAAATTGGTTACACACGTTTCGAAGTTTAATTACAGAATGAAGTGTCGCTGGAAGCTTCTGCAGTCCACTGTAGAAGAATTTAACTATCTCTCCAGTGTGAAATACATTCGAGGTCTTTGACCGTTTCTAATCGAGACGAAGGGACTAAGAGGAGCTCCCCTATTTGACGGTGCTCGTATACTCGTATCGAAATTACGTTTCAACAGTGGCGGTCCAAATACTCGGACCGGGGCGCAGCACAAATATTACTGGCGAAAGGTTCACGGCGGTAATAAAGACCGCAATATTCCTCTTTATATCGCGGACAATTCCCCAGCTTTTATCGTTTTCATAAACGCGTCGTTCGTAAAAATAAGTTCGTCCCTGCACCACCTGATCCACCCCTAAGGTACTTTTAAAAAATCGATGCCCCACGATGATCCCGTTTACCATCTGCCTGCCCGTTCAACATCCTTAAAAAAGTTCCTGCCGGAATCTGTGGATCGTTCCGAAGTTTTTGTACGGTCGTTGATTAGACGACGAGTTCAGGAAGCTCTGCTGTTCGAATATGCTAATGAGCGAAACGTTTTTCTCCGAAGCAAAAGGTTTTTCAACTGTTCGGTACACTTTGCCCGATCGGGAAATTTTGAAGTGTCCGCTGACAGAATTCGCGACGCTGCAGAAACTTAATTCTTTTTATCGCGTTGGAACGATAAGCTGGCTGGAATTTCAGGGTGTGTGTTTATGTGTGAGAGTTTGTTCAAATTGGTGAGTGATGTTGGAGAGAAGAGTAAGTTGTGTGAATGTATGAGAGCATGCGTGTCGTGATCAAATTATTCCTAATGCTGATCAAATGTGAGAAGTCTATATCAAAAAGATAGTACTCCATGAGAAGCGTTTTATGGAATAATTAAATATTCTTACGTGAGTAGCAGTGAGTCAAAAATGTTATATGGACGTGTGCTCATAAAAGCTTCATTAAGAATTAATAATATAGATATTAAATGTAAATTAACGCGGCGCAGCGTGAGGGAAGATTGACAATATTCAGGAAATTTATTTAGAAAGCTATATGTACTGTGTGAGAAGACAATGAATTTATTATCGTACGAATTGGTTTAATTAAATCTTTCTTTATACAGAAGTAAATTACACACTGCTGAACCGTTTTCATGCATTAACGTACCAATTTACATTTAATATTTCTCTCCTAAATTTTTAATTAAACATTTACGGACATATGTTTATAGAATCTCTTTTACTCGCGTTTACTCTTGGAATATTCAAACAGTATGATCACTTAATTGGAAAATGTCCCGTATTTATAGAAACCCGTTTTAATGGGTCTGACCATACGCTGAATATTTTACTGCGGTACAGAACATGTTAACTTTAAATTTTTGTTTAACGCCATATATGTAGGGTTAAAAACATGTGCCAGTCTATAGGTTGAACTTACACTATGCGTCCCGAGGAAGTGCTTTTTGGATCAGTCCGAATTTATAAATAAATCATAAATTTTTATAAAATTAGCTCCAGTTGTTACAATTTTAAATTTATTGAATCGAGTTGATTTTTTTTCGAGAGAACGCTTACCATAAACGGAACAAACAACCTCACAGGTCGTACCGTCAATCCTCTACCACAGTTGAGGACCGTTTTCACCAGCAACCATAAATGGGGGACAATTGTCTGAGACTTCAAAGAAGTACGAGGGTTAAAATCCTGCGAAGTGTTTCTTTTCTTTCGATACATTCCTTAGTCACTGTTTCCAGTTATTTTCAATTTATTATTTGACTTTCGAATAATGTCAGATTCAAAAATTTCGTAACTTTAAATTAAAAAAATTTGATTTATAAACAGGGGTTTCACGGAAATCTGTACACAGAATGTAACACCACATACACATATACAAAACTACAATAAAATTACATATATAGAAAATTATAATAACTGCTAAACTATAAATTTAAATTGTTCCATCCTCTGTCTAACTGCCAACTCCAATATGTAAAAAATGATTAACAGGATATTTATCTTTTTAAATAAAATCCTGTTAAATAATAAAAAAGTTGTATAACATTTGAACATTTTTTCATATTACCTATATTGTTTGAAAGTGTAATAGTAAAGTAAAGTAACTGACTAATGAAGGAGTCTAAAAAAGGGAAAGACTTTCTTTCGGTATTTCAACCCTCGTACTCCCATTTTCTGATCCGCCAGTGTTGTCAAAAAAGTTCCTTAACTGTATAGGCCTCAGCTATAAGTCAACTTTGAAACTACAACATTCACAGCTATGTTTTATAAAAATAGCTAGTCAGATACGGCTATATTGACTGCATGAGATTGTTGGAAATAATCAATGTAATTTTTCTTATACGGCCAATATTCTACAGTTTAACGATACTCATCAGCCACTACAACTTAATCCGGTTCTGTTAAAAAATTGTCCGTCCAGGTCACGAGCCTTTCTTGTCAGTCGAATAAATATCCACCGGGTGACTCTTATCGTTCGAATCCGACTCGAAAAAAAAAGAATGCTCGAGAGATCGCGTGTGCATTTTAATCGCGCTGACAAAAAACTCGAAGCGATTTTCTAGCCGGCGGGATAAAAAGTTCCGGCGCAGGATTACGTGGAGGGCATTAATTCGGGCCTGATATCGGTGACCTTTATCGAAAACGCTGCTACGGTTCGGCGGTTGGTCCTCGTAACGAGCAGATTTTCCATCAGGACTACTCGGCTGCCTCGTTAGCGAGCAGAAACTCCGATTCACATTCGGATTAAACGCAAGAATAGAGTCTGACCAATACGGACAAATGTGTTATTGGGCGCATTGTTGAAGAGGTTTATGCACGTTCAGAGTAAGCCATGACAACATTCCGGAACACTGCTTCTTATTATACTATAGCGCAAAATGCTTCAGACAAATGTTGTTTGATTTCAATGGAAACGTAATATGATGTCAATAGTTGTTTTTGTAGGTGGAAACGTAGGAGACGTGCTGATATCAATTTTATTTTTTTTAAACGTATTCTTTTACAGATCTTCTAATAGAATGTTTTAAGACGCGTGCAATGACGTATCGCTGAATGTTGTCCAATGTTGTTGAAAGTCAATTAGAACGAAAAATAATTTAGTTCATCGAACAGGTCGATCGCTTCGATAATATACAAATTTATTAGCTATAGTGCAAGTGTTCGAGATTGTGATCTTGAACATCGATGCATGCTTCTAAGCCACGCCCTGTGAGCTCAAGTTGAAGTTGTCGAGTTGTACAATATTCAATCTATTTGGTGGAAAAGATCGAATATATTTCCGTATATTCTGAGATCGTTGATGATCTCTAGTCACTAATTCTACATGAGTATTGCGAAATGTAGACGAACACTTAATTACGTTGTTCACTTCTGTTAGTCAGAAGTGTAGGCTGGAGTAATTTCTGTTTAAAGAGTTCCTCATATTTTTTTTAAATAATTCTTAATATAATAAGTAACGATACATTCATTACGATCATTAATGAAGGGTTTAAACTAACTACCAAAATTATTTCAGTGCCTTAAATATACTTTTGACCAGCAATTTTTAACCGGCGTGCCACCGCACACTGGTGTGCCGCGAAAAGTTCACAGGTGTGTCGAAGATTTTTTAATACAAGTTATAGCGGTGTGGCAGAATGAATAACATAAGGAATAAGTAGAGGTCGTGGCATAAAACCTAAGAAGAAGTCTGGAGTGTACACCTTTCTATAATCTTAACATATACAAAAGATATACTAAAACAACGCCTAGCTCAGATATCTCATTAAATGTCTGTAAATCAGAGAAAAATACTAAATTACTATTGTTCTAAATAATTTTGAGCATTATTTTTTTCGTACAAAGTACATATCATAAATAAATGAGGTTTTAACCACCTTTTTTCATAAAGGAAATTGGACAAAATTCTCTTCGTATATCATTAAATGTCATTTAATCCATAGTGGGGAAACAATAGTTATTCTATTGCTACTTTGGAGCAAAATCGAAAAAAATAATATTTCTTTTTGTAAATCATTCAAAAATGTATACTTTTTTGTCAGATCGGCGAAAAAATATAATATATTTTTTGTCGTGCCGTAGAGTTCTAGTAATTAGTTTATGTGTGCCGTGAGATAAAAAAGGTTAAAAATTGCTGCTCCAAACAAATACAAAAATTAATTCAGAGCTTTTTAAGGATAAAATTGTTTAAAGCCAAAGAAGTAAACGCGATTTTCAGATGCAGAAGTGAAAAAGCATTTCGTGGAATCGGCGTTAATGATATACACGGAGGGTAAGAAAAACGCAGGTCGATTCGACATCAGTACAGCCGAAAGATAAATAAACACGGTCGCTTTTCTTCGAGCGATGCTTCGAACGCGACGTCGAGTTTCCTCTGTTTAAAGGACAAAAAGGCCGTTGTACGTCGAAAGAATGATTTACGGCGAGCCGGAAAACCTTTAACGAAAGCGATGAAAGAACGGACATTTGCGACCAAGACACGAGCACCGTGCACACTATTGGAGAAGGTGTTTTACGCGACCGACACCATGAAACTTCGAAACAAACGATACTTTTCATCGTGCTTACGAAGCTGAGACTGTAGGATCGTACGCTATCTTCTCATCGTGTTACCATAGCCTCTTAAAAGTTCTCTAACGATTGCATGGACTATAATTTACTGTTCATTCCAAAATTTATGGTGTTAACGGACATATGAATGGTACTTAATACAATAAGGAAAATTTTGTTGGTGAATGTAGGATAATTTAAGTTGTCTTAATTATAAGAAAAATTAATTTTGTTACGAAGACGATCGGATGTACGGGATGTTTTAAAATTGATGGTCTTAGCTTTGGATACGTATAGTAGGCAGAAAAATAAATAAAAGGTTTCAGTAAATATGGTTTGAAATAATTGTAGTTGTTGGGGTGTAAAGAAAAATTTGAGCGCAAACCTATTATGATGAATTCGATGTTTTAACATCCCGGAAACTATTGATTTTTCGGCCTTTGTTTGCTGAAACATTTTAGTTTATTTTGTTGTACAGGCATTATACAAGCGCCAAATTAAAACCATGAATTTTCAAACATTCTCTAACTCTCGGAAATTGAATAGAAAGTTTTGAAACATTTGTATGGATTAAAATTTTTGGTTGCAAAATATCTATACAAACAAGGCAGGTATATAATGCACAAACGCGAATACTGAACAAATTTTTAATCCCTCAGCAATCATATTATTATATTAAGAATATATTTTAATGTTGTATAATTTGAAACAATTAGTTACAGATAGACCTATATCACATTGCTAATAATTGTACTCTAATGTTCGTATACAGTCTATAATTGTAAATCTTTCAGAAATTAAATACGTTTATGGTTTTTTGAATCTGTGACAGAGGGTGTCACCTAAGGGTTAAACTTCATTTTCTCGAAAACGGAGCCCTAACGAAAAAAATTCTATTCATTTTCAATTGATCTGTTCACCTGGAATCCATATTATGCGTTCTAACATACTGATATATCATAACTGCGCCATGATTCTGATTCATTGTCGCAAGACGCAGGATTAATGAAGAACAGCTACTTTGGTGAAGTGATGTACGTTCGAGTGGAGCAATATGATTCTTAAACCTGACGTATCCTGTATTTCAGGCGATTATATAGCGTTGCATAGTTTCTACACGTACACAGTTGGTCTACACTAATCTATAACGACAGAGATCTAGAAAATACAGTGGCGTGCGAAAATTGCCAGATACCAGAGTTTTCAACTCCAATTTAAAAAACTTCTGACAGATTTATGTTTATGTTTACAGATATTTATGCGCGTTGAGATGTGCATACACTGCGAATACACAATTTGCAACTGTTTATGTCTTGAAAAAGAAGCAGCAGGTTGCCAAATGGTAAATGGTATTTCGATTTATTTTGCCATGGAGAATCTACTGTTTCTAGAGTGTACAACTTTTCGAGACACCCTGTATGATACTAACAGCTTCAGTTAACCCTTTCGTTACCGCAGCATTCGGCCAAAAACCGACAATACGATACGGTCGTACGAATCATATATTTTTCCAACACAAACAACAAAGTGAAATTTAAATGCAAAATTTAATTTAAAAAGCCCAGACGCCTAATTATAAATCAGGTGATTTTCCAATTGCTTTCTATGAGCGGCGATAATACCTACGTCGTTTCGCGTAAGGCAACTAGTGGTCCGTACTAGCGAAAGAATTAAAGAAGTTGCTAACAGTAGTAGTTCCAGAATTCCATGCACTCTTAAAACAATTCTAAAACCCAAGTATGACAGAAAATTTCCCCCCAAAAATATCGAAAAACCTTGCAGGATGAAAACCGGAAAGTTCGCAGGAACGTAGACTGCCGGTGGGTTGTACGGAAGTCAGGAAGTTACCGTGTCCGGAAGGAAGCGAATTGTATCGACAATGCAGACGCCACGTTAATGCACTTTGCTACTGATAACAGGCTTTATAAATCAGTTAGGAGCGAGGCAGCAGTTCCACCTAATACATCTTGCTCACACGATAATCTGGAAAGTTTCTCGTCTGTCTTGGCGAGTTTCCGTGGCCTGCCTGGCTACCTTCAGCCGTGTATTTAAAGTTGCTTGCACCGTAATCGCTCGTACAAATAAGCGGAATACTTTATAGCAATTTCACAGGAAAGAAAACGGACATGCTAATGGATTAACTTCAAAACTGTTCGTTCTCCTCCTTTCTTATTCCGTCTGTCGGTCTCGCTCTCCCCTGCGCTCTCGCGCACCGGAGAATTTCGTTCGGAAACAAAAGCAGTAAACAACGAAGAAACGTTGAAATTACGAAACGTTGCGCTTTAGGAGCGGTAAAAAATTGCAAGGCAAATTTGAGTGTCCCCGGTGCGGCGAGGCGAGCCGACACGCGGTCGCTGCTCCGCCCGTAATTACGCGGAACACGTTAAAAAACCAAGGAAATCCTCTGGCAATGCACGTCGGCTTCTTTACGACGTTAATGTTACGTTAACTTTAAGGGACCGTGTGCTTGGAAAAAAAATCGTCTGTTTCGGTGGACGCCGTGGAGCGAAACGACGGGACGGACTCGCGAGTAATAATTAAAAAAATTGTTATTTATCTTTTCTGCTCTACCTACTTCCATAGCAGAGTCCACGACGTACGACCTTCCGCGATGCTGGGCGTGGAAAAAGAGTGCAGGACTTATGGGGTGGAGTAACTGAGTGAAAAATGTTTGAAGAATGTAAATCGAAAAATTAATCCTTTTAGTGTTAGAAGTCACTTTCAGATTTGGCGAGTGACTCGGTTCCTTTTATTTATTTTGCTGTTCTCATTCTCTTGTTTGGAAAAGCTGTTCTGCGTTGTCTCGCTATTTCTGCAAGCGGTGTTAAACAAGCAGTTGCAGCTTCTGGAATAAAGGGTATACTCAGGACAAAATTCCTAATATCTCGTGAAATAGTAATTTTTCGTCCGTGTGATTCGAATGCTTTTGTCGGCGGAGTGATCTGTAGGATTGATTTAAGTGAAAAAAGGTTGATTCTAGTTTCAATAAAGTGCTATTTCATTTTTTTGGTGCGTCGTTGCAGTTAGGAAAATCCTGAAGTTATACGAAGGTACTCGAATTTTTACAATAGAGAAGAATTTACACCTCCAATAATATTCATTTCTAGACCCCCCTTTATCAGACATTACTTCCTGAATTTGTTAAACACCATCCACCCTATAAATCCTTTGTAAACACCCCATGTATCACGCACCAAAACTTCCACAAAACTTCACCCCTTGCACGATATTGCCAGCACAGCCCGACCCCTATCCGCACACAGAAATCTGACCGGCTTCATTGATATCGTGGCTACTTAATCTCGTTGCCGAGATGAATCTCGAGGCAGCAAGGTGTCCGGTAGGAGGGTGGTCCGGTAACGCCGGAAGCAATCAAAAGGGGCCCACGTAGCCGTGGTAATCTTCGGGTCGTCAAACTCTAATCTGGGAAAAGAAACTTTCGTCCAAATAATCCGGCGGGTTTTTCCGTGGCGCGAACCGACTCGCCTCTTCCGCCGAGATTCGGACATTTCCGGGTAAACCCGCCGCGCCGGCCAGGATATTAGTGTTTGTCCGGGGTTGGGAGCGGCTGGTCAACAAAACCTGCAAGATGAGTTCCAAGCGGGCGGACGCGCAGCAGGCAGAGGCCAGAGATATCTTCGATACGAGGGCGGAAAGCTTCGCCTTAATTACGCCGGTCCTCTTAAATCTGATTAGCGGGAAGCAATTTGCTCCGGCGGCGGTTACTCTTCGGCAAAGGCCCCGTGGCTCGTTCGCGCGAGTTAGAATGATTCCCAGACGCAATAATACCGCGGTAACGAACGTATGCGAGCGGAATAGAGAAACGGAAAGCGAGTAATCCCGTGGAACGCGACGAGCCCGGGCGGGCGCCACGGTGAAAACGAGGGACCTCCGTCTCCGCAGCTACGCCGGGCCCGCAGCGTCATTTTCATACGTAAACATGTAGGAACAAGGGCGGGACGGAAACCCAGCCGTAGCAATAAGACGGATGACTCCGTGTATCCTGCGGCAGTTTCGCCAACCTTCCGCTACTCGTCGACTGTTTAGATTACTGCCAGGATAATCCCCACTCTCCTGCTCTTCTGGAAAATTTCATTTCGCGTGACCTATTAATTCGGAAGATTGCGGCCGCTGGAGCTAGCTGGCTCCTGCGTCGAAGGTGAACCTTCATGCACGGAGGTGGGTTGAATATCGTGTAAACGGGGCTGTTTTCAAGTGTGGTGGAATCTAGGTACTCGTGTAATAGGTTAGTCTCAGTCGTTGGATTTTGATGTTTGAGCAACCGTCTGTTGTGAGTTCTGTTGGAGATATGTTTTGTGATGGGACTTCTGATGTATGTGATTGGTTGCCTGGATGCTTGCATGAATTCTACGTCCCGGTTTCCTGAAACTATCGAGGTTCTACTGTATCTCTGTTTGATCAGTACACAGTTTCTTTGGTTGAAGTGGGAACGATTTATTTCTTAAACTATTGGAGGTACAACAAAGCCGTTTGTACATTTGTTGCTTGATTCGATAGAGCAAGTTTGATAGTAGTTCTGAATTTTTAATTAGGAAGTACAGGGGATCCCAGAATTAACTGTGTATTTTATCGAAATCTGGAGAATTCTAACAAAATTACTTAAGTACATTATTACTGATTCATTTTTGTGTAAAAAGATATATATTTAAAAGAAATCGGTGAAAATTTTATGTCACAGAATTATTTAACACTTTCAACATGTGCTCGTATTATTAAGAATTAGTTAAAATCTGTATTGTAAAGCTTCAAATAATTCTTGAATATCTTGCATATTTTTATTAGTGCCATAAAGTACCCTAAAATGTCAATATTAAATTACAAAGCTTGATATGTATTCTTGCAATTTGATTTGTGATCGAAGGTGTATTTCTTCATTTAAAGATGGACCTATTCTAGTTGCAGTGTCTGGCCAAACACAGGGTAATTCTACTTTCACGTTTTCACTCTTCTGAACGAGTACTTCCACGTTCGTTTTAACTATTCATACGCTGCCCTATTCTATAACAAGAGCCATTCTCAACGAGAAAAGAAGTAAGGTTGAGAGTAGAACGAACAAATCTTGTTCGTATTACTGCGCGAAATTATTCTGAAATTAATTCTCGGCCTATAAAATAAACAGAAAATGAAAGTATGATAATTGAGGACAGTATTAGAAATTTATTATACAACGCGACTACTTAGTATTAAATTTTCTTATGCATAATTACACTTTTCAGTTTCGACAGGGGTCCAAGATTGTACGACCGTTGATGGTTGGGAAATTTCCAAACCTTTGAAATATTCAAAATTCTTTAAAATTTACAAACGTCATCGAATAAAACATATATTGAGTTTCATCGAATTTCTAACATAATTTAAGTGTTTCAGAACGTTTTAAAGTTCATTGCCAAGCGAAAGTGTGAGATTGAGAAATCGCTGGGGTGTCTGACCAACAGCACATTATTCTACTAAATCCCGTTGCAATTAAAACTCCAATAGATTTCGACTCTTTTTAATAGTTTCTTATTACACATCGATTTAGTTGGCAGCAGACTTAAGAGAGAAATTTTTAGTTTCTGCAACATTTACTTTCAGTTCAGTTTAACTATCAGGTAAACTGTAACTTCGGCCGATAGACTGAATTAACCGTTGGGCGACTCTTTAATTATTCAACTATTACCCAACTCCAATAGCTAATCTTAATCTTTTGTAATGAGTACGGTGTTCGAGAAGTTTTCACGAGATCTACTTTGAAGTAGAGCGGCGCAGTCGATATCGAAACTTTTATCAATTTTGCTGGATGACCGTGAGAAAAAGGAGGATAGAAATACATGGTGTTCGGCGAGAAGTGCCATTAAAATAACGCCTGAACTGTTAACTGTAGAAAGTGATAGTAAAGGAGTAATTTTTTCTGTAAAATTCAACAGAATGAATTTAATGAAATTAATGATTTGTTTTGGCCTCGACTTCAGTTGCGTAACCATCTCAAAACTATTTATCTCAGGTACTCAACAAATAGAACTCTCAAGATCATTCTCTTATCTATAATGAATGTACGATTAAAAGAGAAAAAATAAATAAAGCTTAATAAGATGTGATACAAATTAGAAGTCGCATTAAACAGTGTGAAGTCAATTTGCAGGCTGATTGTTAGTTATGAACTTGAACGACTGAACTTGTGTGTGTTCGCTATAATTCAACATATAAATGAAATGTCCTAGAGAAACTGTTTTGTAGTCAATAACACTAAGAACGCCCTATAAGACTGTAAATGTAACTGTTTATTGTACAAACTTTCTCATAGTTCTGATGAACCACGTAATAACCTCATTTACAAATATCAGCAGCCACGAAAAGCTCCACCGTGTTTTATATGTTGATCTAAAGAGAAAGCTCCGTTCAGGTCACATTCAACATTCTCTACAAACAAATTATACTGTTTGAAATGTCTTGAAATAATCTAGGGAACTATGCATTTTAGTCTGATTATGTCCATTTTGGTATGAATAGGACTATCGTAGATAGCCGCTTAAAACGATCAGTGTCAAAGTGAAACTTCGTTTTGTATAATCTTTGAATTTAGGACTGGAAAACCGCAACGGTCATAAAACGGACAAAACTTCTCGGCAGGCCCAATAAATCTGTTCTGGGGAATTGAAGTTTCACTTATCTTCAAATTATGGTCACTGTTCAGCGACGGACATTCAAAATGGTCTGAACTTCATTCAGCAGAACCCGAAAAGCGGTCGGACATGAATTTCGGACTGTATTTCGGTTTCGACTCTCTGCTTGATATTAACCTGGTTAACCCTTTGACTGCTGCACGCGACTGATGAAAATCATTCGCTCTGTGCGAAATAATAGTATTATAGCTGCGCAATGACGATTAACACCTCTTATTCAATTCTGTTATTTTGCTATGTATGTTTTTGTTTTATTAAACACTTCATTTAATATTTATTGGTATACTCACAACAATTACTTATCATTTAATTTTTTTTCACGCGACTCTGGGTTTCTATAAAGCATACGGAACTGACAACAAGCTTCTGACGCCACTATAGTGACCATTCGCACGTAAGAAACTACTTTTCCAGGGCGCGTACAGGGTGTTCAAACAAAGGGTCTAAGACTCACCGACAGGAGTAACAAAATATCTAATCAACATACGTCCTAAAATTACTTCTTTCAATGTAAAATCAACTTTTATATTTACGAAAGTTCAATATCGTGAGTCTATGAAAAATAAAATAAAAAAGAATAAATACTGTGGCTTATAACTACGAATAGAAAATGTTTCTTGTACAATACGAGACATGAAAGGAATATTTAAAAATGTATCCGCAGATGTGAGTTTTGTATTGAAATGGAAGGAGGACATGTCGAACATCTATAACAAATGGGAGAACAAACTCCTGTATTTTTCCTCTCAGTGAGAAGTAAATATGGATAGGGAAATAGGAGTAAATATGCTCCCAAAGTCTTAGCCCCTTTTTTTTTAATATCCTGTATACACGCTTTTGGTAATCAAAGGGTTAAATCAGCATTGATTTAAACAGAAGCTGCATTCGAGTGGTACTTCAAATTTTCTGTAATCAATTCACACCGTTTGAAACGCCCTGAAATACTCCACCAAGCCATGCATCCATTTTGTCCAATTTAAATCGAACTGGCATAGACAAGCCTTCAAAACAATCTGTATCAAACTGTATTTCTTGAATATGAGTACAAATAAAAAGCTACAGAACCAGCTGGAAGCATACGTTCGGTGTAAGACAAAGATGATCCTTCTGATAGAAGAGCACAGTATTGGTCTCCGAAGTTTCATAGCGTCGATAAAACGTTAAAAGGTGCTCCTCGTTGGGGAAGGCCGTAAGTTCTGAATCACGATGAATTATTCATAAAAGAAAGTGTCCGCGGCGAAGCAGTAAACAGAGAAATGAATTTATTCCTCGAATTCAAAAATCCTGATTCCAGGAGTAATCTACGCGCGATGTTTTGCGCTTCAGAGAAAACAGACTGGTGGAACTTTCCGTGATGCCTGATACATGGCGAGCAGGAAGCTGTGCTTTTGAAATCCATGCAGATTGAAGAACGATCGCGAGTCGAAGGGTGCGCGATTAAGGCCGACTCGCTTCGACGAAGCGGTCCGGCAATTTCATTTGCCCGTAATCTCGAAATGTTATTTCTCCGCCGTCTCGGACTTCTTCGCGAAACGCTCGAAGATCAAAGGCGTGCACTTGAGAGAACGCAGCTAGAAGGAAATGAGAGGGGCGGGGGGAGAGGGGAGGAGAAATGCCCGGCACGCGAGATAAATGGAACTTTTATGATAATTATTTTGATGCGCCGGAGTCTCGTGTCGAGCAACAAGAGGCAGAAGCTCAGGCTCTCAGAGAATTCCCGATGAACCGTAAACGTGGCGTTACTCTTTATCTCTTGCTGCCTGAAATGCAGCCGCCCCGGAAAGTTTCGTCGACAGTTCAGCGAAGTTAATTTCTAAACCAATCGAACGGTGGAATAAAAAAACGACTGGAAAACAGGATCAAATAATACCTTAAACTAATTCTCTCGTTCCGGTTGTGCGATCAAACTCGTTGACCATTAGTAAGTCGATTATCTGTTATTACTGAGTTGCTAAGTTGATCAGTCGTAATTACTAAATCAGTAAGCAGATTACCCATTGTTACGGCATTCGATGCGCAACGTCGTTCGTCGAAACTGCGATCGAAATTTTGATTTTATTCCAAAAATTCTCCGCTGCTCGACGCCGCGTTGCTGGAGGCTATCCGGTCTATTTCCACCGCAGTCTGTAGTTTGTCACTCAGCTGCGGTGACAAAAAATCGCGGAAATATTATTTTTCTACTCGATCGGTCAATCTGTTTGGATGCTTGCAGCAATCGGTGTTCCTGCTTCGTTTCGTGCACGCGATAAAATTCTACGGTCTGTTCTATTATATTTATTATGAGTTAGTGAATACAGCAACGTAGTTAGAAACGGAAAGAAGACAATCTCGATGGCCTGATTGGACGAATAATGATTTCAATTTTTGACAAATGAGTGTCATGAACAAGTGACTCCGTAACTAATGGATTTTGAAAGAAAAAAGTGGTACCATCACTTAGTGCACCAAAAACTAATTCTAGAAAGTTAAGAAAGGGTAATGTTGAGCAGACCTGAGTTTTCAACCCCTAATAAGGGACGAAACTTTAAGATCACGAGAAAAAAGTTACTGAAGAAAAAGTTTCTACTTAGAGCCAAGTTAAAAGAGAAAAGTATCAGTAGGAAATATTAGTCGATTTTAAATATATCTTAGATAGAAGTTTCAGACTCTGACACCCTCTACTTCCATAAGCAAACACTTGCGAATAGAATGATTTCAAACTTCAGCTTTTCTACAGTAAACCATCAGATCTATTTGTAATTTGCTTACTAAAAATTCTTGTACTAGTTCATGGACCTTACTTGTAAGGGTGGAGTCACCCCTTTAGGATCACTGAGCGCACATGCTAGAGCGAGGGGGTATTATACGCCAATCGCTATTGAGTTTAAGACTCTAAAATCGAATATGATCTGCAAAAACTTAAATTCAATAAACATCCGCATTCTACTGATGACAAATAAATATTCAAACGATAGTAATAAAGTAGAAACCGTATAACATTCAATTTAAAGATAATATTGTAAAATGTTTCGTTATTAACGAACTTTTGCATAAATTGGCCAAAGAGAATGAACACGTTGAATGCCGTGGGGATCACTGGTGACCGGCACCTCAAATTTAATTTAATTAAATAATTATTGATCGTCACAAAATTCTGAACAAACTTCATACTGAAACAATAATGTAGGAACAGAAGAGCACGATGGAGTACTCAAATCTCTTTTTTCTTTATGATTTATATAAAAAATCGTAAATTATATTGTGTCTGATTAAGTATGGCTATTTTCACTGTGACACTCAACGTGTGAATGTTTGCAAAATATTTTGCGGCTGTCAAAGCGTTAAGCCTTCGTGCGACGTGAATTTCTGAAAATTGTCGAATGTAGATTTTAGAAAACATGGAGAAGGGAGATGAGTGATTATGGTCGCGGTTCGTTTTGCGTGACGATACCTCGAAACGATTCGATTCACACGCACAATGAGCGTCTGCCTCTCTCGATTCACTATGGTTGCCCTCTTATGGCGGTGCGCAACCAGCTTCAAATATAGGACATTAACTTCCCCCAGCGCTCGAGTAGCTGTACCCTGACAATTAACAACAGGACTCGCATAATGCCGTCGCATAAGCCGATATCGAAGTTATTGTTGCGTTGCTGCACGCACGTGGATGTCCCGCATTCTGTGCCCACCTAATTGCGTACCGATGTCCACTCCAAAATTGCTTTGCGCAGCTGTAACTGAACATGCCCCCACGGCTGCAACCGAATCAGTGTAAAATGTTATTCCGTGTTCGCTGCTCGAGAATCTCTGCGCTGTAAATATGTCAATGGGTTAATTCGTAAAAAAATCTCGAACGCGTAATAATGATTTTTTTTCTGTTTATCTAGGTTACTGATTTTGGTTTCATATCGAAAGATAGAAGTACCTCTGAAAATTCAAAGGGAAACTCGTGGAATTGAAAAATTTTACTGATTTGAGTGAAATTTTATGGCAATCTAGAATTGTTTCTGACATGAATAATATGTTTTCTTTGTGTCCCATTTCGCTTGAATAGAACGAAATCAATCTTTATTGCGCGAGAGGCGAGTCTACACTTTCGCATAACCCTAAACGCGTTGACTGCTAAACTATATAGGCTGAAAACGACACGACTTTCTAGACTTCGATATAATATGTACGTAATTCGAAAATATACTTTTTTAAATAATAATCAAAGTAATTAATATTTCTTATTGGTTCTGTTGGATCTTTTTAAATATTTTAATAATTGTATTCGTGTTGAGATAAATGACAAGTAAATTTAAGCGCCACCCATATAAGGATTTAAAGAAATTTGGATTAAAATTTGTTCAGTTTCCATGTACGCCATTTTGTACACTTCGTAATATACTGTAACTTTTATTGAAACTTATTTTCCATTTGTTATAGTTTTTCAGTTGTGTACGAAGGCTTGCAGTTACTGTGTACGTACAAAGGTACGATTTCACGCCTTTAAAGGGCGATTGAGCACAAACAAAATACAATATTATTCACGGTTCAAATAATTTTACGTTCTGATACAGTTTCATGCAAATCAGTGATTCCGGGTTCGCGAGATTCCTTTGTTAGACATTCAACAGATGCAACAGAAATTATCCGATAAACCGAAAGATATTTATAACTCAACTCAATGCAAGGGCGGAGAAATCGACATATTATAAATAATGTTACGTAAAATATTAGAGTTTGATCTCTCTCAAGTTCTGTAATTTAAATACAGTCGAGTATATTTAAAGATTAAGCAAATTTCGTGTTTTAAAAAATGTCTTATAAGATGTATGGAATAAAATTATCCTTAGATTACAGAGAAATTGTTTCTTATAGCTTTTAGTAGCTTCCTCGCATATATTAATAGTGTTTAAATGGCGTATAAATTGCGTTTCCTTGAAATAAGTTCGATAAATGTTAACGTTTTCTTCGAAGCATTTACGACACGTAATGGTAAATAGTACAATACTTATAAAATTATAGATTTTTCTGTATTTTGAATGGAATCGCAAATTTGTAGAATGTAGACTGAGAGAAATATTTTACGAAAGAGGCAGAAGCTGAAAAACGTGACAAGTAATCGCGACAGAAACACGTTTTCGTGTATATAAAATTTCAAAGCAGCGGAAACATTTAGATGTTCCGATTCAGCTGTTCCAGTCTCCAGATTGCATATTTCCATGGCATTCAAATCACTTAAACTTCTGTATTTAAAGACTTTAATCGCCTTCGAAGTATTCAAGCCATTCAACGCCTTTAATAGTTTGAATCGCTGGAAGCTGGGTCGCTCCAGGATTCAGAATTTATTTCTAATGCAAATATAATACAGAGTTGAAGGAATGAATTTTTCTTTGGTCTTTCAATCTTATTCTTATACGAAAAACTGATAAACGTGTATTGTCCAATTCTTAGCAAGTGTAATCGGTCATTGAAACAACTCGTGTCTGTCATTGTTAAAAAGAATCAGTATGGGCAATGTTTATTGAAATTTTTAAATCAAATTTATATAATGGTATAATTCTAGTACGAACAAGAATACTTAAAAACATATTAGTATAATTGACAATTGTGATTTAGGGACACAAATTATCAGATATCAGTCTGGAACTCCTCAGGTGCCTTGGATTTAGGCTGGTTTTCAAATCTGAGATACCTGAAGTCTTTTTGTTCTAAAACTCTACTTTATACTAATTGTAAGTACCATTAGGCACTCACCAAAACAGGGCATATGACTGTGGAGCTTTGAAGGGTTAGAACTCAGGTTCTCCGCTCCCAGGTGGTGCTACTCTGATACTTTAAGTACAGTATGATCCAAACTCAAGTTCTATGATCTCATTGTAACCCTAGTCAGGTACTATGGGTTCTAGGATCATTTGATGCCAAATTCTGAGTAGTCCTAATCGATAAACTGTAGCCTAGGATGATTCTACGTAGGTGCATCGATCTTAAGTTAGTTTAGGTTGACTTAGGAACTCCTTAGGATGATTTACTGTCAAATACTGTGATTCTGAGTAGTCCTAATCGATAAACTGCATCCTAAGATCATTCTACATGGGTGCAGCGATCTTAAGTTAGGCCAGATTGGGTTTTGATTTCCCTAGTATCTATTCAAGGTGCTACTTCGAGAATCCACGATTCTAGGTCTTCAGAGTGTTCAAATTCGAGTCTTATAAGCCAAAGTGGTCCTACTTTAACGCCTTACACCTACAATGATCCAAATTGGGGTCCGTTCACCTCCAGGTTAACGAGAGTCATCCAAATTAGAATTCTATGATCTTGAGATGGCCTCAATTAGTTATCACGAATCTATAACTACTAAAACACGAATCCTATGAACCTAGGTGGCTGTGTTGAAATACCTCAAGCTTGTCATAGGCTTGGTTAGCCCGAAGAAACCTCCAAACTTTTTAATATATATACCTAGCCTTTCGAACGAATCCCTTGAAGCGTCTTATACCGAGGAGAAACGCTTCAAAAGGTTTTGCTGGAAGTCAGACGCTGGGAAACGTGTAATTACGGTTGCAAGGAGTTTCGCGTGCAGTTTCGATTGTTGTCGAGGCAGAAGGGCGGGGCTGAAGGGTTGGTTTTTCAGGGTCGAACAGCTTTCCCAGCCGGTTGTTACGTTCAAATGACTGTTTACTTTGCCCGGCTGTTTGTAAAGGTAATACCTTGAACGGGAGCGGCGGAGGACGGGATTCACGTCGGTCCCGCGTGACGTGCGATCGTCTGTATTTTTTGTTCCATTTTTTTTTTCAAAGTTGGGTCCGCCGCGTGCAGAAAATCTGACGGCGTTTCCGGCTTGTCTGGTCGCGCGATTTTGTACGCGATCCCTTTCATTTCACGCGACTTCGATTTTTGATTAAATTCCGCGCGAGCGGAATTCGCGTCCCGCAGCGTTTCGAAGTCCGTGGCAAGGCGAAAGAGAGAGAGAGTGAGAGAGAAAAAAAGCGTAAAAAAATCACGAGACAATGATTAATGAGTGCTCGAGCATCGGCTTCGGGCTCGTTTATCTCTTTTCCGATAGTCCGCGGTCTCGCTCCAGTAAACGAACTTATTCTCTTCGTTGCGAGACTTTTCACTGAAAATTTCCATTACACGGCTGACGAGGCAACATTGTGTCGAGCAATCGCGGAAAACGATAGACCAGTGAGGTGGGAGGACAGAAAAAAAAACGAACGTGAAGCATCGAAACACCGATATAGCGGAGATAAAGAATTCCAAGTGACACGGAACCGTGTATTTTTCGAGCACGCGTGAATATTTCAGTAGTCGAAGATCAAACGGCTGCTTCCGAGACACGGATTTCCCGGCTCTCCCGGCTTTCCCTCGGAACGCGTCGGCTCCAGAATCGAGGCATCCGCGATTGCGAACACATTCGAGAGGGCTCAGTCGACTGTTGGTGAATTAATTTCTCGCACAGAGGCTTCTTTGGCGAATTTAGAAGCCCGCCCCGGGGATGCAGGGGTAATTAGACAGAAAATGGCGGCCTGTTCTACGTTTCGTGTTGCTCCCTGCCTCCTTGAAGGCTCCGCGTCACGGTTTTCGCCGTGAGAACTGTCCGGCAGAAAAGAAGGCGAGTTTTACGCGCGGCGTGAACAAACTCCGCGCGATTAAATTTAAAGTTGCAAATGTTCATCTGGATTAAAGCGGGAGCTGGATGAATTCAGGCGCGCGAACTAATCCTTCAAACAGAAAACCAGGCGCGGCTACTTAAATATACGACAGAAGTTGACCGAGTAACTTCATTATCTGTTTAGAAAGTTCGTTTATTTTTGGTAAATAAGCAGTATTTCACGCGGTATCTCGCGTTAGCGCGAAAACTCTCTCTCCGCGCCTGTAATTTATTCGCTTTTCCAGCCGAACGCGCTTTCGTTATGGCGCCGCGGCCACATAAAGTCGCGTATTCGGACGACTTTTTTTATCCATGAATTTTTTTTATCGAAATTTGTTCTCCCAACAAAGATTCTACTGAAAGTTTGCAGCTTTGAGAAATAGCCAAAGATATGGGCCTCGTATTTCTTTTTGATGACGGAGACTCGAGTTTGTGGCGTGAGATCATTCTTGGATGATTTGGATACCCTCAAAGTTGTATTGCCAGCTATTAAAGATATTAAAGGTTGGTGATAATGTGATGAGTATATAATTTTCAAGGATGCAAAAATTTGAGAATAAGTTGGGGTAACTACTCTCCTGTCAAAACTAAATTGTTTATTTTAATTTTAATTTTAATTTATTTAATAGAGGGACGATAGTTTGTTTGCCATGCACAAATAATAAGACACGAATACAGTAAAATTCATACTAGTAGCTCCTAGAAATACCTGTCACTGTAACAAAAATATTTTATCCTAGAGGTAGCTTTAAGAAATTACTTAATGTACTTATTATAATATTTAAAGCAATAGTGCCACTAAACTTTATCAAATAGGTTTCATTTCACTACTATCTTTGCAAAGCACTGTATACAGGACGTTTTATTTATTTTATTCAGCCGAACATTTCTGTCACTTTTGACTGTGCAAAGAAATATATCAAAAAAGAAATTCTTTGATTGTAAAAGGAGAATATTGTGATCAAAAATTTTAACCCTCCAGCTCTCACATTTATCAATATTTTTCTTTACAACATTAATGTTTGAATGACCCTTCTTCAAGTAAAACACTATAATTTGACGAGAATTGGAAACACGACGAAATTTTTATTTTAAAAGACATTAAACAAAGATTCCATTTTGTACTCAGTTCTTAATAATTAGATCCCTACACAGTTTCCGTATTGCTGAAATTAATAAAGATGTCATGCGAACATGACAAAGAAAACACCGTGTATAAATGTATCTAAAAAGAATTCAAAAATAAAGAAATGGAACCAAACAGAAATTATACACTCCTTCCATTGTACTTAAATTAAAAGAAATGTTCTGTAAATCAGCGGAATTCATGCTGCAATTTATGCTGACGCTTTAGGGTGGGAAATACCATTAGATCGTCGGTACAATTATTTCCATTTCTCTCAAGCTGAAAGAAAAAATTAATTTCCCGGCTCCATCGCGCGACCGTCGACTCGGCGGTTCGTAATGAATTGCATTATCTCGCACGTATTGTATCGACATAAAACGGGACAAAATTCATGCGCTGATACTTTAAATCTTTTTACGTCGGCTGATTAATTCGGCATAAATTGCGCGAGCACGGGTTGAAAATTGACGCGAGAAAAAAAAAGGAGGCACCGCTCTCGCCCTTTGAAGCGAAATAATGCGGGAAAGTTCGATTAACTTTCTCCGATCGAACTTAAATTAACAGAGGGTTTTCATTCATCAAGAGCCACTTTTACGTATCCGTGACCTTAAATTACTTGAGCTCCGTCCGAATTCGCCGGCAAAACTTCCGAAAATCGCCACGGATCAATACCACGCGGATATTCAATTTGTGAATAATTGTGTCTTTGGAATGAAAAATTCCACGCGGCATTCCGCGTTTACGTGAATTTCCCGTGAGTGTCATACGAAAAATGTAATAACCTACAACAGACTCGAATTTCGAGAAATGTTGTATCCGTCCTTTTCCATTTGAATGAAACAACAGATTTGTAAAACAGACAAACATAAGTGTTGCATATTTTTTTGATATGTGTGAAGCTTCATTTTTAATTGGTAAAATTACCGTCAGAAATAATTAAAAATTCATACATAGTATAAATAAATAGCAAACTTGCTACATCTAATCTGTGGAGATCACATTTTGGAGAATGAAAAAATTGCCAAAAAAGTAAGGATGATATCTTTGGTTTAGAGCTGGCAGTTTCAATAATTATGGTAGACGATAAGACATGCTTGATCCTTAATCCAACCATGCATATGAATATCCGTGTTCAACGTGTACAATTTCAGATACATAGTTCGAGTATAATGGATAGATGCACCCTGCGGTGGTGGAGAGAAACAGTTAAGGACAAGAACTATAGTTCAACCACTCGAGCAACTATGTATCTCAGATTTAATACGTAGAATATGGTCCTTAATATGCATGATTCTATTCAGAATGAACTATGCATTATTGCTCACTACGAAGGGCAATGTCTATTTCATATCGTCAATCATTATACATTATAACTATATAACTACTAATTCTGATAATGTTTGTAAAAATATTTACACTGTAAGAATTATACAAAATGTAAATTATAGGATACAATAGTTATAAATTTTTTTACTTAATGATTTATATTCAAAACAGCAAATTTGATTGTGTCAGACAATTTATGGCGAATTTCACTGGCTTCAGGTATCATTGACACGCGAGGAGTTATGGGTTAAAAATAAGGTTGAAAAGTCAGGCGATATCCGAGAATTTTTTAATAGAAAATTAATAAACCTATGAATTTAAATCTTCACAGTTTTATTCATCAATGTTTCGTGAATATACAATAGTTTCTTTATATAAAAATAATCCTTCTGTCCAAAGTTGTAGCGATTCTGCCGAGGCGCCGCAAAAAAATTTCTGTGTGACGGTCGGAAAGTGATACGAGTTTTGACAATTTTTTAATAGAAAAGTAATAAACATATCAATTTAAAACTTCATAGCTTTATGAATTAATGCTTGAAGAACACGCAGTAATTTTTTTATGCAAAATCAATAATTCTGTCCAAAGTTATAACGGTTCTGTCAGAGCGCCACAAAAAAATTTCTGTGCATTAAAAGAACTAAAAGAAGCTGCGGAGGGAACAGGGAAAGGAATTTGAACACGGACTTCGTTGAGAAATTTCGTAATAAATAGTCGCAAGTTTTCAGACGTTTCGCCACGAAAGAAATTGCTCTGAAACCGACGCGATGCGTTTTCCGTGGGCGTGTTGAAAATAATTTGCGATCTGTCAAGCGGCGCGACAGTAGCACGTGCTGATGCATCACACGAAGAAGTTTATAACGGAACTTGCCGTCGATTCATCAAAATCACCGTGGGCAATCGACGAGCTTCGAACGGAACACGAAATAAAAAAGGGCGGAAAAAAAAGTGAGGGAAAAAATCGAAGTCACCCGACGCAAGCGTTCTTTTGAAATCGGAATAAACAACTCCCGTTGCACCGTGGAAATCACTCGGCGTGCGAATCGCCTAAGTTATTGCGTTCCACGCTCGAAGTCACAACTTTCGAAACGGCGGAAACGACGACAAAAGCCGCCAGACTCCACCTAACGAACCAACCATGCAATTGTTTATCCGAGCAGCATTTTAACGGACTGTAAAAACTCTGCACTTGTTACGCGTTTTGAAATTAAAACTCACTTTCACCAGGAACAATAAACGAATAGAAATAGTAGTGAAACTTATTGTTACAATTGGCCACTTCAGAATCGTACACATCAATGTGATTTGCAAAAACGATACGCCTTTTTATATCATTGTAGTAATATACAAGACTTATTTGTTATGTCTCCTTTTATAACAGACTATTGTATGATTTGTGTGTGCAGAAATTGTCCTGAATCATACGTCTCATGAGTGTCTCTGAAATTCAAAGAAATATTCAAAATTATGTGCAAGGATATAAGTAATCGCTACCTGTTAGACAATATAAACAATGTTTTCACATTGTAATATTAAAATATCCCAGAAAATATACTGTTGCTTATTCAAAATAACATGTTTATAATTGATAGTATCTAAATGAACAATACTGTACGTAAACGAATTATTACGTTAACAAGTCTCATCAAACTGTATATATTTTTTTAAATACTTCATTGTCTCATAACACTGAAATAGCTGAACAATTGGCATCAAACACATTTCAATAATGAAGTATACAATACTAACGCGAACTCTACTACACAAAATTCCAGCAGATCACGGTTTTTTAAAAAAAATAAAAATAAAAAGCACCCGATGCTTTCTTTTGAAATCGGTATGACCCCTAAACATTACCATTGTGTTCGGAGCTAATCGAGTCACGCTTTAGGATCGAACGTCCCGCGTCCAACGAATTATAGAATTTAATCAACGGATAAATAATACAGTAGTTAGGGCAGCGTTCGACGAGCCAGCTCGTCTAATTTCGGTGGTACCTTCGTTCCAAATTTTCAGTACGCTCCACGTCAATTTACAGAGCACGTTGTGCTCGGCAATCGGCTTGAAATGCTCGGTCGATTGTCGAGTAATCGGCCTATGCGAAATTCCGCGCGGACGTGATCGAGTCAAACCGACAAGCGGATAATCGTCGATAGCCGCTTCTAATTTATAATTTACCGCGATCCATCTACGCTCCACAATTAAATTCCAAAACACTCGGTTCTGTTAAACCTCTTCAGGTTTACTGTCACACGCGTGTACGTTTAATCCTGGCAAAATTAACAAATATTGCTGTTGCGGCGCAGCAGTAGTCTCGTAGAGACAACGGGTCTAATTAGAAGTTTAGGAAAGATTTTAGTGGTCGGTAGCTGTCTTCTGCAACTGCATACCAGACGGACATTAAGTCCTACATAAATTCTCAGAATGCTTTCGCATGTTTTTCAAGAGTCACAATCAGTGAGCTTTGTGATTTTAATACTTCTGACTCTTGTGTCTGTTTACCTGCGTGTGTGTAATTTCGTATACTGTTTGTGTCTTGTCTATGATCTCATCTGATGAATCAATTTCTTCTCTCTTAACACGTCGACTGCCTCACTGTATCAGCTAAATATAATAGTTTCTAAATTGTTATAGAAAAGGAATACAATGTGAAATTATAGTGTCTTTAATCAATATTATTAGAGACTTTCATGTTTTTCTATCGGTTATATTAGACCCTACTAGATGCCTTTATTAATACTATACATGATCAAATAAATAATAATTGAATCTAAGAGTGAGCCATATGTGGATGACACGACGCAAACTCTTAAAGCATGACACTAACAATAAATTACTCGTCTCTGACGATTCTACACAAATGATTCTGAAAGAGTCTGAACGAACGTATCACGAACCTAATTTGAAACAGATTTCTGCGCGCGGACGGCGGTTCAGCGGTGTAACAATAAATTTACCGACGTTGGAGACTGAACAAGTTACAGTTGTTTGGATTTACGGGAGTCTGCAGTAATCCCCCGAAGCACAAGTTCCGGATAAATAAACTTGGTTAATTGTTGGGTTGGATCCGGACAAGATCGGGGAAGGATTTGCTGTCGCGAAAGAAGCTAATTCTGAGGATCACGGAAATTTGAGATGTCAGATTGATCGTAAGTGAAGTTTAGTAATTGGGGGTGTTTTCGGGTTTGATTGATTATAGAGCGGACCTAAGTTCTAGGATGGAGGGAGGAAGAGAATCCTGGAGTAGGATGGTTCTCACGAATGAATATTGTTCGAACATTTAGCAGTTTCAGGGAATTAGGGAAATCTGTTGTAAGTACATGTGTACTCAATGCAATTTCAAAGTTTCCTCGAAAACAAAACCTCAGATTATAAAAATTTATTCCACAATATCGATTCATGTTTGCATAAAGAATCATCCCTTCTCACAACCAGTTCTACAACGAATTTTGCCGCATCGTGTATATAATATACGATTAGATTGACAACATATTGAAAGCAGTAAAGGGGTCCTCAGGCGATCGATCTGGTTTGTCAATACACCATTGTCAATATTTATTGACAACCTACATTTGCCTAACACGTTGAATATGAATATTTAATGACAATACATTCAGTTTCGAGTTAGTATTTAACGATGTCTAATCAAAACAATGTTTATACAGCTATTACTTTCGCATTAGCGATGAAAAAAAAACAAAGAAAAAAAGGGTATGGACTAGGGTGCGGTTCTTAAGAAAAATAAATTTCCCCACGTAAATTTGTTAAATGAAGTTCTTATATCCAATCTAAAAGATTTTCAAAAGTACTTACGCATGACTAGCATGTATTTCAAAGAACTGTGGAATCTAGTCTCTCAAAAATAGCCTTCAACGACCGCATTGTATATTTAAATCCGACTCTGCTATATCCTAATATCAAATTAGTTTTCATCAAACCACCTCATCCATATTTCAAATATTGACAACACATCAATCTGTTTCCTCACACGTTCAATAATATTCATCGTCTGAGGGCCCCTGTAGAATACGGACTATCGCATCGAAATTCGACTATCCATATATCGAAGTTCCAGTATCGATATCTCGAAGTTCGATTATCGATATCTCGAAATTCGATTATCGATATCTCGGAGTTCGATTATCAATATTTCGAAGTTCCACTATCGATATATCGAAGTTCGATTATCGATATCTCGAAATTCGACTATCGATATATCGAAGTTCGATTATCGATATCTCGAAGTTCGACTATCGATATCTCGAAATTCGACTATCGATATATCGAAGTTCGACTATCGATATCTCGAAATTCGACTATCGATATATCGAAGTTCGACTATCGATATCTCGAAGTTCGATTATCGATATCTCGAAGTTCGATTATCGATATCTCGAAGTTCGATTATCAATATCTCGAAGTTCCACTATCGATATATCGAAGTTCGATTATCGATATCTCGAAATTCGACTATCGATATATCGAAGTTCGATTATTGATATCTCGAAATTCGACTATCGATATATCGAAGTTCGATTATCGATATCTCGAAGTTCGATTATATTCACCTGTTGAATATAGCTTTAAACGATATATTTACAGTGAGGGAGGATACACTGAAAAAATGATTATTCTTATTACGTCACTGTTCCTTGAGAAACCGTATTTACCAACAGCTACCGATATTTTTGACGTCATACTCAGGTCACAAACTAAATGAGGGGAATGGGGACAGAATGGGGGTATGCTGTAACCATGCCTTGCTCCGGAAGACCATCTCTGATTTAGAATAATGGATTATGATACGAGATAAGATTAAGTATACTAACAACAAAAGCTTGTTTAAAGAGTGTCGTGAGTGACTATTTGCACATTATTTTCACTAAAAAATAACTGATTTAAGAAAATTTGTCTGTTAATAGCTATGAATTTGCATTGAAGAAATTAAATCGTTTCTTGTCAGCGTCAATAAATTCGTCCTCGAAGGGATAAATCGAATTGACTGGTGCCACGCCACTCTTGTCAACACGAAACAGAGAATTGCGAGCACGCTCGAAGGTCTGTCGATTTTTACCGGACGTGTTTATGTCTGTACAGACAGCGCGGGGCGTTGAAACAATAGGGGAAAAAGGGGGGAAATGGGAGATCCGATTATCATTCGTGTGCAGCCGACTATGCGACCACCCGATGACTCAATATTGACAACGCCAGAGATAATAGATACTTTCCATTCGTCGCTTCTTCCGCGACTCTTTTCAACCACGAGATCTGGCCCAGTGTACGTGAATGGACTTCCTGTTCGACGAAATTGTATCGACCGATCCAAAACAATAGGGTCAATGAATTTCAGAGTGTATTGGATAGGTTGATAATTTCAGAAGCGAGTCACGGATGATATTAAGTTACTTGAAACTCAAAATTGAGCTGGATACATCTCTTGCAATTTTAATAATAATAATAACAGTATGCCTTTATTACATCAACCTTCAATGCAGATTCAAATTCGAAACGAAAGAGGGAAAATAAGGGAGCTTTATGAATAAAAATGATACACTTTTATAAGAAGTGCGGTATAGGACTGTGCCGTTTTAAACTCAATTTAAGTAAAGTAAAGATTGATCTCCGTTCTCATCTACAGTAACCTATACTCAGATCAAGACTTTCAATTATGTAAATTCAAGACCATCAAAATCGATTATCACATAAAAGAAACATCGTGTCCGAAAACATTTCCAAACAAATGCAATTAATTTTCATACTAGAAACCACCCCTATCCCATTTTATAACAGCATATACCAACACCAAGATTCACAACCGCAAAAGCGAATAAGTATCAGACTCCTCGTTCTCAAAATCGAACGCTCTCCCCCAAAACTATCTTCGCGCAACGTCAACCGATTCGGATCCAAAAAACCACCCCTTCCAGCACACCGTTACCGATGCATCCCGGTGTGATGCACTCGCACGTATCCGCGGGACACCTGGAAAAACACGAGCGACCCATGGTTCGAGGGTCGGTGGAAATAAATCAGCCGGGTCGCAATAAAACGCGATGACCAGCGTTCATCGCGTGGCTCGTGATCGATACGAGCACGAGACATATCCCGGTCGGAGGATGGGCACGAAAAATAAAACAAAAACAGAGGGAAAAGAAGAAAAAAAAGCAGAGGAAGCCGAAAGGTAGAAAAAGAAACGGAAGGGAAGATCCGTTTATCGGCGGATGGGGCGCAACAATGCGATCCGGCGAGTAAATTGACAATGGTGGTAAAGGTAATGGGGACGGGGGATGGCGTTCCGTTTTCGTCTCTCGAATCGGCCGATCGTCATTGTCCCGGATCTGTACCGGACTCGTGCGAGGGCCGGATAAGAGGGAACTCGAATTTATTATTCGGCCGCGTGCTCGACGTCGCGCGCAGAAACAATGGGAAAACGAGAGAAGCACGGTGTTCGCGGTCCGCGTGCTTTCAAGGGCCACTTTCGTCTGTCGATCTCGCGAATTCTCGTCCACCGACTGCGCTCGAAGGACGTTGCCATCGTCTGCTCTCCTCTCTGTCTCTCCCTGCCTCTCCCTCTCCCTCAATCTCTCTCTCTCTCTCTCTCTCTCTCTCTCTCTCTCTCTCTCTCTCTACGGTCTCTTCTGACGACACGCGTTTTGCGCTAGACAACAATCGATCATACGGCCCGTCCATGCGTGTGAATCTAGAATATCCCGTAGTTCCGCATGCACGACGACGCATCGTGTCAGCTTCGATGGTCTTTAAGATCGTGCCACGCATGGAAGTCCGTGTTTCACGGCGCCGCGGCGTTCCGTGCCGCTGAAAGGCGCCGACACGGAATTTTCACGCCTCTTTTTCTTTTCTCCTCTCCGTGCCCTTTTCCTGTTTCTCTCTTTTTCTCCCTTCTTTCTCTTTTTTCGCCGTACCTTATCGAGAGACGTTATGATCGACCGGTCGAGAGTAATGAGGCCGATCAGACGCGCCTTCCGTAATCGAGCCCCTACACTCGGAACGTTCAATGAAATATCGGGTTATCCAGGTAATTAATGTTGTCGGATTTATACGGCGCACTGGGTGTGTACCGGGGGTTTCTTGCTAAATCATCCGTGTTTGTTGTACGAGCAGAATCAAGCGAGAAATGTTGTGTAAACATGCGTCTATAAGTGTTGTTGGCGGCAGCCGTTCAGTGTGTTGAATGTAGGGAGATTGAATTGGTAGTGGGTTGGATAGCTTAGTGGGGTAGCACCCGCCCGGAAAGCGGAAGGTACCGGGTCCGATTCCCGGTCTGGTCCATCCAATTTTTTCTCCCTTGCAGTGTTTTGTTGGAATGTTACAACGGTGGTATGAAATGTAGATTCATGTGGTGTGAGGTAAAGGTAGTTCATTAACACGCTTCTTGTCACAGAGAAAAATTGTATACATAGTCTAGCAGACGAAAATAATGTTTTATAAATACTGTAGAATACGCGAGCATTTTAATTGGGTGTGACTCATAAGGGACGCGACCCAATTGGTACACATCGATATCGATGCGATTTTTATATGATGTGGAACTCGAAAAAATATTCCATACGTGTTTTTTTTATCGGTGAGCATCCACGGTGAAGGGGTGAAAAGAGCTCTCCTTGAAAACAACCTACTTAAATTTCAGAGGTGTTAGTCTATAAAACCTGCAATTTCACACCTTGCACGTTAAAAACTAAAAAAAGGAAAAATTGTTCACTTTATGAACTTCTGAACAAAATTAATTCTGGAAGGCAGCCCAAATGACAAAACCGTACGTCGTCCGCTTCGAAGACTCGTAACTCGATTATTTTCACAAATTTAAAAATACGGATTTAACACGATTTCAATGTACGTTCTCCAAGGAAACGCTAGGAGAATACAGATTGTTGGCTCTCCAAAAGCGAATATCCTCTCGAAAATAGAACACGCGTTCTCGATCGCGTTCTGGTTGAACTGAAAATCTTAATAGCACCGGTGGAACGTTATTTCAGCGGAAGCTGGGCAGGAGTTTGAGCTGTTACTCTTCGGGGTGCAAGCTTTCACGCGACGCATCCGTTTTCATCCCCCGGAAGACCGACAATGCTGGCTCGAATGAAGCAAAACTTGGAATCGTACCGGGTCCTCCCCGGTGTGTACACCACACACTACTCGTCGTCGTTACTTGCTCCCGCGGCTCTTAACCGAGCATTGATATTCATTTATTTTCATAGCCCTTTGGCGGGCAGAATGGCGCGTCTGCAAATACGCGTAATGAATGGAGGCGAGGAGCGTGTACGTACGTTAGAGAGGACGGTGTTGTAGCCATTATCCGAGCAACGTCACGTAACATCGAATTACTTTCATACTGCTCGCTCGAATCCCAGCCTGGTTCTCGCTTGTTTTTCCGATACGAAAACCTCCGCCTGTTAACAACATCCCATCCGACGAGTGTACACGCCGCGATCCCTCAAACGTTTAAATTTCACGATCGACTTTGTAACGAGAATATCCGCGAATTTTTATTCAACGCTCTGTTCGGCTTGTCCCCCCCCTGCGATGGCAAATTAATTAAATGTTTTGTGAAATCTGTATAAAATGGGTACTGGTGGTTTTAAGGACTCCTACCGCGATTATATCAAGGACAGTTAGAGAAGTTAGCGATTTTTCGGTCAAGACTTGGGTACCTCTTTTTTAAAATTTGTTTATTGCAGAAATCTTTATTATAACAGAAATTACAGTGCCCTGTGTCTGCGAGTAGGTGCATGAAGCCCTTCTGAACGCTATATCGCGAAAAGTGTTTTGAATATTCAGGTGGGACTGTTTGCACATTCATTTCAAGTCTTCAAACTATGTTTTAAAAGAATAAGAAAGTTTTACAGTAGGATAACCCTTCAATACGGTCACCGCTACGGCGGTCACCCGTGACAGACGCTGAGCTTTCCGTTTACGCCGTGTCGGTCGCAGGTGACCATCACCGTTGACCACTATTAATGTGATAACACGAAATTACTTACATTCGTAAGATTATGACTTAATTTAGTAGTGATAGAAAGGCAGGCAATATTCCTTGTAATATTTACGTACAATTCAATGTTATAAAGCAACGTCATGTTTTATTATTTTTAATATAACAAATGTTACAGAAAAAAAATTTTACTGCGAATGTGAACACGTTAATACGTCGATTGCCGTAGGGGTCATCGGTGACCAGCATCTGAAATTTTGTTTTATTAAATGACTATGAATTCTTACGCAATTTTTAACAATACTGATATTCTAATAACAATACAAGGTAACAGCTACAGGTTTCGATAATAAATGTTTTTCTTCCTTCTGGATTTATATTTAAAACAAGGCATTATAATCTGTCTGACTAGCTGTGTCCGTTTTCACTGTGATATTTAACCTGGTAACACGTTGACTGCCATAGTGAAAACAGCCATCTCTAGTCAGACATAATATAAATTTTGTCTTTTCTATATAATTCGTGAAGAAAAAGAATGTTCAATTACTCAGCATTGTACGTGGGTACCTATATTAGTGTTGCAATGTTAAATTTGCTCCAAATATAGTAAAAGTCTATAGATATTCAATTAAATATAATCTGAAGCGACAGATTATCAAGCCATTCGTGGTACATCCCGAGACGGGTTCAATCTACATGAAACTGTAAATCGAAAATGTAGAATGACATTTTCTGTACGAAACTTCATTTCCGAATAAATCGATATTGAAGATTAATCGAGTACACCTATACATACACATGATCTCACTTACGTCTACGTCTAACAATATCGCCGTATTGCCTGTATTGCTGTTCAGATTTATTACATTAGATGGTAAAGAATGAACAATGAAATAAAAGATGTTTGCTAAAGAATTTAAACAATAATATGCCATGACATTGGTGATGTTTATAAACACAAGCGCAACAAAAACTAATCTACAGCATATTCAAGTGTACGCGTACTCAACAAACTTTCGACTTATTTTATCATGTAGATTTTTTCTGTTGCACCACCAGTACAGAGACACCCTGTACATGGTTCCTCATTCATCAAAACGAGACTAATTCAACGCCAGTGTCTCTGAACAGCATATAGGATTCTCGAAAGTGGATCCGAACGATGTTAGGCGTGCACAATTGTCCGAAACGCAGCCATGTAGGATATTTAGGGAACACGCGTGTAGTTTTACGGGCTGGCTGATCGTTGGCGGTGGTAAACGCGATCCGCGGTCCATTCTATGTTAAATTAATGATGAAATTGGCCTGTGTGTGTACATAACACGCGCAGGAATGGCCATAGGAGCGTACGTGCGCGCAATAATCGAGGCCAGGCTTTGCGTATGCTTCGCGGGGGATCCAAAACCATCTATAGTCGTTGCTTCGCGCGGTTGTATTTCGTATTTCGATGTGACTGTTATACGGAACAATGCTTGTTCGATGCCCGTGTACATAGCACGTCCGACCTCCATCGACCATCGAACGCGAGTCTCGCAAAACAGCCAGTTTTCAGACGTATCCGTTTTTTTTTCACCGCCGCGTTTCTACGTTTCTCTTTTCGAACGAATCGATTAAGCCCACCGTGAAACGCGTTACGTAGAGGAGATTCCGTTAAAAAATAAAACCAAAGAACAATCCGGTTTCCCGCGCGCAGCGAGATCCGAACGCGATATTTCGAATTTCTCTTTTCCAACGCAGTCGTCGAGTTTCCAATATCGCGAGGATTTTATTTTTCGCTTTTCCTTTTTTAATCTCACGAGGGTGACCGAGTCAATTTCGCGATCACGCGAGACGTCTTTTTGCGTCGCCGGGTGAAATTGCCAGCGTCCCGGTTGTAAATTAAGAGAGGTAAATAAATCACAGCGCTCATACACGCGCTTTATGTTCCAAGCACCGCTAATTACGACCATCCTTTGGAACACCCGCGCTCTGTAATTAGATACGATCGCATGAAACTCTGCGACGGGAGGGAAAAAAGGAAAATCGTCGGGCGACGGACGTTCGAGCGCACTTTTAATCCGGTCGAACGGCCGTGCGGGGACAATTCGTGAGAAACAGGAATCGTGAGACTTTTATGGCACGCCAAGGCATGCTTTTTCTCGTTAGTGTCCCGCGATCTCAATTTCGAGGGTTTTTTTTCCGCCACGCAAGCGGGTTTTCTGCGTAGGTCACGGAGCACGATGGGGTGTTCATGATTTTATTTACAATGAAACGGAAATTATTAGGACTGAGAAAGGAAATGTTGGTGAAATAATATTTGGTGCTTTAGATTTTAATATTTAAATTGATATAGAAAAGAATTGAGTTGGTGGATGGCGAACGTGAGCTGCATTTTTGTTCTCCGCAGCGGTGCAACAATAGTATAACAAATTTTGAGAGGCATGATATTCAGCATTTTAAAAATCAAAATGTAATTAGGTACAGTCAAGACAATTTTTTGACTGCGTTCTATCCTTTAGGAAAATAAAAACTCAAAATATCTTGTAAAATCTAAATCACTGAAACACGTTATCTTATTAGTAATGTCATAGGTTGAGTAACAAGAAGAATCGTGTCATGTAAAGAAAAATTTAGGTTTCTATTAAAAGAAGATCCATTTAACAAAACTCACCCTGTATTAATTGTAGAGCTCTCTTTCTATATTCGAAACAAATAATTCTTTGCATATTCGACACAAATAATTCTTAACGACATGTACGTTTACTTGAAAATTCGATAGTCCTCTCTAGAACATATATATTATAGTATAATAAAAGACAATAATGCAGACGTTGTACTTACGTAGTAGAACCATAGACTGAGCATTCAATAACGATTACATAAAAATTTCTACATGTTACTCCAGGGGAATAGGGGCGAGCGTAGTATAATATCGCCAGATCAAAGTTATTTATACTATACTTATTATTTTTTAATTATTGCCGAGTTATCTTATCCACCCCGTGACCTCGGCTCACCCCAGTTACCCTGGGGTAACGACGTTACCCATTTTCCGTGTAGAAGGAGCGTAGAAGCACGTAAAGCAAACAGCAATCAATTGAATTCGTTTCGTCGACAATTACCCGTTCGATAAAGTTCTTCTACCAGCATCATTAAACATTAGCTGCAAAGCGCGTGTGTATACGCTCTGGCAAGGCAGCCGCTTGTATTCGAACGGCCATTGCAATGGCTTCAAGAATTGTTGTTTATTCGCAAATGTTGCAGGAGAATCTAAAGCTAACTAAGTATCGAGAACAGATCAAGGGGGATCATTTTGAGAATCAAAAGAGGAAAGGCAGGAGAATACACACAGTTCCACTTACATCAATCAATGCAAATATCTTCGAAGCTATCGGAGATCTCGGAAAATATTTCAAATAAAAGTTGAATGATTTCAAAGGAGGCGTCACGTCGTGCTAATTGTTTTTTTTTTAAATGAAAACAGTGGAGGTACGAATGTCTACTTCTTCTTAGTTTAGACCAGTGACGGCCACGACAGCTCCGGCCTTCCCCCACTCTAGCTCCATTCCCCTCTCAGATCACAGCCTATATGAGGGGAATGGCTCCAGAGTGGGGGAAGGCCGGAGCTCCCGGGGCCATCACTGGTTTAGACGACGCCAATGTACAAAAATTCATACATGTAATATTAATCTACGTAAATGAGTCTAGCAAGTTTCACAGAGATATGTTCTTTAGTTTTTAAAAAAAAATTCCAAGGAAAATCCAAAAGAAAAGGAAGAATACCGCCATAAATTGGGCATCCTGTGTAAATGAATATGTTAGATTTTATTTAAATAATAATGTTGATTCAAACAAAAAAATAGTACAGTACATTTCACGCGTAGCTGGTAGCTAATAAAGTAGTTAATAAAATGGTATATATTGCAGTGTGATAAAGAAACTGTATAAACCGTATGTGAACAATACAAACAATGTATATGAATTATAAATGTCTCTATTACAGAGGCTCTGCTCGAACAGATACTGCTGCTTTCTTGTCCAAGAACAGTGTCGTAAAAATACTGCAAATCAACAAACCCACCACTTTTTCACCGCTTGTGTGTGCTGTACATGTATCTGCCTGTGAATATCGTCGTGTTCCAACAGACTAAAAGAAACGAACTGTCAATATCCCAGAGATTATCATCTCACTGCAGAGACACACACACATCGTAGCTAAAGGGTTAATTAGCCGCGCGCTGGGTGTGCGCGTGCGCTCGCGCTCGAACTCATGTGGAACCGACGAACATCACGGGACGAAGAAGTTGACGACGAACCCGTCGGACCGAGGATTATAAACGTTTGCTTAGCTCGGAGTCGAGACGGGATATCCAAATAATTGCTTCTTGTTATCTCCTGTCGGCCGCGTAATTTCCAGCTGAAAATCTGTATTATTCTTATCGGGCCGACGAGTTTCGCGCGAACTTTCCCCCGGCCAGGTTTGTCGTCGAGTTCGCTTACCCGTCCCAGCCCGACACCGAACTCGGAACATTCGAGTATTTTCATTCTCCCTTTGGGGGAGCCGGGCAGAAGTATCGCCTTAAATACGTTCGCTCGTCCGACCTTTCCAGCCGGTTTTACATCTGAAAACTTCCAGCCAGCCGGCCGAGTTCCTCCTCGTTGCACCGTGTTTTTCCAGATCCGATCTCTCGGACGAACGTCCACGGAATTTTCCAGCCGGGGAACAGTCACCGGGTTAAAACAGAGAAACAGTCTCCCGGTCCATGTTCAAGCAGTCCTGCTACTTTATGCGGATGGAAAGTTGATATGAAAATAGAAATTATTTATGGGTTGGCTGAAAGAAGATTTTAGGGTCGTTAATATTACAGTCAACGAGATCTGGCTGGATGCGGCAGACACAGTGAACAGAATAGTTTTGAGGGTTGCTACATTTAGCTGGTAAAGTGAAACGGAAATGACAGGAATAAGCCGTCGCTTAGACCGTAGACGGAGTACTAGACCCATTAATGTATTATTATTGTGAGATAACGTTGGGTGAACAGAAGACAGGAAAGCGTCCTCCAGGGATCCAGTCCAAAGATAGAATCATCGCTTGAAAATGTGTGATCGATTTGATGCTTCACTATTTGAGGGGTAAAATTGCGGTAAATTTACTAACTAGAAATTATATACGGAGCCTGTTATAGAGGGTGTTGAAAAAAAGGTTTAAGACTTTAAGGGTAAATAGTAGTTGCGAAATCGAGTCAACGTGAGTCGAAAAGTTAATATTGTCGGAGTTATAAACAGTTCTCTGTTTTGCACTCAGCATTCGACGACATTTAAATAGGACATTCGGTGAAAGGTTTAAATCCGCTGGACTTTCTTATAAGGATTTCTTAAGGTAAATAACGTAGACGACTCGGAGTGCAGCAGAAGCGAGCAAGTTACTTACTTTAACCAAAACGAAGAATTACTATTACTTAAAGAAGTACTGCCAGACTTTAACGTCCTTGAGCTTTTCCTTTCTCACTCTCCACAATTCATACACCGAGGGTATATTAAAATTCAATGACTTTTTAAAAATTATTAGCTACATTTTTAAAGAAAAATTACAGACTCAGATAGTATAGCCCTTATCATATCGCATAAAACAGCGTTTTACGTCATCAGTCACCGGAAAGTATAATGCGACGTTATAATACTCCACTAACCAAGTATAACTGGAAAATATGTACTGTTTAGTTACGTCAGTACCCTTCAAAGTATTAATATAGATGATTAAACAATTTCGTTTAATGTTCTTAATTTTTTTTATTCATATATTTTTTCCAATATTTCAACTTTAGGATTATTATAACAACTACGATTAGAATATTATAAAAAAGTATACAGTGCATGTTTTAAAAGTACTCCAAATTTTCATTCATCCATTTCCCTTCCTGCGTGATTTTATCATCTTCTTACGCCATGTACCTTTCAATTAGAGTCTAATGTTCAACCAGTCTTGGGCCTCTTTATTATTAATGTGCAAAGCAAGAAAAATTGGATTTGGTCTTTATTCGGCACTCGTATGCGCGTAAAAACGCAATAAACATTAGCGGTCTGTGATACCTCATACAGTAGTTGCGTAAGTTTCAACGTTTACAGCAGTTAAGGGATAAGTATAGCGCGAAGGTTCAGTAAACAATCGTTATTATTATTAAATGACTTCGTTAGCAGTTTGATTGAAAGTCGTATGGAGTCTGCTTTCGCGACGCCAGGCTCATTTGAGCTCGTTAGCTGGTCTCGCGAGGTCTGCGGTCGTTTCAGCTCGTTTCATTATTCTCGATCGTTCGGCTGGGGTTCGACGAAAGCGAGGGCCGTTTGACGAAATCGAATCGAACAGACGCGGCCGTCGCGTCTCGAAGTGATCGATGAATATGCTCGATTAGAATCGAAGCGGCTGCGAATCAGGGGTGATTCGTTTGCACGAGCATTTCGAGACCGGCTCCGACGATTATTCTTCGTTCGGCTGAATACCGCTGGATTTAAGTGGTTTTAAAGTCTACTCTGTATCGGCCGTGCCGGGAGGATGGACCTTTTAATCGCCTCGATAATCGAACGCGCGTTCGATAGAACCTCCCTTCACTGAAAAAAAGGCGACGGAGCTTTTAGATCGTTCTCCAATTTTTAGTGGAAGATTTTTTGCAATTTTATACTTCTTTGTTTTATTCATTTGTTCAGGTTCGCTGGGGGCTCTGTAGGGATATATTAAATTGTTGTAGGATATATTCATGGTCGAAAAAAGTTATATTTATTCAGTATGTATCTGTGGTTGTTAAGCAAAAAATAATTGTAACGATAATACATACCAATGGTCTATAGAAAAATAGAAGAAAAATGCAAACGTGGCAGTTAAAGTTGAGAATATTGTGAGTCGCAAATCATGACCGTGAGAATAGAAAAAAATTTATGTATTCATAAGTAAAATAAAATTTATGGTAAGATTATGTAGTTAATCGTTGTTCAGACTTAATTACTGTATACAATTTGATGTATAAATTGTAGAGAATTCAATAACCTCTGAGGAAAGTAAAATATACCTACGTTTATGGTCATTAGGCCTTACAGATTTGTCGACTATATTTAAATTAAAAAAGAAACTAAATGTACACATATGTATATGGGAGCACCTTTAAAAAGACTGGAGAAAAAGGTTAATATGCACGGACTAGTATAATCTATTCTAATGTCCTCCATTTTAATAATCGTGATAAGATATGAATATAAGAGCTTGAATCATAGTGTTGTATACCAAAAGCAGTCATCGAAGTTTATGATAAAATACGTCAAATTAAATATAAATACAAGACATTAGAAAATTACAGAATGTACTTATTATTCCATACGATATACTTTATTTTTGTTTTCTATAAAGCATCAAATAATTTCTTCGTTTCCTGCTATATCCATTTTATCAGTTACGTTCTGTTAACGAAATACTCGACACGACGAATCGATATAATAAAAAAAAAAACAACTCAGTGAACTGACAAAATTCATTCCACTCCTCGTCACAAGAAACATGTTATAAAACTTCCACAAAGAGTCGCTATCTCTAAAAAATTGGTCCACCAGCTACAATTCATTAAAACCTTTTCATTCCCTGTACGCTGTCGAATTCGCCTGTACTTGTGTCGGAACTTCAAACTCACCGTGTATGACGATTCACGAGGTCACGAGTTTTTGAAATCCATCGAGATCTCGAACAGCGTACGATGCTTCCCGTGGAGAATGTTTCTCGCGAATTCGCCGAACATCCGCGGAGAAAAATAAATCCGTCGATTGTCGGGGGAAAAGCTCGTGCGGCGCGGAAAGGAGCGGCCGATACCGCGAAAAACTCGTTTCGAATGCGAAACGTGCGCACGCGAAACCGAGGCTGCGAGCCGCGAAAAACAATGGGACCAAAAAAAAAGACCCATACGCGGCATTGTGGAGGTCCCGCGTGCACTTAACAATCGTTCACAATTACGCGGTTCAAACAAGACGCATTATTCGCGGGAACCGCGACGCGTATGAAATAGAGTTCGGGCCGCGCAAAGAATCCTACACGCGGAATTTTCCCCGTTCATTCTGTCCCTGTTCCGCCGACGGAGAGAGTATCGCGGAATAATATCCGCGGACTGGATAAAGGACGAAAAAAAACAACGGCCAGAGAGGAAATTCTGGCTAGGGGGTGTAAGCACAAGTGAATAGCAGAGGTTCGTGGCATGGGGGTTGCACAGAGACAACAGGGTTACTTCTGTCTCTCTTTCTCTATTTCTCTCTCGCTCTCTCTCTCTCTCTCGTTCTTCGTTGTTGAATTTGAGAGGGTACAGCGCAGCCGTGGTGCTTTTAAAGGCAACGTTCGCAAGCTTTAATTGTGTATTCGGGCCGCGCCAATGGGACTTCATTATCTTGCCGATACCGAGAGGCTAAGCGGAACAAAAGGCTACGAAAGGAAAACATAATTAAAAATTACGGGACCACGCGAATAGTCCCGTTCTCCAGCCCCGCCAGCCGCCCCTGGACGACCCCCGGTTGTTCGCGACGTATCGCCGTCTCTCGGGGGTGGAATTGAAGAAAAGATAAGGGACCTGCATAGTGGGGGGTTCGTAATCCGTGTGTAGACACAAAGACCGCCGTAAAATCGCCGCGAAACGTGAGATAAGGGATAACTGCGCCCATGCGACTCGCCTAATCTCCGTTAAATATCGGCACGCGGACGTCGTTACGTACGATTTTTGCTAATTTTCCGATTTCTGATCGGAGTTAATGGCTCATAAATGGAAGTGAATGCAAACAAGACGTAGTTCATTTAGATTCATGATTCTCGAATATTATCACTAAGCACATAAATATGAAGCTTTTGAAGTTTATTGATACGCTGTTTTTTTTTCTACTGTCCTCGCGTAATTTGATTAATTTCTACGTTATACACTTTTTATTCAGTTTGTTGAGTACCCTCTACATGTATGAATTGTATATTTAGTATCAGTCGAGATTTTACGATAGAATTGAATTGTTCATCCAGATCACCGGTTCTTAATAAACATATTAAGTTAACTATGCAACGTAACAAAAAAGAAATTATACGATCAGTGGCGAGACCTCAATTTTTGTTACCATTAGAAGAAACTTCTGAGAACCCTTGCTTTGCAACAATTTATTACTCAGAATTTGTTTCATAGATGTATATACAGGTTTCTATTATTGATCTGAAAGTATTAGGAAATTTTTGTGTAAATCCATTAATTGAAGAGATGACATTAATTCTGTAGAACAAAACCGTAAATGTTAGAGTATCTGTGCTACTGCATTTAAAGACACGATTATTTTATAAAATAATAATAAAAATATCTTCTAAAATAATAATAGACAAAGTGATAAATTTTATTAGCTTTTTGTAGAGAATTAGAAACTTATCGATTAATATATTATAAATAAAAATAGTACTGAAATCGCTTATAGAACGTGCTACTAAAGCTTGAACAGAGAATTATCAGGCTTCTCGTATAAATATACTTCATATTTACAGGGTAAGAATTTTTGAAATAAGTGATTTCTATTTACATCGTCTGCAGTGGATTCTTTAATAATTCCTTATTGTTTATTCTCTAGCACACTTCAAATGAGTTCAGTTGAATTTAAATTTAGTGACGGAGATGGCGACTTTAATTATTAAATTTACCAAAATTTTAATTTAAATTTACGTTCCAGGGAGTATGAAAAAATATGACACGCATCATAACAGGTACATTTCATGTAAATGACGTATGTCGCTTGAAAGTCGTTAAATACATTTATGTAAAAAAACGATTTCCTTTAAAACAAACATGTAACTGCACTTTTTCTGTCTATGGTTACACTCCCGAAAAAGTTGAGTGCACAAAAAAATGGAGCTCGTTACATGTCTATTCAACTTTTTTCTCCACCACTTATTTTATTTTCAATGAAATACGAGCAAAAACTAATTTTAATGTGACTGTATGAAAAATTTTATAACCCAGATTCTACTTGCATTTCCACTTAACTTTTTAAAAACAAATAAAAGACAATGAAGGGTACTCTTGTACCTTTTCACATTCACAAAAATAAAAGATTGCGCGCACAAATTTAATCATAACATTCCAAAGTCATCAAATCGCTTTTGTTTCTTACAAAATTACAGATCATGCCGAAAGAAGCAAAAGAAGATCAATAACCATTTGTTCTACATCTAGCAGTTGATTTAAAAAATGAAGATTACGATCGCTATATAAAAATGGTTACTATATTTCTCTACTCTCCGCTTACTATTTGATAGCTCTGCTTAGGCACTAGAGGATAGAACGAGTGGTGGGGGACGCGCCAAGTCGATCCTTTCGTCGGCGCAGGTATAGCGGTGTGTAGTTCACACCCAAACTAAACGGCTGGTGAACTCAATGAGATCGAGTGTTTGCGATTCGCTGGCTGCCTGGCCAATGTCGCGAAGCCAGACAAATATTGTGCGAGCGTTAGAGCATTACGCATTGGAATTGCCCTTGAGAATTTAGCGGAGGGTTGGCGTTTTCCGCGCGACTCGCCGGCTGTCTTTATCACCGGGAAACGGGAAATTTATCTGATGCGTAATGAGGCAAAATTAATCAATCGCCGATATTACGGAGCGGCGCACAGGGAATCGGGATCCTTTGTGAATTACGGGCTCGTCGAATGGATTGTGGCAACGTACGGACGCATAGATTACAAATTCTCGAATATCCGATAGCTTCCGGTGACGTCGCTAGAATGGAGCAAGCGAGCGGAAAACATCGAATTTGACCGCATCCGCCGTTCCGAATCTTCTCCTTTTTTTAACGAGTCTCGTCGAAATGGAAAGAAAAGTAACGCGACGTACAGCCGGTCCCATAAGTATTCCTACCCTTACTGTGTATAAAAGAAATTTATAATTCTATAAACGAAATATTTTCGTTATTAATTGCTATAGTTTGCTAAAATTTGGACGGAATATACTTTATGCTTGTGCAAAATTATAGTAAAAGATTTATTGGAAAACCTCGGACGCATCACTTAGTTTGAACAAATTTCTTTTGTAGACAGTGAGGGTAGGAATATTTGTGGGACCGGCTGTATATCATTAGACTGCGGATCTTCATGCAATTTAACGTATTTGAAAACATGAAGAATGCACTGGGTAATAGCCTCCAAGCTGTTCGACGAAAGGAAATGAAACAGAAAAACGAATATTGCATGGCGAACATGTTTAGAAGCGACGACAATATTAAAACTCGAGTTCTATTCTCGCGAAAATGCAGTCCTGTTACGGCATAATGAAAAATCAATTGAAAGCGCGCGAGGTCTCAATTATCTTATGAACGTTATCGTCGCATTAAACATCCGAGAAGAATCGCATGCAAAACTCACGAAAGGGGCGTCGCGTATCGTCGCAGGGGAATACAAAATTTCCAACCCTGTCTGCACACGAATTTTCGTTAATATCTTTTTTCCGGTGGTCCGACTATCGAGGTACGCGCTGAAGCTAATGAGATTTCACCATGATTTTTGCCGGTCTGTGCACTCCTACATTTCGTGAAAAAACACTGTGCAAAAAGCTACGTTGTACGAGTAATTTCGAAACACTGTGTGACTGTTGGTGCGTGTTTGTTCGAGGCACGGGAAAACGCAGTACGTACGCAACTGAATTTCCAGCGAAAACAATCGCGATGGGGCTCATCTTTCCCTCGATTTTGTAATGTTATCTTTTGTTTATTCTCGTTTCAGCGTTCGATTATGAAATTATCATGGAATAATAACAATATTCTCGTTCCAAATTTTTCGCATGAAAACACGCGGAAAATTTGCAATACGGACAATTGTTAATATTTACGTTTCCGCGGAATTGACGTATCAAGTGACACTCGTGAACGATCGGATATTCTAGGCATGGAAAACGCACAACATGGCGTACCAAACGATATTACGCGTTGAAGTATATTTTTGTTGGTGTGCTCAAAAGAAACAATGTTTTTTTCTGGACGCGAGCGCACTGACAATTTACCTACAAATCTGTGGGTCGTGCAGCGGAACATTCTATCGAACCTTTCGGGAGTTTTGATTGTATTTTTTTCATTTAATAAAATCATCGATACATACGGCGAACGGGGGTGTATTGATTTTTCGGCATGTTTCGCGAAATGGATCCGCGTTACGTGTTTTATCGTACCGTTTAAAATATCAGCTTTTTTTCAACGATACCGTGTAAAAGGTGTTGTCTACTGGTGATTGAAAAAGTGAAACACGAATTTCTAAAAATCGATAATTGCATGATTTAAAAGTTCCAGCTTTATATTTTTTTTTTGTGCCTTCACGCAACGTTTTCAGTGATATGATTCTCCAGAACAAAAGTGTCAACTATGTAACTACGTGAAAGTGTGCTATAAAGAATAAGTTCATACAAGGCGTATTTTTAATAGAATTACTATTGTAACATCTACGTGGCTAGTTGTTTCTTTTTAAGCAGGATATTGTAATATCTGACCCGGTATGGCAGTCACTGTGTTAATTGTGTAGCATAGATCATCCACCCGTTTAAATGAATAAATAAATACTGCTGTCTCGTCCGAATGTCGAGATAAATTTATTTTAACGAAAGCGTAAATTCTGCTAACGCACACACCACAAGGATATTGGACGAGAACGCTCTATTGAACTTAATGAATTACAGGTAGTTACAATGACAGAGATATTCTCTAAGAACTTGTGCAATTTAGTAAGCTAGGCAACATGGAAAACTAATTTAAAGAAGCGTGACAGATTTGGCGAATCAGTGACCAAATTCCTGGAGGGCGGACGTTTCTTATTTTGCAATTTACCCTGATCAAGAGGATGGTTGCCAGAACTCTAAATCTAAGGGTGGTTGCGCCGTTAGGGTCACTGATCGGACACAGGACTAACAATAAGAGGTTTTGGCACGCTATTCGCTATTTAGCATAACACTGATCTACAGAATTCGAACTGAAACTTGAACCTGTGGAATTTCTTAACCCTCTGTAACCAGAATTTGCGTATGACTGAAATGATACATCAGGTAAAGGATAAACATTGATCGCGGGATATATATGTATTGTAATAATAAACGAACACACTGCTTGGCGTCAGTAAATTAGTGGAAATATAATTGTAGATACTAATAAATAAACGAAAGAAGACTTGAAGAATATAGATTCATAGGAAGGTATAACTTCCAAGTCACATGGCGTTATAGAAGGTTAACAATGGACCAACATCTGCAACCCTAAGTATTTAATTCTCCAACAAATTAATCAAGCATGCCTTGCGGCTCTGGCTCGCAGATATTCCTAAAAAACAGCGTCATCCAGGCGGTCATATTATAAATCCATAATCGCAGTGATCTGAACAAGCAGATACACTGATTCTTCCAACTATGCTGCAACATTGTGATCCGGTTCCAATTACCGAAATTCGTTAGGAGCGGACAAAATAGTGTTCGTCGATCGAGCCATTTCTTGGATGTTAATTAATAGCGTGTCCCCCTGTACGATTCGTCGGTCCGCGATCACCGTCATCAGCAATCTTGTTACACGAGCCGACGAGCAGCGGGCGCAGTTGTTCCTTCATTGTCGTGATTACTGTCCTCCCACATTGTCATTCCGCAGGCCACGGCGTTACGATCATGCACTCCCCTCGTGTCTGTCGTTAGAGCGCGGAATGCAGTCAGTAATTTTAAGCAGAACAACGACCATAATGGATACCCTTTCATTGAACGTACCCTGTTTTCTTTCTCGCGACACCGTTTCCTTCGGGCAACCCCTCCGTACGATCTCGCAATTGTCCCCTTAAAACCAACATCGCGTGCACCGGACTTGCAATTATCCTAATTTTCTGATTGGCTCTCCCTTTTTCGTGTCACGAATGGAGCTTCACTTCTTCCGGGAATTTTAATCGTTAATTCCACAGCGCAGTTATTAGTATTGTTTGTTCAGAGTAGAGGGGTGATTTACAATAGCTTGCAGGTAGGTTAGAGTCAGTAGTTCAGATTTTGTCGAAAACATAAAAAGAAAATATACAGACAGAAATAATATACGCGATCATGGTCATTATTGATAATATAATTGTCTACATAGAACCTGGTGATATTTTTAGATAGGTTATTTTCATTAGAGGCGAATTTGTTAAAATTGGAAAACAGATTTTATTTTATTTTCAAATATATTTATTCAGATTTACTGATTCTGAGAACAAAAATGTTGTATACGTACAGGTTGTCGGAAAGGTGGTGTCAATTAATTCACATGAGTATCCTGCACCTGAAGAGTAAGTAAAACAGTATTAATAAACATGGATCCTAAATCATAGATTCTGAAATCTTGTGCATACTGAAGTGCTACATGTATTCTTACCTTCCACACGGCGAACGCCCATCGGCGTTTAGATACTGTACTTATTGAGTCAGTATATCGACTTTCCGCACGGCATCTCGTCTAAATGAACAATGAAAACATTTAATACCGTACCTCAATTCCATTTCAATTCTGCGAGTATTTTGCACGTTCAACGACGTTTTCCTTTTCATACTCTCCTTTTTGTTATCAAAACTTCAATATGTTTCTTGGTGGAACGCGTTGCACTGATTCAAGTTCAGGTGTGATAAGTCTCGCGGAAATTTTTCCGCGGTTTTGCCAGTTTACGCGCCACATTATACGAATTTTCCGCGGTGTATATAATATCAACGTACAAAAATTCACGACTAATAATTAAAATTCATGCGGTCGGAGCACCGTGAAACACGAGGCCGCACGGTCGGATGTGATACGCGTTCCTATGAATTAGCAAATTCAAAGTCCGTTCTAACAGGGAACGCGCGTTACCGTAAATGCGGCCTCGAATATTTAAAGCATTAATTTTTGCCTGCATAAAACGAAGAACTTTTAACCACCGCGTGCAGCGTGTATTTTTACAATAGCACTGCGAGTACGCGGACGAACTGAACGAAATTAACGTTGTCAAAAAAAAAAAATACAATGCTCGCCGAATGTACGTCGAACGAAAATTCCTAATGGTGGATTTAACAGTGCAGCTTTCCTGTTTTTGTTTAAATAAAATAATACGACTATACATTGTAGACAAACCAGTAAAATCCCTTGCGAATGTGTTAATGGTTGCTACTAGTCTATGATATATTTACGATATTATTAAAAATAATGTTATATAAATTGTTCTAAGAGCTAAAAATAAATGAATACAAGCTGTGAATGCCCGTGGTAGATTTTTTAATCCTTCGAGCCTCGTTAGCGTTTGCCCGTGGTGTGCTGAATAATTGAACAAAATTTCACAATCGCTCAAAGGACCACCCCTGTATTAAAACAAAAATAAAACACAATTAAAATATTAAAGCAAAAGCTTCTGTACAATATAAATCACAATCACTGCGAAACGACGTCGAATCGAACATACGTTTAATTAGCTTTTGTGTGTTTATATGAATCTAACACACTATGTTACACCCTGTATGTAGGGGCTCGGTGATACCAATATTTACGAAACTAGATAAAAGAGGAAGGACGTATTTCTACAACTACATTAAAAAGATAGAGTTCAAAGAAGAATACGTATCAAACGGAGATTTCTTGCGGTGGATATAATCCTAGAGTTTCTCTGATTTGGTTTGAATAAAATTAGACCTTCGTAGGCAAATGAGCGATTCCCTGGTGAAAGGGTTAATGGCTGCACGTACAGTATGCTCGTAGGATGCACAAGCCGCGTTTCTATGGAAAGTCCCGGCGATCGGAATTCGATTTCGATCGAATTATGCTAATAAACGGAGAGAATGGAAAGAATGTGCATTGTGCTAGGTTGTCGGCGGAAAGCGGAGCAAACGAGCTACGGGAATGGATAAACAAATTGGATTTATCCGTCGTGCGCGATACCACGAAACGTGTGAAAATTAGGCGCGTCGAATACAGCGAATGCTTTCATGAAAAGATATTCGTGTAAACTTCTTTACAGCAGTGTTAAGCTGTTTAGAAAAATGTGCTGTTTTTGTCATTCAAAATATATGCCCATGTCAATGCATCATTCGAAATCTCTCACATATTTTTCATTTATTTTTTATTACTGATATTTCTCATATGAGATACACGAGAGTAAAATTTTATGGTGCATATGCAGGACAGTATTACTTTTCAAATTGAATGTTTGAAATACTGTTTCATTTGTTAAATTCTGTGTGTTTCCATGTTCAGAAAATAATAAAAAAATGAAAAATTATGTTACATTAGAACAGAATCATATGCGCCTTTATTTGATCAAACATATCGAATTAATGAATATGTACTTTTGGCTAGATACACCCCATACGAGACAAATTTTAATTTACTGATGTTTAATTTTGTTTATTTGATTATTTAAATTACATAACTGTACGTATGCGTACAACATATATTGTATTAACTGTACTATTGTAATAGTACAATAATTATTTGTATATAAATTTACTAAACTCTGGACAACACTTGTACACGTTTTTTTTAAACTACATAATAAATTCACTTCACATCTGTACAATAATTCCCAGCAGAATGGAATATCCTATTTGAAAAATATTTTATAGAAAATCAATAAGAGCATTTTGTATTGAACCATCTATTGCAGAGAATATTTTGGAAATTATTTGTTCGAATAAAATAATGAAATTGTGTCTCGTGTAATCCTGAAATGAAATAGAATGTTACTGTAAAGGGTGTAGTCCGCAAGCCTATAATATGTATATTTTACAATAGAAATAATGATCAAATACAATAACATCCTATTTGTAACAATTTTTATAACAGAAATTCTAAAAAATTAATCGTACCATAATTTTACAATTTCAAATCACTTCTACGACGATCGCACTTCGCAAATCGTATCACTGTTGATGAAAGTTTAATTCTATCCTTAAACAAAACCACTGTTAAAAGACAATCGTTCAATGCACTTGTCACGACAACACAAACGGCAACATCCAACGCATTCGTGCTCGCCCAACAATTCATTAAACCCACCGACACGGAACTATTGTGCGTACAAAACGCCACAAACCGGGTGATACTTTCCGAATCAGTTCACACCACAAACGGAACAGTTCGTCGCGAAAATCGCGGCGATTACACAGAAATTTATCGGAAAACAGATTAGCAACCACGGAGCATTGATATGGTCAAAGCGGCCGCGTCGATTAACTAATTCTGTAATTGGAGTAATTAATTGCGGCGGCCGTTAGCGTTCCCGCGAAAATAGGGGGGGGGGGGGGTGTAATTAAAATTGCGTATCGCGATGCATTAATTACAGGCCGACTCGATGGAGGCGTACTTGCGTAATAAAGTGATATTAATTAGCTCTTACGACCGGAGGCGGCGGGGGGTTGTAACAACGTTCGATGGAATTACGGTTCGAACGAATACAACCGCGCCGTAAAGCGCACTTAGGAAAGTTCGCGCTTTGACGGGATGGGTAATTAGCTGTTGGTTATCGCGAAAACACCGGTTTGACCGCGGTGAACCCTTCGGTGTGGACGAAGGGGGGCGGCAGAAAAAGCTCACGGCGATAATTCCGCTTCCTCGAGCGCAAGGAACGCAATTTTACACGGAGACAATGCTTCGGCGTTCATTTTTAACGTAATTGTTCTTCCATTCCCCCACCCCTCTGCCGGCGACGCTTTAATAATTTCGTGCCTGACCTCGATGTAGTCGCCGACAAACAATAGGGAGGATCTATTATCCTGCGGCGTGACGGCGGTGCAGTTGCTGCAAAATAACGACAACTGCCCGATACGATTATAACGTAATTACTCGGCACGCTTTTCACCGCTACTTCCATTACGCTTTCCACATTACAGCTGACCCCGCTTCTACCGCGATCGTTTTCTCTGTGCAGCTTTGTAGTATATTCATTGCGCGATGATCGCTCTGGAGGCCACCGGTGATCGACGCGTCAAAGGTGTAATTGAGGGACTTTTAGAATATTAAACGGTTAAATATTTGTACCCTTTGTGAACTATGGTAGTTACTAAATTGAGAGGATCGGTTAAGGTTATATATTTACATGCAAATTTAGTTGAAATTTTTTAATGGAATTTTTATTTTCCGTGCGACACATTCGTCCTTCTATTCAGTCATACATTCAATTTTGTATACCCGAATTAAAAAAGAAATTATATTGTGCACGAGGAAATTTCATTGAGAGATTTAATGTGAATGCCTCTGTCATAGGCGTGGCAGTGAACGCGTTAGTTTACATGTATTATTGAAATCGATAGTGAAACAATGTAATATGTAATCCATATTTACAATGCAAATATGTAATCCGTGTTTGGATTTAACGTTTTGCATCTATTGAGACTTTTGACAAGGGATGTACCATAAAGAGATTACACGATAACGCGTGTTATAGTAGAAAATTCCGTATGCAGGCCGACACATAAAAACAGGGCTTCATGAATATGTTGGTTTGTAACATATATTTGCCCCTGTTTTTTCGTTTTTCGTTAAAAAGTTCCAGGAATTCTAGAAGAGAAGAATCTCTCAGCTACGAGAAAGATGGGTGAACGTCATCGATCAAAATGTCTCATACATAATTGAGTAAACTTATTTCTAAATTTATAAATAAGCAACGGGACGAGTACATGTTACAACCCCTGCATCATTAAGAACGATAATTACATAGTCAGACATACGAATTTAAATACTAATTTATATATAATTAATAGAGATTAACGTACATGTGTACTTGATGACTCACTCGTAGCATACTATTATTGTGTGACTAATCTTGCGTCTACTTTAATGAGGGTTGAGCAGATGCCCGATTAAATCGGGTTTGATGCGTGGGTCGCCGGAGACCCATGGGGCACGGACCGTGGGTATATATTCTATTATTTTAAATGCGGACGACTTCAATTGAGAAGTTAGTTCCACGTCGTGCATCTCCAGGATGTTTAATGAAGCATGTACGCTTTCATGAGACACGCTGATGAAATAATTGATACGTGTACAGGGTGTAACATAATATGCGGGTCGGCATCGAGGATGAGCTCAGCACTTAAATATAATAAGATGGAGTTACTATGAACTACTAGTTCAATTATTGTCTTACTTCAAATGTACAAACATTTTTATTTTGTAATACGTCGATTTATCTTTATAAAAGTTATTTAAGACCTTCAACACGTTTGGTCTCTTAAAATTTAATAATTAGTATGATTGTATACAAGCTTATTTTCTACGAAGATTCCATAATTTTTAAAAAATTGTCTACTTGTTCAATTGCTATAAATTCGTGTTATCTAAATATAGTTTCTTTTTAACTTTAATAAATTTATTCATGAGTAGATTAAAATGACTATTTTCTATTGCAGTTGATTTATTTATTTTCATCCTTCATTACATTTAAATATTATTCATGTTGGCTGAATGCTTTGTTCGATTAGTTCCCAAAATAATTCAGTGAAGTCAGTTATAAATGATTAATATACCACACAAATAACTGTAAAGTAAAACGTGGTATTACGTGGAAGCCATCCCTGCAATGGGTGCCACATATTAAATTATATTGCACTCGGTACATGTATCTATAGTCCCCGAAGTCCATTGTCTGATCGTAAACACCATATTAACTGAGAGTCATAAAGCTGCCCTTGATTAACTCATTAAGTACCGCACTGAAAACACTCATATATAGTCAGCCGCATAATAATCTGTTATTAGCAATATAAGTTATGAGGAAAAAGATATTTAACTATTCAACCGTGTACTCGTTGTTCTATATTGTTACCACAATGTTGATGTTGCTTAAAATTTTATATGAATCTGTAGTAATTTAATTAAATTAAATTTGTTAACTGATCAAAGTGTTAAGACTATTTTATTAGACCAAATTATTAGATGCACCGTTTAAGATTTATTTTTATGCATTGATGAAAATTCATAAGAAAATTCGAAGTTGACACACTGATTAGTCACAGTCTTAATCTTATTGTTAGTTTAATTTGCTTTTCTACATCAGTTTACCTGATTAAATAAATTCAAAGTAAATGATATTTTTGAATATTCAGTTTTGTTCTAATTTTCATTCAGTTCAGCTACTCAAATATTTCTAAACCAACAAACGATTTGAAACTATATTTTTATACTTATAAATTTATCCCGTTCATGAACGAATTTATTAAGGTTGAGTTAAAAACTATGCTTATTCAATATAAATAAGAATATTGCAGGAAGAATGAAGAATTAGAAATCTCTGAAAAAACGTAATATTTGTATGTTCACCGACAACATTTGAATTTAAAATAATAATAAATTACTACATATACGTAAGTTCCAAAAATTTGCCCACTCAACTCTGATTTTCAGAGGAAAAATATAAAGAACCTGTGTTATTTCTCAATACAGACTCCATGTATTCGAACACATTTATTACAATGTTTTATTAACTTTTCCATCTCCATATAAACAATACTGTGAATTCTTCTTCTGAACCATCATAAAAACCCAGTAAGACCAAAAACTGTTCAACCTCGCCACGCATACGTCGACATCCTCGAAGAAGTGAAGCGTCAGCCGAGCTGGCGAGCGTGACGCGCATGATCAGACAAATAATCCAAGATTCAACAAACCAGAAGAAGCTTTCCGGTAACGACCGCGGATCAAAAATCGCGCCGCTAAAAAGTTTCGACGTGATGTACGACGCGGGAAAGCAGCTTCGTCAAGTTTTTCTCCGGGCCGCTTTCACCGGGATCAGCGATTTTTATCTCTGGCTGGTTGCTAACAACGTCTCGCAGCAATTCGTTTCCCGATCGAGGAGGAAGGAAGTGGCGACGCGAGAGGAACGGTCCGCGGCGGAAAAAGCAGCGGAATAAAATCGCGGAGTGGGATCTTAATTCGAATTTAATGAAAGGGGCGATAAGGAGGGCGGCGCGGAGAGGAGAACAGCTTCGATAATTGGTTCTCAAAAGTGTAGCCCAGCTTCCACCGGTAATTCATCCGTCCTCGCAGCTGCTCGACCATCGTCTAGATATTCCGACCACGGTCTATGCATTAATTCGGAAACGATCTCGCGGGAGGAATAAGGAATGCAGTCGAACTATCCTCTCGTTGCCCTAGTGTATCAACCTTCGAGCTTGGATAATTGCTTACGACTTTGCTGGCGAACCCTTTGCCTCCCGACAGCACGCGGATGTCCCGCAAATGCAGCTGTGCACACTGCAAATGCATCCCTAACAAGGAAATGCCCTCAAGTGACGCGTCTGCGTTTTAAACATTTCAGTCCCGAGACGCTCGAGAAAATGTTCTTTGTGTGCTTTAGACTAATAAAAGACATCATCCAATTACCATACGATGATTTTTATACACATTTAATTTAATATAGAATTCGAAAACGTATTTGATACGTGTTTTTTTTATCGGCAAACGTTCATGTTGAGGGGGTAAAAACCACCCTCGAAGGTGGGGTAGGGGAAGATATTTTATCGAATATCTCGGAAACTGTCAGGTGTAAACAGAAAATAATTAATTTTCACCATTCAAGGTATCATTAACGATGAGTAATGTAATTTAATTGCCAGAACAACATATGAATTTACATTGAAACCAATTGTATATCAAAAAGGGGTCAACAAGTACGAAATGTTAATATAATTTGCAACGTAATAATATCTACTGTGACAGTGAAACTAAAACCTCTGATTTATCCATATTTTTTGTCTGAATCTGTAATGTGTGTATACAAATTTTGATGAAAACTGTTTAATTATTATAGTTTAACAATTTATTATCTATACCTAACAGTTTCGAAGATATTCTATAAAATATCTTTCTCAATACCAAATTTGAGCGCTGTCTTCGCCCCTGCAACACGGATGTGTGCTGATAATAGAAAAAACGTGTCAAATATTTTTCCGAGTTCTATTTCATTTCAAAATTGCAATAGGATGATGTCCCTTGTAAGTGTATTAATACTCATATTGTAGCGTAAGCCGGCTCGAATCTCTATGTATATGTGTACTTAGGACCGTGCTGTACCAGCTGATGCCATAGAGTCAGGCGATTTGTGTTCGACTGCGTGTAAGAGCGTGTGTTAAGAGCATAGGAGCATGTGTTGAGAGCATAGGAGCATGTGTGTGTGTCTTAATACTGCGAATTACAAAATAACTGGTTGCGATATTCGAGTGCAGATAAGCGTTGCGTGTCTCTTCGAGTGCCTCTCAGCGTAGTATAAGTTCTTCTAGTGTCTGTGTCTTCTCTCTGGTCTGACCTCCTCTTGTTGAGCCTCCTTAAATATGAAATCTGTTTAAAGAGGCGTGACGTATCTGTAAAAAAACTAGTTTAACGTGTCTGTTTGGATACGGAATTTTTCACTGCGCCACAGAACGCGTTAAATATGAAGCATCGAAAAAAGTTCAACTACATATTTGATCCTACAGTTATTTACTATTATTATAGTTGTATGTCAGTACATAATGAGCCATTGAATTGAACGCCTATGGGCGCCGACAGTACAGGGTGAGCGGCTATGTCAAGCACCCATAGCAGTCAAAGACATGTACGTGTAATAATTTAAAAAACGATTAAAAATACTAAAAAGGGGTTCATACAAAAATCGTACGATTAAAAGATTTCAAAGTCAAATTATTTTCTTTAACAGGGTGAACGCCACGTGACTACCGATAACATACTTAACAATTTTAATTTCGTCAAATAACTAATAACTACAAAGAAATTTTTAGTTACATTTATGTTACAATGATAGTACAAAATAAAAAGTATATTATCAAGTAAATAAATATATATATATGTATTCGACGATACATGTTAATTATATAAAGGTATTTACGCGTGTCTGACTAGTTGTGGGATTTTCCACTGCTGTGCTCAACGTGTTAATTAGAATTCTATTATTTTATTCATATTGTGTGTGTTATTATTGATTTTCATATCAATCCTCAAGATGACGAAACATTCGCAAGTGGAACTTTGCGTTCTGTTCAAACGTATCTAATTAATCCTGAAACGACCTTGAAAGTCTTGGTTTCGGTGTCTTTACGATGGTCTGCTTGAACATGCGACGGGGTTGCGTGCGAAATGTAAATACCGTTGATAGAGGAGGACGTAAGGTTACACGGGGGTGGATCGTCTCTCACGCGATCGAATCGTTTCAACAAGGCATGCAACATTTCCAGTCGGGTAAATTGAATATTACAGAGAACCGTGATGGGCATCGTGCAAAGCGCGGTTACACGGTATCGTGAGATTTTCTGATCATATCGTAGCATAAATTTGTTTAAATTACTACCGCCACTTCGATGAAAACGTTCCACGTTCAATTTTTCAAGCGAACCGCTTTGTACAGGGGAAGCTTTTTTCACTCAGCAATTTATACCGCTACAAATTATCGTGTTAAGTTTTAAAACTTCAGCAAGGTCTGAGCAGGCTTGTACAAGTTATTTGGTATTTTGCAAGTACACGAACGGGCAGCATTCCTTCTACGTACTTTTATATAAAATTAACTGATGATTGGTACATCGCTTTAATTGTTAGTTTATGAAATATGAAAGTGGTGAAATTCTTTATAAATCTATGATTTAAAATATGAACAACAATATCAGGCACATTAACCTCTATCATATGAACATATCACCTATGCACTAACAACAACATTCTCTGTTAGACACAGCAGTAAGTTACTTACTAATGTGTTGTAGAAATTGTAAATCATCAGTATAATGTATGGAGTGATTTTTAAATTTCTGTCAATACTTCAGGAGAAAATATGGGCCCAAAAATGAAAAACTTCTTATTCTTTTATCTGTTTTCAGAGTTATAATAAATTAAATAAAACTGTTAAACAGTGTCGAACCTTCGGTGTAATATTCGCTGCTGCACGCTTAAACACGAACAGTGCTGTATTAATGTTTCTGGAAATTCGATATAGGTCTAAAGAACTATAGATACAACGAGTATTTTCTCTAATTTTTTGTAACTCAAAGAACAGAACCTGTAAGATCTTGCTCATACGACATTTTTCCCTTGTTTTTAGCTCTACATTCACCTCCCATAATATTCCCATGAATTTAATAATTACCTCATATAATCCTGTCACAAATTGCTCATAACACTCAAAAGAAAATCAGCATACCCCAAATTCGAAAGAATCACGGCTACAATGCATCGTATTAGTTCACGCGAATTGCTGGTATTAATTTCCCGGTATGATTAACATTCTAATGACTGGTTCACTGGCGAGCAGAGTGAAATAGTTGTCTACGAACAGCGACGCGTGTGTTACTGGCATTCTATCAAACTTTATCGTGGCTAGAGTAAACGCGGGCTCGCGTAAATATGTCAGTAAGTGGTGAATATTCGACGCGATAGTGTGTTCCGTTGAACTGTATATTACGAGCGGATTTACCGGCGAGTTTACACGACCGCTAAAATTCTATCGTCGCGAGCAAACAAAAACGAGGAGAAACTCTTCGTTAGCCCTTTCACTGCGGTGGAACCTAGCTGAAACATATCACTGCAACTGTAAGCAGTTGGTCAACAAAATTATGTGTTATTCTTGTATGATCCAGTTGATGAGATCTCCATACACGGGCGTATTAGGACACTTAGCAAATTTCAGATAACGCTGAAACTGTTATGAAGTCATTGTAGGATTCGAATATACACTATCCTGTTTTGTGTTGTATTACAGATTACCATTGTTATGTAATATTCACTATGGAAGTTGATTAATAAATCAGATCCTATCTTTTGTGACACACCCCCCATCGATCTATGATTACTGATTCCACTAACGTTCGTACTCTCGCTATTAGTGTTTCTATAGTTAGATAAAGTACTTATGTAAAATTAACAAATAGAAACTGACAATGAGATGAAGACTACAGCAGTGATGACCACCAGAGCTGTGGTCCTCCCCCACTCTAGGTCCATTTCCCTCATGTAGGCTATGATCTGACGTGATGATGGATGGAGGGGGAAGGAGGCGAGAACTGGAGGGAATTGAAATGAGGGGAATAGACCTAGAGTGGGTGAAGGCCGCAGCTCCGATGGCCATCACTACTCTACAGCTTTAGTGCATTAAACAAATCAAGTACTGAAAAGTATTTATACTGCCATACTCGAAGCCTACAAAATGACTTTCTTTACATCACTAATTAATTTGATCTATTGCACTGCTAATCTGTGATTTCGAGTATACTTAATGTAATATAAAATAGCAGAAGTATAAAAATGAAATAGAATATCCCATATTCTACAGAAATTGCAAGTGTTCTAATACTTATAAATTGCAGAATAAGAAAAGTAGGATTCCGATCATTCAAACGTCAATTAGTAACAGGTTGACTAACATTGTAAATAGATGTGGCATCAGAATTATGATTTTATTTAAAAATGCAGAACACATAGTGGTGTGAAATTAGATATACCGGGTTCTTAATGATAATTTTAACTTGTAACTGATACAGATTGATCAACTTTCGAATGTTCGGATATTGGAGGTTCTACTGTATTTTTGGAAGGTGAGTATAAAATATCAGAGTCTCTGATATGTAATCAAAACGCCACAATTTATGGAAGAACTTATTTATTTTTGGGAACTGAACACAGTAGTAGACAGAAAATGGCAGATTCCTTCTAATTACCTGAAATAGATAATTTTTAATTGAACAGAGGTTTCTATTATTTAATTTTAACATATGTGAACATTATAAAACGTTTCTGAATGCTGAAACTGTTAATATTGTTACATAACAAGTAAAATTGACAACTGATTATGCACGAAAAATGCTATTTTCTGGTTGACACGATTTGGACTGACAATGAGTGAACCGTCTTATGGCTTCTTTAACATCGTATTCGATTTTAAATACTTCATGTTTGAAAAATTGGTCTAAATGTTTGAAAGAATGATGGTCTGCAGATGATACATTTAGGAAATACGAAGGCTGATGTAATAGTTCATAATTATATATAGTAACTGTCGAGTAACTTTGGCAGCATTAATACTCTGTTGAAGTTCACAAAATTCCTTGAATTTCGTTGGAATTCATACTTCAGTGAGTTTTGAAATGAAGCTAACAATTTTCATTTTAATTTAATTTAATTTGAACATACTTTATAACGAAACTTTGTAGGCACAGTACAGTTTTAGTATGAAGCCGTTTAACTGTATATAAAGGTATGTAATAATATACAATGTGGCAGACGCAATGTTGCCAATATTATTAATTAACAGGATTCCAACATTTTATAAATATCAAATTACTAAATTAGTTTTTCCCAGAAAATTTGTGCGATTTCAGTCAGTTAAATTTTCGCTATTGATCGAATGGCTCTTTTATAACATGTTACAATTTTTTCGTGCCGGACGAATAAATTGTTCTTATGGTAAATATCCAGATATCGAGAACTATAGTAGTCTGTAATCTTACAAATCTCATAATTAAATGAAACTTCAACGAGACTGCATTTGTCTTTTGAAATGCTCAAAATATGTCATTTTTATTTTGCTAAGTTATTAACTGTTCATCATTCTGCTCATAATACTGCATTCTAACGCATTAAAAACAATCTTGTACATTTTTCACCAACGATAGCATCTAGTAATATCCGACTCTGATTCAACAAAATCTCGTTGAAAATTCCAAGGCCATGGACAAATAATAGAAACTCGCCAGAATTAAATATATGTTATCCGTGTCGCTAATAAAAATATTCAAAAGTAAAATTTATTTCGCTGCCGATTAATTAATGTGATCTTCTCCCGGTCGCTTTGTAATTGAAATTTCTTCGCAACGAGGAAATTTAAATTGCAAATAAATCATGTCCCAAATAATCCGTGGAAGTACGATGCGGAGGACGGTAGAAAAAAGGAAAGGAAGTTCAGCCGAAACGGTGCACGACAGTGGTAAATTATCCGCGCGTATTCGCCCGGAATAATGTTACGTGATATGAATATTCGATAGATATCAGCATGTGTTATCGATGTCCCGATATACTACTTTGCGTCGCGCGTAAACCATGTGCCTGTTAATATACTTTGAGCATTATATTGTACTCCCTGGGGAGGCATGACTGTGTCACTATAAATGATAATAGGACCTCCGCTGGTAGAATAATAGTACGTACCCTTAACGTAAGTTAATACATGTTACATGGTACGTTATGTACATGACGTTATAACGGGTAGCAAACCGTGATGTATGAAAATAATGTTCGATACGAGACTGCGGCAGTTTGAATTTCATAAGTTTCCCCCTACGACACATGCCCTCGACCAGGGGAAAAACAGCGCTGCACGATCTAATCGAATGGACAGTTCACTCAGGATTGAATTAAAATTCATTGATAATTTAAAGTCGACTCTGGCCTTTCAAGTTTTATGAACAAGTTTACGACGACACATCTATTAGGGGAGAAAATAAATTGTATGCTCGAATCGCCAGGACAGTCTATTAACACGTTTTCTGCTACGTGTACCGTTTTCGGTACACACTGTACTTTCCGGACAGGCCAAATGATATTCTTGTCATTAACAGATAAAGTACAGTAAAACAACTGTTCCTGCCACTAATGCGTGCATGAAACTTATTTGTTTTGTTATATTATGTATTCTAAATCTTGAATATTCACTGTACTAAGAAATCAATTTCCACCTCAGAAAAAAACATGAGGCAGGTAATTTTGACATACTTAATAGAATCTATAATATGTATCGAAAACGGTATACGTGGTCTGAAAATGACAGTCACGCAAAAACGGCTTGGCAGAGAACGCGTTAACCCAGTGGAGGCCACCAGAGCTGCAGCCTTCCCCTACTCTAGGTTCATTCCCCTCATATAGACTGTGACCTGGGATGACGATGGTGGAGTGAACTGGAGAAAACTGAAACGAGGGGAATGGACCTAGAGTGGGGGAACGCCGCAGCTCCGGTGACCATCACTGTGTTAACCCATTCGACTCTTTGGACGAGATGTCTCGCGAACTGATATTCACCCATCCGATTCTATGGACGAGCCATCTCGCGATTGAATGTTTATTTGATGCTTCTGCTGTCTCTGTTTATCAATAATACATTTATATTGAGTGTATAATTGTAGTTTTCACGTGGTATTCCATATTGTGTGAATGAAGATTCGACGAATGAAATAACAAATGTTTCTAAAAGATACATACTGTCTTTTTCTTCTTTCATTGATAATATACAATTGTAAAACGCCTTATGTATAACACCGTTAAATAATTTAATGAAAAGACACGACAGATATCTTGCCCGCTAATACGATGGGGATAAATATTTATTCAAAATTCATTGGTAACTCAATGTCAACACTGGTAATTTCAGTTTCTGTAAGCAAATACTTTGTCTGTTTTCCTCTCTGGAAACACAAGTTTCCCACGATCTAACGCACTCTACAAGAGAAAAAACAAAATCCAAATATCGATGCGCATCGACAGTCCATTGAAGGCTTATGTAAAATTCATTGATAGTATAAAGTCGATTCTGGTCTTTCAATTTTTAAAAGGAAATGATTTTTCTTCTTTCTTCGCTGAAGTAACAAGTTTCTGTTGACATCGCTTACTTCGACTAGAGGAAAAACAGAAATGTTCGATTTAATCGCACCGACAATTCGGGCATGATACATTGAACATTTGATTTATGTGAAATTCATATATAACTCAATGTCGACTCCGATTTTTCAGTTTCTATAAACAGACGATTTTTGTTATTTTTTTCTGTCAAGAGACACTGCGACATAATGCGCTATACTCGCAGGAAAACATGATCGAACAATCTACTGACACGGACAATCCATTCAAAATTTCTGCAAATTTCGATTTATCTAAAATTCACATGATAATTTAAATTCGACTCTTATTTCTCAATTTATACACGCGAAAGATTTTTCTCTGTTCCTTGTTGCAAGCACAAGCTTTTGACTAAGAAATGCTACCGACCAGAAGAAACAAAAAACCGAACGATTTAATCGCGTGGACGATCCATTCAAGATTTATTTCAAACGCGAGTTCATAGATAGGTTCAAGTCGACCCCGGTTTTTCGATTTTTACAAGCAAACAGTTTTTCCTTTTGCCTCTCTGCGAATCCAGTTATTTCGTTTTTGCAGTACGAGCGTTTCCACGGGCCAAAAAGGAAATCAAACGTTGCACATTCCTTTTACACATTTGGCCTGTGTGACAGCTGTGACTGATAAAAAAATTGATTTACCGAGGCCCCGTTGCGGTCGATTCGTCTGTACGAATCGATACGAAAAATCCGAACGGCTCGATCGAAAACGGTTACCGATTTTTCAGATACTCGTTTCGAACAAACAAAAATAGCATCGTGACGATTACAATTTGCTCGAATTGTTAAGAGTTTTTGAGTCGCGCTTTCAGCGGCGCGTCGACAATTTTCCGCGTGCGGGAAAATTCGTTCCAGGCAAACGAGACCGGTCGTTTGCCACGGAAGTGCATTTTTATAAAGGAAATTCCGCGAACGAAAAAGAAAAGCAGCGAAGTCTTTTTGTGAAAATTCAGAGCCGCTGTTCTCCTTGCTTCACCCCCTTCCACCCTCGACCACCGATACATTCTCGATCGTTATATCGTAAATATATTTCAGCGTATTATCGATCGTGCATAAAAGTCCGTATAAACGCGGAAACGGAATAAAAGCATGGCACGAAAGCGATCACAACGCGACGGAAAAATGCCCCGCCGTTTCTATCGTTGCCCGATCGAATAAATTTCGTTTTTATCCACGCTGAAACGAGCCCGCGTGTATCGAGAATCGACGCGGAACGAAAACAGTGTTTTCCCCCGTGTTGTGGATGCTAATGTGAATTTTCAATCGTCTGAACAAGCTACTGCCGTGTTCAACCCTTTCTTTGACATCAACGTGTTGTGTAAAGTGAGCCTGATTGCTTGTTTTTTTTTTATAATTTGGTTAGTAATTCGCTAAAGGAGTACTCTGAGGTTAGTATTAACCATTAAAATTAAGGTTGTAGCATCGTCGCTATTATGTTTTGCAGATATTATTTAATTTTTTGAATCGTGACAATTTTTAGATAAATTCTGCACAATGTGTTGGAATATTTCTGGGTAGAATACTGGTTAAACTGACAATGAGTATTTTTTTGTAATAACATACAGGGTTAGACACCTAATATGTTCACATTGTATAACTTTTAAGTCATGCGTTCTATAAAAAATTGTTGCATAAAAAAGTTGCAAGATTTAAAGAGGAACATTACGTATTGTATAAATTTTTTTGTATGTGTAGGAGTTTCAGAGACTTGAAAGTCAATTTCGTCTCTTTAAATGGAGTGTCTCATTTTTTATGCTAAAATTTGAAAGAATGTCAGATTTTGAGTGAAAATGTATTAATTTTCTCGGCCCTTTACCTAACAGTTAACGAGATATTTTATTTAGTCTCTCGAAAATTTCACCGCGCGTTAATAAATGATAATAATAATAGTTTCCGCGTGGGACGGCTTGCTGTTCCGTATCGATGAGAACCATATTTGAAGAAACAGGGGCTGGGAATAAATTCGAAAGCTACTCTGAGAAGCTTATTCTTGAGTACTTTTCTGAAATTTTCGGAACCCCTAGAGGATTTCGTGACTTTATGCCTTGTTATTGAAATCTTCTTGTGATAGCTTACTACTACTTATTATTACAATATAGTTACAAAGGAGGAAAGAGTATTTGCGTTTCATCTTATCCCACATAACGATTTTGAGAAAAAATACGTTTCTGTGTACATTAGGAGAACAAACTGTTGTTAGCACGTAACCTACTTACGCTTATTATATTTTTAGTAACAGTGATAGTATAGAAACAGTATAAAATGTGACGTATATCATCTGGTAGTTTCATATTTCTATCTTCAAGGATACGTATTTATAAAAAGATGATTGTGTGTGTCTGACCAGTTACGAAATTTTCCACTGTGAAGTAAAACATGAAAATAACAGGTGCCTGGAAATTCAATAATCCTCAGTAAAATATGTACAGGATACTTAAAAAATAGCAGGTTAAACTTTAGATGCGTATTCTACTCGCTTTAAAGAAAATGAAAAATCATATAAACGATGGCCCAGAAATGCATCCTTTTCGAGGTATAAATATGTCTATTTACGATAACATACTTCAGTAAAGAAATTGTTGGATATGTTTTCTTCTGCGTCCGTGCATATCGGATATCGAAGTATCAAAATGTCTCGAAAACGTTAAAGAGTACTTGTAGAATATCGAGTTTTATCACTCAAAGCGGCAATATGATTTTAGAGTACATATTTTCTCAGCTATAGCAAGATATTTATTGTTAGAGATCAACAATATTCGTATTTACTGGAATGTACATTCACTGTAATATGCCAAAGTGGCTCATACAATTACAAATACTTTTATTGCTTATTCCTAAGAAAAAAAAGTGTAATAATATTTGGAATTCTGCATATCTTAGGCATTCTTATCAAATTCCATTGTGAAGAAAATGTGCTTTTATCCGGAAAGGGGAGAGTTTTAGGACCCATGCTTATACGCGACTCTTTTTATCCTTAGGGTGAGCAGAATACGTTTCTAAAGTTACGTCCACTATTTCTGAAACATCCTTATAAAATATCGCATCAAGTAATATTTATCTGTGTGACACTTATTAAATATATTTACGTTAAAGTCAGGAAGCCGATATTTCAGAAATATTCTTATCATTCCAAGGTGTATAATTTTGTCGATTTCAACCATACTCCATGAACTTATTATTGTGACCTTTTTTCATTCTTAAAGTGTGTAAGATATTAATATTTGTGCACACTAACGACCTATATGATAGAGTAAATAAAGTAGTGGTATTGTACATTACTTACTAACAATACATAGGGTGATAAAAAAATTGCTCTACAATTTTAGAGGCGTGTAATACCTAGGGGTAGTATAGTTTCGATGAAAAATACGAAAGTTTGTTCTCACATTTGTTACAGATGTTCGATATGTCTTCCTGTCATTTCAATATACAAAACTTACATCTGCGGATTATAGATCGACGTATATTTTCAAATACTCCTTCCGTGTTTCGTATTGTATAATATGCATTTTCTATTCACAGTGTTAAGTCCACCGCAGTATTTATTTTTTTCAGACTCACGATATCGAATGCTCGTAAATATAAAAGTTGATTTTATATCAAAGGATTAATTTTAGGACCTATGTTGATTAGACATTCTGTACGCCTCTTGGTGGGTACTATAAGCTCCTGAAATCTTGGACCCTTTTTATTGATCACTCTGTACATTATTGTATATGTGTACATTGTACTTAACGTACGTCTGGGAAACGACTAGATGGACGCCAGCATCGTACCGAAATTTCCTAATAATTATTTCAATTGCCATCATTACTTTTTTAAATCCTCATCTTACGTTGCTGTTTCGTCTGACCTTGCTCTCCGTTGTGAGGGTAGTTTTGTCAATGTCGCCTCGCACGGGGGTCCTGGAGGGAAAATCGTCGGTTTATAGCTGGTCGATGGTGCATTCTCGACCGAATGCGATTTCCTCAAACGGCCACGGCCATCTCCCGCCGGGAATCCATCGCGACCGTCCTTTTAAAGGCGCGACGTATAATACGTCGACACGGATTTTCCGCTCGCGTGTGCCCGTGAAAGACGCAATTTCCACCCCGATCTCACCCCCGCCTTGCGTTCTCCCTCCCCCGGCGGTTTAAAACTAGTTTCGAATGCAATCAGAACGTCCTCCAGCCACAACCGACTGAATTCCCGCTCTTCATTAGACGACTTACCGGCGGAATTGTCGGATTCTTTGGCCGCGGAACTTAGCAGCCTAGGAATATTCTCACGCGATTACGGGAATTTCATTTTGCCCGCGAAAACGAGCCCCTTCGCGGACTTTTTGCTCGCAGGCAGCCTGCCAAAACGTTCATCAACCACACGCTCGACTATCGCTTTAATCGCGCGACTTTCACCGAAAAATTCGGCCAACTCTATCCCCTCGGAACTATAGCACGGCCTCGATTGTATGAATTAATTGCAGGCAATCTGAATGAACGGACCGCTGCATTTTCACGTGAGAACTGACGTTCATTTTATAATGAATCAATATAAAGTTCTTCCTTCTCTGTTTTTGCGAATCCGTCCGAAGGTACGTCTGAATTTTTATTATCGACAGATTTCACGTTTTTGCGTAGCCGGACTGATGAATTTTCAAGGGAATTTGTAATTCTGTTTGTTCGGTTTTCGATATCGCGAACTGTTGACTTTCCATTTGTATATTCGGATGTTTGAACGACTGTTCCAATGTCTGATTACCCGCAAAATTTTTATGGTGAAAGAAAAAATGGTTTACTGTGCAGTCGACGGTTTATAATATTAGAAAATGAGAAAATAGTATCCTAAATTTGAGTAAAAATTGTAGTAATTGCACTCTGTCGTAAAATTTCAAATTTACTATATAAACATGCTTTGTTAATATCTTCGAGGGTTAAAACACAAATGTGTACGCTCAGTCTTATAAATATTCAAATATTGTCACAGACATAACAAATACTATGGTACCTAATGGGCATACATGTACAAATTACTTACCTATTTTTTTTACAGTAGCTGCAGATTCATATTAAATAAATATACTTACAGAAACTAAATCATTTTTTCCCATCTTTCATAAATTCTTCCCTGAAGAAGTTAAACAGCCAGACAAGGTAGAAATCCTACCTAAACCTATTTATTATGAGAACAATACATCTCTTGTATCAGACTTTATTCGTCATTTAGACATTATGCTATTCGATTATCCAAAGAGCATGTCTCCCAATTAATCCAAATATTCGAACTTCCATTGTGTTTCTAAATCTGAGTTGCATACAAATTGTATTTCCCTTGCCTTAAGCCTGCTCGAATAATTTTTCTTCGAACAATCGAGGTTCCACTGTACCGAATTTCTAAAGAACAATAAGCAGTGCGTGGAATAATGGCTGCTCTCTTGTTTCTTTGATCAGTTCTGTTCTATTGAGAAGCAAAGGGTTCAGGCTAATAAGTAATTGTATCCTAATGGCTGTTTGTTCAGAGGAACTCGTTGCCGTCGATTAAACCGATTAGAAACGATTAATTTTCATGTGCCGGCATAAACGACAAGCCGGACCACGAGTGAAATATCAGTCGTAGACGGAGGGTAAACTACCAACGTCCACATTAATTCGAACCAATTGCGGCCTTGCATTGGCCGGGCAACTTGCACGACGACCCGATCTAACGAGATCTGGAGCTCGAACGGAAGTGCGTGGTCGTAAATGCAAGTACTTCGATCACTGAAGAATATCTTTATCGCTATGCCTTTTATTTCTCTTCTTTGATACTTCGATCCGTCGATTCTGCAGGCGTACACTCTCATTTACATACCTTAGACACCGCTTTCGGAGGCTTTGGGTAGGTTAGGCTGGCTCTTTGTCTGATTTCCGGGAAAATGGACTCAAAGGTAAATATTCTCTTTCAAGGTTTGAAATATTTTAACTGCTATTGTTCTATTTTTATTTATTTCCTCAGGCAGTTTTAAGGAACAAATTAGATAAATTGGAAGTTTATAAAAATGGAAATTGAATGGTATATAAAATATTTATTATTCGAGGGCAGTGTTGGGGAACATTTTATTCGAATAACAGATAATGGATAAGAGTAATGGATAAGAATGTATCCGAATAAAATCTTATTCGTATAAAAATTTATTTCTGTGAACATACGTAGATACGTAGATCACCAGCAGAAGATGTGGAAACGAAAACAGTCAACAATTATTCGTATTATTATTCGAATAATTTAGCAATCGTTATTCGAATAGTTTTGCAATCGTTATTCGTATAATTTATTCGAATAAATAAAGAGAATAATTTATTACAAATAACGAATAATTATTATCCGGATTAAACATTCGACTAAAAAGAATTTATTCGGATAATTATTCGAGATAAATGTTTCTTCGAAACAATTTGAATAATGAAAATAGCTGAAGAATTGCAAATAGCTCGTGAAGTATTAATTTTTCGTTTATGTGATCTTAGTTTCATGTGCAGAATGATCTGAATAATCGACTTACGCGACAGAAAACATACTGTTCGATTAAAAAAAAGTACACCTGCACTTTTCTTATTCATCGTTGTATTTAAAAAAAAGTGTGTACAAAATGTAACATTCGTTTTCTATTTTCATATAAACGGATGAAACAGCCAGTGCTAATTATGTGGCACACCCTGTACACGTATGCACTCTATTCGTTATTTTGCCCCATACGACGATTTAGCAGATAGTTTTAAAGGTTATCAAATTGTAAAATAAGAACGCTACTTTGCAATTCTTATGCACAACATTATATGTTATATTATAATCTTTACATAATCCTTTACTTAGACTTTCATTGAAAATTTACATCTTACATTCCACCAAGTGCATTCTAAAGTCTCTGTTAAACGAAACTGAATAATACATATGTTTTTAGGATAAAAAATAATACACACAAGATACCCGTAGATAAACATATATATTATATACTACATATTCTTATTTATTTTACATTTTGACCAACCTGCACCCAAATCTGTGCACAGAAACCTCACAGAAGATTCACTCAGACACAAACCACCATACTTTCCTTTTCCCTTCTTGTTCCTCGATCTAGTCGTTAGCAAATCCGAGGTGAACAGATCGCCCAAGAATTCCGCCTCGAATTCAAAGGATCATCCTCCGCGTTCGCAAGTCCGACGGTTCCTTAAGCCGTCAGCTCCTTTTTCTGTCGCGCGGCGTAAATGAAGCGCAGTTTCCATCGAGGCGAAGAGGAACGTAAGAAAAACGGCTGAATTCATCCGGGGTTCATGTTCAATTAGCGGCGCTCCCGGGTAAACGGGAGAGTCCGGCGGGTTCGCGAAAGAAATGGTCGCGAGCTCGTTAGACACGATTTAAAGCCGCGTTCGCGTAGAACGACACACAGAGTGGTCGCGTCGGGAAATGGAATGCGAGAGCGTCGTTAAGCACGCGTGTGTGTTGGCCTGTTTAAATACGAGTTGATGAAACGCCGTCTTCGTGGCGACGACGAGGAACTTACGACGACGACCAGCCACTTGACATCCCGACCCGCCCACATCTCGTAAACCGCTTTCTACAGGCCTTCCCACAAGTGGTCAAGAAATTTCCAGCAATTCACGCTAATATTCTCCCGTCTCCGTACCCTTAATAATATAATTAATAGCGGGCCATCCAGAGCAGCCCGCGCCGTTCCAGCCTGACGATAAAAATAAATTTGATCCTTCCTCTTAGAAGCTACCGTTCATAACAACGACATTAAATTTTAACTCTGCTCTGAATTTGGGATCGTACCCCGAGTTAACGGGATTGTTTTTCTGTGAACACCGTTTTATGCAGAGTGTGCCCGAAATCGTAGTAAAACTTGATGAGTCTAAGAACAGCGTTACGACGTGAAGATCTTCAGACTTCAAATTCTCGACATAAAAATTCTGTTAGCGGCTTAACTGTTTTATTAGCTCCGTTGCGTGTGGAGATAATGCCATTCACTTTTCTCATGAAAATCTCACTTATGTTAGCAGTACCTTGGATATTACGGAAATAGATAAAGTAGCCCTTGATTATAACCCAAGGAGATCGTTCGTGGAAACGTCATGGTACCAGAGGTGTTGAAATAAAATAATAAAATTGTTTTTTAAATAACCGTGAGATAAAACAAAACATTATTAAAAGAGTATTTCAAACGTCATTATTTCATTATCTCAAAAATGTTTAATCCTATAACATTTCATAAAAATGAAATTTGAAAGTTGTTACACTGTAAACAATTAGAAGAACCACGACGCTGCACAGTGTGCTCCGTGCGACCGTAGTTTCGCCAAGGATCCCCGACAAGCTTCCGCGTATCTGTCTTTCACATTCATTTCAACGAATTCTCTGGGTTTTCTCGGGAACGGTTCCACTCAGCGAAACAGGAAACTCGCTCGAAAAAGAATACTCCAAAAAGTGGGTAAATCCTCCGTGCACGGGTAATCTGGAGGATTTCTCGGGGAATTTTTAATCGACTTTTAAGTCGACCGACTTTGCAGCGGTCCGGTGCTACAAACACTAAAAATCGTAAGGATCATCCAAGAATACGTAATTAGAATGGAACCGCAAATAATTCAGTCCCCGTGCCTGTAATGCGATTAAAACAACCGACGAGAGGAGAGAAAAAAAGGACACTAATCTTTCCAGTTTAATCGAGCGAAATTCATCCGTAGTGGCCGGAAATTGACCGTTCCTCGGCACAAAAGTCTCTCGTTCATAAATCGTCCCTGTGCATCAGTCGATTTACCTAGAAATTTCACCGGTGACTCCGTTCGCCGGGGACGATCGTTTAAGGACGAGAGAAAAAAGGCGGGAAGAAGAGAATGAAGCGGCCGTTGGTGAATCGACACGGGAGGGAAGTAAACGCGCGAAAATAAACGGGGCAAAACCACCGGCAGCCGTTTCCAATAAAGCCTACTTCCCCGTGCTCCGTGTCAAATTTATTGCACGCTTAATTAGCGGACAAATAACACGATTAACGAGGTCCACGCGGTAGCTCGTCGTATTCGGTAGACCCGTTGCGTTTCGAAAACCGGCGACTTGTTACAAACGTCCCGGGCACTGTTGCACGCGACAGGAAAAACTACCGGAACCGACGGGGAAAAATGGTACGGTTAATTGGAAGCCGAATTTTCCACGCGAAAACATAACCGTATCGCATCGAGTGACGATACTCTTATCTGGTGGTTGAACAAAAATTCAATTCTTTTAATTGAGTGAAACGCTTTGATGAAACTGTTGCGCGCTCTATAACACAGAAAAAACAGTGTTAAATAAAGAAGTGTATTGTGAAAATTAGCGCATCGATTTGTAAAAGATACTCGGAGTTGGTATTTGCGAAGTTCACTGATCAGGTCGGAATGTAATATGAACATTTAGCATAAAAGTTAATTTTCTGGCATTCTTTTTTGCAGTACGACGTTCGAAATTTTTCTATGTTAAAGGACATAAGAACATGCGTAAAATACATATTTTATATCCTTTGTAGAGTTGTAAGAAAAATGATGGAGAATTAAATTCGATATTATTAATATTTACTGCTATTAAACAGGTCACAAAAATTTACTTCTTTACAATACTTTTACCGATTACACTCTGCCTATCCTGCAGCTTGTAGATTATAAAATACCATGCAAGAATCCTGCGTCACGTTCTCCAAAGTCGTAAGTTTCATAATGCAAGCAATATCGCTCCTGACGGTTCCCAGAATCCCGGAAAAATACCTTCCTACACAATGGAATAGATTCACGAATTCCAGCCTGGTCCTCTCGAATTTCGTGGTGTCCTTAATCAGAGAACGAACCGACAGTCCTTCGCAGACGGTGGTACACGAAGCAAACGTGTCCGGTGCTTTCAAGAGAAGTCCCGGCCATTGTCTTCGCCCGTTCTGACTCGACGCGTGGCATATTAATTAATCTGCTAATTATTAAACTAATTGCCGGCCTAATTGGCTCGTGAGAACCACGGTTCCTTTCATCGGCCTTTCTTCCACGGAGAAGGATCTTGAAAGAACGCACGACGAGGACAAGGAAGAGGAAGGGAGAGGGAAGACAAAGAGGCGAAACTGAATGTACAAGTACCGGTCGCTCGATTGTTCTTGACGCATTGCTGCGGAAACACGTAAAAGGCTGTCAAGAATGCCATAGTAGATGCTTATGTTTTACGTTGACATAATGCTGCTGCAGCTCGAGAACGAGGAGGGCTACGGTTCCTGCCTCCGAGCTCTGAATATCGTCGTTGATATTTTGTTTGTTTCGCTCTGCGACTCGCTACTTGCCTGTTCTTTGACCAGACTTTTCAGCCGCATGCCCCTGTTGTTCGCGATTTTATACGCCGCCATTGTGTGCCCCGCCAGCTACAATTGCTAGCCATCGCGTAATACACTCGAGAATCTTCAATTTTGATTGTATTTCGTCTGCTACTTTCTGTATACGAACGTTAAGCTAAAGAAATTTTACAATTTTATTTATGGGGGCACCAATTATAATCAACCCCTTGCCTTATAATTTTTTCAATAACTATCTGGACCGATGTTTATCGTTCGAGCGCTCTGAGGGCGAAATAAGGGAAGAATATTTATGAATATGTATAATCTCCTTTGGATGATCTTCTGAAAGTCAAGGGTGCTGTAATACGAAATTTGTAAGAATTTATATTTTAATGAAACTCATATTCCTAACGTATAGACCATAATTTGCTACACGACTGTGACTCGTTATTGTAAGGCAGGGGATCAATTTTAATCGGTTGTCCTACAGGATGTATGTGTCCATTTATATTCACATCTAGGAAAAACGAAAGGATAAGCTTTTCTTACTTTGTGTTTATTATATGGACTTCATAAAGTTACTGTTCCTGGTATTAAAAAAATTGTAAACGTATATATTACTATATGTGTACACAAATGTATAAAAGGGGAGGTTCATTTAATCTAACCCACTGTAACTCGAAAAAGGGTAACTAATCTGAAGGCTTAATCGAACACTTGTACCAACTTTTCAAACGTCATCCAACCTGTATTACATCTGTATTTATAAATTCCACGTACGCTGAGGAACCCATTATTTGAAACATAAAATATAAAAAATGGAACTATCTCTGTGACTAATTACAATATTTATCACTGAAGAACTATTGCTGGACATTTTATCCGGAGTTAACTGTAACCTTCCATTGTGAAGTATCGAATCTAAACGATTGCTTAGCCTTAAGCCACTATAGTATCCAAAGAGTTAATCGAACACTTGTACCAACCAATCACGCATACTCCAATCTAATTTTGCGTAGACTGAGGGTCTCATTCCCGCGTAACAAATAAATGAATAAAGTTACACGAACCAAATGTCGTGACAGGCTGTATCATTTTATAATTCGTCATAGCATCCACTTCGTCACGTCCATTGTAATTTCGTCGCACGTTCCTTGGTCCGTTTCCTACCGGTTCCATCCTCCATAAAACATCAAACGACCGAACACACGCGTCACGTCGACCGGAAACCATGGGAAAAAAGCCGGCCCTATCAAAATTTCAGCTACGTCCTACATCTGTGCTCCCCCGTGAAAGCTGCATTGTGCGGATCCGTTGCGTTGCGACGAATCCACCTTGCATAATGCAATAACATCTCAACGAACTCTCCGCGAGCCAGCGAGTGTACAAATAAAACGGAAACAAAGGAATCGGCCGCGAGTATTTTCCGTCCGCGCGAGACAAAAACGAGAAACGAGAGAGAAAGAGGGTGGGTGGAAGGGAGAGAGAGAGATAGAGGGGGTGAGAGGGAGAGAGGAGCGAATTGGCCAAGGGGTACGACACTCGAAACTCAACCCCAAACAGAGAACCACCCCTGTGATTCGCGCCACGAGCCTACCAGGGGGGTCCAGCCTATTGTAGTACGGTTAACTGCTGCTTACCTCCGTATAAACCTCTCAGAAGACAACGAATTATTTAAAATGTCTCGTTATTGTTCCCCCAAGTCGCCATTTGATCCCAACCTCGCTGCTCCATCGAGATCACGTGCTCGTGGTTCTGGTTGGAATCGACTTTTAGGTATTCTTCTTCAGGGATAATGTGCGTTGAGAATACCTGGCACTCGTAGAGTGGAGCAAACAATCACCGTTCCTCGGTACAGATGCTGATAATTATAATAACAATTAATGATAAAGTGGCAGTATCTGAAGAATCACTTGAAATAACTTTCTACCCTTGTTCAAGGAGCTCATTTCGAATATTTCTCCGCCTCTGATACGTACCTTTAAGAAAACTATAGCTAGAAAGCAAAGTGTTAGCCAACCTTAGCTTGCATATCACTTTTTCATCAGTATCAGCAGCAGAACATGCTGATAAAGTTTAACCAAAAAAATTTTCGGAGCACCTCGTGCACATGGCGTCTGATAGGTTTTCGTACAAACTTTGCCAGTAGATTCTACGACGACCAGCAAATGAAATATGTCATTCAAACATGTAAATTGATATCACTGTACTTTTCTAACTGAAAGTCTGCTCTGTACATCGAATACCTGATGCATGAAACTTGTCATCAACGTTTTGCGTTCTCGATTCCTTCGATACATCGAGATCCATCATACAGACGCACAACTAAGGAAACGTCGTGAAGTTTGTTGCCTTAATGTTGAACATTGGAAGAGATAACGAAGAAGACTGTAAAAATACCTGAAGCGAAATGGCACTGAAGACTATGCGAAAAAAGTACTTTTCCCGGGTTGACTCAAGTTCCGAAGACTGCGTTACACCGTCGCAACCTTTTTTCCCTTCCGGGACGCGTTACTTCGCTCGATTGTTTTCATGGTGTACTTTAAAGAAAATTGCGCGTGCAGTGGAATTGTAAATTCGAGGTGCTTTAATCCGACGTTATGAAAGTTTGAGGAGGTGCTTTGCATTCATAACCGAGTTTCACGTGGCCGGTTTCACTCATTGTGGGCGCGTTATACGAAATAAAGCCGACGGTATTAAATATTTATCGCCGCAGAGCCGCAGCTGATCCAAAGAATAAATCGAACAGCCACTGTGGACGCGCCGGATTTCCAGCGAAATCGAATCTCTGGTACCGGGTATACCTGAAATACTGCTCTCTGAATCTGAAGAAACTCTCCGTTAGAATACAGAGTGTACCATTTAAAGGGCCTTTTACCTCAGAAAATGATGAATTTACCCATACTTGTTTTTTTACATCATCAGATAACTGAAACAGAAACATTATCAGAAACTTTGAAACCTTGACAATATATCCTCGAAAGGATTTTCTAAAATTCGAAAAATTGGCGACGTTCTTGAGCGTTTAACCGAACGAAACTCTGAAACCAGGAAATCCCCCCTTTTGTACAAGTATGCTGCACACTTGATGCAAAAAGAATATTGTATTTCGTCAGAAAAAAATACAGGCATAGATCAATGATGGTTCCAAGTTTCATTTCAATAGCTCTGGCAGAAAGCAATCAAATCTATTTAAATGCACCAAATATTACTGCTACTATATAAATATTCCAAAGGCATGTAAATACTCAGACAAACAACGGTAGCTTTGAAAGAATGCTGCACCAATTGAACGCAAATGGTTCGCAACCAATCGAGTTTCGTTGTACAATTACGTAGAATTTCTCAAGCTTTTCAATGGTCCACTGCAAATTTGCCTTGGAGCAACAGGGAAGCCGGAAATCGCAGATTTCCGAAAGGGGTCCGCATATCTGACTCGCGACTCGTTCGATGATTCTTCGTATTGCGCTTCCGGAAGTGAATCGTTCCGGGTACCAATGTACCTATCTTACGCAGAATTGCAAGGGCTTTCCAACAGTTTACTGCAAATTTGCCTTGGAGCAACAGGGAAGTCAGAAATTACAGATTTCCAAAAGAGGTTCGCGTGCACGATTCGCAACTCGTCTGTCGATGATTCTTCGTATTGCGCTTCGGTCAGTGAACTATCCGAAATATCAATGCACATATTTTACACAAAATTTCACGGGCTTTAAGATGGAATAGTTCAAATTCTCCTATGTATCCCTTCTAAGGCTGTCTCCTTTGAATCGAATTTTCTTACTGAAACTTCTAAACTTTTTGAAGCATCTTTAGTTGATGATGTTTATTAGAAGTACATACATTTAATTGCATAGACTTCTTTAAAAACGAGCTAGTACGGCAAGTTAGATTGCTTTCGGAGAAACATTATGATCGAAGACGCCATCGACCGGTTACTTATTGATGCGCTCCACTTACAGTGACAGTTCTGTCCAATATCAGCCAATGAAACACCTGCGCGTTTCTGTTTCACCGACAGAAAATCGAAACGGAAATCGATCACGTGTCAAATAAAATAGTATATACGTGTCTGAAAATTGAGTCATCGCGCAGACGCTTATCTTTGGGAGTGCTCACCTACAAGGAAAAGACCCAGTGGGAGATTCTAACCAGATCCGCGTGACGTCGATGGAGTTACGTACTTCGGACAGTTCGAATGGCGATTTGGAGGGAATGTAATGAGGAATTATAAATAATTCGTTACGTTCTGGGAATAGAAAGCAACAGTTAATTTCTTTTACTGCCTAATCCGTGCCGACTGTGCAAAGAGGAAAGTATCATATTGCTGACAGCCACTATATTGGTTCAGATGTTTTTCTACCACAAAATACTTTAATCGTAAAGTTGCTTTCCTGTCGACTCACCTGCCGGTTTTCTGTTGGTTAAAATATAAGATGTACGTGTCTGTTACTTGTAAATATTTTATTGAAGTCAACGGAATTCTTCACTTAATTATAGTCCTGTATCATCAGAATAATTTTAGACTTTAGCACTGAACTGCAGTTTATTTATCATTTGCAATTTGTTTCATTGTAAACCATATCGTCTAGGGTTTCATTGAAAAAATAAAACGAATAAAAGAAACACAAAATCAGTAATGAAAAGGGACAGGAAATAAGAGTATATAAGAATAAGAGAGTATTATGTTCGTACAGTAAATGTCTAAGAAGTATTTTCAAACTGTTCTTTCAAAGTTTACATGAAGAAGGAACGTACAAAACTTCAAGTTATAACTACAGAAAGTTTACGAGAATTCATTGATGGAAATGTGAAATTCAGCACAGACATCTGTCGATTATGATAAATTGAGCAGTGCAGGGGTAACACGTTCCGCATGACAGTGGAAAATTCCGTGACTGGTCAGACACGACAACACAGCTTTTTATAAATACAGCGTGCATCTCAATATGTGGGAAACGTTTCAGGGTTGATTCAGCACATAAAAACAATTAAATAAATTTATATACACACATGTCCGACTTGGCATTGTTGCTAGCTTGTTGAGAGCCTCGTGTTCCAATACTTATTTTAACAAATTAAGATAATGTAACCAACCTCATAATTTATGCATTGCATAATTTATACTTTATATAATAAAGACGTTATAATAATTTACGATTGGGTATAAAAACATTGCAACAGTTACTATTTTAATTTAAAAATTCAAACGTTTAAAGAATGATAGTATGTAGGCAATAAATCTGCCGAATAAAGTGAATGTGGCAAATTTCACATCCAGGCTCATCTAATCTCAAAACAATGAAAATCCTCTCGTATTGATATCAACTTTGAACTCCATTTAAAAGTTACAAAGAACTTTCGAAAATAGGTTTCGATGCAAAATGTAGCGATAACAGCAACGCTTCGTATAGTATAAAATTAATTGAAATTCAAAAATGAATTTAATTCCATTTGTAGTGATATTCAACTAACATAGCAATATAGCTGACACATTCCTGCTAAGCTTGAAGATTGATAGAAATTGGACATTTCTGGTGCATCAGCCTAATAATTGCATTTGATCGCAATTACAATGCTTTCATCCCTTTACGCTACCCTTTTAAGAAGAGTAACCGTACTCTCTTCAGCTTTTATCGCGGGAGTTCTCGCTTTGGTTAGCGAAACTATCCCTCCTGCGATTACGTTCGTTCGCGTGAGCCAAATGCATGACAAATTCGCGCGATCTGGAAATCGTTTAGGGGCGCAGAGTTCGCGGGTTGCGCGACCGCTGAATACAGAGCAGCTCGTCCCTTCGGTTTTCACGATTTTTCCGCCAGACACGGTTATTGTTTTAAGTAGCACGTACCGTTTGACACGTGTGGCTCCGAAACCATTTCTACCGTTTCGAAAGGAATACGAAAATTGGTGAAAAGTATTGCGTTGGATTAAAATGCACACTGACACACGTCCTGCGAATCTTTCACCTTTCTATTGAAAATGTTTTACCTGTATTATTGCAAAAGACTGTAAAAGCTATTTGAAACAGTTGCAAGAGAATAATGAAATAAAAATTGTGACTTGAACCGAATTACAAAAATATTAGATAAACTGTTCAAAATCAATATTTAACTCATGGAACCGCCTGCAACAGGGAGAGGTCAAAGTATCAGTAGCAACTATAGAGAAACTTGCATATAGAATGCAAAAATTGGTGGAAGGCGCTTTCAAGAATTGAGAGAATATGTCAGTAACAAAAAATTTTGATTTTTAATCCGTTAATACGCAAGCCCGATTTAACTCAGGCAGCGCTTATTTTATTTCATCATGACGCACGCGTTCATATTAACTCGTGCATGAAAAATAATTACGCTGAAGTTATTTGGATACACGTATCTGTAGGCGCCAGAGGTACCGCTCGTCAAGAATATTTTATTTCGTTCACTCTTTGGTGTGACGCAATAGTAGTCTCATAAAGCCATCCAGTCCGGTTAGAGTTTTTAGAGAAAGTTGGAGTGCTCAACAGCTTCCACTGTTAATATAAATCCCGTATTTGCAACAGAAAATTTGTAATTATTCGTTTATTATTATAAAATGTAAGAATATAATATTGTTTTGACATTACACGTATGTATGTTTTCAGAACTAAAATATTGTTTTTGACCTAATATTTGTACTTTTTAATCCCTACAAGTGAAGTTTTCATGCATAGTTATGTTCAATTATAAATTTCCATGGGTAAAAATAATTTACCAGTTTGACCAGTTCATTCAAAAAAACGAGAATTAAGGGGTTACTAACCCTCTGACTGCTATCAGAGTTCGCTTTGTTTCCAAGCAGCCCGCAGGTAAAGGGTTAATTTCCATCAGAACATTTGTGATCTATACTGAATATAAATTCCCATTGTATTATAAAGCGCAGAGTGGCACAATGTGTTTTCAAAGCTCCCAACAATATCAGAACATTTTTCAGATTTAACGTACGTTTGAAAACGTTAACGAAAAATTTTCCACGATGTATAGTAGCCAAAAAAAAACCGAGCAAAAATTTTGCGCTGGCATTTCCGTTCTGGTAACTGGAAAATGTTCGATTACTTTTTCCTCCTCCCCCCATTATAATTATACGAGCGTCTGGTTGATCGGATATTTTTAATTGGTACGATATTTACGACGACTGCTCAGCAGACCGACGGTAAATAAATTATTCCGACCACGTTAAATATTCGATCGCAGGGGCGACTCTCCCCGATACCGAGATTGGCCTTTTTTTCTCACGCTCATTCTCCCGATAATTACTATTTTTCCGTCCGCGGACAAATAAAGTTCGTCGGGCGTTTTCAGTGTTAACTTTTTCGCCGGCTGTTTACGCTGCCGCTGTCCACCTGGCAAATTCGCCCGTGAATGTTCCTGTTGACGCACGATAATTGCGAGGCGTCGTCCGTTAATGACCAAGGAACATTTTCTGGCTTAAACAGCCGCGCCAACATTTTTCGCTGATTTAAACGCTCGTTCCCGTTTCCTGCGTCCAGAGTCATTTCATCGCTGGACAATGGAATTAAATTTTAATCGCCATTAGGATAAAATAAAAGATCGAAAGAACAGAGTTTTCTGTTACTAATTGATTTCCAAATTGCAGTAGATTTGGTATAGACAGTGATATGAGAACGGGGTCCCTTAAGTTCGCATCCCTTCTACTGCGCAATCGTTTCTTTAATAGAGACATTTTCCAGAGTCTTCACGGTGTCCTCCATCTCTATCATTCAGATGTCGAAATGTAACCTTCTCTATTGCTCATATTTCGGCTTCTGTCGGCCTTTGCCACTGATGTTTCGATCTCTAGGTCTCTATCGCTCATATTTCGATCTCTGTCAGTCTCCATCGCTCATATTTCAATCTCTAGGTGTTCATTGCTCATATTCCGATCTCTAGGTCTCTACCGCTAATGTTTCGATCTCTATCTGTCTCTATCGTTCATATTTCGATCTCTAAGTCTCTATCGCTCATATTTCTGTCTCTATCTGTCTCGCTTGATTTACTTAGGATGAGCCACTTTCTGCAAAAACGGTTAATATGAATAATAACGGCTACTCATGAAAAAAATCGACTGCTTCGTGAAAGTATAACGGCGCAATCTTGGAACACAATGGTGTACAGTCGTAAACAAACGAAGTACAACTTGAAAAATGCAGATGCATAGAAACTTTCAAGTCACGTGGTGATATAGAGGGTTTATTACTTTAATGTGTGCATTCCATTTTATATTATTATTATAATGTTAATAGTGCTCTGAATTTGATAAGAATCAGTAATTAAGTTAATTGAAATTCGAGACTCCAGTGTTCATCAATTTTAAATTTAATCTGTCATGAGAAGCTGATTTGTAAGAATCTACTCTACCTGTATAATTGCAATGCAAAAATATAAATATTGCATTAAATTCAAAAGTGCTGAACACTGGCGCCTCAAATTTAATTTATCTAAATAACTAATTCAGATAAAACTCTGAGTAATATTTACATTACAATAATCAATATGGTTTGCAATATCTAATAAGAAATTACAAGCTCCTCTATATTACCAATATTAACGTGAACAGCTTCTGTGTAGAGTGATCTATCGGCCACAAAGGACCAGCGAAAGGTGCGTTCCAGGGGTAAAATATTTCTTTCAAAGCGAAAGGAGGGGAAGATCGAAGATCTAAAAGGAAAATCAGGCTCTTCATAGATTCCGGAATGCATGAGCACTCGTCCGAACAATTTGGAAAATTCTCTGACAGTTGCTACGGAACTTTCGGTTTTTCAGGAGCGGCGCTGAAACTTCTGAAGTTGGACGTGCCGAGTATAGTGGATCCCAGGTTGGAGAAGGTGACTTTGAAGTGCGAGTACGACCTGGCGGGCGAGGATTTGTACTCGGTGAAATGGTACAAGGACGGGGCCGAATTCTTCAGATTCATGCCCGGCTCGAAACCAGCGGGCCGCAATTTCCCCGTAGAGGGTGTCTACGTCGACGTGAACAGGAGCGACAGCAAGCAAGTAACGCTTCTGGGACAGTCCAACGATCGCAAAGGTTCGTTCAATTCATTTTTATTTTATTCTCTGACAACTTCGTTCCTGGAACATTCGGACGTCTCGAAATCGAAGGAGAAAATTGAACGGGACAGTAAAGCTTCCTCCGGTTGCATATTTTAAATCGTCAAGGGGGTGTCACAATCCGGTTGAACATTTTTTTAATACTGCCTCGCGTAAAATATACACTGATCATAATTATTCGAACGATAATTAAGTTTGTGTTAAATTCAGGGGTAAATAAATACACGAATTATCTTAAAAAGTCTCATTTGACGAGCAATGTTAAATGAATTAATGTTTAAGATCATAATAACACACCATTTGTAATAATAAATATATTTCACAGTAACTATAGTGATGATTTTTCATAATGGAACGAAGCGTTCGAATATTTACGAACAGTACTGTAGCTATGGTTGAGTACAAATAAATTGCAGAATATCAGCCGCTAATGCTTTACCTTTATCATAAAAGTGGCTTTGAACAATACAATTTTAAAATCCTCTCTTTTTCATTAGAAAATCAAAGTAGCAAATCTTGATATTAAAAATATTGTGCATATTATTGCGAATATATCGACGTAACATGCAATACGCGAAATCAAATTAAAAAAGATCAAATAAACAAAAATATCGTATTCTCGGTTTTTCCGAGTACATGCCCGAAATTCTATGTTTTGCCAATTAAAATCCTATTGTCGAGAATTACAATTTGTAAAATTGTTACAAATCAAGTCTATCCGACCACTTCAAATTTGTATTCTTTAAAACCATTGTTTACAATAACGACAAAGCACTGGCGGTTAGTAGTACAGAATTTATTTATACCAATCGATATCTACATTTGAACAGGATTTGATCGAAAAAGCTCTGCCTCGGATCATGACCTCCTCTTTTGAAATTGAAATAACTAGCGCCTTGCAGGGGAAGTGGGATGCAGCCGGTGATAAAAGTTAGCGGAGTTGCTGAATTTTACTTAAATAATTAGTGAACTTGCATCTGTTAATTTTCATTTGCAACTACTTTCCTCCGACGCCGGAGGAGGATATTTTTTTCACCCCCCGGAGGGTTAGGTTTCTAATCAGCGTGCAGTGCAAGACTTCGCAGTTGCATTCGAGAGTTCGGCCGAAAGTAATTCGCGCGAGTTCATTAATTCATTACGGTCGGAAAGGCAGCTCCGCGATAAGTTTCCGGGAAAGTGTGCCCGTTATTCTTTCGCTTTAAACTCTCGTCGCTGGTAATGGTTGACTTGGAGCACGGTTCTCGAGAGCGGAGGCTGGTAAAAAGAAATATAAGGCAGAGAGTAACTTCGTGCTTACGCCGCGTCAATGGAATTGGGAATCGTGCTGGAACGACCGATCGAGGGGCTTTCTGTTCGCAAATTACAAACTGTTGCAGATGCACGGGAAACTCTTTTTCTCCTAATCGACCTAATTTCGCTTAAAAACGAAGTCCTACGGTTGCAATACATTTTCATATTGAACAAAGCAACCTTAATTCTTCAGCTACGAAAATAATTAATAATTCATACGATGTAGAACGAGCTGTACAAAGTACTGACAAGGGAAACTACCGAAGCGGTCGTCTTAGATTTTAACGAGCTTTTTGCATGCTGATGGATTATGTTATTACGAATCTCCCTATACATCTTGTACGTCGTAGATGGTCAATAGTTTGAAAGATATTTAATGCAAGAAGAAACTCTGCCTAGCAATCTAGCGCCAACCGGCTGCGTCAAGCTCTTCTGCTTGAATCCACCTCTTACAATATAGCAGATACAACCTATCGGAAATTTAACAATAAATATCTTATAAACTCTTGACCGTCTATGCCCAAACTCATGTATAGGGAAGTTCATGATAACATGATCTATCAACATGCAGAAACTCATTAAAATCTAAGACGACTACTTCGGTAGCTGTCCTTGTGATCGAGCCACTACAGTGGCGCATAGCAGTCACACGGTTGAGAACAATTCGTATCACTTTCAAAATTGATAAACTCCTCGATCGATCCGATTCAGTTTCCTTTTGTTCCCCAAATAACGTGCAACGAACGATTCATTAAGAAATCTTCGAGAAAGCTTCTCAATCCCCGGGTGATCCATCATTCGTGAGGAAGCGGCCTGTCCAGGACACGCTCGCCGGAGGAGGCGTCGCTGTCGTTATTCACGAGTTCCTGATCGAATTTATCACTCGCCCCGGGCGAGTTCGCGGCGTTACTTTAAATATCAATCGTGCGACGGACAGTTCGAGAACGGAGAGAAAGATATAACGTGTGCTCAGGTAAGGTGAACCTCGTGGGATCGTATGGCTGCGAGGTGTCCTCGGAGGGTCCGAGCTTTCTGACAATCTACGACGAGGCGAACATGAGCGTCGCCATCCTACCGAAAGACCGACCCAGCCTCGAAGGGCTTCGACCTTCTTACGAGGCCGGCGAGACCCTGCAAGCGGAATGCGCCTCCTCGCCCAGCTACCCGCCGGCCGAACTTCTTTTTATCCTCAACGGGAAACAGGTAAGCGGAAGATCTTTACGACACCGTTGAAACATCACCGAGAAACGCTTCGTTCGCGGAACTTGTTGCGATTCCCTGAAATTCCGATGACACGAGCTTTGTCGTTAGAAAGCGCGACACGGACGCTTTATGACACGGTCGTTGAACATTGATATTTTCGATTTAGTTCCGACTGGTCGTCGTGTCAGGATTTAAGATGATTAATAAGTGGACTGTGGACTTTTACGCGGATATACATTTCTAGACTCCGATATTTTTAATTTGAATGTAGCTGATGAAAGGCAACTATGGTAGCACTGCATGTTGCGGTTGAAATGTTCAGAAGAACGTTTTTTGGTTTGATTATTTTATAAAATGTGCACTGTTCACGAATTTGGAGATGTTGAATGGTATAAAGATTCGCAGTCTGGTGATAAGTCACTCGAAGATGGTCAGTTTATGTCTCGTCTAACAAATTTAATAGCTACTACATTCATATCTCGATCAAATAGCGTGATACCAAACAACTGGTTATTATACTGTACGTATCTCTTGATACGAGTTACTAGAGAACTCCTGTCGACATCACAAATCAGTAATTTCCAATCCATCGAGTTTCCATAGTGTCGAAAATTCTACCCTCTAAATCTAACGATTCAGGAGCCAGAAAACACCCAGTTCATAGACATTCTCAGAAATGGTAAGGAAATCGGTTGTTAGGGGGTGCAACAAGTAAATTTTATGACACGATTCCAAAACATTGCTATTTTTAATTTAATTTTAATTGGTCATCAGACCATGTAGAGGGTCAGTTTATGCTGCGTCCAACTGTATAAGATTTCTAATAAACAATCCAGAATGGTAGTAAATTAGTATAAGGTCTAATGGTCGTACGTGGCGGATTCCATAGATCGACATCTGATTTCTGACTTGATTTCAATGCAGAAAGTGATTGACGGTTTTCCTATCTGCCTTGATTAGGCATGTTCACACCGTAAACTCAGGCGCACCATGGATATCTTATCTCAGGCTAACTTTGGAACCTTCTGGTAGCTTCTTCTCGGGAGTTCTCTGACACCCTTATGAACGATCTTTCGCCCGGTGTTCGTGATTTAACACACCACCGGCGAGCATAAACATTTATTATCAATAAAGTGCAGAGGTAGATGCGGTCCATTCGAACGTACATGATACATCCTCCGTGAAATACGATCCACATTGCCCTAACGCATTGCTACAATATACAGAGAAGGTATTCTCTTGCCGTGTTCGTGCGGCTGTTTGCTTTTCGTTTGATGAACGCTAGGCTGCCTCGATAAATATGCTTTTGCTCTGTGGATACACGCCATATCGTTCCGCGGACGTTTTGCCGGATTTTTCAGCCAGCGATATTGTAACTTGCCACGAACGTTCGAAAATAAATCCACAGTAGCTTGATTACCAGTGTCGAGATTCTGTGTGAGTTATTTCGTGAAACGAACTCGAATCATTGTGAATGATGTGAAGAATATTCAATGAAGCTTCACGTGGATAGAATTGGCTGCTATTCTTCATGTTTTGCCATTCAATAATTAGGCAGAATACATGGGAGATCCGTGCTGATAGTTATTTGACCCTTTGAGGGCCAGACGCTGCTTCACAGAAACAAGCAGAGCATAAATGTATACCTCCCAGCTCCATTGAAATTTTGATTAGTAGAATGTGCAATCCCTGTCAGGTCATTGAAGTTAAACACTCACTGTTCTATAGAAAAGTAAATACTTTTACGCAGAGTGAGTCTGAAGTTCAGTTACAAAATTCGTAAATGTATGTTGCAAATCAAAATTAGTAAATATGTGTCTGAAAAGAATTTATTTCTGAGGTACAGACACTGTTAGTTGTAAAATTAATTATAAGAAAGGATTTTAAATTGGCATAGGAATGAAAGAATCTTTTAAAAAGTTCTATTTGATCTTCCCTCAAATCATTATAAGTGCCACGCGTGCTAGCAAATTTTCATTAATTTTATGATAGGATTTCCAGTTCATCTTATACAGGGTGTTTCGTTAAATCCGGGCACCATTTCAAGGATGGATTCAGCATTTGAAATTAATAATATGTCCTATTTGACACCCTGTATAGTTAAAAAATAAATCGTAAATCTTTCGAACTATAAAGGATTAAAGCTTCAGTAAATATCCAAGAATTTCAGTAAGTCCACTTACAACAACGTAAATCCTTGCTTAGCCTTCCTCGGTTAGGTTCAGGCCACAAGTCTTACGCAAATCCCTGAAGGATCGAACTTTATCCATCACACAAGAACGACAGAGTGCTTCTAGGGTATTCGAAACATTATTCCAGCTTCCCATTAGGCGTAGTAGTGTTCAGAATGCAAAAGAACGATGATGATTGTTCTTCTCAGGTGGACGCAGCGTTAACGAAGGAGCTGGCGGGCGGAGAAGCCACAGTGGAGGACGCCATGATGTCGTCGAGTCGGCTTGGCTTGTCGTTGCGTTTGGAACGGCATCATTTCCCTGGAGGAACTTTGAGTCTGACCTGTCGAGCAACCTTACCAGGGATCACGGGTAAGCGAGCGTTGGAGACGACAGAAACCGCGACCCTGGCTGCCAGCAATCAGCGACTGGCTCAAGAACCTCCTAGATCCGGTTCCAGCAGCGACGTCCCTTTATTGTCTAGCATGATCTGTTGCGTGCTCGCGACCCTTCGTTCGATCATTTAGAACCTCTGCATATTACATCGAGCCGAGTTCGCCATTCAAAACGTCGTTCGACCGTCGCGATTGTTTTTCCCGTGAAAACTCCGCTTCTTAGCTGGCGAGACGAGGTTGATTCGGGAGGTTGAGGATCGTTTGTTCGGTTCGTTCGGCATACCGCGGTGAACTTTTCGAATGATTTCAATTCTCTGGCCGTGAATTTTCTTGCAGCCCACGGAGCGGCTGCTTCTTCGACGTATTTAGCATTCGTAGGGTGAGTCGACTGCGCGGGAATTTCGAGGGAATTAATGTTTGCGTACACACGTATACACGAGGCTACACATACACACACACACACATACCAAATGCGTTACCAAAGATATCATTTGGCGAGAACAATGGAGAAAACACACTCTATAGAGCAATATAAACGTAATTGAGGCGAGACGCGACGTTGTACATAGTGTATGATTGTGAATTAGATTTACGAACTGTCGTGTGTAATTAAGGGAAACGATAAACACGGTGAAAGTAAATTGGCGACGCGCGCACGCGCGCACGCACACACGTGCGTAGAGTAATCGAAGGAAGTTATTGTAAACGAGCGGACGGACGGGGCGGGGGGAGAGATGATTTTCGTGAGAACATTATAATTGTACGCGTGTTCGCGACGAGTGTGCCGAGTCGGAGACGCGAGATCCAGAATCCACGTGAACATAAATCTGAGTCAAAACCGAAAAGCACAGAGAGACGTTGATTCATATTTATGACGTTAAGATAATTGTATTTTTCTCTCGGCAATCTTTTTTGGTGGCGTACAAGGATTTATATATATATATACACATAAATATACATATATGTATACACGATGAATTCGTCATATTTACGTTTTACTGTAATTTTACATGATCCATATCTGATCGTTACGACACGTTTCAAACAATAAAGACGAACATGAGGCACACTATTGCGTTTTACTTACTGCTTCTCCCCGAACGATCCCTGGTTTCCTTGTACAGGTAAGACGTTTCTAATTTAATTCTTAGAAGTTAATAATAATAATTTATTATTTATTACGTGAAGTTAGTACACATAAAAAAGCAAAAGTCAAATAAAACGATCTATGCAGAAGTTAAGATTGATGTATAGAATGAGATACACCGATTTGTTGTTATTAACGTAAATTGAAGTAAACATAAGTTATATTACGATTAATTGCACGTAAATAATGGAAAAATTTCTGACAAAGATTAAATTATTTCGAGAAGGATAAAAGTTATAAAATAGTAAATCATTGAATTTGTTCTGGCATTAGCCACAAAAATACTTTAATAAAGTCAAGGTGACCATGAAATTTAACAAATATGAGCCTTCATAAAATTAATTTCAACTATCCGATGTGCTGCATTAAACAGAACACACTTCTCCTGAAATATTTGTTTATGAAGATTAGACTGCGGATGTTTATCCAAATATACAATTTTTCATATCAATATTCTTTTTATATATTTAGAATTTAGACAAAATTGTATTTTACGTTTTAAATCTTACAAAATGTATTTTTATTTCACGTACTTTACAGCATGTACATCTTGCACACATTTGAATGCGTTAAATTGCATACAGATCCGCAGTCCAGTAATGACAGTACTGAAGCAGTTGTCAGCTGCTTATATTTCAGTTGCTAAATTAGACTAATTCACTCTGTCTACCTGATCCAGTGACTGCATCCAGCTTTCTTTCTTACATCAAAATTTAAATAAGCAATTAAAGGGATGGAGGTTCACAGCGTGGTAAGGTGCACGGAGAGGATAAAGGAGCTTAGAAACGGCAAAAGGAGGAGCGATTTGGCGGGGAGGTAAACAGTGAAACGGGAAATCTAAATCCAGGCTGGAAGGATTTGAAGGTGGAAGGAAGCGGAGGCTGGTATAAGCCGTCTCGAACCGTTCGAATCGACCTATCGGCGGAACTCGGCTCTTCTTCCTTCTCGATTCGATTTCCAGATTAATTAAGGATCGCTGGTCTGAAAGGACGCTCTCGAGATCCTTTCAACGGGGTCGAGTGTCCGTTCGGGAAAGGCGTAACGAGGCACCGATTCGAGTCCGTTTCACGAGACACCGACCTCGATAATGACATTTTTCGTCGGTTCCGGAAGGTAGGTAAGTCGATCTCCATCCCCCTCGCCGGCTCTGGCTCGTTCTGTTCCAACGGAACTCGGAAACACGTTAATGAGAAACGACCATCGTGTCCCAGTGAGACGAATTCGTGTCCCTGCCACTTAAGGGACTTGTTAATAGCCACCCGACCTGTTCGCCAAACGCGTTTCCAGCCCAGCGTTGGCAATTCGTACGACACGACATGCTGCTTCTAGACGTCAGAAAAGATTTATCAACCGGACACGTGGAGAGATTGATACTCGGTAAAACGACAGTCTCTGCGAATTGTAGGCTCAACGTAATGTGAACTGCTCTGTTAGAGTCAGTGACATGATACAAAACAGTGGTATTTTCAATTTAGATTTAACTGATCGTCAGTTCATGTGTAGGAATGACTAGCAAGTCACGATTTAGAAGATCAGTTTATGGTTCGTCCAACTGTCGCTTCTCCGAGGATTAACACCTACCAGACGTGTCACATGGTCACGTTTCTGAAGGGTTAGAGTGAAACCAGGTAATGATTCATAGAAAGCAAGCACTCTGACTTGGAGGAAATTCCAACCTGACCACCACCTCCGCTCCAAGGACATCTCCCTCTAAAGGCCACATTAGATTTTTTTTTATGAAATCATTCATTCAAGTTTTAGATGTGAAAATTATCAGTGAAGTATTTTGTCCTGAGTCCGGGAGAAAGATGTATTTTTTGGTTAATATTTCGAATTTCATTGGTTATAGGGCTGACCTAAGTTCAAGAGTGAACAGTACAACAAATTCGTGGAGTAGAATAGTCGAATAATGAAGGAAAGTTCAGAGGATAACAGGTACGAGAAGAATGTCAGAAGTATCTTAGTCGTCACAAAGTTTCACGAAGCCTGTGAAGCACACTGGCCTTAACTCTTCCTTTGCAAGCGACTTCAGACTGTACATTATAAATTGCAAATACGAAGTATTAAATGCCGTACAGGTGTTGAATCTGAAATACATAATTTCTATTCTAATTGCACCCTTAATTTCTACTCCATCATCCTCCTTACACAAATATACCTGCATACGATTTAAGCATAGATTGACCACAGCACCACCCTCAAAACCGCAGAACCGTGACACGAAGGAAATTAAGTAGGAAACGAAAGTAATTGCAGTTCGGTAAAAAATATCGACACACTGAAAATAGCCGAGTGGAACGCAAGAAACGAGTTGAAACACGTACTACAGCAGCGGGTCGAAAGAAATGTAAGGGAGGGAACGCGCCCCAGCTATCAGCTTTTCAGCACCGTTCAGACGTCAATGAGTTCAATGAGTTCGTTCATTTCGCGTGGAATGACCCATATATCCCATTCACCGGTGGCTGCGTAAAAACGGGCCGGAAAATACAGGCACGAGGATGCTGGGACGGTGGCTTTAAGTCGGATAGGTAAACCCGTCTATTATCTCGACCATTGTCTCGGCGTCGTGACGCGCGTGCAGAAGCTCGCACAGGTGCTCGGCACACCGTGCGAAACACGGGATGTGTCCACGCGTTTGTATTCGTTGGACGTTCGTAAGTGCGGCCGCGTTTCCGTGCCGATTTCGCATGCACGTGCGCGTCTGTTTTCGTAAATATACAGGCCGCGTGTTTGCACTTGTTCCCGCATGGGTGTGCACGCGTTTTTGAGGCGCGTACGTGCGCGTTCTCTGACGACGGAGCGCCGGAAACTGATACGAAATCGATAGAACCCACGGTGCTAGCACGAACCTCCACGACCTGAACAATTCTTGCACCCCTTCTCGATATGGCTTTTTGGAGACCATCTCGTAATTCAGGGAAACACTAACGTTTCTTTTCGACAAGGCTATAGAAAATATTGTTCATATGCAGGGCGTGGCGGCAACAAAGGTACAGCCGTACACGGAATGATTCTTTATGTACAGAGAAATTTAAAATATTAAATGAATTTTTTTGTAAGAGGTTTTGCTTTAGGAAGAATCTTGAATAAGAATGTTGAAGGTACAGCGTGTACAGATGCAAATGCACCTTAATTAATTAAATAATTAAGAATCGCCTTTGTCTCCATGGAGTATCGTAGAGTCATTCTAGTAAGGTACTTCAAAGATATCTTCCTACTCTTGCCGTAAATTTTCCTTCTTCAATTTCAATAGCGCAAAGGCGAATATATTAATATTATATTTGAGTGTTATAATGAGAAATGAATTCACCGGAGGCGACATGGGTATGCAAAATTATTGACAAATTTAGACTCAGTGTAGAGGTCTGCGCCATATCCAGTCAAGGTGCACTCTACGTATAGTATGGAGTTCTAGAACAAGTATACATGAACGTAGGAGTAGTGTAAACCTACTCTAGGTCACAACTAGGGCTAGGTTTGATCTTGATCCAGCTGTAGGTCTGGGTCTGGGACTCGTCTCTGTCTGGTTGTACCTACTTTGGTCTAAATCTATGCCTAGATATTAGTCTAGTCTGGTCCAGATCTATATCAAGGTTTCAATCTAGTCTAGCCCATGCCTAAGCGTCTGGGGCAGATCTAGGTTTAGATCTAAGTAGTCTATTCTGGGCTAACCTGGACGTGTGAACGTGGTCTAGTTTAGATCTCAACTTGATCTACATCTAATGTACATGTAATTTAGATCTAGATATAGACTAGGTCCAGAACTAAATCCAAGTACAAGTGTAGACCAAGCACAGATCAAGGTCTAGATCATGTCTCGGTTTAATCCCGAAATCTATTTCAAAAATCCATTTGAATCATTAAAGTCAATACAATTTACATTGCGATATCCTGTTAATGAACGCTTCTTTGCGAAAATCTGTATTTGAATTGTGCTAGACCGTGTGCTCTGGCCAAGTTCTTCGTGTTCAAAGGATTAGGGAGCGATTTTTAGAATACGATATGATACGTGCGAACAAATTCTCAGTCGATTCGTCCGGAAACTGCAACAGCTCGCGTTGCATTATGGCTCATACGAAATAGTAAAAAAGTAGGAAAACGAGGCGTACGTTACGACTCACAGGTAAATTTCTGAAGAAAAAAGAGAACGAACCGCAGGAAGCGAATCAACGATATATTTGAAATGCAAATGGGTTTACTTACTCGAAGGTAGATAAATCCACTGGAAATAAATTACAGACCCACGGAAAGATTAAAAACAGGGACGAGAGAAAACATACATAAAGACGTAGGATGCGAAGGTTTACCCGTTTAAACGGGAGGAAAAAGCTCGTCGGTGAAAAAAGTTCAACATACTCTTTTTCTACTGAGCAATCGCCCGTGAATTATTTCCTCTCTAATTTCTATTCGCACTCACCTTTCCTTTGAATTAATTACACTTCCAGCCACAGAGACGATCGTTCCGACGAAGAATGCCATATGAATGCCTGAAAAGCACTTGTTGATCACGTGAAAAGCAATCAGACCATAAATTATACAAACGGCCTGAACTTTAGTTTCAAGTTTTATATTTGCCTTTCCGTCAATAGCAGTTCGATGTGAAAAATATTTGCGCGAGAGATCTCGTATCGATAGAAAATAACGAACGACCGGATAATTCCTACATGGAACATTTATACAACCTAGATAGCGCGATTTTCCAGATTTTTCCGGCGGACAGGCGCATCGAGTGTTCTCTGGTTGTTCGGGAGAAAAGACAGAAGGTTTCATGGAGGGTCGAACGAGCAACGCGCTCGTGCATGATGCACACGTAATACGCACTTACTTGGAGATCGAGCGAGACCGGATTCCCATTGGCCATGAAACATAGGGTGCAACCGTTCGGAATTAACCACGTCGTTTGTATTTACTTTCCATTCGTAATTTCCTTGGAACGCCATTTCTACTTCCATAAAAATTGTATTTCCGGAAAGGTGACACGCGATTTGCCATTTCTTTTCATGTTTCAGTCTCAACGTATGCAAGATGGTCACAAAAGGTTGTGCTATTCTTTAGAGGTATATATAATCCTCGCAAAAGGAAATAAAAAATATCAATCAACATAAGCCCTAAAATTAATACTTTTATCCCTTTGACTACCGCTCCTAAACCCGCGACTCGCGATTCAAAATATTTTCTCAGTGTTGGATTTCGGTTATGTGGGTCCGACTGCTTTAAATGTCACATATTCTGTTGAATCATGGTATATTATGACACAATATAATTTTAAACGCATTTCCGTTGGAATTACGCGACAACATATGACATTTGAAATTTGAGGGAATCCCAAAGTCATGTCCACTGCATTGGTCGTCGGTAGTCAAAGGATTAGTGTTATAAGTGTTCATAACCGCTCCATACGTTAGTCAACTCCGTGCGGGAAACGTCTGTAAGCGTTCGAGTTACGAGCTTAGTAAATTGGCTTACTGATCTTCTGCGTATGTCGTCAAGGTGTCGTACAAATTTGTCAGTAATACTGACACTCATTCAGTGTGATTCAAAATCTTTCTTTACGTCGTTGAATTATACACAAATTTCTACATGACTAACAAGTTTACACGACAGCCATACGTCACGTGCCAAAGATAGGTAAGCTTGTTTATTAAATACGTTGTTCGTACGCCCATAGGCGTTCTCCGCGTAGACCATAGAAATACACTTAATTCTGTTTTTACGCGATAGATACGTTCCCGAAGAATACGTGTAAAAAAAATGAAAAATAAAAAAATAGAAATAAAAATTCGTGTAAAAAGAGAATTCAATTTTTTTTCTAATTCGTGTTAAATCAAAATCGTGTAAAAGAAGTTCGTGTAAAAACAGAATTGGGTGTATATAAAGGGTTAGTTTCAGAACACATGTTCTAAACTTGTTTATAAAATATTCACCGCGCGTCTTCGAATATCGAGCATATAATTTTCTCTCAATTAAAGTCATACGCAGGTACCATACAACTATTGTTTATGTTTGTATTTGACCAGTCAAGTTACTAGCATATTAATCAAAGCAAAATAGTCATTAAATTTAATACATATTTTATGTACAGTAATTATTATCATTAATTTTCTTAATGAACCGAAAGGTTCAAGTAATCATGAACGATACATCTTATGTGGTTTCCACAGTAGAAAAACCCATAATTAGTCAGACATGTGAAAATAGCTTTTAAATCATATGTATGTACATTTAAATACACAAATACTTATCGATTTCTGAATAGACATTTTATTTTCTGCTCTCATAATATAGTGTATAACATAAACGTCCCGTAAAATTTCATAATGGTTGAAAGGTACTGGAAGAAATTAAAATTAATGATTCACCATGACTCACCTTGTACGCTCATAGAATATTTTCTCCTGATCTTTAGCTCCGCCACGAACTGCCCTTAAGGAAACCATCTTCCTCGGAAACGTCCTGTATAATTACTTTTCGAGGACACAGTGCAATTTGACCCTAGACGACTAATTTCGAACTTCCAACGGAAACGTTTTGCCCGGAGGACCGGTTGATTTATTTGCTGCCGGGTTTCTTCCCGTTGGAGCTACGTAAAAGACTACGTTGCAACGCAGCCGAGAACATCTCAGCGGTTGAATGGAACCGTGCGAGATAGCGGGCGACACCTTGATTCCCATTAAGTCGGGTACACGGTTCTTCGAGTGACGCTGAATGAGTGGTAGATAACATGGCTGACTGTAATTTATAACGTCGCTGGAAAGAGAGAATAAAATGTCGAGGTCAACCGTAATTCGAGTGGAGATCTCCAAAAAATTGAATTAATATTCGTGTCAGTATTATCGTGCCTCAATGATCTGATCTCTTCAATCTGGCCACAAATTTTTAAGACTTTTCGCCTTCATGTCATGTGATAAACCCTTAAGAGGAAAGTTTTATCTCATTAATGTTACATTAGTTCTTTAGCAGTTCATGTTCCTTCATCTACTAAATTATCAGAGGTATATTTCTGAAAAATTGACATCTATTTCTGGCAAATCTTTTTTTTCATGCTGAGGCATTACAATGGAGTTTGGATAGTCTGAATATCATTTACGAATTTTTAAAGAATTTGTTAACTTTTATATTTCGTACATTGATAATGGCGTAAAATGTAGAAGAAAGATATGTAGAACGATTATGACGAAATAGTGGTCTGAAAAATATAGATCGGTCAGACTGATTTAATAATCTCAATTCCATAGAAAAACAAGGGGATGACGTAATCAGGCAAGTAACGAAGTGGTGTGCAAGACAATAAGCACGTCCGTGGATACTTCTGCTCGTGAAGTATAACAATATTACGACAGAATCAATTACAAGAGTAATTACTGTCATTCTGTAATTAGTGCAGACTTGTATAACACAACCAGAAGCGTGAGATAGTACATTGATGAACGAAACAACTTGTACTGTTTTATTATTTCTGTGGGGAGATTTTTAACGTATCACTGACTTCATGTTTTCTTGATTATATAAAAACATCACAGTAAATAATGTTTTTACATTTATGTAACCTAACGCGAGTGATGCTCGTTACGCACCATACAATTTATTTTTTAAATTACCTACTTAACATAAATATTGAAAATAATTTTCAAATTTACAAATTCCGCAATATACTCATTTTTCAACATTCAAATACTTCAACTGTATTTAAAACAGAACTAACTATCGTAGTAAAATCAGTTGTAATTACATTCTTAAGTTATGTATATTAATGGTAAATATAAAATACTTCCATGACAAAAGGTTAGATTTCACGATTTTTAAAAAAATTATATAATATTTTAACGTGACTTATCTTCAAGGATTATATTTATTTCATAAATTTTGCATCTCGATACGAGCTTTCACCTGTCAATTGGATAAATAAAATTGACATAAGGCATCTTCAAGAATTATATTCATTTCATAAATTCTGCATCTCGAAATGCGCTTCCACCCGTCAATTGAATAAATAAACAAATATTTCAACTCTGTCGGTGGGGAGTCCTTTAATAATGCATATACCGTGAGCTACTTAAGCGATGTATCCGGTTGATTAAATTACTTTTTACGGCGTCCGCGATTTACGCCGCAATCTTGCGGGATGCGTCCTCGACGTAAATCGAGGGATCGACTGTAATTACTATCTTGTATCGTCGTCGTCTGCATTTAATCAGCGGTAAGACCAATTCTCCTCGAAATGAGGGAACCTCGGAGTCCGCCTAACTTCACCGTAGGATGAGGCTGCTCCTCGCCCCGTCCTTTATGTCAGCCACGATGCATCAAAGAGAGAAATCTTGAATTAATTACGAGGATCGACCCGCAGTGTAGCGTGATTTAATGATACCAAACATCAACGCGTCCAATAACGGATTTATACATGTTTAATGGAAATTCGCACTCAACGGAAATTCGTTATTTATTATCTACACCCTCTGCATGATGATCGAATTAATTAGGTTTTGTTTTTCTGCTCATAAATCAACGAGCCCGCCGATGGGGTTCGTTCGAACAAGTGGCAATAAAAGCAGCACACATTTATTCATGTAATATTCTTCCTTGCCTTTTTAAAGACCAATTATACGTGGCCCTTTCATTGCGAAGGTCCACCACACATCCTGAACGCTTTGAAGCGATCCCTCATTAAGGATTTATTTATAAAAGCGTCTCGTATCACGCAAAGACACACACACGAACACGCCCTCTCATTCGCCGGCTCGAGCGACGCAATTACAATTTTAATACAGTATTCAAAATAATGTGCGCCAACGAAGAAACGTTAATATAACGGGGAATGCTGGGAAATCCTTCAATCGAAAACAGTGTCAGCGGGATAAATACAAAGCGCGTATGGAAAATATCATCGAATACGTATGAATAATACCGTGGAAAGGAAAAAGCAGCTCGACGTAAATGAAATTCAAAGAGAATCGAATGAAATTTTGAAAAGCGGTTTACCGGAGGAATTACAACCGACATCGCATATAACGGCGAACGATGGCGCGTATTTTCATGCGGCTGGAAAAGGGGAGAATCGGAAAAAACGGTATGAATTGTTATTTGAACGGAAATAAGAGTCCGCGGCTGACAGGCTGAAACAGGAAAGAGACGTCGACTAACTTTCTTGACAGTTTCGATCTTCATTCCAGCGACGTGGCTTCCCTTGTAAAACCGTCGCGGAACGTGAGTCGAATCATTAAGGAGGAGACTTTTATCTTGTGAATTATTAAATAATGTCCGGAGACGAGACGCAGCCGGGTCACGATAACGTGCGCGGAAAAGAACAGATGTTGAGGGGCGGGCAAAAAGCGGGATCGTCGGGGGCTGCCGCGATGAACAGGGAGTATCACTGTTTTACGATGAAACCGGGAAGATGAAACTCGTTGAACGGCAGCCGCAAAAACTGCTGCCCGAACTCTTAATCACCTGTCTTAACTATGGCCGCGTAATTCTCCGAGATGAGTATTTTCCGACCGTGGGCGATGAGGAGGGAAAAAAAAGAGCGTTGGCGAGGGAAATGGAAGCTTAACGAGAAATCTAAGTTGTTCTTTCATCGCGATAATTCGGCCCGCTCTTCTTTTTACGAACGAAACGTGATTTCTCCATCGATTTCATATACACAGCAGCGCGCGCGTGTACGTGTTTCGCGTGTTTTCTGATTTTTAATATCCCGACGAGGGAGTTTGCTTTTCGTTCAAAGAAACGGGAGAAGCAGAAAATTTTCGTATGTACGTATACAAATTTCATAAAGCTTCAGGTAAGAAGGAAAACGGGTACGTGTTGTTCGTGCCCGGGTTACCGTTACGTTATCATCGATCTCCTCACCGTTCTAGGGATTTTTCTCGCTACAAATTACTCCCGGCGAAAGCCTGATACACCGAACTTCTTGCACCGCCCCCCACACCACTCTGCCTTTCCGCCGCTGATTGATAGAGGATCGTGATGGAAGGAATAGCAAAGATAACGCTATTTACAAACGAGCAGCCGCTTTAAATTGCAGATAAACCCTCGATAAATAGCCCTTGCTCACATAGGGTGACCGCAATCGATTCCGCAGAGCTTCTGTGCACAGTCACGATACTACGCGTGAGAACTTAGTATTAAAAATTATCAGGATACGTGAGGAAGTTCACGGAAGCCTTTAATATATTTCAACGTTTTTTTATTAACTACTTTCTGAGAATATAATTTTAAAGGTGGATTTCATGATATTTTGGTAACACCACAGTGGAAAATTCCATATTCAGTCAGACAAGGGAAGATTTCTATGAATATGTGCCATACTGGTTAGGCTTGGTCAGAACATATAATTTTAATGACAGATTTGATGATGTTTTGTTACCACCACAGTGGAAAAATCCATATTTAGTCAGACAAAGGAAGATTCTTATGAACATGTGTCTTAATGATTAGGTTTGGTTAGGTCATATAATTTTAATGGCAGATTTGATGATGTATTGTTAACACCACAGTGGAAAATTCCGTGTCCAGTCAGACAAGGGAACATTTTTCTGAACATGTACCATAATGATTACGTCAGATTTGCTTGCATTCGACTGATTTAGCAAAGATGGTTTCGATTGATTCCGTTAGATTGTCCTCGGTTTGGTATGGTTGGTTTATTTAAGTTTGATGGGGTTAAATTTGGCTGGCTTCAACTACTTTAGTTAAATTACGTTGAGGTATGTTTTTGTTAGGCTTCAGTTGGTTTGATTACATTGTTTCTGTGCAAATAACTTGGCGTTGATAGGTTTGACAAAGTTGTGCTGGGTTAGACTATGCTAGTTTTGGTTGAGTAGGCTGTTTGATTAAATTTGCTTCGTTTCGATTAATTTAATTACATTGGGCTGGGTTGTAAAGAATACGTTCTTTATGAACATATGTACATTGAACGCACTAATACTAACCTATTTGTCCTTATTGGTTACTATCGCTCTGATGTGGATCGAGCCAAAATTGTTCGAAGGTGAATAGTCATTGGACAAAATTAAAATCGGTGGACAAAATTCGTAAATATTACTTTAACCTTCCTAAGGTTGAACTTCAAAAATGCTGTTTATTCTTATATTTTTACATAAATAATTCGTCCAGTTCCTGCTAAAGTACACATGTTGTCGGCGTTTCTTCGAACACCCTGTAGAGGACCAGACAGAGCAGGTTCGCCCATCTGTTCTCCCGCAAACCACCGAAACGTCGGACACCGAAAGACGCATTATTTGTAATGGATTTGTCTGTGCGGCTAATGTTCGTCGCTGAAAAAAACAAACAAACACAAGGTGAACGTTTCGCTATCGCAGGAACAATACATCTATTGTTCCCGTTACTCGATACATCCAACCGGTGAAACTCTCGAATTTTTTCGCGAAATATAATACCGCGTTTGACCCATTCCACTTGCCTTCACATACAAAAATGTATCAAAAAAAAAGTTTCTCCGTGTTCAATGAGATTAACTTCAATGTTCCCGATGTTGTTTCACCGGGATAAATATTTTCGTCGGAAAAGTAGGGGTTGAAGCGTACTCGATCGCTTTTAACTTTTTATTACTATTTATTATTATTACTAGTATTACTTTTGTTATTCACAGGAAGAGGCGCGAGAATAGAGTTCGAGGCAATAGGTCGAGAACACTTTGGCCAACTAGCCGACCGTATTTGTTAGTACAGTGCTCCACGGTTGGCTGTAAGAGCATTCGGGACCGAGAATTACCAGTCAACCGAAGTAGGGCAAGTTGTCATCGCCTTCTCGAGCACAATATTTACCAACGTAACTCGGGAAAGCTATGAAAACTTGCCTTACCTCGGTTGACTGGAAGTTCTCGGTTCCGAATGCTCTTCCAGCCAACCGTGGAACACTGTATTCCGTTTTCGGAATAAAATAAAATTAACATAGCTTCCGCTGAAAAGAAACAAACCTCCCCGAGAAACTTTGCCTACGGGCGATGGAAGATTTCGACGGATATGCTTATTTGTCCGCGGGTTCGCGCGCTGTTGGACGTTATCGAACGATTTCGCAAAACGACGACGTAGACGACGGGGGACGTGATAAAACTCGCGCAACGACAAACGAATCCAACGGAATTGCTACTTTAGCTACAGTTACGCCGGTCGCGATGAAAAAAGACGAGTACCGCAGCTACGAGGTTTCGCCGTTCCTTCGATATCGAGTTCGCACAACCTGCCAGATCGTAAATCCCTTGGAAAACAATTCTGCTGTGTTTTCAGTGATATGATAAAGCATTTCAGCCGAGAATATTAGCCCCCGGAATAGTGGCTGCGTACTGTGAAATTTGTAAATAAACTGGACGTCCATTCAAATGTACTTTGTTTCGACATGTAAATCGAGAACCGGATTGAAATTCATTTTGTTTCTGGAGGATTTTAATAACGTATTTAAACGTATCTATGTGATATGTAGATACATCGTATTTTCGCTATTAATAAAGAGACAGAATTTGTTTGTACGTTCGCAAAAATCTCAGAAACTACTAAACCGATTCTTATGAAATTTTCGCAATAGCTTCTTAACATTTTCCGAAGTGTCGTAGGCTATATTTTACCGTGAAATAAATAATATATCCAGAAAAAAATGTGGGACTACTTCTTGTCGGCGTGCCGGCAAGCCGTCTACGAGAGCATAGTTCACGCACAGCCGCTAGGTGGCGAAGCTCGGCGTCCGCGCGCTCGAAAGAGAATTCGCTCGGCTACAAAACCTAAGGAAAAATAAACAATATTTCGAATTCTATTCGCAGAAAAATTGCAGGAGAAGCCACATCCAGGGCATGCTACTTATGAGATAATAATAAAAGCAGTTTATTAATAATAATAAAGTGTTGTACAATTATTCTTTAGGTTATCTGGACGAAAGAAATGAGTCACTATGCTGGCGCATAACATTGCAGAAGATTCACTTGTAATGTAGTTCTTGAGTGCCGATCTGGAAGTGAACAGAGTATATCAGACGCTCCTATGATAAAATTATTATCGTACAGTTGTACTATTTCTAACACAGATTAGTGTGTTGCAGCCGCGTTTGAAAGTGTAGGTTGCACAGTCAAAAATATCACTTAAATTATGGTGAACTAGTTTCATTTAACTGTTAAAACTATCGAGAAGGTAGGTAGGAGTGTAGTAGGGTTTTAGGTGTATACAGTAGACCCTCGATAGTTGCAAGAAAACGGGATTGAGAATTCATGAAAGCATCGAAGTTCGTGTAACTGCCGAGCTAATGAATTATTTTCATCAAAAGTTTCATCACATAACATATCTCCAATGGGACTAATTGTAAGATGGTTGCTTCTCCTTTCAAGTGTTTGTTGATCTTCATTTGTCTGTACCATTCCTACTAATTTTTGGCAAAATGCAATGACCCATACTCGCTTACAAGTATCGAGGTTTCATCTAACGAGATTCTACTGTACATGTTGATGCTTCTGACGTATCTGGCGTGTCCCGCCGTTTCTGTAAAATTTCTTAGCCGACGTGGGTGGAGTTTTGGTATTACACATTATTTCTAATTAGTGATTTGCTGCAGAAATATGCTAATATTCATGCAACTGGAGTACATCGCGACGCTGTACCTGTGGTACCTCCTGGACGAACCTTCTTGGACTGCGAGGGTATGTCTTTTGTTCATCGCAGATCTGTGCAAGCTATCGTCAGAAATAATATTCTCGAATATTCACGGCATGTTCACCAGCTGTGCACCAAATGAATTTGACGGTTGTAAAATTAATGACTTGGATTGTCAACTGTAGGGTTTGAATATTTTATATGTGAAGAGCTGGAACAACGCGAATAAAAGGTATTCGGTGATAAAAGAGAAATAGTGGAGAACTAATATCGTGAACGACAGGTACGCTTCTCTCAGGCGTAGAACGGATAAATTCCTTGTATCAGTTTTCCAATAAATTGCATTGTTCGCGAGACAGCGTAGAAAAGGGACGATAATCCGAGTCGAAGACGATATCGTGTCGACCAATTACTGCGATTAACTTCGACCGATTGCTATCTGATTCGCTCCGATTAATATCGATGTCCGTAACGCATTCATTCGGAATTTCAGCTGGTGACGGAAATTGGCCGGCGTATCAGCGTCAATCATGTAATTGAAAGCTCGTACGGTGACCGTCTGTTCCCGTTCCGCTATTTTCATACACTGCCGTCCAGAAGTGTTAGGATACTTGCAATTTCTGTCAAATATGCGATATTATACTTAATTTGTATACTTTTGCTGTTTCATAAAACATTAAGCGCACCCTTAGCTTTAATAATTCGTTACATAAATGGGATAGCAGTTCAATAGTTTGAATCAATTAACACGTTAACTACTACTTAACACGGGGTCACCGGTGACCGGCGCATAAAATTTTATTTAACTAAATAATCCCTAATTGTATTACAATTTTAAATATAATTAATACTGTGATAAGTATAGGCGCTCAAGACTACACGACTGAATAGTCATATATTTTCATTCTTCGTGATTTGTGTTTGAAGTAGGATATTATAGTATGTCTGACCAGGCATGGGAGCTTCCACTGCGGCAGTCAATATGTTGAAGATGCAAACGAAGTCATTTTGTAGGATTCGAATGTGTCGGTATGGACACTTTTCAGTGATTAATTTTTTTAATACACTAGAACTGTAGAGTTCTGTCTCAATTTCTGTTTTTAGGCTTATATAAATATTTTACCTAACTATAAAAGGTCTAATAGCCAGAATGCCAAAATCTATGAAAGCAGTAATCATAGATCGGGAGGGGTATGTCAACAAAGATAGGATATGATTTCTAATTAATTTTTATAGTGAATATTGTGATGTAGTAATACACGTACAGGACCCTCGTAGTTTAAAATATAGTAGAGAACAGTGTGTATTCGAATCCTCCGACAATTTCATAACATTTTTACATTTATCTCAAACTTGATAAGTATCCTATTACTTGTGGACGGTAGTGTACGTCGCGTTCTATGACGTTTTAATGCTGCAATTACGATTCTTCTCGATGGACGAGCTCCATTGGTGATTCTGCGCGAAGAAAAAAAGAGATTCGGAAATTATCGTTTCATTTGCACCGGATTCTTCCACGGTTTATGATCATTGATTCGGGAAACGATTATTGCCGCTGCTAAAGCGTATCGATGCGTAACCGCAGCTTTTTTAGGAACTTCTAGAGATTTTCCATTAATTCTGGAAAATTAAGGCACGGTATATTACTTTTGTGGTCTATTTGATGGAAGGATTTGAAAATTATGAATAATAGAATCCACAGAGTAGGCCACTAACATTTTTGAATTCATCTGAATTAGTTGATTTAATTGAAACGATTTAATCAGATTATTTAATGTTGTTAATGAAGCAGAAAATTTAGAATTTTGATGAACACCATTGTTCAAGTAGTCTACCCTATTTTTACGACAGCGAACAGTACGTTCTAAAAAGTTTGTCACATTTTATTCATATTTTTTATTCCGGTCGTTGTGTAGTATATCAATTTTATTACACCATAACTTAAATAAGCACGACAGCTATAGCACATAAATAAATGTAACAAGTCCGTCGATGCTCAGCAAACTGCTGAATTGATCCATAACCTTTTCATGAACTAATATTTAACACGTTAAATGTCGCAGTGAAAATAGCCACACCTACTTGGACATATTATAACATTTTGTTTTTAATATAAATCATGAAGGCATACAAATGTTTAATTGTTCGACTGTATACTCATGTTTCCGTGTTTTTGTTGAAATTTTAGAGTGTATCGAACATTTTATGAGAATTATTAATTCTCTGGTCAGATGGTAAAATGTGATGTGTCCACATATGACATATGAGGTGTTGCCGTCTGACCACAGAATTACTATATTACAAATCATTTATAAATTAAGCGTGAACCATAAATTCATGGATTCATTATTTTACATTATATTATACATGTTAAGGGAAACATGCAGTCAATGATGCTTGTACCTCCTCATGACAGAATAATAAACTATGCTTTATTACAGCGTGTACCAATTTTAACTTCCTAGCAATTACTTTCTTAATTATATCTGTCCTGGTAACAAATTCTACATACACACTCTGTTTCAACACCTTTTCCTTATTTATCTATCGAATTAATCCCACAATTTTTCTATGTAATTTAAATGAACAAAATTAGGACGCTCATTTCCTGACTTTTCCTTCACTACTTTCCTATGCTTGTAAAGAACTTTCACACACTTTCACTATACGTTTAATGTTACTGGATTTTTGTTTCATATATTTCTTCCAAATATATTAATTAAAAGATTAATAAAATGACTATGATTAGAATACTATAAGAGAATACATGTTATTATTTAAGCCTGCATGATGAGTGGAGCTACGAACGACCCTGAAACATCTCTAATCCGACTAAATGCAATCGTTTGTACACGCCAGGACTCAACAAACAATTATGATTACTTCTCTACACGTTTACGCTCACTGCCATACATATAACTACGATTTCCATAAAAATAAAAAATATCCCAACGGTATCGTGCGGTATTACAGAAGCAATAAAACTAAAACAATAGAAATAACAACGAACAGGGGATCACTGTAACGAAGGAAACCCCGCAAAAGATTTATCGAACATCCAACCCCCTATCCGTTATCGAAAACATTTGATACGTCTCGCGAAATTCCAGCGCCAGAAAGAACGAGCTCGATTGTGTCCGGTAATAACAGGTCGATGGGCGGAAGCGGGATACAGCGATCGCGTTTCAGCTCGATACTAATTCCAATCTTATCGAGAAGGGTTATCGAGAGGGTCGAGCAGGTGAGCGAGAAATTTCGATTGGCGGCGGTAAATTGAGCGAGGGTGTGGACGGGCTCGGTGAAACGGCGAGCCGCGTTACATTTACGAATATTGCGAGTTGCCGCGCGTAATAGAGTCGCGGGCCGATTGTTCCCTACAGATTGCACGGCAGACAATGACGTTGTAACGTCGAACGAGGCGGCGAGATATGGTTAAGTATATTAGAGAAATTGCTCGAGAGACGACCGGGTCCATTTGTAAATGAGATTGAAGCACTGGTTGCAAAAGTGGCTGCGGTCGAAAAGCTGCTGCGCTGCAAATAGCAGGACCGCGCGAAATTGTAGAGAAAATATCGAGCGGGGGCGTAACGAAGGGAACGAAAGGGGATATGACGTAACCGGTAAAAATTGGATTTAAGGTTCGAGGGGCCGGCTCGCACGGAGGAAATATCGTCGCCGTTCTCATCGACAGTGATGAAGTGTGTATTAAGTCAGACCGCCGCTCCTCCTCGGTAAGCACCGCCGGCCGGGAACTCCTTGAAAGTTTTGAATTCTACCTGTGTGTGTCTGTTCCGCGTTATCGCGTATTACGCCGGCATTACTTCGAAAATATTCATTAGCGAGGGGCTCGCGAGCCCTCCACTCGTGGCTTCCGTAATTGCTACACTCTGCCGACAATTTCGATCCGACTTGTTTAGCTGTACACGTCAAACCGTCCGCAGCCATCTTTTCATTTTGATCTCGCAATTTTCGTAGCGCTCCAAACGAATTTGCGAAATACTTTGTTAGAATTTTTTGCCTGGGCCAGGGTCGTAACGCGTTGTATGTCACAGTAGAAACTGCCGTGTCGAGCCAGACACAATCAAATGTGATATGGTAAATATAAATTGCGATGGAGAAGAATATTTTATGGTTCGAACGTACAGTAATTACCTTATATGATTGTTACAACGTTAATGCTGTTTAACATTATGTAAGAGTGATTAATTATTTAACTAAATAAATGTCGAGGCTTTTTGTTCCCCTTTAACGCAAATGCACGGGAGTATTCGAACAGTAGTATATTCACAGCTGAAGTAAATATAAATCACATTGTGTAGTAAATATCTTTACAATGTACCGTGTATTGTGTAGCCTTTCATTTCGGATAACAATCCATTTCTGTGGCACGCACTCCAGATCAATTTGGAAACGTTTGTTACGGTGGAGATCCACGATGAGATATTTCATGAGATTTTCCTCTCAGAAACAAAAATCTATACTAGCAACAACTAAATGAGAAACTAAATTACCTCTCGTGAGAGGAAAATTTCATGAAATATCTCATGGTGAAACTTCGTCTTTATAATGACAGTACATAGAATTCGAATACTTCTGTGACTATTACTTTTTATTAGAATCAAAAGTGTAATTTAAATATGTGTCTTTCAATGTCGATCATATTTACATGTTTTATCTCTCAGTGTAGTCCATACATTGTGTCGTGTAACGATTCTTATTACATGCGTAATTTCTTTCTATTTTAGTCGTGAACATCCTGCTGTTCGTGTATGTGAACATAAACATACAAGAGGGGAAGTAGAAGCAGCGCAAAACAAAAGAATATGAATACTAAGGTTTAGAGTTTCACGTTGTCCAAGATTACTATTTAAAAATACACAGTCCCTAGAAGAATATTTTGTCATAACGTCGACATACCGTATAAAATTGTTTACTTCGCGGCTACCGTTCCGTATTCGATCCCCGGGTTTATAATGTCGCGCTGCAGGCCGCTAATTAGAGAATTCAGACGAATTAAAAGTTATGCGAATACAATACACGAGCGTGCATTGTTCCGTATAAGCAGCGGAGGGTCGCAGGATGTACGCGAGCGGGTGTTTTAGGGGTGTTTAGACACAACGCGCGCACCGAAACTCATTACACGTGTCCCAGAATGCGGCGTTCCGGTGAAATTTTTAATTAACGCAAAATAAATAAAACCCGTGATCCGGGGGTTCCGGTATGCGGTCCATTCTGTCCAACGTTAACGCGGAACGCGTTAACCGTAAAAAAGACTGGCCAGATATTTACGATCTCGCGGACGGGACACATATTTCTCTCCTTTTTCCCCCCCGGCTTCTTCGAGCAATTTACAAAACTCGTGTAACAGCTGGCAGGAATTTTCAACCGTGGTCGGTTTGCTAATTATTAATTCGGATAATTAGAATGGCATTCGTTTAAAAGCGTTCTCGGGCGCGACGGAAAAATGAGTACCGTACTTAATGATGATTCATAGAACAAAGGGATGAAAATTCTGTAGTACTTCGAACGATTTCGGAATTTAATCGCGTTGTAAATATTCCGAATCTCTGAGAGGTCTGTTCACGCGTTTGGAATGAATTCAAATGGAACGTTCGATGCTCGTGCACGGAGGACGATAATATACAGTGGCCAGAATGTCGACTATACGAGCGTTTTTAAAGTGAGCGATTCAGAGATAGATTGGTCAATTATTTGGCTACGATGACACTGTTCTGGTACGACCGCATGCCAATATTATTGCAACTTCGTTTTATTGAGTCTGGAAAAAACGATGAGTCGTAACTCAAATAATACTCGCGTACTGACTCGTCAATATCTTTGTTACGATTCATTCTAGTTTGTGGTTAGAACAAAACTGATATAGCATTTTAATATCTTCCACTTTTTACTACCTATGGACACTTTTTCAAAGTATGCTGGTAGCTATTTGGAATCAGATGTATCCAGTTTTCATTTGGAATTTTCGAGAGCAGAACATAGCAAGCAGATCCAATTAGAATAGAAAACAAAATTCGATGTCATACAAATGAATATAGCCTGCATATACAACCTACTTCAGCAGAAAAATTTTATTAGTTTTTTTGGTCTGAGCCTGGATGCCTTAACGCACTGTACACCACAGTAGAAACTGATGCACATAGTCAGACAACTTACAATATAATGTGGTAAGTGTAATTCGTGAAGTAGAAGAATATCGTATCGTTTGACCATACAGTGGTTATGTTGCATTATTGTTGTAATGTCAATGCTGTTTAACGTTCAATAAGAATTACTAATTATTTAACTAAACAAAAATTGTGGCGCCGATCACCCGTCACAGCCACAGCATTCAACGTGTTAAGCACGTGAATATTAAATTAGTGTGTCAGCAGAAGTGACAGTAAAGCACTTGCAAATATCGAAAAGTGAATTTCTGAAAGTATCTTAGATGAACCCTTTTCATAATAACCGATTCAAAAAGTTCGACATCATTCAAATATTTACAGACAGCATGTACCATCGATTTTAGGAGCCATATCCTAAGCGTATAAAGGAATTTAATAATTCCCGAAACAGAACCGAGCTTCCTATTCTCTTCTTTCATGGTTGCTCGGAGGAAAGTCCTGCGCTTGAAAGAAACATCGAGAATTGAGATTTCGAGCCGAAATATCGATTCGAGGTACGTGTACGCGTTTAGGTGGGCGGTCGGGCGGGATCAGGTTGATCGGTCGAACTGCGGGAGTATCATCGTCTGGGACAGAGCATTAAAGGCCGAACGGTGGTCGAATTCGGGCGGAAGCAGCAGCTGCAGATGTAGATAGCCACGGTGAGAAGACCACCTCTGGACGAGACTTTCGAACAGCGAGAACATTAATCGGCCAGCTAAGTACGAAAGTCAGCCGCAAGTATTTGACCAAAGTCCTCGAAATGCTTCCGTTTCGATTCGATCGAAATTACTTCCGCGGCACGTGCGCATATTGACCGGGTCAACTCTCCAGAGAATGTTTGACCGCGATATTTGTCGTGCGAGCAACAGCAAAGTACTCCTCTCCGAATACACCGACACTTTAAGGCTCAGCCGTCCCCCGTGTCCATTCGACACAGTCTTCTCACAAAAATGCGATAAATGTAAAAAAAGCAGTGTGCCTTGCACATCGCTTTACTATTTGTGAACGATGCGAATAGTCTTATGCTTGCATGCACAGACACTTCATTTTTTTTTATTTCCAATAGAAGAATTTGCAAATTTAACTATTTATCTTTTCAGTGCATTGAGTTTTTATCATTGTACCAATTTGGCAACAAGCGACGAATTAAGTTGGGAAAATGAAGGATGAATGAGGGTAAACGATCATGTTTGTTCAAGATACTGTAAAATGGGGGAACTTCGAATGAACACGTGTTTCGATTAGAAATAACATCGAGGGGAAAATTTTCTGGGTGATTGGGATGTATAATTTGCCATATTTAATTTTCTACATTTTCGGGTACATTGAATTCTTGAGAATGTACCCCTTAAGGATTTTTGAAATTTGAAAAACTGGTGCCGCTATTAGCGTTTAACAGAACAAAAGCCTATACACGCGACACCCCTTTTGTCGTGCAAGAGTTACATACGGTGCATCTGACATGAAAAGAATACGGTATTTTGCCACGTGGAAAAAATTGCACGCATAGCTCAAAGTACAAATAATAAACGTTAGAATGTTCATTTCTGTAGTCTTTTACTTTTCTTTCAAAAAACTCCCAAACAACAGCTATTTTTCGGCCGTCTAAAAGCGAAGGGTCCCATAAATGTTTTGTTAAAAAGAAACGACCAGCACTGATGAATCAAAAATCGTCATCCTGCAAAGCGACAGTGCTGGATCAAATGTTACGAAAGTGGCATCTCAATAACAACGAAATTCATCGAATTTTCTGAGCGTGATATTGAACAATTGGTAAAACGATTGAAGTAGGTTGTGCAACACAGAAACGTGTGCGTGTAAATTAGTTTCCCTGATGAAATTTACCGAAATATCCGCAGACTTTTCAAATGGCCTGATAGAATGCTCCTAATAATTTTCGAAAGCGTGTGTTAATTTTATTGAATCGTTTCGGGGTAGCAATAATAAAAGTTTTCCGCTGCACAGCGAAACGAATGAGTAACGACGAACTGTGCAACGAAACAACCGTTGCACGTTTAAATTTCCCACTTTTCGACAACGTGGCCGAAATTCGATGGCGGTGTAATGAAAACTCGTTGTCCCGCCATCGTGTTAATAGAAAATGCGATACAGCGCGATAAATGCGCGAATCGTTAGGCAATATTATGTTTCACGGCGTAATGCAGTTATAACGGGATTTAACGTTTCTAAAATGTTCTCGGGGATGTCACGAGATAATTCCATGCATCACGGACATCTGCGTGAATCAGAGCACCGATGTTCAACCGCGATAGCGTACCTGCAACGAAATTTATTCCGAGACGTGACAACGAAGCAATAAATATCACGATGACTCGAGAAACTAGGAGAAAAGTCTTCCGAGAGACACGTAACATTTCTGTGCGTGAAAGCGTTTCGAAATTTTCAGCCATCTCTACTGTCAGTTACACAAAATTAATATCTGATCGTCAGACTGCAGACGTTTGTGTACTTTAACCCTAAGGCGCGTAAGGTTGTAGAAGGTTCCATTTATTTATGTAGTAAGGTAATATAAAACATCTAGGTACTTCTTATTGCAAAAATAAAATATGAAAAATATGAAAAGTAACGTTAAAACAAAAAGACATTTAACTTAAGAATACCTGTCGTACAGAGCTTCTACGTAAATTCCTCTTTAAAAAAGGTACCTTTTTGAATTCTGTGGATATTTTCTGACCCTCCCTTAAGCGTCCTAGGATTAATACACCCAAGTGCCCAAATACCCTCATTTTAAAAAATGTCTAATATAAAAGCTGCAATTTAAAATCTTTTGAAGACAAAGAAATAGTAATTGAAGCTTCGCTTGTTTGTGTGCAATGAAACATGGCAATGTTAAAGAATAAAATGTATATTTGCATTAACATCTGTTGTTTAGATGTCATGTTTCTTTTGACCACGTGGAGTGTCACAGTGAAAACAGCCTTGCCTGGTCAAACACATTATAATATCCCGTTTCAAGTGCAAATTAGAAAGAAGAAAATATTTTGCTACCTGATCATGCAGTCGTTACCTGATATTATTCTAACGATATGAACTCTAATAAAAATTGTGTAGAACTTCGAAGTAGTTTAAGGAAATATAATTTTAGGCGTCAGTCATCGGTGACTGCCACGGCATTTAATGTATTGAAACAAAAAAAAACAGTGTTATCTTGAAATCTTAACAAATATACGATTTCAAGAAAATTAATTGCAATTATAGAATATAATTCCATAAAACAGAACATCCTGAAATATTTTTGTGCAATATCAAAATTAAAGTTGTTTATGTTGTCATGATATAATGATTCAAGTTTACTCAAGACAAAACAAATGTTTAACAGTAGGTGACACATTATATTTTCAGTTGATGATCAGATTTAATTTTTTTTCCGCCAGAAAATCACCTTTGATCTCGAGAAACGACGGAGAAAGTCTTCCAAGCAACGCGACAGATTTCTCTGTATGTGCGCCCGCGGAAGTTTCTCGAAAAATCGTGCTGTCGACGTGAAAACGCGGAACGATCTCGTTTGTCGGGAATCGAGCAACAAAGCATTTAAAGGAAATCCATGTACCTAGCGACGGGAGAGACTCGAGACGATTTAATTCGTCGGATTCGGGACACCGGTACGAGAATTAGTCGCAATCCCGAACGGTTAGCTCTGTTCACGTCTTCGTTTCGCCCCGTGCTCGAAGGCGAAGCCGTAAGAATCGAATGTTTATTGCGAAGCTTCCTGCCGTTCAATTCCGTTTGGCCTCGAGGTAATTAAGCTGAGGTCGTTTCTTAATAATCACTCGGACCGTTGTTCGATATCGCTGAGCTTTCTTAAAACTTCCGTGGAAAGTCCGACATCGACCCAGAAACTCCGAAACTTTCCAGGACCAACCGTGGACGCGATCTGATCGACCCGATGCTCGACATTTTCCTTTATTATTAGTATAATTCTGATGCCTGATTGCATCTGACAGCGGCGTTAATTTATACAACTAATGTATGTGATAAATTTTTTCAATAGAATATATTCCATGGCTAAAAATTAGAGGGAAATGTTATATGAACGCACGTCGAAAAATGCTTCGTCAGAATGTTATAATAAAGGCATTACAATATTGCTTGTTCATCACGTTTCAAATTTAACACCGATGTAATATTGAATTTATTGGGTGCCAAATTTTCTCGCAATTTCGTTGAATTTTAGTAACTGCTACATGAATTTTTTTTTAATTTACTGTATGCACTTTCACACTGTGAATTTCTTGTTTACACTCCTCAGAGATAAAAAGGTGTAACATGTAATAAGCTAGAAAGTCACAAAATTTATTCTCATTTAATTAATTCTTTCTTTTACAATAAGACTGCATTACACCTTCCACTTATATGTATATCATATGATTAAACTGACTATACATTAAAATGGTGGAATATAACTAAAATTTGCTATAATTTAAATTAATTAACGGTAACAAAACGTAGATACAAGCATACTAACAGTATAATTATTTCTATAAATTTAAAGCTTCGAAATACTTTCACGAGAGATTATATACATTTCTTATTTGAATTTTGATTACTGCATCAATAACCCTTCTCTGAACGGACAGAAAATTTTCTCTGATCTCACTCGCGAACCTTCTCGAGCTTGAAATGGATCGGTAAAAATAGTGCATCCATAATGACCAATTATTGAAATCATATCCCCGTACCTCCGTGTAACGAATCCCCCGGTAGTATTAATATGCATTTTATGCTCGCGTGATCAGCTCATTCTCGGTGAGATATTAATTATCTCCCGTGCGATTTTCATATATTCCGCGTGCACAGCGCGCAACGACGCCCTGCCTTTTACGTCCAACGATGAAATCGAATCTCGTTCAGAAGTTTATTTAAACAAAAATCCTCGATGGTTCGGTGGGCCCGTCGAAAATAGAAATAAGCCGCGGAATAATATCGAGGATGATAAGACAGACGCGAGATGGTAACCGCATAACTAATTAAGGGTCGCCGCTGCACACTTTTTTGGTCGGCGCGCCTCCTCTTTTTAGCAGTAATAAACATTCATTTCACCGTACCGCAGGGAAGTCACAAGTTAATTAACTCTTTACCCTTGTTTCGACCCTTCTGCCTCTTTGTTCGTATTTCTGTGAGCACGTTCCTTTTATACGTTCAGCCATCAACCGCTCCGGATGAAAGTACCCCCGAATTTATGACGCGATGAGCCCTTTTCGACGATTCGAACGATTCTCCACGCAAATCCAACGATAAGAACCGTAGAAATATAAAATATTCACCGTACTGAGGTGTTCAGGTCAATAACAGAAACTGGGTTTAAGATACGTATGTACGTGACTTTCGCTATTTTTGAGACTCTAAAGAATAGTGACACATACCTTGTGAGACTTACAATTAGTTGCCTGGGAGACGCCAGACTTTGACGCGCTAGTTAGGCAGACTGTTCCCAAATTGAAAATATGCAAAAGAATTTAAATTGTCGGTACGTTACATCCTCACCCTGGTACGCTGTCTTTCAAAGAACATTTTGGAGGGAGCGTACGTTAGTTACTTAACCCTTAACTACAAACACATTTTTAATTTCTTTGTAATTTTAAATATCTTCTTTACGTTACTGTGAAACATTTTCAAATAAAAATTTGTAATACATGGTATGTCTCATTTCTATATAACAAGTACTGTCATACTAATTTTATAAATATTTAATAACAATATGTTTTAGTTGGAGTCTTACAGACTCCAGGTCCGTATTAGTATCCAAAAACTGGGTGTCAGTAGTTTAGGGTTAAGTACAGTAGAATTAGAACGTTTCTTAGGACCGCTTTTGAACTCATTAGAACTGGCAAGAATTAGTTTGGAACCAGTTAGAATAAGATTGAACTTTTGGAGCTACTAAAAGAATTCTACTAAGAACCCAGAATCTGAATTTATTTACTGATTGGATTTGAACATTGGTCCACATAGACGTATAGTTTGTTATGACTGAATAAAGTATATACGTGTGTAACAAGCAGCAGAATGATTGTCTACGAACTGTAACAGAGGAGACACGCGAAGCCGCTGAAGATGCCTCTGATGTTTCGTCGAGAATCTCGATACGCAGAGTCGTAAGGGACGTCGGGGAGTCGACCGTAAATACGTAGAAAGAAGCACGCCGAGACGTTGTACAATAGGAGACGCGAGGTTCGAGCAATAAAACCTGGACAGGGGGAGGGGGTAGAGAAGTGGAGGCAAGAGAATGAATCTCGCGGAATAATATTTCTTAGAGGAGCGGAGAAGGACTGATATCCTGATCTAAACGTAACTATCCCCCGAGGGAAGCGAGAAATGAAATTCCAGCTATCTCGGTACGTGGTCAAAAATAAAGTGAGCCTCTTTACTCGGCTGGCCACGTGTAATAGGGTGGAAGGGGGCGGAGAACTTTCGCGGAATACCGAGCAGAGACTCAGCCACCCCCTCTCTCCTCCCTCCTCTCTCCTGTCTCTCTGTCTCATCCCTCTCCGTCTCTTCTCTCCGCTACAACCCCGTGCACCTGTATATGTATACGGGTTGATCCGAGAGGGCAGCGAAATTCCACGGATTCCTCTCGTCTTGGTACACCGAAATGCTACCAAACCGAGACGCTCGCCCTGTTTTACAGAAATTCTGCAAACACGCTTACCGTTTTCTAACGACTCGAACACGCCGCACAGCCCAAATATTTACCCCGTTCGTCCGACTTCCTGATTCGTCGGACTTTCAACGATACCGGCTTGCGAATTCGCGAAGTTCGTTAGGGAGAACGTCGGTCGGACATTGTTCGGGGAACAGATGATTGTGCCACAGGATTTTATTGCCTCGCGAAATTTAACGTCGCGCCTTTGGCCATGTAATTTGGCACGGAGTCGGGCGTTATCGGAGCATATAGCATTCAATTAATTCGTTCCGGGGTTTTTCTATTATTTCGGAGACGTTGGGTTGGTTATTCTTCTCTTGGATCCAGCATAATAATTTTATCGAAGTTGTTCGGGTTTCATTTATCGCACTAGTGTGAAATAGTTCGAGAAAGACGAATATTTTGAATTATTTATTTACTTATTTAGTTGATTGGCGAATCATTTGCGTACATTAATACACGGAATGAAATTAGTTTTAAGGGATTTATGCGAAGAATATTTCTGAATAATTAATAATAATATATCTTCAGGTTAAGAGTATGAAGAATATAATAAAATAGAAAACTTGAACTGAATATCAAGAAAGCAAAGAAAGGGATATGAAAATAAGAAATTATTGGTTCCATAAAAAATGAATTACTTTAGATGAATAGTTATTTGTTGCTCTGAAGTAAAATGTTAGACTTAACATGTTCTGTGCCTTAGTAGAAATTCCAACAATTATTCGGACACACGAAAACAGCTCCTTACAAACATGTATCATATTTAATAACACACTTACTAATTTTATATTATAATTGCTACTTCCTCTTTTTATTACTGCACAGTACTATATCAATTTTAAATTCCTATATTCTATCTATTCACCCAGTTTACTGTATTCAGTAGATTAGGTTTCAATACAGCAAGTTACTGCATCTTGCAGTTACATTTTGTTGATTTTATTTAATCTTAATTATTTAATTAGCGATAATAATGATAATAATATTAAAACGTCAATGTCACTCAAAAGTTCATAAGGGATGTTTGGTGAACTTAAAATTGATGCATTGGTGACTTACCAGACACGTGTTGAAGAACAAACTTTAAACAATTATTGAAATCTGTAGTTCAACGTTGTTCTTAAAATTAAAGTTACCAGTCTATTGTACATTGTTTATGTTTATATTTCAAACATAACCTGTACCACCCCTTCAGAGGTCCCTGGAATCTCACAAGAGCAAAAAGACGATGGTGGTTCTCTGTAGAACCCGTCAACATGATATGTTCTTGAAATTTTTAATATCGCCGCTTGTTGTCGAGACTTTTGACAAATTATCGAAAGTTGTTCAAGGATCAGGACGAGACCACCCTGTATATTCTCGTGAACTGAAGTCTCGGACATTCAACCAGACACCGTGAAGTGGACGGTCGAGGCTGAAATGAAAAAAGTTTCGCTGCGCGTGGCCGGCTAAAAAACGAAGAAAAGGGCCTAATCAAAATCTAGTCGCGTGGAAAGAATTTTTCGAGATACATGATGAAACATATCATGGAAAATGTACCTAATAACAAGTATTATAGAAGAATTCGTCTGAAATAATACATTGAGAGGTCTCAGAAAATGTGTCTTTTTTTATAATTCTACTTTCTCCTTTCCATTTCACAAGGAACAAATTATTTCACATGAACCACTTATTTATATCTCGGAAATAAAAATTCATCCTTCCTTAAAATTCCAGTGGAAAGATCCGTAACTAGTCAAACACGCGAAAATAGCTTTTTATCGTAAGAATCAGTAATTGTATACACTTGCTAATCAACGAATGCACTGACTAATCTAATTTAATAAAAGTGTATGTCTATCTCAACGTTAAAAAAAAATACTAAATATTTTGCAATGTAAAAATGTGGTCGTGGGCCAGGTTTAAATATTTTGAAAAATTTATAACTATATTTTTTAACCAACCTAACCCAAATCAGAACAATTAACCAGTTGGAGTAATAAGTGAGTAATCAAGTGCACACATTTGGTAGTAAAAGTATCAGTTTCAGTGAACCAGAAGTAAACAATCAAAATCTGCCGATACGTCCTGCAAGTAAAAGAAAAAATTGTTACATGGATATAAGTCCAAAAACACTTTATAAAACACTTATAACGGAGGTAAATTCAATGGTAATACATACTACGATATAACAATAACATTTAACTCGTTTCTCTGGACTGTATTTATTACTTGATATCGTAACATCTCTTACCCTATGTTAATATCAAACTACGATATACAGTACAATTTCTTATCAAAATACCAAGGGTAGTCTAGAACGAAGAATATGCAGATACGATTTTCGTTTGTAATTCTGCAATAGAAGTGTTTAACGTTCCAGAAGAAAATACCAACTCCATAATAGACGAATGTTCTATTTTACTATCTTCACCGGACTGCTTATACTATTAAAAATCATAAAGTTCGACAAGTAAAATTAATCCAGCCTTAAAAAGGATTTTCCAAAAATATCTTCCTATCGTTACAACTTTTTCAAAAAGCGCTCACAGAGAGTCACACATCACATTGTCCTTATTTCTACTCACAGAAAACACTGCGTCAAAACCACATGGTTCAATTCTGAACTCTCCTGCACATAAGCTCACCGACTTGACGCTTTTACTATAATAGACATGTATATTGTCAATGATAGTTACCTATTCGACAACAAATACCCATTTTCAAAGAGAATCGCAGAGGATATCACGGAAGGTCGATGCGGTGGAACGTATCCGGACGAAACGTGATCGAAAATCATAATGGGACGGCTGATTTAAGTGTCGGTGCGCAGAGGCGGGGACACGGCTCCGTCCGAGTGAAAGAAGGAGAAAAAAGAAATGTCGGGAGCGTGATTGCGAGAAGGAAGGAACGAAATAGAAGGGTCGAAGCCAGGTTCGTAGGTGCAAAATGGATAGTGGTTGCCTGCCTTAGCATTAATGTCGGGATTAGGTCGAAGCCGTTAGTCCTGCGATGCCTTCGATGCGCCGCAGAACTCTGCAACCCTCTATTCTGGCTGGAATACCCGTGGAACTATCAGCCAACCTCTCTCCTCTCTCTGTCTCTCTGTCTCCCCCTCGTTCCTCCTATAACCCTTACCACCGTTTCCAGCGAGCTTCAGCACTGGCTTCCAGCCACTCTTTAAACAGTCTAGCAGGAAGCAGAGGTGGGTGACGAGGAAACGGAGGGGATAGAACCCTCTAATGGGATATCGATATATTCATGGAGGTTCATCTCCAGCAGTCTCCTTTTCCCACCTCGAGAGAGCATCTTACCCTTGGATGCACCTCCTGATGCATGCGGAGGTAAGATAGGCTGCCAGGCTAATTGTTTTCAACCCTCTCCGCATCCTCTCTCTGTCTCTCTGCCACCCTGCGAGGCTTCTTCCAGATTCAAGATTCTCTTGTTCGTTGGCTCTCTCCTCGTCTTCCACACTTTTCCAGGCTCCTTCGACGGCTTCTTTTTGTCTTTGTACTTCGGGAAGAAAGAGAGTCAATGTCAGCTGAAAGGATCATCGGTCGTTGAACCCTTTCCGCGTCCTCTTTCGTTTGCAATGCAATAAGCGACCCTTCGCCGCATACTTTCGACCCCAACGTCGCGCAATTAACGTCTCGAGAAAGTTCGATTGTTTACGAAGCTGCGCCCTTCAGTGTATTAACGTCGGCGTCGTCTTCTTTTTTATATGTCGTTGCCGTTGCACCTACTCGAAGGCTCGTTTTCGAGTACGAAAATGCTAGAGTACTGTACCGATTACAGGCTGTTTGGGTACGTCGCTCGCGAGGTACTTTGATCGATTCGTTGAGTTCGTTTCCAAGGGACACGTGATGTGATTCGTTCTAACGTTTCGAGACGGAGAGACAGTGAGAGAGAGAGAGAGAGTGAGAGAGAGAGAGAGAGAGATAGAGAGGAGAGAGTATATACTTCGCTGGCTCACGATCCTGTTGAACTTCCATGCTAGATCAACAGTTTGGGCAGCGGAAAGGGACGGGAAGCCGGTTGTGTGCTCGCTTCTCCTTATATACGAACGCGTAGACACATGTACCGTGCAAACACTGTATATCAGACCGAAGACGCGAGATGTTTACCTTTACTCCAATTATTTTCAACAAGCTATTCCTTGCATCTGAAATTCCTATGCTGGCCGGAAATGCATATACATTAATGCGCGCGTGGCAGGACGCGAGTAAATCCGACTGGCAAATCGGCTACGGTGGTATTCAACTTCCTTTATAAGTGACGTAGCGCAATTTGTCTTTTTGTAGAAGTTGTCTCAAATTTAACTACGTATTGTAATGAAAGTGAGTGAATTTTTAAAAAATTACTTCAGTATATTATGACTACTTTATATTTATGCAAAAAGAAATGTATTTAACAGAAATCGGTGATACTTTTATGTTACAAAATTATTTAACACTGAACATATGTTCCGTGCGGGTCTCTGCAAATTTCAAATCGATTACTTCGACTTCTTCGGTCAAAAAGTTAAACTTTGTTCAAGTTGTCGAATATCTTAAAGAAGCCTTATCTCTTCAAGATGATTTATCTAGACTTTAATCTTGATGCAGTAATCAAGATTTTTCATCTAATATAGTAAAATGCAAATTAATGTGATATTATGGATGTAAAGGTATACCAGAATACTATGAAAATCTCACTGGCAGCATTCTGATTACTATATCCAGTACTGAAAATCTGGGTATCCTTGTCAGAGCATATTAAATTAATTAGTTTTACAGCTTATAAAGTCCTTGAACTCCTCAATAGCATGATCTTCACTCGGAGACAACTTTTCTATACACTATAGAATTATGCATCTCATACTTTAGTTAATAACTGTTCATATAATAACGAAATTTGTTTAGTGTTTTGAATCCTTTCGATATTTTACAAAATCAGAAATTGGAACTGTAGAAAACGTTATATTTTCTAATGTTCGCTCAAGATTGAAATTTTATTTACAATTATTTTCTTCTAATTTACTTCCTTCCTTTCCGAATAATTCCTATCGTAAAAACACTCTTTCTCATGAAACTGTGGTTGCAGGAATATACAAAACTTCCTTGTCCAATATTAAACAAATACTTTGTAGTTGTCTTCTGCCTTACATCGTGTTCGAGTCTGTCAAGATTTAAAAAAATTATTAAAATCATACCAGACTTTCTATATTCGAGACAGGACTCTGATTAACTTGATCACAAAATTGCAATGAAATTCCTCGAATGTTTATCACTAATAGAAGCCACGCTATTCTATTCGCCATTCCCACGACGCGCTCGAAGTTAACAAAACATTCCCCAATGATTAAAAATGCGTACCGAAATTTTAAATTGTTCCGGCTCGTGAGGCAAATATTTGCGTCCAGTTCGGTAGTTTCGAAAAATCTCGTGGGGACCTGCGGTGGAGTGACCAATCGTTTTCCACTTAGAAGGATACATCGAAGCCAATTAGCGGGTACACAGACGAAATCATTAGTCTAGCGTAGTGTACACACGCGGCGAATTATCTTTGAACGGCACTGCCGAAAAGTGCTCCAAGGGGTGGCCTATACGTTGAAGGCAGTTAGCAGCCAGGGGATTGGTAGCCTCCGGCTGTTTAACTCACTCGCTCACTATAGAATTCTGTGGGTACAACCACCATTACTATCGCCATTACCACTGCCAGACCAGCACAGCTACACCCTCTCGTACAACGTCGTTGAGATACATACGTATGCACATATACACGCACATATATATATATTCAACAGCAGCGACAACCTATGGCACCTATACCAACGGCATCTCGAGGCTAGCTCCGACCGTTGTAGGAAACGCGTTTAGTTGAATTTATGGGACTTTTGAACGGCTCCACTCCATTATTCCCGCAGTATTATTCCGGAGATACAGTGAATCCATACGACGGCCAGAGAACAGAAAAAAGTCACGATCAACCAGTTTTTGTTCCAGAACCCAGGATATCAGTCTGGCCAATGAATTTTCTGGATTTACATACGTTTGAGGTTTAACGAGACTTCTGCGTAACTATGTCCTTGGACGTCGAATTATGGATGTCGGGGGATATTAAGAATGATATGGGACGAAGAGGAGAGGTGTTATTATACTTTCAAGATTGTGGCAAAGGTAGCCACAAACAAGGAAGTAGTTTATGTGTGTAGTTTGTTGTGAGGTTGTCTCTTGTATACGTGTCTGATCTGTTTGTAGTTGAGCTTATTTGTACAGAGTGCCTCACTTATCACGAATACGTTGAATATCTCCATTATCTTTAAGATTCCAAAAATGTCTTCTTGTTTTAGAGTACCTATAAGGCAACCTTGTTATAGGGTATTGACTTCGGCTTGGCGTCAGCAGTAACGCCGTATTGAAAAATACAGAATGCCGTTTGAAAGAACATCGATAATGTTTAAGTCCTGGAATATATGATTCCGAAAGAAATCATGACAGTAGGATCGAACAGCTCGTTCAGGAGTAATATGGTTCTATCATTAAAAGCAACGAAGAGATTCAAGGTGGTCAAGTTGCACGAGACACCCTCTATATAAAATTAGCTCAAAAAGACGCAGTGAGCGAGTCAACGACAATTCTGCTCCCTGACTTTACTAACGGCACTACCTCGACATGGGAGTTTATGACACATCCATCCCTATTCAAGATGAAGAAGCGAAACGCTAGACCGGATCAGGTCGCTGAAAATATCAAAATCATCCTAAGAATAGAACTTAAACCAGTACTTTGCATTCTGCAGTATGAAAAGGCCATTGATCGATCCAAAACTGTTGGTTTAATCGATCGTTGGCTGCCCGGTAGTTACTGAAAAATTAAGCAAAAGCCAGCTGATGCGTCCGCGCGGGGTCGATAGCTTATTTCTAGTCCCCGGGGAAGTGTTTCTTCAGCAAATAGAGTAGCTAGACTGGTTGCTCTAGCCGGTACCAGACATTCAGCGAGGAAAGAATAGCTAGAAGAGGTCGTGGCCCATGGCCATATGGAGCGAGACGTTTCTCGAAACGCCCCAAACCCTCGCGTCGTATCTGTCTCGTCGAAGACCTAACGGGGAGAAAGAGAGGCTGAATGTACGAGGGCTCGTGGATTCGTAGGGCGGCCGAAAACGCCCAGCCAATAAGCTTAAGCCCACCTCCTCGTAAAACGTAATTTTATTCTTATTTTATCATTGTCTATGCCGTGTGCGCGCGCGCCACCGTTCTTACGCGGAATCTACTTCGGTCTCGTGGAAATTCTGCCGGGAAATTTTAAGAGATCTTCCTACTCTATCGTTAAGGGAGACCCGTGTACCATAAAAGGGGCTTCCACTGAAAAAAAAAACGATTTCTCTTACTCCTTCGTTACCGAAGGATACAGGCGGACGGATTTCGAGGATATTTATTAGTTTGCATAATGGCTGATCCTTATTGTGCCCGTTGTTACGACACGCGTCACGCTGCACGCAACATGCCAAAGAGTATAATGAGATTTTCCTCTGTGTATCTCGTGAACAGAACTTCAAATAATAGAATGGTATTGTTGAGATACGAAGATTGGGCGTCTCAGGGTCACTTCTCCTTCTTAAAACATTTTGTGCAGCATACTTCACTATATGTATAAAGATTTGGCACTTACAAGAGAGTTATACAATTAGTTATGATGAGCAATTGTATTCAGGATTGAGATTTTACTGCTGAACTGGAGACTGAAGATATTGGCGAAAGTATCATAACGGTGTCTAATATAACTAATTTCCCTAATTTCGTGTTAAGTGATAACGTAGAATAAATATATTTTTACCTGACCCACGCGAAATGTGATAATTTTGTCGAGTGTTGTCCACTTTGCGTTGTTATATACGATTTTTCACAATTATTCTAATGTTCAGAATAATAAAGCTTTAAGGTCACTTCCTTCCCTTAAGTTTGTAGAGTAGTCTTTAATTTTCGTTCTAATTTACGTTTACATTATTTGTTACATTCGCTTCAATTTTCAAAATGGTAGGACCCGTAAAATAGGTCTTCGCATGTGTTGCATTTTAGTATGATTAAGTATTTGAGGAGTGACCTTGAAGCGCTTAGCTTCGACCTCTGTACTATACTATCGCTGGAGTGCACAGATGAAATATTATTCATCATATATGGAACAGACTGCGGACTTTCATGCACTTTAGCATATCCGAGTAAGTAAAAAGGACTCAGTTTGAAAAGTTAACGAAATAAAAAAAATAATCATGAACTTTTAAAAAGACAAGACCATCTTTTTTCAAGATCTCGCTTTTTTATGTACACTGAATTAGAATAATATTTCAGAATAAAAGTATATATTTGCACAAACATCCGCAGTCTAACGATGAGTTTCACGATGGAAGGGCCGTCGTCAAGTTTCAGTTTAAATTAGAAAAATGTGCGAGAGGTTTAAGGACTTAAAAAGAATTTATAAAAATACATCTTTAAGTCGTGTCCAAATTTTTCCCTAGTTTGCACGTTCCAAGCGTTTTTATTATTATTCAGCACATTATATGCATAGAAGAATCTTTACCACAGAGAGCCACAATTAAATGTTTCGTTGAATATTTGATAGGAGAGGACGAGACCGATAGGAATGAAGGATCGACAAGGGAGAAGAGAATACGTCCTAGAGTCCCAAAAGGGTATTGCACGCATCGAAAGATCGCCGGTCGGCAAGTTCATTTTCAGAAAATAACTTTTTACGAGCGATCTGATAAGTTTTCTTACTCCATGGATGGCCGCGGGAGAGATCCTGCGGATACGATAAGTTTCTACCGGCGACGCTCGATGAAAGCGGCAGAGGACGGAGGTCGTCCTTTATCATAAGGGCGATACCTCCCTTCGAACGGATATTACGTCGTTCCGGATGTTCGTGCGGATTTTTGTTAAACGCAAAGGAAACTCCACCGCGTAATTTCACGAGTTTCCGATTTCTTTTCTCCCGACGATCTCTGATTTCGTGTCGAATCTTTTGTAATTGATTTTGGGTCCACCGGATAATTCTATCCGCTCGTTAATTTTGAAGTTAATTTCGATTTAGATTATTCATTGTATTACCTGAGTGAACAATTTAACACGTTGAGCGCGACGTGTACCACCGGTGACCCACGTACCAATTTTAATTTCGTCAAATAACTTATTACACCAACGAAATTTTGAGCTACATCTATGTTGCAATGATAGTACAGAATAAGAATTGTCTTAACAAATAAATAAATATTTGTATATTTAACGATACATGTTAATAAGAAGGTATTTTGACGTGTCTGACTAGTTGCAGGATTTTCCACTGCGGAGCTAAACGTGTTAAATAATATATCACAGGTGGACGAATTGTGAAAATTACAGCAGGTCTTGATAAGAAGAATTGAATAGAAACACGACTGATTCTACTGAAAGTGGAAAGAAAATTTGTACGTACGTTTCGTGTTACAGTGAAAAACTCAGTCTCTAGTCAGATAGGTTATGATAGGATTTCATAAGTAATTAGAATGTTGCTAAGCGATAAAGTCCCAATGATTGTAAAAGTTTTTAATATTTTTCATAGGAAGCTCCATTTTCGAGAAAAATAATTTTGAAAATCTGTCAACTGCATGTACAAAAATGAATAAATTCGAAGGTACTTTATATTCATCCTCGTTTCAAAACTTTCTGTCAATTTTTAACTTGCTGTCGGATCGGAAAACATTTTTTCCTTTGATCAGTTAATTTTGATCGTAAAGCAGTCTTTGTTATAAAATGTTATCCTACGGTAAAATTGCGGAGAAAAGAAAAATTTTTCTACTGTTTTAAAAAATCGTTTGGAGTCTTGAAATTAATATTTAAAAGGTCCTATGTGGATATTAAAAATATTTTTCAAGATATAGCGTTCAGAGTGAATTTATGTACCTACGTGTAGATAGATATCGTATTTTCCGAAATTGTGTGTTCCAAAACGGCGTACATGGTATCTCAAGCTGCGATTGACAGATTACTTTGAAATTTAAAAGACGTGTTCAGAAAAATAGTAGTTTTTTTACGAACGATTCTGTTGATGATATTATGCTTTAGAAAATATATAAAAATATAATGAAAATGCCGAAATTCAATACTGCGTAAAACTTCAAACATTTTTTTTGTCGTCAATATTTAATGAAAAAACATCAAAACTCCTTCAAAAATGAAGAACTAAAAAATTTGTTTTTCTATTTTGCGAAAATCAAACTGTCGAAATTGTGTACAGCATCCACCATGCAAGGAAGGACACATTTTACGAGAATTGCTATATCTCGTTCAAACATTGATACTTTTTAATACAATTTTCAATACAAACTGCTTAACACACGTCCAATAAACTGCGAAACGACAAAACAATCCCATTTTCACTTTTTCCGCATTTTAAGCTCCATAAACAGCTATTTTTCCGACTGGTTAACTCTGTAAATATCAGTTACGGGGAAACACACTGTCCGTGACTTTTATTAATTCAGTAATTAATTACCATCGTTGTCTGTATTCAAATATACATTGGTCTCAAATTATTTGTACGGATCTTCGAAAAATACTCGATTCATATTTACGTGCTATGTAAGCAACTCAGTGGACATGACCAAAGAATTATCGGAGTCATCACGCATTACACATTGTTCTAAAAATATCTATTCTTAACAATGATACCCAGAATCCAACGGAGCGGACAAGATTAATTTTCCACCGACCCAATGAATTCTCCGTAACGTCTATCGTCAGCAAACCGCTCTTTTTCATTCGCCGTTCCAAGTCGCTTCAGGAGCAATGTGGTACCCCGAGAATTATATAAGATAGAAAAATTCGGTGGAATATAATTCGCTGGTGGAGGGTGCACCGGGGTAAGTTCGTTTCCACGTGTCATCTCCATAGCGTTCGATAAGTTTAGTAGGTGCGAGCGCCAAATCCTTTAAGAAACCGTAGAAAACGACCCCCAACCCGTCGCTGCGAACAAATTACGTTGGTTCTGCTACTGAAAGGAGCGGAGTCGTTCCAACCGATTCCTCGGTTCTATCCGCATTCAAGTTTACTCGTAACTATAGACAGAATGTAACGGACCCCGATTCCGTTCGAGTTAACGACCGGAATGCGGTCGAACCGTCGACCTTTTTGCACGGCGAAGAATTTGAAAAAAATCCGAACAAAACACAACGTTATTTCTTACAAGGTGCCAATTGGTACACCCCGATTATGATGCACATTTTATACGATATAGTACTCGAAAAAATATTGAGTTTTTTAACTTCAACTTTGGGGGCTGTTTCTACCCCTTCGTCATGGATGTTTGTGGATAAATAGAACATGTATCAATTATTTTTTCGAGTTCTGTATTACGTTCAAATTGCATAAAAATTGGGGTGTGTCTATTGGGTTAGGTTTCTTGTTAGTCGATTTCGAAGCAGTTTAGAAAAGAATAATGTTTAGAGGACATCTGTATGTTTTATAGAATACGCAGAAGCTTATTTATTTGACCGAAATATAATGGAAATAGTGATGCACCATGGTCATTTTCTTCGGATGTCTGTCTGCAGAATAATCATTAACACTTTGACTGCCATGTCACGCATATATGGGTGACACTTAAATTCATTGTTCTTATTTATCCGAACACGAATATTATTAGTAAAATGTTTAAGAAGATTTAACAGAACCAACAAGACTTATAAATAATTACTAACATTGTTAATTAAGAGAAGTATAGTTTCAGATTACTTTTATATTGTAACGAAGTTAGCCTACACAATATGGAAGTCAACGTATTAATGCATTTGGTATTAGAACGTAATGCTATTAAATAAATATCTGTTTAGGCAGCTAAAATTGATCGTAATTATAATTTTTTTGAATAATAAATAGAGTCGGAAAACGGGGATGATAACGATCAATACGTGTACTCTAATTAATAATACTAAGCACAGCTTAAAATAACTTTCACTTTATACTAGACTAGGTCGCTGAAAAATAAGGCTGTTAATTCATAAAGTAATAATAAAATGGGAATCAGCGTTAGAGTACGGTGTCATTCGAATAATTGCAAACGGTAGAGTATACACGTACATTACTATAGATCAGCATAGATTACTCGAAGAAACGATATTTTTAATCAAAATTTGAGACAACGCTAAAGAAATATGCATGTTGGGCACGCAAGTGTATATGCACAACCCTACTGCGTAAAGGATTAAATAATTACGCTTTCCAGGTTGCTTAGAACGCAGAGATGCATGTAAAATCGTGCCTTTTCCGCAGTGGTTACAAATCGACCAAAAACACTGCCCTTTTCGTCCGTGTGTACGCGAATTTCGTGTGTTTCGTTACTTCGTCTGTGTAAACGCTTAGAGTTCGAGACGCGAAACTTTTTGCCACGAAAAACTACGAAGCCGCCAGAGACGCCGGCGACGTCGTGTTTGTAAATGAAACAAAATTCAGGAACGACCAACTAGTTTCGCGAGCGGAAAAATTGATGCTGAAAAAGGAGGAATAAATTGCATTCGAGCGAGGAAGAGAAGTTCACGCATGATGTTTCATTCGATGTTCATTTGGAGGGGACAAATGTTTACGGAAAATTTGACACGCAACGGATACGTAGTATCGTGTAATTCGATTACATTTTAAATGTGTTTTCAGTCGTGCCCGACGAACTTGAGTGTTTTCTCGACATCGAATTTTGTTTAATTAAATTTATTGACACTTCCACCTTTTAACAGTTTACGTAACCATTATTAGAAAGGAAAATGTGTACATAGTATGCGGTTGAATTTGTGATACAACAGTCAAAGTACGAAGTCTTTTTACAACACTAAGTCAGAGGTACGAAATCCATTTTCCCGTAAGGAGCTTTATTTTCAAGAAAATTAATTTTGAATGTTCAGAGTGCGTACTATGTCAATGCACTAACTGCTGCAATTTTAGAGTAATTAAGTAATTACTGGTGCTTATAAAATTCAACATCTATATGATCAAATAGTTAAATATTTGTTTTCCTGGGCGCGTGTATTCCAAACGTAATACTGCAGTATGTCTGATTAAGCATGATAGGTTTCACTGTGACGGTTAAGGGTGCACACTACCCTGAGCCGTCTAAAAATAGGTAAAAATTGGAAATTTTTTCCATAGGTAATTACTAAATGAAAAGTTTCGCTTTTTTCACAGGGTATGAATGTAGCTATGAGCTTCACATTCCAATTTTTAAAAAGCAAAAATGTTAAAAAATGGCGGAGTTATTCGCTAATTTCGAAACCTGTACTGCTAGAACATCGATTGCTGGTCGCCACCCCCGACAAAGACTGGGACGTCTGAAGTATAAATTCTTTTTGATTCATAAATAAGAATATATTATCTACAATGTAGCTTACGATTTTCAAAAAATTTTAAAATTAGTAAGATTAAAATTGAACTCACACAATTAAATTTTAATAAAGCGATTGATAATTGTCGAAACACCTGACCATTTTATAATCACACAAACTTATAGAGTGTATGACGACTTTTATGACCCACTGAGCACAAGTATACATTTACGAAATTCCTGTGTCTGCAATGTTTAACATTGCATTATATTAAACTCGAGATTTTAGTACTATTATTATCGTATCTGTTTAATATCTCTTGAGGTGGAATTAATTAGAGTTCGGGGAGGAGTATCGCGTGGGAAACGCTGAAACGTCTCGATGTCGGAAGCAACAGATTCTTGGCCGGAACGGCAAATCTGCAGGGGAGTCTCAGAAAGCTGGAAGACTTTATAAGCTGTCGCCAGAAATTCTTCTTACCGTCGAAAATTTCCCAGCGTCCGATCGTCCGAGCTTCGTGTATATAGTTACACCACGGGAAAAATTTCCCGGGTAGAACCGGGGGCGGCAAACTTCTCAAGTAATCGCGGCTATTACCGGGAGTGTAGTTTCAAAAGTTTCCGCCGGGTAAATAACGAGCGGATTAGAATTATTGTTGGCGGAAAATAGTGAAAGCGGTTCGCGCGGTATTTCTCAGGGTCCTGAAACTTCTTACATTTTAATAAAACCTCCCCCACCATCCCCAAGAGGATCAACCCTCTTTGATACACCTGCGCTGAAATAAATAGGGTTAATGTGAAAAATAATTGGGTTCTTCGAGAGAGAGTCACTCAGAGTTCGTTTAAAATTTGGAGGAAAGTTCTGATACTTAGTGTTAGGATCAAACCTTCATTATTGAGTCTACTAAAAAGTTCTGTCGCTTATAATAATAATCGTATGCCATAATTGTTGCAATCTTTGTTACAAATTAAGAATAAAAAAAGGAACACAAATTTTTTCTGCGTCAAACTAACATAAGCTGAACAATCTATACAAATGATAAAATTAGTGTGAGAATCGAGGTACAACTGTGTTCTTTTATAAATCTGATTTACATGCAAACACAATAATGATAAAAGGCATACAATGAAAAGTAGAGAATAAGACAAGAAAAAGTTTCTTACATACTAATAAGAAAACAATCAGAATATGCCACATTACTCTATGCCTCATTTTCTACGGAACATGTCTGCTACATAGGGTGGCCCAGCAGAAACCAAACACCCAAGTATCTCCTTGAATAGATACTAATGAACTATTTTTTAGAGGTATCAAGTTCACCGATGTTTCTTTTAATGCGTTAAAATGTTCATGTCACCATAGTGTTGTAGCCATGAAGAAATAAATTCAACACCGTAAGTATGTAGACCTGCAGGTCACTTTCAACCAAAAAAATCGCATTTTAGGGTGAAAATAGAGAAGTCTTAGATTTACACGTTAGTAATCTCAATTTGTAAACAAAACGCAATAAAACGGAGCCGAATAATAATTAAAATCCACGCGTTGCACTATTAATGCACTTATTAAAATTGTGCAAACGACAGCTATTAAGAAAAACACTGTTTTACGGAGGCCGCTGATTACCTCAGAGTACCCCGTGCGACACGGTAATTCATAATTCCCCGTTTGCGCGATGCTCGCGTGATTCGTCGACGATTGAATCGCACGCGGAAAATTATTATTTCGACTTTGATGTGCCGTGCAAAGAGCGGCTCCCAGCGTCACAATGCCGCGGCCGCGTCGACGGGCTGGGAGTTTTCGAAATTACGCAGGCAATTTCTCGGAGCCGCAAACAGTGGAGAATCATCGTAGTGTTAAGAGGCAGAGCGGTAAGTGAGACTGCTTAATTAACATAGTATGAGCGAGCCTCCGGGCAACTGACGTCTGGAATACACGTGCGCAAATAGAGAGAGAACGGAAGAGAAAGCGAGAGAGAGAGAGAGAGAGAGTGAGAGAGAGAGAGAGGGAGAGAGAGAGGCGCGGGACTATATCTCCGGCATGGTTGGCACCGAAACGTTTCACGAAAGCCCCGGGTTGAACGCGTGAACTTCGAGGAGCGGAACGTTCCTCTGCAATTACACGTCGGGGATTGACTTTTGGCCTGTTCCGATCCAGCCGCGGAAAATTAATTTCCTAGCTGGTTATTTAAATTCAACGACCACGGCGCCGCCGCCTCCGCCGCCGCCCCCAACGAAATCCGTTTAGACACGCTCGATTTGTCGTTCGCTCGATCTCCGGATTCGATTCGTCGGATATCTCCGATGATATCGCCCCTATACGGGGGAAACAACTATTGACCCAGAGATCTTAATGCGAAAATTAGATCTCAATCGAGCGTGAAAAAAAGGAAAGGAAAAGGGAGCGGAGACGTTCGCCGGGTGGAAAGCGGTCCAGGTTAACGAGTTTGCGACAGGAAGCTGCTGGCACGAAGGAACTTCTGAACATTTAGATTTTTTATGAATATTGTGAGTTTCTTTTCCTGGCGCTCGTGAGACTGGCCGTGCAACTTACTCAACTGTGATATCTTTAAAGAAGAAAACATATGTAAAACATTATTAAAAATCTCAAACTTGGAGCAGCCTGGTAAGCATCCCATTAAGTTTAAGTACACTAGGACACCCGTGTCCACGGAGTTTAGTTTCCAGGCCCTACCGCGGATATTAGCGAACACTATATGTATAGCATGCATGCTGTACATACCTGTGATAAAGTTTACTTTATAAATTGTGCACAATATGATATTAACACCAATAACTAATAATAAAATAGAACACGTATAATAATAAAAAAATATGTGGATGTCCAGTACGGAACAGCGCAAGATTGCACCACATTACAGTTTTTAACAACTATTAAAAATAAAGAAATTAAAAAAAAATTAGGCTGGAAGGTCTGCCACATCCGTCTTATAATTCAGACCTCGCTCCATCAGATTTTTTTTTGTTCGTCCACCTCAAGGAGTCAAGCAATGAACAAGTGACTCTAAATGTTCAAAATTCGTTCAGACTTCATGACAAAGAATTCTTCCCTGTTGCCATAAACAAAACTAGTACATCAATGGGGCAAGTATATAATTGTAGCAGAGAATTATGTGGTAAAACAGATAAATTCTTAGATTCATTGGATAAACCGTATTAACCCTTTGCGGTCGGAGAGATTTTCGCTGTTTCGTTCCAGTCGGATGGTATAAATTTGACTATTAGGTACTACCGCATAGTCTGCGTTTCTTTTGATATTAATGCATAATCTACGCGATACAGCAACATATTTAGAGAAACATATATTTATAAAGTCGAGATCTGACGTATAAGGAATGGTCGATTTAGTCTTTCTTAGAAAATGCAATGTCAAGTCACAGTCGACATATGACTGCAAGGGGTTAAGACAACAGTCGTTAGTCTCTTTACTTCTAGAACCCCCCTAAACATTTGCAGTACCTCGAAATCATGTTCAGTGAGTGTAAATTAATGGCAGACGCGAGACACAGCATGCAATATTACAATAAACGATTCTAAAGATCTCGAAGAATCGCCGGCTAAGGTTCCAGCAAGTAAGAGAAAGAAGTCGAGAGAAAAGCCATGCAACCCCTAGCCTGCCGGCGGATGAAGGAGCTCGAAAGAAGTCGTGGACGGGAGAATAGGTGGCTCGAGTGTCTGCATGCGCGAGAGAGAGAATCTCGGTTAAATGGCTGCGAGATTTCGTGGCCCGATATAAATAAATAAGTCCACGATCCCCTTTCCGCCCCTTTTTCGAAGCTGCATTCATATCCCCCTCGGTGGATGGGAGAGCGAGCCAGCCGCAGCTGGAAAAAAGATAGAAGGAAGAGGCTTGAGAAGCGGCGTCTAGAGCCAGCTGGAATCGAGTTTCCAGAACACCGACACCAACGATCCCCCTTTTACTGCCTCGTCACGACCTCCAACGCTCTGCTGCATTAACAACAATCAACCTTTCTCCGCTACGATCGACCATCTCGCCGTTTCTCTCTCTGGCTGTTAATTAAAAAAAAAACGAAAGACGAGCAGGACCATCCTGTACCCATCGCATTCGACTTCCGATCACTCGCAAGTTCCAATGTTGTTTTGGAATATCGATCGATCGGGTCGCAGCGTATTCTTGCGGAGGGTACGCCAGTTTGCGGTGAATGGATGCACCGAGGCTAATGCAACGGAGCCGTGATTATCAGAACTGTAATTGATAACAAGGTGACTCACAATGTAACTATGTTTCGCATAGAAATGAAGTATAAAAATACGAAGTGTCTCCAATGATAATTTTAGTTTGTAATTAACATGATAGAGGAATTTTCGGATGACTGATGTTCGGATAATCGAGGGTACATTATGTTTGGAGGACAGGTTGTCCTGTTCCTTTCGTGATACAGCATGATTTGAGAAATTTGTGAATTGCTCAGACTAATAAAGTCTTCATTCATATCGAGATTTATTCCAGAGTTCATTTCTAAACTGGGGTTTATGGACAGCTGGGATATATATACCTGCACCTGAGCATGATTTGCCATGCGCTGCCCGTACTTTAACCCTTTGGCTGCACAAGGCGCATATATACGACCCCAGAAATTAGTCGCGTATTTATGAAAGATGTATATATAGGGTGTCCCAGCAATCGTGATACAACCGAGACCAAGGTGATTTTTGGTATGTATTAAAATAAATCGACATTACAGAATAAAGTTTTTGAACTCGAAGCTTGGATATTAAGAAAATTATTAAATAAAATATTGGTGCATGACTAGCATCAAATGTAACTGTTTCATAAAACATGATCAATCGAATAATATTTTGCTTCGATTCTTTGTTGTATTATAACGTCTGAATAGAATAACACGTGATTCGCTGAAATATGTTCCATTTTGCTTGAAAATGTTATTGCTTAATGAGAATGTTTAATTAATAAGTGAAGCGTGGACAAAATTTGGAAAAGTTAGTCCATTACAAAAATTGAGAATATTAAGAAAAATTGGTTATTTTAAACATCGATATATACAGTTTTACATATTAGTAAAAATAAAGTAACTTTGTATCAAATATTTAACTTCTGTAACCTGTTTTACGCAACAAGTAACAACCTTGGTGGTTTCAGTGGATAATTCTAAAAAGTAAGACCTTTCAACTCCTCTTACTATTTGGTAGCCCCTTTCTACCCCTAAGTTGGGGTCGATGACTCAATTTCAACTTCAGATGTTTTGTCCTCAGTGATTAAGACCAGGATAAAATTCAATTCCTCCCTTCAAATATTTCAAGACTTAAGAACGTATCGTACAGCAAAATATTGAAAATATAGCACGAATTTTCGTAACGTATGGCCTGTTGTGCGATAAAATATGCTAAGAGCACGAAAAATCCGAGGCATTCAGGCTTCGACATAATAAAGAACGGAGACCTACGTCACGGATATTATCAGATGAAAGAACTCACCTCTGTACACTCGCGAGGATTGTCCTCGACAATAATCTCAGAGCAGCAGGACGATCCCTGAAGAAATGTCGACAGCTCACGAGAGCCCAAGCAAGAAACGGAGAATGGATCCAAAGAAAATAGAACTACGAAAACCCGTTATATTTTAACGGTCTGCCTGAAAGAAATTCCAAATTTCCTCTTTATTTTCTCATCCTAGTACGGAGTCTGAGAAAATCCGAGTTTGTTCGTTAATTTTCTGGAAAATATATATTTATCGTAGAACAGAACTTGTCTGGTGACTTTGTGTATCAGTGCAGTTCAGTCCAGGGACTTCGTAAGTCCACAGAATCACGCTGATTGAATCCGATTGATATCGCATCTCGAAACAGATCCTCGAAACTCGCCGGTGCACACGAAGGAATTGGATTAAGCGTATGGTGTAAATGGCTAGTTTGTTTTCGACAGGCAACTTCTCGGCCGGTTCGAACGCTCGATAATTCAATCGAATGCTCTTCTGAACTGACGCGATTCAGTCAAAGCGCCGTGTTAATCAAAGACTCGAACATCCTTTCATCGTGACTGAACAAAAATTACAATAGAGCAATGTTTTTACAGTGATCCACATTTATCTTCGTAAATTGTTCTAGTCCTTAAAAACTACACAATTCTGCGTTCAGGTTTCGTCAGGATCAGTATAACTCGACAAGGGCATCTACACAGAGAAATAAATGCATAATAAGTTGAATAAAATTTTTTATTTGAGGCTTTATTACCGAGAGAATTAAATTTTGAAGCTACTTTGATATAAGTGTCTTTATTTTAATAGGTATGATAGGGTAGGATATACATATATATCTGGTAAAAACTCTTTCCTAGCGCTTTTCTCTCATAATGAAATAATTTCATTGTTAAATCCAGTCTAACAAATTTCTGGCTATTCGTTGGTCAATTAACAGCACGCTGCACGAACGTATCGCAAAGACATACTTTTATCGAGGGAACACGAGACATTTGTTACACGATTATTCGTTCCAGGACCGCCGACCTATTTAAACTTATTCCCCGCAGGGCTAATTGCAGAATCCCTCGTTCGTAGAACCTAATTATTCCCTGTCTAAGGTAATTAGTTACTTGAAATTTAAAAGCATGCAAATAATGGCGAGCTGAGCAGTTTTTTATTCACAACCTGTTTGCAACATTTAATTACCGCAAAAACAGTCTGGCGACAGAGAGGCGCACCGGGGCGAAAGCATTGTCCTGCTCGCAGCAAAAACAACTCAAAGCAAGTAGATGCGGTTCTTCAACATCCTCCAACGTCGCTAATTGAACAACGGCCAACGCTTTTTCTTTGTTTTCACTCTTTTTTTTGTTTATATCAATTGGTCATTTTGGACAAGGAATCTTTCGTGGATAGAAAAGGCACTTCAGGGACGGTCGAGTTAGAAATTGACTTCGCTGGAGCAACTTCGTCATCAGGATGGCATTTATTGATGCTACTCCGGCAACATCACCATAACCACCGGTACCACAGCTACTAGAATGACCCTCGAGCACGTTTGCTTAAGCGTGATGCGACCCTAATCAATTTCCTTCTCCCTGGAACCCAGTCATTCCCGCTGAGAAACCTTCGAGGTGTCTACTCGATTCGACAGGAAACTTCCTCTAATCATGCCAATCGTTCTGCTGATCCCGTCTGTTAACTTAATCGCGGATTCGCCGAGCTCGAAAGCTTTCTCCTAACCTTTCCTCAGAATTTTCCTCGAACTCAACCTCTCTTAATGAAACGATGCAGAATAGTGTTAGGAAAGAGTAGAGCGTCTTGAGATCTTTACGGTTTTACTCATGAAATAATCGTTGGCACTTCGTTATTTCTACGAAAAATAACAAAAATTAGAAATATTTGTTTACTATTCAGATTAACATGAGTTGATATTATGTCAGTTGTCTCATCTTAACTGGCTTGTGGATACATGGAGTATTCATTACAGCTTGAAGTAAGGACAAACACTGTTTGCTTCTTTGTTGTCATGCTCCATACCTACAATGGCGTGCAAAAATTTTCGGGAAAGTATATGTTTGTGTATTGCTTTATATAAAACAAATTATTCGGAATTTTAAGTGATATAATGTTAACACGTTGGCTGCTGTGGTGGTAATCGGTCACCGGCGCCTCTAATACTATTAAATTAAATAACTAATAATTCATATGCAATTATGAACAGTATTATTATGAATAACAATAATATAAGATAACTACTATAAGTTCAAATTATAAAATAATTTTTTCCTTCGCGATTTATACTTAAAACGGTGGATTATAGTGCGTCTGACTAGGTGTGGCGGGTTCCTCTGTGGCTTTCAACCTGTTCAAAATAACTCACAGAGAAAATAAAACTGAGATCTGCAATCTGTATTCTTATTTTTGAGAATATTTATAAATCCAAAAATTATATCTAATGGTGAATTACGTATTATAGAATTATTTATAACTATAACTGAAATAATTAATCATAGGTTAAGTATTTGTAACCGTACTGGTTTAATACGTTGACTGCTGCGCAAGTAGAACCAGACTGGTAGAATGGTCCTAATCAAGCAAAATTATGTATCAATCATTTGAAAGTTTATTATCATTTGTCAATAAGTTCATGCGAAGATAGATGCATTTATATAGAGCAATTTTTTTCACGTCAAAAGTCGTTTTATAAAGATGAAAATCGAGTGCCGGCCTGCATAACTTGACGTGGCAGTCAACTTATTAATTATTTTTCTCATTAACTTTCGTAATGATTTTTCTAAATATATTCAATGATGGATTGCGTTGTAATTGTTTGGTAGTAATTGCTAGGGTACTTTCCGAATAAATGAAGGTAGTTAAAGTGTTGCTCTTTGAATGTCGAGCATAAAATAGGTCTTTCAGTGCGGCTTGAAAATAAAGGAGACGAAATATTCCACAGTCTGGCAGAGAAGCTTTGATTCTTGGTAAAATTGACACATTAAATAATAAAGTAATTTACTTCCACGTTTTAAAAGAGAAACGATATGAACAAAATGTTAAGATATACTCTGTACGTTTTTTTAATGGAAATTCTATGTTTCGGTGAATTTGAAAGTTCCCTGGGCCCGAAGAAACTTATAAAACGGCCACGATCCTGAAGAAAGCGTACGAAATCTTTCGGATATTGAGCTGTCACAATCTGAAAAAGATATAGCGTACAATACGGCAGGAATTTCCCCGTGAAACGAGGGTGGCGGTTGCCGAAAAAGATTCGACGAGCACGAGGGGATTTCTTTTGAATGCCGCAATCAAACTTTCGCATATAAATCGACAAATGATTGTGCAGACCCTCTTTCTGTTTTCGAATCACTTAAACACCGTGTATTCTGCCTACACGCATTTATTAGATTGGAGAGTTTGAAATGTCGATTTCTAAAATATTGAATTGAGTCATAAATAACTTTCAAAACATAATAATCGTTCTTCCTAAAAAATCAAATGGTTCACCTAGACTATTAATTTTTATTCTTCGTTTTTGAAACAAAGAAACAGCAAAAAAATTATCTTTTTATAAATTAAATAATAAATTTAACAAGACAAATTGGAAAGTTATTTATAACTGACTCAATATTTCAAATTTACTATACAGGGTGGGACAGTGATCATTGGACAAACAAGAAGAGTGTTATTTCTTGTGTGAAAATAAATGGATATCATGGAATACAACGTTTGCATACGGGCTCCTTTTTTGAGAAAAACGATTTTAAGCTCCACAGAGACAGCTGGAGAAAATGATTTAATACCTTCCTAAGAATATTTATTTCATATGCATTTATATCTATTGAACAACTGAGAAGGTTAATAAGAAAATTAAAGACTTTCACCAATTTATGAATATTAATTCATTTGATAAAAGTCAGTACTGCTTTGACTTCCTTCACTTCTCATTTTTGGTTAAGAGGAAAACAATCTCGCTTATTTCAATCGGAAAAAGTACCGATCAAGCCCGTAATTCAGACCCAAATTAGTATGATGTTATACCGTATTCCAAACCGAAATACACAGATGCATTTTGATTGAAATCTAAATAGAGTCGCAAATTCATTTCTGGTCAAATCGAGATTCAGAGATTCATTTGGATCTTGGTCATAATTTAGATCGAAATTCATAGACGCATTTAGGTCAGAACACAAACTCAGACCGAAATTCATTAATGAATATAAATATTGATATCAATTTCGGTTTCGACTGCCATTTTAAGAAAATTCGATTAATATAATTTAATATAAATAGCACAAAGAAATACAACTAAACAACATTACAAAATTAATTGCATCAAATGTTTTAGAATCAAATTCGAAACGAGAAACGGTAAAGCTTTTTATTAGTTCAAAATTAACCACGCCACCGGCTTTCGCGTTTCAGCATCCAAGAATTAATTAACGAAATTCCAACATTTCGTGTGCATTAACCAAATACATGCTTTTGAAATAATATCGAGGATATAATATTCCATCTGCAGCAACGTAATATTTTTTACAAAACTGATTTTGGAACTAACTGCAGGCCACGGGAGCGTGCCAAACGTGCGGCCCACTTCAATCAGCTGAAGTAAAGAATCGCCTGCATTTTTCAGCTGTATGTTCATTTATTTTATTTAATCACACGTATTTACATTATTTGTTACCTTATTTATCCACTCTATACATTAACACGTTCACTGCCCCAGAGAAAACTCCCATACCCGGTCAGACATACTATAATATCCTATTTCAAACGAAAATGCCGAAGGAAATAATTTATACAGCTATTCAATTTCACAGCCTCGATCTTCTATTCTTATCACAATATTAATTGAATTCAAAAGCATATAAAAATTAATAATTATTTAATTACATAAAATTTGATGTGTCTGCCACCGGTGACCGCCACGACAGTCCACATGTTAACAATTTTTAAAGTGAGAAATTAGCTTTTTTTGGTTATTGCCCGTATGGATTATTGGGTTTTCAATTTTGTCCCGCTGCAAAAGAAAAGATTGCTCATTACTACTGTAAACTATACTGGGGCAGATTCGAAGAGAATTTCCGTCTTGTTCAGTGGACGGATAATTGCTCGATAAGTAGATAGTTGTCTTAGTGTAAAAGGAGGATCGTTGCGTCTTTACAGAAGCCCTTTTCAAAGAGTTTCCCGCGGTGAAAAACTTTCCTCCGTAAAAAGAACTTTCTTTCTTCCTACATTGCATGAGAACCGCAGGGAAAGTTACAATAATTCCATGGATGTGGAAACTTTCTACAGGAATATCCGGAGGTGCAATATCAGAAGACCATTCCACGAGATAAATCTACCGAACTACTCGGTGCTAACGATGCAATGGCTTTTTATTTGACAAAACAATCGTTGGGAGACGAAAAAGTTACGAAATTATAAAAACTATGTGGGAGCAGTTTGAGAAGGTAGTCCAAAACATTGCAGGCTTATAGTACTCGATGAAGTGAATGAAAATTGCTTAGTTAACGTAGCTCATTAAATTAAGCTTTTTGAAGTCATCTTCCATTTTTATTTCACTCTTCAAATTTTAAAAAAATGCGACAATGTTACCTTCTGTTTTCCTAGAGTAAGTGGTGTATAAGCATTAATATTTTAATTTATACATTAATTTATTCTGTACACAGTACTGCGTGTTTTCAAAAGTTAAAGCAAATGGCCTTGAATGGTATGGTTTGTCTTTTAATAATATAATAATTAGCAATACTTTATTGTGTAAATAGAAGTTCTGAAATTCTTTTCGTACATGGATTACAATACTATGAAGAAAAAAAGATAACGAAAACATTACACTGTTGTGTTGTAACTAAAAAAAATGAATACAGAAATAAAAATGCCAGAAAGAGAATGGAAATAGAATATGAGAGCGAGATTATCATACCACTCACGCATTTCTAATCTTCTTATTTTATACCTGAAAATAAATTATAAATAATGTTTTATACCAAATTTATTATTCTTGAGATAAAAAATAACGGTTTAATAATTATATAATTATTTCTATCAAAAAAATATTATTCCACGCGATCTGCAAATTCTTCGACCTCGTAATCGCTTTTTATTTTAAATGGTCTGATTTTCGGACCTATGTTGATCAAGCATTCCTTATTTAATTTAACGAGTATTATAAGCTTGCAAAGATAGAACCATTCTTTCAGAACACACTGCATATCCTCCGAAGACTGAATTAAATATTCTGAAAATTTTTACGGTGTTTTCAATGGTAGCCTCTCATTTTTCCTGGACCTCACGTCTATTGTTGCGAAATTTAATTAAGTCTCATTCGTAACCGAATCTTAATTAATATACGAATGCAATAAGTCTTACTTTCATCGGGGTTACAAGGAGGTTTTAACGGGAGTTCATTGCTCGAAGGAAAATGAAATTTTTAAACAGGCGTGGATTTTGAATGCTCACATACAAAAATTTTCGAAAAATCAAGTTTTGTAACTCTGATATAAAAAACTTCAATTTTTCTCTGAAACAAATTTGAAATTTTTCGATATGAGTAATAGTTTCGAAGATATTTGCGTGGAAAGATTAAAATGACACCCTGTATATATGTCTTCACTTACAAAAAAATTATTGACACCATATTATGTCTCCCTCAAAATTATACAACTTTTATCCGAAATAAATTTGAAATTTTTCAATGCCACTGACAGTTTCGAAGATATTCGTGTGGAAAGATTAAAATGACACCCTCTATATGGGCGGCAGTGAAACGAGCTTGCCGTTGGTCCGCCGAAAGGGTAATCAGCATCGCTGCAGCGATATTTCACTTGGCGTGAAAATTTTGCTCCCTAAATTATTGTTACCGTACTATTTACATGGCCAATTTTTCAAACACGCCGAGCATCGTTCATTCGAACTCGCGCACTTCCTCCGTCACATTATGAATGTTAAATGAGCATCTCCAGGATATACGACGCGCGAAACGTAACGAACAAACGGAATCAAGCTGCGTAAATCTGTGCAGATCTCCTGAATGCTCTAAATCTTCATTGCACTTTAAAAAGACTGTGTTGAACCCTTTGCATTGTGCAGTATCCACTGATGCGATAATTCTTGTGAAGACACTTGAGTCACCTGTGGCGTGACGATATACTCATACTCCTAATCAATTAGCTGATTAATACGTTGATCAGCTTGATGGTCACCAGTCACTGGTTATACACAATTAATTTAATGGAATATCTACTAGCTTTCAGAAAATTATGAGCAGAATTAGTACTGTAATAATAATATAATTCCATAATTAAATATTCCTTTTCCCTTGTGAATTACATTTAACGAAAATTCACGAATGCTGAATAACAATACATACTAGCAGAAATTCTATTAGTGAACAAGATATTGATTATTTCTGTACAGAGCTTCTAACGAACTCGTATAATGAACATGTACAATTTTCGTGAAAATTCTTCTGATATTTTAAAAACAAGAAGATAATGAAACATTCAATTTATTATCCGCTTATTCTTCATAAGCAATCGGAAACGTAATTTTAGGTTGCTGATTTGTACCGTATTAACATAGTATAATGTGTCTGGCTAGATACGGTAGATTCCACTGTGGTATTCAATATGCTGAACAAAGAAGCAGGAAGCACTTTAATTTAAGAAGTGGCCAGAAATTGGTGGTGCAACCAAGAAGAGGTCAATTCTACACTTAAAAGGAATAGATATCGTGCAATCCACTTTCTTGTACGAAGTTCTGTTTCTAAAAAGAACAACTCTGAAAATTAGACAAGTATACATGCATTTGAATGTTTCAAAGGAATTAATTATGACATCGTCTATTTATCGTTACAGGTCAATCGATAGTTCATTTTGCCAGAAATTTCTCCTTGAAAAGCTTCGAGGACCCAACGTAGCAAAGGTGAATTTTAATGGCTGCAGACTTTCGACATCACGGGCTCTAACAACGCTATAGCTCCATGCGGTTCTTCTACGAGTCGTTTGTTTTTCGGCAACGCAAACGAACGGATTTAAAGTGGCAGACTTAAGTCCAGCCAGTGGCTTCTATGGCTCTCCAGGCTCCATCAGAGAGGACTAGCGAGTTTTATCGCGAGATCCTATTCTCGTGTAGCTCTTTCGAGTGATTCCGGTGGGAATTCGATCGGTCGGCCGGTCGAAAGATCTCGAGGTGCAATTTGAAAGGGGGTAAAGCAATGGTATAAACGGGTCGTTGAAAGTCCGATAGGGTGACTGAAGGGTGCAGAGAAAACAGAAAAGAAGAGGAGCGAACTGGAAAAGCTGACGTCGACCGCCAAGTGCTAATTCTCTCCTTTCGCAGTGTAAACAGGGTGTCCGGTGCACCTGGGAATTCCTTTTTCACAAAAATCTGCCAAATAAAAAGAAATTACCTAATTTCGTAAGAAACAGTTTTTTATTTTTATTCTGTTTGCACGAATATCATACAGGGCTTTATATAGGTTGGACCACTAACTCCTGAATTATTTCGAAAATTATAACGCTCAGGCGAATATTTTTCAAATAAAAACTACACTGTCGGAGGGGGTTATTATGTGACGATAACATTTTTTTTGTAGACGGAGTCGCTTAGGAGATGTGGAGGTCACCTTGATTTTTGGAAACTGTTATCATCACATGATAGCCCTCTCTGTACAGTGTAGTTTTTAATCGAAAAATATTCTCTTAACTAACACATTTTTCAAAATGGTTAAAATACTAATAATTATTGATTTATCATTTATGTACAAATCCAGAAGTTACGAGGTAGACATTATTTAACAGATTACACAACAAATAGCTAAGGAACATATAGACCAAAACCTCCCTGCTATCCGAGTTATAAACTATTTTCTGAATAATGTTTCAGACACAAAATTGTTTACAGCACAAATATTATTCATTTTTCGTCGTATGTTTAACATTTTTATTCAATTTTATGAGTACCGTTTACTCTCTAAACCCATAATATTTTGTTTAACACTCTGCATTCTGTATTCTAAAACATTACTCATATCGATTTACCAGGTGTTGCCGTAGAGGGATAGGGCTGTTCTTCCATCGGAACTGTTTGATCGAACTTATTTCAATCGCAACCATTATTTGTCTAGGATCCCCCTATTACTCCACTTTCCCCTACGTTTCTGCGGTAGTAAACTTTTTTCATAATTGATTCATAAGAAACCGTGGAGGTGTTCGTTGGTGCAGGGGTAGGTTAGTCATTCGTGGAATCGGCGGAATCGTCTACGAGGTGTCTCGGTTTGAGGAAAGGAGGAGAAGCTAGGCCGAAAAAAGGTCGGTGGGCGGGGTAGCCGAGGATATTACGTAGCCGCTCTATCTTTCAGCTCGATTTCTTCCGATATTCCTCTGTCTCGTGGAAGCCCGGCTCTGAATGGGTATGAAAATTATTATACCCGCAGGCCAGGGGCATTCTCCGGGCGCGATTATTTATTGACACCCGATAGATAAAGTGCCGGCCTTCGAATTTCTATGAAATTCCGAATCTTTCCAGCGGCGAGAACGAACGACCGGACCGCGTATTTATGCGTCCTCTTGAATCCCTCGCGTTCGAAAGTAAAAGCTGGGGGAGCGAAATGCGTTGCACGTTTCTCTCGTCACTGTCGAGTGCCACTCGATACCGCGGATTTCGTTATTTTCTGGGTTGAAATTCGTTCCGTGGAAACCGTGATCGATGGGTCACGAAATTTAATTATTTATAGTAAGCACTTTCAGTCACATTAAATATATTAGTATCGCGGAAAAAATTTCGTTCCTCTTATTAAATGTGTTTTGTCATTTTTAAGCTCTGTATTTGTATAGAAAAATTTATGTTTTCGGATGGCAAATACAATAATATATTTTTCACTAATCTATGTCATCTGCTTTCAATTGGTTTCGTTTTTAGAACGAGCGACGAAAAAATCGGAATTTTTATTATGTGTATGTTTCAACTAGCGTACTGATTTAAATAATTGTCTCAGATTCAATCTAGTGTATTTTTTGGACTGCTTCAGTAGGTTTATAGTCCTGTCACGAGTAATAATGTGAAAGTACAGAAATTTAGATTTCTTCATCGCTCGTTCGGAAAAAATACAAGTCATTACAATGCACGAAGTGAAAGCAGCAACATGGAATTAGTCAGAAAAACGATATCTTCTCTGGTACATTCTAACAAAAGATAAATGTTCTATGTATTGTGTCAATGTGAACAGGGTTTGTTCTGAAATTTTATATACGAAAACATGGAATATTACAAAGATGTCGAGGGCATGTTTACAAATTGATTCGGTCTAAAATATCAGAATTTCTAATCTAGACATTTATAATAATATTGTGCATCTAGGTGGTATCAGCGATCAGTCTCTTAGCTTCCAGAGTGTATATGTGCAAGCAGCTTAAAACGTTAGATGAAAAACGTGATGAAATCCGATTATAGGGCACCCGAGGTTATACACTTGAACATGGTCAATACTGTTGATGTACATGGTGACCCAAAAACTATTTAAAAGCTGAAACTTGCAGGTTTCTCATGCCAACAGCGATCAAAAAGTTCTGTGCCATTTTCGAATCTGAAGCTTCATTTTCGAGATATAAGCGATCAAAAATTAAGGGCTCATTTACACACCTACACACAAATACAGATGAACACGCACATCTAGTACTCCTACATTTTACTATTCGAGTATTCCTATAATCTAGTATTCCTATATTTTAGTATTCTATTATTTCTACATTTTATTATTCTATTACCCCAATAATTGTAGCATTCCTATCATCTACAAAGATCATTTTATATTGATGACGTACTCTCGGGTTTGCCTAACCTATGAAACAATTTTATGTCATCCGCACACAATAGATATTTACAGTATCAAAAACCATTAGCTACGTCATGTATTAATACATTAAATAGTAAGAACCCTAGGTGAGAACCTTAAGATACTCCATATGGAACTATGATTTACTGAATGAACTATTATGTCTAACCATTACGTATGACTGATCGATATTATGAGTCAGCAGATTGCAATATTGTATCGATTCGTATTATTACAATATTTTTATTTGGACATTGCTCAGAAGAAATGCTACGAGAGATTTCAATAAATAAATTACAACATCCATTGAATACGCGTATTGAATTGTTCTCCTAACACGAGCGAGATACACAGAGCTTTAAGTGCGAAATGAATTTTTCAAATGAGAGCAATAAATTCTATAAAAGATAATTCGACGAGAACGTGGACGCGTTTATACAGAGCGGAACGAAATTTCTATCCATTAAGGGAAGTCGGCGGTAGCACATGTAACGTCTCATATAATTTCGGACAGCCGTTAAGAAGTTTGGAAAAGTGCAGAAACCGTTAAGAAAATGAGAAGATAACTATATCGAATCAGAGAGATAGAGGGAGAAAGAGAGTGAGAAAGATCGGCGGCGGTTTGAGAAAGAAGAGGAAGGCTTCACGGTGCTTAAGACCGTGCTTGCGTGAGTGCACGGTGATATCGTTAACATAATTTAAATGTAGGTTCATACAGCCATAGTACGATGATAATAAAAGCGATAGTATTATCCTGCTAATATCGACGATAATAACGCGAAAAATTGTAGCGGATAATATCAAATGCAAATGTAAGGGCGAGCCGTTAAAGCCAGGAAGCTCCTCGTTCATACCACTATCTCTCTCAGACGATCGAGAAAACAATTAAAATTTCCTTTCGATTCCATGGTTCGCGCAGAGAGCTCGACGATACATCGTTCCGAAATCGGATCGTGTTCGATGGGTATCGTTTAAATGCATCTGAAGCCGCGCCAAATGATATCGATCCGCGTAAATCTGGAATCGATCGCCACCGATCAAATAACGTTATCCAGGACAACCATAAAGATAAATCGAGCACGGTATAAAGATGGGACAGAATGCACTAAAATTCTGCAACGTGCCAGTCTCGCCCCTCCTTCCGTCTATCCGTGCGATTTCCTCGATACACAGTGGTCCGAAACTGCTGGTTTCCAACAGGCATAATCCCCCACGTACGCGTCCGATTGTTGTTCGCGGTTTCCCGGATTATCCCGCGAATATTCTGCTCGACACGCCGTTTAACCGGTGGAGTGCACGCACGGACCAGAAATAAATCTCGAAAACCACCGTGAATCTTGCCAAACGCTGCCGGTCGACGGAAGCGATTTTTACAAAGGAGTCGACGCGCCATTGTCGAACCTAGCGATGGCCGGAACGATTCAAGAAATAATGGATTATAGAGGACTCAGCGAATCGGTGGAACACGCTCGGGTCCAGCGAAGATCCCGTGATCTTCGTTGCTCCTGTTTCACGTCGAACGGGTTACTTGGAAGGAAATTGATAGATCACCCGTTAGCGAACGGCTGCAAATGGTCGAGGAGGTGCAGAGGATGGAGCAGAGGGCTGGAATGGGGATTCTGGCTGAGGTGGGTAGGCGTTAGGCACACGAACCAAGAGGTATAAGGTGGTTCCTTCAGCTACGAAGAAACGCAGCGGAGCGTGCACGCGATAAGGGCCATCCCCGGCGTCCCCTTTCTCCACCGGCACAGACTATCGCCCCTGCGACACCCCTGCTATCCAAGGAATTTTCGGGGACACCCTCCTGGCTGGCCCACCGCAATTTATTCCGATTTTCAGACACGCGTCCTCGACATCGTTTGTCAGCCAGTAATGTCACTTTTTCGAGCTAATTTCAACTGCGTGATATTCACGGCTTGAATGTTGCAGTGAAAACTGGTATATCTGCTCGGACGTATACGATAATTTGCTGATTTATAAATACGTATCGTCATGGGCGGAAATGTTTTATTATTTTATGCTGTATTTTGTTGGTTTTCTTAAATTCAATTTAATAACTGTGGGATTAAATTAAAAATTGACTAAATAATTTTTTAATCGTGTATAATTCCGAAATTTTAATAAATTTGAATATCACAATAACAGTGTAAAATAACAAGTATTTTTCGTAACGATTTATATACATAAAACAGGAAGTTTTATAATGTGCTGTATTAAACTCTATATTTTTCGCTGCAGCAGTCAACGTGTTAATTTGAATATTAAAAAGTTGTATTTTTAATTTCTGTTATTTCACGCAGGAATAATCAATAACCAGAGGCTATTTCGTAAAAATTTTAATTTCTCGGTGCTAATAATTATTATTCTATTATGAGTGAATGTTTAAAAACCCCACCATGCCGTACCACAAATTGTAAAAGCAATTTCGTGAAATGCAAACACGCCGTTCAGCCCGGAATAATTTAAATCCAATTTTTACCATGTACAGACACGGGATACGTAATTTCAAACAGATCCCATTGCCAGAGGAATCAGTGAGAACTTTCTAAACTGGGCGAAACCAGAAACTACGACAATTTTGTATTCATAGAAACTAGGTGGAACGGGTACAATGCACGGGACGAGCTCGTTTGCTGATAAAACTTTCGTTTTCGGGTGAATTTGGATACACATTGTTCCCTCGTGTTCATTCGAACGATAAAACTTAATTATCAGACGATTTTTCTCGCTTCGAAGGGAATTCGAGCAGCACCATTCTCTTCTCCCTTTCTGTGTAGGGAAGATCGTTCGAAAAGCATACGCAAGGTGGCTGCAAATCAAATCTTTTCTGAATTTGCAAAGGTTCGTGATACATCCGCATGGATATCGATACGGCGGAAGTGATTGCACACATTTCTTCGGAAGTACCCGCGACGACTGAAATCCATTCTCCTAGATATCGATACCATTGAAAGGAATACTTATATATCCCGCGGTCGTGCACGCGAATCTACTTTGGGCGCGGATATCACTTATTTCCTCGACGCATAAATTCTCTCTTAAAACTGGCTTCAACGCGATCTTCGATTTATATCGTACATACTAGACGTTACTACTTCGGTTTTTGCAGAACAATAAGCTCTAACATTCATGTCGATGACTAGCGATACAATTCGATGATTTTTCATATTAGGTTGAGTAAGGGAAAAAGGTATTTTCTTCGAGGCTTGATACATTGACTGTCACCATGTATGATAGCGGAGATGCGCTAATTAGGCATTTCAAGGTCTAGATTTAATCTAACTCAACTCGACCTAAGCCAGATCAAGTCGTATCAATAACTTTTACATTTATGCTTTAGCCTCTGATTGTTGAAATTATCTGAAGTTTTTCTAATATCAAACAATTTATATTAAAAATTAATTTTCCCCCTTGTAATCGTGTTCATAGAATTCTCTTTTCAATCATTAACAATTGAACTATGCAGAATATTTTCAATGTCTGTTAACTCGCAGAATGGTTTAACTTAATTAAATAACTATAGATTCTTTAAAAATTCTAAAAAATATTGACATTGTAAAAATAATATAGAATAAAAATTATACGATTGAACAGTTAAATAATTTTCTGGCTCATAACAGATTATATTGTGTCTGACTAGGTATGGCTGTTCTCATTGTGGCCGACGACGTCTTACGTTGAACGCCACAGTGAAAACAGCCATACCTAACCAGACACGATATAATTTACTATTTTCTTGCATAAATCGTAAGGAAAAAAAGATTTCAGTACTCAGTCGTGTTCTTCTGTTCCTACATAATTGTTTCAGTATGAAGTTTGCTCAAAATTTTGCGACAGTCAATAATTATTTAATTAAATTAAATTTCAGGTGTCGCTTACCGGTGACCGCCACGATGTTCAACGTGTTAACATTGACGATCGATTGCAATTATAACACAGGTGATTGTTTAATATTAGGTAGAGTAATAAATTCATTCAGATATTTTTGCAAAATTTTCTGTTCTCCTACTTATATATAAAAAATTTCTAATCAACGATGCATTGATATGATCTACCAGGCAACTGCTTCTGTATTCCATGAAATGTATAAATTTCAATTATCAAAACTCAAACAAAATTATTACCACATTTTTTATCACAACTTCCAGCAGTAATTCACACCAAATTAAAGCGCAGCAGCCAAAAAGGGTATCGTTTCAAGCATCCAAGACGCATACCACACAAAATTCGACCGAATTGCAGTATCCGTTGAGACATCGTTTGTTATTCGTTGTTTTCCTTTCCCATACTTTTTTCCATTTTATTTCGACACTCGATCGACGGTAGAATTTTCACGTCACGTATCCGGAGCACAAAGTTCCATGCGACCGCGTTCTTTCGCCAGCCTGTTCTTCCGTGCACGCGTGTATCGCATGCACCGGGTCAAACGCTTCTACATGTTTAATGTTTCCCTTTTTTTCGAAATTCCGGGGCGCTGCGCGGACGATCACGTAGAAGCGGAACTTCCGCCCGGTGGTAGCGTAAAGAGCATGTCTTATTTTCAGTAAGAAACCACTTTCGACGTGATCGAATTACCTCAGTGTCGGCGGGGGCGTCGGTATTACCGGGATCCTCCCTTTGAACATTTACATTTTGACGCAGTCTGACGTCCTCCCTTGTAAACGCGCCTTTCTCGCTCCTTAACACACTTCCAGACGATATTAACTTCCGTCTTACGTTATCGGATGAATCTCACGTTCAGCGTCGCGTAACGCGTGTTTCACCGCTGGAACGCTAATTTCCAAAAGCTCGTCCCCGGAAATTCCCTAGGAACGACACCGGATGAAAAACGAAGCCGATCGGGAATAAAGCTCGACGTTGATGAACGAGCCGTTCGAACCGTGCAGCGGAGGGAGAACAGAAGAAAGATGGATTAAGATTCCGCAATAAAATTAAAATATGCGGAGCTGTCTCTCCCCTTCGACGCCAGACAATGCAAGGAGCTGAAAGAGGAGGGTCGTGTTACGTCGAGGGGTAATTCGGCAAGTGGCTGACGGAGAGGACACCGGCCTCGCAAGTGGAACGATTGCGATCTCTCCACGCGAATGAACACTTTTACCCTTTTAATCCCTCTGAAAACTCGCTATTTTCGGTGACCGCCGCCGCAAACGCGACCGTCCAGAACTTTCGACCCGATTGAACTCGGCGAAAATAGAACGTTCGGTGGAAAGTTCGTGAACCCTGGTCGAGACCGAAAAGACGAGACACCTTGGGAGGAAAACGAAATTTTTTCAAATAACGGCTGTCTCATTTTTGACATTTAAAGACCATAGGATGTTCTCTGAGTCTCGCAGAAGTAGATATTTTCTGATCTGATATTTTTTGGAGGGTGTTTCGGAAATAGGGGATGAGACTTTAGAAGGGTATTTTGCTGTATCTAAGGATGAAGAGAAATCATATAAACGTCAGATATAAGCGCTATTTCTTTACAATGGAGTTTGATTAAAGTACCTGTCATTTATAGAATTCTAAATATTATTATACTTCTTTTTCTGAGGAGTAAATAACGGCAGAATTAATGATTGGATATGTCGGTTTGGAACATTACAATAAATACGAAGATTATTCATTAAGCGTCCTGTTGCAGCTAAGAAAATGCCCAAAAAACATATTGCTGCTATATGTAATAAAGTTCGATATTTTTGAGACACTTCGAATCTTCGATATCCAGTGTGCACTGTTACAGAAAAAAGTAATATTCACTTTTTTAGGTATGCAACTAAAATCTATAGTACGAAATATATTTATTATTGGTTCTGTTAAGAGAATCATAAAGGAAACTAAACCTTTGCTTGGTAACATTGGCAACATCTTCAGAAGGGCAAGTTTCCAGATAACTCATGGAAGAATAAAGTACTGTACTCTGCTTTAATGTACTTAAGACATAATACTATAGAACACAATAGAAACTTCTTCACTTATCTTCATATGAATACCAAGAGCGTTATCTCGTCTATATTAATATAGCATTTAAATCCTTCTTCCCTCAATATACTCTCCGCGTTACTTGATTACAACCTATATTAACTTTCTAGCAATTAATGTTTGAATCGTTAGCATCACAACGTTAATACACCTTTCGTGCAACGGTATCCAAAAGTGTGCTTCTGATTTTAAATACCTTTTTTTATTTACCTGGCCAGTTCAGTTCTAGCGCATCTCATAATACCTCTACATAAAATTCCCATTAAAACATGAATATGTTTTACAAATTGTGATATCACTGTTATGCACGAAAATAAAATTCCCTGGAAAATAACGTATTCAAGCGCTCTCAAGCGTCGGTGTACGTACATCTATAACACGATTACCTCGTTCTATCATAAACACCGGTGATTTTCACGTTCGACACCACGTAAACCGCGAAGGTTAAAGTGTGCAACTTTAGCTTTCCCTGTCAAACTTTGCATGCGCACGAGCGGGGCTCGATCCTACGTCAATCCACTCGTCTATCATCCCGACGCGATCTTCGGGGACCCGGTGCATCTCGAACATTATGAAATTTCGACGCTGCAAATCGAATGTACCGCCCGCACCTGCCTATTTTCCTCTTCGATGCTGTGCTTCCTCACCTGAACCCTTTCCCACTTTCCAATTTACGATTTTCCGTTGGCCCGTTCGCGCAACTGAAATCACATAAAACGAGAAGATCTCTCACCCGATCTTTTCTGGGGATTTTCATTTTGCATAAGGGATGTTGTGGAAAAGTTTGCAGGTTCTAGTGCTTATTCGATAGAATAATAAATGGTTAATTATATGATAGAATTGTTTATACATTCAATAAAACATATGAAGAGCACGACTTAAAAATGTCAAATTATACAGGGTGTTTATAGAAAAAGTTCAAGACTGCAGGACGATATAATACTTGCAAAGAGGAACAAAAAATGTCTAATCAATATACATAGGTTTTACAATTATCCGTTTAAATTGCAAATATGTTTGTTTCGAAAGTGGTTTTGCAAACATTTCACTTTTGCAGAATTGTTATGTTGCAGAATTTTGGTACATCAAAACGTATCAGATTCTAGAAGCATATCTGATCTACCGCAAGTTGACGAATTTCATTACAATATACTGGCTTCTGGAGCCTGAGTTGCTTATTTGTCCATTAAATTAAACAAGCTTGCCTCGCGTCTCTGGCTCGCAGATGCTCCTCGAAAATACTGGCATCCCTGCGGCCGTATCATAAACCCATGATTGCAGTAATCCTAATAATAGAGTTCAAATATCGACAATCGATTGAGATCATAAAGCAACCAAACGACTTCAACAGGGGCCGGAAACTGCCACATAAACTCCGTCTGGAACATCCTGTTGTCGTTAAAAGCTGATCGAATCATCGGAAAATACCGATGATCGTTGAGCTGTGACACGAACCTCTCTAAACAGACAACAACCAAATAATGTGCTGCATTATCGCCGCGTGTTTAACCTCTGACGAAGCTACTGTGAAAACGGATTGAACTGGCACTTGTAGGTCACGCGAATTCTTAAAAACAAAAGGACGACGCGTTCCTGCTTTGTTTATTTTTTTCGAAATCGATGAGAAAGGAACGTATGGCTGCGTTTATATTGATAGGTTACTGGTACAAGTAGCTAGCCAGGCTAGTCCTCTTACGAGTTACCGGTACCAGTTACTTGCCAACGTAAACACCTACTTGCTCCGAGATCGGGCTCTGGCTAACTACTTGTACCAGTTACCGGTACAAGTACCTTACCAACGTAAACGCAGCCTAAGAAATGAAAAGACAGAGTAACAACGTTTGCAAGTGAACTGGGAGTAAATTTTAAATAACAAAATTAATGGGTGTACTGCGATGGACTAATAGAGAATAATAGCTGGTCGAATCCTCATTCAACTTTGGGGAAGAGCAAACGAAATATGCTTGCATCCGTGTTGTGGCTTTAAGAATCTCCGTGGCCTTGAAGTGCCAGTTCAATTCGTTTCCACAGTAGCTACAATGCTGACGAAATATTGGCATACACATCCTACAGGACACGATCTATATCTGAAGCTTCTATCAACAATAACTGTGAGATACCGAACCGTGGAAGTTTCAAAAGTACTATTCGAGAATAAATAAATTACCTATAGATTAACTGATCTGTTTTATTATTGATGTATTTATACGAATACGGCGACAAATATTTTTATTTATTCATAAATACGAATTTTACCATAAAGTAATTTATAATATAAATTTTGCGCGTCGAGAAATTTCTGTCGCCCATTAAACATAGTATTGATAAAAATAAATATACCTGAAACCAATTGACATATGTATGTATTCAGGAGCATGGAAATGAACAGAAACAGAAAAATGTTATACTTTTTTTTTCATAGCGTGGAAAAAGCAAAATCCTCATCAAAATTGCAGGACATAAAGTATAGTATGAATTTAATTCCTGGTGACTACAGATTTTCGAAGACATAAATAGTTTCAACGGAACAATAAAGATCTAGAACAGACCAGTAGATTTTAAAAGCAAAGTAGAAAATTCCTGATAAGAATAACAATATCTTGATAACAAAATCATACATGTTCTAAGCGCAGAGAATTCTTTCCTTTTGCATACAGCACATCTATGTTGACCACGCATCGTTTGTTCATTCCACTGAGTGTTATCAACAAAGTCTAAGACAATTTTTTCAAAACACCTTGCACGATCGTTTCTCGATATCAAAAACCATGCTGAGGATGATTCGGTGACGAACCACGTAGAAGATTCCCGAAATCACGCGGGTGTAATTGAAACGTTCGGCAAACAGCAATTACGTGTAATAGAAAACGAGATTATCTGAACGCTTACGCACCAGGCGTATAGGATTTCGTGGTGCCGAGGTTCCGAGTAAATTCGACAATTCCATCGTTTACTGGTACAGAAACGACCGAGAGAGACACACTGTTTTACCTACTTCCATCGTGCGCTTTCTGATGCGTGTATCGCAGCCGGACTAATACGTTTGAGACTTTACGCAAACGTTATCAACACGGGCTAACTTTAATTACCGCGGCCACGAAATCCCGCGACAGAAAAACGACAAGCAAACATAAGAATAATATCATCCCCTTTGCGTTCGTTCACTTTGATTTTTCATTTATTTCGACTTGGGATTAAAATTCTCTTTATATCGGCGATTTTTATCCTTTTTTCTCTCATGGCACACATAAACGAATTACTAAAATTCTACGGCACGCCAAAAAATATATTATATTTTTTCGCCGATCTGACAAAAAAGTATACATATTTGACTGATTTATAAAAACAAAATGATATTTTTTTCCGTTTTTGCTTCAAAGTGGCAATAAAATAAGTATTTCTCTTACTATGGATTAAATGATATTTAATCATATGCGAAAAGAATTTTGTCCAACTTCCCTTCTGAGAAATCTTTTTAAAACCTCAGTAAATTGTATTAAAAAATCTTGGACACACCTGTGGACCTCTTGAGGCACACCGGTTGAAAATCGCTGCTCCTAATAAAAGTAGGGTACGTGCGAAAAAGAATTACGTTACGAAGTGGATAGTGACCTTAAATAATTATTTGATTTATTATTTAACCATTTCAGGAATACTGTTACACGTGTATACATTTTGATTTTGTTATATTTAACTATTTCACTATTTTCTAAAATGCGGAAAGAACTTTGAAGGTGGATTCAGAGTATTAAAATTTCGATGGATAGTTTCTCGACACTCAACAATATCATATATATGATTCACTTTATTTTTATTGTTTGAATAAGCTATTATTTTCACCTTAAATATAGATTTGCAACACTTGTAATACGAATAACGCACAATTATTTATTTATTATTTATATTGCCAGATAGTCAGCAAACTTGTGTCAAATTATGCTAAAACAAACAAGCTACAATTCTAAATAAGAATTTTCTTGTTACGATACATCTTGTATTGTTGACAACGTAAAGAATACTACGGTGAATATTCCTGAATTTTTTCAATTTTCTGTTTAATACCCATGAACGCATATTGTATGTATATAATTATAGGGAAAATTGAATCATCTTTATTTCTCTAAAAGCTTATTAAGCCACGATCGCTTTGTATACTAATCTTTAACAAAAGCAGAGTGAGCCTTGTAATACTATGAATAAAGAAAAATGACCATTCCTCCGAAAATCGTAATCACTTCGTCACTCTGAATACGAACTCCACAAGAAACCACTAGACCAGGCGACAAGTCCGAACATTTACACAGCAGCGCGCATATTATTTACCCGAGAGAAAAACGAAGTTCAATATTACCGCGAGAAGTTTCCTCTTGTTATTCAATCCGTAACACTCCCAATCGTATCTCCGACCGAGGATCGATAGAAAAAAAAGGCTGCAGAGAGTGCGCGTTATCAACTGGCTGCGGAAACATAGGACGATGGCGCGATAGAAGATCGCGACGGGCTAATAAATTCAAACGGGAGTGTGCAATTATTGCGAATTGGCAGCAGTAGGAAAATAAATAGGGACGGCGTGGGCCGTTAAAGCAGCCCGTACGGGGGGTTTAATTACAAAAATCTATTCGATATCACGTAGCACGGCGTGTACAGCGCGAATGCTGCTACGTACCGTGCTGAGAATATTACGTCTATATCACCGGGCATAGCAGCGGGTTATTGCCGGTGCAGGACTAGCAATAACTTACTGCAGCTCGATGTAGCGCAATAATTTATCGCTAATATTTTCCTCCGTGGACCAGCGCCCCCATTCTCTCCCTCTCTTTCTCCCTCTATGCTTCCCCCGTCGTCGTATGTTCTCTCCTCGGGGACATGATTCACGATTCCGGCGACTCACGGCTAACACTTTTATGGGATCGCTGGAGAAGACGCTGAAGATCAAGCATGGCCGTCGCGATGAGGAACAGAGAGGCGAGAAAGATGACGTCGATGAAATGAGGAATAAAAGTCGGAGTTCGGTTATTTCAGTTCGAGTCCAGCTAAACGAGATCGTTCGGATTGTTCGTGAGCGTTCCGGACCGATCGAAGAATTAGAGTTCATCAAACTGTTAGAGGCTATTTGGAGTTTTCTCAGCATATCTGTTTGCTTAAGGGGGTAGATCACCTTCTAGACCTAAAAAATAAGGTAAATTTAAAACTCTCTTCTCAGGTCATTATTGAGTCAAATATCGAGATTTTTTTTAGAGGATGTTCTGCGGTATTTAAACTTCATTTTCATGCATACTTATTATTTAAAATTACAAAATTTCGGAGTTATACAGCATTGTCTACCGTCATGTCTGGCACGACCTTGTCAGCTGGCACCCACACCAAAAGCAACTGGAACATAAAAATTGAAAAATTCTTGTGCCAATTTAAATAGGAAAACATTCTCTTCGATATACCGTAAGATTTTTGAATGATTTCAAACAATAAGGAAGTGGCGGCTTTTCAAAGAAAAAATTTGCTTTTTTATTAGTCAGAAATCGATGTTCATTCTTCAAATTGATGCAATTTTATTAGAACAAAAAACAGTTATTTCCGTCTCGTATAGTTTGCAAATTTCAACCTGCTTCAAGTGGCTTTTATCTTAATGCACCCTGTACAGTCATGATTTGCGGACCAAAAATGTTCTAAAGGTAACAATAAACAAAAGTCGTCGAAAAAGAGACGTTGCGAGAGTATTGTGCGAACAGTAACCAAGGAAATGCGGAAGACGGCATAGAATAAAAAATATTTCGGGAGAGATGAGGTGAGGGGGGGGAGAAGGAACGAGCTCGCAGTGGGGGTGGGGGTTAATGGATTTCTACCATTAAGATTACGCGGGACAAACAGGAATTCAAAGGAACCGGGGCACGGTGGACAGCGAAGGGGAAGAAAAATGAATAAGGAACGCCGGCCGGAATAAAAATACACCGGAGACAAAGAGGAGAATGTTTTATGGAAGTGGAAGATTGTTGCGGCGATCAGGTGCGCGGATCTGAGAAGAGAAGAAAAGCGTCACGTGGAAAGGGAGGCCTTTTGTGGCACGCGGAAAACCGTGCGAGCAAAGCCTGAAGGATGATGCGGAAGGGAAAAAAAAAATGAACGCGGAGGGAAGTGCATCGTGCGGACGTAAGACGAGGGAACCCGGAACAAAAAATTAAGAATGACGAGTGAGAGGAGAGAGCTCGAGATAAACCGGAGAAAATGAAGTGCTCCGGATCGCCCACGCGGAGAAAGTTTTCCCTAATTCACGCATTAGACGGCAAATATCTCAAAAAGCAAAATGAAAATGAGGAAAAAAACGGAGAATTTTGTAGAAAGTATGATGTATGACTTTTTTGTTCAATATCCATCGCTTTTCGTTTTTTCGTAAAAATACACAGGGTGAGTTTAAAATATATGAGCAAATTTTTAGAGCATGTTTCTGTCACATTGAGAATGAAAATAGTTTGTATTATATTTTCTTAACGCCAAAATTAACACGTTCAGTGCCGTGAGGGTCACCGGTGACTGGCACCTCAAATTTTCTTTTATTAAATGACTACTAATTTTCATAAAATTTAAGGATAATATTAATATTGTAATAATAGTATAAGGTGATACCTATGCGTTCAAAAAGTGAAATATTCTTTTCCTTCATGATTTTTATTTAAAATACGTATTATATCGCGTCTGACTAGGTATGGCAGTTTCCACTGTGGTATTTAATGTGTTAAGTAAGAATGGTTAGAAAAAATCGAGATTCTGTACTGTTATGAGTTTCTTTGTATTAATAATCAACAACCGCAGTATATACTTGCAATGATTATATAAGTTAGTTTGATATTGCTGATGACACTGATGTGAACATCAAAATGGACGTCTACCATCAAATTGCCTATGTCTTAAGTCAGACGCCTGAACGCGAGATTAATTAAGCAGTAACAAATTTTCAGTACACATCACACATTTGTCTAATGGATTTTTATTTTTAGAAATAAATACTACTGAACAACAAGCACGTGTCAGTAATACTTTGTCGATGTAGTAAAGTCTTTGTACGTCACGCCTTCAAGTACCAAACTTCAGTTATTAAGCAACATTTTAATCTTTCAGAAAATCATAGTTTTTACATAAATGTACGTTCACTTTTATTTAAAACTGAAAAAGACTCACCAGTGAAAACTGATGAAGAACAAATGTGCACAGAACTGATGAATGATTATGAATAAAACTGTGCTAAATGGTGGAAGCTACGACACTAAAAACAATCTGCAGAATACATTGATCAGCAAGGAATAAAAATTTGTAAAACCTCTCATCGTTTGCACGGAAGACGAGACAGAGCTTGGAACAGAAAATGAAGAATGACGAGTGAGCGGAGAAAGTGGAAGGAAAACGAGGAAAAACGACGTACAGCGGGTCATAGCGCGGAGAAAGTTTTTCCTAATTCACGCATTAGGCGGTGAACAACGCGAGGAGGAAAATGAAGATGAAAAAGAGGCGGGCGAACGGTTCGACGTTGAAAGGGAAGTTTTATAGAGCTGACCTATGTACGCGGGGATTGGAAAAAAGGAGTTGAAGCACGGAACACGTCGAGTAGAAGTATGAAGCGAACGAATAAGTTTTATGAAATTCGAAAAGCAAAGCAGAAAACTAGGAAAAGTGAATTTGATGAGGAAACGAGCGCCGTGAATGCGCCGACGGAATTAGATCGCGCAATTTACATGTGAAATATCGCAATTAATGCGAAAGAATAGAAAGCCACGGACATTCACATGTTTTTCGCGTTTTACTAAATTTCATGTCAATTTTACCGAAACACTACTGTCAAACATTTGAATGAAAATATTCTTTGCGAATTGTCGGATTTTTCCAGATATTTTTAATAGAGTCGAATTGAAGGGCTTCGACAGTCTCGTCAAAGGGAATAATATTGCGTTGATTCGTAAGTAACTTCCGATTTGTCTTATCAAATCTATTAGTTAATTGATTAAAAGATAGCTCTTTGCTGCTTCTGCAGCATTTCTGGGTTTTAGAAATGATTACCTTCTAATAGGGAGACAGATAAATAGTCTAGGTCAGTATTTTCTGAAGTGGGTTCAGCAAGAAAATTCTGTGGTTTCGGGAGGTAAGGTATTTTTTAATAAAATATACTGGCGTCTAAGAAGCAGCAACATTTTTCACATTAATTATTTTTCGCAACAATTAAAAACAGAGTTGTATTTTATTTTAATGTTTCATTTATCAAAATAATTTTTGTTTCGTTTAATGAAAATTAAGGTGGCAGAGTTTGTCCGTAAAATATAGTTATCATATAACAGTTCCGCGTCGAAATGAGTTCGAGAATCACGGATCTGGGTGAACCATTGAATTTTTTAGAAAGGATAGTATTTATTATGTATTGGAAGTTATTTATGACTCAACCCAATATAAATGCCGAGGAGACGTCAGCAGACTGGTCTTTTAATGCCACGAGATTTACAATATAAACGTCACAAAGCGTTCGTTGAATACACAATGTGCTCTGTCATCTGATAGAGTTATTATTCAACAGCTCTAAAGAGTCGAGTAGCGTCACGTTTGGTTACATCTGAGAGTCGCATCACGGGGGAAAATATCGCGCACGAGAAGGCGATTATACAAATTGCATACAAAAGTGACGAGGTCCCCTTTTGAATATTCGTAGAACGGATTATTCGATATGTCGGTGGCGCAAAAGAAACTCGGCCGTGTAACAATATTTTCGCGTAGAAAAGCGACTCGCTCTCGCGAAATATCGTATTACCGCGTATCCAATTTCTCCGCTAACAAATTTCCGCGTAATTTCCATGCTTAATGGAAATCTACCACCGGTTTTACCTGGAAATTTTGCCTCGTTTAATTCCTTTTTCGTAGTGGAAAATAGTTGCTCATAATTCACGATTAATATTATAATATTCCGGTATACAAACGTCTATTTTCGAGTGTTAGGAAGCTTAACCCGCGGAACGAAAACTTTTGAACAACAAAGCGGTACCCTACAGCCAATGGAGAAACTTGAATTTTTATCTCGTAGCCTCAGGTTTTACAAAATGATAGTTGTAGAGTTTTCTAGAAATTAAGACCTAAAATTTTCTCTAATTATAGCTGCGTTTATTGTAGTCGTTCAACGTTTGTGGCGTATTTTTGTAAAAAGGCTTGATAGGTGGATACTATAATTGTGATACAATGATCTGTATACAGAGTGCTATCGCTGTATAAAGTTTTATTCGTGTCGATGATGCCGAGGATTCGGTATCCTTGTTAGTATGATAAATTTTAATTAATGCAGAACTCGTTACGTTCAATACATGTGCACATCGTAGGGATAAAAGCAGCCTTTAAATATTTGGGGCTGAAAGCTATATTTGTTTGCATATTTGAGAAATTATTAGGAACAGAAAAAAATTCTAAAAAACGTACATTGTGAATTTTTTAAGGATGAATTCAGCTATGTAGACGAACCCCTTGAAAATCCATTGATTTAAATAATATGGTAAAAATGTCTCTTGTAAAATGTTAATCAATTTTCATAAAAAGTTTTCCGAGAAATATGCATGAATTAAAATTTTTATTAGGTTTCCGCATAACAAAGTCTGTTTTTCGAACTATTCGACCAGAAAGTTCTGCTTACTCTGATGGAATTTGACAGTGATTAACCATTACAAATTGCTGAATTCCGATAAAGATACAACAGCCAAAATCTGCTTTCATATCTGCTTAAAATGCATTAATTAGTTGGTATACTCGATTCTACAGCACGATACACTCGACCGCACATTTTACACCTGATTGTTCAAAAGTTTCATTATTTGAGTCATGGCACTATGCCTCGTCTACCGTATTCACAAAACCTTCTACTTACAGCCTATCATTTCTTCAAATTTCTGGACAATTTTCTCAAAAGGAAATTCTTTCGAGATCAGAGGCGTAGAAGAAATGTCCTCCAACAATTCGTCGCCTCTCGAAACCCCAGTTTCTTTCAAACTGTAATAACGAAACTCGCACACCGTTGATAAAAGTCTATTGATTCAAACGATTCTATTACGATAATCAATTTTTATTTTAGCAACAACCTAATAGCCTCACCGTTGCAACAGATATTACCACATGAACAGTGTACTCGAATCCTGTATGTCGCATCCGTTATCGCGACCATAAAAGTAGAATTTCAGTTTTAATCGCGTTTTCACGATGCTCACCATCGTCAGTCGCATGAAAAGAAAAACAATGTACGAGATGAGTGTTTATCGATCTAACCGGCAACGCGAGCTTTTCATATCCCCCTTTTCTCGAAATGACGGTATTCATTTAAAAACCGCACCGCGATATAAGCGAGAAGTACCTTTTCATCGGTTAACAGAATTTTCATTCGAATTTCCAATCTCCGCGTATCCGATCGCCAATTAAAACCCGTACACAACGGGACCACTTCGTTCGGTTTATTATGTTTCACCGCGAACTGTTCGGCACTAGCTTCTTCATTGATAAAATCTACGGTCCCCGTTAAATAATCCAGATAATCGAGAGCGCCCGTGTACTACGGAGTTATTACACAATGGGACAAACGATCGAACGACTACGATGAAAAAATGTCATCAATATTCGTAATCCATGCTAATCGATTTATCAATTATACGGATTGTGTGCCGGAAATTTGGACGCTAAACGCGGGGCAACGCGCAAATGCTGATCGCACGCGCGCGATTAAATGATCATCGTCAATGTCCGCAATTAAACTATTAAATCCATGCGTGTTTATTTGCTGACGGTACATTGCTTCGATAGTAAATTTCTCCGAAACTTGCTGGTTAAGTGAGTGGTTTACAGAGAACCTACTAAATAATACAACGACCATAGATGTGATAATAACGACAATAACAGCCATGGAAATACACACTATTATATTACAACAATGGCAGTAAAGGGAATCTGATGTCATAACATCGTGTAGTAATTACCTTTCACGTAATCATAGGAATAAACTTGGTTGAATAATCGATTCTGCCTGTAAAGGGCAGAATCAAAAACCTGCTACGCAGAAAATAATAGAAGAACAACGATCGATATGCTTCAATTATCTCACATTGCTCCGGTCCCATTCTCTAAACGAGCGTTTAAATATCCCCCTCCTTCGCGATAAAGTACCTTCATAATAATTACAGCAGGTGGATCGAGAAAGTTCCAATTTCTCCTGAATTAAACTCCGGGAATTTTTCGAAACCCCTGCGGACTTTTTAGACTGCGAAAGCAGAGCAGAACGGACTCCGAATGTTCCGCACCTTATTCCCGCGACACAGTGTACATTCGATCGGCGAAAAGCGATCGAACGGTAGCAGGGCGCACGAGGCGTCAAAACTCACCCCCGAAAATTACATCGGGCCACGTCCACGCAGTTCCGGCCGTTTAATTTATTTCGTCCCTTGGCGTGGCCTGGTGGATGCGACTCTAGGGTCCCTAGGCGAAGAAAAATATCGATTGGAGCAGGAACGACAGTAGCAGCATTGCTCACCCCGGTGTGTCCCTACCCCTGGCCCTGCCGGTTCGCTTCGATGGTTCCCGATATTCCCGCGGGATCGCTCTCATCCCCGGGACCGCGCCACCTTTCGCTGGATCGTACAGAGAGTAAGGGACAGACATCGGCTGGGGGTGAGAAAGGAGGAATAAAAAATAAAACGAGAAAGAAGCCGGATGGCAGATGTAGGCGGATAAGGGACAGCGAGAGACAGAGACAGAGGTCGGCGGAGAGAGGGTGAACGCGTTTGACGTTTCGCGTTTTCCCGACACTCTCCCGCGGGATGGCGGCGGCTTTCGTGCCTGGAATCCGCCACGGGGTATCCGCACGAAATGGATATCGTACACGCTCCACAGGATAACCAGATAGAGTGAGCCCATAGATGGGAGGGAGAGAAAAAGGTGGCGCGCATACACCGGCGAACGAGTTACCGAAAAGCTGCGACAAATTGTCTCCTCGCTGTCTCCTATAATATACAGGCTGATTCTGAAACAACGTCAAGGAATTTTTCAGCCACACTATATAACATAGGTGTGCAATCGCGCTGAGCGGCTGGCGGTTGCTTTGTATCTGCGGTAGCACTTGGCGGCGAGTATACAGGATGATTCACGCAACAGTAACAAGCCATATATTTTTTTGGCTTCAAGTTAGAAAACAATGTTAGAGGAAAAAGATGAATGGTTCTAGGTGGACCACATATTCATAATACATTAGTTTAGGTATCTCACGAACTAATCATTTTTTGATCGTGTTACTCTAATATTTTTTTACGTAGAATGACGGAAGGATGCGATGTATGCAAAATAAAGGGAAGGTTTCTATTTAAAAAAATAGTGCAACTGCAAAATGTACATGCAGTATGGCACCTGCGAATAAAATATGAATGTAAATATGTAGTCCACCTTGAACCATTCATCCTTTTCCTCTAACATTCTTTCCTAGCTTCAATCAAAAAACAGATATGGCTTGTTACAGTTGCGTGAATCAGCCTGTATAGTGACTAAAAGAATTGGAGATTCAGGTTTCTGAAGCATTTTTTTAGAATTTACCTACCTGGTTTAGGATGACAGGAATATCGTGTATGTAATGTTATAATATTTTTACTGGATGTTTGTTGCATAATATGTAGAGCTTTCGAAGTATTTGGTGTTTTTCAGAGCTGTATGCCATTTAATGCGTGATCCTTTAATTCTTTTGAGCAGTGTATGTACAAGGTGAGTCACTAGGAATTGCCATCTAAACTAACTTCTAACTCGTTGATTTTAGAAAAGAATCGTTGGGTGATATACATGGTACTTGGAGGACCTTATATAATAAAAAAATGTAATTTCATGTGTGGGTCATATTTTTAGAACATATCTAAGTGTCCTTGAAGTCTACAAATTGCACTATGGACTATGAATTAGAAGTCTGACAGTACTCGATAATCTGAATAAAAATATCGATTAAATATGGGACGAAAGATCAGTACTAATGGTGTTATTAATAATTTTGCAACTAATTTTTGAAATATTAAATTATTTACAGCTTAGTTAATATTGACTTTTCGAGTGGTTAATAATATTTTTGAAATTATGTCCTTATATTATGAAGCAGCCTGTATGGACTGGAATACATAACCGCACCAATAACTTCATAACTATTTACTTAGTACTAATTTATTTTGACTAATTCTACATAATTCGAAATGGACTATGTAACGTATGGTTTACTTTTTTGTATCGCTTGCAGTTTTCAAACTTCCACCTTCAGTTTTCCTTAATGCAAGACTATTATGTTTTCAGGAATAAAGTTAGAAGATCCTCGCATGCTGAACAAAGTCGTACTACACCACACCCGGTACAAAATGAATAATTACTGAGACATTTACAAGAGATGTCAAGATCTGTTCATCATTCTATAATATCTTCGGCGCAACTCTTGCTTCAGAAGCTATTGAATAATCAGCGAAACATGTGCCTTCTGTTGCAAATTTCTCGGTAACTAAGTACCGTCTTTGCATCTAGTAAACTATAATACTTTTGTGCTTTGCACCTACACCCTTTAGTTTACGTGAAAAATATATACAATATTCCATTTAAAAAACTAAATGCGATTTTAAATTTTTGAAAACTGCATGTAATAAAAAAAGGAGTAGTACATGCCATGGTCTGTGTCGAACTATGCAGTGTTCACATAAACTAATTTTTGTTAAAATCGATATTTATGAAGTTACCAATGTGGTCCTCGGTACGTGACTGTGAAGTCTTAAAAACTGCAAGTAATACAAACAAATAATCAGTGCATGGTACAGCCGTATTCCTATAAAATAACTTCTGTTAAGATCGATATTTATAAAGTTATCGATGTCATTCCAATTACGTGTCCACTCTAAATATCACTGTAAATAAATATACCTAGCGTCAGATGCAAAATTTATAATTCTGATCCAATGAAAAAGTATTGAACAACAGTAGAAATCATGACGCTGCTCCAGGATCAGCCTGTAGTCCGCACGGACCAGAGTCGAAAAGAAGTTTCAAGTTTCCGTTAAACATTCAACAATGAAGATAGCGACGCGAGGTGTCTGCATAGCTGAACGAACACGAAAAGTTTCTACAACGTGCGATCATATTTCGAAACACGATAAGAGAATGAGGGGGAGAGAGGAGAATCGCGTGTATCGCAAGGACCTGTTAACGATTCGTGTCATTTGTCAGAAGAAATAGTGTACTAATGGTGCACCGGTCGTGGACAAACAACCAGTCCACAGAATACCACCCTTCTCCTGTTCTCTCTCCCTCGACTGTACGGCAACCATCTGTCACTGACCAGAGCTTCGCCACAAAAGGCTACATCTAAAGGACTCGTCGATTTTGCCTCTTCCGGCTTCGACGATTTATTCTGTGGCAGTTTCGTGTGCTCCTTTTTCTCTGACCCCAGTATCCGAATTAGCGGTAAACATTCTTCCGATGCTGATTCGCTCTCGGATCTTCCAATCGATAGATCGAACATTTTGAAAGATTTGAAAAGTGGAAACCACACGACGATTATACCTACCATGTGTTCTGATGCGAAGATGTTATGTAGTTGGATACGCACCGCGAGGGAATACACGATATTCTAACTATTAAGACAATCGGAGTGAGAAGAATACCGATTTTTGCCTAATGTACAATAGTTTATTCACAGAATGACAAACTTAGATCGTTGTACTCGCAACGTCAATGGTTCCACCACAAAAAATGCTCTGCAAAAGGTTCCAGCATTTTCGTATCCTAGGCGACTAGTCCTCAAGTTAATCCGTCGGGGTATAACTTTTGATCTAGGAACTCCTGGCATCGGTGATTCGAAACTGTCAAAAACAGTGTGACAGTTTGGGCAGCGTCAATCGAATACATTCGATTTATTTGACGATTCGCGGAGGTTCGAAATAACAGGGAGAGTCTTGTTTCCAGCGTCAGTTAGGGTGCGTCGCATAGCAAATTTCCTCGTGACAGCCACACCGTGGAGCTTTTCCATGCTTCCCTATGAACTCGTCGAACTAGCTCAGAGATAGAGTTCCTCGCGGCAAAAAGGCCAACAACTCCCGGAGAAGGTTTTGCTGACCCTACAAGTAAATGGACTCCATTTTCCAGTCTGTTCCGCCGCCGGTGGATCAATCAACACCCGCACCCTTGCGAATAACGGACGCGTGCACTTGTCACCCCCTCGACACGCGCCCTCGATCAAATCGCCGCGAAAGGAACCGTGTAAATCGAACAGGAAATCGGTCGACCCGTAAATTTATGAAATTTTCATTTATCCGGACGGGACGTGTCCCGTGATGCATACAATATAGCTACTGGGGGTATTTAAATATAAATATATAAATAAATGATGGGAAGAAGAATAAGTGAATAGAGGGTGGCGTCGAGCCGATTGACGTGTTTTAAATTTCAATTGGCTCGGCCGTTGGTGGCGTGGAGTACTTGTCGGGATGGTAGTGGAAAGAGGAGATGACGCCATTTTAAAAAATTGTTTTCTTAAATTTTAAATGTGCCAGTCGCTTTATTGTCATCCTGTACAATGCCATACACTATTTACACTGTGTATAGCGCATGTTGTGCCTGCTTCAAAGACAAATTTAGTTTTTAAAAATAATAAAAGTAATTTATGCAAGCATATATTCTATTTGCCCTAATTTTTTAGTTATAGCGAATTTTGGATACTAATAAATGGAGCTAATTCGTTTGACTGTTTATAAATAATGAAGAATATTGTAGATACGATTTTTTCAGCTATTTGTATACTGTCAATCATGTTGGTTCAGTCTATTGCTGAGAGTACCGTGCGTTAGGAACTTGAAGTACAGTAGCTTTGAAAGTGATAATGAGTTGGTCAAATCAGGATATTCTTTACTGGTAAATTCAACACATTGAACGTGTCATTGAACAATCACAAGACCTTTGGCATGCGTATATTGAGATGCAAGTTGATTTTTGAATATTTCTTTTTACTGTTTCCTTAGATCAGATGGAAATTAAAAAATATTTGATGATGCTTGCCCAGTTCGTCTCAATATCAGCTAAAAGATGAGCGTATTATAGATTTACCTAGAAAATACTGAAGGTGATCTTGAAAACTTCGGAAAAAGCGACTAAGAAAAAAATGTAATATAATCATCTTGAAGGCCTCTCTGAACCATGTTATTCGAGGAAAAAAATTTCAATCTGTCCAATAAGAACAGGCGGTTCACCCTGTATAGTCTATATAGGGGAAACTCGGCTAATTCCGCAGTAGAGTCTACATGATTTTTATCCAGATTGCTCCTTGTCAACTGTAATCGACGTACAACTTAAATATTTATAATGTAAATACATGTGTTTATTTAATTTGCTGATCAAAGGATTAATCGATCTCTGCATACCTTGATATTACTTTCGTACAAAAATCTTTATATAAATACGTCATGTCTTCTTCTTACAGTTAGTACTGCGAAATTACTCGAGTTTCTCCTATAAGTTCTCTTTATAGTCGCTAATAGTCACTGTAGTTGATGCGACCTCAAATTCCTAATACGAACAAAATTCCTGTAACTCCAGAAGGAGGTTAAAACAGTTACGTAAAGCAGTATGACGTACAAATTTTATATTGGCCGAACTCGGTAAATTAAATTTGAACTTTTAACTCTACGGAGAAAGTTTCTCCCTAATTATTCTAGAAAGTGATAGTAGCGTTTAATAAAGAGACGGTAGGGGAAGGTACTCGTAGACGTTTATTAGACTACTCGACGGACTTCTACAACTCAATCTGCCTGCCACTCACCGACGCGGGCGATCAACGAGTGAAATCAAAGAAAAATCATATACCTGGGCAAGAGAGAAGGGCGGAAGGTTCTCTCTTGGACGATTATCGGACGATCGATACTTACTATATCCGTTCACACCCATACACGCACACATCCTCGGACGAGCGTGCAGGTGCCGACATTACAGCGAGGATCGATAGAAACGACACTATTTTTCCGACGATGTATCTTTCGATGCTATTTATCCCCTCGAAGATACTGCTGGAATATCTCTTTAACCCCCTGCGTTTGCATTTTTAACTCTTTCGAGTACGAAATTCATGAGAGCCGAAATGTTTTCTGGTATAGTGCGTACCACATTGGATGTTTGACTTTTTTCCATGAATCTGAAAACAAAAATGAGACAAAATTAATAATTGCAGATGTTTGGTAGAAAGATCAAGTTAATATGAGAAAATTAATAATATCTGACATTTTGCTAGTGTTGGAAATATTATCAGAGTTGCGTGTACAGTCCACGTCGATGGCTTCTGGTAGATTTAAAAAGTTAATCGACAACCGTACACGGCATGCGCATCGATTTTTGGTCGGTGCTCAAAGTGAAAGGGTAGATTGAAATTCAATTTCCTGGAGAACTGTGTAAAGTCAAATAAATAAAAGTGGAGCATTTTTGTAGTCATGTTAATATAAAATAAAATTATTAGAAAGAGCACAGTTAATATAATATATTGATAATGTACATAATATGAGTAATATAATACAAATGGATACTGCGATGTAAACTGCAGATGGTATACACTATTCTTCAAAAGTGTATTTCTCAAAACAATTAGAAATCAGGATTTTTAATGATTTCGGACAATCTGTCATCAATAATGAAGAAAATATTGTGTATAAAATATTACATATCATAATATTCAAATGCGTTAGTGGATTTTCACTATTTTCACGCACGACGGTGGCCCTAAACAAACAGCAAAGACATGTAAAATTTATTCAGAAGAATCACAGTACAATACAGAATGAAAAATCCGGGACATGTTACACCACTTTCAAATCCGAACCATACAAAGAAGTTGATTTCTCACTGAGCAACATCAAATGTTACTAGATGAGTAACACGGTTAAAACGATCGGTTACGCGCGTGCTGAATATTCTCGGCTCACGTAAGTAATAATAATAATAATACGTCGTTGTAAAATAAAATATAAAACGACTGAAGCATTCGGTCCATAAAATAACGTTGTCGCAAAAGATGAGGTCCATCCGTTTGCGGTTATTAACCCAAACCGAGCACGTCTGGAAGACATGATTCCAACGCGAGGGTTCAGACTGTTAATCTTTACCCATGCGACCGCGTGGAATAGTGTTGTACATCGATTAACGCTCTCGAAACCGCGACATCGCGCTGTAATTTACAACAACCGTAAATGCTGCAACGTAGTCGTGTCATTTATTCGGTGGATCGTATAACGACGGTGGCTCGATAACGTCGCGCTTTCCGCCCATCGACAATCGATCGTTTCCGCCAAGGAACAGGGAACCCTTTTTGTACAGGGCGCCGACGAAAATTGCCTTTATGATACGGACGTGACTCGTTCGCGATTTTCCAGATGAAGGGACTCGTATATTCGCCCCACGCGGAGCGGTTGATTTAAGAATTAGACATTGGGTATTTTGGAGGCAGAGTTTGTGCTTTGGCCCTTCGAAATAGAGAACAGGTCGTACTGTATGAAATATCAGATTTTTTTTCATGGTAGAAATTCGATAAAGAATAATTCACTATTCTTTTCTGAATGATGGTTTAACGATAATTGGGGGTGAAAACCAAAGTAGTGTAAGACAAGTTTCTGAACATATTGACTTGTGTGCACAGATACGATCTATACATGTCTGTTCGTTGGAAGAAAAAATGGTTCCAACTACTTATAATAAGACCTCATAGCAGTGTTCTCCGCGTTACAATCGCTAACACGTGACCATATAATTTACCTATTTGTTATGTCCACTGAAAACTTTTGTTTCTCAAAAGGAGTGTGAAAATAAAGTCATCACTGGATGAAGCTATCACCAATCGTATTCGAAACGTTCAAAGGATCACAAAAAATCGCATACTGTTTCATTAACATATTCAGTCGCCATTCTGTTTCGAAGATAGCACACCATATTTTCATAAATAACATTCAAACAATAAAAAGATCACCATGCCTTCCTCAATCAAAACACATTTCAAGTGACACGCCCATAGATAGCTCCTCGCCTCGTTCGAATTTAATTTAAAATATATTTGCTCCTGCCGTTACTTAATTACCGATCGCGATGCCAGTGTTCCGTATAATTAATGTAACTTTCCGGGCAAATCGAATTGCATTCCAGCGTATTTGTGCGCGTTAACGGTTACGTTCGCGTTTTAATTCGCGCGGCAGCTCCCGTTCACGTTCCCATACTATTTCATCCGTGTCGAAACGAAAACATTATTGTTGCAGAGGGGTGTAAAGGGGGTGAAGAGCAGAAGAGAAAGGGCCAGAAGGAGAGGGTCGCGGAAACGGGTCGCGGTGGCTTATGAAAAATTGAGAGAAAGCAAATATTCCGCGGGGCGCATGCACGGCGGAGGGCGGCAAGATGGGCGCGACGAAGGGGTGACTGGAATAAGGGAAGCCACTCGGTGCTTTCCACCCCCGATAGATTCGTCTTGTGACCGTGTATTCATTCGCGTATCAGCAGGAAACTCGAATACGCTGGTCTCCTCGTATTCGTTTACGTGCACGTATATGTACGTACGTCACTACAGACGGACGGCTACAATGAGGCTATAACCCCGTCGCGCAATATTTCACGTCAGATTATGTAGCCTCTTCGCTGAGTGCCAGCTACTGCTATCGAGATATCGATATCCATCCGGCGTATATGGAACTCACGGATACACGCCGGAAATGGAGACTGCAGCTGGACGAACATCGTCCGTCTTCGTTTTATAAGCGTCTTTTACGGACAAGTAGAGGAGCCGCGTCGATGGTCGTACGGTAATTAAGCCATTCGAAGTTGAGGTCTTATCGTAAAATAATCCCCTGGAGCCAGAATATTTTTCTATTTATATTTAAGAATAATAGAAGTCACAAGGTTTGGCACCATTTTTAAAAGTGCGTCGTTGGTTCGTCAGCATATTTTTTAAACTAGGAGCTAATGACGCATCGTGTGAGTCATACACATAAAACAGAATCCAGCTAATATTAAGAAGTACAAACAGAATTTCAATTGATGACATCATTTATTTCGAAAACACTAAATTATTATAAAAGCATGTGGTCTATAAAAAAATGATTGTCTTTGTTTTATTCAAAGACGAAGGAATAATAGAACTGAGAAGACGATACAAAAGCGGGAAACTGAGTAAAATATTCAGATCAATAAGAAATGTCTCTTATCTTTATGGTATTTGGAAAAACACTTTCTTAAACTTACTTTACTTTTCATTGTGTACATTTTGAAATCCCGACGGTCCTGGTGGTGGACTGCTCTTTGTTTATTTTTACTTGAAAAGAATATCAGTTTTAATTTTTACACACTTTTTTCGGTTACTTTACTGTGATACTATGTTATCTTCCCGACAGCTGTTTAAGTGTTGACTGATAATGTAAATTTCTTTTCAAGACACACTTGGTGCGTCGTTGACTGTTTTGGATAGGCACCCTTCGAAGAACACGGGACGCACATCGCAAAATATGTTGTTACTCACAAGGTTCTTTGATTAATCCTTGGAATCAAATATCCAATTGTATATATAACAATCTCGAATTTCTTTATTAATCCTTGGAATGAAATGTCCAATTTTCTACATAATTATCTCGAGTTATGAACTATACGGTTTTCAACAGCACAGAAAATAATCCCGAAAGTTGTGAGTCTCAAATAACACGGTACCAAGTGACAGTATTATTCAAGGGTTACCTCTTCAATATCTTCTTGTTTAATCATCACTCTTGAACTATTGAAATGCGCCTTCCAACGATAAGAAGTAAAGAGAAGAGTGATGGTAACGTTTTTCCTTTTTACCTTCATCACTACGTTATCTAAAATTTCACCATACCAAAAAATAACTTTTTCAGTTTTTGTGATAGAAGAAAATGTTTCAGATGAAAATGCATGGTTTCGAAATCGTTAGAAGGGTATCATCCATTTTTTAAATAGAATGGTATATATTCTTTTCTATGTTACAATAGAGTATCTTAAAATAAAAGCAAGCATCCATATTAAATACAGGATCATTCGACACAGTACAAGGTCAGTCCTTTATCTCCTACGGCTTCTATATTTAGTATAATACTTTCACTATAAACGACACGATTTTTACATTTTTTCTTTCAAACATTTTCATTATATTTTTAACGAGATCTACCGCCTCGCTTATCTGTGACACTTTAAACGTCGCGCACAATTGCTATCACCGAACGGTGGAAGAAAATTGTTTCGTCCACCCACGTATAGGATGTTAAAGCGATTCCCTTCGATGCCGTGAAAAATACAATCGATTCGCCGTACGTGGAACTTTTTATTCGATCGTCCGCTAATACGTTCTGTTTGCTCTGTAGCAGCTGGACGGGGCGTAAAATATTTAAACGGTATTCCTTTCGAAAATTCATAAGCACGAGAATGCAAGATAACGGGAACAATAAATAATGCTAAGAGTAAGTACATTTACCAGGGAATATGCAAATATTATACGTTTATTATACGAGCACAAACGCGTGGAGCACGAGGATTTTACTCGACTTTTATGTTGCGCGTGTTTTCGGATGGCGAACGAAGTTTAAGCAACGTTACAGGACATACACACGCGACAACGTTGATAACGCGATAAAACGGCGACGGGCTCCCGTTGATCCGCGAGAAATGTTTATTGCCGGCGAATGGATAACTCTTGATGAATATGAAGTATCTTAAAGGTGCCAGTTACGAAAGAGTTTTTAATAAAGAAGCGCGAAAAGAATTTCCCTTCCGAGTACCTTCGAGCGAATATTGCGAATTTTTATGAAGCGGCCCGAATGAAAAGAAATTTTAATAAATCCCTCGGACGGCGTGACTAATTTTCGTTGTTCTTCCCCCTTTTTTTCGCAAAGCCTCGACTCTTTTGAAAACAATATTACAACGACTGCGTGTTGCTTTACCCCCTCCCTCCCGTCCTCTTTGTCACTGTCTGCAAATATTTACAATGTTCCCAGAGGTCAACGTTTTAATTTTAAACAAGCAAATTCACCGGTAGTCCGTAGAATTTCGTTCTCCAATAAAATAATTAGCAAATTTCTCTTTGTATAACGTAGAATCCAAAAAGGAGCTATTCGATAGAAGGCAATACAGAGGGGGTTTATTGCTCAGTTTCCGTTTTGCTCATCATTTGAACATCCATCGTTTCAAAGGGGATGTTGGACGGTTCAAAAAATAGTTACGCACTCGTATATGATGCGCTGTTTCGTGAACATCACGAAAGATATCGCTGAAAGGCATTATTTTAATAATCCTTTGGCATCGGACGATCGAGGGTATTAACAAAACATGACGCTGAAATCTGTGCCGTATTATGAAATATTAATCGCGCTAAAGCGTGATTTTCCGTGAAAATAAAATATATAATAGAAAATTTAAATCATTCGGAATAATTTCATGCTTATCCTCTTTAGAGATGCTGACCAGATTTAAGCAAAATTCATTTGAAATGAAAATCTCAACGATTTGAAGCACTATTTTAATCCATCATTTTCAGTCATGTTACATTTGGTTTAAAAAGTGGAGCACCCTTTTCTTTGGAACATTGAATACAGTAAATATTTTCTGAATCATTTCGTTGAATAAATGAACAAGATTATAATTCAATTAACTGTGAAGTCAAACACATTTCAAACGCCATTATTTCATTATTACTAAAAAAAAACCATCAAGCCTGTAACATATTTTAAGACTAAAATAACATGGTATTGAATAATATTTTACAGAACTTTACATCAGACATATTCAGATTGTAAGCACATCAATTCTCAATTTAATTATTATTATAATAGAGACGTACAGCCCAAACGACACACGGGTGTACATTACTCTTCTCACACACTGCATACATTTCACCAAATTTTCCAAATTTCTACATTCCAATTTAGTAACCACGAATTTGCAATGAAACAAACACAATTTTTCCAGCCTCATTAAATATGTCCATGAAAAATTAACTAATTCCAATAATCTCTCGATGGCTGTTCAAGACGATTTCACTCTGTCCGAGGCAACGAACGCCTCGAATCAGATTTTCTATCGCGTTGATGCAATTAGGATTTTCCGCGCGCGCGGCGGTTCGGCGTATTTGTCTCGCGCGCGAGTCGCGGAGCTTTCGACGTGGCCCCGAAAAAACGCGGAATGAAATATCAGTCACTGAGATTTTCGCTCTTTAAAGCGGAGGACCGCGTATATCTTCGCCGAGAAACGCAATTTTTCACGTCGGATTACGGGGAAGGGAAAGGGAGTCGAACGAACGGGGGCGAAACGAACCAGGGTGGGCGGGCGGCTCGGCGGCGGCGCGAGGGGGTTGAAAACGTGGGAAGGACATTTTACCTGAATGCAGGTAGGTCACACGTCGACATCGATATCGATATCTCGGCGTTGGCCTCCGTTATCGAGCGCGTTCTACCGGGAAGAACAGTTCGAGCCGATTGACTGCAGAGACGGCCGGGGCTGCAACCTCACAATGCTTTATAATTTAGCACTTTCGCGTGATTCCATCGGAATCGAGGGAGTTTTGTTTCACGGAGAAAGTAGACTCCGATTTACCCGGACCTGCCGGCAGACCCCGATTGTTCTCCCGCCGTAGGGTAAACGATACGTGGGTTTTCTGTATCAGCGGCCGGGTTAAATAATCGAGTCGTGACGCTGGTCGATGAAAAACTTTCGAACTGGCACGACCGACTCCTCGTCGAAGAATATTCCTCGCAGCGCGACGTTCGAGTTTCAGCAAACTTCTATCCACTTTCGACGGGTCGTAACATCCGAGTTAAAATAATAAATTCTCGACGAACGATCCACCTGATCTGAAGTCGAAATCGAATTTTTATTTCGTTCGTACTGTTTCGGCTTTCTTTTTTCGGAATTGCACGCTGCAGGAAAATTTGGATGGTATTCGAAATGGGTCGTACGTGGTACAGAAACTCTCGAGTGTTATGTGAATTAACTTCTGGTAAAATGGTTGTTCAGAGAATGTAAGCCGGTTTATTTGAATGAGCAAATAATTTTTCTTTAAGTTATTTCGTCGCTTTTCACCTTGTATTATATTTGAATGAACGGGTTATGAGATAAGATTCCGCGACAAGATAACTGCGTGTAACGTAAAAAACAAAATTTCTTGAGTGTAATACACAGTGCTGACCTCGTTAACTTTTATGGAGCATCTCTTTTCATTTGTTACAAGTAAATATTTGCCTTACGAATAAATAGTAAGAAATAAGGGCAAACTTGGCAACGAAACCATTAAATTATAAAATAAAAAGCCTTTTACATTTAGAACTTCTGATCGAGGAGGCAGTGAGTGCAAGAAAGTATAAGTTGATAGAAGAATGACTCAGGAAGTTGAAAAAGAAAAGAAAGAAGAACACGGAGGAGTGTGCAAAGGGTATATAAGAAAGAGTAAGATAGTAACCAGTAAAATAACAAGTATAACAGAAATAAAGACAAATAAGTTACGGAAATAAGGCATAAAGAAACGAGAGGAGAGAGTGAACGAGACGAATGGGTAGATCCAAACTTTGCTTTGAGGCTCAGATAAAGAATATACATAACATACATTTAAAACTTCAAAATACCTTGTAATCTATTTCAGACACTTATTTCAAATAAAAAATAACTTTCTCTTCACATAAAATAGAATTACTTTTCTTTAAATTTTTTATGTTTAATGTTATTCTTCTTTTTTTTACTGCACTTCAAGTAATTTTTGCTCAAGAGCGTAGAGGCTCGTGGAAAAACGTTTCAGAGGTAAGCTGGCGTATTTCTCTGGCAAAACGCGATGCAATGTAAACGAAACCTATCAGTCTGAGTGGATTACGCAAAGATGTCGGACACAACATCGCACTCAATGGTCATCCCTCTATCGAACCTATATGTCCGATACTCTACGCAACTACTGTAAAATGAATCGAGAAACGCTCGTCCTGTATCGTACCGCGAAACGAACTATCAAAATTGGAAAACCAACGTACCGGAAAAGTTATCGAGCAAACAAACGTCAACCGATTAATTCTCCGTAGAAAAATGAACAGAAGGAGCGGGATAATTTTTGTTTCACCGCGAGATTGCATTTCGGCGGAAATCAACGGTGAATATTCGATAAGCATGCGTATGCTTTATGCAGTTTTCCAAATAACGTTACGAACGAACGCCATGTTTGAAGGTAAAGTTTCTTTTATTTATTTTTTAGACCATTGCTGGAAATTCTACACCTGTTATGGTATAGAATGTTGTCGAAATTTTCATTCGATTTTTAATTCTTCGAACGTTTTATACATTCTTTATATGTTAACATGCATATTAGTCTTCTAGAAAAAGTCCAATACGTATTCGATTACGTTATACATCTTTTAAAATGTATTCAAGTGTGTCATTTTATGACTGTAACTATAAGCAGTTAATTGCAATTGCACATAATGAAAATAAATAAATATTTCTGTATAAAATTCTAAATTGCACTATTGATAGTTCAGAATGACTGACTGTAAGTAAAATTAAGATTCATGCAGTCTCGAGAAATATAAAAAACAATTTTTTATTTAAACGAACCCCTTCATTAGTAGATTTTGTGTCTTTTTAAATGCAGTACCATCGAAATATTATTAACAAATTTTCGAATTCGATTTTCTCGGGAACAAACGTACGAAAGACAATTATTTTGCATTTACGACTTGCCTTTGCACCGCAAATTCGCCTGCACCCCGTATAACTGCATCTGTCGTCCCCGAAACAGCGGAAATAATGGCTATTAAAACACTGACCGATGGTGCAAGCAAAGCCAAACAGCGGCCAAGAGACGCATAAATCCTTGGACGTTAGGTGGTAAGGTATACGGCTACTATCAGCCAGTCTGCTCTCGTTTCCATACACCTGCTATATTCGACGGAACTATTACAACATGTTCGGTGTTCACTTGATTATACGCGCTCGTTTATACAGGCTATCTCACGGATTTTTAATTACACGTGCTTACATAATAAAAATGTATAAAATCTGGATTTTATAAAACCTGGAAAACCTTTCTTTCAAAGTGCAGGGTAGCATATTATATAATGATTAGTATGACGAGTGTCCTCAATAATTTGTGAACATTTACATTTATCATGATTGCGATTCTGAAGTAGGAAATGTGATTAACACGTGAACGCTGCAGTAGAAACAGTCATATTTGGTCAGACACGCTTTCATTCGCTGTTTTTAATATAAATTGCAGAAGAAAAGAGTATTTAAGTATCTAACCGTGTACATGTGCTTCTGTACTGTTTCTGTGCGGCAACTTCCTTAGAATTATATAAAAAACCATAGTTATTTAACTAAATTAGATTGAGATGCCCATGATCCCTACGTGTTAACAGAATGCTTCTTCATAGAGTCAACGTATTAACAGAATGTTTATTCATAAAGTGTGTCTAACAGACTATTAAATACTTAATAGGCTAAACGAAGGTTCACTAGTTGGGCAAATCAGTGACCGAAACTATGTAGACTAGGTCAGTCCGAAATTAACAAAAACCTTTTATCTTTCATTTTGCAGCTCCCTGCTAAAAGTTGCCAGTCACCAGGGTCACTGACTGTACGCGTCAGAATAGATTTGTGAATGATACATCATCTGTTCCTTCTTTCGTTCATCATTAATTCCCTGCTCACGAATCGTGATGGGTTACGGTACTTCTCAATTAATATCGATTCATTACGGTGAAGTATCGCTATATCAGAAGTTATAGTGTATACGTATCAAATGGTATCGGTTGATAAATGGTATCTACTTAAAAAGATAATATATTATAATCACTTCCGGCAATGGTTCATATCGATATAAACACAATTCAGATAAAGATAGATAGTTTTCTAAGAAACAGTGAGATCGAACAGGATAGTTATATTGGATGGTTCTGAACGTACCAAAACTGTAGATCCTAATTGTAGGTACGACAAGACATCAAAGGCGCGTGTCAACTCCAGAAGCTTAAAGGTAATAGCAATTGGGCAGCTTTCGAAGTCTTAGTTCCTTGCTAGCGAGTGATTCCAGAGGCAATTATTTTACTGTCAAATATTCAAATGCTTCTAAAAAAATAGCAGAATCTCATTAAGCGTATCATAAACCAAATCTGAAACAGCATGTGGATTATGGTTCCGTGATACTGCAATAAATTCACCGACGCTAAGGACGGAACACAAAAATATTAATCCTCAACTGGTACGGGAGATTTGTTGTCATATAATTAATATGACGCTGGCCAGACTGGCCCAAATCTTTATCTTTTTTCTCTGCCATAGCAACGTAGAAATAAAAACTCACCATAATTTTTACCATATACCTGCAATGTACTGATTATAATAAAATTATTTTTGCGCCAAGAAATTATTCCCACCACCACGTAACAAAATTTTTAAAAATGTCTCTGGCGGGAAAAATGCGGAGGGTATGGAGGAAAATATATATGTAGCGGCGATTTGACCCGCATCATACCGGTTAAGGTTCAACCCTAGTGCGGTCTTCAGATCTTTTTTGACCCATCGCGTTTTCTTTTATTCAACAAACTTTCGCTATGATGGCACTGTAATACATGCGACTGGTTATTTCTATGTTCCTTAGTCCATTATTTTATAAAGTTGAAAATATGAGCTCCATGTATTCGAGGCATTTTTAACTCAAAGACCTTGAGTGCATAATCAAATGGAAAAACGCACTAAGGTTAAGGTGGTCTGTTTCTGGTGTATCACCCTGTATTGCAACGCGATTCCAGGATGTTTCATAACCACTGGATTTCCCCTTTGCTTCCTGGAACGGTTATGTCGGAAGCTTTGTATCCATAACTCGTTACTTTTCCGCGAGTAAGGTACCCGGACCGAGTTCATTGTTAGTGCAGCAAAACTTTTGTGTACATTTTCCCCTGGTGTTGCTCACGTACGTACGCTCTAAGGCTACGTCGATTCTCGTAACTCCATGCAAAGAGCACTGCATTGCCTGGCACCCTGGACATACCCTCGAGCAACGATCGTTCGAACTTCGAAAATGCTTGGAGAAAAAATTCGCCATACCCGTGATGTTTCAGGACGTCATGGTGTGGTGTGTTTTCCAGCGGCTCCTATAACAAGAAAAATCAATGAACGTTCTTGAGGTTGCGTTTCGTTTAACCGGTTGGACAGGCGAGTAATCTTAAACAAAGATCAAAAAGAAACGGGGAAAGCAGCGGAAGAAAGTCTGTCTCTTTGTCCCCCGAGAACAATTCAGCGAGTTCCACTCGCGGCGTGTTCATACAGACGTTAAATCGGGGCTGAATAACCTCGAAACCGGGGTTCTTGGATGAACCGACGAAAACATCCTGTCGCGATTTAGTAGAATGATACGTACCCGAGCACATACAGCGAAATGTCCATTACCCGTCCACAAGGATGAATTTATTAGAGCTGGAAAATAATTGTATTTGTTCAACATGAATCCATAGGTATTAAGAGGAGAAGCGAATATTGAAGAGAGCTTAAAAATCTCTGAGAAAAATAATACATGTACACGGTCATCAGACGTTAACGACGTGGAATTATTTATTAAGAGAACACTGTACTTGAACGCAGAACTTTAGTAAATATATCACAAAATATGAGACGTAAATTTACTGACCATCTGAATTTCGTAATTAGACTAACTTTAATTTCCAACAGATAAATTTAAAAAATTGTTATTCTGCAAACTAACGATATTCCTGTTTTATTTTATGAGAGAGTTCCCACTTTAGGTCCCTTGGATTGATCATTCGAAAATTCGATTACATGTTATTCATATTTTATCTCCTATCATTTCAAAGTGTCGACGTTCTACTGAATTAAGAAAAAACAGTGAAATGTATCAAAGATGTGCATCATTCGAACTCTTTCTCATAAATTCTTTTTAGTTAAATATTTCATGAGGATAACAAACAATCGTTACTCATTTTTAGACACAGTTATACAGTAAAACTTAAAACACTGTAGTCAATATACATTTATTTAACACCTGGTATAATATATTCCCTAAATAATAAATGCTAATTTACACGCTGTGTTACTTTGCAAATAACAGAAGGTATCGATAACGAATCATACAAACAATAAATGAACAATTATCCCAATCAAAATCACTTCCCCCTATGTTATTCAAACACACTCTTCTTCGATTAAAAGCGTACTCATTCCTGTCGACTAAAACTCAATACCTCACTCGTGATCCAAATAAAATTCTGCCCCACCCTGGTACGCAGTAAACAGTAGCACGCAGTATATTCTACGATTTAAAGATTCCTCGGTGCTTGTATCAGGAACGGTGTCGTGTAGCAGCCAGAATTTCGTCTGTCGTAAAACGCGAAGAATAACAGGACGTTACGAGGATCCCGGGGCGGAAGAGTAAATAATATTTCTCCAGCGAGCCGGCGAAAGAGGCAACGGGAAGAAAGGAACAGCTGCTCGTCTCGTAGGAGGATACTTCGAGGACGAGTTTCTCTCGTGCAGAGTAAATCGAAGCAGGGGGGCCGTTGATTCGATTAGAACTTAGTTTCGCGTTGCACACGAGGGACCCCTGTCCTCTCTCGAAACGGAGGGCTCCGGTTTTCCTGTCTCGAGGTGGCCCAAAAAGCTCCGATCGCCAGTCTCCGGTATGCACCCTGGGAATTCGATCGGAAGGAACACGATAGAACCCCATCGCGAAAGATCATCCTCCGATGGTACACGGGCTCCAGCTGGATTTTTTTTTTTTATTCTCTCGTCTCTCGTCCGGCGGAACATTCGAACGATCGGACCGTTCGCTCGCAATCAAAAATTGTGTCACGTCAATACCGGCGTGTAATTTTTTTCAGCGTTCCGATTAAATGCGTTTCACGAACGCAACAGCTTGTTTGTACAGCCGGATCTCCCGCCTGCATATTTATTTTGATACGTTCCCGCGAATCACGCGCCTCTTAAGAAAACAACGCGGTCCGTCGCATTTTCGATCGGGAATAAATATTCGTGTCAGCGGTATCAGGATTTCGGTTCGATTACGGACGATTGCAACGAACTGTAATCGGGGACAGGCTGAAAGATCAACTTCTTTGGTACGATCGTTGATGGTAGTAGAGAGCTACCAAATGCATAGGTACAGCTGCGCATCGACTATGTGGTCCGTTCCAAAAGTAATAAGACTATATTTCGAAAAGTTTTTCTATGTCATATTTTTAAGAATCAAAGTGATCGCCTTCAAAGTAGTTCCCTTGGGAAGCGATACAGCGATGGAGACGTTTCTTCCACTCCTTGAAGCAATGTTGGAAGTCTTCATCTTTTAGAGTGTTCACTTGATCGGTTACAGCCTTTTGAATGTTTTCAAGTGTATGAAACTGATGACCTTTAAGATGATTTTTAATCTTGGGGAATAGAAAGAACTCACATGGACTGAAATCTGGGGAATTGGGGGCTACCACAGTTTTCTATGCAGCTAAAAATTCGTTGACAGATACTGCAGTGTGAGAGGGTGCGTTTGTCTATTTTTATGATGTACTTATCCAATTTTACATAGTATTACATGAAAGTATCCATGATTCCAGCGTAACGTTAAATTCACCCACACCATGTGGCTGTCGATCGTCAGATGACACTACGCGGCGAACGTTTGCCAAAAAATAGCAGTACATACTTTGGGAATTTTTCTCAAGAAAACTACCAGAGCTATTGAAATGAAACTTTCAACGTCTACTGTTTGTACTTTAAACTATTCATACAATTTTTTTATGAAGCGTAGTATTCTTTTTATGTCATATGTACCGCACGCAACGCTTGCACGATAAGGGTTTCCGTCTGGAGCATTTCAATCGGTTAGACTCTCATAGCGACGCCAATTTTTCGTATCTCAAAAAATCCCTTCAGAGGTGTATTCTCGGGAGTTCAAGGCGCCTTATAACATAAAGAACCGAAGATGACCAAATTCATCGCTTTCTTAGGCGAGAGGCCCCTTAATCGAATTACGAAAACTTGATTGTGAATATACGCGAAGTCGGAGCTTGGTTACAGGCAGTCCCCACACGGAAACGATTTACGTCGTAAGAGCTGATCCGTAACAGCTACAGAGGACGTAAGCTTATTCGAGAACACATTTCCCATTTGCATACGAAATGTATCCTCGGTTAAGCCGTTTGAGCTGCATCTAACGGAATCACAATGACCCGGGGTTATTCTGAGAAACAAAGCTGAGAGCATTCCCCGCGAATGGACGCCCGACAATCTCCGTATGCTCGAGCATTCGATTGGGCGTTATAGCATTGCCGGGGGTATTAATCTTGTGCACTCCGATGCTCGCTGGCTGCCGATCTTGCAATATTGCCATACTATCTCTTCGCTGACACACACTTATTGGCTGCCGACTTGGTGACCGATCTCCCGTCCATTTGCACCGCGCCTCGGAAACACCGTGACCGGCATGTAACGCGGCGATCATTTGTTATAAAAAGACACGCGGAATTCCGCCTTTCAAAACGTGCTCTCGAGCCGGTTCGAGTAAATCTGTGTTGTTTCGCAGGAATCGGGTCCGTTTGGACTGGTCTGCCTGAGTATCTGGACACTGGGTAGATTTACTTATTTGTTAACGCGTTGATTACCATGATGATCACAGATAACCTTGATCCGTGTTACGTAGAATAATTCTGAAACTCTTTTGCTGAAATTCTAGAATTTTGTATTAGAGTGATGATATAAACTCACAGTGTAGGTATTGACTGATGAAGGATATAGGATTCTTAACGATTTATATTAAAAAAAAAAGGCATGTAGCGATGTATCAATGAATAGAAGGATTTTTTAAGTTGCATGATAGGCATGAGTATGTATTCTGATTTGATTTTCTCGAAAACTAAATGTCAAAAAACGGGAATTTTATTGTATATCATTTACTTGTTTCTTAAGAAACCGAGAGTGTAATCGAGAGAATGTTATTATATATAATATTTACAGAAAAAGAGGAAAGAATGAGATATGACGTTAGAAATGTGAAATAAAGTGATGTAAATCTGAGGAACATTTAATATTGAACATAAAGAGCAATCTGTTCAAAGAATTCATGGAATCAGAAGAAAAATCTATTTAACTTGTGAATAAATTTATAAAGTGATATATTCTGCAAATTGAATTGATGTGCCAACAACGAACGAGATCAGTGATGAGCAATCCGCGGCCCATCAATTACTTACTTGCGGCCCGCCGAAGCTGATGTGCGATCCACTTCGATCAGCTAAAGTAAAAAATCGTTATTTTATTTAAATATAAATATATGTATATTATCTATTTATATTACTTATTGTCTTATCTATCTATTGTACATATTAACAATTGTCAAATTAATAAATTAGCTTCTTTATTACTAAATGAAATTTATTTTTTCTTTCTCAGGATCAAAAAAACAAATTTGCAAAAGCTTCGTGTCTATCTGTTTTTGAATTGTGTTTGTCACGATTTCGTAGTAAAATTCACGTAAACGCATCCAAAATTCCTCTTCTCATTTCTGAAATTATATTTGCTACTGTCCATCGGATTCAATCATTTTTTAAACGTTACCTTTCATCATTATATACGAATATAACAATAACAGACAATAAAAATAGTTCAAGGTCCTGTATCTGCAATGCGAATGAAAGTTTCTGAAAAACCAGAAACTGTGCGAATTTTCACTTTTACAGTACACGTTCCCACATTTTCAATAATAAATAAACTCACGTACGTAACCGTTTTGTTAATTATAATGCATATTACAAAGAAGATCAACATAGAAGAAAAACTCTGTGGATGATACTACCTTCACCGAGCAGTTCTGAATTGAATTTTTCTCCCTTTTGAGAGTACTATGTTCGTGTTAACATCATTCACGTAAATATGTAGCACGCGAAAAATTTCATAGGTAAAATATGAAATCGCAAGACAAAGAAGAAGTTGCGTCACCAAAAGCAACATCTTGCAAAATCCCAGGTAATAAACTGGACCGAGAATTATGTAAGTTACACGACCGTTGCCAGTTCGATGGCTGAGGGTTTAATGAAATTCCGGCGTAGTTTCTCCGCATGCTAAACAAAGGTTTCGGATTTCGAGGTGGATGAGGCGATGGTAGAAGAGGACACCGGGAGCTACCCCTGGAAAACGATTCCCCGAGGCGTTGTTCTCCAGGACTTCCCATCATCGTTCTCCAGCTATCCAGCGACCGGCAACATTCAGCCTCCGGCAACCCTCCGGGGCTGTCCCTTTTTCCATCCCGAGCGCGTGTATCCCCGTCCCGTCGTCGCTCACGACGTTACCATTTACGTCCAAGCATGTTACGTCGTCACGCCGCTTTTACGCCAGCCCTCGAAAATCATCTTGCCTTTTCTTCCAGGGAAAAACACCCCCGCGGGTGCGCGGCGCAATCATCCTCGAAGTCGCAATATCGCGCGAACGCAACCGCGGCCAGAAGGAGAATCCTTTCCACCGAGGAATCCTGAAGCCGCGTTGAAAATCATATATCCTTCGCGTTCATTCGCTCCTTCGTTCCTTCTGCTTTCGACGTCACGGTTTCGCGATTTCATCGCGCTGATACCAGCCGCTAATGCAACACCTGAACGCTCTCTATTCTTCGGCTTAAAAACCAGCCTCGCGCCCGCGTTCCTCTGTTTCTTTCATCTTGTTTCGCTACCCGGACCCGGTGCGGTAATACCGTTTCCGCGACAGCCACGAAACCGTATTCTATTTCGCCTCTCCATTCCATTACCCTGCGTGTTTCCTTCCTCCACGATGGTAGGGAAAAAATACCCCCTGGAGTTCCGTAACGCCATTCTTAACGCGGAGTGTCACGGGGGCTGTAGAACAGAGCCGTTCGTAGAATGTCTTCGTGATTTCTGAGAACGACCGACTCCACTCCGCTGGCTTATACTCTGTCCCTTTGCGAGCTACAATCCCCGGGAAAGTACGTTTAAATGATTCCACGCGATTTCAAAGGGCTTCGCGAAATGGATTTCGATTTCCAGAGAGCTACGATTAAAGGAATACGAATTCTAGCCATCCCTTGCTCTGTTGTATTCGGCTTTCTTCCGCTTTTCTTTTTGCCTCTTTTTTTCGGCGTGTCTCTTATTCCTCGCGAAACCTCACGACGCCGTTGCCTCCCGCCGACGGTTTCAGATATTCAAAGTAGCTTCCGTAACCTTCAGGGTCGCCGACCTGTGATGTAAGTTATGGCAGAGTCCCGGACATAACGGGGCGGAGGGCGAGAATGGGGTGCCGGGATTAAGCCCCCGCCCTACGCGATGCTACTGATAGCGAACACTTTATGTATTACGATAACCGGTCGTATTGTATCAAATGAGACTCTGCTCAAGTTTTAGGCGGTCCCTGCTTCCCCCAGACTATGGTGAAATGATTTCACTGCGGTTATTCGGAGCGTCTTCGAGTCTAGCAATTTTCTATTCGACTCTCAGTGGTATTTTATGTAATAATGAATGTAATGGTGTGTAAAAACTTCTGGCTACTTCAGTTTATTCAGATTTACAAATGTTATTAAGAATGAAGAAAGGTATTATAGATCCTGGATTTGATCTCTGTGTACCTTACTGTTCAGTTTTATACCGTTTGAAATTCGATGTTATTTCGTTTCTTCGAGGTGAAACTGAAAATTTACTGTCTGGAATCTTTTGCACGCAGCTGTATGTCTGCTTAGGCGATTCTCGTGGGACATGTTGTGTTCCGTGGAAGAGAATGATCACGGTTAAGTGAAATTATACAGGGTGTTTCATAAATGCGTTTGAATTGATCAGAGGCTGAATCTACATGCTAAAATAAGTAAAAAGTGCTGTATGAATATGGGTCGTACACGCCATTGCTTCTGAGTTATGGAGGATATTATGTAACGCGTTGAGTGCCAGAGTGAAAATTGCCATACCTAGTCAGACAGAGTATGATCTTAAGCACAAATATGTCTCATGTTTCTATCGTGTAGTTTTTACTTTATATTAATATCGTAATATTAATATTTTTAAAATGTTTTAATAATTAGTAATTATTGTTTTTTATTTCTCTGGAAATTCTGTACATACTTAAACAATATGAATTGAATTTGAATTTATTTCAACGACGCTCGATGCTAAGAAACAGCAGGTGGACATTTACAGAATTTTTGTTACGATTTTCCATAATTCAAAAACCATGACCTGGACGATCTATTTTCATATAACATTTTTTAAGTTTACTTTGATGCATAGATGCAAATCCTGAAGTACTGATTTCCGTTTATTACACACCCTATATTAAGTAGATCGTTTACATACTGCAGTCTCGTACATGTACACGAGGGGCAGCCATAAATCACTAGTTAACCCTCTGTGAACCCTCCCAGAAGCATATTAATAATCGAGAAATTCATTATTTATTACAATTAATATACAGAATGTTTCTTAATGTATAAAAAACACTGTGCATACAGTTATTTGTTGTTTACTCACAGTGGCTTAAGAAAACGGTGAAAAGAGTACGTTATTTCAGGTTTCTTTTATTTAACACTTTTGTAACATGTTGCAATTTGAAACAAGTGTCTAATAAATAGAAAAAATTATATTTTGAATTAGCTTCTGTAACTTGTAATAAGGCAATTGCAACCTGAATTAAGAAAGGAAAGTATATTTCCAAAACTTCATTTTGAATGTCCTACGCTCGCGGTAGGAATTAAACGTCACAACTCGGAAACTATAAATTGGTCCAACATGTAATACATACTATCTGAAAGAGCATTAAACATGTACTTGAGACAGCTTTATCAAAATCGGTTGATATTACAGCGATGAATATGCTGGTATTATAAAGATGAATAGCCATTAAATGGCTATAAATCGTGTAAACCAATGGTAAATCATAGAAACCTGTAACACATGAAAGCTCCGAATTGTCGCTATTTTTTAATGTAGGTGTCATCGATTTATCTGTAACTATTTCAGAGTTATGATTTTCTTTTATTTTCACGAAATGGTACTCCTACACTCCTCTGCGCCGGCCTATGAAACTAAAAGAAAATTGACAACCAAAATACATTGACGAAGGGGTGCATTTCGTCAATTTTTAATCAAGTTCTTTGAATATTAGATGCGTAGCTACGCGCTTTGTCAGTACTTCGCACACTCGTCACCAGAGGGATCATTCGTGCAAGACTTTCTCGCAAGTTCTGGCCTAACTTCCCATTCGTATACATATCTCCCTCAACCTGATTCCACCTAACGCGCGTTTGTTCAGCGTTCGTCAAATTTTTGCATCAATACGCATCTGTTTCTCTCCTGACGTGGTTTAAAAAAAAGAACTAATATTTTCAATCAATGTAACCTAAAACACAAACAAAAACATGTATAGATTATACATAATCTCCAATATTGTAACAAAATATTGCACACATATATAGATGAATAAATTGCACGACTCAAATAACAATTCACGATAAGAGCAACTCAGAATAGTCAATAATTCAGAAACGATTTTTCATTTACGACGTTTATACTACGTCTTACTGCTTTCATGCTCAGAATCCATTTCTACCGTATTCCATACACATCATAAACCCTCTCTGTTTACGTTACACGCGAAAAAAAAATATTTCTGAAAAACAGTCGGCGCAACTCGGAATCGAACGGATCGACCGAGAATCGAAAGTTCGTGGGGGGTAAGTGAATTTCAGCTTCGTTACTATCTACCCGATGGTCCCTCGCAACATCTAATTCCACGGGTACGAAGAGAGGGGTTGCATGGTCGAAAATAAAATTACGAAGTGGCAACAACTTTCAACGCGAACCTTTCTCCGGTGTTTCCTCGTAAGGAACAGTTTCTGTGTCTGCGGTGGCCACGCAATGGGGAGCACGGGGCTCGGCCATCACCCGGCAATAATAATAATCGTAAATAACGGCCATAAAGGATCGTCCAAGATAATGGACGACGGTAACTCGGTCGAAAGTGTATCCTGATAGAAGAGGGAAACACGGCGTGGTCCGCGACAGAGGGGAAAATGAGAATGAACGCGAGAGAAACCGAGCTGGAATCGATAGACGAGATTATAAATCCCGGCGGGTAATTGCAAATGAAGGGATGACATAAATCCTCCATTATTTGTGATAATCGCGGAACGATAGTCGTGAATGAGGCTATAACATCGTAAATCACGTAATAACCACTGCTGTATCCTCTGTATCACGAAATTTAATCGACAACTTTTACGAGCCGTCCCCGGGTTACGGGTACGAACGAATTTTTATCGTGCCGTGTGTCTACATAAACATTTTTATCGTTTGCTGTATTTCTGGTGTTTTCAGAGCGAACCTTGACAAAAAGGATATACGACGCGTCGTCGAAAGCTTCCTCGTCCTCTTCTGCCGGCGAGTGTCTCGAGAGATACAAACATTTCCCACGGGGTCAGCAGATCATTCTGAATAAAAAATGTCGTATACAGTCTGGGTCTATTTCCCTTCGTTACTGAGATACACTTTTTTTCCCCCGATAAATCATTTTTTGTGCTGCTTTTCCGTGTACGCGTTTATTCGTAGAATTGTTTTCAGTATACTTTGTCTTCATTATTTATTCTTTATTGCTACTACTGCAAGTTTCATTGTGATTTGTGTCCTTTATTATTTGCGTATACTAAAGGGACTTCTTCTTCTTCTTTATTCGATAAATTAAATTAAATAAACTTTGTTTAGTCTTGTTTCAAGTATGGTAAGGAGTATTACGGGATACATCCAGGAACCGACCACTCCAGGTTATTTTTCAAGGTCATTATTTTCTTGAGACACGATATACGCCATCTTGTCTGTGTCTTTGTATAAGACAAATAATAATCTTGAGGGACCAGCTTTAAGTTTCTTTGAAAGACTGGATATTTAAGAAAATCTCTTTTCGCGCGTCTGATTAATCACGGATTTTTCTACTGTGGCAAGGAACGTGTTACAGGACAAAATTATTCTAAGATTTGATCAAGTTACAGTCAAGCCTGCGTTAGTAAAATTTCATGAATCGTTCATCAACAAGATCAACATGTGTATTCTACAATTTTTTAATTAGTACAGTCAGACAATTAAATACTTCAGAATTTCATTAATTGTCACAAACTACTTTTTATGACCTTGTATATACTATATTTAAAAACAACGTATCTGAGTACACTCATACTCGGAAAATTTTCAAAGTCACTGTTCTTGAAATTGAAGTTTCACACGACAAAAATTTATTCTACAAGTTAGACACATTTTTTACGATGAACATAATTTATCCTCCTATCAATGTATACGTGGAAAATATTACACACCTCAAGCACATTCTGTATGGTACTCACGATCGTCGAAACTCAAAATACTATCTCGTGCACTTGTTAAAGGTAATCTAGGTTAGACAGGAAACGTGAGAGCATGAAATAGTGATATTGCGTAGGGTGGCGAAGACGACGGTGCAATAACGCTAATGCCTGGCATCCCTAAAAGGTGATCCGTGGAGGAAGGGACGTCAATTGGTGGCACAGTGGCTTCCAGTCATCGCTAAACTCGGCCACGCGTATCACCAACAGGAACGAGCACAAGCGCAAGTTTATCCCGGACTCCATGGATTATGTCCAGGCAATATTCGAGCCGAATTCAGGAATAGGTCAACGGTGGCTCACCAAGTACCCGGCCCATTGATCGTCATCGATGAAAGAGACATATGCCGACCAGCAGAACCCTCATTCGCTCGACAAATTTACGATTCACCGACTAGACATTCATTCATACGCATTTTAAATATTTTTCACGGTTTCGTGACGTTCTTTTTATTATTAGACGTGCTGTAGTTTTACATACAGATGGGTACTTAAAATGTTCACAAGTCAATAATTTTCTGACGTTTGACATTTATTGTTCATTATGACCTTGCTATGAGCTTGGTTGTGCAGTCATTTTACTTGTTACGAGATGGACAACAATCGTTATCATGTAAAATAATCAATGTGTCCTTGAAATAACCTCCACGGCTCCTCATAGAAAAAGATTGCTTCATACAATGCCACCGTCCGTACCAAACAGTTGGTGGCTCGGTAAATTTGGGAGACATTAGCCTATAACCGTCATGGCCATCCGGAGCGCAACTCCACTCCGGCCTACCCCCACTCTGCATCCATTCTCCTCATACAGGCTGTGATCTGGGACGACGATGGACCGAGGGGGAACTGGAGGGAGTTGAAACGCAGAGAACGGACCTAGAGTGGGGGAAGGCCGGAGCAGGGCTGCGCTCCGGATGGCCATGAAGGGCCTATAACACCTTTAACTCTACACACTGTATAACAATGTCTTGTAAACTGGGACCCAACTATAAAACAGTGTATATTAATCAACCAGATAAGACGTTTCAAAAAATAATTAAACTAAGGCTGGTGCTATTACGGTGACAGTATTCGTAACATGTTTAATTTAATCATAAATTCAAATAAAATGGAGCAATTTAAAATCAGAGGTTACATACGGTTTTTAGGGATTTTAAGGAGTCCGGAGGGAGAAAAGAGGATTTACTGTGGATATAATGATTCAGAAGGTAATGTGGCGATAAAGGGCAGATGGTTGAAAATATTTACTCCTAACCCTAACCACACAGTTAGTCTCATAATCGGAAAAATAGAATCAGTCAATCAAGGCTGGCGCAATCAGAAACTTTGCTACTTTCATCGAACAACTGTTTGCCATCCTCTCGAATTCTCAGATGCTGCTTCTCATTTCTGGGAGCACAATCAGCTGACAGATATCATTGTCGTCAAATTAGAAGCGTTCCTATGACCGCTCGCCACGGGAGAATGAAACGTGGTCGATAGACTCGTGACAAGGGGAAATAATTTTCTTTTTCCCCTATCGTAATTACCTTCACCCTCTCTGCGTCGCATTTAATGGTACGGCGATAAAGCAACCGAAGAAGTAGAGTCACGAGAAATTTCACGTTACATTAAGTCACGTTGCCATCGAGACAATGTATTCCGATTCATGGAGCCCCGCCGTGAAAACCCGGAACGATGGATTAAGGGAGCAGAAAAACTCTTTTCAATTTTCCACCGTTGCGTCGGTGGCACGATGGAATAAGGAGGAACACATCGAACGGATGAAACCACCTGACTGGCCGGGAGGGTAAAAATGAAGGGAGGCTGGATCGAAACAATTAACGAAACTCCGGCTGCAGCCGCGCGGCGGATTCAACAATTGGAAAATCGAGACGGGGATACGCGACGATACACCCCTGATAAACCCCCGGCGTTTCAGCCTCGAGAGGCTGACAGGCCGGTTTACGAGCCGTTTTATTGCGACAGTTTGGTCGGACCAGGGGAAAAAAGCGATGACCAAAGAGACACAGGGGAGGGAGAGCAGGGGTCACCGGAGCGCTTTAACGCAGAAAATTGGCAGGTGATAACGGAGCGTCGTTATCCGGTGGAAAAGTTTTTCCGCCGGCCATCGTGGAAGTCGCTAAAGGTTTTCCGATCGCGTACGCGAATGTTTGAGAAGCGGATTAAAGGTGTCGCGTTGAAACGATCGTTCCGCGCGCGCAGTGATATCCTGGTCGATGATTGGAAAAAGGGAAGGCGGACCGTATGTTTTTTTTGCACGTCGGTCGCGGTTGACGTTGCGGCTTCAATTAACTGGCGTAGGCAGAGTGATAAAATGAAAAATTCGAACGATTTCGAGGCGAGAGCGAGTTCCGTTCGAGGATTACGCGGAAAGCAGCTGCCTTTCGTACAGCTGCAATAACCATTTCAATAACGCTTTCGTGCGCGCGAGAGTGGTATGCTTGTAGGCGCGCGCTCGCGCGCGCGAAATAGGGAATTTGAAATAATTAAATTCGTAACGTTCACTCGTATTTCCTCGAAAAGTTTCAGAAGCATGGCTAACATAACGTTAATGAAGAACCTGTGAAGTTATTTGAAGAACTTTAGAATGACGTATGCCAGGGGCGCGCGCGAGCGTAATTAAATTTAATTCCGCCGACGCGCAACAACTTTTAATGCCGCGTTAAAGTCGCGCGCGCGCGTGTTCGCGCCAACTTTCATCGCGTACAAAGCGACGAACATTTATTGAAAATATGTAACGCCACTCCTGCCCGTTCACCGTCGCAGGAAATCTAGTCGTTTCAGTGTTCGTCCCGAAAAGTTCATCAGAGCGGAGTAATAGAAATATCGATTTTGTTGCACCATATTTCTCCGCCGAGATGATAGATTGCTGGTTAGACAGTAGATTAATACATATCAGAAACGAAATCAGAAATATGTACAAGGTGTCCCATTTTTATCTTTCCCCGCGAATATCTTCGAAACTAAATATTAGTGATATCGAAAAATATTTCTGATACAGGTTGATTGGTTTTGGGGTGGACGTAATGATAAGAGTTAACATATTTTTATAAACGTAGTAAGCGTTAAAGTGAACAATGTTTATCACTCGATTTCAGTTTCTAATTACGGGTTTGTTATGACCGTGTTTCGACCGAATGTAATACCACTTAAATGTGCAGTATCACCAGTACTGAGTCTCATTGATCCAAAAACAATAATAACACGTAGCATAACTGAATTGCCGGAAACATAAAAATTTAGTTTCTTCAACCATACAGATACGAAGGCACTCATCGAGCGTGGAATGTACATTTCCAAGACATTTGATCCAATTTATCCATATTTTTTATTCGGGTGTTGCCTAGAATAATTTACAAAACTGTATTATTTTCTTAAGTATTTTCTAAATGAATTTCTTTATCGAATAACTGAATTCAGCAATAAGAAATACACAGACTCTACATTCAAACGTTTTTCTTCGCTGAATAGTATTGTAAAATGTACCATGAAATGTGTTTCTCAACACCAACTCGAAGGGTTATTTTCACCCGTTCAATGTCGTAGGGGGTCGATAAAAAAATACGTGTCGATTATTCTTCCAGATACTACATCATATCAAAATGTCATCGAACCCGCGTGTGTCACTTGGGTCACCTCCCTTGCTGGTCCACCAACACACTACAGAAGAACCTACAAATGAAAAATCTGTATATACCGCGTGTTCAGCGATATTGAACCCAGTAACAAAGGGTTTTTTTTATCTCCAATGTTCTTTACAATTTCTCAATACAGACATCAGATAAATTTTTATATCTGGATAGAATATCACGCAGACGATATCTCTATTGAGACAGCGTCTTTATTAATAAGATCTATTGATCTGATCTGTTTGGATGTGCTATTACAGTCTGCAGTAAATCTATCGGACCTGTTCTTTTAAGTCTTCGCAGGATGAACGTATACAGGTTGTACATGTTATTGGTCAGTGCATTGATATGTGTTTTGATTCTTCTTCTGTATCTACTGATTGATTTTGTTATTTCTTGGCGCACCGAAGAGATGTTTAGGTCTTTTCTAGTATCTTCATTTTTAACGTACAACGGTGCGTTCACAGTCTTGGGTGGAATAATGGATTGCTGAGCCTGAAGCTTGACTATGTCGTGTAACATAATCATATTCGTGGCCATGAATTCGATGTAACGCACAAAAGGAGACCATACACCAGCTACGTAATATTTTTCGCTTATTTATCGTCGAACTTGGCTGATTCTCTCGAATTATAGGTGCACGTCCCGGGCATTTTCCAGCAGCCCCGTGGCACACCGTAAAGAATGGACCTTGTTACGTCTCGTTAAGGAGTTTCACGAAAGTTTCGCCTCTGCCTTGCTCTTCTCTCAATCTCCCTTTTGTAATAACCGCGAGATGAGTTTACGGTGTTAGAGTCTGGCTGGAACGAGAAGCGACGAGGAAGCATCGACGCGAGATATCGAGCTAATTCATAATAACTATCGTCTCTCGCCGTTTCTCTCTCGTTCCTCTAATTATTAGAAAACTAATTCTCCTGTCGCCCAGGTGACGAAAATTCCTTCTAATTAAATCCCTCCCCCTTCTCTCTCTCTCTCTCTCTTTCTCTCCTCTTGCCGTTTCTACATCGATTCGGCATGTACACGGAGGAGCGAAGCGAAATTGAAATAAAAACTTTCTTCGTTACGTGATTCCCCGTTTATTCATAGACTCCGGGAACATTTCCAAGAGACACGAGCGCGACGCGGCGCAACTAAGAAAATTCTATCTCGCAGATAATTAAGGAATCTTGTCGTTTCAAGTGCACGTTGTTACGTTCCTCCCGGGGAATCTTTTCCAGGCCGCGTTTCGTCTCACGTCGTTTGCCCGTTAATTTTAATCCCTCTTAAGCTCACGCCGGCGGGAGACAAGAAAAAGATCGAGACGTCACCTTTCATTCGTAAACCGTCGCGGGAACGGGCAGAAGGGGACGATATTTTCCATCTTCCCTCGCGGAGGTACAAACTTTACGAGGCGATATTTTCCGTCGGGCTCGAGTAATGAAACGCAATAACATCGATCGTTTTTATTTTCCTCTTCTGTTTTTTTTCCCCCTCTATATTCCTGTTTTTTTCGTGCACGTCCGGGACATTCGTACGGCGTAATGGATATCGACCGAGAGCGAAATTGGATAGCCGTGAGCCGGCTATCTCAAAATTTAATTAACGTAAGCGATCCGGTTCCTTCGACGCGATCGAAAGGCGACCGAGAAACGCGAGTTCCTAAAGCAAACCGGTTAATCCGATGTACGGAGTAACCGCGAGCCGTGTGGTCAGGTTATAATTCAACCAGAGGATTAGCGGCAGGCTGACTGTGATTCTTAACGTGTAATTTGCGTGGCGAGGGGAGGGACGGACGCGAAGGCGAAAAGGATTAGACTGCGTTTTGGTGAGCAAAGGAAAGCGTGCCGGGGCTGTTCTTAGAGGAGACGAAACGTATTCCCATCAGTGACGAATGCAAGGCAAATAAGGAAGGTGGAGGAGAATAGTGGAAGCTTAATGTCTGGGTCCTTGGCAGTCGAAATAAATTAAACACGGTCTTACACCGCTTGCCTCTGTGCTCCCGGTGTGCTTTGGAAGCCCGGGTATCCCGAATTTCGTCCTCGTCTCGTGGATATTTATTCAGCATCTACCTTCGCGCACAACCCCCCTCCCTCCGGACTGCCTGTAAATTAATAAGACAGGGCAAACACGACGTAGAACGACCGGCTCGAACCTCCGCAGGATTAACGAAAACGAGGCTAAGCGCGTCTCGTTTGCCAAAAAGTGTGCGGGAACGTTCCAACCTTTAAGGTCGCTTTCATTTATTCGCAGCTGAGCCTCAGCCACCCGTCCTATTCCGCTACCCGTCATCGGCCAACCACCCAGAGATTTCCGAGATCATAAATATCCTTGACGTCGGGACACGTGTCTTCTGCAATGCTGTGGATGTGTTTCACGAGCAACTGTATGCGTTCTTCTATAGTCGTGACGGCGAAAAAAGGGACTTGAGAATCCGCACCCTCTGATCTACATATGTCTACTCTGCTGGATACTTCAAGCGGAGTATTGGAAATGTTTTTGGAACATTACGATTTTAGATGAGGTTCTAGGTTATATCTTTGACTCCAGTGTAGCTGTCGTGGAAACTGTTCGCTGTGCGTGGAGTAATAATAGCTGTGCTCCTTTTGCATGAATATGTTTCACGAGTAACCGAGCCGCTGGACGCGTTCTTCTATAGTCGGGACGGAGAAAGAAGCGACTTGAAAGGGGAACGAATTGAGTATCCCTACCCTCTGGCCTACGCTCACTCTCCTGGACACTGCAAGCGAAGGAGTAGAAACGTTTTTGTGTAATGCTTTTGGGACGTTACAATTTTAGATGAGATTCTAGATTCAACATTTGACTCCGGCATCTCTGTAGTGAAAACTGTTTACTGTGTATGGAAGAATTCTAACTGTGCTTTTTCTTGTCTTTGTAAATGCTATGTTTAGTATTTGGTTTTATCTTTCGATTTATTTATTTATTATTTTTGTTTTTATACCAGTTCTTGAAGCCATTGCAGTGGTCATTCACACATAAGAACAATTCGGTTAAAATTGTAAACCTGGACAGCTCATAGTGTTCTTGTAACTTCGTGATGAGAGGTGGAAAGGAATAATTGACCAGAACAAAATTAATATGTTAAGGTTTGGACTCTCAGAAGTATGACGGTCATTTTGTAATATTTTCTCATGTAAATTTTATCGTATGCCTACTAACAGAATTTTACAATGTCAATGCTACAAGAATTAATTTCAGATGAACACGTTTTTTTTTCAAAACATTACTCCTCCATCGCAAGGTTTGAAACAGGTATCTGAGATTCATAAAACGTTTTTCATCTAACTTTTCATCTCTTACGCATTTCAAATATAAAGTACTTTCATACATATTATAATCATGACTTTATACTGATTCTTATAACACTTAATATGATTACTGTAGTTGAACACTGAACTATAGCGAATACGACCTTCTTTAAACTCAGTAATGATCGTATTAATAGCCTGTCTGTTCCCAGGTGCAAAGGTAACTTTTAAAAAAACAAATTTTTTACACTGTTGTATACAGGATGTTCTAATATTGATAGGTTTAATTTATAGAACGTATAGTACTCAGGAAAATAAAGGAAAAAAGTGTTAAATAGCAAACAGCGGTAGTGTATAAATATTTTCCCAATTATAAAGAAAAAAATTTTATCGTGAAAGTGATAGAATGTACAGAGTGCGGATAAATTGGACGTTTTAACTCTGGATACGTGTAGTACTAAACAAAATAAACAAAAACGCTTCGACACACATTCACACATCCTTCCTCAGGTAGAATAAAATTGATTGAACACCTGTTATGATGAAATCAAATTTTTCAGTTTACTTTGTGAACTATTGATTTCTGGACCCATGTTTGCTGACACATTTTAGATTATTTTATTGAGAATCATATGCAACCAAACTTGAGACCAGCTATTAACATCCTGTATAAACTTAAGTATGACGTGTATAGTCCACTCATAATCAGTTGGATACCGAAAGAAAAAATAGGACAATTGTTAACAACAATAATAACATGTGTTCACGAAGGAATAAATAAAAGCATCTTAAAAAAAACAATCCACATTTATTTCAAAGTATTGTATTACCATGTGAAGTTATTCGTTAGGTGTCTGTTTATAATAAACTGTTATATCGTGGTGTTATACCTATTTGTTATTTACTTAACAAGTTTCTACATCAAATCTGGCCTAACTCACACGTAGTTCATTAACCTACAAAGATTTTAAAATTACGTGTTACATATTGAACATCATCCAGTTGCTATAACCCTTTGAATGCTATGGAAGCTTATATGCATCCTCCGAAAGCCATCAGCATGGACTATGGACGCATACATGCATCTCATAAATTTCTTCGGCTCACATCTTCAACGCTAGCAAAATCGTCAATCTTCCTGTCAAACGCGTGCACTTGCGACTCTATATAATTCCCATAGTGCCTTCCATAATTGTGACTCCATTTATTGTGCCTTGCCTTTCTTTCCGAATCCAATTCAAACAGTCCAAAATACAATACAGTATACAGTATGATGACAAATATTCCGTCCACGAAGAGTGCTTAACGTTGAAGTATTCCATACTCGCAATCAGAGGGTTAAGAAAAATAATCGAAATAAAGTAAGATTGATGAAACGCTTGCGGTAGCGAGTTTCTCAATTAGGATGAAAGCGAGGCAGTGATTATGACAAGCTATGGTAATCAGTGTTTTTTCCGGGGTTAAGATAGAGACGAGGATGCTCCTTGAGCAGCAGAAACTCAGGCAGGATCTATCAAGGGGGTTAGCGAGCGACGCGGTTACTCGAACCGGATGATTAAATTCCCAAAAGCAGTCGCTGTACTTGCGATTCATCGTCTCCTTGAGGTGTACGTACAGCGTGGATCGTGGAAGACCTCTGTGGTAGGTGCCTATAGGTGCAAAGGCCTTGAGGATGCAGCCTAACGTAGCAAACCTAATCCCGAGGAAGTCGATGCGTCGGAGTTAACGAACCGCCGCATACAACGGGTGTCGAGTTAATCGAGTTTAATCTACCTCCGCGAAATTTCGGTAATTTATCAGTAAAATTCCTTCCGTGAAATCTTATCCCGTGCCTGATCATTCCAAATGTCCCTCCTTGTGCAGAATATTATTTTCTACTGGAAATAAACTCGTCGCTGGACAGCGGATGTTTTATGCAAATATACATGTTTGGACTACAATATTTTCTGTTTTAATGCAGTTGTAGAAATAGAGTTCTGTCGAAATTATATTTTGTCCTTTACATATTTTGCAATATACTTTTTATATCGTTTGCTTTATAATTTTACATCCTTCAGATATTTGAATATTTCAGAATTCATGAAATTCCACAATCTACTCATCACTTCTTACTTTATTGTTTTTCTTTTTTCATAAGAGTGACGTTGTCAATGCTTTTAGTAAATCTCGCGGTTTTATTAGGCGCTATTCGACAAATTTTTAGAATGTACTTACACTGTTAATTTTATGTAAGCCTATTATTCGTGTACTGTTAAGAATATGTCAGTAGTCGAATGCTTTAATCTGCCAAGAGAAATCAGCATTATTTGTGAGACCACAGACAGAGTATGAATGCACTATCTAATACATATATAGTGTAGTTGCCTGTGCGGCTACGTTACGTTAATTATAAAAGCTTTCATAGATGATGCATTAACAAAAATTTATCGTGTCAGCCACATCAGCTAGGCGTCTGACGGTCAATGCCTGTAGGTATGAACGGACCTTTACACGGTGAACGCCGCAGTGAAAACAGTTGTGCTTGGTCAGACGCGCCACAACTTGCTGTTTTTAATATACACCGCAAAGCAGAAGATTATATAAGTATCTAATCGTTTGCGCGTGCTTCTATACTATTCGTGTGATGTCAAATTACTTTAGAATTACATAAGAGTCCACAATTATTTAATTAAATAAAATTAATTAAATGTGAGATGTCGATCACTGATGACCTCCACAGGCACCGTGTTAAGAAGCCGACAAATAGTTCTTTTTGCAGAATTTTTTGCAACAACACTACCGGAGCTATCAAAATGAAACTTCGAACGTTTATTATTCGTACTTTGAACTATACGTGCAATTTTTTTTTTACGCCGAAGTTCAATGTTTCTTTTGTCTACTCTTTCTTAAAGGAATATTTGTCGTGTCTGACACGATACGCGTCTGTCATATTTAATGTCTGTACATGTGAACGGAGTTTAATTTCGACTACGTAGGATGATCTGATAGAAATGATAGAACCGCCTATTAACTCGTCGGAGGAAAGTATCGAGCATTCGAGTCTCGCGCGTTTCAGTGCGAAATTTATCGGCGACCGTGCGTTTTCTAGCGAGATGGTAGCGTCAGCTTTGTTTTTTACGATCACGACCTGTCGCTGAACCGCCTTTACCTGGTTTTTTCGGTCGTTGCACTTCTCTATCCGACCGTCTAAAGCCCAGTACACACCGACGCGGTTTCGAAAAGCGGCGGTTCGTCTGTTTCGCAAACTTATTAACGTTCCACGGCTTTGAGAGGCCGCCTCTTTGGGCGTTTCTGCGTCGAATGATCTCGCGCGGGTGTCAAACGGGAGATTCGACCGTCGAAATTTCAAAGTCGACTGAAACACCGTTATTCTTTGGTAACGAGCGCCGCGTTGTTTTTTTTAATTCACTTCGTAAGCTACGAATATTCCGCGTCGTTTACCGTAATTACGGACATTGGCCTTTGAGTAACAGAACAGCGTCAATGGGATAATTTCTCTTTTCATTACATGACTTCATACAGGCGTTATTATGATCTGAGAACTGTCAGAGAAAGTTCAACAGTAAAAAATTATGAAGATTACTAATCTTATTTATTTAAAAAGGTTGAGTGTATGGTTACATTAATCTTCTATAAAAATGTAGAATGTTTCTCATTACCAGCTAATGAAGCGTGGCACTCAAAGCGTTAATGAACGATAACTCGATGTCTGAGACAGCTATCGTATATCACTATTTTTAATATTAAATTGGAGAAAGGGTAGAGGGGAAATTCCGTTGTGAAATCTTCTTAAACGAAAGAAGGAACGCATCACGCTATGAGCGTCTTAGGGGTCTAGTTATACGTATCTTTACGACTGAAACCAATAAAAGCTCGCCCCCGTTTTATCAGAGGCTTTTTACAGAGTTTCATTCTCCTCGGCAATCACCTGGATATATATAATTAACCGATACCGCTTCCCGGTTACGGGGATCACCAGCTTTTCATTCCAACACGTAATTTCATCGAAACGGTTTTCAAAAATCGACGAAAAAGAATAAAAAACGAGCACGGGGTGGGTGCGGTGAGAAGTCGAGAGACTCGTTTGAATAGTCGACCGTAAAGTGGAAAGAAGAAACACATACCCGGACGATAACGAGCAGATGGAAAAAGCACCGGGAATATACGATGGAAAATAAAAAGACGAACATAGGAAAACGCGAAGGAGAGACATACTGGGAATTAACTAGGCGTTAATAAAATAAGTCAAAGAACGTCTCACCCGTTTCGTGATTTTTCTTTCCCTTGTGATACCATCGGGTAAGAGGAAATATCTCGTAAAACAAAAAAACGAAAGAAAGAAGAGGGAATGGGAAAGAGAGATACGAGGGAGAAGTTCAACCAATACTTTTCATTCTGTCACGAGCCATCAACCCTTTCTACTTTATTTCCTTCCCGAGGATACTGCAAGGAATTCTCCGCGATGCGGCCCGAGTACTGTCCTGAGAAAAATCCTTTTACGCCATCAAAGTTTTTCCCGGGGAAATCCCGAGAGTTCCGCCGCGAGATCAAAGCGAGATCCTTCGGCTTAGACTTCCAATATTTTGCCACCGTTCCCTCTAAATGTTCATCAAGCCGGCACGCAACTGCCCTCGCGAATTTCTATCAAAGCACCCGCAAACGATTTTTCCCGGGGAAAATTCCGCGAGGCCACGCCGCCGAGGAAAAGTTTTCCAGCGCTTCTCGACGCGACCGATAAATGAACTGTAAAAGTCAGATATTCTCGGTTAACTCGTATAAATTTGACCCTATTATCCTTTACTATGAACAATAATTAGCACTAATTCATACCGAATGATAGTCAAAGCTTTCTTTTATTCCCTGGATAATTTTCATAATTTTTAATATTGCTCAGTAATTTTCGAAACTTTTTAATAAACTTGTACCGGAATTTGTATTAATATTCCATTTGTCTGCTGTTATTTACTTTTCACCTGTTTTAGTATTGTTTGATGATTTTTGAAAATTCTGAAATGAACATTCAATATGTTTTATTCAAAACATTCCATTTGTTTTTTATTATTTAATTTGAAACGGATATTTTAACATGATGATTATCGGAGCTCTGTTATACGAGAACCAATTTTTCAGAATGTCAATTATTGGAATTTTCTAAAAATACTCTTAACATAGATTTGATCTGCTTTCTACTATCCGTCACACTATGAAGTATCTAAACCATTATTAGGAGACAAAAAATGCTACTTTGAATCATCAGTAACAGACATTTTTTTAACACTTTGACCACGCCGTTTCAGCTGAAAATTGGAATTTTCTACATTCTTACACAGAATGAATATACCCCAAAATAATACACTTTTTAATCAGTAATATCAGTGAATCTCGTAATCTTTTACTGAATCCATTAAACCTGCATAGATATGTTTATTAGTAATTACTGAATCAGTTAAAAAGCATAAACCCTTTCCAAACAGGCCTCAATACGCTTATACGCATAGTTAAAGCGTACTGAAGCTGTATTGATTTCTGATCAAATGATAGCTGTCGAAAGCTGCAACAATCCAGTACGATTCAGAAAGATCACAAGTAAAAGGAATGAAACGCTTCCAGCAAATAAATAAATAATGGAAGCATTCGTGAAGGGAATAAGGGAACGATGTGTAGCGAGATTCGTACTTTGCGATGCATCTCTGCTGTCCATACGGCTGACAGAAAACGTCTCGGAGTTGCTGGGTCGTGATCGTCTAGCTGGCGTTTCACAATGGCAGCAGGTGGCTGTGTCATCGGGGGAAAAAGAAGTCTGGCCCCGTGTTTGCCAGAAGCGAATTCGCGAAGAAACACGCCGTTCCCTTTCGCCCGTATGCCCCGTGGTCCCTTGCCGCGGACGAGCCTTACGAGCAAAAGTTTCCGTTCTACGGGTAATTTCGCATTCTTCTCGAATATATTCCTGAAATCGGTATCCTGAAACGGCGCAGAACCGTTGGCGGCAGCGGCGAATGAACCATGAAAAACTTTTCGCGATTTCCCGACGCGATTCTGGCCGACATTTCCATCTGAAGTAGCTCCTATTCGCGCGAAACGGATCTACACGCGGCCCGGCGAAAGAAGAGACCTCCCACCGGACGTCCCGTCGACGCGAAATTTCTCCTCGCTCGAATTTCTGCTGAAATCGAATTCACCGATAAATTTCACGACTACTATTCTGTTCTAACATAGTCTTCTCTGGGTGAATAACCATGTTGTGGCTTCGATGGTAACGCGGGTGTCTGTATTTTCGGGGCACAACAATATTATTGTACGTCTTTATTGTACGATAACATAGTGCATGAGTAAGTGTTTCGAATATGCATGTAGCAGAGTACATGTGTATATGGATGTAGAGTAACGTTAGATATAATGTATGTACATTAACCTTTTGGTTCAGTTACACTGAAAGTAGAAGTTGAAGAAGCTTCGTGTGGCGTGTTGACGCGTGTTTAAAGAAAGAGGAATAAATAGGTACTAAGATGTAGATGATATAAACGTCATAAAAAATCGAAGTGTGTCTTAAATTTTACGCGAATACTCCACTAAAAAATGGTTGGAACAGTAGGAGTAGGTCAGTCCTTTCGCCGTCCCGAGTATAGCGGCTCTTTCCGTGAATACACCATGTAAATTCGTCGATCTTTTGATAGCCTGCCTCGGAGATTACAGAATCTTTTTCGCGAATGTTTCGCAACGCGGGATTCTATGATCTCCTTTAACGTTTCTACTCCAGTGATTATATTTTTTAATTAATTACCTGGATTAATTAATTACGCCAGCTTTCGTATCGCTACCTGGAGCTCTTGGTAAACGCGAGCTGATTATACATTCCGTTTATATCCGATCGATCTTCTTTCTGTCATCCCGCCGATATCTTATCAGCGATGAAAAGGGCTGCTCGCTTTCTACACGCAAAATTGAAAATTGATAATGCAGGTTAGATAGCAGCACTATACGGAGCGTTATTCATGCTTGCGAATTTATTATCGCGATGCTACCCTGGATCCTTTTTCGTGAGAATTATCGATCGAGATCGAGCGATATCTTGACGGAGAATTTTATCGTAAAACACTGATTTTCTTTAGACCCTGAAGAGCCCTTTGCGCATAGCTTATTCTTCAAGTAATGAAAAAATGCTTTTACTAAAAGAATTTCTACCCAGTCTTCTAATAAATATTCATTTTGAATATTGGATTAATCGTCGTTATTTGTAAAACCGTTATCGCTCGAATAAATATTTTTCCGGATTTTTCCCTGTACATAATCGTCAATACTAATTGATATCATTTATGACAGTTAACGATTACAATAAAGAAACGGTAACACTATGATACTCGTATTGCGAATAAACTCGACGTACTCGTTTATTGCGGATCGATGAGACAAATTTTTCGTAGTAAATGAATATTGGTCCTCGATGAATTAAATCTTCTTTCAATAAAAAAATCCCCATTTCGATACCGAACTCAAAATTCATCTTCCCACAGACATGACTACGAAACAATTTATTCTGAATACAACAATATATTATCAACATTCTATGTCACAAGTTATGAAAAGAAACCAACCCCAACCTAATATCAGAACCGCTATAACGAAGGCGGTGCTCGTTTATTGCGAATCGATGGAAGACATTTGTCGCAGCAAACGAGCCACCGCTGAATATCGGTGCTCGACGCGTTAAATGCAACTTGTTATACGCGTGCTGCCGCTTTGCAGCGCGTCCGTTCTGAATAGCGGAGCCGCGAAAAGAGAATCGCGCCGAATGAATTCGACTAAATAGAGCAAAACTCGTCGGATGACGGCAGCCAGCCGGCGGATCTTATTTTAATGAGGCACTTTGCGCACGAGCTACGAATCACGGACAAAGGTGAACGGTGCACGAGGCTGAGAATAGCGTTCGGGACCGCGTCGCGGCTGTAACGATAAAACAGAAGCATTGAAACGAACGAGCCACGGAAGGAGGGAAAAATAAAATGAAAAGCGACGACACGACGGGAGATACTCGCATCCGGAGACAATGCTTTCGAGGAACTCGCGAACACACCGAGGTGAATTCGCGACGTATTCATACAATTAAAGCACATCCTCGTCTCCAACGTCTTCGCCCCCCCAGTTCCTTCAGACGGCCGGTTTAATGTGTACAGAAACGCAAGTGAATCGTGTTATGATTATTGCACCGCTTGTAATAAAGACACCTCATCCTACCCCTAGTCCCTTCCTTTATCTCCGTCTCCCACATCTCTTCGACGACCTGTACCGCCTGGCGGAATTCCATTCGCGATTTCTCCGCGTTTCCACCAGGGAAAATCGATATCGCAATTAGCCCCTTCGCGACCGTCTTCCCTCGTTGATTATTGGGAACAACGAACCCATTTACGGAATCCACAATGGACCTCGTGAAATCTTATACTGAACATTCGAACAAAGTACAACTGAATTCCGCTTCGTCCCCTTTACTTTATCCAATAATTATATGGTGATCACTGTGACTACCAGCCAAGTGTTATTTAATCAAATGTTACGCAAGTTTCGCTAATCCATCTTTTTTATTTAACATAAAGTAATGGAACACAAATTATTTCGTATAATAAGTTTGAACGTGCTGAATGGTCAATTGAGTTTAATAAGTTTTCAAGTTACTGTGATGAAATGTATACTGTTTTGAAGAATTTGAAAATTATAGTTACGCGCGAATATCATGTTTTGTTATCTCACTCGGTTATATAGAATGTAGGGTATATCCCCGGATTCATGTTACCGGGTACGTCGCGTCAGGCAACATCAAACTGCTGAAAGTCACTATATCCAGTCTGTAATCGTACGATTAAAGTAAAAGTATTATAATTATATTATAATTTCATAAACAAATTAATTTTGCCTGGATTTAGTATTTTGACTAACGTATAAATTGCGAAACTTCGTTTTATGACTATCAACGTGACTAAGAATTTTTTAAATGAAAATTACTGTTCTGTATGTAAGTTTGATCACGAATGAAATTAATTAGCGTACCTCGCCGAATACAATATTTTTCAACCCTACTTCTGTTTCCCGAGAGACGCTACGAAAAACGGCATTTCCTATGTATGAGGCGAGGTTCTGTGACGCGGGCGCAGCCAAAGAATAGATACAATCCTCTTTGCCGCAGCACCATTGGGCGTAAGCGGCGCCATCTCTGACAGGACTTCGGTATTTATTACCAGTATTATTCAAAATGGCGCCATCTTTGACAGAAGCCCGGAACTTTATAGCGAACTTCCAAGTGGCGCCATCTAACGAAAGGGACCCGGTTACTTACAGAAAATCCGTAAAGGGCGCTCCGAGCGTCGCGTCGTCGTTTAGTTCCTGACTGTGGCAGAAGATGGCGCAGGTGACGCATGATTTCGGTTCATAAATACATCGCCACATTTTGCACTAACCCTAACCATCGACAAACTACACAATAGACCTATCATCTTATGGGACTTCGTGTCACATGGTCTGAAATACCGACTTCTCGAAAAACCACAGGTTTTCTTGCGTCCACGAGTGGTGATTTTGAGAATCAAATACAAGCCAATCACCAAAGACGGTAACGTCACTAAATTCGTACTCGAATCCTAAACAAGGAAAAGGAATTAACCCTATATTATAATAAAATATATTCTAAATACTGAAATACATCTTATTACGTCGGTAACTTTAATGAAGATGAAAGGAGTTGAAGGAGTTTGGGAACTCTGATATTCATCGATCTAATAATTTTTCTTTCTTTTAATATTCTTTATTATAATATAGGTTAAACCTTTTCCCTTGTTTAAGATTCGAGTACGAATTTAGTGACGTTACCGTCTTTGATGGTTGGATTGTATTTGATTCTCAAAATCACCACTCCTGGACGCAGAGGGCGCAAGAAATCCTGTGGTTTTCCGAGAAGATGATAGGTCTATTCTGTAGTTTGTCGATGCCCTAACAGTATATCTTGTGAGATGCAAAATAAATAATCAATGGAAGAGTAGCTTCTAAAATCGGTCGCTTGGTGGTGTTAAAGTCTGAAAGCGTGCGTCAGTTTTCTCCATGCGGTTTCCTCGCTACGCTAATATTCCTATGGGAATAATGGGAATTTTGGCTTGGTGAAGGCATAGCCCTGATGCCATAAAGGTTTGTGTCACGAACTGTCAAAATATTGGAATATTGACTTGAAGGTGTTTAGAATTTTTATAGAATGGACTTTTAGTAAACATAAAGTCACGTGAGTATAATTTCTGGCGCTGCACATCAATCTATTGTGAATTTACATTAATTATGAGATTTCGCCGTACAGTTTAATGTTATACGCGAACGTGCGTCAAGAATATTAATTAATCAATACACATCAACAATGTAATGAAATGTGCCATTAGAAATACGAATGAAACTTTGTAATCAAATTTGAAATCTGACAGATTTATTGGTTAAGGTTGATTGTCAAACTCGATTTATTCATTTTAAATATTGAATGAACTTTTTAGGATTTCGTCAAAGGAGTATTTCACCACAACATTTATAATGTCGTCTGTACAGCGGGCTTTTACTCAAAAACTGAGTAAACAGCACGCAGCTGACGTGAGACGTCAGATTGCTACTTCTACCTCATATTCTCGTGATTTGTCAAAGAGTGGCAGTTCTTTCTCAGGGTTTTCCTCTACAGTATGTAATATATTTCAATTATCTATACCTAAACTGTGTGTATTTACATCGATCTAACTGTAATTATGATTCTGTTTAGATGTCATTGTGTGAAGTACTGGAGCCATTGGACTATGAAGAATTTTTAACTCAGCACCAATCAGTCCTTGACCGTGATCCTCTGAAATCAATATTAGATTTTCCACCAGGGGATGTTGAATTACAAGTAGTGAAAAGGAAAATTAGAACTGAAGAACCAGTTGTTCCTCATGAATCTTTGTAAGATCTTACTTTGAAATCTGTAAAGCTGATGTTATTCTGTCTGTAATTGATGAGTTTATTCAATGTTTAGGGACACAGTATCTCCGTATGTTAGAAGATGTATTGAAAGCTTTACTTCAGACTGGATAGTGGTTCACAGAAAATACAAACGCAGAGTATCTCCTATAGCAAGGGACAGACTACTCCAGGACACTCCAAGACAAGATTTTGAGGTTCTTGTTTAAAACAAATATGTATTGTAAATAGCTGGGATACAAATTTAAAATAAATGTAACATAGGTGGATCAAGAAGGTGCAAATGGATCTGGATCACCAAATGAAGAGGAAGATTTATCAAACTGTGGAGATACACCGAGAGGATCTTGGGCAAGTTTGGATCTGAGACATTCACAACATGATCCACTGCTTCCAAGCTTATTGGATCGTGTTTGCCCAGAAACTGTGGATCAAATGAATGAGCAAAAACGCTCAGAAGATCGTCAAGTGAGTACACAACGAATTAATGTGTCCAGGTGTTAATGATCTTTGTTGTTAATATTAATTGCAGGAAGCATTATTTCCACTTTATGCGCCTCCAGCTTCTCCAGATGACGAATGGCAGGAAATTGGGGCTGCACCTGATCCTACAGAGCCATTTTCCCATAAGGTTCTTGTAAAGTGTCTTCAATTAAAACTAGAACTGGAAGTTGAACCAATTTTTGCAAGTCTGGCATTGTATGATGCCAGAGAAAAGAAGAAGGTACTTGGGAATTTAAAATTATAAAACATAGATGATATTTTCTTCTACTCCCATTCTGAAATTTCAGGTGTCTGAAAATTTTTATGTGGATATGAACTCAGAAGGCTTGAAAAGGATGCTTGGTGGCCATATTGCTTACAGTGATGCGAGTACTTTAGCTAGAAGCTGTGTTATGAGTATTAGTAAACCAAGCCCAGATTTATTCTTAGTCGTCCGACTTGAGAAAGTATTGCAGGGAGATATATCAGAATGTGCTGAACCTTATTTGCGTGATGATAAAAATAAGGAAAAGGTACTTGTGCGATTTATCCTTAGACCAATTATAACTGTATATTCTAGTGCAACTTTTCATAAATAATTTTGAACAATAGGTACGAGCTGCCGCTGCAGCAGCATGCGAGCGATTAGGTCGATACAGAATGCCACTTGCATGGACTGCCATTCATCTTTCTGGAGTAATCGGAGGTGGTGGAGATACAGATAGCACTGGAAGTGCTGGATCTCTGGACAGAAAATCTGGTGGACTAGAACAGTGGCGCAAGAAGGTAGAACCGCCTACTCGAAGAGGTTCTCTAGAAAGACGGAGTTCTGATAAGAGACGCAGTTGGTCACCTGATGACTTTGCTAACTGTCTAGACACCTTTAGGTAAGCATTTTATATAATCACATCAGCTTCCATATAGATTCACGAAGTTACAGCCTCATCAGTATATTATTTTTTGATTTCCAGACCCATCACATTAACTGTTTCAAGCTTCTTTAAACAAGAAAGTGAACGTCTGAGGGACGAAGACCTCTACAAACTTTTAGTTGAACTAAGACGACCTGGTTCTAATTTGAAACGATTAAAATGCCTACCAGGTATACTGAAGTTAGACCTTAGTCCTAGACCTGAAGAATTGCCAAGGTGTCTAGATCCTGATCTCAGAAGACTGGTGCCATATCCTGACGAGAAAAGTCGTCCAGTTAAAGAAATACTCGAGTTTCCAAGCGAAGTTCTTTCTCCAGATTTGACGTATCGCAATCTTCTTTATATTTATCCTAAGGTAAATTGCAATTAACCTACTGTACACTGTTACAGCCCATTGATACTTGGAATTTGATCATTCTCATTATAGGAAGCAAACTTTAGCTCTAGAACTGGTTCTGCTCGAAATATCGCAGTTAGAATTCAATTAATGGGCGGTGAACAAGAAGCAGATGCTCTTACAGCCATTTTTGGACGATCATCATGTCCGGAAATGACTCACGAATGCTTCACTTCTGTTTCCTATCATAATAAGAATCCTAATTTTTATGATGAAGTGAAAATTCGACTTCCTGCAGATCTGAGCGCTAAGCACCATTTATTATTTACATTTTATCACATCAGTTGCCAAAAGAAAGTGGAGCAACCGAACGTTGAAACTGCTGTAGCGTACACGGTAGAAATAATCAAATATAACATGAACAATATCCAAATTCATACAAACTTCTAACTGTAAATTATTCTAATATGTAGTGGTTGCCGCTTTTGAGAGACGGACATTTACAGTCTGGCGAATTCAGTCTTCCAGCAATGTTGGATCCACCTCCAGCAAATTATTCGTATATAGCTCCTGATGTTCTTTTACCAGGCACAAGGTGGGTGGATGCTCATAGAGGAGTTTTCACAGTAATTTTGGAACCAGTCTCCAGCGTTCATCCGCAAGATAAATACATCGACAGGTAATACTCTGGCACCTCTTGCGGCTCACTTAAAATGAGTTACCAAACTCGAGAACAAATTACAGATTTTTATCGCTATGTGGCTTCCTGGAAACTGGCCAAGTGCCACCGCGAATCGGCGAAGCTGGAATGGAGTCTGAACTAAAATCTGCACTCTTGGAATTGGCACGAACCTCGCATTCTGCCTTGGTACGATCGCTACCTCAATTGTTGGACCAATTAATATCCCTTTTAGTGCGTCCTCCGACATTACCCTCTCAGCCACTGAACGTGGCAGCGACGGTTTTCGAAGCTATAGGCCTGTTAGTTCGAAATATCACCAATTTGCCTGATGGTCAATTAGATGCACACGGAAGGCATGCACTTTTGGCCACCTATGTCGCATATCAGTGTTCTCTGCCAAGAATGACACAAAGTCCAGGCATTGTACGGGCTCAGAGCAATCCTGATTTACCTCTAGAAGACTTGGAAATGGAAGTACATTCGCGAGGACTGGACCGAACTGCCTCCATGCGTCAAGAATCACCTTCAATAAACAGTCAACCTACCAGAAGGCTTCTACACGAAGAACTGGCATTGCACTGGGTTGTATCGACAGGCCAAGCGCGTGAATTAGCCGTTACTTATTCATGGTTCTTCTTAGAACTAATTGTTCGCTCTATGGTCGTAACCCTATCAGAAATGGGAACGCTAGAAGCACCACGAAAATCGAGATTCTCTCCGCAATTCTGCGACGATGTGGCAACGTTAACTGCAGCGCTAACATCTGAAGTGGTAGCCCGTTGTGGAAAAGAAAACAGAGTCGCCAATAATTTAATATCGAGTTTGGGTAATTTTCTGTCCGATTTGCTATCTATAATGGATAGAGGATTTGTTTTGTCCTTAGTTCGAGCTGCATGCTGCTCCTTATCCGATGCGTCTATGCATATTCCCGACTCGGCTGCCCTTTTTGCCTTGAAACTCGATCTTGTGCGAACAGTATGTTCTCACGAACATTATGTAGCTCTGAATCTACCTTTTGGGACGGGATATACGTCTGGATCGGCGCCAGCTTCTCCTAGTCCATCGACTGGAAGCTCTGGCAGCCTTATATCAACTCTAGTCCCTGGAGATCGAGCCAGATTTTCTGAACTCAGCCAAGAATTTCGTCAGCAACATTTTTTGGTAGGAATCGTTCTATCAGACTTATCTAACACTCTGGAAATACCTAATCCAATGCTTCAAAACAAAGCCATTGGAACAGTTCGACACCTTATGGCGTGCCACGACGTGGACACACGGTATTCCGACCCTGCTGCAAAAGCTAGAGTCGCTGCGCTGTATCTACCACTTTTGAATATTATAATGGACGCTCTGCCTCAACTCTATCACTGGGATTCGAAAGATAAGAGCGTCTATCCTGACGAATCTGCTTCAATCACCCAGTCTGTAGCTCTGGCCATAGCTGGAGGAGTTTCCGTAGAAACTGTAGGAACCCAGTGCAGAGTTTCTTTGAGTTCTGAATCTACGCGGCATCTTTTGATGTGCGTTTTGTGGGTACTTAAGGGATTGGAGCAGTCTGCACTGGTACAATGGTGTTCAGAGTTAAGTTCAAGGCGTATATTGTGTCTCCTTCAAGTTTTGAATATTGCAACTGCGGCTTTTGAGTATAAGGGTAAGAAAGCCTTGAAGAGACTACCTCCACAAGCTGCAGCCACCAGTGATATTCGATCTAGATTGGAGGATGTTATTCTTGGACAAGGCAGCGCCAGAAGTGAGATGATGTTGCGCAGAAAGGAAAGAATGAGTGGAGATAAGTTAAGGTGGCGCAAAGACCAAATGCCTTACAGGTAGGATGATTTATAAAAATCTAATATACAGAATTTTAAAACCAGTCTCTGTTTTTGAAGATCTTGCGAACAATCTGAAGGGAGAGCTGTGGAACAAGATGCTCATATAGAAGGTGCCTTAGCAGCTGAAGCTTCCCTTGTGGTTTTAGACACTTTAGAAACTGTTGTACAGGCTGACGGCGGAGGAGGCAAGTACTGTTTGTAAAAATATTGAAGAATTCTCTAAATCAATCCAAATTATCTTAATAAATTTTTCATATTATTTAGGCGCAGTGGTAGGAGCAGTATTGAAAGTGCTCTTAAGAGCACTGGCGAGAAATCAAAGTACATCTGTTTTGCAACACATGTTCAACACGCAACGGGCTTTGGTCTTCAAGTACCACAGTGCTTTATTCGATGAAGAAAGTGAAAGATGCGGCGATTTATGTTTAACGCTGCTCACAAGATGCAGTTCTCCTTTGAGCGCTGTTCGCAGCCATGCTGCTGCCAGTCTTTATTTACTGATGCGTCAGAACTTTGAAATTGGTAATGTAAGTATTCGAGAAGCATTTTGATTTCTAGCTAGCAGAATATTCGAGAGAATAATAACATGTTTGTTTTAGAACTTTGCGCGAGTTAAAATGCAAGTAACGACGTCTCTGTCGGCCCTTGTTGGAAGAGGCAGAGCACCCAGCGAAGGAGCTCTAAGAAGAGCATTGAAAACAGTCTTGGTCTATGCTGAGAGGGATACAGAATTAGCGGATACAAGTTTTCCTGAGCAAGTGAAGGATCTCTTATTCAATCTACACATGATACTCTCTGATACTGTTAAAATGAAAGAATTCCAGGAGGATCCAGAAATGCTTTTGGATCTTATGTACAGGTAAATTATATTCGAAACAAAAATTACTACTACAATATGAAACCGTAGTCATTCCTAACATTGAAATTATATTCTGTAGAATTGCAAAGGGGTATCAAGGATCACCAGATCTCAGACTGACATGGTTGGCTAATATGGCCCAACAGCACATGGAAAGAAAAAATCACACAGAAGCTGCAATGTGTTTAGTGCACAGTGCTGCTTTGGTAGCTGAGTATTTGCATCTCCTGGAACCAGGAGGTGGTGGACGACCTGTAGGAGCTGTTGCTCTATGCCTTGTCTCGCCAAACGCTTTAGAGGAAAGTGCTGTTGGAGATGACGTATTGGCCAGAAGGGAGGAGGGCCTATGTTTGGGTCCAGATTTTTCAGAAAGCGGTTTGGCAGGTCTATTAGAACATGCTGCTAGTTCATTCCATGCAGCTGGAATGTATGAAGCTATTCCTGACGTTTACAGAGTATTGCTTCCAATTGCAGAAGCCGCACATGATTACAAAAAATTAGCTAATATTCACGGGTACGACATACGAATTCTATTCAAAATTCATTGTTGAAGTGTATTTTGTGTGCTAATTTATACTTTTACAACTACAGGAAACTTCACGAAGCATATACACGTGTTGAACAGTTAGCGGGAAAACGTGTATTTGGTACTTACTTTAGAGTTGGCTTTTACGGCGGTCGATTCGGTGACTTAGCTGGCGAAGAATTCGTTTACAAAGAACCTACTTTAACAAAATTACCAGAAATATTTTCGAGACTCGAAAACTTTTATGCTGAAAGATTTGGCGCGGAAAATATTGTGATAATAAAGGATTCGAATCCTGTAGATCCTAGCAAGTTAGAACCGGATAAAGCCTATGTTCAAATTACTTACGTTGAACCCTATTTTGAACCACATGAACTTAGACATAGGCCTGCTATTTTTCACAGAAATTTCAATATCAGTAAGTGCCAATCTAAATAATTGAAATATATATATATTGTATTTTATTGCTGTCATTCTAATTTGTTTTTAGGGCGGTTTGTGTATGCTACACCTTTCACACCTGGAGGAAAGGCTCACGGAGAACTAAGGGAACAGTGCAAACGCAAAACAATATTAACAGTAGCCACACATTTCCCTTACTTGAAAACAAGAATTCGAGTAGTTGCCAGAAAGCAGATAGTTCTAAGTCCGATCGAAGTTGCAATTGAAGATATACAAAAGAAAACAGCAGAAGTATGTAGAATAAAATAAGTAGTGAATTTTATTTTAACACTTTTATCTTATTTTTCTGAAACTGTTTAGGTTGCTGCAGCTACAGCTCAAGAACCACCGGATGCAAAGATGTTACAAATGGTTCTGCAAGGTTGCATTGGAACCACAGTTAATCAGGGCCCTGCAGAAGTTGCAGTTGTGTTTCTTTCTGGATTACGAGAACAAAACGCACAGCCTACTCGATTGCAGCACAAACTGCGCTTATGTTTCAAAGATTTCTCAAAGAAATGTCTCGATGCGTTGAGAAGGAATAAAAATTTGATCGGTCCAGATCAACGGGACTATCAACGTGAATTAGAAAGAAATTACCAAAGATTAACAGAGAGACTATCTCCCCTTATTGCATGGAGGTTTGACACATTTCGTTTTAATTATTAATGCTTACGTCGGTATTCCTTTATGAAATGTTTATATGTTTATACAGCGGACCATCATTAGGAAGTCAACAAAATACACAAACTACATCACCACGCTGGTAAAATGACTGATGGCTGCCAACTAGAAATTACCAAAGATCATTCATATAAACACGTGAATTGATTATTTAAATAATATTAACAGCATACGCTTTTTAAAAGATTGAAATTAGTTCATACATATTATATTTATATAGACGTGTTTTTTCTATAAAACGATTTTGATCTGCTAGTATACACATTGTCTGCCTTAAACAGCATTTTCGTAAGGGATTGAAACATACTAAGAATAGTTTTTGCTAGTCCTTTAGTTAAAGAATGCCCAATACTAAGAAAGTATTATTTCGTATAGAATTGATTTTTCTTTTTAGCAAAATATATGAAAAATGAATTTTTATTATTACGCAGGTTTGTATGCTGCTTCAACCTAAATTGATATAATATTTGCAATATTCAAAATAGATAAGCAGAAATGTCAATATTAAGAGGATAGCAGTAATTTTCTATATAACTGCGCCTATGCTATTTGTATAGCTATTATTTTCAATTATCTACAATATAATCAGATAACTTTTTCTTTGTAATCATACTGATATAAATTTTTGAATGAGGCACAGGCTATTAATTGTGTCTATCTTTTACATTGCAGTGCATAATATGCAATCTAGGTACATCAAAGTTAAATATCCACTATTTATGTATTTAGCTAATAAGAACACTGTGATTTTTCAATTAAATTATTTATACTACCCTAAATCAATTACAGAAACTTATAATAATAGATTTTTTATCAAAAACGACTTAATATTTTTTATAAAGGATGAATGGAATTAGTCATTTACGGCACGTAGCTTATGTGTTCATCAAAAACATTATTCTGTTATTAGTTTCGTGTAGGTAGTAGTTGAATGTTAATATTTTATTGTAGAAACATGGTGTTTAAAATATCTGTAAAAAATTATTTTTAACAGCTTTTCCATTCTTTTCATTAAAAGTCTGTCATTACAAGTTTCTCTAATACCTCTGGAATACAATAAACAATCAGTTCAGTGACAGCAATGTTGGAGGAATACATTAATCTATTATTTGATAAATTTTTACAATATGACTGATAAATTAAAGTGTTCATAACATATCCATGCAATGCTTTCCAAACTTGAAGCTTCTAGTCGAGAGCATTTACTGTTTACATGGAGCATATAAGGTCTTACATCAGTCAAGCATATCTCGTTTGCAAATTTGTTTAAAAGAAAATAAATGCACATAGAGTGTCTTTAAAGGAAGTGCTTCGAAAAGCTAGAAAACTGAACCAATAATTCTTTATACATTAGAAATTTATATTTTAGGAATATATTGCTTATGCTCCATAAGTTATGGATAATAGTGTATATTACATTTATACGAGATAATTTAGCAGAACTGCTGCAAATGTAAAACCTTTTGTATGTTAATAATTAATCAAAATATATGTCCATTTTATACTTCGCTACTTTTGCCATTCACTCTTCTTTACTATGCACCGCTTATATTACTATTTTTAATGTATTTTATATTTAAATAAACTTTATTTTCAAAATGTCTTATAGTGTTATGTATTCTATGTTGTGTATTTCATATAATATCTTTATTTGTTTCGTGAAACCGAAATACAAATTTTAATCTATAGATGTATAAACCAAATGTCGGTTTTCAAATTATTTTTGGAACATCCTGTATATGTGTTTCAGAAGTATCTTATATCATCTAATGTATTTTTGCGTGACGTCCGGAGGGCTTGCTAGCCCTCTTAGCATTTTCATGTCACATCCTACCGTATCGATTGTGACTGGCTTTATATCATAGCGCTATTGGTGGTAGGAATCAAAATCGAAAACACTGATTGACATTTATTATTTCAAACTGTGATTTTTCATTTTGACTTCGAATAAAATGTTAAATCCCTTTAATCGCATTAAGGCGGAGATCCACGATGAAACAGAAATTTCGTGTCTCACATAAGACTTTAATGTCATCAGAAAATTATTTCACGATGTGATTCCACTATAGGACAAATTTTGATGTCATCTCTCATTAATTCGCGTCTCATATAAAAATTGTGTCTCGCTTCAACAGGTTTGAATTTTCGATTGTTTCCACGACGCATCAAAATATCTTGTAGCAATGAATGATTTCTTCTCAAGTTGGTTCTTATTTTGAAAGATTTGTTCTCATATAAGTTTGAGACATGGTCATGAAAAAACAAAGAAGACAAGTAGCAGCTTGTGCTTACTTAAATTTCTTGTCCAATGCACAGCTTTTTTATTTAAATCTTTGTTCTCACATTTTTGTTCCATGTTTCTACAAAGAAAATAATGTGATTGATATGAAAATTCATTTAAATTAATTGTTTACTCAAAACGATTTCAAACAAATAATAATAGTAACATATTAATAATAATAGATTCTTGTCTCCCATATAAAAAAAAAAAATAATAGCGTCTCATACTCGACGTAGTATGATAATTATAACTAAATTAACAATACACATATATACATATTACGAACCATAAAATAAAGCCACACGAGACAAATATATCACGAAACAACAAGAAAACTCATGTGCTATTGGTGAGTTGAAAAACGAATCATAATACGAAGGATGGCAAGGGGTGGCAGATGTAGGCATTGGCCGTATCCCGCTTCCGCTGTTATTTTGCGTATATAGCTGAACCCACCAATGCGCGAGACGGAATTTCCACTCGGCATTTATTTCAGAAAAACAACTGTGATTGGTTTTCAAGATACCCCACCGCACAGCAGAACACCAAGCTCTCTTATAAATAGGCCACCACGTAATGTCCAGAGTCTTCCGTCAACAGCCTCTTGATCCTGTTTCTGAACTTTTTCCTGATCCCCCTCCTCCTCCAACACATCCTTCTGCTCCTCATCATCCAGATCCCTATCTATCTAGATATTTATGGAAATATCTATAGAAATGCTGACAAAAGAGCGATCGTTGTTTATCGCTTGTCCCACAGAATGAACCGGATGGTCTGCAACCATCCATGACATCGTTGTATAGTTGGTAATTATTCTCAGGGGGAGGTCACAAATGACCAGACATTCGTCGTCGGAGAGTTAATAAAGAATATTTTAAATTTCTTACTGTATGCCACGATCTTTGACGATACATTGTCGTAATTATAAACGAAGTATCTGATTCTTACTGCAAACGCTATCAGTGATTGATCAAACATTATCTTACAAGTTAGAATACTTATTATTTTTATATTATTCACATCGAGTAGAGCTGTTTTGATTCCTCAAAGAACCAAAACGTATTAATTACTGGGATGGCGAACAATTGACAATTGGCTATATTTTGCATTCTAATAATTACAGTAAATCAGAAAATTCTATATCTTCTCACTCTGGAGTCTTTCAATTACGTCAACGCATCAATTATCATTTTTAAGAGTATTTGTAATTTTGTATAACAAGTGTTTCTATACTTTTACATATCGGTGACATCAATCAGAACGCGCTATTTCTTCTTCTATTTGAGTGTCCGCGATTGACGAATCTCGTTACTCGCAAACAGAAAATTGTAAAAAAGAAAGAGCTACACATATTTTTCAGGACTGATTACACTGCGCCCTTTCTCACCGATACCTCCATTCATTATCAAACTTTGACATTCTTCTTTGACCGGATACATTTGTAACACAGCTACACAGTCCTGTTACTCTAAATTAAACGATGAAATCCGATTTTCGGCTTAATCCCTTTGTTCGAAACGCAAGGCTCGTAGCTAGGTGAAGATCTCGCGAGTTCAAAGGGCTACTTAATTAACGCACATGATGCCGGTATCGACGAGTACCATACACGCGGCATATTAAACATTTTATTCCGCAGAAACCTGTAGTAACGCAATTATCTATTCTTTATACCAGTTCATACCGATTCGCGTGTCCCGTTTGTTTGGACACTGCGTCGAAACGCTTTGGATACGTAAATTCAATATGAAATGATCGAATACCGTGCACGGTGCAAAGATATTACAGGGGTTGGAGCCGGCACGAATTTGTTATGACGGCACCATAAAAGGGAGCCGCGTTATAAAAACTCGAAGAGACAGCGGTGTCTCACGGATGATTTCGGAAAAATAATATTCTCCGGCGACCCCTGGGGAACGCAGTCACATCACCGGCAGCTCTAAATAGCATTTCGCCGTGTCGTCGGTCGCTAATCCGTCTAATCTGTCCCAAAATGAAATAGTTGCGATTCTTTCGGCGGCGTCCCCCTCCAACCACCCCGACGCAACGCGTTCAAGTGGGTGGAAACACTTGACCCCTGACAATAGGGGACGAGTAGTTTACAGCAGGGGATTATATTCGGGGACAAAGTGACTGTCGAAGATACGATCATTCTTCCCTTTAATCGGCCACGGTAACGTGCCGTCTGATCTTTCAACCCTCCTGCACCCCGAAAAACGTTTAATGAATCCACGCGAGATTCCTGCTGCTTACTTGCTCCTCTAAACATGCACGCATTCTGGCAGAGAAATCAGGACTCGGTGACTTTAACCCATCCGATTCCTTGAACGAGATATCTCCCGTTTTATTGGACTATTTAACGATACTGTACGTAGGATATTTTACAATTGTGTATTATTAATAAGGGACGAAAAATGCACTATATTTTTATTAAAATTCATTGCTACAGCATGGAATGCCACAAGAAGACTACAATTATGTACTTGATATAGATGCGGGATATCGCGCATAGAACGTGCAACGAACGACACTTCGTTATAAATATTGATAAACAGAGACGCGATTTATTAAAAATAAATCACATCGTGAGATTTCTTGTCGATAGAATCGAATGCATTGATAAAGAAGAACGTTTTCTTTTAATTTCATTTGGCGCGTCGAGACAAATTTCCGGCGATCGCAGTCTCATTGTCGTCGTCAATTACACGCGCGTATACGGAAAATTGTGTACACGTTTATGAAAAAAATTCGTGGACAAAGGAACCAGCGACGCCACGGAATAATATGGCTCGCGTCGTTCCACCCTTGTCGCTTTTTGATTCACCTACGTGCCTCTACAGCCCCTCCGGTTCTCCGCGCGAAGGTGGGGACGAAGTAGAGAAGCGGTGGAAGGGAGTGCTGACTTTTATTACCCCGTCTGATGTTATGAATGCGAGCTGTACGCAACCCCTCTGCGTATATCCCCCGTCTACTGTGCTCCGGCAAAGCGGTTATGCTTTTTACGACATGTATATTCGTGGTCGCGATTAGTAACGGTTACGAACCGAACTAAAGTTCCAGAAATTCATGAGGAAACCTCTTCGGGAAGCTTAAAAGAAATATTGACAATTCAGTATATCGGGGTGTTCGTCGTAACTTGACTGTTGTTTCGGATTTAAAAATTGGGTGCTATGGAGTATCGAGTGCAAATACATACTTATATTTTGTCTTTCAATGTTTTACTATCCTAATTGTCCCTTTTTCGAGATTTTTCGCTATTTCTTGCCTATTTCTGCTTCCATGTTATTTTCTTAGGGTTTCGCGTTGGCCCCGGTCATAATCATCTTGCACATTCGATGACCAGAGCTGTACGAACTCGTGCACTTATGATTCTTTTCAAAAAGCGCTATAAAACCCGAAAACAGGGTTTTTGTACATTTTCTCTGGAGAGCTAAATGTATCGCTTTTTTTTTAATAAAAATAATCTTTCTAGATAATGAAACAGCAGGCTACTTAAGGAAAAACTGTGAACAAAAATTGTTCGTTTTCCGTACATTTGATACGCTGAACCAGCGTTCACGTCGAGTATTCCACAAAACTTCAGCCTGCACGCTCATACTTGAACTTTATATTTTATTGTACCTTCGTTATTTAATAACAAATTGAGTGCACATGAAAAAATTCTGTTCGAACCTGTCTCACCTTCTCAGTACAATTGTGCCAGTAATTATGAGAGTGGCCTACGTCATAAATCTAGAAAACTGAAATTTTTCCCTTACTTTGTGATACATGACGAAGGGTAAAATAATGACTTAGGCCACTTTCATAGTCACCGGTACAATTAACGTTTCAGTGTTTCAGCTTTGTAATCAATTCCAGGCACATCTGCTGAAATTGGGAAGCTTCTGGAAATAAATTGAACATCTTTTCGGAATTCAGATTTGTTTGGTAACATTTCGCTAGGGGGTGGTTCGTACCTAACGCTGTCCAACGTCTGAATGAGATTGCATCGTTATTGAAGCTCTTCCTGCACCAGCTCGTGCACGACCCGTGATCGAAGTTATGATGTATGGTGGTGGTTCCAGAGATGCAGGTGCAGTCGGACGTGCACGGTCGCATTGCAGTCGACTAATCGTAACGAAAATATTTGTACGCTTCTCGCCCCTTAATAACAGGAGCATCGGTCATGCGATTCGGTGACAAGGGACAACGAATCTCTGGAAGAATATTGCAATTTGTCGCGAACGGTTGCTTCGCCGTGCGATAAATTAAACGGGACCACTCGTTATGGCAACGTTAATTGGACGATGGGGGTGAAAAGCCTCTGCTCGAACGTTTGACAGTCTTGAAATCTTATATTTTCCCGACTTCACGGCGCGACTTGAACTTCTGTCGATTGTACAGGGTGTTCGGAAAGGTTTATGCCAAATAATTCGAGAAAATAACCAAAAAAGGCTTGGTAAACGTATGGCTGAAAATTATTTGCTTTTTGAGATATAAGATGTTTAATTCAGTGAAATATTTGATATGTTCGCCATTTATTTCGGTACGTGAGCATGTCACCTTGAGAGAATGTTGTTTATATTCAAAGAACCAAATTTTCTTTCATTAGTAATTTAAATTCGCATAAACTGCAGAGGTTATTAGCCAATATATTCTTAATATAACCTCGTCCCTACAGTCTTAAACAGACTGTCTGCTATTTAATAATGCTTCGTTCTTTCGCTTTCGTAAATACTACGTAGTATATTTATTATTTATTTTTATCCTTTCATTTATGCATTTATTATTTATTTCTATGTTTTAACTCAGTCCTAGATTTGTATGTATTATTCATAACTGACAACCAGTTCTCGAAGCCACTGCTGTGGCGATTCGCACACAAGAACATACTTTTCCAAGGCGTATGTATACACCGTTCGCAGCGAAAAGGTTAATGTGTCCTAATCTGAACACGTTTGATTTTTTAATTAGGAAACACCCTGTACATTTCTGAAAATTCTGGTACCCTCTATAATTTATTACTTAATTAAAATACTATACATTTATCGCTTTATTATTAATATATCATCTAATAAATAAGTTATATTCTAATTTGGTTATCGACAGGTAGTGAGACCGTCATAAAGTTCTGAAATTACTTTTCAGGCACATACTTATGAATCTTTTTTTATTTATTTTTATGAACACTACATGTTTCTAAAGTTGGGCACCTTTTAATCATCCTAAATATCTTCATTTCCTATAAACTTACACCATTCTCGTTGCACACGATGCTTTATCGTTTGCTTATGCCGATTATAGGTTCAGTCATCGTTCGATATGAACGTAACGCGGGTTTCTGGTATGTTTCATACGAAGGAATGCTCTTTGATCGTGCCGACGCGCTTTGGGATCGCATCCTCCTACGCATCGCTGCAATTATTCCTTCTGTTCCCCAAAAAATTCCCGATACACGCGTATTACTCCTGCGAAATCAGAGATTCATGATTCGAGAACCGATTGGAAGATCCAGGAGTTACTCTAATACAGAACGGTGCACCTAACATGCTCGCATTGAATAACTTTTGATCCTTTGCTCTCGAAATCTTTTACATCCGATATACGTTATTTAGAAATGCAAATATAATTAACTGCAATCAGAGGGTTTATTTTATTTTAAATGTACTTGTTTCAGTAGTAGAATTTTTATAAAATGCATATATTGCAAAACAAGAGGTAAAATACGTATGCTGAAGAATATTCTGAAGGAAATCAGTCACCTCGATGGACATTCCAGAGGAATAGCCAATCTCTTTGCAACATTTGCAGTTTTAGTACAGTAGAACCTCGGTCATTCGAACTCGGGCCAGCCAAAAATTGGCCACCCTACGTTAACAACGAGCTAAAATTATCACTAATGACAATATGAATTTAATTTTGCACTATTATATATGTTACATTCTAAAATAAAATTATCATTTTTATGCAAAATCTAGTTACAGTACGGGTTATTCTGTTATTAATTACAGTTCGGATAATCGAGGTCCTACTGTATTACTAAATTTGAACCGAAGCAAATTTTCGAGCAACTAGGTAAAATATCTCGTTAATATCTGATATTCTTTCGAAGTTCGCCATACAAAGTATGACATTCCACTGAACCCTTGCGTGGAATTGCGTAGACTCTCGAATCTCCGAAACGTCTGCACCTACAAACAAATTTATACCCAACGCAGCGTCTCTCTCGATACCATGTCACTTTTCTATGCAACAATTTTTCATCGAACACATAATGAAAAAGTTATGCGATGTGAGCATGTCAGGTGCGGCACTCCGCGAATCCGCGCCGAAATTCGAGTTCGATGGAAACGCTGAATTTTCAACGAGTCCAATTACAAACGTCCGAATAATCGTGCGGGTTCGGGGCGAACATTAAAAAACACATTTAATAACGCGCTTTGACATAATTCCCCGTTGAACGTTACACGAATTTCCATCGCGGCCGGTTCTCCAATTGGCCGGCTCGAGGATGCTCCGCGTTCGTGCGGCAATTAGCGAAAAAATCCGCGCGTAATTTCATAAACGGACGGAAAGTAATGAAAAAGCGGGCGATGCGGCGGCGGCGGCGGCGGCTGCCTCGATGGCGTATCGACTCGCTCGAACACGCTCGAATTCTTAGCGGCGGATTTTTAATCTCGCGAAACTGCGAATCCATCGCGGACGTGCCACCGCCGAAAAAAAAAAGTGGCTGGCCCCGGATGCGGCATTTATGGAAATTGAACAACGGAGCTTCCGTGTGTGCGAAACCACACAGGCGCGCGGCGATTTTAATATCCGCGAATGATAAACAAAGTGGTATCTAACGAAGTGGATAGAGGCGCGCCGTAATAAAATTTGTGTTGCGCTTCGTCGCGGCCGTCCGGAGGGAAACGTCACGAGCGGTTTCCTCCGATTTCAATTAGCCAACGCTGATCCTCCCGCTCCCCCTGGAGCAACCAGGACGCATCGAACGCAGAAACAATTTTTATCTACCCCTTCGCGCCTTCCAATCTCTGCACACTTGAATAATTAGAACGTTTCGCGTTCGAAGAAACGAAATTCAGGACGAAGGGACGATTTTTATGAGGGCTGGATGATTCTAGGCGACTCAGCGATGAAAGGAGAAAGGCTGTGTACAGGCTGAGCTAACGAGCTTGAAAAATGTTTGTCAACGAACGAACAGTTAGTAGATGAAAACATATTTAATGCAGAAAGAATCTGTGCATAAAAACCCTAGCTGACTCGTCTGTGTTCTTGTACCTGAAAGCAGTTGTTACAGAAGTAGATAAACCCTATCGAAATTTTAAACTTGACACGTTGAATGCCACGGGGTCATCTATGGTCGGTACTTAAAATTCAATTTAATTCAATAACTATTTATTATTACACAATTCTGAGCAATTTTCATATTCTCATATTAATTTAGGAACATAACAACGCAACTGAACACTCGAATATTTATTTCCTTTACGATTTATGTTAAAAACAGTAAATTATATCATGTCTGAGTAGATACGGATGTTTTCACTGCGACATTCCACGTGTTAAATATCTTTTAAATTATTGTCCGTTTACGACCAATGAGCTCATTAACAGGTTGACTGCCGCGGTAGTCATCGCTGATCATTATTGATGTTTACTATATCCTGAGCAAATTTAACACTGCAGTTCTAATATAGGTACACGTGTACAATAATACTGAAACGGTTTTTTTCCTTTACGATTTATATGCAGGATGATTCACCTGAAGAAGGATACCTAAATATCTCTGTTAGGGTTGAAGATAGGAAAAAATGTGAAAGAGGAAAGCTGTAGTCTCCAAGAGGCCCATTATGGTGGTACAAAGAGACCTTCTGATTGACGTTATCTACAAGGTTAAAGGGGCCCTCAGACGATCACATTGTCAATATTATTGAACGTGTGGCGGGACAGACTGACGCATTAACAATATTTAAAATATTTTTAATATTGACGAATTATTAACAATAAGTATTGATCGTCTGAGAACTATTATTGACAATATCTTTGTTAGGACATAGCAAAGAGTCAGATTTAAATTTATGATGCGCTTGTTGAAGGCTATTTTTGAGGGGCTAGATTCAATAGTTTTTTTAAACACGTGCTAGTCATGCGAAAATAATTTTGATAATCTTTTGGAGTGGATAGACGAACTTCATTTAACACGTTGAACGCTACAGTGGAAACGGACACACCTAGTCAGACACAGTTTAATCCACCGTTTTAAGTATAAATCACGAAGGAAAAAAATATTTTATAACTTGGACGTATAGTAGTTACCTTACATTATTGTTATCATAATAATAATGTTCAAAATTGTATATGAATTATTAGTTATTTAATTTAACAAAATTGGAGGCACTGTTCACCGGTGACCAACCCGGCAGTCAACGTGTTAACAAATTTACGTGGGAGAACGTTTTTCTTCTTAAAAACCGCTCCATAGTAAACTAAAATAATAGGTGCATCTGCTTTCTTTCGATTAAACACCGATGAATGCCAACTCGAAACTGAATGTACTGTTAATGCGTTCCCTGCCACAGTGGAACATTCCGTAACTAGACAGACAAGTGAAATTGGCTACGTATTAATACATGTGGTGGATTGTACAAACATTTATCTATTTGATGTTACACTTTCTACTTCTACTACCATTTTAACGTGAATGTTACACAAAGTTTCATAAGGGATGGTAGTCACGTGATCAAATTAAAATTGATGCGTGCAGGGAACGTGTTAAGAAATATTGAACGTGTGAGGCAAATGCAGTTTGTCAATAAATATTGACAATATATATTGATCGTATGAGGGCCCTTTTAGATAAGGCTGAGACCACGGTCATCTCAAGGTCATAGTAAAGTACCTCTCTGAACTCGACCTGATACCAACTACTATGATACGGAGTGAAAAATATATAAAATCTGTTTGTATCATCATATTTGCCTCCTTGAACAGTACGATATCTTCTATGACATTTTCGCCTACCTTCAATCCTAACAGAGGTACTGAGATGTTCTGTTTCTAGCGAATCATCCTGTAGAAAAGAGTCATTTATATCGCGTCTGACCAGCGGTGACCGTTTTCACTGTGTCAGTCAAAGTGTTAAAATCTGAGTCGACAACTTGTGTAGCTCTCCTTGTCAGAGAACGCATGTTCACTCGCTTTCCGAACACAGCGTTCGGTCTTGCTCATTCGTGCTCGCTGGGTCGGCGTGTACGCGGCCTTACGTGAAATAAAAACGCGAACAGGGAAGAGAAAGAGCGGACAATCGGTGGAAGAGAAAAAGAGGCGGAAGAGGCGGAAGAGGAGAGGATACGTGATCGAGGAGAATGGAAAGAGAGAAACGAGCTGGTAGAAAGAGAAGGAAGTGAAACGAGGGGTGGAAGACGGAAGGAGACAGTTTACTGGGGGTAGGGTGAGACCCCACAAAGGCAGTGGGGCTCTTTTGATTCGCGAGCTAATTGGAATGCCGCGGATGCCAACGACGATGGAACGGGGGTTGGGTTATCCCCCTTTCCCTATGGTGGGGGTTCACACGGGGGTCTTGGAAGTTCTGGTGTAACCCAGGGATAGGCGGAGCTTACATCTCGCGTTTGGGGGTGTAGCTCGAGATATCGAGGCTTATCCACTCTTTTCTCTTTCTCCGTCGATTTCCGGCCGACCTTCGTCGGCTCGCTCTGATTTCTTTGTCGGATAATACGGATTATTCTGATACGTATGTTTTAATAGGATGGATTTTGGGATGCGAGATTTCGGAGCGACTCCTTAATTCGATGTCTCTTTCGATAGGGTTGCGAAGAGTGTCTTCCGTTTAGGTGAAACTTGATTAACCCCTTAACGTTTAGAGATGTACGGTGTATGTTGGCTTTTGATTTTGAATTCAAACGTTTCCGATGAAGGTGTAACACTCGAAGACTATGTATGTGTAGATGAAATTTTTCAGAGATTTCAAATTTTTCTCCATTTTTTTAATAGTTAGGAATTTATGTTGAGCTCATAATTAATACAGAAAGTAAATATAGGTACATAGAAATATGCTGTTGAATTTTGTTTTTATTATACGAAGTAATAGTTCCGTCAATTTGTAAGTGAACATGTAAAAAAACTTTTACTTACTTTTGTAGAACATGTATAACCGAAATAATGGAAAAGTACATAGGTTAATTAAATTTAACAATATTACAACAAATTGAAAAAGTTTGATGCTGTTTACTTTAATAAATTTACTTTAGAAGAAACTGAAGTTTTCTCTAACAAATGTTTACCTCTTTTCTACTATAAGATATAATAAAATTACATAATACCTCGTACACCAAAAATTGTTGCATAATTGAAAACGTGAGATTCTTTGTGTCCAGATAAATAAAAAATATAAAAAGGAATTTTTTCGAATGAGATTTCGTTTAAAAAAATCGAGTTTGAATTACTAATAATTAACAATCTGTTTCACTGTAGTAGAAAATAATATTATTTTACTAAATTACAAATGGTTGTCCTCGTTGTCGCACACAGATTTTGATTTAATGAAATAAAGAAACATGAAAGTTAATAATGAGTTCCCCATTTCTCGTTCATTTTTTTTTGTAAAGTCATATTAAAGAGATAATTGTTTGCATTTCACAGAAAATGTATACGAACATAATATAATATAAATTCGAATTTAATGTTACGTGAGTGCGCCTGCACGGCATTCAAATTTGATTTTCTAGATAATGAAGCTTCCAACGAGGAAATTTCATCCTACGTTTTCGACATATTTTTGCACGAAACATTACTATATCTTTGATTACATTGAACTGTGTAAAAATTATAGAATTTGAAAACTATTCATCAAAGTTATCTCTGTGCGTCACAGCGCAACTCAGGAATTTAACCCCTTGTCTTATGATTTTTTCAGTAGCTACAGTAGAACCTCCATTACTCGAACAGTGGCTATTCGAAAATTGGTCACTCTATGCCAGCCACGTGCTAAAATTATCATTAGTATGAAATTATACTCTATTTTATACCACTGTCTATTTTATATTCCATAGAAAAGCTGTAATTTTTATATGAAGTATATAGCGATTCACGAATCTGATTAAACATTTCTATAATTACTTTTCTTGCTCCACACAATTACAACTGATTGTCTAAAACTTATGGAGGCGTGCTTGAAATGTATTTCATTACACATATATGGCAGCCTTACTGCAAATAACAATACTCTGTGAAGGTTTCAAGTAAAAGAAGTTTGAAATACCGTATTCATTTAATTTCATGTGTGACTGTAATTATTAATTACAGTTCGGATGATCGAGACCCTACTGTATCTGCATTAAAATATATTATTCTAGTGCTCTAAGAGCGAAATGCAGGAAGAATATTCATTAAAATGTACAATTTATATTAGAAAATTCTCTGAAAGTCAACGATGCTCTGATAGAAAATATTTAAAAATTTATATTTCAGTGAAACTCATATCTATAACAAGACTACGGATATTTATGCAAATATACATTTGTAGACTCTCCTGTTTCCTATGTTAATGCAGTTCAACAAAACTGCATTGCCTCCTTTAAATATTTCAAATATGTTATTTTTATTTTGCCAAGTTATCAGATGTCCATTATTCATCAATTTAGATATATTAAATTGCATAAACACCCGTAGTCTATGTATAACATTTAGGCCATAATCTTTATCAAGAGTGACACTCGTTATATTATGAAGCAAGGGGTACATACACGATTAATAAGAGTATTATCAAAAATGGCGACTCCATTAAGCCAATTACGTGTAATGAAGACAATGTTGATTCGAACGAGATTTCGACGACAGATTATAAGGCAATGTATCGTCTTCCCGATCGATATTCCCCGATGCCTCGGTGTGATAGCGAACTACGTACGATTCTCCATCGAAGGTTTCCTTTCTTCGTGGCCCTTTGACATGGGTCGACGGCTAATTTATCACGACGACAAAAGGGGTGCACGTAACGAGCGAATATTAGTTACCAACGTCATCCGCGTCAGATTTTTCCATGATGGAATTACGCGGGTTCAACCACGTGTGTGTAATCATTGATATCGCGTGACCACCGTAACGTTTTAGTCGTTCAATTCCATCACGTTCATTCTCGAAACTGTTCGATAAAGTAGAAACTGAGTGACGTTTGAATCGATCACGTTTCACGGCGGTTGAACTTTCAATTTCACCGCAATAAATAATATCCGTTTTCGATGCTCTAATAAAGATATTAAGTTTAATTGGACAAAGGCCCTTCGAGAAAGCGACGGAGTTTCTGCACGTTATTAATATTTAAACAAAAGCTCCGTCGAAAGCTTCCGTCTTTGTGCCGCTACCAACTGAGAGCTGCACCCCTCCTCGACCTACCGGCGAATAAAATCACGGAAAGAGTCTCAGACTTACCACTAATTAATTAGTACCAATCACGGTTGGAAATGAGACGAATCAGGTCCTTCGGAAGCACTCGTTAATACCGTAATATGTTTTTACCTTGAACCGCCTTTAACCATCCTGGAGCACCGGAGACTTCTACCATTCCTTCCTGTGTAATTGTGGCGGTTTTCGAGTACCTTTAGCCACGGTTTAAATAAAATTTCGATTATGCGGGGAGCGGGGGGTATAGACTGCACTTGTACAGATTCGAAGGTTTATTTTCTTGCAACATGTACGCGTACGTGTACACAGAATCATAGCGGTGATGTCACGTATATACAGTCGATTTTGTGCGTCGGTGGCGAAAAGACGTGGTTAGAGTGGGTGGATCGTCACACAGTGAAGACGGAAAGCATTGAGGATTTCGCTTACGTATATGTACATCGTGCTACTAATTTTCGCGTGTGCTCTTGTCGATAGTCTCGCTGCGGAGAACGCACAGTAACATCTACACGGCTCGAGGACAGTTACAAAAATATATATTACACAACCAGGTTGGGAGGGAAATGATCGAATGGGAGTACAGCTACGTCGTGTTACAACATTCCGTGGCTTCCGCACCCCGCGACCGAAGTCTCTCGCGAATGAATTACGGTCGAAGGATTGGGGGTGGTTTTCTACGTTTCTTTCGATCGAGTACACGTTGGAGCGGCGACGAAACGAGGGACGAACTCGTATACGAAAGTACGTTGCAGGAAACGAGGGAAAGATTTTTCGATCCAGAAATGTGACGAGAATTTTTAGATCGATCGTACGACACGCTCTCACGAATCACAAAACACCGACACGAGGTTTCCTTTTGGATAGTTCCTATGTTACTCCGCGTACCGAGGCGATGCTCGCGCGGTACCGTGCACGGAACGTTTGACCTTTTCGGAGAAGTCTGCAGGCTTTCTGTGGTATCTCGACGAGGACCGCGAATAATCGTTCGAAAGCTTGTCCATATGGCCTTGTTCCGGGATTTCGTAGATCGTCGGTGATTTCACGTCCCTGGATCTACGAGGTTTCGTTGAATAGAGGGCTGACGTGGGCTCGGTCGCGTCTGACGCGGGGCACCTGAAGCTGCAGCGACCGCAAAATGGTTGCTCGTGGCCTTCAGGCTCGTCGCCTGGAAGATCGAAATAAATCTCGTCACCGCGGAGTGGGGAATCATGTGGTGGTGTCCAAAATAATTGCACCTCAACTGGATTCGATTCTATTTCACTTCTTCAGGGCAAAATATATTAAACTTGAGCCAAAAAGAATTAATTTGTGTAACAACTTAACATGAATTTACGGCTATTGAAAAAGGATTGAAAATAATTCAGAAGTGACTGAGAGAAATAACGTGTAGACGTGTGACCAATAGGCGTTATATCTTTGCTAACAGAGATTTAATAAAAATTAGTATCCCTGTAGGAGGTTTCAAAATTTATATTTTTAAGGCCTTCAGGGCTCGGTGACTGGCAGTTATGGTTAATATTCTTATTTAAATCTTATGCTTCGAAACATTGAAAATGAAATTGGAGAGAAAAGATTTACCGATTGGTCCCTTGGTAGGAAAACTGATGCGATCGTCGAATCTGCAGCCGTTTTTCGCAGGAGGTTCGCTCTTCTTGGTCGACACGCTACCGCAGCGGTTACATTTTCTCGTCTTACTGATTTCTGACTCGATCAGCTGGTCCATTTCCGGTTTCGTGCGACCTCGTCGAGACTGAATCGACGAATTGTTGTCGTATCGATCGGACCATTGATGATAGTCTGTAGATCTTCTCGGTGGACTCTTCAGCGACGTTGGGACGAAGTCTTCTTCTGATAAGGGCTCGGGTACGTCGGGCTCGGCGACGTTGTGATAGTACCTGACCATAGTGTCGATGTGATAGTACCTGATCATACTGTTATTTCAACAGTACTTGATCATGGTCTAATTGCGAAAGTATCTGATTATAGTGACCTTGCAATGGTACCTAATCATAACATTGTTTGTGATGGTGCCTGATCAGTGCACTTACGATAGTGTCTACACATAGTGTCATTTTCATAATATCTTATTATAGTATCACTGGGACTGTATCTGATGGCAGTACCCTCGTGGCAGTACTTGACCATTGTACAATTGTAATTGTTTCTGACCATAGTATTATTGTAATTGTATCACACTAGTACCATTGTGATAGTACCTGATACTAGTATCACTCTGGTAGCTCCCGATCATAGTGTAGTTGTGATTATACCTGATCGTAGTGTGATTGTGATTGTACCTGATGGCATCTGGCTATAGTGTCCTTGTGACAGTGCTTAATCATAATGTCAATATGGCAGTACCTAATCACAGTGTTATTGCAATAGTACCTGACCGTAGTACTACTCATCAGAGTTCTCAATTATTGACCTACAAAATTTCTCATTTACGAACCTGCTAGGTGACGAAGCGGACTGGTTCAACGCCATCCGTTGCTGACAACGATGTCTTCGAGAATCCTGCTGTTGCTCCATGCCTCTCCATCGCTGTTGCTTCAGCAACGTCTCCTTTTTGTCTCCTCTTCGAGCTCTGAGAGTCTGCGGAGACGCGTCGGATTCTTCGTCTACTTCGTCATCCGCTTCATGCTCCTCGTAATCCTTGTCTAGGAATTCACCTGCCTCTTCCTGATCGTCTTCTATCACAGAAAATCTCAATTTACTTCTTCAGAAACCCAGACGTCTCTCTTTCAGTTTTTACCTTCCTCTTCCGCATCCTCTTCTGCATTGTCCTCGGTGAACGTTTCCAGTTCCTCGTGAATGTATTTCAGCTTGTCGTTGTTGCCTAGCTCCTCGTCGTAGCGGTTCTTCCTCGTCGCTGGGAAGTTAGGAGGGTAATGTTTGTCCCTGCTGGATTTCAAGTGATTCTGAAAGCCATGGTGCGACATCTCAGAGTTGTGAGGCGTGTACTTCGAGTACGCTGGACACGCGTGGCTCTTTTGCGGCTTGTAAGAATTCGAAGAGGAATAGTAGCTCGTCACTGGCTCCATCGAAGGGTTCCTGAAGAAAATGTCCTGTCAGAAGCATCTGTACGCAACCTTCAAAAACATATTTATCATTATACTTGTATACGTACCTACTGCTTCTGCTAACAGGAAAGGACTGACTCTTCTTCTGCGGATACTTCCAATAACAATCAGGCGAATCCCTAGTGTCGGCGAACGAGTGCGGCGCGTACTTCGATTTATAATTTTCCACTTGTTTCATCCTTGCGATTTCACGCTCTCTACACGGTACCCCAAAAATCAAGCGTCCTCTCACTTTCGCACTTGTTCGTCCAGAATTTACATGTCTCGTCACGACACCGTCCAATGTCTTTTATCGCACTGTCCAACAGCTTGGATCTCAAGCAACAGTTTTTCGTCGATTCAAGAGAGACTGCGATCTCTGCTATCTCGTGTCACACAATTTACCGATAACGAAGGGTATTTGCGGGACTGAACACCTAATCGCGATTCCTCCTCGAGACTACCTGCATTCTGCTCGAAATCGGTCCGACGGAGAATCTCGAAACGCAGAGGCTCACGGAAACGCCAGGAGCGATGGAGAACGCGTGGTCATGTTCCGGGAAGATTCGATGATCGCTCGCCAATCTGGTCAGTTCGATCGACTCGAGGTGTCGAACATTTCTAGGATCGAAGAACGAAAGAAGCAACGCGAAGAGGGGGACGTGGAAACGAGGTGGTGCTTCTCGATCGAGGAACGCGGAGTGTTTTCACCATTTGTCGGTCTCGTTGCTGTCTTCGTGCTCCAACGATGAGCTCAGCGTGCGCTGGAACTCGTGCACCCTCTGGCTCTGCTGCTCGTGATGATGCTTTCGCCACTTGATCCGGCGATTTTGAAACCAGACCTTCACCTGTGCCTCCGTCAGCCTGAGCGCGTGTGCCAGGTACAGCCTTTCCGGACCGACCATGTACTGTTGTCGAGCGAATTCGCCCTCCAGCCGCTCCAGCTGCTCCGCCGTGAAGATCGTCCGCACCCTCTTCAGCTTCCCGCCGCCGCCGGAACACGAGCTGGAACTTCCGTTCTTCGTCCCGCTCTCCTGACCTGCAAAGACTTCAATGATTCACTAAGTGCTCTATTACGCGCATTTTTATTTAAATTTTTTGGCACCGCGGCGTATAAAATACTGTAGCAGTACATTTTTCATCTTTCGCGTTTCTTTTTAATTTAATTGTGAATTTGTGTGCGATATACCTCAATGCAGGCATGTGTATTAAGTATTATATATAGGATATGATCATGTTTATTGTACACCTAGAGTTCCTGCCGAAAATGCAGAATAATTTATTGTCTAGATGAAGCTTCACTTTCGACAAAATCGGATTTCAATAGTTCTATTCATTGTTTATTTTACTTTTTTTGTTTTCGTTTATACTGGTCAATAAATAGCAGTGATGTTGAAAAATTTCAAGGACACAAAAATTATGAGGATGTTGTCAGGGCATGGCTCAACTTTCTGCATAACTACTGCAGTAACAATTTTAGTATCTCCTTAATTAATAAAATAAGAAAGAATTTCTACTAATTTTCATGAATCTCATCACTTTAATCAGTATGTAAACAGTACGTAAAAATATTGTTTATTGATAATGCGCGTGTTCTCACCGAATATACAAAATCGATTGTCTGAAAAACGAAACCTTCTGGGCAAAAAATTATTTTACACTTTTTACTTATGTTTGCATGAAGTATTAAATCTTTGCTGGTTATATTTCACATCTATGTGATAAATATTCGTTGGATGACTTTAATGGCCCCTCGTACACGGAGACTGCTTGGTAGTTAGTAATTACAATAATTTTTCACACACAAGTGATTAAATTTGAGAAAGATGGATAGGACAGGCGTCTAGCTATACAAATTTCCACTTAAACATACGGATGATACTTAATAGTCGCGTTGAAATTTAAGTTCTTAGAGAGGTGACTCTGGAAGGTTAGGCAACCGTCAAGAACTGATACCTTGAAATTACAATGGACTTCAGTGCTGATAACGTTATGAAACCTTGCGAATGTGTGGTAATTTCTCAGATGCTACTGAGATCGACAGAAATTTAACAAACTGTGCGCAACAACCGACACAGAATTTTTCGCCGGGTCGTGTGGCAATAAACTGTCGTCGTGGCGTTTCCTTATCTGCATTTGTTTCCGCTGGGAAACACTGGGATTCACATGAAGTCAGTTGACTGTACAGCAAATCCGAGAACCCCAGATTTTTCATTAGAAATTAGTTTATTGTGTAACCAAACAATTACACTAACATTACGAACTGATTTTTAGGCTGACTGCGCTGTAGCTTCTATAAGACTACTTTATATCTATAAAGTAATTTTTAGAATAACATGAGAATATAATCGAATGTTAGTTCTTATTTGCTGCTAGTTGCAACATAATGTTCTTGTCTTTTCTTTTATTCATTGGTCTCTACGTTTCAACATGATTCTGTATATTAAAAAGTGCACCCACCCACCAAGTAAAACAAAATAAGAGCAGAGAGAAAATTAAGTATACATTTAATGAGCTAACGAATTTTTATTTCCCCTACAGAAAAGATCTAATCATATGTAATCTAAGAGTCCCTGACTTTTCACCCAATTCCCGCAAAACTAACTAAAAAACGGTAAAAGATGATACACATACCCTGGTGTTTCCGGTACTGTTGCTGCTGTCCCCGCTTCTCCCTGGGATTGTTCCTCAGTCCAAGAATGGCGTCGATGGTGAACGACTTGGCCTGTTGTTGTTGCTGTTGCTGCGAGTGTTGCATCTGCGTGATGGAATGAGGATGAGGCAACTGCGTGGACAGATTCTGGGCAGACAAATCAGCGCCTAGGAGATGAGAACGTCTCATTCTTTCCAACGCTATGGCCTCGAGATCCTGGTTCCTCGGTTGGACCTGAATATTCTTGAATTCGTTGTGCTCCAACATCGGAGGATTCTCCAACAAACCTGTTCCTCCCCGCAGTCTTTCCAGAGCAAAATTGCTGATGTGACTGTCCCGCATTCTATCCAACGACAGATTGAACTCCTTCATCCGATCGAGGTTGTAGTTCTTCAGCAAACCGAAATCCTTGATGTCCTTCTCGGAAACCGCGAAATTCAGTTCCTTTCCGTACCTGTCGAGAGACAACGCCGCGTGAGCGTTCTTGTGCCTGCCCTCTCGAAGATTAAACAGCAGATCCTTGGCCGTCGGGTTCTTGGTCCTGCACAGACTCGTCGTGTCCATGGGTTCGTCATTCTCACTGGATCTGTCCATTGGATAGGCCATTTCGTTCAAACTGCTCGCGACGTATCCGAAATCTTTGCCTTTGTTCAGTGTCATAGGAAGATTTCTGGTAGCGTTTTCGAACTCTTCAAATCGGATCGGGGTCCTACCAGGTTCTAACCCTAAATGAAAGTCTTTTGGTTCCGCGGTCGCGTCCTCCTTGGACTTATCCACAGACAAATTTAACTCTTTGATTCGTTCATAGTCCTGGAACGCTCTCAACTGACTCTCAGAGTGGCTGCTCTCGCTTCTGCAGTCTGACAGATCCTCAACCGTCAATCTTCCCGACGGATCGCTCGGCTCCATAATCGTCCAAAATGATTCCCTTCCTCGAACTGCACTTCAGAATCACTGTATACTCGGAACGGGCTGCTGAAAATGTTTCAACCAAGTTCAAGCCGGGGAATCGCGGAGGGTATCCCTGACGGAGTCAGACCAACGCGTCGACGAACAGTGTCCACTGGTTTCACCACGCGAATCGTTCATCCTCGTCGAAAATAACCTTCGAAACAGGCTTCGGATCACCGAACACTGTCACGAGGAGGCTCGACCGAGAAACCCGCGGCGCAGCGACATCACGCGAATGATCGAAAAATCGGGAAGGCTGTCGGGTGTCCCAGGGTCGTTCTCAAACTGTCGACACAAAGGGGAAAAACACGAGGAACCGAAGCGGAACGACGACGACTCAGGATGGCCGCGCTGGCGCTGCACAGCATCCCAGGATAATGATGTCAGGCACGAGGATATCACCGCTATCGGAGAGGGTTGGCCAGCAGGACTAAGGATATATCCGGCTAATGATCCCGTACGTGACGAGGGGGGTATTCACCCGGCACTGCACCCCTCCGTTCACCACTCTCCTAACAATCAGTCCAGCGTTGCGTTTCACCTCCGCAACCCCCAAATGGACCGCAGAATACCCCCTCGGCTCGGTCAATATTTTTTCGTTCGCCACCGCTCACGCGATTCCTGGTTGGCCGAGTCCTGCCATCACCCCGCCGCCGGGACACGCCCACAGCCGGTATCGTGGGGGTTATTTGCGGAGAGTCTGTTACTTTTTTCCACCCTCCACCTCAAACCATCCAGCCACGGCAGCTCTCAAGGCCCGCTCTCGTTCTTCCTCGTCGTCCTATTCTAGGCCTTCCCACCCCCCCGCCAACCCCATTAATAAGCTTTCCCGTGGAGCAACGTGCCCCGACACGCTGCTCCAGCGCACTCACACGAACTCAACAGACGCCGAGAGAAGCGCCGTCGTTCCTCCGCGACGATGTCATCCGCGTCTAAGACGTTCCCGGTAATTAGGTGGCCGTTCTAATGATGATGAGCTCGTTTAATTTTGTCCCACGATCTTTCTTGCCCTGTCTTCGTTGGATTGAGACAGACCGCCCTGACGAATTCACTCGGAGTATGATCGTTCCATCGATCGTCGGCTATTTTCTGGTTTTAAAGCTCCCGGATGCACCTGGCTGAAGACCGAGTTTTCTTTGGAATCGTTGAGAAATTTCATTTCGGTGGGTGGTCTTGGAATCGGAGAACATTTGCTTTGAAGCTGTCTTCCAAGATAATTGAACGTTATTACCCGACGTTGTTTACGCGTTTCCTCAACTTTGGGAGAGTACAGTCCGCCTAATTGCCCCTTTCGGGCCTGAAACTTCATCCGCAATACCCTCATTAGACGTTGACGGGTGTGCGGGAATCTCGGTACCTCGGAAAACCTCTAAGGAGCTTAAGCTCAAGGCCACGAGCTTAATTACGAGCAGGTTTTATGTCTTGTTGACTTTGCGCGAATCCCTTCGTCACTATCTTAGGCGAGTTTTTGCGCTGTGTCTTGCGACGCATCGTAATTACAGACACATTCCATCCCTGTTCGCGTTTCTTCAAATTCTGAACACTTCCACTATTCTCCTACGGATTCCCTCTGAATGTATTTTAATCTAAGTTTCCTATCGATTAGATGATAAAGTTCGATTTAATGGACGAAGCGTCGACGGATAGCCGTAAAAACTTCCGCCATTATGAAGTTAGGATTGAGCTATAAATCCCAAATTTACTTGGACTGCTCCTTACATATTTTACAAACCGAACAATAGATCCGCGTAATTACATCGTATATTTTCCAGTCTGCTAAGTTCGCCGGAAGCTTTACAGTCGAAGTTCTCAGGCAGCGCGAGAGACAAATACGCCGTAAAATTAAACAGGAAATTGAGTTTTTAATGGTTCTCGGTTAAAACGACGATTCAACGTACGACGCGATCAATAAAATTTTTATTGCGCCGGATTTTCATTTTAAACACCGTTTCTGCCGGGAACCACGATGTCGTCGGAGAAGAGCAACCCCTGAACGTCTCGAGTTTTCCACCCTGTTCGCACTGCATTCTGAGTCGGTAATTATTAGCTTTCGACTGGAAAGCTACTCGTAGCGGGAGCATCGAATGAGATTAGCGACAAATGTTTAAATTAAACGGCAGCTCGCGCACGGGGCGGCGGGGATGGAAAGAATTTCTATTGAAGCACCGATACCCACCCTCTCCAGGCCCGGCCAAATGACTTGCGACTCACCCTTATTACCGGCTGAAATTTATCACGGAAATTTCCGAGAGTATTTTACCCGGATAATTGCTCCGCTTTATAAGAGCCACCCTTACGAGCCAATATAGAAGGCGAACACGACGATCCGCCGAGAGTTTCGTTCGCCACGCCGAATTTCCCTCGAATTCGCCTCCCGAACGATCTTTAATTAGTCCTGGCCGCGTTAAAAATGAACACGCTCCGATGAACGACCAATTTCATTTTCATGATTACGCAACTCTTCCCTGCAGCGAATTTCGAGGTTCATTTTCGATTTTCTTTCGCGATTTTTACGAACGATTCTGCTGGAAGTGGTTCCGAGGTAGCTGGTTTCGAGATGAACGACCGCGTTAGTGTCAGGTCGTCTTATTAGTAATGCCGTTCTTTGTTTTATAAAATATATAGTGACACACGACGAAATTGATTAAATATTTTCAAAGTTACTTTTGTTTCCAACTTCAGGTGCAACTAACTACAAGTTTTTCAAATTTGTTGTTTATATAACTTCTTGGCGATATTGTAACCCTGCTTCAAATTACGATGCCCTGAGAAAATATTAAATAAACAACTGATGAAATAATGTGTTCATTTGATTAATTTCATGAGTCACTGTATGTTAAATAAATATACATATATTATCGGATTTTGAGTTGTGAAAATTGTACTGTGCATGTGGTGGAATGTGAAGAATCTACCTTATAAGATGCAATATTACTTATAGAAATTCTTCTGAAAAATATGTGCAATATTATGGTACAAGATTTATAATGAACATGCACAAGTAGCAATCAGATGCAAATTCTTTTTGCTGTAAACGTAAAAAGAAAATCGAAAATTGAGTCTATCGGCTATTAATAATAAACTATTGATCTGATCAATTCCCTAGGATTCCCTCAATTCAACACATGATCTGCAGATAACACTGTCGAACAAATTGTAACATGTAACATTCATGCAGTGAATACGAATATGTTAATTATTTTTTTCCATTACTGTCGATTTAAAAAAAAAATCACTTTAAAAAGTAAATGCAAATTTTCAACTTCAAAGATTTTTTGTGTTTTAGGAGTAATAGTTGTTCAGTCTCTTGTTACGCGAAATGATTTTAGGGAGTCTCCCGAATAAAATGATATAAATTATTATTACATTATAAAGACTCAAATATATTTAAACAACGATCAATGTGAAAATGCTGCTCGGAATGCGCCAATTCTTGCAGATATTCCTCAATTTATTTTACAATACATCTTTTCTGTTTTACGTTTAACTTGCTGATTTACTATATCGAAACTCGTAAGGTTCTAATTACAACTCTGACGATTCTAACTCTCTTCTTACTATTCCGCCAACATCCTTATACGTCTAACTAAAAATTACTCGACTCCAGAACAGAATTTCACAGATCCGTCAAAATCACATTCAAAAAGATACAACGAAACAAGTGCATATAAAAATCAGTTATTAGAAACATAATACAATTGGCCATTGAATCACTTATTTTATGGATGAGAAATCGATTTCGAACTGCCAATAGTCGATGGAGACAAGTCGGTGGCTCTCGCAGAGGTCAGACATCGATCTCTTACCGAGACGCTGGAGTATTCGATTTTCCAGCGAGCTCGCGATGACGCAAATTGACTCCGCCGGGACGTCGATCAATCTCTGTTACCCGGGGCCACGGCTTCTCGATCATCGCGGGATCATTAATAAAGCAAACGATCCGCGCGAATTGCCCCGAAAATCGAAGCTGCCGTCGAAACACGGCCGCGTAAAATCCGCAAATATGCGACGCGCACGCACACGGTGAAACCGTTTCGATGTAGATGTCACAAAACGGAGAAACGCACATGAAACGGGCGCAGCCTCAGTTCCCGGTCTCTCCAGCACATTCTGCTCTGCCTTATCCACCCCCGCAGCACCCCTTCTCATTCCACATGCGATATTAAAGCCAGGGCAATTAGCGGTGGGGGTTGGCAGCCGAGCGAGGGCGACAGTTTCACCCGGCTATCCCAGTCACCGGCCCCGTGGTGGGGCTGTCTTGGATATGATTGGCTGTCAGAGGGGTTAATCCCGGGCCCGGCCACACCCCGCCACGTCTCAATCCACCCCCGTGGATTTCGCTGCGCTTCCAACCCCCTCGGTACGCCGCTCGCCCGATGTCTTGGCGAATGTAAGGTGGATTGATTGAGATCTTTCGCTTAGGTCGCCGGGAAAATCTTGATGGACTCGCCGGAAAAGCTTCCGCAGAGCCAATTTGCCGGTGTGCATCTTCAATTGTTCTAATTGCAGCTTTGATGGCGGCTTCTTTGGGTTTTTGTGGATTTAAGCGTCTCGCTGATTCTGCATGTCAATGTATGTGGGGTGGAATGTAATTTGTGGTGCGATAAAGGAAAGTTATGTTCTTTGGGTAAGTGAGTCAAAAATATATTAGGTGTTTTGTTGTCGGATGATTAGACATGTCCAATATGGTATATGGATAGGTTTAAAAATGATTTAATACGAAGTTATACACTGATACTGGATCTTTATGCAATTTAACATATTCAAACTTGTGAAGAATGAATATTTTATACAGTAAGTGAAACAAAAAATTTACTTTTAGACATTTGCGCACGGAAATCAAAAATATTGAAGTCTAAAATGTAGATTTACATAAAAATCCGTTATCTAAGCATAAAAACAAAATGTATGACCTTGAAATCTTTAGAAGATGATAAATATTTTTTGGAAGTCTCGTTATTTTATCCAGGTTAAAATATAAAGATATTAAAGGATGAGAATGTGTATTTGCATAAACATACGTAATTTAGCTGTAAAAAAAAGGAAAATGAATTTTTTATTGTTTAAATGGTACGATATATGACATATTAGTTATGCTTTTTTACGTTAAAAATTGTCGCAAATTTTTTAAGTGTTGACTTGTACTGTTTGCTGGAGAAATTAACAATATACATAATGTGTTTTCATTTTTTAATGCTTCAAATTTTTTTGACAATGTTGGAACTAAATTGTGGGTGGAAACTGAAATATAACAGGTTAGCCAAGTTCTAGTTAAGCTTCAAAACTGTTTTTCTTCGAAACGGACCTTGCTGTATCAAAATTTGTTTTCTGATTTTTATGTGAAAAATAAATATTTTATTTTGCCACAAATGACGGATCATCTTTATAACAAATATTTCAAACCCGCTATGTCTACCATGCTAAAAGCCACTTGAATAATACGGATCACTAAATATTGTAACGAAAAAGCCTTTTATGATTTCGTTGCACATTTTCATTTTATTAGTAAACATTAGACGTGTCCAGCAGCCGGATGTAATTTCGGAATTTAATTAAACTTCATCTTCTTTATTTAATTAGAATTTTAATTTTATCGTAATTGTGTTCAGATTTTGCAACATTTTTTTCCCTTACTTAATAAGCGACTTTACAAAAGCGCTTATACAAAAAGAACATTAAAAAAAGCAGAAATGAAAAATAATTCAGAAACTCCTCTGCCACTTTCCTAAATGATAAATAACTTTGACTACGTCGAATTATTTCTATAATTATCGTACACAGGATAAATATGTCTCATGAACACTACAACATAGTAAATTAATGTGAAAACGTGAATCAAAACTTGCAGAAGTCGTGTTGATGGAACACAGATTCCGAGCATCACGAAAACGCCATGGTCTAACCTCTCGGCAGCAATTAAAACAGGTAATTAACCCAAACAACCGATCGCTGGTAATTCGAATCATCGTTCTATTAAACCCGAAGCATTTAACCTCTCATCTAAATGTTCCATTGCACAGTACAACGTGCATTGTTAATTAGAATCTCATCATGTAAAAGTTTACGGGGTTCCTTTGACGTCCAAGCTAATAAGAGGATGTTGTAATTCATGAAAAAAAAGAAAAAAACGAAAGGGGAGCCCCGATCTCCGTGTCTCTAATGAAAGACGCGTAATAAAAATCTCCTGGTCAGTGAAAGCACAGAAGAGATGAGAGAGGGAGAGAGGGGGGGAGAGGGAAGACGAAGAAAGTAGAATCCCAGGGAAGCACGAAACAGTGAACGCTTGATGAGCGGGAAAATGAGAATTTTTCGTCCGAAAGATCAAAGGGGATAATAATAACCTTATCGAATCGGTTTCTTACGTTAATACAGATCATTCTGTTTAATGCGATTTTTAGACGCAAATGAGACAGTTAATGCCACTTTGCTGTTAAGCTTCTTGACGTTCCGAATTCTCGTTCCGTAAGCTCACGCGAATCCAGATACCGCTGCTCAGTTAATTGTCCGAATTCATTAAATACGAGCAATGGCGCGTTATCGATCACTTTTAACGCATGGCAACCTATCGTTGTGTGGCCAAACATTGTCCACCGACGCCGAACAGGATATTATTATTATCATAGGAATCGAATAATTTTGTAAATGTGTTATCGAGACCATTCACTTTAGCTAGGGACAAAATATTCTACGGTGTTCCATTTAGAATGACTATATTGCAATTTTAATTTTTATGAGTACTTGATTATTTATTTTTGTCACTCATGGGTATACAGCTCGTGGTATTTTCGCTCGTTTGTTTGTTTCATAGGCGTGTTAGATAAATGAATGAAATCATGTGTATGCGATAGCTGTCGTTGTAAAAAATTGTCAGCATTGAAATGCTATGAGGAAACATAATTTCAATGACTGTGAAAACTATATTTGGTATTATGATGTAATGCTTCCAGACAAATGTCTGCTTCCAGGAAAGAAAAGGTTCAGTAATAGTTGGAAACAATGTACAGAGTGCTCCATTTAAATCGGAGCACCTAAATATCCTGACGTTTATTGAAGGAACAAGTACAGTGATAGGAAAAAACTTTTCTCAAGATGATTATTTCGAAATTTTAGATTATCAATATGTTTTCAATTGATGTCCTGTAATTGTAAGTAATCTTAATGACAGGCTTTGATTAAAATCCACTTCATTTCGAACTGCTATCGTACAGAAATAATTCTCATATTCTGTCGAATCAGATTCGTCGCAACAGTAACATTAAAACAGAGTTAAAATTTGATATCGTTCGAATAATTGCGAACGATACTGTACACGTTCGATCCCCGACAGCTGACGCCAACTTCTGCTCGTCTGAGCAGCATCAGTTTCTATTCGTCTCGAGGCTTAACCTACAGTTTTTAAACACCATGTAAAAAATTACAATGTTTCTGCATCGATGATGTGTCGTTGTGAATTATTGATAAGGCCAAAGACGAGAGCGATAATTAAGGCGATCATGAAAGCAAGAAGAACTGAATGCAGTGTTATTTACCAAAACGTAGCTGCATGTCACGTGTTCGATACCTCATAATTCATTTTCGGCTGACGTGTACGCCGCGCTGCATGCACCTGGTTGTTCTTTCAATAACGTCGTTCTCTTTATAGTTGCACCGATGTTCTTCGATCGATACGCAGCTCGTGGACGTCTATAACGTCTGAAATCGATCTCGATCCGCTAAAATGCCCGGTTGGCCGGTGTTTAGGCGAAAGCAGGCTTATCAGCCGAAGTTCGCGTACGACAGGTACGAGGACACCTGGATAAAGACCACGATCCCGAAACTCCTCTACGTGGGTGTCACTCCCATGTAAGTATTCCGTCCTTCACTTCCTCTCATCAGAATCTCTTGAACGCTAATTCCGTGAAACACGCTTGAAACGACTGAAGGGTTCATAACTAAAACCACCTCTGTCAATTTTTGTCTCTTTTCAGGAGACCAAGAATTTACTCTAGCGTCTTCAATCGTTTCTTCAGTATATTTCAATTTTTTCTAAACACTAGAACTACTAAGACAGTCAAAATGGCTGGTTTGCAGTTTTACTATGTACATTTACTTTTGACGATTATTATGTTTGCTTAGAATTGACGCTTCATAAAACTAAAGAAAGATATAAATAAACATTGTTTCCTTGAATTACGTATTTTTTCTAAAACATGTCATTTTGATCGCTTCGATGAAACAGGTGCACGTTAATCATCGGTGGATCTAGTGTTAACAAAATATTCGTTATATCACTCAATTGCTGTGGCTGTTATCTGAAATTGTATTGCAGAAGAACTGTGTTTAATTAAATCGTGAACTTTTATTGTCATCGTAAACTTTGACAAGAGTTGTTTTTGTTATGAGTCCCTCAATCGTTTGGCCGGCACGAATTTTCAGTAGAGTTAAGTATGTTTTTGAAGCGTTGTGTGGAGACGTTGTTCCGCCTAATGTCGAGCTTTTGAAGAACGAACGAAACAATTACGGTTTTGTCGGAGAGTAATTAGTCTGACGAAGCGATTCTGTACTTCGAGAATACTGTTTATTTCATCGATGTGGAAAAGTACTCGAATCGATCCATCGAGGTTTTTGTTTCGATATCGAATGTAATAAGGTGATGATTGAAGAGATGATGGCTGAAATCGTCTTCAGGATGAGTCTGCCCGCACTCAAGTGCGAAATGATCTTCCGATTCGTTAGATCGTCCGCGATAGGAGTTGTGATTCGATTACTGGTTACGTGTAGGCTTTTTTTTGTGAAATCACGGCAATTTTTGTATCATTGATACTGGGTTTTGTTCAGTACTCACGATCTTATCTCGATAATTTAGCAATTAATCCACTGCGATAGAGAGAAGGATGTCTGTTCTGAGCAACGGCAATACTCGGCGACCGGAAACCGCAACATCATGCTCCGGGGAATCACGTTTATCTTCTTGTCGTCTGTTAATGTGTTCAGCTCTTAATTGTGCCGCGTAAAGTGTAAGAAAGTGTGCAAAAACAACGATAAAACAGAACATGAGACATAAAGTCGGAAATAGAAATGTCCAACTGGAAATCGAGCTTCTAATTACCTGTACAATTTTTAAAAATACGAATGTTTCTGACAGGATTTTCAGTGGTTTTAGAAACCTAGTATGAAGCGGTAAAGAAATTTCTTTCAAAGTCACTGTTTTCACTTCTCAAGGTCGTAGATGTTTTTTGCGTAATAATATATTTTTTTTCTTTTGAATTGTATGGTTCATATGAATATGTATCAAATGCGTACACAACACTATGGATTTTGAAGTTTAAAAAAGTGATCAAACTCCAATCGCATTAGAATGATATCTTCGGACAGTATAATGCGTTGAAATTTCATAATAATTGGCGTGTGATAATTGGAGAATATTGTATCGTATTTGTTTGTTGTCTTTGTCAGTTGTCTTTCGTGTTTGTACATCGTGGAGTATGTCCTATTCAAATAAATAACTAATGGTAAGCTTATCATTTTCTAAACTGGATAGTGACAAACTATAATACCTTTTCAATCATTTCTGATGTGATTTATGAACGCATTAATGTTATCATATCGAGGTTTCAGTGATTTCAGTAGAACACTAACTAAATTAAGCAGAAATGAGCATTATTCGAATTGTTTTTGAAATACTTAATCGTATTTTTTAAAATTATAGAGATCATTGTGTATTTGAGTACTGACGAGACATTCAAAAGGAGAGCGCACGACCGTCGGGACACTGATTTCATCTAAACTTTGCAAAATTGTAGGGGACCCCAAAAATAATAATTTTGCAAAGTTACAGTGTGCACCCCTTCGAAATAAGGGAAAAATTCACATTTAAAATGTTTCGACAGTACCAACTTGCAAACTTAACTAATAAAAACCAAATTAGTAATCAAGTACGGCGCAGTGAAAGGGTGAAAGACTTTCGAAACCAAGCGTTGGGGGTTCGAGTTCTCATATACCGTATAGTTTTTTTCTCGTTATTTTTCAATCAGTATTGATTAATTAATAATCAAACTTAATTAAAAAATATATTGTTAAAGCCTAACAAGAAAAATTAAACTGTCAGTATAAATCAAATTCATTCTGAAAACTTCTTATCAACTGTTGAAGTCAAAATACTCGATCCTGACAAAGGATATAAATTTTCACGTGATATAACAATGAAGGGGGTCACTAAAACAATGTATTAATCAAAAGTTCAAACTATTGTCAAATTATCTTCAGAGTCGAATTAGTACAATTGAAAAAAGTGATATTCAATTCATAGTAGTGAAAAGAAAAGAAAAAATTGAAAAAGGTCAGAAATCTCTGAAAATAATGTAGACGTACATGTCAATGTTCCTGACCATGCTAATGAACATTTATTTTCTATGATTCCCAATTAAAATGGACATGTGAATAATCCTGACCTCTCATAACAGAAAATTTCTTACTGTGATTCAGTGATGATAAAAAGTATTTATCTGTACTTAATGAGTAAAGCGGAAAATCCTGCGGTAGACCATCGAGGAAAGTGTGCTGAAAAATCTCTAATACCCCTACTCCATGCAGCACGGCATATAATCAGCTATGGTGTTCCCACTCGGTGAATATTTAGTGTGGTGACTGCTCAGTTTCACTGTTTCCTTCGTGCCGCTCGCACAGGGGACGTTTCGCGGCAAACTAATCCAAAAACCGGACTAAAATAAATGAAACTCTCATTCTTCAAAGTGCGTGAGAATTACTAAGCTCGTAATACTCAGCTCTTCGTGGACAAAACACAAATTTTCACACGCTATGACAATGAAAAGGAGCTCTGAACGAAGATCATAGGGATTCAGGATGAACGTTCAAAGTATACTAACGATAGAAAATTAATCTTCACGAGGAAAGTGTGTGAAGATTAAAAAGATACAAGCAACAAATTTTTAGCAATATGTTGACTGGTATAGTTAAATTGAGACGTCGTCGTAGGAGATCTTTCAGAACTGTAACAGTCAAATCAGCAGAGAGTCGAGCAGGCGTTTCAAAAAACGAGAAACCAAAAGAGACGATTGTCTATGACAAAGAACGTTTGAAAAACAGGAATTTGTCCATTATGACGGGTGAGGAGCCCGATTTTAGTGTGACGATGAGAGACAATACTGATTTGCATAATAAGCGGCCCGGAAGAATAAATAAATCCTCGAGAACTGAAAAGTCTGAATCGTACGCCACAGTAGTTACGGACGAGCAAACTGTCTTGTCAGACCCGAAATGGAAAATCGTGGGTCACAGTGACGGAACTGATAGTGTGAAGATGGACCGTATATCACAGACGTACGTCATAGTAGCTGCGGAAGAGCAACCTGTGTTGTCAAATCCGAAATGGGACGTCGTGGATAACAGTGACATCACTGATAGTGTGAAGATGAACAGTATGAAACAGACGTATTGCAGTCCTGTGTGCAACAGTGGCTGGTACATGAGGTTCAAGCGGCAAGTTTTGAAAAGTCTGCGCAACAAAGTTTACCCTGGAGTGGTCACTGGGTGAGTTTACAGAACAAACGAGTTTCGCCATGTTTGCAGGATTGGAAATTTGTCTTCGAGAAAATCGACTAGGTATAACAGAAGGAGCTTCCAAAACGGGTGGCCAAATTTTGAAAATGTATTCCACTCACCTTATGGATAATATAAGTATCTTTTGCTGTTGTACAGTTTTACAAGAATGCCTGGTAAAGTCAAAGACTTTATTACACTAACAAAGAATTAGTGACACATTCTTGTTGCTAAATGTTACTATTTTATTTCACGCCACTTAAAAATTCGCCAAGGAAATGTATTGTTCATCCAGAAAATTTGTTTTCGTTTAATTAATCTCACCGACAGATTTCAAGCTTGAATTGTCAGTTATTAATAAACGGAATAATGATTACTGTAATCAGCTAACTCAACATGACGTACTAGGTACCAATGGATCTATTTATGTTATCTTTATATGACGTCTAATGGAAATGTTTATAGGATCTTTTTTCATCCTCAAGATGAGTGAAATACGATCCTAAAATTTGTTCATTTATTTCAAAAACACTTTGTGTATATGTGAACTGTTCTAACAGTTCTTACAAAATTTTTAAATTACACAGACAGGTGAAAGTCGTAGTACAACCGAGAAAAGGTTGAAACAATACCTCAAAATAGATAAAAATTACAGAATATATTCTTCTATATGTAACATTGTGTGCAAGAAATGATTACTCTGATAATCAATCAAGTATGCGTACACTCCAGTGTTAAAAATAATAATTTATCAGACTACTACGTCTCATGGTATACAAAAAATTGTCACAAGCTATAACAAACTTCATTGCGTTAAATTCGCACCTGCAGTCAAAAACATACCTACTATATTGATTTTTAAACCTCTTTTACTCAAAAACAACGCTTTATTCGAAAAAACTAATCTATGCACTCTCTACTCTCAGCATTAATCGTACAGAACCGAGTCTATTCACGCAATCATCGCCAATTACAATATTCTACTAAATCGACCGTATCACAAATTATTCCTAATCACTGCGTGATGTAACAACCATCCGTCCACCGTGCATCGTCTTATCAGAAAACTGCAACCGATCGCAGGTTCTCAGAGACCTGACCGTAAATTCTTTTACAGTCAGGGGTGTAGAATCGACTGTACAATTCGACAGGGCTGTCGGTTCGAGGCGTTGAAAGGGTTTTATCAATCCTAGAGATAAATCGGCGGATGTTCACGGCGATAGTGCACTTCTCACGGTCTAGGTAAAAGACAGGTCGGTAGGTGCGCGTGGCAAGGGAGTTTAAAGACCCTCGACCCGCTACTGGAAAAGCAGACAGCCGCTGTTCATGCAGGGAAACCTGCGTGGGTGAGTCATCCGAGTAAATGACAGCCAGCCGTAACGCTCGCGTGAACACACTCGGACAGTAACAGCCAAAACACTGCACCGACACCGTACCAGGAATACTTATTTCTGGCGTTCAATAGGTAGAACTAACTGGACTTCACCGGTGCCTTAGAAATCTTCAATGGAATAGACTGTTGTCGCTTCGAATATTATTCAAATTACGACGTCTTGAAGAATTCTGAAGAGCTTGCAGGGCTTGACTGATTTCGTTCGAAGATTGTTATTAACGTTCCTGAACTTGCGTGATTTTTCAGTGCATTATGACTCACGTAGGTTTCTCACAACGATTTTTAAGTATTTGGAATATAGTATTTATACCCTACAGTTTTGTTAAATGCATTTCTAATATTTATTTAGGATCATTGTACAATGAAAGAATACAGACATGAATTGGAATATTTATTTACTTCTCTAACAGCCTACAGAGGCTGTCTTTAATAATTTGAATCAGCGAATTTTGATTTCATCAGTCTGTGGGATCGATTCGTGGTCTAGGAAGGTTAATATATAGAATAAGTTTGACTGATGGAAACTGAGTTCAAGGTCACACGTCGTTATTCTTCGTTTTGTCAAACACTTTCAGTTGTTAGTATTTTAACTTCAAAATGATAAACGTTCGATGAGAAGTATAGCGTTTGCTGTGTTGTATTTTAACTCGTTTAAATGAACGAGGAGCAACCTTTCGAAGGGCTTTGTTTCAGTGCACCTGCAGTAGTTGCATGTAGCCCTGTGTGGTCAGTTTTAATAAAACAAATTTAAGTATTCAATCGTTTGCTTGTTCTTTTATGTTGGTTTGTTGTATAAGTTCTGTCCGTTGATTTCTTACAATTAGTATTATTGCAATGGAAAATTTGCACCAAATTTTGTGTGTATTAGTAGGTTTGTAATTAATACTCTGACTGCCACAGTAGAGACTACCGTAGTTAACTTATTCGTAAACTTAAAAATAAAAGTATTGAACCACTGAATAGTACACTTAACATTTTCTACTATTGTTTTAATATTGACATTGGTTACAATTAGCATATTAATAATTGTTTAATTGTTACACAGAATTTCAAGAACTCCGAAGACTTCTAAAATCCATCAATATATCACACCTACTTCAAATTTTCTTTGTGACATATTTTATACGATTTGAAACACCTGGAGACTTAGTCTGACTTGAAGTATCCCTTTGAAAGTGTAAAAAAATCAGCGAAAGAATTATTTTAGCCTTGCAGCGCCATCGCCTTTCGTTTGTCTTCGATTTCGTCGAATTCTGTTTGTCGTCCGAGGAAATCTGAAAATAATCGCTGAAAGGTAGTGATTCTCGCGTCGATGCTCATGCGTGCCGATAATACGAAGCGGCGCACACAATAGTTTCTAATTACGTATTACCCAAGGGCCCTGTACGAACTTCATTCAGCCCTAAGTACACGGTACGTGAGTCGAGTGAGTGTGTGCGTACGACAGGATCTTGCGCAGAACGTGCGTAATGGACTTCCTGCGTGCATCGAACCTGAACGCACCAGGCTCCACATTTTTTCTCTTTCCGGGAAGAACCGCCGTTCTCTAGTATTTTCCGATCGACGGAACATCCTTTCGGTCGAGATTGTTAATTTCATTTCAGCCACATCGAGATCGAAGGTCTTTTCTTTCATTTTCAATTAGATTCGTAACATGCTTACTCGAACGTTTGTAAATCTCTCGCTAACATCTGATAGTAAACGGTATTATTAGTCAGAAGATAGGACGCAATGGTTTTATATCGATAAATGTGATTTGGTTGCAAACTATTGTATTATATTTTGGCAATGTCGTACTACAAATACTCTGCTTCAATTTTTAATCCGAGCTCCTTAACTTGATTAATTTAATATCAGTAGTACAAAACTGTTTCATAAACTTCTGATATTCGAATAGAAACCACTAAATTAACAATAAGCTGTTCAAGATTGTAAAGTCAGCTTGCAAAATAATTTCTGTATTTCTAAACAATTATTATTTTTGCTCCTAACATAATATACTTTGTACGTCGTTCTCTTTTATTCATGCACTCATTTTATCACACATCGAATGGAAAAAAGAGAAGCGGTGCTGCACATCAAAATGACCTGGAATGGCCTAATTGGAGTGCTTCTGCTACATAGTAATATACTAACTAATTCTAAGAGAGATGTCTGCGTAAATGGTTTTTCTATGGAAAAAACAACGTTTCGTTTCCATAAAACTTGTTTTTATTTGATTGGTACTGTAATTGATTTTTATTTTAATTTACAATTAGAGCTTTATAACTTGTTTAATCCAACGCCTATAGTAGGATACTTTTTCGTAAACTCCTGATACTATAGCACAGTTTTGTCCAAAAGATACGACGCCATAAATGGTGTTTTTATTTGCAAGTGGACCCCCAGAATCGCCGTAACAGGAATCCTTTCCGTGAGCCCCATAACATAAATGGTGTTCTTTCCTCACAAGGACCTTGTATTCTGGAGTTTCCTTCATGCAAATTTTATATGGAGTGTGTTTAACATATACACCCATTAAAACGTTGCTGATTCTTGCCTGAAAGGTATTTTATAAATATTTTAGGACATCCTATTAGAATAAATGCCAATTTTTAGAATTTAGATGGTCTGACGTGCAGAAAAATTTAAGAAAACTTGCGAAAATAGTAATAAAATTATTACTCGTGCTGCTTTTTCGTTGATCTAACATTGAGGAGAATTTAATAAAAAAAGTAGAGAATGTTAAATACCTTCAGGAACGAATTTAATAAAATTATGAACAAAGTGTTTTATTCAGTTTTCAATTATATTTATTGAATATAACACCTTAAACATACAACGAGATTTCTCTTTTCCTTGCTGGAGAATTTTATGGTGAACATATAGCCACCATCGTCAACAATATTTGAATTAAAAGAAAATTAAGCAGGCACGTATACTTCAAGGTCGTTGCAGAAGTTAAAGAAAATTCAAACTGCAGTAATTAAAACATACTCACGTTGCTCTGAAAAGTAGTATAACCCCAGCCAGACACGTACAGTTTTCGAGGCGACGCACTAAATTCGTTTGGCAGTCGCACAGCTCTAACCAAATTCGAAAAACGAAATCGGGGACGGACTTCGAAGAGCGCTATGTCGTGATACAACATGCTGGAAAACCAGTGTGGAAACGTTGTATCGTTGTACACGTGTATCTTCGTCAATCTGTGCAACGAACCTCCTTCGTACGGTGTGTTCGATCCTGCGCGGACGTAATAATTCGTCACTTTCTCCGAATTTCTGAGAGAATTAATAAATTGTGTAAACTAATAAACTTTGGCACTTGTAACATTTTCTGTAAATTGTATAGAAAATTAAACTTACAAACAATGAAGGGCAGTGATGCCCCATTTTCGAGATAATATGCTGGCCCCGCAAATAAATCCTTGAGAATTATGTAAAGACAACTGGAATAATTATTATCACGTTATAAGTTTGTTGAAATGTTATATAAAGCGTGTCGATTAAATTTACCATGAACGGTCGATGTTTTATGTCAACAGGACGTCCACCAATGATTTTTGCGTTTGTTTCGCAAGTAGCAATTTTGATATTCATCGAGAGAACTAAAACTATTAAAAAAGTAAGCAGAGTGAAAATAATTACGACAATAAGAAAATATGTATCACTTACATGTTAGGCAAAGGACACAGGTTTTCGCGTACATTTTTCTTAACCACTCGCACGAATATGTTCAATAAATCTGTGTAACGAACAGAGCGCTTTGCATCTTTGGAAACTATAAACGTCGCGTTACGGTGCATTTTGTGAACGCGTGACTGAAATTATTGCAATTGTTATCTTCAGCAGCAGAGAGACAGTAAGTTGAACAGCGTAAACTGTGAATTATGCAACATCTTTGATTTACGGCGGAATTTTATTACATTTTTAAAAATATGCTCCACATTGCAGATAAATAAATAGCAGAGGCCATCTGTCTAGCAATAAATATTTTCATAAATTTGAGGCACAGTTAGAAATAATTTACATGAATAATTCTAAATCAGAAAAAAATTATTAACAAACAAACGTTGTAATAGTTAAAAAGGGAAACTTTCAGTTGAGTAACTTAAAATAGACAGTACTACAAATTGTTGCATCAGAAACAATATTTATTTCGATAAACTTTCTACAGTCATACTACAGCTTCGGTAATTCATCCAGGCTGCACACTTTATGTATAATAATTTATATATTTCGTTTTATTAAATTAATCGCTTCTGCCGGGAATCCATGCAGTTATATTTTCTTGGATTTCGAGGAGCATGTAGTCCTGCGAAATCGATTGAAAATCGTCAGAATAATCGAAAAGGGTAAGCGATCTGCGTCTGCGGTCCCATTCGTCCTCGACGTCGAGAGAATTCGAGTCATCCTTCACGGTTTGTCCAGAGCAGAATAACGCGGAAACGAAGCTGATCGTTTCCATGAACATCGTAATCAAAAGCAGATTGTTCGCGAGACACGACAGCATGCTTTTCTCGTTCGCGCTTCGATGTCTCGCCACGCGATTCATGGATTTCATTAAATCCGTCATAGAAGCTTCCGCCTCCCTCATGACATCTGGAATTTTTCAATCGTACAATCATACTTTAATCCTGCCTCTACTACGTGTAAAAAAAATTAATCATGATGTACAGGGTGGATAGCACTGAACATACTGAATAAATAACGTCTAGTAAAGATGAATTGAAAAATTAACATTATGGGAGCTGTAAATTATTTTGTGTAGGAAAAATGGTTCAGAGAATTATTGATGGTTTAGCCAATTTTGATTTTTTTATCTATGTTTATTAAATATTTTGTATTTAATTTTTTCAATTCTAAGTGTTTCGTGAGTCCTGGACACTTTTCGCAACACCCTCTTTATTTTAAAAAAAATTCTAGAGGTTCAACAAAATTTCAGGAGAAGAATTTGTAATTGTGTCACTCGATTTGTTAATACGTTTTACGGGCCAGTGAAAAGTTCCATACCTAGTCAGACGCGAGTTAAATATATTTTCAAAAATTTACTTGATACCTAACAGGCTTCTGTACAAAGTCAGCCTATTCTATTCTATGCGCAAAATAAGGTAGAAGTTTCGTGTAAATATGTAAATCGAAAAATGTTTCGTTCCAGAGTTATTATAAAAATATGATGTACGAAGAAAACGCTGTTTTAATTTCGAATTATTGTATATCTCTAATTTCGTCACAATTTTGTCCAACCTTATTAGCTGCAATATTAATTCACTCAGTTATTTCTGTCTTTACATACCGCTAAATTATCATTGTACAATCTTTGTGGATAAAATCTTCGCGTGTTAAATGTGGTAACGTAACTGATCTTAGAACTGGTTCTCCTCGAACATTCCATACATGTGAGTATGAGATATCTAGACATTTTATCAAATAAGCAACGATTCTGCGTTGAAAACTATTGGTGAAATTGTCTGTTGAATCCATTAAAAGACAGGTTACTTGGAACGATAAATAACAAAAGCATGATCAAGATAAACGCAATCGAATTCTTATCGAAGCAGTTTTTTCAGACACATTTATATAACATTTTCGTCTTACTTTTAGTTATAGACTATTCTGGAGAATTTCATACGAAAACCTGTTCGACACCCTGTATATCGTTAGGAACACGAATATTTAATTAGTTGTAAAATTAATTTCACTCGAAATTTAATGAGGTTTAGTAATTATTTAATTGAACTATGTTAAGGCTGTCAAAATTGTACCAACCGGTTCTAGAACGAGACACAAGAGCGTTTTGTATGTCTTCCTCAAATATTTCTTCGGAATTCGTACTCTCGATTTCATCCCACTCTGGCACAGACTCTGAATTCGTGTCTGACGAGGGTGGTCCGTTTTCACTAGCATCTCCGCCACTGTAAAACTCCAACAATTTGTTCATCCAGTCCATCAGGCACGATAAAATCCTCAGGTGACTTTGCCAAGTCTCGTTCAGTGTCATTTTGATTCCCTCGACAAGAAACTTTTCCATACTCGTTGCAGATTTATGCATTCTTCTCATCGCCTCGAATGTTCTTAAAAATATTCCCCTTCTGTAGTCCAGCAGAGCTTGTGAAACTTCCCTGTGCCTGAATAAAATGTTTGAACACATTAAGAAGCCGAATATTGATTACTTTATCATTTTTTGAAACACATTCATATAAAATTTTCGTTTTATTTTTACTATACAATACTCTGAGAAATGAGGAAGAAATATTTTCCTTTATTTTCCAAAAAATTTAATAGTTAAAAAATGTTTCTCCTTCGTACTCTAGGAGGACCATCGAACCTCTCCGTACATAAACAAAATTTTTAAACATTACAAGAAACCAATTATCGATAGTTTTAGCAATTGTTAAGCACATTTACATAACATCCTCCTTTCATTTTTAACCATAGAATATTCTGTGGAATTGTTCTTTGTCTTCGATGAAATTGAATAGTGCTGACCTTGGTGTTGCTCTCTGGTCTCTCATTTTCGAAACGCTTTGCAATTTGTTGATCCCATCCTCGTAAATAGCGAAATACTGACTCAGTTCATCGATAAACCTCCGACCCCATTTGCTTTTCGACAAAGTGTCCCCTAAATCGTTAGCAGCTCGATTCAAAGCCGACTTTTTCGCTATTCGTCTGCCAAGGATCTTCTCGAACATGTAATTGATCCTCGGCTTCATCTTCCTAGGGATTTTCCGGTTAGTTTTGCAGAAGACCTGTAACTTTCCTCGATTATCCGCCTGAATCTTGCAGTCGCTCAGCCGTTGAATCGACCTCGTCCACGATTTCACCTCCCGGCTTCTCGTCTCGCTGTTTGATCGTCGTTTCAAGGTACGTAAGCACACATCAAGGTGCTGTAAGTCCTGAACACACTCATTGTAACGAATATTCTGGTCATTCATCATTGAAAAACACAGGAGACTGTGCCAGCTTTTGTATCCTGCGCGATTGTTCAAGGGAACGGAGGAAACTCGATTCACGTTCGATCTGAAAATCTTTAAGGCGTCTTCCGGTGGATATTTTGTTAGATTCAGGAGCGATCTGTTGAGATCGAATGACCGCTTGTATTTGTTTTTGTTAGACATTCTTAGCAAACACTGTGATAGGCCTTCACTGAATTCTGCTGCATCGTATATTACTCCCAGAAATTGGAAACTGTCTGCTTGCCTCGTCAAGAGCTAAAATTATGCAAAAAATTGTTTATCAGAGGTTTGGAGTCTTTAATTGTTTGTACGGAAACTTGATGCAAAAGATGTGTCGATTTTTTTAACACTATTTTAGCACTTTGGTCTGATAGTCATCGATGTCTTAAATTTAATTTTATTATTAACTATTAATTTTTACAAGATTTTGGACAATGTTAATATTTTAATAATAAGACTGAGAATCTTTATACAGATACGAATTTTATAAAGTAAATGAATTAAAAAATACATTCTACAACATTCAAAGCACAAAATACAGTTCCATCAAAGTTCTGCCTTGTCTATTACATCAAAACAAAAATGTTGCAGTTTTAAAAATGTACATTTGTATAAACGCCAACTAATACTATAATTTTAACAGGTACACGATGAAACAAATTAAGAGTTTCCTCCCCCGTTACATATATCTACAGCAGGATATTATAGTTTGTCTGACTAGGTACGTCAGATTTCACTGTGACATTCGACGTACTAAATAAAATTACAAATTTAAATTACTGCATAGGTACGCACTGATTTTCTTACATACAATATAACCTTTTTCGTTATAAATGGAAATTATGTTTCCTTTTTTTATTGACAAAAATTACTTCGAAACTGTTTAATTTAATTTATTATTTCGATTGTGCATCTACGACATACCTTTTCCACCAGCTTAATAATTAAAAACTTCAAATACTATATTTAGTTTCACATTTTCAACAAACCTTGCTTTCCTGCGTCACGTTGCTTTTGCGAAAGTATCGATGGATCGACAAGTTGGTTTCATCGATCATGTTTCCCAAATCGCGCAACATGTACGCGCCCTGCAGCAAAACTTCAGAGAACCAGTCCTCAGAAACTGGAAAATTAGTCGACTTTTGCAGACTTCGTTGAACAGTGACCGTCATTCCGCATTCCTCAGCAAACTGCATCAATTTCGTTCGCATAGATTCGCACATTTGTCGAATCGATTGCTGCAAACCGTTCTCCTTCGACGTCGATCTTAGAATAATTGGTCCCTTTATTGGATCCGCCATTTTGGATAAGAAACGTCGAATCGTTCTTTCTAAATAATGCACCTGCTTTGGGTTGACTAATACAAACGCATCAGGATCCTTCCGCAAATTTGTGGAAAGAATGATGGAATCATTTCGATCGATTTTTTCGGGGATCGAAAATCGTACGACTGCACCTGCATGTAGAAAGATTGTTAAGAATTTTACTCGTTTATTTATTGGCAGGACTAAAACCATTTAATATCATTAAAAAAAAATTAATTTGCATGTAAAATATGTATATATAGCTAATATAAAGACTTCATGGTATTCATGTTTTAATTGGAATATTTTTTATTATTTCTTGTTTTATTCGATTAGTAAAAAATCATTTTTTAATTATTCATCATTTTATATGTATTGCAGAGAAGATGACTTAGAAAATTAATCATTCAGTTTCATTTTTAATACTTGCCTAGGAATAGTAGGAAGAAAATCGATTGCTGAGGCATGACGAATCTAACACGCTTCATTAAACCTGTATTTTCTGTTTCTCTAAATATTCTCCGCTATATATAATTCTATTTGCTAGCAGGTGCAGTCGTTTTCGATAAGTCGATTTGAAATATTGCGGCGGTCTGTCAGTTTTAAGTACATTTTAGATTACACTTTGAAACAGAATCAAACGTTAGACGCCAGTGTGCATAAATAATATTTTACAGTGACATTTATGAAATAGAGAACAGGAGTAAGATAAAATACTAGTTATCTAAAGTCAAATTTGATGTAGTTAAAATAGGGGATAGGTTACATTGAAGTTAAGATCTTTCGATTTTGTATAACTTTATTCATTTTTATCTATATTATACAAAATTATTTGTAGCAATATAAATAATATTCTTTCACGTCCTTGAATCGTTCGATCTCTGCAACCTTTTTCTCTGCTTTCGACTCGCGCTATAATTTGCTACGCTTCTTTATCCTCGATAGTATAAAACCTGACTGATGCTGAATAATAAATAAAGTTACATTCTGTAATAAACTTATATAAATTAGGAATTTTTAAATTGACCAAAACTTTAATTCTTCAATTAAAAGATGGTGGAAGCCACAGATACAGCGATGTACTTAACAAAGAAAATGGCGAAGCAACGCCTGCGCCTGAGGTTCAAACAACTCACAATCAGAATCAATTTTAAACAAACCAGAAAAATCTCCTTTATTGCTCAAAAAACGTAGAGCAATAATGTAGAACATTCTACAAACAATACACAAAATAACAACAAACGGAAAAAATTCGTCACCAGACAAATGACAAAAAAGAATCATCGACATCCCCTAAAAACCTGTACGCAAGAGGCAACGACACCTAAATCTTCACAGATCATCTGATACAATTAGATCATGCAACAATTTCCGCATAATTTACCGATCACTCGCTTAGATCAGCCATAACGCAGAAGACGGATGATATCATTGCGATGACGCTTATCATCCGCGTACAAATTGACTCATCGACGCGAATCAGCAGCCGCGAGGACTACCTGGTACCAGATAGATCAAACAACGATCTCCATAAATCATTTACAAAATTAGTCCATCGAGGTTCAACGTGTGACGTCGAATTTTACGCAATCGACGGATCAGAAGTCCCAATGATAAGGAGTCTGCAGGTTGATAAGAGTCCAAGACAAACCTGATTCCGTGAGCATCCGCCATCTGGCGGCTGGAAGCGAAGCATCGGTGAATGGATGAACGTGGAAACTCCTATTGACGGCAGTGCTGGCTGCTCCAAGCTGACCTACCGGCGTTAACGTCAATCCTACTCGAAAATTTCGTGTCTATACTGATCGTTTTGGCGATGTGCGACAACCGCAGCCGGTGCCGGGCCAAACAGTGACGTGCCAACCGAAGAAAGTGCTATTGCCTGTCCACAAATGCTGTAAGTCCACCTGAACGTACCTGCATAACTGTCAGGATGGACGAGGACGCGATGTGGAAGGACTTGTACCACAAGATCGTGGAGGAGAAGGAGGCTAAAGAAAAAGAAAAGGAGAACTCGGAACAGAAGAACTCGGAACAGGAGGACAGGTAGAATTTAGAGAAAACCCGTTTCTATGATAGTATTAACCGAGAATCGCCTAATCCCTAACTACGTGTATACGCCTCTACTGTTTGTGCTTCATTCATTGACCTAATACATCGCCTGGCCAATTGCTCAACTGAGACTCTATTTCGAGACACCGTTCGCTGTGAGACTCTTTAAACGGTGGTTCCATCTCAGATTGGGATCGTTGAGATGGAGATACAGGTGTGCAGAGTCTGTGTGATTCATTGTAATTACCCATGCAGAACGTGAGAGACGAAAATATAACGGATGACATAGACTCTTGGATTATCTATTCTAAGAGACTGTCTTATCTATCCCGAGGAAGCTTCTGCCGTGGCAATTCGTTGAACAGAAAGTAGATACCGCGGGTCAAGTCGATGCAAGAACTTTCGAATTGCCGCCATTAGCTGCCAAATGAATTCCCCTTGCACTTTGCTCATCAGTTGATGGACTGATCCGTTCGGATGCGACTCATGCGGCGTCTGTTCTATTAATAAAACGAGACTGACACCGGTCCCGGGACATCTGCAGAGGAATTGCTCTTCCAGGCTTCGGAAGACGTAACGACTGTTCAGGGTCGACCTTACGTGATTCACAGCTGCTCCATTTCGTCTTCGACGTAGGGTGCGAGTCCCTGACCTTCAGAGCTCCACGTGGATTCGGAAATCCCGACTTGGAACCGATGAATTCGGAACAGAGTCAAGGCTCCCTGATCGATCTGGGATTTGGAGCAGACTCTGTCAGGGGCCAGACCACTCGTGCGAAAAAGAAATTTCGATTTTATCGAGCAGCTTCTATAAATACTGCGAGAAGAATGGCTGATCGGCTGATGTCAGGCGAACGGTTTGGGAAAACAGAAGACGAAGAATGTTCGCGTGTACAAACAACGCTGTACATTCCGCGCGGCCTCCTTAAACGGCGACGAGGCAGAGGGAATGCTAATTAATTCTTTTATGATGTCCGAGCCATTGCGTGGCTGCTTTAGAATTCCCCACGATGGAACGGAAGACAAGCGTAGCAAATTGAGATTTATACCGAGATTCTGTCACGGTTTTGCGGAATCCCTTGTGCCAACTGTTTTCCAGAGAAGCGTAACTTTGTGTTAGAGCATACACGGTGAGTCTGGAAAAGACACGCAAGTTTTAGGGGCGTAGTTTGAGTGCCTTCAGGTTGGAAATGGGTCAGATGAAGAGGGGAATCGAAATACTTTCTTTATGAAGTATACTTTTTGTCTGCAGTATGCTTTAATAAGAACGTTTAGAGTTTTTGACGTTTAGGTTTGCTTGATGTTCTAAACAATGTTAAATGGACTTGAATGAGTACTGTTATCATTTATCATTGACATATAGAAATGAATTACAGTATTTGAATCTTCAATTTTCCTAGGTGTTCTTGTTAATTTGAAGGATTATAAATACTAGGTTTATGTAGTTACGTTTTTGGCATCATATTCATGATACATTTTCACTTTTAACCCTTGTGTACTGTTGGAATAATTGTTCAAATTAAATCAAATAAATGTTTATGTGTACTTTCACTAAAATTAATTCATACGAATTGTGCGTGTACAATTTAATTTATGAGATATAGATGATTTTAGTGATGCATTATTTTCTTATATTATTTTTGTTTGTCCTCCGTTCTAATCCATACAATAAATGAAGAATAGAAGTAGCAAGTATCTGGTAAAAAAATGTCCTAGGTCAAGGATTTGTATGTTGGAATTAATGGATCTAAATTCTCTGTCCCATCTTTGATACTCTTGTAGTAACAAATTATGGTTCCGACCTTGCTCCATTAAAAAGTTTTTTATCGTCACGAATGAATGAGAAAGTACACACCTAATGTCATATTATTTATAGTGCAGTGAAGAAATAAAAATAAACAAAATAAGCGTTTATCTTTTACAAATGACAAACAAGACTCTCACCAGGGTCAATTAATCCGAACGGTACCATTGTAACAAACATAAACATTTTACATGAAATAGTCCCAAAACTAATCTTATTCAAAAAACATATTCTTCGAGTAATTTTAACAAATGTCAGTAAGTTTTGTAGTTGTGATGTATCGAATTTTCATTTCTAAACGAATTTAACAATTTCATTCGAAAGGTACACGGGGGTTAAGGTGACTATCGCAGACACATACAAGTTAAACTTCTCAACGTCATCTTGTCTGTAAAGTAAACACGTGACACAATGAGAAAAACAGACAGGGTACAGTACGATGTAACAACAATTGAGGATTCTATTAAAAAAATGGACGTCAATGTGGGGTTATTACCGTGAGCGGTCTAATCAGGACAACCCTGCAATAGAATATGTGCCTATTTTAAACTCACCCGATGTACGAATTTATCTATCTATTTTGGGACGAACGCTTCTCACGACTGTTTGTTGGTTAAACGATATGGGTTTGCGGTTTTACTGTGAACGCTTATTTACACGATCTCGATCCACCATTATCCGGCAATTAACCGCAATCATCACTACAATCGGTCGATTCAGCGAAATTCCGCTAACTGTAATACTTTTCCCATGGGTCAGCGATAAGACGAGCGCTCTGAGTAAGTCATCCACGGGAAACCCTCGATTTCGAGGCGAGAAACAATGAACAAGGAAACAAATGTTGTGAGATTATCAGCGCGTGGGTGAATGTTCTGGGTGACTGACAGTTGATATTGCAAATGAATGAGAAGCTGCAAAGTTCACCTCTGATTCATAGAAAATTTTCATCAAGAGTTTGTTTGGGCGGAAATTTATGTTTGCCTTTTCTTCGAGGTTTTTCCTGACGTTTGTCATGCACGCGCGAGCGTATGGGAAGTAAACAGTCGAACGCGAAGATTAATGTGAAGTGGATTAAGCTGGTTTTGAAATGGCAGGCCGATTGAAGGCCATTCGCTGCTTACATCACTGGAGACCTTGTACTTCTTGCTCGTAAGACAATACTCCAGTTTCAGTTCCCGTGAAATTTCAATGTATGCATTATTTAAACCTCGTCGAAAATTCTTATCATTAAAGCAATAATACGTACAACAAGTTCCGAATGGTAAGTTCGACTTGTTAATTGTACGTTGAAGATAGAGAATTAACACGTTGACCGCCACAGTGAAAACAGCCATACCCAATCAGACACGATATAATTTACTATTCTTTATATGAATCGTAAAGTAAAAAAAGATTTGAGTATTCAATCGTGTTCTTCTGTTCCTACGTTATTGTTTCAGTATGACGTTTGCTCAGAATATTGAAACATTCTATAATTATTCAATTAAATTCAATTTGAGATGTCGATCACCGCTGACCGCCACGGCGTTCAACGTGTTAAAGGGAATTTCAACATTTTGAAATGTATGCTGTGTAGGTGTCAGAGTGGGAGAAATTGAATTTTATTATTTCCAAATAAATTATGTAAATACCAGGATGTCAAACACTGACGACATGTAATTTATTGAAAGAATGAAAGAACGTCCATTTAGTATAAAGAAATTATAAAAGAAATATGTTGTAATGAAAATTATGATGATGGTCGAGAAGTACAAAAGTGAAAGGTCTTATTGTTAGATAGAAAGATGAATGATAACAATAAGGGAAAACAAAATATACTATAATATAAATAATTATAGAAACATACAGAAAGAGAAGAGAACAAGAAAAAAAGAAACAATACTGCGAAAGAAATTTGTATAAGTACACCAAAATGTTTCTTCAAACAGCAAATAATTGAAGAATGAGTTACAGAGGATTGATACACATAGACAGTAAGACATAATTGATTGAAACAATTAAATTAGCTGTATAATATGCAGTGATGTTCAATATTAAATATTTCTTATTGTGCAGGTTTCATCAGTTTAATTTTCATATTATTAACATTTTCGTTCAATCGTTTGTTTGTAAATTAAGATAGAAATGACAAAATTGAAAAATCAGTCTCAGAGAGGACAACGCCAAGAACTATAATCCTTCCTGTCACTTTGAAGATATTCATAGGTCTGAATTTATTTGAAACTTTTGAGAATCCAGTCGTAAAGTGAAGTGTCCGAAAATTTCCGCACTCCACTATTTTTATGTAAATAAATCACTAAACCTATCAGACTTGGGTCTTAGTGTTATCTCTTTTGGTGGCGTTCGTTGGAAGATAGTATGTTCCTGATATTTTCATTTACTTCTCATTTTTAAAACATTGATAACAAGTCTCGGAACTCGGTACATTTGTCCCGTTACAACGCAGAAAATGAAAGCAACAGAGAAAACATATTTGAAGAGTCGATCAACCGCAGTATCCTAACTTGGAGTGAGTCATGGCCTTCGGTCGAGTTAAAAATAGAGAAGGTTAAGTCGTGGAAAGCGGAAAATCCTCTCGAAAAGAAATTGAAGGTGTCGCAAGACTTTCTAATTTTCATTTTCTTTGACACAGTAAAACTTTGGTTAAATTTCCAGTACGTTAGAACCTTGATTATTTAAACGTTAAATTGTTCGAACAATTTCAGGGTTTACAAATTACAAAATTCTGCTAAACTTCATCAATCAATAATAATAAAAACACAGATATACTTTTTTTTTTATTAATATACATGCAAGTGTATAATTAGCCACGAGGACATTTGGTACACAGTTTAATTATTTTTTAAACGTTAAACATTAGACATTATTGTAACTCTTGTATTAGCAGTATAAGTAATTCTCTAATGATTTACTGTGTGTTTTGGAATTTGTTAATTGTTGGTAGAATGTACGTGTAAGGTCCATAGGATGTTTTTTGTTTCTGAGTCGCCTTTGTATTTCAGTAGTGTACAGTGTTCGTATTAGTTTCTTTGAGTTCTTCAGGGATACTAACATATGTATATACCTGTACACGTTTCTTTTTCTAATTCAATAATTATTCATAGAAGTACCACATCTGGTGGTCACGCGTGAATAAACTATTTTTCTCAGAGTTTTCTAAATTTCTTCTTTCGAATTTTTCATTTCGAATAACGTTGTATTTTCTCTAGTCTTAAAGAATTCATTCTTCAATGAAAAAAATTTATAGCTGCACGTAGTCCTTGCGATGAGAATACTAGCGTACAACAAATATCTGAAAAATTCAATTACCCAAACACCTTGTTCCTCAATTAGTTCGTATAATCGAGGTCCCACTGCATTCACCTTGGCACCCAACGTGTGGGAAAATTCTGAATAACCAATGGTGTTAATCTTTCGCACACATCCTGCCTCCAACTTCCTCGTTGTCTCATTGCTGGAGCAGAAATGCTTCCATCAACACGTTCTTCGTGATCGTCTCGTTCTCCTTCCAGTGGATCAGGTTTTAGCAAAAAGTTCGTATGCTAAGTGAGTCACTTCATGTCCAGACCTTCGTTGCTTTGAGAAATTTCCACTACCTCTGTGTAGCAACTCTGTGGTCGGTGCTGTAGAATAAACACAAATTTTCTTTTCTCGGGTTCAGTGATCGTGGCTCTGCAGCGAAACAGATGTCGTGAAATTAATTCGGTGACAATTGACGTGCGTCAGTGATTCAGAGAGACCTTGTGTTTGTCTTGAAGGGAAAAAGCTCGAAAAATGGCGCACTTCGAAAAGCTGGACGAGATGCATCCGTACTACGCGATCGCCGCCGCTCGAATGTCGCAAAAACCGGAAACGAAACCGGTGACAGCCGCGAGAATCTATTGGAAATTCGCAGCGTTCAACTTCATTCACAAAAGGTGAACTGTCTTACTGTAATCGTTGCGTAAGTGAAACCCACGTGCGTTTGCATTGTTCAAAGCAGAGCTGGCCGCTTTCAATCTCGTTCAGCATTCATTCCGAACACTTAACAAAACTACTTGTCGCACTAACCGATCATTTGTTACTACATTGCCTAATTATCTCGAGAATGGCCAGCTCTGGAGCACAAATAAGATAAGAGAATGTTCAGCTGCCTTTCACGGCTTCGAAGCTTCATTTTGCGTTTCATGCAATTCACCTTATTGTAGTGGCAATACAGTGATTCAACGAGTCCAAAGAAACTGCGGTAAGGCTTGAATAAATTTGAAAAGTGATCCGGAGCAGGTAGGGTAACTTAACAGCGAATTTCTGGAATCTCTTCGTAATAATGCAAATGCGAACCACCGTGGAAATGAACGGTTTTAGTCAGCTTGCTTCTTGGCGTGCTGTAAATCGATCAGAGACGGGACAGCCGCGTCAAAGCTCTGCTTTATGAATCATTTACACGGTACAAATACTGCTTTCATCGTTTGTTATCTCTGGCTTCTTGCGAAATGTTGAGAGTCTATTTTTAGGGAATCGGCGCAAGTCGTTTCTCCGCAGAACAATTTACAGACTGCATTGTTTGTGCAACTTTCGCTCGAAATCTCCTGATGCGAGCCACGTGGATTATTTTTGACTTTCACTTGCAGAGTGCAGGAGTCCGATGGCGGGTTTTTCGAAAACCTCGGTACTCTTCTGGCAGAGAGGGCGCGAGCTCAAGAACTGGCCGAAGGTCCGCTCCCGAAGAAAAAGGACGAAACGCAGGAAGAAGAGGAAGACGAAGATAATTTCAGCGAAGAAGGAAGCATAGAGGAACCAGTGGATGCGCTTTTGGAAACCGATAGCGACAGAGATGAGAATGAACTTGCTACGAATTTTGTGCGAGAATCTATGGGTTGGAACGTGAGTTTAAATAATTTTTTGTAATTTTTTAAAATTTGCTGGTTGCAACGTGAATGGGAACACATTTTTATCGAATTTCGTGAGGCAATTTGTTTAGAATTATTTTTTTTAAATATCCTCGAAGCTATCAAGAGAAGTTATCCTGAGTGACTGAAAATTTAATACTCGAAAAATTATTTGATACATATTTTTAATCAGCAAACGCCTACAATGACAGGGTAAAAACAGCCCTTAAAGTTGGCTCTAAGAATTCTATTTGATCGAATATCTGGAATACTGTTCAGTCTAGAAGAAGAATTGTCACATAAAAATTATGTACCTATGGACGATGATTCATGTACGTAAACGATTTCTCAAAAAATATATTTCTTTAAATAAAATGTTAAAAATAACACATTTTTCAAAGTTGCCTTGTAAAGCCTGATGAATGGGCTCCATTTAGTTTCGCTTTTGAAGTTCTTACGTCGATAGATTTAAATTTGCACAACCAGGTCTTCAGAAGCGAAGCTGTTATTCCAACAATCTCGAGAGCTTGATAATTTTAAAATTTCGATCACGGGTGTGAAGTGGGTGGTTAAATCTCGGCTCTCGAGTGTTCCTTTTCTTAGATCTGAACTCGCGAGAACAGATCACCGATTCGAGAGGTTTCGAAATTTGTTAATGACATCGAGGCTTCAATGGGTCAGTTAACGCGTCATTCAATGAGCCTTGTTCAGAGTGGAATTACGTGAACGCCAGCTTTGCAGTATACTTTGAAATCATGGGAAACATATGAGGCGGATTGCGCGGGAAAGTACGCGCCACTGACGCTGATAGTTTATTTCTTTATGAGCTTGAGAAAGCATACTGTTCGGAGTGAACAGAGAATCGCGTGTTTAAATTATTTATTGTTCATTGAGATGGTAATATATTGCAGAAGTTTCAAGTAATATGTACAATAAATGTTATAATGTTAAATACAAATTTTTAATAGAAGAGTCGAATCATTTTTTAATATGTCCTTCGAGTTTATAGTATTCATGGATTGATCAAATATACAATATATTTGAGTAAAATATAATCTTATTTAAAAAAATAGAATTTAATTATATAGATACAAAGGGGGAAGCAACAGAACTGAACACCTAAATAACTTATTTTTCAAGATTGCAAACAATTTTTCAGATAGACAGGTGCAATGAAAAAACAATTAATTAATTTTAAAAGCACCAATATTGTTTCAATAAACCTGTAAATTGTATCTTTTGCATCCTGCATTGGAAATTAATATGCATTGAACCTTATATAATAACATGACGTGAGAACGTCCTTTATAACTAATTAAATTACATCTGAAACATTCTCTCGTATTGTCAAGAATAAAGGAGATAATTCAGTGTTTGGTTTCTGGTGAACCACCCTGTATATACCGACATTTATATTATTTATAAACTTCTATATGAAAAAAAAAATAAATATAAATACATAATAACTAATATTAGTGTATAAATAATTTAATAGGAAAGTAACATTTTAACATTAAATGTACAATACTTTTTTAATTTCTAACATATCAAAAATTTTTCAAAAATATTAAAGATCGTGCCTCCCTAATTTATTTCGAGCGGCACACTTTATACTTCTCAATCTTATTGTCGCTACTATACATAATGACAGTAAATGTTTTTGAAATTTTTATTCTTGGTTGGTTCTAGATCTCATCAATTCCTTTTATTTATTCTTTCGACAACGCGGTTAACAATTGTACATCCTCTTTACGGAGCTGTTTCATTCTCTATTTATTTCAATCACCGACGGAATTATAGCGGTTGGTTCCGCCATGCGATTCTAACAAGACAATATTGATCCCACAAAGGTTTCAGTTCCGGTTAAAGATTCGTCGAAGACAGTCCATTTCACTCTTACTCGAGACGTTGCAGCGACTATTACGACTCTGACATAGTGTATCCTAGATTATGTTGCATTTTTCGTGAGAAAAATAATGCATCTGGAAAAATGTATTCGACCTTTCTCTCTCGAGCTCGATGATAAATATGTAAGTTGAAATTGCAATGCATAATCCTTACATGTGACTCATAATTTATCATAAAATTATTCATGCTTTGAAAGAACGGTAAGCTTGATTTATTTTATCGGTTCTAGTGATTCAAAGCACTCTGAAGCTAAAAAGTGTGTTTTTCTTTAATTAGGTCTTCTGAATACACCGTTTCATGTGTGCTCTGCTCCAATACTTAAGAACTGAAAAAAATAGAAATTAGTCTCTTCAACGGCATATTTATTCAAGTTGAAAGAAATCTATTTATCCAATACAAATTCAAATTTAATAAATAAGAAACAGAATGTTCAAGTGTCTGTGGAAGAACTCCGGTCACGCATATGGCCATTAGGTACATGTTACATTTAAATTTGAAACCAGTATTTTTAGGGTATTGCTTTAATTTATTGCAATATTTTTTATTTATTGTTATTTCTTCATAATTACTAATCATTATATACTTTCTCCCTATTTTTGCTTGTTACTTTCACTTTCATTGTTTTCGTAATTTATTCTACTAGTCATACCACTCTAACTTTAAAATACTTTGTTACATATTAAAAGAGGTATACACTCGTTAATAGAAATACATTGAATACCTATGTCAGCAATCGCAAACTATGCAAACATACTGATACGTGTCAATGCCCCTGAAGAGATTAACTATACAAATTAGTCAAGAAAACAATACATATCTATACCGTGATAGAAAAAGAACCAATCTCCAAAATTATTACGTTTGAGTTTTATGCACCATTCACGTAAAAATTGAATACATTCTCAACAGATCAATGTGTTAGGCGTGTTACAATAAACAGGGCCAATCTGCACCTTTTCCCAAAAAATTGTGAATTGGACATTGGTCCTTTCTCTGCCAAGGTACATATATAATAATATTGAAAGAAACTGTGTTATGCTGATTCCAATAAAAGGCAATCTCAATGCCAAAAATTCACGAATGTTTCGTCCCAATTGACGCAACTGTTCTCCAAAATTTTCTTCTGAAACGATGTTTCTCCCGATTCAGCCCAAAACCCCCAAAAATCGACGCTGACAATGAAAGAAAATCTGATACGAAGACGGGGCAAACGACTTACGTTAATTCATTTAGAAGGGAAAAAAAGAAAGGAGGCGTGCACGTGAATGCGTCAATTACGCGAGCGATACAAGTCCACGCACACTGCTACGCGACAGGGTGTTATCCTCTAAGCTGAATCGAGCAGTTAAACTCAATCTGAAACGCGATTCTGGGGCTGGTTGGTCCGGCAGCGTGCGACGTTACACCACCACGAGTCGAATCGTCGACGTACGACGACTCCGATCAGTCGGTCCATCTATTCCTGGCAGTGTGGAACTCGCCTCCGTCAAGTTCCTGTCTCTTCTTCGCACGCCGATTATCCTGCACCGCGTCCTGTCCATCCGGAACCACCCGACGCGTCACACTGTGCGCGCGATTTGGAAAAACCTTTCGGAATCGTACGACAGCGATGTTCCGTTCTCCAAGACCAGGTGAACCGTCTGTGAAACGAGGAAGTGGTCCCGGTACCGCGTTTCCCTGTGCCGCGGTTCAAATTGTGCTCCATCGTGCGTGGTGACCAACCTCCAGGGTGTCCTGCTATAAATTCAATTTATGAATCGCGCAGTGGCTGTAAAAATAAATCGATTCGAGAGAATCCGGTTGGGCAATCATCCGGTCTGCATCTTGAAAAACTGGCAAACTGTCAGCGACATAGTTTCGCTGCGAACCGAGACACCCGAGAGAAAAGCGACGAAAGCGTCCGGATCCTTGAGTACGCGTGCTGAGGCGAAAGGAGATCCTCTCGATTTTCACGCGAGCCTCGCAGGTTGCAGCGCGGACAGGAAGGGGTGAGGAAAAATCGTGGCGGTGAACCGGCGCGGGAAAAGCTCGTGTTTCCTAAAATTAAGCCGTTCCCGCGGTAAAATAGATCCGGTGGGCGTGTGCAGACCGACAAAACTTGCATAATATCGTGAAAATTAGGCTGCCCGCGGCAGACGGGAAGACCGAGACGCGCGCCTTGACGGTCAATCAACTAATTGCCGGTATATCAATTTTCATTGGGCGCAATTGCGCGAGCATACGAACGCATTGTGGTTGCACTTGCCCCGTGGGTCGCTTTAAACAGGATACGGCATAGTTTCCCTTTGTGCAGATTCATTGGCTTGTTTTCGCGTTTTCCATTGGCCCCCGAGTTAACCGCGCGACATTTAACCCATTCGGCGCTGAACACTTCTCACGGATCAACTCGTGTTACAGCGAAACACTTTGCTACCTGTCGTGTCTTCGATCAGAAATGTTTTCTAGAATATGGCAGGCTTCAGGATAGGTTCAGGGGAAAAATAATGTAAAAGGCTCGTACAAGCATACACTGGCGCTCAGGAGTCTTGGGACACTTATTATATTTCTTAACATGAATAGGTATCACTAAAAAATTATGATGTTTTATGCGATGGGTATATCAGAGTCAGGTTTGTGACAACAATTGTTGAACCGAGTTCATTCACCTTAGTTTCAATTACTGTTTGTGTGCATAGCTGTACAGTTTCGTATCTGTGTTTCCTTTTTGGTGTTTCTGTCCAGTTTGTCTATAAAGTATGGCAGAGTAAAGTCGATGCTATTATTGCTATTGTTGCGTACAGTTAACACTACCTTAGATATCATAAAAAAATTCTGGTTAGAGTATTAAAATTTTAACTTCGTTTGTAGACCGACAACGTTGCTTCACTATAGCCCGTACCAATTTTGGTGTTCTAGTAATTAATGTTGCAATTCATTCTATTTTTTATTTTCCTCTTCAAAAATATGTCCACAAGTGTGTTTCCAATTCTGGACACACGTTTCATATCTGTCTGTTGCAATTCTGGGTAACCAGTCTATGACTTCTACTTCACTATTCTCTTATGATTGTTCCAAAGGAGTTTTATTTTTATTGTACATTTTTTTATCAGTTACATGCATTAACACTCAGCCGGCATATAATCTTCAATCATAGTTCGAGCAGTAAATTCGTGAAATAAGAGAAAGAAAATCATGTATCTTGTGGAAAATAATCAACTTTAAATTCTAATTACGTTTTACACTGACCACTGCCTGTAGATTACTAATTAATGCTTAATAATTATTGCAGTCAATAATTTTTTCACTCATAAATAAGTACTGTGTTTATGAAGTAGGAAAATTCATATCTTGTCGTTTAAGTATCAAGATACACTGTTTTAAAAAAATAGCGTGTCCTGATGTATTTGAGTGGTAGTGTACGTTGGATATGACCTCGTGTGCGGAAATGACCACGAGATCTGCTCGATCTTCTGCTGATTGGAACCCATTCGTACGAAGAATACCGGTCGATCCTAGAAACGCGCACGAATAAATGGAATCTCATTGTCAGAGTCAATTGCTTTTGGCAGCAACATCTACGCAGATGCTAAAGGCTATGGCCCAGTTTTCATGTTTCACACTGACCCCTGATCTAAACTAATTTTCGATCTCTATTCCTCGAGATCTCCTTCCAAAGGTCTCGATCAGGCCTACAAAGAAGTAATAAACCCGGTACATCTGGGATCTTCTGATCTCTATAGTATCGAGAGATGAACCAAAGATCAGTCTCTGGATTTTCAGCGAACTATTTTCTTGTTTTCATGGGAAGAGATAACTATTTCGGTCAGACGTCGTCGCATTCTCGTCGTTCTTTTCGAACCGTCTATCGGACGCGCTAAAAAAAGAGTTCGAAATTTCTGTGGTAAGCGAAGAACAGTCTGAAAGGCTCACTAAGTGTATTACGTAAGAATGAATTGGAAAAATTCGATTTATAAATATTGTATCTGGGTCGATGTTGAATTGAGCGGAAATCTGCTTCGTGTTACGAGAACTCAGGTTTCTTTGCTTTCGATTTCAACAAAAATGTTACACACTAGAATTTCGACTGTTCGAACTAATTTGGAACACGATGGTCAGAAAGTCGAATAGCAAAATTTTCATGTAACAAATGTTGTTTATTGCATAGTAATATTTATATCAGATATACGGTTAGTCTAAAAAGTCTATGTACGATTCATGTTCATTGCTAAAAAAAATTTTACTGAGATAGGTTCTATAATTTTAATACAATGGCTTGTGTATTGAGTACCATAATTCTGCAAAATTTGGTCGAATTTAAAGATTTGAGTAACTTGTAATCCTTTGCAAATTTTTCTGCAATGTTCGGTGCTGCTATACTTTGATTAGACGATTTCATTAATAAATTAGAATTCAAAGCTAATGTTGTTGCACACTATTTAAATATAACCCAGTTTAAGTAAGATATATGTATAGGGGGAGTCCCAGTAACTGTGGTACAATCGAAAAACAGATGATGCCTTGTACAAAAATAAATCGAAATTACAGAATAAAGTTTTTGGATACGATGCTCCGTGTTTGAGAAAATTGTCTCTGAATATTATCGAGTATACGGGCGCACTTAATTGGCAATAATCTTGTTTTAATTATATATTAAATGCGTGTATGATATTGGCTCTTAAACAGAAATGATCGTAATTACTTTTAACGTAAATTACCGTTTGAATGTGATCCCTTCAGTAAGGATCACGTGACATGACATTTGAAGGTGAAGTCAGAAACATTTTCAGAGTTACTCTTCTTTACTTCGTTAAGTACAAATTTGTTAACAAGGAGGTCGACAAATTCTGTAACATACATATAACTAAACAGACGAAATATCTTGTCGAAAGTTAATATATTATTTTGGATTACACCGGATAATTTTATTTTACTTTTAATTAAATGCACGCATATCTGAACACTATTCGAACTTGGTTTTCTAAAAGACGAAGCCTCGTATAAACAAATTTTATTTTACATTTTCGACTTACTTTTCCATGAGATATCGCCCCCTTTGCGGTTGAACTATGTTTAGTAGTTGTCAGACACCTTGTACAGGAATCAACAACAATTGTGCATTTCCGTCCATAAATCACCGGACGCTTAGTAAAATTATGAGTAGACGATATTCAAATATGAAATGACCTTCATTATGAAGAAAAAGGTGTATGAATATAAAATTCAAATCATGTGTTAAAAATCTTTCCAAAAATAAGTAATTAATCTTATATTTACTTCTCATCAGTGTATCCGCCTCTTACGGATATGATCGCTTCCAACCAGTAGCGGCATCCTTTTGATCAAAGGTTTTATTATTTCGAAATTAATTTCTTTACAACCATCTTCTTATTTCTTCTATAAGTCTTCCTTCAACTTTGGCCAAAACTTCCAGAGCAAACTAAAACTGTGTACAGACTATCGTCTGACCGAGTTGTAGACGTACTAGAAACATACTTACGTGTACAGTCTTGTTTATTAAACATTTACTTAACACGTCCCCTGCCACGTGTACCGTTTTCGATACACACATCAATTTTAATTTGATCACATAACTATCAACTCTTATGAAATTTTGAGTAACATTCACGTTAAAATGATAGTAGAAATAGAAAGTGTAATATCAACTAGATAACCATTTGTACAATCAACACGTGTATTAATAAATAGCCATTTTCGCATGTCTGTCCAATTACGGAATTTTCTACTGTGGCAGGAAACGTGTTACTAAAATAATTATTGATTTTAACAATATTCTCTGCGAATTTTACATAGAAAGATTAACAAAAAAGGGCATCTATACGATTGAGTACATAAACATTTTCTTTCTCTGTGATTTACAATCAAAACAGCAATTTATGTCGCGTCTGATCAAGAATGTCTGCTTCCACTGCCGCAGCCAACGTGTTAAATTACACGTGCATACTATTAATATCATGTTCACTGTTATATCACCGTAAAATAGATAAATATAACACCATGATATAATATAATCAAGCCAAAGAATTGTATCCACGTTTTAATAATCATTTCGATGACTTCTTGGCGGGGGTGTACGTGTTCGAAGACGTCGCGCGGCCTAAAACTTTTGATTGGCATTGTATACGAGCGCGTTCGATTAGATGCTGTTTTTCGATTATGCATACGCGCGGCCGAATAAATATGCGTAGCCCCAGTAAGAAAAGGTCGTGGCCGTCGAGGAAGTTTATCTTTGCCCGACGAATCGAGTGCAAGCCGCGATTTCGTTGCTTTTTCGTAGCAGTTCACGCTCGATCGCGACCGTCGCGCTTCCGATAACGTCGATTCTCGAACGGACTCGACGGAAATCCCAGAACGACTTTCCGCGCGTTCGAATCGCAACGGAAGCCCCCGTTTCAGCGCGAAAACGAAAGCGTCGACGAGAGGAAGCAAGATCTCGGGTTTCCGATTAAGGTCGCGAGTGCTGGTGCGTGAACGTCATTGTTCTCCGCTGACAGCTTGGTTTTTCGCGCGATGCAACCGCGGGTCATCGTCTAGATCCTCCCGCGTGTCGATCCGCCGTCGATCTCGATCGAGAGTTTCTCCTTTTCCAGCCAGCCAACACCCAGAACGGTGAAAGGGAGGGTTTTAGTGATACGGAGCATGTTTTCGTGGACCTCGAAGCGTACGAGGTATTGTGAAGTGAAGGGACAGTGTGTGTGAAGTGATCATGAGGAGCATGAGGCCACCCTTAGGGGTGGCCACCATGACTCGTGGGAGAAACACCTTTCGCGGGGTGCCAAAAGCTGAAGTCGAACGGAGAACGAATACTCTTCTTCAGGCTATGACGGTGAGTGTGTTTATGCGGCACCGTCGACGGAAAGTTCGAAAGCAGTTCTTTATTCGAAGGAAATGCAATTTATATAAAAATGTGATTATGTTACTGATCCAGCGCTGGTTTTACGAGATTCATCTTTCAAAGTCTTTTTCATAAATCCTCTTATATCTTAGTTATTATTATTTTTTGTTTGTAATCGATCTTTTATTGTGTCGAGGGCCTTTGTGGACAGCTATACATTTTGGGACAAAAAATTTCAGCAGTTTCTGTTAAAACCTCGACAAATCCTGATAGATCCTCATTATTGGGACTTTCTTACGTCGATCTATCTTTACTGTATGGAAATCGATTGAAACATTGTTAAATATAGAAGCAATTTTTAAATATAGAGAAAGGAGATAAAGTCGGGTGCCCACATAAGGGTTAATTATTTATATATAATACATTTTATAGCATATAATTTATATTCCACTCTAGTAGCTGATATAACGCCTATATTGTACCGTTAGAAATACATAGAGCGATTTTTGTAATTGTCAAGCTATAGTACAAAGGTGAGATGATAGTTTGAACCCTAACTTGAGCACAAGCAAATGACGAAATAGATAATTCTCAACAATAATAGTCATAAAGAGAAGAAAAAAAAATATATATATATGCTTAGGTTTCTTTATTATTATAAAATGTAGTAAAATATGCAGAACGAAATTGTGTCCTATTTCTAGTAAAACATTGCTAATCGTGTCTTCCTTATTACACCTCTGCTATAATGGTCATTCGTATCACTCATACAAGGTTCTCTAGAACCTCTAGAACTAACTTTTGCATTTAATCGACCACTTCAGAAGAGTACAGACGTAAGAAACTGTTTTAAAATTGAGAATTCTGCAGAGTTTAAAAAATGAAATTCATAAAGGTATAACTGTTAAAAAAATGAATAATATAGCAAGAGGTACACAATTAACAATTGAACAATGGGCGTTGCTTTGTACGGTAACAATAGAAAACAATTCGATTAAATAGTATCGTTGTTTTCAAATTTTTTGTCGATAGCGTAGCAAATGAAGTCATCACCAAAATCCACAAAGTCCTGCCAGAATCTCTAAAAATTAGAGATAGCCACACAAAAGAACAAACAAAGTTATCCTATTGTGTATTTTTTTCAACTGTTTGTTCGATGGGAGCACGTGTCAACGTTCCGGGAGAAGAACTTTGAACCATGAGTCCCGTACCTCGTCTTGCGACTAAAATCCGTGCATGTGCAGTATCTGTGTGTCTTATGACTAGCAGATGCTACAATTGCAAATGACGTAAACGAGTCGCTGTTTGTTTCTCGATAATCCGATCATCTACTATGACGGAGGATGAAGAAACGTAACAATTATTGCAGCGGTCCATTTGAAAGAATTCCCGAAATTTTTGTTCGCAGGAAATTCGATAAAAATGTGTTCCAATGATTCTAGCTTTTAAGTCTTTAGCTCCCGCTGATCTGGACGTACAGCTATACTGCTGTACACAAATCAGGCTTTTTTTTAATGGAATAGCCCTTTGGTGACATTGAAACAGGAAATATAATTAGCTCGAGACGGACCTGTACGTAAAATATTCAGAAATAATTAATAACAATATGCCTTAAAGTTAACAGTGTGAAGAATGTAATGAAGAAAACACATTTTAATCACAGAATGTAAAATACAGTGAAATAAGAAATTGTGCAAAATAAGTATCCAAAAAGACGCGAGACTATAAAGCATTTTTCGACTTTCATGTCAACATATTCTTTGGACTATATAAAGAAATAAACAAATTGCTGGTTAGCACAAACTATAACAGTTCCTCAAACCAAAGAAAGACATAAGCCACTATATTCGCGTTTTATCCGAAGCGTTGACTACGCGAAGAGCCAGTATAAAGACACCAGTTGCTAAAGGGTTAAATTTTCCAAATTGAAAACTTGAAAAATACTCATTTTTGTGAAACTTTGCCTATGGATATCTTTAGATCGAGGAGCTCTACGCAGCTTTAGTGTACATGACCCAGCATCAAATCGGTTACGACGTTTCTCGCGAGTGTGGCCAGGAAGCCCTGTTGAATCATCTTCAAAATGCCTTCAAAGTCGACAATGAAACGCACGAGAGGGTTGTGGAGGAAACTAAAAACATGGAGGTTAGAATTTACTATTATTCTTCCCCAGAATGCGATGGTACTGTTGATGTATCTACAAATTACAAAATAGACGTTCGATTTTTACAGCCACCAGTGATGCACCTAAACGTCGAAGTGATCGAGGCGAAGGAATTGGTATCGAAGGATGCAAATGGCAAAAGCGACCCTTTCTGTGCACTTTATCTCGAATCAGCTCCTACGAGGAGGTACAACACTGCCGTGAAAACTGCTACCCTTAGTCCGATATGGGAAGAACATTTTGAGCTGTGAGTTTTTGTCAAATTTTAATATGTACACTTAAACAAAATTTTATTACAGAAAGTTTTGTAATTTTATTATTTTTCGCAGCCCTTTGGAGGACGCAGAAAATGACATCCTTTTTCTGGAAGTTTGGTAAGCTATGACAGAAATAATTCGGAGGCTGTATATAAACTGCAAACTAACAGAGTCGTTTACTATTACTATAAAGTAATCAAACAGTATCCGAGTTAGTGTTCCTTTATGACGTAGTGAATGGCAACAGTGTTAAGTCAGAACTATTTAGTACAATTAACATCCACGATTCTGCAAGAAATACTTTCGAGTACAGTAGAGTCTCGAAATAGTGGCTGGTCAAGGTAACTTCTTCGATAAAAAATTAGCGTAGACATAATCATCAAATTTATACTTCATGTGCTCGGTAATGTGACAAGTCAATCATGTTAAATTGAAGCAATCAAGTGATATGGCGGATAACCTGTGTTTAGTGGCCTTGAACTATCAATATTACCTTCAAGAGTTAGTTTCAATGCCAATAATGATATTGCTAAAATTGACTTCTTTAATCACAGTTTTTAAATGCTTTTAAACATAGTATCAATGACTTCATTTCTACCAACGTTATCAGGAAAACGTTGCACTTCTTTTAACAGTCCCCATTGAAATACTTCAACAAAATAATTTAAATAATAATTTTTCAGGGACTTCGACCCTGCCGAGACGGTTCCCGAGAAAATGAGCAAAGTGAAGGACGTGAAGGGTGTTCGAGGTCTGGTGAAGCTAGCCAAAGAAATAGCTGTAACAGCAACAGCTGGCAGTCATGACAACGAGTTTATCGGCCGATGTCGGATACCTTTAAAGGTAAACCATCGCAACCTCCTTCCTCTTCGAGTATTCGAATTTCGAACTGTTCCAGGACATACCAACCACGGGACACACGATGTGGTACTCGTTGGAGAAGAAAAACAAATCCAAGCGTCGAGGCGTTGTGAAGTTGAGGCTGGCTTTCAGTGCGGAGCATAACGCGCAGGTGGCAGCTCAGGAGTACAGGCACCTCATTAGGGTGTTGCTGTTGTACGAGATAGAAACTGGAAAGATCGAGAAGTATTGCTGGTGCGGGCGATGGTCGGCACCTGCTGAGGTTCTGCTTCTCCAGCACGGCGCTCAAAGGGGTCTGCTAGCCAGAAATGTCACGTTGGCACAGTGGATCGAGTATGCCAGAATTCATCAGGAGCACCCGTTGAACTTCACGGTCTTCAGCAAACTCACGACGGACCTGCTCAGGCCTATGGAGAACGGACTGTTCTCCGTGGATGAGACCAGACTCTTCTGGGATGCCACGAAGAAGGTTTTGTACTCCTGTCTGAACAGCATACGGAAGATTAGGAGGTTCAATGTGGGCGATAAGAACGCTATGACCCAGCTGTCTGCCATATTGGGGTAATTTTGAGATATATGAATTTACATTGATGAGATCCAATGCAGATGAATGGTTGACAGGGTACTATAGTAGAGTACTCTACTATCAATTCTACTTAAACAGAATTTATTGACATTCTACGTGTTATTTTAGAATAGTGTCGTCCATATCGTTCCTGAAGGTTCCTGAAGATGTCAACTTATTTCCTGCAAAGATGTATCCTTGGTTCCCGGACCAGGACGACGAAAAACCTAGCGTAATGCAGGCTTTAGAGTTTACAGTTCAACAGGGTGGTGTGGAATGGTACATAATTCTTTCATTTTTATTTAAATCGTAATCTACTAGCTTCTCTAGCTTAAATATTTCCTTGTTATACTTCAGGTTCGAGCATATATTGAACAACAACTTTCCTGAAAACGAGACCGACGAAGCTGCTCTGAAATACCATGTCCTAGTGATTCAGCTCATCAGAGCGGATCTGCAACGTGCCATTGATAATTATGATAAGTTGTTCATCAAGTATGTATCCTCCGAAGCAACTAGTCATTTAAGAACCCTATAAATATTAATGCACGATTTAATAATGCACACTCACAATCTATTGACTTTTTCTGTTGCACTATTATCTCAATCTAGCAATTATAGTAGTCCTTGATCAGTGATAATTCTCCATTTTTGTTTATATTATTCATGACTGCCACTGTAATTTTTATTTTTGTATCTTTTGTACCAACCTTCAGACATGCAACGAAAACAATTAGAGCACAAGCAAGGTTTACCTGAAACGTTCTTTCTACCAGGAAAATTGAAAAATTATTCGCGTGTCCTGTTTTAGACGCCTCATCCTGTGTACATGCGCAAATGTTACAGTAAATGAAACAATTAATCATTGTTTAATTTCAGACGAATGAACTTACCGTATGCGAGGACACTGTACATGATGTACGAGAAGAGGATCAGCGACATGTGCATGATTATTACAGAGGATATTTGCGGAAGAATGAAGAGGATAGAAGTGGACAATGCTGATGTTGAACTGAGCCTGGGGACGAGTTTATTCGATCTGTATCTTGCGTTGCAAAGATACGCAGTGTAAGTTAATTATTGGAGTATACTTCTACGTTTATATCTTTATTTATGGGGTAATTCCTTTGATATATAAGAATTAAGAGAAACAGAAGAACAAGGATAATCAAAGAATAAAATAGAAGTAGAATAAAGTCAATACGAATAAAGTAAGTAATAAAGACATAAATATATTCATATATAGATCAAATTAATGACGTATGGTTGATAATACAGAATATTTGAATTAAGATAACAAGTCAAGCAGGAGACGAGAAACTTTCGATAATGTAACTTTAATAATATTGCAAGTTTGGTAGCGATGATATCCAATTTCTGTCAATCTGAGTAATCCATTCAGTTTGAATTTTTATATGATAAAATGGCCTCTATCTTAAGCTTGCAAATAAGGATAAGTAGCCTCAGTGTATCCCTAACTTTATTTGTTTATTCACTTCAGGCTAGGCCAAGTGTTATGCGCCGAGGGTCAGCTCGAGAAGATGAAGGTGCAAAATTACCACGAGTGGTTCAGAGCAGGAGTGGCTCACTGGCTCGACATCGCCGTTTACAAAGCTCTGGAGCAAATCGATAGAGCGGTCGAATTTGACACGCTACAGGCAGTCGATAACAGCGTTCAATACACATCCAGTGCAGTCGATACGTTGACGATATTTTACCAAATCAAAGTATTCTGGACGCAACTAGCGTGGCCGGACATCGAGGGCTCCTACACATTTATAGCCAAAATTATAGACGTGAGTTTGCTGACTTTCGTATGAATATTTTCTGTCTCAGAAAGCCTCTGAATATTCTAACTGCCTGTTTCACTTTAGGACATCTGCAAGTGTTCGATGGCGTATGCAGACAAAATGGCAAAGAAGGCGGAACTGACGACGGAGTTAGAGCAGCTGTCGGAGAGTAGCGTTTACGAGAAGAAATTCTTCGTATCGACAGCTTGGTGTTTCGCTATTAACAATATCGATTACATCAGGACATCGATTGGGCCATTGGCCAATGATCTGGGTCTTCAAAATATCGTGGACACATTGGCTGAGAAGAAAACACAGGAAGAGGCGGAGAGGTGTCATCAGACTCTTCAGCTGATCATCGACAACGCTACCGACACCGTTAGAAATAAAATCATAGAGCTGTTGCAGGTCGTAGCCAGTAAAATGGCACCTGCTATGAGCAGGTAACTGTCCCAGCTTCTTCAGAACGAACTACTCATTGCAACAACACCATTGATGACCCAATTTCAATTAATTCAGGTACCTGATGGAGGGTGCAGAATTAATAGATACAACCAGCAACGCCATGGACCGTCTTTTACAATATTTGGACAACAACTTGACCACCTTGCACGACAATCTCAACGAGGACAATTTCGAAAGGGTTCTGCTCGTCATTTGGGAGATTATGTCCGAAACATTGTACCAGTTAGTGAATAGTAACTTGGAGGTACTTGAGAAACTTTAAATCCTCCCGAAATGACAGAACAAGTGTCATTACACGTTTACTTTAACTTTGCAGAAAAGGAGACCACCATCGTTTTACTCGAACCTCCATCGCACCCTTCACACTCTCATCCGATTTTTCAACCTGGGAGCAGACGAAACAGCGAACGTGAAAGTTCTAGAGAAGATAGAGCACCTTTTGGAGCTGCACGGTCTGGAGACAGCCGAGCTGATACATCGTTATCATCATGAACGAATGAAGGAGCAAAACGAACTCGAGGACTCGGAGTACGGGCTTATCACCGTGAAAGCACAATTCGTTGACAACTCTCTGAATATTCAAATTCTAAATGCCAGAAAACTACGACCAATCGACAGTAATGGTAAGAGGACTATGAAATATTTAACAGAATTTTGCGAGGAGTATTTCGAGGGAGCATGATTGCCAAGATTAGCCTCTGGGCAATGGAAAATGATTTTCATTCAGATTTTCTCTTGGTTCCCCGTTAATTTCAATTTGGTTGTTTCGCACAGTCGACGGGAACGAGCGAGTGGTTCGCCACAAGGTGAATGACATTTTCTTTCGATTTTGTAGGCGATTTTATAGGCAAGCTGTCTACTCTCGAGCGCAAACTCCATACTAAATCGAAACAAAGACTGAAAGAAAAGAAGACAAGTATGTAAGACCATGGATGTAAAACGAGACACACGCTGCTCCTCATTTGTTTTATCGTTACGATGGAATGTCTCATTCGGTTTGCCTGCCCCCGTGAAAATTAGAATCACAGATTTCTGCATGACACACGATTGGAATTCCGCGTCTCGATTTAGCCAGAGAATGCTCGAGTATTCAGAGAATGCAATGATCCTGACTCGATTATTTGGAGAATTCTATAAGGTTCCTTGATTGTCATAAAAAATTATTATTTTTCAGTTTTCACGTTTCTGTAGCACTTTTTTGTTTAGTAGAACGTAGTGTAATGGAACCTCGTAGACAGAAAATACATCGATGAATAATCGATAGTTACCTTCACCGTGCATGAGTCCACATTGGGGTCTTCTGGTGGTTTAGATAATAATCTTGAAGCTATAATTTCTTTCACGTTATTTTTTCAGGCAAATGCGACTCGTACGTAAAGGTCAGACTACTTCCTGAAGAAAAGTTCATCGACGTGAAGCTTCCCAAGACGCACGTGCAAAAAGAAACCTTGTATCCCCTCTTTGATGAAGTCTTCAACATGTAAGCAGACCTTCGAGTTCCCTAAATTTGTTAATTTTGTGTAATTTCAATAATTAATTGTTATTGAATACTTTTAGTCCTCTAACCACGGAACAAAGGTCGACGGAAGACGGCATAATAGCTTTCGAGCTGAAAGACAGGGATTTTCTAAGATCTAGGTTCATGGCGGAAGCCTTTCTGCCATTCAGTGAAATCCCTGAAACGGGACCAGATAAAGGAATCGAATCTCTCGGACAAATTCATTTGAAACTTTCGCGTCCCACGAAAAAAAGTGCGTCTCGATTTTTTAATTATCTCTCCAGGCGGTAATCTTGATCAATTACTTATTTTTTCGTTCTGTGTTCAGGTACGGAAGTAGTTCGAGCATTGGAGCACAGAAAGGGGGACAATCAGGCGACGGACTTCCTGTCGAAACTCAATTCTAAAGCTCAAACAAAATAACTTTTAAAAAAGACATTACGCATTATGCGACGCGATAACGAAATACTGGTGCTGTCGGAACTTCTAATAGAAATATTTTTATAAAAACGTCATCGAAACTGAAATTCTTTGTAGACCGTGCGCGTCAAATCGATTATTTCGTCGAGTCAGGCACCTGGTATCGCATTTCGAGACAACAGAACTTTAAGGCTGAGTAAGTGCTACTTACGAGCAATAGATATTTATCGTAAGCTCATAGTACGCGTGATCGCAATAAACAATTTCGAGACCGAGTTGTACGTGTACATACAACCGCGATTTCGTATACAATGTATACGGTAAGCTGCTAAACAACGCAATTTTTATCTAGTATTATCGTTGAATCGTATAAACAAAATTTTATTATTATCTTGAGAACTAGCCTTTGTACATACATATTTTTCACGATATTCGAACGAATGTTTTTAAGATTACCCTGTGAACCCTGAAACGCGAGGAGCAACCGTTCTCTGTTAACTGTTACAAATATTTGTACGCGAGTCGACGTTGTAAAATGTAAGAGAACGAATAAATTATTAAAAGATACAATCAAGGGTAGGATGTTTCATGATTTATAGGACGTCAAGGGGCGTTCAACGGTATTCATTGCGTGTAAATGGTATTCCAGGCGGCGCATGCAGGTTTACAGTGATGTTTGCTTGACTCGTTCCTCATTTCTGCGTCTGTCCGTGCGGAATGTGTTCCGTTTAAAATTGCATGCGGTTTATTCCGCACGCGTACATGCACAACGCACGCCGACGGAATCAATAATTTCGCCGGTTGCGATCCCGCAACGGGAATTCTGGAATTCCACGGTGGCGCGACCTACAGAGACCTTCTCTGACATCCGTTGCTCGTGAAGGCCTTCCGGTTGTAGAGAAGGCACTGTTTGCAGACAGGCCACAGACGAGGTGTGGAATAGACTAAGCACCTTATGAAACTTCGTGTCACACGATCTGAAATACAGACGGCGCCAAAAACCAGTGGTTTTCTAATGCACTCTACAATTTAGAACGGTGATTTTAGAAATTACAGCTGGCAAAGGGGCAGAGGTTGACTAGGTACAAAATGCGGGTAATGAGTATCACATATCACATGTAGCAAACAGATGAAGACGAATACATAATTTTCAAGAGCAACGAATACTTACAAGAATATCATACATATTATTGTTTCTAAAACATATATTGCTTAAAATATTACTGGTACAGTTTTATATTATGATTTTTCGCTGAATCGAAGAATTCCGACCGGCATGATTGGACGGTCCGATGCAGCCCTCTACAATTCTTGAGTTTTTGGCGAAACGAAAAGAGATACTCTGTTCTAACAAAAACCAGCGTGTTCGGCATGAAATTCTGCTTCCGATAGGTTACTCCCATCAATTTTGAATCACTGCGCTCCTAGCTAGAAATTCTTATTCGATACATTTCGATCGGCAGATCAGACTGGTGTAACGCAGCCCTCCACAATTCTTGAGTTTTTGGCGAAACGAAAAGATATACTCTATTCTAACAAAAACCAGAGTGTTCGGCATGAAATTTTGCATAAGATAGATTACTTCAATCAATTTCGAATCACTGGACTCCAAGCTAGAAATTCCCAACCGTTACATCTCGATCGACCGTCCAGACTGGTGTAACGCAGCCCTCAAAAACTCTTGAATTTTTGGCGAAACGAAAAGAGATACACCATTCTAACAAGAACCAGAGTGTTCGGCATGAAATTCTGTTAAAGATAAAGAAGCTACCCTTCCTTCTTTGTTTTTAAATACCATGTCTCTAACTTAAAATAAGAACAAAAGTTTTCAAAATAAGAACCAACTTGAGAAGAAATCATTTATTACTACAAGATATTTTGATGCATCATGGAAACAACAGAAGATTCAAATGTGTTTAATCAAGGCAAAAGCTTCAATTGAGATGTGAGTTGATGAGAGATGATATCAAAATTTCTCCTCTAGTGGAAACACATCGTGAAATAATTATCTCACGAGATTAGTCTCATGTGAGGCACAAAATTTCTTCATCTCATCGTGGATCTCCACTTTAGTGGAATTAAAGGGACTCGAAATTTTATCCGCAGACAAAGTGAAAAATCATTTTATTAAATAACAAATGACTATCAGTGTTTTTGATCTTGATTCCTACCACCAGTGGCGCTGTAATGTGAAGCCAGTCCCAATCGATACAGTAGAATGTGACACGGAAATGATAATGGGGCTTTAGAGCCCCCAATCCGTGAGACACAAAAAATCATTGCGTGAATGGTCTATTCCATATCTCGTCTGTGCACTGTTCAACGTTCAGACTTAAAGATTAAGTACAATCTACCACACTTAATGCACTGTACAATTTTCACATTTTATTTAGTGTATTCTATCTTACTGATTTTATTCATTTTGGACTTCGCAGAGGGTGCAACTTTCGCCTCAGATCGCGATGAAGGATTCTCAAATGACTCCTGAGTCCCTGCAGAACGATTTTTGAGTCCTTTTAATGTATCTAATTAGAATTAAATATGTGTTAATCGATTACAACTGTTTATTTTGAAGTAGAATGGTAAAATGATCAAGTTCACCCTCGAGTTACCGATAAAAATACCCTAACGACCGTAGGGTAGTCTTCAGGGGAAGCTGAAAGAGGGAGCTAGAATATACATATAGAAGCAGTGACTCCGAACTTTTTATTAATTACTAACTTTATACAGATGTTTTATCGGTATAGATGAGAAAAAAGTGTTATATAAACATTTAATAATAAGTGTCTCATTAAAATGTTATAATAAAAACATTAAATATTAATTAACGATATTTATATAGCTTCTTGTTGATGCTGCTGATTATAGTTTCGTTGAACAAATACAACCAAAAAATTAATAATGCGTTTTATATGATATTTTGATGGTATTAAATTTATTTTCCTAATGACTTTTATCTGGTAAAAAGGGTCGACATTTTGAAATAGAATAGTAATACCAGATGATTAACATCTTGGACGCCACAGTGAAAACAGCCATACCCAATCAGACACGATATAATTTACTACTTTTTATATAAATCGTAAAGAGAAAGAAGATTTGAGTACACAGTCGTGTTCTTGTGTTCCTACATTATTGTTTCAGTATGAAGTTTGCTCAGAATTTTACCACAATCAATAATTATTTAATTAAATTAAATTTGTGATGTCGGTCACCGGTGACCACCACGGCGTTCAACGTGTGAATAAAAACTTTGAAAAGTTTTGAAGCACAAACTTGTACTATCTTATTGCCTTGATAATTGGTTTGAAATTACAAGATGAAATGATAATTAAGGAGGAGAAATTATCTTGAAACCTTACTTCCAGTAATCCTAGTAGTTCATATTTTATGTTCTCCTTGTCAATTTTTAATGAAATATTGACGAACGTAATGTACATAATATGTTTCACTCATTGTCAGTTTTACTTATAGAAAATACTGCTACAGTTAGACTGTGTACACAAGAAACACTGTATAACAAACCTAGGTAAGAGCTCTATAATTCCGTGTTTAATCATTTTCCTAAACATTCTATCATTATCGAAGGAACACCGAAGCTCCGTTGTTGCGTGGCAGACGCGTGTAACTCAAATTTCTTAATTGTTATTATGACCTTTTGATGATTCTGTGGCGTGCAAAAAGTCATCTAGCCGAACCTCCAAGTACACGCGAAACCAACTAATTTCGCCATTTTACTCTTTTTTTTGTTTTCCACCCTTCCGGTCGTGGGTAGGAATCGATACAAATTTCGTACGAATTTCTCGAATTTATTTTGAACAGATTACAATCGACGGTCAGACATTTAAATGAACTAAAAATTAGGGGAACATTGTGAAGAGATTTAACGATTTGGCAGACCGTTTTGGGGAATCAGAATGAAAAGTGGGCTCGTAATGGCGTATAATGCGATCCCACGGCATCGTTTTACGGGAAGATCGGAAAAACTGTTTAAAATTCAAATGAATGCGAAGCGTCGCGGCCAATGCAAACAGCGCAATAACCGGCGCTCACTTCGCGATCGAGTTTCCGAAGTTTTATGTGCAGAGCAACGGCAGCTCTCTCTTTTAATTGCTTTACAATTGATTTCGTATTACTCTGATTGAGATTTCCCCGCAGTTTTAGGGAAAAAGTTTCCACATAAATAAGTTTCTAAAAAATTTTGAAAGATTTAAAGAAACTTTTATTCGACTTTCTAATCTTCACATGTTAACACATTGTCTGTGTGATGATTGGTTGCTGAAATGTAATTTAATTAAGGAGATCAGAAAAATTAGAGGTTCCCATTTGAACAACCCAATTATTCAGTAAGAAATTCAACATTTTGTAATATTTTTTTTCAGTATATAGTGTTTATGATATTTAAATGAATTGTGTAAAGTAAAAGTATTGTTAAATTAAATCCTCGGTGCCAAGGTTAAGCTACGCTGAACACGGTCTACGCTAAGGTGCGTGACCATTTTCAGTGCTTTCGTGGTGCTGTTGACAACTGACGGTTCCAGTCGATGCTGGATTATACAGTATTTTATTTTATACCCTCGAAATTTTTAGTGATATCGTAAAACATTTCAGACAAAAGTTGAATGATTTCGAGAGGTGTATAATGCGAGGTCCGCAGTTTTTCTCTAGGTGGAGACGTATCGAATGTATGAAGACCTTTTCCATTTCTCCAAACGGAATTATGTATTTTTTAATTCATCAATCTACACAACTCGCCATTGTCTATAAAAAAAGTATTGTTCTTTATGTCGAAAAACTATTAGTTTAAAAAATATTTAGCTAGTAATTTTGTAAAGTACAACTCAACTCCCAATGCAGAGAATATTCTTTTTAATAATGTCATCAACTTTAATCAATGTAGGTCTTTCTTCTCGATAAAAATATATTTAAGCGTTTCTGCCAGAAAGCTGTTAGTTTAGTGCATATTTTGATTTAAATGTCGCTGCGTCTGACACCATGAGTAGTATTTTATAAAATGAGAATTTAAATATTTACTGAACTAATTCTTTTCTAGCACAAACACTTCAATATGTTTTCATAGATAATGAAGAGTTGCATCGAGCAGTGTATAAAAATTTATATTGTTCCATTTAAAAAAACAAAGCTACGCCTCCAGGCATAAAAAATAGCTATGAACTCTACGTTATGTCTCCCTCAAGATCAATCAACATTTGTCTGAAATGTTTCTTGATATCACTAATAGTTTCAACAATGTTCTCACGGAAAAAAATCTTCAATAGTTTCTCCATTCTTAGTACGTCATCCATTGTTGAGCATTATCTACAGATGTGACCGTAAATTGTTATTAACAGTGTAATTATTGCTACTCAGAACATTCTGAGGACATTTAAAATTGAAACAAGAACATAGAAATACAAGTATACGATTGAATACTTGAACAATGTTTGTTTTAAAACTTCCATTAAAGGGAGCTAATCACAGCGCGTCTGACCAGATGTAGCAGTTTCCACTGTGCCGTTCAACGTGTTAATCAACTTTTTGTCAAACATTCTCTACAAAGTTCCGGCCGAATAATTTGCGAAGTCGCTGTATATTTATTAAAATTTGGTTCGCTGACGAGAGCGCCCTTTTTGTCATGCACAAGCTTCTCCGTCGTTCAAAGGGATGATCCTCTGTAGGGAAGATCGCGTTGCGAAAAATGAGTTGGCAGTTTTCGAAGAGGAGCTCCCTTGTAACAGGACGCAAACTTTCCATGTGGAATATCCTTAGCGAAACTTTTTTGGTAGCGAGATAAACCCCTGTATTATCACGTGGAACGACAACAGGCGATTCGTATGCATGTTTCCGAGGCGTAGTATTTTTTTTTCTTGGAAATCACGCGTCGCTACACTTTCAACCCTTTGGCCACTTTGAACCGCCTAAAAATACCGAGGTGAGTGTTGTGATTGCATTATGTAATTTATGCGGAATGTTTTGTCAGCTGCGAGGTGTCTTGTAAACGACGAATTCGAAACGTTCTCGAAGCATTCACACGGACGTTAGTCATCAACTTTTTCATCTATTGACAGCTATTTCGAGTAGTTTCCATACACATGCACGGTCAGGTGGCCTGGAAACACGTCACCCTGATAATGTATCGCTCCAATCGTATTTCACGCAGTTTTTCAACACGATTGAAGCTGAATGTCTATAATAGACGCAGGATCGAGATTTGATTGCAACGGGATAAAAGAATGCTATATCGACCTCCTGCCGATAATACTTTTATAATAACGCTGGATATACACAGATAAGTTGCATACCAGCTGTTTTCGATCCGATAAGGAGGGAAGAATAACAATAAACTATGTCAAGTACGTCATAGCGCAATCTACTGCGCATCCGAACGATTGATGTCATCATTATTTATCGAAATACCTGTGATTACACGAGGACGTATGAAGGTTGTTTTATAGCCGACGAATCGCTAGAACGTCGAACTCGGAAGCTGAAGACTATCATTGCAAGACTCGGTGTTGGAATCATTATTACTATTAACATCTTTATTTTATAATTATAGCGAAATCAAATAAAAATAAAAGATAAATATATACATATAAAATATGAAAATTATGATTTTACGGTAGTAGTAAATTACAGGCGTTCTTCGAGAAAAACAAAGAATTATACAGGCTGTCCCATCACATACTCTACATCCAAATTATTCCTTTATTTTTGAGGATATGCATTTTTTTATTACAAAAATTACGTTGCTGTTGAAAATTAGGAAACAAATGTATCACAGATTTCAACATTTTAACATTATTTTGCATGTTTTATTCGTATTTCTCATTTATCTGGTTCAGAAAAAGTCACATTAATTGGTATAGCAAGGAATTGCATTGATTGATTTTAACAAAACATTATTTCGATTATTCCTTGCTCAATACTCTCTTAGCTGATACACAGTTAGTCATAAAAGAACACAATCTCCATAATTATTAAGTAAAAACTGTGCTGAATTATAAATTTAAAACGTAACTAATTGATTGTACAATGCTGTATAATAATTAAAAAAAATACACATTTACCTAGAGAAAAATTTGTTGGTATCTACTTCAAAATGGGACTCACAAAAGTATTCAATTACTTATGAATATATTTTACATTAAAACAAAAACAGAATAACGAACTTGGCACCGATTTTCCAAATACAGTCTTCACTTTTGTGTTTGCTATTTAAAATAAACAGCACAATGACCCCTAAACAAATAAATAAAAATTTGTAGTTCTATGACACTATACCAAAATTATAAAATGTTGAATGTAAAATAAATTTCTTACTAAATTTGCAGTAAATAAATTTCCCATTCTCCGTATATTGTCAGGTTATTTTTTCAATGAACCCTTGATGGGATGTTATGAAAGACCTTCGAACTCGCTCTGTACATACAGTCGAGGAATTGCCAAGAACACGGAAGCTGAGGACGTTCTCCATTCCAGGGACAAGGATTCCAAGATCCGCTGTTGGAATTCGAGCTGAACGCATCGAGAATAATTTTGTCCGCGTGTCGAGCGGAAAAAGAACCCAACCAGGTCTTCCTGTGTCGGGGATGGCACTTTATTGGTAACGGGAAACGTGTTTGCAACACGTTTCACGGAAACTGTCTAGCGCATGCAAAAGAGAGAAACACGCATAACACCGTCGCTGGTGTTCTCTACAGACAATACGTAATTACCGGGAATGCGGATCGATACCGGGGCCAGCTATGTAAACTGACCAATGATGACCGTTGACCGATAACAATCGTTTGGAAACGTGCAATCTACAGCGACTTTAAAACACCGGGACACCGGCTATTTACGGCAATGCGGCCAGCTTTTGTCCTCCCTCCACTCCATCCGTGTGGCTTTTTTTTGTAATTTCACCGTATCACGTCATGCAATTTTGAGCCGTGTAATTACACACGCGACGCATGCATAATGCGTCGCGGTGAAAAAGAGATTCTACGGGAACGATGCGAGAAATGCGGACGGTCCGATAGATCTGTTGTTTAATCTCCACAGGGATGATCACGCATGCAGCGTATCTAAATAACAGATTCTCGTACAATGTTTTTGAGATACTTTATAGCCAAAAATGTGTCGAGAATCGAAAGAATAATTCGTTGAAAAGTTATTGGAGAATGTTGGATGGTATTATCTGTTGAAATGAGTAACTTTTTTAACAGTTTGACTGCTGTGTTACCCGTATAGGGTTGGTACTTACAATTAGATTCATTAATTATTTATTTCATCATGTACGATATTAGTAAATATGTTCAATAAACTCCAATGGAACCTGTAAACGAGTTAAAAAATTTAACAATATTATTAATTAAAAGAGATATACATACTTTGAGCTTCTATTAATTCTACATATACCAAAATTTAGAAACTTTCCCATTTTCAGCTAATTCAGCGGGTTTTAATGTTTTAATACTTTTTATCTGAGACAATGGTTGGCTACACTTATGTGTCTGTCTGGTAAGAGATATACAACAAATAAAAAAAGATTCATACGAATATTATCTTTAGAAGTAGATTTAAGTATGGATTAATCTGTGAAGACTGTAAGAGGGAGTGTTTTCACTCTTCTGAAAATACGTAGAATGAATTTGAAAAATTAATGCTGCACTAAATAATGCTCAATAAATTCAGAACTACATTTCAAAATACAAAATAAACACAGCGTTTACCTTACATATTATACTTTAATTACAATTTTTAACCGACAGTCTGCCAAAGCATTTTCGCTTGCTTCTAAATATACTATAACAATCTGGAAAAGTCTCTATAAAAACCTGTCAAACATAGATACAAACGACAGTACGGTGAACGAACCTTCTCCAAAAAACGTGACAATAAGAGAAGAAAAATATTTCTTCACACGACTGACAGATACCGTATTGCTGACTCACTGAATCGATATAATCTTTTTCGTAACTTTCACAAATTCCTCGCTGAAAAATTTCATCCGTTCGCGTCGACGGAAAAATCGAAACATGCACGCAGCAGTTTTGTTTCGCGTGTTCGATTGTTTTTTTTTTAATCCTCAGTTCTCAAAACGTAGCTTTTTGCGGGCGTCGAATGGCTGGCCGGTGACAAAGAGTTCGCGCGCACCGCTATCGGACGGAATTATTATTTTCATTCACCGGTTCGGCTGAATCGAGAACCGGATTTTAATCCTGGGTGACAGTGACGAGACGCTGACACGAAGATCCGCACGAACAATTCTCCTATTCCTCGCACCCTTCGCGACCGATTCAAAACCGCCTGGAAATTAGCATAAGCGTCATCACGAACCCCATCGGAGCTCCGGGCAGCGTACGAACACGAATATTACGGATGAAAGTCTATTTTAATACGCTGCAGCGCGACGCTCGCGTAATAATCGATAAATTTTTTTTCGGCCCCGGCACTCGTTCACGACAGTACTTTCACATTGTCAAAGCGGCGGAAAACGCGATCGATTAGGGACGAAGTCGTTTAAGTGTGTAAAAAGAGCTAGGCATTTTTTTGCTGGCCGGAAGGCTTTGTCTGGAATGCAAAGGCTGACCGCAATTTGCGGTTTCCAGCCTCAAAGGATTAATAATTAACCGAGGAACGTTGTAATGGTGTTCTTTTTTTTATACAGCATGCTCGGTGTTTTCTTTTCTCTGTACCGTTGTTGTGAGTCGAAGCTGGCGTTCTAATTTTTTACAAACCGAAGAGCTTTGTCATGTTAAAAACAAGGATAAAGAGAGACTTATGGTGAAACACAAGGATGTGCACATGCACAAGACTTTTTAGGTTTATCTAATTTTTCTCTGAGCTTTAAACAAATTCTACAATATCCTGTTCTGCTTCACATCTACACTGAGCCTATCCAGTATCCTAAAAACCATAAATGATCAAATAATGACTACAGAAGGCGGGTCCAAGTGTAAAAATATCCGACAAGAAAAAACATCTACACTGTTCTATTCCGCTTCAAATCTACATCCCAGCCTATCCATTATCACGCAGCACACGAACGTACAAATAATAACTGCGGACGGTGAGATCAGAGCGTCGAACGAGGAAAAAACAAGAGAACCCTGTGTGCATCATGCATGCACCCCGAAAAGACGAATCGTGCGCGTTTATCCGTGCATGTAACAAACAATGAGCGTCCCGTTCGAGATCACGCGACAAAAAGGCCGGGAAGTTCTGTACAAAAACCGTGCAAATGGCCCATCCGCGAGCAATTACCATCAATACGAGGGTGTGTGTAGGATGGTCCAGGCGATCCAGATGGCGGCAGAACGAGGCTTAAGCCCCGTACAGCTTGCAGGGACACGCACCATGGCTACCGTCACCCCCGTACGATCGTAATTTCGACTTAACGCCGATTTATCGGGCCCGCGAACCGACTCGCGTCTTTTTTTTTCCACCGTGTGGTAATAGCATGGAAGGTGCGCCGGTCACGTTCGTTTGTATCAATGCCGTCCTGTAGAACCGTCTTCCCTTTTCTTCGCCTTCCTCGAACCGTCAAAGCTCTTCGAACGGCTCGTGACAAGTAACTGCGACGCGGGATCGACCAACTCTTTTTCTATGTTCAGCTACGACCGGTCTGGTTGCCTTTCCCTGAAGGGCAGTCCTCGAACGCCTCGGCTTCCTCCACGGGAAATGAGGTCACGATGAATGTCACGGGTAGCCGTACGACTCCATCCGATCGCTCTTGATCGAAAATCTTGAGATTTCTATGTGGAACTCTATAGTGGGCTACTTGGAAACGAGGCGAACGCAGGGTGCGGCGGAGTTGCAGTGGTGCAGAGCGAGGTATTGCATCGAACGTCTATGAGCGTCGATAGTACACGGTGAGAGACATCGTTAACCCCTTGCCTTATAATAACAACCCCCACTCGTGATGCAGATTATGAACTACAGATTATAAATATCAGTTTTACTCAAATATAAATTCTTGAAAATTGTATATTACAACATCCCAAACTTTTAGAGGATCATCTAAAACAATCTACACATGTTGATCAATATTCTTCCTAGATTTCACTCTTAGAACACTCGAACAATAAACTTCAGTGCAGATAGCTGTTGGAAAAATCATAAGGCAAGGGGTTAAGCGACTGTAGGCGCTGATAGCAGTCGGAGGGTTAAGTTATACACAGAAGATACTCCACGGTCGACTTACTGCGTTGATTCAATAAAGAGGTAGAAATGAAAAGAGCAAACGGTAAGAAGTTCAGAAATGTGTTTGAACGTTTTAATGTTTAATAACTTATTAATAAGGGAGAAATATTAACACGTAATTAAGAAGAAAGCTATCAACAACTAGTTAGTGTGCGAGATTGTATCGTGAACGTAGTTGCTGAGGGGTTGATGGATATTGCTCAGGATGAGGATGAGAAATTCTGTTTTGCGACTGGAACACGCGGATTGGTGGATTTTTAGATCTTCCATGTTTTGGGGATAGACAATCACTTCTTCTAATTGGCTGTGGGATTTCTGTAGGAAATTAAGTGACTCCAGGTAGAGCGGACTAATGCAGTCAATAAACTCATTAAGCAGTCGAATCTGGAAGTCTCTGTTTCGAAAGGTAATAAAGAAATTTGTCGATTGTTAGAAAGAGAATTTTGAAAATTATTTTATCCATTAACTTGATGAGTTTCTTTCTGCAAGACAATATGGTTATTAACCATAGTTTGGCAATATGTTCGGTGAAACGAAACAATACTTTAAACACTGAATATTCTAAGATTTTGTGAATCATGGCAGATATTCAGGGTGAGCCGTAATTAAAAACACGTCAGCAATTTCATAAATATTGATCTTAGGAAAGATATGTTTAGATGTATATTACATAGTTCGAAAGGAGCTAGAAAATATACTGCTCTATTTTTTAATCGTTGGTAATTTTCAAAATTGCAAGGTTACTTTCAGTTTTTTAAAAAGAACATGGTGTATATTGTTAAAATAATCGACAGAGCGATAGATACTGGGCAAGAAGTGTAATACAGAAGTTACCCTTCACAACACAATATTTTTCGTACTTTGATCTTCATCAATTCGAATTTAAAAAAGAATTAGACACCAGACAACAACGTATTATTAACAAACAAATAAAATCGATTCAAACTCTAATAGAATATCAAGCATTCACACCTTCCAGTTCTAAAAAATTTTGAAAAATCGCCAATATCTCGATAGGCCAAAAATGTCTTCCAAGCTTCAACATTTCCAAAACTTCGAAACGATACGAATGCGACTTCGATGATCATTCGAAGTGTTTCGATGGACAGCGACGACCGGATCGGCGATCTAATTCACAGGAGACCGAAAGGGCATCGCCACCGTTGAGTTTGATCAATGGAAACGTATCGGCGATCGACGTGCCGTTGCGTCACGTGGATTCGATCAGGCCGATCAATGAACAGGTTTGAAACGAAAGCATCGAGCAACGCGGTGCTCGAGCGTGAAAGTAAGTCGACCTTTGCGCCTACTCGTTCCGCGGTTAACTCGAAACCGTGTTTTCCGTTTTGCATACCTCCAAGTGGCGAGTTTCACTGTAACGCCTCCATTAGTCTCCCAAAAGACGGGGCGGACAGTCCCGACAACGCGGTTTTTTCCCCCAACGAGCCTCGAGTGTTTTCCATTTAATATTAATCGTTGTCCCAAAGTATGGTAACGGCGGAATGATCACGATGTTTCAAGGTGTACGACAGGGTCCTGCCGTTTGATCTCCGCGAAGCGTGATAATTGGCACAGAGAAAGGTACATTAATGGACGCAGAATGGAACGGGTGAGTCGCATTACCAGCGACGCCGCGAGTAAATAGCAAGAAAGGCCTTTGATCGTGCGTATAGAAAACGACGCGCCTTTGCAGCATAAACAGCGCGAAGTGTTGCAAGGAGAACGCGAAATTAAATCGTCCCCGTGGCTTCCGCCGCTTTCAGCGGGACGGGACCAAAACTTTCTGGTCCGCGATGAAAGCGCACAAAAGAGCCACGTGGTCCGGCTCTTTTCGTCGATTCAATTAATTTTCCTGCAACGTGACTGCTGCGAGAGCCTGTGGCACTATTATGGCAGAGAATGGAGTAACACGGTGACCCCCGGAAAGGTTGATACGGTGGAAATGATTTTTCTTCTGCTGTAATGCGTGGAACATCCGCAGAGACCCGACTTACGGTTTCTGAGCCATTTTCTGGTTGTAATGCATTAATGAAATGTTTGACTTGCTGGCGATATCACACACGCCGACTTTTATGAAATTTTCGAATAATGGAAAGGTCTAAAAATATTCAATATGCGATTATTCTATTGGCAATTGTGTCTACACTTAATAGTTTCTGAGATATTCGATAAAATAACTTTTTCAACCCCAACTTTGAGGGCTGCTTTCATGCATACAACATAGATGTTAGGAGATAAAACAACACGTAAAAATCGGCGTGTGTCAATTGGGTGATATTCCTGGTTAATACATACGTATCGGTACTGTATCAAATCTGTCTTTGTGGTTTTATGTTGTGAATACTGCATGGAATTATAACAGATCCCACCCAATCCTAAAACTATGTACGCTAGAATTCGAGGATTTATCACAAGTTAGACATCGCACGTTCCACGGTAAATTACCTTATCACTTTCTTCTGTTTCTCCCAACTCTGTCAAGTTCCTCGAATCCTTCATTGAATCATCTAGCCGGAGCAATCGATTATTCGAATGATGCCGCGTCTTCGAATAAACTATCGTTCGTAGCTCGTTCGGCTGATAGAGTGGGCTCGTTAAATTCGAGTCGCAGAAAAGTGGCCTCCGCCGCGGCCGGTGCGTCGTTAAAGCATAGTCGACGTTCCTCTTAAAATTAATAGTACGTATCGTTAAAACCGGTATGCGTGACTGTGAAACGACGGGAACGGATTTCGACGTCGTTTCGCGGCTTAATTTTACGACAACGCCCGGGATCGGTTTTACTGCGAAACGATATTCTTTCCTTCGGCCCTAGAGCTAGCTCCCGATCGGTAAGATCGTCATAGAACACAACCGAGCGAGGCGGAGGGCAGCAAGGTGTCCGAGGTGGGACGTTCTAGGAGGCACAGGTGTAGCGAGGGAAAACGAGTTTCGACGGGCGGCATTCTGGAACGAGATCGCCATCGGCGGTCAAGGAATGAACAACGACTTCCGGTGTCTGTTGTGAAGAGGACGCGGACGGAGCTCACCGCGGCGCGGGACAGGAGTCTCCTCGAGGTGTAGCTCGATAAGGAGGAAAGGGAGTCCTGGGACAAGTTCACGGTAACTCGTTCGGGGAGTTTGGGCGGCGAATGCATTAAAAAGCGCTCACGCAGTCCGGTGTCCCGGCGAATCTAATCTGAAACTCTGTTTCGGCGATCTGATAAAACTGGCCGGCCAACGCGAACTTTTATCGCGGCGAAAGCGGGTATTAGTCCCTCTCGAGCGGCGGATAACCGTGGCTGGGAGCTCGTTAAGAACTCACTTAAATCCCACTTGCCGGAAACAAGGCGAGTTCGAGTGCGTTCCAGGGCGGAGGCGGAGGATGCGGCTTGCTTTACGACCCGGCCGAACTCAAAAGTATGTACCAAGATCCGACGGTGTTATTGTGCCCGTCGATTTCCGCGCGTTTCTCCTACTTCGGTGGTTGTTGGAAATTATTATCGTTGCCGCGAAAGGAAGCTCCCTCCGTCCCTGATTCTACCGGGTAATCAGTGCAACGGTGTTCCCTTGATAATTCAGCCGAACCCCGAGCGGCTCCCGACGCTGCATGCAGTTCACGCTGACGGAGTGTATGCGGTTTTAATTGCGTACGAGCGGGAATCGCGATCAAAGCAGGCTGCACGCCGCGCATAATATTAACTGGAGCAGTCTGTTTAACCCTTTGAAGGAAAAGTCAAATACCAGCGGCCGCGAAGCGGGCTGGCTGGAAAGTTCCATTGGAAATTGCTGCAAGACCACCATCTCCTCCTATTCCCCATCGAGAGAAGAAAGTCTCTTCCGGCTCGTTCCAATGCAAAACTAAATGCCGCCGTTGTCCGGCCAAGCACCGCGGCAAACTACGCTTAATTCTGCCTCGGCGAATTTCAGATACTTTTACGACCGACGACGCCCGTATTTAACGAGGACTTAATGTCACTATCGACGGACCGCGCGGGGGAAACTTCAAGGCCGTGTTTCTCCCTTGAACCCTCCGTTAACGACACTCTTCTATTTACACGACGCCACCCCATTTTCGCTCCCTCCGCCGCCTATTTACGCTTTTTCTTTATTACGATGCTTCGATTCGACGACGCTCGCGTTCCTCGAGATAATGGCACGCCGTTGCTTGAACCGAAACGTGTTTTCTTAATTAATTCATGTTTCAGGGATCTTTGGAACGGTGTGGAGATTTTTAAAAAAGGGTTGCAGTGATACTCGTCGTAGGATGCACAAGGTTATTTCTTTGTCTGAGGCTCAACTTCTCTGCTTTTTACTTCGAGAGCGGGGTTGCGACCTTGAACGGAACAGTCTAAATGCTTCTGCAGTAGGTAGTTCAATATTTCTGCTGGTACAACAAATACAGTGATATGTTAACGAAAAATAGTTCAATGAAAGTGGTCAAGGAACATCATGATTGGAAATTTCTTAATTTTTATTTTTTTTGGAGCAGATTAGATCAAGATTTATGAATCATCTAGGGGTGGTTGCAAACATGATTTTCTGACGTTCGTCAAGGCTTTGCTCCTGACATTGAAGAATCTTGAGTCCAGCAACAGTTCTGGTGGCCATTTAAAATTCGTAAGTGAATCCAGAAATACTCGAGTAACCTATAGCGACTCGATAATTTTTCAAATTCTTTTACAACAGTTATTCAAATAAACTATATGATTTTAACTTAAACATGCTTGTTTCGTTCAGAAAAACATAAATAGGTGTAACAATTTAACTTAAGTAAATGTAAGATTTTAATAATATTTGAATTTTTTTTACTATCTACTCTGAGGTCATGCTCAACTAAAGATTACTGTATTTAAGAAATAAAGCGATTTGTTTGCTCACCGTGTGTATTAGAACTTATTTATCTGATCTAAACCGTAGGTCACACCTGTCACTTTGTAACACCCCTTTGGGTACTCCCTGCATATAATTACGTTGTTACTATACCGAAGCTGTTTATGCAAATTTTAAATACTTCCATACATAAAATATTTTCATTTCGAAGATTCATCAAATCAAAAGCTATAATACTAAAATTTTTACAGAACACTGACACTGCTGTCGAAGTTTTGTTTATAAATAAAAATAAGAGTGTACATTTTCATAAACATCCTCAACAGTTATCACGGCCGGGTTTCCACAATCAATCGCGCATTTTAAATCAGTTGAGGCTTTACAAAACGAACCCCCGTACTCATAACCCTATGCAATATTGACGTATCAATTTATAGAAACAAAAGATGTTGACACACCCTGTGTACACAAATAATTTCGGCCGACTAAAAATTTGCCCGCCGATAATAAAATACATACGAACAAAACCATGAAATACTGGAATCGATAAATACTCGGTTATCCGATAGGAAAAAGCCAGCGCACCCGTTCATCGTGCTTTAAATCCCGAATCTCTCCGCGGGCTGAAACGGTGCAACGCGTTACACAACTTTTACGCAACTTCCTGCAGACATGGCAGGATACCGCAGCCGAAAAACACGAGCAGCGAAAGAAAGTTCCCTTCGTATCGACTGGCGTTCGTTTATTACGACCTATAGCCGCGTATACTTAGCATCTTGGGTCTTTCTCGCGTCCGTCGACCCTGCCTTCTCACCCTCTCTCTCGATCCACCGCGGTTATTCCATCGGGGGTTTCGGCATAATGCTTTTTTCAGACCACCCTCGGTACAGCGGGACACAGGGTCCTGTGTAGTATCCGTCGCCCCGAGTGACGCGAATTTTTCCCCGAAACGACTTTCCATTCGTGTGTATACACGAATCCAACCAAGCACACCCCCTGGACGAACTCCTGTGAATTATCCGAGTGCCTTCGGTAATACCACGGGGAATCGTTTTGCATAATGTTAAGAAAATACTCGTAAAAGGCAACGCCGAATGTGCTCGACGAGCGTGTTGTTGCCGCTGATATAACCGTTAAGACATGACCACCGATCATCCCCTGCGAAAATTCCGCGTTTCTAATTACCACCGTCGCTCGTTAAGGCCATTCGGTGTCCTAGATTTTTTTTTTAACTGATCAGCGAGAAAAAATGCAGTGAAATGTTCGAGGCTCGCGAGAGCTGGGTCGTTACTGCTATGATATTAGAATTTTCGCGATGGAATGGTGTTTTGTTCTTTTTTGGTGATTCTGCTTATTTTCTGGGAAACAGTTTACTTTGCATAAGGTTTTCATTTCCATGAAATGCACGCACGGTCAGTTATGCACAAATGTCTGTTTGCAAGGTTTAGCATTTTTATATTTTGATGTAGGCAAAGAAATGGGGTTGCAGTAAAAATGTGTTCGGTTTCGTAATGATCGAAAAGTATATTTTCAAATTATTATTGAGGGTGTAAAATATTAAGTTTAAATACGGTTAACAAAATGTAAGGGTGAGCTTTACTTTCATATTATACCATCGTTGCATAACAACCACGACTAATTTCCGTTAATTGGTGGTCAATTTTGAAAATCATCACCAACTCAGATATTATCATACAAAGTTTACAATCAACATCCAACATTTATTGTAAAACGACCTAATGCATAGCATGTTTCTACAGATTCCAAGGAATCGAAAGAGCATAGTTGTTTTCACCAAGTGATAGTGGATTTGCGAACCAGGTAGATCTACCCTCTAACTTTCATTGACGGATTGCCTAACTGGGGGTAGATCCACCCCCCTGTTTAAGAATGTTTAAAATACTTCTATTAATGTTTACTATGTATGGCTTAAAAAAACATAAAAGAATTACATAAAAGTAAAGCAATATAAAAATCTGTCATTTGAGAGGAAAAATGGGTTTTAAAATTCTATAATGACGGTATTAATGATACCGTATCCTCAATTCTGTACTACCACGTGTTTTATACTGAAAAACAAAACGATCACCCAGCTACAAACTACAATCCGTATGATCGTGGTCCTACCGCGCTTTAAAAGGGTTCCAACCAAGAACTCTTGCCCTATCACCATTCAATATCTCCTCCTTCGTCCCTCGATTTCGCACTTAGCCATTCCGGTAAGTCTCGATTGAGACGTCGCACGAATCGACCGATAGGGGGGAGAGAGAGTTTACGATCGAAGTACATAGCGAGGCATTTAACTGAATCAGACCATGGTGTTTAACATTCGAGAAAGAGGGTCGGGAAAGAGCGTGGGGGAGGGAGAGAGAAGGAGAGCGTAGGGACACGCATTGTCGGAGGGGTGGGGGTATGTATCGATGGGGGTTAAAGCTAAGGTACGATATGCACGAGGCACGGCGCGCCGCGCAGTCTCGACGCCGATTGGCCGACGAGAAATCCGCGCGAACCACCGGAGACCAGTTGAGCGCGAGACTCCGAGCCGAACGGTTCTACGCACGGACGCACCGCACCGCACGCTGCTGCTATCATTTCGAATCGCTTATTTCCCTTAGTCGGATCGTTGCCTCGAGTTTCTCGAACCCCCGGCACGCTCGTTCGATCGAGCAAAAGTTTTTCTTTCCCGAGCCCGAACCCTCGTGTCAGAAGTGACGTGGAACAAGGTGGTGATCATAGACGTGACTTTGTGGATTTCCTTCGTTTGACGTTCACCACGAGGAAGTTCCGCAGTGACAGACAGCAGAGCGTCGCCGAACGGTGAGTCGATGCTTCGCTTTTTATTACAGCCGTGAACACGACGAACAAGGCCTTTCTTGAGTTTCAGTCGCTTCGGAACGGTGGATATCACGTGTGCTAGGAGTTTAACGCATTGTCAGTCGCAGTGTCAGTTTGAGTGAGGGATGTTTCAGAGCTGGATGCGATTCGGATGATATCGTTTTCGGGGTGCTGTGCATCATATCGTGGTTTGGAGATTTTATGTCAGTTTGAGGGAAGATGTATGTAGACGGGGATCGTAACATCGTATGTTCGGTACAAGGACTGAAAATTTTGATGGTGTCGAGCACATGAGCCGAAGAAATTTGTCAAGCATACGTATGTGTCCACAGATCATGCTAATGTTTTCTAGCAAATATACAAACGGAGTTCGTTGGTACAGTGACTCGCACAATTTCTAATGTATTATGAAAATTCAAATACAATTAAAGTTTCATATTTGACCAAATTGGAGTGTTCTCTTTTTATATTCCCTTGAGTGAAACGAGCATGTTCCTCAAATATTCCATGCACAATGAAACAGATTTCGTAAAGAATCGTCTGATGAAACATTGGAACGATCGAGCTCGAAGAATTTCATTTCGAACCTTCAATTATCGACCAACATATTACAGAAGTTCCTAGAGTTTAAGTTAAAACGACCAGTTAGTCGAGTGTGAACCGTGCGGTTGGCAATGTGCGGAGTCGGTGAAAGAGTGAACAGTGACGTGTTGTTGACCGCAGGGGTGTCTCGTGACACATCGACACAGGGTTGTTGTATCTGTTCTAATACTTTGCGGGTTTCGCGAGCCGGAAACAACGCGAAGACCTTTAACAGCTCCGGCAGCTGTCCACGAAGGAAAAAAGGCTGTTCTGGCACGTGACTTTCGATCGAAATTTCGCGGTGAGCTCACTTTGTAAACCGAAAACGAAATTGCCGGCGGTTTCAAGTGCACCGTCTGACGTTTCGAGCTTTATCGATAGGAATTTGACGGCCGCTCGAAAGCGTCTGGCGATTTGAAGCGGCGTGAAAGAGAGAAGGCTAGCGTCTGGAACGTTTCTTGCTTCAAAGCAGAGCAGACTTTCGATAAATCGAGTGTTCGTGAAGGTTCCGATACATCCGTCTGCGATCGTTCGCATTAAAAGGTTTCACGAGGATCGCGTCGGGGCAACGTCTCATCCACGAGTCGCCTGTTACACGCTGTAAAGCAACGCGCGCGTGGAAACGTGTGCAATTATGCCGCGAGTCGGACAATTTCTTAAGAGCGAGATGATCGTCGACGTTTAATTTCGCCGGTGTAGCAACATCGTTACGGCGCGTTAACTTTCTAGCGTGAAGGTGAAGACCAATCAATAACCGCTAACCACGGTTTCTCTTTCTCCTTTTTCCCGTTGTCGGTCGCGAATCGGAAATCCAGCTTGTTGTCTGAAAATCACAGTGATCGCCAACCCCGTAATTTCGATTCGCTTGAAAAAAAAAGAAAAAAGTCGGGGTGCCCGGTTTTTGTAATTCAATTTATCCTCGAGCATGTTTCACGAGCGGAAAATCGTAGTAATAATTACGAATGTGCGGGACGCGTTGCTCGCGGACGCATTACGAGTACAAACATTTGCGTAACATACGGTTCACGTGTGTCGTTGCTTCGACGGAATTAGCATATTTATACGATATTTAACGCAGCCTACATATTTCATGGGGAAAACTTGGCGCAGGAAAGTTTGCGCAACAATAACTCTCCGCGCTCGCTGTACGATTAAAAGCTTCCGCTGTCGCTTTTCGAAAGTTCCGGGAAAATCCGGCCAGTTTCTGATATTGAAAACGGGAGCGTCGCCTGAAAGCGCTGCGTCGCGTGTGCATCGCACGGAAAACCCTTTCGTTCCGCGAAAACAAGGACTCCGACCATCAGAGGAAGAGGGAGGAAGCGAGACGGAGGGACTCGTAAACCCGTGGCAGAGAGAAAAGTTTGGAAAATCCTGGAAAGTAGGCCTCCGCGAAACAGCGGGTCCCAAGGCGAAGACACTGACGAGAGATCGATCCACTTTGTCACGGTGAAAGAGAAGAGAAGGGAGGAAGAACTCGAGACACGCCGAGGAGGGTTCCTCGAGACCCTTTTTAAAAAGGAGCAAAGGGACGCCCTTTTCGACCGGCTAAAAATCTCTCTGCTCGTTTCTATAGATTCCTCGCTACTTCTGTCGGATGTTTACTTTCGATCGTGGCGAAGAGCTTTCTTCGCGGCTTCTGAAAGAATGCTCGCGAGGGCGTGGCGATTTTTCGCTCGTTCCTCCTGGAAGCTTTCGATCGGCGCCGAGATCATCGAAGGGCTTGCATCGGTGCTCGCGTTTTTACCTTTAAGGAGCCTTTCACTTTTGGACGATCGAAAAATAGCCGTTTTCTGAGAATTTATTGCAAGAAAATTATTGGAGCTGTTGAAATGAAACTTGAAACGTTTATTGTTCGTACTTTGGCTTGTGTGTACAATTTTTGTTGCGATGACGTGTATGTCAAGTGTATCGCGTGCAGCCCTTCGAGTTTCGAAAAATCTTTCTAGGAGTATATTTCCAAGAGTTCCAGGTGTTCGAAAATGTGATAAACCAAATATGGCCGAATTCATCATTCTGTTGGCCGAAAGGCCCCTTGAGCCGCTTACTTATCTGCCTTATCGAACCCTATTAGGGCTAACAGGAGTTTCCGTTCACCGATAACGAAAACGCTTCGTTTATCGGCGAAGGTAAACTGCACGAATTCCGATCTACACTGACAGATAAGCCGCGAATGTCCATCAACGCCCGCGGAAATTCTTTCAGCTTTTTCCTCTGGCCTGTTAAATGCCTCTACTGTCTTCATACATCAACAGTAGATTCCAGGAATAATTTTACATGCAAAGTGTTGTATCAATTTAGTTTTGAATCTCAATGGTTATGAGTATATGAACTGCTTTGGCTTCAGAAATAGTAATCAACAGATTTCATATAATCGTGAGGAGAAAAAAATGGGGTGGACTAAATCGAGTTTCGAATTCGGATCCTTTTGCTTTTCGGGCGGGTGCGTTTTTTTGGAGTTTCTCAGTACAAAAATACATTTTAGCACATACATATGTGCAATAAAACAACACAATGCATTAACATTTGGCTCCTTAAATTAATCACCTATCGAGAGGCTTCTCAAAGTCATACGAAATTAATTTGACAATGTTTTACATAATATTTTAATTCTCAGGAACAAATACAATTGACACTGTCAGGCTGAAATGTTTAGCTACTCCATAGGAAGACAGACACACACTCGAGATTTATAATGCTGATATACTGGAAAAGTCCTGTAGTTACAAAAAAATGTATAGATATTATTTCGATATCATCAGTATGACAGTTTACACGAAAAATTAACCCTAGAAGCTACTGCTAATTTATATTTCCTCCCGACACAGCCCGTGGGAGTCTAGAAAGGCCACAAATTTTTTTCACCAGCTCCAACGACGATTAATTCTAACGGTGTGACATCACACCAAGGATACAGCTAATTGTTCTCATCCGCCCGATGTTCATTTCGCTTATCTCGAGTCTCAGGTGTTTGAGTTGGTATCTCGCGCACGCGGTGCATCGTGCTTCAATTCAGTACCGACTGTCCACCGTTGACATATTTTGGTTTTCTTCGTTGAACGCAATGACTCACGACGTCGTCGGTGTGCGGCTCGTCATAATTTCCTCGAGTGCTCCGAGATTACGTCGTTCGATAAACACAGAAGAATTCATTAGACGTTCGTCGTAGTTTGTCAGCGATTAGTCCTCCTTGCTTTCGAGTTAATGGATCCCGCTTCCGGTGGAAGGTAAAATCGAATCGTTTAATTGATTTCGACGGAACCTTGGTCTTAATCTTGTTCCGAGTTTCTTGAAACACGAATGAAAGGCGGGTTTTCGTGAACGGACGGAGCACAACGGCCGTCTCAATTCCGGCTAATCCGGCAGAAGGAGGAAAGTTTTGTTCGACCGTGGAAAGTATGCAACGATACCTCTATGTGTGCCGATTGTGTCGCGAGAGGGTGGGCCGTTTCGTTGGAACGGAACGAAATCCATTTGTTTCGCATCGGTCGGCCAGCAGCTTAAAAGGCCTTTCCATCTCGTCTATTTAGCGTCTCGGCCCGGACGAAAATGACTCGTAACAAGATTTATTTCATTTAAATGAGGATGTGCGCTAGGCGCCCGGCTAGAGACGCTCCATCTCGCTCTATCCTCGTTTTTTTTTTCGGTGGTGCATGAGCCGTTCAAATGACGGCCGACGAGGCTGTGAAACGAATCGTCCTCCGCCGTGCTCTCGCCGGCTATTAGGGAGACAGCCCGACGATCGATCGATCGCTTCTGTTACTCGTTTTTTCCGTCGATCGGAATATGCCTGTCGATACCAGGCAAACGTCGCCGGGGACAAGCATCTTTCTGTGAGATATCCGAATTTGCTTCGATGCATTTTCAAGATATCTTGCAGTTATTACGGCGAGATAAGAATTTATAGAACTTGGCTATCACAAGGGTTCTTGTGGAAGCCGGATCCTGCCTCGAGGATTTTCAATCCTGCTACTCTTTTATCGGATTCTGGTGATTTGTATACTTCGACTTTTCTGGTATTCAAATGTTTTATTCTTGCGAACTTCCTTAAAATATTTTTGATACATTGTTGTGTTTCTGTTATTACTGTAGACAATTCTGTTTCTATTTGGTCTATGCATAAATTAGCAGGACCTAAGATATAATTTAGGTATAATTTGGTATACAAGCAGGAGTAAGACACAGTGTAAAATACAGTGTCTAATACAGCACATTACAATACTTCTTTTTTCTATACAAATGATACATTTACAGTTTTATATTTTTACCGTAATACAAAACTTTCTTTACATTATTTAATCACACTCAGTTTGTTGTGTCAGCTAACTTTGACCCTTGTAGCAGTCTATCTAATAATAAGCTTGATTGCGAAGGACAGATTTTACAACAAACGTCCATCCAAAGTCGTATAATAAGCTTTCAAGATACGTGTAAAGGTATCAGTTCTAATCAGCACGCATATGTACATTATATATCTCAACGATTTCCAATTTTTTCCAATTTCTTGTCGTTCCTTAACCCCTTGCCTTACAGTAACGAGTCACACTCGTAAGACATACGACTTATACGTTACAAGTACAAGTCTCGCTTGCCTACCAAGTCTTTAAAACTTCGCGGTATAGCATCCTTAACTTCCAGAGGGTTGTTAAAGACGAATTACAGCGCTCGAGGGTTGACATAGTAAACTCCATCGCACGAAATCGTTAAAGAAATCGTAAGACAAGGGTTTAAAAACCTTGACATCGTACTGAATAAATGGAATTGTTCTTCGACTGTACCCATCACCTCCCTGCAAAGACGAACCGTCGTATGCATGAATCAATTCATACTAACGTCACTATAAAAAAAAAAATCGTCCACATTCCACCAGTCACCTGGTCGACATATTATCGCAAAAATATGTCTTCTAACCACGGGGCTTCTCTGTCATATATTCAATTTATCGTGATGCGATTCGGTGGCAGGTCGCCGCGACGCGGTAGCAAACGATCTCGTCCGCGATGGCGACGATCGAGGACGTGTTCGAGCGGTCTCACCGCGAGACGGACTTGTTTTTAAGCGAATAACCGTAAATCCGGGCCGAAGGTGCTAGCAGCTCGTCGTAAAAGAATATCTACGAGTTCGCCGGGCGTCCTGGCGAACGCGAAAGAGAAAAACAGAGAGAGAGGGAGACGGCGACGCATTTTCGTCTTTGGCCGTTCCGCGGCGCGAAACTTCGACCGTATAAGTCAGGGCGATCATATAAAACTATGGCCTCGGATGTTACGACTATCCTTAGGAATCGGTGCTGAATATTTCATGGCCCCGAGGCGTGTTCTCTGTCGGAGTGGCAATTTGTGCGTTGCCACGAATTCGCGGCTGCCGGATCGCCGTCCGTAATCTGCATAAATTGGGTTGTTACTTTCGCGGGGAGCCGGACTTAAAAAGTAACTTCCACCGCCGTTGCCGGCCGTGAGAAACTCCGAACTTCTGATTTATAAGCCTCCCGGCCAGATCGAACTTTTTCCTAGCCCCCGAACCATTATATCAGACCGTATTCGAATTACCGATCTTTCGAAAGAATATTGGCCCGGACGCTTATGCGCTTCCTTTCCACTTGTCCGTCGTTTCTTCAATCGTTTCGATTCCTCTTTTTTAATACTTTGACTGGCAGGATGAAAGATTATGCACGTGGCAGGTTATAGTGTAGTTTTTTAAGCAAGTCGTAAAAGATGTAAAATATATTAGGTTTTGATGATACCGTTATGTAGTTGTATTTCTACTGTGATATTCAAGGTACACGAGATTTTGTTACTCCTTTCAGTAGTATAGCAATACATGCGAGGTCACATTTATATAGTTTTGAAAATACTTACCCAAAGTACTTGGTGAAAAGTGGATGAATATTTACATGATTAATTGGTTTATATTGGACTGTGGAATGAGATGTCTGTAGTGGTATAATAGTAATTTAAAAAAGAATGTATAAACGACTGTCATATTCTAGTTGTTTCATGTTTTCAACCATTTTAATGGAGGTTTCATTCGAACTTAAGTTTTGTATGGTTATTCTCCTTCGAAACGTTCTTAAGAAATTAAAAATTTGTATATCTCTGTTCGTACGTGGTTCGGTGTTTAATGTAATTAACTACTATAAAATTAATGTGCAAACTGTTCAAAACTGTTAAAACTTAATTATTTTACTTTGAATATAACGTCCACGCAATAAATCTATTAAAGCTTCCTCATGGTTGTGAACCTGTTAAATACTTTTCAGTGTACACGTTAATTCTAAGAAACTTTTCATTAGTGTCATTCAATCTTCAAGTTGCGCCGCTTTTCTGCAATTTTAATTTACCATTTAACCACTAATAAATAACCACTTGCCCATCTTTTTCCAGGTTATTTCAATCCAGTTTGACATTTTGTTGGGTATCAAATTAGTTCCATATAAATTTATTAACTCTGATTGGTCGGCAAGTTGTCAATTTTACGTGTAATTTTTATTTATTATTTAATTGTCGATGTCAGAATCGCCGTCAGAGAGTTTCAGTTAAATATCACTCCCGTGAAACTGTCAGATTCTTATTAAATAATTAAATAGAACTGATACAATAGCGAATCATGGAATTATTTCAGACTGGCGAACCGTAACGGAAAATCTGCCACTTTAACGTGCTAATTAATTTATCGAAGTGCGGAAATACGGAACTGAAATATCCATCGAATCGAGTGACCAGATCGCGAGAAGCAAATTTTTTCTCGAAATTAATTATATCGGATACGAAACGATTCTTCTAATTCTCAATAATTATAATTTGCGATGGCTATACTGTTCGCGCAAACATCCAATCACAATCATTAAAATTTTTACATTGTAATACAGACATATAGCGAACTTTCATGCCACCAAAAATTTAAGAAACATTTTATTTTTCTTATTTTATATAACGTATAAGTTGCACACACATGATCACGTTAAATTGCATGAAAATCCTTGGCTTATCGATGATCTCGGAACGATTCATTCCAAAGGTTGCAAATCGCAAAGATTTGCGTTCTTATCTGTGGAAAAGCGATCGAAACCCAAAGGGCGTCGGATCTTTTCGAATTCCCAGGCATTGTTCGCCGGCGATGTAAATGTGGCTCACGTTTCTTCGTGAATCTCCGCAGCCTTATACCGGCCATCTTGGAGCAACGATGATCCCTTCCTGCCGTTGGAAAAACGTTTCCTTCCGGCGGCGTTCTCTCGATATCGTCACGACCTCCCGCCTGCATTTTAGATGTGATAAAAGGGACCGGTGACGTAAATTCGGCGGTTCGAACGTAGGTTCGTACCTTCGAATCAGCTCGCCCGGATCTGGCCGGCGCGAAATTTCGTAGCGTTCCGCTGACGTCGATTGTCAGCAGGGTTGTCAGCCGGTGCTTACGGGGAAGAAAACAGAATCTTGTTTTTGTCGTCCTTCCTTTTTTCGCGTGTGAGACACACGCCCGGTCGACATCTGCCGCGTGTCATCGGGAAGGACACGTGTCAGCTTCTGGTAAATGCGTGTCAACCGAACTTGATCTCTCGTCGTCTCTTTTTTTCGAGTGCTCCCTGCACGGTAACCATGCCAGGCAACGTGTTTAGAAACTGTGTTTGAATAAACAGCCGGCATGGACATCCGATTCCGGAGATCGGAATGGAAATTATTCTGATTTTATTTATGGTTCGTGTGACTGTCTCCTGTCTTCTTTATTTGCTGCGCGAGAGCACAGTCTGTGTGTTACATATGGCTAGAGACTTGTTTATTTACGAAATAGTATTGACATTTTCATTACGGCAGCGTCTGGTCAAAAATCGAGATTACCGTACGGATCGTATATTTTTCCAATATAAAGAATGAAATAAAATTAAATAACCAGTTTAATTTAATAACTGATAATTTTTAACAAACAATTAGCTGATTAAATATTTTTTTCTCTGAACAGAGATCAAGAGAATAGGTCGTTTAAGTTACGTAATAAATTAATAAAGTCAACCTGCAAAATCACCTCTAACTTTTAACATGATTGTTACTTTCGCTTCTGATTATTATTAATTTGTTCCTACAAGTTGATTTTAAAACACGTTAAATGAATTATGGAGAATCTTTTCAAAACACCCCCTGTATAAGAATTCTATAGTCCTCAAAGCAGTCGCTGAAGTGCGATCTTAATGATATTGAAATCAAATGGTGCTTCCAAGTAATGAAAAAATTCCCGTCCTTTCTCATTCGAAAAATCTTCGGAACAGCGACCGCCCTTTTTTACGATCGTTTTCGTCCATGTCGAGCTCGGCACGGCGGTAATTAATTACATGAACTTTATATACGTCGCGTTGGCACGTTCTCCCGTACGTGTGTATGTGTCTGTGTGTGCGTGTGTTCTGCAATTAATTAGGTTTCGAGCGTACACGCGTGAGACGGCATCTTAATTAACGGACGCCGAGCGGCACTTTTTATTTGCTTACATAAGCAGATGAGCGCGGGGGTGACTTTTATTTAGCGGTCGCGGAAAAGTTCCGTATAACGCGACTCCTTTGGAGGTTAAACAGCTCGGAAGAGCCGTAAAGAGCCGTAAGAAACTCGGAATGAACCGGCGTCGCGAATGCGATTCGCTAAACTGTGGTGCAACCAGCCGCTATCGAGAGCGTGTCACTTGTGGTCACAGAAAATTAGCGCGACTCGCGGTTGCCAGGTACATTTCAGACTGATCCTCAACCAGTCTCCGTTTTTCACCTTGGTTCTTTAACCTCCCAGAGGATTCGTTTCGAAAACGTACAGTATTACCATTAGACAGATGTTTGGACAAATATTCAGGATGTGTCGGGACAAGTGGTACAACCGAATAGAAGATAATTTTATGGTGGTTCGAAACCTACTCGAAACTGTACTTACGCCGGCTAAATGATCGTAGCAGTCGATAATGAGTTACGTACGAAGAAGAAGAAGAAGAAGATGATTCTATCAGGTCATTCCATAAGCAATGCCATTTTTAAATATAGTTTCATCAAACATGAACGAATTGACAACTGCAGTTATGTTTAATTATCAAGAAACTGAATAGTAATTTTTGTGTCCTTGTTTAAGTACTTCAACAGTTCTTTGATTCCATCTTCAATAAATTTCTGTTGTTTTAAGATGACACATTTCAGGTTGATTTCGACCAATTAGTCTCACTGTAATACACACTTACGTAATACAGAATTTCATAAATAAATAGCTTCTCATAATGTATGGTGTTCCATATAAATTATTGTACAGATGTCCAGGTGAGGTTGTGCAAGATCATGTCTGAAAAACGTACGAATTAATCTTCGGTTAAATAATTCGAAATTGCCCAAATCTGACTTATCTGATTACGTCAAGCGCTATTATACTACATAATAACATAGAAAATAATCATAATACTTGCATATAGAATCTTACCAGATATTCTTGCAAAAATGTAAAACTAAATCGAACAGACAACCCGGGGTTGAGATTAAAACTGTTCGGAAGAAATAGAAAATAGATGTTGGGACCGATATAGAAGACGAAGGTTCCTAAATGAAAAGCGACAGACTGCAGGGACACGAACATCGTTTCGCATAAATCTTTTTCATGCAAGTTACAGCCGTAAACTTCTATCGAAGAATTTGTTGTCGAACGTGTTCGACGACCAGGAGAAATATCGTCCGACTTCAAACGTTTCTCGCATTACTCGCGCCATAAAGTGTCGAAAGAGGAACGGGGGTCACGCGTTCTACCCTCCGTCATTTGCATTTTAAATCTTCCGCCCGGTTTTTCGTGCTTCGCTAATTTCCGTCGAACCCTCCTCAAAAAAGGCCGCGCTTTTTTCACCCAATTTTCCCCGCGAGCGTCGAATTTCAAATGCAACTGCAAACCCTCTGCGGCGACTAAAAAGGAAAAAAAGACGGAAAAAAGAATTTGCATTCTCGTCGATAATTTAAGTTCGCCGAAGCACGTGTTCTCCGCGTCCCCCGATAAACCAGCCGTCGTAAAAGCAAACGTTCCAGAAAATCATCGGGACCCGGTAACGCGGAGACGTACAAAAGGAGCCCGCTGTAAAACGATCGTAAAAAATTCGAGCGCGTAAAAATAAAAAAATACGCCCGCTCGTTAATCGTGATTGACAAGGACGTTTAGCGGGTTGCGCGAACGTTTAATTGCTGAAAATGACGTACGGGGGAACAATGCGAGTTACGCTGTCGGATTGCGTTCATAAAGCATGATCCCCCGCACAATAGCCGTGACATCGTTGTTTTCGAATACTTTTTGCCGAAGCTCGGATCGGTGCCGCGCGTTCATTTAGCCCGTGTGTTAAACGACTCGCGTTCCGAGGGCCCCTGAACCGAGATTGCTCGTCCAACGAAATTCAACTCTGTAATCCCTTTTTGGCCCTTCAAAATGACACAGAGCGGTGACGAACCGCAGCTGCAAATTTTGCTGTATTACTGGAACTCGTTGGACGAAAATAGTCTTACATATTGCACACGATTTTTACCGTTCGCTCCGTCAGGATCCAGCATTTGGATACCACATTATTTGACGGACACTCAATGATACATTTTCTATAAAAAACTGCTAGATTTAGATACCTGTACAACGATAGTAAACATGTTTATTTACATTCTCGAATTGACTTCTAGAGTCGTTGAAACCTGGGATCTCGATGAAAGAAACTTTCACATTTGATTTAAAATTTTGGAGCACAAGGTTATTTTAACGTCATATTATTATTCATGTCAGCTACAACATACAGTACAAAAATACATATACATTCATATAAAAGAACATGTAGAATCTTAAGGAAAAAAGAAAGAAAAAGTGGTATTTATAGGAAAACTTTTCTTTTATCTTATTCACCCTCTGAAGAGTTTCTCGTACCGTCATGATTAGAGAAGATAATTATTAAGGATATTCATTAACAATATGTAGGGCTTTTGATTGAATCCATAATTCAGTAACACCTTGTATATCCGCTGTGTTCTGTTTTGGAGCGTGTAACTTGGAGGAATCTTGAGATTCAAGCCGCCTGGACCTGAGATAACGGTTCACGTATCAGATTAAATTAAAGAAGAGTTACACGGCCATCGGGACCTCGAATTCTTTGACCAGCTCCTTCCTTTATCTGAATTATTACGGAGCTACGAAACGTTACGAATGATCACGATTATCCAAAGGGTGACCGCGTGGAAACGGAAACGAATTTCTCCGCTCGTAAATTTCCTTCGAAGTTCTCTTTCCACTTCCATGGTGCGAAGCTCCTTTGAAGTTTCGCGAGAGAAATATTCGCGCGACGAGAGATATCAGGAAACGCAGTCGACACGGAATGACCTGTCTGGTATTCGAAACTATGAGAAAGGAAGTTCCTTCGCAGGAGATCTTCCGATCTCGTCGTTTTCCCTGCGAAGCACGCTGAAAAGGGGTACGTCTTCTTTCGCACGACTTTCTCGCGTTTTCAACGATAAAGGAGCAACGGGAGAATTCATCGACTTCCCTCGGATCCTTTACCGCCCTCCCCCACGAGCTTATTTCACGAAAGCTTCGTCTCCGTTTCTTCCGCCGCGTTCACGAAACCGCGAGAAGAAAGGCTAAACGACGATCACCGGTTTCTGAAACGTTCTTATTTTTTTATGGGCTCGTGTATTCTATTTTATATTGACTTTCTTTAATAGTCTTGATATTTTTTATGATGTACGCAGGTATTGTACACTTACTGTGGTAGAATACGTGCTATACTGATTACTTTATTATTATAATCAGAGCTAAGCATTTTTTATGTCGTTTAAAATATATTATTTCAAACATGTTACTTTATGATTAGGCTTGAATATCTTCTTAATAATGAAATAGTTATATTTAAAGTACTGTTTCATCCACGATTATTTAAATTACAATTTTGTTATTTAATTCGAAGAAATAGTTCCAAAAATATTCGTTATATTATAGTCCCGGGTAACAATTTGTTATTGATCCGGATTGGAATATTTTCTAATGAGATATTGAAAATTTTTTAGCATACGAACTTGAAAGGGAATGTAAACAGGCTGCTTCAATTTTATAAACGAAAAATTATTGTACATCGTACTGTAATATACCACATTTGAAGTTCTATCACATTTGTAGGTGTATTCTACAGGAAGAATATCTGTGGACGCGTACAATACTCTTTACATACTTCTCTAAAAGTCAAGGGTGCTGCTACACACAATTTTTAATAATTTATATTCAAACGAAACTCTTATTTACAACCTACATAAACCACGATCAGCAATCCGAGTGTAACTCGTCATTACAATGGAAGGGGTTAAAATAAAATTCTCCCGGAAAGTTTGGTGATTTAGCCGTTGAAGAAATTAACCTTTCATAGTTGCATACATCCGTTGCAACTTTTAATACCAATTTACAGGGCGTTGTATAAATCCCGGTCGGGATCCGGTGCGATATTTTTCCAGGCAACGAAGCAGCGGGCATGATTCATGAATTCGATCCGATCATAAAGCGCGAGGCAACGGCGAACGGTGGATATAAGATAATAAACGATCTTCTGTCTCGGGGCGAGTTTCCTCGAAGATGTTCCCGCGGGTTGATCTATTCGCGCGCGTACGTAAAGTTAAATTGGAATCGGGACGACAAAAGCGCATCGCGAAACAGGAATATCATTAAGGGACTTTGTCGTGCTCTCGAACCTTCCGATTACATTTTCATTTTAATACGTTCGACGGGAATCGTCCGATGGAAATATGGAAATTCAGAAGTTGCTTTTGAATCTCGTCGCAAGCCGTCCCTTCGACGAGCCATTACCGGAATATAAATTCAGGCAGTCGGTTGTTTTGCACCGCCGGGTCCTCCGGCGGAAGAAAAATTTGCGAGAGACATGTATATGCCGGCGGAACCTTTATATTTTATACGCATTCCGGCTTCCCATTTGTCCGACTTCGGTCATGCGACCCGTCTCCTCTTTTTTACCCACCTCTCCCGCTTTTTTCCGTTCCTATCATTTTTTTTCCACGCTCTGATTCGCACCTCTCCGCGCGCCGACTCCCCATTTAAATTCATTACTCCATTCACGGGTCCTTCTTTGTTCTTATTTCACGGTCCTTCTCACCTATTGGACGCGCACCGGTGTACTCTTTCTCCCGACCTCGTGTTCCCGCATGCTTCGACGCTACTCAAAAATTCTCTTCCCTCTGATTAATCCTTAGTGGACGACCGGGTCCGTGGTAACTGCTGCCTGCGGTGCATTCTCAGCCGTTGATGTTAAGAAAGAATATTTAACCCTCTCGCTATTGGCACAGTCATGATCAGGCACGTCCGTGCTGAATTCGGAAAATTTCGATTTTCCAATGAAACATTGAGCGGAGGTATTTTATAAAAAAACGTCGAGGTCAATTCAATTTTAAATTTACACGTATTAATAGAGAGGGAATAAGCAGAAACCAGAAACATATTTATGGCTCATGCGATTCTTAGCATAGGCGGCATGGCTCGGCGAAGCCAGTGTACCCAGAAAGGGTTAAAACTGTTATGGTATGTTTGTAGTTTGGAGGAGTCTATAATCTTTGTATAATTCATATTTCTCGAAAACTCGGGAGAGAATTTTAATTGATAAAAAAATTAATTAGATGACACAAATTCTCTAGTATAGTATCTCCATCCTCATTCTAGAGCCAAGTCTTGCTGTTCTTTATGAACTCAGGGTTGACGTTGATATTAAATTTGCCCCGACATCAACAAGCCGCAAGTTATATACATAAAATTTCAGGGGGTCGAGTAAGAGATTTCTCGGAGTACCATAAATTTGGAATATTCCGAGTTGATTTCGACCGGACCAGAGATTCGAAATGGAAGGGTCCACGTAAATTTAGTCGTAACCTGGAAACTCGTATAAATAGCAGAAACATTAATAACCGCGCGCGACGACGGGAAATCATCGACGGGAGACGGCTGGCCGATTATATCGTGGCGGTGGCTTAATTTCCAGAGAAAAAGACGAGAAAGCACGGGGAGAAAGAAACACGAGGGCCGGGTCCACCGTGGGAGCTGAATTATTCATGGTTCTGCCATTGAACCGATGATAAGGAGGGCTGAATAGGGAGCCGCGGACGATCGTAAATTTCAATTTACAAAACTGTTAACCGTCCGGCCGTTCGGTTTTACCTGACTGTACCTACTTTTCGGCCATCTCGATGCCCGTCTATACAGGGTGTGGCGAAAGCTGCACGATTCTCGCCTGACAGACGACAATGCCCGAAACCGAGGAGCGAAGTTTGTTACGAGAAAAACTGTTATGCAAATACGGGTTAGAGACCAAGACTTTAAAGAACCTTGTTATTTCCATGGACGATGAAACATAACTTATCCTTCTATATTTTTATTTCGCTCATATTTTGTCGCCGTAAAAGTGGAGACAGATAAAACCGCAGGGAGATTCTCGCTCGTACGTTTTCAAGAACGACTGCTATAGAAGTCGAGCGTTTTTACATATTTTGATTAAAAATATTGTAATCAGGTCAGCCAGCGATACGATGATAATACGCACTTCGAATTGTGTTTAATTAAATAACTAGAGTTTTTATCCAGTATTCATAATGCAATAGTAATGTTACGCGGTACATACATCCAACCGAAAGAAAAAGTTATACCATATTTACAAACGGAATACGAACAATTTTTGATAATAATTTATTCTCGTGTAACGTTAACTTCGACTCTCGACAACTCGCTTCTCGATCTTGCTCGATTTTTCGGGAGCTTGCTCCAACCCCAGGAACAAAATAAACTATATTTCATATTCCTGAATAATATTTAAAACAGGATGTTTAGATACAGCAGCTTTCACTGTGTTATTCAGCACGTCAAAAAGATAAAAGAGGTGAGATGCAACAGTGAGCTGTTATACAGGGTGTCCCAGTCGTAGTACAACCGAACAGATGGCGACTCCTCACGGAAAAAAATAAATCGAAAATATAAAATAGAATTTGTTCATATGAGACTTTATTTTTAGAAAATCATGTTATAATATTCTTCAGGTACGACTGCACTTGATTACAAGCAAAATGTTGTTCGTGTGCGATGGCCCACTACAATTAAAAACAATATATCAAATTATTGAACGTGTCGATCTCGTCGTGGACAAATATTTACTTAACGAAACAAAGAAGGGTAAACAAATAATAAAATGTTCCCAACTTCATCTTCCGTCCGTATACATCGTCAAACATAATGCAAATCATTTCTATTAAAGTGTGAATATCACACACGGACTAAATATAAAAAATCAACTTGCAGTTAATTAATTATGCGCTTACTCGACAATTTTCAAAGTCGATTTTCTCAAAAAAAGCATCGTATCCAAAGACTATGTTCTGTAATGTCGATTTATTTTCGTGCGAGGAATCACCTTCTCGATTGTACCACGATCACTGGGACACCCCGTATACCTAAAATTCCCCATCGAGTTTCGAAGGGATATTTCACGAAGCCGTTGAAGAGGGGGAGGGACTTATTTTGCAATTTCGAGTAATTTTTTGAAGAACTCTCTGGCCCAGCAACCGGTTGCAGCAGGATTTTAGCGCGGACTCGTATATCCGCACGCTTTTACCGTGGAACATCGATCTCCCTCGCTCTTTCATGGCTGTCACCGTGCACCGTATACGTGCACGTTCCGTTCCACCTGTCTGTTTTACCGCGTTTCCGTCGTGTTGTACCCATAAAACGAACCCTAGCTCGCTCCCATGGGGTCGTGCTAATGCCCGCCGAGAGGATGAGGAATTCCTACGCGTGTACGTGAGCCGAAACACACTCCCAACCTGCGTGTACGTGTGCACTCTATAGGGGGTAGTTCGCATACCTCAAGCGGTGGCTTTCCTTCCCACGTTTTGAGGGGTGAAAATGTGCCCCCGGCGTGCAGGAAGGGTAGGTAATTGTTTTGCTCTAGCTATTCCCGTCCTCGTTCCTCATTCCAGCGTGCTCCTCTTTATATCTGACCCTCTGTCTATCTCCCTCTCGGCCACCACCCTTTCAGATAGCGAAAAAAGGTGCTGGCATTAAGTCGTTTCCTGCTACGGCTATTTTTTTCCCTTCGATTCAACTCGAGGAATTTTTTTTGTCTCGAAAGTGATATTCCGCGAATGGAATCGCCTGCAACTTCATCCCCCTCGGTTATATACGTATTTTGAACGACACGGCGTGCCGAGGACCCTCTTTGCTGCTGTTAGATAGGTTATGTTTTCTAAGTAGGAGGGTGAGTCAATAATTCACACTCCGTTTCTATGATTTATGAGAACAGTAGAGAATGTACGAGATGGTGTCCTTGTCGTCGTTTTATCGAATCTTTGACCTTCATCACCCGCAAGTCAGTCTGCTGCTGTTGCACGGTACACGTGGCCGCGACAGTCTCCATTTACATCAAAGAAGAAGAGCGTGCAGTGATCCGCTTTTTTGTGGTCTCAAGGTGTACCAGGGGCCGAAATTCATCGGAGGCTTTCAGCAGAATATGAGAACAGTCTTTTGCCACGACGGAGCGTGTACGAATGGATTGAGAAGTTGAGAAACGGTTGCACAAGCGTTAAGCACGAAGAAGAAGAAGCAAGAAGCGGTGCATACATGGCTGAGGGAGAAACCAAAAACATTTTGCTTCTAGACTGTATGCAAACTTGTGAAACACTCGAACAAGTGCGCAGAAACACAGGGGGACTGCGTTGAAAAATGATGTAATTACACGTTCTCTGTTGTTGTTCTAATAAATTACAGAAATAGACTGTGAGTAACTATTGACTTACCCTCGTACCTGGCTATACTGAATATCCATTGTGTATAGCATATGAAGATTGCAAAGTGTTTCATATGAAATTGAACAGTATACGCATCACGTAACTGTGTGATTTAATCATATTAACCACTGAATCTTCGGTTCTTTAACCAGTTGTAAAAAAAACGAATCTCATTTCATATTCGTATTAAGCTCCCCCTCGTTAGAAGATCGGGTCACCGGTACCAATGTTTTAGCGAGGTACCACCTTGGTTACCTCACAATTCAGTTCCCCGACGATCGGTTAAAAATCGAAGTACGATGCAACGATTTCTCCGTCCACGGATTCGCTAACAAGGATCGATGTATCGCGAGGCGACGCTCTCGATGAGCCTCACGACCTTCCGTTCGACACCGGGGATGGGTCATCCAGGTACACGCCTGGCATACGGTATGCTCGTGGCCGAAAGATCGTTTCGGTATGTATGGCGGCTAGCTTTCGAGGGAGATCGAAAAGGATGTCGGGTTAAAGGCGTGCGCGGGGGTCGCCGGTACACGGCCTCTCTAAAATCGCAGAGTCACAGTCGCGATATTTATCATAATTCACGGTAGTCGACATACTTTTCTCCGGGAGCTCGTGAAACGAGAATTTCACCGTCCTCCTCCTCCTTTCTTCTTCTTCTTCTTCCTTCCTCCTTCCTTCCTTCCTTCCTTCCGCTCTATCTCGGCTGGCTGCTCGGCTGGCCGCCTCTATCTGGCTGATCCAACCTCTCCTGCACGGAATAAAGAATAAAGCTGCGAGACCCGTGGCTGATCGCTATCTATCGTGAAAGAGTACATCTTCGTGGTCGGCTGGTTGGTGTGCGCTCGTGATTCCGTGTGTACCCTGCCGATGTATACAGGGTGTATTGCGATTCCGCGGCCATGCTTTCGCCGTTTTCAGCCTCGTTTCTACCACGGTATTATCTGAAACGAAGCCGAGTCTCCGCCGCCATTCCTTTTGTTCCTCGCGTCATCGTGCGCCGCCTCTCTGTCGTTCTTTATTGCGTGCACCAAGGAATCGTCGAACACGCTTCTCTCTCCCCTTGCCTACCCTTCGACGATATCACCGGAATCCTCCGGTGACGCGCGCCCGGAAAAAGAGGAGCAAACTACTTTTACGCGTTGCGCGTCGAGCGGTCCGCTGAGCAGGGTAAATTGATGAAGAACAGAAAACGGAAGCGAGTGGAACGTGTACTACACGGGAACAAATTAACAGCACTTACTAATGCACCGCCATCGTTATCGCCGGTGAATCGAGATCCGAAGCACCCGACGAGCACGACCCGCCGCGTGATCGATCGTGCTTAAGTGCAACGAACAAATTTGTTCTTTGTGTGCTGAATCATGCATCGATAGTCTCGCGATATACACACTCCGTGTGCATGCGGCTGAAATTCGTGTGTTGAAGTGGCCGTCCATGCCGCATCCTATGCCCGTGTATACATACACCACGTGCACTTCCCCCCGCAGATGGGCCGATCTTCATTCTTTATCCTCCGGTCGGAGCATTATTTCCATGTCGAACCATGCGGGGAAAATTTTTCAGACCACCGATGCGCTTGTACCATTGGCCAGCGAAACGGGCAGAATTTTTACGATATTTATTATTCTCTTCTGCTCGGAGATACGTCGTTCGTACGTTCGAACGAAATTACCCGAGGTTACTCCGTTAGAGCCGGCTGGCTCGATTGAACATGAAATATACATCGAAAGGCGGCGATGTTGCGCAAGCGACCATCTCCATTAATCACGCGGATGGATTTCACGGAATTAAAAAGTAAGCAGGATATACGTTTCCTGGAGGCTCGGACCACGCGAGAGCGCGGAAAGGCGTAAATAATATATTTGGAGTGGGAATTACGATGCTTTCCGCGGTGTTCCATTCGGTACGGTGTTTTATGGCCTCGAACGATGCGTTCGGAGGACACCTATACTTAGGGCAGACGCACGGGGACGTGTGGTTACCACGGGTCAGCAACGTGTATCTAAGCTCTCGCGAGCAATTTCGAGAACTGTTATTCGTAAAACGATAACGACCCGCGTGGCTATCTCAACTATGGGGATTCGAGATAGGACACCGTGTCCAGAGGAGTATCCGGAATGCGAAATATAAACCGTATCGAGTTATTTAGCCCGTTCTAAGAAAGGTTGCTCTTTCAGTACTTCATGTTTCTTTGAAGCAACGGTCAGTGAACGTTTGGCCCGTTAAAGTTCAATTCACACCGCACGTAATGCCACCGTCTGACAAGTTTGTATGCATTCACTTTCCCTTCTGTTTCGATCCCGCCGAGTCAACAGCTGGCTCTTATGGCTGCGTTGTCCGATGCGGAAGAAAAATGTCGTAAAAGAATGTAAAAGACTTTGGCCACGCACGATGGTATAAAATGGAAAACTCTACTTGTGGATATTCATATTACATTTTGTAATTTGTTTGGTAAAATAAAGTTTGCTATTATACGTTAAGGTGCTCCTTATTTGAGGGGTTGTCCTACCGTTATCAGCTTGGAAGTGGATGTTCTTCGAGATTCAAATGCGGAAAAAGTAAACGTACGATTCCTTTGATATTTGCCAATTTATTGGAACGTATCTTAATCTTTCTATGCTTGAAATTGTATTAAGAAATATCAATATTTGAACAAGATACGGTGATTCTCGTAAAACGTGACTTTCGTTCACAGGTGGAAAGTATACACGCTCTCAGAATTTCGGTTATCGTGAGAGAGTAAACCGAATTTTTTTATAAACTCTTTTATATTCCTTCCCCTTTGATGGAGAATTATTTTTTTTTTGGGAAACTTGACGATGGACAGAATTTTTTAAATTCTTCACAGTTTAACACTTCAAAATTTCTATTATATTTTTATTCATTTTCTAAACCAAATATGCTATCAACAAAATCGTACATCAACAGAAAACTACAGTTTTCGTTTGACGCGAGTTTTAAGTATCACAACAATCACGCAGAATTATAATAATTATATTCAGATTCAGAACTACTGCTGAGTATTTGTGATTCTGTTACTTTTATAAACATTTAAAAATTCTTATTCCGGGTTATATGAATTATCCTCACAATTAAATTTCTTATAGCACCCTGTTGACTTGACGTTACGGTGCTCTACATTTACTCACACTGCACGTTCCCTAGAAACAATCTTTTAAAGAAATTCTGCTTGGACGTAACGTGGATTATACAGAACCGTGTCGGGTAGTGCGAACTGACACGTCAACTCGCGTAAGAATATTTTGATAACATGAAGTAACGATGACGTTACGTATACGTACTCTGAATCGAACTCGTCCGTCCAAACGTAACGCTGACGGTCTGAAACCGTGGCAGTGAGATGCACTGCTGATACGTCGCCTGTCCGTACAACATTTTGCCATGAAATTGACGTGACGTGATAGTGTCATCACGTACGGTGTGAATCGAACTTAATTCGTTGTTTCTGTTCATGAATGACTTGGAAGATCGTTACGCGGTTCTTAACGGTTCTATCGGGCTGGTCATCTTATCGAAAACAGGCTGTCGTACCATCCGGTCGTCCACGAAACAGTCCCGTGGAATCGACCGATCGCTTCGAGTTCCTCGAACCCGATTTATCGACGATTGTACACGTATTCTGTCCGACCGGCTACGTCCGTCGTGTCGAGATTAGATACGCGTTTGCTTGCTCCACAGGAAATTATCGCGTTACATCGAGTCGTCGATCGATCTTCCTCCCTTTCCTGCGACTCCGTTTTCCTTCGTTCTCCTTCTAGACGAACAGATTCGAGCCTAGAGCGCGAAAACCCGCAAAAAACGTGCGCTCAAGGCCTCCGGACCATTATAGATTTGCCATTAGCGCGCACGACGAGGGATGACTTTATTTAACAGTCTTCCGGGAGAAAAAACGCTGATTTCCTCGGTTTTTCCACGGCTCTTGTTCGAAAACGACGGAGAATAGATTTTTCGTCTTCGTCGAGCGTGTGATTAATGTCGCTCGCGTGTGATAAGGCTGCGCCGTGTCAATATAGGGCCGCGATGACACCGTGCTCGGACATTGTCGCGTGCATCGAACGTCATTCACACCGTATCGCGTGCGAACGATAAGCCCGCTAAAAGGTTTGACGACCTTTTTCGATCAATGAGACTCCTGTTCCTCGAAAGACCGGGGTTCAAATTCCGCAGACTTTGCTTTTCCTTTATACGATTTTTTTCATTCGATTTTACGTGCACTGCTCAAAACAAGCAGAGGCACAGGATTTTTAATAATTTCGGACAATTTATCGAATATCAACAATGAAATTAAAATAATTTGTATCTAATATAATAGTAGTTTTATTGGATGTTTATCGTGGACAATATTTGTAGCTTTTATGTCACTAAACACCTTAATAAACAATAGATCATCGAAGTGTATGATCCTCTAATTCTTTTGAACAGTATATTTAATTTAGTGTATTGAATGGCTGGCAAGAAGTCCCTTTGGTCTATACGAATAAGAGAATAATTTCAAAGAAAAAAGAAAAAGAATAACGAAAGATATTTGTAAATCAGTATAACAGGATTGCCTAATATCTACAAGGATTATAGAAAGAATACTACTGTAGATTAGTTTCAGATCTACGCTGCAACTAAACAAAGAAAACATTGTTTGCATTAAAACATTAGTGTTTACATTACACAATAGCACGTAAGATTTTTTCAATTATTTCATCAAGATCTACATTTTGCAAAAGGAACAAGGTCCATTTAACAACTTCGAAATGCTTACGCCTAGACTGCATATGTTCATGCAAAAATACATTTTTAAGATTCAATATTTTTTATGTTATTGCTGGCATAAAAATGAAACTTTGATAAAACTTTATTTTCTTTGTGAATGTTTAAAAAATGTACTTGTATTTTTTCACGGTTTTAAATGAGTCTTTCTCACATATTTGAATATGTTAAATCGCATAAAAATTCGCAGTCTTATCATGACACTTTAGAATCAGTTTACGCTCACCGATACCTACACTTCAGCCCAGATCTCATCCAAAAATCGTTCGACCAGGTCGTGACCTCCCCTCGTCGGCCCATGAAACTTACACATTCGCATTTCAGTGGGTGTAACGTGTTCCGTTGTTGATCTCGTTGATACGATAATATGAACCTTGACCGTCGATTTTCACGTAGCTCCATTCCTCCTATGACTCTCACTTGCCCTCGTTCGGTCAATTGACATACTTACGCCCCCGAGCGGTGATCGCCAGGCATTCTCGAACTGTCACGGCTGAACGATCGTAAATTTTCAAGCAGTTCCTTGCCTGTTTAGCCGAATCGTTCGTACGTGTCTCCGTCGGGGGCCGGGCGTCGACCGGCAAACTGATCAATCGCGTTCGAGGACGTTGTCGGTCGCTCCCGCGGCAAGAGAACGGAGCAGAGACGATTTCGTGGCAAATGGTCAGCTTCACTTTGTCCGAGGAAACGTTCGCTTCGCTCTCGATATCGGAGCTTCCGGCTGGCGGAAGCCGCTCGTCCGTACAGGTCCGAGTGAAAACCATTGGAGCACATTGCTGACGCGTCGCGGACGTTCGCCGACTCGTTCCGCCGACAGACGAGGAAACCGTCCCCGCTCGAACCCGCGAGAGCAGAAAGAAGCGCGGAGAAAAGATCCGGCGAGAGAAACGAGGATTTCGTAGGACAGGAAGGGCGACAGGGCAGGAGAGAGGAGTCTAGACCGATTAGCGTTTGGTCGCCGGAACTCGGAGACGGACTCAGAAAACCGACGGAAGTGGCTGGACTTACCCTAACTCTCTCTCTTCGCCCCTTCGAGGGGAGATGGAAAGGGAGCTGGAAAGACAAATAGAATTCGGAAGGAGTTTTTGCCACCCGGCTAGATTTAATAGCCCGTGGACTCCTGAATCCTCCACCTCTCGGACAGTACCGTGCATTCCTCTCTGCCACGTCCGTTCCGACGACAGAAAAATCTTCAACTTGAAGGACTATTTATTACGTCTTTTTTGCATACTGCAGAGGATGATTCATAAAACAGATCGAAGAATTTAGAAATAGTGGGACCCATAAGCCCGTTGCACTAGGGCGATATTTCATGAAGAATTTACGATTATTGTTTTGTTGGGCACACGAAACTTTAGGTTTCAACGTTTTTACATTAATTTTTTTGAAACATTTATGAAATTTTATCATTTGTATATCAATTTTTTTTGCGAAGTTGATCAAATGTTATATTGTACGAATATTTAACACTTTGAACGCCACAGTGAAAACGGCCATACCTAATCAGACACGATATAATTTACTATATTTTATATAAATCATAAAGAAAAAAAACATTTCAGCACTTGGTCATGTTCTTCGATTTATACATTATTGTTTCAGTATAAAGCTTGCTCAAAAATTTGCGACAATCAATAATTATTTAATTAAATTAAATTTGAAGTGTCGGTCACCGGTGACTGACGCGGCGTTCGTGTTAAACGAAAAACGTGTAATCGACGTAAATACGGAAATTACTTCCAGCTTCTGGAAGAAAGAACTTGTAGAAAAGAAGTGAAAAAAGAAGCAAACAGAAAAACTGAATAAAACACATTTTCTTCGTTTTAATGAATTATTTTAAACTTTCATTGAGAGAAGCCTGATCGTAACTTTATATTGATTTAACGTGTTGAACCGAAGTGTATCCAGCTCGAGTAATAAATTAAATTGAATGAAACTGAAAACGGTAGCACGAGGGTTTCTCTCCTAAACACAATTTTCATCGGTCGCGACTCGCAAGTGAACGAGGCACACGGAACCGACGATTTTCCGCGAGAAAGCTGCGGGGCACAGTTTGCTTTGGAAGCAGAGATGTTTGGTTAACATGTGTGCCTAATGGCCCGTGCGAAATGGATTTTTAAGGTCTCCGTTTTAAGATGGGACGCGGAAAAGAGGCTGGGAAGGTCTGGCTGCCGATCGAAAATCGATGTCTCCCTACCAGACCGATGATCGAAAGTCGATAGAAACGAAACTGTTATCCCGTCGTCGGTAGACACATAACGAACATTTCATTTTCGGGACGCGTTCAAATCCTCGTCTTGCTATTTACCGGTAATTTAATTAATGCCTTCATGCCACAGTGGAAAATTCTGTAACTAGTCAGACTCGTGGAAACGGCTTTTTGTGAATATCACGTCGTATGCGTGTGATGACGGCGAATCTACTCATTGATTCAAAATAATGTGTTATATATACGTAAATATAATACTATTTAAGGTTACATGTGTGTGATCAAATATTTAGTACGATGAATTGATAAGTTTGACACATTTTTGTAAAAGTTTGGATTCGTGACCGGAGCAATAAATTTTATTTAATTAAATAACTATTAATACCGATCAAATTTTGGGTAGAATTAATATCGTAACAGTAATATAAGCTAGAATGGTACTGTTGAACATGTAAATACTTCGTCCATTGTGAGTTGTATTCAAAACAGGTTATTATACCGCGTCTGGCTAGGTATGGCTGTTTTCACTGTGGCAGTAAACATGTCAATGGAACAAGCGTCGTTAAAGAAACTGTCTTATAGGTCCTGCGATAATTTTCTCTATTCTATTCTTGTTTGCGAGTGCAGTGAAACAATTTATAAATTGAAACATATTAAAAAATTGAGAGAATTGTGGAATTTTATAGTAATTGCGTTTGATACTGCTATTGCAGATGTCATGTTGAAAATTTACTGTAGCTTACTGTATTACTAATATTAATCATTGATATCTTACACAGCTTCTTTAATAACATTTACTCCATTAACACGTTGAACGCCGCGTCGGTCACCGGTGATCGGCACATCAAATTTAATTTAATTAAATAATTATTGATTGTCACAAAATTCTGAGCGAACTTCATACTGAAACAATAATTTAGGAACAGAATAACAGGATTGAGTACTCAAATCTTTTTTGCCTTTACGATTTAAATAAAAAATAGTAAATTATACCGTGTCTGGTTAGGTATGGCTGTTTTCACTGTGGCGATCAACGAGTTAAATGTGCTTTCTCTACATCCTCTGGCACCTCTTTCAAGGAGGTAATCTTTTCTAGGGACCCCTTGCGTATTGCAAAACAGAGACACCTCCTCTTATTCGATGACACGCTTCTCATTCTATCTCACTATTATTACCACCTCAATATTACTGAAACTTTTGCAACAGTAACTCGTCATTTCATGAAACCGAATTTGATGCATGGGTCACCGGCGACTCCGGCTAGATCAAATAGCCTTTGAAGCTCGGCGCAATATCCTCGAGACGTATCGTTCGCGATCATCGATCGTTCACACATTCGAATTCGCCTGTTCGCGGGCGAGCACAAAGGAGCTCGAACGCGAGAGGAAAATGGCGTGCGTTTATCTTATCGATGGATTAAGGGGCCTCGTATCGAAGTGGCGACGAACGAAACAGCTCGAAGCTACGTCGCATCGCGCGGGGTATGGCTTCTTATGGGTTTTACAGATCTCTCGACATGAAAGTAAGGAGGGAGGACCCTCGGATATTAGGTTTCCCAGTGCGGTTTTCAACCACCCACTCGATCGGCTGATCGGTCGACTTTACCCCGGGGAAATCACACTAGATACGAATTGGACCCTTCCGCTCTCTCCTCCGCCCGTCGTTCACCTTTCCACGTGCTTAAGTGCGAGCAAGTCCGAGCGAGAGTGGAACGCGACGACCCTTGGCGACGCTGTGTATTAATCGGGGAAGGATCTTCTTTCATTCCTTCGAGCATCCGGAGCTCTGCACCCCAAGGGATAGCCTCGCGCGAGAAAGGATTATCCGAGAACTACATAGTATTTCTTCCCGGTGTATCGACGCTCCGCTGATTGCTGCCAGTCCACGGTGTCCCGGCGACGAATCCGATCGGACCAGGCCTATTGTAGCCTGGATATTACGGAAGTACCCTACGATCGACTCACGGCCAGCGAGACACTTTCAAGATGCTGTCTGGGTTATCTTACACGCGCACGTCACTCGATAAATTGATTTATTTGGGTGGGACCATCCGCTGTTTTCGTGTCGCGCAAGAGCGGCTGGAGCGGGCGAGCCAGTTGCTTTAAGCAAAACGGAGAATTGTTTGTAATTCTGATAATGTTAATTTTAGACATATGTTTTTTAGGACCTTTTTCCTCTATTTGGCGAATACTGTATGCTCTTAAAGTCTTGAATCCTCTTTTTCACTCTGTATGTTATGTGTAAGTAGTTCTGACTAGCCTATATGACTCTTTGGAAAGTGGATCTAATACTAATATAGTACTCATTAGCAACGTTACATGTTTTGATGAACGGATTTTATATAAAATGAATTCAGTTATACAGGGTGTTACGGAAAGATGGTCGAAATCTTTGCAGGCTTATAGTCTTCATTGGAGTGAATAAAAAAATTGTTCCAAAACATAGCTTCATAATTTCAATATAATTCGAACCTGTTGCGATAAATTTTGGAAGTACCTGTTGTGAAGACGGATTGATCTGACACTTCAAGACCAAGCAAACTCTTAAAGTTATAATTTGTGATAACTGCGAATTCGACCAGAGATCATCGTCCATTGGTTCACTGGAAATTGTCCTTAACTCCTTACCTTACACCAACGAGTCACACTCGTGATACAGCATATGATTGATATGTTACAAATTCGAGACCCACTTGTGTAGCAATTCTTTAAACTTTTTCGCTACACCACATTTGACTTTCAAATAATTGTTTACAGCAGATTGTACATGTTAACAGACGCTCTTCATTTATCAGGGCATTGTAAGACCTGAACAGTGAACTTTATCACACGAAATCGTTACAAAAATTGTAAGACGAGGAGTTGGAGTACAACGATGTTCACACACAGACAAGTGAGAGAGTGTCGGGTCTCTTGACTTGCAGTTTTCCAGGACACTTTTTCCCCGACAAAAAAGGAGCTGCATCAGCTTCAGCATTTGCACTTTATATACAGTTCACTTACAGTTTATACAGTTACTTTTCTTTCTTATTACTGCAGTATATACATCACTTTATCAGCTACTTTATTAACCACTAGTCACGCGAAAATTCCACTGTATTACATTTTTTGTTCGAATAAATACTATTATTTAAATAAAATCTAATACAGGGGGTCAATTTCCTCTTTTCTATCTATAATTTCCTCGCACATTATTCACGCACGTTGTTACTCTGTCTCCTTCTTTCTTACGTTATCTTTCTCTGCCAGACATCCCACAGTAGTCTTTCTTTCTCCTGAACATAATCTATCTCCTCACCGAGAACAAATTGGCGCACCACGGTGAGCCAATAGGCGATAATCGCCTGTCAAATTCGTACCCGATGTTGACGAGTAAACAAAATAAGGAAGCGTTCGACTTAACAGAGGCCTCCGAAACCGGTGCAAGTAAATCGTGTCCGACGAGCGATGAAAGTTTCATTTTTCGAGCAATCAAAGGGATCCGGGCGGGCAGAAATTACACACCTCGAATAAATTACAAGGTTGCAAGGAGGCTCGGGGAAAATGGCGGGGAGAATTAGCTTGGACTCGGTCGTCCTGCCGTTTATTCCAGAAAGCTGGACGCGACGGGGCGACGGGGTACGGGTGCATTAATAAATTAAACATATTGCTTTTTCTGCCGGCGGGCCGATAATTCGAATCGATTAACGTTCGCCAAGCATTCAATTAGGGGAGCGGAGAACGGTCGAAAAACCAGCAAAAATCGCCTCGATACCGGTACAAGATAGCAGACCTGTATTACCAGACACTCCGCTACCGTACGGTTCGCCAGCCACCTGCGGCCAACTATCCCCGTATATATTATCGTATATTAGATTACGAGTCACCTACAGCGGATCTATAAATTTTCTTGCGCGATAGTACATTGATTAGCGGCGGGTACACGGTGTCGTTGCGTGCTCTCGAACCGTCGCGAGAAATCTCGTTCGACTCCGATCACCGAGACGCGCCGCGCCCGCTCGCGGTCCGCTCTGCTCTGCTCGGCTCGTCCTTACGGTTACCGTGTCGTGAATTATCTCACGCAACGTCTGCCGCTCCCGAGAAAACACTGCCGACTCCGCTCGGCTTCTTCGCCCTCCTCTTCTTCTTCCTGCTACGAGTCGACCGTTAATTAACCGATAACTCACAATTTATGTCTCGATTTGGCCGCGAGATCGGACGCTCGTTGCGCAGCCAACAGTTCGTTCGCCGTTTCTCCGTTCGGCTTCGAGGAACTGCGAAACCCTGCTGCCTCGAATGGTTTCGGAATTGAATTTCTTGCGAGTGCAAAGGTATCATTTTAGTTCGAAAATTGTTAGTTAAGTTAAGGGTGTATTCCACTCTGTTGACCTGTTTTGAGGGTATATTTTGGGATTTTTTTGGGGGGAAAGGAGAGTAATGTATCTTTTTGAAATTTTGTTGACTTATTTATGTATGTTTGTACTGTATTTATGAATTTTTGTACATTGTTATCATGTAAACTGTGGTAATTACTCAATGGGAAAGTAGACAGGTGCTGGCTACGCTGTGTACTAACTAAAAGTTACCCTGAGTGTGAGATTTCAGTTTACTTCAATGGCAATATTATAATTACTTCAATTATTATAGATTTAACGATAAAAATGTACAAAAATTCATGAATGTAGCATAAATGTGCATGAATAAATCTGCCAAGTTTCATAAAGATATGTTGGATAGTTTTTCCAAACAAAATTCCCAAAGAATTCGTGCCAAAACAGAAAGAGAAAGGAGAATAAGCCCTTAAATAAGAATATTGGACCAGTTTATAAATTAGTCAGTCCAACGAACCGTTAGATTGAAATTTAATTTTGAGAGAGATCAGGAGAAAATTACGTAGAGCTATTGGTAGAATTTGACTTAATTTATGAAGCATTGGAATCACGTTTATTCGTAGGTAATTGCATTTACGCGAAAGCAGCGGTAATTTAATGAGCCATTTTCAAACTTGGTTGCTGCCAATCATTGTGGCAATCTTGAAGCAAAACAATAGATCCCCTCAGTGCGAACGTCACTGCAATCGTCAAACTCTAAATTAATTTTATTCGAAGAACACTTTATGACCAATTTAACGTAATAACAGTACAATGCTTTATTTTGAATATTTTAAATTGAATCGAACCACATAACGTACGTGTTACTCTGTACCGTATTTCAATACATTAATAATGATTTTCTAATTGCACATTGAAATGTTAATTTCAATTAATTAAGTGCGTATTGTATTTTTTGGAGAATGCTTGAACGATAGATTGTGCAATTGTAATACAGTAATTTATACATGAGTAATATCATTGTATAAAATCGTAATTTTTTTTCATAGACTTCTAAAACGTTTTCAGGAGTACAAGAGAAGTAATTGAAGAAAAGGACACTGAACAGACCATTATCAAACTAGTTGTGTAACATGTTAAACGCACCGTTAATTTTCCAAAAAGCTAAAGTATTTTGCGATGCAGTAGTGAAAAATGCATTTACTCATTAGACTTATTGTTTGCTGTAAATAGTTAACTCGTCATGCGTGATTATCATGCGAACATGAATTTTCTGGGTCGTAAGAAGCTATACACATAAATTGTATAAAACAACAGTAACTACAAATACTATGTTAAAAAATTATGAATTTATTTTAATTATTATAGAACTCCTAGAATTCTCCATAAATCTACAAATGTATTTACAAGACTCGAACCAAGAATCCATACAGAAGGAGCGACTTCGTTGATATCGAATCCCTTGAAACCCTTTCATCTGGCGAACTGTTTGGAAACTCGAACGGTTGACCATCGAGAAGCGAACGAAAAAGATGCGAAACGAGATGAAACGCGAAACGGAGCTACCCGTTTTCTCGAAACTCCCTTCTCCCTTTGTTTCCTAGGGCTTTCTACGAATATAATCGGCCCTGCCCTGCGGCACAATATAATGATATACCTCGAAGGAATGTTCCTATCCACCTGGTTGCGTTCGGATGAAATTGTCTCGCGAAGTGGCTTACAAATATATTACAATAAGAACGCAATATCCCTGAGTCGAGAGCGTATCGGCCATCCCTGAATCGTCTGATTTTCCCTCCGTCTCTTGGCTCAAAGGGATATTCCCCGTAGCTTCTTCGTATATCACACACTCAGCCCAGACTCTGCCTGCACGTCGAATACACTTTGTAGCGAGCGCAGGAAATATAATTTAGTCCGCAGGAGCGGATCTTCCGCAGATATGCTTGCCTATTCGACATTAGTTTCATTTACGAATGAACATCGAGCTTCAGGGGCTTGTTTAACCCTCTGAAGTGATTTTTCCCATCCGATTCGTTGGACGAGATATCTCGCGACTCGATGCCGTCCATTTGACGCTTTGAACGAAATACGTCGCGTGCCTTTTCGTTGCAATATTTAATGATGCTATAGGTGGGATATTTTATAATTGTGTGTTATCAGTAAGAGAAGAAAGAAACAGTATATACACTGCCACTCACGGAAGTATGGACGCTCCATTAAAAAGTTTTAGATTTTAGATGTAAAAGTTCCTAATTTGTTTTTGTTTGAATACTATTTAATTATTCTGTATATAATTCGTTAACTTCATGTTTATAAAATTTAAAACTGACTGTAAAAAGAATTATTCTGTATTAAGCAATTTATGTGTTCTTTTTATTATTCTGAAGTGTCTATGCTTTCATAAGCGGTAGTGTGCATGAGTGCTGTAGATTATGTTGATCAAATTATGCATGACTGTCAGTCCACGCGTAATAGTATGAACTGGTGTAACAAATATTTTATGCATTTCATTGACGTTACGATATTTAATCGTCTTATGGCACGGAATTCTTTGCGTTAAAAGAGAAAAATTTTTCCTGAGATAAGAGGAAACATCACTTCTGGTTTACTGGAGAAATATTTCACACGAGAAGGAAAGTTTTGCCATCGTGGAAGGAAGTCTTGCAAAAAATTACCACTACGATTCAGATCTCGACGCTTTTCTACGAAAACACCACCTCCCACAGCAACAAAATCACATCCAACAAAACGTTCTGCAGTATGTAAGGAAAACGAGCAACGAAGAGAAACAAGGTATTCTTGTCGGCATTGCAACGCAATACCACGTTGTGTAGTGGTTCACGTAAAATAAAAATAAGCAAACAATTTTTCTGGAAAATGTATACTATTTTCTTCTTCTCTCATTGATGGTACACAATTATAAAATATCCTGTGTATAGCATCGTTAAGTAGTATAATGAAAAGGCACGGAGATGTGTCACCCAAAGAATCGACTGAGTTGATACATGTTGTCATACTGATGTCAGAAGACCTCATATCTGGTGAACCTATCGGACGACTGATATCTTAACACATTACACGTCTCGTTAATAGAATGCAGATATTTATGCAAATATACATTTGTAAACTTCTATATTTCTTATGTCAAAGCAGTTTAATAAATGAAACTTCCAAAAGACTGCATTCGTACCTTGAAATATTTAAAGTATATCATTTTTCTTTTGCTAAGCGATTAAATGTCCATCATACGTCAATTTGGGTATATTAAATTGCATAAATATCCGCATTTATATGCGTGAATCCTACTTCAGTACTGTTATGACTACTCGCAGGTGTCAATCGTAACATTTTCTTTATTATAAAATGTGTCCTATACCATTTTTTATGACAAACAAGTAACGAAAACACGACAAAAAAATGTTCAGGTCCTCAGGGGTAACTTTGAGATGTGCCCCGGGTTGAATGTGTTAAGAAGCGCCGAACTGTCGAAAGTGTCGCCCCTTCTGCTCAGTCAATTTCATTAGAAGCTGCACGACATATGTCCCGTTGCACCGTTTTAAACAGGATTCGAAGTGCAGGGGGTTGCGGATCTCTGTCAATATTGTCCCTCCTGCCCTTTTTTTTTTTCGACAGGGATAACATCAGCGGACCATTGTTTGCGTAGGAATTTTAAAAGCATTAATACGATTTCCAAACACGCGCGCCTTGGGTGAATAATAGAAGAAAAAATAGAAGAGACCCGGGTAATCGGGAACGGAATCACATGCTCCGAGGAGGATCGCGTTGAAGTGTCAATCAATCGACTGGAGAAGTCAAATATTTGTCCATCCAATTACAACGACGACACGCGAGTCGACGGAACAGGAGATCCAATATCGACCCCCTTCGTTTCGCAAACACATTTCCTTCGTGAATACAATTTATTGCAACGTATAATTTACTTAATTATGTCAGCCGCACGCACAGCGCTGTGCGGGGTGATCCAAGGGAACATAGAAATGCTTTATGAGTGAGTGTGGAGCTAATTTGAAATGCAAAACGACCTGTTAATTATTTCAGTGTTATTGATAGATGCGAGTATGTTTTTTTCTTTTTTTATATTCGAATATTGTTGACACAAATATGCCGAACGTAGTGGTGAATAAATTTGTATCATGAAAGAAAGAAGGGAAACGTTGTTATGTTCTTGTCGTATTGACTAAATATAAGGGAACAAAAATAAAAACAGTTTTTCTAGCATCAATAAATTCATCTCTGAAGAAGTTAACGTATAAATACCCTTAATTGTTATAAAATATTCAGAACTCAATAAAAAAATATCTAACAAACATCGGTCGATAAATAAATATTATCCAAGATATAAACAATTTTGCTACACATTTCTTTTTAAAAATGTTGCAATCATACATCAAACTTGATTACAGAAATCCCAGCCACACAATAAATTCTGACAATATTAGAATTAAAAAACAGATACTCTAATTTTAAGTTCTTTCAAGCATTGACCATATAATACTGCTGAGTTGGAATACTTTCCACCACGGTGAATCGACACGAAATTTTTCTCCAAAAATTACCTCCAGAATCTGCTGACTATTTATTGCATTTCCTTCAGGACCATCCAGTACACAAGGGGCCAGAGAGTGAATCGATTTTCCTCTCTCCCGTTCTTCTTGTTCACGCTTTACGCGTGACATATCGGAAGGGGTTGAAGCGAAAGAAAAAGTTTCCAGCAGGGAGATCCGCTACTTTGCCTCAATTAATATGCGCTAACGTTGTTAATTAATGCCGAGTACCCGCGGCAGGGAGGGACAAGGAATCCTCCGGTTCGATCTGTCGCGAAACCGAGTTCTCTCGCCGACCCCCTCCCGGCACGTCTTAACTTCGACATCAGAGGCTGGCTTCGATATTATCTGGACGAGAGTGCTCGAGAATATTATACGTGCGTGCTATACACACGCCCCTGTATCGAGGGCCAGCTACTTTAACCGTACTCGAGAGTATCTACAGAGCAACCATCCTACCTAACTGTCCCCGTCGTCGACTACTGCTAATCGAATTATCGATCCTCGTCCCGCCAACTCTCTCTCTACCCCAGACCCAATATTAGATTTTCGACGAATTTCAATGCCCGACGCGAGGCTTCTTTCATATTCCCGCGCTTTGTCGCGCTTCCTATTAACTGATTCATTTTCCTCCCTCGAACGCAACACCTGGTCCACTCGACCTCCTCTCTAACAGCTAACTTTTGCTTCTTTCTCAATTTGTTTTGTCTCGTGAAGGATCACTGCAGCGGCAGCTGGTCGACGATATTGCACAGAATTGTTATATCATCTAATTTGTAAGGCCTGCATAATTGTAGTGACTTCGAACATGTCGCGATTCTTTTAACGAGGTTCCTACAGATGTCTACGGCACAGAATTCACCAAAGAAATGTCTCGCTCACGGCAAAAATTCATCATCGCTTTCTTCTAGCTGAAAACTAAAAAAGCTTTCGCTTGTCTCTGAAACTTGACAATTATCTTCAAGAAACATTAATTGTAAGGTGCATCCGACAATACATTCTACTTTGCGAACAAACTGCCTGTCCAAACACTGGATATCCCGCGCATCTCAGCGCGAATGCATCATGCGGCGAAATTGGACAAATCAGCGTGTTCCTCGTAGAATATTTTCCCTCTGCGGATCTTAAACAAACCTCGTTACGCGTATCAGAAGCCGCATCTGGCAGCGAAATAACGAGTCGTTCCGGCACGTTGATGCATCGTGTGCAGCGGTGGGCGCGATAGAGAATCTCACGCGCGCGAATTTAATTCGGAAAATCCGGGCCACGCGTTGTTCGGGACGGTGGACATTCTATTTCCAGGTGCATCGCAGGTAACGATAAATCTTGCAGCCACTTAGAAGCGAGCAACATGTACATGAGACGTCACGTAGGTTCGCGGCACGTCCCGGGCGACGGCGTGAAGGGCGGCGGGGGTGTGCACGAAGAAAGAAAACGGGAGGGACGAGAAGGAAAATGTCGGGGAAAAATTCCAATATGCCTCGCAACTCGAACGGCTGTGCATGGAATGCGTTCGAGTCCTTGATTGTGCCTCGAAAGCATATTTTTCTCGTACTTCCGATATTGCAGCGGCGAGTTCCTCTCTTTGTAACTGGCTGCGCCATTCGGTTTCCAGCTTTTTCCATCCCGTTCTTCTCCTCTCGGGCCGCATCTGCTTACGATGGAAGATGTATTTTTCGGTGACGCATATGGGCACCGTGGCGGAAAAAAAATTGTCTGCTCGGTGGGTGTATCGCTTCTCTTCCCGCATGCAGCCGAGCCTCCTCCCTCTGTAGCCGCCGCGCGCACAACTTCCGTCGATGGGAAATATACATCATACGGCTGCGGAAAACACCTATCCGACCGAGTGAATTGCGGCTTTATTGCGGCAAACCTTGCGCACCAGCTCCCAGATACTTCCTCCTGCGTGCGTTTCTAAATATCCGATGGGAAACTCAGCGGCCGCGTCGAATTCAATTTATTGGGTCACTCCCAGGGAACGTGGTTTTCTGCGCAACGTGTAAGGGCGTAGTGAAATGTTCAATAAGTAGTAAGAAGTGTTTTTTATCAAATTCTTGCTCCACTGCTGTAATATCGTTATTTTGTACGTGGTCTTCGGACAGTTTTTTATTTCTGGAAAATACTGTTTGCAGCCTGTTACGGGATTCGTACCCCTTATTATTCGTTTTTAACTTTAACAACTCTAAATAGTTACCAACGACACAGTATTCTATTGCAGTTGAGATGATTTAGAGTAATAATAAAATAACCGTGTTCTATTTATCGTTGCACATATGTTACTCATATATGTTTATAATGTGTTCAAATTAAATATTTTGTCGAATTCTTTACTTCGTTGCAACTTATCTTATTTTCTTTTATTATATATTCTGCTGGTTTATGAAAATTGATTTTCTGTCAATCAACGAAATTATTCTTTAGTATTTACCCGAGATCCTTAAAATCTGAATGTCTTCTATGTCATAATAATTATAAGCAACTCTTGGCGAAAAATGTTAAGGAATCGTGTATAATGTTCCCATTTCCATACATGTCCGATATAGCCGCGCAGGAAGCAATCGTAGTAGGGGCACGAAGTATCGACCGTTCAAGGTGACTTCTTCGACTATAAATTATAGTATTCACAACCACTGCATTTATAATTCTTCATATGATCGTCCAAATATTTTCGAATGTTAGTAAAATTAAATCTGAGTATTCAAGTAGGCCAGGTTGAACTTCGTCTCCATACAGTGCATTCGTGTCTTATCTTTTCTCCGTACATATCCTGTTTCCTGTATCTTTATTGTGATATATAATAAGAACGTTAAAAGACAAATGAAATAAAAGAAAAACTGTTTAACGCCCCTGTAGAATTACTCTTCCCTGCTACAGTGAACCGTATATGCCCAACGCAGCAAATCCTCAGAATTCCGTTGCTCAAAGCACGTGTTCATTTTGTTCCAGGTGATGCATCACAGCCGTGTCAAGCTTCCGAATCAACCAGCCAGCAAATCGTCATCCGCATCCACGTCTATAATGCCCGTGTAACGACTCGACGAACGATCTATATCCAGAATCTTGCGTGCGCGAACGTGAAAGCAGTCGACGCGTTGTCCCGCGTCGCGACAGAAGCGAACGAGCTGAACCGGTGAAAGGACGGTGAAACGAATCGGAAATCGGTAAATGATCTTGGCTGTATCGTTCTGTGACGAGCGTACCACGGCCGAGAAGCACGTACCCGCTCGGGTACGGTAGGCACTAGGGCACAGACGATCGTCAAGATAAAGTCAGTGAGAGCGGTGGCTCAGGATGCGCAGGAACGGGTGGTGCCGTTAGTGGTGTCGAACGACTTGTCGGAAGGGCCCGTGGAGGGAGAAGGGGGCCACGAACACGGCCCCCGAAAGGGCCTGCTGGATGGTGCATCTCGCGAGCAGGCGTCGTCAGTAGCCAGCTCGCGGATCGACGGTAAGATCGAGTCGTCGACGTTGGAGGAGGTCGGTACCGCGTGTGGTCCAGGTCGCGAGGAGGCTGGACGACGATCGGTACCCACGGTGGAACAGACGAAGGCCAACGAGGCCCTGAAGATCGAGTACGGTGTAGCTCTGAACGAAACGCCCGTGCTGGTTCATCGGTGGCGTCACCATCGGGAGGCGCCCAGCACCGCGTTGGATCTGCGTTTGATAGCGGACAGCTCCGAGACCAGGTTGAAACGGCCCAGAAAGACGTCGACCAACGCGGAGGTCGTCGAGAGGAGACAGTGTTTGGCGCACAGGCACAGGGCGCCGATATCGAGACACCACGTGGAGAACGGGCGGCGAAATTCGAATCGATCGTGCCGGGTTCATGGTCGACGTAGGGACCGGTCGCGAGGAAAAGCCACGGAAAGACAGAGTGAACGTTCGAGGGATTTGACGTCGAACGAGCTCGAGTGCTCCGTGATTAGACTGGAACGGGACCCGATCCTCGAGCCGGTCAGGATTCTCGGGTGTCCACCCTCGGAAGGATTAGAGATATCCTCATTCCTGGAGCCACCGCCTAACTACGTGTATCCGGGCATCAACGTCGCCCGTATAGCCGGCAACGAGGCAGCCTGCTTCAGCTTGTACGATCCGAACAATATACTGCCGAAGAGCCGAGCCGGCAGCTTGGCCAAGATCCTCGAGGGACCTAATCGCGCGGTGAAGGACATTAATCGAAAGGTTTTGGCGATGGCGCGTGCCATGACGCCCGTCTGGTCGTTGCGTTTGCTAGGCGTCAGCTGCGGTTCCGTGGTTTGCGCCTGGGGACTTTTGCTGATCCTGTCCGTGCTGGGCGGTGGCGCCTCGCATGGTACCGCCCTCGGGAGTTTGTCGGGTACCATCGAGGACATAACCAGTGCCAGGTGCCCTTGGGTGTGCACGTGTCCTGGCCAGGAGGTCGATTGCTCTCATCGGGGACTCACGCAGATTCCGGGAGACCTGCTTCTCGCCGAAAAACTGTAAGTCTACCTTTTTATTCTTGCTACCATGTTCCTGTTTGGGTGTTAAGCACATCCGACTCTTTGACTGGCATGTTACTTGAACAGATTGTGATTTATGATATAGTTTGCTGGCACAAACATTTCATTTTTACAGTCTTCTGTCAGAGGTCGTTTTGAGGGGCAACTTATATTCTTGAAGTAGAATGCTGTGTTTTTTGTTATTGTTTCTAGGACAAGCCATGTTGAATTTGTTTTTTCATGTAATAGAATATTTTCAAAATGTACGTTGTCCCTTTAAAGAAAGAACAAGTTGAATCTATCAGTTTCAAAATTATTTAAAATCGTGCTTATTTTGAGCAAATAGCATTCATAAATATTTCTGATAGGTCTACGGAACCATTACAAGTCTATAAAGATTTTTAATATTATTAAATACAAATGGTATAATTAGAAATTATATGCATTTTGTGTCAAGGTCTAGAGAGTTGTTTTTGGTTTAAACGGCGTTACTGTAAACGTGCAAATAAGACTTACCGTTGTACTGCTGGGATCCACTTCGGTAACCCTTCTGCTAAGATCCACTTTAGTGACAGGCGTTCTAATAAGAAAAAATAGATGAATCGTCCCTAGTGTTTCGTTGCCTTTTCTTTCAATTCTCGGCAATTCGAAACTAGTTAATGAATGCTCCTTGTAACCACCAACTTTATTAAAAAATTCAACATTCTTCCTCCAGCCTGCAATCTCCCCAGCCGGCTTACAGCATTCGTACGGAGTATCCATGCGTTGATCGATTAAAAAAAATTTGCAGGCACACGGTTTCGAGTAATCGAGCTGCATAGCGATCGCGTTATTGCGTCCGTTTCCCTTTGACAACGATATGCGACCGTTTTTGCGAGGCGGACAAGATACAATGAACGTTCACCGCGAGTCGGTTCGCGAACGAATCGCAAGAAGCGCAATTTAAATGGAATTGCTTTTAGCCGAACGTCGATGCGTGGAGCGAAAGAATCGAACGGTCGGTCGTTAAGCAGCACGGCGTTCCTCTCTGTCCCTCCAGCGTATTTTCTCGTGGCAGGACGTCGGTTTAATAGTTTTGCATTTCCTCGAGTGACGCAAGGGGGTTGGAGTGGCGCAATAAAAACGCAACGAGTGCAATAAAACGCGTTACAACGGTCCGCGGAATAAAACGTCAAGAATATTGTAGCCTCGGAGGCCGCCGCGTTTTATCGATGATATCGCCGCGGACAATATCCCGCGCGAATGTCTATAATTTGCGACTGAAAACACTTTACCCCACAATGTTGGAAAATTATTGAACGACCCGAAACGTTTCCTCTAGAACGGATCCGTGCGAATCGAATGGATACTGTCGTCGCATTTCGACCAGCGCTAAACGATCGCCGGTAATAAAATAATAATTTCTATTTCTATCAACCAGATCGGGTCGTCTAATAAAAGCGATAAAAACGAATTAATGTATGCAGATTATTCTTATATAATAACGTCTATATTACGTGGAGCCGGTAGACCCTCGGTGATCTTGCTCTTAACGCGTTGACTGCCTTGGGAGTCACCTGTAACTGTCGCCTGACATTCAATTTAATTAAATATCTGGCATCTTGTAGGAAATGTTCAGTAGCATTAATATTGTAATAATGTGTGAAGCAGTTAAATGTTCGTTTCCTTTGGGGTTCATAGTTAAAATAAGGTACTATTATCTATAGAAAATAAGACTGTTCTAAGTAATGGTAATTTCCCAACCATTCCGGGGGAAACATTTTCAAGTAACGTTGCACAATCCATGCAGCCATTTTATAAATTATGTAAAAACGATCCTCGCTGGCGTCCCTCGAGGAGTTCGCAGGAAAGGAGGTCCACTAAATGATCGATTAGCATACGATTAACATGCCGTCGACGATCCGAGCGGTACCGCAAATAATTAAATCCTCGTCACGAAAGAAACGTCAAAACGTGGAATGCGCGATTTCTCTTCAGCCGCTCGAGGAGTCGCTTCTGAAATCCTTGTTCTCAGATTTCCCGGAATGCACGGAAATTTCTTTGCGTTTTTTCGTACCTCCTGCATCTTCAGGGAGCAGGTTTAATGACCCTCGAGAAACGTACGACCGTCCTGGGTTGGCAATTCACTTAGAAATTTTCTAATTGCCGTATATCACACAGTGAAATCTTGATAGAAGTTTAAACTGTGAATTCCAGTTAAATATTTAAGAGGATTCCCGTCGCTCGATAAATATAACACCATTAGCGGCGGGTATCGGAGCTAACAGCTATTGTAGATAGATCTTCAAGCGGCTTTTCCGTCGGTTCGAGCACCGTAATCCCCGTTGTTGGCGTAGAACATATTTCAAGCCAGTTTTCGAAATATTCAGCTACTGTAAAGGATCTTTCGCGAGCGATAATACTCGGTATGTCGGCCAATCCTGGCGACATTCTCGTGCAATCGATCCGGCTCGCTCTCCTGAGAAACATTTTCATGAGTTTCGTCTGCTGCTAGCATATGCTGCAGCCTCCATGCCGTTCTGGTCCGTTGAGAATCACTGTTCTACCTGTAGCGACCCGATGTCAAGATAATTAGGGACTCGAGCGGGCCAGATTTCCCTCCTCGTAACCCCATCTAAATCTGCGGTCTGCGGACAGCTAAACAGTCTCGTGTTATACACGAGTGTTGGTACATCGATTGCTAGTGACACGGGCCATCAGAGTTTCCAGGATCCTCTGGTGGCCGATGAAACTCACGCATCTGCTTTTCTCTGCGCGCTGCGAGCCGGTCAAATTTAGGGGATCAATCGGTTTCAGTGTTTCATTTATATTATTTTTTGTTCGTAAAAGGGTGGCTGTGTAGGAGAAAGGTTGTGGATGTTTCCTAAATCTGTTGCAAGTACATTCTGATTAGGCTGTTCAAGGTCTAATCCACGTATAGACTTTTCAATTCTTTCTTACGATTTATTTGTTCTTTTTTCTGTAATTTTCACTGTTGCTGTCTGAAAGTAAAAAATATGTCACAGATGAGAAAGTTATCTTGTACGGTGTAAGTTGGGTAACCCTGTAAAAGTGAACTGCTTACTAACAAGATATTTGATGCAGTTAGAAAGTTGTGTAAAAGGTATATTTAAGGGAGGGGTATTTTATTAGGGATGCTGATAGAAAATATTGGATAAATATGTTCAGTTTGATGTATGTTATTTCAAGTTATAGTTCTTCAAAGTTGGGCATCAGACAAAGTATTTTAAATGAGGAGATTGCGCAAGGATGCAGCGGCGTTTCAATTGATTATTAATGCTTAACAAATTCCATACTCAAGACAGTATGACTGTTTAACAATTTAGTTAAATATTCACACCTTTTCACTAACTACTAATAAATATCGCTTTTATTGTACCGATTTTTATGTAGGCACGATCTATAAAGCAGAAATAACAAAAGCGGTAAATAAGTGAAGTTCGCCATACCATGCGCTTATAAAACCTAACCTGGCGCAGTATTAAAGAACTATAAATTGCGAGCATAGCATGCGTAGACTCGCGATTCTATCACATTTTTCCATGCAGTAAAACATTTCAACAAAATTGATCTACATACATTGGGAACACCTTTTGTATATTGAAAATGGCAGTATATCCTCGGTATCAATGTCAGGTTTCATAATTCCCGACATAAAGCCTATGTAGTCCTAAATATTTATCCGTATCATCTGAACCGACGCAGGCAGTTAGATGTTCTATTTCCGACGATACCATCTGCTCAGCAGTTCTCCAATTAAGACGCTTCAGTCTCAATCTGCTAATGAATCCAACTGCGAACGTACACGACATAGTGTTAGAAGTTCAGAACAGTATCGGTTGCGACAGTCGAGACTGCGATGTCAGAGATTCTTGAAAACGATGAAATCGAAACGCAGCGGTGAGAGGAGTGTCGAAAATCGAGGGAAAATGGTTAAGGATGGGTGGGAGATGAGGCAACGGGCACGCAGAAGGCGATTAGACGTATCCTTTGCGAGTCGTGGGGTACGTGGTCGGAATTCGGATTCCAGGGAAGCGTGCCAGGTCCAGAGACAGCAGGTTTCGCGACTGCGCTCACCTAAGCTCGAAGGCGTTGTAAAATATTTGCGGTTAGCCGAGCGTTTCCCCCGTTCCACCGTACAGCATGCCGTGCCTCCCAAGCATTATGCATGGCCAACGAAAATAACTACGAGACGAAAACCACCGAATGGCCGCCTGGAAACCGCCACCGACGATTTCGAAGCCTCGTCCTCGCGCGAACACGCCGAACCTGCACTTTTACGCCAACCTGAGCCCACCAGTGCTTCGCCAAGGAGACCAGAGTTTCAACACTGTGCGATCGACCGTGTTTCGGCCTATTGGTACTTCAAGTCGATTATCCTTATGAAGTTCAAGTTTTAAATTATTTTAATTTATTCTTGAAGCGGTACTGAGTATGGCCTGATTCGACACATGATTATTGTAAATATGCAGGACGTTTTATTTAATCAGATCACCTTGAATATATTCAGTGTTTCTGGAGATACAATACAATGCTTCAGGAATAAGTTGCTTCATTCAAACGGGTAAATATTATGATTACTAGAAAATTTCTCTGAGGGTTATATTTTGTAAGATTTTAAGATTGTTGATGTTCTTTTATATGGCAGTCTATATTTCTCTCACTGCGATGCTAACATCCTTCTAAGTTAGCTCTAAGTTAACACCAAGGATTCAGTGATCTTTAACAGGATAAACTTCGAATCACTTTGAACAAAGAAAGGCGTTAAAAGTAATTTTAAGGTTTTCTTCAAGATTTTTGTGAACAGTAGAAGAATTCAGTGATTTTTACGCATGCGAATTTAGTGATCTTTGAGTAAATGAACTTCGCATGCCCTTGAACAAGAATATACGCTACAATTCACTGCAAAGTTTTCTTCAAGGTTGGTTTGTGAACCTTCGACGAATTCAGTGATCTTCAACTCAGGCGAATTCAGTGATCCTTAACGAAGTGACCTTCGTATCGCTTTGAGCAAGAATTGCTTGCAAATTCGATTAAAGATTTTTGAAGATGCATTTCTGAACCTTCAAGTTAATTTGAATATTAATGTTCTCGCTTAAGGTCCTCCGAAGGTCACCGCGTTATCGATCATTAATTCTTGCATTTACAAACATAAAAAACAGCTTCAGTGATTAAACCTACTGCCATATTAAAAAGAATGATTTAAATATCTGAAGCGTGAATATTTACAAACATACCTTAACCCTTTGAGCTCTAAAAATTTCAAGAAGACGCGTACACCATGTGCTGAAATTTTCCTCGCTGGATCACCTGTTAAACTGAATATTTTGTATATAATATAATAATCTGTATAATGTCGGCTTTTCAGTTATTTTAGAGCTCCAAAATTGCGAAATATATAACTGAAGACACATCTTTTAATAAAATGAGCTGTGATGATAATTCATGATAATTCATACGAATACATAAATGTACAATGTACATGTAATAAACGTCTGTGCCTAAATCAATACGGTGACCCGTAGCACACGGTGAACGATTTTTTAGAACGCATATATGCGTCCATCGTTCTCAAAGGGTTAAAGAAAACCTGTGAATTAATTTAAATGCAGACTCTTGCTCATGATCATGGTAGGGTCTCCCTGTTATAGGTCAGTGGATTCGTCCCGGCGTAATAACATCGTGTCGAGAAAAAATTAATCAAACGAAACACGCTGTACAGTAATGCGTCCAGGCGCAGATTCTAAGTACATCGGCAGGACAACCGCAGTCCTCAGGAACGATCGTTCGGCGAGGCAGCGGTGGAAAATGCAACCGGTAGACAGAAAGAGGGAAAGGGTCGTTTCGAAACACGTGCACGGCGGAGTTTCGCAGGTTTTGCGTCTCCCGGCGCGTAGTTTCACGCCACGCGAGCAACTATGCGGGCTACCGCATTGCACCCGAGGAATCTGAATGGGTCTGCGTGTGTCCGTGGCGATTTCACGCGTCGACGGGCACGGGACATCGCGACGAAAAAATTTAATTACAATTCGGAGGGAGCAAGGAACCCGCCGCTGCGACCTCTTCCCCCCGCGTCGCGCCTCTCTCCGTCCAGGCAAATCGGATTCGTTTGGATCATTAGCCCGCTCATCGCGCCGGTCGATCCGATTAACTCGTCGCGAAGAGAGTCTTCGAGAAGAAACACAGGCAATTTTGAGCCATCGAGACGACTTCTTCGGCCACTTTCAAAAGGGGTTCTCCGGAAAAATTGAGTTACACGGGGTCACGGGCTATCGATCGACTTCGCTGGCCCTCCACGTGCCAGACGGGATATTTACGGCGGAAAAGTACCGCGACCATGTTTCCTTCGAGACGTAGGCAAATGTAGGGCGAAACGGTGGCAGACGCCGACTGTTACTTGGGAAAACATCGTATCGAGCTTCCCTCCGACACTTGGCGATTGTTTTCCTTGCCGCGTGCTGTTTGCCTAGCTTAATCGAAGAATCATAACCACCCTGCCGCCCTCACCATTCCCGGGGCTGCTTTTATCCCGCGAAAACAGATAATAAGTCTCGCGGTTGTTTGGACACTCGTCTTTGGACAACCGTGATTAATGCAGGAGAAATTAGAGTATCGACTGCAATATTTAGGCCCAAGAAAGAGACTATCCTTTCGTTGAATTTGTAGCGGGGTGGGCGTTGCGTTTTACCAACAGAGGGCTTTCCGCGAATTGTTTCTTGAAAGTACACCGCACAAAGTATGATGCAGTTTTCTCAGAGTCCTTTGAAATTATTCCAGTTATAATTAGAAAGGAGGTAGTAATTCTGTTCTTGGTGAAGCATGTTGTATTTCTTCTTTAATTGTTGATAAGTAGACGGATGTTTATGCAAATCTACACTTTCAGACTTCCATATTGCCTACGTTAATGCAGTTAAATAAATAAAACTTCAACGAGACTGCAAGTATTTAAAATATAATTTTATTTTGTTATATTATCAAATGTGCATCATTCTCCAATTTGTATATATTAAATGCATAAACATCCGCAATCTACCCTCAATCTTTACATGGTTAGTTGATACTGTCTACTGTCTTAGCCGACATCCAGTAAATAGTGTCCCTGTTGGGTTGTTTGGATGTTTCGGAGCCTCTTAGTCTAATCCCAGAAGTCTCAGACACTTTCCACTGCAAATTATAGTTGCCTAGGAGCCGAGGATGATCTAGGATTAGGCTCCACCCAAAAATCGTCAGCTTTTCAAACAAACCACCATTCATTCTGCTAAACCTCCTTCGACTGTTTCTCGGCGCCTGCACTTGTTCCGTGAACCATGAACCGTTCAAATGGAATGACTAATGATTCCGCGGCAAAGAGCAACGTGTTAATTTAAATGTTTTCCAAACACCACTGGTGGAATGTCGAAACGTTTTCGAAATGTCTGTCCGTGGACTATCTCCGGATCTTTGCCCGTCACGGACCCTCGACGCTGTAATTAATCCACCGATCTATAATTAAGTCGATGATAAACGGAGTGTCCGTACAATGATTAGCATTATTATTTATAATAACAGCGGCGGGCTGTCGCGCGTAACGCGCCTCGGAGCGCACGCATCGAACCTGGACAATTAATCATCGGTCAAACAACAATTACGCCCGATTATACAGCGTGGATCGATCGAGATGTATCGTAATTAGTAGCCTCGCTACTAGACCCTCGTACGCCAGCAAAATGAATTCTAATCGGTACTTAATATATTGACTTTATTGCACTATGAATTAATAAGTACAATAACGGCTTATGAATTAAAACAAACCCTTGATAACCATTCCTGAAAATTCATTCGAAAAATGTGTGGAATGAAATCGCGGCTCTTTATGGATGTTCAGAGGTGTCTAACTATTAACGTAGTAATAGTTTCCTTCTGAGAGTAATGCAATAACAATTTTTATAAATCTTCCGCACCGTATATATTAGGGATTTTTAATTTTAAACGATTTTCTTAGAATGTTTTTACCTACTATGTTGCTTTTGGAAAAGGTTTTATTCGCTCTGGGGGAATTTGACGATGTCACGATGAAGTTGTAATGAATGAGCAGTATTTTTATAATAGTACTATATTAATTGGTTGGAAGAATAGTTCTACTTCACAATGACGCACGACCACACGTTTTACACTTGAATCTTCAAAAGCTTAATCAGTTGGGACACAAAATTGTGTCTCGTCTAGCACATTCACCAGACTTAATGCCTACTTATTACAATTTTGTAACACATCTGGACAGTTCTCTGAAGAAACAAACAGAGAGTTGTCAGAATGGTCCTCACAGAATTTGTCGCCCTTAAGAATCCAAATTTCTCACAAACCGGAGTACCGAAACTCGTACATTATTAACGCAGGTCTATTAATTTTGACAGGACATGTTTCAGAGCAACCCAATATAACTGATAAATAGCTTGACACCTACAGAATTATACGATCCTCCATTTTTCTCTGTAGTCAGGAAGATCAATAGGGTGGTGTGTGCGTAGATTTTTGCACCCGATAACAAAAAATTTGGTGATTCGAGGGTCAGTCGCGTAGCGGCCATTACAATTTCCCGGTACATCCGCCGACGGAACGGTCGGTTTCATTCATTATGGTGAAGGGTTTCGCTGGAGCACCGGACGCACGAATTTGGTATTACAACGGCGTGGCTGGCGTCCACGTAGCAGATGAAATAAACGGATAAAAAAACGGACCACCACGGCGGAATTTTAAAAACGTGTCGACGCATAAAGAGACGCCACGCGTGCGCGTTAAACGAGCGGAATAAAATATTCCTGAAAATTTCGGAAATGTCGCGGGACAATGCACGGTCACGTGCCCGACTCGCGTCGTTGATTCATCGTCCCCTGGCCACCGGCAGGAAAGCTTCTGTTTTCCGTGCGATTCGTGACGTCCCGCGAAAGAAAAGAGTAGCGAAGCTCTCGGATACGCGCAGCGGGAGTTCATTATGCTGGAATCCGAAAAAGGATGGCCGATGGAGGGAGTCGTGGAACGTGAAGAAACTCACCGACTTCTTCCTTCAGACTAATTCTTCGTTTGACCGGTCGTCTGTCACGTGTCCCGGGGAAACCCATTAATTTCCCCGTAAAAAGGACCCTCCTCGAATTTCATTTGCGAATTCGTGCAGAAATGAACGAGCAACGTCTCTAAATAACACCAAATTCGGTATAAAAAATGATGTTTGAACATTTTAACAAATGTACCATATTGTTAAAGGACGTTTTCTCTTTTTCTTTAATCTACGCATAAAGGGTCCATTTTCGTTAAGATGAATAAATGGAATGAAATGACTTGCAGTATCTATCGTATATACGGAGTTTATGATACAGATATGGCTGTTTGTTATTTTTAAGGTATTGGAAATTGTATAATTAAAGTTAAGATCTTAGCTGCTCCGACTTAATAGCCATTGCCGTATCATAACTTTGTAAACGGCGCGTCCGACGTCTACCTACCTTGACCTGCATTGCGGCGCATATCTGAGATGGATAATTCCCAGGCGCTTCCTCTTCTTCAATGAAAACTGTAACTAAAGCCGGCTACACGCGTTCCGGCAGACCTGTCAGGTTTGCCTGTGCAGGTCCAACGGTGTGTACGTATGTATGATAAGACTGTGCAGTTATTTTGATCTACAACGTGTGTAGCCAGTTTAAATTGTGACTGGTTGTTGGGGTGACTTCGTAGCTACTACAAATTGTATGAAAGAAGCAAGAAAATTGTGAATACTGGTCAGTTCAAAAACCTAATTCTGCGACGAAACTCTGCTGAAATTCTATATTCATTAATTCACTAACAACTCTTGGTACAACTGTAATCTAACTCTACCTACAAAACGTTTCACACGACATAACATTTGTGTAAGACAATCGCGGTATTATCCAATCGAAGCGAAGATCATGATGCGCGACAGAGTGTTTCGAAAAAAAGCGCGGGAAAAATCGGTCGATCGAGAGTAAAAAACCGCGGAGGTGATTTTTCAGCGGGAGACTGACTGGAACGATGTCCAGGGAGAGGCTGGAGGACTTTAAAATCCGGTAACGTGAAAAAATGCAGCCTCCCCTGGCCGATAATTCTTTGTTTGACCTGCGCACTCTCACGTCGAGAAAAAACCATTAATTTCGGCATCAGAATGGAGCGGAGCAGTGTTCAGGTAGAAAATCGTGGACGCCAGACATATCGACACCCTTTCCTGAATTCCGATGGAAGCTCCACGACCGTCTAATGGAAGTTTCGCCGGTTCTCGATGAAAGTGCACTCGTAGGTATGCTCCAAACAGACAACAATAAAAGAAAACCGACTCGTTCGACCTTGTCATGGGGTTTCGTCGACGAGATTTCGTTCGATTTCTATCGAGTTAAAACGGTGAAAAACGAAACACCGTCTGCACTCTGACAAAATAAGAAACATTGTAGTTTGTATTCAGTATTAATCCCTTGCACTGTAACGAGCCTTGTATTAACGTCTGGAAATTAAGCTGAAAATACTTTAGTGCAACGTGAGAGACCCTAGAACCTCGTTCATGCGCGGAGTATTCATAAACAATTAGTTTTTTATTACTACGTTCTTTGATAAATGATTCTTTCACGCGTATACATTTATTCCAGTTGGAGACATGCATTTTAATTCCATGCTCAACGAACTGAGCTGAAGTTTCTTTCAGTAGCACACACACTTGGACAGACCAATTGTACGACCTATATTTGAGAATTTTTTCAGAGAAATTATAAGCAGTATCGACACGAGATTTTTTGTCGAATTGTGCATGTTAAGAAGCGTATCGTATAAAATTCTCAAACGAAAATATTGAGAAATTAAAATTCAGAAGATTGTACTAAACAGGCTTCTCGGTTGCCAGGATTTTATCAACAGGAATTAATTGATTGTAAAAAATGGAATTGTTTCGTAGAAATATAGCATGCTGCTGAATTATAGATGAAAACTAGACAGACTCATGGAACTCATTGAAAGAAACAAAAAGTTTTCTTTCTTATTTTATTTAATTAGTACCGCGTCAACTATTATCTATTTGCATTATTAATTTAAGTTAGAATCGACTCAGAGAATTTCTCTAAAGCGAACAGAATTCAACAAAGTGTCAACCATAGTCTGAATTCTTAACGCCCCCTCAGTCTACCGTTCTGCAAATCCTCTGTCACGTCCAGAGTCATGTGGTCTCGTTGCGCCACGAAATGGCCCCAATCTTTTCATCCTCGCCATCCTGGCCGAAGAACTGTACCGCGCGGTGCATAAATAGGCCAAGAAAGAGCACAGTAGCGGATTCTCGCGGCGGTTTACGCGAAATCGTCGATAAATCAGAATTAAGGGTCGGAGCACGGTCGATTTAGTGAAAGGACGCTGGATGCAGGGCCATAAGGGCGCCGCTGTCAACGGACAAATCTCCGTTTAGAGGGGCCATTGTCGGAGGATTATGCGGCCGTGGAGATTCTGAGCCGTAGAACCCGTTTCGGGATCGTCAGATTTCGGATTTTCAATTGGGAGACCTGTTGAAGGGCGGCGAGGACGGTTAGAACGGCACATTTTACGAGATTATCGGTCGGGGCTAATCCCACCGAACGTTAACGACAGCCGAAGTATTCCCTCGGAAAATGTTTCCGCTCAATTACCCCTCCGCCGCGTTAAATTTCAAGCATTCGTATTATTCTACGACCGTCCTCCATACCCGCCAGCAGACTTTCGCTGTCGTATTAATGTTTCAATTAATAGCCGATCGATTTATTCTTTCCCCGGCGAATATTAGCTTAACCGCTCGTGCGCTCTGTAAATTTGCCAGTCAGCCTTTATCATGGGCTATTGGATTCTTCTGTTAACACTGAGTCAGGAGCTCTGTTACTCATCAAGATGGTGAATTTTTATGTCGAAGATGCTCCGCTGAGCACTTGAATGATCGTAAGGAGGCTACGAATCCTGGAGGTAAACTTCGAACAAATTTTATGTGGGAACTCCGTTTACCGATTGTGGGATTAAAAGTCTGACGAGATAATCTTCAAATAATTTCTAATGTAATTTGAAATGCAATTATTAAAGAGTGTATATATTAAAAATTTATTTGAAAAATATCTTAGTAATTATTGACTATTAATTCTATGCACTCTGGTATAGAATTGCAGAATAAATTATTCAACGTTCCGTTTGAAAAACTCATGGTAACTCTTACATCTCGATAAAAGAATAAAATAATATCAAATTGACGTTGATACCACAGGATATTTTTCAAATAGTTCAAGGTGGTCAGTTAGGAAACTCACCTTGTATAATTGTACGATACATCTTTAAAACTTTGGGGACAGCCTATGTTTCTATGAATAAAAATGAACAAGAATATTCTAATTATAATGGGTCTTTGTATTAATATTCACTGCTTTCGTGCTGCTGTCAACACATGGTCGTTTGGAACCCACGTACGACTGGGATGCCCGCCAGCTAAATGGCCGTAGCAATCGATACTGGCTTATATAAAAAGAAGAAGATGCAATTAAAAATTGTGCTGTCAAACCGTTTCTCGTTCGATCGCCAGAGTTAAGCTCCTCTGGACAGTCTTGAGTCTACCTTCAGTGCTTTTGTGAGGCTGTCCACAAATGGTGGGTCGATACCCACCCAAAACTATAGATCTGCCGGCTAAACAACTATAAGTGTCTCTGCTAGGTCATATATAAAGAAGATGGAGTTAAAAAATGTACTATCGAACCGACTCTAGTCCGATCCCCGAAGTCAAGCTTCTCTGAGCAGCCTCGAGCCTGTCTTCGGTGCTTTTGTGAGGCCGCCGACACGCGGTGGTTCGAAACCCACCTAAAACTGTAGGGTACCGGCTAAGTGACCACGGCCGTCGATGGTGAAGCAGAAGAAGAAGAAGTGACATCGCCTTGGTCCCGAAATAAATCCACGTGGCCGCTTTGATCGCGATTCTCCCGCTTCTGTAGCGCGTTGCCGACTTTCTAGCGCGGCCTCGGCGAATCCGCCGGCCAGGGTGAACGTAAATAACGGGAAAGAGAGCCGGGATGATGTAGAACATCGCGGTTTTCACCGCGGAACGCCCCTGGACTTTCGGTTCGTGTCCTCCTCCCCAGGGGGCGTCCGCCTCGACGCGCATGAATCACACGATGCATGCAAATGAAAAGGTGTGCGGGGGTGGACGCGGCTCTCAAAAGATCGTAAGTGTCGGTCGAAGAGGTCCTGGAAACGGTGACTGATGGTGAGGAACGACGGAGAGGATGAGGGTTCCTTTTTTCCGCGACGGAGGGCACGCAAGTGCGGCGAAAATGCTGCGGTTCGCCGAAATTTATGACGACAAGGCTTGCTCGAAAACACGGCTCGCATAAACGCGCGCTCTCGACTTCTTACACGTCGCACGGTGTTCTATTCTACCGCTCCTTTCCATTCCTACGGAATGTCAATGAAACGTTTCTTCGCGGACAGAAAACTTTGATCTTTGGAACGACGATAAGGCGTGAGTGACTCACGGCACGGCACACGTAATCGATTAGCGGATAAATGACATAGGCGGGGCTTGTTTTGATCGAGATATTTGAACACCCGAAAGACCAGAGCAGTCTTATATCATCGCTGTAGAATTTGTACTGTCAACGGTATTGCCTCGTACGAAACAGTGGCACGCGATTGCGTTCGTCAGGTTTCTCCTTCTTTGCACATTACTTATGATTGAGTTATTCAATCATAGTGATCTGTAACTGAAACAAAGTGATATAATGAGATAAAACCCTGCACCTAATGTGAAATATATTTAACCAGAGGGGTTAACCGTATTTCGTTCTTTTCCTGACGGCACAATCATTTGTAACATGAATTATAATTCAATGAAATGATTATGTGAAACATGGTTCTTAATCAGGGAATAAGATTATAACTCGGAGATGTCTGCATGGCGGGCCAGTGTGATTTTATACTACTTACTGTATTTTATTATGTATAGATGTCTGTCAATAAACAAGTTTAAAGAAAAGACACTTGCACTCGTCTGATCGCAATAGTTAAGCTGTGCTTCCACCTTCAGGTCTAAGATGGGTGACCATTTTCAGAGCTTCCGTATTGCTGTTGACATATGGGCGGGCCAGACCACCTGAAACTGGTTTTAAAAAACTGATGGAGGTTCAGGTCCTCTGGATAAAAATTATCATAGCCTGTCGCAGCTGGGTTACATAGAAAGAAGACGAAGAAGAATTTATACTTTATACTTCAAGCAGATGTATTTGCAAAGGATGATTTTGGACAGTCACAGGCTTTGAAAATAACGGTCAATATTTTATTATTTGCTGACGTAAATTGTTTTTTCTCAAGTCGCTGCTGTATAATTTCAATATGAAATCTTTATTATAGTCATTATTTATATGGGATTGTTACGGTGCATAAAGTGTAGGGGATGATGAGACTGGACAAATCCGACTATATCAGGAGCTTCTGGTGAACCATTTTTGTAAAACATGGCTTAAGAACAGACGGTTGCAAACACAGTTTCTTAATTGCAGGAGACTTTAAATGGCTAGGGGGATTATAAATATGGAGAGTTAAACCCACATCCTGGAAAAAGAAATTCTTATTTTTGTTATCTTCCTTACTTCTTCGCTTTAATACAGAAACTGTTAATAGAATGCCAATTCTGTGTATTTATTCGTACTATTAATATTTTTCTATTATCAGGATTTCATAAAAATACTTGAAACGATAGATCTCGAACAATAAGATAAAAACGTAGTTGACATGACGCGTTTTATATTTTATGAACCAACTCTGAACTCATAAAAATGAAATTTAAATAAACCAAGCATGTAAGAAATTTCTCAATAAAAGCTTCGATTTCCCAACAAACTCTTTGCACGACCAACAATCGAAATCGAAGCGAATCGATTCAACACGAGCTTCCACAAGTTATCGCGTTAGCAAACAGTTAAATCAGTGCCCGGCAAATTCACGGGGGCCGAACTTTTGCGATTGTTCCGTGGCAGTTCCTTCCACCCCGATGTTTACTTGACTCTGCGAAGTCCATGAAGGCGATCTCCTAATTGTTCGGACCGGCGTATTTCTCCGGTCCCTCTCCCGGCCCCATTATTTTCCAGGCTTCTCCTCCACCCTCGAGGGAAACAATAACGACGAAACCAGTGCCGATACAGCCGTGGAACGGAAGTGAATTCGAGGCGGTGTGTATTTTCGCGACGCGGAAAAAAGCCGAGGGAGACCGAGAAAGGAAGGCCGTCATAACTTAATCCAGGCTTACCAACAAATTCCTCCGGAGCCCCTGAATCTCTCTCTTCTTTCGCTCATCGATCTCTCGCGCGGAGGCGTTTCGAAAGTCCAAGAGGAGCGCAGGCCGATTCGATGCCGGGGATTAATCAATTTTTCGTTTGGGCCCGTGACACAAAGGATGAAATATAGGAGAGGGAGAGAGGGTAATTAATCGATGGGTTCGGCTCGATCAAAGGCCACGAATTGAGTCTTCAGGTACCACGCGAGGAAAGAGTTCGATAATGACCGCGATGGGCTATTAGATCGCGGTTTAATTATGGTAATGCGTGTTGAATTGATAATGACGCCGTTCAATTGCCTGCTTCTAACTACCGTTCCAGCGAACTCTTTGATCTCTAATTGTAAGTACAGGACGAACGTTGGAGGTAGACGTGTCAAGGTTAGTTATCATTTATCTAATCACGCTAAAATGTAGCACATGTAAAGGACCGGTTTGAAGGGGTAATTATTTTGATAATTGAAATGAATTTGAAAACGAATAGATTCCGTACATAATTGAGAACATTAAGATGGGGTAGTGTCCTAGAAATAATTCTTGCACTGGCACAATAGGGTGCTGTAATTTTATGAGACTTTTTCTGAGACTGTGTGTTGCGGCCTGCACAGCTTCAGCGAGGTCAGAGAGGACTGTAACTCGTACGTTCAATAAAATTATGCAAATTATTTTATATTTCACGCGCCATATCTGGAAAGGGTGACATTAATGTTTGGAAAATAACTGTAATGTGTTATCGCAAGAGGTACACGAAGGACTAGCATCATTTCTCTGCACTTTATGGTGGAACCTTCGCAATTGTTAATTATTACAGCGTAAACGTAGAAAAAGTCTACCCACATGATTTTCACACATAAACACCATCGGTACTCCGTTAAGACACATCAGTTCATTTACCAACGCGTACAGTTATAGTTAATATTATCGCTGTTATAATATATAGTTTTGTTAGAAAGTGAAATTTTAAAGAATCTATACAGAGGGTAGCACGTTAATTTCTACAGTGAAAACTATAGTAAGTGGTACATCACATTGTACAGCAGAACCTCGATTATCCAAACTAGAATCGTCCAAAAATTAGTCATCCTATGTGAATACCGAGCTAAAATTATCACTGATAACAATATGTACTTAACTTTGTACTATTACATATTTTACATTTTAAACATGAGTCATTCTTGTTATTAATTCCAGTTCGTATAATCGAAGTTCTACTGTTTTACGCTTTCCTTCTACATAAATCGTTAGCATCCCTTATTCTTCATTATTGTACCTTACAGTTGATACTTTATATTGTTATCACAAGATGCAACTTTAATCAGAGTTTTAGAATCTCGAAAAAACTGAGAGTTAGATATATACTTGTCAAATTCAACGAGTCAACGAGTCAGTTTAGTAGAAGAGCCACGGCACTTCATGAAATGACAATGAAGCGACTCATTTGCGAATTCCCGCAGTGAAGCCACAGACTTCCTAGATTTTCGGTATTTCATAAATCGTCGAGGAAATTAAAAAGAGAGGCAGACCCGTTGAATGCAGTTCGGCGAGTTCTGTTACGAGGCCACGTCGGTTGTTTTGACAGACGCCAAAAGATATACGAAGATATTTTGTTTGCTCGTCGCTTCCCGACCCACTTCCCTTTCATTCTACGCCCTCGCTGTCCTCCGCCTGTCATCCCGTTCGATCCTCTAATATCTCGTCGTCGCGGCCACTTATTTTCTTTCTGCCCACATAAATCTTATTCGCGTTCAACACCCGCGCATCATCGTCGACCAGATTCGCCTGTGAAAAATAGCCGATTCGTTCGCATGAAAATATCATCCTCAACGTCCTCCTCCTCCTCCTCCACGTGATCGTTCAACGATGAAATATACAGAGTGGGATGAAATTCACGGTTATATCAAAGACAGGACGATTCTAAGCCAGAGGAAGAGTCGGAAGGATACAATATGCAGGCTGTTTCTTAAATGATGTTGAATAAGTGAAGGAAAAGGAATGGTGATTCTGCGCCTCTAGAGGAATTAAGACTGTAAAATATGCACGTTTTTTTATAAATGCATGTCAATATTTATGGAGCAGAATTGGTGAGAAAGGGAAAACGATTCCACGCCAAAGGAAGAGTCAAAAAGATATAATAAACAGGCTATTTTTTAAATGCGTGCTAGTATATCTGGGGTTGAATAAGTGAAATAAAGGGAATGGTGATACATGCGTCTGAAAGAATTAAATGGATGAAATATACAAGGTTTTTCATAAATACATATTAATATTTATGGGGCACAATAGTTTCTATGCCACAGAAAGTCAGAATGATAAAAGGTACAAAGGATTATTCATAAATGCAGGTAAATTCTTTTGGAGCTGAATCTCGTACTAACTGAAATTAACAAGAAAAGTTATACGAATATAGATCGTACATGCCAGAGTTTTCTTTCTTTTCTCCTGAGTACATAATCCAGTATCGATTATTATCATTATTGAATCGGAGAACCTACAGTTTTAGGAGCGACAGAAGTTGTAATTTACAAGGAAAAATATTCGAACGACGCCTGATATTTTGCAACGAGTGCTAGATTTTTAATTTAATGAAACACAAATTATTTGGGTATTGCCTGTATCTCAGAAACTATAACAAATACGACTTATGTTCATATATCATATTTTTAACTTATTTTAGTCTGTGAGTTCAGTCCATAAAGTATCTACATGTATTTATAACACCCTGTGTGTTTTCCGAATGGAGTTTTGTTTATGACAGAAAACAACATGAAGTTGAATAAAAATACAGATGCATTCAGAGCAATTAATTGTGTAACAGACTGTTAGAATAATTTCTGCTACACATGTTGGATAATCATATCTTCTTTGCTATAAGAGTAACCAATTAATTAACGTTCAAAGTAAATTAAAAAACAAATTGATCACCCTAGTTATTTTTTCCCGAACAGTCGAGGTTCATCTGTACAGCTGCTCCGAAACCCAACCTCATAAGCCTAAATCCAATCCCAATCCACGATAAAGAAATAAAAATGAAGAATAAGATTCTAAAGATCATACGTCAGGACGTGTAGAATTCAAAGCTTGACGTTTCCTAAAAAAAAAAGTTCTAAACTCCGCGATGATGGTCCCCGACATATGAAAACTTGGGGATTTCACGCTGTATCCTTCAATAAAAGCCTGCCAGCCCCGAAAGAAGTTTTTTATCGGCTCACAAAAGGCGGGCTGGGTCTGAATACAAGGTGGTTGCTTAATCGCCGGTGGTGTGGGGCTCGAATTTCCATTCGATCGATCGTCCAGCACGAGGAAATTCACACGGTGACCCCCAGGTGAGCGCTCGCGACTCTCTCGACGCGAGTCCGCGCGAATAATAAAAGGCTCACGGTGGCTGTGGAGCGTGGAATCTCGTGCAGCTCTCCATGGGAGGTCTACATTGTCCGAAAATGTAGAGCACCGTCGGAGAAAGCGGAAACCGAGGCGATATAAATGTTAATGGGCCGAGAAAATAATGTAAGGGGACAGGTTCCAGGGCAGATTTCAATGTTTCCTTCGGCTTCTTTATGGCAGTCGGGTTTCTTCATATAAAAATGACCCCACTGATATCGAGAGGCGTGAATTACTTTGCACGACGTTCGATCATTAGAGCTTTATGCGGTCACAGGGTTTTTTAACACGGTCACTGGTCCATCAGGGACGCCTCGAATTTCATATGATCCAATGACTGCTAATTTTGACAGCACTTCGAGAAACATCGAGCTTATAATATAAACTGCATGGGCAAATAATTAAAATATATTTATTTTCTACAGACAGGGTATGGTAGTGTGACGAACCTCATGTGGCATTTTCCACCGTGACAGCCAGCGTGTTTTTATTTGTCTGGTACGAAGCCTCTCCAATATTTATCGAAGGGATTAATCGAAATTTAGTACAACAGTTATTACTAGACTGCGGATATTGATACAAATATATTTTTACACTCCAATATCTGTTCCATTAGTGTATTTAAAGATACGAAACATTGTCCAAACTGTATTATGTTCACTAAATATTAACAAACGTGCTGTTTATTTTCCTCGCGTTATTGAAAATGCATCTTTCACGTGTTTCGATATTAATATATTAAATTGCATAAACCTCCGCAGTCTGGTTATTACTGACGGAGACTTGCATGTATAAATATAAACCAAGTCCATTAGGATATATTATACATCCCAAAGTTTCGCCAGCTTCATCAGAGGCAAAGAAGACGAATAAAATCTCTGAAGTAAAATTTCTAAAAATTTAATTACACTCAATCAGGGCGACACAGCAATTTTTCTGCCCATTTTCCTATATTTCAATCATTTATTACTGAACAGTATTCCCTCTGGTTGGGTATGCTGTCTGGATACCTCGCAACCTGAAAATGATTATAATTGTTGTTCGCGGTACGTTGAAGCGCTTAGAGGGTCCATTAGAAGGCATGTTCATTGGCCATTAGGTCTTGTCATCGTTGCACATAATATTCGCGAGGATCCCTTCGGGTTTCTGCGCGTTTCCCTGGTGAAAGGAGGAAACGTAGTCGCGGCTCGCCTTATCGGGAGCACCGTCCGGGATATCATTTCCTCCGGAAAATTACCATCCCTTGCGAGCGGAACGATCTTTCGCTACGGGGATGACAGAAACGCCTCTTATTGCCAGGGTCTGATGACGAGACGTCAACCGTTTCGGGCCTGGTTTCCATCGCAACGTCGATGCCTGCTCCGACCGTCGAAGACGTTTAATCACGAGGCCGGGAAATGTGATGCGCGGGGGAGCGAAAAACTTGTCTCCGATGTTAATACCGACATCGATTCGAATGTCGTGGGGAAAAATACGGCGGGAATCTTTTGTTCGTTCCCTGTTCGACAGAGTCGAAGTTGAAATACTTACGGCTTTGGCTGCGGTTAAAAAAGTGACTGCAATTTGTAGACTGGGGATGTTTATGCAAATGTACATTATCAGAGTTTAACAATTTTTTGACGGCCTCTGTATTAATTTATATTAGCTTATTAAAATAAATAAAAATACTAAAAAGTAGAGATTGTATAATATTCAATGTAAAGAAAGTATTATGAAATGTTTTATTTAAAGATTTCTGCACAAATGCAGAAACGTATTGACTGTTCGTTCGTCGAGAACCAGTCTGACTTTCATGGCGACTGTGCCAAATTCTAAATGATCAAGTTCACTCGAAACTCCTCCAAAAAGAGCAGTAGACCTCCCAACAGTGTCTTCAGTTAATTCTGAGTCTCAAAGTTTGTCCAACCAACCTGCATCCGTCTTTCAAAGACATTACCCGTCAGTATGCCCACTTTGTACTTCAAAGTTAAAGTACGCATAGAATTCAGTTCACTTCACTGATTATAGTCAAAAGTTATCGTCACTCCACTAACCACTAACTCGATTCGGTTTAATTTCAGCATAGTATGCGTGCAGTCAGTATTCAACTCGAATTTCAGTTCAGTGGGTCATTCGATCTTTTCGATAAAAAATTACTCGAACCAAGGGAAAATGTCCTTTTTGCTTGAAAGTTTAGAAAACGTTTCTACCGCTTCAACATCGATAATCATAAATTCAGAAAATCGCAGTAAGCTATTGAATCATACTGAATTGTTTGTGTTTGAACAGAATTATCTCGCTTGGAACACTTTTCAAGATCTTTGTCAATCAGTGATAACTGAAAACCCATTTCTTCCAGATATTAATGGCTAAATCTAAGTAAATAGACCTCGTCTCAGACACTTCTCAATTTGGCAATAGTTAATTGTTGAAACTAACTCGATCTTCGAGACATAAACAATTGATAATACTATTTATATTTTATTTCCGACTAAAACAGAAAATAGTAAGTACCGAGTATTGAAGTTTTAAACGTTGGAACGTCTTTTAGAAATTTCAATATGCATCGAACATCCTTCCAATCATCCAGAAATTGTTAAACGGGAATGATCAGATAAAAATCGAGGAAAAATTACAAACTATACGCAATACTCCACCTAGTGTCAAGTTCCTACAAATTCATCTTCCTTTTCAAACAAACAGGAGCGAGAAAAATTTGCACGTCCAACTGCAGCGGACACGGTCTTATTTCGCGAAACAAATTGATCGATCGTCGATAAGACGCGATATCGCGAGGGCTTGTCACTCGTCACTGTGAAACGAATTAAAGATCGATCAAATGGACCGTCCAGTCTGGTAATTAATTCGGAATCGAGCGGGTACGCGAGCTATCCGTTTCGAGCGATTCGCGGCTCTGGCTGGCCGGACAGCTTGACGTTTATTCGATACCGCATTGTTCGCCGAAATACGCGCGTGAAATTCACCGGAACCTCGCCGCTGCATTATGCGTTCGATGCACCGGCCACTGTGTCGAGCGTTTTTCCGATAAACACCCCGACCATCTGTACACGTCGAAGAAAATGATTCGCCGCGTGTATCTTACGTTCCGCGACGTTTCTATCCCATTTATTCGGCGCGCTGCCGGCTGATTTAGTGACACACGGCCAGGCGAAACTTCTCGTCTATTGGTTTTGCACCCGGGGAAATAATAGTGAGTTCGTGCTGCCGATATTCGATATCCGGCCACCGTTTAAAGGGAAACCATTCAACAGAATATCGCACTTTCGACAATTCCCTCGAAAGGCTCTTTGAAAAATTTGCCGGAATTTAGATTAAAATTCGTAGATTGGAATGGTGATGAATAGCGGAGCAGAGCAGAAAGCATGGAAATGAGCTAGAAGGCATAACGAGTCGATATTTGTACTGGGGGAAGTATCAGGTGTTCGTATATGTGAATATGACTTCGTCGAACGTGAACAAAATAACGATTGTAGTTATTTTTAATTATCAAGATGGTGAATATTACTTTTAGGGGCCTCGTTCAACTGTTTCAACGAGTTTATAATAATAATATGTTTTTATATGGTTAGAATTAAATACATATGAAGTATAAAACAGAGTTTAATCAATGTAAAGGATGAAATTATTGGAATAAGCGTAATACAGTAGTGTATTATCATAATTTTAGAATTATAAATAACTTAGCGTTGGCTAAAGCAAATTATTAGATTGAGTAATTTCCTCCATTTTAAACTTTTGTACATTCCTAGAAATTCAGATGGTGATGCAATGAACAAATTATTCAGTACAGCATGGAAAGTGATGAAATAAATTGATGTAGACATTACTAATTAGAATTTTTACACTGTGAATGTAAATATAAAAATTTGCTACCACATCGAAACGAATCTATCTATTTTATTTCTATTCTTAATCTATCTATCTGTTTTTACAATAAAATTCCACATGTACACGAATCGACAAGTTCCGGTGCTTTTTAAAAAAAGAACAAGTCGCTTTTACCGCAGTCCGTATTGATCACTGGAAGGTAACTCATGCTTTTTTTATTTATAAAAATCGGACGAACTGAATGCGAAATTTCTGATGTAATTCTAAATGTATGGAATGCCATACTTTTTCCACCGAAGCAAATTCCACAATCCCATAAAAGAAAACATTGGATCAAATTTAAACGATACAAAAGTAACCAAGAAAAGCATATGGTAGCTTCGAGTCTAAGGTTGGCCACACGAAACTAGCCCATTATCATCTAATAATAAAAAATAATCCGTCACTATGTAACCATAAAACTCCACAATCTGTATTCCCTTAAACTTTCCCCACGACTCTTCACACAACGATAGACTGAAAAGATAACTTCAATAACAAAAATAATAATAAATTAGCCTTTTCGAACGAAATAGAAATTCATTCCAAAATTAAAGTCGTGGTTAAATAAAACAGTTCCGTGCATATTATGTGGCTAATAACCAGTTTCACTAGTTGACGTAACATTGAAGCATGAATTAAAACAAAATTTTAATGCTCCATAATTCGACATTTTCAAAAGTATCCAAATTTATTTCTATTTATATAAATGATCGCTAATAATCTTACTGTCGATGTGACCATTGTAAGACAAAGGTGCGCATAACGATACGATCAAATTCTACCATGTTTTATACAACCGTGAGAGACTTATCGCTCCAAAAGCCGATTTCGTAACGCCGCATAGGCGAAAGCGTGTAGAATCGATCGGTCTATCGCAACGATGCGATCGGTTCGGTTGAAACAGCGCGAAAACGTGGGGAACGCGTCCTAGGAATCCGGGCGATCCTCCAAAGCGTAGAAAGTATGAAATCCAAACAGCTAGGGATCGCCTTCGGGTGTAGTTATTTGTTCAAAGGCGAGCGTGCCGTGGTTTCTCAGCGGTAATCGCGCGATGGAGAACACACCTCTGCTCCGCCTTAATTTATTGCAGCTTGCACCGCTTCGAACTCCATTTATACTATATCATTACGCTTCCTGGACTCATCCTCCCTCGTTCGAGAACGCGCAATTAACGATCGACCTTAACTATGCACCGTGAACGCACGATCGAGAGGCAAAGTGTTTTGCAAACGCAGTTTATCGAACGGTCTGTCTTTCAACCGCTTGTCGGGAACATGGGAGAACGATGGCAGAAAACGGCGAATTTTTATGGCTGTTCAAAGGGGGAAAATTCACAGCATAATTCGCTGTTGTCCAAGGAATCGCGAAGCTGTAATTATTTGTCGTGAAAGAGATGGGGAAGTTATAATAAGCACGTCTGGATAGAAAAGTGTGATCGTGAACATTACTTAATTACTGTGCTTGTGACGGTCCACCCATGACAGTGTTTTCCAAAGTGGTTTCGCGAAAAAATTCTGGGTGTATGCGAGATAAGGTGTCTTAATAAAATTTACTGGAGTCTGACAAACAGCATCATATTTCACATTAATCTTCTACTGAACAATTCATTTTACAATAATTAGAAATTTTTAACATTTAAGATCAGATTTGTTTTTATTTTAATGATTCATTTATTATATTCTTTTTCATATGCATAAATTCTTTTTCTAAAGCAATTTATGTTTCACTCAATGTCTTATTAAAATTAGAGTGGCAGGGGTTGTCCGTATATGAGTTTTGCGACAAAATGAATTTAAGAATCACTGGTTTATGGAATACCAAGAAAAAGCAAGGAATTATAAAATTTGTTGTGTACCATGTTCTTCGAGATAAAATTATGAAGAAGGTATTCACAGGTACTTCACACTCAGAATGAACTTCTCGTTCGAGAAAGTGTAAGATAAATTGCTAGAGACGAGAGTTGTTCGTAATGACCTACATTTATTCTAATCGAACAAAAATATACAAAATGTTCGATCTTTATAGACTTTCTCAATATTTAAACGCTAGTGAATGCTGATTGGGATTTGCAAAAATCGAGGGTTCTGCGAAAAGAGTTACTCAATCCCTATCATTGCAGCTCAACAAAATTATTGTGAATGAAAACAACATTCAACAGCAGCTGACGCGCAACAGAGTTTCAACATTAAACGTCACTGAATATAAAGCGTATTTACGTAGACACTGGAAGCCGTGTGCACCCGCTTAACCTGTAGATTCATCGGAAAGAAGATTAAAATCTGTAACCCCGACGTTATGACCCTTCCTCGCGACATTCTGCGATTATGAAAGCGTTAATTGCGCCCAGCTCGCAGAACGTCAATTATACAATGCAGCCGTTAGCTCTCGGCGGTGATCGTTTTTAAAGCGTCCAAGGAGATGTGTAACGGTGGCAATTTCCTTCCCTTTCGCAGGGTTACGGTGTCTGGAATTGGCTGACACACAATACGGCCGCGATTAAGTTTATTACTTAAGACCTGACCATTAAAAGGGCCGGTTTCCTGGCGCGTCGCGGCACCTGCACGCCATCGCGCACCGGATACGAGGCGACGTAATTGCTTTCGGTTTGATCCGGTGTTCCCGAAACGGAGATTTATAGCCGTATGGTCGTCGATGCTAATCTGCGTGGCCGGTTCGAGATATATAGCTAGCTTTTGTATCTCGTTCTTCACTCTTTCGTTCCGCCAGGCCCATCCTCTGACCGATCTAGTCGGCCATCGAACAACGGAATCTCCTGTGTTTTGCTGAAGAACCGCAATACAGATGTTAAGACTATTACGTGTAACGCAGAATTTCACGTTTTACATCTTACTATTATATTAAAGAGACAAAGTTTGTTTGTATGGTCGCAAAAATCTTAAAATCAACTAAACCGATTGTTATGGAATTTTCACAATATCTTCTTTACATTTTCTGGAGTGTCGCAGGCTATATTTTATCGCGAAATAAATTATATATCGAGGTAAAAAACATAAGACTATGTTTTGTAGGCGTGCCGGCGAGCCGTTCACGGAGGCATAGTTCACGCACAGCCGCTAGGTGGCAAAGCTCGGTGCCCGCGCGCTCGAAAGAGAATTCGATCGGCTACAATTTTACACATTTCGGATTTTATACGCAGAAAAATCGTGGGTGAAGTTGGATTCAGGGCATGCTAGTATTGGGGTTAAGGACTATCTGAATATAAAATGCATTGTCTTTTGTATAGTGGAGGAGATTAAAATAGCGTAGCGGTACTAGAAATAATAAGAAATTTAATTTCATGTAGCAGAGTGCAACGTTGGCCAGGGCTTGAGGAATGCCCAAGTATAAAATGCATTGTTTTTTATCTAGTGGTCGCTACGAGCTTCAACATACACCCATCTTGCGTGGAATTTCACGTTCTACACGATGGAGGAGATTAAAATAGCGTAGCGTTACCAGATATGTCAAGAAATGTAATTACGTGTAGCTGCGTGCAACATTGTCTAGGGGTTGATAAATACCGTAATTTAAAATGTGTTACTTTTTACCCAGAGGTCGCTATGAACTTCAACAAAAACCTACATTGCGTGGAATTTCACGGAGTACACGCGATGAGATTAAAATAGTTTAACGTTACCAAAAAAAGTCTCGAAATGCATGTGTGTGCACAGACGTGCACCACTATATACAAGTTCAAAATGTTTTATTTTTTAAATAAATACTGATACGTGCTTCAAGATTCTGTCTATAATTCTACATTACGTAGAATTTTATGATCTACACGCGAGAAATGGCTAAAACGAGGTAGCGACATCAGGAATTTGTAATTTATAGGTCATAATGTGACAGTTGATGGGATCACTTTCGAAGCTCCGTTTAAAAAATTCCATTATTTTATAAGTGTGTGCCTCAACAAACTTCAACATACATCTCCTTAGGTAGAATTTTATGCTCTACGCGCTGGAAAAAGTTACAACATCGTAGCTTCGCAAGACACGTGAAAAATTCAACTTTTATACATATACTTGATGCATCCCCGTGCATCAATTTCAGTTTTGTAATACGTGATTCTTTTTTAACAAAACATCTTATATAAAATTTCTTTCATCATGAATTTCCATTTTGTTAAGAACATAGCCTCTAGTTCAAATTTCTTTCAGCTCTGTCCCTTTAACATGTCAAACGTGAAAACATTATACCGTTTATGCACACGCAGCTAACTGCAGTGACACAACTCGTACGATTATAGGCGGGCACTAAACTTCGAAGACACGCGTCTTTGATCCCTACTATAAGGCAGACACATTCCACGGAGTATGAATGAGTCTCCCTTCGCCAGTAAATAACGAAACGCCGGTAACGCAGGGAAATGGCTCGAATTACTGTCAAACATTTCGCGGAGACAGCTCTCGGTGGTAATGGAAGAAACACTTAGCGTCCCTCTGTACGCGAAAGGAATTCCGTAGTGGCAGTCCCACAGAGATCGAAGGACATCGAGCCTCGGTGCACACGTACATACGTCAGCACGGAAGGCAAAGTTTATCGCTGGTTACCGATGTCGTCGTCCTCGTTTTCATCCCGCTCGTTGTCGCGACGAAACTCAAACGTCAACTTACGGGTTGACGGTTAAATTCGTTAAGAGGACTCGTAATAAGGTTGAGGGAAAGTTTCGCGAATGCCGTGGCCGCTGCGGAGTCTGCCGTTTGCGCGCCGCTCCTCGCCCGGCTTCTGTTCCCAGCGACTTGGAAACGCGATTAGCCATCGAATTTCGGACTCCGCCGTGAAAAATGTCGGCTCCCGCGGCCCGGCACAGGATTTTCTCGAGAATCCGTGGAACGCGGTTCAAAGTCACTGCCTCGTGAAAATACCCACCGCGGATATTCCCTTTCGTGGAATTTCTGGCGTGAAAGAAACGAGCTACGATGAAACACGTTGGATACCTTCGTGTTTTCAATCTTTTCTCTTTGGCGTCAGGATTTTTCCCTCTGGCCGATCGCTCGGAAGCTTTCACGTAATGTGATTGACAGGATGATCTCTAAGCTTCTGGTTGTTGCTTTTACTTGACTGAAAATTTATTGTGGGATCTGGAGTGTGGGGTCATCTCTTTTTTGGCTTTACAGGGAGTGAGGGTGTATTGGCGATTGCACGTTGATTTTTAAGATTCTTTTTATTAATTGGTACAAATGATATTTAGAACAAGACTTTTGGTATCATAGACAGACCTCGAGTATGATAGAAGATAATAATTTGGGTGGGAGGCAGTTTTGTGGTGGCCTCACGCTAACTGAGCTGTGGATCTTTTTATCATTACTTTATACTGCTCTGCTATAGGCAAAGGAATACCTTCAACTAATCAGTGTTAAAACCTACAATTAGAACAGATGCAGATTAATCTTTGAACTGAACTAATTGTGTATCCAAATAGCATCAGTCTCTAGTCCCTTGATTTTGATAACGAGTCGGACTCGTCGCCCAGATTGTAGACTGTGCAAACAGGAGTCCCAGTCGACTACTAATTCTAACTAACTTTTGTGCTGAAGCTGTATTAAATTTTTACAGATTACCAAAGATGATCCAAATACACTGACAGTTTTACACCTATGACGGTACTTGAACAAGTAAATAATTAATTCTAACACACGTCACCTTAAAAGGAACATTATAAAGCAAGTGGTCAAGGCTGTCTGCTGAAAAGATTTGTGAAATGCATAATACAAAAAGAATTTCATTGATATCTTTCAACATGGAGTTTTTCAGAGACGATCTTATTAAACCTAGAAAAAATACAAAAACTTCAAAAATTCAGGAAATTCTACGAAATATAATGTACACACATATGATCATTAGATGTTACATTTTTGTCAGTAATTATTGAATTAAAAAAATTAAACTAAATGTCCGTTGATGTAACAGCATGTCTCGAAGTGGTTAAGCATGAATGACTCACACATCAGAGAGTATGTCCCGTGTCATCTAAATCGGAAGGCTCCATCGCATCATCCCGCCATTGACAACCGATTAAGCATCGACACGAGCATCCGGAAGATGATCAGAGATCGTGTGCCGGTTTAACGACTTCCTGTGCGATCGAACCCGGTGGCCGGGCGGAAAATTAGCTTTCTCCGTCGTAAAAAAAACGGTAATAACCGTAGCTTCCTGCGTGCGGGTCGGGCCTATTCCGACGCAAGAATGTCAAAGCCACGCTGGCTGGAAGTCGACGGCCTTTCGTCGCGACGCGGAGCGTCTTTCTGGAAAAGGCCGTAGCCGTGGCGTCGAGTGATTAACCGCGCACGCGTTTATTTCTCGCCGGGCAATTTGTCGCGTTAATTAGCCGTGTAACGAGGACCCACGGAACATGCGTGGCTCCTCTTTCGATGGCTGCCCGCTGGAGGACGCGCGCTCGCGCGCGTGCACCAACGCGATCGCTGAGAAAAAGCCGATACTCTGGCCTCATAACTCACGTCACGCATTCAAATGAGCTACGGATTCCATTCATCTTGGCGTATTAAGCGACCGCGGACGGACGAAAATTTCAATTCACGTCCGATCCCGATCCCACTCTGTCACTGTCGCTCTATTTTCCTCGACCCTTCCGAGCTCTGATGCTCGTGTTTGCTCGACTACCCCGGCCGAGCATTGAGCTGGCCAGCTACCGGTGCGTTTATTTACGGCCCGGTAATGAGCTTTCACCGTTCGAGATGATCGTTATGACGACCGGGAGTTCTGCAGGGTTCACGGCGTGTCGCGAAACTTTGCGCCGGAGTCGTGTTCCCTTCGGGCGAACGGGATGTTTGAATTCCAAGCGCCGTAAACTAGGATCGACTTAGGCGTGGATTACACGAAGAATAGTATCAGGCCATTCCGTAAGTGGATCCGGGGAAAGATGAGGTATAATCGCCACACAGGTATCAAATATTTTCCCGTGTAAAGTAGGTAGCTGCAAACAATAAGTAGAAAATGCCATGTTACGGCAGACTAATGTAAATAATTGTAGAAACAACTCAGTGAATTATTCTGTGATTGAAGTGTTTAGTATCATCAGCGCAATCTGACGAAAAAATTTGTGCAAATGCATAGTTATAACAGTTGATTAGATTGTTGAAAATAATTATGAGGTCAAATAATTGCGATTGTTTATTGAGTGTAACGTCAAGCACTCCGTAAACTGCACATCACTATTATTCATATAGTACACATAAAACACAATTTTTTTATTATTGATTTTCAGCGAACGAACTAGAATGATCTAGAGGTCTAATATCATAACAGTTTCTCAGCAGTATATTGAACATTTTTCATCAGTGCTCTTATCCAATTTATTGAAATTAATTTATTCAAGAGTCTGCTAATATTTTAAAACATAAAGCCAGTCTGCTTCAACTGTATTATAAAAATATATCTCAATATCCGTGCTATACGCTAGAAAAGATTTATTACTGGTACAAATATAAACTAAAATTCCACGTGATCGAACAAATTTTTCAGTCCAACCCTCTGTCGAAAACAAGGTCTTGTGACCATTAGAAAGATCCAGTAACGAAATTTCTGACAAAACTCATGCTCTTCGGTCCTCCAGTAACTTCAACCGAAGCTCCAACGTTACAGCCATATAGCGTGGCGATGATACGTTCTCAAAACGATATTTTCTCGCGAAACTCGATAGGCATGTATCAATGATTCGCAATAAATACGGTGTCTCGTTCCATAATTCGATGTCGAGCGCGGCACGGAGCGAACATAACGTCGCGTAACCCCAAAAACACGCATTATGACGGGCGTACGTGATCATGGGAGGGCACATTACGCACATGGTGCTCGGTAACTTAATCCGTTGCACGATAAAACCAAGCTAAAACCCATTCTCGTTTATCCGCGCGCGTTTGACACCGATTGCGGGCATAAATCTCGCCGCATCCCGTACCAGTTTTGTAATAATGCCCGCTGGTCCGCTGAGACGTCATCAAATATGCTGTATTACGTTGTTTCGCCGTTGCAACCAAGGTTTTATCTAAATTATCCCTCTTCTCCCTGCGGCCCCTGTTTTGCTGATTACTCCGCGGCCATTACGCGCGATTCTTGTGCAAATTTTTCGGCCGTGCCGCTGCTACCGCGAATAATTTATCCCCCGTTTCTTCTGCCTTATTGGACTCTTATTAACCCCTTGCACTCGCTGCACTTTTTTTTTGTATCAGAATTCCTGGAAGTTTATGCAACGAGCTAATGTTACATAAGGTTTGCCGGGGAATCGTACGAGGAGGAATTTTTGTAAAAGTGGGTTTGTAATTTAGAGCTGATGGCCGAGTTCGGAGGGTTCATTTAATATCGGTGATAACTAGTAATTTGATATATTGTAATAATGAGAAAGAAAAATGTATAATGGACATAGGTTCTGAAATTAGCTTTTTAACTGTTTCATGTACTGTTAGAATCCGTGTGAAGAACGCACAGGAGCGTTCGGGTAATACATTTATTAAATACGTTTAGCGATTTTCTGCACGCGACGTATGCACAGAACACTTTTAAATACCTAAAGCATTTAAAAGGCTAATTTTACGACCTGCTCTTTTTCTCAAAATTTTGAACTCTTTTCTCGTTTCCTCTGGGTCAAAATATTTATTTTATAATAAGATGATTACTGTACCCCAGTACCTAATAACTTTTGAGCAAAGCATTCGTGATCATACGTTTTCACAACACTGAAATATCACTTCACCCGCAGGACACGTTGGTATAATTCGACAAAAAAAACGGGGACACTGTGAACATGCCGATGGCAAGGTTCAGCTATTATATCGAATTCGAAAACAATTTTTCGAGCCATAAAACTAGCCGAAACGCAGAGGTTTTTTTTTCCACGGCACCGCGAAACAATGAACAATGAAACGGTCGAAGAAGAGATACGACCGCATTGATTAAAATTGCCTACTGTGTGCTCGCGCCGTTTCGATGCCCTCCCACGGGCGCCGGTCGAAACGGCGATAGTTTAAACAATCCGTTTAACGAAGAGGCTCATCAGGCGGGCGGGCTCGTCAAATAAATTTGTCACCGCGGAGGCGGCGACGACGTGTCTGCGTAAAGTATGCGAATAACGGGACGCGTAAAATCGATGACGAGTGGAAAACGAGGGAAAAAGAGAGAGAAAGAGTGGAGTAGTTCTTGGAGTCCACTCGAATCCCTTGGAAATCCGACGTGTGTCGTTACGCGAAACCCAATCCACCCTCGAATCCATGTTTGATCCTCACACCACCGTTCGAAGACTTTTTTTCGCTGTTTCCCTTCCGCGGAACGAAGGCGTCGCTTGTTTCGGCCATAATGGACATCAAACGCGTCCAATGCACGCACCGATGCGTGGTGATCTTGTTCTTTTAATCGCAGCAATTAAAAAATAATCACCCGTAACGCGCCGCCAAGCAATTAGACGGTCGTATCGCGTACTCCGTAATTTGTATTTCTCTCTCTCTCTCTCTCTCTCTCTCTCTCTCTCTCTCTCTCTCCCTCTTGCATTCTGATTCTCTTTCACTTTTTCTTCGCGTACACTACTCACGACCCTCGTTTCTTTCCTCCCTTTCACTCTCTGTTCCTCTCTTTCTCGAACCAGTGAACGTCTACACGAGCACTCGCCCCCTTCCATCCCCTTATCTTCGCTTCTCTCGACTTTCCTGCTTTCACCCGCTAACTGTTCTTTGGCAAACTACCTTTTACAGTTGTCCGTGGTGGTGGTGATGGTGGTGGTGGTGGTGGCTGAGACACACACGCACGCACGCGTGCGTACATACATCCATAAACGCCGGTAGTCCGTCGTCTCGTTTTCAACCCTCACTTTGTTCCCTTCTTCGTCTCCTTCCACGGAGTCGCGAGCAAACTAATTACAAAAATGTTAAGCGTACACACTACGCCGAGGGAATAACCCTCGTGAAATAAATAGCTTCTGGCGTTAAGTGCGTTTCAGACGGGAACGAGAAGGCGAGCGGCCAAACGGAACAGCCTCGCGAAAACCGTTTTTATTTACTGCCGTGTTTCGCCCGTTCTTTCCCTTTGTCCGCCGGCTCCTTTTCCCTTCGAGCAAACGAAATTCCCGCGCCGCGACGCGTTCCGCCGCATCCACCCGGATGCATCGGGATCTCGGCTGCATTGTACCATCCCTCAAAGAAATTATAATCTTTCTGAAGGTCAGTCGGAAGGAATATTAAATTAACCGCCATCTGCTTCGTCTTTGACATTCTAATTTTAATCGTCGGACCAGATTTCATAACTGATATTTCTTTTCTTTTTATTGTACAAGGCGTTAGAAAAAAAGGTCCTGGACTTGAAGGGCAGGCTGTACTCGTGAAAATAAATATTATGGAAATAAACAATTATTCCTTCTAAGAGGTACTTTAATTTTTAAAATAATATAAATAATTTAAAGAATTAGTTTGTTAGTTTAGTGCTCTTGCGTTAGAGCACCAAAAGCAAGCAAGTCACTTGCTTTAACCAAGACGAAGAATTGTTTATTACTCCAATAATATTAATTTTTCTACCCATGTTTATTAGGACCTTTTGCCTCCACTTTTCGAGTACTATCTACCCTTAAAATCCTGCACCCTTTCTTTTAACACCGTCTATATATTAATGCTGTTTCTCTGATTATATTCATTGATACAGACACACTTGCTTTATTACAGCCTCATATTTTCAGTCTCAGAATCTCTACGGTTTCTCCCTTCAGTATTCTCTGCCAAATACATTCTAAAACATTTTTCAAATCCTCTCATCAAGATTCTCTACAAATAACGAGGCGATAAAGACGTAATCCTAATGTATTATTTACACGCACAACTTACTTTTAATACAGTTATTTATATTCATAGCGTCTCCAGGAGCAATACAAACTTTCTACCGGAATAATATTTCGTTTCGGAGTTAGATCGATATCTGTGCCACGAGAGTATAGCAATCGACGAGTCACAGACTCTGCTCGAACTTTTTCTAGGTTTCCTTGTTCGTATTTTCCTCGGTGTCGCCGGGAACGGCGCAGTAAATCGGCAGAAATTGCGATCGTTTTCACGGACACGGTCTCTGATCCCCGTTGCACGCGGTTCGAAAATTGTAATGAGCTCGGCCCTTCGATTTTTCCCGTGAATGCAAACACGCTTCGCAGCGTTCGAGTGGCATAACGCCGGCGGCGATGCATTAGTCGGGACATTAGCGGAGATATCGAGCCGGCCATCGTGTCGTATCGTCATCGGGACGGTATGCTAAAATACCGTGTAATCTCGAGGAAATTACAAGCGAGACGAGGCGCGTCGAACTGCACGCGCTGCTGAATATCATTGTCGCGTTTAGAAAATAAAAGGAACGCCGATCCGGCGATAAAGCGGCGTTACGAAGCAGCCTCGTTAAGACGGGAATAACCTTCGGTCAAATTTGAGCCAGCAGACCGGCCACGTCCGACATACGTGACGCTGCACTGTGAAAGCTTCTGCGGCAATTTTCGCGTTCCAGTTACCAAACAGATCGGTAATTAGTTCGCTGAAAAATTGGGACCCCGGTGGAATCGGGCGAATCCCAATTTCGACGGAGGAAAACGTGTACAGAGGAGTTTAAATTGTGTCATCCCCCGTATAGAGCTAAATGAAGTTGCTTCTGTTTTTGAAGCAGCGTGGAATCGAACGGGGGTGATCTGTGGAGTCAGGGTGTATCGAAAAAGTGGGGTAGAATTTTTTTGTACCGGGTTTAAAGCTGTGGACAGGGAGAATTAAAGTCGTCCGTAGCATCGACAGAGATGATTCTTTGTGTTACAGAGTACATCATACGCATTCGTACTGGTATCCGGAATACAAATAAACGACTAAGGAAATATAAATATAATAAAAAAACATAAGGATCTTACAGATGATGACTTGAAAAAATTAACGATGACATGTTTCTTCTTGCCAATGAAACAATTTCATCCATATCACAACCTCTGCATAATAATCTACTAAATCCTTACAGATGTTTTCGTCAGCTTATGTCGCAAATACTTTAGCCAAGCTAGTTTCAAAAATATTAGGTTCGACGCGTCTCCATCACACCCCTAGTCACTGCAAGGACCGCTGAGACACGTCCCGCAGAGACTGAGCACGCTATTCGGTGGAAATCGTGTAAGAAAGGGATATCGACGGGTCTGATCGATGCGCAACAGAGGGTAGCTGCACGGAGAGACATTCATACACGGGAACGGTGAGAAGGTCGGTGTCAGCTAATGAGTCGGCTCCGCTTTGAAACGGTGTTTCTCTCTTTTCTCGTAGCCGGTCGCTGCTGCTCCATGCTCGTCACGCTCATAGAAACGTACGTGGGACGTCGGGACACGCGAGGTTATAGTAATAATTAATTTCGAAGTCGCTTTGAAGTCAGCTGCGACGAACGGGCCGCTTTGAGAGAGGCGTAAACGTCAGACGAATATCCGCGCGCACGCCTTGCACCCTCGGATTCACCTGAATACACCGAATTTAGCCCCGCTCCCGTACAATGGCCGATATGTTGATACAAAGGGCTTCGATTTGACGCCGCTCGGAGACAATTAACGGCTGCCTGGAATTTATGCAAATCCGACGAACGTGATCGCGTTATTCCCGCGCGCCACCCTGTGAGATTCCCTTGCGCTCCATTTCGAAAGAGAAATCCGCTGGTGGCGCCTGCCAAAATGCCGTTCATCGGTCCCCTGAACTCGGGCGAACCTTATTCGCCTTTCGCGCCAGCTTGGAACTTGACATGCAATTGCCCTTTGATTCTTTTTATTCTTAATTTAAATATTTCGAGTCTCTGGCGCACGATGCGTTCTTTTGGAGCAGCTTCATGTATGGAGTTGGGAGTTTGGATAAAGTGGTGCAAGTTAGGTTGGTTTATATGGAGTATCGTTCTCTGATAGAATTTCAAGGGTAGAAATCATACAATTAATCGAAGACATCGTATATTTGACCTAACCAATTTCTGTATGTCTTTCATGGCAATACAATATTTTAAACAATGGAAACTTCGGATACAGCGAGGTTGTATCTTTTCAAAAACGTCATTTCATATGTACCCATCTAATAAATTAATATTTTATTCTCCAGTACATCCTGGAACATGTGTCTCACGCATAGTGACAGTTCACAGATGTATGTCTAAAATCGTCCTTGACGAGTTTCAAATAATAAATAAGAAGGATACATGTAGGTACTGATTTATTTGTTACACGTTCTTATAACGCGTAAAATAACAATCTTTAAGAACTCGACATATGTATATTTTTTTATTTTAACCTTTGCAAAGAATACAGAATTTCTACTTCGCTAATTTTTTACTCAAACATTCCGTATTTCTCTAGACATTGATTGTTACTGAAAAGAGATAACGTGTGCAGCTGGACATGGGCAGAATTAATTATCCGGAATCCTTGCTATTTTTCCCATCAGGCAAAAATTGATCAGGAGAATATAAGTGAAGGCTTATTACTGCAGAAACTGTAGTAGCTTACAGAATGTGTCTAATATGAGTAATCGTAAAACGTATGGTTAATTAGAAGGTTTTCCTGCAGATATATTTCTGAACCTTCAAATTAATTTGAGCGTATATTCCCCTTTCAGGTCACTGAAAGGTCACCTTATTACAGATCGTTGAATTCGTCTTGATGTCACCTATAACATTACATCCAAAAGAACGTACACTGCCATTTAAGAAAACACCGATGACCTAGGAATCTTCGAAACTATGATATTGAGAGAAACTTTTTGTAGTTTATATCATCTACCCCTTCTGAGTTAAATGGGGTATCCTCTGTACCATGTGTTCATTATTATTTAAGAAAGACATTTCATTAATCGCTTTTTCATTTAAAAGGAAAATTCACTTTCTAGAGCTATACGAGTGGAACTCAGATGGCGGTTGGACAGGGTAGGGCTTAAAATGAAGTATTAGCTAGATGCCGGAGAGTTGGTTCGACGTTGGAACTGTTCGTTTTCATCCGGTTCATCGATAAAATCAGGCTCGCACGACCGGTGACATTTAATCCATACTCTCTGGCGTCAGAGGGTAAACCGAAGTTTCTTGCACGCAAGAAACGCCGCGCGAGGAGAGCTTAGAGTTTCATTGCAAACTAAATTATCGGGGCTTTGGGGGGTGTTCTTGCCCCCTGCTCGCGGATCGAAAAACAGTGTCGGTCTCTCCAGCGCTTCGCGCACTTCGAAGTTTAAATATTTCAGGGGACCTTAACGGACTAATCTCTCGGTCTGATCTCTCTTAACGCGAACATCTTCCTCCGGTGAAGCGTATTTGCAAACTTAATTATCGCTGCCTCGTCCGCGGCGATTACGCGTTATCCCCGAGCTGATTCGAAAGGATACGCGGCGATCAATGTTTCAGATCGCCTCGAAAATGAAAAGCCGGCTTGTCGACTACCTTGGAGATTTCTGATCACCAGACTGCGTATCTTTAAGCTGTTTAACACAATTCTAACTAATTTAACATATTACTTGTAAATATTGCAACCCCAAGACGCAGTTCTACCGTAGTCACGTTTCATCAGCTACGGGGGAATAAAAAATATTTAAGTCTAAAAATGTATATTTGCACAAAAATCTGCAGTCTGCTGGTGATTTTCGAGGACATGTTATTACAAACAAGCTTCTGCAACGGCGTAGAAGACAGTTTTTGACAATTTAACCAAGGAAAAAGTTTCTACCGAACTGAGATTGACTTTTCATTAAACTGGTCCATAACGAGATCTTGATAAAAAATTTGTAGTCTTCCTTCTTTTCTTCCACACTTGGTGTGCTACCCATTTTTCTAGTTTCTAGAATTTCTCAAAATTATTTGCGTCTAGAATGCGTCAAATTGAATCGTCTCTCAGTTTCAATTTTCGACACAGTATTATTGGATTTCTTAGATTTAACTGTTCGAGGGATAGCTTTTTAGATCCGTTTTTTTTTTAGTTCAAAGATTATTGATAAAACTCTAAGGTCGGATGGCCATGTGTTTTTACATTATTTTCTCAGAGATTTTAGGAATTCTTTTCGATCTTCAATTTTTGTTAAGTGTCTGCGAATTCATACTGAACTTAATGAATTTGTCACTGGTAACGCTTAGGCTAATGAAATCGTCCTTTTGCAATTTTTAGCATTATCTTCATACACTGGATGTATCAGGCTAATTGTTCCATACTTAAGTCACTGAAACTACTATTACGTTCTTAACATATTCATCATGTACTACATTACTGCTACAGTGTCACAGCACCTTAGCTGTCTGTTTTATCTGGCAGGGCTGGCAGAAAATCTTACCAAGAATTTGTTAATATTAACCATATTAAAAACGTGCCAATCTTAAGCTCACAGGAAGTTGTCAAGTCAAACCAGATCCAATTAACAATATTCCAAAATGGTACACGAATACTAAAAGCAATCTTAATTGAATACCGAATTGAAATTAGTCCAGTGCATTAGAATATTAACGATCGTCGGTCGTTTTTGACTTCGTTAGCGTGCTAATCGTTAACACAGACGTCAAAGTAGCGACGCGGAGCAGAGTTCCATGAAGACGACGAACAATTTGCGGTCTGGACGTCGGCTACCGCGAATAAATCGTCTCGTGACGTACGGGTACGTATTTTCCGGTGGAATATGATGGCATTTCGTGGGATGGCCGACGCGTTATTGCCGCAAAGAGGGACGGAGAGAGAGTGACGGAGAGGGAGAGGGAGAGATGGATCCGTTAAGAAACGGCTGTCTCGGTGGTTCACCGTCGTTAACGACGTCGTTACGCCTTCGATCCATCTGCATATTCGCGGGATGCACTTGCGTATCCTCTTGAAAACGAGCTTTTCACCGACGCATCTGGATTCGCCTTGTGCTTTGCGATCGACGTTTCCGCCTCATCAGCGCTCGTAAATCAAGATTAAAAGATCGACCGCGCCACGGATCGACCGACATGGCAGCCTATACTTACGGGGTTCTTCAGGTACCGGTACACTTTTTATTTTTCCTGCGGGTTCTGGACCCACGTATCGGTGGCAGCCGCCTTAAAACACACGGTAGCAACTAGACTTCACGGGAGCCTAATTTTACTTTGTTTCGTACGTATCCAATGCTAAGACCACCAAAGACTTGGTGTTCGAGCACCTGTTACGATGAAATCAATTTTTATTTTGGAGATCACTGAGTTCTGGATTCATACTTATTAATGTTCTTTTTTTGTTTATTTTGAAAGGTGCAGGATGTGGTGTTAAGACCATTCATTGTGGAGCAGATTGTATACATCTGACAAGAGAAGTCATAATCATCAAATAGGAGTATTTGAGAGTCAATGCTTCGTCATTGTTATAAAGAACGGCTTTAGACATTAATATTGTGAAGTGGTCGGCTCGATTTCGTTTCTTCCGCATATTGTAGGCATTGACGAAGCGAACAAAAGAGGTTTATACGATATTGCTGTACAGTCAATATCGTAGAAAAGAATTGTTTTGGTAGAATATAGGTCTACCCTACACAGCGTACTAAAGAATGAATATGACAAATATATAATTTCTTCAATTGCTCAAGCAACAATCAATTTCAAGAGATGTCATCCCAATGACATACGTCAACTTTGATGAAATTTCGGTAGGGTACTCAGGGAATTCAATTAGAGATGACTTAAAGTTTAGACCCGTCCATAAGAGAAATCCTCGCTTTTGCCTCTTACGACGCGTCATAGCTAAAAGACAATCCAACAGCCATTTTACAAAAGGGGTAAACACAATTACAGCGTACCTGTTGTGTTAGTTTCTATTATCTAGCGTCCCTGTACCAGCCTAAATGAACGTGGAACCATCAGCGACGCAGTTGAGTATCTCGCGATCGTCACAGTCGGTACGCCTTTTGTCAGCCACTCAATACACAATCCTTTCTCTAGCGGAACAACGCGTGATTCCTTTGAGGAGGTTATTAAGTAATGAAATACTTGCGAGGAGACTGTAAAGACGCATGATGGACAGCTAATGTTCGCGGTCGGATAAAGAACCGCCAGGTCAAACAAGGAACCTGTTCCCTTCTTGTTGAACAGTGAACACATGGAGTCACGTTGTTTGTTTCTGCAAAACGATCCACTCCTCGGGTGAATTACGATCGTCTGGCCCGATCTGTGGGGTCTGCTTTTCGATGCACGCCGACACGCGTATATATAAACCTGGCCATTATTCGCCTGGAGTATCCACCTTCAGCACCTTCCAAAGGCCTGACGTCCTTTCTCCAGGACGATCCTAGCCGACTATTAACAATAGGACGTAAAAAAATTGGTGTTCTCTCGTTAATCATTCTACCGATGTCGTCAGACTGTCGGGTGATCTTTTATTTCGCCAACGCCTTCCTAGAACTCGTTATGGCAACATGATCAGATTACTATTGGTAGGCACCGATGTCTCGTCAATTGTTCGATTGTCTTCTATGTCCAAGTGATACATTATTATTTGTTGTTGCAAAATAGGTGAAATATAGATTCTTCCCTACCAGAATCTTAAGTTTATAATGTGAAGGTTCAGGTGTTTTGTAAGGTGCTTTCGTGAAACTGTGAATTTGAAGATGGCCTAGGTTAGCTTTGTGAGACTTTACAGAATTCAAAATAGCAATTCCATTTACCCCGACCCAATTTGAGTAAAAGTTCCCAACACAAAACGATCATAATCACCAGTCACACGCTACATATACCTTCTACACACGCCCTCTTACACGCATAATTAACCCTTAATTAAATCTCCATGAGACTTGGGGTAGATGTAATCACGCGTGCCCTATGGAACTCCTCGAAAACAATTCGAAAACAGTCTGAGTCAGGGCAAACAGCGATCCAACAAAACGATCGGCTATCGGTTGGGTAAATCGAGTTGACCGGAGAGTTCTCGACAGAAGCAGGTCTGAAAGGGTGCGTAGAACAGCGGTCGACGACGATCCTTGGGTGTAAGGTCCGAGACAAGAAGAGGTTAGCACTTCCTGCTAGGCGTTCGTCTCGCCTCCTCTTTCCGTCGACCACTCAGACAGGGCAAGAGTGCTTCGGGATCCCTCGTTTTCTGTTCGTGGTCGATTCGTATCCGTGCGTGCTCCAATTACGAGAAGGAATGCTCATTTGCCGCGCGACGGGGGACCCATAATGGTCAGCGACCACTCGAAACTATTATCGAGCTGGTCAAAGGACCCCGTCGAATCTGCTCCCTCGAATTTTTAATCCGACTACCGGCAATCTCACGGAAAGCACTTTCGAGTCTCGGTTGCAGTCGACCAGTACGAAGGTTCTTGCGTTTCTTATCAGGATGATGGTGCACGCCACTGGAGTGGAAACACCAATCGAGCGATGGAGATTGCTACGCTAACCTCCGGGAAAAGCCTTTTCTACTAGAAGCTTCTCTTCTCGTCCCTCTCTCATCCCGTCTCTGTGTCTCTGACTTCATATTCGACGCGGAGATCCCCAATCTTGCATATTCGATGCGTCGCTTCTGAGAGATTAGATTCTGTCCTTTCTCCAAACCCTCCCGACCGCTTTTACCCGGTACTCCGCCTTGTAAACGGCCTGTAGAGCTTTCCAAGCTGCCTACGGTGCTTGTGGTCACCCTTGGAAAGCGATTAACGCAGACGTGGGTGATGAGTAGCAGAGATTCACTTGTAGACGCTGGGGTGGTTTTTGATTGTGGACCAACGCGAGTAAGAGCTTGCATTTTCCATCCCCTCGAATAGATGGGCAGCGTTCAAAGAGAACTCTCCCACTGTGTTAACTCCTTAGCGTCCATCTGACTTCTAATGCGATTGTGGCATGTGCATGTTGATTTTTGGATAATGTTTGTACAGATTGTACCTTACACTTTTTCTCTCGTGAATCATAATTGAAAGATTGTGATAGACGTGTCTATAATATTAGCTAGCAATCACTAGATTCTGTGTTAATCATAGTCAGTTTTAGGTAATCTATTAGTTACGAGCCAGCCTCCAATATGGCTAGCCATCGTTAATCATGGAAATGATAATTCTACGTAGTACTTCCATGATATAAATAGCTGCTGTGTAGGAATACAGTCAGACTTGATGCAACTATTGCTATGATCATTAACCAGGGGTCTGCAGTTGAAAGTGGGTCACCACCAACACTTCTCAGCATCACACAGTAGCTCTTAAACTGGTCGGTTATCTATTAATTATTCTCATTAAGTACAGTTAACAGAATCGCTTTATGCCAACAGCGTACCAAAGCATTGAAAATAATCACCTGTGTCAGTGCTGACCGCACCCAACGTAGCCAGGACACCTACTTAAAATGATAGCCTATCCCAATCTCAAAATCTATCTAACAATTTTCTGGGATCTATAGGAGTTACACAATACTCAAACATACTGAAAATGGTCAGCCATTTTGGAGCTGTGAATCAACTTAACCAGCTATCTAAATTAGTGATCTATCTAAGCATTGTCTTCGTTCAACCTAGCTCCATCAGCTATGTTAAATGCTGTCCTATTTAAGCATTCTCCTTGTTCAACGTAGTTTGTTCACTTATCTAAACACTGTTCCTGTCTAGTACAGCTGGCAGCAATCCTAAAATCTATTTAACACACGTCTGGAGTCTGCAGAATCTAGAGATCCAGAATTTGATCCCCCTGGCCAATAAATAACGCTGGATTTTTCCGTGAGACATCGTGTCTGCTGGTTTTAAAACAAAAGGCTATTCGTAACCTATAAAACGCATGCATAGTCTAAAATCTGAGGTTTTAACGTGTAATTGAAAAAAAAGTTCATTATATTTGGTCGATTGGTTTGAAGATGAACAACGAGGAGAGTATTTTCGTGCAATTATGCTGTTTTATTTTCGCAAAGGTACCAATATGGTACAAACAGCAAAAAAGGTCTCTGATGTGCATGATGATGGCGCTGCGAATGAAAGAATGGTACAAAGAGGGTTCAAAAAGTTTCATGATAGAGATTTTAGTTTTACCGATGACGAACTTTCCGGCAGACCTATCGAGATCGATAACGATCAAATCTCCGTTCCAATTGAAAATAATCCACGTTATACCACACGAGAGATTGTTGAAACATTAGGAATATCGAAGTCCAGCGTTGAGAACCATTAGCATCTGTTTCTTAGCGAAAAATCCGACATTACTTATTGGCCAACCCAGTGCTTTCTTTCCGCATCGTGTAATCTAGAATCGATAAATTTGGTCCGCGAAGTGTCGCCAGTGGACGCGTCATAAATAGATCGGAGGAGAGCGTGAGAATTGGACGATGGTTGGTGCGTAAGAGTGCGTGGCCAGGCGTTGAATGCCTCAATCACTGCGGACTGATTGTGCGTATCCAGCCGCGTCACGTAGCCTCTTTGTGCTTGTAAAAGTGGAGCCGCTCCGTGGTGACGTGTGTTCGTGCGTGCCTACATTCAGCCGGAGAGCGTTTAAAAAGGATCTAAATTGTCTCGAGGAACCCGTGGGGAGGGAGGGTAAGAAAACGCGCGGGGAATATCGAGGGATCGCAACGTTAGAAATCTCCTCTCTCTTTCTCTCAGGAGTGCCATTCGAAATTCGCATTATCGCAACGAGTGTACTTTACAGTCGCGCATTCTTGTGGGCTGAAAGAGGCTGCGCGTGAAACAAAAGGCTCATGGGATCGAGTCGAGTGCACCGGCTGCGGATCTCTTTCTTTTTTTTTTTTTCGAGATTTATCTCGTGCGCCAAGAGACTGGTTCGGAAGTCGAATTTGTGGTCAGAAGATCGTTGAACATCCTTTCTATATAGACCAACATAGCAATTTCATTGTAGATAGACTGTAAATTATTTAACATCAGTTACTTTTGTTTGAGGTACTAGTAGATTGGTGCAAAGGATTTGTCGCTTTTTCGTAAAGACTTGGTTTAAACAGAATTGCTGATCAGCATTTGTTTAAATGATATAATAGGGCTTCTCCGTCTTAAATATAATCATTTTGTTGTGAATTATTACTGCACTTTTATTGTTAGCAGAATTTATTTCGAAATTGTGTAACTGCACATATTTTTCCAAGTTGATGTTCTACAATGGTCACATCTCGGTCAACTAATCCTTTTTCTATGCTAATAATCTCAATAAATAGAAACTTATTAAATTTATTATTTAAAAATAAATTAAATTTTAGTTTAAGAGTGTAATGTCTGGTCTGTTTCTCACATAAAAAGAACCCGTTCTTGTATAATTATAAACCGAATGGCATGCCTTTATCAGAGGTTCACACAATTGAGCTGTTATCCCTCAGTGCCGACTTATCTTTTAATACACACCTATGAAATATAATTAATTCAGTCTATAAAACCACCAGCGTCGTTATCAGAATGAACAAATATTTCTTATATGTTATATATATAGGTTTATTATCCCTTGAGCAACAGAGACTAATGTATGATTCACTTTTCATTAATTAATTTTATGGCGGCCATATAGCGTGCTCTGAAGTACTTCAGTTATTCGAACCACTTATTTCATCTTGATCTCTTACAATATTCAATATTCAACCATGTGAACGGAATTTATATGTCTTCTAATAAATTTCCACACTCAAACTTTTTTTAATACACTCTGACCACTCTCAAATTTAACACACATAGATTATTAATATCTTAAAAATTTATTTAAACAATCAAATCCTCTTCCATGTACATCATTGTATTGCTCCAAATATGTCTACCCGTTTACAGTGACGAATAAACGAAATATTAATTCTTAAAGTTTCCAGCGATCTTCATTGTTCTCGAAGATTATTTACAGTCTGTTCTCGATGAATTCGAAGCTTGTCCGTTCTTCCGTGAAATGAAGTCCAGAAACAGGAGTTCCGGCCAATTGAATCAGCCCTCAGGCCTCAAATAGTAACTTTCGAGAAAACTGTTTGCTGGCTCCTCGTTACACGTGGCAACGATGTACCGTGTGCTCGGCCCGAGAAGGGGTTGTTTCGCGAGCCGACTCGTATACGATAACGATTAAGGGCGCCGCTTCGTACGAGGGTAAATTATCGTCGGAGGACTTTTGTTCCGGCGAATAATTACAGGAAATAATAGGCGCGCTAATATTTGAACGCGCAGCCGCAAACGTTTTCGTAATAGCGCGCCGGGTAGTTTCAACCCCCTCGTGTTTAGGAAACAGCACGTTTCGCGAAATTAGGCCAGCTTTGAAATTTTTATGTGTCTGATGGTTCGGTGGAACAATCAAATCGTTATAAAAATTGCAGAAGACGTTAATAAACGTTCCAATGGGGTAGCTGGCGATTTTATTTATTTATTTACTTGAACCGAACCCCTGTTTCATGTAAGATTATGATCTATATGGTATTATGTAATTACATAATAAGAAACAGATAGTTAAAAAGTAAGTTTGGTATCTTCGTGGACGACTTGGTTGCTTGCGTTTTAAATGTAGTCAAAGAGATAACGTGATGTCAAACTTAATTAATAACATCTAATTATTTCATTTATTTTTCGGTGAACGTTTGAAAAGAATGATAAAGCTGCAATGAAAAATTTTTATGATGAATATAAAATGTTTAATTTTTTCAATCAAGTAAGCAGTGTCTTACTGCATTGTCTGAAACTTTCTGAATTACTTTGTATAGTTGAATATAGGGTAAATAATTAGGTGTTCATTTTCTGGTGCGACATCTTGTATTTTAAGAAAGAAAAATTGAAGAAACCAATATCTTTTTAGGGAAACCCCCAAACTAATATGCACACGGTTCGATCGAGTCGCATAGCTGTCCTCGTCAACTTTCGATCAAACAGAATTTCCCTCATCAACCATATTTGCATATAAAAATAATTAAACATTCACACACGTGTTCGCTATTTTAACGCAGCTGGAAACACTTGTTCCGCAAGAAACTCGCAATAATGTGGCAGGCTCAATTAATCCACGATTCTAATCCGCTACATTCCTTTCTACGCGTATCAATCGGCTGGCCGGTTGAAGTACACCGTTGATAAAAGTAACACGGGAACCATTTCACCTGCTATCGGATAAAAATGCTTAATTTATGCGACCGCCTATCTAGACGTGTATGCATGGCGCGAAGAACGTTAATACCTTTCCTGATTTCAAAAATAAATTAGATCGTCCTTTGCAGCAGTCCTGGCCCCCGGGGATTATACGACTTCCTTATTTCCTCCATCTTTCTTGGCCGCGTACCGCGCACGCACGTGTCAGTGCTATCGTTCCCGACCACGCACGCGAATCACTATGCAGAAACATTGTTATTATTTCGGGCCAGCGGGAAAAGGCCGTCGGGCTTTCGCGTCCCGACGTCTCAATCGCTTCTCAGACTAAATTATTGCGCGAAACGCTAGTTCGTTAGCAACTTCAGCCACCCTGGAGGCAGAAAGAGTGGTACTGTTCGTTCAGGCATTTTCGAGAATCACCTTAGTCTGACACGGACTGCATTGTGAATTCCATTTACGTTCGATTAGTTAAGTAGACATTAACCTGCTAACTGCGAAAGACGAGTTAACTCGTCCTGTGAAAATTGCTCCGCCATAAGCAAGGCGCCTGTTGATTGTTCTCACAGTAGTTGCTGACAAACATTTAAACCAGTTGATCGAAGAAGACGATTTAACGTATTATTGGAAAGTGTCTCTGTGATAGACAAGACAATTTACCTCATATTTATTCGTTTTTAACTACAAACGATAGGCACTTCTAATCAAAGAACCGGTTAGCAGGTTAAAGAGCTTTAGACGTGAATTTTTCCGTTATTTCCGAGAGGCGTGCTGTGGCATTGCATAATTTTGTTCATTACTGATCTGTTATAAATTGTTTTTAAATTATGAAAAGTCCTCAGTCTACAGTTGCTTTCAATATAATGTTTAGTTAGAAGCCAATTCACATTCATGTAACATCCGTCTATCTTAATAATCTCCTAGATAAGTCTTCATTTTAACTTCTGTATAAATAATCTTGCTCCAATTCTTAGCTTTCATCTTTGATGTCTTCCCAGAACGGTCCATGCACAATCTGTTTGTCTGATCGAGTCGAATGACACGTAATTCACCATTCAATCTATCTCGAGATTGTAAGTCTCCCGATCGTTCCACGAATCGGCCTATCGACGTTTCACCTTACATCCACTCGCAAATCCCGCCACAATCATCCGGGCTTCCTTTGAAACACGAAGTGCGAGCAAGGGGTTGCGGTTGACAGGTGGCTCGAAATCGAGCCGAAAATTTCAATCTTGTTGGCCCTTTTTTCCCGGGGATCTCCTCCGTCTACCGGAGGCGATGTAATTTCCCACCGCCGCGTTCCTTTCCTTATCTCGAACTTTAATTACTTCGTTTTATTCCGAAAGGAGGGTTCCATAATGAGAAGTCGACGCGTCCACCCCTTCTCTGTCATCGGCGTTCACCGGGGGTAGGTGGAACGGTTTCCGTGTCGAAAGTCTGGGTCGTCGAAGGTTCGCGAGGGACCAGCGACGGCCCGTTTTAATTAGCTGGAAACGCAGCGATCCATTTATTGAAAGGCCCTGTCCAGGATCAGCGGTTCGGTCATTTGTCGAGCGTCTTTCTTCGCCTTTATTAACCCGGCCTCCTTCTCTTTCTCTCCGGCCGGTTCCAATATCACGTTATTGCACTCCGCCGCCTGCAGTGTCGCTATAACCGGCTCGAGTGTAGGTGGTTGCTCATCTAGCTCCTCCCTGTTCGATTTATTTCCCTTTCTTGCTCCTTGGCTCGTGCTGCTTTATTTCCACCTGCCTGCCGGAGTGTCCACAATACGCGGCAATAACCGAGAAATCGACGGTTAGCTCGATACCACCGGTGTGTGTCCGCCCACCCGAGCTCCGTGACAAAGCCACCACTCTTTGTCCGGGTCACCGTGCCTTTTTTCTCCTCCTCGTGCACGCAGCTTACCGGAGCTTTCGCTGCCGATCCTATCGCTACATCTAAATCAAACCGTTCCTTATGGACGTCGCCTCTCTACCATCGGGAAATTGGACTCTTCTTCCTTTTTTTTCTTTATTTTTTCCCCCCGATGAGATTGCTACCGAATCTGACACGATCTCCTGCGCCAGATACTTATTGAAACGTGTCGAGATGTTTGTGACGGTTGTGGAATCTTCTGCGTGTTGGTTGCTCAACTCTGGGATGAGTTTGGAGTTTGTATCGACCCATTTTGATGTCAAAGAGGATTTATTTTTGGTTGCTCAGCGATTTTTAATGGAGGTTCCAGAGGTAGCTGGGGGTAACCCTGAGATAGCTTGCAGACTTATTGATTGCGTTCAATTTATGTTAGTTTCTTTGAATTTTTAGTATTAATACGTTGCGTGGGGGTTGTGTCTAGATATTGTATACCTCCAGAATATACACTCACTATTTGTAAATAAATTAAAGTTATGGTCATTCAGAATCGAAAAGTAACATTTGCAGCCCTCTTGTATATTTTCTAACACGTTGTTGCCCTTCTTATTCTAATCAATATTTTTTCTTCTGTTTCAGGTAAGTCCTATATTTCTGTACATCTCACTGACACTTCCTCCGGCATGGGTATGTTAAATAATTCAGTTTCTTTCGTAATCCACGAAATTCTCAGTAGAAATTCACAGTCAAATCTCGTCGTTCCGGAAATACGTAAGCTTAACTCTGATAGATACTTCTGTCCAGCGTTAACTTAATAGAAATTCAATGACCATAATCGATGTTCCACGGTCCGCGCAGTGTCCATCAGTTCCAGTCGTCAATCTTCGGACCACACCTCTTCGCAGGCCGAATTTAGGGTCCCAGTGGGGGCCGTTTTAGAAACACGTTTTTACGACTAATTTCCAAATTCATTAGTAAAATTTATGACATGTCCGCGCGTGGAAATATTATTCCAGTAACCCGGTCCTCGTGGCCGAAGAAATATGAGCGGTGGTAAGCAGTGACAAGGCGTCTCCGTCCGCTCGATGCGTGCCATCGAATTTCTCTCTCTCCCACGCCACGTTCCATTTCCATATGAACGCCGGCTAATTCGATTGTTCGTTTTTCAGAAGCTCGGGACAAGTGCATAACCGATGCAGTTGCGACACTCGACGCTATGCATGATTATTAGCGCGATGCCGCGCCCCTCGATATTTTCTCCTGCTCCTTCGCCGCTTTTATAGACATGCTCGGGATCACGCTCCTTTATAGGTCGTTTATTACACCGTACTCTTTATCGAAAGTCTTTCGCCTCTTTCTGCGTCTATCTCACCACTGAAACGTCAGACGCTCGTCCTATCTGGAATTTAATAATTTCTTTTGGAGATTCAGTTGTAAATAGAAGTATAGGATGCTGTGGAATGCATAAGGGAAACATTTGTTTTTGAGAGAGGACATATGGTGTATGTAGGTACGAGAGGCTTTCGAGGGTGTTTTAGTTGTGTTCTAATCGAGTGAATATAGTGGAGGCGAGAAATACTTGTTGTTCTAGGCCAGTGAACAGTTTTCCTACTGTATCCTTCCGTTGCTCTAAAATGCTTACCTGTATAGGCATATTGATACGTGTGAGCCTTGTAGTCGGTGAGTGACGCAAATCCAAAAATTTTAGAAATCAGTTTATTATTAGTATAGGAAGCATTAAGAACAGTTCATTTTTTGAACCGACATGTGTACGTACTTTATTTCTGACATATAAGAATTAGAAATAAATTTTTCATCTGAAATAAATGCAGTGCTCAACCTCATCTTCCTTGTCCTTGGGACCAGGAGGATGGAGAGGATGAGGTTTGGTTTAAGGAGGATCGTATTGGAAAGGATGGTGATGAGGAGGATGAGGTTTGGGTTAAGGAGGATCGTATTGGAGGGGATGGTGATGGGTAGAGTGAGGTTTGGGTTAAGGAGAATCGTATTGGAGAGGATCAGAATGGGGTTGGAGTTAAGGAGGATTGGGACCGGGGGTATTGGTTTGGAAAGGATGTGGATGGGGTTGGTGGGGGTGAGGTCTCGGACGTTTGGGACCAGGTGGATGACGATGGGGAGGATGTGGTTGGTAGCGATAAGGTTGGGGTTAAGGATAGTAGGGGTAAGGTGAGGATGAGGTTCGGTGGGATGATGAGGTCAAAAAGAAGGAGAAGGAGGAAGGGGAGCTGGTGGGGCATGAGTCGCGATGGAGTCCCGCGAAAGAGTGATTTTGGACATTAGATGGTGGCTTATTTATAGGCGAACTTTGCAGCTCTGTCACGTAGTGGGGGAATCTTTAATCCAATCAGAGTTGTTTTCCTGAAGTAAACTAAAATATTCAAACCATATATACTTAGCTTAAATTTACAACGATCCTTTTTCTTGATGACGTAACTATATTTAAATAAAGTTAAACTGTAAAAAAACCTTCAAAGTTAGTATTTACCTCTTACATCGTACACGAAACATATAATATTCTGAGACATGTAAACATGAAAAATGCTTGTTATTCTCGAATGCATAGCAACGGCATGGTTGGTTTGTTCAGGCAGCGGAGAGTGTTGCAAGACGTAAACATCAGTTGCACGCTTTAGGTATTTTCTTTTCTAATAATAATACTGACCGCTATTGCCTGCTGACCGCCATTTTCCCATTCTCCCCTACATTCTTTGAATGCTCAAACCAAGAGAAAGTATAGAAACACATAAAAAGCTTAAGAAGTAGAGTTTATTTTTGGGGGAACAAAGAAAAGAGACTTCGTTTGCAAACTAAGAAACTCGTATGCCCACATTCAGTTTTATTTTAAACTCAAATACTACCTAAGAAATTTCTAATTTTTAACTGAGTTTTTATTTATCCTTGAATAACTCTAAATTCATGTTTAATAAATACGATTTTATATCGACTTCAAGAAATTAGTTCCTGAAGGAATTAGGCAACTCATCACATTAAAAAGTACATAAAAAAAATTACAAATCATACTGTCCTGTCTGCTACAAAGTATGTGCAATTCGAGTACTGACCTTGAACGGTCAAGATTTCGCGTCTAGACTGTAACAAAGCCTTCAAAAAAGTTTCAAAAAATTCTTTAAACCGACTGGTGCTCCGGTGTGTTCACTTGCCATGCCTCTTTCACCATTCATTTTGATAATCGTTACGCTAGCCGGCGAGGGCCACGTCATACGTAAATTGGCTGGAATGCGACGAGTTCAGCGACATCGTAAGCAAAAGCATCTCGACGAGGCTTCACGATTATCGGCCGTTCGCCGGGCCGTGTGCGACCAATAATTACGATACGTGAAAAATCACGAGGATAATAACGGTTAATTCCCTTGAACCCTCTAATGAATCACGGCGTGGTGAGTAATGGCGGCCGAGGAGGCGGTCAGAAATTCTGTGGTGTCGCCGGGCCTCCGCTCATAATATAATCTTCCCGCGAGTAGTTACGATCTCGAATTACATTATAGATGAAGCAGACTGTGGGACGATCCGGCGTATTTGTCAAAAGAGATCCGGGCGTCTCGGTACGAGCGGACAGCTCGTATAAGATTACACGCTGTGTGTGCGGGGTGAACATTGTCCGAACACGTGCGTTCCCTACACTTTCCACGACGCTTCCTGTAAAAGAGCGCTTAAACGCGTCCACAGCACGCGATCCGGATTACCCTCCTCTGCGTTCGATCGAAAAAAAACTGTGTCAAGCTACAACCTGCGATTTCAACCCTTTCGATACCGCTGGGGGACTAGGACATCGGGTGACGTTCGTAATTCTCTTTTGAATAGGGACTTTTGTTTTGCATGGAACAGATTTCAGAGGGTTTTAGAATGACAGTGTTGGGTTCTAGGACGCGGAATTGAGTACAATACTTTAAAATCTAATAAGAGGTTTATTCTGCCGCACGTTATGACGTTGTACGAGAATATGAGCTGCTTTGCAAATTCCTGAGTAGATATGTGCCACTGTACGGAGAGGGAAGGCTATGGATGACTAGCCTCGACAAACTCTGTCAAACTCTGTCAAACTCAGTCAAAGGCGTTCTGTTTGGAAAATCTCGCGAAAACAGACTGACTCAGTGTAGGTGATAATTTAGACATAGTAAAATGTGGTTGGTCATCCAACAGTAGGTCCGTTTTCGGTGGGAAGATTGTGTCCAGCTATATCCAGATTTTAACTCTTTCAATATTGTTGGGAGACTAGGATATCGGAGGATGTTCAGAATTCACTTTTGAATGAGGATTTTTGTTTTTTGATGGAATAGATTTCCCGAATTTTTAGGGTGACAGATCCGCTTTAGATCGGAAAAATTGTGTCAAGCTACATGGCAGTTTTAACTCTTTCAGTGCTGTTAGGGGATTAGGACATCGGGTGATGTTCGTAATTCTCTTTTGGGCAGAGATTTTAGTGTTTTTGATGGAATACATTCTACGGACTTTGAGGATGGTAGGTTCGTTTTCGATGGAAAAAACTCTGTCAAGCTACAGCCAGCGATTTTAATCCTTTCATTTTTGATGGAGTAGAATAATACACGTGCTAGAAAGCTGCAATAGGGAATTTTTATACTTTGAACGTTCGGCTTAGAAATTGAAGAATATTCATAGCTATGTCTTGATTAAATTTTTTATTCTCTGACAGGTGCAATTTCGTGGATTTCAGAAGCAACGTAAAATATTTACAGCACAGCTTTTAGTCATTAGATAGAATAAAAAGTACCTTAAATGAATATAGTGAATAATGGGAATTTTATACATTTCTGTTCGTCATTTGGAAACACTTTCTGAATTTTTATACAGACTTCTGAAAGCGCCTAAAAATGTGACTATCAGTCAAACCATAAAGTTCTTTGTGCTTCAAATATTCGAGATTAAAATATTCCCTTTAACAGTAGTATCTTTGGAAAATCGATGGATATTTCAATGCTCCAATTCTGCTGGTCGAACCGCGTCCCAAAAAGTTTACTTATTGCCAACCAATTGAACGGATAGATCTAACAGAGTTATGCAATTGGTGCTATTACTTTCTTCCCTCCTCCAGATACTTCCAAAAAATTTGAATAGCAGCCAGATCGTAAAGTTCTCCTATTGTTCGAATAATTTACATTCAATAATTCATTTCAGACGTAATTCTCCAGAACGATCACTTAAAACGTATATAGTTTATTGTACACTGCTCAACATCATTTCTTCTGTAGTCTATTCAATGAAAGAATATACATCGCACAGTTTCATGACTTTGCAAAAAATTGAGCAACCACTTACTCAAGTGACCCCACAATTTATTATTTTTTTCAGGATGTAATTTCTTTGAGTGATTAATGAAAATTTCAATTATTCACTGCACTCTATTTGCAACTGTTTCATTTGCAATCAAGTCAATGAGAGAATGGATATTTCATACTTTAAAGACCCTATAGCAATTTGACTAACAACTTAAGTATGAAATTGTGCTATCCTAGAGCTAGTCTACGTTTGATTATTCTATCCAGAAGCAATTTCTTCCAATCATTAATGAACATTTTAATCATTGAATCCGCTCAATTCGATAGCTGCTCCATTCTTACTTAATCTCTGAATAATTCACAATTAAAAAATAAACTCATTAATGCCATTCCATTCTTCGTATTTCTACTTTTTTAACATTTCAATCGAAACTTTTAATACGTTCAACCATTCCATCTACAAATCAGCAATTTTCTTAGATGATAAATGAAATACAGTACAACCTCGATTATCCGAACACCGATCATCTGGAAATTATCTGATGTCAGTTATAAGCGGAAAATATCATTAATGACCCTGTGTACTTAATTTTGCACTACTCTGTATCATATATTCCAAAACAAACTTATCATTTTTATGTGGAATTTAACTGCAATGTGAGTCATACTGTTACAGATCATAATTCGAACAATCGAGAACGTACTGTATCTAAAAACCCATAATGCTCTGTTTGCAATCATTTCAACTGTACGCCAGCTCAGTGCAAGAAAAAATCGTCCGGCAAAGAAATTAAAGCTGTGGTGCCTAATCTTCCCCATGATGTCGTACTTTTCTCTCGGAACGGAGGCTGCAGGAGACAGTCCGTCGCATAAGGGTCCGAATGAAGGCAATAACGAATCTTTGGACAGCGTTAACCCGAAATTAATTGACCCCAATGAAACGGGCGGAGCGGTCGCAGGCGGTCGACGGTTCGCAACGCGATTTGTCCGGCACATCTGCCGAATCGAGCGTGCGGTCGAATTAAGTCGAAGCGATGTATCGAGCCAGCTCCCGGCAAAAGGAGGAAACGAAGCAGATGCGACTCGCCTCCGGCGAGGGATCTTCCCGTTCTTCGTTTTTTTAATAGCTGGACCCGGTCCACGCGAATCCGGAAATTCCTCCGGCGTAAACGAATTAAACTGGCTCCGCTATCTGCTTCCGGCGAACGCTCGCCCGAATGGACCAGCTAAGAAGTTGCGACTGTTGCCAGTAGCCAAAGACGAACCAATTGGATCAACGAGACTTTTCATCTGAAATCCTCTTCCGAAGATCTGAAGGCTGAAACTGCAGGTCGTTATATCATTTCATTTTAGAGCGTCGGAGGTTAGAGTCGGAGCTTCCTTTGCTGGCTCATTTTGAAATGTACTTTAACGAAGCTTGTTATGTTTATTGGAGATCGCCCCGAACGAGGCCGGCGGTCGTTGATGAAGCCTGTTCGGTAATTTCGCGTTACGCCATGATGAATTTCATTTTTCTCAATTACTAATTTGTCTCTTCCTTTTACCGTATTTTTTGGGAGTGTCCGGAAGCTTCCGGTCGGCAGACACAGCTTGCACGGAGAACTGGGTGTGGAAGACCTAATTTCTATCCGGGTAACCACGTGCATCAGGCTAAAAGCTATCTCTTAAATGAAGGATAAATTTATATCATTTCGTTTCGATAACTTTAACGCTGTAATGTAATTTAGAGCTGTACAGTATCAATTTTCTCGAGATTGCGGTTGGAGGAGTTTACAATTAGTGTAATCTTTAAAACAGTATGAGGGGGTTAATTTCTGTGTTTAGGGTACAATTTACAGTTTTATTTGTACCATCACTTTGTTCGGAAAGTATAGTTCATATTATTATACTGTAATTTATTAAATTTGATAAAGGAACATATAATCGAAGAGTCACTCCTTGCCTTCCTATACACCGGCCACCAAAGAACTCTCGCAACCCAAGAAACATTGTCTACCAATCCTGATACCCTAGGTGCTCTTTGACCCTTCTCTTCGAATATCTCAACTTTCCTGTAATTGACATGCATTGTACTAATTTGAATTTTCACAAGAACACGCGTGTGTCACGTACGATTTGCTTCGCAGACTTCGAAAATTCAGGGTGAATGGCACGTCTATAAATTATTCAAAAATAAGATTCTGGTCTTCTAAATGTTACCGGGTTCTAGTATTTTTAATTAAACAGGAAAACGAGTCAAGTAATAATTGCTTTTATAACTAATCGCTGCAGAATGTTTTCAGTTTCATTTTAAGTTTCAGCCTTCAGAAAATTACGTCACATGTGTTATGCGTTAGAATGAATGAGTAGACGAGAAGCGACCTCGGAGTGCCTGTTTACAGTGTCTGTGCTATAGCAGAAATGACTCCATTGTCTAGAGCGGTTCCTCGGGTTCAATCGCGGAGTTTCTTAGGCAATTCGTCGGCGCGTGCAACGCGGAAACGAGCGGAATCGCTCGGTGGAAGAAGAGGGCGAGACGGCTCGCAGATAAGGTCGAAAAGGTAATCAAACTCTCGGCGTGGTGGCTATTAATTACCGGCTGCCTCTTACGCGCCACGAATTCCAAAACTCTCGTCTGCTGGCACCGGCCTTCCACGCCCCCCTCTCTCTCCTCACCTCTGAAATTCGAAGCTGCGAACAGCGTCGCGACGCCTGCCACTTCGCGCGCCTCTCCTCTCCTCTCTCGCGAGCTTTGACTTTATAATCCAGCCGTACGGAATGAAATTCCGCCTGACAACTGAAACCGTCTGAATAAACATGAACGGTCCTGTCGACGCCTACCTCCCTCCTCACATAACACAGCTCCTTGCGTAATTACCGCCACAAACGCAATTTAGCCCCCGAACGAGACCGCCGTTCGCCATGTTTTCCAAATTGTCGATACGGTGTACTTCTGGTTGCTTGGAATTTGGCCAAATGCTGTTTCAATTCACAAAGATTCGTTGAGTGACCGAAGCAGCTCCAGAGTCCGGAAGGTGTGGTAGCTTCGTGCTCAGGCCTTGAACATTTGTGAAGGTTCATGAATATTTTGTAGATTCTGTTCTTGTATTCAGTGTTGCTGAAGCTTCTCCATTTTGACGTGTTGATCGTTAATTTAAAATGCCTTTGGTCAATAAAGAATGGTGATTCATATCCTGGAGCATTCTCGGATGATCAACTGGCAATGTGTGGGTCTACCCTCACTTGTCAGCCTACATTATAGCTTATTTGACTTTCAGAGTGCTGTTAAAAGCGAATTGTGCTCATAGACGTTGTTCATTTATCAGGACCTGGATAATGAACTTTATCTCACGAAATTATTAGAAAAATCGTATTGCAAGGGGTTAATGTCAGCCTTAGGCTCAGCCCTAACCTGAATCTCAAGCTGGACTTGAGTCTGAGCTTCAGCCTCAGTGTAGTTGTCAGTTAAGGTGGTATGTAAGTGAATCTTTTAGTTTACTTCTCATGCCAGTTGTCAATGGTCAGACTATCGTGATCCACAAAAATTGCAACTACAACTACATTGCAGATTTACTTTTATCAGTAACTGTCATAGCTTGAAGAGAAGTTGAACTGACATTAAAGACTAGCAAATAGTTAAGGGATCCAATGCTACATGAAGAGATACTTGGCAACACCTAAAAGGATCTCAACTGAGTGGAGCACCAGTGTGATACCAGACCAGATCCTAGAAGCACTCTACCCATAACTAAACTAAAACAAAATCGTCGAAATTAAGCTACTCTGGACACTGTCAGTGCTAAGTTGTGTCTTCTTCAGCGTTGCTGTGTTACTGTTGATACATGGTGGTTGGAAACCCACCCAAGACTGTAGGTCCACTAAATAACCATAGTCGTCCATGCAGGGTTACATGCAAAAGGAGAATATGAAAAACGAAGCAGAATGAAAGTTCCCCGATTATGTACAGTCGATAAATTCAGCGATAGACAGGGTGTTTAAGATGCTCCCCTAAAGCGCGATCGCAGCGGATTTCATCCATATACGTGGTGGCGTCGCGGCGCTGGGAATTGGGATCAAGTTAACCGTCCCTATCCTCGTGTGTAACAATCGTCGAGTGCTGTGGTAAGCGCCTTACAGGATGTACAGCTTGACGCATGGAGGGTGCAAGAAACCCCGTTGCCATTGTTTTCGGCTTATAACCGCCCCTGCACGCACTGAACTCTCTTTCTCGTCTCTCTCTCTCTCTCTCTCAGTCATCTCATCGCTCCTTGTTCTCCGGGGTCTTGATTCTAACACAATGAGGAGGCTTGAATGGTCGTCTGGTTCCGTTGGGACCGCGTCCCCGTGCTCCCTCAGAGAGATTTCTCCAGTCTCGAAATTCTTTCTCGTGGCTCTCGTTAGAACGGTCCAGTTGGCCGCGCGATTAACTGGAAACCAATAAACCCTCTCGAAGAATTCAACCGGCCTGTGGTTAACAGCGGATCGTATGTTTCCTTCGAGAAAGTGATTATCGACTGCTAGCCACGGTCTACTGGAAACACCCCGACCACGATTTTCCCTCTGCGGGATAATTAATCGGAGATATGTAGCGACAAGTCGCACTCCATTCCCCCGTAACTTTGTCTTCAACCCTTCGAACGCATTTCGCTGAGTCGACGGTTTTCTGTAGGCTCTCTAGATCTCTCTCTCTCGCGTACTTTTTAACTTCTGGAACAGCTTTTTGAGAAATCAAATTGAAGGAAGAGGTGTTTCGTTCTGGCTGTTTGGTTAAATGTACGCGTCCAAGACGGAGATTGATTATTTTCACTTGTGGCATGAGGATAAAGCGAAGGAATAGGTCAAACGCAAAGGTGGGTTCATAGCATCAAAGGTTAAAAGGGTTGTCTTACTGAGATCCTAGAGGCTTTTACGGCCCGGGTCGCTATGATGATAGTTGCACGAGGTTTCCGGGTGTTAGCCGTGTCCTTGTGGAGTTATGTTCTGACGTTTCGCCAGCCTTGCAGCTAGTTTCAGCCGGGGTTTGAGGACGCACTGATAATGGGGTGTCTTACTGCTGACGTAGCAAATAATGGCGCTGTTTGTCAAAGAATGTTGAAATTTATTGGCTAACAGAAATTTCAAGACAAACGATCTTATGTGTACTTTAAGTATAAAACACGCGATGACAGTTCTTAAATTAAAAATGTAAAATTAGACTTGTTGTCTCATGCTTCAAACTACAAGCGTGTTCAATTCATCTTTAGGGTCTCTTTATTTAGTTTCATATTTGACTCGCATGCGTTGGTTATGGTAAACGTGCGAAATATTAACCATTCAGGGTCCCCTCTTCGATTACAAACTACAATAAACACAATCACAATACTTTCTACAGTGACTGTTTTAATTGTCTTCTGTCTCAATTTAAGTATATTGACAGAATGCAATAAAGACACTAAAGTTGAATTTGAGTAACCAAATAATATAGCAAAGAAACTCATTAATGACCTTGAACGCCCAAGATTACTTACCTGTACTATATCATACTATCATAAAAGCTATTCTGTGAAAATTCGTTCCTCCGTTAGGGGGTTAATGAACACCCCATTAAGAATATATTATAGACTGTACCACTATAGTACATTTTTTTAAAATAGCGGTGTCTTGAGCGTCCGCATTATTAACCCAGTGACTATAATTGCCCTTAACACTTTATTTTTTCAGGAAAATGCACTTGATCGGCGGCCTCGAAGTAAACACGTAATTCGAATTGATTAACCGCGTGATTCTCGTTTTTTCGATCGGTAGCCATCGCGAAACGGGGTTAACGACACAAAAGCGGCCGACGCGGCACCGCGTTGTATCATTACGGGAGCCATTACGGTAATTTCGTACGCACGAAAACTCCGAGACGAATAATTAAGCCGGCGATCGTGAGAGCTCCGCGGACTATCATCGATAATAGGAAAGCACTTCGCATAATTTCGCTGCACCGCTCCGCTAATAAGTCGAAAATGGCCGGGTCCGCGTGTTACGGATTCATGCGGGGAGTCCAATTTCGGAGCGGGCTGATTCAATTACACGCGCGTTTAAGCAATTCCGAAAATGAGCCCCCCGCGTCGTACAGCCTTTTCCGAACTACCGTCTTCCGGTACAAACGGTTTCTCTTGCCGTTGCTATAATACTCGTTACGATTTTCTGGTAATCCAGTTACGAGATGCGAGGTTCCAGTGAAATCTTTGCTAATTTTGTTTTATTGAAGGTTTCAGGGTTGTAAGGGATCCTTGAGAAGAGGAGAAGGTCGACTGAAGTGTTAATTTCAGTTAAATTATAATGATTTCTAAGTTAGCGTGAAGGAGTTACTACGGTCATTAATTCTAGTTGAGAATCTCTCGACTGTAGGATCCATTTCGTCGTATCAGTGCTGATGTACACGTGGCAGATCACAAAACCATTTGAACGCATACAATCAAATGGACAATATTCGAAAAAAAACTAGCGTTCCAATATCAGTTTCAACATACTTTTATTGTAAGAAATCTGAAGAACATCCGACAATACGTAAACAGCACTTATAAAATTGTTAAAAAATATTAACGCTAAGGAAAATGTCAGAATGTAGGCATGTTCACGAAACATAGATAAACGTATTATATTTATTCAGATCCTTCTATATTTTTCAAGCAATGTCACAGTCCTATCTCCAAAAAAATACACCTCAAACTTAACGTATCTTTCTGGAATAATAACAGTATTTCATAATTAATACCACGGCTTCAGTTTTTAATGAATTTCCACCCGCTGTATCTCCCTAAAACATGGGTATCCCTATCACCGAACCACCTCCAGAAATGTGGTGTCCCGAAGAAAATGGATCCGGGGACGTCCTAACTAATTACGATTAATCGCCGGCGGTAGAAGGGTGCAAACATTTCGGGGCTCGGGGCGCAAATATCTTGGAGTCGGGTGAAAACAGACCGATCTCTGATACAACACGAAGAGAATGACGAAGTCAAACAATTCGGGATCACGTAGCAGACGGAGGAAGTCTACGCGGGAGGACGTGGCTCGTGAAAAGAAAAGTGACAAGGGGTTGCGAGAAGGAAACGGCGGTGAGCAGGGGTTGCGGGTAGCAGAATGAGAAGTCGCCTTAACGATCGGTCCCTGGGTTCGTTGCCGTTAAATGGCAATGCGAAGAGCATTATCGTGGTCTCACGTCTCGTGGTAGCGCGTCGAAACGTTTCGAGGTAACTTTTGCTGGTCGCTTTTTATCCTTTAAGGCCTTTAGTCGGCCGGAAGTATCGGATTACGGTGCTCGTGTACTCATGCACGGCCTTCTGAGCCCTCCTACCTTCCCTACACTATATACATACATACACGAGGGATGGACTTAAATCTCCTGTCTTTTCTTCGGATTTCTCTCTTTTCTCATTCGACGGAACCTGGACGCACTGCGATTAAGACGAATTTATTCGTCGGCTCGGAATCTGGGAAAATGTTGGACGCTCGACGAATTTAGAGGCGTACAGGGTGGTCCGTTTAAAGCGAGAGCACGAGGAAATGTTTCGGTGAAAAGTGGTCTGATAAGGCTGAGGGGGAGCTCTTTGAGGCTGTGCTCGCTTTCGCGGCGAGTACGCATCTTGTAAATTGAATAACTGTGCTCTTTACTCAAGATTATGTGAAAGTTGGCGTGTCGAGTGTTGGTAATTTGGTTCATTCTCAAGCCACGAAACTGTGATAATATAAATACAGTGTCCTGTTTCAGAAGAAAGTACATCAGCTTTAGTAACAACTACAGTTGCGTGTGTCAGGTGAACCACTTTGTGTAGAGTATATCTTCAGAGGTGAATGAAAAATTTGATGTTATTAAAATGGTGTTGTACACGGACAGTCATATTTCAGTAATTCTCTTGATACTCTTTTGCACGAAAAAACTTAGATTAGGTTGAATTCAAGATCATTCTGGGTACCATTCTGAAACTAAACAGATTTGTACACGTTGCCAGAAATCAGGACCCACTGTAATTCGAGAACAAGAGCATGTTGTACATGTGCACGAGTTTTGGCATTTATCAGGGGGTGAGTTCGTCCTTGAAGCGTTCTCCAGGCACGGAGGTTGAAGTAATCTCAGAAAGGCCGGCGATAAAACGAAATTCGCGGAGATTCAATTAAGAACAGTCAACAGGGGCCGAAGGTAGCGCGGAGTCCCGAAACAAAGGACAATTCAGCTTGTCCAAACTCCGGGATCCTAATCACCGATCCCACGGACCACTCACGAATTCAAATGCCCGGATCCCGGCCAGCGAAGAATTAAATCTCAAGGCTGCTCAAGCTCCGTGCAAATTGAGCGTCGATAGCCGCCGGCGGGATGAATAATTTGCATCGGTTCCGTGGGAACCGAACCTAATTCCTGGGTTAATTTCTGGCCGTGAGATCTGCTCGCGTTTGTTTACCCGGGCTCTAAATGGAAACCCAGCTTTCCTGAAACAGTAGAAATTTCTTGCAATCGATCGTTGCTACCAACCAAACTCACGATTGAAAATTGCTTTTTCGTATCACGAAGTACGGAGGTTCTTCCAGCGTATTATAGCAGAGGCACGATGTACTGTTCAAGGTTACTTCTTTGACTTTTATTTTATAATCGACGCAGCCACGTGATAAGCCATTTAAATGAATAAGTAATACTGAATGGACCATATGTCCAATATGATATTAAGTCAATAAGTAATACTGAATGGACAATATGATCTGTTTCTGCTGTAATACTTTCAGAGCGATTTCTTGACGATGATGGAGTCGGTGTTTGAGGCATGAAGCGATGCTATCCTCTGACAAAACAATGTTCAAAGTGTAACCTAATACATGGAACCTCCAAGGTTGACTTCACCATTTGGATATAATAAAGTAACTTCCCGTAAACGTTTGTTCTATTACACTTTGCTTCGGAGTTATAGTAATTTTTGCTTTATCTTCATATGAGATGCTCCCAATGCCAGATCACTGAATTTCCTGCCTTCTCAAAAAATCCAGGTATTTCTTGTATTTATTGCTGGATTAAAATAATTCGTTACCATTCGCCTATGTTGATTAATAAATTTTTATGTAGTTCTGTGAGCATTATAAGCCTGCAAGGTTTCAGACCATCTCTTTAAAACGTCCTGCATAAAATATTCCAGTCCACCGTGACCTGGCTGTGGGTGTACGGGTCAAATCGTCGATGTCGTTCGATGAGTCCGCAAAAGAATCATGATGACTCTGGTGACATCATCGAAGCTAGTTGCCGCGAGTATGTCCCCGAGGTATCGGGCCTACCGTTCTTCGGATTCCTGGGCTTTTACGAGGCGAAACTCATTTACGCCACGGGATTTACGGCCTCTCAGCTCGAACGGCCGGTTAAATGGACTTGACTGTTGAAACTCGGCTCACCTTTCCGCATCGTGCACTTTTTCTCCACGAATTATCGACCTCCGACTGCACCTCCTCGTGAAACGAGTCCTCGCTTCGAACGATGCTTCGATTAGTCAGCATTTTTTATTTACTTTATTTATTACTTTCCAACGGGTTATGGCCCAGTAATATACATGTTCAAAATGTGTGAAACTATGGTTGTCCACTAGCCGGTCCATAAAATACATTTAATTGTACTGATCTTGAAAAACGTGCCAGAAGAATGAAATCTATATAAATAGTCTGTTTGGTTATTAGCTTGATAAAATAGTGTTATTATAACAAATAAATTTATTAAAACGTATATGTTTCGTTACATAGCTCGCGGTTTCGCAGCATTGAAACAGCTCAAGAATTTACATCGTGCATATTATAATACTGAAGTACTTAGCACGTCGTATGTTTTAATGTTTAACGCAGAAAATTCCAGCACATGGTGCACGTTTATGTCGGAAGTCTAAGGGTTGAAAGGGTAAAAACACCGTTAACCTTTTATTACTCGCGTTGAGTTAAATGACTCCGACAGTGAAGACTGCCATACCTGGTCAGACACCTTATAATTTACTGTTTTTAATAGGAATTATGAAGTAAAAAAATTGTTGACTGTTCCATTAACATTTCTTCAGAATTCTGTAAGAATTAACAGTTATTTAATTAAATTAGAATAATATTGACTGCACAACCATTCGAGGTTCCCATTCAAAACATCCTTAACATTTGGGACCATGGTTTGTTTGCAGGCTCTTTTAACAGTTGCAAGATGCATTATCTAACACATGACACTAATATCACCTGCAACATTTCTTTCAACACTTGTTCCAAGATACACTACGCTGCTCCATCGAATCAATAAATTTTCTTATCGCAATATCCTGGAAACCAGTTGATAAAGGGTGCACGTTATTTATCTCGTCGACTTCATCTTGCAACGTTCAATAAAATGGCTATAATATAACAGCATGGTGTCTTCAAAAAACTTTTAGTTACACAAATAATTCCAACAAAAATTTGTTTATACATATTATCATATGAGCTCTTTCGGGCCAAACAACTTCGATACGAACGACTATTTTGTATCTTCAATAATTTAAAAAGTCACAGAGGTTACTGTTAGACCGAACACCCAGTACGGCAACTCACCTAAACTTGTCAAACGTTTACACATAATTTGTAAAGCGTTCTCCGGCACGAGGAAGCGAGAAACACGAAGTTTTCCGGGCGGCGGCGGTTGCGCAACTGCAAAGAAACCTAACCGAGACTTGAAATTACGAAGTCTTGATACGCGCGGTGAAGTTTGCTGCGAGGCAAAGCGGGCCGACACGGTTTTATAGCTGCCTTTTCGAATTACCCGGCTAACTTTAAGTGAAAAGTTTTTTCCTAGCCCCGGAAGCGACGCGTATTTTGTAGCAACCCTTTGTCGAGTCCGGCGTTCCGCGTCCGCACCTCGTCCTGCGCCGTTTTATTTTATGCAAACCGTGAGCCACGGAATTTCTAGGAATGCTTAAACTTTCAAAAGGACGAGACGAGAAACGGCCAGCGGGATGTAGACTTTGTGGACCGAGCCACGCCGCTCTTTAGAACAAAGTACACATTAAGACGTTTCGGCTTCATTCTTTTTTTTTAGGCGATTAAAGATGAAGAAGTCGCTGAAGGTGTTAAGTTACGGTCACCCGACTTTTCAACGAGGTTCTTCTCTGGAGGAAACTCGAATTTTAGGGAGTTCGTCGGATCGGTGGTTCAGTTTTAAAAATAGGTCGAACTTATAAGTATAAAATCGGGGACGATAATAATTGGGTCAAAGGTGTTGAGATATAGAGATCGGTTTTGTGGTTTCATCAAATTTATTTTTTAGAATATAGTTGATCAATTTATACACAGGAGATTCAAAGTTAGGTCAGATGTGTCCATGGATGTATATTGGGTGCTTCGATCTTTCCAAGATTGTACAAACCTGAGGAAACTTAATTTGGGGCATCGAGTCTCTGAGAATTAGGTCAAACACGATAGGACTAAACTTGGACCATCGAGTGCTGTCAGTATTTTACCCTCGGACCTGCCAGGATGAGCCCTGGAGTCTCGCATAATTAGGTCACACGTGAGGGTATAAAATTTGGATATTGGAATGCCCCAGAATTGGACCCTTGCCTCTGTATGAACTGGGCACTTGGGTCGTCCAAAATTGGACTTTGTACGTTCCACAATTTAACATCTGAATGTGTACGAATTCATTATTCAAGACTTTTAGAATTGGAGCCCAATTTTCCCAGGAATAGACATTGAAATTTCGTCGAATTTAGCTCTTAAATAGTAGAGAATTCACTTCTCGAACTTCCTGAAATTGTAACTTGCAATCTTCTGAAATTTGGACCAACAGAGTTGGACTCCCAAACCTCCGGAATCTTTGAATTTTTCAAAACTGAAACTCCAAGATGTCTAAAGTTAGTCTTCTGAATTTTCAAACATTCTATCCTGTGTCTCACAACTGCCAAAAACGATTCCTTGAGTCGTCCAAAACGAGTCTCCAAATCTTTCAAAGTTCAGTCTTCGAATCTCCAAAAACCGAGCCTCCGAATCTCCTAGAATCTTCCAAAATACTGTTTCCATATCTCTCAAAATCGAATGAAACACCTAAGAGTGCTTGACAAGGCGTTAACCTAACTAACGTTTGCGACCTCGATGAAAGCCATGTTTGTAGCATCGATTGGACTGCCGGTGGCGGTGAAAAGGTGTCGGAGTAGGTGGCATAACGTTAATCCGGTAATCGTGCAGCGACCTTTCCAGCTCTCGTGACGTTCGTTCATTCGTAGAACGAAAGTATAAATTTTCCTTTCGATGTTATATTAGCGGGAAGTCTCGCGGTTCGCGGGTGGGCGGAACAAATGGGATCGCACGGGAAACAGCATAAAGGAGGGACCGCACGTCATAAGATTTCCGTACGGGAAACGAACAACCTCTATTACCACAGTCCCGACACGAGAAGCAAGCTTAAATGGCCGCCTAATGATCCGTTGGGACACACTGTAGATCTCCTGCTTCGTTTGTCTTCCGTTCTTACCAGGCCTCCCTTTGAATATTAAACGCTAACACGATTTTGATCGTTCATGATGATGTCCGCCGTTTCTTCGGCTCTTGACTGCTGCTCCTTTCCCCATCTATCATCAGCAACTTTGTTCGGGGCATGCTTTGGAACACCGTGCTACGCGTGCGTGATGTCTGACCACTAATCGCCTTTTGTACTATCTGGTTCTAAGGATCATTGAAAAATTGTACTATTTGTTGGTAAGACGTCTACATACGTCTTATTATACTCTTAGGTACTTTTGTTACTCCTCGAGAGGGTCCTAAGTTTCTGCAAAGTCATAAAAAATAATTTGGATTGCCTAGGTTGTTTGGAACATGTTCTGGCATACATGAAGTGCTACGCAGTCTGACGTCTGACCACTGGTGGCCTCTTCTACTTCTGTGTTCTAACTCTTGCAAGAAACATACGAATTGTACTGTTTGTTGTAAGATGGTTTCATACGCTGATTCAGGCTGGGCTGTTAGGTACTTATATTACTCTCCTAGAGGGGTTTATCATTCTGCAAAATCACAAAAGATCATTTCGAGGACGTAAATTGATATTGAACTGACACATGACGTTTCAATAATTTCATAGTGATATTTAATTTAGGTTGGGTTATCTGATGGTCCACGATACATATTTTATAATACTGCGGTATGCAGAGCGACGTCTGGCCACTAACATCCATTTCTACTTTCCTAGTCTAACTGCTATAATAATCATTTAAACTACTACTTTGTCATATTATTTTGTACGTCGTTTTAATCGATACTGGTATCCAGGTTAGATTCTTAAATATACCTATTACTTCTATATACTCCTATGTTTCTATAAAATTACAAAAGATAATTTCGATGACCTAAGATATTGAGCTACATTTTCTATGTTACTTTGTAAAAAGTCTATAGCAAAGATCTGCGGACACTAGTGTGTGACCATTGTGAAAGGTCACTTAACCCGTTGAGTGTCACAGTGAAAACAGCCATACCTAACCGGACAAGAAACAATTTACTATTTTTTATATAAATCTTAAAGAAAAAAAGATTTGAGTACTCAATCGTGTTCTTCTGTTCCTGCATTATTGTGTCAGTATGAAGTTTACGAAATTTAAAGTCCATGTAAAGTAAGCCATGGTTTCCACAGCGCGTTAAAGTTGACTGCCAAAGAAAACAACTTGGAATTTCACGGTAGCCTTGAAAAGTACGGGTCCACATTGTCGTGGCGGTCTGACAAAGCGTCAGTCAAAGGAGAAAGTGTCCGTGGAGCGAAAACTTTGAAGATGTTCGTAAAACGCCGGCAATTCTGGCTGGTTTCTTGCGAGCTTGCAAGAAGAGCCTCTGGCATTTTCTCAAGCTCGTGACGCCGTCCGGGTGAAATCAAGAGGTTAACTTCTTGGCTTCCTTCTATCCACTTCTTCAGCTCGTTCTACCTGCTGCAATGAAATTAAAGGTTCATCCGATTCCGCTATTTTCATTCGACCGTTTCAATAGAGGCGTCTACTTCATTACACTGCGCTTCTACTTTCTACATTGTCCATTTCCCTTTCCTGCGGCCATTAGCTCGAATAAAAACGTTTGTCTTTCGAATTTTCCGCGTTCCTTGGAATCAGCCGCGGAGATCGTAGCTGAAGATTCAAGGTCACGGAAGTTCACCTGGTGTCAGAAGTAATGACAAACATTGTTGAATACAAATTTTCTGTTTCAAAATTGCTCCTTTCCTACGATGAACGGTTCGATTAACTTCTTGCAGGATACAAACACGTATTCATACGTTTAGATACTTGTTTAATTCAAATATTATTCACAGGTATATGACTTTTTGAATTTTGTTAAATTTTTCGATCTACAAGTACGAGTTCAAATGGAATAAATGTATTTGCAGAAAAATTCAATCACTTTCTCCAGTTTTAGTAAAGTCATTTCTGAAGAGGCTAAAGGTATGTTACTTTATAAATTTCATACTTTTCTTTGAATCTGCCGTGGTGATTATAGCTAAAAATTCAAGGTCAGTGCGCCCTGCTTGGTACAAAGAAACAATGAACGAAATTGTTTCATGAGAATTGCCCGATTTAAACGTCTACTTCGTTACATTGTTCTTCAAGTTTCTACATAGTCCATTTTCCTTTCCTACGGTAATTAGTTCAGCTCTTTCACACTTCCCGCGTTCCTTCGGATCAGCAAACACAAGTAAAAGTTCAAGGTCGATTCACGCGGCAGCGAGGAACAATGAAAAAAATTGTTCCCTGAAAATTACCCGATTCAAAGGTCTGCTTCGTTGCATTCTCCAAGTTTCTCCACCGTCCTTTTCCCTTTTCTGCGGTATCCGTCTCAATCAACAGCGTTTGCCTTTCAAATTTCCCGCGCCTCTTCGAATCAGCGATCTTGGCTGAAAAATCAAGGTAGATTCACGCGGTAGCGAGAAACAATGCTGAAAAATTGTTGGATGAAAATTGTCCGCTTCCTTTCGCGGATCCCTCCGTTGTCGCAATTATTCCCTACGACCTGAAGTTAAGTAGAAGGTCTGACTTGTAGCTGGGTAGGAGAAGAGGCTCGTAATTAGCCTCGGATAGAGCTCACGTCGGAGGAGGACATTTTTACAACCCTTCGTCCGTTGGCTGGCACGCAACCGACCGGCCGAGCGAGCATTCATTTTCTCGAAGAATAATCATTTCGAAACAATTCGCCTTGTTACGGTGCATCGCGGTGCGTTCCGTGTCGGCTCTTTCTCCTTCTTCGAGGCTGAGGGAAGAAGAGAACGACCGAGAAAGAGGGAAGGAGGGAAAGAGAGAGGAGAGTAAGAACAGCATGCGGGTAACGTACACGGGACAACTTTCTGTTGCTCGGCTCACGAACGATCAAGTATGTTCTACACGCTGCGGTTCCTCTGGATTGTCCTTTCGTTTTTCGTTGCCCTTAACGGGGCCTCGAAGTTGATTGCGGGACGAAATAAAAGCTCCGCGGCGAAGGGCTTCTTTGAGAACCTCCTCTTCACCGACAACGAGAACAACTTGCTACGGACGTTTTTAAAGGAACCTCTATCGAAGAATAATAGCTCGACGATCGAACCCGCTACGATGATCGTGATTCGGTGTTCCCGTACCTTTGTGCGGGCTCTTCAGAAGAGATTGCGAGCTTTTCAGCCGTGTACAGAGTCAAACAACCTGCTGTTACTTCAGGTTTTATGTACATATTCCTGCTTTGGTACAAGAACGTTGTGGACCGAATCACTTGGCTGTCGGTCAGGAAATATTTTGTCTGCTGAGGAACATTACAGAGCAATATGTTGCTGACTGTTCGTATAGTGTACTGCAAGTTTATTGATTCATAAACGAAATTGATCGTATTGTTTTCGATGGAGTCTAAATACATATTGTGTAGTCAATGATCTACTCATCATTCACGAAATTTCGAACCACGAAGTTTGTGTTTATTTATTGCACTGTACGTTTATTATTTCATAAGTTACGAATTAGTTTGAGTTTCCTTTTAGCGGAATCAACTGAAGAAGCTTTGGCTACATGGAACACTGGTCTTTTCACAAAACAGCAATTGTTTCACTTAGGTGACATGATCTGCATTTAAACAGTGGGCTCAATTTTATAATATTAATTATACATGTTTGAATTATAAATTCGAACCTTGCATTACATCTTGAGCCAGAATTCTACTAAATTTGAAGACAATTTAATTTGAAGCTGTCTGAAACTAGGTATGAAGATGAATTATCATTTGACTGAATTTTAAGAGGATTTGACCTTGAAATTGATCTTTCAAGGAATTTTAAGTGCAACTGTACTAAAATTAAATTCTTCGAATAGTCGTCTTCAGCTTCTACAAGTCTATTTAAGCGAGATACCCCAAAGATTTCTCTGTAACAGAGACAAAGAATATTAGCCCTTAAAATCAACTGAAAATTTTCCCTAACGAACTATTCAATTTCTTAATCTAAACTTTACTATCATTCTATTTCTCGAAAGTATTCCCATAATTTGTCACCTTAATAGTCATGTAATCATTAACAAACATAATAATTGTATTTACTACAGTTTACAATCGAAGAAGCGACCTTGAGATGCCAATACTCCGTGTGCCTGCCATAACACAAACTTCCCGGGAATAAATAAATTCGAGCCACCGGCTACCGGCACGATGCAACAGCTTCCTCGAGAGCTTTACGGAGCTCCTTTTTCCTCCGGTGACTCGGTGACTTCGGTATCCGATCGCACATTCCCATGCGTTGCTCGGTATCTTGAATAACGAGCGCGATAAAGAAACTGGATCAAAATCCTCGGCTTTCATCCTCGTAAATTCCTGGTGACACAAAGCTCCGGTACCATGGAGACCCGTAAAAGCCGGAAAACCGTGGAGAGAATGGGACAGTGGGAGAAAGAGGATCGAGGGAGCGAAAGCTTTCGAACCTTTTTCACCTTTCGTCAGAGCGTCACGCATCTGTTGCATCCAGGGTATTAATTGTAGGATAATCCTTTTGACGGCGAACCCTCCAGTTTCGAGCACAACTCCCGTTCTACACGCCCCCCCTCCACTCCACCCTCGGTGCCTTTCTCGCGCTCGTTTGTCGACAGGTGAAAACGCGAAGATCGTTTCTAGTGGCTTTGTCGGAAGTTCCCGCCTCTTTTTATTATTCCGTTCCGCGGAGGATTAATTTAATGCGACTTACAGTTTCGCGACACGAGCCTCGCCCATTGTCCTTCTAACCGGCGACTTGCGTCCCGCGATGGCTTCTCCGCCGGAAGTTGAACGCATTTTCCGTAAACATCGTGGAAAACCGAAACTGACTAACTTCACTGAGAACCTGTCGCAACTAGACCGCCCGACAGATTGAATTAATTAACGAATGCACGTTTTTACAGACGCGACTGATACCGGTCCCTTTTAATCTGCTAATTAGCTGTTCTATTCAGTATGGCGTTTCTGCGGCTTCTGCAACGTTTCGAAATGAAACAATGTGTTGACAGTTTCTATTGAACGATGCAGATGATCTTTCATGTTATTTTAAATTATGGAGACTGATTATGAAGTATTTGATCACACTTTGACAGCGTATTTCTGTATTATTGTTGACGAAACATTGCTATGCAAACACGGGTTCACAGACATCTTCTATCATGAATATGTACATTGATCGTGCCTTAAACGTTAGGCATGAAGTAAATATTGCACCCTTTAATTTTCAACTAACATGCTGCAAGTTCACCACACCAAACATCATTAAGCTGAACCAGGAAAAGTTGTACAAATAGAAAGTTCAAATTAAATGTAAGTTTCAGAACAGCTGTGTAGCTCATGCGCACCCTTTCCGGATTGAGTCTCTGTACATCTTATAATTAATTCCGTGTATAAATATAGTGCAATAGAGTGAAGTATAAGTTTTCGGAGAATCCTTTGGAATAAGTCTGTACGAGATAAATCGCTATGCTTATTAGCCGACAGGCCGTAGAGGGTTAACTAGAGTGCCCGCGATAGGGAGACGGAAGTGCACACGCAAGGTGAGTTTAAGAAGCTGGGAAAGGGTTGATCGAGAAGTATGGCGGCAAAAGTGGCTGCGGGCGGTCGGTCGGACGTACGTGCGCGCTGTCTACAGGCGTATATATCCGACGTCGGGAATTTCGCGAGTAAATAGAGAAGTTGGCCAGCCTGTATGCGACACTAACGAGCGGCGAAACTTTGCAGTTCGCTCGGCTGATCGCAGGAAGATCCTGTCGCTGATCAGGCCACTTTCCAAGTCTCTGCGTCGCGAGCTTTCTCGTCGTTTTTCTTTATCTCCCTCTCTCTCTCTCTCTCTCTTTGATGATCGAGCAGAAGAGAGAAAAAGAGAGAGAGAAAGAGAGTCGCGTTCGCCAACGGGGACCACCGATCCGTTTCCGTTTCCGCAAAGTCGGCCAACTTATCGCGGCAATTAGGGATCAATTAACGGCCACCCGGCACAGATCGATCTCTAATTGCCCGCCAAATTGCACCTCGAACCGGAGCCACTCGATCGCGGATCGGAATTACGCGAACGATTACGGAAACCAAGAATTTTCTGAAACCGTAATTGCTCTATCCTCCGTGGCGGTTTCATTGATTGGAATGCTTGTTCCTATGGCGATACAGTTAGCTACAAAACTGTGTGTACATTTTACAAATTGTAAGACTTATACTGTCCGACTACTTACCCTTAAGACCTGACGGCGTGACATAGAAAGGCCTTACTACGATAACAATGGATAATTGACACATTTCTGTTGTCAAGTAGTGTTTTTTCACTACTTATCAATCAAAAATTCATCTGAGCGATGTATCGCATGTAATGAAGATTTGTCATAGCTTAATAAGTCCTACCTTTAGGTCTGAAGTCTAAGTGGTCGAACAATAGTTTCTTTAGATTTTCCGTAATATAAAAGAATTTCGGTCCATTCTTTTCAAAATGCATTCTCCAATATTTTTATATTCCCTTTTCGAATATAAATTGAACCCTTTCAGCACAGGTTAAATCCTTCCAGCTGTAATATTATTTTTCTGCCCCAATAGTTTCAAAACAACATGAAAATAATTCCACTTGGGTTTTATACTAAATTAACTTGTTCTAACATTAATGAACCCAAGAAATGGTATGCACATCTTATTAGACGCAAAAGGGTTGAGTGTCATAACCGACCAGATAAATAAAATTCGTTAGGTACATAGAGACCCACTCCTTATCACTCTGAGTCCCACGCTGTATTATTTGAAAATAGACAAACTTATTAAATTTTTGTATAAAATGGATATATCTATATATTCTACCTTTTTATCAGACCTTATTACTACATATATTTATTAATACTATATTTGATCAAACGCATAATAATTTACTCTATGTATCACCCAAGTGTGTATAACGTTGCACTCAAAGTGACAACACGCTTCGTACGTTCTTAATTTGGAGAACATTTTGGGACAGACTGTATTGAAGGAGCATGTTGATGCAGAAGCGATTAGCCGAGCGATTAGCGCGATCGATGTAATCAGCCCAGAGCGTAGCACCCTGAAAACTCGCAGAAACTGTTTTGGCCTGTAAGATCGCCGATTCGAGAAGTTCGTCGCGATGTTTCGACGAAAGGGCGATCTCTGAGGGATGGATTTACGAGATCGGGGAGATTTACGTGGTGGCGAGGCAATCAAGTCCGGCCGGTAAATCCAGCGGTGCAATTCGTTCGACTTTCCCGTGGACGAAGAGGATGGGAGGGTCGATTCGCGAGGAGATCGGTCCGTCTGCGCCGCGGAATTATTTAATTTCCATCCGGCTCTTCTCGGCTCCTCGACGCTGGAACTTTTCCGGCGGAATCGTTAGCACGCCTAGCAGACGCCACTCTCCCCGGATTCTCGGAAAACTGAATAAAACTCGCGTCGTTTCACGGCGAGACGAGTTCACCGGGGTCGGAGGTCACCTTCACAGGGTGTACCGAAAGCGTTCTGCCGAGAAACATGGCCCTTAGAATCGCTGTTAACCTCTTCAAGGACGATATTCTTCAGTTTGGGGAAAATTCTATCGGATCATCCTGCAAGCAATGTCGTTCCCTAACTTATGAAACATATTTTAAATTAATATGAATGTATTATTTGATTTTATTGGTTCATGAAAATTTGAGAGTGCATGTGGTGGAATGTCAGAGAGATTGTGTTGAATTTTTTAACAAAAATTTGGACTGCCACACTGAAGACCCGTAGCCAAGAATTTGGTAAATTAGACGGAACTTTCGGTGAAACAATGATATGTTGACGTTTGAGTAACTGGAAACTTGTACGTATCAGCTACTGTCTATTCAGGTGGTTCATCAATTTTTTTAATTGGTTGCAATTGAATTCAAATGGATCGTCTTAAATTACAGAAATGTGTTGAAAACCGAATTGAAGAACTGTTAAGTTACTGGAACAGGGATACCACAATTAATGTTTAATGTATCAATAATTAAAAATGAGCAAGAATTAATTGAAATAATTGCTGGATTTCATTATAGTTCAAATCCAATTAATGTCACAGTGGTAGTATAAAATAGGGAGTACATATATCATGAAATGATTGAATATTTCACATTTTTAATGTTACATAGTCATGGAGGCTCATTTTCAGGTGTCGGATCAGTTATGGAATTTTTCACTTTGGCGTGGAATGTGTTAACACGTTAAATACTACAGGGTAAACTGGCATAGCTGGTCAGACGCGTTATAATTTGTAGCTTTTAACACATTCAGCGCCGCAGTGAAAACAGCTGCAGCTAGTAGGACACATTACTTTCAATCAGAATAATGAAGTACGCTTGTGTATCTGCTTTATACTTAGAATGCTAAATTTGCTGCATATTTTATATTATTATTTCAATATTTCTTTCTTTCGGATTTTAATGAGAATTAATGGATATTTAAAACAATTAAATTAGTGATGCCTGTCACTGAGTACCTCCACAAAATTCACTGTGTTAAATCATTTATTTCTCATCCTATATAAAGTAAACCTGACTGACTAATAAGGTAAGCTTTATGGGGAGACTGTGTGAGCGTAGGTGTCGATAAAGGTACGTTAATTTGCATAAATCCTTCTCAAACTTCTCTGCTGATGACAGAATCTTTAGATTCACAGGAGAAGTTTTATTGACACAGATTGTCCTCAGAAAATCGACTTATCTACTTAGAAGAACTATTTTTAATATCTACGAACACGACAGACTTCTTTACTTACTTCACAAATTTCACGTGAACTGAATATAACTTCAATTTATATTGCTATTGATCAATCTTATTTATATTCTCTATATAGTCTTTCAAAGTCTTTGCTGGACCTTGTCAAAAATATTTACTCGTATTATTCGTGATTCATTAAACATTTCGAGGAAAATAGGTGACGTTGATTATTTTTGTAAGACTCTTTATGTCACAAAATATTTAACATGATTCTCTGTACATAGAATGGTCTACAATTTTCAAATTACATGTACCTGACACCGGTCGTCAAAGTATAAAAGAACCTTCTCAACTTGTATCGATTTTGAAAAATGGGCACCACGTGCTACGAGCCGCTACATAGGCCTACGTGCAATCGTTTACTGTACAATATGAACCTCTTTAATCGAATAAATTATTACATCAACACAACTTAAAGAAATATACACATTTCCTTAAGTCCTTTGCAGTTTGACAACCCTGAAACAACTGAACAATTAACACCATGCACATTGCAATAATAAACCATTCAATCTAACAAACTCTCTACGACAGAGAATTCTAATATACGCCGAACTGTTACCCCAAAGTCTCACAGCTGAAAGGGTCGAAAGATCAAAGCAGCCCAACGATTCCCTGTTATTCCAAACAATGTTAAGATCCTCGATGCTCTTTCAAGCTTCACGTCCCGCTCTATCGACTCTGATACAGCGACACAGGGTCGTCGGGGTCGATTCGAATATTCGAGGCCACCTGGTAGACGTTGCGGCGGGTTAGGAAAAACTCGGATGGTCCCAGGGTGTCACGACGAGTTGATAATTGGACGCCTCGTTACTCCGCGTTACTTTCACCCCCTTTCTCTCCCTCCCTCGGCCCCTTTCTCCGCTGTTTATTCTTCGGCTGGATACATCGCGGCTCTCGGTGTTTAAATCGTGTCGCTGGCGGGCCAGCCGCGGCACTTCGTTAGTCGCCGGGAAAAAGCAAGAAAGTCCCGTGACTCTCGTTAACACTGTACACTACGCAGGTGTGTGCAGCCCGTGAAATTACACCGTCGGTGTGTATCGTGCGTGACGCTCAACGGCCGTCCCTGGCGGCTTTTTAGACCGACATCGCGCGTGCACGACACGGATGCCGATGAATCTGCCCACGAAGAATCGTTGCTGAGGAACCACGAACGACACCGAAGTCAGATGTCCTTCGCTGCGAGTATGAGATCAGTCGTTCCCGGGCCTATCAATTCATATCTGAAGAACAAAGTATGATCTTGACTTATTAGATCATCACTGCGACTGCAGAGCTCGGAGATCAGTAACTTTGTACGCGAACTGAATCACGAAGGACGCGAGGACAACGAAGTTGGACGTCCTTCGCTTCGTGTATGAGATCAGTCGTTTCGGGTCTTCTCAATTCATACCTGAAGCTATAACTGTGACCTTGGTTCCTTTTTAGATCATCAATGTGACTGGAGAGCTCGGAGACCAATAAATTTGTAATCGAACTGAATCACGAACGACGCGAGGACACCGAAGTTAGACGTCCTTCGACGTGTATGTGAGATGAGACATTCTTCGGACTCTCACTTCATGTCTGAAGATAAAACTGTGACCTTGGTTCCTTTTTAGATCGTCACTGCGACCGCGGAGCTCGGAGACCAATAAATTTATAATTGAACTGAATCATGAACGACGCGAGGACACCGAAGTTAGACGTCCTTCGTCGTGTATGCGAGATGAGACATTCTGCGGCTATTCACTTCATATCTGAAGCTGAAACTGTGACTGTAGTGGCTTTTTGGATCATTACTTTAACTGCAGAGCACGTAGACCAATAAATTTGTACTCGAACTGTGGTAAATGAGTTATGTACAAATCGTGACGTAAGGGTTGGAGGAATTCTTAGATCAGAATACTTGACCTGGAATTATGTCAGGACTTTTACTATTAAACTGAGGATATTTATGCAATTTAATGTACCTGAATATGTGAAACAGGTGCAGTGTATAACGCAAATGAATAAACAATGTATTTTTAAGTTTCAGAAGGTTAAAACATAGGTTTGCGAGAGTTTCATTCTTTCAACTGTATTGAAACAGTAAATATTGAAAATTATTTAATTAAATATGCGTTCTCAAACACCAGTGAACTGGATGATTGATTAGAATTTTTTTACGTACGAAATTCGTTCAAATATTGATCAAATAACTTGAGAATCTGAATGTGCAATTGTACGTCGACCCAGCTCACGTTTCACCGTTTCAGAATGTCGTAAAGCTGTTGCAGAGCACGTCGAAGCCCGTTAGCGTCGATTCTCGATTACTGTACTCAAGTTGGACGGCAAGTAGACGACGTCGCAAGCTGGTAACGCTCCGCTCGTTATCGTAAACTGGCGGCGGACTTAGGTCTGAGAGCATCTGGACACGGGACAGAAGGAAATTTGACGTGGTGCCTGTAGAGCATGCGATGAGACGGCAGAATCGGGGACACCGGAAGGGGTGGTAATGGGAGGATAAGGAAAAGTTGTCCGTCACGCCATATGCGAACGTCTGCGCTTCTGGAAACGATCGTGTGTCGAGGGAAAAATTCTCTTCCACTGTAATTGGAAAGCTTAACAAGACGAACTTCGTTCAAACTTGAAGGACCCCCGAATCTGTCAAAAAAGAAAACCAAACGCGGGGTATCAAATTCGTGGGGTTGCACCGAAGTGTCAAAGACCTAAAAAATTAAGGAGTAGGAGAACAACCAACTGTTCTTGTTCTGATAGGACACTGGCAGTGATAGAACACAATAGATATGTAATCAGTTTTTGTTAAATGAGCAGTTATAAAAATTAAATAGAATTTCTTTTTATAATACCGAGACTGACAATGAGCTCTGCTTCCAGAGTAGTGACACAGAGTATCGACTGTTCGAAGTCACTTCTTCTATTGAAAATTTTAATAGTCACAACTACCACAGTTATAACTAGACTGCAGATTTTTATGCAAATATACATTTTCAGACTTCGATATTTTTTACTTCCGTGTAGCTGATGAAACGTAGCTATGGTAGAACAGTATTTTGAGGTTGAAATGTTTCAAAGTACATTTCTGGTTTCACTTATTCCATAAAGTGTTATTCTACATTCTTCATGAAATTGGATATGATAAATTGTATAAAGAACCGTAGTCTAGTTATAACCTTTAAGCTTGCTAGTATAAGAATGATAGTAAGGTTGATGGAAAAACCAAATTTAGGAAAATTAGGAAGAAATTAAATAATATCCCCATCTTTCTCTATTGATCCGTTCGAAGAGTGAATGCTACAGAAAATGGTGCTCGACAACAAAATTCCCGATTAGACATGATAACAGCGTCTTCGATCAATTACATATACAGGGTGTTCCATTTATCTATGCAATCTAAGGTTCATTTTTCGACTTATTTTTCAATCTCGAATTTGTACGTTCAAAGTTACCTGAACATCTTCAATATTAAAGGGCAAATTCAATATTGAACTTGTATGATGCCGGCTATACCACTATGAAACAAATAAATATATGATGCCAATAAGGAAATATCAATAGCTTTAAGGTCGTGAAAAAAATGAGCTTAAGATAGATTTTTTTCGACAACCATATTTCTCCCTTTAAGAAATTTTCTCACGCGTTCAAAAACAATGGAAACATCTACATCGACAAATGAACAATCCATATTCTGAATTTTTGTGAAATAAAAATACTTAAAAAATCCTGGAATGTGCAAACTCGGTTCTGTGTAATTGCAAATGTAAACATAACAAGATTTTTTCAACTCGAATCCGCGGTGAAGGGGTGCACTACCTTGAAGAAGGCCATCGTTGTCGTCTGGCTTATGAAATATCACGAGGTCAGGTCGTCTCGTAGCTAGACGCCGTTCTAACAAGCCGAACCCGAGCCGGTCCTTTATTTCGTAGGACACTCGGGCCAATTTTCTCGGTGAAGATGTATGCGTTTTCGTCGGTGACACGCGATAGCAGACTCGGCCGGAAGCGGAGGATTCAGTGGATAAGGGAGAGAACAAAGAGCGCGCGGTTAGCCCGAAGCCACTTCCGATCCCTAATTGAGAAGCTCCACCGGATATCTGCTCTCGTGGATCAGAAGTCTATCTGTAGCCTCCAATCTCAGGTTCCCTCTTCGTCTCAGCCTGTTTCGCTTGTCTTTCTTCCGTCTGCTGCCGTTCGACACCTCTACGCGTCTCTTTGTCTCCTTCTGATCGTGATTAAAGTTGAAACGCACGGGTTGCTGGGATCCACAAGGTGTTTCAACGGAATCGCTATCGTACAGACATCCAGAACTGGCTGTTCAAGGTCAGACGTACGACTGAGAAATGAGTTTTAATTTTTTAACACGGTTGCCAATTTTTTTCTAGCCCATCCTGCGTGATTTTTCTCCTTCTTTTGTTTAAGAAATAATGGGAGAATACGCTTTTTTATGTGCAGGGTGTTTCGGTTAATTCGATGTACGTAGATATCTTTAAATTATTTGGGATATTGAAAAACATTTATGAATTGTGGTTGGTGGCTCCAACTTGTTTGGAGATCCGAATATTTAGTAAATTTTACGGATTTGCAGACACTAGGGATGTTTATTCTTCTTTCAAATGACCTGTGCAGTACAATGTTACTATTGCAAGACTAACTTCAGTACAATTAAAAAGAAATGGTAATTTGTTTGACGACTTTTTTTTTTAAATTGAGCTATATATTTCATTAAGCTCTGATCAATAGAACACCTACACGGGAATTAATTCAAAATTAAATTTTGTTTTTGATGATACAGCCTCCTCGCTTCCTGATTATGATTTCCATCAACTTTGCATTGTAGCAATGAGCGTCTCACTACTTTCGAGGAACATTCTCCCAATCCTTTTCCGTGTGGTTCCTTTTGAAAGTCAGACATTGATTCTGGGCAAATTTCATTGAAAGAGTTGCAGTCGATCTGCATTTAATTACGCTATTACACCTATTCTAAATGATTTATGCAGACTTTAGCAGCAATCGAGGTGACATACCATATTTTCAATATAAACGGCAAGAGTCCACCTGTGAACGACGGTGTACGGCGCTGGCGAGTTTCGCTTTTTAAACAGGAGAAACTGGTAACTCGATCGCTTTCAATTCCACCTGCCAATAAATCGTTTGCTATCGCTGAAAAGGAAAAAAAATGCGGGAAAATCATTCAGAATCATCGAGGCAGAATCGATTCGCATAAACGATCCGGCGACGGCCGGGGCAAAAAGCGGAAAGCAGCGCGGTTCGTTTATTTTTGGAGAACCGTGTAATTTCCAAGGAACCGAGTCGCGGGGGCAGGTATTATTATCAATATCGCGGGTAATTGCAACCGGCGTATCGATAATTGAGTACAAGCGAGGGGCGTGTTGATCGAGACGTCGAATCGAGACGGAGAGCAAAACGTTCGCAATTAAAACGCGTGTACGCTGATTGCGCAAGAACCGACGATTTATCGTCTAGTCAGGAATCTAGCTCGCTGATTATCGACACGATGATTTAAACACCTGGAATCGCGTCTTTCAACGAGAAAAATGATTACCCGGTCGCTGAGAAAAATTTCCGAGAATTGCCAACATAATCAACGATAAGCCATCAACAGTTCAGCCTCGACGTTTATTGCCCGCTTGCAAGATTTATCTCCGTTGATTTCAGCCTACAGTTTGGATCTGTATAGTGTTCGGGATTTTGGGAATTCTTTGAGGTTAATTGCGACAAAATTTGTGACCTGAATTTGCTGTATATAAAACAATAGAAATTGAAAAAGAATAACCTTTACGTTGGGTGCTATGAGGGCTACTTCAGAACATTAACCGTTTTGATGTTACACGTCACTATAGTGGCTCGTCGCAAAGTGATGGTTTAGAACAAATCTGACCATGCACCTCACGCCCTTCAGTCTTCTATCACGCACCCTTACTGTATGGCAGTGTATACGCTGCTCTTTTACAATTAAAATCACAACATACGATGTAGCTGTAATTGTAATGAACGTTCGCTTTTAATTAAGCGCGTCCTGTTTTTCAAAAAGGAGATGGCCATTTAAATTTCGCAGGACGTGTTACTAGTGGACATTTGTTTCTATTCGTGACATTGGTTAGTGTTCTTCTCTCGTGGAAACAGGGGTAGAGTGAAGGTTTCTTCTTGGATCCGTTGGTTCTGCCTAATGCTCCATTTAGGACCATACTCCACTGTAGTGGCTCATTTATTTTACAGTTTGCGTTTAGAGATTATAGAGAACTCGTTCAAACATTGTTTCAATATTTCTAATTCAATTATACATCTCACTATTTTATATCGTATTGTGTAGCACAAATGAAAATATCATTTCTGCGTTTAGGTCAGCTGTAGTCAAAGGGTTAAACACAAAACTGAGAGGTAGTAGTTCGATTTCGCGTCATCAACCCTTCATAATAACGAGTCACACTCACATTGCAGATTATAGTCTATACATTGTAAATATAAGTTTCAGTTGAATATGAACTGTTAAAAATATTATTGACGCACCCTTGACATTCAGAGAATTATCTGAAGCAAATTGCTCGTGCGCACATATACTCTGTCCGCATCTCCCTTTATAACACGTGAATAATAAACTGCAGCGGCAGATAGCCGTTGAAAAACTCGCAAGGTAAGGGGTTAAATTGATATCCGATCGGGGGAGAAAAAGAAACGGAGGACGGAGATATTCGGTGGAAACATTTGTCAGGAGAACGGGACGGGAAATTGTCGGCGATCGCGGGGCTTCATTATTTACGAGGAGAGGCGGCGTGCGTCGCGACGCGGCTAGACGCGTCGAGAGATCACGTTTTTCAAGCGCGCGCCCGGGGAAAATTAACGAACCGACTCCCGTCCACGGAAAAATTAACAACCTCGAGATCCGCATTGTTTGGCCGCAGAAACGGAACAATTAATGCCGAGCTGGGGAAATTATAATTGACGCTGTGCCGCCAGACTCGGAACTTTTTAATTAGGCATCGCCGCTTAGCTTTCGACCGACGCTTTTTGGAAACTGAAAAACCGTGTCCTCTTGCGATCTACGAACAACTCGCTACGCAATTGCGGAACGATCGCTGAATGATCGTTGAACGGGTAACTTGAACACTTTGTGTTTTATTCGGATGAGTGATCGATCATTTCTGATACGTACCAATTATTTTTTTTTTCTAAAAATGTGTATGTTAGATGAACCTCCTAATTGGGTTCGATAATGATGCTTTACACCTGGCGTGTCCAACCCGCGCCTTTGGACAATTAGTAATGCGGTCCCATAAGATCGTAAATTTTTAACATTATTATGTGATTTATCATGTTTATGTTGCCTTCTTTTTTAATGTTATAACAAAAAATATAATAAAATAAAGGAAGTTTTGTTACTTATATAGATTAACTGTATTATATATTTTATGTGCGGCCCAGGCAAGCCAGAAGGTTGGACACCCATGTTCTACACTGTACCCTGTTACTTACACAGATATTGTTCTATATACTTATATACAGTCACGCAAATCTTCATACACTATGAAATTTTTAATAATTTTCGGATGCTTAATTTATGTTTAATTATATACGTTCGATGTGTGTTGAATGGAAAGCGGATGCAAAATATGATACGATAAAAAATCTTTGGAAAGTGAACTATAAGTCTTCAGTGTTATTAATATTAAAAAAATATAGGATATAATATTGTGATATTTTGCCAAATTTATAATAACAATTGTTTTTACACCTTGATTAGCTTAGTGAATGAACCTTTTTTTGATTTCTGACATTTAATTTATTATTTTTTTCTTCTAAATATTGTGATTATTAAATGGTGAGTTGCCTTTTGATGACAGTAAGTGAAGTTACTGGATGCAAGTCAGGTATTTATTTGCTTACAAACAACTATGTTAGCAAACTACTTGTTAATGATCGGTTGAAATGAGTTGGCGACTCAGAAGAAAATAAAGACATTAAGATTAAATGAGGGAAACTTCTTAAGTGGCCCAGGTAAAACGTAAAACTTGAAAATCTCACCATAAACTGAAGGCCAGTTTGAACATTTCCAGGAGCTTTATTTGATGCTGAATTCAAATTGGACATTCTCCCTTGGTACTTGGATTCTGTCTGCTCTCATCAATTAATTTAGTGTCCAGTTTAAATTAAACTCCTATGAATTACAGTTTAGATGATTTTGGAGTTCTTTAACACTTTAGAGTATCTTCTAGTAGCAGCATCAGAACTTTAAAGACTTTTATCGATTTTCAGTTCCGGTGATTCCGCTTTCTCTGACGACTTAATTTCATAGTCAATTGTGTAACCACAATTCAGATAATCTTGGAGTCTGAATCACTCCCATTATTAATATGTCAATTTTCAAGAATTCTATTTGATTTTAAATTTAAATGGTCTCTACCCTTTTGTTCCTTCGATTCTTCTTCGAGTAGAAACTGAAGTCTCGCACAGGCCGTAGGATTTAACGCGTCGCGAAGACGATTCGTTGCGGACACGAGATCCTGATGGAATTCGTAGTAAGCCTGCGTATCGAATCGAACCTCTCGCCTCCGAATTTACGATCGAAGCTTAACGAGCTACCTCGAGTTCGATGCACTAGGCGACTCCCTTAAAGACACTTCACCTAGGAGAAATAATTACGGGTTTGCGTCACTCTACGACGGTCCATTACGGTGTTTACAAGGAAACCTCTTCGACTGGCCAGTGTCCGCCATTTGGAGATCGCAATATACGACACTCGACTCGTCGCGTGTCGCCTCGTGTCCTTAATGACTTTCCATCGGCTCCATTGTTCGTAACAGTGAATTCTCGCCACCCTCCGTGAATTGGTCATCGAGGATTTTTCATTGCCATTGAAAGTCTCTCATCATCCTGATTTCTCGGCCTTCTCGACGATCGTGTAAATATTCTCCCTCTCTGGGAACTCTAGAAGTGTCCAAACTCTAGCCTAGGGTTCTAGAGGACCATCTAATCGAATACAGGATTTTTTAATTTTTTGAACTCGAAGTTTTATTTGGCACACGTCAGAAGTTCTTTCTATTTTAATTAATTCTATGTTTTGCAAATTGCGGCTATAAATAACGTAATATATGTGTGCATATCGTGTATGTAGAGCTACTTGTCCTAATGACTGTTTTATAGTTTTCAAACATACTGTATTTGTTACTTTTCGTCGTAGCATGGAATATCTGTTATGTTTCACATTCATTCCAATTTTTCAAGCGATAAAGCCTCTAAAGTGGGAGGTCACACGTGTTGTATTTTAACGTGGCAAGTAAATGAGAAGTGCCTACTCTCGGTGTCTGTGCTATAGTAGAATGTTCACCTACATGATGTTTACTCTATTCTGTATTTTATGGAACTGTAGCATGTTTTAAGATTTTATCTTTGTAGTTCAACAATTCGGTCAGGGCACTCAGGAAGATCCTTCTCCACACGATGAAATATGAGTATAAAAACCATTACAAACTATATCTGTAGACTTACTAGGCCTAATGACTCCGGTAGATCGTAGACATGTCGACGACATACGAGTCGAATCGTATAAAACGTTTCCTCCATTCCACTCAATATTACAGATGATAAATTACAGTAAAAACAGCTGTGTTGACTATACCCGTGCTATAGTTCAGTACCATACCATACCATAATCGCTTCGACCACTGTTGACCGCCTAGTCGGCAGTCTAAATGGATGTTTAAATATGCACGTAGTCAGATTCCGGAGCATTTCAAGTTCAACCTTCCACTTAGGCCACTCGAAAAGTGTCTCAAGAGAACAGTCATACAAAATTTCTCTTATCCTGTCCAGTCGCATTAGAACAACGCAGGACTATGTGACGGTGGTTGAAGAATCTCCTAGTCCGTTCCAAAATGTTGAACCTTCCAGTTTCCCTTATTTCACTCAATACTGCACGCCAGAAATTCCAAGAAAAATAACAATGCGAACTGTATGTGTGCAATGGTGGCTATAGTGTTCTCAACGATCGCATAAATAATCTCTAGGCCGTCTGGTTCGTTCCACGCGTTACAATTTGCTCGAGCTAAGAACCGAGCACACACGAAAGGGGTAAAAGAACGTCGGGGAGTCTGACTGAAGGAGGAAAAAAGGGTGAAAGAAGGGTCGAGCGGATGGAGAGCGAGCAGAGGGGCGAGGAGAAGCGAAAAGCACGAAACTCGCATTTCCCTAAGTATAACGTATGCTCTTAATCCTGGAATTTATGCGAGCGGAATTAACGCGCGCGCTCGGGCTGCCTCGAGCCGAGCCGAGCCGACGGCGACGGCGACGGCGACGACGACGACGACTCGTCTCGATTGCGATACACGGGTGTGGCATACCGGACTTTGAGAGCTTGCCTTAAGTACTATCGCGTGATTGTGTGCACACGGTGCATGTGCATCGATGACGACGATGCACCCACTACGTGTCTCTCGACGATCTCGCAATTTTACTTCGTGCCGTCCGGGTGGCACGTATGGGGAACTTTTACCTTCAGGGACGTTCACTGTAGCAGTTGCATTATAATACTGCAACCATGGTGTAGCCATATATCTGCCGCATTGACCATGTTAAATTAATTTTGTAGGTAGACCGTAGATCTTTATGCAATTTAAAATACCCATCTGCTAAAATAAATATGATAAAATATAGAGGTACTACTCTATAAGAATGTATAGTTACATAAATATACGCAGGCTACTTTTAACCCTTTGCCCTCAGGGAATATTTTCACGTTTCCCTCCACCAACTCAATAATTATAAATATAATTTATCATCATGAAAAATTTAGGAGTACTTTATAGCTGAAAAAAGGAAACATTAAAATTTATCACGTATACATAAATTTATTGACAAAATTTATACAATTTTACATCTTATTGTTGCATTCCGAGTTGCCGGAATAAATGTCCATGCCAGCGGTGCTGACATTCCGAGTGCAAAGGCTTAAGATTAACGCTTTCGCAGTCGTTGGCGTGTAACTATGTGTCTTTATAAGTACAGACAGCGAGCGGAAGACGTGAAACGTGTCTGGCCATACGATTATTGTTCTTTCAATCTCGATACATGCACGTGAACCTCACGTATTGCATTTTATCGACAACTACTAGGAACAACACGACGAATGAAAATCAACAAACATTTGAAAGGAGAAGCAATAAGCCCAGTTATATTGGAGATAAATTGTGCGGTGGGATTTCTCATGCACCTCGATCGTTGCACGAATTCTCAGCCCCATTTCCCTGCGACCATCGAAGTTCTACTGTAGTAACCTAAAATTTTTTAAATTATTATATTCAATGCTCTACAATAAGTCAGTCCAACGTCATATATTATTTCACATCAACAAATACGTATCAAATACAAATTCTTATTACATAATATTTTACTGAATTATATTAAAGACGTTAAATTCGCTTAACAAGTAAAGAAAATAACCAATACTTTCTGCATCATAATTTTATGAAATTCAAAAACTGTAAAGGGTTTTAAGTATTCAATAGACGATCTTAAGTTAAAATTTCGAGGAAGGTGACTCGACTTCCGGCTCTCAGACTGCACTCGTAGATTGTCGCGTGCGTATCGAGCAACCCCAAGGCACTCCTCCCCTCTCCTCTCCTCTCTCAGCCGTGCTCCTTCCGCCATACACTCAGAGGCATAAAGCAGAAAACGCATGAGCGCACCCGGCCACGAGGAATCGTCTTGCTGCGTTAAGCTGCGCCCTTTCTGTCGACCGGGAGGGTTTTCGGCGAAGGGTTGCGTAAGTCGAACGGTCTGTCGAAAAGGGATCTTTCGCGACAAGCTCACCGGTTATTTCGTAAAGGAATTCTCTCTGCGGCGGACGGCTCGCAGTTTCGCGCGATTTGCCCTTGATTGCGGATCCCGATGCCGAAAGTGAGGTCTGATTGCGTGCACCAGGGGCCAGGGGTCGCGTTCCTGACGTAGATTGAAAACTGTCGTTACGTGGCGGCTCCTCGAAACAGTCTCGAAGAAATATCGCGACGAACCGGGGCTCCAGAGGGTCGAAATTGCGGGATATACTTACCGTTTCAACGCCGATTCCAGGGAGATTGAAGTTGTTGGAAATATTAGGTTGTTCCGTGATCAATTTCGGATTTCGATGTCAGATCATGAATGACGTTTACTGAGATTAAAACGAAAATTGTCGATCGAAATCAGGCTCTTCTGAATCAGTAAACGTTTGCCAACGTTGTACGCGCTTCGCTGTTATTGTTTGAAAGAACTTTGGGTTCTGAGTGATGATGAATTTTTGAGGAATAATTTTGGCTTTGATATTGAGAGGGTTTGGTCTTGAGAAAATTGCCTAAATGTTTGGCAAAATGGTAGATAGTATGCAGTAAGTTTGGGGAATGCGATTGGCAAGACACAGCTTTATGTTCCAATAAGCTTTTAAAAAGTATTAATTAATGTGGATTACCAGTTATACAGATACTATTTGACTATTATAGCTATACCAGATTGAGTAATGTACAATGGACAATCACTTTTCCTCGCGGTGCAGTTCCAAAAACCGACTTTTATTATGAGTCAATCTAATATTTGATACATCGCCTGAAGTTTTCGTTGGACGATTTTCAAAATCGCCACGTTCACCTGTGTTTTTATTTCTGTTAACACGTTGAATGCCACAGTGAAAACAGCCATGCCCGATCAGACGCGGTATAATATACTATTTTTAATGTAAATCTATAAGGAAAAAAATATTTGGGTATTCAGTCGTGTTTTTATCTTCCTATATTAATGTTACAATGTGGAAATTGCTCAGCAGTGTGTAATGATAAATACTTATTTAATTAAATTAAATTTGTTGCGCTGGTCAACGGTGACCCCCGTGGCATTCAACGTGTTAAATCTTGATCTCTAGTTCCGAAATATCTCCCAGAATAAATATGTGTCGAAAAGAGTGAATATTCTGTCATTCGATTTGTCTCTTATCCCAACAATTGTCTCCCAATTATTCTGTATACTTACGGTTCCACCAAAGTCTCCACGGTTCCTTGTAACAGTTCGCGAATTACTTACCGATGTTTCTCCAATAAGGTTGAAAGTTCTCCGCTGAATGAAAGGATCATCGTTGAGTGGAAGATCGGCGGTGCCACAGGGGAACAGGTAGCGTAAATTGCGAGTAATTTGTTAGGGAACGAGCTGATCGAAGATGAAAATCGCTGGCCAGACGAGGCTAAGTGATATCGATCCACCGGATCGCCGGTGGAGCGTGATCGAGTAGGTGTTAGATCGTATCTGGTTGTTGCTCGTGTCCTATGAATAATGGAGGTAATAAAGCGCGAGCAAAGGGATTTTTGACCGGTCCAATTGTAGCCAGTTTTAACCATTTTCCCGTCACACTGTGCCTGACGAATGGCTGGACTTTACAGCCGCCATTTCCTGGACTTTGAAAAACTGTTTCGAACGATCGCGATATCGAAGATAATGGCAAAGCTCGACAACACTTTCCATCCATAGAAACTGTCCGCGATCGACGTACGAGGCAAAATGAAATTCCCTGGTCACGGATCGCGATCGCCGATGGAACGGCGGGAGATTCTTCCACGGTGTTTTCCTTTCAAATGGAAGAACATCGCGAGGAACCTTTTTCTTCCCCTCTCGATGTAAGAAAATGATCACGAGGCATATCTTCTCTCTGCGAAAGCATGTCGAACTGTTACCAACTGCGCGCAAATTGAAAGCAAACAATGCGAGATCGAGAGGAGGAATGAGAATTGAGGCGCACGCGATAGGCGTGTCTGCTTTTTTTACCGGGAAACACAGATTGGAACTGCTGAAGTAGTTGCTACATTCATTTTACTGGTGGTTTCTTTCGTAAATGGTTATTTTTTTAATATAAAAATTGCTATTGGAAGAGTTTTTGACCTGAACTTAAAATGCTCCATGTTTAGATTATGTTTTAATTATGATTATTGTTCGTTAGCGATTACGTGCACGGACTCGCTAGCTATTAATCTCCTACAGGAACTAATTGAACAGAATCTATCCCTTCAGGATCAACAGAGACATCTTGAACACTTTAAACGAGACTCTGTGGGTATATAAGTATTTCAATATATTTTTAGTTAACTCATACTGTAATATCGTTGACTTTTTTAACACCTCATCAGTCGTACGTAATCAATCCCAACCATGTACGAATCTCAGTTTTTACTGTTCATATTAGCGTCATTGCCTTTTCGTAGATCTTAATATCTTTTTAAATATTTTCATTTCTCTCCTTTCCTTCAGAGGTCCATGCTATAAATAAACGAATAAAAAATATTATTTCCTAAGATAATAAAACCTTCACAACATAATTGTCCCAGTACTCAAGTTTCTACTACTATCTTTTAAAATATTGCCGATTATGTTTACAAAAAGTCTTCTCACCATCGTCGTACCGTTCTCCACCCCACATTTCCGCAGGACTCAACGTCCCAAGGTCGATGTTCGCTCTCCGTAGACTCCTTCGACGAAAAAATCGCTTCGAAAATAGTTTTCTCACGGCACGTCGGCGTTACGCTGTCCGAACAGACAAAGTGACCCGAAACGAGCGCCGTTGCAACAGAATCGGCAGTAATTTCTGCCGCGTTCCGCTTAACGATCGCCGGCAGGTACGCGAAAATCTCTCAATTGTCGGGGATTTTTAAGTCGCTATGGTGGAACGCGACGTGACGGGAGTTCCAACGTCCGCTGGAGAGAGAAGTCATTGAAGTGTCGATAGAGTGGACGATTTACTGGGCACGTTCGAGGAACGCGATCCGATTCGATCGATGGAGAAACTCTCGTGCTCGCGTGACAATCTCGCTCACCCGCCACCGCCGCCGCGCCGGGAGAAATTGCTGATTAACCTTGTCGAAGCTTCTTCTCGCTTTGAACGGTTCTTTCGTAATTTAGTTAAGATCCCGAGAAAATTTCCTTCGTGCCCCGCCTGAGAATACCGGAAGTTCCGCCAACAATACGTGACCGCTGGAAATTTTTATTAACCCCCTAACATATGAATTTTTTTTTATAATTTCAGTAAAAAATTATAGAATGTTCTTTTTATGTGTAAATCGATTTTCTGGGTATTAGGATATGTGGACACACGTTTTAGGCGCGTATCGAGTAGTTTTACTGTCTCGTTGGGTACATTGTCGTCTATAAGTATTAGGACACTTGCAACTTTTGTCGAATATGTAATATTTTATCTAATTTTTATACTCCTGCTGTTTTATACTGGATTAAACATACCCTTAACGGTAATAATTCCTTATATAAATCAGTAAATTAGCAGTTTAATAGAACACGCTAATTAAACACGTACACGAAGTTTATTTTGAAGGCTTTGAATGTGTCAATGCAGATACTTTTCAGTGCTTGATTTTCTTAATGCACTAAACCTGTGGAGTCTTTGTCTCAATTTCTGCTTGATAAGCTTGTCTACATATTTTGTCTGACTATAGAAACACTAATGACCAGAATGCCAATTTTAGTGAAAGCAGTAATCATAGTGAATATTCTGATACAGTAACGCACATACATGACCCTGGTGGTATAAAATATATAAGAGAACAGCGTGTATTTTCAGGTTTATCACAAATTTAATGATTGTTCTAATAGTACTCATAGACGGCAGTGTATATCCACACTTACTTTTTCGAATCCAAATAGTATTGCTACAGACAAAGTACAATTCAGTAGCTACGAATTCATATTCCACAAAACGAAATTAAATAACTTCCCCACGCTTAATAATATAATAAAAATAGCTAGCAAAAATTGCCCTAATCAATCTGCAGGGGCCGTCGAAAAGTGAATTGAAAATTACAAATTTCTGCAGAGTTGGGCGGCAGCCAGTAAAAATTCAGTGAAATCGTTTTTCGGGGGTTGAAAAACGCTTGACGAAAAATAGCTTGGAAAAAAAACAACAGAACCATTCCGACTAGTATTTTTTCCACCGGCACGGTTAATTGGCGTAATTAGCGGGGTGGATCGCGTCGCTCGTAAATCGCTCGTTTTTTCCTGGCGGCGCCGTCGCCATCGCGCATTTGCATTTTCCGAATGGGCAGGCTACGCGTCGCGGAATTAAATATTTCGCGGGTCACGTGACGACATAATTTTTCATTACACGGACGATGCGACGCTTATCGCCGGGCATTACGCGTGTAATATATTCGGCCGCGATCTAGCATCTCGCGATATTTCTTCCGCGATCGCCAGCCCGCGACCGCTCGAAAATTATGACCGCGTGCGTGCTGGGGAACGTTCGTTCGTTCGTTCGTTCGTTTAGAAAGCCGGACCGACGATTTTTCCACTTAATGCCGATTAACGAACCCGTCGCGACCCGTAAATCGTCCGTGTAAACGCTCTCGCTCCGGCGAATTACTCGCGACGGATTGTTTCGCTCGCTTTGTTCACGCTCGATCTCCATCCTGATAAGCGTCGAAAAAGCTTATCCGCTCTGCTCGAACGATAACACGATAATTCACTGTTCGATATTTACCCTCTGTCTCGTTATTTGCCATCTGACTGCCGCTGCTGCAGCCAGATAATATTTCAACTCCCGGATGAACATTGGGTAATTGCGGCCGGTTAGGTGTTAAGATACTGCTCCGACCTTCGAGTGGACAGCAATACGGGGTGTTAAGAAAAAGGCTTCAGGATTTATGCGATGCACTGAGTGATTCATTGTTTGAGGTTGCAAAGTTTCTAGATGGGAATACAATAAATCCATCGTATCCCCTGTATCAGTCAAGTGAAATCGCGGTTGACTACGACTGGAAACAGTTAAATAGAAAATTTCATAAATATGGAATTAATAAAAAAAATTCATGACGGATGCCATAATATTAGGACTATAATGCCTCAAATACAATGGCAAAATTCATTGTCTAAACTACTGATATTACGTCAAAAAATGAAAGATCAACAATTTGAACTTTACCTATGAAATTGAAATAAAATCAAAAGTAGAATAAAACAAATGTATTTCAATTATTGTTTCACTGTAAGTATTCTTAGTATACTATTTTCGATACAAGTGACTAACGAAACGAAGCGGACCTATAGTGTATACGACATTTTTAGTTCACGATGCCCTTCTGAACATGTGGGCGAAGTGTGTGGAGTACCTCAAATTACTTAAAAAGGAATCGAACGGACCTTGCCATTTTACAACCTGAAGCCTCATGTTCGAGATACAAATAATTAATAAATCATAGGTCTGATGTATGTAGTAAAAAATATAACGATATATTTATTCTGTAATAAAAGAACATGAAATATGTAGGTATAAACAGACATTGTTTGATGAATCGTATTCGAGGAATACAATTGTACGTGCAATCGCAGGCTCCGCGTATTTTCGACAGACGTCGAGGCTTGCAATTTTCCCCAAATTCCCCGAGTTCTGGGCCCAATGAAGCGCAACCGGTCGACAAAGCGTTGACGAATCGCCGGCCACAAAGTTCCCCCGAAAAAGCGGCGGAGAACGGTCGCGATCGACGATGCGTGTCGTCCCGATGCTTTTGATCGATCGATGCATTTATTTATATTCCGTCGAAACACCGCACCTGCTGCCATTAGCTGTTTCTCATTCGCCGTCGGGGAAAATATGGAATCCGGGGCCACTCTATCAATTTTTTCGTGGCACGAGGAAAATCTTTTGGCAGTCGATCTGTCAGGAGCAATCTGGAGATCTTGACGAAATAGAATGCAATTACCCTCGAAGGTGGAGCAAATTTCAGATTCGGCGAAGGAATCCAAGCAAAGGTGTAATAACAGAAGAAGATTAGTTGAGATTTTCAGGTTACTGAACGTTAGGAAAAATTTGTTGATCGTGATTTGACACTGTGAGTCTGAAAAGTTTGATAACACTAGATTAATTAATTAATTATTACTGAAAGTCGCTGGAATTTTGAGTTATATTGAAAACCATCGGCAAGGGTGTTATTCAGTCTATCAACCCCTAGGAATTTTAGAATTTCTAAACTGTAACGCAAGGCAAATTTATCAACAAAGTCTCACAATTGGCTTGAAAAACACTTTCAATTTAAATGTAATTATTGTTGAAAATCCCTCAAAGTGAGTATTCATCTGAAAATTCTTCGAATTTAAATGTAATTATTATTGAAAATCGCTGAAAGTTAATATTCGTCTGAAAATTCTTGACAGAGTTATTCTTGAAGAGCTGAAACAACTGAAGTACACATTTGTAAGCTTCCGATCTAATTATTTTGTGAAGTTTAATTTAAATCTCCAACAACAGAAGTTCTGTAAGTCAGACAAAGCCCTATCACAGAAATTTCTGAAATTTCTCCGTTTAAATAATGACGGTTCTACTTTAGTAAAATGAGGAATCTGTAAACCGTTATTCGGTACAGCTGCTTTGTACTTTTACGAGAGAAATTTCTGTCGAAGCGGACTCGTTGCGTCGCGAGGTTCGCCTGACTTTCTCTCCGCAGAATTTGCGACGCGATGGAAATGTTTTTATTATTATTACGCTTTATTTTCGAAGCGGGAAGTCGCGCGGGGACCTCGTTAAACAGACGGACCGTTTGACGGACGAAATAAAACGGGAATATTGTTTCGTTTGCTATGGTTCGACCGCATTCAACTCGTACAATATCCAGCAAATTGTTCTGCGTCTTGATCGCTTTCAGGTCCCTCTGAAAGGAGCTCGTTCCGCTTGAGCTTGCCACGAAATGAAATTTTCAGTGTTCACGGAAATCACATAGTGAAATTAAAGGAAAATAATGAATGTTGCTTGATTACAAATAATATCATTGGTGGCGCACCGAAACTGGGCCATTCAATCTACAAGAAATAATTCATTTAGATCAACAGTCATTTCATACGCAAGTCTGCAAAGCATGCGACTTCTCAGGAAACAAAACCGACAAGTTTAACCCTTCGACTACTATACGAAATCTGTAGTCACTTGACAAAGCCGTTCATCGCGTACTATCAACGCCCATAGGCGTTCATTGCAATGGTCCGCTATGTACTGCAGCAGCTCAGCCGCACGTAGCGTTCGCCTCCTTTCCAAGTAGTCCGCAGTTAAAAGGTTAACGAAATTTTCGAGTTCATGAAAATTTCAACGCAATATTCTCGAACAATTTTCAACAGAGTCTCCAGAGCTTTACAGCCCAATACGAGCTTCTAAATTCCTGATCCTTTCGTGGCGAGGTCTCGCAGGTTTTAACGAGTTGAACATCCCCAAGGTGGAAACGGAACTCGATGACCCGCAGAAACTCGCGGAAAGGAGGTCGGGAAGAAACGGAAGAACGGGGGAAAAGGAAACGGACCGAGTCGGCGTAACAATTAATTTACTTCGCTTACGCTCGGGTAATTGAAAAATTGTCGATAGCTCGAAGGAAGGAAGCTCGATACGACGACGGGGGTTGGCGGAGGGCGGAGCGGGAAGGGAAGAAACGCGACAAGCGAGAGACATAAGAAGCGAGAAAACGGAGTTAATTAAACCGACGGATAGAAGGGATGCCGGCGGAGGCGGAAATTAAAAATGTAAATCCGCGTGATTGGAAACCGCTGACTTCCTTCCGATTTGCAAGTCGCCATTTTTATTATAATCGGTTCGTCTCCGGCACCCTTTGCACGAGACCAGACTATGAATTCGATTTTCCCTCGGTTTTTGGTTACCGATATTGGAAACTGAAGACTCTTCAGACCTTGCTGTTCTCGACGAATACTGCTTTAGACCAAAACGTGACTTCTTCGCTATTTTTTTTTATTGAAAATCCATTTTAATCTCTTCAAATGTCTGTTTAGGGATGAGTTTCGATTTTCATCTTAAATGAATCAATTAATCGACATATACGGGGTGAAACGACTGAAATAGAATATGTTAATATTTCAGTAAGTTTTGGAAATATGAACAAATTTGTGATAAAAACTGTACTGTGAGGAGGGAAAATGTCTTAACTGTTAAGGTTATCTTCAAATTTCAGAACAATGCAGTCGATGCATTAGAATTGTTCAAATATAAAATTAAGTTATATATTCTAATAAAAATTCATAGTCATTTTTTTTCAAAAACAAAGCACCGCGTGGACACACTATCAGTTATACATTTTTTGTGTATCTTGTTCCCTTCCCTATTTTATAAAACATATCTTAAGTAGCTATAAATATATTAAATTTTGTTTTACAAAAATTGTACTGTGCACGTGGTGGAACTTGAGAGATCTACATTATTCGGAATTTTTCCATGAAAATTTGGATTACCATAGCGAACATCTGTTGCTAACAATTTTGTAAATAACGTGTAATTTTAGTGTAAAAATATCATGGCGTTTGTTACACTCGAAATTAGTTGTACTTAACAACTACTGTCTATTTTTGTAGCTCGACAGCTTTTTATCTGACACAAATTCAACAATACTAATTAATTAAAATAATATAATATAAATATCTTGAAGATGGAATAAGAGAACTGTTGAAGCAGTTGAACAAGGGCACTAAAATTAATATTCAGTAACTTAATAATTAAAACTAACTGCAGTTGTTAATTTGTTTACATTTCATAAAACCACATTTGAAACCGACATTGCTTATGTCTATACTTAACTTATTCGCTGAAACAGTCTTTGACCTTCTCGTTCACGTTGCCACGGATTTCGGTCTCCGTATTTCGGTGCACGTGTAGCTGAAGAAGTAACGAGCAGGATTTTTGAATGATTAATGTGGCGTCTGGAGCACTGTTTAAAGTCGACGGTCGATTAATGCCAGGCCAAACGGTTCGAATCATTTTTCTTCCATTGACTGACGCTCTCGGCGTGCCCGGGAACCGTCCTGGACAACGATGTAACGCGATATACAAGAACCTTAAGCCCTGCTGTCAATCTTCTCCGATGCTCCGGGATTTTCTTGTTCTTCGTTAGCCACGCATGTCGCGGGTTCCTCCGAACACGAACATCGATGCCTTTCCGTTCGAACTTTCTTGTACCTGCCCGTTCCAGGTGGGCTCGTTTAAAAGCTGCCAGAACCGGCCGGGAAAATGGGCTTTTGATTAGATCGGACACCAGCGTCGAACGCTGTCCAAACTTAGTCTCTAATATTCAATACGGATTCATTCCGATCGATCATTCCATTTTTTATTTTTTTAAATATCAGCTCATCTCGTAAGTAATGCTTGGATATCTCTCATATTTTTCATGTCAATGCAGTTAAATAAATGAATCCTGTGAAACATCTGAACAAACTCTGGTTATTTTTTTCTATACTTTAATTGCAATGTTAACAAAATTCAGAGACAGTTAAAACAACTGTGAACCTCTTGAAAAATTAATTTACAGTACAGTTCTATAATTAAGCTCCGAACGTAATATTTCTTTATTGTTCGTTACTATTGTTTGTAGTTGAAAATGAATGAGAATGAGATAAATCATGATGTCCACCGCAGAGACATTTTCAAGTGACACGTTAAATCATTTTCTCCAATTAAGAGATTTAAATGTTCGTCAAGAAATGCTGTGAGAGCAATCAACAAGCGCCTCACTTATGGTGAAACAATTCCCATAGGACGAGTTAACTCGTTTTCCCCAGTTAACAGGTTAAAGATTCATCTGTTATTTTGTGATATTTTTAATTATTTTATGCATTAGATATTAAAGTATTTGCGTTCTACGATCAAATTTTATTAATTCCTTTTCTTTCTGTTACAGGTAAGTTGCACTTTGCATCAATCCATCGATTATCGAGAACTGGTCCAGTGGTATGTTTGTTTAAATTCCTGGTGAAACGTGAAAGTTTGATCATCGAACTTCCTGTGCGACCAAAAGGCATGTTCAGAGCTAAATTACTATATTGCGAACGAAATAATTCGCGTGAAATTAAATTAATCGACAAACAGTGGAAACAGAGATTATAATAATGATAATAACTGAAATTAATATTTTCCCTGAATAAAATTGGTACAATAATATTAATTGCTCTTATAATTGATGAAATTCCTGAAACATGGGAGTGTATTAACAGTTTATTCAGTTTGTGTAGCTGTATTAAATATTATATGTGAAATTGGTCGAATTAGTAACAGTGGTTATTTTGGAATTCGTCAATTACGAAATTTTACACTGTAGACAAGTAAAAGCTGCCTCGAATTCGATGATCAAAATCTGACATCACTACATAATTGTGTATAAAACTATAAGAATACGCGTAATCCATCAGAACATTAGAATCACAGCACTCGTAATTTCTGGATGAGTAATTCTGTAAAAATAATGACAATTTATAGAGAATTTCTTACAATCTCACACAATCGCACTTAAATTTTCATATTTAATAAACTATGAATGCGATTATATTCAAAGAGTTACTGTGTGCCATATTTACTGACCATGAGTCTTCTTCAGTATTATTTAGAAAGATTAGAAACATGCCTTTTCTGCACTTTGTTGGCGACAACTGTACTTAGCAACAATTAGCTGAAAGTACTGCAATACTTAAATAACATAGAAGAAACGGTGGTCTCTTACGTTTTTATACATATTCCATATATTATGTTGAACATTCGAAATCGACTGTTTAAAACCAGCAGTTCAACATACAATACTATATCAGTATACTATATTACATTGAACACTAAAAAATTCCTGTTTAAAACCAACAGGTCATTCTCAAACAATAAGACTCAAACTATAACTTGTACACACGTACATTCATTAAAACAGTGTGACATACTCTAACTAGATCATCTCAGTTCTGAATCACCAAAAAAACCAGTCGAAGATTCGATTTACTGAAACTCTATCAACAATTCCAAAATTCGATCAATTCAATGCACATGCGTACATTCAAAATTCCAGAACACGCAAATTCATCCCCTCGCAGTTCATCCGATCGGACCGACTCACGCGAAAGCATAAAGGCGTCGGTCGACTTAACTAAATTTTTTCGTCACGGTCTATGCGGCGGGGCATTTATAAGCAAGATGGACGAGGAAATAAAAAGGTTGGGGCCGGTGGGTGCGTAAATACGAACGATTAGCGTGTCATCCATCATCCGGAGTGACGTTCGGTTACCAAACATTCGTTTGGACAACGTCGTCGCCGGTGTCGTCGTGCTCGTCGTTCGCGTTGCTTTCTTCGACGTTCACCGAGAGTCTTCCCACGGAACGAACACGTCGACCCCTTCCGGTGGCCTCGAAAAACGATCTTTTTATCGGTAATCGGATTTTCTGAATTCCTTCGTTCGGAGATAAATAGATTCTTCTTCCCGTGGGCGGGGAGGGAGAATGGGGAGCAGCGAGTAAAACCGGTGTTTCACGATCGCGTGGAAAATCGGTCTGGTAACGAGATCGACGAGATTGTTAGGAAATAGAACGAAACGACGACGATCGCGACCTATAACATCTGAGTCGCCTTTGAAGGATCGTTTAACGAGAATCGCGTTATCGACGGCGGAAGTACCGCCGCTTTCGGGGGAGGATTTCATGTCCTCCGCTTACCGGGGATAGAAAATTTTCCGTACATTGTCGACTGATTGCATCGTGATTGCTCCTTTCTTTCACTGATCCCTCGCAGGTTTCCTCATTCGAGCATCCTTTATGATAAATTCTACCGTTATGAAAATACTGCCACTCGGCTCGTGTCCGACGAAGTGATACACTTTCGTTTTGAAAATACAGAGTATTGCGGTAGTACCGTGATTATTTAAAATATAATCAGTAGACTGTGGATGTTTATGCAATTGTGCAGGATGTAAACGTTATGAAGTAAGTGAAACACCGAATACATTTTGTAATAGTTAAAGCGTAAAATACAATTCTGTAGATGTTCTATTTCTTCCACTACATTAAAATAAGAAATTTGATATTTAACATTGTATATTTGCAGACATACCCGCAGGCTAATAATTAGTAAGCGGATGACTGACATTGCAATTATATTTTGTATGAAAATGATAATTTTATTTTGGACTATAAAATGCACAGTGGTTTACAATTGGATATGCGGTAACAGTAATGAGAATTTTAGCTTGTAGCTGACATGGGATGTCAGGATTTGTGGACGATCATTGTTCTGCAGTACTTGTCTTTTTTTGTTTAATACGTTGAATGTTATTGTGAGAATGGTTGGTCGTTACGTCCGAGTGAATTTAAATAAAGAACTCCGAAGTTTTGCGCAATTTTAGAATTTAATATTTGAGCTGTAGTTTAACAATAAAATAACAAGTATCTCATTGAATGATTGAAAGGTTTAGGATTTTTATCGATTTACATAAAAATGGGGGTGTTACAATGTGCTGTGTTAATTAATTTCGTCTTTTATTACTGAAACTTTACATAAATCTGTATGCATTGTAAAAATCGAGTTCGATTAAATTCTACATTCTATATGAAAAACAAAATTTAAATAAGTCTCTTGTTAATAAAAAAAAATTCAATTCAGTGATATTCTAAATTCACGCCTAATTGGCAAAGTACACATTTTGTGTTTCATAATTAAATGAAGATGAACAGTGGAATCATAAAACAACTATGATAGTGAAGAAGTAACTTTTTTCTTCTTCCTAATACGATACGTTGTGCCACAACAGTGGCCTTTAGCACAGTAAACGGGACTCTTTGTGGCACTGTGTTGACTACCAGCAGTGAAGCGTTAATATAAATAACAAAATCGGATAAATTATCAACAATCATACTTGTCAAAATATCAAATTGCATGTGTGTCAACAATCACATATTCTTGAAACCTATAGACAATTACGATTTAAAGACCCCAATTTTCTAGAAACGAGTCAAACGACTCTTAATTGTCTTCAAGTCATTCAGACACCTTTCCCACGAAGCCTCGTTGTTCGAGAAAGGCGCAGGTCGATCGAGAGATCGCGAGAAAAATGGACACGTCGTTAAGCTAGCAATTATAATCACCGAATGACTCGGTGAATGGCCTTCCACGATATAACAGATTGGCTGCAACTCGCGCACATTATGGCTCGTTAACTCGAACATCTTACCATCAGTCTAAAATCTCTAAGGCCCTCTTTAGGTTGGAAATTCCATGAAATTTTGGCAGAGAGGATAGTCTGTCTTTTTGCTCGATGAAAATCAATTGCGGCGCCCGGGATTCGCTTCAAAATTTAGTGTCTCGGCTTCTCGATGATTCATCGCCTTTGGGCCCTGTCCAACGGCTTCGTGACCGCGTTTCTCGAAGCCATTTTACCTCATTATGAGCCGGGAATTAGGCTATCATTCATCTCATATTCGTAGTCGAAGAACAGCAGACACTTTTTTTTCTAAATTAACTAATGACGATACCGTAAAGCAATAAATTTGTCATATCTTACGGACTTTATTACGTGAAATTTGTGTCTGAAAATATTATTTATATGGCAGCAGGGATATACACATGCATGTACACTTGAAAAGTTAATGAGTTCGTCTTGAGAAGCACAATTAAATGGCCCGAAGAAAAATAGGTAGTTCCATTTAAAAAAACAAACTTCATTTTCATATCTCAGAAAATAATAATGCAAAACACAGTTCGTCTCCGATAAAAAATGTGTACACTCGTACCATGCAATTTTCATATAAACAACTTTTTTGTGTATCCAATACGTTAGGAAATAATGGACTGCCCACACTTACCGTGAACACCCTGTATACATATTATTCAGTATGACTTTGTAATAGAAAAATTCTTCCCAGCTTTAATCGATATAAACTTAAAGAATAGCAGGTAGACAGAGTGTAAAATAAAACCGTGATCTATGACCTTGCCGTTCGTTTTTTAAGATATTTATTCTTCGAGTTAGTGAATAATAACTCTGTAATCATCAAAGTGTCGTGACATTATTGGTCCAAACAGATTTTATTTTGTGGAACGGAAAATTGGATCTCGATGGCCACAGTTCTTCCGGTATCGCCTATTTATTCCGGGGTCGCGATCAAGTGGAGATATCGGCGCAATCGAGGCCACCAGTAGGATTCTCGAACTGTAGCTTAACGAGAGGACATTGTCGCAGTATTGGAGTACATAGTTTGGAGTTGAAGTGAATCACGGTCGCATCTTCGGGCATCCTTACAGAATTTCGACAGGAAGTGAACGAATGAACCGTAGCAAATTGCAGGGCAATCGGAAAGAAACCAATATCCAAAATGAAAATTACGCTTTATTATTACTATACGTGAGTTTCCAGTCTTTTGTATGAAAAAAAGGATAATGATAAAAAAAATATGGACATTTTGGGGAAAGAGTAATAAAATTATAGGGAAGCAAAGAAGCTTTTAGAACCATAAAAGTTACTTGTTAATTTTGTACATAGTTTATTATATACAATTTAGTTTTCAAACGATTTGTTCACATTTCGTGAGATTTATAGTAAAAGATGGTAATGGCGGTCACTTAAGCAGTAATTGTAATAAAACCAAAGTATGAGGTCAAATATATATTGCAACTTACTGTTTACAAACTTGAACTGTAAAACTATTAACTTAATAACGAAATAATGATGTTGATGTTAAGTTCTGGGGTAAGGCTAGCAATTAACTAAGAAATGTTTATGATCACATTGATGGGAAATAGTGGTCACGTTGCGAGCAATCGCAGTCTAGATATTCCTTTATCTACGTAACTCATAATTTCAACGTAGCTCTAAAACAGTAATTTGTTACTATTAATGTGAATAGCAATGTCATAAATAGGCAAAGATTTTGATATACAGAAATACGATTACTTTAAAGGTCTCGGCAGAACGAGCAAGTTTATTCATTCTAACAATTGCAGTAAAATCGATTTTCCAGTTAATAATTCCCAACAAGAAAGATTGAGACTTTTCGAACAATTCACGTAATTCGTCAGAACAGTAAAGACACCTCCATTTATACGTACGTCAGTTTAGTATCGACAATCAAAAGATTCGCAATTAGTACGTGGTTATTTCTAAACACGGTTGAGCGGTGCTGAAATCCGCGAAAATTCGAGCAGCGAACGGGAAACATTTTACGGTTAATCCCGTTTCGGTGGATTCTCACGAGGCCCGCTCGCAAATCACAATTACCGGTCCGCATAAATTCCCGAATCAGCTCTCGAAGCGTGTTTCGCTTCGGCAACGAGATCCACGGGATCGATAGCTCGCGATTACGTCGTCTTTTCGCCGCGAAATTGCGCGTTTCTCGTGTCGTCGGCTCGTAAGGCCCCCCGAAACGATCTCCACTCACGAAACGCGTCTGTCACCTCAGAACCATCGAAACGGACATTTGTATCGTCGATAAAACTTCCACGGAATTAGCCTGGACGAGGTGGTCCTAAAATATTTTAAAATGTGACTTCTGGTTTACGTTTAATGTCACTATCCTCCCATGCGAAGAGTGTTTAGGCTTCTAAGGATGTTTAGAACCCAGATGTGTTGAGATAAATAAGGTACGCTCAAATAACGGTTGCTACGAGAGCCTGAAATAATTAAGAATCAAATCGTTGCTCCATATTCGGCACTAGAACTGTTTATTTCGAAATAAGAAATGGTGAAAGTGTAACTTAGGTAAATTGATAGATTGTTACACGCTGTGATTGTTGAAACGAAGTTTAGTCTTTTTTTGTGTTTGTAGTTCCTTTTAATTTTAAGTTGTTAATAAATTCTAGCATTCTTTCGTGGATATGATTGCATAGAAAGTAAATATAATTCGAAGGAAATTAAAATATTTTCTTCTCTAATGGCAAAGAAATAAATTACGGAAATAACCAAGAATTCTCAAGTACACGAAACGGCGTAACGGCAAGAAACAAATCAACCAACCATACAATATTTAACCATTAATCAATATAAAAAAAATTCACCCTTCATAATTTTTATTTCGGGCTCCATAAAATACCCCCGAGTGACAGTTACGAAGCTCTCAGAATCTCTCAGACGAGTCCAAAACGTTCTTTTTGCTCCAATTTCGCCCCTTCGAAGGATGTTCCGGGTTCCACAGTCCCAATTACCCGAACGCGTATAGTCAGTTCGCGGATATGATTGATTTCATCGTGCGTAGTCGACGAGAAGTCATCGAACCGTGCCGGCTAACCCCTCGGATACGGATGCTTGGCTGCGTGAACGTAGAAATACGTCGTGGGGATAGCGGAGGGGGTGGTTGGATCGATCACCCCTTTTTTTTCCTCCCCGGTCGCGAAAACATGGCTCGTATCGGCGAGCAGCATCTACGTTTCTCAAGCGAGGGTAATAAAAGTCTGCGCAAATCATGCGACACGCCAGCTTCTCGCCAGGACGACCAACGATTTCCCGTTTCGTTCGTTCATTCGGTCGGTCGTTCGTTTTCCACTGGGGCAGTCGGGACAATTAGCACCTGCCCTGCGGCGCACCGCACACCCACGCCCCCTCTATCTCATCCACCCCTCTTTCACCCCCGCAGGAAATGTTCAGCGCGTTCACGATGCGTATTTTCTTCCGTTTCTTCCTACTCTTTTTTTACTTTATGCTCGCCTCTCGTGCCGCCACAGTCGTACGCGCTTAACCCTTCGTAGATTATACACCGCTGCCGGGAATTTCTGCGCCCCCACGCCCGTTAAATTGTCATCGTTTCGTGTTGCTTGATTTTTGGGGGGGACGTTGGGAAGACGAAGGAGCGTTCGATGGTTGAAACTTTTTAATTGAGGCGCTCGAACGTTTGTGCCGATTCTTTTATTGTCTGTGGGAATTTGGGACACTTGGAATTTGCATGAACGTATGCAATTGTTTGTAGTTCATAATGGTGTAAGTCGGCATTATAGTATTGTTGCTTGTGTTGGATAGAGATTAATTTGAATGGTAATAATTTTCGTAGATTTTTGGCAGTTTGATTACGATTTTAGTAGCGTTAAATTTTTCAAAATAACGCTACGCGGACCTTTGGATGAGGAAGAATTTTTTCGAGTAATAGAATATTGACACATACATATAGTGGTAACTCAGAATATGATAGTTTGTCAGAAGGTAGTTCAGATTCTGATGCAGGGTTAACAAAAAGGCAGAGAATATTTGTAATAAAAATTATTGAAATTTATTTAGACATTACGAAAATAGCTAGTGGCACGCGATAATATGCCAAGGAGTATTGAAGTTTCTAAATTTTTATACTCGATAATTTTCATAATTTGGTTTCTTTGATTTTTAATACGAACTTCAGAGAAATCACAGAATGGTTAAGGATAGCGTAAGAATTTAAATTTGTGGGTCTTTTTGTTGGATCTTTATCGATCGCTTAATATTTTGAACGAGTGAGTGGATACAGTGGAATAGACATTTTTTAATACGAATGTTCGAATAAGATAGGCAGAAGAATAAGACACTCTACATAAATCACAAGAGACACGGAATTTATGACACCCCAAAGAAATCATAGAAAGTATAAGATTTATCAAAGAGAAAGGCAGAAATGTAATAGTGATTTGCATATTCAATCATATGACAGCCTCTATTCAAGCTCCTTGTAATTTGATGCAGCGCTTCCATTCTATAGCGAGAATATTTTTTTAGGGGAAACTTCGAAGCACAGGCACTGCCTTTTATGACAATCTTAGGACACGTATGTAAATTGATACGACACTAAAATAATCTTAAATAATTTCTTAATTCAGAAATGGGGACAATTTATACAATTGTTAGGATAAATCGCCAGAAACTATTTTTTAAACGTCAGGCAAATTTCGAGGTGTAATAATCGTTTCATACACTTGTGTAGCAACGGTGAAGTTATTTAAGACGTAGGTAATACATTTTTTAGATAGTGGGTATTAACCACTATTTCGTAAATTAAGTTTCAATAAAGTTCCTGGAAAAATCCTACAATACAGTAGTAACGTGTATGTTCGTGAAGGGCCTTCACTCAGAAGAAATATGAAATCAATAATGATGTCAAATGCCTACAGGATCAGAATAACAGAAAAATTCAAATAAAAAGAATTAAAAATTCGGTGGTTAACAATTTTAGAATCTGAATCAACTAAAAATTGCCGTCGACTATATTTAACTTTTTATAATCAGATTTCTTTGTCTGTGAAAAGAAAATTACACAACGGGCATATGGCAAACGTTGAAAAATACAATGATGCAATGGTAGAATAAAATGATAGCATGATACGACAGGATGGTACACTGCTAAACAAATGCAGTAAGATTTAAATGTATCCATACATACATGCACATGTAACTTCCAAACCTTACAGAGGTTTCAGTATCTAAAGAATGAAACATAAACAATATTGAACCAGAGAACCCTTTGATCCCTTTTCGCGAATTTTCGAGCAGAACCGCCGCCACGTGACGCAGCAATAATTCTCGAGTGCTCCTAGCATCGGAGCCGACGAAGATTTGATTAAAGCGAACTTCGAGCAGCGATGTTCGCCTGTTTCGGTTCCTAAATCACCGTTACGGTCGCAGTGCAATGATTTTCAGGAACTCGGAGGCACAATATGTCTGAACGGAGGCGTTTATTGGGTATCCAGGTTGACTCGCGTGAGAGAACGCGGCACGTTGGCCGGCATTCATTAGCGTTTTTGGCAGGCGTTCGTTGGCCCGGGACCAGCGCCGTTTACTATTTCGCCGGTTGACGCGGCGTAAGAAAGTTCCTCGCGCTAGTTTAATTGCCAGACAGACGAAAGTTCCGGGCAACACGAAGTGGCGGGATAACGCGGGAAAAATTGCTGACAAACTGCGGAACTTGCCGGTGAACGGCATATCGGGCCGGCCACCCCCGACGTTACGCCAACTTATTTACGGTTTACGAAAAAGATTTAATAAAACCCAGTTTTCCCTCCTCCTTTTATGCGAAATTTCAATCTCGAACGAGCCTCCGCGAATACTTTCCACGGTTTAATGGCGCCCGGAACATCCGACAACTTTTTTCCTTTTGATTAAAGGAACTGCCTTTCGAGAAGTTTGTAACGAGTGTCGGATTATATTTGCCCGGGAGAAGATCCATAAGCGGTCTTCCATTAATCTTCACTGTTCTCGCCGTGTCTCTCGTCTCTTTAACGGCGATCGTAACGCTTGCAATTTTTGTTTCAATGGTGTTCAATTCGTTCCTTCAATCGGACAGGTAACAGGCTTTATGTAGGTCAACAGGAAGGTGGTAATTCTTAGGGCTGAGAAATGAATCAGAATTTTTTATTTAAAGTAATTCTGTATTACTGTCGATGCTGGGTTTTCTGCCTCTTCAAGTACTTAAATTCATCTTTAATACCTTAGAAGATTCTGTTAATAGGATTTAATAATTCTTTGTTCTTATAGTAATATTTTACTTGTACTATACAGCAAATCAGTAAATTTGTAAGCGCAATATATCGAAAATTAGTTGACAAGGTTACTGAATTCAACTTGAAATGGACAGTTAAATGATCTGAAAAAAAGTATATATATTTCCATTTAATAAAGCAAACTTGATGTTCACATCTCTTAACATAATAATGTACAGAAAAATTCGTTTTCGTTAATAAATTTGCCCCCTCGTACCATACAACTTTCACATAAACAGTTCATATCGGATCAATATCATCTGATTCATTAAAAACTGTCCTGCCTCTCACACATATTGTAATTTCCAATTAGCATTATAAATCACAACGTAAACAGAACATTTAACTATTCTGTCGTATAACAAACATTTCACATTACCGTCGCAGTGTTAACATTGACGAAGGCTGACATTTCCAATGCACGAGTTCGCTAGTAACAGCGTCAAAACCGAACGGTCGCAGAAACAGCGGGGGCGGAGAAACAAAAAGGGTGAAAGGTAGGGGTGGCGTCCGAAATTCAAGGTCCGGCGAGGTAAACACGGTCTGCAATCGATTTCTCTTTCGCATAGAGCGAGCGGGAGTCGAAGCAGGAATTAAATTCACGTCCGTCGGTATTTGTCGAGTGGCTTGGACACACTTGGGGGTGGTTCGCGTACGGCTAACCGAAAATCGACTTTACTTTTCACGAAAGAGGGGCCGCGGGGGTGTTCGACGCGTGGCCTTCGGGCAAATTCGGTTCCGCCTTTACACCGTCGGAATATTAAGTATGAAAATAGGGGGCTCGTGAAGCGGCGCAAAGTGGCCGTTATCAGTCAGAACCGTCAGCAACACGGGCTCGCCTTGAAATCGACCGAATAAATTCACGTCACGGCTACTGGCTTACGTGGTCTTTCGAATAATCGGTTATTTTGTCCCTGCAGCCACCCCCCCGCCTTGTGGATCCGCTGGAAAAGATTTACGAATATTATTTCGACCACCCCCTTCGCGGAGCTTCTTCCATTTCCGAGTCCCTTTTCTCTTCGAATATCAACCGGCTTCCCGTTACACCTGCGTCCACTCGTTGTAATTCCCTTGAAAATTCTCTTGGCTACGGAGAAGGTCGGATATGATGAGGTTTGGGACCAGGGTACGTGGAAGTTGCGATTGATTTGTATAGGTTGTCGGGAGAAAACGGGAGTACGGTTTGATTTATGCATGTTTATAATGGGAAATTTCGAGTGCATCTTATGAAAGAAATATCGTTTCATGTGGCTTCGCGGAAACTGTATCACTATTCCGAGATTCATCAAAGTAATATGCCATTGTCTGATCCGTTGGCAGGTTCGTGCACGTTATTTCTTCATTGTCATAAATTGTTACAAATTCCGACTTTTGGTCAACGCTTTTGAGGTGCTGAAGTGTCTCTAATAACTGTTTGATAAATATAAATAATGCAAATAGAATCTATAAGGAATAGTCAGACAAGCCAGGCAAGATTTATACAATATTCTAAGTCGATTTTCTCCAAAATGTAATTTCATAGTGTTTTGTTTTATTATTCACTATCGATAAGCAGAGCATCGCAATACTCCTACGCGTTTGTTTTTCAACCGCGACATTCACACAATTTACTAATGGATATCAATATTACAATAGTATCAATAATAGCGTCACCGAATGCGTCAAACTCAACCCCCTCCACGTGTCACACTTCTAGATTCCTGTGCAACAGTGTTCAAGCGAACGTCGAGCACGTTTGAGCGGGAGTCTCGGCGCGGAAGGGGTGGGCGAAGGGATGATTTTCGCGAGGAATTCCGGTCGAAAACGGCGGGCAGGTCGGTTGATGGCGGTTTGAACGGTCTGCCGTCGAGCGGGCGGGCATATTTATAGAGGCCGGGGGGTGCAACGGGTCGCGAAACGGGGTAATCGCGTTCGATTTCCATGCACGCGCGAAAGAGCAGCGCGTTTTCGGCTGGCCGGCCACGCCGATCGGGATACACACTTTACTTTTTGAAATCCACGCAGACGACGACAACGTTCGAGCGCTCGTAATTAACGTCATCGCCCCCGGGGCCTTTCACCCTGTTCAAACCCCTTCCCCTTCGGAGCTCCCAGTTTTCCAGCGTCAGCCATTCCCTGTCACCGTCGCGCGAGCTCGCTCTCTTTCTCCGCCAACGTATAATTAGTGTCCTCTGTTTCCCTCCGCTCGCAGCCGCGTTAATAACGCCCGGCTCGATCGCGTTTGCGGCTTCGCTTATCCGTTTCAAAACGAGATTCAATTACGAGCCCCCTCTCCACACCCCCGCACGCTCCCTTCGACACGACGGACAACCGACAGGCGTCCTTGTCTGTCCGTAAAATTTCGATCGCGTTCCTTAACCCTTTCCGCTTGCGCGACGCCTCGACGAAAAGCTGCTTCGAGCTTCGAACGTGAATTATTGCGGAATTGTGGAGGTACGTTCAGTTCGGTTGTCAAGGTCATCCTGGTTGGAGGGAAATTGTTAGTTTAATTTACGGTGACTCATGAAGTTCGTCAAATGAATCTTCTGTTTCAACTTTCTTCTGTTTAATCATTTTTCAGCGTGTTGTTGTATGATTGAAGGTTATTGCTTAATTGCAATAAATTAGGGATTATATTTCAAATGTGTTGTTGAAAGCTTGCAGTCTTGATCTATATTTATTTTATATTTGTTATCTCGATTATTTATAGTTATCCTGATAACCAGTAATTGCTTTCTCTACTGTTAACTTTGCCAAAATGGCTGCATATTTTAGAGATCTGATACCATCCAAATTAAATTATTACGAAGTCGAGTTACATCACTTTCGAAATAAATATATTTGCAATTCCCGTTTACATCTAAATTTCTATTGACTCGGTACCAAAGATTTGAATACATGTAGATAATAAATTATTTCTAGAAAAAATGATCGTATCTATTGGTAACTGAATCAGCTTCAACTCATTGTTCCGGAAAAACTGACTTACACCAATTTCAAAATAATGTGCTCAAATAATTTCCATTTCCTCACATGACCTATTTTTCCAAAAACCCATAATTTTTATCGCTTCGATCGAAATAGGTGTACGTTAATCATTGCTAGCTTCAATGTCATGCGATCATAGGTGATCCTCACAGCATTGAACGCGATCCATTTCACCCTGAAGATCACAATTCTCTCTACGCGGTTTATGGATTCCAATTTTCGCGGAAATCGAAGAATCATCGCTGAATGTCGACCCACTTCGCCATTGTCTCGCAGGAGAGAAATGTTTCGCGAGTTTGCACGTCGAGGTTCTTCCTCCCTTGTACGTGGAAGGCGACTCGTTCCACCTCGTGGCGGTTGCACGTGTCCTTAATTCCTTATTAGCCCCCACGGACCACAAGGTGAGAGAGAAAGAGAGACACAGAGAGAGAGAGAGAGAAAGAGAGGCAGAGCGAGAGAGAGAGGGTGAGCGTACGCGTGACTAGGTGCCGTAGAGTTTCTTTTGCGTTTCCGCGAGGAGAGGCGATCGTATCTGCGCTCACGATTTCTGATCGTGTCGGGGGTACGACGTCCCATCGTCGGACAACATAAATTATTAATGTGGCCGCGCCGCGATCGTGAACGGCCACGGAGATGTGTTCGATCGACGAAGAAATCGGTTGGCCGATCGTTCAAACCATCAGATTGAACGTTCTCCGTGAAAGAAGAAATTTGCTGCACGGAATTTCGAGCATTCGCCGCTTTGTATCTCGTGATTCGCCGATTTTCCAATTTTCTCGGGGTATTTACTCAGAATCTCGTTCTGTGTGTCAGATGGACTTATTGCGAAATTCGAAGCATGTTTTATGGAAAAAATAATGCAATTCTTCAATCGAGACATTTGGCTTGGCGGTGCACGCTGGGACGCCGAAAAGTTGAACTGTTAGAATTATTAAAAGTGACACTCCATTTTAACTTTTTCTTCAGTGTGCAGAACGTGAAAATCTGGATGTAGGATAGGCTATTTCGGAATTCACAGCTTCACTCGATACAGATGTGCTTTTAACGTTCTTCTTTTGCCTGAAATATTGGCTTATTATAATCGATACGTCATTTGAACCTTTTTTGTTTCATAGAGAAAAATCTTCTGCGCAGGTTGGATCATGTATAACAAAAACTTCTTCATCAATGAAATATAGGAAATTATTTCAGCAGATTTCAGCGCACCTGCACGGCTAATGCAGTATGTCTCCCTTGAAAAGTTACACTCTTGGCATTACTGTAAACGATACATCAATGTTACCTTTTTTAGCATTAAAGTTTACATAAGACGTGTTTCTCACGTTTAAAAAACACATAAAAATACTACATCATTTTTCGATTAACCCAGATACGTAGAACAGCCAGCATTGGTACAAAAATAAAAATTTGCAATCTTACTATTTTTGACACGCTGATCTAATCAATTACAGCGTACAGTGTATTAAATTCTACAGAACATAAGACCATTTATTAATTCGTTTTCTAAATAACAACACAATTTATATTCCTCGCCTTGGGTCTAACCTGATGCGGCTCTCTTACACCTGGTCGTATAACCTGTCTTATCGCGAACACTATAATTTTCTCACCGACTCCAGAGTAAAGTACTTAAAATTCTACATACTATACACGTATTCCAAAGAAAAATCTCTTCACGATATCATTTGACAGAAATTGGAACTCTTATCTTCCCAGACCACCATTAAACAACTATCCCATCCTTGCTTATAAGCCCAATTCCTATTAACAATACACCATTCTACCTATTTGTAACGCATAAACTATACAACTCAACGCCAGAAGGAGGTACCGTGAAGGTGGAAAGATCTGCCGTTGCAAAGACAATGCAACATCGAGCGCGGCGACGAATTCGATCGCGAGAGAAAAAGTTTCGGTCGCGCAACAAGTTACAAAGTTCCTTGGTGGCGAATTCAAAGGGGTCTCGCGAATCGAAATCGACCGACGGGTCCTCGAATCGAGGAGAGGAGGAGTCACACTTGTCAGCATCCAGCTCGTTCGGATTGCTTCGGCTCTCAGACATCATTAGATGCGATTCCATTGGTCGTCGTCCTTCGGCTCGAGTTTACTCCGCTCCTCGGCTCTTTCAGCCGGACCAGCCTGCTGAAACCGTCCACCTCGTAAATCCAGGAATCGAAATCCTGTCCTCTCTCGTTTTCTTCTCGTTCTTCTTCTTCCACGCTTTCAGCCAGCCAGTGCATTACGTGATTTCCCATGGTCGATTTCGGGATTATACAGGCCGGTCCAGAAAAGGGTTGCGCGCCACGGGGGATTACTCAGCTGCCTGGAAAGTACAGTTTTGAGAAATCTGCGTGAAAGCTGTGATTAATAATCATGGAGTTAAATGGGCGGTCGTGAAGACAGAGCCTGTTAGATTTAATGTAACACTTCAGATGATCCACGATCTGGGGTTTGAATCATCCTGATTTGTTGACTGCGGGGACTGAAGTGTTGGCTGCATGGTCTGCTTGATGAGAAGTTCACAACAGCGTGTGAAGTTTCTATATGGCCATGCTCTAATATACCTCCGGTTGTTGTCTATGAGATCTGGAACAATTGTACAACTGACAATGAGAAGTGTCTTAACTCTTAACTGCCGTTAAACGATAGCCTTTCACCCATTTTGAATTGAGACTATTTTTACATAGAACAAAAGTATTAATAAATCTGCAATAAATGTGGTGAAATACAGGGAGACTATATTAAATAGTAAAATGAGCTCTATAAATATTTCTTCCTTAAACCAGGGTTAGGTCAACTGTTGGTTGATTTCTAATCACGGTTTGATCCATGCTCTGGTAAACAGAAGACGAGCCAGAATCTTCAGCAAACCACTGACCCGTCCACTTAATTATTAAGATCCAAAGATCGAACGATCTTCTCGAAGCATGCTGGCCGATTTTCAAGGCGAACGCTCGTCGAAAGGGGTATTCATCGGAGGAGCTTATGGTCAGGGGTCAATCCTTGATCCCTCCGTCCTCGATCCCGACAGAATCGTTCGGGATTAGCTGTTAGGAAGTTTGATTGAAATACGTTTTGCCAGCGTTTACCGAGCTGCGGTTATACGCCGGTTATAAGCTCGACCGTACCGACCGCATCTCGTCCGCAATATCGCCAGGAACGAATTGTCCGGTGAATGGCGAACGAATTTCTCGCTAATCTGCAATCTCCTTGATGTTTCTGGGACTGCTGCTTTCGTCACTTGGCTTGCGAGATCGCCGCAACGTGCCTCGGTTGAATTTGCAAGGCGGAAACAAGGCGTGTGCAACATTGTGCATTCACCGCGGGGCTCCTTCGAAATTGTCAAAGGAAACGAAGACAAACGGAAGTCTTTGAACGCGGCTGCTTCTGTGTTGACACAATTACAAAAAATTGAACATTTTTCCTTCATACAAGGATTCGTAATTTTATGTCAATGCTATAGGGGGGTGAATCTAGGACACAAAATCAGAGAAATGTTTCGTAAAACCAGAAATCGTTCACACTTTTGTTTTCGAGTTATAAGGAGGCATGCTTAAGTAGCACTAAATACACACTATTTTATACAGTAAATGTAATTCAGAATATAATTTTGAAATAGTTAAATGATACAATACAAGTTTGTTTTGTTCCACTTCTTCAACTACAGTAGACCAAAAAATATTTAAGTTTGAAAATGTATGTTTGAATAAATACACGTGGTCTAGTTATAATAAATTAAAGAACTTACAGTCTAGGAGATAGGTTTGGCTTGAACTTTTGATCTTGAAGTTCCGTAGGATTTGAGTTTGCAATCATAAAGTTACAGTTAACCTCAGCTTCTGAACTTTAAATAATTTTAATTGTTAAGACATGGACAGCCCCTTAATACACCAGAGGATTCACGAATAGCGAAATTTGTCATCGGTAAAAATTTGATGTTGTTCTAAATAGTTAGGCAAACGATGTTCCAATTACTTAATTCCGAAAAGTTTGAACATTAAAATGCCCTTAATACATAATACTTTGACCTACACCTTAACAGATCCGAGTCTTCATAAATTGCACAGATTGGCTCAAAAGAAAATTCAATGCAATCCAAATCAGTGAGTAGATGTCCAAATCATGTCATCCAGAAATATTCGAACATTGCTCCAGCGTATTAACAATTAACAGCAATGAATCCTCAATCGATTCTACGGTAGCATCGACATTCTACCAGAAGTGTCAGCGTCTCATTAACCACCGAGTGGCTCGCGCGGAGGCTGGATTTTCCGTAGGAAAACAGGAAACGCGTTGACGCGGATCACGCGTTTTCCGGCCGGTGAAAAGCATGCGGGGAAAAAAGGCGGCGGGGGTGGTTGGATTCGGTGAAAGGCGAGTTTTTACGAGACGAAGTATTGCGCGGAGCAACGGGACGGGGGTTCGACTTTTCAGGGCGCCCCGTTCGATGGCATCGAAAATCCATAAACGGCCGAGTTCGCGGAACGCCGGGGGCGTTCGTCGTCTGCCATCGAGCTATCGATACTTTTAGCGAACCGGATCGACGCCGTTCGTCCCCCGTCGGACATCGCGAAATATTGTTTTGAAGAATATTCCACGGACTGTCGTGCTCCCTTATTGCTTCTCGCTCCGTTGGCCCGGAATACGATTGTTTTATTATACGATCTTCGTCGCGGACTTCGGAAACTTCCGTCGCCTTTTTTCCCTCCCCGTCTTCTTCCACTCTATTTCGTATATCATCCTTTTACTGCCGTCGAACTGCGAACTTTCGTCGTTCCCGAGGCACGATTCTTGATAAACAACCGAGATTCCTCGCTGTCTACTGATTTGCTGGTATGTTTATGAACCACGGCCAGAGACGGCTTCCTCCGAAGATTTCAACGCGATCGACGTTGAACGACACCTCGATATGGTAGTATGCGTGTTTGCAGACTTCCGTCTGAGTCTGACGAGTCTGAAGGGCCTCCCGTGCATGCACAATGTTGCACAGACGTTGCGGAAGATGTTTCTGTTTTGACAGTTCGTGCCAAGCCGTTGGAACGATTGTTAGGTGAACTAAGTGTGTTAAAAAATGAAATTGAAGAAAAAGATATAAAGCGACTGGTACATGTGTGTTACTCGGACTTTTGGGTCTTCTCTGTGACACTGTGGTGACTACATACTTACTTTAGTCATCGTTAGCGCGTTGACTGTCACGTGGATTATATGAGCAGGCGCCTCAAATATTGCTGAATTAATTAATTCTCGAAAAATTTCATCTGGTGTGAGTGTGAAAATAATAGTAGAAAATTATACATGAGGGGTAAGGGGAACAAACAAGGATTGTTATAAAACAGAGTTATTCAGAAAATCAATTTTTAATACTTTAGTCCACCAGTAAAGAAGCAAGGTTCAAGTAATTGAACTGTATTGTTTACAACACGAAGTTATACTCTAATTAAGCAGCAGGAGAAAAATAAGCATAGAAATAATTGTTCTACATTATTTTAATTTTTTTCTCAAGTTGAACACTGTAGAATAAAAATGGACGTTCCCTGTTTTTTCTCCTTACCCTTCAAATATACGCTCGTATAATTTAATATTTTTATTCTTAACTATCTGTATTCAAAAGAGTATTTTATAATATGTCTGGCTAAGTGTGGCAGACTTCACTGAGACAGTCAACATGATCACTAAGAATATCCAAATTAAACATTTAAATACAATAAAAATTAAATTATTTATTCTCAAAATACGATATACTCTTTGTCATTTGTCTGTTGCACGTTCTGTAACCATAACTCTCTACTCCACTTATTACAGTCTATCACTAAATACCCAGCAAATTTTTGCATAAAACTTTTTCGTCTCCACGCAGTGACCGAGGGAACAAAATTTTTCATCGGCGAATCCGCTCCAATTCGCCGCCACGCACCGCCTTCGAACGATAGACACTCTTCGTGACAATATAATGGCGACGTGATAATATAATAGGCGACGATGAGGCCGGTCTGGGGAGAGCGTGTACCGTTCACGTGAATCGAGGAAGTCTGTACTTAATCGGCAACGATGACTACAATGACGTCTGAACACAGACGAGACCGTGTCCCGCATTCTTCGCTGAAATCCCAACCTCCGGGCAGCGTCGATAATACGACATTGCAGGGCCGAAATGGATCGTAGAAAGGCGATTTACCAGCTTCCTGCAGACGCAGCCGCGGGCGGTTCCTTAGGAAGACACGTGTAAGGACGTGAATGGCGTTAAAAGCTCGAGTTCTCGCGTTTCGAGTGCGATTTCCACGCCGTTGTATCGCGCTGATGTCCCTTCGCAAATAGCGATAAGGCGCGACTTATCCGCCGGGAAAACGCCTCGAAATAGTTTCACGCAAAACGGGTTTATTGTTATGAACTGACGATTACAGAGACGGTGGCTGTTTGCTTAGAGCACGGGCGGTATTGCAATTTAATACACTGGCTATATTTGTTTGAACAGTACCTGCAGTATGGCTTGATGGTATTATCAGATTATTCTATGAGAAATATTGTTCTCTGGCTTATGAAATACACTTTAAGTAAGTCTGAGTATATTATTCGATTTTGTTTGATAAAGATTTCTAATTGTTCAATTAAAATTTGAACTATCACAGCGAAGATCTGCAGCCAACAATTTGGTGTATCAGACGCAAGTTTTGGTGGAGAAATGTCTGGACGTTTGAGTAACATTAGTACACTGCAAACTCGTTGGATCAGTATATCGCACTTTTTACTGAACTGGCATAGTATTGTGTGTACAATAAAAGTTGAAATAACTGAAGATCACAAACAGCTTCGTTATATTTTTATTTTCGACGATGCAAAATTCACTCTTACTTTCGATACTCTAGCAATTGCCTGAGCAGCTAAGGAATTAAAAGTCAACTGTTTCTTTCATATAAGTACTGAAGAATTTGTGGTGAAAATGTTTATAAATTATCTTCGTCTACGCAGTAAGAGGAAAATGTGAAAAAAACTTAATATACGTATTAAAAAAGGAGGCAGTACCGCGTTAAAAGCTACGAGTACTTATTTATGAAAAGATGTAGCATTATGTCAACGGTTATTACGTTTATCTAGTGGAAAGACGTTGCAACACGTCATCGATAGCGGCAGCTATAATTAAAATGATAAAGTAACAACTGTAAGGTAGAAAGTTTTCACTTTGTACCATAGAACATGTTAATTTATCGTTATGCTAACTTTAACACAAACCAAAATATAGTTCAAAGGAAGATACCTCTCTAGCTACACGAATTGCCCTCAGAATTTCAACTCGCTTTGATCTAAACGTAGAACCAGAAGCAGTACTGACCTAATAGCAACATCAACCTGAATTACAATTTGGAAGTTAGGTACAAGGCGCCTCAAAGATTACATTGGAGTTTCTGTCACAATTTTTCAAGTTTGAGCCCGTACAGTCTGACTCAGCTGGTCCATAAGGTACACTCGAAAATTTATTCCCAATTTCGAAGAACCTCTCAGCAGGCTTCCGCACTTCGATAAATCACCATCAGTCAAAAATTTGCATCGAAGATTCCTCTTCCTGTACACGTGATCTCCATCAGGGCTGCCCCATCTTTCCAGGGGGTTTAAAAACAAAATCACCGAGTAATCCCGGAAGTCAGTGATCGATTCTTCGTTCCGGCATCGTCCGGAGTGGAGTGGTAGAGCGAAAAGTAGGATGGCGACGATTATCCTTCCGGCACGCGGCCGTCGACGGTTTTTGCGGCGGCGAAACAAATCGTTCGGGGATGAAAAACGGCGCGATCGGGTCGCGCCATTTTTCTCCGCGACGCCATGCCACCGTGTCTGCCCAGCAAAAAACAGAAATAATCAGCGTTGGACCCCGCTGGACTCTGTTCATTTTTCGTGCGACCGGCTCGCCGGGGGTCCGATGGAAATTGACTACCCCTTACCGTCGACTCCGCTGCCCTCTTTTTCCCTCGTTTCTTTTTTCTTGTCCGCGCCCACGCCCGCGTTCCTCCCTTTGTTGTCCCGCTGATTCATCGAATCTGCGGACGACTCTTGCTATCGCTGATTGCGTGGAACTCCAGGTGCAAATTGCTGCGGCGTTCTGTGCGGTAATCTTCGGGAATTGATTTTCGCCGGTGGTCAGAAGGCTGGAGAGTCCTTACACGTACCCGGTGTTCCGAAAAATGGGGTTGTGTAATGTCAGAACCCTTTTGATAATCAGTGCTTATCCAAACGAGTGTAAGGATTGGGATGAGGTCGCTTCTGTGACTGTAAATTAATGCGAAAGGAACCACTTGATTTATAATTTTCTATAGGTTTGTTAACCCACGTCTTGAATTTAAGTTAATTAATAGAACATACAACTATTGGTTTTTATTAAATTCTGAGTTAATTTAAGATTGCAACAGTAATGTAGAAATGGGAATGTTGATTGAATACGTAAATGTTTTCTTCCTTTACGATTTATATTAATGGTAACAAATTGTAGTGTCTCTGGTTCGGTATGCCTGTTTTCACTGTGGAATTCGACGTGTTTATATAATATTTCGTATAAATAGTTTTGAGAAATGGAATTGATAAGACAGTAAAATTTAAATAATCAGACTAAATATTTCTGTGACTGTAAATTTTTTAAATACAGTAAAAAGCGATTATGATGTCACCCATGCAAGGAAGACTTGCAGATTCAATCACTATTTATTTAAATGCAAATATTACAGTATTAGTATTACTTAAACTGAATAGAGGATTTTGTAAGTAACACATAAGTAACATTCAGTAAAAATATTGTAATTTTACGATTGTTCAAAATTATCCAGAAACCTGACTCTACAATTACTTTGTGTAGTATATTTTTAATCAATTTTAATAGAAGCAGATTTTTAATATCCCGGCGACTCAATGAACCCATTAGATACCACAGTGAAATCTGACATACCTAGTCGGGCATATTATAAACTGCAGTTTTTAATATTAATCATGGTAATAAGAAGTATTCAACCATCGTATCCCTGTACTCTTGTATGAGTGGAATGTTAATGTTTCTCACAGTTTTATATGACTAAAGAATTATTTAATTTGAATAAACTTGTGACGCCGGTCACCGACGACCCCACGGCATTTAACGTGTTAATTCTATGCTCCATATTATGTCCATTATTATATCATTATTCCAAAGAGTTCCGCCGATGTAGATCGATGAACAAGTGAATAATTTTAAAAGCCCGTGATGGGAATGGTAAACAAAACACTGAAAGTGTATTGTTAACATTTCAACTATGAAAAGCATGTACGTCGTCGAAGGTAGCATTTTATATACGAGAACCTAGTGTAATGACCTCGACAGCTTGCCATTAATTAAACCCTACAGATAAAATCAATTCAGTAATAAACGAAACCGCAATATTATAAATATCAAAGGGAAAGCTTCAACGATAAAATACATCAGCACAGACCCCAAATATAATCAGCGACCTTGTTCATTGCTCCCAAATTGGGTTACAATGATTTCGTCGTTACGTTCATTCCTGCTTCCCCTGCTCGTATCCGCCGGTATTTAATATTCTTTTTCATTATCTCCTTCACCGCCTAGCGCGAAAGGTAACATACTAATCCCGACGCAAATACTGTTGGAACGGAATTACAATCAATCTTCCGGCCGAGTGAGCGCGATCGAACATCGTTTCAACCCCTGCAAGAACAAGAAGCTCGGAATCGAGGTGAAAAAACAATTCCACCTTATCGAGCCACCCCTCCTGTCCACGACATTAACGACACGCAAACGAGCATGATCGACGTCGACATCCGACGAGGACGATTCCGAAGAGTATCTGCTTATTCATCGTCCGCCTAATGGGGTGGCTCTCCCCACGGCTTTCGAACAAAGCGACGAGCGAAGAAACGAATTGGCAAGCCCGAGAAGGGTGACTTTCGCTGTTCCGGTAACTAAGAAGACGGTGGAGGAGCACCCTAACAGGAGAATGGAAGGGATAGACGGTTAGGATGATGGTACAGCGATCGCTGTACTATCTCCGGTGAACAAAGCCCAGCTAACCCCCGTATTCCGGAAGCCTTCCAGCAGAAGGGGGCGGAAAACACCCTGAGACTCTCGCTTCCGGTTCATCCCTACGCTCATCGCGATGGAGAATCGATCCTCTCGCTCGAAATTGTGTTGGGACCCGATGAATTCTTCTTCGTCGCCTCTTTTGCTTCAAGAGCGATTCCGAAAGATTAAAGTGATTTTCGTTTAGATTAAATTGCTGGAAATTGTTGCTGTAGATTCGTCAGTTGATAGAATCCTTTAGACTTTATAGTGAACAAAGTTGATCAGAGCAGGTAAGTAAACGGAGTTTTGGAGCTAATATATTGTTCAGAATGGGATAAAAATGTTCGACATTTTACAGACTATTGTAAAGTATTGAAAACCGTGTGTGTGTACATGTATACTATATTTAAATGTCTTCAGAGTATCTGTAAAAAAGTTTATCAAGACAGGAAACTTATTACAGGACATACAGAGTTTGTTGAGAATATTTAATTTATTATGCAGTCATCCAAAAAAACTTTTGACTCACTGATGATAGAACAAAATTAGGGAATGGTATACGTTGTGTTTGTAGAGCTTCATATAAAAAAATTGTTTTAATTTGTACACAATCCATATTTTTTTAACATGTTGTATGTCTTGGGAGTCCCCAGTGACCGGCGCCACTGATGTAATTTAATTAAATAACTATCATGTCTTATAAAATTTTACATATCATTAACAGAGACACTGTAATAGAAAATACGAACAGTGTAATCGAATAGTTAAAAACATTTTATTCCAGGATTTATATTAAACGGCGTCTGACTAGGTATGGCAGTTTTCACTGCGCCACTCACCGTGTCAAGATTCCACAATCACCTTAAAACTTTGAAATTACGCTTTTCCCATTTCGCAATATGACTTTTCTCTAACCTCTGACCGGAACATTTCAGACGAAATTCGGTACTGTGGTATTTTATGGTGAACTTAAAAGAATTCCAGAATACCGAGATTAAATCATTTTAGGAGCGCAAAATTACTCAGAATCGTAGAATAGTTCAGGTCGGATCGGTGTCAGACGGCCCGGAGCGATTCAGCGAATGGAGTAGCGCTCAAGACTAATCAACAATTACCAAAACAGCCGAAGTTCGGTGCAAAGCGAGCTGTTTGCCCATTCAGACGGCGATTGCAACGGCGGCGCACGATATCGAGGCGAATCTCGGTGCAGCTGCTGGGTGCAGGGCGCAGGGTGCAATGTGCAAACGCATCGAACCCCGAACGCTAATAACTCGAATGGAAATTGGCCTGGGGCGTTCGAGATATCCGCCACGCTGTCCCTTTCTCGATTATGCGTCTTCGAGATGTTGCTTCACTCCGCAAGATAACAGCGTCCCGACTGGCATAAGCGGGTGTCGCGACCCGAATCCTCGATGTGATAAGTTTGCAAATGGCGCCGAGGCACGTCGAGCGTATCAAAATTGAGCAAGAATTATTTAAGATAAGGATCAAACAGGATATCTGAGATCAAGAAGAATTTTTAAAGTTTTCCGTTGTTATTGTATGTTTAAAATGATTTAGAGAAAAGATTCTGGTTTTATATTAACACTGAGTGAATATTTTTTTAATTAATTCTTTTTAGAAATTTTTTGTTTAAAATAATTCAATGCTTTGAGTGTAAAATACAATATTATGTAGGGGAATTTTAATTGTTTTAATTTTAATTTCAGTATTTTTATTTTATAGTGTGACAGCTTTTGTTCAAAGCATTGTTCTTGCTTTGAACATTTGAAATGAAAAACAGACATATTGCAGTAAACCTGTTGTTGCTAAAGAATGAGAAGAGTTTCTCTGCAGGAACCGATGAAGCATTGTAATGTACATGTTAGAAAGAAGATATCGGGAATCATTTATAACATTACATATTTTATAATCTATTTATTCAAGTAAAAAATCATTAGATTAGAAAACAAATAATATCTAATAATTTAAAGAAATATAAACCGACTTGTTAATTTTTTGAAGCAACTTTTAATCAAATGAAGCAAGTTACAATTTTAATAACCATTTCAAAATAATTTCATTCCAAAAATGTTCAACGCTGAACAAATAATTTCACTGCAGAACTTAACGGCTAAAAACGTCTATTTATTACTTTCATTTTGTTTTTCAAGAGTTACGTCTGTTTAATCGAGTTATGTTCGTTCACCGTGCACAAAGAAATTGCAGATAAAACAGAAGCTTATTGATAAACAGAGATTATTTTTCGGGGGAATTTTTGTCGGTGTTATTGAAAGTGTCAGGAATGTTTACAGACTGTTAACAGCGCATGGGTTACGTTTGTGGAACAACATTGGTGTAAAAATATCCGCTGTTTGCACGTAAAATATGTAGCCACCGTGTTCTCCGATATTGGATTTTTTTCCATGCAACTTTATGAAAGGAAGGATTGAACGACAATCAGTGCAAATCGCATTGACCCCGTTCCGAAGGACAACGGGAGCGATTACGTGAAATCCAGGGAAGAATAAGAGGAAAAGTACGGCGGAAAGGGGGAGAAAGCGAAAGAAATGAATGAGTGGTAACGCAATTAGAAGTGACACGAAACAGGGCCGACGTAAACGCAGGCACGCGTCACGGTTAGTTAAACTTATTCTACTCTGATTCTTACAAGAGTAGGTTCGTGAGCGGCAGTCAAATGGAACCTGCGGAAGTACAAAAAAGAAGGGGGCGAAAAAGAACAGGAAGCTGGAAATAATGACATAATGTAGGGGGACACGTAAATCGGGAACATTCGTCGAACATTATTGTTTCTTTAATTGTTACAAACACAGAGGGATGCAGTTAACGAAATTTGATGCAAATTACTGTCTAACACAATTATAGGAATGGAAGGAACAAATGTTTGACAAAAAGACAAAGGAACTATTATTCCAGCTATACATATAACTCGAAGTCACTCCTCATTGGTAATAAAACGCTGCATATTTATTTTAAGTTATTAACCTATTTTATCAATTTTCAACAGATTTGTATTTATACAGAAGAATGAAAATGATTCGAAGATTTGAAATTTTTTTGTTTGAAGAAATTGTTCATGAATGAAATTCATCAGAAATCCCTATCATTTAAGAATGTGTTTGTACAGTGCCTTCCCCATTTTGAGCTGCATCTCATCAATTCGTGACTTCTCCATTTCATTTAAAATTTACACAACTTTTACAGAATTTTATTGAACGTTTTCATATTTGATTTTCGCTGTTATTGATTCAATTACGTTTGAAATTTGAAATGTTACGCGTTGAAGGTTTGTACAATTTCCTATTCATTCCAGAATCGTGCATTTGCACGATTCTTTACTTCCATCTAACTTAATATGAGTATTAAGCTGAAATGTTATTTTAAACGGTCAGTCTAGATTTTGATTCAATTCGGATTACCTGGCACATAACTTGAAAGGTCTGTGTGTATATCACTTCATCCTCATTAGGAATTATATTTTGCTTCATTAACAGATGTGATATATATATATATTAAAGTCGGAAATAATTATTTCATTTTATATCATTTATAATTATTCATTATAAACTCACATCTGTTAATGAAGCAAAATATAATTGGAAGAACTTTGAAAAATAAAAAAAAATAAAGTTAAGATTATCTGTATTGTTGGGATTATTAAACATACATAATGACTGCTCAAATTTCCCCGCCAGAGGGTCTGCGTTGCACCAGAAATGAATAAACATACATTTATTATCCACGAAATTTGTTTATACCATCAGTTTTAAAATAACAACATATTAACAATAGGAACAGAATCAGAAATTTTTTAATAACATTCCTTGAAACACAATAAAATCATTCTTCGGTCTAAAACTTCTCACGCATGAGTCAATATTCCTAGAGAAATTAATTCATCATCAAATTAAAACCAGTCACTTAAAAACGCCTCAACACATTCCATGCGGAATCTCAGAACCCATTCTCCCCTTCAAACGACAGAATTCTTTTATTATTTCAATTTCATATAACAGAAAGGGAGGGATCTATGGAGACCAGAAGAGCTGGCTGCAATAGAAGGGTGTGGATCTACTTGGTTCACAATGAACGTGCTGAAACCGACAGAACTAAAGTAAAAACAAAAAAGGAACCAAAGCAAACTATAAAACTTCGTAGCAGAGGGGGAAGTGACCTTGACTGCCCTATTCAGACTCCCCAAGCTCTACCAGAAGCAAACGGTAACGCAATGGCGAGTCACAAATCGGAATCAGCATAAACGGAGGCATCGTAGGTAGCCATCGTGGCGTAACTCCCACACGCTGAAGAGGGGCGAGTAGTTAGACCGGGTGAACGCGCGTACGCGGCAAGCAAATCACTCGGCGTTCGCCAAGTTTTCCGTAATTCACGGAAGACGTAAACGTCTGGCGGTTGGTCGTTCCACCCCCTGACCGTGATTTAGTATGTCGCGGGGTTAGGGTACATCGAGTTCGAATTCACTGGTCCGCGAGAGAGGCTGTGATTGGCCGAGGCGTCGCGTTATATCGGTACTTTGTCGCTGTCCTCGTAAAACCGGCCAACGGGGCCGGGGTTAACTTATTTACAAGACGGCCGTGGTTATGGTCGTGTAAACACGTCCGGTGTATTTACAGGACCATAACCCGATACGAGACGCATGTCTCGACGCCGCTGCATCCTCTTATAGAGGACGCTGTTACGCCGTTACGGCCGGCGTCGGGGACAACCGTGAAATATAGTTTTCTGCCGAGTTCCGCAACGGACCGCGACCACTTTCCTCGAACCGATCGTCGTTTAAGCAGTCGTAACACAAAATCGATCCCAGCACCCTCGATTCCATCGATCCTGCTGGGAGAATTTGGACGATGTTGGAAACGCCCTGACAGCACTGATAAGAAGAAAATTCAATTCTGCTCGATTCGTTTTGAGAAGTTCGAGCATGTATATCCGTTGTTATTTTATGGTAGGTATGCTAAGTTTAATAGTTTCAATGCTCTGAACGCATGCAGACATTTTGAAGAATTGTTCACTATGTGCTACAGACCACTTTCCGGATGTAACTGTTTATTGTACATTTTTGTTGCGACTGAAGTAGGTGAAATAATCCTCAAAGGTTTAAGTCAGTGATGACCACCGGAGCGATGGCCTTCCCCCACTCTAGGTCCATTCCCCTCGTTTCAGTTCCTTTCAGTTCCCTCCTCGTCCCCCCTCGGTTCATCGTCGTTAGCCTGTATGAGGGGAATGGACCTAGAGTGGGGGAAGGCCACAGCTCCGGTGGCCATCACTGATTTAGGTAATTATTATGCAGAGGAAATTACGGAAATGACTAATGCAATAGTTATTGACGAACGATAAGTTCGTGAGACATTATGGTAGCAGATGAGAAAACCTTGCTCCCAATACTTCCAAGAAAATCGTAAGACAAAGATTTCAGATCACAACGGAAGAATTTTGTGTCAAATTAGAATACATGAAAATTTTTCTTCAAGATTCACATATTTTATGTAAAATTGTATGGCTTTTATGTTGGAAACAGCCAGAACAGTACACACGTATCTGACACACTAACTTCAGAAACTCAACTTTATGCAACCGTGTGCTACATCAGCGTTCTGAATAAATCCAGGATACATGAATAAATGTTGTTTCATTTTTAAAGCAACCTCCGCAACATTCAAAATGATTCTACCTCCCGCAGAGGTTCTTGCTCGACATGCTGAAAAGATAATAACTGCTTATGGTTCCTGGAAACGGTTAAAATTACGCTTATGTGAAAAACTAACACACACACTTCTGACGGATGATTCAGAAGACAGCAATTTGAAATTCTGTCAACGTGCAATAATTATATTTTTAGCTTGATATTTTCCTTAAAAGAAAAGTATGTTTATATTATAAACTATTAGAATACTTTATCTATTATATGTACTAACTCCAGAAACTCAATTTTTATACGACTAACAAGTGTGAGTTCAATATCACCTGCTTGAGTCTAGACTCCAAACTCTAGAACACACGAATGAATGATAAATTATTTTCAACGCATCAACTGCCATACATTTAAAAATCACCCTACTCTGTAGAGAATTTCATATTCCGCCTCCTTTAAAAGATCACAACGTCGTGTCTTAAAAAATTCAGCTTCCACGTATCCAGAATATTGAACAAAACCAGCTGGATCCCCTGGCAGGGACAACAGAAGCTTATGGAGGTCCGGACATTTTCGTCGGGGTCGTATAAGCTGGGAAAAAGTTCACAACGAGCCGTAATGGCGACGATGTAGGATACGAGGCTCCGTAAAAGACAGGACGAAACGTCTGGCGGTCGGCCATTAAGGCTGGTCGTTTCTGGCTGGAAGGACAGCGGTCGCAAAATCAATTACGTCAGAATGTAGCGTCCGCTGGTAGAAGGATCAGAAGTCGGGGGACGAAGGAGCAGAGCAGAAGGAAGCTTTCGTGCATCGGTCCATAATTCCAGGCGATGCTGGCGAGAAACAAAGCCGGCCCCGAGGAGCTGTCCGTCTTTTGTGTATCCGTACACACGGAGGTTACTTTTGTTCGGTACATTATGCTGTTGTTAATCTTGCGCGAGGAGAGAAAGGCTCCGACGAAGCGTTTCGATTCTTCTCTCGGTCCTGGATTCGCGAGATATAATTGAAAGAACTGGGACTCGGTGGAAAAAGCGGGCAAACTTTCCTTTCCTGGTTCCAACCGGAGGATACCCTTAAAAGATAAGCAACAACGGCTTTTACTTCATTCGTGGAAACGGAAGCGCTGCTCCACAGCCGCGGACATCCGACCAAAGTTTCCCGCGCTAAAGCAAACGTTTTTCCAGTATAAATTCCGTGTTCGTTTCCTGCCGGACTTAATATTTAGATTTCCATCAACGTGATTGTATTTGAACTCGTCGATCGAGGTTGAAAATTACGTGCACTTCTGTTCACCCTGCTCGGTTCTCGAACACGTACGGGTCGTTTGAGCCCGTCGAAATTTCAGCGAGACGAATTACACTCGATGCATCAGTCGAAACCCTTCCGAACGACATCGAGCGCCCGTCAAAGGGTTTTCGAATTCGTTGCTCTTTCCGTCGGTGCGGGGGTGTGAGAGAATGTTAATAAGAGCCGGTCCTGGCCACAAAGGGGTGAGACGTCCATGTCTCGAAGATGGAGTGGTCAAAGGACGGTCGAGCTGCCTTTTCCGCGTTTCTCCGCTCTTTTTCCGGGCCGTTCTAAATGCAAATAATGCAATTACCGTGGGCGACGGTGACAGCTGTGCGGTTCTTCCCGCAGACGAACATAATTCATGTTTCCATGGGGCTGCGCGGAATTAATCTCGCCTCCGCTCCGTTCGACGCGTTGTTAATCGAGAGGATTCCCGTGTTTGGACTGTTGCGAATCGCGGGCTACCGGTTCGTTGGGGTTGAAACTGGATAACATTGATTTCAAACGCTGCGATGACCTTGAAGAGTAGCTGCACAGGAGCTATGATTTAATACCTCCTCTAACAGTATCAGTCAAAATAGGTCTGTTCAATATTGTTGAGTATAAGTCGTCTCATTTTTAAGACAAGTGTCTCTATAAATTTAAAAATGAGTATATTATGTGGAATTTCATCTTGTACACGTTCGAGTAGCCTAGAATAGTGTCGCAGGTATAGTGAAGCTAAAAATTCACCTCTGTGTACAACTATATGATACTCCTTCGTGTGGGATTTCGAAGTAGAGGAATCAAAGTTTTATTAATTTTCAAATTAATGTTGGTATGGTCTTCAAAGTAGATGTACATCGTGTAGAATTTCATTCTCTACACGCTATAATCTCTAGAAAATTGAATTTTCGTGCACTCATGTGTGAGCCTACTTCTCTGAGTGAATCCTGAGTCGTGGTATTAAATTAATTTTTTTTTTACAATACATCAGCTAGAAATTTAAGAAAACGATCTATCCTATGTCAAATTTCATGTTCTATATGCTGGAGTAGGTTCAAGAGGCGCAGCAGTTCTAAAAACACTAGAAACTCAACTTTTCTGCGATCAGACGTGACGTTCCTCGAACTAAATTCATCCTAAATCGCGCTATGAAACTTGAATTTATTTTTGACAGTGTGTTGCTAGAAATTTCAAAATCAGTCTGTCTGATGTAAAACTTCATGTTCTGCACGCTGGTGGAGGTTAGAATGACGAATCAATGATAATAACGCCAAAAATTCAATTTTTGTACAAACCTATATGGTAGCCTCGCAACGACTGAATTTAAAGCGAAAGATCTACGTAAAGTTGCATTATTTTCTAAACGAAAGCCGCTACGATCTTCAAAATAGGGTATCTCACATAGAATTGCATACTTTACACGAAGAATATGGTAAAAATAGTATAACGGTTACTGTAATGCAGAAAGCTCAACTTGTATGCAACTAGGTGTGTCGGTGCCAGGAGGGTTGAGATGATAGTCGAGGAATATGAACCGGATTATTTTTTAACAGAATGCCGCTGCAAACCTCAAAATGCATGAACCTTGAGTAGAATTCCATGCTCTACAAGGTGAGAATGTTAGAATGGCGTATCGTTGCGAGAAACATTGAAAATCGCACCTGTATGCAAGTGCAGAACAATCATCTAAATGGTACCTTGAGGGACAACAATTCAAATTCATGCCACCTCGAGTATTACGAAGATTTTTCAGTGAAATTTACGTGTCTGTTATATAATACCACGCACTTTCCAGTGAAGAAGATTAGTACACACAACAGTTACAATACAGTAGGGCTTTAATTATCCGACTTGTAATTAATAACAGAATGTAACTAGCTTCCACATCAGAATTGGCATAATTCCATTCTAGAATGGACCATATACAATGGTACAAAATTAATTACATATTGTCATTGCTGATAATTCCAGCTTATTATTAACATAGGATGACCTGAGTTCGGATAATGGAGGTTCTACTGTAATTCCAAACACGTCTCTTTCGCGAAGCCCTCCATGTACATCTTCTAAAATCGACATCCACAAAATAGATGACTTTTCATATCTCTTTCACTTCTTGCATATTAACATCCGAAATGTCGCTTAGAACGCGGCTCGACGACTGATTTCCGTTTCACGCGTGAAGCTGAAGAGGCGTCCGCGCCGGTTCGGTGGATTTCCAGGAGCCGCGAGGGCATTTACAAGGCGAAAAAAGGAAGAAACGGAAGGCGGAGACGCACTCAGCGACAAGGGGGTAGGAAAGTAATCAGCAGCTCTCATCTTTCGGAACGCGTTTTAACAATTACTTCGTTCCGACGAAGGAAGGAAGTTCCGCACTCCCGCATTCCACCCTGACTTTCTTTTCAGCCCCCTGGCCAGGCTTCCACCACGAAATTCCTGGCTAGTAGCCGATCTCACCACCTCGTCCCGTTACGATACCCAGCCATTTTCCCTCCCCCGCCTCCCAGGCTCACCCTTATTTTCTTATCGTCGCTAGTCCTCGCCATTCTCGTACCCTCTTCGTCATCCGGCAGTCGTTTCCCAGCGATCTCGCCCTCTTTCGGCTCGTCTCACCCTCGCTGAGGGACAACCATCGGCGGGAACAAGGAGCTTGGGCGGCAAATTGATATTAAATGCAGAGGTTGGTCACCTTGTATATTTCTTTATTAACTCCCACGGCAATGGACCGTCACGTTATACCCCATACTTTCTTATACGCGGTGTCCCGGGAGGATACACAAATCCGTGGCTGGATTATGGGGCAAACTTTCCGCCAAGTACGCCCCATCGACCCTGTTTCGCTCCTGGATAGTTGGGCAGGTACAGTTCGTGATGTTTCGGGGTAGCATGATGGTTTTCAATCCTTCTGTGAGTCAAGTTCTTTAATTCTTCCATGAGGCATGTTGTTTAATTATTTACTGTTCCTTCGTGGGTGTTGGTGATTTGTAGAACATTCTCAAAGTTAGGGCACCCTGAAGGTTTCTCTAGAAGATATGTTAGATGGTCAACAGTCCTAAAGAAGGTTCATCATCTCAGAACTCATTAACACTGTCCTGAATTTTGTAAGGCGAGGAAGTCATGTAATTCTACTGATTGACAATGTTAAGTCTGATAAAACTTTGACTTGTACAAATGTTAAAAGACCAGTAGAAAAGGACAATATTCAATATTTTGATTGTGTACGAAAAAAAAGCATTCTGTGACGTGTCTGACTAAGCACTGCAATTGTTCCTTTTGAAACTTTTCCTGATGCATAAGAGCCTGTATTTGTACGCAGAACACCCAGTATAAAGGTCCTCGAGCATATCAACCCCGTTTCACCCTCCGGTTTCCGTGTCTCCGGTCGCCGAAATCGTAGTTTCCCCGGCAGTGATTTTTCCGTACGTCGGAAGGGCGAACGGAGGGAAACGAGCGCGATTATTCGAGAGAAGATTAACGAGTGTATGATTGAAAAAAATCGGTGCGCGGAGATTCGTCGGCAGATGGCGGCTCTGAGGGTTTCTTAGGCAGTTTCTTCGCGTTGGGTTCCCAGGCGTTGTTCAAAGGGGGAAAAAAGCGAGCGGCTAATCCGGTCGATCGGCCGGTCGCAGCAGGTCTCGGTTAATTAACGGACACGTGCGTCTCATTAACGGAGTTTCAGCCACAAATCACGTCGCGCGTTGCCGCGGCCACTAGCATAAATACCAATTATACTTGTAGAGAGAGAGGGAGAGAGTGTAACTCGGCTGAAGCTGCGAAGGGTTCGCGAGGCGTTCCCTAAAACGAACCCGCCCGAGCATAATTATAATGCACATAGACCCGGCCCGTGGGGTTGCTTGCTCGAGATTAAAACTCCTTTCTCGAAATTAGTCCCCGCAGCCCTTGGCCACCGGCTCCTTCGTTTCATTTTGTTAAGCCACTCGCTGCTACCCTTGGCCCGATAGAAAATACGAGCTCCTAGATCGGCCTGCGTTTATTACACTGACTCAGTATGTTTTTTATGGATCCTCCAGTGGTTTGCAGAGGCAAGTTTGTGCGAGCGACCTCTGCACACAGGGTGTCCCGTCAGGTATTCAATAAACCGACTGCTCATCGGGCTATTCTGAATGAAAAATTTTATGAATTATATGTATATTTTTTTGTTTTATTTCTGCGACTTAATTTTGTTTTAAGTGATTCTTGTTGAGAATCATTCCTTCGATTGGAAATTATACTAGATACGTTCTTTATCTGCTTATTAATTTGGTAAGTAATTACTTACTTAATTTGGTAAGTAACCACTTCATGGTAATATTTGAAACAGGTGTAAGCAACGTTAATTTTGATAACGAAGTATAATTAATGTGGAGTGTATATGGCGTTTTTTATTCGGATAGCTTGCTGAACATATGCAAGAAATTGTTTGTTGAATACTTGATGGGACACCCTGTATATTCATCAGCATATAATACGTTACAGTATATGTATAACTGATTTTATTAGATTGGACAGTTGATATTTGGAATACCAGATTCAGAGACAAGGGACTGATTAGTGATCTTGATGACGGAATTCAGTAAAAGAAATACCTAATTATTTTAAGTTAAAATACTAATTAATCGGACCTACTTATTGTCTACCCGAAGACAACAAATTTAATTCTCATCAACTATTCTAATTTTAATACTCGAAGATCTCCAATTTCACAGAAGTTTTTAATTGCATCCTACGATAATTCAGAGCTGAATTGTAATAATTCGTCGTAATGTAAAGCTACTTAGACCTAAAATTAATCGTTAGAGAAGAGTAAGAAGGGAATTCGCGACATGAATGCGTAATCGCAGGCTCCCACAGGCTTGATTGAATCATAGCTCGCGATAATTCGGTCGGCCGTAGGTAAAGAGGTAAAAATCACGGTCGTCGAGACGTTTTTTCGTCTGCCTCGCGGCTTAATGACGCCACTGCGAAACGTTTTTGCGAGTCTCGGCTCGGCACGGCACACGTGCGGCATGCGACGCGCGATTTTACGACGCAGCGCGTCGCAACAACGTCGCGCCGACGTGAAGGACCTTTGCAGGCCGATAATTGGCGCCAGGCGCCTTTTACGCGCCCTGGCAAATTGTATTAATAAATCGTGGCCCATAATGCGCCGGCTAATTTACGGCGCGGCTAGCGGTGAGCGCCAGCTAGCCGGCTAATTAATTTACACCGGCCGGAAATTAGCGTCTGAGGAATCGATCCGGTGGGGTCAAGTGACGGGACCACGTTTCGTCACTTGAAAATCGCCGGAATTTCACCATCGACTCGAATTCAACGGGTCCGTGCTTCTAGATTGAACGTGCGCAATGAATCTACTCCAAGCAGCTCGCAGACGTAGACCTAACCAAGACGTAATAGAGACTTCGGCCAGGGGTAACCGAGGTTATAAAAAGATGTGGTCTAGACCTACCTCAGATTTAGAGGAGATCTTAATGAGACCTAATTGAAGTCCCAAACAGTCGTGATCTAAATTTAATTCAGACAACAGAGAACTGAAGGGAGGTTTGACCGAGATCTCAATCAGACATACCATAGATCTAAACGAAATTTCAAGGAAACATAGATTTAGTACAGGCTAACCTAGGCCTCAGTCAGATCTAAACAAAATATAGACGACGAATATAGTAGAAACTTCGAGTATATTTAACACGTTGAACACCGCGTCAGTCACCGGTGACCGACACCTGAATTTTAATTTAATTAAATAATTATTGACTGTTGCAAAATTCTGAGCAAGCTTCATACTGAAACAATAATGTAGGAACAGAAGAATACGATCAAGTACTCAAATGTTTTTTTCCTTTATGATTTATGTAAAAAATAGTAAATTATATCGTGTCTGACTAGATATGGCTGTTTTCACTGTGGCATTCAACGTGTTAACTGAGATCTCAAGTAAGGATGACCTTGATATAATTAATATTTCATCAAGATATAACGTACATCTGATCGAACCTAATATACTCGACTTAAACCTATGTCATACTTAATCGAAATTTTAAGAGAACCAATCTTAATTGAAACTTCACCAACTTTACCTGGTCCAAATTAAAATCTTCAAAGTACTTAGTTATACCTAACATTGGTCTACCTTGGAAATGCGTTAGATCTAACTGAATCCTTATCTCGACCAAATACAATCATAAACCGAGATCGAACATAAACCCAACAGGAATATCTACCAATCTTGACGAAACAACCACGTGAATAGAACCTACCTGACCTACATTTAGGAGTTAATTCTAACACCAGGGGTTGGATATGTAGTATTGCACAGCAACGCAATAATAAACACCCCCTTACCATTCCTTAACCAGTCCAAAGTCTCTGACACGCTGAAGATACCCTGTGAAACGTCCGCTGGTAACAAACTAGGAAGCTTCAGAGTCCCCGGTGCAAGTGTCAGTCAATAACACGCGGCGTGTCCTTCGGTTTACAGCTTGGCTAACCGGCAGACACGTAACGATGATCCCCGGAAGCGAAGAGAATCCCGTTTTTACGAGGATGTAAACGCGTGCACGCGTTTGTCCAACTTTCGCGAGTTACAAAGGCGATAGACTCGCTAGGCGAATGCGGGAGAAGCATTAGCCTCGTTCGCGAGCACTTTGCAGCCCCCATTACCGAAGTTTCTGCCGGTGATTAAACCCCGAGCAAGTCACTCAGAAGCTTTTCGACGTTAACTCAGCTTCCGGCTGGCATTCAAGATCTCGAGCAATTTTCCTCGGCTCCGCATTGTCGTCCCCGTCGCCTCCTCTCGAACGGAATTGTTCCGTTACGTGAAAGAGTGCGCGACGATAAGGCGGCGGAATCATCGGGGCTGGTTGTTTAGACAGAAAGCAGGTCCAGATTCGCTGTATCTATTAGCGAGACGCGGTAATTGAAAGAAAACACGCGGCGGGGCACTTAACTGTTTCCACAACAACGTTGCCCCATGATGCCGGTGATAGCGGCGCGGTGACGTTGTTTAGGGAAATCTCGAGGCCGAAATTTATTCAGAAAATACGTCTCAGCTTGATTAAGTCTAGTCTAACGGAGTCGAGAGTAGCGCGGGGTGTATTCAGAGTCGTCCAAAGTCAAATTCTTACGACTGTCCCAGGATCTCGGCAGAGGTTTGCGAGAGGAACACTTTGATCAATGTAGCATACGTCAAAACAGAAGAGTATAGAAACGGTTGCAAGGTGGATTGAGTTTCTGGGATCAGAAGACAAGACCAAAGTTTGAAGACCCACGGAACGTACAGCTTCGAGCAACCGTATTTCATGACATCCACCGGAGCTGGATCAGTATCTAACTCTGCAAAGTTTCCAAGCCGGAGTATTACATTTTCGGTCTGGCAATAACTTCCGCTAACTCTCCCCAGCCGTGGTCTAAATTTTTCATTTGGTCGAAGAGGTTCTAGAATGCGGATACTTCGAATGACATATCGTTAATGAAGCAATGAAAATTGTATTTACGTGTTGCAGTTTGAAGAGCCTCTAATCGGTTCAGATTAGTCTCGTAGAATGTAAATTGTATTTTTGTTTATACAGTTGGTGCTGAACATTTCATTACAAGCTATTTAACGTAGAATTTTATACTCTGTAGGCTGGAAAAGGTTAAAATGATGTATCCTTTCTATTGATGACAGAAATTTCACTTTTACGCACACGTTTATTCTCCAATTAATTTTGGGGAGATGAAAATTGAGGAAATAATTTTCTAAATTGCTCTAAAACGCATTTTGTTCTTAAATGTAGACTATCTATATTATGTTAAATTATCCGTCCTATTGCTGAAGGATCTGACAAAGTCTTATCATTTATATTAAATTTATATCCTATAATTTATAACCAAAAATTCAACATGTGCACAGACACTCCTTTTTTACATGAATAAAAGGTGTAAAAAATATTGTTCCATATTTACGTTTTTTACTTATCCGTTATTTATCCATTTTTGTCTTAAAACACTCCTACATCACATAAAAAATATATGTATATCATTCCATATAAAAAAATGTTGATGGCCTTAAAATAATCACGAGAACAATTTCATGGCATAATTTCATCCTCCAAACCAAGCAACGTCCATGTATAAAATTTTCGTCTGTCATAAATATTAAAAAAGTTGTTTTAGTGACCTGTTTTAAATGCCTCGCTTTGTAAACAACTGTATTTGTCAACGCTGGTCCGGTTGAGCCCTGAAAGCATAAATAAAAAACGACATATTTTTTAAATCAGCACCGCCGCGTAGTTTAAAATAAATCTGTCCTGCATACAGCCGCAGTAGGTTGGAGAAGACCAGAGCGGTCGTATCGTTACTGGAAACTCCGAAAATTGCAATTACGCCGCCATGTCTGTGGGCCATTCTAAGGGTGCGATAAAGAGAAGAATGAGCTGTGTCGGTTGGAATGGCGTCGACTTGCGTAATACATTGTTAGGATAGTCGGTAAGTTGGCATGAATGGAGCCATAATATCGGCAGATATCGGGTCTCGTCTCCGGAGGAATACTCGAAGGGATGATCGGTAATGGGCGAAACGGTGCCCGGAGCCTTCCCGCGAGACTATAGGGGATTCTTTATTTAATATCCTCGGGCTGGTGTCAAGGAATATCGTATATTACCGAGTCGTCTGCGCATCGGTGGTTATTCGGATCCTTCGAAAGGATGCTTCGCCTTTGTTCGCCTCGATTCGTAAGCCAAATTGTGTCGTCGATTCCGCTCCGATGGATTCGTATAACGCTGAGGGCGAATGATGGAAAATAGCGTTGCACTCCACCAGCATCCACAGTTTTACTTGTATTCCTACCTTCTGGATGTTAGAAATAAAATTCCAAAATTCCGTCCTCGTCTAACGAATTACTCTCGACGCGTCTCGTGTCTCTGACACGAACCAAAGGTGGATTCGGTCAGAGATTCGAGGTAGCTATAAGTTTCTTCCGCTGTGACGTTGCTTTCTGCCGGCGCATGACTTCGAAACGAACAACCCCTTAATAGAGACGGCGGAAAGCGTATTTCTTGCACGTTCCACGGGAACTTCGATATGATGAACTCGGCTGGAAGTTTTCAAGGGAAACTGTTACACGGTCGTTGTGCTTTTCCTCGCCACTCGATACGTCGAACTTCTTCGAAAGTCCCTCTTTCGTCGAGGATCCACGGCACCCTCTTCCGCGATCTCATTCAAAACTAGACGCGGCTTCCTGAACAGATAAAAATTGAAAGCTGACTCGAGACGGGCACGATCATTCGCGTCTCGTCGACGCTGCTCGCTGGACTTTTTCGATTTCGTCATCGGTCGATCGCGAAAGATATAAGGAGGAAGAGAAGTTTTCCAGAGGAGGGAGCAGAGAAGAAATGACCGGCGAAAAGATGGCGTCCGAGTAAATATCGTTCGCGACGATGTTCTCTATTTACAAGGGCGTTGACGATATCTGTCAGTCCCGGAGACACGCGAAATTGAAGGGGACACCCTCTATGTATCGCGGGATCGCAATATCCAGCCTCCCCGTTTCTCTTCTCCTGTGTGTGCTCGGCCTGGCTTACGTACACCGTAGGCGAAACGAAACTCGGATAAAATCACCTGACGCGTGTAATGCGTTTTTTATTAAAGTCGGGACGCGTTCCCGCCACCCGCAACATTTGTAATGTGTAACGCGTGCACACGGAGCCGTGCAGCACCGGCATCCCTTTAATTTCCTTCCTTTCTTCCGTTACCAGAATTTCCATGAAAGACGCGTTCATAATTTGTATGTTTTCTCTCTGTTTCAGGTAAGTTTTGCTGCTTTCTTTCGTCGTTTGATTTCTCCTTGGTTTTTTGGATCTTTGACCACGCCATGAGTGAGTTTTTGTTTATTCTTCTCTTGGATATTTGGGAATTATCTGTTAGAATTATTGGGCTACTTTCAGTGAAATAGGAGCCTCAGGATGGTATGGTAAATTCTTTAATATTTCTTTTAAACATGCTTGATTCCTGGCTCTTTTTATTGATTCATTTAGGAACTTGACACTTTACTTGTTTCGGAAAGTATATTTATTAATTTAATATTTTGTGATTGAATTCGTACACTGAGTGTCAGCTACAATTAAATACTTCGTTCGACAGTGATCTACATCATATCGATATTTGATAGAGTAATTACTTGGAAACATGTCAAACAGTACAGTAGAGTATCTAGAGTATCTAATGCATACAAGCTCCGATAAGTTTCATTTTTAATTTTAATTAATCTGTATTAATAACGTAGTCATAAGAATACGAGACCCATCTTCTTACTAAAACAATGTACATACCATTCGGCTGTTGCTTTAGCACATTAGTCTACTGCCTATAAAAACACATTGTACAATATAAATTAATTTTTACCCTACTCTTCGTCACCTTAATAATCACATACTTGCCAGACATAAATTGCTCAGTATCTACAAAGATAATTACAATCCTTTCCTTTCAAAGATTAAAACATAAAATTCAAATACTGAAACAGAAATACGAGGAAGTAAAAAATTAATATTCAAATGACAGGATTCTGTCATGTAAAGTAAACATCGAAACAATCAAGAATTATTCCATAAATTCTAAAGAACTGATTAAAATGGAGGAATTGAATGTCACCTGCTATTTCAAACTGTGCGTTAATTAAATCGTTAGCTTTATCGAGTGGCAAAATCATACCTTCGCAAAATGAATATTCTGCAAGCAAATATTGTCCAATACCGACAACGTTGCTCATTTTCTGTTCACTTCAACCGCGTGAATGATTTCGTGTAAATATCGAGTGGTTATCGATCCCCTTTTCATCACCGGTGACACCGTTTTCAATTACATAGAATTTGGTTCGGTTCAAGTCGCCGTGAAACGATTGAATTTTTCCGTTATTATCGACAGGTGCTCGCGCCGTGAAAAAACGATGACGACGGTTGACCCGTCGCGTCAGTATCTAATAATTATGGCCAACATCGTCGGGCAAAAGTGTAATTACCGTGGCCGGCGTTTCGATCGCGACTTATCGGCCCTGCGCATCTAATTGGTCGCTGGAAAAGCGATTTCCGCGGCGGGCGCGACGGTCGAGCAGCGTTATCGTGGCCACCGATCCGATAACAACGATAATTTTTGCGCGCGACGGGAAAAAATCGCAGACAAACGCGCCTCCCAGCGATTTTTCGCTTTCCCAGCCAACCGCTGCGTGCATAATTCGATACACGGAAAATTACACTCGAAGCCCACCATGAATTTTATCCTTTTGGCGGTCTGCGAAGCTAATGGGTTTCCAAAAAAAGCGATTTTCACCTGTTTTAGTAGTTATAAAATTTGGAAGAGCCGTGGCAGTTGACTGTGATTTTTAAGTGAAATACAGTAACTCATGAACTTGATGAAATAAATTTCAATTTTAACTTTTGTTCATTTAACACGTTTTTAGGACACTTTATTATTGAAACAGTGTTAGAATTATCTGTAATTAATTATGTTTCGAATGCTCCTTTAATGGTTGTAGTTCATGAGTCGCGGTAGAATTGAGGAAGAAAAGTAATTTTGGGAATATTGAATCAATTTCGTTAGTCAATGTACTTACACTGATCTGATTGCGAATATGTGGAACTTTTAATACGTTTTGAAAGTTCTCTAGTATATCTGGCATACGCGTATGATTCACGAATGAAAATGAATAGAAGAACGTACATTTGAAGGAACCAGGTTTGTTAAAAGTTTATGTCTAATAATTTGAAATTTACAACTCAATTTATTCACTCTTGCCAGTAATTCAAAGTTTGGCGTCCTTAATCTCATAATTTGTGGAATTTTTAAACGAGGAAAGTCCATCTGTCTTATTCACCATGGACATTCTAAACTTTTCTATTTGAAGTATCTTTCTCCTGTCACTTAACTCAGCTGAAAAAAGTTTTTTTTAGACATTTACGTGTCCCAACTTTTCTTCTTTGTGCCGTTCACCGGATGCGAAACCGCCATCGCTTGCAAAACAAAAATAGAAAAGTAAGACAACGTATTTCGAAGAATCCCAATATATTCGTAACTGTTGCAATAAAACTCATACTAATCTGAATCAAGAATTTGAATTACTTAGAATTTCGCCGACATCAACCCTATCATTTACAATTTTCCGGTAGCAGAATCTAGCTTAAGGCAAATTCTTGAACCAGTTACGTGCCGTATTTCTCCATCAACTGTAAAACAACGGAAAACAAATTTGTTAAAGCACTTGCACACTCAAATAGTTAATTGTAGTGCCCTTGGCGTTTAATAAAAACATAAAACAAGGGGTTAATCTAACAGAAACACTTCAAACACTTTCAGTTCCATCGACAACGACAATTTTACAATTTTCCCATAGCAGAGTATGATCTAAGACAAATTCCTCAATTCCCAAATTTTATCAAACGATGCATCAATAATAAAACAACGAAAACTATGACAGAAGAAAAGGGTGAAATATCTTCAAGAACTCTTAATACTCTCTGCTACTATTCCAAAAAATTCAAATTAATCTGACAGACCTCCTTCGGTTACTTTGAATTCCATCGACACCAACCCCCTCATTTACAATTTTCCCATAACAGAATCTAGCCTAAGACAAATTCCGGAGCCGGTTACGTGTCCCAATTTTTCCTGGACGTGTCTCGTTCGCCGGGACCATCGATCGCGAGCGAACACGATAAGAAAAGAAGAAAAGGAAAACGGAGAAAGAAAGAAGAAGAAGGCGTGTCGCGTGCATTGGAGAGGATCGTTTCGATATCAGCGGACACGGTATCGAGGATCTCCGAGGCAGGAGGTTGCTGGCTGGTTCGCGCGGCGTCGGACGAGCGTCGTAATTTGCAAAAATCGCTGGCCGATCGCGATAAGCGAGGCTGGCCGATGTTTGCCAATTAGCGTGCAGCAGCCGAGAGAGGAACGAGAGAAAGAGAGAGCCGCATTGCACGACGGGTGTCGGCTAATGGCAAAGCCGCGTCTCGTTCTCTCCGTGCGACACGACACCCTCCAGCACAAGTGCAACTGCAACCCTGTGCAGCCTGCATTCTACCGCTGTGCATCCGTCACCTTCACCGCGACTGGCCCATTTTGTCACCTGGTCCTGAATTATTTCGCGTTTCTCCCTCGAAAATTTCAACCAGCTCGTCCTTGGAGCAAATCGAGACTCTGTTTGGAATCTTTGAATTTCCACTTGTTCATGTTATCCGCGCATCCGTCACCTTCACCGCGACTGGCGTACTTTGTCACCTGCTCTTGAATTATTTCACGTTTTTCCCTCGAAAATTTCAACCAGCACGTCCTTGGAGAAAATCGAGATTCTGTTTGGAATCTTAGAATTTGTACTTTTTTTATGTTGTCAAACTGCTTTGAATTCACCCCATTAGTATAGATATAACACAAATACATAAATGCACACATTATTATCAGCTAAAAGTAAATATCAAAATATTTATGAAATGCAAATTGACACAATACTGAAATAAAGAATATTCTGAAATTTGTATCATTAAAACATACAACTGTTGAATAAATCTTGCGACCGTTGAAGTATTGGAGCACTCCAACAATAAAAATTCGAGATCTAAAAACTTCAGCTGAAAATGCACGAACCCTCCAAAAAATTCACATGAAACTCGTGCATTGTTTCCAGACAGTCACAGGACGTTCCAGTTTGAAAGGATACTTTTTGTTCAACTTGACACGAATATTATACACGCGCACTCCAAAAAAAGGGAACGAAGGAAAATCTGGCACTTTTATTGCATGAATTTTCTGAACGTACGAACGTATCTCTCATTGGAACTCAGACAATACCGAAAAACTTTCAACTCAACGGCGAAGCGCGCGGTCTGTGAAGGGGATAAAATTGCAAGAATTACCAAAGCAAATTGGTTGGATCCAGTCGGTCGAAAGCTGGCAATTTGACGTTTTCTGGGAGGATGAGAAAGAGAGAAAAAAAATAGGTTGAGTAGGTTGCACGCAGGGTGCACCGGAAGCTCTAAACGGACAGCGTTCTATGGCCGTTTCTCGCGTGCTCTTCCTTCTCTCCGCGTGGAAATTAATTTCGACCGGGGCGCGATAACTCACGGCCAAAGCGTCGACGCTTTGACAAGCATAAAAATCTCACCGCGGTCAGCCGTTGGCGGAACTGCATGTGAGAACTCGCCTGCAGTCGCACCGGCGCGGCGCGGCGCCGCGACGTCCCATTCGTCGTCCCTGAAAAAGGACCATATCCCGCGATACACCGCAGCCCTCTCGCGTGAAACTCTTCATATTCCTCGCTGCTCTAATTTACATGCACCCGGCTAGATTAAAAAGCGGAATTTTTACACATTATGGCGTTTGTTGCGTCAGGATCACCGCTATCATGGATTTACGATACGACCGTCGGGCTACCGCTAGTTTTGAGAAGCTTCTGTGAGTCAGAGATACGCAAAGAGGAAATTGAGGATCTAGAGTAGGTTTATTGCCAAGAAATTCGTCAGATTTATGAAGATCTCATGAGTTTCTAGAGTCTTGTACTCAATAGCAAGGGGGGTGTCATAAACTCTGGATCTAGCGATCGGTGATTTTCCGAGGAATCGACCATCCTTAGTGCAGAGTTCTCGAAATGATCCTTTTGATCAAGGTTCATGAATTTTAAATAAGAAGCTTTTACTCTCGAAGACTTTCATCTCTGATTCTTTCAAAATCAATCACGCCTTCTTGTGCCTCCTAAAATACAAAACTGATTTAAGAAGACAAATGAGAAGAGGGACCAACGAGAGACACATTGAGAAACAAAGAAGTACAGAGACAACGCACGCATCCATAGGAGACACCGTGTCATAATTAGTATCAAATGAACCAGTGATGGCCACCGGAGCTGCGGCCTTTCCCCACTCTGGATTCATTCCCCTCATTTCAGTTCCCTCCAGTTCGCCCACGTTCCCCCTCCGTCCATCGTCGTCCCACATCACAGCCTATATGAGGGGAATGAACCTAGAGTGGGGGAAGGCCGCAGCCCCAGTGGCCATCACTGAAATAAATTGTATAAAATGTACAATAAGTCAGCACATATCGTGTACTACTCAACGCCAACTCATCATCCTTCACCCAAGAAGAATTGTGGAACATAGACTAACATGTTGGAAGGAAGCAGACAAGCTATAGTGTTGCAAACAGCATGTTTTCATGAATATAGTATTATAGCTGACAAAAATGCAAATTCAGTCAACTGACTTTCTGAGAAAGATGCCATTATGCATTATTATGGAAATAATACTATAGTCCATTTCATCCTGACATTTTGTGATAAATGAAACTTAATATATATACATAATAAAGTAAACTTCATTAACTCCGAGGAAGTGTTAGAACTTACGCTTCTATAGTCTAATAGGGTTAATAAATCAAAACAATTAATCAGACCAACAGAAACATAGTTCTTCCAGGAAAAACCTGGCATTGTGGATCAGTTTTGCGAATCACTTTGGTCTATCGAGGACCAGTGAAATCTCAGAGCGCGGCATCAGATTATCCTGCGAGCTTAATTATTTCAGGGGGATTCCGTTAATCCGCGTTCCGTTTCACTTGGAATATCTGATAAGCCGCGGAGTCTGAAAGCCTCGACTTGTCTCCGTTTCGAGATAAAGACAGAGCGCAAGAGACAGAGTGAGAGAGAGAAAATGAAAGAGAGAGTCGATTATTTTAGCAAGGCGAATTTTCCTTGTCGACGCTGGTTAGCCGAACGCTGTGTCCTCGACGCGGTGTTACCGGGCTAACGGATTTGTTGCGAAAGTTTGTCTGTGAGAGGCGAAACATCGCGCAGAATCGGACCGCCGAGAACTTCCGCGTGTTTATGGAGTTATTAACGGGACACCGTTGCCCCGGCTATTTCTCTTTTTCTAATTACGAGCGTGGAAACTGTACCAGGAACGAGTGAAATATGCTTCCGGGGCGGAAAGTTGGAGAACTTTCGTCATCGAGCCCCAAAAGTCAATTTAATACTTTCTAGATTCAGTGGACCAAAAAACTGCTCGCTCACTACAATTGACACTTCATGTTCTACCGTAGGATCATTCCATAAATAATGTCGTTTTTTAATATAGCATCAAGCGGAAGTAAATTAACAGTTGCGATTATGTGACGACTATGTTATTCAAACTTGTCATGAAAATTTTCCCGTACAATTGCATGTAGTTAACAAAATTGTAGGCAACACGATATATTTATGACTGGACCGCGGATTTTTATGCAAATATACCTACATTTTTGGACTTTAATATTTTTTATTTTCGTGTAGCTGATAAAACGTAATTATGGTAGAACTGCATGGTTAACGGTATATTTTTTGTTTCACGTAGTGTATGAAATTAATTATACTCTATTAAGTTAATTAATTAATACTCTATCAAATTGCACATACTGTACCTTCCAACGCACGTACCACAAAATCTTGATTAAAGAATGTATGAGTGATATAAACCAGAGAATGACATCGCTTATGGTATAATCTAATAATAATCACATTAATATCTTCATCTTTGTTAATATCAAATGACGTCAAAAGAAATCAGTAATTCGATTGGACACACAAACCATATTTTTATGCCTAAAATTGCAAAAATATTGAATTTACTCCTTGAGCAATTTTTAAAAATTAGCTTAGCAATCAGTGGATCAAATGATGTTTTTTAATACTTCTGTAACATGTCTGACTTTCAGCCATGCTTTTAATACAAACAAAAATCTATCCAGTTGATCAAAAGAAGAAAAGATATTTATGACTCATTGAGAGTCCAACAGTTCTGATAGCTTAGCAAAAGCAGGAGGAATAATTCCAAGCAGTGCAACTTGAACACGTTCGCTGCCACGGCTCCAGGGGAAAAAGCGTCCACCGCAGATCATGCTTTCATTTTTATATTTTTGCATAATGTACTGCAAATTTTCAGAGCAGACTTCATTTGTTCCTGTAACTAAAATGAAAAATTATTGCTGTCACATACGTGTAACGTCGGGCCCTCAGAAGAGAATCGGTCCGTCACACATAGAGGAGGATGCAAAAGTTTCCGGACAGTACATTTACTACTCTTACTTTTGCTTATGATGAATAAACTGAATTTTAAGCTGTTGTTATTTTGAAAAATATGTCAAACAGAAGATAAAGCTTGAATACATGATCCTTCTTTTTATTTCTTAATGTGTACACAAATCTAAATTTATTATGAATTCTGTAAAGCGTCATTGGAAATATGAAACGACTGGAAACTTTTGGATGACACTGTACGTGACGCTGGTAGCGAACCTGTTAAGTCATATCCACTTCGTATAAAAGTCTGAAAAGTGCCAATCGACTTCGACGCTGTTGAAAAAGAATAGAAACCGAGATCATGAGAGGATCGTCGAGCGACCGAGCAGTTTCACAAAGAAACCGTTGATTCGTCGGTTTCACGACGGAAGCAACATGGTCGAAGCGTCGGGACAATTATGTAAAAAGAGGAAGTGTGTCAGCGTGGGCGAGGAGCACCCTCGAAACGAGGATCTAATTTAAGAAAGCGCAATAAAAGCGAACGTTCGGGTTCACGGTGTGACGGTAAATTGATTGTGAAGCGGCTCGTCGCGACGTCCTAAGGTCAAAAGCCGTTCGGGAATCGCATTAACGATGCCCACCGCTGCGTCGAAGCAACGACGAATCGTGCAATTAGTCCATTACCTCAATTACCTTCCTTATTATACGCCGAGCTTTCTGGCCGAGCGATGGCCGCTTCGCCGTCGACGCTGCGAAAGCGTGCTGAGTTCGGCTTCCTGTCTCCGGGCGTGCTCAAAGACTCGGAAAAACGGAGTCAATAGCACTGAGTTTGCCATACCATTTTTAAGGTATTCGAGATTGCGTGATTAATTAAAATGTAAGACCTTGGCTGCTCCTACTTAATAGCAATTAACGTATCGTAACCGCATGAACGGCGTGTCCAACGCCCACTTCCCTTGATCTGCGTCGTCTGCGCGTGTCTGGGATAATTCTCCTTACAATCAGTTTCTCGACAAATAGTTCTAATTTTGTAACTCGAGAATATAGTCTCTGCGAACTTAACTGTCACAGATTTGCAAGAATTTTATTACTTTGTATACCTGAGGAATTAATTGTTATGCAATCTAAACACTGAATCCAGAGACCTCAAGTAATTTTGTGTCGTCGCTGGTTCCACTAGATAAATAATAAAGGAGCAACGATCTCGAAGAATCTAAATTTAATGTCCTTGCAGTAATCGATCAGTATTCTATGACAAGAAAAAATAACAGAAATCCAAGCTCTATGATATAGTAAAAACATTTACCCTTAATTCTTTGTTCACTGAAGACATTATGCTTCGAAAGTGGTATTAAAATGGTACCCTCTAAAACTCTAAGCTTAGATTCATCATCCTAAAAATCAGCAGCAATCTCTGAAGTTTTCATATCCCTCTCTCTCTCTCTGCCTCGACTGGATTTTGTTTGACCGATTTTTCCCGGAACCAAAAAGGCGGAGGGACAAATTCCAAGTGGTTCAGCCGGCACAATGGCGGCGGCAATTTCTCTCTTTATTTCGGGTTCGTTCTTTCGGTGACACGAAAGAGGAACGGCCGCAGGGAAAAGCGGGTTCCCGGCTGGCGGAATTTATTGCCACGTACATGGATTTTGAATTTCGCGATAGCAGTGCGGGGGAGAGAGGGCAGGCGACGCCAACAGAAATGTTTTCGACGGGCAACAACGGCCACCCTCTCGTATTAAATAATTGAACGATCACGTGTTGCGGGGGTATCGAATAAAGATCGTGTTCGACGCGATACGAGAATAATAAATAGGAAGATCACGGGATTCATTATTAACGAGATTCTATTACGCGCGGCCGTTTAAATAAATCGCGCAGAATCGAGTGGCGATAAATCACGTTCTCCCCGTCCCATTAACCGCGGCCGTTGCAAATATTTTCACACGCCTCCGCTTTTTGAATATTTCCGCGCGTGTTTTTGCGAAAATTCGAGCCACCCTACGAACGCGAGGTGAAATCGTTGAATAACGGGAATAATCGCTCCACGCCGGGTGGTTACACCGGTTGCGCTGTCCCTTTGACGCGCCACAGAGGATTCAAATATTTAAAAAATCAGGGCAAACATAGAAACAGGGCTTTTTCCATGGTCCAGAGAGAAGAAGGCAAATTAGAAAACCTAAAGAACAAAGGAAAGACGCGGAGAAGATCACTGGATCCTTTGGAGAGAGAATGGACGCGCATAGAGGCGAGGTCTTTTGAGTCGAAGGACATTTATTCAGTGTCACTTCAAATACCGAAGACACACAACTGAACTGTCGTCACAAATTAAAAATGGAACAGAAAGATTGGACGATTTAAGAGGAGGATCCAGAAGGCAGGAGGAGGAAGGTGAATTAAAAATAGAAAAGAGAGAAGGGACGCGGTTTAAGAATCCAACCAACTTGTCAAATCGAAAAATTTCCAAACCTAGTGTCCAACATTGAAGTGCCGTTAGGAAAAGAAAGAAATATACAGCTTAAGAGAAGAAGGAAGATGCACAGAGCTCTGACGATTGAAGAGAAGTAATTGAAGAGTCTCGAAAACTAGACATTGAACTGACAGCAGCAGTTTTACATGAAAGAGGAAAATTAGCTAATTTAAAAGAGATAACACAGACATCAAAGAGGACGAGAAAAACTCACAAGAACAAGAACGAAGGTATTGTCCTTGTTATCCTCTAAAACCGGAAAACTCGCAAAATCAAGATACAACGCTAAGCTATCATCAGTGGTTAAATACAAAGAAAGAAGACTAGAAGATCCAAAAATTAGAGAAAAAAGACAAAGAGCAGAAATGAAGATGGGCCAGAAAAGATGTGAAAGATCTCTTACAATCAAGAAATCCCCAAAATCATGGCACAACGGTGAGCTGCCATCAGTGGTTATACGCAGAGAAAGAAAATTAGAAGGTTCAAAAAATGGAGACAAAAAACAGAGAGTATCAGAAATAAAATGTTCCATCTAAGAAGATGGAGGCACACAGAAACGAGATCTGTGTACCTAACCATCCCCTAGAATTGAAAAATCCCCCACAACACTCCAAGGCTAAGCTGTCATCAGTAGTTAAACGCGAATAAGGGAGATTAGAAGATCTAGAAAATAAAGAAAAGACACAGGGAGCACTAGAAAGGAAAAAAGATTAGAAAAGTAGAGACAGAGATACAAAGACAAAATCCGAGGACCTCTCCGGTGCTGCTCTTGTTATTTAATTGAAGCTGAGGGACAGAGTGAACTATTATATTACCTCTAACACAAGTGGATGTCGTAGCTAACAATTATTTAACCCACACTATATTAATATTTACCTAATTATTAATACCATGAAAGGTATAAGTGTAGAAGTTGTCATGCTTAGAATAAAGTATATACTTTACAATTCACACCTTGCACAACTTTAATTATATTTTCATCTGTTAGAAAAATCTGCCAACATTCAAGAAGAGGCGTACGTAAGATCCTCCACAGCTTGTAAGAAAGTGTCCTTGGTGGAGACACCACAGAACTGTTCAAACCTTCATCTGCAACTACTCGAAACAACCTACTCATAGACTAAGTTATACATTCTAAGCGACAGAAAATAAGTAGCCACCAGTTCATACAGACTCCGAATACGTCTACGTAGACCCGAGCATGAACAGAACCCGAGCAACCCTTGCAGTCGCGAATCCCGAAACTCACAATCAGTGTCCAACGTTGGACTGGCAGCGAGCGGTTAGGCTTGAAAAAGATTGGAAAATCCGAAAGAGGGAGGAAAGACACAGGAAAGGAAGGATCAGAGGAGAGAGACAGGTCGTGGAAGTGGGTCCGTTTGTGCGTAGGCGGTGCACACATCCAACGACCCGGAACCTCGGCGAATCTCTCTCTCGTATCTGGTTCCTGGCCCGTTCTTCAGCAACGTGTTCTCATAGGAGCTCGTACGTGAAACCAGCCTGCATTTACGTACCTACTTATCTCGTTAGTGCCGCGTCTCCGCCCTCCCACGCCGGCCGGCGATTCTCGACCTCGTAATCTCCCCTGAAAAAATCCCTGGAACTCGGGAAGAAGGTGTGCGAATCCTCGGGCCCCCTAAGTCAATCACCAGCATTGAGGCCGTTTGAAGTATGAAAGGGTGGTCCACAGTTTTTTGGGATGAATAGGGGGTTCTCAGGATCCAAACAAGAGGGCAACATGTCGTCCGAGTCATCAATTTTGATCAAATTGTACAGAATGAAGGTATTCTATGAGCACGTTAATGTTGTAGCATCCACGTCTGAAGGGTTTCTGAAAAATTTCATCCCACAGTTTGAACGAGAATTCTGAACTGTAATATTAATTTTTGTAGCGATAACTGTAGCTGCTTTTGTATTGTAAATAATATTACTCTATTCCGTTACGTGGATTAAGATTTATTGACTGTTTTTTTAAAACAGAATAGAAGCAGTATGTACACGATAATCATACCCACTTGCAGGGGAGTAAGAAAATTTGAAATGTATTTTCTTAAAAATGCTTGAAGAAAGGGTTCTATTGATTGAATATACTGATCTGTATATGGAATACTGCCGCTTCCAAAATGCGATCGAAATAGTTGACATCCATGTAAGTTAAGCGACCTTGGCATGTTTCTCGACATCTCATTCCCTTATATTCTCAAAGCTCGATTATCGATATCTCGAAGTTCGATTATCGATATAAAGTTCGCTTATCGATATCTCAAAGCTCGATTATCGATATCTAAAGGTTCGATTATCGATATCTCGAAGTTCGATTATCAATTTCTCGAAGTTCGATTATCGATATCTCAAAGCTCGATTATCGATATATCGAAATACGATTATCGATATCTCGAAGTTCGATTATCGATATCTCGAAGTTCGATTATCGATATCTCGAAGTTCGATTATCGATATCTCGAAGTTCGATTATCAATATATCGAAGTTCGATTATCGATATCTCGAAGTTCGACTATCGATATATCGAAATTCGATTATCGGTTATATTCACCTGTTGAATATAATTTTAAACGATATATCACAACGGTTTACAGTGAGGGAGGATACACTAAACACGTGTTGCCACGACAACGTCTCTTCGCGGACAAAAAGGAGAGGAACGTGCCTTTTTCGCTGGTGCTGCTAGAAATTACTAATCTAGTCAATACAATGACTAATTATAGCGCGGCACGTTTAATTTCTCGCGCGCAGTCATACGTTACGCAGACGCATTTTTCGCGCTACCCCTTTGACCCCACACATTCATTCCAGCAGCCAAGCATTCTGAACGGTAGTTGTTCTAAACTATCAACACTTCCACCGTTCAAGTGCATAGCTGCGTTTACAGTGCCCAATTTTTCTCTTAGCTCGCTTAAATTGAGTACTTGGTAACGGTTTTGTAAACATATTCGCGAGTTGTAGATTTGTCGGTATATATTTTACAATAACTTCACCATTTCTTATCTTTTCCCTAATAAAGTGGTGACTTACATCTATATGCTTTGTACGTTTATAAAATATTGCATTTTTCGCTAGACATGTTCCACTTTGGTTGTCCATACATACCACAGTTGGTTTATCGCACGGTTGTTTGAAGTCTTTTAATAGTTTTCATGACTTCTCTTGCTGCAGCCGCTGCTGCTACGTACTCGGCTTCGGTCGTGCTTAACGCTACATGCTTTTGCTTACTAGAGTTTCACGTGACTATTCCATTTGATAACACAAAATCATACCCTATGGTGGACTTTCTAGTTTCAGTATCTCGTGCGTAATCCGCATCGGAGAATCCTACTAATTCACAGTTACTTCCACCGCTTCGATACTCTATACCAAGATCTACCGTGTTAATTAGCTATCGAATAATTCGCTTTACAGCCAGCCAATGTACATTATCGTGGTTATCGAGAAATCTGCTAACTCCGTTGACCGCGTATACAATATCTGGTTGAGGTACGATTGCTAAAAACATAAATGAGCCCACTGCCTCACGGTACGGTTCATTCGTTATTTTCTCACATTCACTCTCATTTGGCATTAATACACTTTTTGGTTCTGCAGGTACGCTGATTCCTTTTGCATTTACCATTTCAAATCGCTTAATTAATTGTTTCGTGTATGTTGAATGATGTATAAACAAAATACCCTTGACCCTATTTCACTCAATTTGTAAACCAACAAACTGTCTACTGTCCGCTATCGCTATTTCAAATGTCTTTCTCAAATGTTCTACAACTGTCTTGAGCATTTTGCACGAACTGGACGCAATCATACCATAATCAACAAACAACGCAAGCTACACATCAACATCATTCAGTCTTCCATGAAACATACATTTGTCCGCGTCACTTTCACTGAAGTTAAGCATCTTCAAGTAAATCACTGAACAGTTGCATACCCTAAGTCACTTGCAGTTCTGCAATACAAAAGACAGTGAAGGTGTTAAGACTTCCTGTCTACCCACATCTATAAAACACGCTCTGAAATATTAAAATTTCCTTCCAGCAAACGTCCTTCGAGAGTCAACACTTCCTTGCTAGCGACTGCGCTTTTAACTGCAGTTAAAACAATCGCTTTGAAGATTCATACTTTCCAGAGCACCTCTGTCTTGAGACGCGATGCAACGGTTGCTAATTATCTGACAGTCCTCGGTAGTCGGTGCGAGTCTCCGCTGATGCCGGCCTAATAATATTCTCCCGTAACCAGGGAATCTCAGGTACAAAGTAAATGTTAATTGCGGTGGCAAGAAGTCTCCGGTAGCTGGTACGAATTAATCACGGCGGCGTACAGTTAGTCGCGGAAGCGGAGAAAATTAATGCAAATTACCGTCCCGAAGCGTGTCTGGTAGCGTAAACATCAGCCCTGAAAGATTCGTAGCAAGAAATTATCCGGCGACGACGGTGATTTATCTAGCGTTCGTTCTCGATTCGTCTCGTCGCTCGCTTCCCCGTCAAACATGCCCCGCGTACAGGGTCGTTAATAAACGCGTTCAACCGAAGCGGCGCGGGTGTCAAACTTTCATATTTATTAAGAGGGAGAAGCAGGTTGCAGCGTAGGAACTTTCTATCGTGTGCAGCTTCTCTATCTCTCTCTCTCTCTCTCTCTCTCTCTCTCTCTCTCTCTCTCTCTCTCTCTCTCTCTCTCTCTCTCTCTCTCTCTCTCCGTATTCATCTTGTTTCGCGCACTTTGCCGCGAGTTCCTTCCTTCCGGCAACTTGCCGACGAAATTACACAACACCGGGACAAAGGTGACGCCGCGGCGCGCCGCGCCGTGTACCGACGCGACGTGCCGCCAACCTTTGAATTCCGGATGCGAGATCTCGAATCGAACGCCCGACGGGCACGTTCTCCGCTTCAGATCCGCTCGAGTTCCGATACGTGACGTTCCTAAAGTTTCTACGAGATGTATGTCGCGTATCCCGATCTTCTTCGTGATCGTGAAGATGTCACAGGTACCCCGGGCGTCTGATTAAATTTGTGCGATTTGTTTGGCAGAAGAGTCGTTGTAGCATGGTGTGGAGATGTTCGTGAGTAGTTTTGAACTTGATCTTGAAAGTTTCTTTTGTTTTGGGCCAGGAGCCTGAGATGGCCTGGAGTAGAAGACTCTAGCTGTCTACCTTGTAGAGAGACCTAGCCTCTAAAACATGTAATGTGCATTAGGAACACATATACACTATTTAGGTATTATTCTGATTTTTTGGAAACTGTTCAATTCGTTGTTGAAATAAATAGTCCATTACAGTCACTTATTTTTTGTTAGTTTATTATAATAAATGCTGCAATATAAGACACTCTGTGACTTGGAATCAAAATCAAATTAGACGTACGTTTCTATAAATTTTTGTTGAGCGTCGAATCCGTTACTGAAGTATTTCCTACATACAGAGTTAGACCGAATGTGTGAAACATGCAAATGAGCAAGTTGCTTCAATCTTGTAGAGTTATAAAATATTGAACAAAGTGTACTTGTTTGCAATACAGGTTAATTCAATCATTCTGGTGTTTATATGGACTCTTTCAGCATAATAAACAGTTTGACCAAATGTATACACCGGACCATAATCCACAATGATTCTCCTTGAGCTTACATATAGACTTCCAGCATTAACAGGGTTAGATGGGTACATTTTCTGATATTATGGACCACGAACAATATTTTTAGTGCTTTGCCTCAAGACGTTTTAATTTACTTAATAAAATGATACGAGGTTTCTCTTTTGTAAACATTTAAAAATTAACTACGATCTGTTTGCCTTTTTCTAAAGACACAGTCGCCCTAACTTAGACTACCACAAAGATGAAAAGTCAAACGGAAAAAATATTAATGAAATTCCAAATGGAAACACGAAAATCTAAATTTTAAAAAAGCAGCCCAACTACGAGACGACTCTGATAAGATAACGAGTCAGTTGTTTATGCGGCGAGGAAGAACAGGAGGCTTCCATAATTCCAAACTGCAAAGAAAGAGAATTCAAAGAGGCGGTGCCCGATAGAAATACGAGCGCAACACGGAGGGGCCGGATTTCCCGTAACGCCGATTTATTATCAGGGATATTTTTCCCGTGAAAGTGGCTCGAACGAAGCTAAAAACAAGGAGAGAGGAAGAGATATATAGAGGCTCGAGAGTTCATATTCGCAGAGTTGTCGCGGGTGGCTTTCGTAATCCTCGTCGCCGCAAAATTGGCTAATTATTGCGATTTAATATCGCCCCGCATCCCGTAAACTCGTTACGCTTCCTAATTGAGATTACAGCGGGAGATCCTAGCCGGAAGAAGATTGCGGAATACGCCACATGCGCCCTGGATACTCCGGAAGACTTATCGCTTACAAAACTTCCTAATAACCTCTCCGCAAGCTCGCGCTAGTGCTTTCTCCTTGCCTAGACGATACTTTAATGATCGGGAGGACTCGCCTCTTCACGCTGAACTGTTCAAAAGGTGCTCCCATGAATGAACGATCAAGGTTAAAATCAAAGGATACATTTTTAGGGTTTCCTAAACAATTATTGAACAATTTTCCAGCGGTCTGGTGGGGTGCTTCGGAAGGAGCGGAACGAAGGTTAAAATTGAAGGATAATTAAGAAGAGGTTTCCAGGATAATAAATTTACTTTTTCGTAAGCTCATTTTTTTCTTCGGGTTCATTTACCAAGTTGGATGAAATCTTCAAGATCTTATTTACTGTTGAAGGGTTCTTCGGAGCTTAAGGATCCTGAGGAGCTTCTTGAAGTTGCTATTGAATTATTTTTAGTTACGTCGAACCGTTTGTCAGAATCTGTGGAGAACCTGTACAGTGAACGTGTTGACCTGTTTAAGTGTCACACGTTTATTAAATCGTAGTTATGTAATCTTATTTTCTGTACAGAAGGACGAATATTAATGAGTAAGTTTAATATTAATTACTTCTTTGTTATAGAGATATGAAAAATACTGTGGAATTTTAGCGAAAGAGTGAATCGAATTTCGATTCGAAAATGCTTGCTTATGTAAATAGGGGCCGTCAAAGTCTGAAAGTTTGATCAGAGATATCTTTAAAACTAATTAATATTTTTAATGAAACTTCTTTTATTTGGAATTTGACTCTGAATAGACACTTCTTTTTCACAGCCTTGAAGTTTCGCTTCGCACCAGGGGTTGAAAACGTAGCTCTGATTAACATTCACTCTTCCTTAACTTTCTAGACTTACTTTTTGAAGCCTCAATGCTACCTTTTTCTTTCAAACTTCATTAACTATGCGGATACACCTACTACAATTTTCAGCAAGGGAGAGTTAGCGAATCACAGTCTCAGTATTTAGACACCCTCTATTTTCATAGGCAGACATTTTCAAATCGAATGATCGGAAACTCAAGTTCTTCCACAGCGAACGAACAGATCTGTTTCATTTTTTCGCTGAAGCGTTTGCACCGGTTCGTGAACCTCCCTTGTAAGGTTAAGACAATTCTACTCCATTGGTTGAGTCGGCGAGCGTGAACCAGCAGCTTTCACCTGTTTCCGTGTCGAACAAGATCTCGTCGGGCACGTGAAGATTTCACGGCCGTGGTTTCGCGCGCGGATCCGCGCGATCCCGTTGCTGATCTATGCTCGTAGAAAGGCGTCCGCTGTAACCTAAGCGGCTTGCACTTAGTGCCTGTTTATCTCGTTAGAAGCGAGACTCTAACCTTCCGGAACATCTAGCGGCACGATCTACTCGTAATCTCGTTTGACTGTTCGTGTCTCCGGGAAATCCCATTATGCCGTGCGAAGGATCATACGCATTTCGCGGACAGAAAATTTCAGCGAACGCTATCCAGCCGTTCGATCGATCGATCCTCCGGCGTACCTATTGTTCTTCGAACCATCCGGAGTCTCTGTAACCGTTTCCGAGGGACTCTGCAATTTGCATAGGTTGCAATCTGCAGTTTCAGCTGTGCCATGGTATGCCTGATATTGATGGAGGGGACAAGCAATTTGACTGGGAATGAGAGGGATGTAGTTCTGTAAATATGGAGACATTTTTTATATAATATTTTAGGAATCGTACAATTTTTGTGAAGAGTGTTGAAATACTGTGTAGTTTTATAATGGTGGGAGATTGTTGAAGGTAGACCAACGGTAGACCCGTCTAGGTAGCTTCTTGTCTGTTTGAGCCTCGAAGTGATCATCCTGTGTTGAAATAAAAAATAATGATTGTGGTATGATAAATTTGATACGTTGGTATGGAGAACGCCAGTGACTGGTTCCTCAAATTCAATATAATTAAATAATTACTGTTTCTAATAAAATCTTGAACAAACGTAGCATTATCAGAATTACATAAAAACACAAGAACACAATCGAGTAGATCAATATTTTTTTCTTCATTGTTTAAATTAAATACAGCGAACTATAGCCTGTCTGAGTACATACATCCGTTTTCACTGTGGATTGCAACTTTCAGAAGGAGCGACATGGACAGTTACGATGTCTGAGCAGCAGTATACTCATACTCTCACCTGTAGTACACTCAACATCCCTATTGTTTTACCAACTCAATACAATATCATTTATTTTACTATACTATCACATTTGAGAACAAAAATTTAATTCCTCTGCTCTATATACTCCACAGAAGCTTACACTGAATTATCGAACAAGTTTTAACAATTATTTCGAACATTTTCGCTGGTCAAGAATTTGCTAGATATTTGTTAAAAATTCTCCTGGTTGACAACGGCGGCTCGGTTCATTGGACGACTGATTGGTGGCCTATTTCTCAGTTTTCCCATACACGGTCGCTACACAACACCCCCATCGGCCGACTGTATGGTTTCTTGGGGACGTTGCGCTATTAGCAGCGAGAAAATCAATAGGAGCGATGTTCCACTTACGCGTTGTTTCTGCACTGTCTCGCGAGGACGGTGGCTCCTTGGAAAGCCGCCGACGAAATAAGTCGTCGTAACGTGCAAGGATAATGCGTACGATGCAGCAACGTGCACGATGAATTCCGCCTGCACGATGAATTCCGCCTGCACTCTCGAGGATACAGGCGCCTTGTATACGCCCACGTTTACAGGCATAGGTGTTTTTTCGAAAACACGCCACTGCTCTGAGAAATGGACCATCTGCGTCGATTACGGACGTCAGGAATTTATTTCATAGCGTGGAAGACTTTACTTTATATAGTTGGTGATGTTCAGAGAATTCCCTGATAGACTGAGAAATTATTAAACTAACTGCAAATTTTTAATAAGTTTAGAACAGAATACTAACATTTTAAAAATTGTAAATTCATCAGAGTGGAAGGAAATGTTACTGCATTAATAGAATCTGATCGATCGACTGCGAATGTTTATGCAATTTAATATGTACAAATTGGCGAATGATAGACGTTTAATAACTTAGCAGAATCAAGATTACGTATTTTAAACATTTCAAGGAGCAAATGCAGTCTTGAAGTTTCATTTATTTAACTCCATTAATGTAGGAAATACGGAAATCTAAAAATGTATATTTGCATAAACTTTTATTTATTTATTCTCAAATGAAACTCGATGGTTGGAAAGGTGAACGTTGTTCATGAGTTCATTTATTAAACACTACACAGTAAGAATACATGTATACCTATGTTACCGATTGTATGTCCCAAGTATGTCTCACAGTAATTAGAAGCAGAAGTAGAGCTGACTGGACTAAAATTAGAACCGTCATTAATTTGAATTAAAACTGAACCTGAACTAATTTACATTGCGAAGGGAGGGAGAAGGGTCTAACAAAGGGTCAGCCTTGCCTTTAATTTTTAATGAATCCTTCAATCTATCTGCCGATCCAACGAATGTCCTGAGTCACTATAGCAATTGCAATCGTATTTAGTCGATCAGAAACTCTATTAATAAATATTTCTGAGCAAAAAACCATGCAAACTAGTGTCACTATTAATTAAAAATGGTACAATTTAAAATTATATTCACTCCAGAGCATACGTCGCTTTAACTAAAATTACATTTTTAACAACACACGGCTGTACATTGCATTTTGCTTTGATCCGTCTCCTCTTATATTTATAATATATATTTACATCATCCTAATTTACTTCTATCATATTACAGAGCGACAGTCAAGGCGTTAATCGAATTTCTACTATATCAACAACAACGAAATAGCGAAATAAAAATTCAATTCGAGCTTCTTGAGCACAGAAAAAAATCAGAGCGTTCGCTTCGAATCAGATTTTTAAGTCTGGGAGAGCAGGAAGACGCGAGGGAACATCAAAGTCCGGTTCGAAGGAGGCGAAGGTAGCCTAGCATCGGAAAGTTAGCATGCTGGTGTGAGGGAACAAGGTCTGTAGCGTGGTTAAAGAGTTCGACCGCAGTGTCGGGCAGGTGTGTTTTGCAGCGAGGTGCCGTGGTCGAGGAGGCAAAGAAGCGAAGAGGCAACACGTGAATGACCTTCGACCCTGCCAGGCTGCCTGCTATTCCTCCTGCTGTACCTCTTCTTGCATCCTCGCTGCACGTTTCGCTGCACATCCCCCTGCCATTTCGCCATTCGTCTTCGTACCTACACGCCGTCGCGTCTCGTCGCGATTGATTTTCTCTTGCAACGCCGCCACGATCTTCTCTCTGCCTCTCTGTCTCTCGCCGTCTAGCAAATTTTCGATCCTATGGAAATTTATTCCGGAGATCCCCTCGATCGTAGATCTCGCATGGTATCGACGCGAGCAATTCGTAAGATTCGAAAGATTAGACACGGTTCAACTTCAAAGGTTTCAACCTTCTCTGGAAAAAAAGAAGAAGAAGAAGAAACGAAACTGTGACAAATCTGAGCGTACCACAGGTAGCTCCATTCATCACGGAGGACCCTGAGGAATACGTTGATCCTTCGAGGAGGGTACGTTGTCTCGACACGTTACGAGCGAGAAATCGTCGACGTCGAGGGTCCACATAACACTGACTATATATTTATGCCTAACCCCTCTCTCGCGTACTCTCTCCCTCTCCCTTTCTCTGTCTCTCTGCTCGGTTGTTTCGCGAACACGTGAATCCACAGGAAGAAGAGTTGCAGGCGGGTGCGTTCGAAAGTGGAGGCGGATACAAAGGCTGGCGCACAAACACGAACGTGCAAAGCAGGGTCAACACTCGACGAGGAACAACGTTCGAGACGGTGAACGTAAGGTACTGTTAATGCAACCTCACGATCGCGAGATCGCGATGAGGCGCGGGAACAGAGGATCCTGCTTCTTCGCCGAACCGTCACGAGCTCCTCCTTCCAACAGATTTTCGCCCAGCGAGATCCTCCCTCGATCGATCCATAATTCACCGGCGATTCTGGGACACCGGTGTAGCATCGTCCTCTTTCCGGGAGAACGATGTCGGACCCTTGGATTTTTGGCCTGCCTCGCAGATTCGTGAAATGCTTTCGAACTTCTTGTGAAATGAATTGATAAGTGGAGTTCCCTCATCCTGAACACAGGTTCAAGTATTTTGTTTTTCAATTTGAGAAAGAGTTCTATAAATCGTTATTTCTACACAGGCTGAGTCACCTAACGTTAGAACGTAAAATATCTCCAGACACAAGAAAATTTCTGAGGGAAAAATATCTGCTTTAAAGAGCAAATATTGTGAGAACAAGTCTCTCAAGGTCATATTTTCTGAAATTTTAAGACCATCCACGTTTTTTGAATGGGATGACCTGTTTTCATTACTGTAACATTAAAGACAGTAAAAACTTCTTGCAAAATGAATTGATAAGTGGATCTTCTTGTGCATTGGTTTAAGTATGTTTCTTTTTGAAAATCGAGGTAGAAGTAAATCGTGATCATTATGTAGTTTCGAGTAGTGGATGTACGAGGAAAACTTTTAAGGGGCTGTTCTCCTTTCTCGGCGAAATCCAGGATATATTTTGGGAATTTTTGTTTTAAAAACTAAACCACTTATCTTTATGAGACTACACAGATTTATTCATGTATATTTGTATTACATTCATGAATTTTTATACATTGTTATAGTTTAAACTGTAGTAATTATTCATCGAAGAATTAGTCAGGTCGAAGAAAATCTCGGTTGGTATTGGAGACGTCTGAAATCAAACGCATTAGTATGAATTTTTCTACAGCCTGAAGTACGACAAGCTTAATCTATCAATATTTACGATTTTTAAACTGGCTTGAACAATAAAATATTACTAAAAAAAGTCGATGTTCATTCTTCAGATAGATATAATTCTATCAAGACTCACTTCTTTTGTTTTCCGAGTTCAAACGCAGTTCACGTTACACCTCGATTCCAATTAGCTACGAAACCGTCGGAAATCAATTACAGCGCTCGATTTCCCTTCACAAGGTGCCCCATAAACGACGAACTTTCTGAAAACGAAGGAACTTGCGAAATAAGCGGTACAGAAAATTTTTTTCCTTTTTACAGTCGAACTTTTTTCATGCTGCAGGTAAAACTTCTCCACGTAAAAGCTGTTCTGAGAGGGTCACGTTGTAAATTACACCGGTCACCGGCACGTGTCTGGAATTCGAAAGGGCCTGACGATAAAATCTGGAAATTCAGCGGGAGGCCTTGAAGACGAGGTTCCTCTGATTACGAGCGGTTAATCGTCGCGGTGAAAGAAGAGAAAAAAAAAGATAAAAAGAGAGGAACCCGTCGCGGTAGAGACAGGCCGAAAGTCAATTGATAAGCGAACGATCGGGTCGTCAAACGTGGAAACGCGGTTCGATAAGCGGCTATTTCTTCTTTCCCGCGGCGGTTTCTGCGTAAACGAGGAAGGCGAAGCCCCGTTGATAAGTAAATGCCCGGCTATTTCCATTCCGGCTGTTTAATGAGTCGTAACAGCACGCGTCGCGAACGCCGGCCATTTACATAAAAGATCGGGCAGAATTCTCGCGACGAAAGGCTACGGTTGCGCAATTCGCGCGACAGGAATTTCAGAACCATCGAGCACGCTCAACGAGCTTCGTAATCGATGATACACGCTTGTCGACTTCGAGCACCGAGGGATCTCGAAATACAATTAGTAACAAGATGACGTACCTTGTCATTACGTTTCGCATAAAAATGACTAGCTAGTATATCCGCTCTTCTTTTGGTGCCAAATAGATGTACGCTACCGGCCAAAATTTTGGAATCGCTGCGTGAATTAAGAGAAGCAGAATCTTTTTAAGAAAAATTTAACGCTTTTAAAATGAACGCTCTTAGAATAAAATATATTCTTGTTAACATATGGTATATTAACGATGGGTCAGTAGAAAATTTATCAGGATAATTGACTTTGGTAGCAATCAGCAAGTGATTTCAAGCTTTTGCCCGATGGCATACATATGTGGAACGGCATATTCGAGACACAATGTATTCGGTTCAGTCATAAATAATTTTCAGTTTGTTTTGTGCAGTTCATTAAATAATTCATTAAAGAATAATTTCTGTTATTTCTGCAGCCTGTCCAAATGTCATGGATGTTTACTTTAACACTTCGACGGACGCATAATTTGAGCATAAAATATTTTTAACATGTTTACTGCCATGGGGGTCCCCGGTGACCGACGCCTCAAATTTAATTTAATTAATTAATTACTGATTGTCACAGAATTTTGAGCAAACTTCATGTCGAAGCAATAATGTAGAAATAGAAGAACACGATTTATCGCTCAAATACTTTTTTTTCTTTACGATGTATATAAAAGATAGTAAATTATATCGTGTCTAATTGGGTATGGCTGTTTTCACTGTGGCACTCAACAAAATGTTTTAACAAAATCACAGCAAGCACAGAGCACAAAATTGAACAAAAGAATATTCAACCTCTTGTTTCGCTCTTCTTAAAATAACAAGAACAAACACGAAATAATTACTGTGAAAAAACATTTTCAGGTGTAATATTCAGAGTGTTAGTGTTTAAACAAGTAATGTTTCTGGACTATTTGTTAATTCGAAAGATGAATAACGTTACGACAGAAGTTACAGAAGCTTAAAAATATACAATGGATGAATATTTGAAGTATAATAATAGACGGGTAAGATTCGACGAACCTGAACTTCAATTTTAAATCAGTATTTAAACTGTGTTACGTTAACAGTAATTGAGCAGAGTGCTAGTACTGTTTCAGATAATTTTGGACCATTACGTTTCCACGGTTCCCTCAACGATATTTGAGATGTTCTCCACGAAATTGCACGGATGTTAATTACTTTAGCAGAGTCAATATTTTCAGTGACGTGTGAAATTAATTCACTCCTGAGAATATACTTTGTCTTTCTGCTGGAATGCCTCCGTTTTAGCATAATTTACAGAAGTTCAGTGAAACTGCAAAGGATGGAGCAGTAAAGGAAACTTTTTCTATACATATTGAATTCGTTTGATGATGCTTAATATTATTTCAATTTTCATTGATCAAATTAAAAATAAAAAATTGAAATCTCAAAAACTTTTTTATATGACTGTATAGGGTGAGACACTAAAAACTGTTATCTAAAATAACTTGTGACTCGTTAGAAAAAATATGTAGAAAAAAAATTTATGAAATTTCTTCTATATCGTAGGCTTCATATGACAAAAAAAATTAATTTTTTATGCAGGTTATATTTTGAGAGATTTCAAGGTGACCATGAAGTTTTCAAATTGTACTATTGGCTGTGAATTACAGAATAGGGAGTGTTCGACAAACTAAATCAAAAATCTATGGTGACCATGAGTCCACTAATCAATATTAAACGAGTTATAAACAATTTATTATTAATTAAAGTTAAGAAAATCCTTCATAACTCGCATAATATTGATTTCTTGACACATGTTTACTAACTATTTTTTATTCACACATGCTGAAAGTGTACAGTGCGCTTTAAAAAGTTCAAAATACAACCCCCACAGAAAATTGAATTGCTTCACGACATGAAGCTCTCCAAACACAATACACTTCCTTTAACAATTTTAGTCTACCATCAGCTAGTCAGAAGTTACTTTATATAGCACTTTCTACAGAGTAACCCTGTAAATTGCGTTATTCTACCTCACTCAAATACTTCCCCGCCAGTACATGCGTAGTTCCGCCTATCCAAACACGGAATTCCAATGCGACGGGTGAAATCTACGATTCTCCAGGAAACGGCTGTGTATCGAACTCGAAAGTTTCGAGTCATCGGCAGCGTCTATCGTCCTGAATTCCTTCGTCGGGGGTTCTCGAAACAGCTACCGAAGACACTCAGAATCGAAGGAGCCATCTCTTCTCCCCCGAAACGGGATCCTTTGGTCTTTGCCCGGAGTTGGTCGTCGGTCCCTCGACGAATTACCGCTAATCTTCCGCACCCTCTGCCCTCTTCTCCACCGCTGTTTCGGTAGTCCCTGGTACCTGTCTCTCGTCCTCTCTCGACACGACTCGAGTGCCGTCTAAGCGGTCTGTTGGTAGTCGAAGAGCTCGAGTCCCTTCGTCGTTGCTTGTACCCTTTTCTCCGTGCTTCTGCAACGCGTTACGAGCTTCTTCAGCCTGGAGTCTGGCGTCTGGGTCTCTCTGGCCACTCGCCACTTTAAAATTCCTCCTAATCTCCGGTAACAGAGCTCGCGTTTCCGCGTAAGCCGCCCCTTCTCTCTCTCTCTCTCTCTCTCTCTCTCGCGCGCGCGCGTTCTCCCTGCCACCCTCCCTCTCTCTAGACCGCCTCAGGGCCACAGGTTTTCTTCTAGCCGACCTTCCGCGTTAATGACGACGATAAAAAGATTAACCGGGATTGCTCGACGTGGATTCAGACTCCGCTGGAATTAGGAGTAGCTCCTGATTTTAAGGGCGGTCGCTTGAAAGCCTCCAGACTCTCGATCGACTGCTCGCCGGGACTCTCGGTTATCTTTCTAATGCACCGTCTTTCGGAAACTGTACAGGGCGTCTGGAAAAGGACCCTGTTTAGGTTTAGATGTTAAGAGGAAGTTGAGGAAAAGTGATGCGGTAAGATATTGGTGGAAATTGTATAAAATGCTCCTTGAATGTTACTTTAATGTACTGCGATCACTGTCATTGTAAATAATATTCTTAGGTTGCTGCATAATTTCTATCCTGTTGTTGGATACAACTTGGAAAAAGAATTTATTTAATTAACAGCATATTGTCCATTATTGTCTACTACTTGTCTGCATTTAATCGGCTGCTTGACAATTCTGGGTGCAGAAAATATTAATCTTTTTGATGGAAGAATTCTGAAAGCGCATGATTCGCGTCTTCTTCATTTTTAAATTTTTTCCAACTCCAAAAATTTTGTAGAGATACAAACGAGTGGTAGTCTGATGCTGCAACATCCTCCTCTAAATTGTTACACAATTATTTCGCAGGTATAGTTGCATTACTATGCTTTTGAAACATATAGAGCATGCAGTGTCTTAGATAAGCTCTGTCAACTTCCATGTTTGAGCACTGAAAATTTAAGAACAAATAAAAGCACGTGGGCAGTTGTGCGTGGTATGGAACCGAATTAGCAGCGCAGTTCAAATCTAATAATGATTTATTGAACTCCGAGAATAACGCACGAAATACGACAGAAATTACGCAAGAACCTAATCTACGTATAAGATATTGAGACATATTGAGATGCTTGACTATACGATTATTTATCTAATAAATTTTACAGTTTTATGCTTCTGGTTCTTGAAAAAACTAGTTGAGTCAATTAAGGAAAGCTGTTGAGGATTTACTTATCGTAACGAGGAGTATATGGAGTGCCTGTAAGTGAAAGGGCATTGTTCAGCTTGAATTCTAATAGATAAACAATTGTAAATAAATAAATTCTAGTTAATTTAGAACGTGCGTCACTTGATAGTACCGCCTCAAATTACTCGTAAAATTAGCATAACTTTTTATAAAACACTTTATGTATATTAAAAAGATATTACGTTCCGTTATTTGAGTATCCAGAACATTTTTTCAGTTCTTTAGCTACCATGCGTTATCACGAAAAGCCACTAAAATGATTCATCTGTGACACCAAAGCAGTAGTTTCTTTCTCAACAAAATTTTCACAAAATACTACAAAAAATATTTTATCAGTGTAGGTAAAATATTTTACATTATCTTTTAATATCGGTCATATTTTTATTTTTACAGTTTTAAATAAATCCAGGCAACCCTCAGCCTGCCAAATTTAACTTCACCGATGGTCGACGTGTCTCCCAAATATTGCCTCGAATCCGAATTCACTCTGCGATCGGAAAAACTGCACTCCGATTAGAGTTTCGAAAAAGTGCCATAAATTAAAATCGTGCCTTATCTGAAGCACGAGCTGTCCGGTTGAACGAACGTTATTGGCGGAAGCCGGGGATGCAGTTCGGTCCCCTTGGCCACGGCTGACCCATCGAAAAATAATTGATCGCACGTTAATTGCGACGCCGGCCTGTCGAGCCGCCACGAATTATATGTAAATAACAAATGACCCGGCGTTTCGAATGATAAACGCTCGACGCGCGACAAACGTTTCCCAATTAATGGATTTCCCGTTTTCCGCTCGCCGGTCGGGGAAAAGTGACTAGCAAGCCGGTTCTTCCTGGAATTCTTGCTGAATTTCCACGGCCAGGTTCGCGGAATAATTGAAGAAGGCATGATTAACGAGGGGCAATTAATTTCGTAGACGGTTCGACTACAGTTTATTGCGTTCTTCCCGAAAGGACCGAGCTAAACGAATTAATGTATGTACAGCTGGTTTCTAAACTGGTGTCACGGGATTTGCAAGGAAATTTCATACCTCGAACTTGTTTTCGAGATTAATTGGTTACAATTTTCAGTTTGTATTTATTCGCGCGGAAAACCGTGAAAATTGGATATTTGCCTGGAACAACGAGAGAATGAACAGTAGTGAAAAAGTAATGTTCGTTGCAATGCATAAATGAAAACGAGTTGATTGGATGAAATGTTATGAAAATTGTGCTTGTGAAGATTATACACGGACTTTAAGGGCAGGCGAATTGATTCATTGTTCTTAATTATGTGCGCCGATTTATTAGGTGGTTGGCTAAATGGTCAAACAGATTATCAGATTCAGTAAAAAAAATAATTGTGAATATATTTATTAGTCAGATCATTTGCAGAAATTACCATAAAAAATTCCAAACACCTGTGGATAATAATTCCTTTTAAAAATTATTGTATTTTAAACAATATGTGGAGTAAAGTGTTAATTTTTGTGTTTGTTTTATATGTGTTCTGAAATATTTTCAAATATGTAACAGATACTGTCACGTTACGTATGAGTTCCTATATTCCTGAAAATGGAGAACAGTTTGAACTTCAATTCCCATGCTACAATTTAAAAGCATTTTATCTCGAAGCCAAGAAGTTTCATGACAAACGCGTATTGTTAGTAGAACTTTATTCTCAAACTCATGATGTAGAACGTACTTGCAGTTTTTTCTACACTAGTTTAGAATTAGGGCGTACACATTTACTATAGTGAATACACGGAGTACTGATCGTTCAAGGTCACTTCTTCGATTATAAATTATATCAGACACACGCACAACATTAACGATTTTTCATGTGTTTTTTAACGTGTTAAATCATCTAAGTAGTTTCGAAACATGGAATAAATTTAAGTAATCGAATGATATGGCTGAGAAACTGTCCAGCGACCTTGAATAACTGGTATAACTTGTTTCTAGTGGATATGACCCATTGTAATAGATGGAAACGGTTTGTCTCGTCGAATTTCCTGGATGCGTTTCGTTTTATCCTGTAAACCGCATAAGACGGCTTAGTGTAAGATAAAACGAAACGTGGGGTGCTTCTGTCTCGTAGGGTTTCGCCAGTTCGACTGTCGGCGGCAATTTAAATCCAAACGATGGGGAAGCTTGTCAAACGTGGCAGCCAACTAAAATTTGGCATGGAACACGTCTCATTGTTTCTTCACTTCCAACAGAGAAACTGCTGCAAACTTCCTTCTCACGAACCATACCGAAAGGTATCATAAACACTAAACTACAGAACACTTCTAAAATAGTCCACAATCTCATAACAATTGTTGAAAAATACATTTTTCAGCTTACTAGCTCAGTTTTCTAGGTGTCTAGACTGAAGCTGTTATCATTAGATCAGTGTAACAGAAATTTTGTAATGGAATTTAATTATTTCTTTTATTATTCACATCTAATTATTTATTTTATTCTTGATTATACGAATAAATGTTTTTAGTGTCATGTTTTCAGAGTTTCAAAGTCACCAATAGTGTTTCACTCAGAAACATATTTTTGCTTAAACAACTTGTAGCTGACACGAATATACATTCAGTTACATATAATCATGAATAATTTTGAACTCCACAATTTAAAATCAGACATCAAACTTACTTCCTTTGAGTCTTTAAATATCAATGCTGACAGAAAAGGATTTGTGTATATATATACAATTTGTCTGATTGTCACCAGACTATTAATATAATCGAAGATAATAAACACAAATAGATCTTCTATTTTTAATGCAGCACTATGTATACAAAATTGCTCGCTGTTGAAAAATCCAGCAGGTCTCGCAGGTACTCAAAAAAAGCGAGTTTGTCTTCTACTCTTTACATACGACCGGAGTACACGGTCTTACAGTTTCTCTGGTAGTTTTATTTTTAATCAGAACTTGTGGGAGGAGTTGAGAGAGATGTCGGTGGATGTTGCGAGAGCTCGAAGACACGGAGCGAGTTTCTCGATCGAAGGCGACCGCGTGCGGTATTGTGCCGGGGCTTCAGGGCTTAGAATTACAAACAAACGCGATTACGTTGCTCCCTTGCACCTTCTTGCAGCCAGGGATCACGTTCACGTTAGACACGGATCCATCGATCCATGATCGAGCCGGCCCGATACCCTGCGACACCGTTGATCTCGGCGAAAGCCGCATGATTCGTGTACCTTTCACGCTTGCTCGTCCTTTCAGGAGCTTCCTGTACTCGTGTCGCAAATTCCTTTACAACATTCGTGTCCCTTTCCGCGCGGAACTATGGAAATCCTTTCTGCACGTTATCCTTGAAGCTCGCGTTACTTGAAACTCGTGTGACATTTTTTTCATCAAAAAATTGACTGCCTCGGGACTGACGGTTCGTTACAGCGTCAAAGAACAAATGTACGCTCTGCCACTAGCAGAAGGAGACTACAAGCCTTTGAAGTCTGATTTAAATCAAATTTTGCAGTATACTCCAGGATCGGATTACTGTCTTTGAATAATGGGATGCAACTCTGAAGCATTTTTGCGAAATTGCGAAAAATCGTCGTGTTGGAGTTCTGGCCTTAAGACAAAACTGAAGCCACGAATTCCAGAACAACGCAAGTCCACTTTTTGACATTCTGGTAGAACTTCCATGTACCGACGACAAACCGTCTCGCGCTTTACTGTCCCCTCCACTTCACGAAAACATCATTGGAAGAGAGGAAGGAACCTTCGACGCATAATTTTGTTAATTTCAAAAGCAGAACGAATTTAGACACAGTGGCTTCCACGCCTAGTAACTAACGCATAATTTAGCCACTCACACTGCTCGCACTTGTAGCATAGAAATATACGTTAGTACAGTGATAAACTTGTATTTTCGTTCTTCTGTTCCAAGGAAACTGATCCTTCGAGCTACTTTAGAAAAGTTTCGAATATAGTTAATTAATTGGCACACCATGTGCAAGCTCCAATAAGGCCCGAACGACTTTCAATCGACCACGGCAGTTAACAATAACCGATACGAATTTTTCTCGTATTTTCAGCTTGTTTACCGGTTCATCGAGACATAGTTTGACCCTGTTTCTGCGCAGTTGTGTCAGTGCAGAAAACACGGAAGCGGGATATCGCGGAACGTTGGATATTTCAGAAACGGAGGAACGCCTATTTATCCACGTCAAACGTAGCCGCGTTTAGATACGGGATACGTAGAAGTCGAATGGACTCGTAAAGTTCGCGACGGATACGGGAAACACGAAAATGTTCCTATTTCTATGCGGTTTTTGACAGTCGCGCGTTTCTATCAGCGTTTTATCCGCAGCTTACCTCGCGGCGACGTAAATCAAACCGGAATTCCGAGGCGTCGCGCCTCCATGCTAACTCTGTTCGCCGTCTGTCGTTGCCATCTTCTTCGGGAAATATATATTTTCCCACCCGAAACGACGAGCAAAGGAAATTTCGTTAACGAAACGCACCGCGGAATGCTCGTACCCCCAGCCTTTAGAGCGTCGTTCGTCCTCGACACTCGGAGACTTTCTGCAACTTCGAAAACGGAAGACAGGGTCGTACAGGGTTGCTATCAATGACGTCATATTTTACGATAGGGAAAGAAACTGTTTAGAGAAAAATTGTTTCTTCTTTACTCAATCCGAATTCTATTCCTTTTTTGTGCTGCAGTGGTAGAAATGGAAATTCATATAAGGTTCTATACGTGTGTAATGATGATATGATCGAACGTAATCCGATTATGTTGAGATCCTCCACTGGTTCTTCATACTGTAGGTACCGGATATAAAGTTCCCGCCCTTTCTTCGGGCTGTGTTCAGCAACGCAGAAGCTTATATATGATTTTTTATACCTTTTGTATAGATTTAATAATGATCTAACTGAACATAATTTGATTATTTTGAAATCCTGTACTGTCTTGATTTCTTGTTTTCACTATCATTAAAAATTCCCTTTTCTTTCGTGCTGCTGTCATCGAAATGGACTTTCATTAGGGGTTCTCTTACACTCTGTATATGAGCAATTATGATCTAGTCGAGCATAATTCGACTGTTCTCAAATCGTCAACTGTGTCATCATTTTGTACTCCTACATGCTAAATTCTCGCCATTTTTATATCTCATCATAGCGAAGTTCCATTTGTGGAACATAATCCAATTATTATAAGATCAGGTGCTACCTAATCTTCTTCCAATCACTGCATTAAAAATTCTCGCCTGTCTTAAATCGCGGTCATCAAAGTGATTCATTCATGAACGTTTTACACTCTAGATACAATTCTAAATTGCAGCTAAACCAGAGGTCGCCAGCCGGAGCAACGCCTGGCTCCGCTTTACCCCCACTCTGTGTCCATTCACCCCACGTAATAACAAAGTAGAAACGCCATTTCTAGATAAAACTGATGTCTGACATAAAAAAAATATTCTTATTACGCCACTGACAATCTCCGATGTTTTCGACATCGTACCCAGACCACAACCTAGTTGAGAGGAATGAACACAGTGGGGGTAGGTTGGAGCCAGGCCTTGCTTCAGATGGCCATCTCTGATTTAAATACTCTTCCTAACAATTAACCAACGTAAGTTAACGAACAAAATTTCCGACTCCAAAATTGTTGATCAAGCATCCTACTACTGAGTACCTCGGTGAAAGGCATGAATGGTCGTACAGGGATCGAGATCGTTCGAAAAGTCGATAGGCAAGGACGAGATCAGACCACCTAATTACCGTGAATATTGGAAATGCAATCCCTGGTCTTAGGCGCTGACGATTCGAATTAATCGTCGAATTACCAGCGGCCGATAGATAGCTTCATGGAGTCAGCTCGAATGGCGGAGGATAGCCCTTAAAGGGTCGCAATTACGTCGGATCTATGGCGAGGAGATGGAGGAAGAATATAACACGCGAAGTCGGTCGAGGTGTTTCCCGAGCTTTCGTCGATTTAATTAAGTCTCGTCGATAAATCCGCCGGCCTTATCCTACGCTGTCGTTCGCCCCGGGGCCCTTACTTAAACGCTTGGAATTTTAATAGCTCGACTCCCTTTCACGGATACCTTTATAATTTCGCGTTATCTAGCTTCCGTGCAACTGGACACGCGAGCTTCTTCTCGTCTCTCTGTTTCTCCTGCTTCTCGCCCTTCCCTCCTCTTCTCGTACTCGAGCGAGGACTTCGAGAGTTATGCAGGTTCCTCGCAATTGGACGCTTGTTTTTCCTTCGACTGTATTTATTCGCTTGTAATCAGGTGCATGGGTAAAAAATGTCGAATGTTTGGGAAAAGGGATGAAATAAAAAGAAGATGATTCAGGTGCACTTTGGATACACCAGGAAATGTAGGATGAACATTGTGATGCCTGAAAGTTGTTGGTTTAAAAGTTATTTTGATTTTGAGGTTGTAAAGAAGCGTATTGCATCAGCGAATTTATTTGTACTTTATTCTCTGTAATTTGAAATCAAAATTGTTTTTTAACTATCAGTGTTTAGACATAATATTGTTAATGCTCTTTTATATGTATAGGGTTAGAAATTACCTATGCATGAAAGTAAATGAAAATAACGTAAGCATGTGAAGTATGCAAAACCAGTTAATTTTGATTTATTAACATTTTGTTCTAAGTCCAACTGTTTTAAGAATATAGCTTGTCTTTTCTCACTTTGTCCTAAAAAGTGAGATTTAAAATACGCATACGCTTTATAATGTGGAAAATTGAGCGAATGATAATGTATATGACTCCTCTGAAAAAGACGGATTCCTTAAATAAATTAACAAGACAGGTAAAGCGGAGTAAAAATGTCTTGACACTGCAGTGTCGAAAGCGCATATTTTAGCGCCTGTCTATTTGAGATCGAGCTTGTTAAAGAAACTGTTAAAGGTGTCAATGTGAATAATTAAAAACGTTACCTATTTTTATTATGCTAATTTAATGAGTCTCGTAAACCACACTTCCGGTAGAAATCGAAAAACACTTTTAAGCCTGTTTGACCATGTAACCTCCCCTGGACTATATTCCCCCGATTAAAATTCATAAAACATACTTAAGTCTGCGCATAAATTAATTGTATCACCATTTCACCTAATACAATATTCTAACGTACCCTCCAGGAGACAGGTGTCGCCTTTATAAATTAATATATTGTGAGAAAATGAGACATACAACTACCTGCACCATCAAATTGCTATTTTTTGTTTCAGTAACTTATACTGTATCCTCTGGTCGCAATCATTGCAAAAGAATTTACATATAAAAACTAACGAGATTTGACTTCACGATCACTCGTTTATAGATACACGTAAAATAATAGAATCGAAATCTCCAAGAAATAGAAACTTACTGCTCAATACAATCAGAGGATCACAGTTTTCAATAATTCTGTTCAATCCATTGAGTCAGCAGTAATAAAATAAAATATTGCGTATGTGTTATAACAGTCCTTCGAATTTTTATAGAATTTAACACTGTAATAATGAACAGTAATTATTTCGAGCAGTGCGTAAAATCTGACGAGGGCTGGGTACACGACAACTCAGTCGTTTGGCCATTGTACCGGAGGTGTCGTGACGCGAAGGTAAAAATAACGCACGCGAGCACAAGGATCGTGTAATTGCTTTTTACAATTTAGATTAAAGTATCGCGAGAGCCTCGAGGGTGTCCTTTATTTTGCCGGTGACGTTGAAAACAGTCGAAGCGGAACAGGTACATCCGTGCAACAGGCCGCATTAGCTGTTTTATTGGACACCTGGTGCGTGCTGTACTTTCGAAATGAAACATGGAGGGATTTAATGTCTCGAAGTGTTCGCGCGTTCCTCCCGAGCCGGGAAAAAAACGCGACATAACTCATGTCGCGCCAAGAAAAACGCAATGAACGCACGGAATAAGGAAATACGACTCACGGCAAGTATTCTTTATTATTACAAAAAAAAAAGGAAAGTAGAAAGAAGAAAATCCGATGTCGAGGGATCGAAACGATTGCTACGGCGGAGGGTAGAGCGTGGAAGTGAAAGAGAACGACGATGTTTGCGATGGAAAAGGAAATTTTATAGCGTCAAAATTTCGAACATTTCCCCTATCTCGGCAAGATACGAGTTCGGAGGGAAACAAACGCAGTCGTAATTTACTATACCGAGACAGCGAAGCTTTCGCAGTCAAACTGTTCGTCGTCGACGGGGCGAAACTTTCTAATGAAATAAACGTAATCTCGTCGTGACGGTGCGTTATACGCCGTGAATCGAAAACATTTTCTGAAACTGCCACAGCCGAGGGTAATGGAGTCACAGGAACACCCGAAGTTTCGCCAAGAGAATAATCTTTGTTCCACGCAATATCCAAGAACAATATTCCTCTGCAACTATCGGAACTCAACCTTTTCGGGAAGGAATTTATTATGATTGGCAAAAATCATTTTTTCTGCAAATGCATCGAAACAATAAGAATTCATGGGTATTAATAAGAATTTAAAAGAATGTAGAAGTCTCTGGGAAAAATAATGGATACCAGTAGGATTTATGACTTGGGCAATAGGTCAGTTATTACCTGATTGTCTTTGTTTATGATATTCAAAGTTAGTGCCTTCTTTCTCGCTGCACTCAACGAAATATAAATTCGCCTCTACTTATTTTACACTCTGGACACGTATAAATATCGTCTAATAAAACATAATTCGATTTCTGTGAGATCAGCTGCTACTTGATCTTCCCTTGTCCACTGTATTCAACATATGTATAATCATAATCACATAATAAAATAAATATATTTACATATTGTCTCTGACAAAAATAATGGCCAACAATATTCGAATTAAGAAAATAGAAATTGATCTACCATTGTGAGATCAGCAACTACCTGAACCTCTTCTGTATTCTGTACATAAATACAGTCACACATTAGAAAAGAATTCAGAAACTCCTGAGACGAATAATGGAGACCATTAAACTCTTCGACCTGGACAACAGTACTTGATTTTAAAAAGAGTAGAAACCGCAAAAGCAGTTCGAGTGAATTTTTATTAAAGCTGGATAAGTGTTAAGGAATGTACAGCAAAGTGGCGAAAGATTGAAAATGGCAGAGGGCTTCAGGCGGGTCCCGGTAGGCGAACAAAATTTGAAAGAAGCGGGAGACAATGGTTCAGGAGGTCTATTTTATGAGAAAGTGCATTCAGAGCGTCGGCTGAAGCATAGCTGGAGAGCAGTTAACTTATCACGCTGAAGGCGACACTCTTCTCTGGAACACTTCATCTCCGCTGCAATTCCAGAATATACACAAACGCGGAGGTGGAAGGCTATACTTAGAAGTTCGGAACACTTGGCCCCGCTCCCGAAGCGGTCGAAAAATATATGACCCGTCAAAACAACAGGCGGCTGTAACACCCGCGCAACAACGCTCTCGCGAAACGCTGCACGCTTCTCGAGATATAATTAGATAATTAATGTCATTCTACGTTAACGGGAGAACGGGCCCTCCATTCTCCGTTACTTTTCGCCGGCTTGTACGCCACTTCGATGCTAATCTCGCGTTTTCAGAACGCGGTAGGTCAGTGAATCGATTAGACGTACAAATTGGAGCATTCCGAGAACATGGGGGATCATTGAAAATGTTTTTCCTTTTGCGATACTTTAGCTTTTCGCCAACTGGAAGGTTACTGGCGACGCAGCAGTGCAACGACGGGGTTTTATTAATTTTTATTAATAAAATAATTCATTATATTTATTATAATAATTTCATGCTGTCATTATCTAAGGTGGTCCTTTAGGGAGCGTTTATTAGAGGGTACTGTAGATCGTAGGTTCTATAGACCTAGAATCCCAGACTCAGATAAAACAAGTCCAGAATTCTACAGACTCAGAACACAATAGGCCAAAGATTCTATAAATTTCAAATACTATGGATCCAGAACTGTATACGTTCTGGAGATACGATCTGGGAATGTACAAGCTTAGCACACTCTGAGGCTAGAATTCTATAGATTTAGTGTACTATGAAGGTAGAAATTTACAGATTCAAGATATGTACTATGAAGTTAGATTCTACAAACCTAAATTTCGTAAGCCTAGAATTCTGTATTCAAATGTGGGATTCAATGGACTTAGGATTCTGTGAGCACGTGACTTTATGACTGTAAGATTTATTTATAGGTCTAAGAGTCTGTGAGTTGAAAATTTAGTAGTCTAAAGATGCAAACCTGTTTTGTGAAATTGAATTAATTGAAAACTGAAAGTGAAATAAAAATTTTAAAGGATACTTCACGAACATCTTCATTTGCTAACATTTAGGAGACAATCATCGTGTTACGTTCTTTATTTAAATATACTTAATAAAACAACGCAACTACACATTTGCCTTTCGTAATGAACATTGAAAATATCACAGAATCCAAAAAATCGCTTAAATAAAATTGCTTTATTACAAACCACATTAACACTTTCACAATCCTATGAACAACAAGCGGGTCAATCTAACTTTCACTCAGGCATTCGTTAAGTAAACAAATAACAACTAAATATAATATAATTACCTAACAGTCCACTATAAACTAATACATAAGCAATAAAAAAAAGTACATACCCACGTTGTTGTCACAATTATGTAATTTTTTGTCTCTACTACTCCGTTTGCTAAAATGCGAATGGAGAAATTCAATCCAAAAATCGAGCGATTCTGAAAGAGATAAAGGGTGTCAGGTTTGAATGGAAATCAATTTCGTTTGCCACAGGAGTTTCTCGGACGAGTCACCGAATATTCCCGCCGGCGAATTTCGCGCGAAATCCGAAATAAAAGGCGGAAATTCGAAATAACAGCGATCACGGGAGGACAGCCGCATTATTCGATCGAATTTCAAGCGGATAATCCCCGGCATGACACCCAGGAAACTGGGTTTTTCGCGACGTCGCGTTCCTAAAAGCGACGGCCGTCCGTTTAAACGTGTTTACGATATGAAAGACAGCGATTCGGTTACCTGTGAAACGCGGTTCGACAGACAATTATCCGCGCGTGTCCTCCGCTGTCCGCCCGCCGAAACTCGACGTGGCAGCAGGAAAACTCGGTGACGATTATTAAACGGCGATTCGAACCCACTCCCCCCGCCGTGTCGTCCGCGTCGTTCGGATCGTTAAAGCGTTCGTGATTAATTGCCACTGGTTAGCGCTGCTTGTAACGAGCCCCTTCAGACGCGAATAAAAATAAAGGATCTGCCGGATGTAATGGCCCGGTCGATAAATGAATTTTAATTGCATCGACCAAGGCGAATTCTGCAACAATCGAATCTATGGTTGCTAAAAAATTGGAGACGATGAGATGATCGATATTTTAATTGCTGACGGCAGTATACGGGGTGATCCGGTTCATTTGTGGGAAAACTTTGTCAGCATGTTCTATGGGTATGAATAAGAAGAAAGTGTTATATAAACATAGGTCGTTTGAAAGTCTATTAAAAAGTTATAACAAAAATACGAAATACGAAGGGTATGGTAACCTGGCTAATGGAGTAATGGAGTATTAGTTGTTTGTAAGAGTGTTATGATACCTTCGAGAATCTCAAATAGGAAGGACAGTTCGTATAAACCAGTGATTGTCACTGGAGCTGCGGCTTTCCCCCACCCTAGGTCCATTCCCCTCGTTTCAGTTCCCTCCTCGTTCCCCCTCGGTCCATCGACGTCCCAAATCACAGCCTATATGAGGGGAATGGACCTAGAGTGGGGGGAGGTCGCAGCTCCAGTGGCCATCACTGGCACAAATAGACGAGGTGTAAATATCGTTCATCTATTCCTACTTTGTATTATAGTGGTATAGTATTAAGTTTCCTTCGTATTTCGTATTTTTGTTGTAACGTTTTAATAAAGCTTCAAACAACCTATCTTTATATAACATTCTTTTCTTACTTATACTCATAGAATATATAAAAATGTTCAAAGTGGGATAGAGAAAGATATTGTGTGTGTGGAATGGAAGAAAAATATTACATAGTAGAATCTCGATTATCCTAATAGCAGTCATTCGAAAATTGGTCATCTTGAGTCAGTTACAAGCTAAAATTACTGTTAGTAACACTATGTATTTTGCATTCTAAAATAAACTCACCATTCCTATGCGAAACATGGTTATACTACAAGTCATCCTGTTACTAATTGTAATTCGAATAATCGAGGTCCCACTGCACTGAGAAATGTAATATAATGTATGGCTGTGAAAGAAGGTCAGTGAAATGAGATGAGTGGTTTGATTAGAAGAGTGATTAATATGGTTACCACCACGGTGAAAAATGCAATATCTACAGCACATTGTAAAATCTTGAAAGCCCTGAGGTTGTCATTATTCAATTGTATATTTGTTATTTTATATTATTATTAGAATACAGGCACTCGCATAGAATTTTGGGATTGCAGAAAATTAGAGATATTTGTATAAACGCAATTTAACATGCAGATGACCACTGACTAAAAGTTGAAAAACAACAGAAGATAAGCAGACTAATTTTAATAGTGATAACTGAAGACAAATATGCAAAGTTAGCAATTTTCTATAAATATTTCTCTCACTAACCGAAAGACTATTAATTTCAGCTGGGATAATGGTAATTAACAGTACTGCGTTACAAGCAACCTCATATTTACAAACACGCTACAAACAGTAATCGCAAAATCCAGGCCAAAATTAAACATCAATAAAATTTATAAATTTCACTCATCAAGATCGTATTCTTCATTGCATTCCCTGCACGACTATGAGGAAAAACACGGCATTTCACTTAAATAAATCAAGTCAATCTTGAGATCTAAAAAGTTACACAACCCAAAAAAATATCACACGCCACAAACACGTGTCCCCTGAAACCATAAAAGCACCACGAAGCCGTTTTTTCGATATCTCATTTCATTCACGAGACACTGACTCGTGACAGTTTACGTGACTCACCCTGTGTGTAGTAAAACACATTCATTCATCATCGAAAAAAAAGAAATCTCTAGAATACCTGGCCTTCGTGAGCGAAGGATAAACCAGCCCGAGATTCGTACACGAAATTTACTCCTCTCTGCAGCGCGATCTCGATAATTTAGTAACACGCAAGGTGCACGGCCAGACTGGTTGTTCTCATTTTCTTTTTTTCCGTTTCGCAAACGAATGAGCATGGTTTCTGGTGGATTGCAGCCGGAATCACGCTGCTTCCGCGTTTACGAATGCACGTACATACATACATACACGTTATTCCCTTCGAACGAACCCACGTCGTTTATGAATAATGATAATGGCCCGTTTAGCCCCGTAGGAACAATAGTCGAGTTGTAGCCGGGTCGTGGGAGGAGGCTCTCGAAAAGATAACGGATGTACCATCGTGTCTTCATCGCCTCGGTTAATTAAGCCCTTCGTTCCGAGGCGAATGCAAATGGGGCGTCTCGTTCCTTCTCTTTCGATACCTTCGATTTTGGGAGTGCCAACGGTTGTCTCGATGATGACGAATGCGTTCCCTCGCGCACCTCCTTGCCACAATTTGCATGATTGTATTTCTGAACAGCGTTGAGCTAATCGATTCTTTCTTTGTTTCAGGTAAGTCCGATGTTTCATCTACTTGGTTGCTATGACCGGTGTACGGTGAGTAGGTTAATTCGTAAGAAAATTATAGGCACGAATTTTCGACTGGTTTTCACCCGAACAATCAGCAGGCATACAATGGGATTGAATTTGCCACGGATTCCACAGGAGAATCACGCCGAAAGTGTTCCGAAACTGGGACGATCCGGAGAACTATGAGAATGCTACAGATCTGGAATTCCATATTTAATGTTCGAAGTATTCCAGCCGCGAGAAACTCGGCGAGTGGAAACCGGTAGGAAACGGAAGTTCATCAGCACGTGACGAAAGTAGCCGAAACGTCGCGTCGTTCCTGGCTGCATAACTTCACGTGAAAGAATACGTATCGGTTCGCGTGATCAAACGCGAGCCCTGTCCGCGGCGGAACGTCAATTACGTTGCATGTAAATATTCCATCCATCGTGTAATTGAGCGAGAAACAAGATACTCTTACGATACAGCGTGACAGGCGAAGGCAGCGGTGTCTGCGGCTGCGATAGAGACACTTTATCGTGCTGCCTCGAGGTTCGATACCACCCTCGACTCCCGTTTCATCGCGTCGAACCGTTCGGAAACCGTCTGTTCCCTGTAGCCGATCAAACCGCAACGTAAACGAACGTGGTCGAGCGCAAAACCGAGCGAAAAACACCTCTTCCACCAAGAATGGGATTTTAGGATGATCGTGCAGGAGGTCCCGAAATCGTTGGTTCAGTAAACTGTGGCCAGACAAAATTGTAGACTCGGAGAATTTTGGGACTATAAAATTGCAGGTCTGCATGATCATAGACCAATAGAACTAGGGATTCATAGAGGACGCTAGTTTGGAGGACCTCGAGTTTTGCAGGCTTCTAAATGTACTGAGGTTTACGTCTTTTAAGCTTTTAGGTCTTAGGTTTGCAGGTGTTTTAGGCTTAGGACCTTTCAGACCTACAGAGTTTTAGGGTTGAACAGACTAGGTGTATAGGATTCTACATACTGAGGAACTTACTTTTATAGAATTTTTGAGCGACAGAATTTTCAATTTGTAGGATTTTCGATTTATAGTAATTTATGTTTAGATTTCTAGGCCTCTGAAATTTGGACATAGAGGATTCTAGGCTTACAGCATTCAGGGTCTATTGAATTTTAGATTTATAGTACCTTCTGATTAATTAGACTTGTAGACCTGCAGCATTCTTGACCTGTAATACTTTCTGTCTAATTGGACTTCTACGCCTATCGTATTCTGGATCTACAAATTCGTAGACACATACGTCTAATCAGACTTCTAGAGTTATAATAACGAGCACATATGGAATTCTAGAACTATAATGCCCTGAACCTATTAGATTTCCAGGCCTATAGAACTCTGACAAGAGAACTCTTGTGAGTTCACAGAATTCTAGGCCTGTAGTGCTCTGAAGCGAAAGGATTCTAAGCCTGTGGTATATTGATCCCTAGAATCTTGGGCTCATAAAATCCTATGGACGTGTACAATATGGGCCTGTAACATCTTAGGTTTGTAGATTGCTAGGTTTAGAGCATTCTAAATCTGTAGAATCCTAGGTATAGAATATCCAGAGCTTGCCTAGTATCAACACCTTTTGTTATTCTAACTTTCTAACTCACACTAATATCTTTAAATTGGACGTACACTGTCCAGAAAATTAGGGTGTCACGTATGTTTATAATTCAATCGTTCAGTCAAAATTCTATATTTTACATTTCTCTTCAGTATACAATATTTACACTATTTAGTTCACACACTGAAAATACAATCATTATTCAATTAAATCCAAAATACTTAATTCCTATTAAATTATACCTCCTTCAGCATCGTTTACAGATGTGATCTAATAATTGCTTTCTGTAGCATGTTACATATTACATGCAACATTCCATATACCAATCTCTTACGTTGAAGCACTGTCAGTGACCTACGTTAGAATTTTCCTAAACCACAGGGTAGAGTGAACCGCGTCTGGGTTACGTCCGAATTCAATGCGCGATAGGTCTGAATTCCATCTGAGTTAAATTTAGCATAGGTCTAGGCTACGCTCGGTTAATTTCGAATTTCCACGCTGAATAAATAATTTCACCGTCCATCGACCAGAAACAGTGGAACGTTCAGGGGTTCAGAATGGCTGGGCGGTATCAGACAGTCGGCAAATGGACTGTAAACGCGTGCACCGCTTATGTCAATTCCGTTATCAGACGCCACGCGTGCTCGCGAGTCCGAGATGATAGCACGAAATCGCGATAGCCCGTATCTGACGCGGCGATTCAATCTGCCGTTCACGGGGAAATTTCCCTCCGCAGCGGAAACGCAGATAGGAACGACCACTTGAAACACCGTGAAAACTATCATTTTCCTCACTATAGGGAGGTCCTTGAAGCTCTTACGGCAGATTGAGCTTTTATAACGTTCGCAAACGATAATCGAACGGTTCTAAATGCAAACGCGATGAAAAGTAAATGGACCGTGTTTGAAAATCGTAATTTTACCATGTTAACTGATGTATTGAAAAGTAGTGTTTGTAGTAGAGTACACTATAGTATCGTTTCTTCTACGTAAGTCCTTAACCGTTTCCCTGTTCTTGCCTTTCTGCCGTTCAGGACGTAGCTCAGTCGCCGTCGCTCTTTGAGAAACATAATCGAGCGCCGTTTAAGGAGCAAAGTGGATATTTTGTTAAGATTAAAAGCGTTCGATTTAATCTGTCGTACGAAAATTAGATCCTGTAAGCCAGAAGTCTTTCGAATATTAACTATAGAATTTAGGATATACCTACAATCAATTTCTTCATTACTTACTAAGGAATCATTAATAACAGAAAAAGAAAGAAAGTATAAACTATTCAATATTCAAAAAATACTTTAAAGTTACTGTTTCAACGTTCGACTAAAGAAGATCATAAAACTGGAATTTATAGTTACAGAATGTCTAAAAAAGCTCCTCAATGAAAATACGAAATAAATTCAGCACAGTCATACCGGAGGACTGTAATAAACAGTAAAAAATTCAACAATCCCAAACTTGTAGCTACACATTGCTACAATTCTCATTTTCCATTGATACTGTAATTCCACTGCTCGCGCAGAATTTTAGAAACATTCGTAACATTCAGTTTTATGCGTCGGTCAGCCAGGACCCCCATGGCAGTCATTTAACCATACTCCAAGGTTCGACGGTGTCCAGTTTTACAATCGATCCACTGAACACGCTTTGAACAACGACTTTCACGTCCGAGACTTAGAACAAAGGAACCACGTTTTCCCTTTCACTGCCACGTTCGTTTAATTCATCTCCGAGCCTAATTGAAATCGGCACTTTTCAACGTTCACGATCCGCGGAGCAACGGCCGGCGAGGGAACAGCTCGAACGATTTTATCTTACGGCATTCGACTTCCATCGAACGTGTAATTCCATTGAATGCACAATATTTCGCTGATCGTTCGATATTGGTCTCGTTCGCTGAATGTCAGGGTATTAACATTTCACGAGTCATCGTGTAATTAACGTAACCCAACCCATCCCCCGCTCTCTGTGCCCGCACGCATTTTGTTTCGACGCGGGAGGCAATCGTCGCTGAGAGCAACGAAGATTATATTCGTTCGATGCAATTTTCCTCGGCTGTCCGATCGCCGACATCGTCAATATCGGAAAGCGTTTGAACCACGTCAACGACGCCGCGGAAAAAGGAAAAGAACGCGTAATTAGTCGGCCCTGCCTGGACGCGATCCTTTTTCCAACGATTTCGTTATTTGCCTCTGCTCGCACGCTCGACATTTATCGTACGCTTCATGTCGTGACTACGGAAACACGCTAAAATTTACGAGTTTCATTTGGAACTATTTCATGTCTATTTTTATCGTTCCGTTTTCGAAAATTGTTTACAATAGGCTGATTCTGGGTGAAATGGAATATTTCAGGCGTGACAGTTTTTGGGTGGTCCTGTAGTTGGGACGAGTGCAGAGTTCGAGAGAAATCTTGCAATGTTGAGACTAATTGGAAAATTTATAGAGCAGGGATATAGGAGTTCTCTTGTAGGGTTTTACGAAGTTCGACAATTTTACAAGATTGTTCTCAGATAAAATTATTAAACTACATAAATATGTTCTATAAGCAGAAATGTGTGAAACATGTTATATGAGCATGTGTCCATAAATGCTTAATTGAAAACTTATAATACAGATATGTTTACTGTGTGAGAACGCTGAAAATGATTCATATCACTTTTATTAATCACTTACTACGTATTACTGTGTCGTCTGAGATACTGACGCCGTTGAGAGACAGAATTTATTACCATGTAAATTTTCATGTCAATTTTATTTCATTTTATTGCATACATTATTAATTTCTTGCTCATATTTTATACATTCATCAGTAAACTAGAAGTAAATGTCGTTGAAATATTCCCACATTGTTTCACACTCTTTTATATATAATATTTCTGTTGTAATAATTTAATTAAGCATCTGTGGGTGCACGTTTGTATAACATTTAATTAGGAAGCTCCCTATGTATCTAAAATATTATAGTGTCAAGATGCATGGTTTTTATGCAATCCCAAAGACAGAAAACGTAGAGAAATATTCCAACTAATTTTGAATTTCACTTCAGCATTTATATTGAATTCGATCATGTTATTATTCATAATTCGAAATTATGAATTTGTCATTTGGTTTCACATTCATTTTATTCGAAACTATTAATTATTACCTTAATTTAGGATATGTCCAGAATGGAATTCGCATCAGTAGCGTGAGACAATGAATGAGGAATCCTATCGTTTTCATCGATTATCGCATCGTTTCTCGTTCAAACGTTCTCCGAATCATTAGCAAGCATTACCGATAATTGAGAATCGCGAGGGAAGCGTAGGAAGCGCAGCAAACCATCCATCATACGGATGCTTCTTCTGTTTCGAAGACAGGATGATGTGATTAAAGACTCCGCCGCGATTTAGGGTGGAAAATACACTTCTTATCGTTATAGTCTGCGCGTTTCTGCGAAGTCCATTGTTCGCCTCTTCCTTCAGAATTTTTTGTTTCTGTGCAATCTCATGAAAAATGCACGAGCTCCCACATAGACGTCGATGTAGGAACAATATTTAAAAAAACTCCGAATTTTCAAGAAAAAACGAACAATTGCTTAAAAAAATTCCCAGAATTTTCATAACCGGGAGACTGAATATCTTTCAGCCGCGGCGTTCCACTGTATTAAATTAAAGTTTTAGCTTATTTGAATATTCCCCGGCAAAATGGAATTCCCCCGAAATGCATGGCCCGCCAGAAACGGAGCATTTAAATATTTTATTTTTCGCGATAGCAAAATGCAAATTTTTGTCTCACGCAACGGTATCGATAATTAACAATTCATTGTACCCTGTACCATAATTTGACCTCAAACTTCACTAACCACTCGCATAACATCTCATACCATTTTTCGTATCATCAACAATAAAAAAGATAATTACATATTCAATTTTTGATATGATACATTCTTTGTCATACAGTAACATTCCTAAAATTCCGACAATGCTTTGCTCACGAAATTACCATGAACATCGCTCAATATTACTTTTCGGCCGGCTCCTCGAGCGGGTGTTCCCGCTCAAAAATGTTCTCGATGCAAATGAACGTTCGTTTAGCCGACGAGGCCGTTCCCGGCCGTTATCTCGATAGTTTCATTATCGTTTCACTCGATTAGGAGGGCAGGCAGCGTATCCCGGCGATGGCGGTTCATACGATTACAAAACCGAACGATCTCCTAATACGCAGCGTCGGAATTCCGTTCGTTGGTATAATGAACACGGACACACGCACGTATACAGCAGAGAGTAACAAATAGAGAGGGAAAGGTATATATCGAACGATGAATCTCGATCGATCGTTGGACCGGCTACGTTTAACCAGATTATTCACGCTCGGCCAATGAAAAGGGGCCAATGAAATTGCGATAAAGCCGAAATTGTGAGCAGAGAGCAAAGGGACGGGGCTCGGGTGATCAGGCCGGCAGCAAATATCGCCGGACGACTTTCATTTTCAGCGCACTAATTATTCACCTAGCCCCCGTCGACGTTCGTTCGTTCGTTCGTTCGTTCGTTTGTTTCTGCCGCGTTCGCAAATAAAAGCGCGAGACGGAAATGGATGCGCGACGAAATCGCGGACGTTCCGGTGTTCCCCGAAACCGACTGCACCGAGTGTCGTTGAAAATTATCCGCGAATGTCTTACCCGTTTCCTTCCGTTCTCGTCGCTTTTCAGTCATTAAGTGCCGTTCGCAACGTCTGCGAGCGGACCACCCTCGTTTTTTTACCCCGATCGGCGAGGTTAAAATTATTTTAGAGCAAAAGCTGCACAGGGTGCTGCATAGGTATTATTAGGTCGTCTGGAAAGTTCGTGCCGGCTCCAAGCTTAAAAATGAAACTCAATACTCTTTTATTAACCTGTTAACGGGGGAGCTCGTCCACCGAAAGCGCACCCTGTGCGTGTCGTCGGAGCTTGCAGGGACGAGTCAACTCGTCGTGCTTGGAGTAAATGCGAAATGTCATGTCCTATGTCATATACGATTGTAATAATAGGAAAATCAGAGACTGATGTTCTTGGATAAATAAAGAAATAATTTAACTGGAAAATATTGTGCCATGAAATACGGATTTCTTTTTTTTTTTTATTGTATGCATGCGTAATAAAGGTGATGGAAACAAATTTGGTTGACTTTAGAATTGAAGTGAAAATATAAAGTAATATTAGGATATTGCAATAGATTTACATGCGTCAAATAAAAATGAAAGTGATATTACGTAGCTTCAAATTTTCCTTCGCAGATCTGTAATTTTGTTTAACACGTTCCCTGCCACAGTAGAAAATTCCGTAACTAGACAGTCGCGCGAAAAAGGCTATTTATTAATACACGCTATCGATTGTACAAATATTTATCTATTTGATATTACACTTTCTATTTCTGCTATCATTTTAATGTGAACGTTACTTAACATTTCATAAGGGTTGATAGCTATGCGATCAAATTAAAATTGATGAGTGTACACGTGGCAGGGAATGTAAAAATAGGGCCTTATGGAGACGCGACAGACCTTTTGCACGAAACTAATATGTAGTTAAAATTAAAAGGGCGACCCAGAGACGCCTAAATTTGGTATATTTGAAATACCACATGGGTCTTCATGAAACAGTTCACTGTCTGCAAAATTGTTTATAGAATCTTTGTTAGAAAGAGAGTACATCTCGAGGGACACTCTGTATTGAAGAGATTTCTAAGGCGACCAATTCCAACGGAGCTCGTTAAAATTGCTGACACAGTCCTGCCAGTCCGTAAAATTGCAAGTTCCCCTTGCAATTGGCGAACAGAAACGTTTGTTTAATTCGATCAGGTACGAACAGCAATTCTACGGTGCCGTGCACTCGAACGGTACGCCGTTCCGAGTTCCAATTACCGCGTTAACTTTTTCATTTGCACGCTACCGCGGTATAATCCAGTCCGTTAACTGTGTTTAAAACTTCCCGGCGACAGTTGCAAGCGTTGCGACCGGAAACGCTGTCTGCGATTTCCTAATGAAAATGCGACCGAATGCCCTGCGTCACTAAGCATTTTAATGATAGAACAGGAGAATAAGTAGTCGGGGATGTCCTTCTGGACGAATCTGGGGCCACCGTGGTTCAAGTTTACAGAATCGTAGGTCTAGAAGTCTTTTAGGGCCTCTAAGTTCTCGAGCTCCAGAGCTCTTTCAGCTTTTACAAAATTAACTTTTTATGGAATTCTGGGGTCAAGAATTCTGGAGCTGATATATACTTTTGGTAGAATACTGGAGCCTCAAATTGTAGGACTCTTTCAGATTATTGATTGAATTCTACGCCTACAGACTGTAGAGTCCTTTTAAACTATTTCCCAGAATTTTAGAGCCTGTAACTGTAGACGTTTTCGAGGTATATGGTGTTACAGAAATACAAAGTTTGGAGATTTTTTAGACTATTAGTAAAGTCTAGGTCCACAAAGTCCAGAAATCTCGTAGAGCGTTGAAAAAGTTGTTAGGTCTACAAAATGTAGAACCATTGTAGGTTGTTAATACAGTTCTAGACCCTTCAAGGTATCTGTGCAGTATCTTTGGCTTCCAATACCTTAGACCTAGATACCCCCAGGACTTTTTAATCGAGTCTGCAGAATTCTAGGTATTATCGAATCTTGAATGTTTAATATCACATTTCTATGAATTCCCAGATTGATAAAATCCTGGTTCATTCTTCACGATTCTTATGCATTCCTAATCATTCAATACATGTTGCTTTTGGCGAACGATGCATATTATTTTTCATATTTATCACAATTTTCAAAATAATCAGACCTTAAAGTTGGGTCCTCGCATGTATTATATTTTACTATGATTGAGTAAATGAACAATGACCTTGAAGTGCCCACTTTCGTACTATAGAATGCGAAGGGGGACTATCAGTTTTCAACAGCATCGGTTGATGGATGCAGTCACGTAACCCTGACTTTCCACCTGACCGTAAATAATCGGTCATCGTGTCGTTCGATAAGCCGATTCGCCGTGATAACCCCATCCTGCGGTGTCAGGTTCACGTGGCTGGCTTCGATCTCAGCTTTCGGCGCGCTAACGAGCCCGGGCCAGACAAATTTTCACGTGGAGAAAATGTGGCAATACGTCGGTGACACGGTCCACCGACACCGACATCGACCAATTAATAATAACGAGAGGACGTTTCGGCATTACGAGGAAATTATCGCTTTTAACCGTGGCGAGGTGCAAGCGCCACCGAACATATCATCGGCCGGGCCATTAATTCATACCCTTTCCTCGCTCCATTGCAATTTCGTACGGTAGCCGCAACGAACACGGACAGCCCTCGCACCGATTTAATCAGACAAATCGCCCCTGTCTTGTGAAACGGGAAACTTTACCAATTACAGACGCTAAGCTGTTTATTATATTTCGTTGCGTGAACATCGAGTTCATGTAACGAGAGTTTCAAGTTTCAGGATCACACTTCTTATAATTCTCTTGTCTACCGGGTCCAGAGTATTCTCCATTCTCTCTATATTCTGTGCTCACGTCTTTCAAGTACAGTAGGACCTTGATTAACCGGCTTAACACGTTGATTACCACAGTGGAAACATTCATATCTGGTCAGACACACTATAATGCGTCAATAAAATGCCTAAACTCTAATTAACACGTTCGCTTCCATGGTCGATCCGAGAAAAACATCCACCACAGACCACGCTTTCTTTTTATCGATTATCTCTGTCACACATGTGTGACGTCGAGCTCTCAAAACAGAATCGACGCGTCACACATATGTGACGCTGGTAGCGAACGTGTTAATCGTGAGACAGACAACCTGGATAAATCGAGGCCCGAGGCGAAGTAATTACAAACGTACATATTTTCTATACCAATATAAGCTCTATACTCTCAATAAATATATTTCATTTTATAATATAATCACAACAAAATGTACATATATCTGCTTAAATTTTATCTATTTTTTGAATCTTGCACTTATAAGTGCTTTATTACGCCACTAAACTTTCAGAGACCCTGGAGGCCACGGATAATCGCGATTCGGTTATTCAAGGTCCTACTGTATGCATTGACGACGTTACTAGGCGAATTCTATGAAGTACTTAATCGCATCGACGAAGTGGCGAGCTAATGTTTTCCTTTGACTCAATTACACCGGACCCATGGTCCCGTCCCCCAAGCTGACGCTCTTTCGCGTTTCAGACATCTTAATTACCCTAATACGTTTTGCGGTAATCGCACGATTCCGGGGAACTTCCTCTGGATGGAGATAACTTTTTACTTCGGCCGGCAGTCTGCGGGGCAAAAAGGGTAGCCGGTGAAACAGCGAATCTTTGCTGAGCTCCGCGGTACCGAAAAGTTCGCAGATCTGAGAAAACGAGTCGGGAGGCTGGGAGAAGAAGAGGATCTCTCATGGCATAAAACAAGCATTTCTAATTGGTTACACGTTTTCCGGGAGGTTGTTCTTCATCGTCTAATCGGAAGAGAATTCCCGGTGTCCATGGGACGAGTGTCCGCGACGATTAGCGAGGCAGCTCGTTAACGCTCCGGACGACAAGCGTCCTCTGGCGAATCAATTAGCAGGAGGACGTCGAATTGGCAACGCGCCGGGCAATTATCGCGTCCCGACGCACCATTGTGCGTGTCTCGACCGCGACACGACCGAAATTTTGCTCGACGATCGACGAACTTTGCGGACGCCGCGCCCAAACGCAACCGTCCTCGTTTATCGAGAGATGCTTTTTCGCGGTTTGTACCGCGTGAACCCAACCTTTGTTTAACCCTTTTGATACGGAAGGACGCAAGGAAGAAGCACTGTGTGCGATAGGAAGAAAAATAGTGGTAGCAAGAGCTGTGAAGGGGCACTCGTGCCTAAGGGTTGCGCAAGATATACACTGCTTGGGACACTTATCGACAGACTGCGGATGTTTATGCAAATATACATTTTTAGACTTTTATACTATGTTATTGCAAGTATTGTATTTCCTATTTTAAGGCAAGTAAGTAATTAAAACTTCAACAATACTATATTTACTCCCTGAAATTTTTAAAATATGTAATTCTTATTTCGCTAAATCATTCAATTTGGTTATATTAAATTGCATAAACATTCGCAGTCTACTTATCAAATGTGAGATAAATCTGAAAATGGTATGAAGTGATTGTAGGGTTCGAACAGACAGTGTTTTGATTTTTTGTGAAACCATGGAAACGTTAACACGTGGGGTGCGACAGTGAAAACAGCCGTACCTAGTCAGACACGATATAATGTATTATTGTTTATATAAATCGTAAAGAAAAAAAAGATATGAGTACTCGATCATGTTTCTCTGTTCTTACATTATTGTTTCAGTATGAAGTTTGCTCAGAATTTTGTGAGAATCGATAATTATTTAATAAAATTAAATTTGAGGTGCCGTTCTTCTATGTATTATTCATCAGATGAAACAACTACCCACTGCAAAACAAGAACAAAATAGCTAAGAATAGAAGTATATAATTATTTAATAAGAAGTAAGGAAGTATTTAATTAACAGAAACTTTAAAAAGAGTCTCTCACAAAATATCCTTATGCTCCGATTATGTTTGATTCATTAAATAATATTTTCTTTCTTGATCAAAGTTTCAACAGAAACTCCAATTAAAACTGCCTGAAATCTTCATTTTCTAAAATTCTCTGCACTCTATCGAACAATTTGTAAGCTTTCCAGATCTTCACTAGATCTTCCTGCTACACACCGCAAGTTCCATATTAAAACAACCACAGAAAAAGAAATGATTTAGAGTGGTCTAACCTAACAATAAGTGTTCCTATAGTACTACCTCATGTTTATAAAATATTTCATTAAAAACTGAAGAAAGATATTCCACAGGATACCCTTCTGGTCTATTATTTTCGCTTCATCAAATAAAACTGTTACTAACTCCCAGTTACTTAGACCCTCGTCAGCCTTGTTCGTCACCAAAATTCCCGCGTGCTCCTCATCGAACACGGAAGACTTAGGAACAGCCATAAACTCATCTGACCCGACGGCCGGTTACGTCAGAATTTTCGACGACACCTCGACTCAAGATCGATCTTCTTTCTCGAAGTTTTCCCATTCGGAGGTCCGTTAAGACGAAAGAGGGGCATCGACCAGGGAGTGCGTCGGTAGTTGCGTGTCCCCGCGTCGAAAACGCCATGGAACTCCATCGATTGGCCTCACGGGGCCGAGCGTCGTCCTCTGGGAACCGGACGACTTGCCTATTATTTATTTAACGGCCGTCAACAAACAGCCGGTAATTTTTACATCGCTCGTGAAGCCGGCGAAGACGTGGCTGAAACGAGCCACGCCAACGAGGGCAGACGTACGCTGAAACTTTTATCACGCCCTTCCCATGCCGGCTGCCTCGTCCGTTCTATCGCCTTTCACAAAAATTCTCTGCATCCCGAGTGGCTTGATCGATCCTGACGCGAGATCGTAAATCATTCTTTGGCTAAAGCACGAATTTCGGGTCTGCCGTAGAGCTCAGGCGGGTTCACAGCGCGTCGGAGACTGCTTTCCTCGAAAGAACTTCGTAGAACCGAGTTGAGTGCCTTCAGGAAGCGTTCAGACAGAGCAGACAGTTCCCAGAGCTTTGATATATCTCGCGGCTTCGCTAATAAAACTCGGTAATCAGTTACAGAGGATTAATTGAGATGGGAGAGTTCTGGTTACACGAAAATCCGGATTAACATGGTTCCGGTAGTTTGAACGTCAGCATTGCCCCTCGGGACGGCGAATTTTGAACGGAAGTTCTGATTTACTGGCAAGTTTTCGTGCTGGCCGATACACCTGAGGCTCGTGCACGGTTTTCTCCCGTTCGAATCTCGTCGCGGTGACTGTGAGAGTTTTTCTTTTCGAAACATCCCGTCAACGTCCCACGAACTTCCGTCAGGGAACGGATTCCTGCATTAAACACGCCGCGGAGGTGCGTTACAATGGCTGTTGGGTAATTTTGTAACAACGGGGACGCGGTTGCATAAAACAACAAAGGGGTGGGGGGGGACGAGCATCGTGTCAACGCAGCCAGTGACACGTTTTCGATAGCTTATGCGAGGAGTTCTCGCGGAAGCTCATTTGAAAGTTTGATTAAAATTTTCTGTCGGGACCCTCGCCGTGTAATAGACTAACTTTTTCAAGCGCGACAGAGTTTTATGCGACCGTTTCATAAAACGCTGGGGCTGCTCCGCGCTCGTCCATGCATACATTCCAGTCGAAATGCGCCAATCGAATCGTGTGATCGTTTCTAACGCCGTCATTTCGCGACTGTCACATCGGTCCAGGCTGCGCAGTCTTCGACATTTGCTAACGAACTGTAAATTCGATGGCCTCTCGTGGGGAACAGAGGTGAAATACAGCGTCGTTCTATTTTAGTATCGTCAATTTTATTCATTTATTCATCGCAGGTTAAGTGGATGTTGTATTGGATGAATAGTACAATGATGGATTACCGAAGAAACATACGTATACAAGGTGTACCTTAATATGAGAATGATATTTTAAGAATGAATTTAGCGTTTAAAAATAGTGAAGTAAGTAAACTTTGAGGTGTAGAGTGTTTTATGTTAAAATGCTTGTTTTAATGTACTAATATATGGAAATTGTATATTCATTTCGTTACAGAAGTGAACAGTTTTCAGTAAGGCTGAAAAATTCCTGTATGATCCAAGGAATTAGAATATTAATGGTTAGACGTTTTCAAGGTTGGTTAAATTTGAGCACACAGGTTGCTAGACCGTAGAAATGACTAAAACTTGGAAACAATATCAAATCGATTATTTATATGAGTTTGAATTTGTGTTATCTTTTTTAATGTGGGAGATACCCTTGACGAATTCTCACATGTTAAATTACACCCTGTTTATAAAATTCTCTGCGAAAGTGTTATAATAGGATTATTCTAGAGACTTCCAAACTTCGCCCTTCATGGTTACATCCCCGTCTGTAAAACAATTTCTTACTTTTAACTTGAAATTTTTAACTTCCTCCATTAACACATTCACTTTCGCGCACTTAAAGTGCAAAAAGGAGAAGTTACTCTGCAGGCGGGTCTACAGTAGTGTGTTAAGCTTCTGCGGTCTAAATGTTTCTCTCAGGCACAATGCATAGACATGTCTACGTGCACCTCCCAGAACAATTGAAATTTAAATTAACGTTATTTATAGATCGTGTTACCTTCTCTGAGTGAAGCAGTTACTGTCACGAAGAAAAAGTAATGTTTTTATGCATATGTATAGTTGAAGGTTTCTCAGAAACATACGCTGAAAGGGAGTCGAAAATAATTAAAACGGAAAAATGTTAAATATTAAAGCTAGTGAATACAATGATAGACTAATATATGCAAAAGTAATAAAAATATTCTAAGTTCCAGTTTTCAAAGCGATTCAAAAATTATTAATGCACTTCTTCCAGTAACCTTTTTAAACATGTGACAAAATTCATCTTTTTCTTCTTCGTGACATGTCATGGTCAAAATTGTTCTGAACTATACGCGGATTCGCAGGACACTAAATATGTTGAATGTTTTTGTCCAACCATGTTTAACACACCGCAGCTAACGCATTTAAAATTGTAGTAAAATGACTTTCTCAATTAAAATTGAAGAGATCAATGAACCTTTGAAAAAATTCAAGTCAAGCTTGGCCAAAGTTAATTCAAGGTTAAGTGGAGTTCAAGTCCAGTCAATGTGACTCCAAATTCAAGTTAACTCAAAGTCAATCGAAGTTCAAGCAGAACCAAACTTATTTCAAGTCTAAATCGAGCCGAGTCATTTCAGGTCATAAATACACTACATATCGAGTTTGACCAAAATTGACTCAACTTGAACTCAATCTTAAATTGATTTTTACTCACGACAACGTTTATTATAACTCTATCAACAACATTAACATTTAAAACAAGAATTGAACGTAACCTGCGCAGATGAAATTGTTAAAATACATCCATCATCCCGCACAAACATGGTCCTGCTCACCCACGGTCCTATCTTTGTACCTTAACACCATTTTCCACCAAAGTCGCCGGAAGTTCGAAAACTGTGGCAGAGGCGACCGCAAAAGCTCGTTGCTCGGCGGAAGTCGCGTCCTCGGGCACCCTGTTCACGTTTAGGGCGGGTTTACCTGTAATCTGGTAGCGACTTCGGGGACACGTGGTGGTAGGAGACGTGTCCACGCTGCCGTTGACGGGTTAATTAATTCCGAGCGAGTTAAGCTAGCAGATAGTGGAACGGAGGCGCTGGAAAAACGAGGAAATTCGGGCGATCGCGCAGGAAACGGAACAAGCTGGACGCGAGGCGAATCCGGAAACAGATGCCTCTCGATTTAACGTCTCACCCATTCCGCACCCTCCACGCTGGCGTGTAGGGGCTGCACGATTCTGCTACACCGAAATCTGACATAGCCACGTGTTCGGATGCTACGCGTTAGTTCTGACGGCTTAATTAAGCCCAGAACCGAGAGGGTTAGAGTGTTCCTCGGGTATTCAACGCCTCCTCCCGTCCCACCTTACTGTTAGTCCTCCGACTGCAACCCTGCTACCAACACGCTCCGAGTGGATATAGACCAGCGGGAAAGGGTCCAAATATTTATAGAGTCTGTCGGTGCGAACGAATTTATGGTCGCGTTCCCTCTAGGCGCCTCCTACGAAAAAACGGAAGTGCAGCCGGACGACTGCATGTCCCACAGAAATGCAGCTACATAGTGCAGGTGTGCACACCAGCCGACGAAAACTGTGTTGCAGAGATTACCAGGACGGGCAACGACTTGGACAAGCGTTTTCCTTTATGCGAACGCAAAATATAGTACAGTCGAGCCTCTGCCATCTGAACATCGGACGTCTGAAAATTTGCTGCTCATCAGGTACTATGTAACATTATTATTAATGACGATGTGTGCCAAATTTCGCACCACTATATAATTTACATTCTAAAATAGAATTAGAATTTTTACGCAAAACACACATACAATGTGAGTTATCCTGTTATTAATTATAGGTTGGATAATTGAGGTCCTACTGTAGTTGATGAATATGTACATATTCTGGTTTAGTCAATGATACTTCATTAAATGTAAGACTACTATGCAAATTAAATTCTCAATTTTTAAATTTGATGAAATTCCAATACGTTGTAGAACTGAGCTCTAAAATTGATATAAAGCATGTCCAAAATTGTTATTTACTATTTTTTTAATTTTCCCAAGCATCCAAAGAAATTCGAAATCAATTTCAGCCAACGCGTCATTTTTCTCTGCGAAATTCCGCTACATCAGAGTCAGTGGGGGATGATCGTACAAAAATTGTTATCAGAGCAGCATTACGAAGCTAAAAAAATAGCTGCCACATAGAGATTTATGGTTGAGTGTCGTCAAAGTCAGGAACACGTTCAGGAAACTGGACGAGGACAGTCGATGGCCAGCGACACGAATTTTCCGTTCATTCGGCATCAGCGGAGTTAAATACGGGTTTTCTGTGACACTGAAATCGTGTCACACGTGTTCCAATCCGTACTGCCAGAAACGGATTTTTCACTGTGGATATATTCGTCACGGATCGACCGTTTCTCTCTGTAATAGTGTTCTCGGAATTGGAAGAGTTTAAATAACATAAAATCGATTATTTTCGATTTCGATTAAGGTGTTATTGCGGCTCTTCTGGAATATTGGCCAAGAAATATGTCACAGAGTGATTTACGAAAGCCGCGAAACGTCCATGCGAGAGTATAAATAGATATAAATTCTTTGGAACCTTCTTCTCTCGAAGTAGCCACTGCCAATAAAAACACTGGACGACCGGTTGATTGGTTTCCAAACCGACCAATTATCTCCAGACCGGCGATAAATAATCCCCAGTTGATACTCCACTGTATTTCATCTTTTCCAGCGTTGCTCCTCGTGCGGCAGGCCCCTGAACATCGTTTGTTCTTTATCATCCACCTACGAGGAGCCTATTCCGAATGGCCAACAGAGGAGAACATCGTGTGACCATTTGTAACACGGGACGAAAGAAATAAAAGGGACACGTTGTCGAGGAGCTAAAGACGCGTAGATTTCAGGGGTAATGCCATTAGGGCCCTTGTAGTGACAAGCCTTTTAAATCGACTATGGGCCTCTGTTGGACCCAAGATTGAGTAGAGTCGCTACTATAAAGAAGTAAGACGATGTTTCGGATTAAAGGAATTTTTCGTACTCTAAATAGTTTTGTTAATTGAAATCGAGGATCAGTGAATCCTCCTTCATTAGAAAATCTCTTGAAAATTCAGACTCTGTTTGTTCAACAATTTGAACGATTCAAAAGGTGCTTCAAGATGATTCAAGTTGGGATCAAGTTGCATCAAACTGAATTCAAATTCAAGTCGATTCAAAGTCAATTCAAGTTTGAAATAAAATTGAAGTTTGCTATAATTTAAATACATAAAGTATATTGTGTTACTTACTCTTTTATTTCTATTCATTTGTTTCATTCCAAACTGTATTATATTTTCTGAAACCATTGCAAAGTCCTACTAGATCCTCTGCAACTTTAATAGACTCGATGTTTCCAAAGACAGAGAATTATACACCATATGTTTCTCAGGCCATCAGCTAGCGGGACTTTCTTGTCGTTACAGTCTCCAGAATTGGAGTTACGACAAAGGGACATCCAGATTTTTCGCGTCTCAGCTCATGTCCCATCGTTTCCACGGTGTTAATGGCGCCCCAGGCTATCTATCACCTTCTGGCGTCTACGTATTTCACGCTGTCTCCAGCTTGTCTGGAATAATGCTCCTTTTGTTTCCTGATGCGCCTACTTTCACGCGGTGGAATTCAGATAGCGGTCTGAACGCGACGAGCTTCAGCTCGAGAACCCGGTGTTGAGGATTATGGTGTACCTGATGGATAGACGAAGATGTTGGTGAAGAGTCACGCGTATTTATCGTGGGATCCACAGAGGAGGCACCGGGGATCTTTTGGGCCCGGAATCCGAATTCCTTCGAGTCTGGCGCCTCGGATGAGTTATACGGGGTCCTTTATGACGTGGTTAAAATATTTCCCTTCCTTTCATTTCCCTTGTAGCGTGGACATCGTTCAGCAAAATGCGATAGGACTCCAAATAGAGTCTCAACTTCTTTTCGAAACTAGTTTTCACACGGTCATTACAGCATACTGGATGTCTATATCTTCTTTAGAGCTGTTTTTCCAAGGTACACATGTTTTTATCGGTAACTACGCTGCTTTACACGACGACACAGCATAAAACGATACTACATCCCGGCGAACGACACTACGAAACGGACATTACAATCTACAAGAAGACGTTGTAATTCACTGAACGACTTTACAGTCTACAAGACAACGGCGCAGTCCACAAAACCGCTTTACAGTCTACGAAACGACTCGATCTATCTCTCTATCAGTTTTCCACTCCCTACATCTCCTGGGGGATTTTAAATGTATCTTGGGAGCTCTATTGGAAGCAGACACGAATAAAGTCTTCTGCACTTCGTAAAGACTCCGAAGTACTCAGGAATTCTACGGCTGTGTTTAAGAAATTCTTGAAAGATCGTGCTACTTTATGACTCGGTCTTGGAACCTAAAAAGCTAACAGGGTATTACTGATATATTTTTGTTGCTATCTTCTGACAATTTTATTCATTTTTCTATTTGTTGTACAGGCCCAAGATATGTTAATTGAAACTTAAAACACAAAAATTGTTCATTAAAATTGAAATCACCCTCTGCTTTATTTCAAGGAAATTTTTACCTAACTCTTCAAGCAATCCGCCAGCTGAATCATCCCATGAAATGTATCAAACGGATTCCGAAAATCCAACGACTGAATCTCGATGCGCCCTGTACAGTTCTATCATTCAACCCTAGAAACAAAGAGACCGTACAGCCCAATGTTCGCGTAGATTTCACCAAAGAGATTCCCGGAAGCCGTGATCGTTAGGTATCAGGGAATCGTAGCAAAGAGATCCAAACAGAGGATTCGTCGGGCAGGATGAAGACGAGTGGACAAAGGGGTCTTTTAGGCAAATGAAGAACGAGGGAACGCCGGGGGAGAAAGAAGGGGAAGGGCAAAAGAGAAATGGGATAGACGATCGGACTCGTGCAGGGGGTAGGGCGAACTCGATGGCCATAGCTCGTGTCTGCATTTTTCTGCTCGTAAATAAAGCGTGCCGGCGATACCCACGCCATATTCTCTCTCTTTCTCCGTGCATCGGGCCGGCTGCTATCTCTTGAAAGTAATCCGTGCTTCTCAATAATAAATCCGTCGTGAATACAGGATACGGGCAGACCATTTAAATCCGAAGTACATCGAGCGTCCCGGGACGTATCCGTGCGTGTAACCGATGGCTTATATCTGCGCTAGCAGAGGTACAGAGGTAATACTTAAACCTTTACTTGAAGGGAACGCTGCTGGTGGGGGTGGGTGGAGGGAGAGAACGCGTGCTGCGTTTTATAGCCGCACCGGATACTTTTTTACGTTCAATACCCAGGCCTCGTTGAATTATTTCGGTGTATTACCGCCCCGGGATTGAACTGGCCAGCGTTGCACCGCCTTTGGAAACTCGCCTTCCGCTTCGCTGAGAATGGAAAGCGACAGTGTCGGCGGTTTTTTTAAGACCGTCTGCTTCGACGAAATGAAATCGACGTCTGGCCCGTGAAAAGCGATATCGAGTCTGGTCAAATAACGAAACTCCTTCAGCGAGAATTTCCAGGCAGATGTTGGGGAATATTGAACTACAGTGAGACATGAAACATTTGTTGGTTAAACTGAGAGGTTAAAGTGTACAGGGAGGCAGTAGAAATGATACTGCAGGGTCTACGTTGTGACATTGATAGCTCTTTAGGACTGAAGCTGCATAACACTGAACCTTAAGCCTGATCCTGAGCTTCAACTGAACTTAAACCGGACTTGTACTGAACTTGAACTACCTGCAGTGAACTTGGTCTGAAATTGAACCTATTCGATATGAATCGAAATTGGTTCGAACTTCGGTCAAACTGATTTGAATTAAACTTGAATTGAATTTCAACTAGACTTGAACTGAACCTGAAGCGAACTTAAACTGAACTTGAGCTGGGTCTAAATTATGCTTGCACTACACCTGACCTGAACTTGAATCGAACTTGACTTGCGCTTGAATTGTACTTGAACTGATCTTAAATTGGACTTGCTCTGGACTTTAACTGAGCTTGACTTGAGCTTGAATCAAACTTTAAGTAAACTAAAACCGAATGTGTAGATGCGTAAATTATCATAATTCGCAGGTATTAAATAAATGTACTTATCTAAATGAGTATCTAATCAAGTTTTGATTGGAAAGTAACAAAAAGTGCAAAAAATTGTTTTGTTTGAGCGAACTCGGTGCAGTAACACGAAGATTTCAGTCTGCCAGCCCGTGTAATTTCTTTCTCTCCAAGTATGGGGCTAACATAATAAGCTACGAAGGCTAGAAGTGCAGTAGTTATGCAAAAGGGCCGATTTCTCCCTTCTAGACGAGAAGTTATCGATTCTGGGGCCCGACGGTAATCCCAGTGCCAGAAGTAATCGGTTTGGAGCCGGGAAACCGGCCCGCCAAGAAATATGAAGCTCGTTCTTTCGCAAGCGTTTCGCTGGAGCTACCCACGCACGCTTAATGCTCCACTTAGCCCACGTACATTATGAGCATTGACTTATTAATGAGGCCGCTTTACCCTCGCACAATGCTCTACGTGGGCCAACACTTCTAACTGAAACACGCTGTTAACTCTAATGAATAGAAATTAAAGATTCATCGAGCCACCGTTTTCGATGTCTAATCGCCGCTATTGCGTTTCCCTGTCGCCGCGCCCCGCGTGCAACGCGGTTTTTCCACCTCGGGGGATGCTATCGCTCGAAACAACGTGCCTGCAGCTCGATTTTCATTCATCAAATTAGCCGATCGCTCACGGAACTGCGATTAACGATAGACTGAAGCTGACGGGTGTCTATCGATTTTTAACGAAGTTTCTATTAAGCGTAAACTCTCATGAAACTCGTTAAGACTTCGTTAATTTGTGCGCCAGTAAATTGGTTAAAGTTAATCGGGTTTAATTGAACCGTGAGCTCGGTGTATCTGTTTGGAAAATTTCTCAGGGAAACTGATACCGAGTTGCCTCTCGTTCTTCAAAAGAATACTTCCGGAAACAGACGTTGTTCTTTCTTTCTGATTGAAATTCTCGATAGATCGAGCATTTTCCAGTGTCATTCACCTCAAGTTACCCGGAAACGCTGAAAATACTCCGAGTGAATAATTCAGCCGCACATATTTGTCTAGAAAAACAGTTTCGCGAGGTGGAAACAATGCGACTTGCGTCGAAGAATTCGAGTTTCGCGGGTTTCGTGACGAGCCGGTGAAAGAGGGGTGGTTCGCGTCAAGAGGGTTGGGCAGGCTCAGGACGCGAATGCAACCCTCAGAATGCTCAGAGCTGTTCGTCGAATTGCGTAGGCTCGCGTGACTGACCGGCGTTTACGCATCGAACGCAACCCTGTCATTTTTTCCTTTCTTTACCGTGGATCGCCATCAGCCACCCTTCCCGCCATCACGTCCACTTCTTTCTTTGTGTGCTGCTAACAGCCCGCTCATGATTTCCCATAACCACTATTCTTTCCCCCTTTTGTTCTTTCTTTATCTCCCGACGCCGTTGTACTTCTTGCTCCGACGTTGTTTCGCCTCTGTGCGGTCGTTTTTTTCATTTAGCTCTTCTGGGTTCGCTTTTAGCCGCTTTGGCCGAGGGAAATTGGGGGATTCTTTGAGAAATAAGTAACGAAATGTTAGGGCTGAATAGTCTATTATACGGAGTACATTGTGCAATAGAATATTTCTGTTTTGATTCTTCCTGTATTGCTGGACGAGAGTTGAAGTTTCTTAACCTCCTTAGAAATACTAACACGTATGTCTAGGTTTATTTTTTTTATTTAATTGTTATTGACAAAGATAAAATGCCTATGGGCAGCATTCGTGTATAATACTACGTTTGAAAAGTTTCTGAATTTTTATAAAATGATTAGTAGCTATGCATTTATATGGAAGAAGTATAACTGAAGGGGTTGTGTTAATGTATTTTAAATATTAAGAAAATAATTTGAAAATAAGTGTCTTGAATGCCGAATTAACATACATCTTTGAGGTTCATTCTTCAGAGGAAAAACAAATTAACTCAAATAGAAACTCTTAAGTAGGAATTGATCAGAAATGTTAAAACGCAGTTTTTTTTTACTGAATAGCAACATGTTAAGCTATATTTTATTTAATACTAAATGGTAACTTGTTTTGAATTTTTATTTTCATGTAGGAAATTTTGCTGTTTACTTCTTTCTAGTATTAATCAAGATTAATTATACAACTTCATTTCGTTTTGTGGATCTTAATACAATATGGGAGGGGACGTATTTCTTAATCCAAATTTTTTACAACAATTGTTACGTCCCCGCACTAAATTTGGTTAAATGTTAGATATATTTTGAAATTCAGTAGAAAAAATTAAACACAAATAATTATCCTGTGGAATTCATTTTATTCATCAAACAGTATTATACACTTCTCGAGTCAGTTTAACAAAAGAAAAATAATTTTAATTTTCCTAAAGATATATTCAAACATAATTAACTTACAATTAGTTAAGATTAGAACCAATTTCACGAAAAAGATAAATACTCCAGTATTCCTTTATATCTTTATTCCACAATGCTAATGAAAAAGTCACACAAGATGGAAGAAAGGAAGAAAAATAATTGAAGACGGTATAAGTGCATATAAAGCTCAGCAATAAACGCTCTTATTAAACCCAGCCTCGACCTATTATCAACCTAATATTCAGCCACGTTTCATTTCGAGGTGTCTTCATCTTTTACGCGGCTTCCTGGACCTCCGCATTTCGTTTCCGTCGCTGGGATAAAATAAATCAGAGGGCCGAAGCGTGGACCTCGGTTTGGCGAGCGAAGTAGCTGCACTGTTTAAATATTTGCGAGCGTCACTTCTCTATAAACTTCTTCGTATTTACGTATTCTCGAAAGTGAGAGCCCTCAAGGATTCACGCCTTCGTCAGGAGAGGCAATTTGTTAAGGCTCTGTCCCGTACACATAAACTGAAGTTGCTTCTCAACGGGATAGAATCTTTAATCTTCTTCTTTCTTTTCGCTCGATCCTGTTCAAGAAGTTTCCAATTCTATCCGAGTTACAGTCGTGCTCTTCTCCGTTGAATTCGGCTCATTCGCTCGGTGATCCCTCCGGTCTTTAGTTTTCCTCGTCCCCCGCACCCCTGCACACCCCTTCGACCCTCTCTAATTTCCAATCTCACCCTTTCTCTCGCGACTGTCCACCGTTATTACGTCCCCCCAGCTTTTTCCAGGAGTCTTCTCGTTCGCGGCAGATAAAAATCGTGGACAACGCGCGTTACGTGGGCAAATTACACGGCCAAACACAGACGGCCGGCTATCAGCGTTATCGGCGGCGCACGGGGGCAGTTGACGGAAACTCGAGCTGCGGGGAAATTCTTTGGCCGATTACCGATGACGTACGCGTCATGAATACTTAATTTCCGTCCGCAGTCGGCAAACGTGCGAAAGTAATTGCGCATAATGAGAACCGTCGCGCGACAATCTTGCGACAATCATAATACCCCCCTTATTAAAGCAAATTACCCCGAACCCCTATACACGGTGATTCCGGACAAGCGACGCAGAATTTGCACACGTATTCTGCAACTTGAGTCCGACAAAGAGTCACGATTCATAGGCGCTTGCAAATTGTTTTGTCTGACGGATAAACTGAGATTTTATATCTTGAAATTATATTCTTGTGTGAGGCGAGGAACTGCTGAATAAAGAGTTAGAGTAGATATTATATTTGGAAATGTTGGTACTAATTTTTTGGAAGACGTTTCGGTTTTTCTCACGGGAGCTTTGAAATGTTTCAGTATTATCAGTAGGAGCATTGTAACTTCTTCAGAAATGCATTTACTAAAATTAGAGAAATATGATTTCGTTTGTTTTTAATTATTCTTATTCGATATGAAATCTACATTGTTGCAAGGAAATTAGAAAAATGCAAAGATCTTTGAGGTAAATAATTTGTATGCGTATGACCATTGAGCAACATAATATTCGTTATATCGATAACAGCAATATATAAATTAAAAAATTACTTGCGGAAATTAGAGGTTATTACTTGAGCAATTATGGTAAACTGTATTCAAATTAAAAAGAATTAATTAATCTCTATAGCAACAAATTTGTGGATCCATGATTATTATAATTATTTTTTTTTTATTTCGGGGTGTACAATACCTATAAATTAGAATCAGTCTGTGTCCTTTCATGACGAGGCTGTCAGTGTTTTTTTCGGTTGCATTTTTATCGGCAGGGTGCGTCGAATAGCTTGACTGAAACAATGATCGGAATTTCAGGGGATGTAGGTGTTGACGAGGCTCGGAGGATTCTCCTCGTGGCTGAAATTCACCGAACACCTAGCACAATATTTCCTTTGACTCGATGAAACTAGGCGAAACTTGCTCCAAGGAAAAATTCGAAGCACGAAATCGCAACATTTCTTATAATAGAAATTTTAGAACACTGTACCCTCGTTTTTGAGTACTTCAGAAAATCTGTCGGAGCGTTTAAACACGTAAATGGATTTTTTTAAAAGGCTACCAGACAGAATATCTTTGCAGTGATCGTTTGACACAATAGAATTCTTGAAATTCGATAGTGGAAGCTTGAAAGATGGAATTGTAGTCTTTTCAGAAAAATATTTTTCTGTAGACTGTATTGACCCTTCTGAGAGATCTGAAAAATTTATAAAAGCGTTGTCACATGTACATGCACTCAAATAAAAAATTAAGATTCGTGAAATATTTACAACAATCTTCCTTCGACTCGAAAGAACTCATAAAACTCACCTTTAGCTAATACTGGTGTCACTAATTCGCCATTTTTCGTATACTATGCAATGCAGAGTACTATAACGATCTTTCAAAAAATCTCTAAGCATCTGTATTCAAACAATGTTCGCAAGACTCTTCCCTTAAGTCTACAGTACCTCTGAAACTCACTTCTGTTGAACACTCGATGCTTGTAATAGCAATTTTCCATACATTACACCCTTTAGAACCCTGTACCAACCTTCAAAAAATTTCTAAGAGTTTCTGTTCACGATACAATTGCAAGAATCTTCCTGCAGATCAACAGAATCCTTGAACCTCAATTGTGTCGAGCACTCGGAGCTTAAAATTGCCATTTATCCTCTAACGTGTATTTCAGAACACTGTTTCTACCTTTCAAACCATTCTCAAAACCACGTATTTTGTAAATGACGCCAACAATTCTCCTCTGAGTCGATGGAACGCATAAAGCTCTCTTGTGTCGAACACTCGGAGCTTGAAATCACGATTCTCTTCCAGTATACATGTCAGAGCGCTATCGACCCTTCTGAATATTCCCAAAAATTAGCAGAGCCATTCAGACACGCTAGTGGATTCTGCCGAAGTTCCAGCCGCTCCCACGTGACGATAATTGATCTAGCCATGGAAGGTGCTCGTAAAAACAGGTCGAAATTCGTTTCCACGTACCGGTGGCTCCCGGTGGATGCACGTGTGTGCAGCTTGCATGCTATGCTCGTAAAAACTGTCTGGAGGAGGTCTGCGTGCTGTTGCATCGACGTCGGGAAACAAAGGGTACGTCGAAACAAGGCCGGGGTCCGCTGTCATCTTCGACAATCACGGGCCGTACGTGAAGCTCGGCAAATTTGCTCGAGCTTTCGTATATATCTCGGTCGTTGCGCAAGTTGTGCAAACGGTCGGGCAAACACGCGTGCACGGAAAGAAAGTAAAACGTTGGACACACGATCTCCATGCTCGTTTGCCTCCATCCGGACGCTGCGTGCGTCTTCTAATTAGCAGCAAACAATGCGACGTGGGCCTCCGAGCCGCGATTTTGCGACTGTTCGAAGTGCTTTTTGCTGTTTTTTTTTCTCTATTGTATGTGGTGTAAATTGTAGTAGGAACTGCACGAACTGGACGCGTTAATATCGATTTTTTAATCACGCGACACAGCGAATGGGTTTTAAAATGTATTCCTACTGTATGATGTCTTTCTAGGCCTGTTTTGAGCGTGTAACTTGGGAATTTTGTTTGAGAAAAGGAAGGAATGTATCTTTATGAATTTTGGTAGATTTATTCGTGTATATTTGTACTATATTCATGAATTTTTGTACGTTGTTGTCGTTTAAACTGTAGGTATTATTCACGAAGGAAGTAGACGGGTTGGGAACATTGACTTGACGATAATTGTTGCTGAAGTCATCTGAAATGAAATACTCAGAAAAAACCTTTGATTAATATGAGTGTGGCCAGCGTCTGCACTACGAAAAGAAAAAGTGATTTTTGAGAAAATGGTATTAGTTTAAAGAATGATTATCGATTTTTTACTAATATAGTGTTCTTCAAACCACTCTAAAAATCGTAAACATTGATGTATGTTTTTATTTTTCTAATTTCCTTCGTATTCTGTTACTTGTATAATACCATATTTAGCAATTACCATGTAATATTTACGAATATACTGAATATGAAATAAATGCGTATCGAGTACGATTTTTATGTTTTATTACGTAAATACTTTTGTAGAATAATTTATTCGAATAATAAATAATTGCTCCCCGGATTAAATATCCGATTCAAATTAATTTATTCGGATAATTAGCATAGATAATTATTTGTTCGAAATAAATTCAATAACTCCCATCTCTGGGTCCTACACATAGTCTTGTACCTAACGCAGAGACGAAGACGATGATCAAACTAAAAATCATGAGCTACTAAAACACGTGACAAAAGAATGAGCATAGTTTAACAAGTCAAAAAATAAAAGTTGCCTGTTGAATTATAAGAGCACTAATCCGAATGAAATTGAAAATACGGAAAATTAAAAGTTGAATATCCTATACAGCGACGTGTGAAAATTTTCAGACAGTAAATTTCATAGTCTCACTTTAGAACAGTATAATTAAAATAGACATTCAAGTTTCAGTCTGTAATTCTTCACATTTATTATTAGACTGCGAATATTTATACATTTTAAGATATCCAAGTACGTATAGACATAATCTTAAAATCATTACAAGATAACACCATTTGTTTCAGGGTCTCGTTTTTGACATATATTGGAATACAATAATATTTAACAATAAAAGTATATATTAGCATAAACATGCGCAGTCTATTGATTACAAATTGTTTAAAACACGCTAAGAATATGAACTGTCTGGAAACTTTTTCACTTCACTGCACATGCATCAGAAGCTATATTCATGGCACAACCCAGCAACTCATTGTCAGTCTTTATAATATTGAAAATTCCCTCGGAGTTCTCCGTGTCAGCGCCTCCTTAAAACTCTGGAAAATCAGCGTTACAATTCGAGCAGTGTGAAAAGAAGTATGCATCGGCGGGGTACATCGTCGCGTAATGGAAATACTTCGCGCGGTAACGCGGCTGGTATGCACGGGTTCGAGGAAGTAGAAGGAAACTTGCTTTTCCTTTTCTCGAGCCGGTACTTCGGCCGGAAACCGCAACCACGGATACGGGGGTGGCTGGTTATGGGTTACGAATACCTTTGCCATCAGATATCCCCCGATCTTCCGGACTTCCCGCCCGTAATCATTGCGAAAACGCAAAAAAGAAGAGCGCCATGCGGATTTCCCGCCGCATTACGGAACCACGCCGCCTCGCGCCTCTTACCTTCCGCCGGCTTCGAACTTCACGAACCTGACTCCTCGACTTCTGATCGAAGGGAAGAGAAAAACTTTCCCTTCGAAAGCTCAACGAAATTGCGTCAACGTTCTGCTAAAACTCGGCTGATTACCGCGTGAAAAAGTAATTAAACGAGAAACGCCGAAGAAACTCGTCATTGTCGCTTTCGAACAATGCGAATTCCCTTTTTGCTATTCCATAATGAGCTCTAACGTATTCACAGGTGTTTCAATAACCCGCTTTTTGTATAACGACCGCCATTGTACTCGCGTTTGTCTAACGAAGTCGCGAGTTTGCAGCGTAATGCGCGAGAAAGGTGTTATGGCAGTTCTTTCATTACTGTTTTTTTCCTCTTTACCGACTATTCTCGCTTTACGCGTTTTCTACTTTCACGGGAGACTTTATTCTTATATCAGTAGACTTTTGTACAATTCACCATTGCCTTTTTTCTTATTCCTTCGCGTGAGATTCTGTAGTGCAGGGTGTGACGTATGTTGTTGCACCGTCGAGACTTTTGGTTGTTTTATATATTTTTTTAACTTTGTTTGTACTGCAGCTGTCTCCATTTATTGAGAACCTCATTAGACGCTATAGTGTACAGTTATGCGTTCTGTGAAGACGGGAAGACGTTCTGAGAAGTGCATCGTTAAGGAGTCACACTTTTAGACGGGAGAGAAGTAGGTGCTCTTTGGAAATTGTTTACAAGAAAATTGTCAGATTTATCGAAATGAAACTTGGAGCGTTTATTGTTCGTACTTTGAGCTATGCGTACAATTTTTTTGGCAAAATACAGTGCAGTAGAACCTCGATTATCCGAACACCGATCCTCCTATGTCAGTTACAGAATAAAATTATCACCAATGACACTGTGCACTTAATTTTATAACACTATATACTTGATATTCTAAAATAAAATTATCATATTCACGCGAAATATAGAAATAATTTAAACCACCCTGTTACTATATACAATCTGGATAAACGAGGTCCTGCTGTACTCTTTTCGTCGTGAACCGCAACGTAGTTATGAGACTCTGTACCGAACATCTATATTTATCAGCAGTTTTATAGGATATTTTTCCGAGTTTCATGACGCAGAATGCGTCTCTAAACCCGTGACATCCCTTTAGATGCACTCCGTACAGGCTGGAGCGACCGTTGACAGCGTCGTGCGGGAATATTCGTTCGGGCAGTCCTTCAGAAAGCCATAAAACGTAGAACCGGCGACACAATATGCAGAGTGTTTGCGGGTCTTGCATTTCGCGGCTCTATCTCGACGTTTTATGACGTAGCCTACGTGGTTGATTAGCTGTCACGCTCGTGCATTATGAATGTACGAATCTACATCTGATCTATGAATAATGCGGTCGGTTTGGCCTGATACTCGCTTCGTGCCGCTGCGAATCGTTCGTGAAAAGGGGATGAAAATAAGAAGAAATAAAAGTTTCGCAGCGCGTGTCGCCGTTTTCGTGGCGTATTTTCAGGGATTTCGTCGGGAAATTCGGAGCGACCGAGTCGATTCGCCGCGATAAAGGGCTCTCGAGGATTTGCGTTCGCGTTCCCGCGGACGGAAATAAACATTATCACGGCTTATTGTTAACTACGTGCATGCATCGCGCGGTGAACGAGAGAGAAATAACACAGAGTGCCTTATCCGTTTCTCTCGACCGCACGCGAGCTTCCGTTTCCTTCGCTACCGTACAATAATTATTATCTATTGCGTCGACCTTCTTTTTCTCTCTTTTCACTCCTTTTTTTTACTTCCATTCCCCGCCGCGTACAAGTTAGTTGCATTAGCGTTATCGGCGCGAAGTTCGCCGGTCGCTTTTGAAAAACCCGTCGGACCGAGCGTTATCGCGGCATCGACGCGTTTCTCGCGCCGCCGTGTCGCTCCATTTACGCTTTCTCGCTTCAGGGAAACCCGAAGTGCTCTGGAAAATATGTATTAGGAACAATCTACGGTCTCTGAATTTGGTTCCCTTTCTTTCGTTGGAAGAGAGGAGACATGTGACTCGGTTTTAGGCATGTTGCGGTTGCTTTTACACTTCTTCTGTGGTAAACTGTGGTGGTGACGTTTATTAATTTGTCTACAGTATAACTTCAATATATTATCTGTGACTTTAATTGGTACGATTATTTGTAAAAAGTGTCTAACAATTTTTATTAACACGTTAAAATTCTGTATTGCTCCTTTGACAGCTTTGGAATTGTCCAGGAATCGAACGCAGTTGAAAGCGTGAACAATTTAAAGGTTATTCAATTTTTTTTCTTGGTTTTCTCATTCCTATATCTTTCTCCTTTTTGAGAATTTAAATTTTTGTTTAATATGTGCACATGGGCCTGTTTTGAGTTTAACGTGTCGGACAAATTGTGCAAACAGTCTGTAATGTGTATTACATTACATGATCAAGTGCATGTGAATACAATAATATTAATAATGAAACATTCAATATTTTGAAAGATCTATACAGCATACACAACAGAAATTCGTTGCCATTGAAAAGAATCGATTTAAAAACAAATCGCAGGACATTTTACTTTAAATATCTTAGTTATACAGTCTAAATATCGTCAATCACAATCTAAATATCTCCAACCTTTTTCTCTTATTTAAGTTCTTCAATTTTCACCCTCCACTTATTACAAATACTGATACTTTTACTAACTGACTATTGTAACTTTAATAGCTGTTACTTTTAGTTACTTTGGTAGCTTTTATTTTTAAACAAACCCTCATATTTATACAAGTTACCTACTCCAAGGGGTAGTACGCGTGTAATATTTCTTTTATTTCCCATATTCAATAGACCCTTCTCATCAAGAAACAATGATCTCCTAATTATTTTAAGCTGTATATTAACCAAGTACAAGAACAAGAGATATAAACTGATTCCGCTTGCACGCTCCCTTAACCGTTTTTCTCTCAACCGTTGCCTGTCCTGAACAATTAAAATTATACTTTAATAAATAACTATTTTACCATTTCTTGCAGCACAGAGTGTACAAATTCCGGCGAGGCGGAAAAATCAACTGGCCCCGGCCACATGGTATGAAATTTCCGCGGTTATTTAGCCGTCCGTCGGTTTTTCGCGCGTTTCCGCGCGTCTGGCCACGTGAAAATCTAATAGCGGCCAGGCTGCTCATCGCGCGTTAACGATGTAAATTTAAAAGCTGCCGGAATATTTCACACTCCACGAGCCCCGGTGAATGAGGAACGCCATGCACGCCTCCACCCCCGCTTCGCGAATTCTATTTACATTTAATCTTCGCGCCACGTTAATTCGCCGTATCCGCCGGAAATTCTGGAAAAATCTTGTTAGCCGGCCGGCAGCACGTGGAAAGTAATATCAGGCGGCGAGGGGGAAATGCCACACGAGGAAAATGACACTTCCCACCCGTGTTTTCTCTTCGCGTTGATTCACCGGAATTTTCCACGCGATACGAGCTTCCGTCTGTTGTGGCGCCAGCGGAGGGAAAATGCGATTAGACGAGACTCGAAGCTCGTTCAGGCGAGATTCAGTTATGCTACCTTCCGTTTGCTGTCGAACCTCTGTCCTCCCGCGGTCGCCGGACAAATTACCGAAATTCGTGGCCGGCTTGAAGAGTCGGCGACCCCTTCGCGGCGATATCGCTCGCTGTTGCAAGGGAAATTAGGTGGGAGCTTACTCTGGCGAGCTCCAACAAATCTCAGAGTTACATCTCGGTGTAAAGTACGGAATTTGCATCCCTAATTTTTGTATTCACCGGGGACGTTTTGTCCGAGTATATACAAGCGGACGTTCATTTCTGCGAAGTTTCTAATTTAAGGATAAAGCAACTGCTTGATGACTCAGCGTTATCAAGATAAGTGGTGGCACTCTGAAATAGACAATTTATTACTACATCTGCTTTGTATAAAATAATAGCAGGAAAAGTAGTAAATAGATATGGTTCAGTATACTTTAATGTTATAAAATACATATACAATACAAAATACTCATATCGCAAAGATTACCCAGCAAGCAATTAGGGCGTTTGGATAGGAGGTGCTACCACAACCCTCACATTCTCCTGACATCACCCCAACAGATTTTCATTTATTTAGGTCATTGCAAAACTTTTAAAATGGCCGAACATTTACGAATAAGGAGTAGGTTAAACGGGCTATTGACTATAGGCCCTAAGGATAAAGAATTTTTAGCAAGGGGTATCAATAAATATAGAAAAAGCTGGAAAAGGGTCGTAGAATTAATTCGACAATATATGGACACTGAAAATAAATTAAAATACAGTAGAACCTCGATTATCCGAACACTTGTCATCTGAAAATATATCATTCTACATTTGCTACAAGCTGAAGTAATCAATAGTGGCTCTGTGTACTTAATTTCACAATAGGTACTGGATATTTTACATTCTAAAATAAGATTGTCATTTTGATGTGAAACGTAGTTATAATGTGAGTCATCCTGTTACCAATCGTAGACAGGATAATCGAGGTTCTACTATACTAGAAACAGTTGTTATATCTATTACCTAAAATCGGCGGAATTTTTGCACCTATCCAATATTTATTTAACACATGTTTCATAAAGTAGGCAACGACGTTACTCATGGAATGACACGACATCCCCGTACAAAATTTTGCCGCAGCACCATCTCCCGTGCAACGAACTCCACTCCACCGATGACACGTTTCGTTGTTCGAAACATCGGCGACACGTTCGAAAATCAGCAGGAAGGCTGGAACGTTCGATCGCGGGAAAATCGCGTCGAATTCTGTCGGCCAGAGGTTGACACAATTACCGAAGCTATTAATCGCGCTGCGTGCGGTGTCATTCGGCACTCGACAGGTCAAAAAGCGGACCTGAAGAGGCCTGGCCTGCGGGGACGCCATTAGTTATACGCGAGTGAACAGGGTCGGGTGTACATCGGTCAGAGGCTCATTCATCGGGCCCTAGGGTGTCTCGAAAAGGGTGTTTCTCCTCCCCTCCGCTTCAAGGACGAGCCTTCGAAAGGGTATCTCGGTTGGCCGCACGCCCGGAAAGTTGAAAACGGCCACCGAGGACTCGATGTAAACGACCGCAAGGTGTCTCGGAGCTTTCAGACCCCGTGAAAGCCTTCGTGCACGCCCTCGGATCTCTGGAAGTTCGTGAAAGCCGAATTTAAATAATAATTAGCATCCCCCTCGCGTTGCTCGATACGTACGTGTTTCGGCTAGCCTAAGAAACCGTGATCCTCTGATTTCGGTCAGGTCTGAAATTCTACCTTCCGATGTATTAGGTTGATGCATAAGAAATGTCTGCTTCTGGATTATGCAGGCTGGCTCAGACTTCGTGGTATGCATATAAATGTACACGAAAGTTGATCAACTGCAGCGGAATTTCATAGTTTCTTCACTGTCGGTACTGACAATGACACAGGTACCATTCGGTATTGCTAGGATTTTTAAATTGTACTAAGTGGGACAACATTTGTGGTTTACTTATAAATACACTGGCGCCTTGATGAACCTAGATGAATTTTATAGTATTCTTGATATTGATTGTGCTACTGTTGTTTTAAATTACGAGTACCTGATGTTGTTACATGTCACAACACTGTATTTACAAGTGTAACGCAAATTTGGGCCAGCAGAATATTAATCATAGAAAAAGGACACTTTTTATAAGCCAATCTAATGAGTTCACTAATTTGCAATAGTTTTAATAATTTAACTTTAGTAATTTAAATGACACCATTAACCGAACGCTGTGTGTCCTACATTCGTTGAAGTTAGGATGGAAAACTTTTTCCAGTAATTATTTAATCCTTCACATTTATACTCAACTCTCATTCAGTAGATATGTTTACACTTATTTTTCAATTTAATATAATGAATGCCCCAGACAGCAATTATACAACTATGAAAGCGTCGCACTGCATTTAGAGCACGGAGCAAATTCGCAAATACATTAGAAATTAAAAACTCCATCAGCACCAAATTGAAAAAAAGAAGCAGAATACTCGTAAAAGAAATAACACGATTCAGCCGCAGTCCAACAAATTGCTTTCATTTAATATTTCTAGATTAGGTCTGACCCGCAGCGCGCTGCTCAAATTAGACCACCGTTTTTTCTTCCATAAACGCTCTTATAAATCTCTTTCGCTCGCAAATTTGTTTATAAATCACAGTTTACGATAATGGACCACCGAGCGGTTTTCCCTGTACTTTTTCCTTCGAGAAAATCATTCATTAACCCTCGAAGTTACCCCCGTCGAAATGGGGTGGTTTTTATGGTTTACCTGTATTGTACGCTGCGTCGTCATTATTTAAGGCGAATTTCCATATTATTGCACGATGAACCCTTGGAGAAACGAACAGTTGAAGATGACTAATGTTCCCGGGAATAAAAAGTGCAGCCGGTTTTATTTTTCCAGCGCGACCGACACGGAATCTTGGCAAAATTTTTCATGCGAAACTCGCGAGAAATGTTTCCCTAATCGAGGTTTCATTATTCACGGGTCCCGCTGTACTTCCGTCTGTTCTTCCACCCCCATGCTCGCCCCCACCCCCCACCCCCACCGTTTAACGGCCGCACAAATTGTAGCTCTTTCCGGTAGAATAATACATTCCTCATCGGCGCGAATTGTTTTCATTCGGACCCTCTCGGAGTACGCGTGTTCGTTCGCCCGTTCGTACCGACGAATTTTCCATAGGTCCGATGAAAATTTTATTCGTTTGTCCGGCGGTTTTCATTAAATCCGCAGACACCTCTCGACACGTCCCTTTGAAACCTCCCCCGTCAAATATTTTCGTAATAGCGTATTATCGAGCAACCATGGGTACTCCAAGTGCACCAGACTCTCTTCTTCGTGTCTGATTAAAAAACAATCGCTTGTTTGGCCTCTGAACGGAATTTCGAGAGTGTACTTGTATCGTCCAGCTATTTGGTAGCGAAAAATTGTTATCGATTCGTAGGGAAATTCGTATTTATTAATAAATGCGACATGTGTCATCTGAAATGAAATTGTTAGTTACAGTTATAGTATAAGGTACGTGGAACCACTTGGTGGTGACGACAGCTGACACGTGGATGTATGTGAATTTTTAAACATTGTCGATGATCTTATTCGAAAAGATTGAGAATCTGAATATTATGTAGATGATTGAAAGAGAAAATTAAAGATCGTATTGAAAAGAAAAAATGAGTTTGTAGGCGAGGGTATGACCTCGAGAGATCTATTCTCGATATCTGGATGATAGCTTACATGAAATTTATGCTCACGGTACGAGAAATCGAGCAAGTTACTCTATACATTTACAAAGTAGATTATTTAAAACACAAAGTGGGGTATGAACATTATGAATTTTTATTCTTTAACGAGTGCAAAATTATGATGAAAACAAAGAAAAAGTGAAGAAGTCATATTTAAACTATAAAGTTTCATCTTGAAAAATAATTCTGAAGAGCCCGTAGCCTCTAAAGGAAACAGTTTCTCATAAATACCCCGATTAATAATTAATGTTTCTGGTCACTCAGGAATCAGTTCTTTCGGTTTGTTAAGATATCTTATGAATGACTTTTAAGTACGGAATTGCTTAAATATCTGCAAAGAGTCTTTCATTAATCCTATTACAAAGAATTACGTCGTACTTTCTCAGGGTATTAGCATAGCGCTTCTTCGGATTGTTTAAATTCAGGAACGAAAGGAATCTACGAGGTAGTTCCAAATTTTACGGAACTTTTAGGGGTTGGCCGAAAGGCGGGGGAAATAGAAAGACAGTTTTTAGTCTTTGAAATAACAGAGGGTGGACAAAGGGTCCTCGAAACGGTAGAAAACGGCGATTCATTGTCAATTCTCCCGACGATGGAAAATAAATGAACTCACGGGCGGCGCGAGGAGGAAAAACCCGATAACGGAACTCGTTTGGAGTTTCTTCGACGTTTTGTCAACGGACGGTGAAGTATGGCTCGTGAAATTTTTAACACGCGTGGATGCAACGAACGTTCCACGTTGTATTAGCCAGTAATCGCGGACGACTATAGCCGCCGTTTTCTCCGTGAATTTTGCATCCCTCGCCGAGGGAGAGACATTCTTCTCTCACGTGACTGGGGCTCGAAGACATAGTTCCTTTCTTATGGAACTCCAACGTTGTCATTTTCTAACTCGTACCTCTGCTGTATCATATAACAGGCTCGCGAGGAACTTGAGCTTATTTTCAAACGCAGCAATGCGCTTCGCTCAATGAGTTCAACATTTACTAAACAGGTCATCGTCGGACGAAAAAAATTAATTTCATTTGCAATACTCGCAAAATACTGTGTTTGGCGAGTTTCATTTTCTTTATGTCAGGCCGTAGCTTCGAAATAGCATGTTTATGAAAGAGCAGCCCCTAACGATACCATTTGACGATGTCTCAGGAACATGTTGTTTGATTCAAAGGGGTGGATATTATGATCTGTTACAAAATTCTCTCGGTCATATTTTTCAAGATTTCAAGGCTATCGATATTTTTTTAAATGGCTATCAACATTGTTCTCGATGAGAAGTTATTGGTAGCATCAAGACTTTAAAGATTAAAATATATGTATCCCTGTAATTAATAAATTTTAAAAGAGAATGCAGTACCTTTTTAGAGCATCACAAACTCATTCTAAAAAGTTGACAAAAAATTAATGTTAACCAGACCTAAAGTTTCAACCCCTAATGTGGCGCGACACCTTAGGATAACGAGAAAAAATTTTCTATTTAGAGTCGAATATCAAATAAAAAACATCCATTAAAGAAGTATTAATTGGTTTTAAAGATATTATCTCCGAACAGAGTTTTAGATTTTGACGCCCTTTAATTCCATAAGCGAACATTTGAGAATCGTAGCCTTCAAACTCAGCTTTTCTGAAATTTGTGCACCGGTTCGTGGACCTCCCCCGTAAGTGTCATGCACAGCACAATCAATTTCATCGTCTATCGGTCGATCGAAACTGTTCGGTACTGATGTGAACATGAGTCAGTGTTCGAGGCAGTTCAAAAGGCTCGTACCGTTATTGAGAGCAGAGGGAATTCCTGGCAAATCCCTTCTTTATGATTGACATGTACGAGGCCAGCGTGGGTTGCACGCAAAAAGCGTACACGAAATGGTTCAAAGGTCGTGAGACCGTCGACCTTTGGCATTGCCAGTTCGTCTAAGCATCAACGAAATCGAACGAACGGTAGTTCGAGGGGGTCAGAGGCGAAGTCGATGGAAAGGAAAGGTAAGGAAATGCAATTAAGTGTATGTCTAGGTAGCTAGCTCTCTGTGTGTTAGCTTGCACAGGAATTTATCGAGCGATCTCCCGGCAGGGGAACTTTCTCGAAATTCCCACGATGCCTTTCTCGCGAAACGCCAGCACCTCGTTCGACAATCCTTCCGTCTCCTTTTTGCTCCACGATCTCGCAACACCCCTAAAAATTTGGCTAATTATCGACGTGTTCGAGGATCAGCAGTAAAGTTTAAAGATTCCAAGAATATTAACACGTTGAGTGCCGCAGTGAAAACAGCCATACCGAATCAGACACGATATAATTTACTATTGTCTACATAAATCGTAAAGAAAAAAAGATTTGAATATTCAATCGTGTTCTTTTGTTCTTACATTATTATTTCAGTATGAAATTTGCTCAGAATTTTGTAACCATCAATAATTATTTAATTAAATTAAATTTGAGGTGCTGGTCTCCTTAATGAGCGCTACAAATTTAATTTAACTAAATAACTGGTCTTTCTTGTAAAATTCTGAAAGTCTTTGATATTGATACAATAATATAAAATACAAATTATGTGTTTGAATGGGTAAAAACTTGTTTACTTTAGGATTTACATTGAAAGCAAGAAATTGTAACGTGTCTGACTAGGTATGGAATTTTTCACTGCGACACTCAACGTGCTAATACAGCAAATAAGGAAGTCTAAAATAAGTTTCTAATGTGCAACATCGATACAAAAAAATGTTCAAACGTATACTTATTTTATTATATTATTGTGACGACCTAAACATTCCTCAAAATTTCCTAAAACTGTCTAGTCATTTAATTAAATCAAACTCGTTGCAGCGTCTCGGCTCCTACCAACAATCCCTCGAAAGAAGTTCCAACTCCTCGAACGTTTATTCGAAAAGAAAATAGAATCGCGTTTTAGGAAGAATGAAGATACAGTGCAAAGTAAAGCATATACCGAAGTGCATCTGGCACGAAAGATCGAAAATGATTCGCCGTCGAAGAGTAAATGCAAACGGGGGAAAAAAAGGCGGAGAGGAATTTCCAAGATTCTATCGCGCACTCGAGGCGAGCTGTTCGACGTTTTCCGTCGTCCCTCGGCAACTGCAGCCGCAATAAAAATAGCGTGGCAACAATTCCCGGCAGTCGCATGACTCTATCATTTCGAGCGGGCTGCAACGTCGAGGCTCGGAGAGTTTCGGCGTGCGGTTACTCGCCGGAATTCGTCGTTCCACGGTCCGAAAGGAATTCCACGGAATTCCTGTTGGCCCCGAGGAGCGCGCCAGCCGAATATTACGTCGTGTCCTCGCCGTCCTCTTTTTATCGGCGCGCGTAAAACGCGGCAAAATGATTTGACGTCCGTGTACCTTAAGGTTGCTTTCTTTCCTCCTGCACCGGCTCTATCCGTCGAGAAACCGCCGCCACGGACACCAGATACCTCGAAATTTCCTCAGCTGCTTTGCATTTTACGAAATTCTTCCCGCGAGTGCTATCGATTCTCCTGAATCTCGATAAAAGTCTGCGAACTGCAACGTCGATGAAAACTCCAGCTGCGAAGTTTGTTTTTCTTAACGTTTAGGAGTCACGCCGCGGAATATTTTGTACCTTGTTAGCCGCAAGCTTTCAGGACACACGGCATTTTTCGTGAGAGTGTCTTTTATCTGAACTATTGCAAAACTTCGAAAGAATTAATTAGAATAATTGTAAGAGGAGGGGACATTAATTGGATTCAGGAATCATGAGATGGACGGAACAAGTCTATCGAAATTTTACTTGTGGGGTATTTGCAATAGGAATGAGACGAATAGTTGTTAGAAATTGTTGAAAGAGTCATAGCTGCAATGCTGAAATAGGTAAAAGCTAATCAAGAAATGAATTTCATTTGTATTGCATTAATGAAAAGAAAGTTTGACTTTTATTTAATACTCATGGCAAGATTTGTGATAGATTTGTTGATATAATATTGAATGCATGTCTTCTTTGTGGAATAAAGTATGAAATAATGTACCTTAACTCAGCGATGGTCACCAAAGCTGCGGCCTTCCCCCACTCTAGGTCCCTTCCCCTCGATTCAGTTCCCTCCTCGTTCCCCCTCGGTCCATCGTCGTCCCAAATCACAGCCTGTATGGGGGGATGGATCTAGAGTGGGGGAAGGCCTCAGCTCTGATGGTCATCACTGATTTAACCCTTTCGCTGCTGTGGCTCTAACGTAAAACTACCCACTGTGTGCGGTGAACTTATAGCAACGAACAGTTTTGCACACGGGAGACTTTTCCATGCACTAAAAAGTAAAAAGTAATTTATTTAGTGAAAAAGACTCCAAAAATTTTAGAACAAATACGCAATTGCATCGAACACCTATAGGCATCTGCAGTATGCGATGAGTGATTTTGCCATGAGTCAATAGGCTCGAACACTAATGAAAGGGTTAATAACGTTTGTCAAATTTACTTCAAGCTTAGTAAATGTTCTAATACTTCCAGATGTCTGTGTAGTCGACAAAGGGAAAGTATTGTAATATGCTGTTATCATAAACCAAGTTCGACAAAGTTTCTATAGCCTCTCCAAACGAAAGTCTTTAACCCTTCTTTGGAAAAGAAACTTCAGAGGATAGAATGTCACGAGCAGATAGAAAAGTTGTGCATGTAACGTATAGTGTACAATTCATTGTCGAACTTTCTATAGCCATACATTCCTCTGTAACAAAGTAAAATTTCATGTGGAAGTGGACGAATTAAATTTATTACACAAACTAAATAGTATAAGTTCTTAATAATAAAAGTAGACGAAGTTCAGTGTACAGGGTATCTCTTTTAACTGGACCACTTTGAATATTTTCGTTGGTCTTGAAGATACGAAACAATATATCAGGAACAAATTGTTTGATTCAAAGGGGCAAATATCATGATCAGCGAAAAATTTCTCTGAAGGTCATATTTTTCAATATTTTAAGCTCATCAATCGTTGCAATATTATAGCGATCAGCAAGACAAATTCAATTACCTGTAAAAAGATTTTTAACACGTTCCCTGCCGCAGTGGAAAATTCCGTAATCAGGCAGACACGTGAGAATGGTTATTTATTAATACACGTGGTTGATGGTACAAATATTTATCTATTTGATATTACACTTTCTATTTCTACTTCCATTTTAATGTGAATGTTACTCAAAATTTCATAAGGGTTTGTAGTTATGCGATCGAATTAAAATTGATGCGTGTACCGAAAACGGTACACGTAACAGGGAACGTGTTAATAACTTCTTCATGTTTCAGTGTCGCTTTTCTTCTTGAATTAAGGACATTTCGTCAGAGAAATATTACATATATTTAAGCTATACTTTTTCTATCAAGTATAAAAGGAATTTCCATTCCACATGGCCCGTAGTCACCTTATATGTTGCAGAACAGGACCTTTGCAATGGCAAATGTGTATTCGTCAGCCATTGACCGTCGAACATTGGAATTCATCGGACAGTTCCACTATCCTCCTCCTTCTGAATATTATATTCGCGTAACATGGCGACGGAGGACTCTGGTGCAGGAATATCGGTATTATTCGCGGAAACAAGACAAGAAGCACGAAACGGAAAGCGATACCCCGCGCGAGGGAGAAAGGGAGAGTGTGGGGGGTTGATAGAAGGAGAAAGTAAAGTGGTTCTTGCAATAAGGGTGAGAACGAGCATGTGCTGGCGCCACGGGCACCTGCGATGTACACGGTGTTACCATCGACCAGACCGACTCCAATTGCTCGTAAACTAGAATCTTCACGAAACGGTGTTTCGAGTGAAAATGCTCTGCTATAATTACTACTTGTCTACGTAGGATCGTCTATTGAAATATCAAGATCAAACGATAAGGTGAAGCTCCCGTGGTAGTTGAATTGTAATTGTGTCACCGTGTATAGCACGTGAATGGAGGTGGATTCGGTGTCGTACTCGAAATTTGAGGTGAGGGGTGAATCATCCTGTATAGCCTGTTCTGTGGGAGAAATTGAGATGTTCCGATAGGAGGGTACGTGAATAGGGGATGAAGGAACGGTTTGGTATAGTTTTTTTAATCCGAATCATGGTTGAAACATTGTGATTCTGTTTAAAACATAATTATGTTCATTTCACTTTAAGAATTTTCAATTATTTTAGCAAATGTCGATATCTAGCTTCAAGTAATTAAACAATAATTAATCCGTGGGTAAACTGTGATTTTTCACAATTTCTAATTTTGTATACAAAAATATTCTTTTCTAATTTTGCTTCTAATAATTTAAACAAACAATTGAAAGGTAAGTGGAAGAATTCCCGAAACTTTGAACTTCGTGTTCCAGACGAAATGGTAACTTGACAACTTTAGTTCAAACTATTAAAAAAGTGAAAGGTGTCAGTGATGTCTGTGTTAGGACTGACTTGTGAGTTAGATTAGGATTAGGTTGTGGTCTGGTCAATGTTAGATCTAATTTAAGATTGACTGATTGTATGGACTTTAGTTTTCGTTTTAAAAGAAAACTGTCCTCAGAAAAATTCACCCTTAATAATTTCGAAAAATATCCAACCTAAATATGAAAAAATTTCAATCCAAATTTTCAGTTTTGCATCCAAGAGAAGTATCGAAAAACTACTTCCATGTACTTAACAATAATATAATATAAACACAAGTCACCTCCAAATTTTCCTTCCCTTGCAATTAAGAAAACCCCAACAATTCACTTCAAATAAAGAAAAAACAATTAGTCAAGCACAAATGTGAAAAAATTCGAGGGCAAGTAACACCAAAAATTCTTTTCTAGTCAAGAAAAATTTCAGTTCGCATAAGAGGACCAGCGCAGACGTAGATTACTTGATATTGTTTCCACCAGCTTCAACATCGTACTTTCTCCTCTCCTTTCTTCCGCGCCTCCTCTTCTTTCTCGTCGCAAGAACCACTCCCTCGAAAGCGAGCAACCCCTGTTTATTGCATCCACGATCTTTTCCTTTATTACCGGCGGACGGTCTTTATGGACGCAATTATCGAGCGTGCAACGGCGATTCGCGAGTTCTCCTCTCGCGTGTACGCGATTCGCGATGATATAAGTTGCCGTTGCTTCTTCATGGCCGGCTGAAAGGAGCCGCGAGAACGGATTAAATTCGAGACGAGCCTTTGGTTTTTGCGCGCCGGCTACGAGGCGGCTCGCTCCCGTCAAACCGACGTTCTTGCCAGCCTTGCTAATTCAGAGGGACGATGAGAACACCGGGAAAAACGTAATGGCGTGTAATGTAACTTTGTGACCGTCTGGACACGTGGGTGGGACGAGATACGCGCTAGATGTTTGTTATAAGGGATCTTAGCGTGAAATTAACGGTGATCCTGGAATCTGCAACCTGCGGTAGCCTCTGCTGGACGATCATAGATGTTTTCTGACGATCTGTTCAGCCTCTGTCTTACAAGTCATCAGTGTCAGCTCAGATAGGCATGTTTGATTGGTTCAATTTAGATCTATGCTTGGCGGAGGTTATTTTGGATTCTGCATGCGCTTTAGGTGAATTTGGGACAGTTCAGTTGATATTTCTGTTTGTCTTAGAATAGAAATAAATAGAATAGAAACTTCTTATAAATCTGCAGAAACTTGTTGTAAGGATATTGAATGTAATTTGAAAGTCGCTGCTGGTTTGGTAGGTACTTATCAAAATTGCAAAGCACAAGCAATCTGAGAGGACCTAGTTTCGATGTCTCTGTTATTGGAATCGAGGTGAGTTCAAACATAGTTACTATCTAGGGTAAATACTAATCTTCGGTTGAGACGACACTGATCAAATTATTTAAGATAATCAATGAAGAGACGAGATATAGACGGCTAGAGCTAATAGCTTTGATTGCTGATATCGTCACATGCAATTTTGGACAGAATTCATGAGTCTGTGGAACTGATAATATCTGTCTGATTGTACGTTTAAAAAAGTTTGGCCTGGATTCCCTCATGTGTCGATGAGAACTGTTCTTTTAATACCCTCGTTCGTTTGCAATCTATAATTCAATTGCAATAGATATTCTGTTCATAAGCTAGTACCTTCTGTATTCTTTTGCATAGCCTCAAAAACTGAAAACTGCTATGATAACATCAGGTGTAGTTTTAAACATGAATTTCACTAATACCTGAAGAACATTTTAAATTGAATTCAGTAAGTTTAGGACACTGTAAGACCTGTCCCAAAAATTCTCTTATACATCAGTTTAGTTATAACAACATCGAAACAAGTTGCTATTAATTCATTCCTCATTTATCCAGATACGTTAAAACATACCTCACACAGTATCACACACCAACTATCTTTAAAATTGGAATAAGAATAAAATAACGCAAAATGAAGATCGTACGGCAAAATTAGTGAATTGAAGAAACATTAGCGAACCTAGTTTAGATATCCTCCCAATAACAACTGACATCAAACATCCAGAATCACGTAGGAAAGCCTGTGAATGAACGTACAAGAGACATTCTGCCTCTGTTCTCATCCTTTCACTTCAAAAGTGACTCGAGCATGCTACGAACGACGTCTATCGCTGCACAGCTCCAGCATCTGAAAATTTCAAAATCCTGCATCCGTCAGGGCCGATCAAAGAACCCTCGGTTCGCAAAGGACCGTCAATTGAACGTCATCGATAACCCACCCCCGAACTTCACGCGCAGCCTAACGTGTCTCACTTTGAAGGCACGATTCATGGCTCCAAACATCCGAGCAACACGTAAGATGTCGTCCTTTTCGACGAGATCAAAGCGACGCGGAAACACGTGTGCGGAGAACGAACGTTCCGCAGAGTCTGCCGAAAATCCGGTGGCCATTTATCGCGGGACATCGCAATTACCGGGCGTTATTCTTCCCCCTCGGTTCATTGTTCGTCCGTTAATTCGGCTGGTCGTTAATTAGGCCTCCGTGTTCCATTAAGGCATCGGTATCAGAAGAGGAAGAACATCCTTGGGAATCGCCCTTTAATAACGGCCTCCACCCTTTTCTTGGGACAATCGCGGGGATCATTCCGAAAGTTGCCCTTTGAAGTGGATCCCGCCGCGAGGGTGGCTTTCCTTCGTGGCAGAGACCTTCAAAGAGATCGCGATCGCTGACAGGTGCACGATAAATTGGCTCTGCACGATAATAAGCGGTAAGTCGTTGCTGCCCGCCGGCCAAACGAAGATGCTTCCCCGACGTTGACGTCGTAAATCGCTCGTCCGAGCAACGTGCAATTTCGACACGTCGTAAATCCATAGACTTTGAAACGATCGAGACTGGATGTACAGCCTCGAACGGAATTTTTAATCGATTAGGTGTTTGATCCTCTCGATGAGGGCAGCGTTCGGCTCAGGAGTCTCGTGAGGACAGCGTCACAGTCCCACGCCCAGGGCAATTTTTATTCAGTCGATTCTTCAACGACAAATGGTACAATTGTCTGTTACGAAGCTGTGTAAGATTGTAATTATCTGAAGTGTGAGGTGCTTTGCTTACTTATTTTTTTCGTATGTCGAACGGAGAGTAAACGCGTTAGAGGGTTTATTTCAATAGATGCAATCTTGGTATTTTATTACGTTTATGTAATGAAATCTTTTGGAGCCTTGAGCCTTGTCTTTTGTGACCATAAAGATATCGATGAAATTTGTATTGATTGTGAAATCTGTGTATCTATATACGCACATCTATAAGTATATCTAGACGGTGAAAAGCCATGGTCCTTCTAGCGTTAAAGTCTATTTAAAATTAACTTTAAATCTGAATAAATTGTATGAGTACATTTGTGCGTTTTTCGACCAGATAGGGAGAAATAGGATGAAAATCATAATTTCATAAATTAGCATAATTATTCTAAAGGTGCCTTCATCAGAGTCTATTCATTCATTGACAACGAGACGAGTTTCTGAGTTAACTGATTTCGATCAAATGTTGCAGAATAATAGTACTCGATATAGAGGTTATTATATAAAACTATATTTTCCGCTTTAAATGTTATAAAATTTATTTTCGTATCTTCTTTACTGTGTAGAATGTGCACTTTACACGTATCTGAATCCGTTCAATCGCATAAAGCTCCGCGGTGTAGTAATTTCTATTGTATCGAGCATTGAAACTGTCGACAAAGCATTTAAATCCGTCAGGTCTATTTTTGCACAAGGATCTCAGCTGACTGGGTTTGCATATCCATCAGAAGCTCGTAAATATGGTTTACGAAACCGCGATCGCGAAACAAAGGGACCGAGATGGCGGAAAATGCATCGATATCGGGTGACGGGCAGGGTGCAGCGTAGATAAACGATTTGTCGCGCAATAAAGCGACGTTGTCCGCCATTAGCGGGCACGATAATGCCCGGTGGATCGCAAATTTCGAGGTTGATTAAGTCGGTCATGTATGCACTCGGCGAAACACAGGCGAAACACGGGCCATCGTGTCACGTCGTATTTGCCAAAGTAAAACTCGATTATCTCTAGCCGCTATTTACACGCCATAGCAGCGAGATAGAAGCGTTTTCATCGTCGATAGGACGAGCAACGTCGAAAATGAATTTAGATTTCGACGCGGCCCGCCGTTCGGCGTGTTGCTGAAACATCGTAATTAGGAGTTCGGAAAACAACCCTCGATTGCACCGACACGTTGCTACCGTTTCATCGGTCCGATCGATTTCGAACGTTCTTTAACACTTCCCTGACCCACGCGTGGTTCAGAAGAATTTTAATACAGAAGCCCTAGTGATGATGGATGACCCCGTTGAAGCGTAAATTTCATACTTTAAAGAGGCGAAAATGTTTCTGGGCTACTTTTACGCGTCAATTTCATTAGCATTTAGACTGCAACTGAAATTGAAAATGCTTCCAAAGCGATAAACGTAGTATCAGTTTCAATTCAATTCCGTTTAACTAAAGGCGTCCGGAGAGCTGTAGTGGAAGCTCCTCTTACACATCAGTTTAATTTCCTAAAGGATACAGACACATACATATTTATTTTGTTTAATTCGTATAGTGTTGGCAAATATATAAATTCTAATAGTCACAGAATTGTTTTACAATGTCTTTTTCTGTGTGTAATAGCTATGAATTCATGCTAAATGAATATACAGTAGAACCTCGATTATCCGAACTGTAATCAGTAACAAGATGCCTCGCATTGTACCTATGTTTCTCACAAAAATGATACTTTCGGTTCAGTATAAAAAAATACACGGTGGTAGAAAATAAAGTACACAATGTCACTAATGATAATTCCTCCTTATAATTAACGTAGAAGAAGACTTTTCGGATAAGCCGCGGTCGGATAATCGTGGCTCCACCGTAATCTGTTTCCGAACGTTAATAAAGTCGCCCTGAAGAGATTAATTATTGCAAAATCATGGAAATGAGAGACTTCTCGTATAATTGGACATGTTAAAATAGATTGAGGGCAAAATTCAAAATTTGAATGAAACAGAAGCATTTTTGTTGTCGATATAACAAACAACGTCGAAAATGAATTTGGATTTCCATGCTAGCCATCGTTCGCGTGTTACCGAAACATCGTAATTAGGCGTTCGAAAACAACCCTCGATTGTACCGACTCGTTGATTCCGTTTCATCGATCCGATTCATTTCGAACATCGCTTAAGAGTAACCTACGCTCCCCTACAAAGGTACTTGTCGGTACCAATTAATTCCAACAGCTGTCTGCGTTTTGACTGAGCTGCAAATTTTCCCTTTCGCTGAACGCCTGAAACCTTTTCTACGCAGCAGACAAGAACCGTGTACCGTTTGCTGCTCGACGATCGATGGATTCGTTCAACCAAGAACGTACGGTGTTTCTGACTATTTCGTGTTTGAAATCGTTACGAATTAAATGTCATTCCGTTTTCTTTGAAATTTAATTGAACGTGCAAATAATTTTTTATAACTCACATTCATAGCTCCTATTCAAAGGAGGATTTCTTAAAATTTGAGATGAATGTATATTTTGTAAATTGTTTCTACTGCCACACCATCCACATTTATTATGTACAGTGTTTATTTTATTTTATTGTTCTTTACTTTCTTAGATTAGATTTGGGAACAGTTTCTTTTTTCTGTGTTTCTACGTTTTTTTTGTTTTTCTGCTTATTTTATTTCAGTGTAGTTGCGCAATTCAGATGTTAATAACAAATAATATGAATAGTTTCATGGAGTAGTCAGATATTCTGTGTATAAAACATTGAGTATTTGATGTAAATCACTTCGAAAGTACAGGCTTAGTACGTAGTCAAATTGAATTTATTAGTTGCATTTCTGAATAACAGAAACTACATGTAAAATCGTGCAAAATTTTCAGGAGTGAACAATCACTAAACAATTTAATAATAAAAATTTGTCAGGTGATTCATAAAAATAAAAACTCTTCCAAAAATAGACATACTAATTCATAGGTAAAACTGGCAATAGTAGAATCAATCAACAAAAAGAACCACCAAAATGTTTGCTTTCAAACACACTGTAAACAATTCGTTACAAATAAATATCATCCACATATTTTTCAAATGCATAAAGATCAATCAAACGATGAAAGTACCAGAAGAAACTCATTGTATTAAAACATACTCGATCGATCTATGATTATGAAGCGTCGCGACGCGTTTGTATCGCCTTCCTGACGGCTTTCGGTCTGCGACCGATGACGAAGTCCATTTTTTTTTAATTAAAAATCTGCCAGCCTCGTGCAAAAGTACCGTCATCTCGCGTGACAACCGCGTCTCGTCATCGCTATGCAAAACGCACGTATTCGATTTTGTCGCGGCGCCTTCTGCGGTGAAGGGTGAGGGAGAGAGGAAAGGGAGAGGGTGGGTTGGTGGGTCCATAAATAAATATTTCGCGCGAAATGGTTGCGAACCGATGGGGTGGTTTTTAATCGGCAGAGGAAGAAACATTGCGAGGGTGTGCGATATCGTTTTTACCTTTTTCAGTCGAACTGATCTATCTCGGAAATTCTGTCTATTCCATTTTGATTTTTAGCGAAGGAAAAAGCTTTCTCGCTGATAGAATTTGTGCGCGTTCACTTATGCTGCATTAAAATGCAGATGGAACAAACATGATACCGTTCTTCCTCTATCGTATTGTTCAGTGTTCATCGACTTTCAGCTTGTTGCTTCTGGTATTAACGCAGATACTATTAACACGTTGACTACCACAGTGAAAACAGCCATCGATAGTCAGACATTATATAAATTTCTCTATTCTATATAAATCCTGAAGGAAAGAAGTGTTGAAGCATTCAGAATTGCACTGGTGTGCCTATATTTGCGTTGCATTGTTAAATTTGCGCAGAATGTAGTAAAAATCAATAGTTATTTAATTAAATAGAATTTGTGGCGCCGGTCACAGGTAACCACCGTGGCAGTCGACGTGTTAACGATCTGTTCCGAATAATGGCGTTACTTCGTGAGTCTCATTTCGCGTTTCTCGCAATTAAAATAATGAGGGTTCACTATATCTTACGATAGATCCAAACAAAAAATTGCCAAATTTTCCTTTGTTTACTTGAATTCAAATATAAAAATACAGCGCTGTGGAAATGTGTTTTCGCGAAAATATCCGCAATCCGGTGATCACGTAAATCACTACGGAGTCGAGAGTATTTTTCAGAGTACTCAATTTCTCTCGAAACGATTCATTCATGACCCCTGTCAAAGCGCCGCCAGTGAAAACAATCAGCGTTCGGCGCATGTGTTCCCCAAACACTTCACGACCCATTGTGATCACTTAACACAGTTTCGAAAAAACCTCTTGACTCTCTGCGAACCTAACCTCCGCCCCTCTACCGCGGAAAAAAAGAAACAAAGTACTAATGTTTCACAGGAAATTCTTTTTCCTTTTAAAGCGTGTAAGGGTAACAAGTGCACGGTTAACGGGATGCACTTTGCATCGCGCTTGATTGCGCGAGGCAAAATGGCGAAGTTCTCGCAGCGATAGAAACGAGAAACGAGAGGACAGAAGCAACAAGGAGGCGAAAATTTCAACGATTCAACTTCGTGGTCTGCGTTAATGCCTTTAAGCTTCCGCGGAATATGCAAAAAGGCTGAAACGCGATAACCGAAACAATTTAGGATAGTTACACGACTGCTCGTTTTGTTTTTTCATCGTAAAAATAAATCCGCAGAAATGCGCCGAACAACGAACTACAGTATTTTCGCGAGCTTCCATTGAAGTTTATTAAACAAAAAACAGAATCAATCAAATATACAACGCGGCAGCGTTCGTTTGTGTAAAATCTTTGTCGAGGACAGGCGGAGGGGGGGTGGATTAAACTCGAAATTGAATGGCGACGGGAATTCGGCTACGTTTTATGGACGATTGATTCGTGGACGCGTCAATTATAGAAATTTTCGTCGGGACGCGTTTGTTTGTTTCCGCTCCGGCCGGATTTCCCGTCGAATCTGATTTAAACCGGCCTTTGGATTCGCAAAAATTCGATGTCCTGTGAATCGAGTGTACTTCGTGCAGTTTAGAAGTTATTTTTCGTTTTTGTTCGGCAGAATTGTTAACTAATTGTTTAATGCACAGAGAGAGCTCGAAATGGATTGCACGGCGGGGCTGAGAATTAGCATTTATAATTAACAGCGTGAATTCGATTTGAAAATGGACCAGACGGACAAAAGAGTGGACGGGTGGTGAATTACATCTCCAAGGTAGCCTCTGCCCTTCGTACAATGGATCAGCCATGGATTAACGATGGGCACAGGCCACAGAGTGCATGAAGAGGAGGCTGAAACGCGTGTTGAGTCCGAAAACAAGTCCCTCCGTTTCCACCTTTCCTACAAACAATCCCATTGTTTCCTCCCTACGCTGCTGCCACAGTGTTTTATGGAAAATCGCATGAGTCTTGACAGCACTCCCAACGTAATTTCCTTGCGAGCTTCAGCAGTTGTTGCAAATAGAGGACGCAGGCTGAAGGTCTTTGAAGAGGACTCGAGCGAATCTTCTTCAAAGTTTATTGGAAATTTGGAGTTTATGGTAATATTGAAGATGAAATTTTAATTTATTCAAGTTCTAATTACAATTTTGTGGGAGTACTTGAAGAACATAGGAGAACAGTGATCAGGAGTTCTTGATTGAGAATTAGCAGAAATTCAGGCAAAGGACGTGGAAACTTTTAATGTAATGCAAAATCTATCCTGCCACTCGAGGGAATCATTGTTTTAAGAAATTTCTGAAGAAAAATCGAACGTACACACGATGCTAATTTTGTGCAATTTTTATTATAACAATACAGTTAGGATATTTGGAAAAATTCTACATTTCCAATTCTAGAACTCCAATGAGAAACACTAGACTCTGCTAATCAGAATATACGATACTTTACAAATGCGAAATTAAACATCGTTGAAGTTAAAGAAATACCAAAACCATAGAAAAAAGTAGAAGGAAGCATCTTAACAATTTTCAAATCAATTCCTCCAACACTTCATGCACGTGCTCTATATTTAGAATCCTCCACCTGAGTGCAATAACTTTCAAGGATTTACGATATTCCGAACCTTCCAACTCTTAATTAGAATTGATGATCTTTCCAATTACAAGTGAATAATTCAATAACATAAAACTGCAATATCGTGGAATATTCAATTTAAAAATTATCCAACACACGGCACCGAAGAACGAAGTATCGCTGCCCATCCGAAAAGCCGGCCTGCCTCCGAACCGCATAATCAATCGTTCCAATTTATCCCGCTTAATTGTCATCGTCCACGCAGCAGAGTGCATCGTGCTGCTAATTGGCACGGTGGAATCGCGATGCAACTGGCTGCATCCAAGGACTCCGGGGACCTTGAGCGTTTTGCTGAATGGCCGAGGCAGCGTGTTGGCGATTTATAACCGGTCGACCGATTTTGTTCAACGATCAGGACTGTGCGCGTGTGCGTTTATACGCACACGTGGCCGTCGCTGGAACTGGAAGAACGGGATTGGTACTTGCGACCTTAATGTGGCCGAAACTCATTTCATTCAGCGATCCGGAGGGCCCCGTTCCTTCTCCGCCATGGACGTCTGAGTAATGGTCCGGCCATAACCTACAATTTTATACCCGGCATTTAATAGAGAGCCGGTGCAGAAGAAACGTAATGACCGGTGGACGCGGAACAACGTGCATTATCGTTGCATCGATGGCTTGTTCGAGAAAAAAAAAACGGCCGATTGAAATGAGATTTCTGCGTTGTCTCGATCCACATGCGATGCACCCTGCCTCGTTTGCCCTTTGGTATCGATTTCACCTCGATTTCGAAGGACCTGTCGATTTTAGCGGCTAAACGCACGAGGATAAGCTGAAACCTCAGTCCAACAGGTTGAAAGATTGCTTTATTCTGTATTCGGTGTGTTTTATGTTCGAGAGGGTTGAAAATTGTGTCCTTAAAATTTTAGGTAAAGAGGGAGAATTGTTTCGTAATTATTTTTATTTTTTTACTTTCTCTGTTTGGAAAAATTGGTGGGTTTGTAATTTAGGAGGCCTGGAAGAAGTGTCTCCGAATACTCAAGAAATGAAAAATGAACTTTACTACTTGTTTATTTGGAGCAGTTAATAAATTTGACGTTTATCGGTGTTAAAAGTCATTATCACTGAAATTTCAAGAAAAGAAACAAAATATAGGTCCCTATCTTTTACTTCGAGATAATGGTGAATTTGACATACGGTAGGGTTCATAGTCGTTGCCCTTAAACCTTCCAGAGAAAAAGAATTTTACACTTTCGTAACTTTTTATTCGGTTGAATTCATAGGTTTAAGACCCGAAGGGCTCAAAGAGCGTTTCTTTGAAGCTTCAGAAAAAGGGAACTGTTTCTTTGAACCGGAGTTGCTTGCAAGCTTTTTCGTGAGTGTCTGAACAATGCAAAAGTGCAGGTAATGGGATGCACAGCCGAGGACAAATATCGTGGAAGCGTTCATTAATCGCTTTCACCGCGAAACGCTTTCATCGAGCTGCGAGATTCTAATTTCGACGCCATTGTCTCGCGTTTTATGCTTGCACAATCGGCCGCTAAACGCGAGATTACTTCCGAAACGTGAAATATCGCGGCTCACCTGTTGCTCCCGGACGCAAGATTTTATTCCAACCGTTGGAGAACGTTGTTTAATGATCCTCCAACGGTGAAAATAACATTTGACTCTCTACAATTTCATGCTCCTCGTACGATCATCAAAACGGCCCTCCCGCGCCGATAAATTCCACAAATAAAATTCAAGTTTTAAACGAAACGATGTTTTACGCAAGCTGAAATCGTTCAGACCATTGAAGAGCTGTTAGGTTTATAACCAACAATTAAAGACCACAAGAATGGAGATTCAATTGCAGTTTTATATCACAGTTTATTAACACGTTCAATCCCACAGTGAAATCTGTCGTACCTAGTCAGATACATTATAATCTACTGTTTGAAATATAAATCTCCAAGGTAAAAAATATTTTATTCTTTGAAGATATAGTAGTTGACGTATATTATTGTTATGATAATAGTTCTGTTTAAAATGGTATAAGAGTTACCAGTTATTAAATTAAATTCATTTTGTGGCGTCGGTCACCGGTGACCCCCATGGCCGTCAACGTGTTAAGAAATTAACAAAACGCAACTATCGTTGTTTAAAGTTTCAATTTTCTATTTTGTACCCTAATAGTCGTAAAAACTTGTACATAGCATAATAATTGTTGTAATAATAAACATTCAGTTTCGTAGGTTTTTGGGTAATTTGAAAGCATTTTAATAATTAATATCGAAAGGAGTTTCGGAAATGGAACTAGGTGGCACAGTGATTGCTAAACGACCTCCAATTTTAGAACCGTCAATTAAAATGTCAAAAAAGGGTATAATAGTGAGAAAGTTCTCCATCGGGCAATTAGAACCGAGGAGACTTGCCAAATTGGGCCATCCTACAATTCTCAAACGAACCTAGGTGCCACAGTGATCGCTAAATGACCGTCAATTTTAGAACCGCCAATTAAAATGTCAAAAAGAAGGATGCAAAATGAAACGGTTCTCCATTGGTCAATTAGTACCGAAAAGGTTTGCCAAATACGACCATCCTTCAGATTCCAGACGGAATTATAGTAGAGTAAAGCAATATTGGCCGTTCAAGCACACTGAACAATCTCTGCCATTCCATTTGGTTACTATGTCTTCGGGATACTGACACATACGTACATTAACTTCTTTATTCACAAAAACATAACATGAACCGTATAGTCATTAAGCTTCATACGTATACATTACTTCTTTCAGAGATCTCTGAATTTCTTTCAGATTTTTCTCATATCTATTAAGCTATAAATTGATACCAAATGAATATAATTAAAGAAAGAATTCAATCCTTTTTTCCAGCTGCAACAAATTCATCCCTGAAGAGATTAAATATATTTTCATTCCATTTGTCGAAATTATTACATGGTTCATCACACCGTCAAAGGTATAAAAAAATCATAGACACAGTAATTATGTCTACTACAATTTAAAATCGAAAAAGTGACCTTGAACGATCCACACTTTATGCCTCTGCTGTGGATACCAGGGGGATGGCCGGAATGACTGTCAATTTCAGACACATCAATTAGCACGCTACAAAAGGGTGCAGCTGCGGAGGTTTGGATCATCTGTTTAGGAATTAGTATCGAAAAAAGATAATGGAAGAGGGAGAAGGTGAGATTGGTGCATGCGGACCTGCAGTCCCTCATAACGTATGCAGTGCAGCACTTTATGTACCAGGTGCTGGTAGTTATATCGTACGTGTCTCCCTCTCTGTCTCTCCTTCTCTCTCTTCCTCTCTTGTTCTGTTTCTCGTTTTGTGCTTCTGTTCGTCTGCGTACACACAACGGGAACAGAGCGTTCACGGTGGCGTTTTCTTTCGTTAGACGTTCCCCAAAAAAATAAACGTCCGGCCCTGGGGAACAGGTGCGAATCTTCGCCAGCGAGAAGACACTCGGATACGAGGCGAATTTTTAACGAGGAACGCGTGTTGCTTGTCTCGACCGTGAAATATTGGGGAGACTGAAAACGCTGACGGGTTTATGCATCTTCTTATAGTATTTCTTTGAAGGAACGATAAATATTCATTGTGCGCCACGGAGAAGCTCGGCTTTGTTGCTCCGTTCTGTTTGGACGAGGACGTCGTTTCGCTCGAGATGAAAGGAGAGGCGACTTCTTGTCTTTGGTTTCGAGACTTCCACATGTATAAGGCTTGCCGAAATTATTAACATTTCAACAGACTTTTTCGCACTGCGGATTTGAGACATTTGTGGTCCTCTGTTTTTTGGTATTGGGGATTTTTGTGTGTATGTAGTTTTTTCTCGATTTTTAGGAGGAATGGAATTTTTGTTTTAGAATCTATTATAATGATTGAATACTGATTAATTTTAGCATCGTTAATTAACTTTTCTTGGGTTAGTGAAGTGATAATGATAGCATCAGTGAAATATTTGGTATTATGACCCTTAGTATTCAAATAGCTTTGTAGAATTTAGAATTCCTCAGTTTTCAAGTGAAACATAATTTCAGCTTACATGATAGTCATTTAAGTGGCTATCATAACTATTGAATCTTTTGGCCCTTTATCAGTCAGTATAAAAATGTGCATGAAATTCAAGTATGTTCTAATTTTCAAGCCAAACATCATTTCAAACTAAATAATACCAGTTAGGTGATATAATGGTTTAAGAATGTCTAAGAATTTTGGGGTGTATAATTACGATCTTTCAAATCAGAAAAACAGTGAAGTCTCTCATCCTGGGTTCAGTGATTAATATTGAAAATCTGTCAAAAAATAATTAGCTTTTAAGTTTCTAATAAGCCCAACATGTCAAAGAAAATGACAACAACTAAATATATACCAGTGTACCCTTAACGTGAGCACCAGGTCTCAAGGCCTATAATTAGAATCCATCAAGACAGACAACCATTGTCATTTTTGGGTCTAACCATAGAAATTAGTATTGAAAACCTTTCACAAATTCTATTACCTTTTTAATTTCAAATATAACGCCGTGTCAGACAAAGTAACGCCAACTAAATACTGCTGCATGCACAAAATAAGTATCAATTATTTAGGTCGTATAATTAGGACACTCCAGAAGAGTATCATTAACATTTCTAACTCTGAACTCGGTAATCAGTATCGACAATCTGTCAAAAATTAAATTATCCCACACATTTCAAATTGAATATTGCGTCAAAGTGACACCAAATAAATACCAACTTCACCCCAATAACAGTTATAAATATATAATATCTGCCAAACAAGGACATCAGTGAAACAATTGCTGCAAAATTTAACAATTATTATTCAAAATCCGTTACAAATTATCATTCCAAACATTTCAAATAATAAAGCAACGCCCTACAACCTCCCATAACTTCAAGAATAGCCATCAGTTAGAGTGTAGACTCAAGACTCTCCAAGACACCATCCTTCCCAAACACACGTCCCTCAACCATCAGAACCAGTCCTCAAAACACAATCCCGGCAAAACGGTCTCCCGTGACATCGAATCTCCCAATCAGAATTCCATCAAATTAGTCAGCCAGCTAGGTGTAGCATAGTCTGTTGCGGAGCAGAAACGATTATCTCCACGAACTCATCAGCGATTCATAGGTCCGGTCCCGTTGGGTCTCGAAACAGGTGCAAACTGTTTAGGGCTATCGATGAAGGCGTGCAATCTGGAATCGTCCGGAATCGCTGGAAGAACGGTGTATAGGTCGGTGTGTGCTGAAGACAATCACGGTGAAACCCTTTGGGCCAATATTGACGCAGCCTGCTATCGCAATAATGGACAGACGCGTAGGGATAACGCGATGCCGCGTATATTACGCCCGTGCCTGTGTTTAGACAGTTGCACGCGTGTGCACGGCCACGGACTGGCCATTGTTCCATGTACACATGCGCCTGTGTGTGTGTGCTCGCTGGACACGCACCAAGAACACCCTGTCCCTAGCCAAATCACGGCCGTTTCGAGAAAGAGGCCCGGCTGTTTTCACTCGATCGTGAAAGGGTTAGGATTTGTTTGGCACCCAAACCTCTGGAACCGCCTGTCTTAGCTGCAAATGGGATTTTCGTGTTGACGAGCAGGCTTTCGTACGTTAGCAGAGAACTATGAATCCGGATCAATATTTGCTCGCGAGATGTTTGACGCTCTCGCGACGGGTTATCGATGTTATGATTGGAGGGGATTGTTTTCGCCGCTTCGATTGCTCGGGGTAGTTTCGGAGATCCGGGATGGTGTAATGGTGTCGGAGGATATATTTTTCTATTGCATTCTCATGTTACAGTATTTCTCGGGAATTATTTTTAGAGGTTTTAGATATTTGGATAAACTTCAGTTTAGGGTATATGAGTGTTAAGTAATCTTTTAATTATTATTATTATTTTGTAATTGTGATTTTCTTGATCCATACTTTAAAAGAATTGGATTTAGAACCTTTTCAAAATTCTCCGGTTTGTATGGTTCTGGTTTTCTTATTTTTTTATTGCTGGTTGATTAGTTAGTTATATTGAAATAAAACTATATGTAATAAAAAAAAATTAAGTCCAGCTTAATTTTAAATTCCTGTTCCTAAATGGAAGAAGCTGAGGCTAACTAGACTAAAACTGATTGTAAGTTCACAGATACGCCAACGCATTCTAGCTCCCTTAATCGGTGACCAGCATTGTCTAGTTTCTCTACTTACTAAGAATAAGTTAAAATCACCTAAGTACAATCTTCAGAAAACTCTCAACCGAAGTATCATCAAATATCCACCACCGAACGATGAGACATCCTGTGACGTAAGAATATCGGCTACATTAAACGATTCCTGAATGAAACGTCCTCTATGCAGCCCCGACAGAGATCCAGGACATGTAACACGAAACAGATCCGGTTTTACAAGCCCAAACCTTTGTCCTTTGGTCGCAGCCTCTTTTCGCGCCGTGACAACTTGTTGCGAGTGATTGATGCCTATCCTCGAAGCTCGATTAAATTCGACCAGCTTAATCCTGCCGGCTCCTGCAGATTGCAGACCTAATGGAGGGTGACGTTGTAAAATAGAGCTTCCGGAAGATGAATTCTCTTGGAACACGAAAATAAATCATCGTCTATGTAAAATTGATGTACAATCCTAGCATCAAATTCTACGTCCTATTCTTTCCTGACTCGCCGAAAAAGCTTCGGGTAAATGAGCGCAGTGATCATGGTTCAGAGCAGACTCTGGAAAGCTGGGAGAATCGGGTGCAAGGACAATCGATTCGACAGTCTGAAAGGAGAAGTCGCGGTAGGTGCAACGGGAAGCCCAGGAAAGGTGGCATCTCGAAAACAAATTCATATTTCACCGTAGGAAACCACCCCCGGAAGACGGTGTATTGTTGCGGCGGGGGCGGACGACCACCGGGGGCCAGATAAAAGTGAAATACGCGGGTTCGCTATTGAAACACGTCCCGCGATAAAGATAAACGAGCAGAGAAACCGAGGCCGGGGGATCTTGGCTCGTTCGTCATTCGACGTTCTCCTTTGTCTACCGTGATTACAATAGATCAGCTTTGACGACCGCTTATCCCATTTGAATCCACTTCCTCGGATGAACGATAAATTCGTCGCGTCTCGTCTCTTGAACTTCGAGGGTCTCGCCCCTTCCTCGAGGCATAAATATGGTGGCTCACGGAAAAAATAATTTCCAGTAAGGCTGGTGGAATAGTTAACAATGAGTCGATGTAAATCTTTTATGGATCGTTGGAAACTTTTTGGAAAATAGTAATATTGTGAGTTTTATAGTAATTCTTGGAGCATATTGTCTCGGTAATTGAGAGAACGTAGGATTATATAGGGTGTCAGAAATCAAGCATACAGGTATTTATTTTGCTTTTGATGATACGAAATAATATTTCAGAGATTGTTTAAGTGTAATTACATACCCAGTACATATTAAAAAATTTTTTAAAACAATTTGACTTATATTAAGTTTGAATATTTAATAAAACGTTTGGGGTACAAGATTCGTCAATGTATCTTTATTGGCCTTTGAACCCGTTCAAATTTATATCTAAAGTATTTTTTCTCACCAGGAAAAATAAATTAAATTATCACATGTTTTTTGTTCTTTGAAAGGATACTCTTCTCTTCAAGTATGACAATAGACTAGTATAAATAATTCTGCAAATAAGACTTATGTTAACTAAAAGTAAGCCTTAAAAATCCGTTCCTTTATTTTTCATTTTGACAAGTCCCTCAAACTCATAAGATAAGTATAATAGTACATTACCTGTGTTGTATTTTATCTGTCAAACAGTAGAAAAACAACCTTGAAGATTCTAGCTTCAGTCTCTCAGCAGTAATAATATTACTATAATAATTCAAACTTAAAAAAAAATTTTTACATCAATCGAATATTTCAAAGAGCACGAAATTTGTGACACCTTACTTTATCGGAGGTGAGAATGAATATGTATCATCTCGTTCACTAATTTCCACAAACTTTAACAATAATTAGAACCTGACGAGGATTGGAATTTGAACACTCCACGAACTTAAACTAAGCTAACTTTCTTAGAATTTGACTCTGATGAGAGTTTCAACCTGAACAGACTTCAAGTGGTGCAGAATTTAAACTGATTTCAAAATAATGAGATCATCCGCAAGGCTTGAGCGAATGATCAGTTTTGTCTGAACGATCCCACGTACGATCTAAATAATTATTTTTATGTAACATCTTTATCTAAAGTTAAATGCTTTAATCAAGGTTGATTGATTTGAGAGGACGGAATTTAGTTTCAACGCACGTTCGTCGAGAACACTTCTCCATGGAAACTATTCGACTGCCGTTTCTCCGGGCAGTCTATTTTCCAAGGAGCTCGTTTTTTACGCAGCCGGGGAAGTAACTCTTTACGACAGCGTTGTTTTAATTAGCTGCAGGCGCGATTCGTTCGATTTAATTCGAGGCCGTTTCGCAGTTCCAGGACTGGCGCGCCCTGTTAATTGGACGAGCGCCGAATAATTGGCCCACCCGATCAATTTCACCGATCTAATTAATCGGCCGCCACGTTTTTTGATTTCGCTGTTCCGTAAAGCTGCCGACAGCAGAACCTCGTTCACTCTCCGCCTGGAGAAATAATTAAGGGAGTACCAGGCGTTGCCTTCTTCTTCCTCTTCTTCTTCTTCTTCTTCTTCTCTTGATATTGAAAGTCGTTCCCGCGATAAATGGATCGAACGGAAGCTCCCCCGATGCGCCTTTCTGGTTTCTCGTTCGCGTGACCGGAAACAATACCCTCTTTCAGACTTTACGCCGGAAGATTCCACTGTTTGCTAACCGCTGGTGCAGTTTCCCAGCGGTCTTCGGGGTGAACATGCTCGCCAATACAGTCACCGCCGTCAGAAATCGCTTTGAACGCCGGTGATCGGTTTGTTCAGAATTTCGATAGACATAGCTGACGTCACCACGTGGGCCTAACAACTTACATAGATAATTAAGTTGACGGAGGGTCGTTATGTATTCGTTTGAATTAATTGTGCAACTGACTCTACTGCTGAACAGTTTGTGGTCTTGAGCCTTCTTATGAACTTAATGAATAGTTTTGAGATATTCTTGCAATTTGATTAAATTTTTGTATTAATGTATAATATTCTTTAGGAGTTATTTAATTTTAAAAATGTGCACGATTCAGCTATAAATAAACTTCTTGTTAATTTAAAATATTTGGTTGAACTCTGGTGTAACAATGACATTAAAGTACGTATAATTAAAGAGGAAATAATAAAGTGTAACAAAAACCTATATATGAGAAAATGTATGTAAATGGACAGAATCCAATTCGTTGTGAATGAATTAGGTAAAAAAAATAAATCCATAGATTGGAAAAATACAATTTTTGAATTCACTGCAGAATACACATACATATTTCAGGTGATTACAATTAATCATATGATTTTTCGACCCCTGTTTCATCAATTTGTTGCCTACTGCTTATCCTAATATTTATTATTTTCATTAACAATCTTACAAGAGTATACAGTGCCTTCCAAACCATTGTTAATATTGCTATGGATAGTATCAGGTGCTGTACAAACATCAAATTATAAAAATGTACAAAGATGAAGATGTGTACTAATACTCTGCTCCAGAGATGGCCATCCGGAACAAGGCCTGGTCCCAGTCTATTCCCACTCTACGTCCATTCCCCTCACGTAATAAGAATAATTTTTTGTACATGTGACAACAGTTTTATCTACTTTCTTATTACGTGAGGGGAATGGACGCAGGGTGGGGGTAAGACACAGCCTGCTGCCGCCCCGGATGATTATCACTGCTCTACTCTATAAATAAAGTTGCACAGAAGACAAGAAAATTACCTTGACAGGTCTCATTTAACAACCGTGTCTCCGCAATAGCAACTAACTATCAATTTCCCAATTCTCACCGCGTTATCGATTATGAATGGTCACAAAATAAACCAAGAATCCTTCGAAAGAGTCGGATGATTGATCTGATGCAAATTTATCTGAAAGTTCCAGCGTTTCGCAGGCGAATGGAAAAATTCTGAAATCTATGGCCGGAAGAGCTAATCCGGTGAGGATGAACGCGCTCTGGCAGAAAGTGAATGGAGTCTCGTCGATTTCGGGACGCTTCTTTTCTCCATAACTCGATTCCAGCCGGCGGAGTGCGGAGGAAGAAGAAGTTGCCGATGAGTTTTTCGGGTTGACGAAACTTCAACGATATATCTCACGGGTGGAAAGTTCAGGAAGAATTTCAGCGCTGGCTTACTTCCGGGGAACCGGAAGAGACCTCGCTTTAACAATGACGCACGGCCCAAAGTCTTTGCACGATCCTCCATCCTCGTCACAGCGATATATATCGCCGTTCTCTGTAAACTACCGCTTCCGGGAGTTGATCTTTCACTTTTACGAACTTTCCTCGTTCTAATGAATTCGCGATCGTTAAATATAGACGAGGCAGACGATATTGGGGAGGACTCCCTTCCGCTGGATTCGGATCAAAGAAGCAGCAAATTACGCGAGATCGAAGCATGACGAAAGAAACGAACAGGATATTTGCATAGAAATTGGGTGCATCGATATACATGGTAACAGAGATATACCATGGAATTTTTTAAGATCAGACAGTTTGTTTCTGCTTTGATGTTTCCATTTAGAGCGATTAACAGTTTTATTGCCACGACAGATTGAATAATTATTTATTTGATTATAAATATTAGGTTGTTCTGAAAGTTCTTTTCGTAAATTGCATGCTCAGCAAATCACTTCAATCAGTATTTTCCAGTAAGACAAAGGAATTTTGGAAAAGTGACATCATGAGGCTTCCGGAGAGATGGAGGAAGGTGATGTATCGTTCATGACATTTTGTACACTTAATATCTATTAAAAAAACTAGAGGAACCTTTGGGACAACCTGATATATTTAATAAGGTCTAGTAGAACCAGTAAAAAATAATGGAAGTTAGTAATATTAATTAAAATGGGTACAATTTGTACTTACATTCATTTCGTATAAAAATGTAAAAGGTTTGTCATTTTCAGCTAATGAAGCGCGGCGGTCAGAGTGTTAATGCACGAGCCCACTTTTCCATAAAAGTTGGATTTTTTGTATCATTATAAAAGCTGGGCCATTTGAACCTTAGCGAGAGTATGGACCATGAAATTCTACTGAAAGTGGTCCATTTTCAAGTGCATATCCAGCTCTGTTTAAAAAATAATGGAACTTTTATTCTTGTACTTTGAAGTCGTGTAGGTGGATCCCTGCGTACTAAAAGTTCAGTTTCTGGTATAATTATCGTTGATACGGCACTCTAACTACTTTCATCATGAACTACATGAAGTTTTACACCGCGCGTGTGTGTTTTGGGGAAAAATATTCATACAATTTCAATCTGAATTCAGTTTGAATTGCTCCGCAAGGTCTCATTTGGTCATTATACTCGATTTTAATAAAACGATCTTCTTAGCTATTCAAGATTAATTTACAATATGCAGATGGCGGATATGCAGTTAATTTGGTTTCTATGTCAATAATAATACCGACCGCTATTGTCCGCTGACCGCCATTATCCCATTCTCCCCTACTTTTGTGTGCTCGCAACACATTAACAATTACAGACGCGTTCTTAATCATAATTAGAAGGTATATTTTCTGGAAATATTTATACGAGAATAGACAGGTTTATCAAAATTTGATTTCTGCAATCACGTTAACAGAAACAATATTACAGTCTAAAAACGTACATATATTTGCATAAACATTTTTACAAAGTCAATCTCATACACAATCTCTGTGGGTATCTCGATTTTTCTAATTTTCTGTTCACTAAAGGAGCGTCTGTCTAAATGAGCAAAGATTCTGTAGTCGAAACAGTGTACACGCTCGCAAACGTATCCCACTCGAAATTTCAAAATTCGATGTCGGACAATAGCAAATACCCCGCGTCGATTATTTCGTGAGGGTTGGACGGAACACACGGCCCTGTAGCACACTTTTAATCACCGTTCGACCAGATTGCGCTAAACGAGAGGAGACGGTAGTCGATAACGGTGGCCCGTAGGTTTGCCGGGACGCACACCGGCGGGGAAAACAAGGGCTGAAAGCCGCGATGGGGAGGAAACGCGTCTACATGGTGCAACCTATCTGCGGTGGTGAAAAAAAAGGCTGCACGAGGCTGGCCCAGGGAAAAGTTTGACAGAGGAACCAGGGGTGGTTTATAGAAGGGAACAATTGAAATCGGCCGAGCTTGCAGTGTGCAGGTACCTTCTGGTTCAAAAGTTCATCAATTTTATCCTGGGACCGTCTGCATCTCATTTCAATGATCCCTGTGTTCATTGTATATGAAAAATTGCTTAAAGTAACAGTTTTTTGTTTCAGATAATATTGAATTTTTGTGACGGATATTTTATTAAGTAATTAATTTGAGTATCTGGGAAACTCGTTAGTAATAGTAAGGCAGGGAATAAAGTGAACTTGAAGAGGACATACATAAAAAATATTTGCGAGTAAATTGTAACTATGTAAGCTAGAGTTAAAAGTTTGAAGAATGTTACGAAATAAGTAAAAATGGAAAATAAAAATTAAAATATAAATTAAGGGAAATAAAAATAAGAGGTTATTGTGATACTCGAATTCGGGACTCAATTAAATCGAATAAATATTAGTCATATGCAGTACGACAAAGTGGTGTACTAAAAATATATAAAAAATTATGTACTGGATTATCTACTCTCCGCACCATAATATTATCAAAACTTATGACCTAAGATTCATAGAAAGGATCGAATAAAGTTTCAAAAATCAAAAAAGGTACCTTGAAATTCTTTAAAAATATTTTAAAATTAAATTATGACAAAAAAGTTAAGCTATATATAGACTACTAGATGATCTACAAATTTGGTCATTCCATAAAGCGGAAGGCAAAATAAATTAAATTTCATACTTTACACTGATTAATAACATTCGTGTACTGTTACTTCAAATCTACCAAGTGTCTGAAAATTTAAAAATGACACTGAACACAACGTGAACATATCAATAACATTTCCTTCACAATTAGAACTGATGATGATGAACAATATGACTACATAGAATTAATGGTTTAACACACAAGAAAAATCCAAACAGTTACAATATAAATTATTTGTCTCACCTCAGAATATTATCTAAAAAATCTTCTTCATTTCGAAAACAACCGATTTAAATCGAATCGATTTCGGATTCACTGCTCCAGCTAAGAAATTAGCTTGTGTCTATCAATGAAGATTGCTCGCGCGCGGTCGTTGTTTCACGCTAAACGGCCGGAGGGCGATCTACATACTCGAAAGGCTTAATCGTTGCCGAAAGGGAGCGGATATCGAGCTTAAGACGTTTATCGTGAAAAGGGAGCGAGTGCTCGGGGCGACGAACAGCCACGGAGCGTAACTTGCGGTCAGAGTTTGATTGAAATCGAGCTCTCACGAGGAAATCGTGGAACGGTTGCCCTCGGGGATTCTTGTTTGCCAGCTCGTGACAGAACGGTATACCGTGAATTTTGGCGGTGCTCCTAGCCTGTCGGGTTATTGTTCCCGGGGTTTACCGGGGATCTCCAGGTGCGAACCCGTACCAGAAGTTCATTCTGATGCAACGAACGCGGATGCTCTCGTGAAGGCTGTCGACCGTTCAGAACTCAGAATTTCGAACAGACTCTGTTGGATGTCCGATAGAATTGTCTAGAACCACGGTAGAACCTTTGAATTATTAACCGCCGCGCGTTGCGGAGTCACCTGAGGCGCGACAACGGTAATCGCGTTTCTAACTCTTGCGTCACTTCTGGCGTGACACGGGGAGTTTTCACTGCAAGACGTTTATTGTCTCCGGATTCACATGTGGGTCTGTAAAATTTTGATGTTGAATCTAGAGTCTGTCGAGGTGTATTCCTTAGCTTGGAGTATAATATCGATAATTATGTAGATACACAGGGCACTAACAATATTCAAGATTTATGGGGTTGATAATAAAGAATGTTTGATAGATATAAATCTATGGAAAAAAATTGATCCAGAAATTCTCTAAACCGCGGACAACATTGCGTTTTCGAAGTAGGTTTAGTAGATATTCTTTATTCATTTTTATGACATATTACTACCTACCTGTCAGATCTGAATTTTTTTTAACATCCTATATAGTATAACACTTTAGACATATTTAAACTATAGGAAAGAAAAGATAATTATACGAGGCTTTATGTAAAAATTGTCCTGAGTCATATGTGAGTCAGGTGTTAAACAAAGTAATTTAAAGCCGGAATAAAAAATAATTGCAGAAAGTATCTTCTTAAATAAAAGTTCAACCCTTTCTTGCCTGAAAAAAAATGTTATAGTACAACGAATCTATATTCGTTGGTTAAAAATGATCTTGAAAGTGTTTTTGTTATTAAAAATATTTTTTACAATAAAAATTTGTGAAATTTTTTGATGTATCTAATAATTTTTCTTTTTCCTGTTTCAGGTAAGTGGAACATTCTTGATATCGTTGCGTCTACCTGATAGCCTTCGTGAGTACGTTAAGTATAAATTATTGGAATGTGTTCTACGTGTTGCCCGTAGAATTTATTTTTACTTGAACGTTTAGTAGACCGAGACTTATATCTACTCGAGTATTTTATTCGGCCACGGATTTACGGTAAGAAGATTGCCTTTAAAACACCGATAAAAATGAATCACAGTGCGATAGTTCTATTCTTCCAGCAGTAGTAGAAATAGTTACAGGAATTATTATGAAAAGAATTATTAGGTCGTTGCCATTTCTGCTGTCACTTGTTCTATCATTAATTTCTTAAATTTATAATAATGATTTTCCAACTGATTGTCAATTTACAATACAATGATTCAAGACAAATATTTTTGCATTTTAGACATTTGATAAAAGGAATATTAATCACTTAATGATTTTAAAATATCATTATAATATTATAATTTAACCAATTCGTATTGACTAAATCCGTCGAATTTATAACGTTTGAAAAATTTATTATTCTATATCAATAGGCATCGATTCATAATTAATTCCTGAACATTGATCAGCAAAACCACCTGGACGATTTCTAAATAAAATTATTCCACTCAATTGACCTGCAGTAACACCAACAACAATAATCCACATATCAACTAAAAAAAACTCTGCTTGTAGAAAGTTATCATTTATGCAACGGCGCAGTGCAAAAAATGCATAAAAAATCCGCCGTAATAAATTATGCGCATCATGGCTGAAAGGAATCTATGTCAGAGGCATCGTTTACCCATAAATCGCCAGCGGATCGTTCATAATTCATCGGCTGGTTTCAATGGAACTCAGAGACGTTGCGAGACGTTCCGCAAAAAAATTGGAACGTTCGGTGGAATTATAAAAAATTGACACAATCGACGCGGACGGGGCATAAATATGAACGGACACCTTCGAGTGGTCGATCGGGAACGATCGTCCGTGCCGGTTCGCCTTGAGATCGGACGGGTATAAATCACAATTTCATCGCGGCGAGTATCGGGCCTCGATTAAACGATAACTCGTCGCCGCGACGGAAAGACGCCGCTTATTTAGATATTCAACGGTCGTCACCGACATATTTCAGTCCATCTAACGCCCCCCCGCCGCGGAGGATTCATTTTTCCCAGGAGCCGCGTCACGTATGCACGCGTGACGCGGAGACGGCTGTCACGTATCTGATTTCGCGCGAACAGGCAAATTTTTCACGGTTTTTCCTTCCTCCGAGCGTGTCTTCGTGGAACGGCCGTGCCGTTTCGCGATTGTCCTCCGTTTTACGTGGGGTGCACCGTGAAATGGCGTCGACAAGAAGCGTCGACGAGAATTCACGAGGAGGTTCCGAAACAAAAGCCAGTTTCATTGTTTCTCGCGTGGCTATTAGTTGGAGCGGAATGTGTAAATAATAGTGTTTGAACAGTGTTAAATTAGAGGGATAATAAAATAAATGGAAGACGTTAATAGTGATTGCAGTCTGCAGGATCGCGTGCGTAGTTGTAGCCGGACTAACGAAAGAATTGACTTGGGAGGCCTTTTATTAGAATCTCTTCCACTGCTCGATAATAAAAATTATAATTTGTCGGGAAAGTGTCTAGCCATTTACATAATCGCGAAACTTCATTTACTTAATTCTCATTTACTATATATTCAATATTTAAAAATACTATTTTATAATATCGTCGTAGAACTTTTCAATTTCTAGCACAACTTTCTTTTCGGTTACTGCAGTAAATTTTTTGTATTTCTTAATTAAAATTGAAAGTACAATTACACGGTTTCAAGCAATTTTTATTAGTAAGAAAAAAGCTAAACTAAAAATTCACGAGGAAATAAATTATATTTTGATAATTGCAGATAGCTAATTTTGTTAAATATACGGATACTTTCGCCAATACTTTCAGAATTAATAATGCGTGCGTTCTTTAACAATATACAAAAATTTCTAGAGATGTCAAAATGTAAAAATCGTACCATTTATAATCCAATACGTAGTTCTTAATTAGAGTTGAAAGTACAATTATACAATTTCGAAGTAATTTTTATCAAAAAAAAAAACAAGCTACAATAAAAATTCACAAGGAAATAAATTATATTTTCGTAAATAAAGGTAGCTAATTTTATTTAATATACGAATACTTTCGTTAATACTTTCATAAATAACTGTACGTGAGTTCTTTAACAGTATAAGAAAATTTCTAGAAATGTCAAAACATAAACAATACAAATATTATACAGAATATATTCCTAAGTTCATCTACAGACACGAAAATTACAATAAGAATGCACAACATTGTATTGTACATAGATGTCTAAAAATTATAATAAATTCAATAGTAAAAGGATTAAATTCGGAAAAAATTAATCAATTTTATCACTCAGAAACCTCTATCATTCGTTTTGGATGAAGAAAAGTTTGCTTAAGATGCAACCAGCCTCTAGAGGTTTGCCATTTTGTCCCGGCTCTTCTGCTCGAGCCCCAAAATCGGTGTACCTCAGTCATCCAATCGTCCTTGCGTATCAGATAGTCCCCTTTCAGATACGACAAAAATATGAAAATCCCTACATTCCGAATATCCGGACCCGTTGTATCCACGGATAAAAGGTACGGTCCTCTGTGGGTATCGAGGAGTATTCCGCGTTGCGGAAACGGCTGCAGCAGCGAATTTTACCTTTATCGTCCATGCATCCCAGGGCCTCTTGGAAGAAAGCGAGCTTTTATCTCTCGCCCATTCCCGTGCGGGCTTATACGAAAATTTTGTAAGCTGTGCGCTGCGGTATCCGCGAGGAGGCTCTTGGAACGGAGGAAAGAATGGAAGGGAGGAAGCCGGATATGAATAGGTACACGCGTTAGGTTCTAGGGAAACCACTTGCAGCGGATTCCGTCGCGTTAACCGATAACAACTTTGTTTGCCTTTTTGACGTTGGACTTCATTTACGAGTTCTCTCAGCCTGCTGAATTTCGCGATGTAGTTCGCTCGTGCTTTGTTCGAGCAGTAAAACTGAAATTTTAGACAATTTGATCGTTATCTTTTCTCTTAGTAATTTTTTGATGGACTAACAATTTGAAATCTTTATGAACTTTACTGTGAAGTTCAGTCATTCTTGAATCAGATAGGGGATCGTTTACATCAGGTATTCTTCTGTCGGTTTTGATTTGATTGACCGTTCATTTGAGATTTTAGACAATTTAATCACTATTTTTTTCTCGGACTAAGTTTTTGGTGGACTACAAATTTCGAAGCTCAGGATTTATAAAGCTATAGGATTTTACATCTTATTTTTCTATACCTATACCTAGCTGTTTGTTTGTTCTCCTGTGGGACCAGATATAGGTACTCGAGCTTATTTCACTTCGATAACTATAATTATTGCTAATCGTGCTGAACTTGCAATTTTATATCATAGAAGAAAATTAAACTCTAATGCGTCAATTTTATAATCTAGGATTTGTATTTTTATTTACTATTGGATATTTACCTGGAATTATCTAATTCTTCAACTAATATTACATATTTTACATGATACGCATTATGTAGTTCCTTATTTTCTATCTAAAATAATCTAAATATTTAAAGTATTCGAGAGATAATTATCCCCAAGCGATTTCAGTAACTACAATACGAACGCCCTCCTCTTAAACAACCTCTCGGAATTCTAATTCTCTCGAACTGAACGAAGTAATACTCGATTTCTCGAAGTCCACCTTGAAGTTTCAGTACCCTATACCAGCCTGCAGTACTTAATTATTCCAAAAGTTCTTTAATTGAATAAAAATGTTCAGGTACAAGTGCTTTCAACAGCCACTGATATCCTCCACTCGAATTCCCACTCGAGATCTCAATTTTCTCACTTCAATAGAATCGATTCCCATTTTTTTCATCGTTGCCATGAACAGCCAGTTTCTCCAACGATCCGGTGGACTTATAAAACTCCAGCATCCGTATTCCAGCGATTTTCTGCGAGTTTTTCTTATCAAAGGATTAAGCCGTCTCGGTGCGCGTCAAGGCCAGGAGTTTTCGAAACAAAGGAAAAACGAGAAGCACGCAAGGTTAACTCTTCAAGATCCGAGGATCTGGAGCTAGGAACTCCCTAACGTTATCCATTCGCTCGAGACAACTTCCGGGAGAGTTTTCTATGGGGAAAAATTTGCTCGAAATTCTGAAGGATCTGGAGGCGGAAAGTTCCGCGAACGACCCGCGGCGTTTCTTCTCGAATATGTACATTCTGAAAAATTGTTCACCGTGTGCTACGGACCACTGTATGGTCAGAGCTGTTTATTATACCCTATGAACTATGTAGTCGGACGAACTATCAGCTCAGCATGTCTGAAAAAAATTGTATACGTGTGTATAAATTTCTATATATATTTTGTAGATTTATACTATTTACAATACAACCTCCATTATTCGAATATCGATCATCCGGAAGTTGGTCATCCTATATCAGTTACTAGCTGCAAATATCATTAGCTATACTGTGTACTTAATTTATCATTCAATATAGTTTGGATAATCGAGGCTCTACTGTCTTTAGACGAATTCTCACCTCAGCGAGTGTTGTGTACATCTACTCTTTGAAATAAATTATAGAAGTCAGTAGTTGAAGAATTAAATTTGAGAGCGTTAAGGGTTCTTTTTACGTTTCATGTAAATATATTAAATAAAATGTATACTCGGGCGATTTGTACAATATCGTGTCTCAGTTGGATCTGTCCGAACATATAGAAATGCTCGATCTTTATAGATTTTGTTGATATTACTGTAAGTCAATGTAGCCAATCATTAACCACAGTTGTTTGCCGGCTCAAATAAACAGTTTCTTTAAAGTTTCAAGGCTGAAAGGGTTACAGCGTCCAAAGAATTTGTAAATATTCAAGTTCGAATGCTGTACCAACACCTACCATACTTCTTGGCGAACTTTGCAATGTCGTGGTATCGGTTGACGTGGTAAATAATTTGTCAAAATTGAAATAAAGTCGCCCAACGTTATCCGTCCTCTCCAGACAGCCTTCGAGGGAGTTTCTTCGAGCGAAAAAATTTCGTCGAAATTCTGAAGGATCCGGAAAGTTCCGCGAACGACCCGCGGCGTTTCTTCGCGGACACCCGCCGCCATCTTCGACTGCACCCCTCCAACCTTTTCCGGTTAGATGATCCTGCTCGAGGAAAGTTGCCGTGTTAACCGGCTGCGCGTCTACGCCGGTAATTAATCGGAGAAACTCGGATCGTAAACAACGCGGCATCCATTAAGATCCCATTCATTAGAGCGGAAGTGGCCGAGGAGAGGGCCTCTTCCGCCTTATCTCCGGGAAAACTGCAGCCAGCTGCCTGGAGAACCCTCTGCCGCCAAGAAAATCGACGAGCTGCAAGAGGGGGTTGCAGACTTTCAATAATTCTTCGAAATAACTTTGAAGGAGACGGACTAGCGAGTTTCACGGAACTTTCTCTCACCCACCCACCGGCAACCCCCCTAGACAGGCGGTTCTCTGTCCACGGGGGTAAGTTTCAGACCCACTTGTCCCCCTGGCTAGCCTTCTCTTATCTTTTATGCATTATTGGCGGATGAAAACCACCCCTTCCGCCAGTTCGAGGCTACTGTACCCTTACCTAGGACCATTCTCTCATATTTCGGAACCAATATTATGCTAATATTCGCTACACCCGTCGCTACAAACATCGTTGTAAGGATCCATGGACCCTTGTGTCGCGTCCCCCTTTGAATAATTCCAGCCCGGGGTTGGAAAATATTGTATTTTATTTTACATCGCGGTGGCTCGCTTGCGTAGAATACAGTTTGACAGCTTTTGAGGTTCGGTTAAAGGGTAGAAGTTTTCGAGTCGTAATTTTGTGGTAGAAATGGCGGTTGTCAGAGTAGCGGTGGAAACACCTAAGTTGGTCTCACATCTGTCAGAGTTGGTGGAAGAGGATGATATGTGTTTGCAATTTTCAGTGTCCCTGTTGTCGCTGTGGCTGTTTCTGATGAAATAGGTTGCTGGTTTCGGGAATACCAGCGTTTTCATATTAAATAATCAAATAATAATTAATGGACCCGCGAGTCACTTAAAGGAGAGAACGTTGATATTGCAAATTCTTTAGATCTTTAGCGTTATTGTAGCTGCTACGATAGTTTACACTATGCCAGTCGCATGTTTAGTCACCTGCGGTCTCTTGAAATTTCCATCAAACATGCGATCAAAGAAACAATTTCCCGACAATCACGTCTGCAAGGACGCAGCCTCGGCATAAAGACCGAGGGAGCAACAGGACGATCGGTACTCGATACCCCGCGGTAACTCGATTCCAAGAGCTTTTCATATTTATAAGACCGTCGTGGAACAATTCTTCCCCGGTTCAATCGCGTGAACGAGAGATATCGGTTTCTTTCCGGAACTACCCTTGAGAACCGTAACCAGCTACGAAATTATTATGGAATACACAAAGGATAACACGATCCGATGATGGAACCGTCCTCTTCGCTGAGGAATTCCAGAGCTTTAGGATTTTCGACCTTAGGGAATTCAGAAAGCCGTAGAATGTGAGAACTTAGACAATTCAAAGCTTTAGAATTTGAGAACCTAGATAATTCAAAGCTTTAGAATTTGAAATCTTACAGAATTCAAAGCTGTAGAGAATTTCAAATTTACAGAACTTTTGAGCTTAGACAACTCAGGGTCTTGGAATATTGGGAGCACAGAAATGACAGTACTCTAAAATTTTGAGAACACAAGGAATTCAAATGAATGTTTCGGAGCTTAGTAATTCCAAAATTAGACTTCGGAAGCACAGACAATTCAAAGCTTCGAAGTTCGGGAGTTTGGAGAATACCAAAGTCTTCGAATCTGAGAACGCAGAGAATTCAAAATCTCTAGAATTTTTGAGCTTGAAAAATTCAACACCTTAGGAATGACAGGGCTTCAGAATTCTTCAGTTTCGTGAACGGAACTCTTAAAGACGTGAAAGCTTAGAAATGACCAAAGCTTTAGAATTTGGAAGCTCAGAGAATTCAAAGCTTTAGAATTCAAGAGCTTCGAAAGACTGAAGCTTTAGAACACAGGAGCTTGTGAATTTAAGAATTTAGTAATTCAGAGAATTCAGAGCTTTAGAATTCGGGAAGGTACAGGGGTATCTGTTTCGTACTATTTTAAACAGCTACCCCCGAGGACGTAACCAGCTACGAAATTATTGTACGATACACAAAGGATAACGCGGTCCGATGATGGAACCGTCGTCCCCGCGTCGAAAGGGTTAGCGGAGCATACTGAAGTGCTTTCCCATTGGTCCACGAGAACACGGTTGCAGCGTGTTTGCAGTGTTCAGAATGGACCAAGGACCCCATTGTCCCGGAGAGCTTGTTTCTATGCAGATGAGATATACGAGGACCGACGGATGGACAGAGAATTCTCTTTCCTTCGTTTCGACACGCTCTCGTACAACGTCTGCTTTCTCTTTTAATCTCTCTTCCTCTCTTTCTCTCTCTCTCTCTCTCCCTTCTTCGTTTCTCACCGTGATTCGATGAGTTTCATGAGCAACACGCGTTTATTACCAGGGACCGTGATAAAGAATAGGAGAGGACGGCGTTGGAAGGATACGGGTGGTTAAGGGTGGTCTTGTAACCTTGTCGAGGATACCTTATACGGGGTGGAAGGTAATTTGCGGTCTCGTGAGAGGAGACCTTTCTAACAGCTCAATTTCACAGCATTCTTTTACTCTTTGTGTCAGTTTTGGTTGAACGAAATTGCTTTTGACAATTTTATTCAGGTCTGAATTCTCTGGTAACAGAATTATCTACTTTCCAGGTATATTGGATTGATTTCTTAAATTTATTGGAATATTTATTCAAGGATGTTTTCGTTGCTTTTGCAGCACGTATAAGTTACAGAGATGCTTCTTCAAACCAATCGAAGCGACAGAAAATCTCGTTATTTAGCAGAATCTACGAACATGCAAGGTTCGAAATCATACAAAATTTCTAGATTCTCAATCTGATATGTCGATATCAATTTCTATCGTCGACGTTCGGTCGGATTGGATCCACCGGCGAGGTTCCGATTAAAAAACGTTATCGCCGCGGATCCCGGGGATCCTGTGTGAAAAATCTGCATAGAAATAACGAAGTGGCGTGCCGTCGCTTTCCACGGCCGGGTGGAAAAACCGACGGTCTATTTTTCAGTTCGCTGTGCCAGAAGTCGAGATCACGGAAGCCAGTCTCCTTATTAGCAACTGTCGCGGGGGTTCGCGCATCCCTCCCGTTTCTCGCTCTTTTTTCCAGTCAACGGAGAGGAAAGAGCCTCGGTCGGGAGCTGGTTTTCAACCCCCTACCCCGGCTCTCCTCCATCTCATCCCCCTCACCCTCCCGCACTCCCTCTCTCTCTCTCTGTCTATGCCGTTTTTCTTCCGTTTCGCTCGTCCGCGCCGTTCTGTTTCCGCAACGGCTGAATACGGAGAACAGAACGGAACCAGTGTCCTGGAACAACGGAGGCTGCAGGAACGAGGGAGAGCCGGCCAGACAGACAGAGAACGGAGAAAATGATGGAAAGATGGAACGTAGACGCTGCATGGCGGACCGGAGATCGGACTATCGGAAACGAGAGAGACGGATGAAGGGAGACGGAAAGAGACGGAGCAGGAACGACGTCAGAATTTTAGCGAATTATCGGGAGGATTGGGTATTGGGTATCACAGAATTGGGGGTGTATCTTGGTTGTTTGATTTGTGGAGGATTTTAAACGTCTGTTTTCTGGAAATCTGGTCTGCTCTGGCGTTTGGGAAAGCCTAAGGATTCACTTATGATTGATTAAATCTTTGAAATTGTAAGGGATGGACGAAATGGTTGGAAGAATATTTTTATGTATCGACCGATTTAAGGAAACAGAATGATTTGCTCGTGTTAGGAGTTGCACTGTCGGGATCAAGGGCTAGATAAGGGCTCGCCCTCTCGATGATATGATGAGCTATATTTTTTACATGTTCGTTGTCAGTTGGTGGACCGTTTTTGAAATGGCTTTGAAGAATGTACAGCTTTGTGAGCTTTCGAAGTTTCTGAGAAATTTTAAAACGTTAGGAATTACAGAGCTTAGAATTCAGAAGCATAGCAAGTTCAGTACTATCAGTTTAGAAAAGTAGAAATATCAGTGCTTAGAATGTATAGAATTCAGAAGCTCAGAAATATCAGCACTTAGAATTTCTACGATTAAAATCCAAAAACCCAAGAATTTTTGTATTTAGAATTCAGGAGCTTAGGAATTTCAACAATTAAATTTCAAGAGCTCAGGAATTACGAAGTCGTGGAAAGCTTTGTAGCTAGAAACCACTCAAAATCAAAACTCTTTATGTTCGAAATCCTAAAAATGAATACATTCTTAGAATCTGACAAATTGAAGGATTCTGAAACTTATTTTTAGAAGCTCCATGGCCTCAGAATTCGAATTTTTTAAAATTCTAGAGCTTTAGATATAGCGAACTTTGGAATCTCAGAGCTTCATACTCTCGAGAGGAAATCACGATCGAGTCCACCGTTTCCTGTAAGATAACGGTCTCAAAATATAATGTCCGAAGCTTCAGAATTCGAGTGCTATAAAGTTCCAAAGTGTTCTTGTTTTCATGGCGAGAAACTGGAATTCGCGGGCGTTGTGTATCCATGGCGATGGCGTTTTAATCGAGAGACTCGCTTGAATCCAATTTCGCCGAACGCGTTGACTAGAAATTGATATCGCGGTATTAGCGGCATTACACGCGGCCATTTCCATGATTAACAGCTGATTTAATTAAATTCGCGTAGCGTTCCTCGCGGCATCGCATGTCACTGTTCTCCACATATGCATGCGTGTACCACGCACGTTACATTGTGATCTCATTTCTACTTATCACATTCGTCATCGGATACCAAATGCTCGAAAAATTTCGAATTTTCAAATTTGTTCCGCCTGGAGTGCAAAAGTTTCAGAACATGAAATTCCACCGATTTTAAAGTATGCAAGTACTTGAGAACTTAAGAACAAAATTTTATAACTTGTATACGTTAGTTCGTTAGTTCAATTGCTCATAAATAATTTCAAAGCTATGGTAATTTCATATTCTCAGTTTTAAGTCTCCGAAAGCTCTAAATATAAAAATAGTGAAGTTTCGAAATCTCTAGGCTATCAGATTTTAAAAATTTAACATTCCTTAACCTCTGTAATTTGAAATTTGGAATTCCTAAGGGTTACTTAAAAATGTTGCATTCTGTTAAACTGCTAAATTCTGAAGCTTCAAAATTCCTAAGCTCCCGAATTCCAAGACTGTGAAATCCGTAATCTCCTAAGGTACCGACTTTCAAACATCAAACTTCTGAATTTCACAAATTTTAACGCGCTGAAACCCCGAAGACCTCCGTGTGCAAACCGTCTGAATTCCTAAATCATACATCAACGTACCACGCGTTACATTGTGATTTCCTTTCTATTTATTATATCCGTCAACCGATACCAAGCATTGTCGCGTTTCTTTTGTAATTTTCTTACTTTCGACTCTCCAAGGGAGCGGCATTTCGTTTCGCGATTTGACGGTAATGCCAAGACAGCCTGAAGACAGAGAGGAGAGGAGCGATGAGAATGCGAAAGGATTTCTATCGTCGAGCTGTTTCTTGTATCAGCGTGGGTGTCTAGAGTGAATGCACCAGCCTTCACTCGGTTTACATATTACATCCGAGACCATTGTGCGAGGATTTGATGTATGCTCACTCGTCGCGGACGAGCTGACGAATGACTGAAGTTAATGGAAAGGTTGTGTCTCGACTGACTTAATGGCGTGTGATTGATTGGCCATCTTTGTTGCCTTATTGCTGCGTTATTAAGTTATTAATTCACCTACGTATCTGTTGAGTGTGCCGTTTGATTGGAGGGTGTTTAGGGGACTGCAGTGTCAGGAATTTCAGAAAAATTAAGAACGTCAGAAGATGAGGATTCAGGAATTTAGCCGACCAGGAAGTAATCAAGCTGGTAGGTTAGGTATGCGCGATTATGGCGTTTGAAAAGTTGTTTGGAGATTTAGGAATTTCGTGAGATTTGAATTTGGAATTGGTGGAATTTGAAAACTTTGGAGATTAGGGGCTTTTTAGGAATGTTTAGATTTTAGAATTTGGAAGCTTAGGGATTTCAGGGACTTGGAATTCTGAAAGTACGGAGATTTTGAAGCTTTAGAATTTGGGAACATATAGAATTTTAAAGCTCCACGATTCAAGAGCTTAAAGAATTCCACAGCATCAGAATTCCAATATTTAGAGAATTCAAAGCCTTCGGGTCCGAGAAGTTCCCATTCAACACTTTCAACTCTACTGAATTCCAAAGAATTCCAAAAGAATTCTCAGAACTCAAGGGTTAGAGATTTCCAAAGTCCGATTGTGAGAACTCGAGTAATTAGATATTGCACAGCTTTGGAATTCGCAAGCTTCAGAACTTCAACTCTTCTAAAGCCTAGAACCTATCAATTCGAAACTCCTACAATTTCGAAGCTACCAAATTTATTGCATGAAGGCTTCGAAACCTTTAAAACTTGAAAATTCAAAATCTTCAGAACGCAACTACGCGATAATTCCGCATCTCCTCCACTGGTTACCCCAGCCACTTATTAATATCCTTATTCTAAGTTCCCACATTACCGTGTTAATGAATTCCATCCGAAACTTAATCGAATCTCTCCAGCAAAATGAATATTTAGAGGCACGATCGCCCGATGCACTCGCTAACTGGTATGCAGCTTCTCCGCCACTTGTCCGCGAATTTATCCCGGAAGCGATGCAACGAACCTGCATTAGCATTAGCATTTCACGCGAAGCGCCTCGACTTTTCGCGGTTGTAAACGTCCTCGACTACTAAAAGGATCCAACCGTTGCTCGATGCTCATCTCGACGACAAAAAAACGAGTAAATAAAACAACAACAACAACAACAACAACAACAACAGGGAAAAAGGCCGTCTCTCTTTCCAGCAAGTTTCGTTTAGACTTATCCCAGCGTTTCTCTTTCATCCGTCGGTACAATGGAAAAATTGCTCCGACGGCTAGCCTTCCATTGTCCCGCATAGGACGTTACAAACTTGCAAAATTGAAAAACGCCGCCGTTTCAATGCTTATATTATACTATACATAGCTAGGAACGAACGAGAGAGACGGAAAGAGAAAGAGAAAGAGAGATGGAAACGGTCGATCGTTATTCCGGTGAACCCTTCGTTCCGTGGCACGCTCGCTCGAGCTACAGCGGATACAGGGAACGATGACAACGATGACAATGGTGACAATGATGAGTATGACGAACGTGGGGGTCCGTTCTGTCGACAATGGTCAAGTCGTGAGGTTGTGTGTTCGCTCGGTGCTTTCCATCGAAATCATCCGCCGTTTCGTTCGAGCACGTCCGTATTTGCGCTTGCTTTTCGCGTGCTCTGCCCATGCCCGATTGTTGCTTCCTTCGTAAATGCAGACTTCCCGTCTCTGTCTCTTTCGCTCCCCGCCGCTCTGTCTCTGTTATTTATTGGAGATTATATAGCCAGGGATTTCCTCTGAAACTCGAAACTCGCTGACTGAGTATTTTTGATAAAGTGTTTCTCCCGTGATCGCTGCGAATCGACCGGGATTTTCCACCGTCAGCGCGGAATCAGAGTGTTCCGCGGACAGCCTCTATTGATCCGACAGTGACAAATCAACGGAAAACTGGGTCAAAGAGTTTTTGTAAATTGTTTACGGATTCCTTGATTAATTCTCTATTGATATTGATGTTTTTATACAGGGCAGTGGATTGTTTCAATTCTGTATTCGTTTGAAGGGAACAGTGGCCTGCAGGAATTGGAAACTCAGGAATTCGTGAGCTTTAGAATACGGGAATGCGTGAATTTTTATTTTTGCGTAGGTATTGATTCAGTATAAGAACATTAATAGTGTGAAAGTTGCAGACTTAGGAACTTCTAAGCTTTGGAACTTATGGGCTTAGGAATTCAAGCTTTTGCAAGTAGAATACTCAAGGACAATAAAACTTCAGAATTCAAGAGCTTGCAGGTTATTGTTAGAGAGATTTCAAATTAGACACATCATGAATTCCAAAGTTGCGAATTCAGGAACGAAGGAATTTAAAGCTTGTAAAATTCAATAACTCAGGCATTTAAAAACCTGGCAATTTAAGGAATTCGAAAATCTTTTAATTTACAGTTATAGAATTTCTAAAGCTTTTAAAATGGTAAGCTTTGGAATTTCAAAGCTTGATATTCAAAACCCAAGGAATTCAAGAGCTTAAAATTCAGAGGACTAGCAATTCCAATGATTAGAATTCAGAATCACAGGAATTTCAATGCTTAATGTCCAGAAGTTAAGGAATTCCAATAACTAGAATTCAGAAACGTAGGAATTTCAGCGAATACCATTCAAACACTCAGAAATTGGAAAGCTTTAAAATTGAAGACTTAACTCTTCATTAATCTCTAACTCTCAAACTTTCAAAATGTAGAAACTTCCCAGTTTAGAAGCTTAGATCTCTGGGAACCAAAAAATTTCCCAAAACAATAAATCTCAAAAACCTTCAAATACATAAATACTTTGAAACATAACATCTTAAAACCTCCTTACATGAACCGAGCATTTCATCACAGTTTCACCCCTCCGCAAGAATCAGTTCACTTCACAAAATTCTGTATTTTGTGATTTACCTACACTGTGATTCTAACCAAAAATTTTCATCTTTAGCTTCGCGTTAACATTAGATCTTTTTGCAATTGCAACGCAAAACGACGCAGCCACGCGGAGGAGGCATAACTGTTCTTAAAGCGAGCGTGGGGGCTATTGGAAACGCAGCGCAGGGGTTGCTGAAAGGGGGTGAGGGGGCGGTTTGTCAGTGAAATATCGTGCTGTATAGGAACTGACAGCAAAACTCTCTCGTTCAGCAATGCTATCAGCCGCGTGCACGAGCAAACATCGCGATCACATGCAGACTAGCAGAATTTTCCGGTTACGAGGATGCTCTCGTTTTCCTTGGCGCGTCGTTTTTTTTTTCTTCTAAAACCGACAACATACCCGTTTGTTCTTTCGAAGCATTTTCTGGATGCGTTCACCGGATATGTCGTCGCTTTCCGCCCGCGAAAAACGCGTTACGAGTCCAACGGAATTTTAAATACGACCTACATTCCCGTGACTCGATTAATGGAAAGTGCTCTTTCAACGCTTTCCCAGTTGGATGGAGCTTAAAAGATTTTGAAATATTTAAGACTTCATGTTCCCTGAAGTGGATATTTTATTGAAGAGTATTGTTGGGTGTCAGAGAGTGGTATACCTTGTCGAGTATGGACTGCTGTTTATTGACAATTCAAACTCAATAGGAACTGAATGTGAATTCGAAATTCAATTTGTATGTCAGTTCATATTTATTTTGTTTTTTGCTCTGGTTCTCGTTATGAACGCTGTAATGACGTGTTCAATTAATTCTTCTCGTGTGTGAAAATTATTTGTGCAACTGCAGAGAATATTCTTTGAAATGTGAAATAGCTAGCAGTGAAATTTATTGTTAGTCGCTTACAATTAGTAAAGTAAATCGTAAGAACCATGAAGGGATTAGCTTTAAAACCGTAGCTTGAGCTTGTTGAAATAACTGCTTACAAAAAGAATTTGCAGCTTGTACTCAACGCCTTGGTATAATTGAATGAGTGGCAAACACTGAAGTGAATGCAAACTAACTTTTTAGGTGTCGAGTTTAAAAGCTCCGAATTATTTATGTCTTCAAATGCGAAAGCTTTAAATTTCTTAATACTCGAACTGTAAAAGGTTTAAAATTCTTAAAATTAAAAAAGTTTTATGCTTTAAAACTCCCATAGATCATAGACTGTGAAGCTTTGAATTGCTCAGAATTGCCAAAATTTAAAGCCTACAAATTCCTAAAATACCAAATTGTAAATCATTTAAATTCCCACGATGTCCAGATTAAAGATCTTTGAAATCCCTGAAATCTCCAACCGGAAAGCATTGAGGTTCCCAGAATCATTAAATTTAGAAACTGTAAAGTTCCCAAATTCTCAATTTCAAAAACTTTGGAATTCCCAAAATCTTCAAATTTCAAAGCTTTGAAACTCCCAAAGTCCCCAAAATTTAATGCTTCGAAGTTCGCAGTCTTCAAATTTAAAAGCTTTGAAATTCCCAAAATTCCCAAATTTAAAGATTTAGAAATTCCCAAAATTAAAGGCTTTGAAATTTCCAAAGTCTCCAAGCTCTCAAATTCCAAAATCTTGAACCTCTTAACTCTCCAACATCCATATTACGAAAACATACTCGAATTTCAATCGATTTGACAGAAAAATCCGAAACCGCGAGCCAACGAGATCGTTCAGCCTCCAAGCCACCCTCAACCCTTCGCATCATCAGCTAATCACGCGTTCTGGGGGTCGTAACCGAAAAAAAGCTGGCTATGACAAAGAAAAGACGGTACGACGCGGACGAGTGAGAAAATTGCAAAGTTCCTAGGGGGTGGTTTCGTGCGTGTACACAACGTGAGTCCATCCATCGAAACGCGGGGGTGGACATGGTGGTCAGCTCACCCCGGGGGCCTTTCGCGAAAGGGTGGTCCATACGAAACTTTTCAATGGAGCTGCATCACAATGGAATGGTGGTTTACATTTATTAGACCCGCGGCGAAAAGCTTAGTTTGCATTTCAAGTCTCTCACCCCCCGACAACCCTTAATGCCGCGCTTATTCGCTCGCACGGATCACCAGAAGGCTGAATGTATCATTCCTTTTGCGAAACAGACTTGAACACCCTGCTCGTTAGACGTTAGGTCCCTCGATACCGGAATTATCGAACGATTATCTAATTATCGTGCGATTTATGCGCGTGCACAAACCAACCCTGACCGTGCAGTTGCATAATGTTTATCGTCCTATTGTGAGCTATCGATTCGTGTAGATTCGCTCGTCCGTGAGAAGCAGCAAGTTTATCGTTTACTTTGGATGAAGGGTTCATATTGTAAGGGCTCGTGTTCATATTCGCCAGGGGGAAGTGGATCATATGGTGTTGAAGGTTATGAGAATTCTGGTCGAACCAGATTATGGGGCATGTGGTCGTGGAAAAATTATAGACGGCCTATGAATATACTGTACTTACTGCTGCGATGTTGTTGATATTTATTATAGTTATTATTTTCGATTTCTCGGAGGTACGTTGATTTTGAGTGAAATGTTCAGCAGTGTTTTCTCACAAATTTCTCAGGGTCAGAATTCACGAGTTCAGAAGTAGTTTAGGTAGAGTGAAGACAAGCAAAATAAGCGGTTACATCTTTCAGAAGACGTGTAAAAGTCCCACTGAGATGAAACTGACCCAAACAGTATCATTATAACAACCATATATTTCACATAAAAAACAGTCCTACTCAAGGCATGCATCCTTCCAATCATATTAACACGTCGAGTTTCACAGTGAAATCAGTCATACCCAATCAGACACGGCATAATTTACTATTTTCTATATAAATCGTAACGAAAAAAAAGATTTAAGTACTCAGTCGTGTTCTTCTGGTCCTGCATTGTTATTTCAGTATGAAGTTTGCTCAGAATTTTGTGACAAGCGATAATTATTTAATTAAAATAAATCTGAGGTTCCAGCCACCGGTGATCCCCACAGTATTCAACGTGTTAACATAAGTCAGTCAGTTCCATGAAACTTATTCAATGTCCAAACACAGTTTCGAGTCAACCTGGCCCAAACGGTACGCGAGTGTTAATCATCTGTTCGACAAACGAAGATACTCACGCGAGTCGAGAGACTAAGTTAGCAGCCACGAAAAGTTAGTTCCCAGCAACGGGGGAAAGCTGGATCATAACCAAGTACGGTTGATAGAGCAAGCGGTCCGTATGTCGCGAAGTCGATTATTCCGTAGCTGAAAATTCACGATGGAGGCAAAGTTGAACAGAGACCGCAGGTGGCCGGTGTCGGGGTCCAATAACAATACCGAAAGTGCGGATATTCCGGGACTGCCGGGCGGCTAATTAGATTAAACAGTAACTGGAGCGTGTTGGACGCGTTTACGAGGCGTGCAGGTGCAAACCGCGACGAACGTGTACAGTCCATGAGCTGCGCGGACATGTCGAAAGCAAAACGCGAAATTTTCCGATCGAAGGATCCATGGAAATTTTCACCGTTTCGCTGCTAATTGTAAGGGAGACTACAGTCGCCTGCTTCGAAAATGATCTCTGGATACTAACAAGGAACTCCTGAAGCGGTCGTCTCAGATTTTAATTAGCTCTTGCATGTTAATAATTTATGCGATCACGATTCTCCCTGTATAGGGTGTCCACGCACGTACTAGCCAGCGTTTTTCTCAGAAATGACAAGTATACAAAGAAAATGAAAGGGAAAGAAGTTTTACCGTTTTTTATAACCGATATAATGTCGTGTGTAAATTTTGTTATGTTTGCAGTATTTTTCGAGAAGCAAAGGTGATCCTCGATTTTTTAAATGGAATGCTACATATTTTTTATGTCGTATGAATTAATGGAAAAATATTTTGCGAAATCTGGTTGCCTTGACCATCTTTGCAGAGCTTTAGTTAAGGTCCGAAACCTTTTACGTTTTTTTTTTATATCGATTATTCTTCAATTTGAATTCTGTACGAACTTGGATATTTATTTGCTTTAGATCTGTGTTATTTATCAGAGTCTTAAGCACAAGGCGAACACATCAAGCATTTCCTTCAAACTCTTCCATAGCTCCGAAACTGTTACAATAAATGTCCATATAAAATTTCTCATTTGTTTTAGCACTTAAATTCAACCCCCTTATTATCAACGGACACTCAAAAAGCACGCTGTACGTGAACAAAATTCCCCCAACCATCAGAAATCATAACTCGCAGCGTTGCAGGTATTTCTCCCGCTGCAATTTCACCATCGATTTCCCGAACATTGAAATCCCTGAAAACCGGGTGAACATTTAAAAATCAACAGACTGTAACGCGGCGTAGAGAACGCGTTTCACCGAGTAAATAGAATAATATGGCGATCAAAGAGGGCGTATGATCGTAGGAATATTAATAACAGAAGCGGTGTGATGGGGCCTGTTTAATTAATGCCCGAACAGCTTTTCAGGCACGCTCACGGTAGCTCTGGCTGTGATGAGCTTTTTACGCTTGATATTATGAGGCTCAGACAAGCTGCAGGCTGATCAATCTTCTTAATGGTTATTGTTGGGTTCACGGGGCTCTGACATGACGTGGCACGCGGTCCCGGCGCGGTTGCTTTGCTCGCAAAGGTGTCTGTCATTAATAGTGAACTGATACACGACGGCCTTTGTGTGCACGAGCAAACAGACCGTCGAAATTTCTACGCATCTCGTCGCGGTGATGCCCTCCTGGAACTTTGATCAGCGAATTGCACCGCTACCGTTTTGCGATTAAACCCGCGAAAACGGGTGGAAATTCAATCGAACAATTTGCAGCGTTGCATACGCGGGTACTCTCCGAGATAAATTGTGGAAGACGCTGTGGGCAGAGGGCGACTTAACCTTGTGCGTTTATCAAAGGGTTCGTTTAGATTAAAATTTCAGGATTTTGTAGCTTTAGAAGTTGAGAATTTGGAGATACAAGGATTTTAGAATTGGGATACTTAATGTTTTTGAAGATTTAGAATTTGGTAGTTTGAGAATTCGACTACTTAGTGATTTCAAAAATTGGGAGCTTGGACGATTTAAAGCTTTGGAGCTTCAGAATTCGAGTACTTACTGATTTCATGAATTTGGAATTTCAAAGGTTTAGAATTTGAGTATCTAATGATTTCAACGATTTGGAATTTGCAAGTTTGAAATCTTTCGAGCTTCTAGAATTCGAGTACTTTTAAATTTGAATCGTTTAGGATATTGGTCGTGTGGATTCTTTGCGATTGTGACTTAAATGATTCTGTGGAAATTTTAGAAAAATCTGAGGCCCTGCCATAATCATTTGTTAAATTATTTAAACCTGACGATAGGATTACTGTGTTCAAGCACGGTACATATTTTCAGGTTGTACCAAACCACAGAGAAATGTCAAACATTTGTTGTACTGATTTTTAAGGAAACAAATTTTGTATTCATTTAATTATTTCATTTTTTTAAAGCAGTAGTAGATAACATGTGTGACTGAAATTTCTGGGATCACTAAATCCTGAAGTTTTAAGCTCTGAGACTTTGAAAGTTTCCAAACATAAATGCATCGAAAGAAAGTTAACAAAATTAAGAGCGTAGTGATCCCATAGTTTTAAAGTTTGACAGATTCGAAACTTCGGAGCTATAAAGGAGCGTACGAATTTTATAGCTTTAAAACTTACAGTTTTAAAACTTGAAGGGCTAGAGAAAGCTTTGAAAGCTTTGAACCTTGAAATTTTGGAAACTTGAAAGCTGTGAATCTACGAATTCTGGAAACTTGAAAGCTTTAACATATGGAATTCTAGAGACCTGAAAGCTTTGAAATTTGGAATTCCAGAAAGCTTCTAGAGTAGAAATCACAAAGAACTTGTAACTTTGAATTCTAGATGTTTCAGAATTTCGAATTGAAAGTCCTAGAGAACTTAAGATCTCGAAACTTTAACACCTTGAAAATCTACGAGTTCAAAATTTTTCAATCTTGAAAAAGTAGGAACTCTGAAATTCCTGAATTTAGAAAATTACAAAATTCCACGATCCTAGAATCTCTGCAAAAACTTGGGGTCTTATATCTTCAAGATTCACCGTCTCAGTAACTCCAACCCCCAGAAAATCCAGAATTTTGCAAATTTTTCGAAACTTTAAACCTCGACGAAGGTGTTTCGATCCCCAGGAAGGATTCCAGCAAAACTTTCGATCTGTTATCGGGCGTGGAATCTATGAATGGCTGGACCTAAGATTACATTACTCGATAGCGCGGTCTGGGAGACGAGTCGCCTCGAGGCTGGAAAAAAAGGGGGATGAGGAAAAAAAAGGAGACAGGGGTTGTATCAGAGGGCACAGAGAAAGATTATAACGAACGAGATTAAAGGGATAAGGATTCGAGATGTTTTACGAGGCGGACGTGAAACTCCGTTGTGTCGTAGGTCATAAAATTTTGACGCGAACGTTCGCGGCGGTGAAAAAAAAGAAAAACAGGAGAGTCAACGTTAATCGCGTTTTAAAAGATTCTACCGACGATTTACAGTTGCTGTAAAAATGTAAATGGACGACCAGCATAATTTTACGACCGGATAAATCCGATTATTTATGTATCCGTGTCGCTTCCAGTTGCTTAAAGCTCGCTCAAGAATGCAACTGATTATGAATGCTTTCCAGGACAAACAACTGCATACTAACAAACGCTGAGGACTTTAACTTTAATAGGAAATATCTTATGGTGAGAATATCTAGGACTATAATACCTGCAATAAATAAGTATTTACTTCGTTTAGAAAATAAAATATATCGTTCGAATAAAATTAATGAGTTGCACTGATGAAATTAAAATATACTGCCCAAAACAGAAGCTGATGGTGTTTAGCAATTCTATCAAGCTACAGTAGTGGAAAAAGCTGTGTTTTTTTTAATGTTGTATTAGATTCATGCAAACCGTTTTCTGTATTCCTCAATTAACTTCAAAACTAAAATCATACAGTCTCGAAGTAATTCGAATTAATAAAAAAGGCGAATTTACAGGAACAGTTCACAGTGGAATAGGTTATGCTTCATACAGACAATCACACCACATCTGTTCGACGATTAGAAATTAGTAATTTCACTTAAAATGTAGCTTTCTAGAGAAGTAACAAATCTTTTGCGCCGATCTGGTAACATTTTCATTCAATGCATTGTGTAAACAAATTCGTAACCTTTATAGTACAAGCACCGTAAGGAGCAATAAAAATATGTTAGTCTTTTCTAATTACTGTACGCAGTGTGTCTAAAATATCTACCACACAATTATCATAAAAAGAAATTGTGTAACTCTGAAATGAAGACCCGTGTACGCGTTATAGATATCAGGACTAATGAATTAGATCCCTCTTTCAAATTGAAATTAATTCTTGCTCTCATCTACGTAATGTGACTCAATGTGCACGAAAATCTGTTGAGTTAAACCGTGCTAATCGAGTTATTGAATTTCTGAAATAACGACAGGGGCATTTTTAATTTCACGGAAGCCGTGTGTCGCCGAATTAAAACCGAAAAATATTTAACGAAACACTGTTCCACGGTTTGGGGATCATCACGAATGCCACAGCGCATGTTAATTGCCTCTAACACGCATTAGCCCACATTATTTATCAGCAGCGAACATGGGCTGGTGTCAATCACACGGTTAATGCAATAATTGCTTGCAATTACATTAGCGCTGCATTCAATCTGACGAAACAAGCGCTCCGGATTTAAACTCGTATTAACATTTACGAGGTGGTGCTAACAAGATGCAGTAGCTACTTTAACATGTCGACTGTCATGCATAATTACTGCTGATGTTCAAATAAACACATATTTTTACATTATGTAATATTGCAAATGTACGTCCAATTCATCATGATTAACATTTGATTAATTTTACTGTGCCTCGATGGAAATACTTAATCATCCAGAATCACTTACGAAATATGATATATTTCTATAGGATATGTTTAACATATTTATATCTATGATAGACTTTTAGAATGTTATAGCGTTTCTATGGATTTTTATGTAACAACAGAAGCAAGGTTATCAACAGTCTGTAAACATATTTCTGTTAATCGAATTGAAAGAGGTCATGGTTGAATAATATTTCTAATTGTTTTAATTATTATTATTAAGTTTATTAAAAACACATGAGTATTTATAGGTAATAAATTTACCAAAGAACAATTTCCAGCATCGAAACGTACGTTCTTTTAATTATACCAAATCAGTGTCAATGTTTACAAGTATGTACAGCATAGTGATGCTTATAATTAGCTAGAACGCGTACTCGTAGAATATTCAAAGTGAATTTTCTCGAAAACCAAACCTCGAAGTGAAAAATTATATTCTTCCTTTTCGATTTCCTTTTTA